>CM077128.1:16812500-21612500 GCA_039645545.1 Dendrolimus houi | reverse complement strand
AATTCGTTCGGTTTCCTTTGGCAGTGTTACAGTGCTCCCATTAAAATAATGTACAAAAATAAGTTTATACTATCGGCCGTCAGGTGTTGACAGAGCGATCTTCTCGGACCAGCCATTTTCAGGCTCGCGATTCATCCCATCATTACCCGCTTGTATTGGCCATACGTTAAAGAATTGGATCACATGGAAGTGCCTTCTATGTGCCTTTCCTTCACACTTTTACAGCTCCTAATAACCCTCTTCTTATCCCATAATTCGACAATTAAAAATGCCGCGCCACCTAGCGGACGGTCCCAGTCGTCGATCTGTTACGGCGGAACAATTACGTGCGCGTGCGCCACCCTCTTGTTACCCTTAGTAAAGTGCTGTGCAATTATTAATAATCTAAAATCAAACCGTGTTGTGCTTCGTGGCTTCCGTCATCGGCATCAAGACAAATAATCGGTGAGTCCTCTCTTATATCCTGTCCTCTGTCAATAGAGGGTTACTTGTATTTATTGCGTGATCCATTTTGCCATTATTACTAACGCGACGAGACGATTCAAAAAACCAGCGCGTAACTACCCGCTGGAATTCAAAATTTAATGTATGTTAATTGAACGACGGAACTCTAGGAGGTGATGCAGATACGGTTTTAAGTGATTTGAAATATCCGAATAATCCGCAAAAATAATATAATCCGAATTCGAATCAATCGGATTACATCCTACTTTGTCTAAATGCGAACTTTATATAAGCCCTACGTCTTTAAATATGGATGAGGTCACCGAAAATTTAAACCTTACAGCACCTAATATCTATTTATTAACTTACAAACATCGTTATCATTACAGGTGTCACCAATACGATAGCGTGGTACACATAATACATTATATATATATATATATATATATATATATATATATATATATATATATATATATATATATATATATATATATATATACATATACATATACATATTCAATCATCATAGCATATAGTATAATACGCAGTTCTTGTGAATTCAGTCACAGTGCAGATAAATATGTCAATTTGTTGACATACCTTGTTCAATGTTCGCAAGGCCTGTGTCATCGGCGCCTTATTAAGTAAGTTGGTCCTTTTTTTTTAATGCGGGGGAAATGCATTTTGCACATACCGGGTCCTTTGCTAGGGATTAGACCGTTGTTGATCATGGAGGCTTTCCACTGAGGCAATCTAAACAATAATCAACCGGCTTGTGTGGAGACTCGACTAATCAATACCCCACTAAAACCACCCTCCTCTCATATGCCCCGCGCTTATGGTAGGAAAGGCGTGAGATACAGAACGTAGTTACGCCCACACCGATCCTAGCGCACAAGTGCTTGAGAATGCCCCGGGAGAGGCAAACTCACTTCATCAACAGGGGTGAAGACTCCTCTGCTCCCTAGATGCTAGAGGGCCCCTGCAGCGGTATTTCAGGGAGGGAGGTCATGCGCATACCTGCGCCTCCGGGCTCCCGACTGAAGTTGGCGCCCGCGAGACGCATGCGTACTACCATCTCTCTCCCTATCTCGTTCCGCGGCTTCCTTATGAGAGACTACCGTCTCGCAGAAATTGGCCGCACCCACCCACCAATCGTCGCTGTGCAGCATGGCTTGCACCAGATCGCCCAGCGATTCGATCGGTCCTACGAGTGTCTCGAATTCATACCTCTGAGGTGCCCATACTGCGCACTCGACTAGCGTGTGTAACGCCGCGTCCAGCGCGCCACACTGGCGGCATTGGGGTGAAGGCAAGCAGCCCGCAATCTGACACAGATACTTATCGAAGCAACCGTGCCCGGTAAGTATCTGTGTCATTCTGAAGGTCAGGGTCCCGCGTTTCCGCGAGAGCCATCGCAACAGCTGCGGTCGAACCGCTTCCACCGTGTCAATGCCAGCAACAGGGTTTGCCAACTCTACTGACCAAGATTGGATCATGGCCGCGATTTCCCGCATCCTGATCACCTGGAGTTCGGCCTGGCCATAGACCAGGCTACGGGCGAGGGCATCCTGTCGGGAGCGCCGAACTTTGGCTATCACGTCCGCCTGGAGAGGCCAGGGCGGATCGCCTGCCAAGAGTGTCGACGCCGTCCACGACACTGTACGGTATCCTCGGGTGGTCCTCACCGCCAGGACCCGCTGTACGCGGCACAGCAAAGTCCTATTATGACGGTGAAGTGCAGTGGACCATACGGGTGCACCGTACAGGTCCATACTCCTAAGGATGCCCATGTAGAGGTTCCTAGTCGTCGTCCCCGGTCCCCCCACGTTGGGAAGAAGCCGAGAGAGGGCGCCTGCGGACCTCACGAGCTTGGGAACTAGCTGCTCAAAGTGTGCTTTAAACAGCCATTTCCCATCGAGAATTAGCCCCAGATATTTCACCTGACGATATACTTTCATACTTTTTATCCCGACTTAACCGATTTTGGTGATTCTGTTTTTGTGTGTTTGAGTGGGTTCCCGGATGGTTTAGATTCACAATTAGAACCGGTAGGTGGCGCTGAGATCGGGTTATAGAATCCTCCTAATCACCTGGACCGATTTTGGTGATTCTGTTTTTGTGTCATAAAACAAAGTCTTAGGAATTCAGAAATATGGTGGTACGAAGTTCGCCGGGTCAGCTAGTAGGGAATAAAATTCAAAATTTTAATGCTTATTGGGACCGCTTGCTCAAAATTAACTGCCAAATGCGTTTTGGAGAATCAAATTTTGTTTATTTGTTCCTAAATTCACACATTTTTTACGATGTTGTCAGCTCTGGAAGCATCTTTTAATTTTACAGAGACTTGACGACATTGTAAAAAAATACTCTCGTCAATGTTTTGAATATTGATTTACAAGAACGCCTTCTTATCGACAAAAGAAGAAGGACTTCTTTTGTCTCCCGGCATCGTCCAGGTCTAGTCCGGGCGTGGGGCGGTTTGTAACGCGCCCCAAGGGAGGAGAAATGAGCGCGCGCGGAACACTCGCGCTCGTATCTCGACGATATGTGCAAGTGGGTGAGAGCCCCTATACTCCAAAGCATATATCTACCATGTTCCAAGTTCTTTTAAGTAATTAATACATATGCATGCGATTAAAAATAGACAAAACGCAAACCTGTTCAGTCGCAATTATATACAATTATTTAATTATATAATGTTTATTTACATATATGTACAACATTTAATTCATAAAATTGTGAACTAAGCTATCTTAAATATTAAACTGTATATATTACACTACGCAAAAAAATATTTATTCAATTAATTAGTTGACTAAAAACCATTTTAAATATAATAAGCTATACAAATGAAATAGAGATAAATAGAAATAATCCAAGCCCGTGTGTGACTGCGCATAGTAGAGTTCCGTAGAGGTTTTGAACGTCATTTGGTTTTGGGTTTTTGTCATTTAACAATGTAACTCTAAAAAGCGTTTAAAAGGAAATACCTCAATCTCAAAAACTACTCAGCGTAATAAAACAACGATTTAACTTATCCTTTGCCTTCCGTGGTCACGGCTACTGAAAAGTGGCCGAATCGTCGGAACAAAAAACAAATAAAAATACTGCGTTTAATACCGTTAAAACGTACTTTTATTCGCTCCAGCCTCTTATACGACTGTATAACGTGTTTATCTTGCTAAACATGTAAACAATTTATGGATATGTTGCAGTAAAACTTTTAATACATCTCCGCATTATTATAACGGCACTTATATTCGTCTTACTTTGTTATTGCGTCTTTGTCTTACTGAGTATTCACTGTTTGCTACAACTCCATTAATTCTTTGTATAAGTACTTCTGTATAAAACTTATAAAAAAAGAGCTTAAGGTATAAATTGAATAAGGATTATAAAGAAAAACACTTTTTAGCTAGACGTGTTGCTGGGGAGTTTCTTGCCGTCTCTTCTCCTTAACATCAATAACATGTTGCGAAGCGGTGTATATAGTAGAATAGGAAGTAAATTTAAATTTTAACTTATATATATGACCTTCAAAAGGTGTTCTCCAGCGGAACTTATTTTAAATAAAAACTTTTGAACTTGAATTTGTATTTATACTAGTCGCGATAACTTAATAAAAAACTATTCAACGTTTCTATACAAACTAACATTCAATATGCTGATATTAGACCGGTCAATCAAATTGAATCAATTTTCTTAAAAGGCACATAGCTGAAAAACACGACGGTATGTAATGATATTGAATGATACATGTTTATGTTTATATGGAACACTTTGGTTGATTCGTCCAAATTGAAAGACAAATGTGGATAGGGTTGCCAACTGTTTTTGAGAAGAAAAATAGCGTATCATATTTTTACGTAGAGAAAAAATAAAGTATTTGGAATAAAAATATTTTTCAACATTTTGTTTATTTACCAGCGTTTTTCCTGCGTATGTAGTATATGTAGTCATTAAGGACTGCAAATGGCTGGTAACCAAAACTACAAAATTTGTTTATGCCTGTCAAAGGTGAAACATGTAACATTTACCACTTAGCATAACATCTGCAAAAATTTGCATGTTTGAAACAAACAAATTACCCTGACTGACTTTGCGGCTGACGCCGCATGTAAAAGTCCAGGTGGTGGTTGTAGTAGTAGGTTACTGTAACCTCAGATAGGTGACTTATCTATCTGTCACATTGACAATGACATGTAATATTTGGTTCTATAATTAAAATGTTATTATTAATTTGATTTTTATATATATATATATATATATATAATAAATATATTGGTAGTTTTAGTTATTGCTAGTAATTAAAACTATGAAATATATTAACCAAAAATAAAGTAGGATACGTTATTATAAAGTATGATTGGCAACCCTAGATGTGGAGTGTCTAATATTAGCTTTAAGCCGCCACAACATGTTGCAAAACGGTGGTAAATAAGATTAGGCTCTCATAAAGTAAACAATATACATAAACAAAAATTAAAATTAAATAATTATAATGAACAAGTTGGGGGTAGGCTAAATAATAACTTTAACACTACTTATTGACATTTGACATATTTCTTATGTGATCAGGTGAAAAGTGGGTATAAAAATAAAAAAACAAATAATCTTAATTATGTGTACCATTACTAGTCGCCAAAACTTAAGAAAGTCTTGTTTTGTTCCTTGTTATTAAAACACCCATTTGTTACCTTCTTACTAGCTGACCCGGCAAACTTCATACAGCCTCAGAATCATTTTTTTTCATATTTACTCACCTTTTAAACCTTTCCTGGATTTTTACAAATAATTCAAAACCAAAATTTGCCAAATCAGTCCAGGCGTTCTCGTGTTATAGGGACACTAACGAACAGCAATTGATTTTTATGTGTAAGCTTTCTTTATTTGACTGTAATATTATTATATTACAGTCAAATAAAGAATATTTTATGTAATTTAAATAGATATAAATGCTCGAGGACGTGTTGAGTTCAATAATTAGAAGGGGGCGCGGATATGGATGAGCTGTATCTTGTCTAACTAACTTGACATTAATGATAATGAGGTTTGTCATATTTTTATTTTTTATTTATTTAGGTTTATGGCTTGGCAGCTAGGCCTTTAAGCCAGATCTTAGATTATAATGTAGTTTCTTCATTTTCTTAAGCCTATGTGTAGCACAGCTGAACTGTAGGTTATCAGCTGGTGCCATTCAACGGAGTTCTTGTGACAACTAAAAAGGCCACATTTGACTATACAGTTCACATTCCTCACAAAACACATAATTACTACTCAAAAACTATCAATATCGTACAACTATTGTTCATTTTAGAGTAATTTTACATATTTTTAGAAAATAAACTGCACAGCACTACATCTCCTTTCAGTTCCCGTCAAAAACTTTCGACGTTTGTCATATTTTCACAGATTAACACAGAATTCCACTGTTAGTAGGTACAGATTTGACAATCCGCTCCCTATTGTATAGGGTTTTATTTACGCCAATATGACCAGGGAACTCTAAAAATACATTGAATAAACAAATACTTAAGTTTTCTCGACCATGTTATTTGATATTAAGTATACCAACTCGTGTACTAGGTAATCACGGCAAATTTCAATAATTCAGATTAAAAGTTAATTGGGATAAAAGCTAATTCTCGATTTTAACAGAGTAGTTGACCGTGTGTTAACTGATCTAGTTTTTATCACTATGCAAATTGCCGCGTGGCTTAGGGCTTTTTCAAACTAACGTTTTATTAGAACGTATAAGCTCTATTTTTGAAGCGTTAGCGTAATGTAGGCGCGTCGCGCAACTTATACGAGCGTTGACGAGCTTATAAACTCGTACTGCGAGAGATAACCCCCGCGCGCCCATATTCCTACTAGGGTTGCCAACTGTATTATAATATAGTATCGTACTATAATTTAGCCAACTGTACTATATATTATGGAAAAATTATATAGTACGAAATGTACTATATCTTCGTCGTTAATTCAATTGTCACGCATTTTGTTGCTGTTAAAAAAAAGTATATTATAAATAATGACGACTTACATAATGATTAACATTATTATTTTAAAATTGATTGACTGACGATAAAATATAATTTATGTGTGTGTGTAATATGACATTGTTTTATGCTTCTATAAAGATAGTTTTATATTCAATTAATTAGGTAATTTATTTATTCATTAAATAATGTAATAATGGCCAGGCACCATTACGATTGTATACAAGGCCTATAGCGGCCTCTGTGGTTGAGCGGGCTAAGCCTTTGCCGGCTTACCTCATTGCAACGCAGAGGCTCTGGGTTCGATTCCTGGTATAGTAAATTTCGGGAACTTATATACTATGGTCTGGGTATCTGGGATCGGCCCCAGAATGGTCCGTTGTATATTACCCATAACACAAACGTAACTTGCTTAATTTGGGGATATACAGTGTATGTGTTTGTCTGCCGATTTATATTTTATTTTTTATATTGTACGTCCGAAAGGACAAACTGTCGTTCCAACAAAAAACTCCAACACCTTTGTGATTTATGTTTGTGACAGTTTATACAGTAAATGTTTATTCTATTCTATTCTAAAGTATAATAATGAAATAAATAAATTATATAATAAATAATGAAAAATAAATTTGTACTCTTGTTTTCACCTAAATTTCCCAAAATTACTTAATTTTCAACTATGTTTTGACCATGTTTTCATCAAAATAAGGTGGCAACCCTAATTCCTGCTGTAGCTCGTCCTCACCAATTCGAGCATACACGCCGGAATAAGCCCGCCCGTGTACACGTGTTCGGCTTATTTAAGACCACGTGTGCCGAAATGACCGTATACGTACAAAAAAACGCTAGTTTGAAAGCGCTCTTAGACAGGCAGACTTTATATGAACATGGCAAGTTATGAGGTCGTAACTTTAACAAGTCAAATAGCTAATGTTTCTTTTTTAATTAAAAGACGTCAATATTCAATGAACAGGAAATTATCGTCCTTCCACGTACGATATCGTATTGTTACGAGTCGCGAGACTCGAATTAAAATGCCGTTAGCATTTCCAAAGTCAAAGTCCGTCACTTATTAGATTCCCGATTATAGTATACACGTCATGCTTCGCTCGTGGTTCTCGCTCGACTGTCTCCCCCTCCACCAGGTCATCGTTTTATACTACACAAATGCAATGTCCCCGTATCTAAGTCGGCTTAATCCGCCACACCTGGCTAATGACTCGGCCACAAACTGCCATAAAAGAGTACAATAAAACAATGGGCTGTTTTCTTATCACAAATTTTTAACACAAAATAAACAAAATAAGACGACCATAAAAGAGTTTCAATTAGTTTAAATGCCGGCAGGTAATACAATGTGTTTTGTTTCAGATATGCAGGTGGGTTTTGTTTTTGTCGGGACCTGAATTGTAACAGTATGTTTATTTTACATGATGATATTTTTTCTTGCTTCTAACTATCGTATCTTGGAGGCAAGAAACTATCTTCGTGTAAATAGCCCTTTAGGCAAGTGAATGAATAGTAAGATATAGGAACTGGCCTTTAGTCAATTTAAGAAACATCAAAAGTTAAATATTAAATTTAAAAATATATCACGTAAGAAAACAAGGTATACATACGTACATAATTATATTACAGTTTTCCTCGTAGCTACGCCGGGTGAAAACCCCTAGGTAGTAGCTCTATATTACGTACATAAAAATTCAATTAAGTGTTTTATATATATAAACCTTCAATATTTTAGTTTGTTGTTCAATTCACTACAAATTCAAAGAAATTAAGTCAATATAGATAGTGTAGACAACTGCTCAACAAAACATAATATAAAGAAAAGTCGCAGCCAACCTGATTTGCAGTAGGTACCTAATACTGTAATACATAATGAATGGCATGTGGGCAACCTGACAACGTATTTGTTATTGAATTACAGCGATGGTTGTCTACATCGTAATTGCAGCGCCATCTATTAAGCTAATTTATCTATTGTATGGAAACGACATCATTTATCGGGAAAAGAAGTGTCCTTAGTGTTGATTCGGGATATTAGCCAGCTCTGTGTTGAGTTTCATTCATATACGCTCAGTAGTTTCCAAAAAAAGATGCGATCGCAGTGCAATCTTTCTGGCTATTTTCATCTATACCACGGAAACAACGTCATTATATAATGTCATGATATAAGGTAGCTCCGTTTCAAATTCCAATTAAATCCGTTCAATAGTTTTTACGTGATACTCAAACAAACAGACAGATAGAAAGACAGTAAAAAACTTTAAAAAAATGCGTTTTCGGAATCTGCTGGTCCGAATTAGCCCCCCTGATTTTTTTTCACATTTTCAAACGCATTGAACAAACTCGAACCATTTACATATTTATTATAGTATAGATACCTACCCATCAACTTTAACTAAAGTAAACTAACATAACTTCACCGTATTATATATACAACTCAAATAATAACATGAAACTTATATAACACAACAAGACAACTAAAAGTTCGCTGAAACCAGGGCTTCATAACAAGATAATTAGTCTTTTCGCATATAGTATGTATGAACTTGTAATAAGATCTCTTTGGCTATACTATTTGTATCTGGCTGGTTTTGGTATCATGAAAAAGTTTTAATTTTAAAGAAGACAATTCCAAATTCAAATTAGGAAAATGTGTGACTTTCATTTGTTTTTCTTATTGTTAAAATGACTGAATCTAACGAAGAAATTCGATACATTTTAAAATTTTACTACAAAAAAGGTAAAAATGCAACACAAGCCGCGAAAAAAATTGTTATGTTGACCACTGGGCGAACAGAGGCGGCTATCGGACTTGTCATTATTGTCTATAGAGGCAGAAAATCTAGAAAAACTGAAATCGTCTTCAGCCATGGATGATTTGATAAATAACTTTGCCAGAAAAAGGCGACAAAAGTGTATCTTTGATTTGAATTTTTTGTCTAACTTAGCTCCTAAGATCACTAAGTGTAAGTAATAACTTGTAATCAGTATAAAATTATTTTAATTCGATTCGAGCATTTTTTGTTTCTTTTTTAAAACACTTTACACCCTTCTTTTGGGCCCCGCAATACATTTTGATATAAGGCCCGTCTCAGGCAAGCTACGCCACTGGGTATTACATAAATTGATGAAAGGACTGGCTTTCCAGATATATAAACTTTGCTCATACAAAATGGTGATACTACCCCACTCAGAGCCGCATAATCCTATAAATATTATAAACGCGAAAGTTTGTAAGAATGGATGTATGGATGTGTAGATGTATGTTTGTTACTCTTTCACGCAAAATCTACTGAATGGATTTTGGAGAAACTTTACTGTAATATAGCTTACACATCAGAATAACACAGGCTATAATTAATAAAGATATAGTGTGAATTATCCAAAATATAATTCGCGTGGTGAAACCGCGGGCGCAGCTAGTCTATACTATACTAAATCTATAAATGGTTCGAGTTTGTATAATGCGTTTAAAAATGTGCAAAAATAGGCTAATTTGGACCAGCAGATTCTGAAAGTAGTTTTTAGATTTTTTATCTGTCAGTCTGTCTGTTAGAGCCTCACGTGAAAACTACTGAACGGTAATGAGATTGCCGATTGCTGCGCCAAGGAAACTATCTGCTCTGGTACTACTAAATACAATAAATGCTTCCCTCGTGACATACGCTCCCTTGCAAGGCCCTAGATGTTTAACACTTGGGACAGTGTCTGGCAACAGTCTCGTCTAAATGTTGGCAGATACTACGGCAGTTTACAACCGACAATTTCTCCCAAAGCCTGGTTCTTTGCCCATAAAAAAAATACCAAAAAAGATCCTGTCAACTATGATTCGTCTACGACTTGGTCACTGTTGCTCACCAGTATTTTTGGCAAAAATAAGAATTCGCGACCATTCTATCTGTGAGTGTGGCTTAGCTGAAGGTTCAGTTCACCATATTTTTTTTGAATGTCCCAAAATTGTTAGACCACTTTACAGCATTTTACCTGATAACTTTGCTCGCCCTGTCAATGTGAACTTTCTTTTAACTCTAGCTGATAAGAAACATGTAAATATTTTATCAAAGTTTTTAACATCAAATAACATATATTTATAGTGTAGTTAGTTTAACATTCTATGTCTGTTTTGTCCACAGGATTACAGAATTTGAATTTACCGGCCAAATTTTTCTCTTTCTTTTATCTCGTATATATGCACCTGACATTTTATAAACTACTGTGACACTGGCAAAATCAATGCTAATTGCGTTGGAGCCATAATCCTCCAAAAAAGAAGAAGAAGAACTACTGAACGGATTTAAGTGAAACTCGACATAGAGCTAACTTATATCCCGGGGCGTAACTTGGATAGTTTTTATCTCGATATATGACATCGTTTCCTTGGGCTAGACGAATATAGCAAAAAAAATGGCGCTGCAAAAGATATTTCACGAGTTCAGGAAACAGGGAGACGGTCCACGTGATGGAAAGCGGTTACCATTTGTTGAAAAATTAACTGTCCGTTCAATTAGGGGTGCTAATGAACTATATAATAGGTTTAGATTCAATTTTGGTAGTAGAAGGAACTCACCGTATGCTGCTGCGCCTCGTTCTCTTCTTCAGCCCCAGCAACAGGTCCGACGAGATTTTAATTTACTTGTATATTTGTTACTTCGCGAGACGTGAGATCAAGATTGTGCCTTGATTGTAGGGACGGATTCTTATAACGGCGGAGCGCTGAAATTTAAGCGCGTGATGCGTACGACGTTCTGAGACGGACAGGGGTCTTGCGGCTCTTGTAGTAGCGTTTTTATAACTTTTCAAAATGGTAGTGATGTCTTCACTTTTGTTGCGGCGAAAATAAGAACGGACCCGAAGGTTCTCTTTTTTTTAAATTAAACAACTCTACGGACTAAAATAAGAAAGACTACGAAAAAAGTTTAGAAATTATACACGCTTATGTTTTATTTTTGTTATTGTGTGGCATTTATTGAATGTATGTTTGTGTTGTGGTGTACCTTACAAATAACTCATTAATTTATTTTAATTTTATTACTTATACTAATGTAGAGTGTAGCTGTTACATGCTGGTGTTGTGAGGAAGTGTATGTGCAGTGTGTGCCTTATGTCTAAGGTATATATTTTTTTAATATTATTTATTATTGTTTTTTTTATTTATTATTATACATATTAATATATATATATATATATATATATATATATATATATATATATATATAGATTGTTTGCCAACTAGTTTAAATTATCGTGTCTCATTGAAAAATGGATCTGCGCTGGGAACTTTTTCGCGTTATGATTTTTTACGATTTCAAGTGTCGCCTGAAACCGGACGAATCCTACGATAGACTTCAAATGGAATTCATGGATGTAGGCCGTCTAAGGCAACCGTGAATCGTTGGTACAACGAATTCAAGCGCGGTTAACTAACTTTGGGGGATGACGAAAGAAGTGGTCGCCTTTTGACGGTTGTTACGGAAGAAAACGTACTAGCAGAGAAAAATTTAATCCAAGATAATAGGCGAGTTACATATCAAGAGATTCACCACGTACTGCAGATTGGATCGGAAGCCTTCACGAGATTCTACACCTTCGCGTGAGGAGGATAGTTTCACGCTGGGTGCCGCCAGCGGCGTAGTGTGGGTGGCGGCCGCCCGGGCGGAATACAATTTTGCCGCTCTTTTATTTAGATATTTCAATTTAATGCACACTATGTCTATACTAATATTATAAAGAGATAAAGTTTGTGTGTTTGTGACGTTGTAGGGGGTAATCTCTGGATCTACTGAACCAAATTCGAAAATTCTTTTCGTTTTGGAAAGCCCACATATTGAGGAATGTTATAGGTTATATAACATCACGCTAGGAATAATAGGAGCGGAGTGGTAATGAAAAATCTGCCCGTGTTGAGCAGGGCGAGTAAGTAATGAAAATTTCTGTGCTCTTTTCAATCGGTCCGAATTTGTAGTTGCGATAAAAATATGAAATGTTTCAAATATTTATACAATTTATTGTGAAATTTTGCCGCTCTCTAAAAAGTACCGCCAGGGGCGGGCCACCCCTGCCGCTCCCACTACGCTACGCCACTGGGTGCCGCACAACCTCACCGATGCTCAGAAGCAGGCCCGGGTGAAACGGTGCCGTGATATGATAAACAAATTTGAAGCAGGCTCGTCTCGGCGTGTTTACGACATCATTACAGGTAATAAGTCCTGGATTTATCAATACGATCCAGAAACGAAGCGCCAGTCGACTGTTTGGTTGTTGCAAAACGAATCAACGCCTACCAAAGTGAGCAATCTAGAAGCTAGTGGATGGTTTCGATAGCGAGTTTTTTAATTTGACTGGCTACTTGGTGTCAACTCCTTTACGGAACCAAAGAAGCATCAACGCCGAATGCTATACTACCAAATGCTTGGCAGTAGTTTTCTCTGTTGTGAGCAACAAGCGACCAGACACAGAGCTCTGCGGGCTACTGCTCCACCACGACAACGTGCCCGCCCATACCGCGCTCAAAACGAGGAACTTCCTGGATAGCACGCCGGTCAAACTCCTGGGACCCTCCTTACAGCCCTGACCTAGCACCGTGTGACTTCTTTTTATTCCCGAAAATAAAAAAACAGCTCAAAGGGATACAATTTTCGTTGCCGAAAAATGCGCTGTCAGCGTTCGAGCAAGCTGTAAACGAGGTGTATATGGCAGACTTGAAAAAGTGTTTCGAAAACTGGTTCAGACGCATGAAACTTTGTATAGAGGCAGGTGGATAGCACTTTGAAAAGATTTGATAAAAAAATATTTACCTATAGAACATTTTTATTTTATTTTCGCAAAACTTTCTGAGTGTCCCACGTATGTTACAGCAATAACGTTACACGCTAGAATTGCGCAGATCCTCTTACGAGGCACTACGGGTGCTTTCTGCGTTTATGAATTAATTAAAGGTTACAAAGCTTAATTAAACCTTGATATTCGTGCGTGCGTACGTGTGTGTGTGCGTATGTGCGTGGGTGCATGTATAATAGGTTGGGGAAAAAGTCTTTTCGCATATAGTATGTATGAACTTGTAATAAGATCTCTTTGGCTATACCATTTGTATCTGGCTGGTTTTGGTATCATTAAAAAGTTTTAATTTTAAAGAAGGCAATTCCAAATTCTAATTAGGAAAATGTGTGATATTCATTTCTTTTTCTTATTGTTAAAATGAATGAATGTAATGAAGAAATTCGATACATTTTAAAATTTTACTACAAAAAAGGTAAAAATGCAACACAAGCAGCGAAAATAATTTGTGATATTTATGGACCGAATGTAGTATCTGTGAGAGTAGCGCAAATTTGGTTTAAGCGTTTTCAATCCGGAAATTTTGATATCAA
Organism: Dendrolimus houi; assembly: GCA_039645545.1. Taxonomy (NCBI): domain Eukaryota; kingdom Metazoa; phylum Arthropoda; class Insecta; order Lepidoptera; family Lasiocampidae; genus Dendrolimus; species Dendrolimus houi. The sequence continues at coordinate 21,598,675 of CM077128.1, read as the reverse complement.
AGATGCACATCGCTCCGGTCGCGCTGTTACGGACAAAATTGATACAATTTTTGAAAAAGTGGAGCAAGATCGGCATATTAGTAGTTACGATATAGCTGGAGAACTGGAAATTGACCACAAAACGGTTTTGGCGCATTTGAAAAAAGCTGGGTACACAAAAAAGCTCGATATTTGGGTGCCTCATGAGCTCACTGAAAGAAACCTAATGAAACGTGTACTCATTTGTGATTCTTTATTAGGACGTAATGAAACCGAACCACTTTTGAAGAAGCTAATAACTGGTGGTGAAAAGTGGATCACGTACGACAAGAACGTGCGAAAAAGGTCGTGTTCAAAGGCCGGTCAGGCTTCACAGACTGTGGCGAAGCCCGGGTTAACTCGCAACAAGGTGATGCTGTGTGTATGGTGCGATTGGAAGGGCGTTATTCATTATGAGCTGTTACCGCCAGGCAGGACCATTGATTCTGAACTGGACTGCGAACAACCGATCAGATTAAAGCAAAAAGTTGAGAGAAAGCGGCCGAAATTAATCAACAGAAGGGGTGTGGTTTTTCACCATGTTATCATTGTGAAAAACCACACCCCTAGCGTTATCTAGCGTTATTGCTAGACCTCACACATCTTTAGTCACTCAGCAAAAATTACGAGAGTTTGGCTGGGAGGTGTTAATGCATCATGCATATTGTCCTGACCTTGCACCTTCAGATTTTCACCTGTTTCGGTCTCTGCAGAATTCCTTAGGCAGTGTCAGGTTAACATCACGAGAGGACTGCCAAGACCACTTGTCGCAGTTTTTTGATCAGAAGCCCCAAAATTTTTATAGCAATGGGATCACGTCCCTAGCTACAAGATGGCAAAAAGATATCCAACAAAATGGCACCTACATAATTTAGTCAAATGTAAATAAACTTTATAAAAAACCTTTTGAATTTTTATATATATTTTCCGACGGCCTCTGTGGTTGAGCGGGCTAAGCCTTTGCCGGCTTACCTCACTGCAACGCAGAGACTTCGGGTTCGATTCCTGGTATAGTAAATTTCGGAAACTTATTTTCTCCATTATTTACGGTGGTCTGGGTGTCTGGGATCGGCCCCAGAGTGGTCCGTTGTATATTACCCATAACACAAGCGTAACTTGCTTAATTTGGGTATATACAGTGTGTGTGTTTGTCTGCCGATTATTATTATTATTATTATATAAAATGCGAAGAAACTTTTTCCCCAACCTAATATTTTTTGATGACGCCCCACGAATTAGGCACGGGTCAGCTAGTATCCTATAAGCGCGTTATTATTGCGAAAGGAGACGGCAATTTTTGGGCCAAAGAAATACCACGAGTTGAGATATTGCTTAAAAAGAGCGTTATATTTTCTATTACAAAAAAAAAATACAAAATATTCTCTCTCAATTCTATTTGGAACACGAGAAATCTTAAAAATAAAGTCAACGATAAAATAAGTTGGTCGATTACCATAATCGATACATTTGAATGAATTTCAACGATTAATAATATAAAAGACATTTACACCACACGATTTATTCATTCAGAACTAGCTGTAGCCGGCAGACGTTGTCCTGCCTTAAAAAAATTAAAATCTAGAAACCGATTGCAGCGCCATCTACCGGGACCAAATTTGAATCTAAACCATCCCGGGACCCACTTGAACACACACATAAATAATTCACCAAATTCCTGGTACCCGATTGCAGCTAACCCGGTAGATGGCGCCGCTAAACTGCTCCTAAACGGTGGAACCGATTTCAATGAAATTTGTATTTTTGTTCAAGTGGATTCGAGAAAAATTTAGATTAACATTTGGTCCCGGTCGATGACGCTGCAATCGGCTTCTAGATTTTCATTTTTGAAGGCAGGACAACGTCTGCCGGTTACAGCTAATGTTTGACAGCTAGTTTTAATGTGAAAAGAAAAGTGTTGTTTTTACTATTCTCCATCCATTTTATTCTTGATATTTTTTAAATTAAACCTTTCCGTGTGCTTTAAGGAACATACGAAAAAAAATTACCCGAATTGGTCGAGCCGTTCTCGAGTTTTGCGCTTAGCAACATTAATTTTTATTTATATAGTTCAGAATAACCAAATCCACTACTATTATAAAAAAAATATCAACATAATAAAAAGGGTGTGAAATGCTACTTGCGTTGACACTCTGGCGTCGTCCCATCTTTCAAGTACGTCCGCTACCCCCGATTCTGCTGCAGCCGAAAGGAGGCCCTCGAGCGGCGCAAGTAAGCCGCCATCGGAAATAATTACACATTTGCGGCGTTTGGGGTGAAAATTACGGGTCCGTGGGGTTCTAACGCTCTAAAGCTTTATCGAAATGTCGCCGTGCGTTTAGTACGCCTCTCACGCGACCTAAAGGCTGGCATCTATTTTGCTCAAAGGTCATCGCTATTCAACGTGGTAACGTCGCCAGCATTTTGGGAACGTTCCCGGTAAGTGATAGTGGTTTGGGACCAATATTGTATCTATAATTATACCCTTTTTTTAATTTAGTTTTAGGTTTCTTTTTTATAGTGTAGTTTAATTTTTAAGATAGTTTAGAATATTAAAATTTGTTTACAATTAAAAATATATAAAAAGAAAACTTAAAGTCACTGTCATCTTTATAAAATCTGGGCCCAAGAATGTGTAAGTAAACGTTTCCGTCTCCAAATCCTTTGTATTTTTAACATCAGCAAAGCGCGATGTTAACCATTTATCAATAGTTTTAATTGTAGATTATGATACAAGTGTGCTAAGTTGGTCGTAACAGTCGAGGCGGGCGTAATTGAGCCGAGAGAGCGAGAAAGCTGCACTTCATAGCGTTACCGACAGAGATGTACAAGATACCTATACAAAATATGTGAATACAATACAAAATACAAGATACTATTAAAATAAGTATTTGAGATGCCAGATAAAAGATACTTTTGAAAATGTTATTTGAAATACTAGATACAAAATACGTATCTTCTAAATACTTTTTAAAAATAAAATACTTTTTGTAAGAAATCTCAATTTTACTGAACTTAAGTCTATTACATGAATTATGAATAGATCTCGCAAATGTGACAAAATATTATATTTAGAAGGTTTTAGTTGAATTCAGTTCATCAAATATTTTTTCTCTCATTTTTCTTTGATGGGGTCTCAATACGCTCAAAAGAGAAGCTGCAAGGGGCAGAACTCGGCAAACAGGTGTTATATTTGAAAAAATATTATTTTTATTGTAGGATAAACATTTAATTATAAAAGACAAGACAAAGGTATAAGAAAGAAAAAAGCCGCGACTAAGAAGCAAGCCCAGCTGTAGTCGCAGCCGCAGCGAGTGGAGCAAGCAAAAAAGAGCACGAGACAGTGAACCGCGCTCTACGCTTCTCCAGTCAAACGTAAACCATTGCGACGCAGCTCAGGACATGGTCCATGGCGCTATGGGGCATTCAGGTGTCAGTGGTTTCCGAGCCGTGTTGTGTCCCGTCCAGAGATGATTGGGTGGGAGCCGGATGGCTACGAATTGCCCCCCCCCCCCTCTCACCGACGTAGTGAGGGGGAGAGACTTAGTCGCAGCTACCATCGAGGAGACAATAGTGTTAGGTGCCTATTTCTCCCCGAATCGCTGTCTCACCGACTTCAAAGAGTGGTTAGAAGACGCGGGCACAATGGTCGCTCAGGGCCGTCCCCGTCCCGTGGTCGTGCTCGCGGACTACAACGCTACGTGGGGAGTTTCGACTTCCCCGTCCACAGACAGCAGAGGCAATGTGCTCGCGGAATGGGCGATCGAGCTAGGTCTCGTGGTCCTTAACCGAGATCTGCTTACATGTGTGTACGCCAGCAAGGTGGGTCCATAGTGGACATCACGTTCGCTAGCCCCGCTGCAGCAAGCCGTGATCAGGACTGGAGGGTACTGCCGGGAATGATGGTGCTATTCGACCACTGGTACAAACGATTTAGCGTCTCCACCTACAGCTCGATCAGGACCTGGAACCTCCCCCAACCAAGGACTACCCACGCTGGGCTTTGAAACGTCTACATCGACGTTTCGAGAAGTCCCGGTCATCCAGCAGCAACAGTTACGGTTGCCGATGTCGGCAACGTGCGATGCGGCAATGCCGAGGGTGCCAACCACCAGGTATACTGGTGGAGAGACGAAATAGATACAATTACGCAGGGAGTTAATCTTAGCGCACTGCCTATACACCAGATGTAAGAGGAGGCGCCGCCGTGTCGACGATGCAGTGATCGTGGAAACGAAGTTATACGAAGGATACAGAGGCACCAAGAAGGCGCTTTAAAAGCCATTAGGGCAGCCAAATCGGCGGCATGGAAGAAACTGCTGGTCAGTCCAAATTAAGATCCCTGGGAACGTCTATAGCACATGGTGCGGAACAAACTCCGCCCATGGACCCCCCGCTGATCCAGCAATTGACTATTAACACAACCATAGCAAATATCTCTACCTCCTTGCAGGCTTGGCATACCTTCTGCTATTGATTTTGAACAGTCCACATATTATTAGAAAATATATTTCATTTACCTTCAACGGAGGTAATTTCCGCATTTTCATGGTTTCACTAAAAAGTTTCTGCACTGCTAAAAGATCTTGTATGGAAGTATAATAAGAGTTCCATCGCCTTCACATGGACATGTCTTTTGATAGGTTCATTGAAATTTAAAAGGTGCGTTCAGTTTTATCTACATTATAAGCATGGAAATAGAATACCTATTAGTAAATATAAAAAAATGAACGCAAATATGACTAAAAGTATTTTAGCAAAAAGTATTTACAAATTACTAAGATACTTGACGAATGGTATCTAAATACAAAACACAAAATACATTTTGAACAAGTATCTAGATACAAGATGACAATACGTATTATGTATCTTGTATCTATATATCAGATACTTCTATCTTAGATAATTTACATCTCTGGTTACCGAAGATTGGAACCTTGATACATTGCATGCAATGAATGTTTAAATCGCAAGATTTCACTATATTAGATCAAATAATATTACAAGTAATACGATTTACTAAATGAATACAAATAATGAAATGGGCATTTAACTGGCTGATGTAGTTTGACAATATTATGTTCCATGCAAGTTTTGTCTATATATGTATAATGCATGCTGTGTTCGCATCAAGAAGGCCATTCAGCAACGATATGTTCAGTTATATAGTTTTGTTTAAAAGTACGTAAGCTGAGTTGGCCCGGTTGCGAACGAAGCTAAAAAAAAGTTCCAAAACAAACCCATATTGTAGCGCTGTAGGAAAACCACGGCTGGGAGAGCTCATTCCAAATCCCACTAATAGTTGTCAGATAGAAAGCAGAATAAACACTCTTGTTCTTATAATTGAATCTAATCCTACACGATTTATATCTGTGTAAAGTATGTTTAATTTTTGCAAAAGTAGATAGCTAGGTGCTACCTACCTACCTGGTTAGGTAGGACACCAAATAAGGGAATTCTTGTGGCAGTTCGAAAACGAACATTTCAATAAAAAATTGATAATTATTATCAAAGCAAATGTACAATTCTTTGTTAAAAACAAACAATATGCTACAACTATAATTGATTAACCAATATTATACATTTCTTTTAAATAAAACTGCACAAGACAATATCGCTCTTCAAGTTCCCACAAAAAACTCTAATCAATCGATATACTGAAAGTGAATTACGTTACGTTAAGCTATTACTATTTTGCTATATTTTAGTAATCTTCAAAAACTTTGTAGATAACTTACCAATACAAATCTTTGATAACGGCGAACGCATACGATCACAAAGTTACGATAACAATGTTCTAAGACATGGAAATTAAGTAATTAACACGCAAATTTAAAAACAACACTAAAAATCCACTACTAATAATTTGAAAAAAGAACTTTGAGTATAGATTTGCACCTGTCACTATTACGATGTTTCCGTCGTAATGTCACGCAGGAGACGTACTCGTCCCTCAATGACCGATAGCAAACTGATTGAGTGCTTATGATAAAACGTTTGATAAGTATTCAATTTAAAGTCGTATGAATGTATCGGTAGAATTTAGACATATGAATATCAAGTAGTTTATTGTTGGCGTATTTAATAAGGTGCGTAGATTTCGCACGCACTTTTAAATGTGGAATCGCGCAGCGTTAGTAAAATCCGTCAAAGTAAGGATGGGCGGCGAGAAGAGATGCATCGTAAACAGCCAATCTGGTTTAAGTATTCTATTCCTGCTAAACGAGATGTTATTATTAATATATCATGTTATTAATACTAGCGTGTATATATTACTATAAATAGGTACACATTTATTAATTAGCTAGAACAAGAGTTGCCAGATGTGTTCGAAAAAAACGGGACATGTTTTTAATTTTTTTTATTAACATTTTCTTAATTTTTCGCGACCAGTACACATAATAAAACTACGTTTTAACGGGTTTTTTTTACTAAGATATAAATGACTGAAAATTAACTTTTTAATTACTAAATTTGCAACAAATGCTAAATTAAGGGCCTATCTACTTTTTCATATATTTAACACACGATGATACTGCTTTTAATAAAGTTTTATCGGCTAAGATGGCATCTTTGAATTCAGTGGAACTAGCAGTTATATTATTTTTTTTATTGCAGGAGTTCAGCAACAGGCAAACGGCCCACTTAATGGAAAGCGGTTACCATCGCCTATGGACATTTGCAACACCAAAGGTGCTACAAATGCGCTGCTGCTCTCATAAGGGAGACTAGAACCTGATCACTAATGCCGGAACACAACTGAAGGTTGTTCTGGCGACATACTTTAGACTAGGGGTGGTAGCCATCTAGTCGGGCAAATGCCCTACCACCTGGATAATATTAAAGAAAAAGTACAATTAACTTTTTACAGTATTTACGGCGAATTACGAGAGTTCGAGAGATAATGTACGAATTTGCTTTTAAAGAAAACCGGACTGTCCGCTCGAAAACCGGACATCTGGCAACTTTAGTGACATAACAATAACGTCGTAGCGGTGTGTCCTGCAAATGCAAATCATGAGATTTTCTGTTTTTAGTAGCCATAATGTACGAAGCTCGAGTAATGGACATTGGCACGCGACTGAACTATCGTCTCCTGCAAGTATCGTTATGTATAAAGTGCCTAAAGCTTTTCTTGGCTTGCATTTGACGAATCAATTCAGACTAGTGTAGACTCCCTTACTAGTCTGATTTACAATGACACCCATTTATACCGAATTTAGGGTAGCTTTACTAACAATACATCTATTTCTAATGTCAGTAAAATAGCTGAGATATACCTATATTTAGGCATCTTCGGGCACATGGAGCCTGTCAGTTTCAATGCCTGCATGTGATCTACAGACGTGGGCGAGTTGGTTTTAGTTCTACAACACTGCTACAAGCAAAAGGCCACCTACCACAATATAAACGTATAATCTATAATAAAATTCTAAACATGCCGTGTCTGTACATTAAAGTTAAACATCAGGAACAGACTATATAAACGATGGAGAACACAATGCAATTTTTTTAGATTTTTTGTCTGTTTGATCGAGATTTACGTAAAACTACTGGGCCGATTTCAATGCGGATTTCGCTGATTGACAGCCAATTCTTAAACTTAAACTCTGCGCTTCTTTATATCCTGGTAGTCTTGCAGATTTTTTTCTGGTATTGATTAAAAATAGCCAGATTAAAGAAAATCGAATTTATATGTGATTTTTTTACTGACCGATAGCAAATTTAATGTAATAAAATATGTAATATTTTATATAATGTATTCTTATTTAATTGATGCTTGGTTTGACTTTTAATATTATCTAATTTATTTAATAATTACTGTATTTTAGTTTCAATTTAGATTTAGTTATAAGATCTAAAAATTGCACGCCTAATAAGGCAAAATGTATTGAGACAATTACCACAAAAAAAACACCTATGTACACATATATTTCTAGCAATAAATTATTATTCTATTGTATTCTAAAATTTTCCTAAAATATTTAATTTATATACAGAATTATAATTGTCATATATGTCTCGTCGTATATTATATATCTCTGTTAGTCTGAGATTATATACTATGTATGAGTATGAACACACAATTATAATTAATTAATTATATATAATACATAAAATTATCATATAGGTATATGTATTTCATATATAGGTATATCGTATATCATATATATGAAAACACTGTTCGTACTAGATCATTTTATTATTTGTTTTTCCTTCTTATTGATATGTATTTTAAATTTTCTTCAAGCATTTATTGTTACGACTATATTAAACAATTATACTTTTTATTCGGGTCTCAAAATAATAAGAGGTGGGCACCAAAAATTAGTGCTCTGGCGGAGTACCTTTCGACACGGCAACACACTGAGTGCCAACCTCATTTGTCGAATTGAGCATACAACTCCAAAAAAATATTTGTATATTTTTACTACTTTTAGTTCTAGTTTGTGTCGCATTTGGCAAATAAACTTTCTTTCTTATCCCGGGAACCCCGCGGGAATTTTCCCGGAAGCGGCTTGAAGTTGTTCGGATGCACAAAAATTAGCTTATTCCGAGAGTATCCACTACAACGATAGCTTATATTCTTTTCTTTAAATGCTGCCATATTTTATGTCCCGGGAATCCCGCGGGAATTTCAGGTCAAGCGTGGACGAAGTTGCGGGCATAACCTAGTTTAATATATTGTTATTCTTCTATTTTTTTTCTAGCGGTAAATCCAGGTTGTCTCGGGTTCGCTACTACTTTTTCTTCTCGAATTAGTAGTCTTTGGCAATTTTCATTATGAGACTGTTTGGCACGCATACAATCATCGTCCTGCTCACAGTGAAACAAATACAAAACTTCGCGAAAACCTCTATTTCGTATTTAATTTTATAAAACTGTATAAAGCTAATTAAGACTTTCAATTTGTCAAAAAATGTTTTAAATAACACACTCATTAAAAGTTTTAATTTAAATTTTGGAAAAGCTAGGATATGCCCGTGACTGCGTCCACACTTGACTTGAAATTTCCGCAGGTTTCCCGAGACACAAAGTATCGCAGGAAAAGAATGTAAGCTATCATTTTAGTGAAAACAATGTCGGAATCAGCTAATTTTATGCACATGAACAACTAAAAACCGCTCCCGGAAAATTCCCGCGGGATTCCTGGGATAAAAAACATCACAACTTTTAATACATAAAATTTGCTATCGATCAGTAAATGTCACATTGGACTTCGATTTTTTTAAAACTTGCCATTTTAAATAATTCCCAGAAAAATTCCCGCGGCATTCCAGGGATAAAAGGTAGCGCAGATTTTAAGTCTAAGAATTATCTGTGGATCAGCGAAAACCAATTTTATAATAATGTTACAACTTAGGCTCTGACAAACATAAATTCCACGTACAGATCTGTAAAAGCACATTTTATTACCTGTCGGCATTTGAACTAATTGTAATCCTTTTATGATCGTCTTATTTTGTTCACTTTATTTATTGGCATACGTTTCCAGTTATTGTGGAGAACAGCCTATTGTACTCGTTTACGACCGCTCAAGAGCATCATTAGCCACGTGTTGCGGATTATAAATAAAAGCTAATTCTAGGAAATTAGGTCGACGCTGCCGGGTGGGCGGCACATTTGTATTTTTGAAGTAAAAAACGATGGCCTGGTTGAGAGAAGGGGTCAGTTGAGCTACAACTACGATCAAGGCGCGACGTGTGTACATACATTCGGGAATCTAATATTGACGGACTTTGCGCGTTTTATTGAATTACGACCTTCTGTATTACGTTTGCATTTGTTGTGTTCGGTTATTTTTGTACCTGTGTTTATACGTCTTTTCTAATAAAATCTATAATAATTCTAACGGCATTATAATTCGAGTCCCGCATACTCGTAACAATATTATAGACAAGAAAGGATTCGTGTCGCCACGCGCAACTGTGATTTTATTTAATTTTACAATTTTTGCTTGACTATCAGCTATTCACATTATAATAATAACACATTAGTGACAATGAGCTAATAACAAGTCACCACAGATAGAAATAATTTAAGATATCTAGTAAGAGATCAGAGAACTAAAAACGCAGACAAAAAATAATAATTTAGACATGAAAAATGTATCTAACATACTGTTACGAGTTACAGAACTCGAATTAATAATGCCGTTGGAATTACTATAGAATTTATTAGAACTATACAAACACGTATAACACAGGTGCAAATATAACTGGACGCAACCAGTACAAACTGCACGATTCAATAACACGCGCTAAGTCCATCACTATATAGCTCATCGAATGTACACACGTCTTGCTCGTATCGTAATCGTCGCTTGACTGCCGGTCTCTGTTCGGGCATTCCTTTATACTCAGCTTACAATATGTCACGACCGGGTAAACAATGGTTTCCAAGAATCACACCTGGCCATTGCCTACCATAAAGGATTACAATACACAATAGGCGGCTTTTGTAATTACAAATATTAAACACAAAGTAAACAAAAGAAGTCCAAGTGTGGGCAGGTAATAAACCGTACTTTATGGCCGGCAGGTGTGCATTCACATTTGTCGGCGTGCTTCGTGGAATTTTGGCTAAGTTGTAACGATACTAACAAAACCTGCTCATTGCACATTAAAATTCAAAATATAGATCATTGAGTTTATTCCTAAAATTGGACACTGTTATATCTAAATCATAGCTGCGAATGAATTTATTGTAGGTAGTACACGATCGATATAAAACACTATTTTGGCGATAGTTCGTGTCAACCGATTTTAAAGCAAAATAGGGACTATAGCGGAAAGAGTGTCGAGGCGTATATATATTGATTTTGTTAAATAATTCAGGACAATTGAATTTCTGTGAGTTATCAATATGAGCTAGGAAGGTTAAATTAGCGAATTCCCGACGCTGTGCGAGTTTCAGAAAATGGTGAGTTTTACATGATATAGTAAAATCTTTTAATTTGGAGTTGGTCCTAAAACTTAGATATTTAATAAATTTTACTTACTTATCTTGGATTCCAGACTTGCGAAGCGTAATCTAAATGAGATTGAACATATTTACTATATTGAATCCCTTAAGAGAGCAGCAGCGCATTTGTAGCACCTTTGATGTTGCAAATGTCCATAGGCGATGGTAACCGCTTTCCATCAAGTGGGCCGTCTGCCTGCCTGCTGAACTCCTGTAATAAAAAAAAATAGAACTGAAAGTTTTAGCCTGAGTTTTTACTCGGGCTTAAAAGATAAAAGATTTTTCTTTTGAGAAACGCATAAGGAACCCTAGTGCTCTAGAAGCTTTTTTAGTGAACATTAATTAACTAGATCCTCTTGTAATGCTATAGCATCATCCACGCAATTCACAGACTTGAAAACTTTCATATCATCGGCAAAATTTAAGATGGACGATTTCATGAAACAGCTGTCTATATCGGAGATAAATATTAAAAAAAGTACAGGACCTAGCAATGAGCCTTGAGGTACTCCACTTGGAATATGCATTCATCTGGAATTTGTAATTTCCTAAAACAACGGCTTGACTGCGATTCTCAATATAAGTGCTAAACTATCTTAAGAGATCGCCTCTTATACCAGAATTATATAATTTGAAAATTAGTATTTCACGGTTGATACGGTCGAACGCTTTACTAAAATCCGTATATATAAAATCAGCTTGAAACCCACTGTCCATAGTATCGGTTATTAATTCATTAAAAAATATCAAGTTACTTACATGTTGAGAAATTGGGAAGCTAGTTTTTAACGCATCATCAATTTGGTCATAGACGATTTTCTCAAAGCTTTAGCTACAAGACAGAGTTTAGATATCGGACGATAGTTGGAGATCAGGTGCTTAGGACCTTTGTTGTATACTAAACAGGTAAAAGCTGACTTCCTAATATTAGGTATATGACCTGTTCAAAGACTCTTGCATTAGATAAGAGATAAGATAATTTGTTAGCACCCCGAATAAAGAACACGAGAGGAAAGTTATCTGGATCAGCTGACTTATAAGGGTCCAGGGATTTTAGTTTATTTTTATCTATATTACAATTAATTTCTACAATAGATGATATATTTGCGTCAAGCTTTGTAAAAAAAATTGAATTATTTAAAGTAGTAGATGAGGTGTTAGGTTGACAAAATGTAGAATGAAAATAATTAACAAATAGATCACATATTTCACTACCTAATTTAACTACTTCATTATCGAGAATCATATTCTCAGGAATATTAGAATTTTTTGATGTATTTTTAAATAAGACCAGAATAATTTTGGATTGTTTCTGTGTGATTTTTCAATATTTAAAATGTACGATTTATAAGCCTTTTCTTCTAGAGTAAGGGCTCGCTTACGAAGCAGATAATAGTTCTTTGCGGGACATACCCACTTATCGCGTATTTCTAAGATTTTAAGTTGTACAAAACATGGGATTTTTTGAGAAATTAAACACGGACTAGTTATATATAAACAATTTACATTAAATTAAGCATGAATTACGTGATAGCTCATTTTTCTCAAAAATGGACTTACACCACTTTCAAAATAAACGGTCCATATATAGCCTATAGCCTTCCTCGATAAATGGGCTATCTAACACTGATAATTTTTCAGATCAGACCAGTAGTTCCTGAGATTAGCGCGTTCAAGCAAACAATCAAACAAACTCTTCAGCTTTATATAAGGTTGGGGAAAGTTTCTTCGCATTTTATATAAAAATTCAAAAGTTTATTTACTAAACTTTATAAAGTTTGACTAAACTATGTAGGTGCCATTTTGTTGGATAACTTTTTGCCATCTTGTAGGTAGGGACGTGATCCCATTGCTATAAAAATTTTGGGGCTTCTGATCAAAAAACTGCGAAAAGTGGTTTTGGCAGTCCTCTCGTGGTGTTAACCTGACACTGCCTAAGGAATTCTGCAGAGATCGAAACAGGTGAAAATCTGAAGGTGCAAGGTCAGGACTATACGTCTGATGCATTAACACCTCCCAGCCAAACTCTCGTAATTTTTGCTGAGTGGCTAAAGATGTGCGAGGTCTAGCGTTATCATGGTGAAAAACCACACCCCTTCTGTTGATTAATTCCAGCCGCTTTCTGTCAAAATTTTTGCTTTAATCTCATCAGTTGTTCGCAATACAGTTCAGAATCGATGGTCCTGCCTGGCGGTAACAGTTCATAATGAATAATGCCCTTCCAATCCCACCATACACACAGCATCACCTTGTTGCGAGTTAAACCGGGTTTCGCCACAGTCTGTGAAGCCTGACCGGCCTTTAACCACGATCTTTTTCGCACGTTCTTGTCGTACGTGATCCACTTTTCATCACCAGTTATCAGCTTCTTCAAAAATGGTCCGGTTTCATTACGTCGTAATAAAGAATCACAAATAAGTACACGGTTCATTAGGTTTCTTTCAGTGAGCTCATAAGGCACCCAAATATCGAGCTTATTTCAAATACGCCAAAACCGTTTTGTGGTCAATTCTCAGTTCTCCAGCTACATCGTAACTACTAACATGCCGATCTTGCTCTACTTTTTCAAAATTGGCATCAATTTTGTCCGTAACAGGGCGACCAGAGCGACGTGCATCTTTGATATCAAAATTTCCGGATGGAAAACGCTTAAACCAAATTTGCGCTACTCTCACAGATACTGCATTAGGTCCATAAACATCACAATTTTTTTTCGCGGCTTGTGTTGCATCTTTACCTTTTTTGTAGTAAAATTTTAAAATGTATCGAATTTCTTCATTAGATTCATTCATTTTAACAATAAGAAAAACAAATGAAAATCACACATTTTCCTAATTTGAATTTGGAATTGTCTTCTTTAAAATTAAAACTTTTTAATGATACCAAAACCAGCCAGATACAAATGGTATAGCCAAAGAGATCTTATTACAAGTTCATACATACTATATGCGAAAAGATTTTTTCCCCAACCTATTATATTAGTATAAGATTACCAAGGACGTGAAGATGTAATATTTAAGCCGGGTTGGAAAAAATCGCCTAGAAAATCCAAAATTTGAAGCGCTTCAGACTAAATGGTTCACAAAGAACTAAATAAATGAAACAACAACATTATTTCCCATTTTTTTTTAATAAACTCATACAAATGTCAACATGTTTTAGATTTTTATCATATATAATTCGACTGTACAATAACTACGAAAAGGCTTTGAATACTTATTGGCCATCAGTACAATTTTGTTAGCTTAAATCTATCGTGCTTTAGAAGATTCTCTTTCATATAATACTTGCTGGAATGATGCCAGCTAATGTATACAGGTGATACTGATCTATGGTATATAGATCAGTATCACCTGTATACATACACAAGTTTTAAAATAAAATAGCAAACAATTCAAGTTTCGTACTAAAATATTCAAAACCTTTTATCATCAAAATATTAATTAACATGTATATTTCTGCCTTTTTCTGAAAAGAATCGAGACTTTGGTTATAAGAGAATAAATTAAAATCATTACTGAAATAGAATCTCTCTATTGATGTCTACAGGTCTTCTAAAACATAACCTAAAAGTGTCTTTCGATGATTCCTCAGGTACTAAATAACACTTGCATATTCAAAGACTAGAAGGATTACGTTACATTCTCGTCGTTAGAACAATTAATGTAGGTATATATTACAGGTCAATCCTCAATTTAGGAAAAACCTTGTGTTGCCTGGACCTCATTGTGTTACACTGTCATAAATTACAACCGTTCCAAAAAACTATAGATTGCAAAGAACGATTGAAGGTTGCGAGAAACGATCAAAGACCGCTAAGATTTTTAGCTGTCGCAATGCTCGTGATAACATATAATTATTTCATATGAAGCACTAGTTTGCGCACTTTGGGCTTATATGACAGAACATAATAAGCTACCCTTAAATCATACACCCAATACAGCATGTAAACCCATATTATGCATTGACCATCGCGGTATGAAACCCGTGATTTATGAAACATTTTTATTAACTAATATACATCATGAATTTATCAACTGACATTTTAAGAGTCGTAAATCTAGACGAAACAACATGTTTGTCCAGTCTAATCCGGTTTAGCCGGTAACATTTAACAACAACAAATATTAATTATTCTAGGCACTCATTTTGCAATTATACAAATTACATTACAAATATCGAGTCAAGGAAAATTTGCAGTGAATTGAACAAGGAATTTTTTTGAAAGCAATTAATGTAGTTCTATTCTCATCTTTGGCAAAACAATAAAACAATGACGCATAAACTTTACTAAAGTATATAAGATAAAGTTGAAATAAATATACCTACGAAACATATGAACATTTTACATTTGAATGCAAAATTGAAAACTGGTTAATGAATAAAGATAATTAATTAATTTTACCATAAAAAGTCTTATCACAAATTCAAATCAGCATAGATAATGCGTTTCATCCATTAGCAAAATGCAATATTTGCATACCATCAAAATTCCTGACATAATATTCAAAACCAAATAAATTTAAAAACACTAGTTTAGTAGTTTATATATAGATTTTAATTCAGATCACAGAAAAGTCTTGCACAGCGGACATGGAGGTTTTAAAACCTCCACCAAAGTGAAATGATGTACTTACTGTTCTCGATGTCAAAGCAAGACAATTCGCTCATGTCCGCTGTGCAAGACTTTTCTGTGATCTGAATGAAAATCGATTACAATCCAAAACATAACTTGTAGTACCTTAGCATGTATTAACTGCTAAACTGGCGCCCAACGTGTTTTGGGGGAAGCACTATAGTAGTTTATATATTGTGGAGTGCTGTAGCCCACGGATAGTTTTGTGGTTCGGTTGTTATGGACTATATGAGAGAGATATGACCCAGATCCTCGCACTAGAAAAGTAGAAGCTCCACCAACCTTGAGATCAGCCCTCTCCTGGCTCGGTTTAGGTTGCACTCGGGAACAGTGCACGGCACTATGGTTTCACTTGAGAGCTAACACTTTGTACACAGATTAGGTCTTAATAAAAGTTATTGGCACGGCCAGTAATTACAATGATTATATTTAAGAAAAAACAGACGAGCGCACGGCGCGATGTTGTTGTACGTTAACAGCGAATGACGTCCCAAAAAGTTGCCTTTATACTCCTTTTTTTTTTGGCCAGGGGAAATCCGTTTGAGGACTAATCCGCGACAGGCACAGAAGCCTGGGGGGATGTTCGCGACCCGATGTGAGAGTGTGGGATTCGCCAGATCGGGGGTGGCACTAGCGTGCCCGGTCAGAACCGGTGCCACGCTATTGCCACTCCCCAGTTAGGGATACCCACTAAAACCCCTGGGTGTTCCGTCCTGCGCCTTATGCCAGGGCTATGGGAATGGGATTCCCAGCTCCGCTGTGCCCTGGCAAGCGTGGGCCATGCTCACTTGGCCTCTTCAATGCCGGGGGACTACTCCCCCGGCGACGTCGTGGTCATATCCGGCGTGGGGCGGTTTGTAACGCGCCCCACGGGAGGAGAAATGAGCGCGCGCGGAACACTCGCGCTCTCATCTCGACGGCATGTGCAGGTGAGTGAGAACCCCTATACCCCAAGGGGCCCCACCCGCGCCGCCCGCTTACGGTGGCTGAAGGTCGAGTTCCGATCTCCGGCGTCGGCGCGTCCTCCTTTGGCGGGAGCGGAGCAAGGAAGTACGCTCACGCTCCCGCTCCGCCTCCTCCTTCCTATACCCTCCTGCGTTAACCGTCACCTCACACAGCAAGAGAGTAGACAGCAAAATTGATGGAGCGATGTTTTACCTACCTTATACTAGGCAAGGACGGAACATATATTCTGAGCTACCACAAGATACTTTAATTGATGTTAGAGATAAATTTGGATTTATTTAGATAACGTCTAACAATATTGCAGACATAAGCGAAGTCTGTCTTTCATGACGTGAACATTATATATTCGTAAACCTTGGTTGACGTTGGCGCTGATGAATGAAACCTCCGTGTTTCACTAGTAGATTTTTCCCTAAAGTAATTATCGCAAAGTATTGGAATGACAAATATTTTCTCACGTGTATATTTTCTTTCGATGCATCATTAAGCATACAAAATTATATCAAATTTCATTATTTACTTATTATATTACATTAAAATTACACTTACACACATACTAGTATACAATTTTTTAAAAATAAAGTCCATACTGAATTACGGTCGTGACTTCATAATGCTATTCTGTCTATTTCGTCGTTTATAAATTAGACAGTCGTCTCAATAAAGTTGTTCTTTAAAAAAACCCTAAGTGTCAGATGTACGTTTTATGTCAGTTGTAAAGGTATAAAGGCCTGTTACCGCAATTAAAAAAAAACTAGAATGCCACTTTGACAGTAACGTGTTTTTTCTTTCGTCCACTCTTTTTCGCTCTCTCACAGCGCTTTTTTTCTTCTCTCTGATCGTTCGTTGTCTGCACCACCGCTTAGTCCAATCCAACTATATGTCACACATCATCATATCATTAAGAAGAGATTGGGCCGGCCCAAGAAGATACCTCGTTGGCGTTGGATTGTAAAATGGCGCGATGAAAATTCTTTTTTTAGAACAACTAAATTGTAATGATAGAACAGGGTCTCCAGATTGCATATTTTTCCCATAGTTGGGAGTTATTTTGCAGTTGTGGAATTTTTGGGTACGAATATTTCTGCGCTGGGGAAGTAAGCAATTGAGGAAGTATTTTATTCCCCTCTCCTTACTAAAAACGCTATAAAATATTCGACATTGCTTGAAATTACTAATAAATGTTAAATCTAGAGATGTCTGTATACAATAATTGTGTCCCATACGCACTTTTTTCATCCGATAATATGTATGTAATTTTCGTAAATTCAATCTGGAGACCCTGTGATAGGAAGACACTCAACCCTTATAAACACCAACTATTTTAGGAGACAATTTATAAATAAACGGTATAAGTCCACAATGGGGATGTGGACACATGTCATAATAAATCCTAAAATTATTTACATATAATAGACCAGGCATTAAAAATAACTATATAATAATAAATATAACTATAACTATAAAAGTAGAAATAATTTTCAATTTCAACAACGACAATAATTAATACGCTATTTGGCTGCTATTACTTCAATGACTGGTATTATTACCACTAGGCTGGCTTCGGAATATACATGACGAGTCTCTCAAACTCATACTATGCACTGTCACATTTAGGATGATAGAATGAATTTTGACAGCTCACAGTAGGGATGTGGTAGTGTATAATCGTTATGAACCTATTCGATTATCGATTATTATTCTGATAGAACATGGAATCGATAGTGGCATGGTTTTGCTGTATGGTCAGATATTACAATATATATTCGAATTAAAATTTAAAGTCGCTCAATGGGGTGTGGTGAGCTATGCTGGGTGTTTCTCTTATAGATAGAATCAGAAATGAGGATATCCGTAAGAGAACTAAGGTAAGCGACACAGCTCGGAAAATTAGAGAACTGAAATAGTAGTGGCCCGGTCACGTTTGTAGCAGGACCGATGGCCGTTGGAGCCAACGTGTCCTGGAGTGGAGACCGCATTTCTCCAGCCCGATGGACCAACGAGTTGCGTAAGGTCGCCGGCAGGGGCTGGATGACGAAAGCGGGAGACCGGGATATATGGCGAAGACTTCTGGAGGTCTACGTCCAACAGTGGACTTCAATTGGCTGAAGAAGAAGAAGGGTCAAAATCGGTAAGTCTTTGGTTGTTCGTTATGCGTGATACTTTACTAAGTCGGCGGTACCCATTAATGAAATACGACATTATCTGCAGTACTTTTCCGGAAAAAATATGAAACTTCACGGGCGTAAGCTGCCAAAATTAACATCTTAAATTTGATTAACGTGTGAATACAAACATAATTAACTTTTTAATTCACCAGAACTCTTGCACTCGGCGCTTTGATTCTTTCTTCAAGTCGTTCTTTGACCGCTGAAGATTGTGGTTTTGATGACAGCGCACTCTTCCATCGAGATCTGTTTGGAGAACGGTGGAGGACCGAATTTATTGACATGTCCACGTGGTCAGGGACTTGACCAATCCACGTATTTAGAGATCTACCTCGAGGTTTCTGCCTTCAACTTTTCTAGTAACCCGCAAGTCTCCCCACATTGTCTGTTGTATTTCGAGCTATTGGTCCAAAGTACTTCAGTATTCGTCGTCGGAATACTACTAATAACCTCTGGGGATCTTAAATCTCAAACTCTTCCAGTATGAAGGCATTCTCTTTGACTATCAGAGTCAAAATGGCGTCAATCAATCAAGCACGAAAGTGACATAAGCATAAAGTGACAGCTGCCTGTCCAGTGATAATAACAAAGAACAGTGAATATACCATAAGACGAAACCATAAACAAGGAGCATGTTCTAAATTCAAAATGATGTATTATTAAAACTAACATGTAACGTTATTTATTATAATTCTTACAATACATGAAGGCGAGAAAGTTTTTGGGGGGAAACGAAAAGGGACGATGTACTGTGCAGTTTTATTTTCTAACAATACGTAAAATTACTCTAAAATGAACAATAGTTCTAGGATATTAATAATTTTTATGTAGTAATTATGTGTTTTTGTAGGAATGTGAACAGTGTAATCAAATATGGCCATTAAAGTTGTCACAAGAACTCCGTGAAATGAATTCAAGTGAGCTCTATGAAGACTTATACATCAGAATTGGATGCATAGACTAAGATCCTTTTCCTGTCATGATGCCGTATCGTACTACTCACGAAGACGAAAGGACTTTACTTATGGTATACGTGTATATGTGTGTGCGTGTGATCAAAAGCGGGTATGATTAGACGGTTCGCTCGCGACTAATCGTTCGGTCAGACGCACACTGATGCAAATAGGAAAGCGGTTACCATCGCCTATTGACATTTGTAACACCAGAGGTGCTACCAATGTGCTGCTGCTCTGTTAAGGGAGACTGGAACCTGGCCACTAATACCGGAACACAACTCAAGGTTGTTATGGCGGCATGCTCTAGACCAGGGGTGGTGGCCATCCATATGGGCAAATACCCTACCACCTTGGCTGTGGGTTGTTTTGTCGCCTCTTACGGCAGGCCGCCCGGCCGCAAGAAATTGTATTTATTCTTTCTCCGTTCATGCACGGGTGATACTTAATACTTAAAAATAAGTACATTAAATGGAACACAAATATAATAATATATCTTTAATCAACTTATATTATGAAGGCACACGAGTTATCGATATAGAAAAATTGACTTAACACTATGTTTGGAAGTAATTTTTAACGCGTTCCAGACAAAATGGTCCTTTAAGATTAGCAGCAGAAAGGGTAAGCAACAGCTGATTTTCCATCGAAAAAGCGTCTATTGCGCAACTATCCATCACTAAGCGCGACCATAAAGTCCGACGCGAACTAGATATATACCCAGGGTTGCCAGCCATAGTTTATAATAACGTATCCTACCTTATTTTTGGTAAATATAATTTTCCATCTTTACTGTGGTGCGTAAAATAAAAGACTTACAGAGATAATTACTCAGCTATTAATGATACTTCGAAACAGAAAGCAATCGTGTACGATTAAAATAAAATTTTAAAAAAATATTACTGAACGAAACTTAGATTGTCAATGTCAAAGATAAATAAGTCACATATTTGCGGTGTCAGTGACCTACTACGACTACCTAGGGGTTTGCTTAAAACACTAGTAAATAAATAAAATATTGAAAAATACTTCATTTTTCTTCCAAATACTCTATTATTTCCCAACGCAAAAATGTGATAGTACGTTATTTTTCTCAAAAACAGTTGGCAACCCTATGTATACCATATTCATTAAAGAATACTAGGGCAATGACAAGTGTCACTATCCAGCTAAAATATAACTCTGTTAAGCATTTATAGAGGGCGCTACAAGATTTTCCTCACTTGCAGGAGTCGATGAAAACACTCTTTAAGTAGTAATTGAATCAAAAAAATTCGATAAATGTAATATGTTTGTGAAGCAATTTTTGTGAAGGTAAAGCACTTCCAGAAGTGCTTCTGCTAGACATTCAACCAGCATTATTAGAATCAAACTAATCAGTTAAAACGTGAATTTATCTATACTATAATAGATGTCAGCTGTACAATAGACAAGCGGAGACATATTATAATATTACCCGTGCGCAGGTTTTCCGATAGCCTTATGACGTCAAGCGTCGATGGTCAGTAGGGTTGACAAAAAAGGTTACATAAATAGTTGTTGCAATAAATTTATTATTGTATAATAGTAAGTAATACAACACAATAATAGTAAGTGGTCATCGGCAAACCTTCTGCGCGCGGCTTATAAGTTCTATTATTTTTACACAGAAAATAACAGTCGTTAATATAACGTCCTATCATATAATATATCATGATAAAAATAATTTTATTTACTTTTCAAATAATAATTAATGCGCTACTCGACTCATTTTACCTATACCTACTTGTAAAGTAGATACGCCCGAACAATATCTATCAGGCTGAGTCGTTTTGCAAATTTATAAAAAAAACTAGGATATGCCCGCGACTGCGTCCACGCTTACTGTCAAGAAATATGTAATTTGATAGACGTGCAAACGTCAAAAGTAAAATAAGCGCCTAAAAACAGTATAATGACGTCATTTCCGTGGTATAGATAGATATATTGAGCAGTCTAGCACAAGAGAAGACTTATAACGCCATCTAGTAAATGTAAGATTTAAGAGTTAATTTTTACTTCCATTCCTAAGGTTCTATTTCACAATGCACAAATAAAGTGCCTTATTCCCCTAACGCCCAGATTTTGCAACGCTATCTTGAATTAAACGCCCAAAGTCTTTAAAAAAGGTTTCCATGGCGAAAACCCAAGATTTTGAACTTTAAAAAGTGCGTTACAGTAAGGAACCTCACAAGTATGACTTTTTTCTTGTCTCAGGTGAACGAGGACCAGGGAAAAAATTACAAAAGTAGGCCTTTTGGTAGGCCTTTGGGTCAAAAGCACTAGGTTTAAAACAGCATACTTCTTACATCAATTTTTTTTCAAAAATATCAAATGTGAAATAGAACTTAAAAACCATAAACAAAAAAATCCTTTACGATTAATAGAAACATTTACTTTATGGCTGTCGACTAATTAAAATGGCAGATAAAAGTTTCTATTGGCCGCTTGATCTGAGTTATAGATTAGAGGATAATTTATTTGCCGGTTAGTGCTATTTGTCAATTGTGAAACGCAGACGTCTTTATTCGGTAAATAAGTTGCAAGTAGCTTATTGGAAACTTTATTTGGACTTTGTGAAACAGGCCCTTAGTATTTTTCGTTTATGCTTATAAATGTATTTAAAGCTTTTGAACAGTGATGATTTCGATCACTGAACCTCTTGCGATGATGAAGCAGCTGCCTCATTCAGCATCGGCTCTGTGTCCGGTGAATTCAACAATTTCCTAATTAATACCACTATACCTGCTATTAGTAGAATTACTCCTATCACCTGAAATTTAAAAAATATATAACACCTAAAACTGTTTTTCGTAGCCATTTTAGACAATTATGTTATAGTCAAGCATCGAAGCACTGGCACTCTAGGTTTGACTAGTCAAACTTTATATTTTAGTTTAAGCCCATTACAAATGACAATTTATTGTTTTAAATTCAATAAATTTTTTCACCGAGTAAGAATAATCAATGTTTTAGGGCTCACTGGCTTTGTGCGGCTAACACGCGATCTTTGACCTACTAAATCTGATATTGCACAGTTCAACTAAATTGATCAAATCGGTTGAAAGGCGCACAAACAGAAGGTACGATAACATTAAATGATACAATTTTACGTTTACACTATTCACTTTGTTTGCTTCATTCAAATTGAAAGACAGAATTGAACTGTGTAATATCATCTTAACACGAAATTCGTTATTCTAATGGTACAAACATGTAAATCAATTACAACAGTGCTAGTAGTGTCTTAATAAAACTAACATATTAACTTAGTTAGGAAACTCCAGCTTACATGCTTCAAATGAGGCTATTTTTTTTTATTCTTAGGTAGAACATTTTAAGCTTAATATTATAATCACATTGAATTGTATCAGTGAATAAATGACCGAGTAAATTTATTCAATACTTACAGTCAAGGCATATAAGCCATAAGGCACCCAGTATCTCAGTCTCAGTGCGTATTTCGCCATGTTTGCATATTCAGGCGTCGTCTTCATTTCTTGCCTGAACCAGAACATCGGCACCAATGTATCGTCTGGGAGGGCGTTATTTATTCTAGAAAATCGAAATACAATATTTTTTTATTTCTTCCACTTTGTGTCCCGGGAACTGTACGATTTATCAAGGTATAAATCCTACACAAATCGCTTTGTATCCAAGGCTATAAAAATAATAAAATAATCTATACTACAATTAATTTGTAAATGGTTCGAGTTTGTACAATGCGTTTAAAAATGTGAAAAAATCAGGGAGGTCATTCGGAGCAGGATATACGGAACATGCAATTTTTAGAATGTTGTCTGTCTGTGTATATATATAATGCTAGCTGACAGACCGAATTAAGCCAGCATATAATCACTATAACAATGGTTACAATGGCAACGGTTACTACGGCAAAGACTATTAAGACAATTATTAACATAGCAACGGTTACCATGGCAACGGTACTATGGCAAAGGCTAACAAGGCAATGATTAACATAGCAACGGTTACCATGGCAACGGTACTATGGCAAAGGCTAACAAGGCAATGATTAACATAGCAACGGTTACCATGGCAACGGTACTATGACAAGGGCTACCAAAGCAATGATTAACATAACAACGGTTTCATATGGCAAAGGTCACAATGGCAACGGTACTATGGCAAGGGCTACAAGGCAATGATTAACATAGCAACGGTTACCATGGCAACGGTACTATGGCATGGGCTACAAGACAATTATTAGCATAGTAACGGTTACCATGGCAACGGTACTATGGCAAGGGCTACCAAAGCAACGATTAACATAACAACGGTTACCGTGGCAACGGTTACCATGGCAACGGTTACCATGGCAATGTTTACCGTAGCAACGATAGTCTCATTGTGATGGTAGATAAAAAAATATTTTGGACAAGATTTTCGTAAAATCCGCTCTTGTTACGCTTCTACGTTGCGAAAGGAGTACCGATGCAAAATTTGAAATCAAACCGAGGTATGGTTTGGGAGATCTCGTGCTGAGTTAGTCAGCGAGTGGTATTTTTCTTATATATTAAATTAGTTTAAAAGTGTAACATTACCCTGCTCTTTTGATTCGTAATATGTTTTCATAGTTTCTTCGTGGGAATAGTCCACAAGACAAAGGCGTTTTAATATACATAAAAGCCTTATTATAAAAAAAAGTATAGGGCATAGAAGAAGAGTATTGAAAAAAACTAAAAAGTATAAAATAACTTATTTCTAAAGCTATTTTTAATTATAATATCTTACGGTGCTTAGTAATTTTCAAAATATAGTAATTTTTATGTTTTACTTCGCACCGACTTCAAGATGTTTTAGATAATATATATTATAAAAATAAGATATTATAATTAAAAATAGCTTTAGGAATAAGTTATTTTATAATTTTTAATTTTTGAAGTCGGTTTTTTTGAACGAAGTTTTTTTTAATTTGTTACTTTTTAGTGTTTAGCTATGGGTAGGCCTACGAAAGGTGCCGTGCGCCTTAAAAAATATAGGTCCCAAAAAGCGGGAACGGAAAAAAAATCATAAAATGAAAACTACTAGGCCAAACTATGTTAAATTTTTAGGGGACCAAATGGCAACTATTCGCATCAAACGTACGTAAATCGGATCATAAATCTCAGCGTAATCGGTGTACATACATAAAAAAATAAAAATAAAAACATACCAATCAAATTGAGAAGCTCCTCCTTTTTGAAGTCGGTTAATGAGAATTTAATTGTTTTGATACTCACGTCATTAAGCTGATATGTCTAACTAGAAGGTTGATCTGGAGCTGTGCCGCGACTCCGAGCGGCATTCCGGTGTACATTTCCAACGACAAGCGGAAATTCATATCCCTATAATCATCAATTTATACTAAATACTTGAATATGTAATTTAAAATGCGAGTACTTTGACGACTAAATACGCAAGTTTATATTCTTTGTGGTGGTAAAGAAACACATAACCCTCTTGGACTCGTTACATCACACTCAGTCATCATTACATCAAACTCACTCATCGTTACATCATACACAGTTATCGTTACGTCACACTCACTCACCGTTACAACACATTAACTCGTCGTTACATCACACTCACTCATTGTTACATCATACTCACTCATCGTAAAACCATACTCACTCGGTAGGATTGAGACCTTCGATCTTGCTCGGGTAATAGGGGTCCGAGTGCAAGAAATGCGGCAACGACACGAAGGCAGGCGCTCCAAATCTGCACTCAGACACATTCAGGGCTCCTGGGTACAGGCAGTTATTGTCGCGTACTTCGTCACAATAGCAGGCCTATGGAAAAATACAAAAACTATAAAGATTTTATAAACAAATTAAGCTAGTTTTACGATGCTTAACTACTTCCCTTCTGTCGTAATGTCATAACAACCCGAAATAAATTAACTTAAAGTAGCTAAGTAATTCCTAGACACTGTAGTATGGGAGCTGCATACGTCTAGCCATCGCAGTGGACAACGTACTACTGGCTAGCGCAATGCGGCAGCGCACATTAGTTGCTCTATGTCGCTCGCACATCATCTGTCCCGCTCACACATTGTGCTATATATTTCACTAGCTGTACGACTTGTTAATATTTGTACTTAAGGTTACCGTTTCCAAAATAAATCAGTTCAGATCAGCACTCGACAATGAATACTACTCTCTGCCATCTGAAGTATCATTTAACCTCTACCTCTCACTGCTACAATAGTTATATTGTAAAGGTGCTGGTTTGTTGAAGGTGGATTAGCGGGTTTCTACCAATGTTTTCATTATCGTCAACAAGTGGTTTTTAACCACACTATTACGTTACGTCATTTATGGCCTATATCTTACTAACCGTTCATTTACCTTCCTAATAGTTAAAATATGACATAAGTTCCATACAAGTAATGTCAAATTTCTACCAATGGGCAAGCAAGTGAATCAATAGTAAGATGTAGGAACCAGTAATTAAAACATGTTTTAGCTACTAAAGCAGCTGGTTTTAGTAAATTTATCTTACCATTCTAGGATACTTGTACCCATTGTCAAATATGGAGTCATTGGCAGCGTACTGCACGCCATCTATCCCCTCCACCTTTACTTCTTTATCCTTTCCAAGGATAATGTACCTGAAATAATTCCCAGTTATTGTTATGAGTGCTAAACAATTTTGCCAATCAATCCAATAGAAGAGGGAGACCCAGAAAATGATAGTTTGTCGTCGTGTTGGATGATATGCGTAATTGCGTACAAAATGAGTCTCATAACAAGAGTTGCCGAAGACCGTGCGAAGCGGAGAAGAAGATGCAGGAAAACGGACTCCGGGCACAATCGAGCTTTAACGCTCGGATAATGATAATCATACCAGTTTCACTTAAATTAGGAGCCCAAAGTAAATCAATAACTTGCCTATTATATCCGGCACGAATATAACGACTTCGGGCTGCCCGTATTCAAAGTAAAAGGCGCTTATATGCATACATCAGGCACGAATACCACAAATTCGGGCTGCGCGTGTTCAAAGTAAAAATCGCTTATACGTAGTATATATATCGGGTACGAATACCACAAATTCGGGCTACCCGTATTCAAAGTAAAATACACTTCGTGCATATATCGGACGCCAATATAACAAGTTCAGGCTGCTTATATTCAAAGTAAACAGCACTTACATGCATATATAAGACACGAATAAAACAACCTCAGAATGCTCGTATTTCAAGTACAAAACCAATTGCGTGCATATATCGGGTGCGAATGTAACAACTTCGGGCTGCCCGTATTCAAAGTAAAAGGCACTTGCGCGCATATATATATGGGACACGAATACAAAAAATTCAGACAATCTGAATTCAAAGTAAAAAGCACTTACGTGCATATATCGGGCGCGAATATAACAACTTCGGGCTGGCCGTATTCCGGTGCCCAAAGTTCACCTGTAGAGCCTTGTACGACGCCACACTCGTCCCTGTACATGGTCCTACTTTCAAACCTCCATCTCTCGATATTGCCAAGTCGGGAGAAGTCACTCGCGCCTGTATTCATGTTGAACGCACCGTCGTATTCTATGGACCCGTTGCGCTGGAAAAGACAAATAATGCGGGTAAGTGATTAGCAGTCCACATACGACGAAGCGATCTAGAGGCCACAAGCGCCTTTTTTATCGTTATTATTTGATTACATACATTTATACATCATATACATATTGTGGCGATCGAGGGTAGAACTTTCTGGCAGCGTAAGCCGGTCTCAAGACTTTTAGAAAGAGTTAGAAAATTCTGGAAAGAAAAGACAAGGAAAGATAGATTTTAGAAAAGGATAGACGATGAACGAAAGTTCTAGAATAGAAGCTTCGGGGAGGAAAAGACAGAGACAGAAAGATGTTTAGAAACGGATAGACAGTAAATAAAAGAATGACGAAAAGAAGATCGAAATTATGGGTTCCAGAAGATTCTTCCGGGTATATAAGCAGCCTAAGGCGCGCCTACCGAGTAGTTGATTTCAGCGGAAGATAGCGAAGCGACAAGTGCGATACAAGAGTTGGAAGAGAAGTTTAGTAGAAGACGGTGACGAGTTTACTGAAGAGTTTGGTGGCGAATTTAGTGAAAAGTTTAATGAGCGATTGAGTGAAGGAAGAGTGTAGCGTAATTTAAGAGGAGATTCAGAACCGAGCTATACCCTGTAAATTCGGAGGTGAGTGAGCACTGCAGTAGCAGGAGGTGGTCTACGCAATATCGGCGACAGTATTGTGAGTGAGAAATCTTATTATCGGAACAGTGCGTCGTTAGTTGTGCGTGTAGGGGCAACCCTGCGAAGAAGAATCACGTACGGCTGTGTAAGTTAATAAAAGCGTTTAGTTAAAAACTGATGTTTCATTCCAATCCTAAGTGCGTACCCCGCTCGCACGTAACAATATTGTCACGCCAGTTTCCCATTGAGTAGGAGTAGGGGTAGGCAGAGACGATGGATTTCCACTTGCTACGATCCTGACAAACACTTTTCGCTTCATCAACTTTCATTGATCTCTTCATACATACACGCTTATTTAAAGTGCTTTTCACGTGACTTTTTTTCAAAATATCTTCAATTTGTTCATTGTGAGTACGTCGCGTTTTGTGTACGCGTTTTGTTAACATAAAAATGTATCTAAAACGTTTTTCTTAAAAATAAGCATAATATTTATGTGCGCTAAAAACGAACAAATAAACTTGAAGTAGACATATCTTACTCGTCATTTTGTTACATTATTATACAATCTTCTATATATATCCACGTATATAGTGACTCATCACGATATCTCAGGAACTGTAATACCTATAGACTTGAAATTTGGCATGGACCTTCTTTTCGCCAAGTAGAGGTCAGCTAAGAACGGATTTTACGAAATTACTGTACGGCACGCAAAACGGGCGGGTATCAGTTAGTATTATTATATTATAACAACTTGTCGTAAAATCTCTTTTGAACAGCAGGAAAATCTCGCGACAACCTTCATATTGTATAACGTAATAAAGGTCTTGATGTAAATATAATAAATACTTCGAGTTTATTTTTTCGTTTTTACAAGATTTAAGTAAAAAATTGTTTAAAAAAATATTTTTAGTCTTGCTAGAAAAGTAATAAAACTCTTTATTTCATTTCATATGACAATACATGTCATCAGAACTGAACGAGCATGCAAAATTGCAAAGTCTAAAGTCTAAAGGGACTGGTCTCTTATTACATTTGTAAGATATAACGAAACAAACTAACAAAAGTTACGAGTTTAATAAAAGCTTAAAAAAGCAAATTTTGGTAATTTGTACACGGCATTTTAATTTAATCAAATGAAACTATGAAAGCATCGGAGAAAGTGATTGAGGACCGACTACGGAAGGAAACGGAGGTGACGCTATCCCAGTTCGGGTTTATGCCTAGTCGTTGCATAACAGATGCCATATTTTCAATACGCCAACTAATGGAAAAATACAGACAGGTACATCAAAATCTCCATATGGTCTTCATAGATCTCGAGAAAGCATACGACCGCTGCCCCCGAAAAGTTTTGTGGTGGGTCCTCAGAGCGAAAGGTTAGTACACAATTCCACTTTGCAATAGGAACCACGAATAAGTTACCTTACCGGTTTCTGCTGGTCATGGATGCACTGACCGCAGAGGTACAGGATGAGGCCCCCCGGTGCATGCTCTTCGCAGATGATATCGTCCTTGGATGGATTGAATGTGAAGGATGATATGATGACTTGTGGTGTGACAGAAGATTCATGTCACAATAGAGGACCGACCCCAATTAATTGGGACATGGTGAAAGAAAAGAGATTTTATTTTAATCAAATCGCTACGCAACCCTAAAATACGCGTACGAATTATTAGAAAGAAAAGTATTACATATATTAACGGTATGAATTATTATTACGTGAACTAGTTTAATTGCATTATCGAATTCCTTCATGGACCGTACGTGCAGACTTTCTCTCTGATATAATTGCGTGCAGTTTTTTATGTATGGCCGATGAAAACGGATCACGCATGCTGATATTTATTTAACCACTAAACAGATAACAATCTATCTATCCATCCGTGCAGGAGCAGATAAAGAATTTCCTGCAGCTGGGCGGTCTATCGTAAGAGGCGACAAAACAACCCACAGCCAGGTGGCAGGGTATTCTTTTTTGAGGCAGTGGGAAATACATTTCGTACACTACCGGGTCCTTTACTGGGATTAGACCAAAGCAATGAGAGTTATCCACTGAAGATAGCGCAGATAACAGTCAATTGTCGGCTTGTGTGTAGACTCAGCAAGGTACCCTATTAAAGACGTAACCCATGGGCTCATACGACACTAAAACCCCCTTCCTCCCATGTGCCCCGCGTTCATGGTAGGAAAAGCGTGAGACTTAGAACGCAGTTACGCGCAGGCTGTTCCTTTTTTTTTTTGATAACGCAGGGCGAATGTTTTTGGACACCATCCTCGGATCCTTCGGGGGAAGGGTCTGAATGCAGACATAAGGCCTACATCGAGGGTGTGTGGGACTCTCAGCGACCGGTTCTCCACGCTTGCTTCTAAAGCGAAGCTGTCGCGAGAATCGGCCGCCAAACTACCCACTAAACCTAAACCTGCGCCCCATTTATAGCGCTTTTACGAGGCGTCACGGGATCTCGTACAGAGTAATTGCACCGTGACTCCCCTACGCTCGGTAACTAGGCCACCCCGGGGAGCAGAGTGACCCACTTCGTAGAGCAGCGGGGGAAGTCCGCTGTCACCCTCGTGACAGCGGCCCCCTGTGACGGTAACTAAGGGGGGGAGAAGATGCGCGTAGCGGCGCCTACGACCTCCGGTCCGTCTCCTGCGGATGGGGTCCGCATACGCGTCCTCCTCCCTCACTCTTTTAGCGGCTCCTGCGACATGACGGATTCACAGAAGGAGGAAACCGCAAGCCAGGAATGTTGACACGCCCACGCTATTCCTGCGCAAACTCAACTCAACCTTGAGTTGTGTTCCGGCATTAGTAGCCAGGTTCCAGTCTCCCTTTAGAGAGTGGCAGGACATTTGTAACACCAAAACAAATGTCCATAAACGACAAACAAAATGGATATTATAAAGAAAGTTGTCCATAGTTCATTTTACAAATAATATATCAAAAGTGGGTGCTAATTCAACAATAGATATTATTAACGATTACTCTGGTGACAGTATTTTGGTTTTACTGATAAAATTATAATTAAAAATATCAATGGGCCGCGTTTAATTTGGTGAACTCATTGTAAAGGGGAAACATTGGAACCAACGGATTGAAATTAGAAGTATTATTACGATACGCTTGAAGAGAAAAGTCTGCTGATTTTCTACATCGATAATTGGTATTAATGTTGAGTAAAGACATTAAATA
This sequence comes from Dendrolimus houi, assembly GCA_039645545.1. Taxonomy (NCBI): domain Eukaryota; kingdom Metazoa; phylum Arthropoda; class Insecta; order Lepidoptera; family Lasiocampidae; genus Dendrolimus; species Dendrolimus houi. Next base: position 21,567,583 of record CM077128.1, on the reverse strand, counting down.
GGGTGAATAAATAATTAACGCTTTTAAAATAACATAATGTATATACATGTTATCACACCTGTTTCGCAAGGGGTAGGCAGAAACAATTGATTTCCACCTGCAACATTAATATTGGCACACTCCTAACGATTCATCTACTTACGTTAATCTCTTCATACATGCAAGTTTGAGTTGCTTTTTTTATATTATTTTTCATTGTCTGAGTAGTCCAAAGAAAACAAGCTCTCCTGCAGCATGTTTTTTAACTTTACCGCTTTGTTTTTTATTCATATTGATTTTTCATTTTCATTCGTTTTTATTTATTCTAAATAGTTATTATTGGTGGCAGTTGCTTTTTTTGAAAATTAATCTCGATATAATGGACTGTATGATTATTATTATGAAACTATTACATAAATTAGAAATATACATAAAGAAGTACGTATGACAAAGTAATTGTGTGAGAGAGTTGAGTGAGAGTGGTAAGTAGTCAAATGCTAATGTTATTCATAATTTTGACTCCAAGGCCGCTCCTATATCCCGCGTACCGTTCGACGCCTAGCTGCTAATTGTGCGAGCTATGGGCGTCGGCGGTATGCGGGGCGCGGAGAGTAGGTGTGCTCCGGCGGGCGGGTCAGGGGGGGCGCACTCTGTCCGCAACAGTTATACTGGCATTAATCTGGGTTTAAAGGCTCATTGAAAGAGTTAAAGATATGTGTTATTCGGAATGCAATTATGAACACTTTTTAACAAGTCTATAAACCACGTAAAACTATTATGAAGAGGGCGAATATTTAGTACTATTTAAGTATCTAAATTAGGGATCTTTTTTAATATGTAATTTAAACTAATGCAATGGTTAACAAAAGTATTCTGTTTGTATAAGTTCAGAGGTTGGAAGTGATTATATTAATATGACAAATAAATACTTTAATGCGTCACCAATAGTAGCTTTATCTGTCGACCCACTCGCTTGGACATAATATCATCAATTTCTTTGTTTACTATAATAAATACGGATCAATGAGTCATGTTGCTTTTTACTTCAGAACCACTTAATAACTAAATTGCTCTCATCACTTTTAGCCTACCATTTAATGTTTTTTCTTTTTGTGTATTAGGGTGGTGCAAAAAACCGACATTTTTATTGTGTCTCGAGTGAAAAAAATGTTGTTGTTGATGTTTTAAGAACACCCTCCAAAGAACAACTCAATAAAAATTTAAGAGGTCGCTCCAATTTTTTAAAATTTCAAAATTCGCCAGTCTTAAAAAATTTGGAGCGACCTCTTAAATTTATTTTGAGTTGTCCTTTGAGGGAGTTCTCAAAAAATCAAAAATTAACATTTTTTCTCTCGAGACTCAAAATAAAAAAGTCTGTTTTTTTGCGCCACCCTAGTGTGTATAGATAGATAATTAATTACGTTTTGTACCTTAATGTCTATCTTTGGGTGTTCCTTAAGTTATCTAAACATTTAAACATCATTAAATATTGTAAATGGTTGCAAAAATCGTTAGTGTGTTGTACCAAATGGATAGATAGAAAAATAAAACTTTATTGCTCAGCAACTATAATTTCAAAATGCACAATTACAATATTGTCATGGTAGAAACAATAGGCGGCCTTAGCGCTTAAAGCAATCTCTTCCAGGCAACCCATTCCCCATTTTAATATCCCATACCCATCACCAATTTTAATATTATATAAAATATTAGAGCTAGGCATGTTTGCTGAAGAGTTTCTTGCGCCGCTTCTTCTCTTCAAGCCACAACATGTTGCGAAGCCATGGTAAATTAGATTAGGCTCCCATAGAGGGAATAATAACCATAAACAAAATTAAAACTAAATAATTAAAATGAACAAGTTGGCGGTAGGCTAAATAAAACTTTAACAATACTCATTGACACTTGACATCATTGTCTTCCGTAATCACGGCTACTGAAAAGTGGCCGAAACGTCGGAATAATAAACACATAATAAATTACCGCGCTTAAAACCGTTAAAACGTAGTTTTGTTAAGCGTAATTGATTTTTCCAAAATCTAATGATACTATTTCAATTTTCGTCAGAATCGGCCTTGAGACTCCTTTGGTTGTTTTTCGATAATTCGTATAGTTTTAGTATTTGGCCCTTAAGGCCCATTTGAAATATTATTATTATTAGAAAAGATTCAACCATTGTAGAGATTTGCGTGTATACAAACGCAACTAACCTAAAATATATTTATGAACATAGCATAATCTAGACATAATGTCATTCAAGATAAAAATGTTTTTTGTACATTGACCTAAATGTTTAAATAATAATACAGATATCAAACGTTTTAAAATTATCTTCGTTTCGTATGCAAATGAATATTTAGTATCGCCTCGCGAGAACAATGTGATTTTTTAAAAAGTTACGTTATATTGCAACAATAAAAGAAACATTCAAACTAAAATTATGGAGAAAATAGGTGACGATGAAAAATATATTTATGAACATAGCATAATCTAGACATAATGTCATTCAAGATAAAAATGTTTTTTGTACATTGACCTAAATGTTTAAATAATAATACAGATATCAAACGTTTTACAATTATCTTCGTTTCGTATGCAAATGAATATTTAGTATCGCCTCGCGAGAACAATGTGATGTTTTAAAAGTTACGTTATATTGCAACAATAAAAGAAACATTCAAACTAAAATTATGGAGAAAATAGGTGACGATGACCATCTTATAATATATAGAAGTTAAACTATTGCAAACCTATAAACTTCGTATAACTATTAAGAATGAAGAGAAAGTGTCGAGTAAGTAAAGTGAGCATAAACAACTAGTACAGAAATCTTTTTTCTTAGGTTTTCGCGACTAGTATACATAATAGAACTACGTTTTAACGGCTTTAAGCGCGTTAACTTATTTGATTTTTATTATTCCGACATTATATAATATTAATTTATCTCCCACCCGTTTTAATATTATATAAAATTATTAGAGCTAGGAGTTTCTTGCGCCGCTTCTTCTCTTTAAGCCACAACATGTTGCGAAGCGGTGTTAAATTAGATTAACCAATTAACCAATTAATCATAAACAAAATTAAAACTAAATAATTAAAACGAACAAGCTGGCGGTAGGTTTAATAAAACTTTAAAAATACTCATTGACACTTGACATCGTTGTCTTCCGTAATCACAGCTACTGAAAAGTGGCCGATACGTCGGAATAATAAAAATCAAATAGATTTCTGCACTTAAAAGCGTTAAAGCGTTTTATTATTAGTACAAAAATCGTTTAGAATGGTACTAATGTAGGTAAAACCCGTTTATATCCGCTGAGTGCATTCTGTCTATAACCGTAAGAGACGGAATGTGCTGAGTTGTTCAAGCTCCTAGCTACAAGTAGCGCCACTTTAATCCTTTTGGCGGACATTTTTATAAATTTTCATTTAACTTGCAATATTAATATGTATGTTAAGGTTAGGGTTATATTACAATTTAATTTTAAAGCTGTTATCCTCAACTTGAGATAAAATTTCGCATACAACACATTTAGTTTGTTTTAACACTGAGTATAAACCTCTAAGGCTAAGCACAGACACATTCTTGCACAACTGAGTCCGGTATTGATTAACCTTACTGGTGAAAGGCAGGGCTTACTTCTGCCCAACAAGCTAAAATGACACTATATTGATAGTTTGGAAATTTCCTTTGAGACAGGTTGCCTGGAAGAGATCGCTTTTAGCGATAAGGCCGCCTTTTGTTTCACCAAGTAACTATTGTCTTATTGTGAATTTTTGTTTTGGTGAACAATAAAGTGTTGTCTATGTCTGTCTGTCTTTATTATTTTCAAAGTTGTTTGACAAATTAGATTTAGCGATATAAACTGTCCTCACAAGGAACAAGAACCGGTATATTAATTAATTATACTATGCATTATAGTAATCAACACAAACTATAATAAGCGAACAATAAATGCAAACTCCATCTCGATGTATTATATGTATATTTACATACAAAGTTCATGCACATTAGATAAAATAATGCCGCCATATTTGTTTATTTACAGATAGAATGCATATATCAAAATCCGCATATCGAATGGCGTAAGGCTATTTGTTTCAAGCTACCATTGGGTTAAAAAAAAATGAAGAAACACAAAAACAGTTTGGTCGAGAGAGAGAGAGAGAGAGAGAGAGAGAGAGAGAGAGAGAGAGAGAGAGAGACGGGGGTACGCACTTAGGATTGGAAGTAAACACCGGTTTATTTTAACTAAATGCTTTTATTGACTTACAAAGTCGTACGTGATTCATCTCCGCAGGGTTGCCCCTTCGCGCACAAGTAACGACGCTCTGCCCCGACCACGACATGTCTCACTCACAATATTACGTAGACCACCTCCTGCTACTGCAGTGTTCACCTCCAAATTTATCGCGCGTAGCTCGCTTCTGGATCTCCTCTTAAACTACACTAAACTCGTCCTTCACTGAACTGACAATTAAGCTCTCCACTAAACTCGTCACTGTCTTCTACTTAACTCTTCTTCCAACTCTCTCGTATCGCACTTGTCGCTTCGCTGTCTTCAACTGAACTCCCCGTAAGCGCGCCTTACGCTGCTTATATACCTGAAAGAAACTTCTGGAACCCATCACTTCGTTCGATCTTCTTTTCATTATTTTCTTTTATTTACTGTCTGTACCAATCTAAACATCTATCTATCTCTGTTTCTTTCCTTCCTGAAAGTTCTATTCTAGAATTTCGATCTTCATTTCGCTATGCTTTTGTTCATCATCTATCCCTTTCTAAAATGTATCTGTCTTTGTCTTTTTCTTCCAGAATCTTCTACCTTCGGTCACCACTATATATAACGATAGATTCGGATTCAGCGTATGAGAATAGATGGGTCTGGTCAGTACAGATCACTTTTTTTTGTAGGCCAATGTTATTAATTTATCGAGCGTTACAAACCAAGCACAGTCGTCCATTTCCTCGCGTGTCCAGAGAGAGGGGGGAGCTGGGCATAGACAATCCAGCCTAGTGTTGCGACTGTGATACACTAATGTATTATCTTAAGGAAAGATAAAGAACCTTGTCTCCAATTAAAATCTATAACAAATTCTTCTATTTCACGTATGGTTTACAGATTGGATTATTTGAAGCTTTTAACGCTTCTTGCGACACATTTTCAAAATGTCACTTGAAATAAATACCTTTTCACCTCTCGATTTATATCTGGTTTTTATATTAATTTAGAAACTAGTGGTCGCCCGTGGTCGAAATTCGACCATAACAATTTGTTGTCAAAGGCTATATATACTTCTATATGTTCTTCTATAATTCTTAATAATATACTTCTATAATTTAAAAAAAAATATTAGCATTCGTCGCTTTTTCTCTATATAAACTATAAGTGTGCGAAATTTCATACTCCTCCGTCCGTGCAATTTTCGTAAAAAGGGGTACAAAGTTTTTGCTTCGCGTATTAATATATAGATAAAATAGTAAAAACGAATATAATATAATGTAATGTACCACACACACAACATACCACAGAATATACACAAACCAACACCTGCATAATATAAACACATCACTTATATAATATAACATAAAACATGGACTTTAACATTTTGACCAGCCGTCCTCCATATAGTATCATCCTAACGGAGTCTAGTATGCTGTTTCTCCAAATTCAAATTCAAAGTTTTTATTCAAAATAAGTTTCACTCAAAATTCTCTTATATCTTATATATAAGTTCTCTTTTTTTAATAAGTTTTATACAGAAGTATGTTACAGAATTACTTTTTGAAGAATTAATGGAGTTGTAGCAAACAGTGCATACTCAATAAGACCAAGACACAATAAGAGGAAAGAAAATTATGATTAAAGTTATAATGATGACATGACGTACTAAAATGTTATGCTGCAATACATCTCCATAAATCCCATACAAGCTTGGCAAGATAACGTTATACAGAATATTCTTCAATAGTGTAGTATCCCTTTTTTAGCAAGATACCTTAACACAGGTTATTTTATAACCTAGCTAGGAAGACAGCAGCGCCACTTTCAACAACTCAGGCAATACAAAGAACTGATTCAAAATCGTTAAAGTCGATTTAAATAGCTACTAATAATTATCGCGCCCTTAAAATTATACAGACCTAAATCAAAAACTTAAGTAATTAGATTTTAATATTTAGTACCTAATGATAAGGTATAAAATTGAGGAACTTGAAATTTTTAATTAGGTCTCTACAATTCTAAGGATGCGTTGTTATAGTCGATATATGTAGTTATTTAAGTTTATGTGTATGCTGTACTGTTTGGTTTCAGTTAAGTATTATTGTAACTGCAAGTATCATTTGTGACATTATTTTTTTTGCCTGAGGCAGGCAAACAAGCGGACGGCCCACTTGATTGAAGGTGGTTACCGTCGCCTATGGACGTTTGCAACACCAGGGGCTTGCCAACGCGTTGCCGGCCTCTAAGAAATTTTATAACGCCCTTCTTAAACGACCCCATGTCGTAGCGCAGAGGGAAACCCTCGGCGGGGAGTTCTCTCCAGAGTTGGTACCAGATCAAACAATTCCTCGGAACACTCTCCGTTGTACAGGCGGTAGAATACGCAGAGGGACGCAAAGTCTCTCCGAAGGCTAAGCGATTCGAAACCGCCTGTTAGTATGGGATCGTCGACTATACGAACAGCGCGACGCTGGATGGAGTCCAGTGGGTCAGTCTGGTAAGCGGGTGCTCCAGCCCATAAGTGTGAGCAGTATTCCATATGCTACCTAACTTGTGCTTTATAAAGCACAAGTCTGCCGCAGGGTGAAATACTGCTTAGACCGGTTTAGCACACCAACTTTCTTTGAGGCAAGTTTAGCCTTGCCTTCCAGATGACCCGGAACTGCACGTCGTTCGTTATATCAACGCCTAGAATCCTGATACTATTGGAGATGCTAAGTGTTTCTTGGAACTGTGGGGCAGGGACAAATGGGGTCTTTTTTGTATAGAATGCGCAGACCTGTGTCTTCGTGGGGTTAAATTGGACAAAATTTTGTCGTCCCCATTCAGAGACTCGCTCCAGGGAGTTCTCCACTTCAGACTCAAGTCTGACCCGATTTTCTTCCACTAGCGACCGAGGGACATTAGCTCGGCTGGTATATCTGGCGTTACCTGTACTGTTATCTGCATAGCAATAAATAATTTTTCAGTTCAATAAAATTTATTAAATTTATAATTATTATTGTAATATATGCATTTTAAGTACCTATTTAAAAATGATTGAACTCGCTAAAACCGTTAGTCAAATAGTTAGCATGATATAGAACAGATGGATGATAGTCTTAAAAAACAGAAGTATTATAGTGTTCGCATCTTTGACTCCTGCGTATTTATTTCCAGTTTGCAGCTTACATTTATTTTACTTTGGGGCAACGCTGTTGACTTAGAGACCATATTTGTTTTACAAAAAAGAGCCGTAAGATCAATTTACAACCTCGGCCCTTTGGGAGTCTCTTAGAGAATGCTTCAAGGAAATCAATATTATGACGGTCGCCTGCCAATATATCTTTAATAATATAATTTATATTCGTAATAATTTGAGTGCCTACAAGCAGCATAAGGATATTCACAATTTCAACACCATGCATTGTAATAGACTGATATTGCCCTCTTTTAGATTACAAAAAGTACTGTCCTCTTTCTTGGGGGTTGGTATACGCTTCTTCAATAAGATTCCGAGTGAAATGTTAGATCTGCCTTTCACTAAATTCAAAACCAAATAAAAAGTATCTTGCTAAAAAAGGGATACTACACTATTGAAGAATACTTAAATGACAAAAATTCATTTACATAGCAGCTCACTCTAACATCTTATACTATATTTTGTTTAATGTTATCTTGCCAAGCTTGTAAGGGATTTATGGAGATATATTGCAGCATAACATTTTAGTACGTCATATCATTATTATAACTTTCATAATATTTTTCTTTCCTCTTATTGTGTCTTGGTCTTATTGAGTATGCACTGTTTGCTACAACTCCATTAATTCTTCAAAAAGTAATTCTGTAACATACTTCAGTATAAAACTTATTAAAAAAAAAACAACTTGAGATATAAATAGAATAAGAAACTTAAAGAAAAACATTATTTAGCTAGACGTGTTGCTGGGGAGTTTCTTGCCGCTTCTTCTCCTTAACAGCAATAACACGTTGTGAAGCGGTATACATAGAATAGGCAGAAAAATTAAATTTTAACTTATATATTTATATGACCTTCAAAAAGTGTTCTCCAGTAGAACTTATTTTGAATAAAAAACTTTGAATTTGAATTTGAATTTACACTTTTAGGTGCCCGAGTTTCATTGGTGACTATTTTTCGATGCAAACGCAGATGGTGTAGATTTAATATTTCTTGTCATTTCTTATGCATGGTTGGGTATAAAAATTTGGCATCAAGACGAAAGTTTACACCGGTCTCCTACTTATTTCAATTATTAAGAGGTAAATTGTTTAACCCAGGTGTATTGGCTGAAATCAAATTTAAAATTGCAGCGAATTTTGTGATGACACGTAGGCAGCCACCAATGTTCGTAGTACTTTACGGCAGGACCAGTTTGCTTAATAAGGGGCCGATGACACATGCGAACAAGATGTGTCAACAAATTGACATTTTTAACTGTATTGTGACTGAATTCATTGTGCTGTATATTATTGTTACGAGCTACAGGACTCGAATTAAAATAAATGCCATTGGAATTACTATAGAGTTTATTAGAACTGTACAAACACGTATAAAACAAATACAAATAAAACTGGATGCAACCAATTCACACTGCACGATTCAATGCAATTCGACACGCGCAAAGTCCGTCGACTATATCGCTAATCGGGAGTAATACAAACGTCTTACTCGTATCGTAGTCGTCGCTTGACTGCCCCACCCCTCCATTCGGGCATTGTTTTATACTAACTATACAGTACAAAAAAATCAGCCGCGCGCACTGAGTTTCCGAGAAATTTCTGCGAACGGCCAATAAAGTCGAAAACAATAACAATAGGCTATTGTCTAATTGCAAAATTTAAATACGAAGTAATAAAAAGAACTCCGAATGCGGGAGGGGCAATAAAAAAGATGCGCAGCATTTCTTTGTCGGTATGTGACAATAGGTATGCAGGTGGCCCAACTTGTAACATTATATTATATGTTATGACGATTGAATATGTATATATAATGTATTATGTGAACCGCGCTATCGTATTGGTGACAACTGTAATGATAGCAATGTTTGTAAGTTAATCAATAAAATACAGTAATTTAAAAAGCCCTGAAGTTGTCATGCCGCCACACATGTCTAATTTGATCAGTCATCATATATCCAGTCCTCCACTAGAAAAGCAATCCTAAAACCGTATTCAAAACTAAAGAAGACTCACCTCGTAGAACCAGCCAAACTTGTCATACGGTATAACGAAAGGCAAGGCTGGGATGTGCTGTGCGATGTTCAGAATAGGATCCTCGATGCCATCAAACAGCCACGAGGAAACGTTAGCCTTTAGGAACATGTTGGGACGAGCCGCCAGCATAAAGGCATTAGCGGCGAACCTCAAGACTGAGCCTGAATTGCGAAGGAAATAGGCCACAGTCTGGAAAATAATTCATCAGATACAGTCTAATAATATTGATTCCTATTCTATAAACATTATATACAAGAATGTTTACGATTTACTAAGACACGACAAAATTACTGAACTGATTTTGACGAAACTTTACTATAAGTAGAATATAATACGAATAAGTTAAGTTTTCTTGCATTGTATTGTCCTGTAAGTAAATGGAAACTTAACCTAACTTAAAAAAATGTTAAATTAATTTTTATACATCCCTATTAATATTATAAATGTGAAAGGAACTCTGTCTGTCTGTGCCGTTTTCATGGAAAAAGTACTGGACCGATTTGGCTGAAACTCGGTATATAGTCCTTTATAATATTATTAATTACTTAACTGATAAATTTCATTGTTTCTTTTTGATATCTTTTTCTTTTAAATTAACGTTTCACAATTTATTTATTATTTTTCTAATTAGATTTTCATCTCGACCTTATTAAATTTTTCTCATAAAATTTCATTGATAAAAACCATGTATATAGAGTGTCTTTGTATTCGTTGACTTTGTATTGTTAAAAAAAATCTATAATATTATGAAAATCTAAACATGCCGTGTCTGTACATTGAAGCTGAATATTATAAAAAAACAACTGTAATGAACTATATAAACGCTGGAGAACACGATGCATTTTTTTTAGATTTCTTGTCTGTTTATTCGGGATTCACGTAAAAACTACTGGGCCGATTTCGATGTGGTTTTCGCTGATCGACAGCTAATTTTCAGACTTAAACTCTGCATTACTCTTTATCCCGGGGATCCCCCAGGAAATTACCCGGGAGCGGTTTGTAGTTGTTCGGGTGCATAAAATAGCTTATTAACGATAGCTTAAATTCTTTTTCAAATGCTGCCATATCTTGTGTCCGGGAATCCCGCGGGAAACTCAAGTCAAGCGTAGTCGAAGCCGCGGACATATTATTACACTAGCTGTGCCCGCGACGTCGACCGCTTGGAATTTGTTTTCAAAACCCCCCGATTTTGAAACATTCTTCATTGGTGCTCCGCTCCTATTGGTCTTAGCGTGGTGATATATAGCCTATAGCGTTCCTCGATAAATAGGCTATCAAACATTGAAAGAATTTTTCAAATCGGACCAGTAGTTCCTGAGATTAGCGCGTTCAATCAAACAAGCTTTATATATTAGTATAAGATTATTTTGGAAACCATTATTATATAACTACGAGGCAAAGAGATTGCTAATAAATAGGCCGTCTTCTGCCTGTCTACTTAACTCGTGCAATAAAAAAAAAAAACATATTTATTTATTTCTACAGATGTAAATGTTGAAAACGTACCACAACAACTGGGTTGATGCTGACGATCTCGTCGGATAGACTCCCGTTGGACAGCAGCGGCTCGAAATACCAGAATCTCTCATTGTAGAACGTCACTGTGCCGTTTGTATTCCATGTCAGATTCACCTGTAGGACAAACATGAATATTTCAGTAAATTTGAATATTTATTGAACTTCATTATTTATTTATTTCTTTGTTTTTTCTAAATTATTATGTACTCGAAGTCTATATACCGGGTGTTTGGCGCATGGACCGACAAAATTTTTTGGGGGATTGAGTGGATCAAGATCCCTATGTCCTAAGTGTCACTGTAATCGAGATAAGATTTTTTTGTTTTTGAAAATTACCTGGTTCATCGTCTTTAAAACGACATATTTTTCTTGTTTGTTGTTGTAATTCAACCTGGTTTATTGCCCTTCCTCTATTCGGAGTTCTTTTGTTTAGATAATAGCCTATTGCTATTGTACTTGTTTATAGCCGTTCGCAGACATAATCCTGCAGGTGTGCAGAATTATGTTTTCTGGGAATAGCGTTGCTGGTGGCGCAGGTGTAATTCATGGAAATCATTGTTTACACGGTCCTAAGCTGAGTATAAAGGGGTGTCCGAACGGAGAGATGGGCAGTCAAGCGACGACTACGATACGAGTAAGACGTTTGTAGTATTCTCGATTAGCGATATAGACGACGAACTTTGCGCGTGTCAAATTGTATTGAATCGTGCAGTGTGATCTGGTTGCATCCAGTTTTATTTGTATTTGTTTTATACGTGTTTGTACAGTTCTAATAAACTCTATAGTAATTCCAACGGCATTTATTTTAATTCGAGTCCTGTAGCTCGTAACAATATTTATAGAGATATATATAGAACACCTGGAAGTTATTCACTGTACGTCGCGCTCGCTCTTTTATGCCATACGTGAGCAAGCGTTGGAATGAGCTCCCTCCCGCGATTTTCCCAGAGCGCTACAACATGGGGCTCTTCAAAAAGGGCGTAAACAGATATTTAAAGTCTCAACGAGGTAGGCAACGCATCGGCTCCCTTAGTGTTGCAGATGTCCATGGGAGACGGTAGCCACTTGCCATCAAATGGACCCGTCTGCCAGTTTGCCTATAAGCAAACATAAAAAAAGAAAAAGAAATAGAAGAAGAATTAGCTTACTGATTCGCTCCTGTAAACTTGGAACCCATGTTTTACCCATATTTAAAGGCCTCTGTGGTTGAGCAGGCTAAGCCTTTGACGGCTTACGTCATTGCAACGCAGAGGCTCCGGATTCGATTCCTGGTGTGGTTAATTTCGGAAACGAATTTTCTCCGTTATTTACTATGGTCTGGGTTATTGTGGATGGATTATTGTATAGTAATTGAAATGTATCTTGGATAGTAAATTTCTAGGATTTAAAAGCGTTTAATTTAATTTTAAATCGGCAGAGAAACAAATACATTTTACGTATATTTTATATTCCCAAGTTAGTTAAATTTCAATCGTCTTACAGGTAATATCTGGGTCAAACATAGAAACAGAAGATAAAGTGTTCAAGTTACATAAATTCCATTTGAAAATTATTTGTTCAAGTATTTTTTTATATAAGATTATGTTGTGGGTATGTTAGATTTGACAGTCCGCTGTGTTGTCTTTTAACAAATTAATTATTTTTTATTGCTCTCGTTTAAACCTAAATATCTCATACTGTAGACCATCCTTTCCCAAAGTGGGCGATTGGGCCCCCTTGTGGGCGCTGCAGGCCTAAAGGGGGGCGGTAAGAGACCCAGAAACCCGTTTCAATAATCATTCTCATTGGCAGGTGTAGCCCGTAAGAGTTAACTCGAGACCTCAGCGCCGTTGTGTACTACCTACTGCGCTTAGGTCTCAAGTTAACTCTTGCGGGCTATAGTTAAAGTCTCATTTAGAATGAATGTTTAATCTCCGCTAATATAGCTCACAATAATCAATTAATTTCATTTGACGTTATAGTGGTTTTTAAGTAGGTGAAAAAATGGGGGCGCTAAAAAATAATTCATTCTCAAAGTGGGCAGTATACAGAATAAGTTTAGGAACCACTGCGTGTAGACTGTTCGGATACTGAATACCTCAATTTGGTAGACGTTAAAAAATAATCTTTTCAATAATAAAAAAATGTAAAAATTAAACAACTTTTCATATAGCAATCCATGTTTGCGAGTCAAAACATATAAACATATTGTTCCAACTTTTGTAGTCTTCTCCTGTAGACATGTAAAACTTTTTTGTGTTTAACCCCTATTTGTTAGTCAAAGCTCGATATGCAGTCTCCTCCCGGAATGACTGGTTTATCCTAGGTTTGACCAAGGCCTTTCGACAAAACCCGAAATAAACTCCAATTACGGCCTTTGACTAAAGTGTTTCTAGTCAAACCTAGAAGTACCTAACTTTTTAGTCAAACGTCGAACGTAAAATAATCCGTTTCCTAGTCGATCCTAGAAGTGACTAAGGCAGACTCGGTCAAACGTGGATTCGTACTGCACTTGTTACACGTTTAATGACTGTATGAATTAGTCTCTCCTAGGTTAGACAAAAATTCGTTAGTCAAAGGCAGAAAAACGTCATTTATTTGGACTTTGACTAAGACTTTATGTCAGACCTGAGGTTTGACTAGTCAAATCTAGGAGCACCAGAGCTTCGATGTTTGACTATAATATATATACCGGACAACTCTGGGGCCAATCTACGACAGTCGACCTTACACTTCACTTATATGAGATACAAAAGTTTATATTCTAACATAATTGCTATAAATCTAAGAGCGACTAGACAGATAAAAAATAATAATAATAAATAAGTGAACAGAGAAATATAATAATTAGATTTTCTGAGTAGTCTTCTATAAATAATTTATTTTTAAAATATAATTTTTCAATTTGCTTTTTATATTTTTACACTCCTTTACTTCATTTGGTAATTTGTTGTAAATATTGGCTGTATCGCATAAAAAATGTCAAAACTTCATTAACATAGCAGCTCGCTCCAGCCTCTTATACTATCTTCTGTATAATGGTTGTATCTTGCCTAACATGTAAGGAGTTTATAGATATACGAGTATGTTGCAGTATTAATTTATAGTACGTCATACACATTATTATTTTTTTATAATAATAATAATTGTACATTTAATTATCGCCGGTCAGTGTCACGCTACATTTAGATTAAATTTGTCAAGGGGCCTCTACGTGTTGGCCTTCCCATGGCCCCACGCAAGCCCTGCAAAAGTCCGGGTCATGCTATGGCTCGTGGTCTGCAGAGACATACATGTATTGTACATTAGTGTTTTATATGTATGTGGCGAATAAAACCTAAACCCATTTTGATTTAAACAAGATGTCATACATAAAAAAAAAGGTTTATTTCACAAGAATTATTTTTTATATATAGAAATGAATACGAGGTCGTAACGATTTTTTTTGTGAAGTAAATTGTGTGAATTCATATCTTCAAAAATATGTGGTAAAGCGAATGAACTATATTTAGGTAGGCCCTTAAACTAGGGCTTAACTCAACTAACTAACAAACCCTACAAAGTAGTTCAATTTACTTACAAAAAAAACTTACTTAAATTTTATATATCGCGAATATACACACACACACACACGCACACGCACACGCGCACACACACACACACACACACACATATATGAACCTTCTTTTAAACATTTTTTTTTTTTTTTCTGCCACCTGGCTTGTCAATTAGCCCCCCAAATACAATAAAATAAAATAAATTTTCCTCGGAAAATTACATAGTTGATGGTGAAAACCGCTTAAAAATCGGCAGCGTGGCTTACGAGGAGTTAGCAGATCTATAGAGAGACACTAGGAAAGCGACTTTGTTTCATACGTGACCCCCTGTGTGTGTAATGTGCCTCAATCTTGAGACAATTTGCGATGACGCAAAACATCCACTTATCTCGGCAATTTACTTTATTGCTATGAAACCACGTTTTCTATTGATGCTCGTGAGTCACATACATAACATATCGTACGGTATTCTGCCGATCAATCATTAGAAATAAGTAAAATTAATAAAGAGAATGTCATATTCTTGAGAACATATTATCAATGACAAGTATTTAAAATACTTATTTTGACATTTGACTTTAACTGTTATTTTTCCAGCCACTTTAATTGGGCCTGTAATGGAATTTAATGTAATAATAATAATAATATATTTTATTGACGCCAAAATTACATATAAAACTCACTTAAAATAAAGTTATTCCGCTAACTAACATCTAAATAGGCTCGGCCTGAGCCTGTCTTTTAGGTGTTAGTCCCTTCCAGTGTTTTTAAGAAAATGTTTTAATGCAAAAGAGAATTGTTAAAATTAAATGTTACATTTTGTAAAAAATAAGAAGACTTGCTTTGGTAACTAGTACATTAATTAATGTTCATTTATTACTAAATTATTTAAATTAACAGTACAAACAAAAAAACTGGATGCAACCAGTTCACACTGCACGATTCAGTGCAATTCGACACGCGCAAAGTCCGTCGTCTATATCGCTAATCGAGAGTACTACACACGTCTTACTCATCTCGTAGTCGTCGCTTGACTGCCAGCGCCTCCATTCGGGCATCGTCTTATACTAACTACACAGTACAAAGAAATTGGCCGCGCACACTGAGTTTCTAAGAAATATTAATTTGCACACCTGCGAACGTCTACAAAGTCGAAAACAATAACAATAGGGATTAGCTCGACGCTAATGATGGTTATAAAACAAGTAGAAAGACAATAGCGTGTTTTTCTTAATTACAAATTCAAAACACAAAAGAATAACTAAATCCGGGAAGACAATAAGCTGCACTTACAATAGGCAGCTGTGCGCTTATCTTTGACGGCATGTAACAGTATTATACACTATTCACTATACGAACCAGTTTTCTTTCACCTACTCCTAATTACTTGGGGTTGGAACTCGGCACAATATGCATTTTGTTTCCATACTCTTCTATTGTGACATATGTCCTATGTCACACCACAATTCGTCATGTCATCCTTCACAAACCCGTCAATTTTCCAGTTTCACATTGTTTTTGTCACATGCCTTAAGAACTAGGAACCTATAGGCACATTCTAAGTTTTATCTATAGGTAGATTATTTTCTTTTAGAAGATTACTTTGATAACACAAACGTGATGTTTGCAATGAATTAAAATATTATAATGATATTGTTACGACTAAACACGCCGACAAAAGTAGATTCACACCTGCATAGCATAAAAACACACTTTATTACCTTTTTGGCATTTGGACTTCTTTTGTTTACTTTACGTTTAAAATTTGTGATTAGAAAACAGCCCATTGTGTATTGTAATATTTATGGCAGTCATTAGCCAGGTGTGCGGGTTACGATTTCTAAGAAATTGTGTCGAAGCTTGCCGGGCAGACATATTTGCATTTGTGCAATATAAAGCAATGCCCCAATTGAGAGATGGGCCAGTCTAGCGATAACCACGAGCGAAGCAAGACGTGTGTACCACATTCGATAATCTATTTAGTGACGGACTTTGCGCGTTTTATGGAGTTACGATCTCGCGCATTAAGTTTGGACTAGTTGTGTTCAATTATATTTGTGTCTGTGTCATACGTGTTTGTATAGTTCTACTAAATTCTATAATAATTCGAACGGCATTTTAATTCGAGTCCTGCAACTCGTAACAATATTTAAATGTCTTAGTCAATTTAAGGAAAATCTTAAGTAGAATATGTTCCTTGACTTCCTTGACTACTCTTTTTTCTATGATTTAGTTGTACATTTAAATACAAATGCAAAAGTTTTTATTCAAAATAAGTTCCACTGGAGAACACATTTTGAAGGTCATACATATGTATAAGTTAAAATTTAATGTTTCTTCCTATTCTATGTACAGTCGTGGTATGAAAATGTTCGCCAGTTTTCAGATGGATCCATTTAACGTTCCGCGAGCAATTGTAACTTTTTCAAATTAAGTCATAGAGCAAACAGACTGTTCCACAGAAAATTATGTTTAACTATTTTACAATAAAGTTTAAAATTACAGAGATCATAGTTGTTTGATTTTCTATTTTGTCTTAGGAGACTGTTTAGTACCTTTTTATTGGTTTTAATATTTATATTAAGCGTAGTGATTATATCCTATTTGTTTCTTATTGTTAATCACAGTCTGTCATTGTCAACATTGCAATTTTCTTTTTTCGCCTTTCTGTATTTTATAAAGTTACATTTATTAAAATGTTGGCAGTATTCTTTCTTGCACTCGTGCAAGAAAAAGTTGACTTTAAAGTGACGAACATTTTCATTCCGCGACTGTACACCGCTTCACAACGTGTTATTGCTGTTAAGGAGAAAAAACGGCAAGAAACTCCCCAGCAACACGTCTAGATAAAAATTGTTTTTCTTATTATTTATCTAGCTCAAACTCGTTTTTAATTTTTGTACAGAAGCATGTTACACGATTACTTTTCGAAGAATTAATGAAGTTGTAGCAAACAGTGCATACTCGGTAAGATGAAAACACAAAAAAGGAAAGAAAATTGTACATATACGAGTATAGAGGAAAAACGTGCAAGTCCGACTCGCACACGATCACTGGTTTTTAATTGCAATACATACACAACGCTAATTAGAGCCGTATAGTATATTAGGTATCATTTGGTCCAACTTTAAAAAAAAACTAAGACTTGTTTTAAACAATAATATTTTAACATTGAAGTGCCCTTGCAGTTACTTCTTATTATATGCTAGTTGTTACATTGATGAATTTGGATTTAATTCCATTTACTTTCCCAGTGCGGCGGCGGCGGCGTAAGCGTGAGCTTTTTCTTTTTTTCTACAATAAACGTAGCCCACGCAACTCCTTATAACTGGCTATCTGCCAGTGAATGTCCCGTCAAAATCGGTCCAGCCGTTTCAGAGATTAGCCGGAACAAAGAAGATAGACAGACAAAAAATTTAAATTGATTTTTTGATATAACTGCCGTATATACTTTCATATCCGGCATCAGTGGCCAGGTTCCAGTTTCGCCGGCAACACACTAGCAACACCTCTGGTATTGCTAATGTCCATAGGTGACGGTAACCACTTTCCATCATAGTTGGGCCGTCAGCTCGTATGCTGTGCTTCAGTAAGACAGAAGTGATAACTTAATCTAAGTTGAACTATTTAATATTGAAATTGTTTAACTTGAGAAAAGCTTATGTTATTACTTAAATTTTATGAATATTAATATGATAATGGTAAGGAAAGATTATTTATTAATAAAATCTTTTTTATAAAATATATTTTATTCTTAGTTACAATTCTTGAATATGTACATTAGAATTTTGTGTATATACATTATTAATATCATTATTTAATCTAATTACCGAAATACGGCTAGCGCTGTAGGTTAGAGTGATAGAGGAGCCTGCTTACCGCTGTCGTATGCGTGAGAGAAAGGGAAGCCAGACAGACTGGCGCCGTAGCGCGTTACGTAACGAAGCGGTTTACCCTCCCATAAGAAGTTATCACTTCAATTTTATTTGTTTGTATTGTATAGATTGTGATAAACGCGAAAGTTTGGTTGGATGTCTGTTGGTCAATCAAGCCAGAACGGCTGAACGGATCTGGATGAAAGGCAGAGATTTTTTTAAAGCTGGAGTGCAGCAGACAGGCCTGACGGCCTATCTGATGGTAAGCTGTAACTGTGACCTATGGACATTTGATACACCAAAGATGTCAATAACGCGCTGCGAACGTCGAATCAATTTTATGAGACCCGTTTTAAATAATTATACTCCATAACACAGCGCTGTGGGTACAAGAGCTCCCAGCTGAGGTGTACCTCAACTAGGAGCTCTTTCCAAATCCTCGCGGTACGCAAGAGACGCGTTGCTGATAGATGGATAACGTACATCTATACTTCTATACTATATTATAAAGAGGAAAGATTTATATTCTTGTATGTTTGTAACGAGTATACTCAAAAACTACTGGACCGATTTCAACAATTCTTTCACCGTTATGCTACATTATCGTGAGTACATAGGCTATATTTGATTTAAATAATCGGGATCTAAATTTTTTTTCAAGGCAGGACAATGTCTGCCGGGGACCGCTTGTAGATTATAAACTGAATATGAAATGCTTTAGCCTACATGCGTCAACATATTATGATTCAAAATTAACTAATCTAAACTAAAATCTAAAAATATTATTATCACTTTTATTTCGGTCCAAATTAGACCTATGCTTTACCATCGGTCTTATTAACTATTTAATCTGTGCTGCACAATGCAAAACTCGTATCTCATTCTCTCACAGGCTTAGTCTTATAGATGTATATGTTTATCTCTTTTTAGTGTCGCGTTTTCGTTTCAACGTGTTTCAAAACAACGATTCCAAAGAAGTTTCACTTCATTTTCTCCGTGCAGAAACGGAGAAAGAATACAATTTGCTGCGGCCGGGAGGCCTGTCGTAAGAGATGACAAAACAACCCAAAGTCAGGTGGTAGGGTATTTGCCCGACTGGATGGCTACCACCCCTGGTCCATAGTATGCCACCATAACAACCTTGAGTTGTGCTCCAGCATTAGTGGCCAGGTTCCAGTCTCCCTTTAGAGAGCGGCAGCACATTGGCAGCACCTTTGATGTTACAAATATCCATAGGCGATGGTAACCGCTTTCCATCGGGTGGGCCGTTTGGCTGTCGACTGAACTTATTACAGATTCTGCAAATATGTGATATTTATTATCAACAGAATGTTAACAAAAACTGATAAAACTAGTAATAAGACGATACAGCGTGATAATTTTTACAAAAGCAAATTTAGTCAGTGACTCACAAGTATTATTAAATAGGTTAGAATTAGGGATGGCCCAAAATTCGTTTTACATTCGGTTTGACCGAATTTCGGCAGCTTGAGCCGAACTTCGGCATTCGGCCGAAATTCGGTTTAAATGCCGAACATTCGGTGCAAGAAAAAAGTAAAATACCTACTTGCACTATTTTGTCTGAAGTTAATAGAAATCGTATCTAACATAACCGTAATATAAAAATTGGCATCTATATACTCATGGTCATTGTTAATGCAATTTTGTACTGGAATAATTCCTTAGTATTTATTTATCTGTAGCCCCCCACCGCAGGCAGTCGCTAATAAATATTGGTAGCATACACACGTTTGTTTTACTCGAAACCATAGTTATCCAATCGAAGAAATTAAAGTGCACCCTAACAGCCCGTACAGTCATTTATTTTAGTTAGGAAATCTATTCTTTTATCCACCTACTCATACTTACGAGGAGGGATCAAAAAGTAGTGAGAATGAGATAGAATATAATGACTATTGATAACTTAATAATTTATTTTTCTACATAGTCTCCGATTCTCTCTACACACCGAGTCCAGGGCTTCTCCAAGGCTTCAATTCCTTTAAAAAAAAAGTTTTGTCTTGGTCCTGCAAAAAGCTCTCCACGGCATCCATTACCTCGTTATCGTCTTCGTACCTATTTCCCCTTAAGTATTCTATCAATTTGGGGAACACATAAAAATCGCTAGGCGCCAGATCTGGTGGTCAACCAATTCTAAGCCAGCTTGCTGAATAGCAGCCATCGCAACTGCCGACCTGCGCGCAGGTGCGTTGTCATGATGAAACAGCACGCCCCTTCGAAGTTTCCCTCTCCTTTTCTCTTTGATGGCATTCCTCAACTTGGGAATTAAAGCTGAATAATATTGGCCTGTAATAGTGGTTCCACGCTCCAGGTAATCGATTAACAATATCCCTTCCGAGTCCCAAAATATTGAGGCCATAACCTTGCCAGCCGATGCCACGGCACGAAACTTCTTCGGGGTCGGTGATGATGGCCGTTTCCATTGCGAAGATTGCTGTTTTGTCTCGGGATCAAAATGATGGACCCATGTTTCGTCCATTGTTACGAAACGAGACAAAAAAAATTCAGAATCTTCTTGTAACTTGTCCAACAATATCTTCGAAATGTCAAGTCGATTTTGTTTCTGACTGTCGGTTAACATTCTCCTCACCCACCTTGCGGAGATTTTTCTCATATTCAAAGATTGTTTCAATATGGATTGAATACTTCCTTATGAAATGCCCGTTTCTTGAATTAAGTATCGGATGGTAACTCTTCGATCGTTCAATACAATTTTCTCGACTTTCGCAACATTTTCTTGGGCGACTGACGTCGATGGACGGCCGCGACGATGTTCGTCTTTCGTGCTCGTTCTCCCTACTCGAAATTGTGAAGCGCACCTTGCGACAGTGGAATACGGCGGAGCAGACTCTCTTAATGTTGCCTCCAAATCGCAATGAATCTCTTGCGTCGTTAACTTTTTTAAACAGAGGTATTTAATAACGGCTCGCACTTCGTTTTTCTCCATTTTCGAGAACACGTTCCGACACGAAGCAAAGAAATGACTACATTCAGAAAAAAAAAACAACTTTTGATTGTTTAATTGATTTTT
Source organism: Dendrolimus houi (assembly GCA_039645545.1). NCBI lineage: Eukaryota > Metazoa > Arthropoda > Insecta > Lepidoptera > Lasiocampidae > Dendrolimus > Dendrolimus houi. The sequence continues at coordinate 21,546,183 of CM077128.1, read as the reverse complement.
TTTCTTTATTAATATTACAAATATGTATCTGAGCTATGCCTGCCAGTATTTATTTTTTTTCTTACCAAGGAGTTTCTCGTTCTCACTGCTTTTTGATCTCTTCTCGTAAAATTTACGGCGGTATCAAGTCACGACGTGTTGCTCTTGAGAAAGCGTGACGAAACCAAACCGAAATTCGGCCGAAGTTCGTATTCCGTTCAAACCACATTCGGCCCATCCCTAGTTAGAATACTTATATAATAAGGATGTGGGCACATGCCATAATAAATTCTAATATTTTGACATATAAAACAGGCTTTTTTTAAATTTAAATCACCAGTCACCCTCCAATAATTTTTCAAAACTTAGATAGTGAATTTTATGTCTAAATCAGAGTTTTCCCCCCAGCTGCGCCGTGTGTCAAGGCCTAACCACTAATTGTATTTTACTTACACAAAAACTTAATTCGGTTCTTTACATATAATAATAACAAAGAAACTGAGTCCATATGCAGCTCGTTCCTTTAGTAGCTCTCAACGCCCAAAATGCTCCGTGAGCCGTTCCACCCGGCGGCCGCGGTCGTTACGATCGTGGCGAAAACGTGACGAATGACGTCATCATTTTCGATCACACAGCGCTCACAACGACACATGTCAAGAGGTGGATCGAATAACCGTTCCACTAGAGTTTATGATTGTAACGCCCGCAAGCAAGTGGAACGGGAAAAATCACGGTACGTGGTCGTTGTGAGCTACTAATGGAACGTGGCCATAGTCCACACAACTGCCCAGCAAAACATAGAGGCGAGTCGAAGCCAACCTGATTTGAAATAATACAATGAATGGCATGTTGTTTACGAGAACGTAGATATTTGTTAGTGATTGAAAAGATGCGATTGCACCGCCATCTGTTTTGCTATTCCGTTACTTTTAAGGAAAGTCGTCCTTTAGCGGGATAAAATGTATCTTAAGTTACGCCCCGGGATATAAGCAACTCTATCGACATAGAACGACGACGAAATGAAACTCGACAGTTTCATTAAAATCCGTTCAGTAGTTTTCACGTGATGCTCTAACAGAACGAAAAAAATTCTAAAAATAACATTTTCGCAATCTGCTGGTCCGAATAAGACGATAGACGAGAAGATAATATAAAACCCCTTGATTTTTTTTCCAATTTTCAAACGCATTGTACAAACTCGAACCATTTACAGATTTATTATCGTACTAACTGATGCCCGCGACTTTGTCTGCGTAGTGCGGTTTTTTAACTATACCAGGGGAACTCTTTAATGTTGAGCAGGGATATAAGCTACCAGCATACAAAATTTCATTTAAATCGGTCCAGTCGTTTCGGAGATTAGCCGATACAAACAGACAGACAAACAGAGAAACAAAAATAAGAAAAAATCTAAATTCGTTCTATTTCACTTCTTACATCCCCCTGACTCAGTTTTTAGCATTTTGTTTTTATTGTACAGAAATTCGACCTCTACAGTTTTATTATATGTATAGATAGATAGATAGATTATTTTATTTTACAATTGTTCATTTCTTGGTTACTATTTAGTCTCTTGAATTATATCTGCATACTTTCTTATCCCATGCCACTACACTTTTGCACTATTCTATTTATAGAACAGGCGTTAAAATAAAATCTTATCGTCTAACTTTTAAAATATCATGATATAAACAATTTTAATTACTTTTCAAACAATAATTAATTAATGCGCTATTTCTCCTTTTACTTGCACGCACTTATGACGTCTCAAGTAAATACGTTCGTACAAAATCTATGAGCGGCAGCAACATTATATAAGACGATAAAAAAAAGTTGATTCTTCCAACTGCCTTCTGTGTGGAACTCGTGAGGCTGTCCAACTGACTGAATCGTTTTGATGTAGGTATTTTACAGATATTCTGGCAGAGCCAGCCTCAAAGAAGGCTAGTTTGTTAGCCAGCTCATTATTGAAAATTTATTATATAAGTTATTATATTGTTACAATTTGGGCCACCTGCATATTTGTAAACAATGCATATTTATTACCCGCCGGCGTTGGAGCTAATAACATTGAAGCTTGACTGTCTTCTTTTGTTTAAAATTTGTGATTGGAAAAACAGCCCATTGTGTATTGTAATCTTTATGGTAGCCATTAGTCAGGTGTGATTCTTGGAAAATTCAGTCCACGCGATCGAGCAGACATATTGTATTTGTACAGTATAAAGCAATGCCCCAACGGAGGGGTGAGGAAGTCGAGCGATAAGCACAGCAAGCGGAGGAAGACGTGTGTACTACATTCGGTAATCTATTTAGTGACGGACTTTACGCGTGTTATTATATCTTGTACCAGTGTTATACGTGTTTGTATAGTTCTAATAAATTGTATAATAATTCCAACGGCATTTAAATTCGAGCCCTGCAACCCGTAACAATATGTTTAGATGATGGGGCTGACATGCCTATGTGACAAAAGTCCCAAATAAATAAAGAGGGGGAAGAAAATTACGATAAAAAGTATCTATCACAGTTGATTCGACTTTCTGCAACCAACCTCCCCCGCCCCCCCCCCATCTATAATCATACAACTAAATTAAAAATATTTTTGTACCGTCCAAGATCTTTGTAAAGTTAGATTAACTTAATATCTATATTAATATTATAAAAAGGTAATATTTGTGACTTGTTTGTTTGTAGGAAGTACTCTGTTAAACTACTGAACCGATTTTGAAAATTATTTCACCAGTGTAAAGCTACATTATCCCTGAGTGGTATAGGCTATATTAGATTGTGATTAATAATATTTATTTCAAAAAAATTTAATGTGAGCATTGACTTGAGAAAAGAGTGTGTTTCCCATGGGCCACTATATTTTGGCTTTTTTTGATAACGCAAGGGGAATTCTTTTCGAACTGAATCTGGGTTGTTAGGGGAAAACGGTCCAAATGCGGGGAAGATATCAAAAATGAGCCCCGCAACAAATTGCTGAACGTGGAATCTGGTACATGCGTTCCCAACTACCTCGCTAAACCTTAACCTGCGCCCCTTTAACACGCATTGGAACGGTACGACACCGGATCTGGTATGCGTGGTTACTGTCAACACGACGTCGTCCCATGTGCAACCTATAGTTCAGCCGGTGACTAAGGTGAACCACTTCACCAACAGAGAAATTTCCCGACTCCACCCCTAGAGTGCAGTCGGTTCTACTGTGACGGATTCATAGAAGATTCCGCGCGTATATGCGTCATCTCAAGTAGCGCCCAGCGAAGAGGGCACGGGTCAGCTAGTGGATAAATAAATACAGAAATACTTCACTCTCTTATGTTCCTACTCCACCTGCGATAGTTTGGAGACTGGGACAAAATGCGACTTACTTAAAAGCGTTAAAAAATAACGCGTCAAAGTTTAGCTACATTAGTGTACTACATACATACACACATACATGAGTTATCTGCCAATGTTTAACGTCATTCACAGCATCTGAAATAAGGTACTAACACTAAAACACTAACACTAGCATTATCCCAGGTTTAGCAAGAACATTGCGTTGAACTGGTGACAACGTTGTAAAATCGCGAATAAACGTCTGTGTGAAGGTTACTTCAGATATTATTATAACTGTATACAAAAATTAAGGATAAAAGATAATTTTATTATACAAATATAACCAACTAATTAAACTTAATTAAATCTTAACAGAATCAGTACAATTTATTATAGTAACTAGGGTTGCCAACCGTACCTTATAATAACGTATCATACTTTATTTTTGGTAAATATACGTTATACTTTGCATAAAAATAAAGTATGTGAAAATACTCTACTTCCAATATTTACTCTGATGCGTAAAATTAAATACTTATATGGATAATTACTGAACTATTATCGATCCAGCATTCACTGAAACAGTTTATTCAGTAATGAATCTAAAATGGCGAGAAGAAAGGAACAGGACATCTTTAAATTTAATAAAAAACGAATTGTTGTTTTATTTAAATTTAAATTGGGAATGTAAAGAAAGCTTCTAAAAATTTAAACATAATGAAAAGTTGTTAATGTGTACTAGAAGCACACAAAAATAGTGTCTCCAAGAGAATAAATAAATACAATTTTGAAAAATCCTTTTTTTTTTCAATCCAAATACTTTATTTTTTCCCTACTTAAAAAATGTAATACGTTATTTTTCTCAGAAATACTTGGCAACCCTAATAGTAACCGCTGAACATACTTTAATTAACTCAAGGTCATGTTCTAAAACATCTTTAAATATTTGTATTTAATATTACCACAATAATTATAATTATTAACCCGCAGGGGGGCTTTGTGGCGAAGCCTTAAATGAGTAGCGACACCTCGGACCTGACTCCGGGAGCCAAAGCAAGGCCCCTGCCTCCGTGCTTGTCTTAGCCAGCCGACACGAAGTGGAGATCGCTAGAGCTAAGACTCAAGCTCCAGAGGTGGAAGTGATAAATGGCATAACGTCGGAAGTAGCTTCGGTGACCCTGTAGTAGCCACCTCTCTACACCCCTTAGCCACTCACACCCATGTTCCCCATGTCTTCTATGGCGTTTATGGGGCCCATGCAGGGAGTGGCGAGTTACCGTCTGCTCATTTTTCCATGTTTCCCGAACATTGCGCCGAGCAGACACCATAGTCCCCATATTCCCAGACCCGTAGTACTACTAGTAGTCACCCCAATAGCTCGGTACTTTTTGTACTCATTTCCCACTATGTCCAATAGTCCTACAATGGCCGGGGCTTGTCCCTGGGTGCATTATTATAATTATGGTGTAGACAGTGATAATCGCCGGTCAGTGTTACGCCACATTTAGATTAAATATGCCAAGGGGCTCTACGTGTTAGCCTTCCCATGGTCCCACGCAAGCCCTCCAAAAGTCCGGGCCATTTTTATGACCCGTGGTCTTCAAAGACATACATAATAATTATTATTGGCAACTGTTAATTTTGATCTGCTAATTGCACTTGCAGTAATCGACATTTTTGGGTTTTTCATTTTTTGCAGAAATGGTATCATCCCAAAGCGCTAATCTATGCATAAAGCTTTTTTTTTTTTTTATTGTTTTTTAAATACGCTAAAAAGTTACATAACATTGAAACTTTATTTAGATATCTAAAGATGTATTTACCGCGTGTACGCGTCATTCTTTTTATCCGTTCATTCCTTCCTGTTCAGCACTCAAAATCTCCCCTTTTACCCCCTTCCGTTCCAAAAAGAGACGTTACAAAACTCGCCTGCTACGCACATATACTAACTCAAAAACGGTTCTACTAAATCTTTAAGTAAGAGCTCAAAACAACTCACAGCCAGGAGGTAGGGCCTTTGCCCGTCTGGATGGCTACCACCCCTGGTCTAGAGCATGCCGCCATAACAACCTTGAGTTGTGTTCCGGCATTAGTGGCCAGGTTCCGGCCCCATCTACGAGTCCAGCAGCACATTGGTAGCACCTTTAATTTTGCAAATGTTTCTAGGCGACGGTAACCACTTTCAATCAGTTGGGTTATCCGCCTGTCTGCTGTACTCCAGCATAATCAAATTAGGAGACGTGAGAGAGTGTGATATTGGTGCCTGGTTCATATAAGCTTACGAAAGACATACTGCAAATTGTGCAAGGTGCGTACCCCTTTTATCTCACACCGCATTTTTCTCGAAACCGCCATTTGCATGTACTGTGTTTATAAGGAAGACAGATTATTGTCGACTTGATTATTTAACTTTACAGAACCTCTATGAAATCGTCACGTCCGCCAGTCTATCTTATTTATTAGGCCGGTTTCTATATCATTTAAAGTAGTTCATTTGCCCTAGTACACGTTAAAAATTGACATAAACTCCATACAAGCTATGTCCAATTTCAACCGATGGTAAGGCTGGTGCATGAATAGCAAGATATTAGGAAACTAGTAATAAAAAGATGGACTCTCAAAGTGAAGTTGGATAGGATAGGATAGGATAGAGATCTAACCACAGTGCATTAGGAGAACTATGTTAAGGTGGAATTGTTTCCAGTGTATGGATACATACTATTAACCTCAGGAACGCAAATCACGTTTTTCTACAAGATAAATAAAATGGAAGTGTCTGTTTGTAATGTCAATGAAAAAATCATGGGGGATAATTTGGACCAGGAGATTCCGAAACAGCAATTTTTAGTTTTTTTTTTCTAACTGGATGTTCCGAATACGAAGGACGAAGTCGCGGGCACAGCTAGTAGTACAGAAGTTTACGTGCACAAATTTAAAAATAAATGCTTCACTTCATTTGACACTTGTTTACATAGACTCCGTCTATACTTTTATATGGTAACAGTATAACAATTTTCTCGGAAAGAATAATTAATAATCTATATGCTCGGATAGTATATGCTGCTTCACAATATTAATTAGGTTTTGACATATTATGTAGTGTTATATACATGCGTAGGAAAGTTTGAGAGTTTTATCACGTTGCAACAGAGTAAACTTTAGTTCTTTTTTTAACAGCAAGTAAACGACACGGTTTACATTGGCATAGAGGGGTACATACAATTTTTATATAGCCGTTATTCGCACCCGGAAAATTTACTTGATCGTATCTCGGAAACTATCCCATTTTCCGTGATAAAAAGTATCCTATGTCCATTCCCGGTATAGAGACTACATATTTACCAAATTTTAGCGAAACCGATCCCGTTTTTTCTGTGAAAGCATAACAGACAGAGTTACTACTACATTTATAATATTAAATATATATACACGAGGAAACGTAGCTAGCCTTCTGGGCACCTTACCCATAGAAGACGGTGATCTAAGCTCAGTATTTTACTTACAGTCTTGAGGGACTATGGATAGAATACAATACAAATAAGTTAAGTTTTCTTTTATTGTATTCTATTGTTAATCATTTTTTTTATCAACTCTACGGACTCGAGTTCCGTAACCTTTTTACAACTTAATTTCTTTGAAAGTTTTTACAGTTCATACACGCTTATTGTTTATTTTTGTTACTGTGCGTGACATTAATTTAGTGATTTTTATGTTGTAGTGTACCTTAAGAATAACATATAATGTTATTTTTTTCTAGTTTTAATACTTAAACTTATACTAATGTAGAGTGTATCTGTTTCATGCTGGTGTTGTGAGGAAGTGCATGTGCATAGTGTGCCGTATGTGTGTACCTATATATATCTTAACTAGTGCCATGTGTGTTGTTTTTCCTTTATGTGCCTAGGTTATTAATTTTTAGGCTCTTTGTGTGTCTTGATTTGTTTGTGAAGTGTGCGTGTAATGCAATGCGGTGGTAGTGCGCGTTGGTGTGAGTATGTGTATGAGTTTTGTTGTTAGTTGTATGTTTGTGACTTTGTGTGGTGTTATAATTTATTGTTTAATTGTTGTGACATGAAATTATTATATTATTAACAGTAACATGTATACGTGTATACCTTTAGATAATGTGGTGAAAAATTATATTAACTACAGATGTAAAAAATACTTAGTTCCCAACTTACCTTACTATGGCTCTCTCTGTACACATACGGTCCTAATTGTTCCACTTTCAGCGAAACGTTCTTCCTTGCAAGGATGTCATCGACATTGGTTATGTTAAATATGAAGCACTCCAGGTACATAGGTATGGGAGTCTCCCGCCATATATCGAAGGACATCGATGTTGGCGACAATATCATCATCTGGAAAATAAGCAACTTGTTCAAGTCATATTAGGGCTCCAATTATGCTATTTCAATATCAGTTGTTGTTGATTCCGTTGCCATGGTGTTAATAATTCGTGTTCTACTAAATCCAGAATGTCTTCTCGATATCGTCACGGCGGAATAATAATAGAAAAAATCTGGTATCACCATAAGCGTAAATCTCGTTAGCCGAAATATTTATAAAATTAGGGTGGCATGCCACGGCCATTCGATTGGGATTAAATGAATTAATTAATTTATTGCACGTACATTAAAGTACAATGGGCGGTCTTGTCGCCAAAGGTGATCTCATCCAGACAATCGACACCGACGACATTACTAACTGACGTCATAATTATATTATTGCTACAAATGACGGCCTCTGTGGTTGAGCGGGCTAAGCCTTTGCCGGCCTACCTCAGTGCAACGCAGAGGCTCCGGGTTCGATTCCTGGTATGGTAAATTTCGGAAACGTATTTTCTCCGTTAGTTACTATGGTCTGGGTGTCTGGGATCGGCCCCAGAGTAGTATGTTGTATATTACCCATAACACAAGCGTAACTTGCTTAATTTGGGGATATATAATATGTGTGTTTGTCTGCCGATTATTATTATTATAACTTAGGCTTCGATAAAGTCAAATTCCATGTACAGTCTGTAAAAGCACATTTTATTACCTGTCTGCATTTGAACTAATTGTAATCCTTTTATAATCGTCTTCTTTTTGTTTACTTATTTATTGGCATACGTTTCTAGTACTGTAGAGAACAGCCTATTGTTCTATTATACTCGTTTACGGCCGCTTGCCGGTATCACTAGCCAGGTGTTACGGATTAAGTACAAACTGATTCTAGGAAATTGTGTCGACGATACGATACGGGAACATTTGCATTTGTGCAGTATAAAACGATGGCCTGTGTGAGAGAGGGGGTCAGTTGAGCTATAACTATGATAAGGGCGTGACGTGTGTATTCGAGAATCTAATAGTGACGGACTTTGCGCGTTTTATGGAATTACGATCTCGCGCATTACGTTTGGACTGGTTGTGTTCAGTTATATTTGTACCTGTGTTATATGTGTTTGTATAGTTCTAATAAACTCTATAATAATTCCAACGACATTTTAATTCGAGTCCAACAATATTTTTTCATAGTTAAAAAAGGACTCACCCTCTGCAACTGGCTCATGAAAAGCGCTGGCCAGAATATCACCAACATAGCGCCAAACACCACTGTGACACTCCCAAACCCCATGAGGAGCGCAGTCTTTTTCTCTTCTGAGACCATGTTTTTGGTTTGTCTGTTGACAGGAAATATGTTTGAAAACAAGAAATCAATTGATATACTTTTTATCATCTAGCAAAACATCGTAGCCTCATAGATTTTGTACTAGCATACTTATGGCGTCATGAGTATGTACAAGTAAAAAGGGTTGCAACATGTGTGCGCATCCTTACTTTCGCTATGAAAATTACTTACGTGTTATTTTAATATACCAACCTTGATACCTCAATCTTGTTTAGAGTACAAAAATCCTTATCCCTATTAATGTTATAAATGCGAAAGTAACTCTGTCTGTCTGTTTGTCCGTCTGTCTGTCCGTCCGTCCGTCCGTCCGTCCGTCCGTCCGAAAATTGGCCTAGATACTTTTCATCCGGGAGATGGGATAGTTTGCGATTTAAAATGAAGTGAATCTTCCGGGGCGAATAGCAGTAATATAAAAATTTTATACAATGTAAACTGAGTTGTAACCTCTTTAAACAAGAGGCACGTACTAGAGGTTGACCCGCGGCGCAGCCGCAGGGTAAACTCTAAAGCAGTGTTCCGCAAAGTATGTACCGTGGTCATTAATTGGCGTGCCTCGGAATAATAAGGTTATGTTATAAACTTAATTTCAGTCAATAATGTAAAGGTAAGAAATAAAGAAAGAAATAAAAAGAAATACTTAGTTACACATAAAAAACGTAGGTAAATCACGAGTGGAGCGAGGAGTTTTGTTTCGTTCGGCGCGGGCGGCGGCACGCGCGGATTGCCGGAGGCCCTGCGCCCCCGCTACCCGTACTCTCGGCTCACGAGTCGGCGCACTCGTACGTAGGTATAGGCGAGTGCGCCGTTAAAAATGATTTTTATTTGTAGTGTACCTCCAAAAAATTTCCTTTTCCTAGATGCACCTTGAACACAAAAAGTTTGCGGAACACTGCTCAGTCTAGAGTATAAAAATAAAAATATGAAATATACATAACACTTTCTTTCCCGAAGTAAGTTACATTCTCATTGATAAAACAAACGTTTGTGTTGTTGTCGAGCGGAATTGCGGCGATAACACGACAGCAACATAATTTATAAAGTTATAAGATAACAGACAGAAATAGTATTATTGAGAAGGGTTGTCGTGTAAAGTTGCACTTGCACCATTAAAAAAAACATAGACATAGCCAATGACAGTACTAATGTCAAACTATGTCACTGTCAAGAGAGTTTTAAAAATAGAAAGCTGTGACGGAGGTTAGGTTGAGCCTCGCTCGAAATTCAAAAATATCAGCTGTTACAATTCTTTTATAAATATTATTCCAGACTATTCAAAGCTTCCTTTAATGTTATTAAAATAACTACGTGCTCCCGCTTGGGTGAGTTCCTATCCATAGATGTAAAATGTAACTGTTCTACTAGTTAAAACTAAATATAATTGAGCTGAATTAGTTTTTTAACGGAGGACACTGTGTCAAACTTAATGCCTATTCTTCGTCATCTAATTCCAGAACCAAGGCTACCCTTACTTGCCTAAGAAAACCTGCCAACATATACCAGACGCGGAAAATTACCGATCTAGCTAATATTAACGCTGTGGAACTACTTGACTTGAAGAGCTTCCAAGGCTTCGACAGGCCAGTGTATTTTGTGGCCTTTTGTCCTTTTGTGCATAGAAGTACACCGATTGTCACGGAACAGATTAAATATACTACCTAATTATCTTGTATAGATCATTGACCCACCTAAACCTATTCTGTGGCTAAGGAGGAGGAGCTGACTCTTTCCCCCACGTCACAGTCCGTCTGTCCCATATGATTACAAATTCGTAGATTACATGCTCTTTATTGATATACCACGCAGCTATGCATAGAACTTCACTCGTGGGATTATAAATATTTACTACGATACGCCCGCGACTTCGTGCACGTATGACTTGAAATACCCGCGGGGTTCCCGAGATAAAAAATATCACACATTTTATTACATACAATTTTCTATCGATAAGTGAAAATATCGCATTGGGATTCGATTTTTTTCTCAATCTGGCCATTTTAAATCATTCCCAGAAAAATTCCGTCGGATTCCCGGAATAAAAAGTAGCGCAGATTTTAAGTCTAAGAATTTCTGTCGATGATCGAAAACCACATCGAAATCGGCCCAGTAGTTTTTACGTGAACCCCAAACAAACAAACAACAAATCTAAAACAATTGCAACGTGTTCTCCGTCGTTTATATAGTCTATTCCAGTTATTATATTATAGTTGTTATTTTAAATAGCTATAATGTATAGACACGGCATGTTTATAATAGATTATAGGAGATATCGAAATAGAATGTAAACCAAATTCCTGTTTTAATAGACAACAAATTTTCATTGAAATTCGTTTAGCCGTTTCTGAGCCTATTCGAGACAAAGTTTCTGACAGACTAAATAAGATAAAAATTCTAAAAAAAAGGTCATTTATTATTATTATTACGCATCTCCTTTAAATTGCAGTTCTCAGACAAATTTTGGCGTTTATTTTTTTATTGCTAGAGTTCAGCAGACAGGCAGACGGCCCACTTGATGGAAATCGACAAATGCGCTGCTGCTCTCTTAAGGGAGACTGAAACCTGGTCACTAATGCCGGAACACAACTCAAGGTTGTTATGGCGACATACTTTAGACCAGGGGTGGTAGCCATCCAGTCGGGCAAATGCCCTACCAGCTGGCTGTGGGTTCTTTTGTCGCCTCTTACGCCAGGCCGCCCGGCCACAGGAAATTGTATTCTTTCTCCGTTCCTGCAGGATAAACTTTGCTATATATCAAGAAATCTTAATCTTTTTTTATTCTGTAGCCATAATAAAATCTAGAATATTGTTACATGCCGTCAAGAAAGGAACGCACAGCTGCCTGTCGTAAGCGCAGTTTATTGTCTTCCCGGATTTAGGAATTCTTTTATGTTTAGAATTTGTAATTAAGAAAAACATGCTATTGTTTTCCTAATTGTTTTATGACCACCATTAGCGTCGAACTAATCCCTATTGTTATAGTTTATGACTTGTTGGCCGTTCGCAGGAATAGATAACCAGGTGTGCAAATTATTATTTCTCGGAAAGTCAGTGCGCGCGGCCATGTTTTTTGTACTGTGTAGTTAGTATACGACAATGCCCGAATGGAGGGGTGGGCAGTCAAGCGACGACTACGAGACGAGTAAGACGTTTGTAGTACTCTCGATTAGCGATATAGACGACGGACTTTGCGTGTCGAATTGCATCGAATCGTGCAGTGTGAACTGGTTGCATCCAGTTTTATTTGTATTTGTTTTATACGTGTTTGTACAGTTCTAATAAATGCTATAGTAGTTTCAACGGAATTTTTAATTCGAGTCCTGTAGCTCGTAACAATATTATAAAATTCTAAAAATGCCGTGTCTGTACATTGAAGCTTTTTAAAAGAAAACGACTGGAATAAACGAGGGAAAACACGATGCAATTTTCTAGGTAAGCTTACTCCATCTTCGACTGCATCGTCGTCTAATATTAGGCGTAATCGTGGTCAAACGCGAACTAATTTATCATAAAAAAGTGAAACTCAAAATGGCTAAAAGAATCATTTAAATGATATAAAATGTTGTATCATTATTACTTATGTCTTTAATAATATAACTAATTACAAATCATGATACGCCTGTACGTTTGGATTAATTGTGATTAGATATTGCGTTAACATTATCAATATAGAAGAGGCTGGATTCCACGTGAGTGATGACTAAGAGATTCGCGACATAAAACGATATTTTTAGTTTAAATAGTCTGCGTTTGAGGATATAACGAAGGTACGTCGCGTTGCAGGCAGATGCTAGCCGTTGACACGTATCGATTACAATCAATAAGTTCTATAACAATACAAAAATGTGAAAGACCGTTTGTGTACACATTTTTCACCTCCCAGAGGCCTTGGGTGTGATGTTGTACGGATGTTTATAGAGACCATAGAAGAATATGTCTTGGACCACAGGGACACTATTCTATTTTTTTTATTTAAGTAAAATAACGCGTGATTCTCCCTACGCCCAACAGAGCGCTTCACTGGCCACAATCAGGCATTTCTTGAAGTGAAACTCGATGAAACGAAAAACCGACACTAAAAAGAGATAAACATAAATTTTTCAAAACACAAAAATGTCGTGTTTTATAGCCTTAATATATTATAACGATATAATATATGAAATGTGATGTCACGAAGTTTAGAATTCCTTTCACCCCTTGTCACACTTTGTTCCACTGCTACTGTGTGTGAACTGCACACACACTTTTTTATTTAAGTTTTTTAAGAATCTTTTCGTTACAAGTACTGTGTTGATAGCAATAATGAGCGCTAATTAATTAATTGTGGTCAAACAGATACAGCACTAGCTTAAAAAAAAACGTGTGCGTCTCGCCCGACAGAAGTGATGCCTTAAACTAATCTAAGTTGAACTATTTATTGAAATTGTTTAACTTGAGAAAAGCTTAGGTAATAGTTAAATTTTATGTATATAACGCGTGGGGTAGAGTGCGAAAGGAGGAGCCTGTCTACCGCTGCCGTATGCGTGAGAGAAAGGGAAACCAGAGATATTGGCGGCGTAACGCGTTACGTAACGAAGCGGTTTACCCTCCCATTAGAAGTTATCATTTCAAAAACCTGGTTGCCACCAATGATGCGCATTGGACAATCACTCACATATACAAGCTTAATCGCTCTAGCGATATACTTGCTTCGCTTCAATAGGATTTTTTCTTCAAGCCAATTCATCATTTATTGCATAAAAATATGGTAAGAACTTTTCAATCATCAGATAAAAGATATTCATAGAATAATGTGACACGGATAAATTAAAGATGTAAACTTATAAAAAAGAAGAACTTGAGATATAAATAATAGGTTGGGGAAAAAGTCTTTTCGCATATAGTATGTATGAACTTGTAATAAGATCTCTTTGGCTATACCATTTGTACCTGGCTGGTTTTGGTATCATTAAAAAGTTTTAATTTTAAAGAAGACAATTCCAAATTCAAATTAGGAAAATGTGTGATTTTCATTTGTTTTTCTTATTGTTAAAATGAGTGAATCTAATGAAGAAATTCGATACATTTTAAAATTTTACTACAAAAAAGGTAAAAATGCAACACAAGCCACGAAAAAACATTGTGATGTTTATGGACCTAATGCAGTATCTGTGAGAGTAGCGCAAATTTGGTTTAAGCGTTTTCAATCCGGAAATTTTGATATCAAAGATGCACGTCGCTCTGGTCGCCCTGTTACGGACAAAATTGATGCCATTTTTAAAAAGTGGAGCAAGATCGGCATATTAGTAGTTACGATGTAGCTGGAAAACTGGGAATTGACCACAAAACGGTTTTGGCGCATTTGAAAAAAGCTGGGTATACGAAAAATCTCGATATTTAGGTGCCTCATGAGCTCACTGAAAGAAACCTAATAAACCGTGTACTCATTTGTGATTCTTTATTACGACGTAATGAAACCGAACCATTTTTGAAGAAGTTGATAACTGGTGATGAAAAGTGGATCACGTACGACAAGAACGTGCGAAAAAGATCGTGGTCAAAGGCCGGTCAGGCTTCACAGACTGTGGCGAAACCCGGGTTAACTCGCAACAAGGTGATGTTGTGTGTATGGTGGGATTGGAAGGGCTTTATTCATTATGAGCTGTTACCGCCAGGCAGGACCATCGATTCTGAGCTGTATGCGAACAACTGATGAGATTAAAGCAAAAAGTTGAGAGAAAGCGGCCGGAATTAATCAACAGAAGGGGTGTGGTTTTTCACCATGATAACGCTAGACCTCACACATCTTTAGCCACTCAGCAAAAATGACGAGAGTTTGGCTGGGAGGTGTTAATGCATCCGCCGTATAGTCCTGACCTTCCACCTTCAGATTTTCACCTGTTTCGGTCTCTGCAGAATTCCTTAGCCAGTGTCAGGTTAACATCACGAGAGGACTGCCAAAACCACTTGTCGCAGTTTTTTGATCAGAAGCCCAAAAATTTTTATAGCAATGGGATCATGTCCCTACCTACAAGATGGCAAAAAGTTATCCAACAAAATGGCACCTACATACTTTAGTCAAATGTAAATAAACTTTATAAAAAAACCATTTGAATTTTTATATAAAATGCGAAGAAACTTTTCCCCGACCTAATAGCATAAGAAATATAAAGAAAAACAATTTTTATCTAGACGTGTTGCTGGGGAGTTTCTTGCCACTTCTTATAACACTTATGTATATAGGACTAGGAAGTAAAATTAAATTTTAACTTATATGTATGACCTTCAAAAAATGTTCTCCATTGGAACTTATTTTGAATAAAAACTTTTGAATTTGAATTTAGTCTGCAGCGGGCTGTTGTCGATACTTTTTACGTGTTTGAGTGAAAAATAACTATTAAAAAAATGCCTTCGTGTGTAGTAAGGTACTGTTTAAACCATTCAAGAAACCCAAATAAAAGTCAAGGGGTGACTTTTCACCCGAAGTTTATTGTATTCTCGACAAAACATTTTATTTCAATTAAATTTTATCCATTTTAACGCGTCATCGCTGCGGCCATGTTCAGGCGAATTTCATAGAGTAACAATTTGTGCCTATGCAGATAAGACAAACTATACAGTATTGATGTATTCCTACAAATGTTTACAGATAAGGAAATTGTTTTAATTCCCATGAGTTCTTTTATGAAATGCACAATGTATCCGACTACGCAAAAGTGACCGATCGGGTATTTTTGTAATGACGTATTATTTTATTATGATCTGTTTGGATTTAAAGGTTGCCTTGGCTGGACCATGAAAAGTGAGAGGAATGGATTAAATTTGTTCAAACGAAACGCAGCGAAGGAGCGTGAGCATACACACATATAAGCCTCGCGCAGAAGGTTTGCCGATGGCTACTTACTATTATTGTATTGTATTACTTACTATTATTGTATATACTTGTGTAAAGTATATACAACAATAAATTAAAATAATATATCTATTGCAATAATTATTTATGTAACTTTTTTTGGCAACCTTACTGACCATCGACGCGTGACGTCATGATATCGGCAAACCTGCGCACGAGTAGTATGATCCGCGCATTTTAAGAATGACGACAAACACAATACTAAAACAGGACGAGGTTACTTAAAAAATACTGCAACAAAACTAACACAGAGCTGGTTTTTGGATATTAAAGATATTTTTGTACTTTAAAAAAAATATTTACACTCTTTATACACATTAGATAGTTATAAAAAAAACTATATATTGCTCATTGATAAGTTTGTTGTTATCATCCAATAAAATTGTAAATATATGAAGGAAACTGAGATATTCATTAATTACGACACTTTTATTGAAGTGGCACTCTTAGACAAGTGCACACTTAATTCTTTAAATGTACCAATTTATAAAAAAAATATTTAATTGGATTTTCAACTATTGTTAATATTTAAGGTTAAATAAACACATAATAATTGATTTTCTTTTTCTTTTATACTTTGCCATTTGTTTATTTAGTTAACTACCTATTAATAAGTTTTGAAATAAAGTATGAATTCCAATAATGTTTTGTAGGTACAAAAACTGTGACACATCACTTCTGCGGTATATAATCTATAGCGCATAAGTCCACGGCACGCTCGCCCCGTGCAGTCGCCCGCTTTCAAGTTCGAACTTTTTTAACCGACTTCCAAAAGGAGGAGGTTCTCAACTTGATTGTTTTTTTTTATGTATGTACACCTATTACTCTGAGATTTATGATCCGATTTACGTGATTCTTTTTAGTTCGATGCAGAATAGTTGCCATTTGGTCCCCTAAAAATTTAACATCGTTTGGCCCAGTAGTTTTCATTTTATGAACATTTTTTTATGATTTTTTTTCAGTTTCCGTTTTTTGGGATCTATATTTTATAAGGCGCGCGGCACCTTTCGTAGGCCTACCCATACCTAGACACTAAAAATTAACAAATAAAAAACATTTTGTTTAAACAATCGACTTCAAAACCTAAAAAGTATACAATAAATTATTTCTAAAGCTATTTTTAATTATAATGTCATATTTTAATATATATTATCTAAAACATCTTGAAATCGGTGTGAAGTAAAACATAAAAATTACTATACTTATGAAAATTACTAAGCACCAACTTTTAAGATGTTTTAGATAATATATATATTAAAAATAAGATATTATAATTAAAAAGAGCTTTAGAAATAAGTTATTTTAAACTTTTTAGTTTTTTTATTTGAATAGCTTCTCTAGTACGTAGTAGATATATCTCAATGCCCTAAGGCATACAAATTAGTATCCCCAATGTTGATAATTATTATATTTTAAAAATATTTCCAACTATACAGTACTTGGACGATGCGACACATAAAAGTGGTAAAGTCATATTGAAATAAAGAAAAAGTAACATATGGACTAAAAAATTATATTTTTTAACTCTAACGATGTTTGAAATGTATTTATGCATAATTTTTGGTTGTTCATTGCAGCTATTTCAAAATAATCAGTTCAGTGACCATTATCTAACATCCACACAATGATAAAAGAATTGTGTGCATTCATTTGGAATGCTCTAGAAATTAATGTTTACATAAAATGTTTCCTAATTATTAGATATACTGATTGCTACAGTAAATAGATATACCTATCTTTATTTTTAAATTAGGCCCATGTTATTATTTTAAATCCATGTGTATCAGTTAATTGTAAAGTAGTGAATACATTGCAAACACTTTTAAACAATAATTGTATGTTACAGTGACACGGGGTGGAAATTTGGCTAGGGTAAGCCAGTTGTAAAACTATGTATCTAAAAATAAGTTCTTTGTTGAGTTTAATTACCTACTAAGCGAATTCAAAATACCCCCCCGTACAGCCCGTACCCCAACGACGCCACATCGCATAAGACGCTGCCTAGCTAACCGAGCAGGGTGCGCGGCGATCACGCAACTTTTTTCTAATACTTATATTTTTTCTAATACTTTCGAATATGTTTTAAATTCAAAAGTTATATAATTATTCTATTTGTTTTCGCAGTGCACGCGAGTTTAGGTATTTTTTTTACACCTTGGGTTACATTATTGGAGTTTTAGTAAGGATCCCTAATTTTTTTGAAAATATAATATAGCCTATGTCACCCAGGGATAGTGTAGCTTGCCAACAGTGAAAGAATTTTTCAAATCGATTCAGTAGTTTCGGAGCCTATTCAATGCAAACAAACAATCAAATCTTTCCTCTTTATAATATTAGTATAGATGATGCAAGCACCGACTACATCACTGTTATAAAAAGTAAGACCCCACTATCAGCATACAAGAGAGGCACAGGATTTGATGACAGCGACTTTGATGTATGATCAAAGTGGCATTTTTAGATGTGCGCAAAATCCACACCTGACGAACTGAACACACAACAGTATTGGAATCAAAGAATAAGAAACATGGAAAACATTTTATTCAGTTTGCAACTACATGTCATCCTTAATGTACAAAGATGTATGAAAAAGGTTTAAAAAAGCCATCTCGCTTCTTGTAATAATCATGTTCTATTCTATTCTATTTTGGCGTTTTGGCTTCCAACGCTACTGACGCTCATTCGGCCAATGTCACAGTAACAGAGAATGTCAGGTGTGGGTTATTGGCAATAACAGCTCAAAAAAAAAATTTGGTCGGTTTTCTTTCCAATTGTGACTTCTGTGAACCTAAGGACAACACAACATAAAGAGAGTTAATCTAACTACCTTATAAATAAATGTTATTTATAATTATAAATTTATATAATACACTAACAGATTTTTTATTGGCCAGTGCTAAAAGGAAATTTATGTTGACAGGGCGAGGGAAATCTCCTGGTAAAATATCGTAGAGTGGAGTAATAACTTTTGGGCAGTAGAAAAAGATGTGATCCAAAGTGCCCTCGTCTGAGCCGCATTCACAAAGGGAATGGTCACGGACTCTAATTTTCGCCAAGAAAACCGGTGTGCAGATATGGCCGAGTCTGAGACGAATTATGGCAGTAACCACTTTTTTAGGAAGCTTGCGGTATAGATAAAACCATGGTTTGGAAGGGAGAATAGGTTGAAGGTTTCCAAAGTGTCTTCCTACGTTTTGTCGAGAAGCTTGCCACTGTAGATTCCAAGAGCTTAACATTCGGGGTTTAGCGAGGGCTCTCAGATCCCGAGGAAATACTTTAACATATTTGTTTACACCAGAGGAGACAGCTTCCTTAGCACAGTGATCAGCCATTTCATTACCGCTAATTCCGCTATGGCTGGGAATCCAGGCGAGGATAATGTCAAGGCCGGCAATATCACACCTCAAAAGGACTTCTTTGGTTTTTAACGTTACGGGAAAATTATCTTTAGAATGAAAAGGAAGTTTAATTAAGTCTTGGAGACTGCTTAATGAGTCAGAAAAAATAATCGATTTTTTTATGTTATGTGACTCAATATAAAGAGCAGCTTCCAGGAGGGCTAAGGCTTCCCCTGTAAAAACAGAGGAATGAGGGGGAATTTTATAATTTAAAATAATTTTAAATTTAGGTATCCACACTGCAGCACCAACATGATCGGTCTGTGGTAGCTTAGAGGCGTCAGTGTAGCATTGCAGATGATCTGGCCACTGTTCTTCAATTTTTTGAAGTAATAATTGGTCTGCGCCTGGAGAACCCTTATATATGCCAAGATCCAAAATAACTTTAGGTCGAAAAAGGAGACTATTAAAATTAAATTCAAACAGTGGGTTTTTAGAGTTTTTATAGAAGCCTGAAGAAATTTCTAATAAATTTTGGAAAGACCGAACAAGAGGTGGTAAAGTTTTGTGTTGCCAGTACCTAGAAGTTTGAGTAAGTTGATTAAGTCGGTTAAGTATGTCTGTTAAAGGATGGGAGGAAATAGCAACTACTTTGTAAAAGAATCTATCTGCCAGAAACTGTCTTCGCAAGGTTAGTGGAGGTTCTAAACATTCTACTTGAAGGGCATTGATAGGGGATGACTTCATGGCACCTGAAATAATTCTAAGGCATTTGGATTGGATCCGGTCTAGTTTAGAAAGTGAGGTTTTATTACATGGTTCTAAAAAGAAGGATCCATAATCAAAATGACTTCTTACAATAGCATTGTAGAGAAGCTTCTGACAATATGGAAGTGAACCCCATTTAACTCCAGATAACGCACGGATGATATTAATATTCTTTTCTGCTTTTCCACAGATGTAGTTCAAATGGTGAACACCGGAAAGTTTAGAGTCAAGGAAGATACCTAAAAATTTAACTCTATCACAAACAGAAATAGGCTGAGTACCAATTTGTATACTTGGTTCAGGAATATTTCTTTTTCGAGAAAAGATCACCACAGTACTTTTAGGGGCAGAAAGGGACAAGCCGTGTTCTGAAAGCCACAAATTGAGGTAAAATAAAGCAGAATTTAGACGGTTAGATGCTTCAGAAATAGTATCTGATGTGGCATATAGAACAATGTCATCGGCATACTGAAGGATATTACAGAAGCAATTAACTGTAGTGTCGAGGTCAGCAGTATAAAGGTTATAAAGAAGAGGACTAAGAACTGAACCTTGAGGAAGACCTTTCCAAATGGTATGTGGAGAAAGAACATTACCTGAAACTCAGACACAAATAGATCTCTCCATAAGCATATTATAAATAATATTCACGATCTTCGGTGGAATACTTAGATTAAGAGCAATTTTTGCCTAAGTATAGGAAGGTCGACGTTGTCATACGCCGAAGTAATGTCCAAAAAGACACCTACGACGTGATGGTTTCGTGAGAAAGCGAGGCGAATAGTTGAGGTAAGTACACTCAAGCTGTCTAAAGTACCTAGACCTCTACGAAAACCATACTGACTGCTTGGAAGGAGATTTCTATTTTCTACTATCCATTCGAGACGGTTTTTTATTAAATGTTCCATAATTTTAGACAGTACAGAGGATAGGGCAATTGGTCTATAGGAATTAGGGTCAGAAGGGTCTTTGCCTGGTTTCAGAATTGGAACAATCAACTGAGTCTTCCAGGAATCTGGGACAGAACCTGATAAGAAGATGTGATTTAGAATTTTAAGAAGAAACGATTTTGAGGTATCTGAAGAATTAATGATAAAGGAATAAGAGATGCCATCTATGCCTGGAGTTGAATCCCGCAGATGATCGAGAGCACAGCAAAGTTCTGTAAAGGAGAATATGGAGTCCATGGGATCAGGGGTTGAACTAAGAGAAGAGGCTGGGGGATACGGTTCTGAGGCGACGAAAGGAGGGGATAATTTTGAAACGAAGTCAGAAAGCCAGGATAATTCATTAGAGTTAATGTTGGTGTCAATTTGTGATTTCCGAAAAGCTGTAATTTTTTTCCACACAATGGAAGCAGAAGTTCTAGGGGATAGTGACTCGCAGAAATTTCGCCAACCCTGTGTTTTCTTTTTCCGTAAAAGTCTTTTTGTGGTAGCTGAGATTTTCTGGAAGTTCAGGTAATTTTCTAAGGTTAAAGACAAGGCAAATTTAGACTCTGCTTGCTTACGCTTTTTAACTGATAAGGTACATTCAGAATCCCACCATGCAGGAGAAGGTATATACTTTGAGCCTGAGCTTTTAAGAGGAATGGATTCCTGAGCAGCAGTGGAAAGGATAGAAATATATTCCGTATATAATGAAATAAAGTTTGAATTGTTAATATCAGGAAGGGTTTCTAGTCCATTCTGAACTAAAGACGAGAATTTATGCCAATTGGCCTGATCTAATTTATATTTTAAGAGGGGAGAGAAACAGCTGGAGGGGGTGGAATCATTTAAAGTGACTAGGATTGGCAGATGATCACTACCATAGGAAGTGGGTAAGACAGACCAGGACAGTGAATTTGTTAAAGAAGGTGAAGATAGAGAGAGATCTGGTACACTGGGGTTTTGACAAGGGAAACTCTACGAGTAGGAGTTCCATCATTGAGAATACAGAGATTTAATTTGTCCAAGAAATCAAAGAATACAGATGAGACAGAGTCACAAAATGTGATCCCCATATTGTGTGGCGGATATTAAAATCCCCAAGAACAATGAAGGGACTAGGAAGGTGCGATAGTAAAGAAGAAAGTTCTTCAATGAGTGAATCATTGGGATGGGGATATAGACAGAGACAAAAGTAGTACTGTAAGAACGAACAGCAACAACATTTAGACCAGGGGAGTGAGAAGGAATAGGTAAGCGACAGAATGATATATTTCTACGGACTAAAATAGCACAGCCAGCCCAGCCATCCTCCCTGTCATCCCGAAGGCAGGAAAACCCAGGAACCCTAAAAAGAGCACCAGGTCTTAACCAAGTCTCTGAGATAGCAAAGAGGATAGGATTGTATCTATTCATTAGAAAAATTATATCTTGAATCTTATTCTTAATATTCCGGCAATTGCATTGTAGAATCTTGGCCATTTTGTTTTGGGAGAGAGTTGATGAGAGAAGTAATTATTAACTGGAGTTGTTCCAGGACAGTGTTCGGTAGGACATCATTAAATTTTGTAAGCATATTAAATAAAACCATTGACAAAAGCTCAGCTAGGTTATCATTGGGGGAAACATTAGTGGAAGTAGAGTCTCTAAGAGCACAACCATTTGGTAATAAAGAATTAGGAGAAGAAGTTATTTTATTGTGAGCTACTCTATCATAAGATTTACCCTGAACTGATTTAGGACTTCTTTGGATAAAAACAGTTTTTTTGTATGATGAGGTGGATGGAGCAGGATTTGAGAGATGTGAACTAGGTAGGGACGTTGGGGCAGGGCTAATGTGATTTGTAAAAGATCTACTAAGGTAAACCGGTTTCTGTGGTTGGGAACCATTGACCACATCAACAAAAGAAGTACGAACACGGGGGACTCTTTGAGCAGCCTCAACAAAACTAATATTTTCTTGAGACATTAATGCCTTTATATTTCTTTGCCAGGCATGTTCAGGGCAGTTCGGATCGGAAGATGAATGTCTTCCTGAACAAAATAAGCAAGAAATATTTTCTTCCGGGACATTACAGAGAGTAGCTTCATGTGGGCCAGCACAACGAGAACAACGAGCATTTGATCTACATTGATCACGGATGTGACCAAAGCGACAGCATTTTAAACATTGAATTGTAGGGAGAGTATAGATTTGTACGGGAGTGGAAACACTACAGCAATAAATATGTGTGGGTAATGTTTGGCCAAGAAATGTAAGAACGACAGTACCCGTAGGCTCCCAAGTTATTACACCATCCACTTTCTTTTTCTTATTAAGTCTCCTAGCTTTAATTGCTATGGTTGACATTGATCTGCATTCGATAAATGATACCAGGTCTTCAAGAGACCAGTCTAGGGGGATCTGTCTTACTACACCCATTCGTGTAACCTGGAAGCGTGGGATAATTGCGGTCAGCTTGTTTGATGATAAAATAGGGTTAGATATAAAGGTGCATCAGAGTAGGTTTTAAAAATAATGGCTGCTTTGTTTCTACCAATGTTTTTAATTTCATCAACCCCAGACACTTTTCCATTGTAAATAGTTTGAGCAATTTTGAGAGTACGCATGCGATTAGAGGATGGTAAAGAATCAAGATCTGAGCGAGCTACATGAACTACGAAAGGGCCACAGTCAGACTCCGTGTATTTGAGGTCCGAATTATCCTCATAACCAGGACGAGTGTAAGTGTGTTGAACTGAGGCGGCGGCTGTAGAAGAGGGGGCAAGTCTTTTTTCTGGAATATTCTGAGTACTATCCAAGCAGTTTGCAGAGCGCTTTGGTCTCGTTTTCTCTGTAGTAGTAGAAGGATTCGAAAGTGCAGACAATTCTTCCATCGCGGCATCCAGGGATTTCCTCCCCCTGTCAGGCGGGACTTTTTCACCCACCGAATACGACATACTTAGAATAATAGGACTTACCACTAATTAAAGACTTAATCTATACCACCACCAACATAAAATAAGACAGCACAAGTTGTAGAATCACAGAAAGTATGGAAAAGCCGAAAAAAAATCTCCAAACACGTGTGACTCTACTTATAGCACCTGTCAAACTCCATATAATCATGTTTGGTAGAGCATGGCCTAATGACGTGTTTTTTGTATTCAAAATTAAGTTTAAAACATGAAGTTTTTCCATTAAGCAAGTAGTTAGTAGAGCAGCATTTTAAATGAATTAAAGCTAGTTTGGTAAATAAAACTTACTGCAATGAACAATGTACTGAGTAAAATCACAGCATACTGAAGTATTTTTGTAAATAAAACTTACACCTCTGAATAAACATGTCTAACTCGCGGTATATTTTCTTATTACAATTTTAATTTTTAATTTTGCAATCTTACCACATATTTTGAAACAAAAGCTGGTAGCCAATTGGGTTATGAGTTGCTATTTTATCCAATACATAATAGCCAGTAGCCAATTGGGTTATGAGTTGCTATTTTATCCAATACATAATAGCCGGTAGCCAACTGGGTTATGAGTTGCTATTTTATCCAATACATAATAGCCGGTAGCCAATTGGGTTATGAGTTGCTATTTTATCTAATACATAATAGCCGGTAGCCAACTGGGTTATGAGTTGCTATTTTATCCAATACATAATAGCCGGTAGCCAATTGGGTTATGAGTTGCTATTTTATCCAATACATAATAGCCGGTAGCCAATTGGGTTATGAGTTGCTATTTTATTCATTACATAATAGCCGGTAGCCAATTGGGTTATGAGTTGCTATTTTATCCAATACATAATAGCCGGTAGCCAATTGGGTTATGAGTTGCTATTTTATTCATTACATAATAGCCGGTAGCCAATTGGGTTATGAGTTGCTATTTTATCCAATACATAATAGCCGGTAGCTAATTGGGTTATGAGTTGCTATTTTATTCAATACATAATAGCTGGTAGTCAATTGGGTTATGAGTTGCTATTTTATTCAATACATAATAGCCGGTAGCCAATTGGGTTATGAGTTGCTATTTTATCTAATACATAATAGCCGGTAGCCAATTGGGTTATGAGTTGCTATTTTAACCAATACATAATAATATGGAAATCTGCTATGTATAAATGATAGAAATACATACAATAATAAAAAAATGTAAATGTCAATAAATTCATCGCCCTTTTGGCCTTTTGCTCGCTAGTTAATTTATCGAGACACTAGTAATGATATGTTTGAATAGAAAGCATAAATACCGATGTATAAATGGCGCTTATGACCTTTTGGTCGCTAGTTTCTTAACATTAAGGTAGATAGGTACGTATGGGAAATAGAGTTATAGTCAAGGTGGGGAAGTTTTATTTGTGCAGGAACGGAGAAAGAATACAATTTCTTGCGTCGGGGTGGCCTATCGTAAGAGGCGACGAAACAACCCACAGCCAGGTGGTAGGTAATTTGCACATCTGGAAGGCTATCACCCCTGGTCTGAAATATGCCACCATAACAACCTTGAGTTGTGTTCTGGCATCAGTGGCCAGGTTTCAGTTTAGAGAGTGGCAACACATTGGCAGGACCTTTGGTGTTGCAAATGTACTTAGGCAATGGTAGCCGCTTTCCATCAAGTGGGCCGTCTGCCTGTCTGCTGAACTCATGCTATAAAATAAAATAAAAAGTCTGTCAGTGGGGGAACTCGATACACCTGTCTTTATTTCTCCATTTGAATAGCAACAACAACAACAAATCAAATCGGTCAGTAAAGCTAAGCCACCATTTATTTCTGACTTCAAATGGTAGTTGATGTTAAATTCTATTTAAAGATAGTAAAAAACCAGAGGTACACGAACATACTCCACTGAAGGACTTCCCCACCTAGACTATATATGAAGTCCACGCCACTGGTATGTTATAAAAATATTGTAACTATTTCATGCAAATGTTCATTTGCAAGAACTTGAAGAAATAAATTGCTTTCATTTTACAATAATATTATAAAAGTATGGCTAATTTACGAATGGTCAGTGTTTTAAATATAGACAAATTCCGGATATTAAGTAATTAATTCTTTGAGAATTTATAGACAGGCTTCTAACATCTTTTATACCAAAGTATACTTACTCCAATGTAACCATAAAAAGTATTAATTTGTTAATTTAAAGAAAATCTATGTATTACAAGCTCTAGCGAGAAAATAACACCAATGCTGCTATCTAATCTCTGAAGCTGTAACTATATAATTAATAAATCCATTGGATTATGATTTTAATCAAATATTACTTTTTCTAACATCAAATGTTACTAAAATGGGTCAGAAAAGATTCACAACAATTATTTAGTTAATTAATAAAAGCAAAGCAAACAATATTTACCTATAACGCTGAAATTCTATTTAGTTCTAATTTTACTCCACACGTATAAACTATACTTTGGTACAAATATAACAAAACGATTAATCATTCAAGTAACAAACAGCACTAAGACGCGGTCCACTGACATAATCACATAATTGAATTAAGTTTATTACTTAAATACGTAAAAAACTAAATAAATTTTAACAAAACCCGCGTGACCTCACACAAAGTACACAAATGAATGATAATGATTGGTGGATTTGAACCTAAAAAGTCAAACAACAATGACAGTATGCCTTGGGGTTACCAAAGTAGAATGTAAATTTACATATATTTTATCGCATATTCTAGTTTATGGCACTTTTTTGATTTAATAGGCATTTAGGCATAGCTGGGCACAGTTAATCAAATAGTTAACTTCGTTAATCGCTAATCCGTTACTGAAAAAATTAACTTCGTTAAAAGTTAATGCGTTACATTTCAGAAAATTTAACGCAAGTTAATGTTAATCGTTAATCCGTTAACATATGATAAAAATTGCATTTTCTTATAGAAACTGTTGGTTCTGGAAGTTAATAGGTTAGAAACAACAAAAAAAGACGGGTGTAATTATTAGTGTTTAATATAGGCATGTTGACAAACAATGTTTTTTTATTCAGTTGGATTAAGGTTTAGAATTTATTTTATTAAGATAGATTAGTTGCGTTTTGGACGAAACACTGATTAGACGAACTAATTTATTGACGAATTGCTACATAGACCACTTACATCTTAGACGAAACGATACTAATCCGTCCAATTTATTCGTCAATTTAGTCATCTGGCATAATATGAATATTCCCCTTCATGAACATTAATATGTTGAAGTTCAAGAAGAAAAGACGTTCAACTGCAGCGCTTGAGGGTATAGTAGTATTATATTTAATAAACAGATTTGCGAATATCTGTCATTTTACTCGCGTCATGCGCCACGCCGCACTTGTCGACCGGCTCGAACGTACATGTCATAATGTGTTTCGCGGTGCGTGCGGTATCTGTGCTGAATTAACGATTAACGGATTAACAAGTTAATGCCCAACCATGCATTTAGGTTTAGCGTAATAGTTCTGGTTCAAAAACGGTGCATTAAATTAGTACATGTCAAGGTATAAAAGGCTGGTTTCAAGCGACATTTTATGCTAAATAATACATGACATTTTTTTATCCTAATGTCTCAACTTAAGATAGATAAGAAACCTGGTTTTCAAATAAAATCTATTTAATAGATGTTATTCTTTATCAAATATAATACATAATTTATTGATGACGCGTTTTTTTGGGTCATTTGAAACGTACTCTTCTCACGATATTTCCCGATTTAAAAATGCCTCTCACCACTCAATAATAAAATTTCAAGCCATTATTAAAAAAATAAATCACCATCTTAGTAATTTAGGGCGACCTTTAATCTAGAGCGACGTTTTTCACTAAAATCGACTATAGCTTCGAATATGCAACCTATTTGGTTAAACTATTAAAATGAAACAAAGTCTTGCCTACATACTCATTTATTGAATAAATTATAAAAACGCTATTCATATAAATTCCATGAATTAGGCAAATACGTTATTACAACAAATCATTAAATTAACCTAAAACCTTGTTTAGGATACATGGACAACTGTTAATCAGCGCGACAACCAGGTTGAACCAAAATTAACATCCCTTCTTACCCTCTTAAATTTCTTTTGACACAGATTCAATTCTTGCCTTGGTCAATACATATCTTAACAAATTTCTGTCATCAACTAAACGTAATAAGTAGTTAAATAAGTTTTCAAAGTAATTGTTGCATGAATAAGTCTTAACATAATTAATTAAATATATGCCAAAGTATATTATTTCAAAATTTTGGTTCAACTTAATCGCTGCGATATATATTATCTATTTCATTCAAAGCGTATTTTGGAATGGTCCACATAAAAGCCTACAAGCAAACTCAGGATTTTAGCTAGATTGGAAATCAACTAAAAATGTTACATTTTAAATTATAACATTTACAGAACACACTATTTGGCATGAAAACACACACATATTCGATTAAATATTTATTAAGGTCGCATAGACAAATAATAAACATTATTGATGTTGACCACCCTTCAATATGCATAGACTAAACACACACTTGGCTAATCTCTCTGTGAAGTATGACTACGTATGCTGTTGCAACAATCTTGAAATTGGCAAAAACAAGTTTTGTTTTTGTGTATTGTGTATATACATACATACATATACTTTCAGAAAATATGAGACATTTTGTTCCAATTTCCAATCTGTAGCTAAAACTCTGCATATATCTCATACACACAAATCACAGTGAAAAGCAACTTTAAAACACTATTTAAAATGATACTTTTGTTAGGCGGGCCTTTTTAGGCCAATTTCAAAACTGGCTTTAGATAAATGATCTCTGTTTAAATATTGAGATGGGGATTTCAAAACACTCTTGATAGAGTAATGTTTGATCGGAGAAACTTCTGCATTTATTTCTAATATTAAAAAAAAACTTAAGTATCTTTACACTTTAATTCATGCCTTTAATTCTAAGACTGTCGTCACTACAGTAGTTTAATGCAATCGCTCCATTATAGTAGTTAGTATAAGTAAGAGATTTTACGTCTGTATTATAATATTTGAACTGATTTTTATTTGCAGGACAAAAACATATTCCCAATCTATAAAAATTATCCTTGTGATGATTAGTATACAATGGACAAGTCTTTAATTGTGTCTCAAACATCCAGAACAGAATAAATAACCGGATTTATTGATGAAATTTATCTGATTGGGAATTCAAGCCGGGTTCTCTACATTTCAGTGAATTAGGTGGGCTAATGTTTAGACCACTAAATCAGGGACCAATTTCAGTTATGGCTTAATTTTTGCAAATATTCAAGAATATAAAAAAACCATAGCCTTTAATTTGTAGCCATGCAGAAAATTCTTAAAAATATTTCAAACAGAATGATGCAAATACTTTTTTTTTTTAATGGACCAGTTTAATTGGCACTGAAAATTGGTATTTGGTAATAATAGTTGTAGTCCAAACTAATGTTTAAATTTGTAATTTACTTGTTGTATTTACTAGCGTATTCAATGTTCTAGTATTAAGGTTACTGACTGACACTATACTTTAGAAAAAAAAAAATGTTGCCAGCAACAAGACATTATCCAAAACAGTAGTTTCTCCTATCAAAAGTGAAAGTAGAGCTAACATTGTGTTTAAGTCGGTGTTGCTAGTGTATAGCGATTAATCCGGATTCCAGTAGTTTTTGTATTTTGGCTGCGATCGCTGGGTTTTTGAGGTGGTCCTGCAGCGCGTGGGGGTCATTTTGCATCTGCTCCAGGATGCAGCGCATCGCCGGATCTCGGAGGATCGACTGCACTTCTGGATCGGCCATTGCGCGTTTGCGGACCTGTTGAATTTGTTCAATTTATACGTTATTCTTAGTCAATAAAAATTAAAAATAGTCACAATTTATAAAATCGTTTTTAATATTATAAACAAGAAATTTTATGAGAATTGATGGATGTTTGCTTTTCTCAAGTTTTGACAGATAAAAAATTGAAATAGATGATTGAGATGATGATAGATGATTAAAAAACACTTTTTTATACCCAAAACTATTTATCAATCCCAACCAATTTACAAACCATCACTTGTAAAATATAACATGTAAAAAACGCTAATAGTAAATCCTGAAATCCTTTCATTTACCAACTCATGTTGGTAAATCTTAAGATTTACTGGTAAAACCTAAGAATTTCCTATATACGGGCTTTCAAATTTAAATTCAAAAGTTTTTATTCAAAATAAGTTCAAGTGGAGAGCAATTTTTGAAGATCATACATATAAGTTAAAAAATAAAAATTTCATGTCCTATTCCATATACACCGCTTCGCACATATTATTGCTGTTAAGGAGAAGAAGCAGGAAGAAACTTCCCAACAACACGTCTAGCTAAAAATTGTTTTTTCTTCTTACTTATCTAACTCTTTTTTTTTATAAATTTTATACAGAAATATGTTACACAATTACTTTTCGAAGAATTAATGGAGTTGTAGCAAACAGTACTTACTCAGTAAGAGAAAGACACAATAAAAGGAAAGAAAAAATATTATTGTTACGAGAGCGGGACTCGAATTAAAATGCCGTTATAATTACTATAGTTAATTTAGAAGTATACAAACACGTATAACACAGGTACAAATATAATTGGACACAATCAGTACAAACGTAATGCGCGATTCAATAACACGCGCAAAGTCCGTCACTATATAGATTATCGAATGTACACACGTCTTGCCACGCTTGTGGTTATCGCTTGACTGACGATCTCTCCGTTGGGGCATTGCTTTATACAGCACGATGCAATATGTCTACCTGGCAAGCGTCGACGCAATTTCCCAGAAGTCGTAATCCGCACACCTGCGTAATTATGCCTGCGAACGGCCATAAACAAGTACAATAGGCTGCTCTCCACAACAACCAATAAATAAGTAAACAAAATGAGACGGTCATAAATGTTATTAGCTCAAACGCCGACGGGTAATAAATGTGCTTTGTTTACAGATATGCAGCTGGCCCAAATTGTAACATTATTATTGTTATAATAATGACAAGACATAATTTTACTGTAACATACACATCAGAATTATCACATGGCGATAATTTATAAACACATTGTTTTTTCACAGCTGATGTGATAAAACATTTACCTCTTCAGGGTTGGAGTTGACTTGCGTGGAGCAAGCGCGGTATCCTTCCAAGGCCTCCCCATTGCTAGGGTCCAGCTCCAACGCCTTTTGGTAAGCGGTCAGAGCCTTCGATGGCTGCTGCATACCCTGAGGATTATATATAGATAGATAGAATTTATATAATTAAATCGGTCAATGAAAAAACTACTTTTAATGAAATAATTGTAGTGGTAAAAGGTGTAATTGAATGAAAATTTGTTGTTATATTATATACTAGAATATGTCCGCGACTTCGTCCACGCTTGACTTGAAATTCCCGGGACACAAAGTAACGCAGAATTTAAAAAAAGAATGTAAGCTATCGTTTTAGTGGAAACTGTATCGGAATAAGCAAATTTTTATGCATCCGAAAAACTTCGAATCGCGCCCGGGAATAATCTCGCGGGATTCCCGGGGAAAAAATATCACACATTTTATTAAATAAAATTTGCTATCAATCAGTTAAAAAATCACATTGGAATTCAATGTTTTTTTTAAACCTGATCATTTTAAATCAATCCCAGAAAATTTCCTGCGGGATTCCCAGGATTTTAAGTCGCAAGAATTTGCTGTCGATCAGCGAAAAGTGCATCGAAAAGTGATTCACGTAAAAACTACTTTGCCCCTACAAAGTAGTTTTTACGTGAATCACGAACAAACAGATAAACACTGTTTATTAAACAGACAAGAAATCTAAAAAAAATACACCCTGTTCTCCATCATTTATATAGTCTATTTTAGTTGTTTTTTTAATAGCTTTGACGTACAGACACGGCGTGTTTAGAATTTTATACTACTATAGTTTATCGCGCGGCCACGCCGCGGGTCTATTATATATGTTATATATATACATTTAAATCTCATATTCCAATGACAGCTAATATTATTTTAAACAGCCAAATACACTCTACATTAGTATAAGTTTAGTATCAAAATTAGAATAAATTAATATAATAAGTTATTCCTAAGGTACACCACAAAACACATGATTGAACAAATGTCACACAAAAACAAAAATTACCAAGAATCGTGTTTATATACTTAAAACTATCTTGAAAATTAAGTTATAAAAAAGGGTACAGAACTCTAGTCCGTACAATTGTTAAAAAAAAACACTTAACATAGTTTTCAACATTGTTAGCGATTTTGCTTGTCTGATAGTATAATAACAGGCAGCGTGTTCCCGAGCTGTATAGCCTTAACAATAAAAGAATTGTTGTAGAAAGTTAAATAAAATAATAAAAACGAGAACAGAGTATTATCGGCCAAGTTACAAGTAATTTTTTTTACTGAGCAATCATGAATATTCTTTGTCCACGATAGAATGTAAAGAAATACGACAGATCACCTGCAATATCTTCCCCTTCCGGATCCAGCCCTTGATGAACTTGGAATCGAGCTTGGTGCACTGGTCGCAGTCCCGCAACCCCAAGTCGAACGCGGCCAACTTCGTGTAACAGGCGGCGCGGTTCGAATACAACTTCGGATCGTCCGGGTTGCGTTTTATCGCTTCAGTGTAGTGCTTCACTGCTGTGCTGTAATCGCCTGAAGGAAGAGAAAAATGTGTAATGTCTTCTTCAGCCAATCAATATCCATTACTGGACATAGGCTTCTCCAAGTTTCCACTACTTACGAGCCATCCACAAATTACGTCACACGAATTTCATAACTTTTGACCCCTCCTCCTTGTCACACACAGCTTTTCATGAGATCACAATTGTTCCAAAATCATTATAGATTAGAGACATAAGATTATCACAATTATTAAAAAATTAACAAAAAAATAATATCCATACATTAATGTCAGTCATATGCAATTTGTCAAAAAATTACCCTAAAAATTAGTTTACATATTACATATACATATAAACATTTATTCAACAGCCATTTGTGTAGTCTTTGTTTGAAAAGAATTGTGGGCAGATATTTAAAATCCTCGGGAAGTTTGTTATATATAAACCTTTACCGACATGTAATTTGAATTTTTCTGTAGTGACAATTTGCTCTAAGCCTGTGACACAATTTATGGATGTCCTCTTATAATATTTTGATTTTATTCATCCAGTATTGGAAAACACCATATACAAATTGAGAGCACTATTTTGTATATGGCAACACTCTGAATGAACAGTTCTAGTTAATAAATAATTAAAGCATGCCATAACAGAAATAAATAGCTATCTACTGCGCACTCTTAATGCTATACAAATTTGAAGTAAACTATAGATGCAAACTGTCAAAACTTCTTAAGTAAATCTTACCTTTCTTGAAGTAATCATTGCCGAGCTCCTTCTCTTGCTCTGCCTTGACAGGGTCAACATACGCTTTCTTCTCTTCTTCCACTATCTTCCTCTCAACTTCACTCAGAAGCGTCTTGATCTCAGGCGTGCGGTGCTCTGACATCGACTTCTCATAGTATGTCTTTGCTAATTTCCATTGCTCCATTTTCTTGTATGCATTACCTTTAATGTCAAAATTATAGTTAAACTAGTGGCAGAAACTATGCCATTGTTAGCACTCCAGTACAATGATTAGCACTCATTCAAAACTAAGCAATCTAAGTATACATTTTTTTAAATTTTGTAGTCATATAATGATAATAATAATGTATGGTTTGTATATCTCTATAATAAATATTATATACGCGAAAGTTTGTAAGAATGGATGTATGGAAGTATAGATGTATGTTTGTTACTCTTTCACACATAAACTACTAAATGGATTTTGCTGAAACTTTACAGTAATACAGCTTACACATCAGAATAACACATAGGCTATAAGTTATAAGGATATAGTGCGAATTATCCAAAATATAACGAATTTCCATCACCACGCGGTGAAACCGCGGGCGCTGCTAGTAATAATATAATTATATATTAACAGCTCACAAACGTCCCACTGCTGGGCTCGGGCTTCCCACTGTAGGGGAACGGACAGTAAACCCGGTTATCTCGATCATCATCGGTATCTCGATGTGCGGGTTTCATCACGATGTTTTCCATCACCGCTGTTAACATTAGGTTAGAAAACTGCCTAAGTAGTGCATGCGTTCCGGCCAGGATCGAACCTACGCCCTTTGAGATTGGGACCCGTACGCTAGCCATAACACTACCACAACTTATATGGTTTGTACACATCCAAAAATACTGGGGCTTGATAGTCGTTAAAAATGGATCCCTATTTGAAGGGTGTTGCCAAGCCAAACCACGTTGAGTTCTTGAATGTTGTTTATAAAAGGTCCTTTGATGAGGAGCCAATTCTGCTATTTCAATATATTGAATTTGAATCTTGCGTTATGAAGATATTCAAAGCACGATTCCATTGCGATAGTTTCAAATATTTGTATTCTCTACTAAATCCACAATATCGTCACGGCGGAACAATAGTAGAAAAAAATATGGTATTACCACTAACAGAAACAGCGTTGAAAAGAAACGAATATTGAAAAGCTTCCAAAATTTTAAACATTTCAACGAGTTTTCGCTTATAAATATTTATAAAGATAGAATGGCGTGCCACGGGTACGCCATTGGCATTGACAGAATACCGAAATCAGGCAAAGCTTCGATTAAGACGATAGCGACAGGCACTTTTAACGAGATAGAAATAGCAGAATTGGGTCCCTGAGATGCACAACTTTACAACGTTATTCATAAAAAATTTGTTAATTAACATTCTAAATATTACTTAACTAATGCCCGGTTTCTGAGGTTATCAGTTATGAGTTCAATAACAATTGATTCCATAAAGTTATGTAATAGATAAACTTAGGTTAACTGTTAACCTACAACTAGTACCAAAACTCGCCACTAGAGGGATCTATTTAAGAAGGAATATCTAATATTTATTTACATTAAACAAAAACGTCAACAACAAAACATCAAACAAAATATATGGAATAGATAAATGCCTAATATTGGCTAGTTAAGTTGAACCTAATTTAACTATCATACTGTTAGGATGGTGCTCCGTGAGTCCTTTTTTAAAAAAAACGAATTTATTAGCTGTAAGAGTTTAATTAAAAATATGTCTGAACTATACAATGGTTAATAATGCTCTGTTTATTATAGAAAATTAAATTGTTTTATACAATATACAATTACATGGGTAAGCAATTAGTTCATATAATATAGTGTCATAACAGTATGATGGTGTGTTCAGAAATACAATTTTATAAGTTATTGAACCGATAGCACTAACGAACAGATAAACTACAGTTAAAAGTACCTCAGATACCAGGCATAAGCAGCTGATTATGCCTTAAACATTATTTAACACTTTCTTATTCATAAACAAAAATTTTATATTTGTAACTAAATACTACTTAACTTTTGTACTCTAGCGACTTTTTGGTAGAATTTGATAGAGTATGGGCGGTATGAGCAATCTTCTTCTTATCAAAAATCAAAAATTAAAAAAAAAGAAGAATCAACACATTCAGATCGGTTCAGTAGTTTTGTAGTCTATTAAATGCAAACAAACAATCAAATATTAGTATGGATAAAAATATTAATTTCAAAGTAAACAAAACTTACCAATTCTCGTAAAAGCTTTGGAAATCAGTTTAAAGTCAGCCCTATTCTCTCTTCCAACCTCAATGGCCCTCTCGCACTCTTTGATACATTTCTCATAGTCCTTTTGTTCAAAGTACACTGCCGCCATATTTGTATAGAATGTAATGTCTGTGGAGTCGTATTCTATGGCTTTTTGGTAATGCCTGATTGCATTTTCAAAGTCCTTCTTCTTGTAACAATCATTCCCATGGTCTTTCTCCTGTAAAACCAGACTAATATCATATAGCTACACATACGCAAAATAATGTTGAAGGATGTAATCCATCTGAATTGAAAAATATTTACAACTGTATATGCCATGCCAAGCCTGTTAATTTTTCGTTCAATAAAGTTTACTGCTATTAGATAAATAGTTTATAATGTGGCGAAATACTGAATGGCAGGCCAGATTTTAAGTTTGTAACTGAAAACATTCATTACATATTTTACAAATGAACTGGTTATTTATTCCTGCAAGGACCCCTCAGTAACATAAAAAAATCTACATGGGTCACTCACGTTAGTAAAATAAATTAAAAACAAAAAAGAATGTACAACTTTTAGAATTTTTGTGTCTGATAGAGCATCATGTGAAAATTACTAAATGAATTTAAATGAAAGGACATAGAGATTGCTGAGATATATCCCGGATTAATACAAAGACCCTTTTATCCTGTTAAATGACATAATGTGAGGTAGAAGAAAATATGACTAAAAGATGGCTCTATGGTCTTGTATAAATGGTATTGTATCCATTAACAATCACGCCATCATCGCAAGCAAATGTACTTTTTTTTTATTGCATGAGTTCAGCAGACAAGTAGACGGCCTACCTGATGGAAAGCAGTTACCATCACCTATGAACATTTGCAACACATAGGATGCTACCAATGTGCTGCCACTGTCTAAAGGGAGACTGGAACCTGGTCCCTAATGCCGGAACACAACTCAAGGTTGTTATGGCAGCCTACTCTAGACCAGGGAGTAGTAGCCAACCAGACAGGCAAATACCCTAGTTTAGAATGAACCTGCATGTATATGTGTTTCGGCTGACTGAGATACCAATGCAGGTATGTCAGTCAATGAGGTCAAGTAATTGTATATGTATAGATAATAGATAATTTTTTTATATCAGAGATTCACATTTGATATCTAAAATGTTTGTAAATTATGATACAGAATTAAATAAAAAAGGCAAGACAAGAGATTCTATTCATTAACACTAAGTGGCATACCATTTTTAACATTAAAGAAAGAAACCTTAATCTATTCCAAATATTGATTTATCATGTAATTTTGTAGTATAAAAACGTATTACTCAGTGAAAATGTTCTTTCTGACAAATTTAGAAAGATATGGATGTTTATTTATATTAAAACTAGTTTGCCCCACTGCGGCTGAATTGTATGTCAAGCCCTGTGCAGTAGCTTTAGTTTACTTACACAAAAACTTAATTCAGTTTTTTACATATAATAATAAGCAATAACAAAGAAACTAAGTTCATATAATATACTCTACACAACTGCCCAGCAAAACATAGAGGCGAGTCAAAGCCAACCTTTTTAGAAGTAATACAATGAATGACATGTTGTTTATCACAACATAGGTATTTGTTAGTGAATTGAAAAATGCGATTGCAGCACAATCTATTTTGCTAGTCCATCTATTCTAAGAAAACAACTTCATTTATTGGGATAAAACATATCCTAAGTGTTTACTCAGGTTATAAGCGAGCACTATATCAAGTTTAATTTAAATCAGTTCAATAGTTTTTACTTGTGCTCGAACTGAAAGACAAAATTCTAAAAATTGCGTTTTCAGAATCTCCTGATGGAATTGTCCCCCTAATCTTTTTCACATTTTTAAATGCATTGTACAAACTCCAACCATTTACAGATTTATTATAGTAGCAATCTACTACTTTATTTAAAAAAAGACTAAACCTGTAAAGCAAGCCTCCTATTTTCTGGCAGGTCCTCATATTTCGGTTTGGGTGGTTCTTCCTTCTTGGGTGGCTGTGTAGCCTTCGGCTGGGGCTCTGATTCTGGTGGGTCTACCTGCATCATGTTCTCCAAATCCATTCCTATTAATACACTGACAGTTTTCAAAACTCTTTTGTCATCCAGATTATTCTGCAGGGGTGTGATATCTAGAGGATTTTGAATAATTCTCTGTAAAAAGAAATATAATAATTAGTAATAATAATAATAATAGGTAGACAAATGCACATAATATCTTTGTTACACAGTGTAAAACAAAGTCATTTTCCACATATCTATCTATCTATAAACTGTAAATTCACTAGTTCCTCCTAATCCACCCAATGGATTTAAAGCAGTTTTTACCATTAGTTAGTTAATTTTTCAAAGAAGATAATAATATATATGTTATAGTCAAACATTTAAGTTCTGGCACTCCTAGGTTTGACTAGTCAAACCTCAGGTATGACATAAAGTCTTAGTCAAAGTCCAAATAAATGATGTTTTCATGCCTCTGACTAACAAATTTTGTCTAATCTTGGACAGACTAATTTATACAGTCATTAAACATATAACAAGTGCAGTATGAATCAATGTTTGACCGAGTCTGCCTTAGTCGCTTCTAGGATTAACTACCGCATATAAGTCATGATAGTAATGGCTAGCACACGCGCATAGCGCAGCTCAAAGGGCGCGGGTTCGATCCTGGCCGGAACGCATGTGCCGCTTAGGCAGTTTTGTGACCTAATGTGCACATTGTTACAATTTGCACATGCTAATAATGGTGAAGGAAAACATTGTGATGCAACCTGCACATCAAGATAACCGTTGTGTCAAACTGCCAAGCCGTCTTGGACAAGTGTGGCGGGTATACTGTCCGTAATGGGACACCCGAGCCCAGCAGTGGGACATTTATGGGCTGTTATTATTACTTTGTCCGAAGCTTCACTCCTATATAATACCTAATAATTAAGTTTTGATACAAGTAAAATAGAGCTCAAAGTAGTTTTGGCCACATTATGGGCAATGTTGAAGGATGTGTTAATGTTAGACATCTTCGGTCTGAATACAGCACAAGTAAATATGGTAGAGTTACTGATGAGGAAGTTGCAACTGAATCATTTGATGTAAGTGTTTTTGTAGAAATTTTAGCAGTCAGCCTAAAAAAGACTACATTGTTAGCCAGTTCATTATTTGAATTTAAAAAATAATCTTTTGTATGTTTAGATTAGGATATCATGGGGCTGACATGCCAACATGGCAATAGTCCCAAAAAAAGGGAAAGCTTTCTGAGTGGTGTGTGTTTATATATAATGTTAGTTGGAAAGTTTAGTGATGTTTTGCTATATCAAAATGTAAAAGAAATTCTAAAAATTTTATTTTTCAGTTTCATGTTTATTGATTGAACATATAGTGTCAAAAATTATATATTTCAAGTGACTTTTAGAGAGAAATGAACACAATGTTATTTTTTCTTTATAATATTCTCAACTATATCAACTAATGAACTAGGTTTTAAATCTAAATTTGTACATAGTTCTTATTTATGAGCAATTTGTAACTAAATAATTTTTCTCCTGATACATTTTCAAAATGTCACTTGATAAAATCGCTTCTGCTTCAAAACATGATAAACTGACATTTTTTTTTATAGCTTAGTCGGCCATTCCGATTTTACGTTTCTAAGAAAAGTTGTATCTTTTAAAATACATTGTAGATTTACAGAAAAATAGCTATTCATTTCCAATCAATTTTTTTAAATTTAGAAAAATGGCTTCTAGCATTTCAATTTTCAACACAATTGAAGCAAAGATATGTAATATCTGTTCACTCCCTCAATATTATAGTTGTACATTATTTGGTTTTTTAAGTTGTGTGTTGGGCATTCGGACCTATTAGAGAAGCAACAGTAAAAAGATATAACCACAATTAACAGCATTTTTGAATTTATTTATTATTAAAGATCCATCCATATATTATTGGTAATACATCTAATAAGATATGAAATATTGTAGTAATTATTCTTAGGTATATGACATTGTGTGTAGTAAAATATTATGCATGGTACTAGCTGTGCCTGCAATGTCGTCTATATGGAATTTGTTTTCAAAACCTCCTAATTTTTAAACATTCTTCATTGGTGCTCCGCTCCTAGTGGTCTTAGTGTGATAGTATATAGCCTATAATAGCCTTCCTCAATAAATGGAGTATGTAACACTGAAAGTATTTTTCAAATCAGACCAGTAGTTCCTGAGATTAACTCTTCAGCTTTATATATTAGTATAAGATTTTAAATTGATGAATTTTGTTATATAATATAATATTATCTAGCTACATTTCCATAAATTTTGAAATAGACATATCTTGTACATTTGCACACCAATACACACAAAAACATGTGAAACTCATTAATATATTGTCATCATAAATGTACCATGCCAGGTGGTAGAGCATTTGTCCGACTGGATGGCTAACACTCCTGGTCTAAAGTATGTCACCATAACAACCTTTGAGTTGTGTTCTGGCATTAGTGACCAGTTTCCAGTCTCCCTTAAGAGAGCAGCAGTGCATTTGTAGCACCTTTGGTGTTGCAAATGTCCATAGGCGATGGTAACCGCTTTCCATCAAGTGGGCTTTCTGCCTGTCTGCTGAACTCGTGCAATAAAAAAAAAATAATAAAAACCATGCTTTAGCAAAGAAATAAATAATCAATAGTTCACAATTAACTTATTTTTACAAAAAAATATGACATTTCTCTTCTTCTTCTGCATAATAAAAGTAAAAACAAGCATCTCTACAGATAAGAGAGACTACAGTGGAATTAATACTCCTCAGTTTCAAAGTCATTATCATATTTGGGACAGCATATTGTTCTCGCAGTCACATATATTTTTAATTCATTACACAATATATACAACATTAACCTCATTTTGAAATACTTAATATCTTTAGAAGTAAAACTTTTTGATTTGCATACAATAGGAGTTCATTATAACTAAATAAGAACTTGAAATTAAATTAATTTATATTTTAATTAATTCTACATACAATACCTAATATACTAAGAGAACCTTGAGTCCAGAATAGACATTCTGACCTCAACTGGGATTTAACACTAGGATAATGACATTGAGATACAAGCAATAATACAAATTAAATGATATTGACTTAATAGATATCTCAATGATTGCTTTTTTTGTGTACAACAAGCTTATTTTAATTATGACTCAATGAACTAAAATAGGGGGAGATTCTCTCAAGTTTACCATGACATCAGAAAGGTTTTCTACACTGTGATTATAAATCAAAGCCTATAGAACCAGAATGCTAAAGAGTAAATAATATTCATATCGTGTTTTTGCAGATGCTTCTAAGTGCAATCAATGGAAAAACTAAAATACACAAAGGCAATTTAATTCCATTAAAGAACTTTTTTGCATAAATACTTCTAATAGCTATAACTGGAAAGATGAAAGAACTGAAATAAGAGAGAATAATGACAAAAATGTGAGTGACCTTACCTGTACTAATTTGACATATTCCGGATCCTTCAACCACTCCCTAGTTTGTGGGTCTGCCAAAAGCTTCTTCATTTGTTCTGTATTGCTATTGATGGCAGCTATCTGCTGTTTTTTCACTTCTTCCAATCCGGTCTGCAACTGTTGATTACCAGGTTCAAGTTGCAGACCTTTCTCGTATGCCGCAATCGCTTCCTCATATCTCCCTAAGTACGCTAAAGCACTGCCTTTCCTTGAATATCCTTTACTCCATGAGGGGTTCAGGGAAATTGTATGTTCAGCGTCTTCAAGCGCTGTAGCGTAATTTCCGGCCTTTGCGTGAGCTGCCGACCGATTGCTATATAGCACATGATTTTTAGGATCTAGAACTATCGCATTCGTATAGTATTTCACTGCTTCTTCGTAATTCCCCGAAGACAAAGCTGCGTTACCCTTTTCTTTCAACTGATTCACCTAAGAACGCACATAAATATAATATTGCTGAATTTTTTCGTAGAAACTATGTGATATTTAATTAATTATAACCTTACCTGCTCCATGATGTTTATCTTTATTTATTTAAACTATAACACTTTGTAAATTAAGTATTTGATAATAACTCTTTGTTTCACGTATTTCTGCTTTAAGTTTTAATAAATCAATGACTTAACTAAAAGGCATCGAACACCAATAATGACAATTAAAATTCGAGAAGATTCTCGTTCAAAATGCGATAAACGAACTGTTCCAGTGTCCAGACAAAATTGTAAACTGTTTTTGTTACTTTGCATAAGCAAGGTATCTATACAGCTGATTCATGAACACTGTTATTTTTCACTCACTCACTCACAAGAAAGAAAGATTTGAAAATAAAATACCTAATGCCATCTTTAAATGTTATAAAGCACAATTTTACATATCAGGCTGCTGAAATTTTTAACAAACTACCTATGGACCTAAAGTTGACTATATAGTCTATGTACAAAAAGCATTCTTTTAAGTGTAATGTTAAAGCATTCCTTCTCAAACAAGCATATTATTCAGTTGATGATTATTTTTGTTCTTAAATGTTAATATGATTATATAAAAATGCTTTCTTATTGACATATTTTGTAAAATGAATAATATTTATTGTAAATTTGACATTTCTTAAAGGTAATTATAGACTTTTTAAAATAATTGTTTGAGATCTATGTACTTCGTATTTATATTCAGACACAAAATATTTTTGTTATTGAATTAATATAAATAAATAAAAGCAACTCTTAGTGTGGTTTTAGATCTATTCATGCTCAAAAAACTAATTTAATTTATTTTCTTTATGGAACGCTTCTATACTAATTTAGGCCTTGTACACATAGGCCCCGAGGCCAATGAATGAATTGTATTTGCCTTCGATGGCCCTACATAGATTTTTCATGATTTGATTTCAACTCCGTTAATGCCAACGAACATCAACAAACAATTATTGGCCTTCTTAGGACTGTGTATACGCAGTCATATTCTTGTTTTTTTTTTGCTTAGGATACCTGATACTCTTTGTCAAAAAAACTCGTGAAAAAAAGGATTTCAACATTGTCGTCCATATAATAACACAGGTAGTAAAAAGAAATTCAGTTTAAGTAGACATGAGCAAATCATGTCCTGGAGCGGATTTTACATGGGACGATTCACTTCCCTGTCGGAATTATGTCCGGGAAACATGTTCGCGGAACTATCCACTAGTTCAGGTGTTTGGTTCCTCTCCATGTCTTGCAATCAGTGTCCATAATTAAAGAGGTACCTACAGTTCCTCGGCTTAATTGAAATGCATAACCAAGTAGGCAATTTATACATTCTTAAAACTAAAATCGTCAATTGATTTACCTTCATACTTTTAGATAATTATTTAATACTACTACGCTTAGAAAATTATTTTTATGAAATGGGGCACTTAGCGGGAGTTAATGTCATAAGCGAGCGAGAAACTAAAGTCAAATATTAATCAGTCAATTGCCGTTCTTAACACAGATTATAATTACATAACAAAAGACTGAATGTTCAAATGACATAACGGAATATTCCAACTATACTTGTATAATCGTCTTTGCTCGGTTCGGGAGAACTCGGTCGTTGTCGGTCGGACATGCGGAACCATTTCATTTGACACCTCGTAGTATTCATAGTCGTCTGTGGATTGGACCGATATCTTTCCAATGGTATACTTACCTGACGTAGGGGACACCGTGATTAAATCTTTCCAAAGGTGGAGTTTTTTGCGGGAACTGAAAGGAGATGTTGTGCTGTGCGGTTTTATTTTCTAAAAATGTGTAAAATTACTCTAAAATTAACAATAGTTATAGGATATTGATAGTTTTTGAGTAGTAATTATATATTTTGTGAGAAATGTGAACTTTATAGTCGAATGTGGCCTTTTGAGCTGTCACAAGAACTCCGTTGAATAGCACCAGCTGATAACCTACAGTTCAGCTGTGCTACACATAGGCTTATGAAAATGAAGAAACTACATTATCTATAATCTAATATCTGGCTTAAAGGCCTAGCTGCCAAGCCATAAACCTAAATAAAATAATTTATTCATAATTTTTTATCTGTGGTTTGCAAAATATCTTGCGCTGTGTTGCTGTCGAATTTATATTTTAAATTACATCTGTATAATACCTGTAATCATAACTATTGAGTTTTAAAGACACCCATCAAAAACCCTCTGCCCACTATAAAATAATCGTATACCGCATATACAATAAACAGTGGTGTGAACATAAATCATTGAAACGGACGCTTGTCAAATGTCACGCTTTTAATTTCTGTGTTCCTGCTGGGTATTACCAAGTGAATCGATGGCTGTTTGACGGTTCGGGACGTTCTTTGGCGGGACTCGCGTCCCGTGACTCATAGCTGTCGAAAGTTTAGTAACCATGGACACCGATGATGGAGAATCCTCTAGCAGTGGACCTATGTCCAGCTTAAACAGTTTGTTCTCGTTCACAAGCCCAGCTGTTAAGAAGTTGTTAGGCTGGAAGCAGGTAAATTTTTATAAGTATACCTTGAGCTACAAAATATTTCTTAGAACCTTCAGGGAACAGGTGTAGTTTTAGGGAAAATCCAGTAATTAGCCTTCAGTTTATTGAAAGTATAAATAAATCCATGTACTTTAATTAAAAGTGCAGAGTTTCATTGTTGACTTTTGCAACAACAATATAGATATGATGTATACTTCTAAGTCTTTAAGTAAGTTAATAACTCATAATCTTGGCCATAACTATAATCACTTACAAATTTCAATT
Source organism: Dendrolimus houi (assembly GCA_039645545.1). Taxonomy (NCBI): domain Eukaryota; kingdom Metazoa; phylum Arthropoda; class Insecta; order Lepidoptera; family Lasiocampidae; genus Dendrolimus; species Dendrolimus houi. The sequence continues at coordinate 21,501,864 of CM077128.1, read as the reverse complement.
AATGTTTAAGACCATTTAAAATATTCAAAAAGAAAATCACCATTAAGTATATCATTTCTCATTTAATACAACCAAAAACTATTTATTAAATGTATGATTTCCGCTTGTAACCTTGCCATGATTGTGTTTGGTCCTTCTCATTTTTAGAAAAATCTTTGGTATACTTATTACATGTGTCTATGGTAGATAGACAGGTTTCATGCATTGTTAGTCTTGATATGCAGGTTTCCTCACACTGTGAGCATATTAGGTTTGAAAAATTCCCTAATCAGTGCATGCTCCCTGCCTATGATCTGAATACACTTCATTGCAATGAGACCTAAGATCTAATTACTCCGCTGATGTAGAAGAATTTTACTAAACTTAAGTGTTTTATAAATAAACTAAAGATTGTCCGGCAGCATATTTATAGGTCAAACCCTAATAAGTAGCCCTATTTTACTTACATAAAAATTTATTTAGGTTTTGGCTGTGACTTAACAATCTGATACACAAATTTTAAGTAGTTGGTGGGTGCAGTGGGTAGGGGAGAGGTATACTTACCCCTACTAGAACCCCTAAGGTCCGGAGGTCTTAAATTTTTTTAATTTTATAAACATAACCTCACTTTTTTTTTTTTAAATTGTGTCACTTTTGATAATAACAAACCGTGATTTGTGTTTATGAATGTACTCACAAATTACATATAACTGCCAGAACTTTTTGTAACACTAAAACTGTTTTTAATGTAGAAATAAAGTTTTAAATTTAATCGAGGCATAAGTCATAATTACAAAATTCATGCTAGACATATATAATCGATTGATTGAAAAGTGACAGTTATTTCTGTCACTTTTGTTTTTAATGGCTTGGCTAACAAGGTGTGATGATAAAAATAAATTTATCAATATTAATTTTTAATTAATTTTATCCAATTAAGCTGGTTTTTGGTTATTTCGGCTCTTTTTATATTGATTACTGGCTAATTTTTGAACTTTGAAAGGATTTTCCAACTTTGGACCTATGATAGAAGTACAATATTAGTGAAAAAATCAGTGAAAATAAGTAAGGTTATGTTTTAAAAATATATATATATATATCGCGATCTCCGGGCCTTAGGGGTTGTAGTAAAGGTAAGAATGCCTCCCCCCACCCCACTACTTAAAATTCCTGTATTAGATTGCTATACATTTACCTAAATGAAATGAATGAGTGAATTATCTATTTCATATAATAAAATTTTAGAGTTCAGTTTTCTGTACAATGAAAAAAAATTGCTAAAAACCGAGTCAGGGGGATGTAAGAAGTGAAATAGAACTATATTTGATTTTTTCAAATTTTTTGTTTCTCTGTCTGTTTGTACCGGCTAACCTCTGAAACGACTGGACCGATTTAAATGAAATTTTGTATGGTGGAAGCTTATATCTCTGGTCAACATATAGGATACTTATGATCCCAAAAAATTAAAGAGTTCCTGTGGGTTAGTTAAAAAATCTTTTCACGCGGACAAAGTCGCAGGCAGAAGCTAGTAGAAAATAATTTTCTTGTTAAGCTATTTTCATAGCTAGCTATAATGAAAGTTTATGTGAAACTAAAGTATATATTACCGGGGAAAACCTATTAGTGACACTAAAGTAAGGCTATTAGACAGCAAAAGTAATAACTTAGGCATTGGAAAGGAAACAGGATGTTTGTTTCACTTAATTGCAAGAAATTTATATTAATGCTAAGCTGTGAAAACTGGTATAATTATAGATAGAACATATTACTAGGAATTACTTAGAGGTAGCAAAATAATTAAAATACTTTATGAATCATCACTCTACATCAAATGATTTAAATACTAATTAAAATATTAGTATATATAAAAATAAACAGAGATCATTTTATCCAAAAAGCATCAATAGATGAATACATGCAAGATAAATTGTAATTATTATGACATAACTATCCCACAGGAACTCTTAAATTTTTTGGGATCAAAGTATCCTATATGTTGACCAGGGATATAGCTTCCACCATACAAAATTTCATTTAAATCGGTCCAGTTGTTTCAGAGATTAGCTGATACAAACAGACAGACAAACTGAAAAACAAAAATTTGAAAAAATCTAAATTAGTTCCATTTCACTTCCTACATCTCCCGACTCGGTTTTTAGCATTTTTTTTCATTGTACAGAAATTCAACCTCTACAGTTTTATTATATGTATAGATTATTTTATTAACATTATTCTTATTGCAGACATATTGTAGACTTTTTGGTACTATATATTATCTTCTACTAATATATAAAGCTGAAGAGTTTGTTTGTTTGTTTGAACGCGCTAATCTCAGGAACTACTGGTCTCATTTGAAAGATTCTTTCAGTGTTAGATAGCCCATTTATCAAGGAAGGCTAAAGGCTATATATCATCACACTAAAACTAATAGGAGTGGAGCACCAATGAAGAATGTTTCAAAATCGGGGGGTTTTGTAAACAAATTCCACGCGTAAGACATTGCGGGCACAGCTAGTAAATAAATAAAGACATACTTTAAATAAGTTGGACGAAAGTTTTTAAATAATGTGAAGGATAAATATAAAATTAGTTTTAGAGTTATTTTTGCAACCCATGAAAATGGTACAATGTATAAAGCCTCAAATATCATTATACAACTTCTATACTACATACATGCAGGAATGGAGAAAGAATACAATTTCCTGTGGCTGGGTGGCCCATCATAAGAGGTGAAAAAACCCCCATCCAGGTGGTAGTGTATTTACCTGTCTGGTTGGCTACCATCCCTGGTCTAGAGTATGCCGCCATAACAACCTTGAGTTGTGTTCGGGCATTAGTGACCAGGTTCCAGTCTCCCTTTAGAGAGTGGCAGCTTTGGTGTTACAAATGTTCATATGTGAGGCTGTCTACTGAACTCATACAATAAAAAAAAATCTGGCAAAATATAGATCATACTATAATTAGCTTCCCTTGGTGTTTCCAGTAATCTATATATAGTAAGTACTACCTGCGTCCCGTGGTTTCACCCATGTGGTGATGGAAAATCTTTATATTTTGGATAATTCACACTATATCTTTATAAATTATAGCCTATGTGTTATTCTGATGTGTAAGCTATATTATTGTAAAGTTTCATCAAGATTCATTCAGTAGTTTTTGCGTGAAAGAGTAACAAACATACATCCATCTATAAATTCTTACAAACATTCGTGTTTATAATATTAGTAGGATGGGACTTTAAAAAATAATGCAATTTATATTTTCCTATAATCCATGTTTAATATAACATTTAATTCATAATTATTTTTAAAATATATTTACTCTGGGTTTACTGTAATGGAGTCCTTTTAAATAAGTTTTATTGATATTTTCTCAATGTCACAACTGAGTGTTTTCTGCTTTTAACAATGGGTAACTGGTTAAATATTTGTACGTTATTTTTACATAATTATGTGTTAAAAATATTATATTTGTAGTAGTATAATAAGTCACATATGTTATTATACACCGTTTTTGTTTAGATCATTTTCATACATTCCAAACTGGATTTTTGCAATGAATTACACTATTTAAAGATATTTAAATGTCTTAGACTACTTAAGCCATATCTTAAGTTAGTTATTACAGTAGAAAATGATTTATATTAGTCATCTAAACACACAATTTAACTAAAACTTTATCAAAATTTTTATCTTGTAAGAAAAACAAGGTATAAATATGTTTCATCATCTATTATACTAAAAGCTGAAGAGTTTCTTTGTTGGAAGCTCGCTAATCTCAGGAACTATGGGTCTGATTTGAAAAATTGTTTCAGTGTTAGATAGCCAATTTATCAAGGAAGGCTATAGGCTATATATCATCACCCTAAGACCAATAGGAGCGGAGCACCAATGAAGAATGTTTCAAAATCAGAGGGGTTTTTACTATACCATGCGGACAAAGTCGCAGGCAGAAGCTAGTCTATGATAAATGTACATATTAGGAAAAAACTCTCAAGCTCTGAATGCTACCAGAACTTTTAGAGTGATCTACTATGTTTTTTGTTTTCAAGCCACTTTAATATTATCATAAGCAGATCACATTGTACAAAGGTTATATCCACACTAATGTGCTTTAAATTTTCATCTTGCACTTTCAACATGCAACTTATCTTCTAATTTATATCAATAAAAATGCAGTCATTTGCTAGTGAGGTAGTGGACTCCCTTTACATAGCTCCTAAAATTCAGTGGTAAACACCGTAACTCAACTAGTTTCAACTCAGATACTATTGCAAGCTCTAATAGTGTTACAGGCCAGAGGAAACGCAAGATCAACATAGAAGTACACTGCTGTAGATACACCTAAACAGCGAGTAGACTGACTGGCTTGGGCAAGGCACATGAGTAATATTTCATAATGACACAATCAATACCTTTCAGAAATAGTTTTGCAAAACCTAACCCTGTCACAGAAATTCTAGGAAAAAGGAAAACATTTGCAGGAAAATAATGATTCATGTATGGAAGACAAATACAGCATTTTGTTCTGATGGACATGAGTCATAGGTTACAAGACAGTTCTATTGTATTTTTTCTATATTCAATTGTGTATAAGTTCTAAGATAAAATGTTATCTGGCGATTTCTATTACTGGAATACATTATTTTAGTCATATCTTGTTCCTTGTGTGACTAAGATATTTTTGTTAAGTATCAACTGACAATACTGGACATAAAAGATATTGTGTTTTCTGAGATTATAATACTATTAGTCCATGAATGTCTCGCTGTTAAACTTGAGCTTTTCCATTATGATGGGAACTAGCGGTATACCTGCCATGTTTAGACAAGTCAGATCGGCGCATTGTCCACACCAGTAAGCTGCTTTGTGATTTATTTCTTTTTCAGCAGGTGATAGTTTTTTTAAAGATTACCTATTTAAATGACATATTTTGACACTAGACAATATATGTAAACAATAAGATTTTAATAATAATTGACAATTGTGTATAATGAAAGAATAATATTACTAATATATATATATATATATATATATATATATATATATATATATATAATATTAAGTTTTATTTTACAATACCATGCTAAATTTTAATAACCCTAAAAATAAATAAATAAAATTACCCTAAAAGGGTGAATGTATAATATCATATCTGTTTAGTGTGTACCTACATTGAATAGAATATATAGACTGCCTATGCGATGCATGCTTTTTGACCAGCAAGCTTATCCAAGTTAACAATATGAGATACAGCTGGGATTAAAGTTCACTGCTTCCGAGCAACGATCGCGAGATTATTTTATGTCAGTTTGGGAAAAAATACGTTATTCACGGCAGGAAGACTGCCTATGCGATGCATGATTTTTGACCAGCAGGCTTATCCACTTTAACAATATAAGACACAGCTGGGATTAAAGTTTACTGCTTCCGAGCAACGATCGCAAGATTATTTTATGTCAGTTTGGGAAAAAATACGTTATTCACGGCAGGAAGACTGCCTATGCGATGCATGATTTTTGACCAGCAAGCTTATCCACGTTAACAATAAGAGACACAGCTGGGATTAAAGTTCACTGCTTCCGAGCAACGATCGCGAGATTATTTTATGTCAGTTTGGGAAAAAATACGTTATTCACGGCAGGAAGACTGCCTATGCGATGCATGCTTTTTGACCAGCAGGCTTATCCACGTTAACAATATAAGACACAGCTGGGATTAAAGTTCACTGCTTCACTGCCGAGCAACGATCGCGAGATTATTTTATGTCAGTTTGGGAAAAATACGTTATTCACGGCAGGAAGACTGCCTATGCGATGCATTTTTGACCAGCAAGCTTATCCACGTTAACAATATGAGACACAGCTGGGATTAAAGTTCACTGCTTCCGAGCAACGATCGAAGATTATTTTATGTCAGTTTGGGAAAAATACGTTATTCACGGCAGGAAGACTGCCTATGCGATGCATGATTTTTGACCAGCAAGCTTATCCACGTTAACAATAAGAGACACAGCTGGGATTAAAGTTCACTGCTTCCGAGCAACGATCGCGAGATTATTTTATGTCAGTTTGGGAAAAATACGTTATTCACGGCAGGAAGACTGCCTATGCGATGCATGATTTTTGACCAGCAAGCTTATCCACGTTAACAATAAGAGACACAGCTGGGATTAAAGTTCACTGCTTCCGAGCAACGATCGCGAGATTATTTTATGTCAGTTTGGGAAAAATACGTTATTCACGACAGGAAGACTGCCTATGCGATGCATGATTTTTGACCAGCAGGCTTATCCACGTTAACAATAAGAGACACAGCAGGGATTAAAGTTCACTGCTTCCGAGCAACGATCGCGAGATTATTTTATGTCAGTTTGGGAAAAAATACGTTATTCACGACAGGAAGACTGCCTATGCGATGCATGATTTTTGACCAGCAGGCTTATCCACGTTAACAATAAGAGACACAGCAGGGATTAAAGTTCACTGCTTCCGAGCAACGATCGCGAGATTATTTTATGTCAGTTTGGGAAAAAATACGTTATTCACGGCAGGAAGACTGCCTATGCGATGCATGATTTTTGACCAGCAAGCTTATCCACGGTAACAATAAGAGACACAGCAGGGATTAAAGTTCACTGCTTCCGAGCAACGATCGCGAGATTATTTTATGTCAGTTTGGGAAAAATACGTTATTCACGGCAGGAAGACTGCCTATGCGATGCATGATTTTTGACCAGCAAGCTTATCCACGTTAACAATAAGAGACACAGCTGGGATTAAAGTTCACTGCTTCCGAGCAACGATCGCGAGATTATTTTATGTCAGTTTGGGGAAAAATACGTTATTCACGGCAGGAAGACTGCCTATGCGATGCATGATTTTTGACCAGCAAGCTTATCCACGTTAACAATAAGAGACACAGCTGGGATTAAAGTTCACTGCTTCCGAGCAACGATCGCGAGATTATTTTATGTCAGTTTGGGAAAAAATACGTTATTCACGGCAGGAAGACTGCCTATGCGATGCATGATTTTTGACCAGCAAGCTTATCCACGTTAACAATAAGAGACACAGCTGGGATTAAAGTTCACTGCTTCCGAGCAACGATCGCGAGATTATTTTATGTCAGTTTGGGAAAAATACGTTATTCACGACAGGAAGACTGCCTATGCGATGCATGATTTTTGACCAGCAGGCTTATCCACGTTAACAATAAGAGACACAGCAGGGATTAAAGTTCACTGCTTCCGAGCAACGATCGCGAGATTATTTTATGTCAGTTTGGGAAAAATACGTTATTCACGGCAGGAAGACTGCCTATGCGATGCATGATTTTTGACCAGCAGGCTTATCCACGTTAACAATAAGAGACACAGCTGGGATTAAAGTTCACTGCTTCCGAGCAACGATCGCGAGATTATTTTATGTCAGTTTGGGAAAAATACGTTATTCACGGCAGGAAGACTGCCTATGCGATGCATGATTTTTGACCAGCAGGCTTATCCACGTTAACAATAAGAGACACAGCTGGGATTAAAGTTCACTGCTTCCGAGCAACGATCGCGAGATTATTTTATGTCAGTTTGGGAAAAATACGTTATTCACGGCAGGAAGACTGCCTATGCGATGCATGATTTTTGACCAGCAGGCTTATCCACGTTAACAATAAGAGACACAGCTGGGATTAAAGTTCACTGCTTCCGAGCAACGATCGCGAGATTATTTTATGTCAGTTTGGGAAAAATACGTTATTCACGGCAGGAAGACTGCCTATGCGATGCATGATTTTTGACCAGCAAGCTTATCCACGTTGAGACAGCTGGGATTAAAGTTCACTGCTTCCGAGCAACGATCGCAGGATTATTTTATGTCAGTTTGGGAAAAAATACGTTATTCACGGCAGGAAGACTGCCTATGCGATGCACTTTTTTGACCAGCAGGCTTATCCACGTTAACAATATAAGACACAGCTGGGATTAAAGTTCACTGCTTCCGAGCAACGATCGCGAGATTATTTTATGTCAGTTTGGGAAAAAATACGTTATTCACGACAGGAAGACTGCCTATGCGATGCATGCTTTTTGTCCAGCAAGCTTATCCACGGTAACAATATAAGACACAGCTGGGATTAAAGTTCACTGCTTCCGAGCAACGATCGCGAGATTATTTTATGTCAGTTTGGGAAAAATACCTTATTCACGGCAGGAAGACTGCCTATGCGATGCATGCTTTTTGTCCAGCAAGCTTATCCACGGTAACAATATAAGACACAGCTGGGATTAAAGTTCACTGCTTCCGAGCAACGATCGCAAGATTATTTTATGTCAGTTTGGGAAAAAATACGTTATTCACGGCAGGAAGACTGCCTATGCGATGCATGCTTTTTGACCAGCAGGCTTATCCACGTTAACAATATAAGACACAGCTGGGATTAAAGTTCACTGCTTCCGAGCAACGATCGCAAGATTATTTTATGTCAGTTTGGGAAAAAATACGTTATTCACGGCAGGAAGACTGCCTATGCGATGCATGATTTTTGACCAGCAGGCTTATCCACGTTAACAATATAAGACACAGCTGGGATTAAAGTTTACTGCTTCCGAGCAACGATCGCGAGATTATTTTATGTCAGTTTGGGAAAAAATACGTTATTCACGGCAGGAAGACTGCCTATGCGATGCATGCTTTTTGACCAGCAAGCTTATCCAAGTTAACAATATGAGACACAGCTGGGATTAAAGTTCACTGCTTCCGAGCAACGATCGCGAGATTATTTTATGTCAGTTTGGGAAAAAATACGTTATTCACGGCAGGAAGACTGCCTATGCGATGCATGCGTTTTGACCAGCAAGCTTATCCACGTTAACAATATGAGACACAGCTGAGATTAAAGTTCACTGCTTCCGAGCAACGATCGCAAGATTATTTTATGTCAGTTTGGGAAAAATACGTTATTCACAGTAGGAAGAAAACAACAAAAAAATCGGAACTAAATAACAGATTGGATGCTGTATGTACTAAACACACCAAAACTATGGCAAATTTTATAACACAAAAAATAAATTGAATTATCCTCCTAATTTTAGTTTATGGATCTATGAACTCAAAGCGAAACTATCTTTCTTACCTCCTAATTCATAACAGTTATTCTAGGTTTATAGGCTCTTTAAAATAGAGTTTAAGAAAAGTGTTTTTCAATGCGATTATGAAGAACACTTTTTGAAATGTTTTTAAGGCGCCTATAAAGCTCATATAATTATTATGAACAAGGGAGTTAGTCATTGTTAAATGTCGCCTGTAACCTGTTGTTTAATGTGTTGTACTAAAACAATTTTTTTAAGAAAAACAACGAAAGTAGCTTGTTTATTATATCTGTTATTGTTTGAATAAATATATTTTAAAAAAATCTGTTAAAGTATTTATCGAAATCGTGATATTCGCGTAATCGCGAGATTTCACAATTATCTAATTAAATATACTGATACTGTCTAATTTCTTTTATCAGGGTGATGAAGAAGAGAAATGGGCAGAGAAAGCGGTGGACAGTCTAGTGAAGAAGTTAAAGAAGAGAAAAGGTGCCATCGAAGAGTTGGAACGGGCCTTATCATGTCCCGGCACGCCGTCAAAATGCGTGACAATACCTAGATCACTCGATGGAAGATTACAGGTGGGTTACAATCTGTGCTATTGCTATGAAGGAGTCCTGTCAATGATAGCCAAATGATATCGTTGGGAAACTAATAATAATTGGCAGAGAAATACGCATTGTATATTCCCAAGGTAAGCAAGTTATGCTGGTGGTATGTTCAAGTCAGCAGACAGGCAGACGGCCCACCCGATGGAAAGCGGTCCCCATCGCCTATGGACATTTGTAACACCAAAGGTGCTACCAATGTGCTGTCGCTCTCTAAAGGGAGACTGGAACCTGGCAACTAATCTCGGAACACAACTCGAGGTTGTTATAGCGGCATTCTCTAGACTAGGGATGGTAGTAATCCCGATGGGCAACTGCCCTACCACCTGGCTGTCGGTTGTTTTGTCGCATCTTACGACAGGCCGCCCGGCCGCAAAAAATGGTTTACTTGTGTTGTGTTGTGTCCGTTCCTGCACGGATAACGATATCCAGACTAATAGATTACAGAAAGTACGTTTATGAAATTGTCATGTTAGAGATCGAACCTGGAGTCTGCACTGCAGTGAGGTAGGTCAGCAAAAACTGAGCCCCATCATGTATCATAATCATCATTTTGGATAAGACTAGCACATGATAAAAAAACCTTGGGTACAGAAAACTCAAAAACACTGTTATTTAACTATAATTATCTTTAATGAAGTTATGTTAGAAATATAGTTTATGTATTGTGGTATATTGTCAATTTACTGCTGTGACGATATTCTTTATTGCGAAGCTGTCAGTCATGGCTTATAGACGTTGCAACATCAGGGGCGAAGCCAACGTCTTGCCAGCCTTTAGGGTAGGATATAGAGGTCAGACAGGAAATGGGGATATAGTAAAGATGGGATAAAAGGAGGTTTATCCTCCCTTACTTTAATTGGCGATCGGAACTCACTCTTCGCTCGAAATAAAAGTAGCTGAAAGCTAACTGTTTCACGCCGATATTTCTGTGATTCATCTCGATCAGTGTGATAGCGTGTTATCACACTGATCGAGTCGGCGCCAATAGCCGTAATCCACATAATGGTTGTATAGCGTAGCTCTACCACATCAAAATTTCCTTTTGAATGAAATAAATAAAAGTCATAAAATAATTGACTTCAATTCATGTATTTCTTTGACGACCCAACTGCATCTTGCAATTTTCTGATCAAACGAATCATCAACCTGCAGCATTGGAGTGGTTTTAATGACCTTCGGCAATGATATGCAGTGAACAACACAATATATTTTGTTGAGCTTAGTACCTAACAAATTGCGTCCTCTTGTAAGACAAAAAGAAATTACTTCATTTTGCTTGTAAAATATTCCAGGTATCCCATCGCAAAGGACTCCCTCACGTGATATACTGCCGTGTCTGGCGGTGGCCTGATCTCCAAAGCCACCACGAGTTGAAACCGCTCGAGATCTGTCAGTTCCCCTTCAGCGCGAAACAGAAAGAGGTTTGCATAAATCCCTATCACTACAAACGAGTGGAGAGTCCAGTTTTACCTCCGGTACTTGTGCCAAGGCATTCGGAATTCGCTCCCGGCCATTCCTTGTTACCTTTCCAAAGGACTGCGGAACCATCTATGCCCCATAATGTGTCGTATTCAGGGTCTGGATTCCCACCTTCGGCGTCATCAGAATTACCTGATACTCCCCCTCCAGCGTATTCTCCGCCCTCGGATGACACGGAGCCTCCTGGGGAGGTAGCCCCGGTGGCGTACCAGGAACCTTTGTATTGGGCGTCGGTCGCTTACTACGAGCTGAACTGCAGGGTTGGCGAAGTATTCCACTGCAACTCCCACTCTGTGGTCGTTGATGGGTTTACAGATCCATCGAACAACAGTGACAGGTTCTGCCTCGGACAGTTGAGTAATGTGAACAGGAACTCAACGATAGAGAATACGAGACGCCATATCGGGAAAGGGGTGCATTTATACTACGTCGGTGGGGAGGTTTATGCGGAGTGCTTGTCAGACGCAGCAATATTCGTCCAGAGTCGCAACTGCAACCACCACCACGGTTTCCATCCGTCAACCGTGTGTAAAATACCACCAGGGTGTTCATTGAAGATATTTAATAACCGAGAGTTCGCACAGTTGCTGTCGCAGAGTGTAAATCACGGTTTCGAGGCTGTGTATGAGTTGACGAAGATGTGTACCATTCGGATGTCGTTTGTTAAGGGTTGGGGGGCGGAGTACCACCGACAGGATGTGACTTCCACGCCCTGTTGGATCGAAATCCACCTCCACGGTCCCCTGCAGTGGTTGGACAAAGTTCTTACGCAAATGGGCTCGCCTCACAACGCTATATCGTCGGTTTCTTAGCCGCATTGTGGTTGTAACAATCTCATTTTGTATTGCATTTTTTCGGTTTATGATACTTTGAGAATCTGTGGAAACAAAGTGTATTTTTGCTGTTTGAACTTTTAGTTGAATACAATTTTGATTTATTTTGACGACATCAAGCAGTCAGTGATCTCACTGCCATTAGACAGCATTTTATAACTAGTGTCAAACTTGTCACTTGTCTTGAAATTTTACAACAAACAAACAGACTAGTATCAACAAACCCAAATATATTCTTAACATTGAAAGTGAACAAGTTGATTAATAATAAATAGGATATAAATAATTCGAAAATTGTCATCAAAAATTTGTGTAAAGAATTATAATAATAATTATTTTTTGACATGTATATTTACAAAGTTGAAACAGCAAAACTAATTACTATAGCCCTGCAAGTTCGTACGTAACACGCCCATGGACCGCGGGTGATGAGTTTCGGGCGCTTTTATGCTTTATGGCACTCCCCCCGTCGCCCGCGAACGATGTAAGTGACGGACGAATTTGCCGCCTATGCTTTCGTCTATCTAAACACTATAATTTTTATACAATATTTTACAGACTTTGGTTTTATATTCATGGCCCCAAAGGCATTAGAAATTAATATAATGCAGCTCAAAGTAAGTGTCCAACTCTTTAACGTAAGATGTAATATTAATAATTTTCAATTAATTATTGTATTATAAGTCGTGCGACATTTTAAGAATTTTTTCATGATACAAATCTAAAACTGACAGTCATCTAAATTAATTATAGGTTTGTATTATATTTGAAAATGTAAGAAACAAATTAAAACATACCGCTGTATATAGCAGAAGCGTATATAAGTAATTTGCGTGAAAATTACGCGAAAAATACACCGTTCATAGTTTACCAGGGATATATTGGAGAGGTTTATCACTTTCCAAGTCGTCATTGGAGATATGAAATCTTGAACTGTATTTTGAAAACGTTTTTAAAGTCGCTTTATTATTATAAAGACATATTAATTAGTTTATTATTACTCATGGAACTTATGACAAGTTTAAAAAGATATTAATCGTTGTATATAAAAAGCTTTTTATGTGCATGTATAGTATTTTTATGTATATCCTTTTCGGGATTGTTTTTTGGAACTTGCTTTGCTCTGCACTGCCAGGCACACATTATTGTGTATTTATTATACATTATATTTTACAGCTTATATATTAAGTCCCTTTAATGACGCATTGGATATTTATTTAATATCTATCAATTGAGATTGGCTTATTTGTATCAATATTTATGTAACAATTCATTTTACTTCTTTTTCTTGTCTTGAAATTCTGCTTATAATGTCTGTTTTAAATTTCTTACTATTGTTACTCTACACTAATTTTTCACACTATATTTTCGTACACTACTACGTCCTTTATGAGTGAACCAATAAAATGATCATAAATAAAGTCTTAACTGGTATTAATTTAGAATATTATTATCAGTAATTTTCAGAGCAAAAAAGTATTTAAAAATCATTCATTTGAGCATTACTCTTGTCCAAGCTTCTTTACAGTCTGTCTAAACGGCTTATTATTGCTAATGACATGTGTACATCGAAAAGTTTGTATGAGTCATTAAAAAAAGTTGATTCAAATGTCAATCAAAAATTAATTCTTTCAGCAATTATTTACATGGGGATAATTTTTACATTAATAAAATAAACTTGATATACCTATGTTTGATTCCATAAATATTTTACTCGTTTATTACTTGTTTTTTTTTTTATTACTCATACATAACCAAGAAAATATATTTGGAATATTGTTTGGCTGTTACACTCAAAATATTAAATTTTACTATACCACATTTATATGTGATATTTTTTCAAATTACCATAGACACTATTTCCTCAATATGAGTGTAACGATCACCGTATTTTAATATTGAATCAGTTTTATTTATATAAAGTGGTAAAAGTATATGCATTAAGACAATTGAAAATAATTCGAAATTTATGATTTTAATTTGGCACTATTTCTTTGACTTCGTTCACAAATGTGTGCCCTTATGACGTTTTTTACATATATTATTTGTAATAATTACATATTTTATAAAATCCACAGACCATTACACGATGATACACAGAGTTAAATTGCCATATATTAATGAATTTTAAAAGTTAGAATATATTTCTTTTAGTTTTTTACGTAATTATACATTTCTTTGTATATTTTTATTATATTCCTATATTAAATATAATTTAAAAGATGATATGAAATTAGTTTAATAAATTGCAATTTTTACTAATTTAATTATTTTAAGTATAATTATAGTTTCTTTACTCTTTGCATGAAAAATTGTTCATTTGTTGTTTTCATGTGTAACAGAAAATTTATATTAAATCAATGTATGTTTATAAATGTTTACAGTACATATGTATTAAAATGTGTAATGGGCTTTTGTTTTATATGTATTTTATTTATATTATATTATATTGATGTTTTTATTTTGTAATTATTATATCTTAATATTATCGCTTTTGAGCAATATTTCATATAAAGAGTTCGCATTAGCTATTAAAAATTACTTTAGTTACAAACCTATTTTATTTTTACGTTTGAATTATGTATAATAGTTGGCGACTATTTTTTTTATAAATGGACATAAAGAGGACCATTTATAATTTTTTTATATGTATTGATTTTATTTCAATCTTACAATGAAATTTCATTATACCGAGATCTTGATTTTAGTTCGCATTAGTATATTTAGCTATTGTTAAATTATCAAATGCCCTTTTATATGATGAGACCAATCTGAGCAATATATTTTGATTTCAAGGTGAGATAATTAAAACAAAATCAAACTATTTTACGGAAATCAATATTTCTGTTAGCTTTTGGGATGAAATAAAATCTGCATTAATATGCCTACGCATTTCAATTAAATGTAACTTTAATAATCTTATGACTTAATTTTATTTGTTATTAAAATACTGTTTATGTAGAGATCAGCTTCACCGAATCGAGTTGCATGAAAACAATCATATATTGACTAGTCCTTTCGAGTTTAGTTCAATCAGTTCGAAGGTTAATTATTTTAAGAACTACGTATGAAACTGGTGGTGGGTTTAGGTCGCTAATGAGGCTTGGATATACGGCGTCTAATATAACGTTTTATTATAATAGTTATTTTTTTTTTGTTTGCTTGTAGGCAAACTGGCAAACAAGATAAAAAAATATACCTATATAATAAAATGAAATAAAAGGTTTTTGAAAAAAAAACATTCATAGTAATTATATTGAAGAAAAAAAATCACTAATAGTGATTGTAATAATAGCAGTTAGGCGTCATATCAGAGTGCTTAGTAAACTAAACTAGATCCACCACTATTTATCTGCTCTCTTGTAAAAAAAAATACAACAATTATTTTTTCAATTTTACGCGTTTTACGAGTTTTTTCTGCAACTCGCAAAACGAATTTATAAAACCAAATCGAGGATGACGTGAGCATGATATAAAGATTTAATTGATCTCAAAATATATATAAAATATAATTAAGTATCGTTTTTAGTTCCTCGAAATATAATTGAGAGTTGATAAAAAAAGACTGTGCGGTCACACATTGCCCTAAATGCAATGTACGAGAAGTTCAATAACAATTAAATATATTAATTGTAAAGAAAATGTTGGCGTGAAGTAAAAAAAGAATTCAAAAGTCTATAAGCATTTAACAGCCTTATTGTAAGTATACAACTTAATAGAGAGCCGAAGTAAGCAAGGAGTGTGGCATGACGGATGATACGCCGAATAACTCGGCTGTAAAATATCAAAACCTAACAAGTCGTCCGCAAAAAAATTACAGCAAAACATGTGGTCGCGAACTTTAACAATATGGCATTCAAAACTATTTATTTTACCTCATATAACTATTTATTTTACGGGAGCAGCCAATAGTTGTAACTGCGTCTTCCCATACTCATTTCTTGTGCATACGTCGCCTCTATTAAGTTGTATAGCTATATTCAGACTAAAAACAGATGGAACTGTTAAAAATTTATAAGTACTGCCTGTAAGGCTGTAAACAAATTTAAGTAATTATTATATTTTAAAGAAACTTTTATAAAATAATATACTTACTTGATACAGAGAGTATTCTTTATAAATAAAATAAAAATATACCAACGTAACTGCACCAGCTTGGTTTTGAAAGACGTCGTTATTAACAACGGTATTTGCGTGTTTACACGATCAGCGTACGCTCGGACCGAGTGCGCTCGTATGTACGTAATAATTTCATAGTAGTGTACGCGGATTACAATAAGATTTCAAGCCTATCAGTTTATTTACAAGTTTCAAGGTTGATCTCAGATCAGATGATAGTGTTGTTCTGTAGTGATCCAAGTACAAACGTTACAAGTCAATCACGGTTCGACATTGCTCAGATCGGACGCCGCTGTCCAAGTGCACCAGTTGTCAAGATACCAGTATATACCCGAGTATAATAAATAATAATCGGCAGACAAACACACATATTGTATATCACCAAATAAAGCAAGTTACGTCCCAGACACCCAGACCATACGGACGGTAAATAACGGAGAAAATTCGTTTTAGAAATTTACCATACTTGTGTGTTTATGTTCACAAAGTATACTCGGTCCGAGCGTACTCTGATCGTGTAAACGCGACTTTACGGCGCGTTGCGGAGACGAGAAAGGGCTTTGGGACTTGCAGATATAGTAAAAGCTTACAACAGTTTACAGAAACGTTTAATGGTGTTCCTATTTAAAAAACTAAATATAGGAATCACACTAATAAAAATATAGTAATATTTCGAAAAAAAAATACAATTTTTGGCCTATATAATGTGCCTATATTCATATGTACGCCGTCCATAAACATTAATGGATTTTTGAATGACCCCAAATTGTAACCAATTACATGTATTATCCATTAAACATTTTAAATTTAAATAATTATTAGCTTTAAATATTTCTAACTTGTCATTTGTATATATTTTGTGAAAATATTATATACAGTACTTATGGGAAATGTTGTTACGTATCTTATTAATCTAAATATATATTTTTGTCTTACGAGGATTACCATACAAAAATCCATTAATTTCATGTATAACTCATACACCAAATGATATATTTACATTTTTTGTGCAGCAGAAGCGATTTATAACCGCTTGCTGAAAAGTTGAATAATGCATGTGCCTTTACTTCTTAAAAACGTAAGCCGTAATATAAAAAAAAATTGTACTATTGCGCGGTTGTATACACGAAATCATCATCACGTTACGTAAAAGTAGTGTAATCTTTGTAATAGCAAATTTAAACAAATATTTATTACTGCAGCTTTAATTCCGGGTTATTATTATGAGTTAAATAGAAATTATCAAAATAACCTACTCATTTCTCATGATTATTTCTGTTCTAGACTGCTTAGTCATTCTGTGTCCACGCGTCTTTTTTTAGTATTGCGGTCCTTGACTTTTACAATTATATCGAAAATTGTTCCTTTATAGCAGTATTCATGTTTAGTTTAAGTTTAATAAGTTCTGCCGCTTGCATTTTCGTATTGACTTCAACAGGATAAAATTTTACGTAACATTTCGTAATGTGCTGAAAAGTTAACGCTGTGTGTACGAACCATTACCAATGCGATTTAAAAACTATTATGCAAATATGGGATTATTGTTAAATACATATTTCTGCCTCGTCCCTATATATCTTGAATTGAAGCCATAATTGTATTTTATCTTGTCATTGAAAACTAAAAATTGACCTTTATATAGTGCCTCTTGTGATAAAGTATGTATGAAAGTTGAAATTAGAATATAGTATAAAATTTTAATATTTATTGTATGCTATGGAAAATAATATTATGAATGACAATCGCCCAGCCAAAAATAGAACTAAAAACCCTAAATACTAACCCTCGTATTCATAATAGTTATACTAGGTTTATAGGCTCGAATGCGATTATGAGTAACGATCTTTTTGAAGTGAAACTTCTATATAGACGGGGAGTCTTAAGATTTCTGTCACGAAAAAGCGTTACGGTCGCGTGGAGGACCGGCATAAATTTAGACTAGACGTGGTGAGAGGCGGCGTAATAACGGATAAGTGGCAAAACAAATTTTAACTTGACGTTTTACGGGCATATTATTAATGTACTTGTCCAGTTTGAAAACCTGCCCGAGAAACTTTGAGTTAAAAAAAATTTGCGATGCGTTTTTCCACTTGTCCGTTGAAGTTTCACTTCTACTATGTGTCCCAGCAGACATTTAGATTGTTTAAGTTTTGATCTATTTTTAACGAGCATATAAACCTTATATGATTATTATGAATAAGGGGACACATTTCTAGAGCGGAAGAGAGACACATTTTCAACCACTATTATTTAAAATATATTTTTAGGCCAAACTATTCAGAATATGATTTAAATAGAAACATTTTTTTTATCGAAACGTTTAAAAAATAACCTTTTAAATAATAAATAATAATAATTTATTCGTGCCGGAACGGAGAAAGAATACAATTTCCTACGGCGTAAGAGGCGTCAAAAACAACCCAGAGCCACCTGGTAGGGTATTTGCCCGTCTGGATGACTACCAGCCCTGGTTTAGAGTATGCCGCCATAACAACCTTGAGTTGTGTGCCGGCATTAGTGGCCAGGTTTCAGTGTTCCTTTAGAGAGCGGCAGCACCTTCCGTGTTACAAATGTCTATAGGCGATGGTAACCACCTTCCAATCAAGTAGTCGTCTGCCAGTCTGCTGTACTCATGCAATAAAAAAATATATTGGCTTAAAGCAGGTATGGGCAACCTTTGACATGTTGAGGGCCAAACTTTAGCGTGCAAATACGTTCGCGGGCCGCGTTTAAAAGCACTTAGTGCATTTTAAAGTAGTGATAATATTTTTAAATAAACTAGTTTACAATAATTGAGAAGCAATAAATCTTTTGATGTGTCGCCCGTGAGGCGGCAAACCTCAAAGAGTTCGATCGAGCATGTCGAGTGGCGGCGATTATCAGAGTGAGGCGGCAAACATCAAAGGATTTGATGTTTTCCGCCTTCCCACTGTCACTCCCGTGAGTATAAGTACCTAATATAGTATTTTTTTAATTGGGTTTTCTCAAAATGTATTGCGGGCCAGTTGTTGCCCATATATGGCTTAAAGTCTAGTGGTAATTTTCTATATGAAAACGCGTGTGGAACCCTCTAAAAATACAGGATTCCGGGTTTTCGGTATAATCAGTTTACTAGAAGATTGTCATTTCCAGTATTCTTTCTCCATAGTATTGCGATGTTTGTTGATGAGATTTTTTTTAAATATTAACCGTTTTATTTCTGTGTCACGATATTCATATTTAATATACCTATACATGTAAGAGACACGAAGAGTGTCGTTCTTACCGGTCAGGCGAGTTTTCATCGATCGCCTGTATTACTCATTATGGTCAAATGACCAAATACTTAAAGTGGAATGTGCTTCAAATATTTATAGTAAAGTGCTTTCATAATTTACTCCAATATTTATTGTCCGTAGTTTTTAATTGCTTTTATAACCTCTCGTAACGAAGTCGAGGATCTACATTTGTTCATTTCATTTACTTCTAAAATCCTTTACACTACACTAATTTAGGGATCTAGTACCAAGGGTGGGAGTGGCCTAGCTATAGTTTGCTGACTCTTATTATGGCAAGCACTCTTTATTAAAGAAAGCCTATTAGCCTACTCTATAGTTTTAATTTTGTTACAAATTTTAACGCTATATAAGATAACACAGGCACAAATGGTTGCACGGCAGGCGCTTTCTCTTTTAAAACCGAATACTGAGAAAACGACTATGGCATAATTAGGAAGGCTATGAAGTTTTGTCTTGACTAATTCTTACCTTTTTGTCCTATAAACAATTAAAACTCGTTTCTGTGTACGTATGGTCCTTACCAAAGGCCTTGCGGGCTCATTTCATACAGTCGTCGCCTTGTCTTGTCAGAGGGCACCCTACACTACGCTTGCCAAGGCCTCTTTAACTACTTTGAAGTCGTATACTCCATTTCCTATTTTAGTTATCATTATTTTAATGTTTATTTTCTCTTTCTACAACTCCAGTTTAATATGCAATATTGCATTAACTTATTGACTCTCGTAAGAGTTAAAGGAATTATACGGCCGCTATGATTTATAATATAACTTATAATTGAAGTGATAACTTCTTATGGGAGGGTCAACCGCTTCGTTAGGTAACGCGTTACGGCGCCAGTCTGTCTGGCTTCCCTTTCTCTCACGCATACGGTAGCGGTAGGCAGGCTCCTCCTCTCTCTAACCCACGCGCTATATACATAAACCTAGTTAAACAATTTCAATATTAAATTACTTAGATTAGTTTAAGTTATCACTTCTGTCGGGCGTCCCACGTTTTTTTATATTGTTTCTTAGTAAATAATAATTATTTGGCTCATTTCACTTTAATAATAAACCAGAATAACGTATATTATTAATATAAGATATTATTAATAAATTAAGTTTATACTTATGAATTGAAAGATGCGATTTTATGAAAAGATGATGTTT
This sequence comes from Dendrolimus houi, assembly GCA_039645545.1. Lineage (NCBI taxonomy): Eukaryota > Metazoa > Arthropoda > Insecta > Lepidoptera > Lasiocampidae > Dendrolimus > Dendrolimus houi. The sequence goes on along the minus strand of CM077128.1, from coordinate 21,481,330 downwards.
TGTAAACGTTGAAATTGTAAATAAATGACGTGTCCATGTTTTTTTAATCATATGTGTTGTTGCGAAATCGTTGTTTTGTAAAAAGAAATCCGTTCTAATCTTGGCTATTGTTTTAACCATTTATATATGTTCATTAATTTTAATTTTGTAAGCATCATTGATCATACAATAGGTTATTTCGGTCAAATCAATGGAGATGTTTTGTAATTTTACGATACTTCTGTTGTTGCACGAATGGTAACAAGTTAGCACGTCATAATTATTTTTAACGAATGAAATAGCGTATTAATTATCGTTTATACGGTAATTAAATATATATATGATATTTTAAACATGCAGTTCCTTCTAATGGCTATTTCCCCCCTCCGCCTATTCTGCCTGTCTCATCGCCTATACCACCCTAAAGGTGGTATAGGCAATTTTGTTGGAACGAATTTTTGAATTAATTAATAAAATACAGGTTTTCTGTATTATATGTATTATTGTGAATGACTTTTCTAATATGACAGATAATATATTGAAATTATTCGAATTCAAACAAAAATAAAATAAAACTTTTTTTGTCGTGAACAAATTCCCCCCAGCAAGGAATTTTTCATATATATCATTGAAACATTAATTAAGTTAAATAAACAATAGACAATTTCAAACTGAAACCAAAAAACTTATAACAAATAAATAAAAAATACGTACAAGTATACCTCGCCTCTGGTGTTGCAATCGTTTTTTTTTTTTATAACGAACCACTTATTTCATTTCTATAAATGGTTAAAACCAGCCAAAAGTTTTTTTGAATGTGTCAAATTATTGTCAGTGTTTTGAAAAAAGGAAATTAGGGCAAATGTTCATTATTTTGTACAAAATTATTGGTGAGAAGAATTCGTTTTGCTATTTTATAAGTTATTAAACTAAGTGCATAGATGCCATTGTATGAGTAATTTTTAGTATATTTTATCTATTTAGCGAATAATAAAGTTCTCTTAATTGTAATATGGTTTTTGTTATTTTGAATCCTACTGATAAAATTGAAATTTCTATATGTGATTTTACAATATAAGCCGAAATTGAAATTAAATCTGCTATTTAGACTGTGCGAAATAGCTCACTAATTAAAAAGAAAAAAGAGATATTGCTCTTTCGCTCAAAAGAACTATCACTGATTTGACTCATTTATCTCAATAGAGATAACTGAAATCCGAAGAATATCTCGCGCTCTAGCTCTTTCAAGAGCCAATAGAGCTAGAGCGAGTCGTGTTGTGACACGAACGACGAAATTTTAGTTCACACTGCCACTTGTGTTTACAAAATATTTTTCATTTTACTTCAAAGGAAATATAGGAAGATTAGACATGTTTATATTCCAGCTAGTTGTTCGTGTAGTGTATCAAAACAATAGGATATTATATACATTGATGAAGTGCTTTGTGTCGGCAATTGAGTCGTTGAGCTATTGTTTCTAACTGAGCGAATGAGAGATAAGATTTCTAAAGGGAACCAGTTCATTCTTATCTCTCATTCGGGAACTATCCAGGTCTACTGCTATTCATAAATATACCGTTATTGGAGGAGTTTTTGGCGGGAACTGAAAGGAGATGTGCTGTGCAGTTTTATTTTCTAAAAATGTGTAAAATTATTCTAAAATAAACAATAGTTTGTAGGATATTGACAGTTTTTGAGTAGTAATTACGTGTTTTTGTGAGAAATGTGAACTATATAGTCAAATGTGGAATTTACGTTGAATGGCGTCGATTTTAGCCTACAATACAACTGTGCCTGGCTTAAAGGCCTAGTTGTCAAGCCATAAACACAAAAAAAACCGTTATTGGAATTTAGTCTGTCAGCAACTGACTCGACTACCATAACCGTGCCGACAAATTATATATGAATATATGATATAAACTAAGCTAACATTGAAATTATATTAATATACTTCTTGTTACTTTATCTCTTCACTCAAGTGTCGAATGGTGATAAAATTGATACTTAATAATTTGAAACGAAGATGTCATGAACAATATGTATTTATCGGGTTTACCTGTTAAAATATGAAGTTTTGTTTTGTTTCAAATGGAAAATTTATAATTTTATGTATGGTGTAACACTGACCGGCAATTAACCCTGTATCCACTCTGGGAATGCACCCACATACAAATCCCGGTTACTCTAGGATATTGTAAATGGGAGCATAAAGCTCTGGGCTATTGTCATTAGGAACTGTAAAGGTCTCCAGTTTCTCCTGGGACTATGCTAATTGCAATGTCCGAAGAATTAATACGGGATAAACGGTCAGATGCTAACTCGCTACTGCATGGGACCCCCAAAATGCCGTAAAAGAACAACAAGAGGCAACTTGGATTTGAATTGAAGCTTTTTTATTTTACCTATATATAATATAATAACAGTAGCCCACAAATGTCCCACTGCTGGGCTCGGGCCTCCCACTATAGGGGAACGGACAGTATACCCGCCACGCTTGTCCAAGGCAGCTTGGCAGGTTTGACACATCGGTTATCTCGATGTGCAGGTTGCATCACGATATATTTTAATTGGTAACATTACCACGTGCTAATATGGTTTTTTATTTTATTTTACCTATATAATTGTAAAAATCGTTACTTTGTAATAAATCTAGTGAGATTGTGAACGGATATAAAAAACTTGTAATTTGTAAATAAATATCTCTGGCACTCGCCGGCCGTTGCCGTGGCACGACTCGTGCGATTTGATTGAAACCAAACTTGAATGTTTTGACGAAAATTATAATGTTAATATATCTCATATTTTGAAAATATTATCTCCAAATGAATTTTATCTAATTCGTAAATTAATTATTGCATATATTTTTAAAGGTCTCCTCCAAGGGTGCCATCGTCGAGGTATCGCAGGTTAAATTTAGAATTTCATTCACCTATAATGAGATGAATGTTGAGTGAAAATATGGCCCAAGGACATCCTTGGGTCGGTTTCTGGAATAATTTGATAATTTTGGTGCAACAAAATGGATTTCTCTCCATAGCGCTGATTGATAAAAAGGGATACTTGTGGGGACTATTCATGTTAATATTTAATAGCTGAAATTAAAAAAAATCTATTTTTGTAACAATAAAAATCTTAATCAAAATATTATTACTTGTTTAAGGATACATTTTCTTAAGTTTTCGCGACTAGTACACGTAATTAAAACTACATTTTAACGGTTTTAATCGCGGCATTTTATTTATTTTTATTTCGAAGTTTTCGCCACTTTTAAGTGGCCTAGCAACATAGTTTTAACTATGTGTACTCTTTTAGATTTAATCTCTCTTACCTACTAACGGCAAAGTGATAAAACCATGGTATTTAGGCATGGAAATTTATCGAAAAATATTGAAACGAAAATATCCAAGTTGCGGTTTACCTGTTGCAAAACCCATGTTTGAATAATTACTTCCTGTAATTAGGAACTTGAATTTATACTATGTCTATGATTTTTTTAATAATGATATAGGAATATAATATATACGTAATAGCAGATTTTTACACGAGCGGTGAGTGACCTATTTAGGCACGAGATAGTTTGGCACGCGATCGTTGCGAATGCGCTAACAATTCGAGTGCCTAAATAGGCCTTTCACCCGAGGTTAACTCTCTACTTTAATTTCGAATATGAGGAAAGTAAATAAAATCTAATTAGTTAAAGCAACAACTACTTCTCTAATAAAATCAGGCGTTAAATCCATATGTAAATCTGATGAAACGTCATCATGTACGTCAAATAATTTTTTCAGTGGCATTCTACTAGCCAGTATTTTTTGGCCCTGATGCTAGTAAATATTTAGCCCAAATTTATGTAAATTAAATAAGTAATTTATAAGTATAAAATGATGTTACAAAATTATTGATATTTTTTTATTACAATTTATGCCGCCATTTAACAGTGGCTGGAAAAAACGTTGTGACATTAGTCGTATGTATCTATGTTTCGCATAGTTTTCTAAATTTTTTGACAGCAGGCAGAATTGCTTCCCCTAGGGAGAAAAGTGCTGTTTTCATCCCTATAATTAGGCAACTTTAAGCGTATTTTCAGAATATGAGAAATCGAAAATATTTTTACCGTTTTCACGGATGTTGTAAGTTTGGTATATTTTATAGTAGGCCGACGGCTCAGCTGTTGAAAAGTGGGAACAATTACCCTCAAAAATGGTGTAAACAGATTTTTAGACTCAACAAATTAGGCAACGCATCGACTTGGTGTTTCAGACGTCCATGGGCGACGGTAACCACTTACCACCAAGTGGACAATTAAATAGTTCGCTTACAGTACAGTAGCATACATACAACTTATGTACATTAATTAGCAATAAGAGAACAGTATATGGGGTAGTAGATACTATGAAAATAATTTAGCTGTGAACTTGTTCACAATTCATAAGACAATACCCTCTTTATAATAATTTGCATTTCCTTTGAATTTAGATTTAACCGGTAAAACGGACAGACAAAGCATTTATTGTTATTACATATTATATGGGGCGATAAAGGCATGTTTACATAGATAGATGAATATTAATTTTTCATAAAAACAACCTATGTCTGTCGAGAGTTTGAGTTTGTATCTCTGCAATCCCTACAAAGTATATTTTTTATCCCGATAAATTTCCATGGAACAAATGAATGTAGCGTAAAAGCCGTTGCTACGGTCGCTTCTCCCTTATATCACATAATGGTGTTGTAAACGTCTAAGATGGGCAACGGTTACCTTCGCTTGCTATTAGCTGGGCGGTTTACGGCGGCAACACTGCTTGCAGGTGATCCGCCCTGGGAATTCGGACGAAGGTGCTCGCAGCAGTGCGCCGCTCCCGACAGGATGCGCGGGCGAGAGGCCTGGTGTACTGCCAAGTCGAAACCGAGGGCATGATCGAAACTTGGAAGGGACATATGGAGTCCCCAGAAGCTGGCGGGAGATGGTGGAAACTATCCGTCCCCACCTACCTAGAAGGGTCTCGCGGAAACACTGGACCCTAACGTATAAAATGACGCAGATACTTGCCGTGCATGGGTGCTTCGGCAAGTATCTGCATCGTATTGTGGGACGGTACGCCACCCCGCTATACCATGAGTGTAGTGCACCCCTCGACTCAGTTTTATACGCTCGTGGAGTGCGTCGCTTGGGGATCCCAGAGGTTCCTATTCTAGGTTGAGGTAGGGCCGGTGGACTCGTTGAGCACCTTGGTTGAGGCTATACTCCACAGCGATTCCCACTGGCAGGCGGTTTCCTCCTTTTGCGAGTCAGGAATGACTCACAAGGAGGCCGCCGGGAGAGAGGGAGAGAACAGTGCAAGCGGCCTTCGTCGGTTGTCCATGATTTATTTCACACAACAGAATACAACCATAATACATCTAAATACTTTTAACATAATTTTAGAATCTAAGTCGTATTTCTAAACATGTGAATAGAGGAAATTTAAAATACAGATATAGCGTTAGAAGGTATTTAAAGAAGAACAATATCCTGTGTTGAAAGCAGTGAACTCCAGACTATTTTATTTAAATCAGCTTTAACTTTTTCTATCTTACATTCCAATTCCGTGGCAGAGGGCCGCTGTTTATAGGGGTATCAGAGGACCTTCACCTCTGCTTTACGTAGTGGTTATATACAGCCCTCCTTCCCAGGGTTTGTACCAATCTGGCACTAAAACGTCACGGTTCAGTGACTCTGTCCTAGATCCTGTGGCGTTCTTACGTGATTTCTGTCTTCGGAACGCAGGTAAGTGTGCTGTTTGTTGCCTGCCAACTTCGCAATAAAAATAATATGGCCACGGAAGCCTGAAAAGTGTTGAAATTTTGCAAACAAAGTTGCAGCAGCACCCTAGTACGACAACCGACGATAGGTACTTAACAGCCACGATTTGTTCAGATGAACATATCTTAAACATATATATAGATAAGCCCCGTTGACGTCTGAATATGCGAAGTGTCCTTGGTCTGATCTCCCTACGTTTTACTAATAAAAATTGCCTCTGCGAGATTGGTCAATTTATCAATCAGCAGGTGGAAGTTGCAGTCCATTCTGACTCCTTCTTTAGTCGCCTATTGTGATGTGAAGTTGTTAGTGCCAAAAAATGTTCAGGCTGCTATTATTTCTGGCTTTTGCTGGTGAGTTTCACTTGGTTGAAACAAATAAACAAAGTATAAATTATGTACTAATTCACTTTAAAACACGTATTTGGCTTTAGAAGAAAAATTATACTTAGATTTATTTCCTAATAATACAATAAGAAGCCTAATCTTAACTAAACATAGGTACTTAATAGTACCTACCAAAAATAATTTCCACAATAACTTTAAAAACTTAACTTAGTTACTGAGCCTAGGTCATTCTAGGTCGTCTTTTAAGGGTAAGGTGCCCAGAAGGTTGGCTACATTTTCTCGTTGGATCACCGTTCTGATCCGTCTTCTAAGGTAAGCACCAGCCCTCTGGTCATCTGAAGAGTCGATGAGTCGTTTTTATATAATCTATAATAATATCATAAACTTGTAAAAGTATAGTCTTTTCTTTTTTAGATTTTTTGTATTTGTTCGGGATTCACATAAAAACTACACGGCCGATGTCGATGCAGTTTTCACTGATCGATAGCAAATTGTTGGATTTAAAATCTGCGGCACTTTATGTTCCGGGAATCATATGGGAATTTTCCCGGGAGCAGTTTCAAGTTGTTAGGACACGAAAATTAGCTTATTTGTCCAACGTAGATGAAGTCACGGGTGAAACCTAGTTTTTAATGTTAATTATGTTGTATTTTATCCATAAATAGAATACTGAACTTAGGTGAAAGGCTTTCTATTGGTAAGGTTCCCAGAAGGCTAGCTTCGTTGACTCGCTTCATCCCTCAACTGGTCTGTTGTCCGAGGTAGATACCAGTTACCGATCATATCTATCTATGGCACCAGCTCTCTGATTAATTAGAGCGTCAATGAACCGTTTTGAGAACTTTTCTGGGGCCTTTAGAGGCCAACAGTGAATATAAGTACAGTAGCATCTCGATATCTCGAATGTCAAGGGAAATGCAAAAAACTTCCGACTTATCGAGTCTTCAACTTAACAAGATGTTCGAGATGTGAAGTATTTGAAAAAACAAATTTAGGTTTGTTCATTACCTTATGGTACACAGCTGTGTGACTTAGAACGTTTAATGAATAGATTCATTCATTGCACATGTACTAGGCAGAAACAATAGAATAAACGCACCGGACACTCCTTTTCGATTTTATTGCTTCGAGTTCGGGGAATTCCAAGTAAGATGTCATTATGTTTGACTAATTTCGACTTACGGTCTGATTTTTGAAATTCGAGTTATCGAGTATAAATATACTAAAATGCCTACGCAGGGAAATAACATTTTGTTCAAGTTACAAAGTCTAAATAATTCGAGAAACCGAGTATTTGGGGGTTATATAGATTCCACTGTATATACGTAATAATAATAGATAAACTAACACACATTGTATATCCTCAAATTAAGCAAGCTACGCTTGTGTTATGGGTAATATATAATGGACAACTCTGAGGCCGATTCTGGACACCCAGACCATAGTACATAACGGAGAAAATTCGTTTCCGAAATTTACCATGCCAGGAATTGAACCCGGAGCCTCTGCGTTGCAGTGAGGTACGCCGGCAAAGGCTTAGGTACGCCGTTCAACCACAAAGGCCGTCTAGTATAATAAGCTGCTAATTTTCCATTGGGTCCAGAAAAATAAGCCTGCTACTTACAGGTTAACTTCTGGGTGTATATGGAAATGTCTCTTCTATCATTATATAAGTAAAACACCCATGGATAAGATTCATAACCCGTTAAAATCTATAGAATCTCAGGCTGTGTATTTTCGGGACTCACGGCGTTGTTCATTGCCTAAATCCCGCGGCCCTAGCCTAGCTATAAAAATGAAAGGTACATCGGTATTTCCAAAAGATCAACATGTACCCGTGCAGGAACGAAGTAAGAATACAATTTCCTGCGGCCGGGTAGCCTGTCGTAAGAGGCGACAATACAACCCACAGCCAGGTGGCAGGGTATTTGCCTGTCTGGATGGCTACCATCCCTGGTCTAGAGTATGAGTTTTGTAGCCAGCATTAGTAGCCAGATTACAGTCTCCCTTTAAAGAATATCAACACATTGGAAACACCTTGGGGGATAAAAATGTCCATAGGTGATGGTAAGCGCTTTCCATCAGATGGGTCGTCTGCTGAACTCATGCAATAATAAAAAAATAAAGACATTTCATCCCAGTGTCAGTACTTTCCGTCAAGACTACTTAAAACTAAAATATTACTAGGATGAACAACGAGCAAGTTAATATACTTCGTATAAAAAGTAAGCAAAGCCGCGAGTAAAGGGTATTGCATAATTTTGAGCACAAATATTTATTTAAGATAGCCCAATTCCAAAGGAGTGGGTACCGTTGTATCATTTCGGTGTTTCCTGCAGATCTCGATGATGTAACTCGCGAAATATTTACTTATCTGTAGGTATATCGCTAGACTGCTTGCTCGGATATCACGTCTATTTTAGACAGAAAATCCAGGTGTCAGCTTGGAGGGACAAACCAATAAGATGATTCAGATGGGTTGGACAGCATTCTTTGTGAAGTCTACTCGTCGAGCAATGCTTGAAGGCGAAAGTATTATGCTGGGATTTCATCTGCGTTAGGGTTAAAAATAACGTTGTAAACGCATAGCCACATTAGTATATATACATACGTTATCTGTCAATATTTAACGTCATTAACAATAGTCGCGTCTCAAATTACGCCTTAAACCCGTCGCCACATCTGCGTGAAACGGCCTAAATCAATAACATTATCTCAGATGAAGTACCTTTAAAGTAGTACGTCCATTTATCGCCGGTTCCTATAACTTACCGACTGTTCATTTGCCTTACTATCGGTTAAAATTTGACATCAGTTCCATACAAATACTGCCAAAATTCAACCGATGGTGGGGCAAGTGACTGAATAGTGAGATATAGGTACAACAATAGACAACTAGTATGGAAATAAAAATACTAGTAATTCTATTTGTCCAGTAAAACACAGCTCTGAAAACCGCCTAAAATCTACACCGCTAGATGGCACTGCAGGTCGAATTATCATATAAAATAACCGGTAGACAAGAATGTAAATACTTACCACAAATCATCAAAGGAGGAATTTTGCTCCAAACAGAATTATCAAACACGCAACATCAAACGAATTAACGATACAAATTTATTATTAGACACAAATACAACCAGACTTAGCCCGGCCTTGCATCTGTATGATTTGCTTGCTTCGGCTTCCTAGCCTAAGCACGCTCTACGATTTATTAATACTGGACTTAATTAAGTTATGTAAAGATAAGTCCGGTATTAATAATCGTACTGTGCGCTTACAGGCATACTTGCAACAAAACTTACAAGTGTACGGGCGGGATAAGAGTAGCTGAGTTCAGGTAAATTAGCTTCGAGACGTTTTTACGTTTGTATAGTGTACGGTCAGCACATAAACAAATAAACTAATACTTTTAATATATTTTTATAGGCAGGTACTTAATATGAAAGTAATAAATTAAAAACGATTATTAATATTAAAAACGATAATAAAATAATAAATATTAATATTATACATAATGTTTAATACTAAGTTGTTGTTGTTGATAGCACTTTTATGATGGAAGTCAATGAAATTCGGTTCATTTAGAAACTGATTGAGTGAGAGTTCATAATACTGCTCGGATTGCTATTGCACTCATTTTCGAAATATTTGTACAAATTATACAAAACTTCTCTAGTTTGGGAAGTCAAAGGCTTACCTCGACCACGTTTCAACATCGGAACCATTTTTAATTAACAACTTTAATATCAAATAACAACAATTAGCAACAAATAACAACACTAAACAATAAATAACAAGAATGAACCATAAATAAAATCAATTAATTAATCATCAAACTAAAACCAAATAGTCAAACCTCATAACAATTAGCAATGTAAATAATTGTTATTTATTTGAGTTTCACCATTGACTTTTAATTGTAAATATATTTTCTTCTTCAAAATGTAACGAACCTCTTTTCGCTGATCGTACAAGGATTTTTAAATTACAAGTTTAGAATCATCAATCACACAGACTTCAGTCGACATATCGATCTGAAAATTTTAAATTTCCCGCGTTTGAATGACATCTTGTAGCATATGTCAAATATGCTCCTAAAATAGGAAAATAACTCAGAAACTTTAAATATAAATAAACAGATATGAATTTTAGAATAACAGTTAAAATGATTTCTTTAATAAGGTAAGTTAAACTTAGATAAGAGTTCAGCACACTTGAAGCCAAATCGTAAAAAAATTAATTGCAGATAAAATGTTACCAGCTATCTTAATTTTATAGAAGATATTTATTTCTATTACGTTTTGCGACTTTGTCTTTATAACAGAAAAGTTATCCTCACAATTTTATTGTAAGTTATACCGGGGTCTTTTGTTACTTGTTGTTTTTAAGTACTAGATTTTTTTATATTATTAAATATCTAACCATTTGATGAAATAATTGAAAATAACAGTCTTACATTGGGGGATGAAAAAATGATTTATATTTTATCTATCAATTGCGAATTAAATGAATAACATTGCAGTCAAATTTTAATTCAGCGTAAAATATTATTAACTAAAATAGTGACAAAATAAAAATCCCGATTTGATACTTACGAGTGTCTATAGAACCTAACTTTAAATGAAATGAACAAAACTGAAAGCCAATAACAATTAATTTATTTAGTTGATAATATACATCATTTGTTTACTGATGCATTATATAATGCTATAAAACATGTTTCAATTATTATCATCTTCCAAATAACGGAACAACAAACTTTTTATTAATTCTCTTAGGTCGTATTAATCTATGACGAAGTCCCAAAAACAGTTACGTTCTAAGGCATCTTATTTTTAATTTTAATGTTGCTACGAAACGGTTGTTTCTGTCCACAAACTCATCCGATTTAGGTAAAAAACTATATACATATTTATTCCAAAACCGCGCTTCATATCGATTTTGCGGGGTATTTGTGTGACACAAAAAGTAATTAACTTAAAATAAATCAAACGAGTATAAAGTCGTATAATTTTAAATCGATTTCTCGTGATAATCGGTTAACTTGGTTAACGTTTTGGACGTTTCAATCCCTAAATATGTTGTAGGAGCACTTTCAAATCGGGCTTTTTATTTTGTGATTATTACAAAAGAAAATATTTTTTTAAGCTTAGTGTGTCCACACTAATCTTGTTTACTATTAATTACTATAATAGAGTACCTATTGACAGCTGTGGGTATCGAATTTTTATATTGTACTATTTCTTTAGTCAGTTTAGTAGGTTGAGAGTTTTAACGACGTGTTAAAAAAAGGTAATTTGCTTACAACATACAGTTTTCAGTTCATCGATAATCCATATTCCAATATCATAACCTTCTATGTTGTGTTCCGCTTTGTTTAGTCACCATATATGATTTTATCACAGACTACTATGGATACTTATATATATATAAGGTTTATCTATGTCCTTTTTAATGTTGTCGGTTTCAATGCAAATGGCACAGTCACGGTCAGCTGCATTTGACATTCGTGTTTTTTTCTTTTGAAGAGTGTTTTAGGATTCTAGCTACAAGGCCTTTTGAACCAGTCTTAATCATCCTTTGGCATAACTTTTTTTGGCTTTTCCTAGATGTTTTCAAACGTTGTCTTTTGGTGGGAAATAATTCAGATTGTGTGTGAAACTGTAGGGCGCGAACTTTAAATAATTTGTTAAGCTCTATTTTTTACTCTTCTAGCCGCAAAAGTGAGCTGCGAAGAAGAAGCAATGAAGAATCTGACTACAATAACATGGGCACATGCCGTGAACAACAAGACATACCTGGAAGCCGCGTTAGCTAGTATGTTTGACCCATCTACCTAACATTTATTATGTTACACATATATTTTGGTTTTGTCTTTTTTCAATAAATATTTTACAATATGATACAAGTTCTTTTTCGAGAATTGATAGACTTGCAGTTAACAGAACACCAGAATACACAAATAACGTCGCAGTTATGTTATCATGAGAATCCATGTCTTTTTACTTATTGTGTATAGATAGATAAAAATCTATGTCTTTTTAACTAATGTGTATAGGTAAAAACTATTCTAACTCTATAGATGAGCCGAATGGGTTTACCGCTAAAAAGCGATGTTTACCAGACAATCCGGGGCAGAAATAAATGTATAGTATGTGTTGGAGCCTATCCGGTTCTGCTCTGCCAAAAAGGGAGCCATCAACGTTGCGATCACACACTAGTCCGTCTTAGACCGTCCGGCTCGAAGGACCATATCTAGGCTCCTCCTATGGGTTTTGTAGGTACAATATCTTTAAAAAATTGCCACGTATTGGTGGTGAAGGCATAAACAAATTCAGAAATCTGCACATCGCAATTAAGGATATACACATTGTTGTTTATAACAAATATATATTGAAAATTCTGAACCCAAGAAGACTCTATATTATTTTACAGGTGAAGTATCAATGCTGGAAGCAGATGTAGTCTTAGGCCATGTGATTGGGAAGGACGGTCCCCCCATACCAATTATGGCACATCCACCAGCAACCACGTCTGATCTCACACTGGGCGACTTCCTGTCAGCTGTTGCTCAATATAACAACGTCAATTCAAAATCGAAACAGAAGGGAGTGAAGTTAGACTTCAAGTGTATAGAGGTGTTTGAAAAGAGTCAAGAGATCATAGCACCATTTAGTAAACCTGAAGTGAGTTTGCTCAAGTAGTAGATAAACCAGAATATATTAATCTATTTAAATGTTAAGTTGAAAGATTCCAGTGTGCGCTTGCGATGATATCAGGTCAGAAACGATCTAACAAGTTGCGGGATTGTCCATGATTTGGGTAGGCCAGACATGAATTGAAAACAAAAATTCATATCAAGTTAACCGAGCAAATATTGTCAGTGATGTTTGTGTATTTCTTTTAAGTATTGCAGGGGACACTATGAGGAAAACAAAGACAAGCAATTAGGAAAGTCGATGAGATTTTCTGATTGAATGAATATGTATTTAATTATATTTGAAGGCAATCGTTACTGTAACGATTGTTGTAAGGTCGTCACAACTAAGTCAAAGTTAGCAGCGAAAATTTTAATTGATAATCATAATTTTGCCAATCTGACTTAATTGACCTGTGGGTGAGTAAAGCGAATCTTTAACGCTCTGCAAGTTTACCTAATACAGTGATGATTTCAGAATATTATTGGGGCTGCCACGAGTGCCACGGTACTATAGCACATTTAGAATCTTTGTGAAAGCTCACACAGATAAGTTTAAATTGAAAGCCAATGTCTGCAAAAAATCGAATCTAGAGTGAGGTGCTTACTTGGTGGCTCCAACGGCCTTCTGAAAACTATTGCTTACGACGTTTTCCTTTACCATTAGCACATGTAACGAAATGCAGATTAATCCAGAAAAAACTGCTTAACCTGTGCAAGTTGCTATGACTTCAACCATGGTGCTTCTAACTACGTGCAAATCTAACATTGATTATACACGCTTGTTATTCCTGGTCATGCTTACAGAGGAGTTGTGCAATTCGAGCCTGTCGGTCCCCTTTTTGACTAGCACAACGATATGACTGGCAACGACCAGCTGTCGAAACAGTGAGTCACATAAAGGGCCCGCGTCCGCGTCTCCATTCCCTATAATTAATCTTAATTGGATGCAATTAAAGTGCTGTCTCCGACACACCCTGTGTGAATTATTGTCCTTGTCGGGGCCCTTCGTGGAAATTTCAAATTATCTTTATATTAAATAGAATTGAAATCTTTTGTTGGTCGGTTATATAGCCGGTATTTTTGAATTTCATGATTTTAACTTGATTAAAAGGGCGAGGGAAGAATCCTATGCACCCTCACTAACTAGGTGGCTATCGGCTGAAGATGACAATTTTTTAATTGTCTGAAGGAGACAAGGAGATAACCCATTTGATGGGAAATGACCACCGCCGCCTACGGGTGTTTGCAATACTAATGGTGTTGCCAACTCATTATTATCCTCGACGAAATTTAAGGATGCCCTTCTTAAACAATTCCATGTCGTAGCGTAGATGGGAAATTGCCTTCACGTCGTTACTGTACGTGAAATAAATGTTCTGAAAAACCGTTGCGTAGCTCAAAGAAGTGAGGATTAACGTCCCGTCAATAGCGAGCGTTAAGACGTTACAAATTATCTGTTAGCACCAGGTCGGTCAATTGCTTCAACAACTATTCTTCGTTCAGACAATAGCGAAAATGAAAGCAAAACATGTATCATTTGACCTGTGTGGACACTCGCGTCCCTTGAGAAGTATCCTATTTATCTGTATAATAATAGGTATACATATATATATACACTTCAAGTGACTTGAAAGCAGGTATTAATAATATTTTCTTCTTCAGATCACCTTTCCTCTATGGCTGAATGCAGACATCCTCGCTGGGCCAGTAGACGCGACCACCAAGCCAGTGGACGCGGACAAATTCATCGAGCTGGGCATGAATCACCCCAGGACTGTTCTCTCCATCGGCTGGACTACCAACTACGGCGGGAACATCACCGAAGGGGAGTACAGTAGAGAGGAGATCGGCACAATGCTTCGGAAGGTCAATGAGCATAAGATCAACCAGACTGTCACTTTTCCGGTAAGTTAATTGCTTCATCTGGACGGTCTGAGAGTTTTAAATTATGAACTGAATTCCGAACTCAGAGAATTTTAATGGCGATTAAAGAAGAAGAGTGAATAAAATGTATAACATACAAAGGTTGTTTGATCTTCCAGAGTTGGCAGTGGGAATTCATAGGCGCCAATTACTTGAGAATAACTAATTTATTTATTGTAAGACTAACTGACCCGGCAAACTTCGTACCGCCTCAGAATAACTTTTTTCATATTTACTCACCTTTTAAACCTTCCCTGTACTTCCACAAATAATTCAAAACCAAAATTAGCCAAATCAGTCCAGTCGTTATCGAGTTTTAGCGAGACTAACGAACAGCAATTGATTTTTATATATAAGATTACAAGCAGTCGGTTGAAGTCGGTATTCAAAATGTAAGTTGAAAAATGGATGTAACGTTCTTCTTGTGTCACGTTGACGTTTGATGCTTGAAGTTATAGTCGCGTTCGCAACAAAGATTTAAAAAGTGGTGGCTGTCTGCAACACCAGAGGTGTTGCCAGCTTTTAGGATGGAATAGGGGAATGAGATAGAAGGATCGAATACAGGGCCAGCCCTGGCTTTTTTGTCGCCGTAGGCAAACTCGGAAATTGCCGCTTTCACCGAAGCCTAAGAAAACTAAAGGAAGTCTTCTATATAGCTTTCTTCTTCCAGAACTCTGTCTATTCGTGTTGCATGTACTTGTTGATTACACTACTTATATATTATCTAGATTCAAGTGAACGAATCGAAATATATTTGTTGATGTTAGAATAGAATATTGAATAGAATTTCTTTATTGCACACAACAAAATAATACACATGAGTTAACAAACATTTAATTAGTACAATCGGCGGTCTTATAGCTAACAGCGAATTCTTCCAGAGAACCATCTGGAGATAATTTCACATTTAACATTAAATACAAATATATGAACATAAAGTTACATACACATACATAAATTAATGTTTACAAATTTAGATAGTGATCTTTGAGGAGTTTATTAAAAGATGTAAGTGACTTTGCACTTCTGATGCTCATTGGTAATGCATTCCACAACCGAGTTGTTTTTTTTTTTGCTTTAGTAGTTCGAGCGTTTTTGCAGACATTTTTGCCGCCGTAGACAGTTGCCGTGCCTACCGTCTCTTGCCACCCCTGATCGGACAGGAGGAATAGGATAAAGAGGATGGATTACGGGATTGGAATAAAGGGATAACATAATTCTTTATTTCCTCTTTAAGTACACAGTGAAACTTAAAACTAGTAACAACATTAACTAACGAGGCTGGTGCTTGAATGAGGTTAAAAACAAACCTGTAGTACAGGTCACCAGGATCAACCCGTTGGCCTTGATATTTGGCTAATTAAGAAAAAAAAAATAAAAAAAATATATATATATATATAGAGAGAGAGAGAGAGAGAGAGAGATAACACTTTATTGCACACCAAAATATACAATTACAAAAACAGATCATATTTACAATATTTTCTAGGCAATACAACAGGAGGCCTTATCGCTCAAAGCGATCTCTTCCAGGCAACCTAAATGAAACAAAAAAATTGAATCAGGCGATATAGGTGGTGCAGAAAAAGGCAATAGCTACATAAATACTCAAACTAGTTTAAGGAATGAATATACAAATACATACATATATACATAGTCATATATATACAATAATACATAAGTTATTATTATAATAAATGTATTAGCATGATTATATTCTGTTAATCAGACATAGCTATTTGTGGACAAATAGTGTTTTCTGAGCAAATTTCTAAATATTGGTAATGATTTGGCCTCTCTGAGTGTGAGTCTGAGTGAGGCAGCATATTTCAAAGTTGGACAGACAGCACCGTAAAAGAATTATCATAACAAGATGAAGTGTGTGCAGGCGTCATAAGTTTTCGGTACGTTTCATGGCACAAATTATGGGCAGTGGATAGGCGAAGGAATTTAAAACGTTCCTTAAGGTAGTGGGGACTATTAGGAGTAAATAATGTTATAAAGGAGAGTGAGAATATGAGTATTCCGGCGAAAATAAATGGGAAGCCACTTGAGTCTTTTACGATATTCGAAAACATGGTCATATTTTCGCAATCCAAATATGAACCTGATACAAAAATTCTGAAGCCGCTCAAGCTTGTTCAACTGTTCTATATAGCAGGCGTCAGCGTAATCAAGTTATAGGAAGCAAGAGAGACTTAGCAATGCTGTATAATTATTATAAGTAATTGTGTTAGAGTGAGCCCTTCAAGTGCTTAGGTGTGATGTATTGTCTGTGTATCTGTAAGTTCGCATAGATGATGTAAGAACAAGTATGTGTGATTGAGCGAGAGTGAATGAGTCAGAGAATGTTAAGAACCATATGGCGTATAAGAAGTGCCAGGTAATATTGGAGGGGATTAGGAAATAACGTTGGTAGTGGAAAACAGTATAGTCATTTAGGAATATACAAGAGGTCTTCAGTGGACTGAATAGAATGGGGACGACAGGAAAGGAGGAGGAGGAACTAGGTCATTGGAACTCTTACATGAGTGAGGAGCCTCATATAGCCTAGAGCTAGTCGTGTTTAGTGTGATGACACATAAACACGACTAGCTCTAGACTATTCGTTTAATACCGATATTCTGTGAGAGCGTGACATCACACTGATCGAGCGGCCCTAAAAGCTGTAAATAAAATAATGATAAAAAAATTGTCTTCTTTCAAAGGTACGGGCTGGTCTAGCATCCAACAGCCAACCGGTCCTCCTCGATCTACTCCGGGAGACATCGTCACTAAACTCTTCAGTAACTGTGTGGTCCAGCGAAGGTGACGTTGTAGAGGTTGACCGTCTGAAGGCTTTGCTCCTCACCGTAGGATTGGAGAGGACCTACCTTGATGTCCCCCAGGAATTGGCTGGCAGAATCCACCTCCCACCACCAGACACCACCAAGAACTGAATTAGATATTATATTTACCAAGTATAGGACTATTCGTGTTTTATTTGTCCAAAGTTCCTGGCCTGATAATGAACTTTTCAAATTCAAAAGTTTTTATTCAAAATAAATTCCACTGGAGAAAACTTTTTGAAGATCATACATATAAGTTATAAATTAATTTTAATTCCTATTCTATGTATACCGCTTCGCAACGTGTTATTGCTGTTAAGAAGAAGAAGCGGCAAGAAACTCCCCAGCAACACGTCTAGCGTTATTTAGTGTTCTGGGTCTCTGGGATCGACCCTAAAGTTGTCTACTATGTTTTAATCGTAATTCGTATCGTCATAAATAATGAACGTTGTTTTAATCACTCCCTTTTCTTATAGAATAGAATAGAATATACTTTATTACACACAATGTTACAAAAAAAATTCATACATACAATCTTAATGATAGTACAATGGGCGGTCTTATCGCTGGGAGCGATTTCTTCCAGACAACCTTTGTATGGACAGAAACTCGGTATGGATGGGGGTATGCAAGAGATATAATCTAATATATAAAATTCTCCTGTCACGGTGTTAGTTACCAAACTCCTCCGAAACGGCTGAACCGATTTCTATGAAATTTTGTGTGCATATCGGGTAGGTCTGAGAACCGGACAACATCTATTTTTCATACCCCTAAATGATAAGGGTGACCCACCCCTAAATATATTTTTTAATTCTTTTTACAAAATTTCTTATTTATATTTTATTATGATTTAGCATTGAAAAAATATATACAACCCTACATTTTCATCCTTCTACCAACAACTCCTATTTTTTAATAGCGATATAAGTACTTTAATAATTTTCTACTCTGTTTGTTCAAGTTGATTCGAGTTTAGATTAACGTTTGGTCCCGGTAGATGACGCTGCAATCGGGTTCTAGAATTTTATTTTTTAAACGCAGGACAAAGTCTGCCGGGTACAGCTAGTATAAATAAAATAAAATAAAAAGCCTTTGTATTTGGTCCATAATGTTTATTATGGACCAAATAGACATTATGTCATACAATAATTTTAAAATGTCTTTTTTTTAATTTGTCAATTTATTATTATTATATTTTTGGACCCCCCGTCGGGGTAAAGGCCTCCTCCAGGTTCGCCCAGTGCTCTCTGTCCGCGGCCACTGCGAGCCACCTTGGGCCCGCGACGGCACGGATGTCGTCGTCCCAGCGCTTATCAAGAGATATAATATACTACAACTAAATAACATTATTATTCAGTTACAAATTTGAGATAGTGTTGTTTCACGAAGTCATTAAACGAATGCACAGACTTGGCTTGTTTTATGTTTTGAGGTAGTCGCTTCCAAAGCCAGCTTGCGCAGTGAATGATTTGTCATAAAACTGTAGTATGTGGTAGGCGTTATAGTTTTCTTTCTTTAAATTACACAAACACTATGACAACATCTGCTTTTAGTTGTACAGATTATATTGTTCAATAACAATTCGGTTTAACTTTCGTAATGTAATCTCAGCTTTGATTACAATTAAACCGACTTTAAAACAAATTGAACTTATCTAAAATAAAACGAATACATATAAGGGGTCATCCACAAATTACGTCAGGCGAATTTCATGATTCCTCCATGATTTCCTCCCTCGTCACAGCTGGTCACATTCGTGAGACTCCTCCCTCCCTAGTGTGACATCACATATTTTACAACAAGAAAGCATTAATTAAAGCAGCAGTTCAACACAAATTTTGTGTTCAATTTAAACACTATTCACATACAGAGAGTTGAAAATATTTTGAAGTTTATTCAATTTTGAAATCTGACGTCACCAAATTTCAGGACCCCTGCCACTCCTTGTCACCCCCCCCCCCCCCCTTAACGTGTGACGTAATTTATAATACTATAATAGTATTCTCTTTCATACTATAATACAACATTCGGTCCAGTCCGATCAAACCGCTTTCGTAGGGAATATACCTACAAGGCTGGCAGCATTACCTCACTGAAAACACTAATGAGCGAGGTAAGCACCAGCCTTCCCGTCGCCTGTGGCGTTAACCATTCTCTAATAATTTTAAAGGTCCTTGGGCACTTAGCCCCCACGGACCCAACGTCTCCACCACAACGGCTCAAATATGTAACCTGTTCCAAGAGTCACATAATGGCGCCGTTTGAGGTGGCAGTGCGACCGACCCCGACGCCTCGATCGCTGTTGAAACTCAACGAGCTCAAGTAAGCCACCATAGACCCCCAATAAACATGCATAGACTATCCATTTGAATTTTCAATTTTATAAAACATTAATGCAAAATAACCATATGACTTCTAAGTACGTGCAGCGAAAACGAGTAAATAATAATGTTACGACCGACAAAGACCAATGCACACCTGCAGTTTATTACCTTTTCGGCATTTGGACTTCTTTTGTTTACCTTATGTTTAAAATTTGTAATTAGAAAACAGCCTATTGTGTATTGTACTCGTTTATGGCCGTTTGCAGGCATAATTAGGCAGGTGTGCAGATTATGAATTCTAAGAAATTCAATTTACGCGGGCGGGCAGCCATATAGTATCGGGGCAGTCTAGCGATGGTCACAAGCAAGACAAGACTTGTGTACATTCGATAAGCTATATAGTGACGGACTTTGCGCGTGTCATTGAATCGTGTATTACGTTTGTACTGGTTGAGTCCAGTTATATTTGTGCCTGTATTATACGTGTTTGTATAGTTCTAATAAATTCTATAGTAATTCCAAACGGCATTTTAATTCGGGTCCCGCACTCGTAACAATAATAACGGGTTTATGTTATCCTCATCTTCATCATCTTTATTTATTATCAAATGACAGTGAACAATTAAGACAATCAATACACGCAGCCCTCTGGGTACGCTTCCCTCTGCAAGTGATTTATTACATAGTTTGTATTAAGTTATTTATAACTAAGTTTATTTTTAGTATCATTAAAAGAAGTACAAATAATTTAAATACCAAAGGTAATAAAACACATGTTCTACAAGGGATTAAAGAATTATACATTCTCCGAATACGCTGTAGCAATATTTATAAAATATATAAATAAAATTGAAGTGTCTGTTTGTAATGTCAAAATAACAGGATTTTACTAAATGCACATGAAAGTATGTACGGTACTTGTATCAAGAAATCAATTTTTAAAATGTTTATCTGTCTGTCTATTTGTTCCGGCTAATTTCTGAAACAGCTGCACCGATTTTGACGGGACTTTTACTGGCAAATAGCTGATGTTATAGGGAATAACTTACGCTACTATTATTTTAGAAAAAAAATGAAATGCTCACGCGCACTCCGCCGCTGTCGCCGCACCAGAAGACAAATTAAATTAAATTCTACGCGGATGAAGTCGCGGGTACCAGCTTGTCTACAATAGATTCCAAAATAACTCAATAAATAAATTAGGGTGCGTACACATTGGAACACGCACGTCCGCACCGCCACTTTGCGCGTTGACCAACGGTAATTGAACGTGTGAAACCTAAATCTGTCGAGTTGTAATTGTTATTAATTGTTCTAGGAACGCACTGCGGCAGTGCATGACAACAGAAGTTGTAAAGCAAGCTCAATGTTGATTAATGATGTATTTAGCTTGAAGCTTCTATTTATCGATGACGTGGCTCCATTCTTAAACGCTTACGCACAACTGTAAGATATACTAGACCTAATTCTACTATTTCAATATGTTAGCGTTGCGAAGATATTCGAAGTACGATTCCATTGCCGTAGTAGTCAAAAATTAGTATTCTACTAAATCCACAAATTCTTTCTCGATATCGTCGCGGCAGAATAATTGTAGAAAACACAATTAGTTATACAATTCAACTAAATAAAATTACACATACAAATTAAAATTGAACAATAAAATCTAGTGCCAAACGAATATTAAAATGACACCAAAAATTTTAAACATTTATTTCGCCAGATTTCGCTTATATAAATATTTATAAAACAGAGTGGCGTGTCACGGGCACGCCATTGGTACTGACAGAATACCGAAATCAGATAATCCCACGATTGAGACGATAGTGTCCAGCGATTTTCGGGATACTGATTTAGATACTGGTATTTAAGGTGCACTTTTTTAAAATTTTCCATCAAGTGGGCCGTCTGCCTGTCTGCTGAACTCCTACAATAAAATACAAGAGAACTAACCGCCGATGGAGGAAATGTGGCGGCGGCTTAGTCTAGCTAAAGATTACGATTATTTAAGACTATCTGTAATACTTGCAACAACTCAGAAGGGTTTATGGTAGTAAAAGAACAGCAACTGGTCACAATACTTTATAATTAGAGAACCTTACGCTTTTAACACATTACATACACTGACTATTCAAACTCGACAAGCATTTTTAGAACACCTCGACTTCCCCCTCCAATTTTACAGTAAGTATATGAAACTTATCATATTGGCACAACCGATAGCGGATTTGAGTCATTCATAAACTATTTTAATTAAAGGGTTATGCATGACAAGAATTTAATACATTATTGTTTGGATATTTAAGATAATATTTTATATAAGATATTGTATAAAATATTATACTTAAAGTTTTATATGCAATAAAATAAGTCGAATACAGTATAAATCTATCGCGTCTGCCAACATGAAAATAAAATGTAGTGAATACCGTCTACATACAATTGAGAGGTTTGAATTATAATGTATACACAATTATCACATTATACAAAGGGAAAATATTGTAACAAAATTATTGTGTACTATAGACAACTACTCTATACAAAATAGGCGCTAATTACCTAATTAATAAAAATATAACATTATGATTCAATTAAGGAAATGGCCGATTGTATCGTTCAGAAATAAGAGGGTAGGTACATAACAACATCAATTATTAACTTTAAAAAGAAACACGACAAGAACAACTTTGGTACTCAATAACTGTAACATATCTTTTTCATACTTATTATACTACCCTTGAGCGCAGCCCATCGCACATATCATACGCTGATGGCGGTCAAAACATATGATGTAATGAATCACCTTATAATATGGGCGGTACTCGTAGTCGTTGTAAATATATAAATTAAGCACTGTTTACGGTTCAATGTACATTGTTTTGCTGACGCTACGGCCTACTTAAGGCTACTTTAATATTATTATATTACTATAAATAACGCTCAAAAATACTTTGTGATTGAGTCGCTACCTAGTTGCTATCCAGTCGCTACGAGTTGCTATTAATCGTAACATACGACTTCAACAACCACTAAGTAGAAACCCAGAAATCAGCATCCAAGCTCAACTAGTACGAGAATAAATCTCTGAAAGCAACAAGGTGTAATTTCTTCACTCTGCTATAAGATAGCACCAGCGCTTTTTTATTTTATTTTAAGGCGGGGGAAATACATTTCGCACATACCGGGTCCTTTGCTAGGGATTAGACCGTTGTTGATCATGGAGGCTTTCCACTGAGGCAATCCAAACAATAATCAACCGGCTTGTGTGGAGACTCGACTAATCAATACCCCACTAAAACCATCCTCCTCCCATGTGTCCCGCGCTTATGGCAGGAAAGGCGTGAGATACAGAACGTAGTTACGCCCACACCGATCCTAGCGCACAAGTGCTTGAGAATGCCCCGGGAGCGGCAAACTCACTTCGTCAACAGGGGTGAAGACTCCTCTGCTCCCTAGATGCTAGAGGGCCCCTGCAGCGGTATTTCAGGGATCCCTCCCTGAAATACCGCTGCAGGGGTCATGCGCATACCTGCGCCTCCGGGCTCCCGACTGACGTCGGCGCCCGCGAGACGCATGCGCACTACCATCTCTCTCCCTATCTCGTTCCGCGGCCTCCTTATGAGACACTACCGTCTCGCAGAAACTGGCCGCACCCACCCACCAATCGTCGCTGTGCAGCATGGCTTGCACCAGATCGCCCAGCGATTCGATCGGTCCTACAAGTGTCTCGAGTTCAAACCTCTGAGGTGCCCATGCTGCGCACTCGACTAGCGTGTGTAACGCCGTGTCCAGCGCGCCACATTGGCGGCATTGGGGTGAAGGCAAGCAGCCCGCAATCTGACACAGATACTTATCGAAGCAACCGTGCCCGGTAAGTATCTGTGTCATTCTGAAGGTCAGGGTCCCGCGTTTCCGCGAGAGCCATCGCAACAGCTGCGGTCGAACCGCTTCCACCGTGTCAATGCCAACAACAGGGTTTTCCAACTCTACTGACCAAGATTGGATCATGGCCGCGGTTTCCCGCGTCCTGATCACCTGGAGTTCGGCCTGGCCATAGACCAGGCCACGGGCGAGGGCATCCTGTCGGGAGCGCCGAACTTTGGCTATCACGTCCGCCTGGAGAGGCCAGGGCGGATCGCCTGCCAAGAGTGTCGACGCCGTCCATGACACTGTACGGTATCCTCGGATGGTCCTCACCGCCAGGACCCGTTGTGCGCGGCACAACAAAGTCTTATTGTGGCGGTGAAGAGATAGCACCAGCGCTCCACCAACTACTGCCAGCATCCACCTCTACAAGCAAGAGCAAGTGTGAAAACTGTACAAACTGTTAGTGGTAGAATCCTATAATTAATCACTTTAAATGGAAATACATGTGCACTCGGCCCACAACTAAAATGGAAGAGAAACAAAAAAGCAACAATAGTCTTGCAAGTTACAAAATAAAAAAATATCTGATGTCGGTGTTGCCAACAACCCTGATTTCGCGAAAGGCTTCGAAAATCAGTGCAATTTAATAACAGTTTAATTCAGTTATTACACCATAGAGTATAAAAGGATTCTTTTTTAGATCAGCGTAATAGGAATAAAGAGTTGGAATCTATTATTAGGTCACGCACTCTTTATACCGAATTCTACACAAAGGGGGCGTTCCACTAGTAGCTCACAGCGCCCAAAATGCTCCGTCAACCGTTCCACATAGCGACCACGGTCGTTGTAGTCGTGGCGAAAACGTCACTTAGACGTCATTATTTTCGATCACACAGCGCTCACAACGCCCCATGCCAAGAGCTGGGTCGTGGCGAGCGTTGACCACAGAACATGAATTCTCTGTATTGATTGTCATTGAAAAAGGCGCGATTTTCAAATCAACCAATGATATTTGTGTATTTCGTCGTTAATGACATCAACGCTCCATAATCCGTTCCACTAGAGTTTATTATTGTAACGCCCGCAAGCAAGTGGAACGGGAAATTTCGCGGTCGTGAACGTGGTCGTTGTGAGCCCCTTGTGGAACAGTGTAATGAAAGGTTTATTAATGAGGTGCATATTTAGCTTGCAGCGTCAATTCATCGATGACGTAAGTTCATTATTAACGAAAAGCATGCGCATTTGATTATGTAGGTACTTGTACATAATCAAAGGCATGCGCTGAATAGTCCCTTGACTTGTTTAAACTGACAACCGAAGTTTATAACGACCGCTATTTAGTGTGACTATTGGAACTCTCACTATAAGTGTTTTTGAGTTATTATGACTAGGCACAAGCGAGTACACCAAAAACATGATCCTTGATTGATTGATGCGTTAATTGATACGTGATTATTATTAAAATAAAATATTTCAAATAAACGTCTTCTAGACCTGTCTAGATTTTAGTAAAACTTCTAAATGACCTCTCCGTAGTTTTGTTTGGGAAAACAATAAAACAATCGCCGTAAACTGCATAGCCTCTAAAAATAAGGAATCAACTTGTCAATACAAACGATTCAAGTTTATCTTGGGTCACTTTGGTTGATTCGTCCAAATTGAAAGAGAAATGAAAACCGTCTAGTATAAAACCTCTTACACATTAATGATTAGAGAGAGAAATGTCGTTAGGATATCTGAGATTAGAATCCTATTTAATCTGATTGCACATAAATTGTTAACAGTTCTGATCATGTATAAACAATACAGAGAAAATTATATATATTTCTAATGCATTGGTTGTTTAACTGCATCAACGACCCGTCACGTATTTTCCAAAGTTTATTAATATAGCCATTAATTCATTTGTTGTGTTATATTTTAACAAATGTTTCCCGTCGTAACTTTATACGCGTGGACGCATTGCGCGTGCTTACAATGCCAACAATAGGGCACGGACTTGGAGATTTTTGACCCCTCTAATAAAATTCAGAACAGAAACCGTATTATACAACTATTTTTAATGATAAAAACGACTATTACTATCAACTTCGTAATGATTATGCATCGTTATCAAATCATCAAAAGTATTCTCGAATGTACGACGCGACGCCTCATGCGGCCATGGAGTTTTTCTCAATTACACTGACAATGATTAGGTAGATGGTCCTGCTATGATACATTCTAAAATTATTTAATTGTATCAAATTGATATTATCCGTGCAGGAACGAAGAAAGAATACAATTCCTTGCGGCTGGGTGGCCTGTCGTAAGAGGCGACAAAACAACCCACAGCCAGGTGGCAGGGCATTTGCCCAACTCGATGGCTACCACCCCTGGTCTGAAGTATGTCGTCATAACAACCTTGAGTTGTGTTCCGGCATTAGTGACCAGGTTCCAGTCTCCCTTAAGAGAGCAGCAGCACATTTGTAGCAACTTTGGTGTTGCAAATGTCCATAGGCGATGGTAACCGCTTTCCATCAATTGGGACGTCTGCCAGTCTGCTGAACTCCTGCATTTTTTTTTTTACATATTATGAAGACTCCAGGGAAAAAGACGAACTTGTCACTTTTTTCGAAACTAATCTGTGAATGCGATTTTGTAGGGAATTCCCGGTAATATACGATACGATACGATAAACCGATCAAAGTAAAACACGAATTAATCTTGGAGTTATTGACGTTTAAAAAATCGTATGCAGAGAAAAAATAGCATAGTATACCTATTCTATTCTATTTTTGGCGTTTTGGCTTCAACGCTACTGACGCTGATTCGGCCAATGTCACAGTAACAGAGAATGTCAGGTGTTAACTCACTTAACATAGTATACCTAAAAACAGGGATAAAACAGGTTTGTCACTGTCAGTGATATATGTTACTTTTCCCTGTTAAATCTGTTTTTATTTTTAAGGTTACGTTCCACAAGAGACTCACAACGACCACGTTCACGACCGCGATTTTTCTCGGTCCACTTACTTGCCGTAAACTCAAGTGGAATGGTTATTCGATCTACTTTTTGATATGGGTCGTTGTGAGCGCTGCGTGAGCGAGTATAATGACGTCATTAGTGACGTTTTTGCCACGACCATAACGACCGTGGTTGCCATGTGGAACGGCAGACGGAACATTTTGATCGTTGTGAGATACTAAGGAACGCGCCCTAAGTGATTCAACTCATATTTTTGTTTTATTGAAAAACTTATGGATTTCCGAAGCACAAGGTTCTAAACTTAAAAATGCGATATCTCAAAATCAATGTTGCTTGACAAGTTCGGGTTTTTCCCTGGGGTCTTCGTATAAAAACAGGCTTTAAAACACCATCTTAGACTATTAATTTTAAAATGTCATAATATAAATCATTTTAATTACTGTTTAAACAATATGTGCTAGTTGACCCCTTTTACTTGTACAAAATTATAACGTAATAATTTTGCATACTCTTACAAAATCTACGAAGCCGCGATGCTTTTGTAAGATCGTAAAAAGAGTCTCAACTATTTGACTACTATGGCCGCGTTCCACTAGTAACTCACAATGCTCAAAATGCTCCGCCCGTCATTCCACAAGGCGACCATGGTCGTTATGGTCGTGGCGAAAACGTCACTAATGACGTCATCATTTTCGATCACACAACGCTCACAACGACCCATGCCAAGAGGTGGGTCGAGGTGGCCGTTGACCACAGAGCATTAATTCTCTCGATCTCTTGACATTGAAAAAGCCGCAATTTTCAAATAACCAATGACATTTGTGTATCTCGTCGTATATGACATAAACGCCACATAATCCGTTCCACTAGTTTATGATTGTAACGTCCGCAAGCAAGTGGAACGAGAAAAAAACGGGAAAATGGAACGTAGCCTGTATATCTTATTTCAAATGTTTACTGTAGAGGTAAAGTAAACCTTCTGGACTTTTTATTTTTTTATTGTTTATGGTACGAGTTCAGGAGATAAGCATACGGCGCATCCAATGGAAAACGGTTACCATAGCCTATGGACAATTGCAATACTAAAGGCGCTATAAATGCGCTGCTGTTCTCTTAAGGCAGACTGGAACCGACTGTGGGTTCTTTTGTCGCTTCTTACAACAGGCCGCCTGGCTGGCTGCAAGAAAATATATTTTCCCCGTTCCTGCATGGATAAAAATTACCCATAAAAGACTGTGACCTAGAGTATTCAGATATAATCTTGAGGAATTATAGATAAAATACAATATAACTAAGTTTTTTTCTATTGTATCAGTTTATAATGTCTTTGTTGTTTTAAATATTGTTTGAATTGTCATAATCTTGAAAATAAGCCATATATATTGCTTGAGATAAAGTCGCGAGCGATCAGATGCTGGCTAAACCAACCGCGACGACTATGTTGCTTACGCTCGCGGCTAGTGGAGTTGGTTAGTATATTATAATAGCCCTAATATTTAAAAGTTCAACACTATAAGCCGCGCGCAGAATGTTTGCCGATGACTACTCACTATTATATATTTTTCTATATACTTATGTAAAGTATATATAATAATAAATTTATTGCAACAACTATTTTTGTAACCTTTTTTGTCAACCCTACTGACCATCGACGCGTGACATCATGAGGCTATCGACAAAACGTCTGTGCACGGGTAATATCGTTAAACATTCTAGAAAACGAAAGTTTGACCTGTTTATATTTATTTTGAAATTGTTCTAAATACGTCCGCGTTGTAAATTATGTTTTAATTAATGAAAATTTACAATAATGACGATGAATGTTTAGTCAAATGTGAATTGTCCGATAAGTTGGGGTTCGGCGGTATGTGACTGTGTGTATATAGAGTAAAAATACAGGTGTGGCCGCGGCTTTGCCTGCGTTTAGAGAGCCTTTTGAGAAAAATATGTTATTACTATAGGGTGGTAATTTCCAAATCTCCAATAAATGCTTCAAATCAGATACATCATAAATGCGATAGTCTGTTTTTACATTTCACGACTAAATAGCTAAAAATACGATAACATTTTCTTAACTTTTCGCGACTTGTATACATAATAAAACTACGTTTTAAGGGTTTCAAGCGCGGTAATTTATTTGATTTTTGTTATTCCGACGTTTCGGCCTCTTTTCAGTGGCCGTGATTACGAGACAAAGATGTCAAGTGTCAACGAGTATTGTTAAAGTTTTATTTAGTTTACCTCCAACTTGTTCATTTTAATTATTTAGTTTTAATTTTGTTTATGGTTATTATTTACTCTATGGGAGCCTAATCTAATTTACCATCGTTTCGCAACATGTTATGGCTTGAAGAGGAGAAGCGGCGCAAGAAACTCTTCAGCAAACATGCCTAGCTCTAATAATTCCGTGATCACGGCCACTGAAAAGTGCCCGAAACGTCGGAATACCAAAAATGAAATAAATTACCGCGCTTAAAACCGTTAAAACGTAGTTTTATTATAAAAAAAAACGATGTTTGGCAATGAGATACGATTCTAACCTGGGCAAAAATATAGGCTACATTATTTCTTAAAAAAAACATTCTCAAAGGAGATGAAATAGGTTAATTCTAATGATAAATTATTTCTTAAGTCAGAGATATGAGAATTTAAAAAAAAACTGTCAATTACGACTGAGGACACCTCAGAAGTAAAAACTTCGTATCTGAGCGTGACGGTCACGTAAGTTCAGTGGTTCTTCCCCATCTCAGAAGTGCACAACGTGCCTAAAGAAGTCTTCACTTCAAAAAAATAAATGCGAACTCGCAAACAAATACGAAAATTGAAAACGAAAAACAACACATAGCACTAGTTAGGTTAATATACATAGGTATAGACATAAGGCACACACTGCACATGCATTTCCTCACAACACCAGCTTGTAACAGATACACTCTACATTAGTATAAGTTTAGTATTAAAATTAGAATAAATTAATATAATAAGTTATTCGTAAGGTACAACATAAACATACACCCAATAAATGTCACACACAATAACAAATAAGCGTGTATAAACTTTAAAACTTTTTTTCTAAATTAAGTTGTAAAAATGATTACGGAACTAGGGTCCGTAGAGATGTTAATAATGTTACAAGTTGGGCCAAATACAAGGGATGCACATCTGCCTGCCATAAAACCTGGTTTATTGCCCTTCCTCTATTCGTAGTTGTTTTGTTTAGACAATAGCCTATTGTTATTATACTTGTTTATGGCCGTTCGCAGACATAATCCTGCAGGTGTGCAGAATTATGTTTTCTGGGAATAGCGTCGATGGTGGCGCAGGTGTAATTCGTGGAAATCATTGTTTACACGGTCCTAAGCCGAGTATAAAGGGGTGTCCGAACAGAGAGATGGGCAGTCAGGCGATGACTACGATACGAGTAAGACGTTTGTAGTACTCTCGATTAGCGATATAGACGACGGACTTTGCGCGTGTCAAATTGCATTGAATCGTGCAGTATGAACTGGTTGCATCCAGTTTTATTTGTATTTGTTTTATACGTGTTTGTACAGTTCTAATAAACTCTATAGTAATTCCAATGGCATTTATTTTAATTAGAGTCCTGTAGCTCGTAACAATATTAAAAAAATTAAAAAAAACACGAACCCAGTCGCGGGACACAGCTAGTTACACGTAAAAATATACTAAAAGACAAGAGCGGTGTCACCGGCGCCGAATAGTCTGGTGAAATCTAAACAACGGAAGGCAAAATTAGGTCAGTTGGGTTGAAATATCAACAGATGAACTAGGCGTGGCAACAAGCCAACATTATGTATAAGTTGACCTGTTGTTGCCAATTATATTAATTACTAGCTGTGCCCGCGACGTCGGCCGTGTGGATTTATTTTTACGGAACCTTCAGCTATCTGACAGTGAAAGTCCCGTCGAAATCGGTCCAGCCGTTTCAGAGACTAGCCGCAACATCCAGACAGACAGATTGCAGAATCTCCTGATGCGAATCGTCCCTGATTTTTTCACATTTTTAATTACAAACAGACACTTCAATTTACATATCTGTATACATTTAGACAATGTTAATCTTTTATTATATAAATCAGTGCATTTGTTTACCTAGGTGTATCAAAAAGTTCTTAGAAGTGTTTATATAAAACCTTTTTGGGAGAAGTTCATATATTCAAATTAAAGAGTGTCAATATTTCCAAAATTAAAAGAGGAAATTCGAAGAACTAAATTTCTCGATAATGACGCGGTTATAGGCTACCGTAAAAGAGTTTTTCGAGACTAAAGAAAAACATTTTTTTTACCCAAGGAATAAGGAAGTTAGAAACGCGTTATTCTAAATGCATAACATTGGAAAACAATATAACAAGAATAACAACATAACGGCTTGTGCCGCGACGATGGCAAGAGACCGGATGGGATGACGTTAGTACCTTGGAAGATGGGCCGGCCCTTAGTATGGGATGCTACTTGCGTTGACACTTTGGCGGCGTCCCATCTTTCAAGTACGTCCACTACCGCCGGTTCTGCTGCAGCCGAACAGAAGACCTTCAAGCGCCGCGAGTATTAGCTGTGTTTGGGTGGAAACTCTGGGTCCGTGGGGTCCTAACGCTCTAAAACTTTATCGAGATGTCGCCGAACGTTTAATAGACCTCTCACGCGACCAAAATGCTGGCGTCTATTTTGCTCAAAGGCTAAGTATTGCTGTTCAACGTGGTAACGCCGCCAGCCTTTTGGGAACGTTCCCAGTAAGTGACGTTGGTTGTGACCAATATTTTATCTATAATTATGCCCCCTATTAGTTCTAGTTTTTAATTTTAAGTTTATTTTTCATACTCTAGTTTAGTTTTAGTATATACTTGTATTTTTCTTGTTAAAAATTTTGAATTATTTAATATTGATTCCAAGAACTTTTTGATTCACACTCATACAAACCCTCATCAGCATCGAGTTATAGGCAAACGGCCCACGTGCTGGAAAGTGGTTACCGTTGCCTGTAAATGTATGTAAGGTGCGAAGCCAATGTTTTGCCAGCCTTTAGGAAGGGATAGGAGGGTGGAATGTCGTACAGTACGGGGTAAGGGGTGTGGGAGGATCCGAGAGGAAGAATAGGATATGGAAGTGATTGAATAAGGGGGACGAAGAAGTGGGCTATCGGAACTCTCAAGGTACTTAATCTTCTCAACTTCGACGATGTTCGAGTGCAAGACCAAACTTTCCACGTTGTTTAGGCGCTACCTAAAAAACTTACACTTATGCCGATCTTAGACGGTTCATTTATGTCTTTCAATTGGAATAAATCGACCCAAAGTGATCCATATAATCAGATATTTATATCATTCTATGCCATTGAACACGGCGCGTTCAGAGAGCTTACTCTCAAGCGTCTTTCGTCGTTCATTTTCGTTTTAGAACTGCTTTTGTTTGTATTTAAGTACATTTTCCATTATATGATCCATTTATTTAGGAGGGTTGAGAGCAAGGCCTCAGTTCCGTGCATTTCAACCAAATAGATTGAATTTGCTTGTCCCGTCTAAAATTAGCATAAACGGAGACCGAAGCGAAATCCAACAAAGAACATATTGAATTGGTTCCACATTCTTGTGTCTAGTGGTTTTCTCGCGTGTTCGCGATATTTCCGCAGGAATGTGGAGTGGGGAGCGCCCTCGTGTAGGGTAATTCTTCTTGTTGGCGGAAGAGTGTCCAACGCGCATCATTGGCCGCGACCAGCTTTTTCTAAACTAGTGCTAGATCACCCATGTTTGACTACAATTGATTGATTAGCGCTCATTATTATTATCAACAAAGCAGTTGAAACGGAAAAATTCTTTAAAAGCTATATTTAAAGAGAAACCTGGTTGCGACCAATGACACGCGCGGTTGTGCGCAGGAGAATCACCGAGGTACATAAATTAAGACTATTCTACAGTTAGGTTAGATATTAGACATAATGTGCGGTAAGGAATGTAACAGAATCTCATCCACGGTTAATTAAATCAGAAACGGGGATGCTTTGTTATTAAAATTCCCATTGTGAGGTCCCGGCATTCCTCTCAATCTGCGATGAAAGTGCCGCTGCAAACAATACGTATTAAAAAATAAAACAATTTCAACTTTATTGTGCAAGTAATAAGAGTGATAACAAACGGATAAAGTAATGTGGTATTAATATAATACTCATAATACATTCCCAATTTTACATTTTCAACTTTAAACACCTACGAATAAGAACCATTCGAAAGCATTTAGGAAAGGGTTGCTTAGAACATAAATCAATTTTAAAGTGCAGCCATATTAGGGAATTTTAGACTATATAGAATGGTAATAAGATAGTAAATAAATGCACAAGGAAAAAGCCGGAAAGGGTGTCGACCTTAAACATATGGCGACCACGTGACTGTGGTTCCATAAAGGATATTTTAAAGGTTTACAGTAAGTCAAATCCGAAGGGAATATGATTTTTTTATTGCATGAGTTCAGCGGACAGGCAGACGACCCAACTGATAGAAAGCGGTTACCGTCGCCAATGAACATTTGTAACACCAAAAGTGCTACTAATGTGCTGCCGCTCTCTAAAGCGCGACTAGAATCTGGCGACTAATGCAGGAACACAACTCAAGGTTGTTATGGCGGCATTCTTTAGACCAGGGATGATAGCCATCCAGTCGGGCTAATACCCTACCACCTGGCTGTGGGTTGTTTTTGTCGCCTTAAGAGGCGAAGGCCTGTTGTAAGCAACAGGCTGCCCGGCCGCAAGAATTTGTATTCTTTCTCCGTTCCTGTACGGATAAAATTATGAAAAGTTACTAGGAAATACTATTTCCTAAAGTTTAAATTGGACAAGGTCTAACTTCTTTCATAAATCAGCAAACACACACATTGTATATTACTAAATTAATTCATTTGTTTTATGGGTAATATACAATGGTCAACTTTGGAACCGATCTCATACCCAGACCAATTAAACAGCAAAAAATTCGTTTAAGAGATTTACCTTGCCTGAATCAAACCCGAGTCTGTCTGTGTTCTAGTGAACTAGGCGGGCCAATGTTTTGACTACTTTTTTATTGTTATAAAAGCAGGGGGAATACATTTAGTACGCTTCCGGGTCCTTTGCTGGGATTAGACCAAAGCGAAGAGAGTTGTCCACTGAAGATGGCGCAAATAACAGAGTCATTCGCCGGCGTGTGTGGAGACTCAGCAAGGTAACTCCAACTCACCCCTTCATTTTAAATCAGTAATTAATCTTGAGTCAAAATTGAGGCCCAATGCATCAAAATCGGACAAATGTACACGCATATTGAAGGATTCTGTAGTAGAAAAAACATTTTTCAAAATTACTTATAAAATAATAATTTTTAATCTATCTGCTTATTGACTCTAGCCTCCATCTAATCTAGAATACGAGCTTTAGGGCCAATTTTTTCCAATCACCAGATATAAGTTATTCTATAAAATAAAACACAATACGGAAAATAAATAAAAAAGTTGAATTGTTTCACTTTTGAATTTATTCAGGTTATAATTTATTCGTCTGATAACTTTTATCGGATGATTGGAAAATCGGCCCTTAGAATAACAGATTCAGAATCAGATTACCTTATCCTTATTATTTCTAAAATCCTGTTCTTAGTTTTTTTTTGTTAATTTGAGTCCATCCTGATGTTACTTCGAGTCATATTGCGCGTACGCATCGCCAAGGCCCGGACTATATCGAAACTTTTTAGAATGCATGTATTATTTTTCAAATTTATATGTTCTGTCATTTTTTGTTTCTTTGTCACTTGAGAGTAAAATTCTTCAATATATATTTTATACACAGAAGCTAATTTTAGTTATTACGATTTCGCTATTAAGTATTTACACTATACAAAGTAATCCACAACAAGTTATGTACTTTGAGAAAATAATTAGTTAGGTAAATAGTCGATTTGGTTAGATTCTAGATAAGTACTATCCTATTTTTATCTATATTTGGCCTAGATTATGCTTAAAATGTTTTAAATAATAATCTATTATACAATTCTAAAAACAACTGAAATATACTATATAAACGATGAAGAACACGATGCATTTTTTAGATTTCTTGTCTATTTGTTCGGGATTTACGTAAAATGTATTGGGTTGATTTCGATGCGTTTTCGCTGATTGACAGCAAATTTTTAGACTTAAAATCTGCGCTACTTTTTATCCCGGGTATCCCGCGGGATTTTTTCTGGAAACTATTTAAAATGGCCGAATTGAAAAAATATGTCGAATTCAAATTCAATTCACTAATCGATAGCAAATTTTACGTAATAAAATGTGTGATATTTTAATCCCGGGAATTTTCCCAGGAGCGGTTTAATAGTTGTTCGGTGCATAAAAATTAGCTTATTCCGATACAGTTTTCAGTAAAACGATAGCTTACATTATTTTTTAAATACTACGGTATCTTGTGCCCCGGGAATCCTGCGGGAATTTCAAGTCAAGCGTGGACGAAGTCGCGGGCGTATCTCATAAAATTAAAGAAAAATGATAAAAAGTGCCATCTAGTTATTCTATATTTGGCTTGGAGGAAGATGTTTATGACGAATGTTCAATTTTATGTTTAGATGGATTTTTTGACAGAAATGAAATATCTTAGGCTTGTGATACTGATTCCGCTTCACCTTGACATTATCTATGACTTTATTGTCATTCATAATTTGTAAGCCGCGGTGCAGACGAGGCGAATCCGCTACCACTAATTAAATAAACATTTTGTTACCCTACAACTTTTGTATTCACAGCTTTAACTGAGTAACATTAAAATGTTAAAATTAAAAAAAAAAGAATTTTAAACAGTTTTATATGTGTTGTAGAACTATGGAAGAAAAATAGTAGGAGTGGCTGACAATGGGCTAATAAAAAGTTACCTAGTCTAGAAAGTTTTTAAATTCTAAATGACTGATGTATTTTTCACTCGATTCTAGCGTTATATTATTTAAAAATAATATATATATATATATATATATATAGAAGAGAGGGGGGGGGGAGTTAACACTTTATAGCACACGAAAATAGACAATTACAAAAACATACCATATTTACAATATTTTCTCAAAGCGATCTCTTCCAGGCAACCTAAATCAAAGAAAAAATATAATTAAAAAGAAATATATTAAGATGTAATTTTTGATTGGTATGGTGTACAAAATATTCCAACAGTTAAATCAATTTTCATGAAATAGGTCAGAAATATTTTGGGCGTCTAACTCAGTTGCGTTGGCTCAGCAACCCAAAGTGAGTCTTGGCCTTCACTTTCCTCTGTCCTGCACAGTGTATTTTGGGAGTTTAAAAACCAGTATATTTTTCAAGATAACGCCAGAGTTTCGAGAAAAAGAATTTATCTATACATTGTACAAACAGTACCAGATTTAATAAATACAACAATGTCTAAAGATTTCACCTAGTTTTATTATGTTCTACGAGCCATATCTGCTCAATGATATACTGACCTCAAAAATTAAACTGCATAAAAGGTCGTATAGATCCATATAAGGTGGGAGTTGATTGATTTTACTTCAATCATACAAGTAAAATATCTCTTCAATACGTGTTTTGAATGAAAGATAAGTTGTTGGTCAGTAACTACTTATCAAATAATTGACTGCATACCTACAAGATTGTACGTAAAACATGATGGTAAAAACAGTTATAACACCATTCAACAAGACCACAATTTTTGCATGCGACGTACAAATTAGAGTCCATATAAATTTTTACTAATCTATTACATTATTAAAATAATAATGTTACAAGAATAACCAAGTGTTTTCATAAAATTATGTAACGCTTACGCCGTGTACACACAGGCCCAAAAATCCAACAAATAGGTTTCGTTTGCTTCCAGTAGTTTTATGAGGTTTCGTCTTTTGTCGACAGTTTCAATTTCTTTGATTTTACCGCCAAGTGGAAGTTTGCCGGCGAACCTCGACAAACGATTGTTGATCTTCGTCGAGCCTTTGTGTAGGCGGCCTTAGATCAGCCATATTGTAGCTAGTGCTGAGGCAGAGTCGATATTTTTATAGATATTATATTTAATTTAAAGAAATTTTAGAAACCGTTCGAATTAATTTTGTATTTTAGATATGATTCTTTAGGATTCTGTCTTAGCCCGCTCAACCACAGAGGCCGCAATGTATATTAAAACTTTGATAATACAATTGTTATAGACTTTCTATACAAGCAAAGAAGTCGAGTAATCCCGTTTTTCGACGTGACTGTACGACTCTAATACGAAATTGTAGGAACAATGAGATTAAATACCACTCTTTTGTATTTTCAAGGAATTAGAATTTCTCAACTTTATTATGTGAGTGAAATGATTTTTTTGTACTCTTTTTGACAAGGGTTTATTCAGCTGAGAACATCAAACAAATTGTGTAAAATTTTAATAAATTATATATTATAAAATTAAATAGACATTTTATGTAATTTTCGTATAATTGTGTTTTTTTTTTGTAATTAACTATTTGAGCTAATTTTTATTTTATTATACAAATTATTTTTTAGTGGAAACTTGATTGATATATGTATTAATTTTGTGTTTTATATTTAAGAATATTAATTATTGTATGTTTACCAAACAAATTAAATAAATAAATAATTTTTGTACCAAGTTTGGGAAGTAGTCTTAACTGGAGTTCACATTCACAAAATTATGAAACATACGCCACACTGTTGTTAGTTAACTGACTGGCTAATATTACTTTCATTTTGTTTTTTTCAGTCGATGTTCTTTTCCTAAATTTATTCGCCAGAACTAAATAAAAAATTCTCGAATAATTTTTACTATTTTAGCTGCTCTTTAGTGGTAGGCTAGTACTTATAAAAATACTTATTATATTTTTCACCTTCACAATTATATGCTTTATCGAATAATAATGATGCAACACCCTTGCGATAAAATTTTAAACGATCATTTTTAACGAAAGTAGTTTCTAATGCGGCTCAACAGTTTTAAGAGATTGCTTTATTAAATGTCTTATAATATTTTCCATTTGAGCCACTTTTTTACTAACCGTCTATTGGTTTCTCTGAGTCGTTTTACTTGAAGTTGTTGTTTTCTAATGACCTCCCGAGCCTTTATCGCAGATAATTTGAATTCACGTATTTGTGGAGTATCGTAGATGCTTAGTTTATTAGGCCCTTCGCCTCGTTTGTCCTCGTCTGGCGATGATTCATCATCGGTTGGATGAGGTGATTGATTTTGTGGTGTAGCAGATTGAACAGCTTCATTAAGTGGATTTACTGGTGATTTTTTTACAATAATCTGAAAACATGATACAATACATGCCATCGCTTAGAACAAAATATTTATTATATCTATCAATTCTTATGATAGATATAATAGATATATTATGATGATTATTTTAGATAAATTTTCATGATCGCCTATTATGAAAAAACTGCTTTTTTTGACACACTGCATTAAACGACCACACTTAACAAATATTTTCGGTGAAATATACTCATTAGAATAACTGACTGCAATTGAGATAAATAAAGTAAGTAACAATATCCCCATCCGGCACACAGTATAATGTTAAATAAATTATGGTGCAAATATGCTTTGGTGCTTATTTGAGCCATTTGGGATGGAGAGTTTGGGTCCATGGGAGTCAAAATATTTAAAAGCATCCGGTTAATGCAACAGGAGACCGGAAGGCTGGAGCTTAACTCGTTCAAAGGATTAGCCTCTGTATCCAGCAAGGCAATAATGCCAGCTTTCTAGGTACACTGTCCAGTGACAGTGGTCAGGTGGGGCTGGTTAAACTTTCGTGTTGGGTTTTATTTATATTTTACATATATATATATATATATATATATATAGTCAGTTTTATTTATAGTATAATCTTATTCATATTATTAGATTATAGTTTTTTTATAATAATTGTCTCGTATTATGTTATTAATTGTGATATCAAATTAATTATTAGCACCACAAAAGTGATGCTAAACACATGTTAGTTTTCGTCTTTTACTATCACAAATCAATAACCACAAAACCAATACCTTGTTAAACATTGGGTGAAGTTTTAGTGTTGGAATAGCATCAAAAGCCAAGTATGTTTTGGAACTCTTTTGTACGAATTTATTAGCCTCAAAATGGTCTGAGCAAATCGTATCATGTTTTTGAGGAAACCAGTTGTATTTTCCAGTCGCTAATATCCACTTGTCTTTTGTGTTAGGATCCTTAGGAAATCTAAAAAAATATAGGTTAACTTAAAATCAAAATTAGTTACCTAGATTTAATAAATTAAAATTCAAGCGTTTTTATTCAAATGAAATTCCACTGGAGAACATTTTCGAAGGTCATATATATAAGTTAAAAATTAAGTATACTTCCTATTAACGCTGTTTAAGAAGAGGCAAGAAACTCCCCAGTAACACGTCTAGCGCAAGATTCTTTAATTTTATTTTTGTATATATCAGGCTCTTTTTCACTATTACTTTTCGAAGAATTAATGGAGTTGTAGCAAACAGTGCACTACAAAAATTAAAGAAAATAATATTAACTTCGTAATAATGACGAAACATAATAAAAATCATAGTGCAACATATCTGATACTAAAAAGTCATAGGTCAATATAGGCGAAAATTAACTATTAATGACATTTCGAAAATACATTGGTGTTAATATGGTATGTCATAGATGCTACGCTAAACACGCAAGTATCGAGTAATATCGATATGACTCCAACCAACAGTGAACCAACGCGTCCCTCACTATCACATTCATTGCAGACTCACGGAACACGTAGTCGAGGTTTTGTGTTCCAATAGAACAATGGCAGGCATATTGAAAAGCTAAAGCTTTCAATTGCTTACTTGTGATATGATACGCCAGAATTTTGTCTAGTCACTTTTTTACTTTGATTAGAACACCAAATTACAGCACAACTAGGCATATTTAACACTTTTTGACAACGTTTAGTTCACCACGTGCGAATTGAGACTAAGGACCGAACGCTTACGAATTGCGCTCGTAACTGCGCTCGGCGCATAATCACATGGCACGGTGGCACGTATATTATTATTAAGGTGATACTGCCGTCTTGAC
Source organism: Dendrolimus houi (assembly GCA_039645545.1). Taxonomy (NCBI): domain Eukaryota; kingdom Metazoa; phylum Arthropoda; class Insecta; order Lepidoptera; family Lasiocampidae; genus Dendrolimus; species Dendrolimus houi. The sequence continues at coordinate 21,441,495 of CM077128.1, read as the reverse complement.
AGAAGCGTGTGATAAGACAAGGCGATTTTCTGTCCTTTGTAGATTTAAAACTTTTAACAAGAGTCGGTAGGTGGTATTTTCTATTACGTTACCGCTCCATCTGGGATAACGTTATAGTTAAATAATGACCGTTTAACACAGATGTAGCAGTACGTTTAATGCGATATTGGTTTTAATTATTAATGACGTTACATATTGATAGATAACGTATGTATACACTAATGTAGCTATTCGTTAACGGTGTTATTTTTAACGCTATAAATAATGCACATTCGGTCAGTCAATATCTTTAACATTATTGCTGGTGCGGTGGCACCACGGGAGCTACCTAAATATAAATATAACCGACGACCCTTCATTTGCGTTACTATTATTAAAATTTGACGTAAGCGCCATAAAAGTAGAGCAAATAAATGAATAGGAACCGGCTATGAATTTTACAATATTACGAATGTTTGACAAAAAATCGTTTTGATTCAAACAAGGTTTCGTACACAAAAATAGAATCTATTTTTTTATTGCATTGATTGTTACGTATAGAAGGAATGTATATGAATGAAATCTTATTATTATCGTGGGCACTGTAAATCAGTGCTGTATCTGACTATGTTTCGGCACAGCAAAATACTGAATGCCAAACTCGTTTCGCAAATTGCGGCACCCAAATTAGTTTTTAAATATGTTTCTTATATGTGTTAAGTGCACATTTTTAGAAATAAATATTTGTCTTTCTTTCTATGAAAATCAAATTTCGATGAAACATTCGTGATTTTATTGTTAAGATTTGTGTAATACAGTTTTGTCGTAAGTAAAACCTGACAATTTATATCTTCGAATAGATATTTGTTTCTTAGAAATGTGTATCGTAGTTGATATGTATTGTTGTTTGTATTTATATTGTTACGACCTAGACGCCGACAAAAACAAATTCACATCTTCTTTTGTTTACTTTGTGTTTAAAATTTGTGATTAGAAAAAATCCCATTGTGTATTGTAATCTTTTATGGCAGTCATTAGCCAGGTGTGTCGGATTTAAAGTACAAACTGATTCTAGGAAATTCGGTCCATGCGCCCGAACAGACACATTGCATCTGTGCAGTATAAAGCAATGCCCCGATTGGGGGGCGCGGCAGTTAAGCGAGAACCACGATCAAAGCGAGACGTGTGTACTACAATCGGGAATATAATAGTGACAGACTTTGCGCGTTTTATTGAATTACGACCTTCTGCATTACGTTTGGACTTGTTATGGTCGGTTATATTTGTACCTGTATTATACGTGTTTGTAAGTTTTAATTCGAGTCCCGTACCTCGTAACAATATTAATACATGGTTATAAACTAGTACGGTGAAGAAAAATTAACTCTAGTCACCCCTACAAGGTCATCGAAGTCAATGGATAAGGTTCCTAGAAGGCTGGTTCGGTTACCTCGCTGGATCGTCATATTAATCCGTTGTCCGAGGTAGGAACCAGCCGCCCTCTGATCTCCCGAAGAGTCAATAAGTCGTTTTGAAGTAATCATCGAAGTGTTTAGTCGTCCGCTAACAGGACGACTAGACAAAATTAATTTGATTTGATTGATTGTATTTCTTATGCGACCTTACAAATATTACTACTTACTCATTTGTAAACTAAATTATTGTACGGGTGCTGGTTTAGCCACTACCCATTTCTCATCCGTCCAGGAACGGAGAAAGAATAGAATTTACTGCGGCCGGGCGGCCTGTCGTAAGAGGCGACAGCAACCCACAGCCAAATGGTAGAGTATGCTCGTCTGCATAACTACCACCCCTGCTTTAAAACATGCCACATTATTTTTTTTGTATTTTACATAACAACCTTAACTTGTGTTCCGGCGCATTAGTGGCCAGTTTCCAGTCTCCCTTTAGAGAGCGGCAGCATACTGGTATCACCTTTGGTGTTACTTTGGTCCATATGCGGTGGTAGCCGCTTTACATCAGATGGGCCGTCGGCCCGTCTGCTAAACTCACGCATTAAAAAAATTGTTGTCCTTCATAAACTCGATCCAATCAAAGGTTGTCTAGAAGAAATCGCCATGGGCGGACCATTTTTGTGCAATAAAGTGTAATATATTAATTTCTTCGAAAACATGGTAATACGAGAGCGAGATAGCGAACTACATGCATCTATTAATCTTTTATAAAAATTTTCTTTGCGTGTGTGCGTGACTAGACTCCTCCTAAACGGCTGGACCGATTTCGATGAAATTTTTTGTGTGTGTTCAAGTGGATTCGAGAATGGTTTAGATTCACTATTGGACCCGGTAGGTGGCGTTGCAATATCGGGTTCTAAATTTTATTTCTTCAGGGCAGGACAATGTCTGCCGGGACAGCTAGTAATAATATATAATAACAGCTCATAAACGTCCCACTGCTGGGCTTGGGCCTCCCACTATAGGAGAACGGACAGTATACCGATTGGACATATACGGTTTGACACATCGATTATCTTGATGTTTTCCTTCACCGTTGTTAACACTTGTATTGGTAATTGCAACAATATGTACATTAGGTCAGAAAGCTGCCTAAGTAGTACATGCTTTCCGGCCAGAATTCGAACCTGTGCCCTTTGAATTTGGGACGCATACATGTAATATTAGTTAAAATGAATACAATTGTAAATTAGGCTTAAAAGCAAGCAAAAGGAAGCAACAATTATTCAACTTCATGGAATATGAAGGAACATTGTTAAAAGTGCTATCTCATTTAGTTTTACGCGTTTCATCTGAAGCACCGAACAAAGATTCCCTTGAGAGTACGACTTCCAGAGAAATGGCAGAACGCTAATTGCGAACATCTAATGGCTTTGCTGTTTAACGGGATAATATGCACTTAATCCTAGAATTACAAAGTCTAAATGTGTTTAATTATTAACAGGAAATCAAGATTCTAAGTATTCTATGTAGAATTGAGTGTTTACCAAATGTACTCATAAATTATCTATATAGGTATATCTTATACATCTACATATGTTAATAAAACACCGGCAAAATTGGCGGAACGCTAGTAAAACCCCAAAAATTCAAAAATAATGCATTCATTGTTCAAAATATTGGCTATTTATAAATCTTTTTAAAATTAACTTTCATTTGAAAATAGAAAAGTTGACAAGCATTTTTTTGTCATAGATTTTTGTTCAACCTTGTCCGTAGCGTGTCCAGACCAAAGATATTAAAAAGAAGAACATCGAAGCCGATTATTGAAATCGTGATTGAACGAGAAATCTTTGCCTTACATAATAGAATAACATTGTCATAAGACATCTTCATAGCCATAAATATAATCATTTTGAATAACTAAACATGGTCACCGTACTTCGTACTTTTAAAAACATTCACAGTTTTTATTATGTAAATTAAAAATTGGATCTCACCTATGAAAGGATATGCCACATTTGACATAGCTTTCACTTTTACAACTTTTTACACAACACACTTTTACCATTATTGTACACTGTACTGCGAAACAAGTAAAAATATCTTAAGTCGACAAAACACACAGCCAATATGTAAACGTTCGGGTTGCTAGTAAGAAAAAAATATTTACCCTATTTTATTTAAAAAGAGTATTGTTATGATTTCTTAATTAACTAAGAAACATTTTCTGAAATATACTTTAAGTTTAACTATTGGAACATCATAGATACATTGTTTTATTAATCTAGCCCCACGTTGCCCCCAAAATTAAATCCTACCTATTTCGTAATTCAGTTAGTACTGGTAAATTTAAGAGCGAGACACACTCCTCTAATATGTGTCTTTCACTTGACACGTCTTCTCTAATTTGGTTAAGTCCAGGAAATTTATGCTTTATTCTTGATAGCAAATATTTAGCAAAAATTTATGTAAATTACATAATAATTTGCAAGTATAAAATGAAGTCACAAAATTCTTAATATTTTTTTATTATAATTTATGCCGCGATTTAACAGTGGCTATAAAAAAAGTTGGGACACGAGTCGCATGTATCTATGGTTCGAATAGATTTCAAATTAGTTGCTGGCTTAAAGGCCTAGTTGCCAAGTCATAAACAGGGGAAAAAAAACAAATATTTTGATAGCAGGGAAAATCGTTTCCCAGGGACGAAAATAAATGTTTTCACCCCTGTGATCAGTCAACTCCAAGCGTACTATCAGAATATGAGACATGAAAAGTAGCTTCCCCGTATGTCTATCTGTATATTCGCTAACTCTTCCTAAACCACGCAACGGATTCTTAAGCGATTTTTACCATTTCAGTTAGATACATTTTCATTGAAGGTTTACAGAATTCCTATAAGGTTTTTATATCTTACAATTCATCCACTTGCTCTACCATCGCTTGAATTTTGACATTACTTGTATGGGAGCTTACGTGAATTTTTAACCGATAATAAAGCAAATGAACGGTCTTTTTTTATTGTCAAAAGCTGGCAAACAGGCAGACGGCCTACCTGATGGAAAGTGGTCACTGCCGCCTTTGGACATTTGCAACGCCAGGGGCGTTGTCAACGCGTTGCCTGCCTGGAAGAAATTTTATAACGCCGTTCTTAAATGACCCTATGTCGAAGCGCAGGGGGAAGACCGCGGCGGGAAGTTCCCTCCAAGTCGTTATTGTACGAGTAATCAACGTTATAGAGAACCGTTGCGTAGTTAAGCTTGGTAGCTTAAAGAAATGAGGGTCAACATCCCGTCGATGGCGAGTGATGCGGTGGTGAAATTGTGGCGTTGGAACCAAATCGAACAGTTCCTGGGAAAACTCCCCATTGTACGGACGGTAGTATACGCAGAGAGACGCAAGATCTCTCCGTATGCTAAGCGATTCTAAGCCAGCTGGCAGTAACGGATCGTCAACAATACGAACGGCGCGATGTTGGATAGATTCTAGGGGTCAGTCTGGTAAGCAAGTGTTCCGGCCCATAGGTGTGAGAAGTATTCCTGTACGGCCTGACCTGCTCTTTGTAGAGCGTAAGTCTCTGCCACGGGGTGAAGTATTGCTTGGATCGATTTAGCTCGCCAAGCTTTTTTGAGGCAAGTTTGGCCTTGCTTTCCAGATTCCGAAACTGCACGTCCTTCGTTATGTCGACGCCCAAGGGCAATATTAATAATACTTATCAATGACAATAACATCTCAATCTAGTGCCATTAACAAGAAATACTCGGCCAAAGTTCACGTTATCATTGTATTTTAGCAAGAAATCTTGCGTTTAATTGCGTCCAAGCGTTCTGACCCTCGACCCATTCTATCATGGCGGAAATGCTGACCTCGGCCGTAACATTTTGGCGCTTCAGATAAATACCTGAGGTAATGTACTATTCGCTATGATTTAGATGCTTTAGTAAGATTTGGATTCCGCGTGTTAGTTATAGGTGACTTCGAGATGCTTAATAATCGTAAGAATCGCAATGAACCCAAAATTTACAATCGACTCGCTCTGGAACAATCGAGAAGTATTCCGATTTATTCTTATCAACTTGTTCGACACTATCGTCTCAATCGTGGGTTTCCCTAATTTCGGTATTCTGTTAATTCCAATGGCGTCCCACGGGTATGCCATTCATCCGAGCGTTAAATTCCGGTTGCATTCGTAATGTTCACTCCGATGCCGATGCCCAGAGTCCGCTTTCCTACTTTTTCTATTCCACTTCACGCGGTCTTCAGCATCCCCCGTTTTGAGAACATTGGTACGCATGTCATCCTTCACAACGTCAAGCCAGTATTTCTTGAGCCTTCCCCTTCTTCGACCAAGACTTGGTGGAGGCGGCAAAGCTAGACACACACTTAATTACCCGGTCTCCGTAAAACGTGGCTATACCAGCGTAAGCAACACTCTTGCAGTTTGTCTGCCATGTCACGGATATGAAGACTGCCGCGGATACGGGAGTTCCTGACACGGTCTTCCCGCGTCACTCCACACATCCATCGCACATATTCATCTCCGTGACATGCAGTTCTTGTTTGTATCGCACAAGTACAGGCCACACTTCACTGCCATACAAAAGGAAGGACAGGTCTAGTGATGGATTTATAGACCTGTCCTTTTAATTTAATCGGCATTTTGGGGATACAAATGACATCTGTCACCTCACGCCACTTGGCCTAAGCTGCTGAGGTATGGGCCTTGACGTCGTGGTCGATATCCCCGCACGCGCTAAGTACAGATCCCAAGTACTTAAACTGACCCGTGCGCTCGATCGTATCTGCGACTATGCGCACGATTCATGAAACAGTACACTCGCGCCGGAGTGTGCGCGCAATGCCTTAAATTTACTATGAGAAACACTTTTTCTCTACGACCAACCGCCAAGATTTGAAAATATACAAGTGAACATAGCCGAGTATTATTTGCGCTACCAAATTTAATCACAAAATTGTAAAATCTTGAAGTATTTCTCGAGAAATGCATATATTATATATATAAGCATTTCTCGAGCATAAGGTGCTTCACTGAAGACATCCTACGTTACATGAAACAATTTATAGTTTCATGTTATTATTATTAAAATTCAAATCTCTTTGAATAAGTAGTAAATATTTGTGCAGTACGCTTATATTTTTTAAAATAGTGACACAACTTTTAACTTCAGTTGAATTTTGATATTACATGAAAAACTAAAAAATGCATTCGTGCAACTGAGTTATGATATTTGTAATTTTATTAAAAACGAATTAGTATTTATTAGATATTATGCAATAAAGCTAATTTTAAAGCCGTGGTAGCGTAATGGCTTGAGCACGCGTCCCAAACTCAAAGGGTGCGAGCTCCAGTCCTGGCCGGAATGCATGAACCTCTTAGGCAGTTTTCTGACTTAATATGCATATTGTTATAATTACCACGTGCTAACAACAGTGAAGGAAAACATCGTGATGAAACCTGCACATCGAGATAATCGATATGTCAATACCTGCCAAGCCGCCTTGGACAAACGTGGCGGGTATATTCTCCATTCTCCTATAGTGGAAGGCCCGAGCCCAGAAGTGCGACGTTTATGAGCTATTATTATTTTTCTAATTTTAAAACATATTTCATAGTAATCAGCAAACATTTATTTATTTCTATTTATAACTGGTTACTATAAATTGACAAAAAAAATTGTGTGCGTGTGCAGTAGGAGTGAAACAGAGTGTGACAAGGGGTGGGAGGGATTCTAAATTTCGTGACGTCACATTTCATATATTATATCGTTATAATATATTTAAGGTTTAAAATACGAAATTTGAAGTATTAACGAAAAACTTAAAAACATTTCCAATCTATACGTATAATAAAAATGTGGAGATCAAATTTCTGTACAATGAAAAAAAAATGATAAAAACCAAGTCAGGGGGATGTAAGAAGTGAAATGGAACTAATTTAGATTTTTTTCAAATTGTTTGTTTCTCTGTTTGTCTGTCTGTTTGTACCGGCTAATCTTCGAAACGACTGGACCGATTTAAATGAAATTTTGTATGGCGGTAGCTTATATCCCTGGTCAACATATAGGATACTTTTGATCGCGAAAAATTAAAGAGTTCCCGTGGGATAGTTAAAAAACCGCACCACGCGGACGAAGTCGCGGGCATCAGTTAGTTATTAAATATAATGTATTCTAACTCATTCTCTCGCAGGCTTAGTCCTATAGATTTAAGTGTTTATCTCTTTTTCCTGTCGCTTTTTCGTTTCTACAAGTTTCAAATCACAACGATTCTAAAGTTTTATTAAAAAAGAACTGCCCCGACCAGAGACAAAAGAGGATCGTTATAAGAACAACGTTGATTCATTACCGTGAATTAGCGAATGAGTAACATTGTTTTGGCTTATCTAATCTGTTTACAAAGTGACAACCGCATTTAGGTCGCTAGCTACTTACATAAACACCTGTGATTTAATTCATTGTATTTGGTTTCTAAGAAAACTATATGCTGCTATGTAACGAGGAAAAGTTAAAGTTTAAATTGAAGCTTGCAATCTAGCTACTTTTTTCTATTATAGGGGAATAAAGGAGAAATGGAAAATAGAACGTTTAGTTCAAAAACAATCCTTTCCCTTGGTTTACCGTTTGACATTCCTTCACAGAAATTGATCCTGGCAAGAGAGAGAGAGAGAGAGAGAGATAACATTTTATTGCACACCAAAATATACAATTACAAAAACAGACCATATTTACAATATTTTCTAGGCAATACAACAGGCGGACTTATCACTTAAAGCGATCTCTTCCAGGCAACCTAAATGAAACAAAAAAATTGAATCAGGCGATATAGGTGGTGCTTGAAAAAGGCAATAGATACATAAATACTCAAACTAGTTTAAGAAATGAATATGCAAATACATAAATATATACACAGTCATATATATACAATAATACATTAGTTATTATAATAATAATTTATTAGCATGATTATATTCTGTAAATCAGACATAGCTATTTGTGGACAAATAGTGTTTTCTGAGCAAAATTTCTAAATATTGGTAATGTTTTAGCCTCTCTGAGTCTGAGTCTGAGTGAGGCAGCTTATTCCAAAGTCGGACAGCCAGCACCGTAAAAGAATTATCATAACAAGATGAAGTGTGTGCAGGCGTCATAAATTTTCGGTACGTTTCATGGCGCAAATTATGGGCAGTGGATAGGCGAAGGAATTTAAAACGTTCCTTAAGGTACTGGGGACTATTAGGAGTAAATAATATGTTATAAAGGAAAGTGAGAATGTGAGTTTTCCGGCGAAAATGAATAAGAAGCCACTTGAGTCACTTACACTATAAATTGGTAATACATGTTTATTTTTTTTTAATCAGCCGATCCGATTGATTGGATTGGATAATTGATTAAAAAAAATCTAATGATGCCAATTTAATTTCCACCAAAATCGGCCTCGAGACTCCTTTGAGTATTTTTCCCTATTTCGTATAGTTTAGGATTTGGCCCTGAAGGCCCACTTGAATAATTCACCTGTATATGACACTGAAACACGTTGTACCTGCCTATAATATTCGAGGGCTGCTCTCGATTTCCCTGGGATACACTCATCAGATCCTGACTTAGTGACAATAGAAACACATCACGAGTATACTCTTTCGATTAAAAAAATTAAAAATCGGTTCACAATTGACGGAGAAATGTAACAAATATACAAAAAAAAACCTAGTCGAATTGAGAACCTCCTCATTTTGTAATTCTGTTAAAGAAGACCTTTTTCTTCTTCAGCCAGTCCCTGTCTACCACTGGGCGTAGGCCTCCCCAAGTTTGCGCCACATATCCCGGTCTCCCGTCTTCCACATTCAGCCCCTACCGACGTTGCGCAGGTCGCGGTCACTAACCCGCATGCCCAAGCGTGGTGACTATGGCATTGCCCCCCAATTATAAAACGCACGCATAAAAAGACCTACCTCCTTAAAAATATTTTATCTATATATACAATAATAAATGTGTAAATGATTCGAGCTTGTACAAAGCGTTTAAAAATGTGGAAAAAAACAGGGGGGCTAATTCGGATCAGCAGATTTCGAAAACACAATTTTTAGAATTTTTGTCTGTCTGTTAGAGTATCACGTGAAAACTAGTGAACGGATTTAAATGAAACTCGACACAGAGCAAGCATATCCCGGAGCGTAAATTAGGATACTTTTATCCCGATAATTGATGTCGTTTCCAAAAAATAGACGGATTAGCTAAATAGATGGCGCTGCAATCGCGTTTTTCAATCTTCTAACAAATACCTACGTTGTCATCTACAACATGTCATTCGTTGTATTACTTCAAATCAGGTTGGCTTCGACAACGAGTACATTGTATATATAAAGAGGCTACATTTCTATGTTTTGGGTGACATGGCCGCTAAGCGGCAAAGTCCTTTCTAAATAAAGATAAAAAAACGGGCAATTTTCTAGACTATATGGATTTAGTTTCTTTGTTATTATTATATGTAAAAAACCAAATTAAGTTTTTATGTAAATAAAATAAAGCTACTAATAAACTGAAAAATCTCACTTTTCAGTGAAATTCTACATTATATTTCACGCGAAAAAAACCGATGGCAAACTTCAGCCACCATGACACGACAGTTGGATGATCCATAAACATTAACGACGTGACAACTGACGAGATCAAGAAATTTTAACTATACTTCTTTCTTGGTAATGTATTGTTACATGCCGTCAAAGATAAGCGCACAGCTGCCTATTGTAAGCGCAGTCTATTGTCTTCCCGGACGGATTAAGGAATTCTTTTTGGGTTTTGAATTTGTAATTAAGAAAAACATGCTATTGTTTTTCTACTTGTTTTATAATCATCATTAGCGTCGAACTAATCTTTATTGTTATTGTTTTCGACTTTGTTAGCCGTTCGCAGGTGTGCAGATTACTATTTCTCAGAAACTCAGTGCGCGCGGTCAATCTTTTTTTTGTACTGTGTAGTTAATAGAAGATGATGCCCGAATGGAGGGGCAGTCAGTCAAGCGACGACTACGAGACGAGTAAGACGTTTGTAGTACTCTCGATTAGCGATATAGACGACGGACTTTACGCGTGTCGAATTGCAATGAATCGTGGAGTGTGACCTGGTTGCATCCAGTTTTATTTGTATTTGTTTTATACGTGTTTGTACAGTTCTAATAAATTCTGTAGAAGTTCCAACAGCATTTTTAATTCGAGTCTTGTAGCTCGTAACGGTATGTAATGTTCTATGTCGTGAAGTTCTCACAAATTACTGCGTGTAATATGCAAATTTTACGCGTATTGCCAACGCGTTTCGGGGTAAGACGGTAAAATTTATTATTGTAAAGGAAGCGTATGAATGTGGGTCAGTGGTCGTAAATTAATATTTCAATATGACTGAGTATGTAACGGTTCAGTAGGTGCACTCAAAGTTTACTAAAATCTTTCCTTACTTTGGTTATTTGTGACCCATTCATCCTTATAATTAAAGCTTGGAAAATCATGAAGGCGAGTACCCTGAGAGTTTAATTAGTAGTGGCATTATACAAAATTAGGTTTTATTTAAAACATATATACATTTACATTGATTATTAGAGAATATACATAACTCACATACATACACGATTGATGACAGACATGACGGGACAAAAGAATAGATGAGAAAACGTGGTGTCAAAAATATTTAAATGTAACTTGACATCCGAGGTGCCAGTGGTGAGTTACACGACCCCATTGTAACAATATACATATATGATATACTGATTAATCATATAAAATCACACGTAAACAATCTTAAATTATCACGTTTCTATTACGTATTCAACGCACAGTAATAATTTTAAAATCTTATTAGAACTGCCCACAGTGTGTAAGCAAGTAATTATTCAACAATATTGTTACGACTACGGGACTCGAATTAAAAATGCCGTTGGAACTACTATAGAATTTATTAGAACTGTACAAACACGTATAAAACAAATACAAATAATACTGGATGCAACCTGTTCACTCTGAACTATTCATTACAATTCGAACGCACAAAGTCCGTCGTTTATATCGCTAATCGAGAGTACTAGAAAACGTCTTACTCGCTTCGTGGTCGTCGCTTCACTGCCCTCCCTTTCATTCGGGCCTCGTCTTATACTAACTATACAGTACAAAAGAATTAGAGGCGCACACAAGGTTTCTAAGAAATTTAATTTGCACACCTGCGAACGTCCACAAAGTCGAATACAATAACAATAGAGATTATAGTTCGACGCTAATGATGGTTATAAAACAAGTAAAAAAGACAATAGCATGTTTTTCTTAACTACAAATTCAGAAGATAAAGGATTCTCTAATCCGAGAAAGGACAATAAGCTGCGCTTACAATAGGCTGTGCGGCTTATCTTTGACGGTATGTAACAATATGTTTCAGCAATAAGGTAATTTTTTCTGTAATTCGAGTAGTAGCTTGTGGCTACGACAAGAACAGACGCATTAATTCCTTAATTCACAATTTACCAGTTATGGAAAAAGGGTGGTGTATTAAGACGATAGTGCACAAATTATAAAGTTACAATTTTAGTGACAAAAACATGTAATTAATATGATTATGAACTAGAATATCTATTTGTAGAGGTCGGTAGGGGTGGCTAATGTCTGAATCCGCCCCTGATGTCACCAAAAATGTAGTGATAAGGTCCTCCCATAAAGTAGCAGATATAGCAGATATGCTCCATTGACGCCAGTGATGTATAACATTTTACAGGAAAGCTAATTTACAAATTATTTTTTATACATTACCCCGATTACTACATCCGATTTTAGTATATTCACAATTTTGTTATTTTCGCATTTATGTGCCGAAGAATGTTTGAATTGGGATCTAAATGTATATAATTAATACGTGAAGCAAAAACACAGCAAAAACTTTGTACCCATTTTTACGAAAATTGCCGGACGGAGGAGTATGAAATTTGGCACACTTGTAGTTTATATAGAGAAAGAGTGCAGAATGCTATTTTTTTTTAAATTATGCATGAATAATAAATTAAATCAATAAATAAAATAAAATATTACACACTACCATGTATTTGACACACACACGCATATATACTCTTTTGTTTATTGTTAAAGTCATATTCACAGTGTAGCCTTGGCGAAATCTGTGATTATAGAAGTATAGTCTTTGACAACAGAACCTTAATAATGTTCAATTTATAATTTAAATTAATTATTATGGTTGAATTTCGACTAAGCGCGACCACTAGTTATTTTATCTTTATGTTACAACAAAAAAGTGAATTATATAAATTCTGTCTCTCAAGACACGAGGCTCTTGGAACAGAGTACACATTTAAGCCGTTTGGGGTGGAGACGTTGGGTCCTTGGGGGCGACTATTTAAAAATATTTAAAGAATGGCTGGTCGACGCCACAGGCGACGGGAAAGCTGGAGCATACCTCACTCAGAGAATTAGTGTTCAGCGAGGTAATTCTGTCGGCCTTCTAGGTATAATGCCCTACGACAGCGGTTTGGTAGGGATGGACCGAACTTAGAGTGTATGTGTATTTTTTTTTAACTCTTTTTTATGTATTAGTTTTATTTTAAATAGGTTCAGACACATTTAGACGGTTCATTTGTGTGTTTCAATTTGGATGAACCCAATAAAGTGATTCGTATAAACAAACTTGAATAATTTAATGTCAATGATTACTTCTTGCCCTTTCAGTTCTGTGTCTTTCAATCGAATAGTTTCAATTCGGTTGATCCGTGTAATCATTATGACGTTTTCCATAATAGTGTTGAATATATTAATAGTTCGAGACCGGCAAAAAAAATCGCATATGCACATATATACATAATACGTATAGACGGGTACCAACACGTGCCCAGCTCGTCGCACATACAATATTTGTCTTACGCTGATGGTGTAGACGATACTCTGGTCATTGTAGATATATAAATTAAACACTGTTAGCGGTAGAAGCCTATAATTAATCACTTTAAAATGTAAATACGTGTGCACTCCGCTACAAACAAAATGGAAGCGAAACAAAATTTTTATTTATTTATTTAGGTTTATGGCTTGGTAGCTAGGCCTTTAAGCCAGATCTTAGATTATAATTTAGTTTCTTCATTTTCTTAAGCCTATGTGTAGCACAGCTGAACTGTAGATTATCAGCTGGTGCCATTCAACGGAGCTCTTGTGACAACTCAAAAGGCCACATTTGACTATACAGTTCACATTTCTCACAAAACACATAATTACTACTCTAAAACTATCAATATCCTACAACTATTGTTCATTTTAGAGTAATTTTACACTTTTTTAGAAAATAAAACTGCACAGCACACCATCTCCTTTCAGTTCCCGCCAAAAACTCCCGCGAATCGAAAAGCAACGATAGTGTTGCAAGTTTAAAAATAATAAAAATATCTTATATTGGTGTTGCCAACTTGCTGCGGCCCTAGAAAGAGGCCTATATATACCGTACGTACGTTCACATCTTTATTATTGATTTACTAAGGTTATGTCGAAGGTAATGAAATCTTATTCATCTAACGGATTCCTATTAAATGTTTATACAAACATAATAGTTTGTTTACCATATTTTCTATTATGTGGTTAAATGAGGTTGAAAATAATTTTAAACTTTATTTATTTCATTATTCCATTATTAGTAATGAAAAACTAGCTTCAAAGTAACAAGCACGAAATTTTATATACCTATTTCTGGTTAGAAATAAATATACACGGATATCGACATTTTTAGAAATTCTACCCCTAAGTTGGTGAAAAAGGAGCAACGTTGTAACTGTTTTTGAATTTTCAAACTATAAATATTATTAAACTACACGAGCGAAGCCGCAGGCATCAGCTTGTCTATAATATCACGAAATTCTAAACATGCCGTGTCTGTACATTGAAGCTATTTAAAAAAAACGACTAGAATAGACTACCATATAAAAGATGCAATTTTTTTTAGATTTCTTGTCTGTTTATCTGTTTGTTCGGGATTCACGTAAAAACGACTGGGCTGATTTCGACGCGGCTTTAACTGATCGACAACAAATTCTTAGACTTAAAATTTACACTATATTTTATACTGGGAATCCCGCAAAAATTTTCCCGGGAGCGTTTTGAAGTTATCATTAAAACAATAGCTTACATTATTTTTTAAATGCTGCGATATTTTGTGTATCGAGAACCCGCGGGAATTGCAAGTCAGGCGTGGACGAAGTCGCAGGCATATCTTAGTAATATAATAAGTGTAAACTTATACGGTTATGAGCTCATCGGCTTGCAAATGGCGGAGATAAATCGATGTTTTGTTTACATTTAGATTTTACAGTCTCGAATTCGGTTTTTCCCGTGTTTTTAAAAACCCCAGGAAATCTTCGTTCTAACGACTTCAAAACAACCGCTTGCATAACTCATTCGACGGATTGGTCTGCATGACCTCCGGAGTCGTGAGCAAATGGCTGCGGGCGAAACCCAAAGGAAAATCCGTCCGTTTTTGGTTCCGTCAGACGAGAGAGCGGAGTCCGGATTCCCTATTCTGTTGCCTCGGGGTGCTTTGTGCCCAAAGGAGGACGCACCGGCGCCGGAGGGCGACCTTCGATCTTCGCCCACCGTGAACGGACGGCGCGGGCTTGTTCTTGAGCAAAGGGTTGCCCCGCTGTTATGACGTCGAGACTCCTCCCGTGGGGCGAGTTGCAGATCGCCTCACGCTAGATTAGAGTCGTCGAGATGTGCCCCTAGAGGCCTCCGCCTGCCGGGCACCGGACTTGGTCGAGTTGGCGCTCAGTCGTAGCTCTGGCATAACGCGCAGAAAGGAACATCGAGGGATTTTAGTGGGTGACCTTACCTGACCTGACCTTAGTGTGGCAATAGCACTTCTTTCTTGCTTGCGGTACTAGTGCCAGCCCGACCTAGCAAATACCACACACCGGCTGCCGCCCGGTCGATGGACCTAAATCAGATTCCCCTCATAAAAAAGGGAGCTTTGTGCCCTGCGGTGGCAATAGACGTGGTTTGCGCCTCCCAAGGCCCGCGTGTACTCAGCGATGATCATTTCCTACAGCTCTGGCTATAGGCGAATGGAAGGAACACGGACTTTTAGTGGATATTCTGGTTAATGACAACTTTCTGCACCAAGGTAGGAAGCCGACGAGTTCCACGTGCGCTGACCATGATCGCCACGTGTATGATTCCGTAGTTGGATTTCTCCTCGATAAAAAATAGCAAGGACCTATTTTATCAAGCTGGGGGGGGTTCTATACTAAGTTTGCCAAGATGCGGTCTCCAGTCCAGAATTAGTTTCGCTCGTCCTCTAATGCCATAAACTAGATAAAAAAAGAAACAGATTTCCGACAAATTGACAATAGTGTAGATTTATCTCTGCTTTTTATTTTTGGGTTCCGTGGAAAGAAAATTAATGCACGGAACTCTAAGAATCCAGACACTGGTGAATGGTGTGAGACAGGACCCGTATTTATAGATTTAAAACACACAAATATACAGCATGTCTGTATCTAAGTACAAAGGGTGAAGGGTGCAGTTGTTGATAGTTTGTTTATAAAAACATTTGTTGCCCTTAACCGTTTTTAGGGTAAACGCGCTGTTATCGACTTTGCTAAGATATTTTTTTTCATAACTCAGTGTTCATTATGGTCCATGCACTCAGAGAGTTTATTAGAGGATTAAGTTTATTGCCGCCGTTAACGGCGACTTTACCGAATTTATTTTTCACTTTTTGAATAAAGTAAAAACACAACCGCACCGCTGCACCATGTCTTGTATTCTTTACCAAAAGCTTAAATATTAATTTTCACATACCGAACTTAAGGAATTCCTATATACATTTTGCACCCAATAAAAATATTTCTGAGCCTTATAAAGTTGCTTATATTCTTCTCTAGGATACAATATTTTTCAAAATTCCGATCTATTCAGTTACTTAGTCGTGAAAAAATAGTAAACAATGTTACTTTGTCATTTACTAGTATAATGTTAAGTATGGATGGTACAACTGGATATACCTGGATTTTTTCTATATAGCAGGAACTCGTATTTTCTACTTTAAAATGACTTATATTATATTTTGATGTCTTAAATATCTACCAATATCTAAGAATCTACCAAATTTCAGGAACATTTCTGTTCGTGTAAATGTCTGAAAAAAGAAAACTACATTTAAAGTCACTATCAAATTAGCATATATTTATTGTAGTGCTGTATATCGATACTTGAATTCTGTTTTATCAATGCAAGATTGTAAACTTTACGTTTGTCCGTAATCAGCAAGTATTTGCCGCGGTTATCAAGGTCAAATTTAATATAACAATTCCTGGATTTATTGGAATGTGTGGAGTGTGGTAATTAATAAGCATGAGTTCCTAGAAAAGAGGTCAAATCAATTGATCTAGAATATTGCGGCACCGGTATATGAAGGAAATACCACCTATCTGAATAAAGCATCCATCATCATTATAAACAGTAAAAAAGAGTGGAACTCACTGCCGGAATTTGTTTTGGCAAATACCTACAACCTGTTGGAATAAGAAACTTATGTAGTTAAGCGTTCTTCATCATACACCGTATTTTTGTTCAAAATCGGGCAAAGATTATGGTCAAAAGCGAACCTATACTGGAAAAAAATAAACACAAGAAAATTTGAAGTTAAATGCATTTTTCGCGACGTAAATAACTAATAGGTGATATCGCATGTGTCATGTGAACATGTGTTGTAACATTATTTGGCCTTCTTTAGAAGATCATTTTGGTACAACACACACCACTTTTTTCAATCAATTACACTATTTAATTACATTCAAAAGTCTAGTCAACTTAAGGAACATATAAATTTATATAATAAAGTAGGAAATGATTCCAATTGAGGTGACTTTGTACGAATAAATGAATTCTGTGTAAATAAGATTTCTTAATGTCATATTAAGTATGTACTTCTATTAAAACGATTAGTTTAAATTCTTTTTGTTGATAGAAAATAAAACTAAATTATAAATTAAACCAAGTACTTAAAAATAAACTAAATTATAAATGTTTTAAATAAATCATCTAAAAATTATACATCAAAAGTTTATGTCGTAACAAAAAGCAATATATAAACTATTAACAGACAAGGAGAGTTTAATTAAAAAACATTTATCTTAATAGTAAATATATCATTATTAATCTTTGGAATATCAAAGGTTAATAATAATAATATATTTACTATCAATCACTATTATCAATAAAAAAAACTCTAAGTGACACTTAAAACAATTTAACACCGCTCTCGGTGTGTCCGAGCGATACAGTAACATACGTATTTACCCTATAATCGGCTGGCAACGTGCGGGCCATGTGCGTGCGCGCAGCCAGTCCGCGCCGCACCACCGCCGCAAAATGCTGTGTTTATCCATCCTTGTCGTTTTGCTCACGCATGGCATACCGGCCTATGTCACAGAAACGTCTCTCGCTGACCGTATCGATAAATTATATGAAAAGTTAGACAAATATACCGCACCACCTGTCGTTACAAGGCAGCAGTTAGCGTTGTCCCCGCAAGACAAGTTATACGCGAAGATAGAGCGCTTGAACGCTTTATCACCAGAAAAAACGGACTTAAGTGATGACGACGAGGAGTTGCTTTCTCTGCTACAAATGTGGGGGTTAAATGGTGAACAGTTGGAAGGGGTTGTGAAGGATTTGCAGAAGCTGAAGGACGACGATGAAGATAAGGAGAGCGAATACAGTGTTGATGAATGGAATGATGAGGTAATTTACTTTGGAATTGGTTAAATTGATTGTGATATTATTTCACATTTAATTTTGATGTGTTGATATGCGCAAAAATATTCATTAATAGCAATAAATCACAGAGGTTTCCAATGCTGTCTATAAATGAGATTATTGTAAAAGTTTTTTCGTTGTTTTGATAAATAAATCTATTATTATTCTGTCCATCATTATAAAGATTATGTCGCAAAAAATGCACGGAAGAATCTGTTTCAGATTTTATTGCAACATAATAACATAAATTATTATTTTTTAAATTATTTATATTTAGAATTATGTTTTCTTTTATTGTAAATATTTTTTTGTAACTATATTGTTAAATAATAAATACAATAGGATATTAAAAGTAAAAAAGGTATACATATTTTACCTTATTCATGAAGTTTGAGCGAAGTTTGAGCAATAGGTTAGTTAGAAAAAATGAAAATCCAAATTAGATGCTTTTAGATTTCATGAAATTTACGAAAATAAATAGCTAAATAGAACTTTCCAATTAATAATGTCAAAATTAAATATATCTTCAATAATTAATTGATGACAAGATTTGAACATCTAGTTACATTTTTTACTTGACGATAAGTATTTCTTAGTATTCTTCTTCATGCTATATTATAATATAATACTAGTAGTATACTAGTCACTTATTAATACTAGAACTAGACTAAAATTACTAGCCAAATCATAAATCTAATGACATGACCTAATCGTGCCAGTTAGGAATTTATTTTGTTGTTATGTCTGGTAAAGCAGCACGTTGCGAAAGTGCAGTAATATAAGATTAGATAGCTTGATTATAAAATTAAAGTGCTCTAAAACACGTTTGTAAACTTACAACCGCACTCACAGTTTAAAGTACGATTAAATTTAAAAACTATTAACCATCCAAGCAGTACTTCACACTGCGGTAACACCTTATGCGTTACGAAGTCCAGGGTGTTGCAGTCTCATAAGTGTAAAACCTATTTTCTTATAGACTGTTATTTAAATATGATTGATACTTTCTATGCCATTGTGGTTTTTGTCGAGTGAAAATTATCGAGAGTTTTCTCTCACTTCTTT
The DNA here is from genome assembly GCA_039645545.1 of Dendrolimus houi. NCBI lineage: Eukaryota > Metazoa > Arthropoda > Insecta > Lepidoptera > Lasiocampidae > Dendrolimus > Dendrolimus houi. The sequence goes on along the minus strand of CM077128.1, from coordinate 21,422,232 downwards.
TAATTATCCATTATTTTGTTTATTACGTTATACTAATTAATTAACATAAAAACCAGGATATTTCTAAGTAAAAATCATAATATCTCTTATTACCGACCGCAACACCAGGTGAGGCTACATATAGAGTATTGCTCACAACTGTGGGCTAGAGCCTATAAGCTGCATTCAATGTCAACGTACTTACAGACTTTCTAGATATACTTCTCTTCGGAGAGATTTCGCTTCTTTTTGCGTATTCTACAGTCTGTATGATAAGGAGTGTTCCGAGGAATTCTTCAGAATGGTGCCTTCGTGTTCTTTCTACCGCTCGCCATCGGCTGGGCCTTCATCCTCATTGCCTTGAGTCACTTCGCTCATGTATGCAACGATTCTTTAGAGGTTACTCTTGCACACGTGGGGATCTGGAATAAGCTCCCAGCTGAGGTTTTTCCAAGACGCTACGATATGGGGTCTTTCAAACAGGTTGTGATATAATTCCTTCGAAGCCGGCAGCGCGTTGGTGACACCTCTGATGTTGCGAGCATTATTAGGCGATGGTAACCGCTTTCCATTAGGCGGGAGTCTGTCTGCTGTCCTCTAAGAATAAAAAAATATTTGCGACTTTTTAATACCCGAAGTAGGCAAACAGGCAGACCACCTGGAAAGTGGTTACTTTCGCCTATGGATGTCTATAACTACAGGGATGCTGTCAACGCATTACCGGCATCTAAGGGGATTGGAGATCCGGTCATAGATGACGGAACACAACTTAAGGTTGTTTATGGGGTATTGCTCTAAATCAGGGATGCCATCCAGACGGGCAAATGCCCTACCTGGCTGTGGGTAGTTTTATCGCCTCGACAGGCAGCTTGGCCACAGGAATTAGTATGTTTTCTCTGTTCCTGCATAGACAAAAGCTGACAATAAACACAGTTCCGAAGTGGACAATACTATGATTTTTGACAAAAGAATAATGTATTCTAGATAACCTATGTGTTGATTTTGTTATTTCTTATCATAGGTCACATTTACTTTGGTAACGGCATGCTACATATTTTTTTAAATACAAGATTTATTGTTTTTTTATTGTATTTATTCTGTTTCTAAACTTATATCACCACCTCTTTTTGAGTGGCCTAAGCCTTTGCTGGCCTATCTCACTGAACGCAAAGGCACTAGGTTCGATTTCTAGTATGGGAGATTTCCTTCCATCACGATGTTTTTCTTCAACGTCAATAAGTGGTAATTGAATCAATATGAAGAAAGAAAATCATTTTATTTAGGACACTTTATATTAAACTAATTGTTACTCAAAAAACTAAATTAACAATAAGCAAACTTGTCTAAAACGGGCATTAGTCTCAGCACAATGCTGGTCTGTTAAAACCAGCGTTGATCTTCCGCAGAGCCCTTAAGTTATCATCACGGCAAACATTACATCATTGCGAAGCATAAAACTAGAATTGAAATCAATAATGAATAGTAAGTATTGATATATATATATAGGTATAAGATAAATATAGATAGGAAAAATCAATTATCATAAAGAAAAAGTCCATAATAAGTGTTATAATAAATACATAAATATGCAATATATTAGGTCAGAAAACTGCCTAAGTAGTGAATGCTTTCTGGCCCGGGTTCAAACCCGCGCCCTTTCAGTTTGGGACGCGAGTGTGCAACCCACTAAACCACGAGTACTACTAATGTTAAATTTTAATATAAGTTTTTATAAATAAGTAAAGAGAACTAAAAAAGTATACATTATAAAATATAACTTTAAAAAAATAAATATTACATTTGTGTGAGGAATAATAAGCCAATTATTTCATTTCTGTATTTAGTTGGAGTATAATTTAGCTGGTAGATTATTTTGATGTAATAAACTTGGATATGTCCGGGATTTCGTCAACGCTTGACTTGAAACTCCCGCATGATTCTCGGGACACAAAGATCGCAGCATTTAAAAAAGAATGTAAGCTGTCGTTTGAATAGAAACTGTCTCGGAATAAGGTAATTTTTATGCACCCGAACAACTTCAAACCGCTCCCCGGAAAATTCTAGTGGAATTCCTGAGATAAAAAGTAGCGCAGATTTTAAGTCTTGGTTGTCGATCAGTGAAAACCGCATCAAAATCTGCCCGGTAGTTTTTACGTGAATCCCGAACAAATAGACAAGAATCTAAAAAAAATGCATAGTGTTCTCCGTCGTTTATGTAGTGTATTCCAGTTTTTTTTAAACAGCTTCAATGTACAGACACGGCATTTTTAGAATGTTATAATACTGTTACAACTTAGGCTCCGACAAAGACAAATTCCACGTACAGATCACTAAAAGCACATTTTATTACCTGTCGGCATTTGAACTAATTGTAATCCTTTTATAATCGTCTTCCTTTGTTCACTCATTTGCATACGTTTCTAGTTATTGTGGAGAACAGCCTATTGTCCTATTGTACTCCTTTACAGCCGCTCAGGAGCATCATTAGCCATGTGTTGCGTATTATAAGTACAAGCTAATTCTAGAAAATTATGTCGACGTTGCCAGGCGGGCACATCTGCATTTGTGAAAACGATGGCTTGATTGAGAGAGATGGTCAGTTGAGCTACAACTACGATCTAGGCGTGACGCGTGACGGACTTTGCGCGTTTTATTGAATTACGACCTTCCGCATTACGTTTGGATTTGTTGCCTTCGATTATATATGTACCTGAGTTATACGTGTTTGTATAGTTCTAATAAAGTCTATAATAACTCTAACAGCATTTTAATTCGTGTCCCGTAAACTCGTAACAATATTAAAGATGTAAAATAGGACGAAAATCAAATAAACGATACGATCTGTAGTTGCATAATGTAGAAATTATAATATTTTTATAATCGACAACAAAGAAAAAAAGAATATTAATCCGGATTTTAAACATCTTAATATATTACAACAGTCATCTTTTATCATAAAACTACAATCAACAGAACAAATATTTTAAAACCAAGTTATAATTTTAAATTTCAAACTAACATCTTTTGTTTTATGTGTTAATTATAACCGTTAACCAAAGAACAAAGCGAGAAATCAGTAAATCTTAAATATAGATAGCGTTAAATCAAAAAGCGAAATTCTTTGATGGCAAAAGTTAAATTTAACCTCGTGTGATGTTAAAATAAAACCAATAAACCGAGTTCAGCCAACTCTGAGTCAGACGGTTGTATAGCTTACAAAATCATGTGCTAGATAAAGAGTTGATGTCAAATCGCCACCTGAATTAGGGATACCCACTAAAACCCCTCGGCGTTCCTTCCTTCGCTTTATTTTTTTTTATTGCATGAGTTCAGCAGTCAAGCATACGGCCCACCTGATGGAAAGCGGTCACCCTTGCCTATGGACATTTGCTATACCAAAGGTGCTACAAATGCATTGCTGCTCTCTAAAGGGAGACTGGAGCCTGGTCACTAATACCGGAAAACAACTCAAGGTTGTTATCGCGGCATACTGTAGACCACGGGTGGTAGCCATCCAAACAGGCAAGTGCCTTATCACATGGCTGTGGGTTGTTTTGGCGTCTGTTACGACAGGCCGCCCGGCCGCAGGAAATGGTATTCTTTCTCTGTTCTTGCACGGATAAATGCAGAAGCTCGATCAACTCCGCGTGCCCTGGTTGCCGGTTCTCCGCCTTCCTCGTCCAGCCCCAACCGGCGTCCTTATGCGAGTCGTCGGTCCAAGGGGACGTCGTACACATTTGTCGAGTCCTGGTATCCACTCCAGGACATGTCTGGTCCATCGGTTCTGTATCACATATGGCCGGCCTATTATCACTTCAGCTTGCTAATTTAATGAGTTAAGTATGTCGCTTGACTCTGGTTCTCTTACGGATTTAGTAATTTCTGATTTTATCCAGCTTTTAGACACCTAACATAGCTTGCTCCACAGCTTCCTGGGTGACTTTAAAGATAAAGATTTGGGTGGATCTTTACTTCGACTGGCTCGTGTCAATTTTCCTACTCACCTGACCTTTAAGGGTTATAGCTCATAAGAGCTACCCGACATCCAAAAAAGCACTACCGTCTTTCAGGGAACCTCGAGTGGTCAACGAGTGAACGTCCATGAGTGGTTCACTCGCCGTTCGCACGCGTACCTTTTCCAAGCGAGGTGAACCGATGCTCATCGGATGACGGTGTCTCTAATAAGCCTACTACCCACCGCGCTGGAATTGCGGAGAGGAGTGTAGTAGTCTCTTCGGCGTAAATCAGACTGGAATACCCGTTAATCTTTGTGTTTCTTCCATCCCTTTTTGCCGGTGCGCGGGAAAACGGTATGATCAATTTCGTCAGCTCTTGCAAGCCGCAGTCATCCTCTATATTCAGGGGAGTATGCTCCTGTCTTGTGTATACCATTCACTAGCCGCGCAATTAGTGCCCCACAACCTTCAACCCACGATTAACGCATCCTTTTCCTAGTGGCATAAAAGTTATGGGCACTTCCCCGAAATCCCTCGTCCGCTGCCCTGCGCCTATGGCGGCCGGAGAATATTTTGTGTTTTCCGACGGCAGTATATCGGCCTTTGTACTTAGACCACTTACCTTTATTATTATCACTGAACTGAGTCCTGTATATAAATGACAAGCATATTTCGTGTGGATTTGAAGCGCCTCTTGCGGCAGTCTCTAGAACTGTTATTGCTACTAATTTAAGTAGCTTTTAGTTCACTGAGTCTCCCGTACTCATCACCTTGACTATCAGCGCCAAAATGGCGTCAATCAAAAGGGCACAAAAATAAAATTACAGGAGCCTGTCCGGTGATAATAATACAGCTCAGTACCTTAGACCTTTGGTAAATATAATACCATAAGCAAAGCTACTATGGTTAGCGAGCTACAGTAAGCTTCGCTTCGGTCACACAATTTTCCTCATTCGTAGCATTGAGATGCAGTATCCTTGAACCTAAAGTTAACATTATTAAGTAGGTATGATCATATATACCTATAGATATACTTAATTATATTCTTATAACGTTGTTCCAATTAATATTGTTACGTTGTGCGCGCGCGCGCGCGTGTCCCCCTGCAGAATACGGCTGGACCGATTGCGATGTGATTTTCACTATTTGTTAGTTAATTCAAATTCAAAAGTTTTTATTCAAAATAAGTTCCACGGAGAACACTTTTTCAAGGTCAATACATATAAGTTGAAATGTAATTTTACTTGCTAGTCTATGTACACCGCTTAGCAACGTTTTATTGCTGTTAAAGAGAAGAAGCGGTAAGAAATTACATCGAGAGTTGCGATCCCTAACAACCAGTTTGAGAGTATTAAACATAATCGGTGTCTTCGCTGGGTTTTATGTATAATTAATAATATCACTTTTATAGTACCTACCTAATAAAGTTGTCTAATTCACTTTGTTAATATCACCAATAAAGGTTTTAATCATTTATTTTAATGTATTTTACATTGTTTCGTGTTGGCCAGGAATAACATTTTAAATTTAGAACATAGATGTTCTTTTGTTTTTTTGTCATTTTTTTATTCTTCACAACGACATTGATGACATTATATTTTATATGGTCTTTTGGCGGGACCTGAACAGTGACGTTGTGCTGTGCAGTGTTATTTTCTAAAAATGTGTAAATATTAATTTAAAACGAACAATAGTTGTAAAATATTGATAGATTTTGAGTAGATATTAATTATATATTTATATATATATGTGTTTTTGTGAGAAATGTGAACTATGTAGTGAAATATGGCCTTTCGAGTTATCATAAGAACGTAATTGATTAGCGTCAGTCAAATACGTACAATTTGCCTGCGCTATACTAAAGAAGACGAGGCTGTGTGAACAAAGTTCCTTTTCCTTTCCCTCCTTACCTTACGGAATGTTTCCACTTTCTTTATATGTCACACACCCTCAATAACTTGCGCTCCACTAATAATCTCCTGTTTTGCATCTGCACATTCTTTAACATTTTATCTTAACTCCTTTGCCATGCAGGCTGTCTTTCTTTGGAACTCTTTGCCCTCTGACATCAGAAATGCTAAATCCTTTGCCATATTTAAAAATCCACCCATGAACCATAATGTTAGTCTTACGTAATAACTTATCTGCTAGTTTACTATACTTTAGAGTTTAGACTGTACTCTGCTGTCCATGTATGTCATTTTTATTTATTTATATATATATATATATATTTTTTTTTCTGTTACATAAATTACAAATAATTTAGGAATTTCCTGCCTGGAAGAGATCGCTTTTAGCGATAAGGCCGCCTTTGGTTTTACCAAGTAACTATTGACTTGTGCATTTTTGTAATGTTTGTTTTGGTGAACAATAAAGTGTTCTCTATGTCTTTACGTGCCATTGTGACGAATACTCTTTTAAATGTATACTTGTACAGGTTTGTATTTTAAACTGGTTGGTATTCTAACGGACGGTCTATAATAACAAGACAGATAAAACAAACGTGCGTTATCACTAAAGTCTAGAGAGATGTAGGCTAAATACAAACATGTTGCTGGGGACCATCTTGTAAAGCAAACTGTCCGAATATGCGTTCAATATAATTAATCTGCGGCTGTGTTTACTAAATAGTTATTAATTATAATTTCTAGACTTTGTCTCACGGTTAAAAAATGGAACTAATCACACAGCCCAGCCACGTAGTTATTGTTTATTTTTTATCAATATAGTTTTAATGTAAATGTTATATTATATTATTATTCTATTTACTAACACTATTAAATCGGATCCTTTAAAATATTTAAAATTATTTTATCTTTCTAACATTCCGTAGCGCCCCGTCTTCGGGATTTAAACAGTGAGATATTAGTCTAATAAACATGATAGATAACAATATTAGTTTTGAGAAAACAATTAACATGTACTATATATATAGATTAATTAGGATTATATAATATTTAAAAAGGCTAAATTAACTTAAAAATAAGATTAAATACGAAAATAAACTAAGTAATAAATGGTAAGACGATCCTATAAATATGGTAAATTAAAAAAAAAAACATATCAAAGCCCGTCCAGCCCCACCAGACCACTGTCGCTGGGCATTGTACCTAGAAGGCTGGCAACATTACCTCGCTGGATACAAAGGCTAATCCTTTGAGTGTTGAACATGATTGAGTGTTGCAATTAAAAAATTAACCAAAACATGTGAGTCTCGGGACGCCCGACAGAAGTGATAACTTAAACTAATCTAAGTTGAACTATTTAATATTGAAATTGTTTAACTTGAGAAAAGCTTAGGTTATTACTTAAATTTTATGTATATAGCGCGTGGGCTAGAGTAAGAGAGAAGCCTGCTTACCGCTGCCGTATGCTGGCAGTGATCTGCTACATAGTGTATTTTAGTTTCAATGTCTGTAATTTTTTTTTACATTTTAATAATTTATTAGACTTATCACTTCCTTTTTAAAGTTGTATTGCGAAGTTCCGGCCACCTTTTAACAGCCGTGATAAGATTTATAAAATACTAGATGTGCCCGCGACTTCGTCGGCGTGGATTTTTTTTCGCGGAACCCTAAAAAAAACTGTCCAGCAGTTTTAGAGATTAGGCGGCACATCCAGACTGACAATTTAAAAAAACGACTTTTTGATGTAAGTACCGTATAACCAACAAACAAAATCAGAACATAAATACACTATCTCTCAACAAATTATCAAGAGCTATCAATATCCAAAATAATATCATATAAACATACATCAAACTAGCAACAAATAAACTGTCTAATACCCACACACATTACCAAAAATTATTTACACGACACACAACAATAGCGTGTAAAATTCAATACTTTTTAAAATTAAATCTATGTAAAAAAAAGGTATGGAACAAGAGTTCGTAGAGTTTATTAATTAAAAAAATCATATATACTTTTATATGCTATACCCTTTCCAATCATTTATTTTACTTTTGACAGCTCGATGACGGATCAATTAGTAATGTTCTATAATACATTATCGACTTCATTTTTTATAAAAATCAAGTCCATTTATAAACAAATTTTAATCAATTTAACTTATCTATATAATTTTTTTGCTAAAAATACTATATAGTGCAATCCACATTTCAATGAACTTATTTTACAAATATTAAATAAGCCATTTTTGTAATAAAGTTAAAAAAAATGTAATAAAGTAGTTTTTTTTATTTTCAAATCGATTACCTTCGATTTATTTACATATAGGACGCGTTCCTTTAGTATCTCACAACGCCCAAAATGCTCCGTCTGCCGTTCCACAAGGTGACCGCGGTTGTTATGGTCGTGGCGAAAACGTCACTAATGACGTCATCATTTTCGATCACACAACGCTCACAACGACCCATGTCAAGAGGCGGGTCGAAGTGGGCTTGACCACAGAGGATTAATTCTCTCTATCTCTTGACATTGAAAAGGGCGCGATTTTCAAATCAACCAATAACATTTTGGGTATTTCGTCATTTATGACATCAACGTCCCATAATCCGTTCCACTAGAGTTTATGATTGTAACGTCCGCAAGCAGGTCGAACGGCAATAATCGCGTTCGTGAACGTAGTCGTTGTGAGTGCTTTCTGGAACGTAGCCATAGATAGTGTCGAATTAATAGCCTGTGCGTTACACGACTCCCAGAACTATTACGTCACCCACAACAATAAAGTACAACAATTATGCCATTTGTTTCATGTCGCGTTTTACTATCAAGAAACATGTAACTTGATAGACCTGCAAATGTCAAAAGTAAAATAAACGTTTGGAAACAGTATAGTAAAAAGCTCTTATTTTGACATTACAAACAAACACTTCAATTTTATTATCTGTATATGTTGTGTATATATGTTTTGAAAATAAAAACGATTACCTACGATCTGCGCAGTGGGTAAGGCGTCGATTTGAAGATTAAATAATACAAATTAGCGTAATATTCTATTACCAATTTCTCACATTTGAATCTCAACACAATCTTATCATCAAACTTCGAGCTTTCATCGATCGAGTACAAACTGTATAGTCTATTGGCACATTGTCACAGTTTCTTGGAAGCGTGACATAACCTCTCATGGCTACTTTGTACCGCTACTGTACAAGGAGCGAGGCGAGTATATAGTAGTAAGGAATCACCTTCGGCTTTATTAAAAGTCTTATCGCATCATTTAATATTAATAATGTAGCTAATAGCATGGGCGATGAATACTAATGGCCCAGTAAAAAACGTAAGTGTGAAAGCTCCTAAAAACTTCATGACAATAAAGCTGAAAGGACCTTTTGTTATTTTTAAACATAGTTTTTTTCAGTCCAAATCAGTTAAGACCTATAATCTCAGCAGTTTGGACATAATGACGTAACTGGTGTCATTTATGACCAAAAATGCCGGTTAAGCTAAAATGACAAGTCCAAGACTCTATCATACCTGTCCTTTGTATTGTAATAAAGCGTGGCCTGTACTTGAATGACACATAAAAGCTGATTACTACAGAGATACCTACTTCGTTGAATGTTGTAGGGCGCGTTGCCGGCATCTAAAAATAATTATGTCGTAGCGCAGAGCGAAGTCCTCGGCGGGAATGTCCCTTCAAGTCGTTCTGGAGAACCGTTCCTCGGAACACCCCTTTGTGCAGATGCTAGAATATGAAGAGAGGCGCAGTCTCTCCTAAGACTAAGGGAAATGTTGGTTTAACATCGTGATATGCATATTAATGGTACTAACGGTAAAAGATGTCGAACATAGTGGAGAAGAGAAAGAAATAAAGTCGCCCCAGGGACCAAACAGAACGCGCCGTATATAACCGGGATTTAACACTACAATGACGTGCATTATTATTTGTACCCTTTGTTATATTTAACACAAATAAACAAAGGCACACATCTGATGTCTATAGCGAAATAAAACAACAATATAATAACCATTTAGCGATCATTTATGTCATGTTTAAGTGTTCATATAAATGTAATTTATGTTTGAATTCTCGGGATGCATCGCAGGAAGTGAGGTTAGACGGTAAATTGCATATAAATTAGTTGCAACCACGATCCTTAAGTAAGAATAACTACTAGATAATGATATATACAAGCATAAGTCTGTTGTTTTATACGACTTGTGCCTGCTTTGTAAGCTTGTTTTATTGGTTGGCTAAGAGCTCGATGGGTGTGATACCATGCCCTTATAATATATTCCTGCTCCCCCTTTTTTATGATGCAGGGAATGTCTTTTCTTGGGACTCCATCCTCGGGTCTGGGGGGAAGGCTTTGAGCCAAGGGATGTGTAGAACTATGGATGTCTTCTGTCAAACTATCCACTAAACGTAACCAGCGCCCCTCTCCTATGCGCTTTTATAGGGGCCACAGGAACTGGACTACAGGTACTACATCTATGACACCCCGACGCCTAGAAATCTCACTTAAGGCACCATCGGGTGAGGGTAACCTCTTCACCAATAGGGGGGGAGTTCCTAGGATCAAACTTCTTCCTCCCCCTATCCCATCCTCTCTATCCCGTTACTCCTGTCCGATCCCTCAGTCTTATCACCCTTTTTTTGTTGAGACTTTACACCGAGGGATGTGTGGGACTCTGGAACGGCCGTATGCCCAACGCGACCTCGGAGGCCAACGGGGATGTCGGCCGTCAAACTACCCACTAAACTTAAACCTGCGTCCCTAGTGCAAATACTTAACTCTTGTCAACGATCCCGGAGTATCCTGCGGGGGACGACACCCTCTCACCCTCACCTTCAGCGAACAGGGGGGGAAGTCCGGGGGATCCTGTCCCATCACCTTATCTCATGCTAAAGGTTGGTAACGCGTTGTCTTCGCCCCTGGTGTTGCAAACCACTATCCACGACCTGGGCCGTTTGCCTGTTTCCCAGCTTCACAATAAAAAAATCAATTAATAACACTAACAGATATTTTTTGTTACAATGATACTTATATATTATATATTTCTATATATATATATATATATATATATATATATATATATATGTATATATATTTATGCATGTGATATCAGTAGGTATAATTATATATGTTATTATATGTATATAATTATATTATTATATTAAGTATAATTTTACTCATATAATATTTTACATACTTATATGTTTATTATTTATGTATACCACCTTTGACCAATATAATCTGTTTTGTTCCTGCCACGGGTTGTCTGGAAGAGATCGCTTAATAGCGATAAGACCGCCCATTGTGCACATTTAGAATATTTTTAGGCTATAAGGTTTTCTGTAATGGTGTACAATAAAGTGTTATCTATCTATCTATCTATACTTACAAGTGATTTTTGTGTGTTGAGTGAATGTGTGTATGTGAATGAATATGTGTGTGTTTGTGTTTATTTTTACAAACCAAGATATACTATGCGATATATGCTAAAAGTTCTTCATACTCTTTGTGTGTTTTCAGCAGTAGCCTAGCTTGTCTTAGACGGACCCTTATTTAAATGCGTTGAGGGCCCCAAAGGAAAGGTAAAGTTTTTTATAAAAGAAACAAAAAATGCTCAAATTCAATTAAAATTATTATATGCTAAGTTATTACATATACCTAATGCTCCTAGGAGCTACATAAGATAAACAAATCAAATCAAAGATACACTTTTCTTGCCTTTTTTTCGGCAAATTTATTTATGAAATCATTCATAGCTGAAGACAATTTCAGTTTTTCTAAATTTTCTACCTCTATAGACTTAATAGTATAGTATATATATATATATATATATATATATATATATATATATATATATATATACACACATACATACATACCTAGTTATTCTCAAAAATGTAATTTACCTATAAAAGATTGCGGAATACATTTTAACATTTTTTGTTTACACACTTTCGGGCCCCTGTAGCCTGGGGGCCCCGTATCAATGATACGGCTGATAAGGCAGTAACTACGACCCTGGCCTTCAGTAATAACCACTCTGTAACAATTTTCTTACAATCATAAAATATTTAATGTTACTACTACTAATACTAAGGTTGTACACAATACCATTTAGGAAACAAAAATGGCAAATACTACACAAACTTTACGCAACTATGCATCGGTTAGTAATTAATAGGAATGTGGTTTTTGGTTTTCGGGGCTGAAACTCGGGAGACTTGGCTATGCGAGGTCAATTATCAAAATTCTAAAAATTGTTCCTTTAAAATCTGCTGGTCCGTATAAGCACGCCCTCTTTTTTTTCTAAAATTCATTTTAGAAACTCGACCTCCCCATGCTCCGACTACAGCTTTCATTAGTCAATGCTGCAGATTACGTTAAACAAGAACAAATCAATAGAAGAAATGCCTTTCAGCTTCTTTGTTTTCCAATGAGAGCTCAATAAGAAAAAACATAAATCGAACCAGTATTTAAAAAACAGATTGCATTATTTTTGATTTTTTTGGGTTTTTTTACTAGCGTTCCATTATTTTTGCCGGTGTGTGTATTACAATGGTGACCGTGATGAATCCGGACGTCAGTCATACGAATTCGCGATTATCCGGATTCGCAATCATTACATAATTAAGATTGCAATAATTTATTTATTTAAGAACATATGTAGATACATTCCGACGTACGAAAATATTTATTTATTAAATTACAAACATCGCTATCATTACAGTTAGATATACGATAGCGTGGTAACATATATACATATTCAGTCCTCATAACATATATAATATACAGTTCTTGTGAATTCAGTCGCAGTAAATAAAAATGTCAATTTATTGACATATCTTGTTCAATGTTCGCAAGGCCTGTATCATCGGCGCCTTATTAAGTAAGTTGGTCCTGCCGTATGATACTACGAACATTGGTAGCTGCCTATGTCTCATCAAAAATTCGCTGGAATGTTCAATTTGATTTCAGCTAATAAACGATTTACATCTTAACAATTTAAATAAGTAGGAGACCATATATAATGTTTAAATACTTAATGAACATAGATTATGATTGATTAGTTTTAAGTATTGTTATTTTGAATAAACAAGTGTATGCGGACGAGGTAAGTTATTTCTCTAGACTATATTTATAAAAATAGCTGTTCTTCATATATTCAATTACCGGGATTTGCGATTATCCAAATGTACGACACTAGACAAATCAGTCCGGTTAATCGAGTCTCCACTTTGTGTAGTGTATATGGACCTCTATTTTTACCACAAGTCGTTTTGTTTTTGATTGCAAAATCGCAGTACAAATAATGAACTGTGGCTAAAACAGGTTCTCTGTACTTTCAAAGATAATTGTTTGGAATTTGAAGCATTTTATTGAGGAATTTCGCTCTGAGCCCAACCGGTTTATTTGTCGAGCACAAAAGAATACCTTGAATTAAACACAAAGTTTATCCTATTTGTTTATAATATTATAAATGAGAAAGCTCGTGAAAATGGATGGAGGTTTGTTATTTTGCCACACAAAAACTAGAAAACGGATTGTGATGATACTTTACAGTAATATTACATTAGAACAACACGTGTGCTACGTTCCACATGAGACTCACAACGAGCACCTTCACGACCGCGATTTTTCCCGTTCCACTTGCTTGCGGGCGTGACAATCATAAACTCTAGTGGAATGGATTTTGGAGCGTTGATGTCATTTGAAAATAGCGCTTCCATGTCAATCGATGCAGAGAATTAATGGTCTGTGGTCAACGCCCACTTCGACCCACCTCTTGACATGGGTCGTTGTGAGCGCTGTGTGATCGAAAATCATGACGTCATTAGTGACGTTTTCGCCATGACCATAATGACCGCGGTCGCTATATGGAACGGTTGATAGAGCATTTTGGTCGTTGTGAGCTATTAGAGGTACGCCCTCATAGTCTACAATGCATAAACGTATTGTTTAAATTGGCCAAAATATGTAGGCAACTGTCATGTGGAAAGGTCGCTACTATGGTCACCAGTGCGCGACCCAAAGACGGAAACGCGTCAGGGCAGACTTAACGACGCTTGTGTTCACATTACAAAGACAAACGCAGACGAAGCCCCGACCGGCCACTAGTACACAATTATCCATGCAAAAACGGAGTAAGAATTTTAATTACTATGGCCGGGCAGCCTATCATGAGAATCGTCAAAGGAAACCCCTTTGTGTATGTGCTGCCAATGCCAGGTGGAAAGACATGTCGTGAACTAGCTGTTGTTCGCGGCTTAGTCCGCGTAGATTAAAAATATTTATTTATTTATTATATAATACGGATAAAGGTGAAATAGTTTCAGTAAGATAGATAACGATTAACCACACAGACGCAAACCTCATGTATGGTACATAAGTTTAAACACAGAAGTTTAAAAAAATGCTTCATTTCATTTAACGCCTTTCTTCACGTAAAGAAAAAAATAATTATTTCTGAAAGTGCGACACTTAAAAATAATTAGTAATAATAATAATAATAATTAAATCATGCGCTGCAATTTGTGAAATGTGGTTGGCACTCTTTGCTGTCGTGGTAGGTAATGGCTAGCGCACGCGTCCCGAACTCAAAGGCGCGCGGTTCAATCCGGGCCGGAACGCATGCACCACTTACCAGTTTTCTGATCTAATGTGCATATTGTCACAATTACCACGTGCTAACAACGGTGAAGGAAAACATCGTGATGCAACCTGCACATCGAGACTTTTGAACGCTTAATTTAATCGCCAAAACATACTATTTTATAGAGCAGTTAATTTCCTACAAAAAATTGTATTGCGCATTTTATAATAATCATTTATTGTCGAGTTATAAAACGCATAAACAAAAATGAAATTTATCTTAAAATAATCAAAATTAAATCTTTAATATCATTCAAATGTTGAGGTTTACGGAAAAAATATAAGATACCTTTTTTATAGAGCATTAAATTTCCTACAAAATTCTTTCAGAACATTTTATTGTACAATCAATTAATGATGAGGTATGAATTTTTTTATTGGACTAAGAAAAAAATAAAAAACTGCGATGCGGAGGAGCTTCCTATTAAAATTAAGAGCTCATATTTTGTGAGGTTTTAAGGTATCTAGCAACCATTTTTTTCGTGTCACTTGTAAAAAAATAAAATATTATTTATTATTATTATATATCGGGTTCACGGCGTGCGAACGACACGACACCGAGTATATCACAATAATACACAGAAATGTTAGGACAACTCCAATAGCTGCATCCACGCTTGTCAGGCGTCGATCAGCAATTTGCCCTCAAGAATACTGCGATTATCAAGCAGTAATTATCGACCACAAGACGACTTGGTTTTAGACTGGTCGTTTGAAGACCCCTCTCTGCCCGAACACCGCGTATTTAAGGTCGTAGTGACAATATCCGGTAATGCTTTGGCGCCACTTCAGTTTCGCTTTCTTCATAAAACCAACTTCCACCATCCATTTAAACTTCCAACTTCCGGTTACTCCATTTCCGATATTCGTCGCTCGATAATAAATGCCTCTACGTTGACATCCGGTTCTATGACTACTTCCGTCATATGCTTACTTTATAACAACAAATACGATTCCTACATATACATACATACATACATATATATATATATAATTCTTTTTGCTGTGCCGAAACATGGTCCGACACAGCACTGATTTTCAGTACCATGCTTGAGGTGCAGTAAGGTGCATTTGACAAATGTCATGCGACCTACGCTACCTACTTTATTTGAAGAAATAAGTAAACAGTATTAAAACAAATCAAATTCGTTTATTTCAAGAAAGCGTTACAAAACCTGGGCGCTACGAGGTTAATTTAACTTTGCTTGTTTTTACCGTGGGTCGCATGACTTTTGTGATTAAGGAGGTGAAGCACTGCAAATCAGTGCTGTGTCGGACTATGTTTCGGCACAGCAAAATACTGAGTGCCAACCTCATTTCGCAAATTACGGCACACATTTTCTTTATTATTATTATTAATAATTGTTAAATTTTTAGAAATAAATATTATCTTTCTTTCTCTCTTAAATTTGTACAGAGCATTTTCATCAAACAAGGTTTGCACTCAGTTTGTTGCTGTATCGGAATTAAATCCGATACAACACTGATTTTTTTACTGCCTCACTTTTACTGTGATCCAAAAACGACCCGAATACATAGGCTCCGTGTACACTATTCTTATTTATCTGAGGTTTTTACTAAAATGGCGATGAAACCTTAAGTACCAATATGACAAACTTTCCCTTTATATCACAAATATTGGTTTGAACCGTTGCACAACGTGATGTTTGAACTAAGCATCTGCTAAGCTTCAAATATCGCGCATGCGCACCACAATCTTGTTTGCATAATTCGCAAATACATTGGTAAATACCGTGCCTCCTTTCTACCTCATTTTAATGAATGTTTGCTTTGTGATTCATGTATGGTTGCGTTGAGCCCGTTGAGAATTGTATGGCCATTTATATACGGCGCCCGTACAACGCTGAAGACAGTTTAAATGAAAATTTAGAACAATTTACAAGTCAATGTGATTAAAAATAACAGCAACAAAGCAATTTTATGACGTTCCGTGTAAAACTAGAATTTGAATTTTAACAATATTTTTTTAGATTGTAGTATAGGTTAGCGTTTGACCACGATCTCGCCCTATGTGGGGCGAAGATGTGGTATAGGATGGAGCACGCTTACCTAGAAGGTACTTATTCACACGGGACTTGAAGACACCCAGGTTATAAGTATCATGAAAGACAGACTCCGGCAATGAGTTCCACTCCTTTGCGGTGCGTATGCTGAAGCTAGATGCAAAGCGCTTCGTTCTTATAGGTGGAATATCCACCATATATCGGTAAAATTATTTTATTTATTTATTTATTAACTTACAAAAACATCGCTATCATTACAGTTGTCACCAATACGATAGCGTAGTACACATAATGCATTATATATACATATTCAATCGTCATAACATATAATATAATATGCAGTTCTTGTGAATTCAGTCACAGTGCAGATAAAAATGTCAATTTGTTGACATATCTTGTTCAATGTTCGCAAGTCCTGTGTCTTAAGACTTATTAAGCTAGCTAAAGCTATTATACTACATTAAAGTATAATGTATGTATAACGTATGTTCATGTTTTTAATAGACGTATTTATGTGTGTATGTAGTATGTAGTAATATTAATATGCATTTTTAGTTTTTTTTAGAATATTATGCAACAAAACCCTGCTCTGTTGTGCCAAGTTTTTCTCTCCATCTCAAGATTGCCTCGAAGAGATCACAGCCAGTTCTAAGCCCGCCATTTGTGCTTAATTCTAAGCTGTTTTTTTATCGTTTCACAAATTTTATTCGCTTGGAGGCTCCAAGTTGTTTATGACTGCCAACTTGGAACTGTAATGGACCTATATGGACACCACGGATTATCATGTTTACATAGTGTTGGCGGAAGATATTGCGTTGCCAACCTCAATGACATCATCCGCCGAGTTTTAGTCTGCGTCGGTCATCCTAGAGGCAAATCAAATGGCTTGGTGCGCCACGATGGTAAGAGGCCGGACGGAATCACTTATTCCTTGGAAGATGGGACGGCTTGGGTGGACGCGTCACATACAAGGGGACTGAGTCAGGGGCTGGCAACGCCGACTTGAACAGCTGAAGCTCTCAAACCGCGCAAATATGGAACTCTACGCAAGAGTTATAACTCTTGCGTAGAGTTATTTCTGTCCTTTGGAGTTGAAACGATAGGTCCGTGGGGTCCATCGACAGACGATTCCTTCATTCGTAATAAACTCTTTGATGCAAACCGTGATGAGATTGCTATTTCGTATTTCGTCGAGCGAATCAGCATTGCCATGCAACGTGCTGATGTAGCCAGTCTTTTGGGCATGCTTCCCTATGGCAGCGATTTGTTCGATAGTTTAGTTTTATAAATACATACGAGCAATAATAATTATTATCTAATCCTGACATAAGCTATTTGAATCGTAAAGAAATAATCTCATAACTTGCTACGATCGTGTAAAATTTAGGTGGTTTGTGGTTTTGTAATATGCAAAAAAATATCTTCGTTACCTTCATTGAGAACTATCCTATTAGTGGGTAGATATAATATAATACATAATCTTTAGCAGTAGATAAGGAAAAGAGATTAAATGTTGAGATGGATGTCTAGTGTTTACAAGAATGGATAGTATGAGAAATGAGTACATAAATACATTACACGTTGTTTGAAAGTTGCAACAGTGACTGAAGAATTTAGATGAGAGTTGTAAGTCACGATACAAGAAGATCTCATGCTCATGCATCAATGCTAAGCTGGAAGATTGATGAGTACAAATGTAAAGGTAAACCAAAAAATATATAAATGGATTGTATGAAGGATGATATAATGATTTGTGGTGTGACAGAGGACGTATGACAGAATAGAGGAGTAGAGAAGAATAAAAAAAATTGTACCGGTGCCAAATGATTGGGAGAAGGTGAAAGGAAAAAGAGATAATGAAAAGAAAAAGACAGCATGCATGCACCTTAGGGTGTTTTTATGTCCTAATATATCTCTATGAAAGAAAACATCTTTAGGAAATATAATTACTTTCGTTCTTTTACCGATTATGGTAGGTTCTTTTATACCCAGCATAGCTCAGAATGAACTGTGTGGCATAGCTAGTATAACAATACTTGATATATATTGACGTTATGATAAATTCTGTCGGAAAATGTCAATCATCATCATTATTAGAGTAGATTCTTGATATATTAAAGAAGCACTATTAGTACCTACTACTGTTGGGTAAGTAAGCATTATCACGCGATTTCTTCCGCACACAATTCCCGACTAGTATCTCTCAGCAAAGATAAAATCTTAAACGAGATGGATACGTTTTCATACATTATTGGGCCCAGATTGTAGAAAGATGAGAGTGCTTTTAAGATTTCTTTTCATTATGTTGATATTTTTTTTATAATTGTAGTAGGTGTAGGTATTTTGAATGATCTAAACGTGTTGTGTAACTGTTTTCATATTACATTATATTTATACGTGAAGCAAAAACTTTGTACCCCTTTTTACGAAAGTTGCGCGGACGGAAGAGTATGTAATTTCGTACACTTATAGTTTATATAGAGAAGGAGTGCAAAATGCTAATATTACATATAATACAATAAAACATTACACACACACTCTTTTGTTTTTTGTTAAAGTCAAATTAACAGTCTAGCCTTGGCGAAATCTGTCATTATAGAAACATAGTCTATACCTTAATAATATTCAAACTTATAATTTAAATTAATTATGATCGAATTTCGACCACTGGGCGACGACTAGTTCACATAAATCGAGTATCTCGAGTAAACTCTTTACCGTCCTCTGTTTTTCCTAAAAAAATACAATCTAGGTGTCTTCAAGTCTCGCGTGAACAGGTATCTTCAGGTAAGCGTGCTCCACCTAAGACTGCATTTCCACTTGACATCAGGCGCAATGTTAGTCAAACGCGAACCTATTCAATATAAAGAAGAGTATGGTAATCCATAACTTATTTTATTTGTCACCTTATTTTTAAGATTTCTCGTCTTCCAGATAGAATGTAGGACTGACCTTTTCCATTTTGTAATACAATAACATAATGCTTTTTTTTAAAGCCATATGTATACTTTTAATATTTTATTGAGAACTAGCTGACCCTGCAAACTTCGTACCGCCTCAGAATATTTTTTTTCGTATTTACTCACCTTTTAAAGCATCCCTGGATTTCCACAAATAATTCAAAACCAAAATTAGCCAAATCAGTCCAGCCGTTCTCGAGTTTTAGCGTTAGCGAGACTAACGAACAGTAATTGATTTTTTATATATATAAGACTAGCTGACCCGGCAATCTTCGTAGCGCCTCAGAATACATTTTTTCATATTTACTCACCCTTTAAACCTTCCCTGGACGTCCACGAATAATTCAAAACCTAAATTAGCTGAATCAGTTCAGCCGTTCTCGAGTTTTAGCGAGACTAACGAACAGTAATTGATTTTTATATATAAGACTAGCTGACCCGGCAAACTTTATACCGCCTCAGAATACATTTTTTCATATTTACTCACCCTTTAAACCTTCCCTGGACTTCCACGAATAATTCAAAACTAAAATTAACCAAATCAGTCCAGCCGTTCTCGAGTTTTAGCGAGACTAACGAACAGTAATTGATTTTTATATATAAGACTAGCTGACCCGGCAAACTTCATACCGCCTCAGAATACATTTTTTCATATTTACTCACCCTTTAAACCTTCCCTGGACTTCCACGAATAATTCAAAACTAAAATTAACCAAATCAGTCCAGCCGTTCTCGAGTTTTAGCGAGACTAACGAACAGCAATTGATTTTTATATATAAGACTAGCTGACCCGGCAAACTTCATACCGCCTCAGAATACATTTTTTCATATTTACTCACCCTTTAAACCTTCCCTGGACGTCCACGAATAATTCAAAACCAAAATTAGCCAAATTAGTCCAGCCGTTCTCGAGTTTTAGCGAGACTAACGAACAGCAATTGATTTTTATATATAAGACTAGCTGACCCGGCAAACTTCATACAGCCTCAGAATACATTTTTTCATATTTACTCACCCTTTAAACCTTCCCTGGACTTCCACGAATAATTCAAAACCAAAATTAGCTGAATCAGTTCAGCCGCTCTCGAGTTTTAGCGAGACTAACGAACAGTAATTGATTTTTATATATAAGACTAGCTGACCCGGCAAACTTCGTACCGCCTCAGAATACATTTTTTCATATTTACTCACCCTTTAAACTTTCCTGGACTTCCACGAATAATTCAAAACCAAAATTAGTCAAATCAGTCCAGCCGTTCTCGAGTTTTAGTGAGACTAACGAACAGCAATTGATTTTTATATATAAGATTAGCATAGCGTTTTTTTAATAGCTCCTGAGCTTGACGAACAAGATTCTTATATTTTGCTATTTCCAATTTAGAATGCGATGATTGCATTTAAGCCCGGCTTTATACCTATAATTTTTGATCGCGTAAACCTCAAACTTTGGAGGCTAAATCCTTGCCAACATTTAGAAATTTGCTCAGAAAACACTATTTGTCCACAAATAGCTGTCTGATTAACACAATATAATCATGCTAATACATTTATTAAAATAACTTATGTATTATTGTATATATGGCTATGTATGTGTTTGTATACTTATTACTTAAATTAGTTTGAGTATTTATGTAACTATTGCCTTTTTCTTGCGCCACCTATATCGCCTGATTCAAATTTCTTTCATTTAGGTTGCCTGGAATAGATCGCTTTGAGCAATTGTATCGACTAGAAAATATTGCAAATATGGTCTGTTTTTGTAATTGTATATTTTGGTGTGCAATAAAGTGTATATATCTCTCTCTTTCTCTCTCTCATCTCAACATTTCAGTGCGCACTACGATTCTACTACCAGACTCACTTTTCATAGTTGAGTCCAGATTGAAATCTAAGCAAAACTTACAGGTGGAAGGCCGCGCTAAAGTTATCGTAGTCGTACGATTTCTATTCGATTTAGTTGTGGTGACCGTGTCAGTTTTATGACCATCTCATACGATCATCTCGGAAACGATTTAGTGTGGTCGGGATGCTTCCTTTGGATTATCAGTGTCATTTGAGTTGAAGACATTTTAAATTTTGCATGCTTGTATAAAAGTCTAAGCTAAATGTCTTGCCTGATTTATGTTATGAAGATTATTAGTATGTATTTCTTTATTTGACGCAATATTTTACATTTTACATAAAACACTGGAGCATGCCGGTAGCGGGGCCTGGAGTCCGAACTACCGGTGGTTAGGGCTACAATGACAGAAATCTCCTCACAATTTATGGCGTGTCTCAGGCTGCGTTTTGTATCTGGCCCTTCATGCAGTTTCCTAGCGAGAGCCTCTATATATGACGACCGAGGCTCTTATGAAGGTTATTATTCTTGGGATTTCTTGGATGTCTCTCAAGACCATGGGCCATAAAATGGCCCGGACTTTTTGGGGGCTTGCGTGGGGCCACGGGAAGGCCAACACGTAGAGGTCCCTTGACAAATTTAATGTAAATTTTATGAAGGTTATTATTATTACGAGTTATAATTACAGATGTTTATACACTGATATATTGATAGTTCTTGAAATTCACGCAGGCGAGGGAATGATATTATTTCATTTTTCATCTAAATCTGTCTTTACATAATATAAAACAAAGTCTCTCTCCGCGTCATTCTGTCTGTATATTCGCTAACTCTTCCTATTCCTATTCCTAAAAATGTAATGCGTGGTATATCAGATTTTTAAGCGGCTTTTTAATATCAGGGATAATTTTTCAAGGAAGGTTTATATTTGTACACTAGCTCTCCCGGCGGCTTCGCTAGCTATATATATATATATATATATATATATATATATATATATATATATATATATATATATATATATATAAAACTAATTAAGTTTTTAAAATTTATTAACTAATTTTAATTATAGTACATTAATATTAAAAACCATTAAAAAAAAAAACATTCAGTCGTGGTAGCGTAATGGATAGCGCGCGCGTCCCAAACTCAAAGGGCGCGGGTTCGATCCTGGCCGGAACGCATGCACAACTTAGGCAGTTTTCTGAACGAATGTGCATATTGTTACAATTACTACGTGCTAATAACGGCGAAGGAAAACATCGTGATGCAACCTGCACATCGAGATAACCGATGTGTCAAACTTGCCAAGCCGCCTTGGACAAGCGTGGCGGGTATACTGTCCGTTCCCCTATAGTGGGAGGCCCGAGCCCAGCAGTGGGACATTTATGGGCTGCTATTACAATATTAAAAACCTCTAGTTTTCTTAGAATAAATATGTTACACAAGTCCCCTATTCGTTCCGTTCACTGTCGCACAAATGAGAATCCATGTGTTTATATTTGAAACATCTAGAAATTTCTATTTGGAAGGCGATGAGCACATCTTAGGGCATCGTAGGTGAATGATTTCTATTCGATTTAGCTGTGGTGGTAGTAATGTCTGTTTTATGATCACATGCGATCATCATCTCGGAAACGGTTTAATAGTGCGGTTGGGTTGCCTCGCTCGGAGATATTAGTGTCGTTTAAGTTTAAACGCGCGTGTGCATGACTCTGCGATAGCGCGGCCAAATTGACGCGACCGCGCCGCCGCCGCCGCATCTTGCTGTCAAGCAGTATTCAGCGGTATGGCGGACAATGGTCGCATACAGAAGTGACGCTTTTTCCTTACTACCAGTTCACTTTACTTTAAGCCGCTTAAAAGGACTTCTCTTCAATAAAAAGTATATAAAACAGTCTTCTATTAAAATGCAACGTTATGCATACATTTTAAAAAAATACACCTAATAGTTTTTGAATTTTGCGGACGCGGACATTTGAAAACTGACTTTTTATATATCAAATCGGTCCAGTAGTTTTTAAGTGTATTCGTTACAAACACACAAAAATATAATATTAATATAGAAGTATAGACTACAGTTTTCCCCGCAGCCAAGCCGCGGGTGGTACCTTTATTTTACTTACATAAAAACTTAATTAGGTTATATATTGCGAGCTTGAAGCCGTGGTAGTTTAGCGGCTACCGAACGCGTCCGAAAGTCAAAGGACGAATCCTGGCCGGAACGCATGCACCAGTTAGGCAGTTTTCGGACCTAATGTGCTTAGTGGGAGACCCGAGCCCAGCAGGTGGGACATTCATGGGCTGTTATTATTATATACCGCGAGCGAAGTCGTAGCTAAAATCTACATAAATAAAACGAATCGTAGAAATAATAGATCGGGGAAAAAGTCTTTTCGCATATAGTAGGTATGTATGAACTTGTAATAAGATCTCTTTGGCTATATATACCATTTGTATCTGGCTGGTTTTGGTATCATTAAAAGTTTTAATTTTAAAGAAGACAATTCCAAATTCAAATTAGGAAAATGTGTGACTTTCATTTGTTTTTCTGAATAAAATGAGTGAATCTAATGTAGAAATTCGATACATTTTAAAATTTTATTACAAAAAAGGTGAAATGCAACACAAGCCGCGAAAAAAATTTGTGATGTTTATGGACCTAATGCAATATCTGTGAGAGTAGCGCAAATTTGGTTTTAGCGTTTTCAATCCGGAAATTTTGATATCAAAGATGCGCGTCGCTCTGTTACGGACAAAACTGATGCCATTTTTGAAAAAGTGGAGCAAGATCAGCATATTAGTAGTTACGATGTAGCTGGAGCACTGGGAATTGACCACAAAACGGTTTTGGCGCATTTGAAAAAAGCTGGGTACACAAAAAAGCTCGATATGGTGCCTCGTGAGCTCACTGAAAGAAACCTAATGAACCGTGTACTCATTTGTAATTGTTTATTACGACGTAATAAAACCGAACCATTTTTAAAGAAGCTGATAACTGGTGATGAAAAGTGGATCACGTACAACAAGAACGTGCGAAAAACATCGTGGTCAAAGGCCGGTCAGGCTTCACAGACTGTGGCGAAACCCGGGTTAACTCGCAACAAGGTGATGCTGTGTGTATGGTGGGATTGGAAGGGCATTATTCATTATGAGCTGTTACCGCCAGGCAGGACCATCGATTCTGAACTGTACAGCGAACAACTGATGAGATTAAAGCAAAGAGTTGAGAGAAAGCGGCCGGAATTAATCAACAGAAGGGGTGTGGTTTTTCACCATGATAACGCTAGACCTCACACATCTTTAGCCACTCAGCAAAAATTACGAGAGTTTAGCTGGAAGGTGTTAATGCATCCGCCGTATAGTCCTGACCTTGCACCTTCAGATTTTCACCTGTTTCGGTCTCTGCTGAGTTCCTTAGGTAGTGTCAGGTTAACATCACGAGAGGACTGCCAAAACCACTTGTCGCAGTTTTTTGATCAGAAGCCCCAAAATTTTTATAGCAATAGGATCACGTCCCTACCTACAAGATGGCAAAAAGTTATCCAAGAAAATGGCACCTACATCTTTAGTCAAACGTAAATAAACTTTATAAAAAAACCTTTTGAATTTTTATATAAAATGCGAAGAACCTTTTTCCCCAACCTAATATATGTACACGCATAACTTGAGAACAACTTTACCGATTTTTATAAGATTGAGTGGGTCCCCGGATTATTTAGATACACAATTGGAACCGGTAGGTGGCGCAGGAATTGAGTTCTAGATTTTTATGTTTGCAGGACAGGACAAAGTCTGCCGGGATCTCTAGTATGATATAAAAACTAGTACTTATAGATTAATGAAGGCAGTAAATTAATTCATCATATTAATAGTGACTTGAGGCAGCTGCAGTGACAACGTAATGTAATCGCATCAGTGGCTGGTCTGCGCGCGCGCATTCCTTGCCATTCCGAGATCTTCCCACGGGTATCCAGACAAACCGGCTCCGTGGAGTGACTGACACCCCGTTTCTGTTTAAAAAAACATCAAGGTACACAGTTAACACATCCGTGCAGGAACGGATAAAGAATACAATTTCCTGCGGTCGGGCGGCCTGTCGTAAAAGGCGACAAAACAACCCACAGCCAGGTGGTAGGGCATTTGCCCGACTGGGTGGCTACCACCCCTGTTCTAGAGTATGCCGCCATAACAACCTTGAGTTGTGTTCCGGCATTAGTGACCAGGTTCCAGTCTCCTTTAAGAGAGCAGTAGCGCATTTGAAGTACCTTTGATGTTGCAAATGTCCATAGGCGATGGTAACCGCTTTCCATCAAGTGGACCGTCTGCCTGTCTGCTAAACTCATGCAATAAAAATAAAAAAAAGTTAATTGCTCATTTGGCACTGGATCTTAAGTCAGATTTACATTTGTGTTAGTTACGAAGCGAGTTTACTTGCGAAACTGAAGAGTTGAACCCTTATCTCTCTCTCGTCTATTTCACCTTCTCCCAATTATTTGGGGTCGGCACAATGTGTTTTCCTTCCATACTCCTCTATTTTGACATACGTCCTCTGTCACACCACAAATGAAGACAGAAAGGAAGTTTATTTGGCAAATGCGACACAAACAAAATATAATTAAAAGTTATAATAAAAAAATTTTTTTCGGGTTGTATGCCGTAATTCGACAAATGAGGTTGGCACTCGGTGTAGTCAAGGTAGCGAAGCCCGTCAGTGGGGGAACTCCATACACCTCTCATTTAAATCCTTTCAGTGGTTTTTACGCGATGCTCTAACAGATAGACAGACAGACAGAAACACAGACAAAAATTCTAAAATTTGCATTTTCCGAATCTCCTGGTCCGATTTATCCCCCCTGATTTTTTTTACATTTTTATACGCATTATACAAACTCGAACCATTTACGGATTTACTATATATAGTACAGATAGATGTTATATTTG
The DNA here is from genome assembly GCA_039645545.1 of Dendrolimus houi. Taxonomy (NCBI): domain Eukaryota; kingdom Metazoa; phylum Arthropoda; class Insecta; order Lepidoptera; family Lasiocampidae; genus Dendrolimus; species Dendrolimus houi. Next base: position 21,395,953 of record CM077128.1, on the reverse strand, counting down.
TTAAACGAAGGGCCGAATTTTCAATCATCAGATAAAAGTTATCAGTCGAATAAATTATAACCTGACTAAATTCAAAATTGAAACAATTCAACTGTTTTATTCATGCAACTGTTATTTTTAATTTTCCAGTGTTGTGTTTTATTCTATAGAATAACTCTTATCTGGTGATTGAAAATCCGCCCTAAGACATTAAAAATTAATACAATAAAGAAAACTTACCTTAGTACACCGTTTTCTATGCATGTGTGTGTGTGTGTGTGTGCGAACACACACACACACACACACACACACACACATACACAGTATATATGAAAGAATGAATGAATGAAAACTCGTTATTGTTCACCATAACTTAAACCTAGACAATTTAATATGAATACATTTTTCCATTAGAACAATGGGCGGCCTTATCGCTTATAGCGATCTCTTTCAGGCAACCCGGTGTCCAAAGAAACACTAAAAGAAAAATTAAATAATATTGGTGGTTTAACTAAATTAAAATTAATTCAATCGTATTTAAATATAATTAAAGAAAACACAAAAAAAGCTACACATACATAATTAAATAGATTATAATAATATAAATTACATATACCTACGTGAGAACACTAATATAATAGTATATAGTTAGTTATTTTATAACCTTTCAGTACTTTGATATAAGTAGTTTATCAGAGTTGTTTATAATGGTACGCTCAGCCAATTTATTTTAAGTTCCAGTAAGTAAACTTTCGTCGTAAGTTGGAACGTACCAATTCAACAACTTCGAACTCCAACAATAGCATATCATGAAGTAACACGGATAGGAGTCGTCATTCTTATAAATATGATCATTATCCTAATATAACAGATACATTTTTAATCTACATTTCTTTGCATTGTTGTAGAATCAAGCATTTTTTCTAAGCCTGGTCACATGCCGGTGCCTGGTATCATTTGATATTTATGACTGATTTTGTAAAAATTTAGTCCCAGCCAAAATGTAGTTTGACTGAAAGCAAATAACGGAGCTCTTGAAGTAATTTAAAAATATACATCGTACTGGACGGCTGACTTTTCCACAAAAAAGCCGAACTCTTGCTTGAAAAGAGTAATTTACATGCTTTTTCAGGTGTGTATTAATTTTCAAAAAAATAATCAAATACTTATCAATATTAGATCGGGTGTTACATACAATTTATATAATCATACATCAACGCTCTAAAACTTTATCGAGATGTCGCCGAACGTTTAGTAGACCTCTCACGCGACCAAAAGGCTGGCGTCTATTTTGCTCAAAGGCTAAGTATTGCTGTTCAACGTGGTAACGCCGCCAGCCTTTTGGGAACGTTCCCGGTAAGTAACAGTGGTATGGGACCAATATTTTATGTATAATTATGCCCTCTTTTTTATTTAGTTCTAGTATTTAATTTATGTTTCTTTTTTATAGTGTAATTAATATCAATATTGTTCAATACAAATAAAAAATTACATAATCTACCTACTTTAGATTTATTTATGTTTATATTTAGGTATTTATATTTGTTAGGTAGTTTTACCTTTTAGTATAATTATTTATATGAAGTTTACAATATTGTTAAATCCTGTATTAAATTCCAATTTTGTTTGTTAATTTATTACAATTTACAAAGCATAAATTTGGAAATAAATAATAAATTTTTAATTTCGCTTGTGTATTTTGACATACCTACATTAGATTTTTCATGTTATATTTTTTAATAAGGTAATTGACAGTCAAGCTAACTGAAACACTTTTTATTACTTTATAAGACGCCGAATAACAAGATATGACGTTATGTCTTAAATGAGTCAAATAAGGCGCGTTCCTCTTATAGCTCACAATGCCCAAAATGTTCCTTCAGCCGTTACACATAGCGACCACGGTCGTTATGGTCATAGTGAAAACGTCACTAATGACGTTATAATTTTCGCTCACGCAGCGCTCACGACGACCCATGTCAAGATGTGGGTCGAATAAATAGTGTATTTTAAATTTTTTGTGACATGTGTCATCTGCTCAATCATATAAATATTGTTCGGCTTATCAACCTTTCAGTACGACTGAAAGAAGTCTCACGTAAACAAACTGCTGGCCTTTATTTTGGACAACGCATTAGTTAGCAATGTTTAAGGGCCTGGTTGAGCGGGTTAAGCCTTTGCCGGCCTACCTCAGTGCAACGCAGAGGCTCCGGGTTCGATTCCTGGTATAGTAAATTTCGGAAACGTATTTTCTCCGCTATTTATTATGGTCTGGGTGTCTGGGATGGGCCCCAGAGTAGTACGTTGTATATTACCCATAACACAAGCGTAACTTGCTTAATTTGGGGATATATAATATGTGTTTGTCTGCGGATTAAAAAAAGTATTGCCATAAAGCGTGGAAATGCGGCCAGAATTTTTGGGAACGCTCCCCACCGACAGTGACCTAGAATCCATTTTTTATTTGTAAATATGTGTATATGAGTTTTATTTTTTTTAAAATATTGTATAATTTAAATAACGGTAGAAATCTGTTGTAAATAAAGATGATTATTATTATTACAAAATAAAATGAATTACGAAGTTTATTTGTTTGAATTGAGGAATTGAATATGGACATATGTTTTGGAATTAGTATAATTTAATTCTAAAATGTTCTACTAAAAATTTACTAATTACAGATTGCTATATATACATTATTTGAAGTGTACATCTGTTTCCTTTCAAAATGTGATTTAAGAGCGATTTTTATTACCTACTGAATCAATTAGAAGGGTTCGATACTCATAGTTTTGTTTGAAGTTTATTTTAAGACCGTTTGAAGCAAACAGATGTTCTACGGAAGGCATCTAAATATGGCTCATATGAGTGCACAATTTTATGACTACTTTTGCTCGGAGTTCCTTGTTGCAACTATCTATAATATTGTTACGAGTACGGGACTCGAATTAAAATGCCGTTTGGAATTACTATAGAATTTATTAGGACTATACAAACACGTATAACATAGTTACAAATATAACCGGACGCAATAAGTCCAAATGTAATGCACAATTAAATAACACGCGCAAAGTCCGTCAATATATCGCTTATCGAATGTACACCGCTTGCTTTGATCGTGGTTCTCGCTAGACTGCCTCACCCTTCCGTTCGGGCATTGTTTTATAATGCAACGATTCCATTTGTCTACCTGGCAAGCATCGGCGTAATTCCCAGATAACACAATCTGCAGACCTGCTTAATTATTCCTGCGAACGGCCATAAACTAGTACAATACACAATAGACTGTTTTTCTAAGTAAACAAAAGAAATCCAAATGCGGGAAGGTAATAACCCGGGTTTATGGCAGGCAGATGTGCATTTACTTTGTCTTTGTGCTTCGTGGAATTTTGGCTAAGTTGTAACAATATCATAAAATTCTAACCATCTCGTGTCTGTACATTGAAGCTATTTAAAAAAAAAACAACAGAATATAAAAACGATGGAGAACACGATGCATTTTTTTTTAGATTTCTTGTCTGTTTGTTCGGAACGTAAAAACTATTGGGTCAATTTCGTTGCAGTTTTCACTGATCGACAGCAAATTCAGAGTCTTAAAATCTACGCTACTTTTTATCCTAGGAATCTCGCGGGAATTTCTCTGGGAATGATTCAAGATAGCCAGATAAAAAAAACCAATGTGATTTTTTCACTGTCCGATAGCAAATTTGATGTAATAAAATGTGTGGTATTTTTTATCCCGGGAATTCAATATTTAAATTTGGTTGTAGCCACAACCAACTTCTAATCATTCATTAAATAGTTATCAATGAATAAATGGCCCTATCTGTTCTGACACTCACTCGGCCCGTGCGCTTTGATCTGAAGGTAGCCTAACCAAACCTAGTCACTGTTCTGGTTTCTAGTCGCGATCTGTAACCGCTCCTCGCAACCTATAACTTCGTTATAATTAATTGTATTGTTATTTATGCGCATTTGCGAGTTTTTTCGTACGATTTTATTATTTAAGAAAAAATTATGTTTAGACTTATTTCAGGCGCCGGAAATTATATGGACAAGCTTGAAAGGGACCCCTCGAACCCTCAAATTCTGGCGACTTAATTTAAGATCCAACACATTAGTTTATTGAGCAATAAGATAATAATTATGATGATAATACGAGTACTATACTATATTAAGAATGGGCAATAATTAAACCAAATTATTTATCTCTCTTTCATAAAGATGATCTTTTACTCTGTTTTGATGAAAACTGAAGGAGTAAAATGGTTTCATGTCCATATTTTGGAGGTGATTTGATGATTTTTTCTTTTTGCTTAAGTCAACATAACTATAGAAAATGACGAAAAACCACGTTACGTCTCATATTGTGAAGATTTACAACCATTTTGTTGGTAAATTATTGATCAGTATATACCAACGAAAAGACGTGTCGTTTGCACCCCACTTCTGAGCTTTCGCGGTAGCAGGAGGCTTAATGCCTTCCTCTGGGTTAGCGAAATGCGCATACCTCCGTAAATAGGTTTGCGGGTGCGGTAGCGTTCAATTTCACTCGCGTGCCGGCGTAATTGTTCATTTCCTGCGGCACCACCTGCCAGTGGCACATAGCTTGGTTCTGGTTTACTTTATAGCCTGGAATTATTGTTGTTAACTGTAATACTTAATGCCCAATCAGCGGCGAAGGTTCCACGCGATTATATTCTACTGTTTTCTCTAAAACTGCCTCTAAGGTTAAGCACCTACTATGATTGTCAATATCGAACTCATCATTTTACAGATGTCCCACCTGATGGAAAGCGGTCACCATCGCCTATGGACATTTGTAACACGAAAGGTATTAAAATGCTGCTCTCGTAAGGGAGACTGGAACCTGACCATTAATGCCGAAACACAGCTCAAGGTTGTTATTGTGATATACTCCAGACCAGGGGTGGTAGCCATCCAGACCGGCAAATACCCTACCACCTAGCTATGTGTTGTTTTGTCGCCTCTTACGACAGACCGCCCGGCCGGGGAGATTATATTGTATGTCCGCTCCTGTACGGATTAATTGTAGGGTGTGCTTAGTTTTAGAGATCAAGACACCATGAGACAGAGGTGAAGCGTGAATATATATATATATATATATATATATATAACACACATTTCTATACACCTAACCAAACAAAAATTCATGAGGCTTTATCTGCGGCCCAATCATATAACCACAGAGGCCATTAACATGTGTTATTATATAACCTACCTTCTTTTTTATGCAGGGTAAATCTATACGCCGCGCTAGGGGGAAAGGTCGCACCTCGTGCATGGGATTCACCAGATCGGGGTGGCAGCACTAGCACCTCTCGGTGCTATTGCCACGCCGCAGTTAGGGATACCCACTAAAACCCCTGTCCGATCCTCAAGCGTACTTTTTCCGGGCTGTGGGTTTGCTCGTGCATTCACCTCCAGCCCGGACGGACGACGGCCGGCTCCTTTAAGAGCTGGCCCCACCGTTTGCTAGCCGGAGATGGAGATCTGAGTCTCTCCGGCTACCACGAGGCGAGGGGGGCTCGCTCCTACTCTACGGATTAAAACCTACCTTAAAGAGGAGACCCTGAAAACAAAAACCAATTTACTTACACATTTGTATGATAGTGTAGCAGCGAGAAGTAGAGGTTAAATGATGTTTCAGATGGAACTGAATTCAATAAATTTATTTTGGAAACTGTAACCTTAAGTACAAATATTAACAAGTCGTACAGCTAGTACAATATATAGCACAATGTGTGAGCGGGACGGATGATGTGCGAGTGAGATAGAGCAACTATTAATATGCGCTCCCGCGTTGCGCTAGTCAGTAGTTTGTTGTCCGCTGCGATGACTAGACGTATGCAGCTCCCATAATAGTATGGTTTTGTATGGATTTATTTTTATATTTCAGGAGATCCCAGATTACCCCATGGACGCAAAGGACTGGGAGAGTAACGACGACGTGGAAAGCTCTACATCTAAACCACTGCTTGGGATAACACCTTCTGCTTTCACCAGGATACACACAGGCTTCAGGAAGATCAACGTGTCAGCCGTGGACCCAATTGCAGCGACTAATGAGAGACCTATGATTGTGTATGAGTGTAAGTACTATAAGAACCAGCTGGAAATTTCCGTACATTATAATCATGGATACTACTAAAATACTAATGCTGGGGCCGCACAGACTTGCAATAATGTTACAGTTATAGGCCGTTTCACGCAGATGTGGCGATGGGTGTAATGCGTTATAAAAATAAAGTCACAAATAAAATAAGTTATCGATTACCATAATCAATTTATGTAAATGAATTTCAACAATAATATGAAACACACCACACAATGAATTCATTCATTATAACTAAGCTCACCACAGTCATAAAAAAATATAAACATATTTAAAAAAACAGCATCAAACGGAGATACATATAGGTATATATATAGTTCTTACAATTATAATAACAGTTCTTAGGCACTGTTAGATTATTAAGTGCTTAGAACAGTGGGAACGTACGTTACACAACTTAAAATTTCAAAAATTGAGAAAAGAAACATTTTGAAGGATACATACTATATGCACTGCAATATTTCATTAAGTTTAAAGTTACTAGTGGTCGCCCGTGGTCGAAATTCGACCAAAATAATTAATTTAAATTATAAGTTTGAACATTATTAAGGGTCTGTTGTCAAAGACTATACTTCTATAATTACAGATTTCGTCAAAGCTACACTGTGATATGACTTTAACAATAAACAAATATATAAGAGTATATATGCGTGTGTGTGTCAAATACGTGGTAGTGTAATGTTTTTTTTTATTGATTTAATATATTTTTAACGCATAATTTTATACAAAATATTAGTATTCTGCACTCCTTCTCTATATAAACTATAAGTGTGCGAAATTTCATACTCCTCCGTCCGCGCAATTTTCGTAAAAAGGGGTACAAAGTTTTTCCTGTGTTTTTGCTTCACGTATTAATATAGATTTCAAATATGTCTATGTCGATAAAGTTGAGATTATAATAGGTTGGGGAAAAAGTCTTTTCGCATATAGTATGTATGAACTTGTAATAAGATCTCTTTGGCTATACCATTTGCGTCTGGCTGGTTTTGGTATCATTCAAAAGTTTTAATTTTAAAGAAGACAATTCCAAATTCAAATTAGGAAAATGTGTGATTTTTATTTGTTTTTCTTATTGTTAAAATGAGTGAATCTAATGAAGAAATTCGATACATTTTAAAATTTTACTACAAAAAAGGTAAAAATGCAACACAAGCGCGAAAAAATTTGTGATGTTTATGGACCTAGTGCAATATCTGTGAGAGTAGCGCAAATTTGGTTTAAGCGTTTTCAATCCGGAAATTTTGATATCAAAGATGCACGTCGCTCTGGTCGCCCTGTTACGGACAAAATTGATGCCATTTTTGAAAAAGTGGAGCAAGATCGGCATGTTAGTAGTTACGATGTAACTGGGAATTGACCACAAAACGGTTTTGGCGCATTTGAAAAAGCTGGGTACACAAAAAAGCTCGATATTTGGGTGCCTCATGAGCTCACTGAAAGAAACCTAATGAACCGTGTACTCATTTGTGATTCTTTATTATGACGTAATGAAACCGAACCATTTTTGAAGAAGCTGATAACTGGTGATGAAAAGTTGATCACGTACGACAAGAACGTGCGAAAAAGATCGTGGTCAAAGGCCGGTCAGGCTTCACAGACTCTGGCGAAACCCGGTTTAACTCGCAACAAGGTGATGCTGTGTGTATTTGTGGGATTGGAAGGGCATTATTCATTATAAGCTGTTACCGCCAGGCAGGACCATCGATTCTGAATTGTCCTGCGAACAACTGATGAGATTAAAGTAACAATTTGAGAGAAAGCGGCCGGAATTAATCAACAGAAGGTGAGTGGTTTTTCACCATGATAACGCTAGACCTCATACATCTTAGGCCACTTAGCAAAAATGACGAGAGTTTGGCTGGGAGGTGTTAATGCATCCGCCATATAGTCCTGACCTTGCACCTTCAGATTTTCACCTGTTTCGGTCTCTGCAGAATTTCTTAGGCAGTGTCAGGTTAACATCACGAGAGGACTGCCAAAACCACTTGTCGCAGTTTTTTGACCAGAAGCCCCAAAATTTTTATAGCAATGGGATCACGTCCCTACCTACAAGATGGCAAAAAGTTATCCAACAAAATGGCACCTACATACTTTAGTCAAATGTAAATAAATATTATAAAAAAACATTTTGAATTTTTATATAAAATGCGAAGAAACTTTTTCCCCAACCTAATATATTATTGGTGCGACGAAAAAGAAACAATTACCGTTATATTTTTTTTTATAATGAGGGGAAACAAAAAGAGGTAGTTTATCAGTGGGGTACACGCACACGGGTAGTCGAACAATAACAGGAAAATAAATCTTTCAATAAAAGTTCACGAGAGTGTCAACTACAGAATTTAGAATTTTATATCAATCAAACATTTATTTGCTCAAAAACATGGTGTATATATAGATATTATGTTACTTATAAGGTTCACATGTTTTTGCCAGTCAGGCATGCAAATTGTACATAATACATACTTAAAACTACTTCAAAATTATACAAGTCAATTTAAAATGATAAAATCAACACAATAACTAATTTTTGCCTATACGAGTAGAATAGTTTTATTTTCATAATAATAATTTATTTATATATTTTTAATGGCTATTATATATAATATTTACAATTTATCGTGCATATATTCGTCTAGTGAAAAATATGCTTTTTGGATAAATGTACTAATGTTTTTAGTCATTTTTAAATCATTTGACAGTTTATTAAAAATTAATATATAAAATTTATTAAAAATTACATACAAAAATAATACATCCAAAATTTTACGTTTATTTTTATTTTAATCTCAAAATCGCTCATCTTTTTACAATCTGGGCCTAAGAATTTAGGAAAGCGCATCCGTCTCCTTTTGTAATTAAAATACTGAAGAAGGAACACCTGATGTTTTAATATGACATCATTACTTTCAGCACCTTATCCGGCACCAGGACCTTTGCAACAAGAAGCCTTTGCGCACGTGAAACGAGTTCAGATCAACGGAAAGTGCCTGACGCCTCAGGCCAGGTGGCTTGGAGTCCGCCAGTTGGCACCAGCAGCTGACACAAGGTCAGTAGCTATCATAATTATTCTATACTAGAGTTTTCCCTAACCTAGTGAAACCCAACAATTTTATTTTACTTGCATAAAATTTAATTATCGCAAGGTATTGAAGCTCTTGCTTACAAAATTATAATCATTATTATGAAAATAAACATCATAGGTTATGTTGAAAAAATGGATGCATGTCGTAAATGAAGAAAACTGATCCTTGGACGATGTTTGACGTAGTATCTCTTCTGGAATAACGTTACAGTTATAGGCCGTTACACGCAGATGTGGCGTGGGCGTAATACGTTATTTGTGATCTATTTGGGCCCCAATCAATATTTTGACATTATGGCAGGGCCCCAGCATAAAAATTGGAGTTGTTAGAGTTTAGACAAATTTGCGAAAGTGGCCCCTATTATTTTGCCATAGTATAATAAAACTCCGTTGCGTGGATTAACAGACAAACAGACGGACGCGAAAGTTTTATACTATAGTTCGTTCGCGTTAAGAATGCAGTGAGTCATCAGTGCAACTGCAGGGTAAAGATGTATTCACAGTAGTGTTAAAATTCAAACAAATTATATTTTTAAAGATTAAGTTTAATGAATTTAAAAAATACACTTAAAAGTTAAAAATCAAAATTAAGTCATTAATATTTTAATCACTATCACTAGTATTTACTATATTTTATTATACACTATCGCTATATTTTATCAGCTCATGCATTATTTTGAGAAGTATGGTACGTTTAAACGTTGGAATATCTTCATCAGCTTCACAAATTGTGACTTCCTGGCCCTTTTTTTCACTGGTGATTTCAATGTATTATTTTCCTTTTTTTCACTAAGAATACTATAAACTGTTCTCTCGGACACACCGCATGCATTTGCTGTTTTTTGTACTATGTTGTCTACAGTCAAATTTAAATCAGACTGTTTAAAATACTTAAAAACATTGTAAATTACTTTTCCCTCTCCACTATGAATTACCGAACCATTTTTATTTTTACGAATTGGTGAGGTATTCATTTTTTTAATATAAATCAGTTAATACAATTATAGGACACAACCGTCGCGTTCAAAGCTATGCCTTCAACTGGTCACTGTGAACTTGACCTTGTAATTTGAAAAGATTTGATTGGTTAGGGGGCGGGGCTATCCCGGCGAACAATGATGACTCACTGCATTCTTAACGCGAATGAACTATATATAAAGGAGATAACGAATTACGAACTTGAACAACGCCTATTATAATATGAGGAGCAATAAACACTATATTCACGCATTTGAAATATAATTATGTTATAGGCGGCACCAGGAGGTTATTTATTCTATAATTTTTTAGAACTAAAACTTTACTGTTTCTTGTTTAATGCACTGCAGTAACAAAGAAATTAAATTCATATAGTGTAGACAATTGCACAACAAAACACGAAACCTCGAAGCCAACCTGTTTTAAAGCAAATCGTAATGAATGACATGTAGGCAACATGACAACGTATTTGTGATTTTTATCGCAGGAGTTCAGTAGACAGGCAGACGGCCCACTTGATGGAAAGCAGTTACCATCGCCTATGGACATTTGCAACATCAAAGGTGCTACAAATGCGCTGCTGCTCTCTGAAAGGAGACTGGAACCTGGTCACTAATGCCGGAACACAACTCAAGGTTGTTATGGCGACATACTTTAGACCACGGGTGGTAGCCATCCAGTCGGGCAAATGCCCTACCACCTGGCTGTGGATTGTTTAGTCACCTCTTACAACAGGCCGCCCGGCCGCAGGATATTGTATTCTTTTTTCGTTCCTGCACGGATGAAATTACATTGCAGCGATGGCGTCAAAAACGCGATTGCATCGCCTCTATTTTAATAATCCATCTATTCTAAGGTTCTAAGGAAACGAGGTCATTTATAACGACGATAAAATGCATCCTGACTTTAACTCGGGTTATAAGCGAGCACTATGTCGAATTTCATACATATGCGTTCAGTAGTTTAAAGAAAAAGCGATTGAAACGCCACCTTGTTCGCTAGGTATTTTCGTCTATCCTACGGAAATGACATCATCTATTGGGACAAAAGTATCTTAAGGTACGCCCCGAGATATAAGCTAGCTCTATTTCCAGTTTAATTTAAATCTGTTCAATAGTTTTCACGTGATGCTCTAGCAGACAGACGGACGTGTTGCTGGGGAGTTTCTTGCCGCTTCTTCTCCTTAACAACACTAACACGTTGCGAAGCGATGTACATAGACTGGGAAGTAAAATTAAATTTTAAACTATATGTATGACCTTCAAAAAGTGTTCTTCAGTGGAACTTATTTTGAATGAAAACATTTGAATTTTATTTGACAAAAATTCTAAAAATTATATTTTCTGAGTCTGCTGGTCCGAATTAGCCCCGCTGATTTTTTTCACATTTTTGAACGCATTGCACAAACTCGAACTATTTATAGATTTATTATGGATAGAAATCCTTTCTCAAAGTGGGCGATAATGCCCCCTTGTGGGCGTTGCAGGCCTCAAGGGCGGAAAAAAAATGGGGGCGTTGTGTAGAGGCTTGGGGGGCGATTTATAATTTCATCTAGCTAAGAGGACTCTTAGACACCGACTGAACTCTCGACTCTCGACTACAACTTGTGAACATCAACTAATATTAATTAAGAGATTGCTCAAACAACAAAAAAAAGAGAAATCGTTTGCATGTTACCAAACTTGGCGACTTGCGACTGTTCTTGAGTAAATTAGAACTTGATAGCAACAAACTTTTTAAACAGCATGAGATTCATCCTTCACATTAGTTTTTATATAAGAATCAATTATGTTTGTTTTATTTTGAATAAAAGATACTCTGTCTGAATACTATAAAGTTGCGTTTAAATAATCATTCTCATTGGCAGGTGTAGCCCGTAAGAGTTAACTTGAGACCTCAGCGCCGTTGTGTACTACCTACTGCGCTTAGGTCTCAAGTTAACTCTTGCGGGCTATAGTTAGTCTCGTTTAGAATGAATGTTTAATCTCCGCTAATATAGCTCACAATAATCAATTAATTTAATTTGATGTTATAGTGGTTTTTAAGTAGGTGAAAAATAGGGCGCTAAAAAATAATTTATTCTCAAAGTGGCAGTATACAAAATAAGTTTGGGAACCACCGGATAAATAGATACACGCGAAGTTCACTGATTGACAATCCGTGGAAGGCGGTGCTTGTCGGGTGCCAGGTAGCTTATTGGTCTTTTTTATTGCGAAGCTGGCAAACAGGCAGGCGGCCAGCTCGTGGAAAGTAGTTAGCGTCACCTATAGACGGTATAAAGTGCATAGGGTAAAGAGGATGGGATATGAAGAGAGAGAAATGGGCCACTAGGACTGGTGAGCTATGACCCTATTATTTATCTCTCGCTATTATTATTATTATTACACAAAATTACTATTGCGTTTTCTAGTTGTGGCTTTTATAACTAATATAAAAAATATATTCAATTAATAAAAAAACATTACACACACTACCATGTATTTGACACACACACATGCATATATCTCTTTTGTTTATTGTTAAAATCAAATTAGTGTAAACCAAATGTAGCCTTGGCGAAATCTGTGATTATAGAAGTATAGTTTGACAACAGAACCTTAATAATTTTCAAACTTATAATTTAAAATAATTATGGTCGAATTCCGACCACTGGGCTACCACTAGTTTCTATAATTATCCCATCGTCCCTCGTCCAGCACCAGCTCTCAACCCACGCTCACCTTTGACCGTCCCTTGTCTTTTTTCCATTATCGTCTATTGTTTATTTTTTCAAATATCTTCTTTCATTCATATTCTATCTTTCTCGCTCACACTTCGTACACAGCGTTCAGAAACACTCTCAATTACTCTATGCTAAACAACTCATACGTCCAGAAATAATCACAATCCCACATCAATATATGAGTAAAAGCTTTTTTATTCACATAATTAAATCTAGAAAGATAGCTTAACTCGTTTGTGTAAACGTGTTTATTTGAAATTGTAAATAAAACTTGTCAACGAATTTAGACAAACATTAAATCACTCGAGATTTTACAACAAATCTTTCACAGTTCATGCAGTGTGTCTGTGGATTGCGCTACCTGTGAAAATCAGGCGCGCCCAGTCTCTTCAGGCGTTCAACAGACTCGTGAAGGATTATTACCTCGGACTCTAAAGTCAATCATAACATCTTCATCTCTCCCAGATTTATGTGCCTAATTCTATACATTATTACTAGGATTATTTATTTATTTATATATATCAATATATGTATATCTTTGTCTTATACTTGCCACTTCAAAATTTTATATATATACTTTTTTTAATTTTTTTATTCTAGTTATTTTGCAAAACCCACACGTTACACAATGTTTCTCTAATCCATCCTAAGGTTGTCTGGAAGAAATTGCTTTTAGTGATAAGACCGCCTATTGTCTTCTGTACTTAAACTTCTTGAATTGCATCTTAATGTTATGCAATAAAGTATATTCTATTCTATTCTATTCTATTAAATAAAAACACTATAATATTGCAATCTTAACCATGAAACAATAAATGCCAATCCGGATAATCGGGGCTCCACTCTACTGTAGGTACTGTACTGTAGTGGTAGCATTTGCCCGTCTGGATGGTTACCACCCCTGGCCTAGAGTATGCCGCCATAACAACTGTGAGTTGTGTTCCGGAATCAGTGGCCAGGTTCCAGTTTCTCCTTCAAGGCCGGCAGCACATTAGCAAGACCTCTGGTATTGATAACATCCATAGGCGACGGTAACCACTTTACATCACAGTTGGGCCGTCAGCCTGGCTACTGTGCTTCAGGAATTAACAAAACTCCCTATGAACAAAATCGCCATTAAGTGTCACTTTAACTTAATATTTGGCGACAATTAGCTAGGTGTGTATGTGCTTCATCCAAAGCTATAGATAATATTAATATTAAACAACCCACTGATTCTATGTTTTATACTACATTATACATTTTAATATTTTAGCTATATGCCGTCTTCCGTTCAACTCCATCGTTGCACTATCGACACCGGCTGCTGCTTTGACGACTCTGAAATTTGTGCACCAATAGAAGGAAGATATGTAGCGCTACCCTTTTTGGTAAGCTTTAATTTCATATATTATTATATTTATTTAGGTTTATGGCTTTGGCAGCTAGGCCTTTAAGCCAGGTCTTATATATTTATAATGTAGTTTCTTCATTTTATTAAGCCTATGTGTAGCACAGCTGAAGGTAGGTTATCAGCTGGTGCCATTCAACGGAGTTCTTGTGACAACTCAAAAGGCTACGTTTGACTATACAGTTCACATTTCTCACAAAACACATTTGTTCATTTTAGAGTAATTTTACACATTTAAAAAAATAAAACTACACAGCATACCATCTCTTTTCAGTTCCCGCCAAAAAAAAACCTAACTTCATATATTAAATTGAATACCATAGATATATGACGTCGAAGAAGTAGGAAATCCAAAGTAATATGTAGGTATTGGTAATAGCCGAACACAGGTTTGCAAAACTATTAGCAGGGAATAAAAGAGGATAGTATTTTCTTAAAATTTCGCGACTAATATAATAATAATACTCTTCAGGCCACAACATGTTGTTAAGCGGTAGTAAATCAGATTAGGCTCCCATAGAGTAAACACTAACCATAAACAAAAATTAAAATGAACCAGTCGGCGGTAGTCAAAATAAAAACTTTAACAATACTCATTGACACTTGACATCTTTGTTTTCCCTGATCACGGCTACTAAAAATTGGTCGAAACGTCGGAATAACAAAAATCAAATGACCATTAAAACGTAGTTTTATTATATAAAAGAGGATACTCTTTTATAAACCGTATTTGTTTATTTTGAACGTAGTTCTCCTACTAGAATGATGATGGTTAATAGATCAGTTATTAATTAAAGTACTTTTAATTATAGAGTTAGAGCGCTACTGTGACATATGCACCGGACCAAAGCCGAATTGAGAATTTCCACTCGACCAAGGTCGGAATAATAATCTGTATCCGACTATCTGGTTAGTGCTGTTAGACCGCGACGCACTTACCATGATCAAGTCGCAGATGTGTTAAAGAATGGCTAGTAAAAAGTACTTATAATAAACGCGTATGTATGAAGATATTAATGAATGTAGTTGATACAAAAGATATATGTCAAGATCGGAGCAAATGGAAATGCATCGTCTCTGCCTACCCCTATTCAAAACAGGCATCATAATACGTGTGTTATGTTTATCGAAAACATGTGTTATGTTTATCTAAAATGTTTTTCAGTTAGATGTAAACTTTATATAACTGTCGTCAACGATTATCAGTTTATGTGTAACTTGATGGTTGTAAGATTATGTAGTATTATTAAGATGCATGTCTGAGGACAGACTACGCGCAGGACGGCCGAATGTGGGAATGATTTATCTTGAATGCACCATGTGATGAATGTAAGATTACATTTCTGAACGAGCCCATAGTGTGAAAAAGGTAACGAATGAAAGAAGAGCATAGACGAAAAATGGACGACGTACGCACGACATATAAAGACGCTCTGATAAGTTTTATTTTATTTAAGTTCGGTGCCATCCACATATTACGTCACACGAATTTCATGATTTTTGACCCTTCCCTTGTCGCATTTGAGAGACTCCTCCCTCCCTAATGTGACATCACATATTTTGCAACTTTACATCAAGAAACTATATATAACCTTAAAACTTAGTTTTATTACCGTTTAAATTATTTTTTGATAATTTAAACTCTATTATCATACAGATAGAGTTGGAAATATTTAGAAGTTTTTCGTTAATAGTTCGAATTTCGTGCTTTAAAGCTTAAATACCTATATTAGATTTTGTAATGTGACGTCGCAAAATTTAGGATCCCTACCACCCCTTGTCACACTTCGTCAAACCTCCCATCCCTTAACCCCTTGTACGGTGTTAATACTTATAAAATTAAAACACAAGATAAAACTCACGCGCATCGCTGCATCTCGTAATGCGTTGTTTCATATGTCTGCCACATTCCCCAGATGTGTGTACTATCTAGGTATATTTTGCAGCTCCACAAAGCCGATGGTAGATTGATCGTTGCTAAGATGCAGTTCTTTAACCACACGAGATGCGCGTGCGTCTCCAGGGAAACCTTGCAGAGCACTGTGACGACACGTGTTGAGAAGGAGGATAGCTTGGAGTCCAGAAGGGACCTGTCGAGCGAAGGCCAGAATGACTGGCGAATGCCCACCGAGGAGCCTAAGCTTGACAAGGACGAAGAGTCCACTGCACCACCACAGTTGCGAAGGTAGGTACTTTTATGATTTTGAAGTAATAACACTATTATAGTTACATTTTTTTTATCTTCTATTTATTTATTTATTGAAAAATAAAACCAACAGCGCATATCAACATACAAACAACAACAAAAATTACTTATAATGTAGGGCTAATAACAGGTTTTTCTGAGTTCATTTTTAAGCTAACGAGCGAACCAAAGTTTAAAAATACAATAAATATATACATAAGTGAAAATAAGTATATACTTACACACATACATACATAATAATAAATCTAAACAAAATACATAGATAGATAAATTATATGATGTGGTGGTGTCTGTTCCAACAATTGTTTTGAAGATTAACGTCTTGAATACGGGCTTAGAGAAACGAAACAAGTCAATATCGCTAAATTTAGTGTTGTAAGTCTTAGCAATTCGAATAAATATACTATTGCTGGCGTAATTCGTTCCATGAGAAGGTATATGCAGTAGAGGAGTATGACGTGTACGCCTAGTCGGCGTATTAAATCTAATTCTAGATAATATATCTGGACAATCTAACTTCCCGTTTACAATATCATACAGCAGACACATGTCCAAGATACTTCGTCTATTTTCAAGCGTCAATAATCTGTGATTTCAACAGCTGATCTCGTATGATGTATTATTTTTATGTAATCTGTAATTAAGATGTTTTACAAACTTTTTTTGCATAAGTTCCACACGGTTTTTGTGCGTAATATATTGTGGTGACCAAATCTGGCAAGCATATTCAAGAATACTACGTACATATATTATTCTAAAACATATCCTATAGTTAGGTGGTAGGATATTTGCCCGTCTGGATGGCTACCACCTCTGGTCTAGAGTATTCCGCCAATAGTGGCCAGGTTACAATCTCCCTCTTTAGAGAGCGGCAGCACATTAGTAGCACCTTTGATGTTACAAATGTCCACGGGCGATGGTAACCGCTTACCATCATCAGGTGGGCTGTCTGCCTGTATGCTGAACTCATGCAATAAAAATCATCTAAGCTTACTTCGTAAACACAAAACTAGTTTATTGTATATAAACTATGTATGTATATAAACTAGAGCTGCCACGAATATTCGGCTGCTGTTCGGTATTCGGCCTATTCGGCCACTTTTTATCTATTCGGTATTCGGCCGAATCATGAAATAAAAACGCCCAAATTGTATATATTTCTATCAAAATTTGATAGATTAACTAACTAAAATTAATAAAAATCACATTCAACACTGTTAAAATGTAATAGTGATGAATGCGATTTTTATTTTTTTAATATTACGTTTCGGACAGTTTTTAAAATGTCGGAATCATATAAAAAATCATTTAAAATCGCGCTTAAATCCGTTACAACAGTTTTAATTAAGTGTACCTATCAACCGCGAGAACGTAAGAAAACACTTTACAAATTATTGCTTCAATACTAATCTGCTACGAGCAAATTGTACATTCAACATTCGGTAGCCGAATATTCGGCGCTTCGGCCGAGAGCGTGGCCGAATATTCGATATTCGGCCAAACGACAATTCGTGGTATCTCTAATATAAACGGTCTCATGACATGCGTCAAGCACCCCGATTTAGCACGCCACTATGCTCGGCATAGGTATGAACGACGTTCAGTCGCCCGTACACCGCAACTATCTAATCTATTTGTGTACTTTCCAGATGCACATGCCCCGGCCATTTCCTGGCCAACAACCCTGGCAACGGCTCGTGTTCCTGTGTCTGCGACTGGCCTGACATCGTCCGCAGACGCGACTGCCAGTCCTTAGCGAAGGGCAAGGAACATTTTGGCTTGAGAGACCGCGTCTGCGTGGCTGAAGGTCACTGTGTGCCCCCCACTTGCGAGTATGGAGCATATGAGAGAAGTAGCGGTCGATGTCCCACTAGGAGGTTCAGAAGACTCAGGTTCCACGCTCGGGGGCACTATCTCGAAAAGCCTATAGTAGTGTGATGATTCCTTATCCAATCATGGTACCCAGTTTTATCTGCCTAAAGTGCCTAAAGTCTATTTAAAATAGAACGGTATGGCTGACACATCCCTAAAATGTAACTTGTAGCATTATCGTAAACTTTCCTACTAGAGATGCCACGAATATTCGGCTTCCATTTGGTATTCGGCCACTTTTTTGACAATTTGGTATTCGGCCATTTGACTATTCGGTACTCTGCCACGTTTTTGACTATTTGGTATTCGGCCATTTGACTATACGGTACTCGGCCACGTTTTTGACTATTTGGTGTTCGCCCACTTTTTGTACTATTCGGTATTCGGCCACGTTTTTGATTATTCGGTATTCCGCCACATTTTTGATTATTCGGTATTCGGCTAATTACTGTGTAGTATTCGGTCGAATACCGAACAACAAACCGTGAAAAAAAATGCAGATATGTTACTCAAAAATGTATATATTTCCATCACAAATTATTGATATAGTTAAACTACATCTTAACTGTAGGAATATTTCGGTCGACCGAATACCGAATAGTTAAATATGTGGCCGAATACCTATAGAAGGCGAATATTTGTGGCATCTCTATTTCCTACGACGGTATGCCTGACACATCCCATAGAACGTAATTTGTAGCAGTATCTTATACTTTCCTTATTGATTAGATATAAAATTTAGTTCTATAGAAATAAATTTATACTTTTTACTGTTTTCTCTTTATTTACGTAATGTTACTAAGTAACTATAAAACGCCAGGTAAATAATTAAATGTTACATGAAAATTACATTAATTAAATAAAGAGAAAAACACCGTGAATTAATTAATTAATTAATTGTGTTTCACTTTGAAACCCTAAGCTGTATTAATTCATTTCTATATAATTATATGTTGTATCTATAATTCATAGATCAAGTATATAAGATATTGCTATTATGAGTTACCTTCTACGGGAGGTGTCAGACATATCTGTCGTATTTGAGATGGACAGTACGAAATAAATATTAATTTTCATTATACAAAAATGTATTTAATCCAGTTATTATTCAATAATCTTATACTTTAAAACCGGAAAATTGAAGTATTAACGAAGAACTTCAAAACATTTCCAACTCTATCTGTATAGCAGTGTTTAAAGGATTAAATATAATGTATTCCATCTCTTTCTCTCGCAGGCTTAGTCTTATAGATTTACATGTTTATCTCTTTTTAGTGTCGCTTTTTCGTTTCATCGAATTTCAAATCACAACGATTCTAAAGATGTTTCATTTTAAAAAATAATTTTCACTCTAGCAATAAAACCAACCAGTTCCACACTGCCTCATTCTTTGTTCTTGTGTATTGAGCTGTGGATAAGTCAGATTTGAAACGTTGAAATTTAACATTTTCTCATAAAATAACACAGGAGTATATTTCGCAATTCCTCCCATATCGTCCTATTTGAAATAGAATGTAGTTTTAGTATTGTCCTCATATTAAAACAGGAGGTATAAATAACTTAAGCAATGAAGAAGAATGCTAAGGAATAACAGTCGCCCAATAAAAAACGTTACTCGTAACACAATCTGAAATCACAGATGGCGCCACTAGAAGGTTCTTGTTTCTCAGGAAAATGTCGATTAAAATTTTCCTCTTTTCAGTTTCAGAAAATTCATGAAATTTGCGAAATTAAAAAGGAGAAAAGAAGAAGACTTTTATTTATAACTGAAAATAAAATAAGTGATACTAGTTACATTTTTTAATAGGTTATTTTTATTCTTTAGTATATTCTTTTACGTATGTTTTAGATTAATAAATTATCTTTTTTCGTCGTTTACTACGAGTACAAAAACGTACATGATGTTGTACGAATAGTCTGACTTCTGCAAGAACTGTAACACAGTAACTTACTTGATATAATCGCGTGAATAATTCGCACTTTGCGCAAACAAAATCATGCATAAATAAAATTGTGCGCAAATAAAATTGCGTCGAACAAACTCGTGTGCAAATAACCTCATACGCAAAGGATAACGCCTCGAATAGAAATCTTTGAAGTAAAGAAATTTTACTATGAAAGTAAATATCTACTTAATTGTTAATATAAGACATTAACCCACTTTCAGCAAATTCATATTTCCAAACTAAATCTGAAAATAAAGATCTGTTAAATTATTGTAAATTTCTCCTTTTAATTATATTTAAATAATGTATTTATTATTTCTATAGTTTGGATTAAACGACCACGTGTAAGTTGTGCGCGACGATTATAACGTTAAAAATATACTAGGTATACCGTTTTCAAGCGTTTATTTTACTTTTGACGTTTGCACGTCTATCAAGTTACATATTTCTTGACAATAAATCCCACACGAAACAAATGACATAATTGAAGTACTCTATTGTTGTGGGTGATGTAATAGTGATTGTTCTGTATGTCATGTAACGCACATACTATTAAAACATCGACAGTATACGTAAATAAATATGAAGGTAATCGATTTGAAAATAAATAACTACTTTAATGAAATATGGGTGTATTTATTACAGGATTATTATTACATCAAATAAAAGAAAAAGTGGGTGTCGTGTCATACATAGAAGTAAAACAACTGGCCCATAATAGAGAAGATTGGAGGAGGCTCCACCGACAAGAGCATAGCTCTTAAATGATAGATGGATATTATTTTTAGCAAAATTATAGAAAGTTAAATTGATTAAATGAAGTCGATTTTATAACAAATCGAGTCTGTATCGCATTTGGACATCACTAATTGATCCGTCATCGACCTGTCAAAAATAAAATAAATGCTTGGAAAGGGTATATAAGAAACGGCACGTGATTAAAATTTGGCAGCTTTAAAAAATCTATGTTCGAATCAATACATAATTGGCTTTCCCAGTTTTTTGATTTCAAATATCACATTCATATGCAAAAGAGATGTTGGCGCCACTTATTTCCCAATTACCAATTGTGTCTTGGGTTTATAGCGTCTTGCAACCCCGCATGCAATTAGTATCGCACCCGCCTTTACAAATACACATATTAGCTATCGATTTCCGCGTCCAGTGGTTAATTACTAGGGCATTCGCCTCAACCATAAATAAACTTAGTGGTCAGTGTATTTGCGTCCCTTGCGCCCCGGGGCTCGTGTTGAAGGACTTTGCTACCTGAATCGCCACGTGAGAAAGCAACGGCAGACCCCTGAACCAACGCTGTCGTGGGCTGGTGGCTGGCTGCGAGGTAAGTGCAAAGTTCTATATTCTCCGGGCACCAGTTCTTAATTGGGGAATAAGGGATGGCCATACATTGAACACATAACCCCCTACCTGCGGAGATTGCCTCATTGCGTCTCCAAGAGATTTATTTCAAAAAGCCTCCTATGAAAGTCGTACATTTAGCAAAATGTCATATTAAAATTAATTATATAACAATATGCGAGTTACTATTTTTTAGTTTAGATGTTTTTACTTTACCTAGGAATTTGAGTTGTGTATAAAGTATTGTTACAACAGGGGCCCAATTTTGCTATTTCAATACCTTGTCGTAGCGACATTCAAATTGTGATTTCATAGCGATAGTGTCAAAAATTCGTATTCTACTAAATCCACAATATCTTCTCGATATCGTCGTCGCGGAATCACAGTCGGAAAAAAAATGAAATTACAATTAACATTTAATGGCGTTAGACGAAATAAATACTGAAAAGCTACCAAAATTTATAAATATTTATTTCGCGACTTTTCTCTTATAAATATGTATAAAAATAAGCAGCGTGCCACAGGCATGTCATTGGAATTAATAGAATACTGAAATCAAGCAAACCTACGATTGAGACGATAGTGTCCGGCGATGACAAACTAGTAATAGCAGAATTAGGCCCCTGGTATATCTATGATTAAGTTATCCTATCATAAGAACCGTTCATATAGAATACGTTCGGGACGGAGAATAAAAGGAACTACATTGTCTCAGTAAAAAAATAATTCTAAAAAACTACTAATTTCTACATGGCTAGATGGCGCCACGGGTTATATTTCCATTGATTTTGACCACTTTATTATTTATTACAAGGTTATAAGACTGTAAATCTCTTATATATAAAAATGAATCATAGATATATTATTACTTTTTGCGGCATATGGACTTCTTTTGTTTACTTTGTGTTTAAAATTGGTGATTAAAAACAGCCCATTGTGTATTGTAATCTTTTATGACAGTCATAAGCCAGGTAGGTGTGCGGGTTACGATTTCTAAGAAACTGCGTCAGACATATTTGCATTTGTGCAATATAAAGCAATGACCCGATTGAGGAAGGGGGTAGTCGAGCGATAACCACAACCGAAGCAAGACTTGTGTACATTCGGTAATCTATTTAGTGAGGGACTTTGCGCGTGTATTTGAATTACGATCTCCTGCATCACGTTCGACTTATTGCAATCCGTTATATTTGTACCTAGGTTATACGTGTTTGTATGGTTCTAATAATTCGAGTCCTGCAACTCGTAACAATATGTATATACGCGCATAACTTGAGAACGACTAAACCGATTTTTTTGAAATTTATTTTGTGTTTGAGTGGGTTCCCGGATGGTTTAGATTCGCAATTAGAACAGGTAGGTGGCGCTGATATCAGGTTGTAGAATCCTTCTAATCACCTGGACCGATTTTGGTGATTTTGTTTTTGTGTGTTTGAGTGGGTTCCCGGATGGTTTAGATTCGCAGTTAGAACAGGTAGGTGGCGCTGATATCAGGTTGTAGAATCCTTCTAATCACCTGGATTTATTTTGGTGATTTTGTTTTTGTGACATGAAAACAGTCTTTTAGGAATTCAGAAAATATGGCGGTACGAAGTTCGCCGGGTAGTATATTGTTACATGCCGTCAAAGATAAGCGCACAGCTGCCTATTATAAGCGCAGTCTATTGTCGGAGGATTAAGGAATACTTTGTGTTTTGAATTTGCAATTAACAAAAACATGCTATTGTTTTTCTACTTGTTTTATAACCATCATTAGCGTCGAATTAATCCTTATTGTTATTGTTTTCGACTTTGTGGCCGTTCGTAGGTGTGCAAATTACTATTTCCCAGAAACTCAGTGTGCGCGGTCAATTTCTTTGTACTGTGTAGTTAGTATAAGACGATGCCCGAATGGAGGGGCGGGTAGTCAAGCGACGGCTACGAAACGAGTAAGACGTTTTCTAGTACTCTCGATTAACGATATAGACGACGGACTTTGCGCGTATCGAATTGTATTGAATCGTGCAGTGTGAACTTTTTATTTGTATTTGTTTTATACGTGTTTGTACAGTTCTAATAAATTCTATAGTAGTTCCAACGGCATTTTTAATTCGAGTCCTGTAACTCGTAACAATATTAAAGAAACATGTCATAACTGTAAAATATTCTAAAAGAATAAAGAGATAAATTTAAAAGAAAATAACAATTTAACCCAAAAAAAGCGAGTGGTTTGAAAATTATATTACAAAAACAATGACAATAATAGTAATTGAAAAAAGCGGTTTAGTCAAAAACAAAAAAATCAAAAAGCGAGACTTAAATGATCTTTGGTACCATCTAGTTATATAGGATTTTAAAACTTTGATTTCATATTTCCCAGGGCACCTGCCATCATATCGTCTTCTTATTATATAAGTACTATTCTTCTTCTATGTTAGTGCCATTATTGTATTATTTTATATTTGAAACATAAAAATACCGTCGATTCGTAATTAAAATGTAACTAATCCCAGCGCAAAAAAGTACTTATTAATATTTTTATTGTACTATATTGTTATTATTATTATTATATTATCTATTATTATTATGTTATGTATTATTATTTAGCAGCAGCAAACTGCTTTAAAATTTTTGTGACGTTTAGAACATTTCGCTCGTGACGCACGTATGATGTCAAACGTACATAAATAATGATTATATTGTATGTAAATAATGATTATTGTATTACGAATATTAATTATTGTATTGTGAATGATAAGCACGTGTCATTTATTTTAATGTAAACCAAATTGCATAATATTTTATAAATATTTTTTTATTTTACATATTTAAATTTTGTTACTTTTATACCTAAGATACTCAATAAGGTTGTAAATATTTAATAATAAATGCTATACATTACAAGATTTGTTTTTCTATACTTACAAATTAATGTTTTATTTTATGAATGTATAAACCGACTGAATTTACTTACGACAAACGTATTCTATGAATCTCAAGAATAATATTACGAATGTTTCACAAAAAAGTCTTGATTCAAACGAGCTTTTCACACATAAAAATATATAATCTTATTTTTCTTTCACAAAGTTGATTTTTATATACAAGCTGAATTTTTCAAGTGGGCCTTCAGGGCCATGTCTTGAACTATACCAAATAGCGAAAAACACACAAAGGAAGAGAAAGAAGTGTTTTTTAATTGTTTAAAAATCAATTATATCCTAGTTAGAAATCGAATCGGCTGATTTTGAAAAAATATAACACCTGTAATGTATGTTTTTCACTATTTTGTATAGTTTAGGATTTAGCCCTGAATGTCCACTTGAAAAATTAAACCTGTATAGTAGAGTACACTTATGTAAATGAATTAAAATAAAGTTTCTGTCAAACTTTTGTAATATTATTGTCGAGATTCATAGAAAACAGATTTGTCGTAAGTAAATTTTATCAAATTTATTTATTACTTTATCAGTATATATCTTAAAAAATGTGGAGCGAGCGCGATAGCCGAATTCAATTTAGGTAGTGTTGGATCATGAGGTTTACTTTGAACTATAAATAAATATGATTACTTTATTTAGGGCCGGTTGCTATGCTATGTTGCCTATCGTTCATTTGTCCCCTACTATCGATTACAATTTACAAAGTTCCATACAAGTAGTAAGAAGATATTAGGACCGGCCATTAATTTTATATGAGCAAGATACATTTCTAGATATAATGCGGTCATGATACGGTTACAGGGAGAAGAAAGAGAGAAGCTTACGTAGAACGTCAGAGAGCGTTGCAATTGCGTTTTGATGTTTGACATTTTGACAGCGACGTTTATGGTGTAGGCAAAAGGGTGCTAAAACCAAGACCACACAAACAAGTATAGCCCGTATTGTCTGATTATACTGACCGTAGGGCCGTCCGCCCATGGTCTTTGACAGCAAAACATCGTGTGTTGTATACCTTGTTAACATTTTTTGTTTGTTGAAACAGTTGCTGTCAGACGCAACGTATAATTTTAAATAATTTATTAAAACATACCGACCGATCTGAAATCGGTGTGTATTGATACAAATGGTCCTGGTCGAATAACAGCACTCGTTTGGTAATATGACTTTATGTATTAATATATTTTTTATATTCCTCGGCACGATTCTTGAGCGGTCACCTTGGCCTACACGCTGTGATATTTCGGTTCTTTACCGAAATATGAAGTATTTTTGACCCCATGGCTAGCGAATAAAGCCTGTTTTCGCTTACTAGCTGGCCTGCGAAAGTTTTACGTGTATTGTGACTTGAGCAACTGTCACTGATAGTGATAGATACAATCAAAGACCGATTCCTATATCTTACCTATCGTTCATATGTTAAATTTCAACCGATGGTAGAGCAAGTGAATGAATAGTAAGACAACAATATAGAATCAGCTAGAAATAGTCATGTAAAAATATCGCATTGAATATTTTCGTCTTCTTAAATATAAAAATTAACTGCGGTTCGTTATTCTCGATAAAACTCAAAAACGGCTTCACCGATTTTGATAAAATTTTGTGTGTGTCTTTGAGACCCACTCTACTAAGAACAACTAAGTTCAAAGAATGCTCAAAGAAATGAGAATACCGCGTAATCTATACATATAATAAAATTGTAGAGGTCAAATTTCTGTACAATGAAAAAAAATGCTAAAAACCGAGCCAGGGGATGTAAGAAGTGAAATGAAGTAATTTATATTTTTTTCAAACTTTTTGTTTCTCTATTTGTCTGTCTGTTTGTACCGGCTAATCTCCGAAACGACTGGACTGATTTAAATGAAATTTTGTATAGTGGTAGCTTATATCTCTGGTCAACATATAGGATACTTTGATTAAAGAGGTCCTGTGGGATAGTTAAAAAACCGCACCACGCGGACGAAGTCGCGGGCAGAAGCTAGTATAATATAAGGATGTGCTAAATCCATCAGAAGAGTTATATACCCTGGAAACCATGAGTGGGTGAATGGGGTGGACTTCATTCCTACCACAAAGGAAAGATTCCAGCCAGGAGAGGTAGTAGGGGTAAAGGTTTGTGAAAGTGCGTTGTTTTTTCTTACGAGATTTTAAGACTTTTTTTACTTTAATTTTAGATGTTCAGTAAGTTGACTGTTGCTCAGTCTGGTTCTTATATCTTAAAAAACAATCAGTCAATAAATAACTCTTTATTGTACATTAATACAAAAAAGAACTTACAAATTAAAACTATGTCTCCATGCACAGAGGGTGGTCTTATCGCTAAAAAGCGATCTCTTCCAGACAACCCCACTCTACTCTTACTAACTATATTCACATTACTTATCCATATAAGTAAATATTTGATATAAACTCTATAGTTTATATCAATTTTCAAGCGATAGTAAGGCAAATTAACGGTTGGTAAGATATAGTAAAGGACCATAAGACAAATTGATTGCAAAAATCATGTGATGTTGTACTAGAATAATTTTATGAAAAACAATTTATACAACTTTTTAAGCGATAAGTATTATGTCACTAAATACAAACACATATATTAGTATACTAGAGTTTAACCCGCGGGTCAACCTCTAGTGCCTGCCTCATATTTAAAGAGCAGGCGTTAATACTCACATAAACATTTAGTACAATGTATGCTATTTGCACCCGGAAGATTAATTACATTTTATATTGCAAACTATCCCATCTCCCGGCAAGGCCAAAAAGGTCAAAAAGGTTAAAAAGGACAAAAATGTTAAAAAGGTCAAAAAGGTCAAAAAGGGCAAAAGGGACAAAAAAGCCAAAAAGGACAAAAAGGTCAAAAGGGCTAAAAGGACAAAGATGACCCAAATGATGAAAATGACAAAAAAGGGAAATCAAAAAAACCTATCTTACTTTTTGGGATAACCTTTATATAAATCTATCCCATTATCCGAGATAAAAAGTATTCCCTGTCCACCCTCGGTATTAAAATTACATTTATACCAATTTTCAGCCAAATCGGTCCAGTACTTTTACCGTAAAAGCATAACAAACAAACAGACAAATATATTTTTATCCCGAAAACTATCCCATTTTTCGGGATAAAAAGTATCCTATGTTCACTCTCGGAATCGATATATATATATATACTGAGTTTTAGCCAAATCGGTCCAGTAGTTTTTGCTTGAAAACGGAACAGACAGACAGTTACTTTCGCATTTATAATATTAATAAGGATTTTATATATTAATACAGGTGTTTAACGAAATTACAATAGAAGGGGGGGGGGGGTTATTTATTGTGGGCAAGTAAACCTTAACGCGCCGCCTGGCCATAGAGACGCTGTCTTGGGCCAATTCGACATGAAGGCTGCGCATACGCGTGTCTTCACGGTGACCTGTTTCATTGCCCTTGTAAGTATCCATAACACTTGGCATAGTAGTGAATAAGTTTTCAATGTTCCTATTTGTTGATAAACCTGTTGACACTCAGAGAGACTTCGCATCTCTCTGCGTTTTAATCTGTTCGTATAATAGTGTTCCGAGAATCAGTTCAGAATGGTGCCTCCGTCTTCTACCACTGCACCGCTCGCTATCGGCTGCGTGTTTACCTTCACTTCCTTAAACCATTAGGTACTCACGGGTACGCAATTCTCAAGAACGTCTCCCTTGCGCACCGTAGATTTAGAATGAGTTTCAAGCAGAGATTTTTCGAAGACTAAATTACAATATGGGGTTTTTAATAGTGCCATTAAATTTCTTCGAACCCGGCAGCACATTAGTAGCATCTCTGGTGTTGTAAATATCCATAAGCGACGATAACGACTATCCACAGGTGGGCCGTCAACCTGTGCTGTACTGCACTATTAAAGGACTGCACTACGTAACAAATAATGTTTTCAGAGTACAGAACCAATAAAGTACTATTAAAAGTATAGCCTTGAACTCGAAATTTTTAGATATTTCTAAGTACACAAGTGGTTCACAGATATTTCTCTATTTATCATCAGTTATTACTAAAACAAAGACATATGGTATAGTAGCTTATTATTTAAATATTATACTAATATATAAAGGTGAAAAGTTTGTTTGCTTGAACGCACTAATCTCAGGAACTACTGGTCTGATTTGAAAAATTCTTTCAGTGTTAGATAGCCCATTTATCGAGGAAGGCTATAGGCTATATAGGTTTTTTTTAACTATTCCACGCGGACGAAGTCGCGGGCAGAAGCTAGTATTTCTATATTTATCATTAGTTATTACCAAAACAAAGACATATAATATAGTAGCTTCAGAGGCGTAGCGTGGGTGACAGCCGCCCGGGGCGGAAGACAATTTTGCCGCCCTTTTATTTAGGTATTTCAATTTAATGCATACTATATCCACACTAATATTATAAAGAGGTAAAGTTTGTGTTTGTGACGTTGTAGGGGGGTAATCTCTGGATCTGTTGAACCGATTTCTAAAATTCTTTTTGTGTTGGAAAGCCCACATATTGAGGAATGTTATTGGCTATATAATATCACGCTAGGACCAATAGGAGCGGAGTGGTAATGAAAAATCTGCCCGTGTTGAGCCGTGCCAGTAATGAAAAATTTGTAGTTGCGATAAAAATATTAAATGGTTCAAATATTTATATTATTTATTGTGAAATTTTGACGCCCCCTAAAAAGGGCCGCCGGGGCGGGCCGCCCCTGCCACTACGCTACGAGACTGAGTAGCTTATTATTTAAATTATTGTTTATTACAGGCACTTCAAACAATTGATAGTTCAGCCGGCTCTAAGGAAAGTACGTAATTATTTATTTATTATTTTTATTTTCCTCTTTTAATTTTACGGCAACACTAACACTCGCTCTATACGAGAAAGTATATAAATCATCAAATGCTGCAATCATTATCGTAGCGTTAAATTTCGGTTACATTCGGAGTCTTAGGCCTAATTTTTATTCAGCATCCCTTTTTGTAAGACGAAACAATACAAGGCGGCAAATTAAAGTAGAAAAAATAATAGAGGCGCCACTTTCGCAAAATCTAAACTCTAGCAACTCCAATATTAGGTCAAGCGTAATTTCGATACTTACTAGTAATTTTTAGTACGACACCAAACATTGTCTAAGTATCAAGTTGCTTTAGTTATGACGTACGTATTTTGTCAACATAGCCTTATAGCCTATAACGTTTACTTTACTAATAAAGACTATAATTTTGTAAGCCAGAATTTTAACATCTTCTGATAGTTAACAGAACAATTATTTGATTAAAAGAAGCTAAACTCACCATTACAGACCTATTATGTAGGCTGTTCTTTGGTAAATATCGTCGAACTATAACGAACAGATTTTTTGCTTCAATTTCAAATACACCCTTGGTAAAGTTTAAAAATCACTGCTTACGTGAAACTTGGTATTGTTAAATGCGTATTTAGTTATTTTTTAATGGATTTTAGACTCGGATCAACGTTGAAATTAAAATAACATAGATAAATTAGCTTTGTTTATAATTCACTGACCTTGACTACAGATAAAATAGAATATTGCCACAAGGCAAAAATATTAGTTCATTTTCTAGATATTTTGGTCGAGTTGTAATTAATGCAGTTACAAAATTAAATATACTTGCTTTCTTTTCATCTCGATTATTGATATGTCTCTTCATGATGTTTTCTTTCACTGCCAGGACGTGATAAACAACAAAATGCATTTAGATCAGAAAAACTGCCTATGGCGTACATGCTTTCTATCCAGCATTAACAACCACGTCATAGCAGAGAGACGCGAGTGCGTTAGCTACCACGACTTGCATTGCTTCAATATTAATATAATATACTTAAATTTTCAGAATATGGTAATTACTACCCGCAATACTCACCTCAATCATATCAGCAACCATACACGAGCAATAGATTCTTTGAAAATTCAGCCATAAAACAACATTTCCAAAATTTGTGGAATAGACATACGGATTATCAGCAACCCTATTATAACCGGGACCGATATTCGGTAATACCGGGTGATAGAAAGCAACAGAACTATGAAAGTATACCTCAAACAGATGCGGTTACTCAGAACATAATACCTGAAGAAAATGATGTGAATCAGTCACCTACATCTAGTACGCCGCACATCTCAAAATTAGATGAAGATATACCAAATGTAAGTAAACCATCAGAGCCTTTAAATGATTCTCAACCAAATCCACAAATATTAACTGAGAGACCACAGCAACAAACAGAAGAAAATATACAAACTTTAGACCAAATAAAATCTACTCTTGTAACGTTACGCGAAGATATTCCATTGTCTCAACCACAAAACAATGAACTGCAAACACGATATAAGAGAGAGTTTAGTTTACAACAGCCTTCTGATAGTGCAATGTATCAAAAAGAAGTGAAAGAGAATAAGTCCAGCCATAAAAGTCATCGTTCGAGACAAAAGCATAATACTAGATCAAAACACGAGGGAAAGAAAGAATCGGAAACTAATACAACTACAAAACAAGCCTCTAGAATTTCGCAAAAAAGTAAAAGCAGATTAAAAGAGACACAGCACTTGGAAGCTACTACAGAAACAAAGCATAAGGCGAAGCAAGGAATACAGCAAATTGCCGAAAAAGATGCGGAAGTAAACACAAATCGAGATGTTAGAAAGCGCAATGTTCATAAGGTGTCAAAAGAAATAGCTAGTAAAAAACGCAAAAATATTCTTAATACGCTTATAGATATTTTGAGTGGTCAAAAATCAACGTACGATGGATTAAACGTAGAAAATCAACAATCGAAATTAGATAAAGATTTCAAAGAGGCAAGAAGTTATAACAATGGCGAGAAATTTATAATAAACGAAGATTACAAGAGCGTTACAAAGCAACACGTACCTGTTTTTGCAGTAGAAAAGGTTAAAGAGGACTTTAACCATGGCGAATTATATAACAATGATGATTATAAAAATAAGGATAAAATCATAAAAACAAAATCTAAAAAAAATATTACTACAAACCTTACGGAAACTACAAGTAAACCGCTTGAACAACCTACAGCTTTTCAATCAACAGATTTAACTACAGGGATATTTACCGAATTAATCGAACAATCCTCAATCAAACCAACATCCGAGTCAGTCCAAACGACTTCTGAAAAATCTTCAAGTGATGAAACATCTTCTGAACAAACACAATACACTCTTACACATATTGGACAGGTTTCAACTGAGGAGACTAAACAATCAATCTACGATCAAGCTACTTCTAGCTTGATAAACAAACCTTCAAGTGAGGAACCATTTCGTGAGCCAACACAGTCTATTTTTACACCTGTTGAGCTGGCTTCATCTGAGACGCCTGAGCAACCAAACCAAGATCAGTATACACCTGACCCAGCAGACAAAACTTTAAATGTAGAACCTCAAATAATTGTTGAACAGGTTTCAAGTACAACGTCTGAACAATCAAAACTTGATCAAGTTACCTCTGTCCCGGCAAATACTGGTTCAAGTGAAGAATCAACTCTTAAACCAACACAAACCACTCTTACATCTGTTGAACTGGTTTTAACCGAGAAGATTGATCAATCAAGCTCCAACCAAGCTTTTCCTGTGCCGGCAAAGAAATCTTTAAGTGAAGAATCATTTTCTGAACCTGCACAATACACATTTACACCTATTGAGCTGGTTTCAACTGACACCTCTGAACAGTCAAACTTCGATCAGACTACCTCTGTCCCAGCAGACAAAGTTTCAAGTGAAGAACCATCTCCTCAGGCGCTTGTTGAACAGGTTTCAACGAAGAATACTGAAAAACCAACCTCCGATGAAGCATTTCCTGTCCTGGCAAACAAACCTTCAAGTGAAGAACCATCTCTTAAGTCAACACAATCTGCTATTATATCTGTTGAGCAGGTTTCAACTACGAAGTCTGAAGAACCAAAACCCGAGAAAATTACCTCTTTCTCGGCAAATAATGCTTCAAGTGAAGAACTATCTCTTCAGCAAACACAAATCACTCTTACACCTGTTGAACAGGTTTCAACTAAAACGTCTGAACAATCAAAACCCGAGCAAGTTACCTCGGCTCCGGCATACAATACTTCAAGTGAAGAACCATCTCCTAAGCCAATACAAACCACTCTTACAACTGCTGAACAGGTTTCAACCGAGAAAATAGAACAATCAAGCTCCGACAAAGTTTTTCCTGTACCAGCAAACCAACTATCAAGTAAAGGACTATCTCTTGCGTCAACACAACCTACTATTATACATGTTGAACAAGTTTCAACTATGACATCTCAAGAATCAAAACCCGAACAAATTACATCTGTCCCGGCAAACAATGCTTCAAGTGAACAACCATCTGCTCCTCAAACACGTGTTGAACAAGTTCCAACCGAGAACAGCAAACAACCAACTCCAGATCAAGCTCTTCCTTTCTTAACAGACAAAGCTTCGAGTGCAGAACCAATTTTTAAGTCAACACAGTCCACTTTTACACTAGTTGAGCAGGTCTCCACGGAGAAGTCTGGACGACCAATCTCGGATCAAATTAATCCTGTCTCGGCAGACAAATCTTCAAGTGAAGAACTATCTTTTGACCGAAAAAACTTTATTCCTTTATCTGTTAAGCAGGTTTCAACCGAGCAGATTGAACAAATAACCTTTGGTCTAGCTAGCACTACTCCGTCAGATAAACTTTCAAGTAAATTTTCGTCTCCTCAACCAACACAAAGCACTTTTACACCTTTTGAGCAGGTTTCAACTGAGAAAACTGAACAACTAACATCCAATCAATCTACACCTACCTCAATAGAAAAACCTTCAATTGAGCCAATACAATTTACTCTGGCACCTGTTGAACAAGACTCGACTGAGCAATCTGGAAAACCTGCTCCCGAGCAAGGTACCCTTGTTCTGCCAGACAAACCTTCAAATGAGCCATTGACTTTTGTGACAACACAATCTACTGTGTCACCTATTGAGCGGGTTTCGACTGAGACCTCTGAATCAACCACCAATCAAACTATCCGTGTTGCAACTATCAAATCTTTAAGCGAGCAAACATCTTCTGAGCGAACACAATCTACTCTTACACCGGTCGTGCAGGATTCAACTGAGAAAACTGAACAAATAACCAATCAAGCTACCCCTATCCCTATAGACAGAGCTACAAGTGAAGACACATCTTCGTTGTCAACCCAATCCACTTTTATAGCTGCCGAGTATGCTTCAACGACGCAGTTTGAACAGCCAACTTCTATGCAACCTAGCCGCGTCTTCATTAAAGAAAATTCACGTGAAACTTCAACTGAGCTCTCTGAACAAGAATCTATTGAAACTACACAACTAATTACACCAATTGACTTAGCGCCCGAGCAAACTGAGCATTTAACAGTAATTACGGAATCGCCTACTTCAAAACTACAAGACTTTCAAACGCGATTTTTAACAACAATGAAAGAAACAAAGCCCCAGGATTTAACGCAATCGATAGAAGAAATCACTACGACTAACAACGAAATCAAGAGAATGGGTCGATACAATCTGTCTAAAATCAACGATATACGAGGTAAATACAATCCGATACATTTTTAGTACATAATATCGTATCTACGTATTATTATTTTTGATCTGGGCACCGAATTCGTTCGAGGGTCTGGGTTCTGCCTAAAAGTTATCCGTTGCACATAAATAAGTGAAACTCGCTTAAAATGTGTATGTTTTTTACCCTATCTATATATATATAATGAAAATGGCCTTCCTTTGAGGCTCAATCACGCCTAAACCACTGATCGTATCGACATGAAACTACCACCATTCGATGCGAAATTTTTCCTAGATGGTTTATGGCTATTTATTTTTCGAATTCTGACGTTCCTTCATTTTTTTTATTGCTGTTTTACTTTCATGAACATTTATCCCGCTAATAAGAACAAAAGACAAGCGTTTTCTCTTGATTCTTTTGTTTTCATGGATTTCAACGGAGTTTACTAAACGGATTATGTTCTTTTACATTCAGCTAAGAATCTACTTACAAACTTCCACGCATCCACCCACCAACTCCCACGCACCCCTGCACACCCACTCTCATTTTTGATAAAATAAAATGCCGTATCTATGATCGAGTATCACTTGAGAACGGCTGGACCGATTGGGTTAATTTTTTTTTTGTTGTCTTCAGAATTGTCAGGAGAAGGTTTATATGTAAGAAAATTTTAAAAAAGTGCTAAAACGTTAAAAATTTCGATGATAATCGAAGTATTCCAATTTCTATAGTTACTCATCACGAAATCTCGGGAACTATAGGACTTAGAAATGTGAAACTTGGTAGGAATATTACTTTCGTTATGTAGAGGTCAACTAAAAACGGTTTTTAAGAAATTCTTCCCCAAAAGGGGATTGCGGGGGCGTTAACAATGAACAATTCCTGTTTTTAAACTATAGCTCCTATAAATTCCAAATTTGGTAGGAATCTTCTATAAGAGATGTAGAAATAGTCTATGAAAGAATTTTACGGTAGCTCACCCCACAGGGGGTTGCGGGGGTGGTTTAACAATGAAAATTTTTATTTTTTAAGCCGTAGCTCCTATAGACTCCAAATTTAGCTAGAGTCGTCTATATGTGATGCAGAAATGATTTAAGAGCGGATTTTACAACAACCCACCGCCGAAAAAGATTGCGGTAGTGGGTGTTAAAATGTGAAATTTCTATTTCCAAACTGTAACCTCTATAGACTCTAAATTTGGTAGTAACCTTTTATTTGTCATGCAGAAATCATCTCAAATAGGATTTTACGAAATTCTATTTCCAATAGGGATTGCGCCCCCTAATACAACCACACGTCCTGATTGAAAACCTAATCACGTGGGAGGCGGACACACGAATGAGAAATTAGTGGCGTGGCTAACGTGGCTCTGGAAACCCATCAAAAATGGAGCTACGATCTAAACGTAAACGTATAGGACCGCTGCCCGGGGGCGATCGCCGGGGCACACCTGGAGCTGACGCTGGGTGTCTCAGCGTGCGAATTGTCAGCGGTGAGGAGTTGAACAGGCGGGCTCCCACCGACAAAGATGCTACAGCCGAAATCCGTGACGATGGTGATAGTTTAACAGTCAGAACAAACACTCCAATAGAACCATATAGCCCAAGTACTGTATCGTACACACCCTCCAGATCATCTTCACCTTCCGTATCATCGTCACCCCAAACACTCTCTTTTATCCCAGATCCACCCAATACCAGTCTTGAATGTTGCACGGGAGGCAAGTTCCTTCTTACCCGTGTCCACCAAGGCTGGGAAATCACGAGTACGCATGAAATGGAGCAAAGATGTGAATACATTTATCATGCGTACTTATTTTCACATAACCAAATTAGAGACCGACATGACCACATATAGGCAACAATTACATCAACTTTTTTCCCAACAATATCCGGAAGTAACCGTTTCAGAACAAAGAATATCAGACCAGCGGAGAGTTATAGTACGAAATAAACTTCTCTCTCAAGAAATACTAGACCAACTGAGAGAACAAGTCCGCTTACAGTTACAAGAAGAATCTGAAGATAATATAGGCTCTAATACTATGACATTATTACAAGACGCAGACGAAAATACTATACAAGAACAACCACAATCTTACACTCAATCTCCAATTTTACAATCCCACCCACTCCATCAATCGCAAGCATACACACGGACATCACATACATCCTCACAAACTGAAA
This sequence comes from Dendrolimus houi, assembly GCA_039645545.1. Taxonomy (NCBI): domain Eukaryota; kingdom Metazoa; phylum Arthropoda; class Insecta; order Lepidoptera; family Lasiocampidae; genus Dendrolimus; species Dendrolimus houi. The sequence goes on along the minus strand of CM077128.1, from coordinate 21,359,625 downwards.
ATTTAACCTTTATGTTAGAAAATGATATTGAGACCTTAGTCATCGCAGATCAGAATTTAACAACCAGCACCTATACCCAAGAAATATATGACAAATTTACAACAACCCTGACACAATACTCTGGTATGGACCCAGCCGGTCGACCAAAACTCCCTAAACTCAGATACAGCCCTAATCTTGAATACATGTAGAATAGTTAGAAAATTCTTGCAGATAGACGAAAACGAAATTGCCCCTCATAATAAAATACCGTCAACATAAATTTTCCTCACTAGACGCTGCATTCACTTGGTTTAGGCCCGTGGATGTGGTTCAAACTAGCCAAAGTGCTAAGAAAAGATTACCTTTCCAAAATAATAATAATAATAATTAAAAAAAGGTTAAATAAATCTATGTCATTCGCCTGGCAAAGTAATCCGTTTAATTCGATGAGATAGAGTGAATATGTACATTACATGTTGATATAGAAGACATAACGTTTACTAATACTTAGTTATACGTTTATAATGTTCGTTGCAACGATAAATATGAAGTTAATAAATAAACAACAAAAAAAATTGAATGGTTACTAGATTCATTGTTTCTTGCTATTAAAAAAATAAGCAAATAAACATTTAGACCATTCATCTGTCATCAACGCTACTATCAACATCAACTTCATGAATTTTCAACGGCCACCATTTTTCCGGCAAGGGCGTCGTTATGAGTATGTCTTTTTTATAATTTTTAATTGAATTTAAAATCTTTTTTGTTTATTTTATAAATTATTGATTATTTTTTTTCAGATTCCCTGGGTACGTTCAGGAGCTTTTCGGGTACCGTGAATTACTCTTTACAGACAATTTTTCATTTGGTATCCGTGATCGGTCTGGGGATCATGTTATAATGATTGTCGATAATCAACATGAGCTTGAGTCGATTATCGAAAAGGTTGTGGTTAAACGTACTCTCTGCTCACCGTATTGGTCCGCCGTGGTTATACGTTTAACCATTTCCATTAAAACATTTTATGATATTTCTTTTTCAAATATCATATCGCGTTACAGATGCCATCTGATCAAAATTACTCGCCGTTTGAATTTCGAGTTTTTAGTTTGAACTTCGTTATGTTAACGAGTATGTTTTACGTCCCGGCAAACTCAACTTGCGAGCGACGAGTCGTCGAATGTGAGATGGAGGAAGATTAATACTCATTTCTCCATGAATCGGACCATTTCTATTCACTAATTTCTCCATTTATTCTTTGTTTTGTTGTTCATCAACATTTATTTTTATTATAATAATAATTTATTATATCAATAAATTTTATTTTAAGTGAATTTGACTCTTCTTTGAAAAATATTTTAAATTTCAGAAAAAAAAAATTAACAAAAAAAGCAAAAAAATATGAATAAAAAAAACAAAAATTATGAATAAAATTTAATTTATTTCCTTTGAAAATTCGCCCAGCGAAGCGGGCGGGGACGGCTAGTATATGTATAAAATACCTATATTTACTTCAGCAAAGAGAACAATGACTAGCACGTCGAACTAAATATGAAAATCAAATTTAAAACTGACTTAAAATTGAAACTTATTGTTTTACTAGCTTCTGCCAGCGACTTCGTTCGCGTGGAATAGTTAAAAAAAAAGTAAATTAAAAAACTCCGCGATATTGAAACGTTCTTCATTGGTGCTCCGCTCCTATTGGTCTTAGCGTGATGATATATAATCTATAGCCTTCCTCGGTAAATGGGCTATCTAACACTGAAATAATTTTTCAAATCAGACCAGTAGTTTCTGAGATTAGCGCGTTCAAGCAAACAAACAAACTCTTCAGCTTCATATATTAGTATAAGATAAAACTCTCTCACTGACACCACACCCTGTTAAAATCTCCGCTTCTATTATGTTACGTTGCAGAGAAGTTACTTTCAGTCTGTTATAAGCTGTTTAAGTAATTAAAGTTTTTTTAACTATCCCTCGGGAACTTCTTAATTTTTCGGGATCAAAAGTATCCTATGTTGACCAGGGATAGAAGCTACCACCACAGAAAATTTCAATTAAATCGGTCCAGTCGTTTCGGAGATTATCCGGTACAGACAAACAGAGATACAAAAAATTTGAAAAAATCTAAATTAGTTCTATTTCACTTCTTACATCCCCATGACTCGGTTTTTTTCATATAGATATAGTCAATAATCGGCAGTTATTTATATAAAACATAAACAGCAAGATTTCTTGAGGGTTTTTAAGTTACAACAAAACCTATATTTGAAAGTCAGTTTTTATTTACAGGAATCCAAAAAGCATTGGAGAGCGACATAAAGTTCAGCACCCTGATAGTGCCGGACAAAACGAAACCAGGCGGCCGTTGCTACTGCTCTTGCGAAATGAACAGCAGGCCAGTTTTCATCACTTTGGATTAAATTTACAAATTTTAATTGATTGTACACAGTCGAAGCCACGGGAGAATAAAGAGATCATGTTACAATCAGTAAAACATTCAGAAAATGGGTAACAAAGTTTTGTTTCATTATAATTGTGTCTTCGTATATAACCTCTTCAACACTTACTATTTGAAGACTCCGGGGAAAGACCAACTTGTTACTTTTTTTCCAAACTAATCTGTGAATGTGATTTTATAGGGAATTTCCGATAATAAACCGAACAGGGTAAAACACGAATTAATCTTAGAGTACTTGACGTTTAAAAAATCAAATGCAGGGGAAAAGTAGCATAGCATACCCAAAAAATCAAGGGAAAAAACAGATTTGTCAGAGACAATGTCACTTTCCCTTTTAAATCTAACTTAAGATTTAAAAGGGAAAGTGACATTTTGAAACCTTTTTGATTTTTAAGTGATTCAACTTGTATTTCTGTTTTATTGTGAAACTTTTGGGTTTCCGAAGCACGAGGTTCCAAACTTAAAAATGTGATATCTCAAAATCAATGTTGCTTGACAAGTTCGTCTTTATCCATGGGATCTTCATTTGCAAAATCTTGATTGCCTCTGTGGTTAAGTGGTCAAAAATTGAATGCGCATAGCTCACTCTGATTCTTTTTTTATTTTTTTTTTATTGCAGGAGTTCAGCAGACAGGCTGACGGCCCACTTGATGGAAAGCGGTTACCATCGCCTATGGACATTTGCAACATCAAAGGTGCTATATAATGCGCTGCTGCTCTCTTAAGGGAGACTGGAACTTAGTCACTAATGCTGGAACACAACCCAAGATTGTTATGGCGACATACTTTAGATCAGGAATTCGGAGGATTCTGTCCTGGCATGGTAAATTTCTTAATGCTGATATATAATTGATAGAAACAAGACACATAAGACAGTCACTAACACAATCCCAGATGTAGCAGGGTCATTAGAACCTAGAGATCCAGATATAAGCACGTTCAAACATAAACTCTTCCTTGTTGTTATCTTAAGTACTATCGATTTGATAATGATATCGTATCTTTATTCTGCACTGCTCAAAGTATTGTTCGAGATTGCGAGATGGTATGTAGAAAACCGGTTAGATTGAAATCGCAAGCGAGTGTTAAGGAATAGATTTAAAAAAACTTCAAGACTAAATGAGAGTTATTAGTCAGATATTACTACAAAGGACGGAAGAAGGTATTCACAGAGCTGGGGAGCCAGTTACAGGTAATTTAATATCTTTATGGTAGTTTTTACGAGGTGTTATTTAATTTGCGTTGGCTGTTAGTTTGTTTAGGTTAAATCTTACAATCTGAATTAGAACCAATTCCTTTAGTTACGACTTTGTAATTTTGCATACTTGCTTAGTTCTGACGACAATAGATACAGAAAAACGAAAAATCATTCTTTTTGGCAAGAAAAATAGACCACTGGAAAAATAATGTCATTAATTTATAAATTGATTTCAATTTACTCAGAGCCGCTTTTTAATCATCAGATAATCAGTTGAAATAAAACATGAATAAATAATTCCATTTGCTTGAACAAAAGAGTTAAATTGTTTCACTTTTACTTAGTATGTAATTTAATTCAGCTGTGCAATTATAAAACCTAGCAAATGCTTAAAAAAAAATTAAAATAGCACTAAGAAATATCATAATCATCATAGATGTTATCTCAATACTATTTATTATGCTTATAAGGAGCGGTACTGTGGTACCACGCATTGACTACAATATTTCGGCAAATGTCTAGTAAAACAATGAAAGGATAGGCACTCAAATAAATATAAAAACTGATGAGATGTTGTCTTTCGGACGCCTGATTAGAACGAAGTTTCGAAGACCATTGGAGTTCACCATCAAAGAAATTGTATAATAATAAGGGCAATTACAAGACCTATTTTCAAAACAGCTTATATTACACTTGCTGCGCCTTTATCGGCAGTATACTTTATTTAGTGTGGCAACACTAATTCTAAATTAAAAACATATCTGTATCTATCTATGACTAGAGCCTTTGGAGGTGATTTGAATTTGATCTATGTTGAATATTTTATGTTACACGCCTACACGGAGAATATGGAGGGAGGAGAACCATCTCTGTATATGAAGAAGAGTTCATCGAAATACATTAAAGTAGGGTGGCGCCACATTAGCATCAGAGTGAATTTTAAAGAAAGCGGCAAAAGTAGTATTATAAAGTATTTTAGTTTTATAAGATTAAATATCAAAAAATCAATAAGCGATTATTTAAAGTTCACGAAATTAAACCACTCTTCACGTTTTCGTATCATTCTTTGAAGTTATATTTACTACATTATTTTGTACTACGTAAATATTAGACATTTTTAATAGTGTACTATCACCAACTACTCCAGTCGCCAAAGATATTATATTTTTTACTCGGCATACTTCAATCCGTTATAAACGACTACTTTCATGCCACACTATTTGCCTACGCTAGAGCCATTTTGGAGGGTTTCTGAACTATGATTTACTGTTTATAGCTGGACACTTTTTCAACTTTCTACCCATATGAGACGGTTCTCCTTACCTCTACCGCCCATAACGAAGAGAAGAGAATCTTATAATTATATAAATTGCACTGATTCAGTTAAGTAAATAAATATCCAAGTTGTACAAAACTGCCTAATTCCCTGCATAAAGCAAAGTGATATAACGGAGTTCATGTAGGAGATACATCAAACCTCCAAACACTAATGGATATTATTTTGAATCTCATTTCATTGCATTAAACTTCTAAATTGTATAGTAATATACAGTGGTCAGCATTTTTTATTTCGCTAACACTTTTTCGTTTTCGTCTAGCCTCCATCCGCCGAGTAACGTGCGATAAGGAACTTCATTTCAAAAACAATGTCAGCTGTCAGGTTTTCAAAATGCACAGCTGAATTGATGCATAACATTTATCTGATGATGGTATAATCGGTCGTTAACGATATTATGTTGCAGGTGTAGTCAAATATGCCATTGACGAGCCTACAGAATACAAAGATATAAGCTTATCTTTGATCGGCAAAGGACAATGCGCATGGCCAACCGAGGGCGGCAATTCTGGCAAATATCGGGGCAAAGAGGAGTACATCAATCGGAAAGCCAATATATTGGAAAAACCCAAAAATGTTACCATTGTCGTACCACCTGGTTGCTACGAATACCCATTTCAGTTCATATTACCAAAAGATATACCCCCGTCTTTTAAAGATGAATTTTGTGAAATAACTTACGTGATCGTCTTAGAATTCGTAAAAGCTAGATTAATAAACTCAACAAAACAGTTTAAAGTTGAACTGAGTGTTTACGGTAATGTCAAACCAACTCTTACGTCTCCCATAATTTTTGGTATTGAGAAATCCCTATTTAAACCATTTTCAGCGCGTCGGAATAATATCAATTTGAAGGTAGAAGTTGCTAAAACTATCTTAACTCCAGGCGAAAATATTAATATAAACTACGTGATAACGAATGAAAGTTCTATCGCTGTTAAAGGTGTTAGAGTCGAGTTACTAAGTAAGACCAAATATACAGCAGATTGCGGAGAAACCAAATATTATGAAAAAGTGTTTAAAGAGTGTACAATTAGCCAAAGTAGTTGTGAATCAGATTCTATAGCTAAAAGTAGAGCTATCGTACCAACTCTGGCGGAGCTGTACACGATACAACACACCAAAGTGATAAAAGTAAGGAATATTTTTTAAAAGTCATTCTTGAGTTACCAATCCCGTATAGAAATGAGTCTGCCGAGTTGGAAGTCGTTATTGGTGAGACCTGTCGTGAAGATGACATACCTCCGCCGTATATTAGTGAAAAGGAGATTAAAGTTTTAGATAAATAGTCATTTAGAGTTATTTATTTCACAAACAACTCTTGTTCTCGAAAAGCCCTGGGAAATTTTCCAGATATAGTAAAAACTAAAAACTAATCAGAGCGAAAAAAAAACAAAGACATTGAAACTAAAATACATTATGTAGCAGATCATAGCCAACGGGGAGCGTGCCCAGAAGGCTAGCTGCATTGCCACGCTGTATGGCAATACTTATTTGTTGTGCGAAATATGAGCCAGTCTTCTGATCACGGGTAGTGTCAAAAAGTTTCTTACACATGTCTTTAAAGAAACTCTTTGCCGACGGACTCCACGGGCCTTTATTTATTATATTAAATGTTTGGAGACTGGTTAAGAATATGTGACATCACTTCCTCTACTCAATGATGCAGCGTTAACTTCACATTATTGTATTTCGACGTACATCGTGAACCACTATCCACCTTAGTCACTCCAAAAGTTAGCCTTGTTGGCCTTTCTTTTAATACTAGACTTACGAAGTCTCCAATCCTTTTTCCTTCACTTTAATTAGTTCAGTTTCTTTTAATGGAGTCTCACAAATAAAACAATTCACTTCATTAGAAGCTATGGCTCAATATACGAAAAACACGTGTTGGTGTAGGTAGATGATAATTTTATAAAAAAAAAATGTTAAAACAGAAATTTTCTCTAGTTTAATATTGTTATAGATGTTTTTATTGTAAAATGAGTGCGAAAGGAGATATTATCAAAAAAGTACTATTAGGCGCCATTTTTTCAAAACGGTGACGCGAGCACCAATGTAATCAGGTGGCAAAGTTGAAATCAAGAAGCACATCGACATCTATAAAATTATCCATTTTCAAAACTCTCGGAAGACTTTCCAGCTCCTGGTCAAACCTTTTTCTCATAACATTTTTGATCTCATAATTTACGCCCTTCTACTAATCTTAAATTGAACACTCCTGCGCGTAACTCAACTATTTACAACAATTATTTTACTGTTAAAGCTTTGGAACGCGCCATTATCATCTCAATTCATTCCTAGGGTTGTCAGGAAGAGATCGCTTTTTAGCGATAAGGCCGCCCTTTGTACATAGCTAGATATAATTTTAGTCTTTATGTTCATTTTTGTATTGGTGTATAATATAGAGTTATGTATGTATCTATCTGTTTTTCGAATTAAATGATTGTACTGTTTTGTTTAAACTAGTCTATTATAGCGTTGAATGAAAGGCTTCTGGTCTTTATACATATCAGAACGCAAGAGAAGAATGACTTGTAGGCCCTCTATAAAAGCAGGATATTTCTTATAGTCTAAAGAGCCATTTACACGGAGAGAGTTTCTTGCCTCCAAGATACGATTGTCGAAATTAAAAAATAAATATTACCATGTAAACTAAACTTACGACATTGTACGTGGAAGCCCAATAATCGCCTGGTCGTTGAAAATTGACGTCTCTGTACTCTCTGTGTAAACATAATACAATATAAAGTGCTCATCGCCGAGCTCGACAGGCAAGTCTCGCATTCAAATCGGTTCAAACTGATTTGCAAGATACTTGCATGAACTTGAAAAAGTGTCATACGAGTCCTAGTTTAGATATGTCGAGAATTCGTAGGCAAATATCGCAATGCGATTTGTATCGTAGTGTCAACAATATCCTTGGTGATATTACCTCACTAATACCATATAACATACTCGTAGGCGAGTTTTTGTTTGAATGTAAACATTTCAACGCGATTATTGTATAAAGAGTATCGCACTACGAAAATAGTATACGATTTTCGCCCCAAAACTTCACCGTCTCTTTTACAATTATGGAGGCATGGAATTTAATGCAGACAAAGACGCTTAGAAAATCCCAGCTATGGAATAAAAATCATGAACTCATGTTCCATGTAATAAAATTACAATTAAAATTATAAAATCGTATATACTCAAATTATTGTTAAGTCGCGAGGGTGCAGAGGAGCGCAGTGCCCCTCTTAACCCAGAAGTCCGAAGATTCCTTCCCGGCAGGCAAATCCACGGCCACCACAAAAGCGCCTTTCCTCATTGGGTAGTAGTAACATGGGCATATGTAGCGATCTAGAATATAACACGACATAAATTAGAATAGGATCCCTATTAATATTATAAATGCGTATGTAACTATGTCTGTCTGTCTGTTACGCTTTCACGGAAAACCTACTGGACCGATCTGGCTGAAATTCAGTGTATTTTTTTCGATGCCGAGCATAAAAATAGTATATATTTTATCCCGAAAAATGGGACAGTTTTTGGGATAAAAAATTTTTTTGTCTCTCTTTTTGTTGTGCTTTTACGGAAAAACTATCGAACCGTTTTAGCTGACATTCGGTATATATGTAATTTGAATACCGAGGTTTGGACATGGGATAGTTTTCATCCCGGACAATGGGATAGATTTATGTAAAGGTTATCCTAGAAAGTAGGATAGGTTTTGTTTTTTTTTGTGATTTATCATTTTGGTCATTTTCCTTATTTTGTAGTTGTAATACCGAACGGGCATACCTAGATACTTTTCACAACGGGAGATGGGATAATTTGCGATATAAAGTGAAGTGAATTTTCCGGAGGCAAATAGCACTAACATACTATAAAGTAACCTGTATTAATGCCTGCCATTTAGACTAGAGAGAAAATACTCTAGTGGAATATTATACTTTATTGTATAACATTAAGATACAGCTTATAGATAACATTAAGATATTAGATAAGTCGTGGTAGCGTAATGGCTAGCGCACACGTCACTAGCTCAAAGGGCGTGGGTTCGATCCTGGCCGGAACGCATGCACCACTTACGCAGTTTTCTGACCTAATGTGTACATTGTTACAATTACCAAGTGCTAACAACGGTGAAGGAAAACATCGTGATGCAACCTGTCAAGCCGCCTTGGACACGCGTGGCGGGTATACTGTCCGTCCCCCTATAATGGGAGGCCCAAGCCCAGCAGTGGGACATTTATGGGCTGTTATTATATTAACACACAGTTCAAGGAGTTCAAGTACAAAAAACAATAGGCTGTCTTATCACTAAAAGTTGTTTACATGCCCGGTTTGAATTTTGGCATTACTTGTATGGAGCTTATGACAAATCTCAACCGATATTAAAGCAAACGATCGGTCGTTAAGATATAGGAACCGGCGATTACGCATCCTCAGTATGGATTAGAAAAGTTTGTGAAACGTGGCGGTGAAATGAATACAGTATGATCAATCCCACTGTGCAATTTGAAACTCAGTTACTATTTTTAAATAAATGTTTGCTCATTTATAGACTTGCTATGAATTTGCTGGTATATTGCACTTATCAAAACATCTAAAGCGGGGCTTGAAAACGTTATAAATTACCTTAGAAATATAGATAATTACCGGTATTTTCGAAAAAGATACTGCCATATCGGTAATTTTTATGTTAGTTCAAGCAACGTTGCCATTTTTAAGAATTGACTTTATTACGACTGCATGTTACCCCGCAACAATCGACAAACACAACTCTTAATATTACGCGCGCGCTTAGCAGAGTGCTGTTTGCCAATCTTTGCGAGTGAAAGAGAGCGACGATGGTAACAAAACATAGTTATAACGGTAAAAATACCGATAAAAATGGTATTAACGTTAACCGTAAGTTTTATAACGATAATTATTTTTTACCGTTATCTGAAATTAGCATAACGATACGCCTTTATCGGTGCAGGAACGGAGAAAGATACGATTTCCTGCGTTGGGGCGGCCTGTAGTAAGAGGCGACCAAACAACTCACAGCCAGGTGGTAGGTACGGTAGTTTCCCGTCTGGATGGCTACCACCCCTGGTCTGGAGTATACCGCCATAACAACCTCGAGTTGTGTTCCGGCATCAGTGGCCAGGTTCCAGTTTAGAGAGCAGCAGCACATTGCTAGCATATTTGCTGTTACAAATGTCCATAGGCGATGGTAGCCGCTTTCTATCAGGTGGGCCATCTGCCCGTCTGCTGAACTCATGCAGTAAAAAAATATATTTTGGGGATTCCCCTAAAACTTACTGCGCAATCTTTTCCCCGTCGCCCTGATGGGCTTGAAATGTATCGGCGTCATCGGGAAGACCAGCTGCATCGGCAGCGGCTCCTGCAAGTTGCCATCCTTCTTGAACCAGCTGGCACCCTCCAAATATTGACCCCTTAAATTATAATATAAGATATAGATTTTAAAATTGAAAGAAATATATAAATTTATTTAGGTCAAGATATTAACAGAAACATTATTGAGTATATTTTATTATTTCTTTTACTCCATATAAGATGCACCGTTAGCGGTAAAAGAAAATAAATTATTGTTATATTTTAGCATAAGTCCTTAAATAAAATGTGAAAAGTGTTTGCTACCATATTAATAACACATAGAACGAATTCACATTAGGTCGGTCGCAGGCAATGCGGCAGCAGCGCGGCGACAGTGCGACGGCAGCACATGCCTTCTTATTACACCTACAGCCGCGCGCGCGACTTGTTTTGATTAGGGTGGCGCAATTCATTCTTATCTTAATGGGTTTAAAACTAAATTAAAAATATTTTTAAACGAGCACAATGTTCATAACGCGAAAATATGATACAAGTAGTATTTAGTTTCATTGTAATGTCAATTCTTTTATTTCTTTTTTGAAATACTCGTATTTATCTAACAATAATATATTTTATTTATTTATGATTATTTTCCCTATTTCTTGTATATACTACGTGTGAAAGATATGTGTATATATGTGTGCGTGTATATTATTTAAGATTCTACTTTCATGCTTTGCAATGATGTAATGTTCGCTGTGAGAAGACCTTAAGGGCTCAGCGGAAGATCCGTGCTGATTTTAACAGACCAACATTATGCTGAGACTGATGCCCCTTTTAGGACAAGATTATGTTACTTTAGTTTTAAATTTGGTAACAAAGATACACTATCCAATGTAATTTGTCCCGAATAAATGATTTTCTCTCTTTCTTTCATTCCAATGATGGATTCCAACGCTACCACTTTATATATAAAATATTTATATCATATCTGTTTGCTTTTCTTATAAATGAAAAAAGACACAAAATAATAGACACAAAGATCAAGTATGTTGTGCTAAAAAGGCCCATGCTCAGCATAATGCTAGTTTTACAACTATCGCTGATTTTCCGCAAGAATTGTATGTGTGTACGAGTATGTCATTAAACTCCTAAACCGACTGATTTTGATGAGATTTATTGTCTTTACGTGTATTCCGTGAGGGTTAGATTCACAATTGGTTCCAGGATTTTGATTAATATTATGTGTGTTTGAATTGGTCAGTAGATTGTTTAGGTTCACGATTGGATCCGCTAGGTGGTGCTGCAATCCAGGTACTAGAATTTTATTTTTTTAAGCATAGGACAACATCTGCCGGGCCTGTTAGTATCTATTATAATAACACTGAAACGTCTGACGATGATTTCAAAATAGATAACAAATTTTAGGCGAAGACTGCTATTTATTCACAGGAAGTTATAAGAGAACAGACAGTATACCATGTAAATCATTCCGATGTGCCGGTTTCATCATAGTGTTTTCCTTCACCGTGTGCTAATAGTAGCAATATGCAGATTAGGTCAGGAAACTGCCTAAGTGGTGCATGCTTTCCCACCAGGATAAGCACCCGCGCCCTTTCAGTTCAGGTCACGAGTGCGTTAATTACTAAGCTCCCACTGCTTTTTGGTTTCTTATTTTAATATTCGTAAATAGGCAGATATAATACTTGCAACAACTCAGGAAGGTTTTTGGTAATAAAAGAACAGCAACTGGTCACTATACTTGTAAACAGAGAACATTACGGCTTACATATATTCCATCCATTGACTCTTCACACTCGATAAGCATTTTTAGAAAACCTCACCATCCCTCCAACAATTTTACAGTATAAGAAACTTAGTAAATTCGCACAACCCATAGCAGATTGAAGTCATTGATAAACCATTTTTATTAAAAGGGTTATGAATGACAAGAATTTAATACATTATCGTTTGGAAATTTTAGATAATATTTTATATAAGATATAATATAAAATATTATACTTAAACTTTTACATGTAATAAAATAAACCGAACACAATATAAATCTATCGCGTTTGCCAACATGAACATAAAATGTAGTGAATACCGTCCATAAACAATTGAGAGATTTTGAATTATAATCTGTACACAATTACCATATATTAGAGATAAATATTATTACATAAAATTATGTTAAATTATAGAGAGCTACTTACTCTATACAAAACAGGCGCTAATCACCGGATAAATAAAAATATAACATTATTATTCAATTAAGGAAATGGCCGATTTTATCGTCTAGAAATAAGAGGGTAGATAACAAAATAATTATTAACTTTAAAAAGAAACATGACAAGAACAAGTAACACATAGTTTGCATTGAATGTGCTTAAAACCATTCAAAGGTAGTATAAATAATCAAATACAAGACATTATCTTTAGTTTATCAATCATTGACTCATTCTTTTAATTTTAGTATTTCAGTGTTGTGCAATACGCACATGGAAACGACGTATCGTAACACGTTATTTGACCTCGTCCACGTATTTCTAGCGCGTGATGTCATTCATATATCGATTATAGATAAATTGTAAACAACGCAAATAAAACTCATAAATAAAGCTTCAAATTAAATGTGGTAAAACTTGACAGTGACTCTTTCAAGGTGATCAACGTATATTTTTGGGTTAAAAGGTTATGTGCAGAAATTTTAGGACAAGAATCAACTACAAAGCAGCTCTCTAACATTAACAGAATATAAATAAAATCCAGAACAATGGCAGCATTCTAGGTGAGCTATTATGTTGTATATATGTTATAGTCAAAGGTCGATACGCAGTCTCGTCCCGGAATGACTGGTTTATCCTAGGTTTGAACAAGGCCTTTCGAAAAAACTCGAAATAAATTCCAATTTCGGCTTTTGACTAAAGTAATTTTAGTCAAACCTAGGAGTACCTAACTTTTTAGTCAAACGTCGAACGTAAAATAATCTGTTTTGGGCTTTGCCAAGTCGATCTTAGAAACAACTAAGGCAGACTCGGTCAAACGTCGATTCTACTGTACTTGTTACATGTTCAATGACTACAAATTAGTCTCTCCTAGGTTAGACAAAAATTCGTTGGTCAAGGCAGAAAAAGTCATTTATTTGGAATTTGACTAAGACCTTATGTCAGAACTGGATTTGACTAGTCAAACCTAGGAGCGCCAGAGCTTCGATGTTTGACTATAACATATATATAAGAACACAGCCATAAATAAGCCATGCTTTTTCAAAACCTTGCCAGTACATTTGCGTTCATGGTAAAGACAAGCGAATTTTTGTTATTTGCTAAAGTCTGGAATCGGGTCTAGAGTGGTCCGTTATATTGTTACTCTTAACACAAGCGTGATGCTGATATCAGACCGATTTGTGACCGGTTGCTATATCTTAACGACCGTTCATTTGCCTTACTATCGGTTAAAATATATTGAATATTTTGAAGTCAGTCCGCTCTCCAAGTCGTAGCTGGATAAGTGTAAATGAGCCTTTATTCGCAAGTTACCTATTTACAGTGCCGGCTTTAGGGGTGGGCAACCCCATGCCGCCGCCCGGGATATGTCGGGGCTTGCAGGGTGCCGCGCGCGCCAAATTTATTTCTCGTGTATAAGCTATATTATTGTGAACAATCAAAACCCGTTCAGTAGTTTCTGCGTGGGAATGTGACAAACATGCATCCATACATCTTCATAAAATTTTATGTTCGTAAGAGTGCATGACTCGCCCGGGGAGCCTAGATGGTTAAAGCCGGCACCAGGGTCGTCTTTACCAGGGTGTGCAACGGGTGCGTGGCCCGGCGCAGGGACCCAAGGGGCGCAAGCCGATAGATTTAATAAAAAAGTAATTAAAGAACACCATGATTTTTCAAGATCTGACTAACGACACTTAAATATACTACACATATGTATAGCGCAATATAGACTACATCTTCGTGTCAAATTTTATCTAGGTATATAAACTCAGTAATTTTTGAGAAAGACAAGTATGACAAAGACATACAAATGGAAATGTAGAATGCATAAGTGTCCCGTTCTTGCCAAATAACTAGGACAATGAAACAAGAGTTAAATACTATTGTAATTATTAGATGGGGGGGCGGCGCGTTGCTGCCTATTTAGTTAACTAATGCTAATGTAAATAAGGACTCGAGTAAAAAACACGATAATAACATCACGCATCTGTTTTTCCAGGGTATATACAGCACAAAGTATCAATCAGAATTAGCTCAATGGTAACCTTGTAAAACCAGTTCGAGTAGAAAGACCTGTGTTAAGGAAAATAATTTAAATTCGTTACGAAATGGGAGTTATTAGTCAGATATTACTCCAAAGGACGGAAGAAGGTATTCACAGAGCTGGGGAGCCAGTTACAGGTAATTCAATATTTTTATCGTAGTGTTTTTGACTCATCATCAATGTTCTCTGCAGCCTAAGGCTAACCCTTTACTCATAGCAAGATGCGCTGGCGCCGGAGGGCGTCTATCGACCTCCGACCGGGCGGCGTGTGGTTCCTTGGGGAAGGGTTTCCATCCGCCACTATCACACATCAGGAGTTAGACAAAGCCCGTCAATTTTTAAGTAGATATTAATTTAATTATTAATTATTGTCACGAGTTACGGGACTCGAATTAAAATGCCGTTGGAATTATTTATAGAGTTTATTAGAACTATACAAACACGTTTAACACAGGTACAAATATAACCGAACACAAAAAGTCCAAACGTAATGCAGAAGGTCGTAACTCAATAAAACGCGCAAGTCCGTCATTATTAGATTCTCGAATGTACACACGTCGCGCCTTGATCGTAGTTGTCGCTCAATTAACTCCTCTCTCAATCAGGCCATCGTTTTATACTGCACAAATGTAAATTTGCCCGCCCGGCAACGTCGACATAATTTCCTAGAATCAGCTTGTATTTATAATCCGTAACACCTAGCTAATGATGCAGCCTGCAAGCGGCCGTAAACGAGTACAATAGAACAATAGGCTGTTCTCCACAGTACTAAAAACGTATGCCAATAAATAAGTAAACAAAAGAAGACGATCATAAAAGGATTACAATTAGTTCAAATGCCGAAAGGTAATAAAATATGCTTTTACAGACTGTACGTGGAATTTGTCTTTGTCGAAGCCTAAGTTGTAACAATATTAAACATTTCAGGTGTGGCCAAATACGCCATAGACAAGCCTACAGAGTACAAGGACATAACGTTATCATTGATCGGTAAAGGTCGTTGCACCTGGAGTGAATCGGATTCATCAGTTAGCAACAACTCAAAAGAAACTACAACATACCAAGGCAATGAGGAGTACATCAACCGCAAAATCAATATATTGCAAAAACCCAAAGATGTTACCATTGTCGTACCGCCCGATTCCTACGAATACCCATTTCAGTTCATATTACCAAAAGATATACCCCCGTCTTTTAAAAACGACATTTGTGAAATAACTTACGAGATCGTCTTGGAATTCGTAAAGCCTAGATTAATAAATCCCACAAAGAAGTTTAAAGCTCAACTAAGTGTCTACGGTAACGTGATACCAACTCTTTCGTCCCCCATAATTTTTGGAACCGAAAAGTCTCTCTTCAAACTATTTTCAGCTCGTCGTAATATTATCAATCTGAAGGTAGAAGTTGCTAAAACAATCTTAACTCCAGGCGAAAATATTAATGTAAGTTATGTAATTACAAATCAAAGTACTGTCGCTGTACAAGGTGTCAGAATGGAATTACTAACTAAGACCAAATACACAGCAGATTGTGGAAGAACGAAATGTTGTGATGAAGTGGTTAAAGCGTGTACAGTCCGCCAAAGAGGTTGTGATTCAGATTCTGTAGCTAAAGGTAGAGCAATAGTACCAACTCTTGCAGAGTTGTACACGATGCAACACGCCAAAGTGATAAGTAAGCAATATTTAGTAAAAGTTATTCTTGAGCTACCAATAATGCATACAAACGCGTCCGCTGAAGCTGAAGTCGTTATTGGTGAGGTCTGTCGTGAAGATGATATGCCTCCACCGTATTTTAATAATATTAAAGGTTCAGAGTAAGCAGCTATTTTGTTTTATTTATCAAATTGTAGTAAATATTAAATTTAATGTTCAAAAACGAAAATCTATGTAGCGCGTCATGACGTACGGCTTCGAGACTGAGAGAGCTATCTTAGTGGGACTGGTTCACAATATTAAAAGTTGCTCTGCAAGCTGTGTTCTTTCTCAAAAGGATAGAATCAGAAATGATGATATCCATAAGAGATATATATATATATATATATATATATATATATATATATATATATATATATATATATATATATATATATATAAATCTCGCAATTAGCTGCTAATAGTAGGGGAGCCCAAGATGCTGAATGTGGAGTTACTCGAGCGTTGCGGGGGGGGACCTTTTGGATTGCGAAGATTAGATGCTAAAAAGAAAAAAGGTTATATGAAAGTTAAAGAACACTATCTATCCTAATTAACTGATATATATGTATATGTATTTTATATATGTATATACTAGGTATGTATAGATATATGTGTATGTATATCTGTATGTAGTTTATAATGTAATATTTATTTTCATCAAGTACTTTTATGTAACAACTTTCATGTACACAACCCTGCCTCTTGTCTTCCCATTCTCGCTAGACCCATAGGTTTGCTGGAAGAAAACTCTTTTTAGGGTTAAGCTCGCCTTTGTCATCATTATCATCATCATCATCATCACCACTATTTTGTAGTTTTATTTATAACTATTTTATGTACACTAAAGAATAAAGATGTTTGCCCTTTCACTGGTGGGGGAGCGTGTACAGGATTTCGAAAAAAAGTGTCTCACATAAATACTCAAGCGCGTCAGATATTCAAAAGGAAACCCTAAAGGAACTACTATTCAAAAGACTGACGATTTGAACGCCACCAAAATTTAGGGCCGATTTTTGAAAATGCAAAAAAAACGTAACATTGAAATACCCGAGCACGTCAGATTAATTCACAGAGGGTTCAGCTTGATGTCCTTGTCGTGCTGACCCATAATCTGACAATTATGTGGAGGAATTTCCTTAATATGACGGTTTGAAGAATGAAAAATACCCCCACCCTATATGAAGTGTTAATATATGGTGGGGGTACATAATAGGGTGCAAGGTTTCTGCCCTTATGTTATTCTGCCACGCTCAAGTAAATCCCAAAATCCCCGCTTGGCCTCCCCTACTATAAAGTGGCAGTGGCAACGTTCATCGCATGGATCAAAGGCATACTACAGATATCGCGTCTTGGACAACGTAGTATGAAATGTGCTCCATATCGCTAGACTGACTGACGCAAGGTTAATACTAGTGGCTTGTTAAGGAAAGCGGTATAAACATACAACGTAAACTTGAAGTTGCCTACGTCCAGCAATGGATTTCGATTGGCTAAGGTTGAAGACAGTTTGTTTGGAGTAGATATTATCAACAACAGACTAGTCTGCACATTGAAGCTATTTGAAAAAAAAACAACTGGAGTAGATTATATAAACACCGCAGAATACAATGCAAATTATTTTAGATTTCTTGTCTATTTGTACGGGGTTCACGTAAAAACTACTGGTCCGATTTCGATGCGGTTTTCGCTGGTTGACAGCTAATTTTTAGAATTAAAATCTGCGCTACTTTTTATCCTAGGAATCCCGCGGCATTTTTCTGGGAATAATTTAATATGGCTAGATGGAAAAAAAAACAAATTCCAATACGATTTTTTCACTGATCGATAGCAAATTTTATGTAATACAATGTGTGACAATTTTTGTCTCGGGAATCCCACGGGAATTTTCCCGGGAGCGGTTTGAAGTTGTTCGGATGCATGAAAATTAGTTTATTCCGACACAGTATCCACTAAAACGATAGCTTACATTCTTTTTTAAACGTTGCAATACTTTGTGTCCCGAGAATCCCTCGGGAATTTCAAGTCAGACGTGGATGAGGTCGCGGGGGTATAAATCCGCAGGCAAACACACACTGTATATCCCCAAAATAAGCAAGTTACGCTTGTGTTATGGGTAATATACAACGGACCACTCTGGGGCCGATCCCAGACACCCAGACCATAGTAAATAACGGAGAAAATACGTTTCTGAACTTTACTATACCAGGAATCAAAATCGAATATCCTAGTTAGATATAAATATTGAGACGATGTTGACTTTACGTCGTGAGATATGCGTGCCAAATGGTTTAAGAGTAAGAAATGCCGAAGACTGCGAGAAGTGGAGAACAAAAACTAGTAAAACATACTCCGGACTGCAAGGCAGATTACACTGCACTGAAAACAATCATGAGCTAGCTGTGAATATATACAAAAACATACCTGACATAGACGCCTCCATCTCTTGGCGGCCGTACGAAGGAAGCCTCGTCCATAGGCATGACGGTGAACTCCCAGGCTAATGTATCAATCGGCCACCCCTCACCTCTCGCCGTCGTCTGGTCAAAAGTAATTAATAATAATAATAAAGCCCTTTTATTTATTTAGGTTTATGGCTTGGCAGCTAGGCCTTTAAGCCAGATCTTAGATTATAATGTAGTTTCTTCATGTTCTTAAGCCTATGTGTAGCACAGCTGAACTGTAGGTTAAGCTGGTGCCATTCAACGGAGTTCTTGTGACAACTCAAAAGGCCGCATTCGACTATACAGTTCACATTTCTCACAAAACACATAATTACTACTCAAAAACTATCAATATCCTACAACTATTGTTAATTTTAGAGTAATTTTACACATTTTTAGAAAATAAAACTACACAGCACAACATCTCCTTTCAGTTGCCACCAAAAACTCCTAAAGCCCTTTTATTTCTTAAAAAAAACAGATAATATATAAATTGAAAAAAAAAGGATAATTAAAATGGTTTTTAAGGCCTCGTTTCGGGTGAAGGCCTCCTCGAGTTTGTTCTACGCTTTTCTGGACTTTGCCTTAAACATACATTCATGTGCAGCTATTTTCTCGATTTCGTCAACCCAGTCAAAAGTAATAGAACAATTTTAATAGGGGAATAATAGGTGCACAATTTCTTTGACAAAAATCAAAACCAACTTCAAGAGTAACTGAAATGCCAAATAAAATTACGCTTTAAGAGGACGTATACTCCTCTTTCAAATCGGTGTTTCACATAATTAGCCTCGCGCGGCCAATGTTTACTTCGATGGGACAGCGCCACTTATAGGACGTGCAAGCGCGGCGAAATATTGTATCACCCGAATACCAGCTACATAGGTATAGTTCGAGGCAAACTTTACGGCGGCTACGAGATTAGAGCTGCGAGCAAACGCGTGCGCAGGTACAGTCATGTTGAGATTAATTAGGGCTAATTATGTTTCTACATCTTTTACCGACTTCAAAAAAAGGAGGAAGTATTTTTTTATTTTTATTTGTTATTAAAAGGTATCCACCAGTATATACATAAATTTAAGGCATAAGAAAACAGAACCAAATTTCAATCTACCTAATACTGTGAAACTTCTGACGGGAAAACTAAGCACAACTAAATGATTACGTTTAAATAGAAACATTACATTCAATTTGGATCTTATTAATAAGTTTACTAACTACTGATGACTTAAATATTTGTTGTAGGTATTTGTACAACGACGCAGATATTTATTTTGTCAGTTAGTTTTAGAAACAGGGGTAGCAAACAGTTTAAGTGAGGAACAATTACGAGGGTAACGCTGAGGTATGTTGATATTTAAAGACGAAGTGAGAGCAGGACAAATCGATAGTAGAATTTATGATATCGTACAAAAAGGTCATGCCGAGGTAATGCCTTCTTTCAGGGGGATAAGATTATAATGTTCATGTATATTCAACCATTTTTGGTTCTAAACCGATTTTTACGATTCTCTTTGCTTTACATTCAGTAGCATCTGGATAGTTTATATAAATCATTCATTTTTCTTGGGCACCATATACGTAACTTAAAAGTGAAAAATAAATATTTTCTAGCAAAAAATAAACCGACTTCAAGAGTAACGAAAAAGCAAGTAAAACTACATTTTAACGGGTTCAAGCGCGGTATTTTTAAACTGTTAAAACGTAGTTTTATCAAGTCATTGTGTACTAGTCGCGAAATCTTAAGAAAATACAAAAAATAAACTTCTACAACATTTTGAAAATTTATTGTTGTTTGTTATGCTCTACTCGGTGCCAACTGCAAGACGTTATAAAAAATATTTATTCATGCTTCTTGGTTACTCTTGAAGTCGGTTTCATTTATGCTAGATTTTTTTTATTTCTAACTTTTAAGTACAGTTCATTAATTTATATAAGCATTGCAAAAAATACATTTTTTACACAATAAATCGTTTCGTTTTAAGCCATTTGATAATGTGTGACTTCCTATATCGAATACAATTTTTAATTGAATCATCATCGATACTTCACGTAACTACCAAAGTAGATGCCAAATAGGGCTTTATAGAACGGCCCAATTATAGTCATTATAAACGAGTTCCAAAGTATGTGCGCACCTGCATGACGGCGGTTAGGAAGCCGGTGGGCGCAACGAGCGCGGGCAGCCAGCAGAGTGTTGGCGGGGCGCGCGGTGCGTTCGCCCACGCGGTCAAATGCGCGCCGCGCAGAAACAGTTCGCGGCACCACGCACCCAGCGGCTTCATAGACGGCCGCGCTGCAAGCCCCAATAAGGCTCATCTCACAGGCACATAGTCGTGGGAATAGGGGCATGCAAGCAAACGACAGTCTTACGATTTAAGAGCGCTACCAAACTAGCGTTTTTATTTTGCGCCTATACGGGAGAATACGCCCGCGCTTACACGTGCGCAACGGAGAAAGAATAGTTTCCAGTTTCCTGCGGCCGGGGGGCTTGTCTTAAGAGGCGACAAAACAACCCACAGCCAGGTAGGACATTTGCCCGACTGGATGGCTACCACCCCTGGTCTAAAGTATACCGCCATAACAACCCTGAGTTGTGTTCCGGCATTAGTAGCCAGTTAAAGACCAGAAGGGCATTTGTAGCACCTTTGGTGTTACGAATGTCCATAAGCGATGGTAACCGCTTTCCACCAGTGGGCCGTCTGCTTGTCTCCTGAACTCATGCAATTAAAAAAAAAGCCAAACGCGAGTACACGGGCTTATTCCGGCGTTTACTCTCGAATCGACAGCGCGGTGGTGAGCGTCAGTAGCAATATGGATTCCGATGACAGACGCGTGGAGGCGTTTATTAAAAAAAAAGTATCCCATAAATGTACCACTGCTGGGCTCGGCTGTCCCATTTTTTAAGGCTAACGGGCAGTATATCCGCCACGCTTGTCCAAAGCGGATTGTTACAGGTTGGACTCATTGGTTATCTCGACGTGCAGGTTTCACTATGTTTTCATGTGGTAATTGCAACAATACGCACATTAGGTTACAAAACCGCTAAGATTTGAACCCTTTGAGTTATGGACGCCTAAAGACGTATACAAGCTTATATAAGCGCGTCAAACTTCGTACGCTTCCATACGGTCGCTGATCGCGCCAGTTTGAAAAGACTCCTAACGTTGCGCGCGTTTATGGCGAAAATAGACGGTTCATTTATGTCTTTCAATATTGATAGAAATGAATGAATGAATAACTTTATTGCACATACATTAAAGTACGAAATATGCATTGTCTACTTTCAGAATAAACGAATTTAATCGTTAAATAAAAGGTTTCATATTATGTCACTTTTACCGGTCTTATTATTTACTCTAACTCTGTATGAACAAGACCGTAAATGTTTAGTTACTCTGTAATAGTGTTTAAAGTTTAAAATATTGTTATGAAAAATAACAAAATATGGAAATTTTCAAAAAAAAAAAATGAAAATGCATCTTTTACTAGGCGAGTGTCATTAATTTTTGATATAATAAAAATCTAATGAAACAGAAACCACGTGGGCGCAGCAAGTTATTGGACAAAACTAACCCTTTTGCCAGAAGGCGGGCACCCTCCCTTCGTAGATACACGAGTACATATCTTCAAGCACCTCCGACATCACAACCAGCCCTTCGATGGCGCGACGCAACTCCTATGTATAATTATTATATCAGAATAAACAAACTTATTTAACATTTTCTTAAGTTTTCGCGACTAGTATACATAATGTTACGAGCTACAGGACTCGAATTAAAATAAATGCCGTTGGAATTACTATAGAGTTTATTAGAACTGTACAAACACGTATAAAACAAATACAAATAAAACTGGATGCAACCAGTTCACATCGCACAATTCAATGCAATTTGACACGCGCAAAGTCCGTCGTCTATATCGCTAATCGAGAGTACTACAAACGTCTTACTCGTATCATAGTCGTCGCTTGACTGCCCATCTCTCCGTTCGGACACCCCTTTATACTCAGCTTAGGACCGTGTAAACAATGATTTCCACGAATCGCACCTGCGCCACAATCGACGCTATTCCCAGAAAACATAATTCTGCACACCTGCAGGATTAAGTCTGCGAACGGCCATAAACAAGTACAATAACAATAGGCTGTTGTCTAAACAAAAGAACTCCGAATAGAGGAAGGGCAATGTTGGCTCACGCACGGGTTAAGACGCGCGGAGGAGGAGGGGCCGCCCCACGACCACGGCTGGGCCTCAGGCGGCGGCTGCTGTGGGATCACGCGACACTCGCCCGCACGACGGCTAGTGCGACGGACGACAAAACTTGTATATACTAAAGCTACGAATACACCAGCATCTATCTACATATCTATCTTTTATATACAGTCCAAAATAGTTAACCACCTCATCAGTGTGTCTGCTAGACAGGCCACTCTTCTACATGGTCCAATCGACCCGTCAATGAAAAAATAAAACATAAAAAGAAGTTTTGGATATACAACGGAGGTCGCCGCGCCCGCACTTTGGATCCGTCGAAGTCGAACGTATGAGTCATCGTAGTCGAAGAAGGGGAGACTTCAAGGAACTGGATGGACGGTTTGGCCACTCGTGAGTTCGTTCCAATTTATTCCTTTCCTTCTCTGTCCATATTTCTTATCTTAAAACAGTTCTGTTTGATTTAGTACAAATATAGTGCCAACTTCTTTGCTATTCTATCTTAATTACCATTATACATATTCTCATTATTCACTTGTCATTTCATTCGAGCATTTTGCTACCTAAATCAATTAATTATTCGGCCTTATACTTACATTGCTTAAGTACCCACCTACGTATTACGAGCATTCTATTTTTAGCCACGGTAACCAGTTTGATGCGCTTGCACATACGACAAGTTACATTTAGCGATCATTTCATTACATTTTATTACTTTGCTATCAATCTTATTTATCGCATTCTTCTTTAGTTTCATTCTATTAATTATTTTCACTCTTTTTTTTGCTATGGCTGAAGAAAAAATAGAAAAATTAATGAAAAAACGCAGTTGTATGAAATCTAAGCTTACTATTTTCAATAATTTTCTCAATGCATTTGAAACTTCCAGCACTCCTAAAAAACTGAAAATTCTAGATTTAGAAAGTCGTTTCAAAAATTTGAAAACTTATACGCCGACTTTGACAAATTACAGTGCGACATTGAATTGCTTGCGGAGGACCCTGACGACGAGAGCGAAGAACGCGAAACGTTCGAAAATCATTACCATCAGCTGATAGCGGCGGCGCGCAGCATACTAGGCGCGCGTTCCGGATCCGCTCACGCTCGCGATGATTCCGTGGCGAGTTTCGAGGACGCACAGGCAGGTGTAATTAAATCAAATTGCGTTAGATTGCCAAAAATTGATTTACCCTCCTTTAGTGGTCATTATCAAAAATGGCTAGAATATAAAGCTACTTTCATATCATTAATTCATTCAAGACAAGACATAGATAGCATTAATAAGTTACATTACTTGCGTGCTTCTTTAAAAGGCAGCGCTTTGCTTGTCATCGACAATTTAGATTTCAAATCGGAAAACTATGAATCCGCATGGGATTTATTATGTAGCCGATATGATAACAAAAGGTTGCTTGTTAACAATCATATTAAAGAACTTTTTAATATTCAGCATATGCCCACCGAATCCTGTATTGCTATTCGTCATCTTATTGATGTTACAAATAAAAATTTGCGTGCATTATCTACTTTAGATGAGCCAACTCAGCATTGGGATACCTTAATAATATACATAATGACAGATAAACTTGATAGTGTTACTCATAGGGTATGGGAAGAACATAGAAATAATCTGAAAAACCCACCGTCTTTAGAGACTTTTACCAATTTTCTAAGTAACAGAGCTGACTTATTAGAATCTTTACGTGAAAATAAAAGCACTATTTACAAAAATCATTCTAACGAAATTAATTCCAACCTACTTATAACTACTAATAATAATAAAAGGATTAATACTAAAGAAAAAATCATCAATAAAAAATTAAATAAAAGTCACAAAACAATATTTACATGCCCTCTCTGCAATCAATTTCATTTCTTATTTAACTGTGAAACATTCAGAGCCCTTCCCGTTGAAACCCGTATTCAAAAGGCCAATGAATCAAAGGTCTGTCTTAATTGTTTACGGCCTGGGCACAATGAAAAGTATTGCAATCTTGTATCTTGTAAATATTGCAAAATAAAACACAATACACTTCTTCACGTAGATAAGCCACAAATAACACCAGAACCGGCTTTTCCATTAGACAATGTCATCAGTAACTTTGCAAGCTCTAGCAGCACAAAGCAGTTTACTACTTCTTCGCACGTATTACTTTCCACAGCGCTGGTGAAGGTGGTGGACGGCAAGGGTAAAGTGCATCCCGCTCGAATGCTGCTCGACAATGGCAGCACGGCGAACTTCATTACACAGTCACTTTGCGGTAAGCTGGGTTTGTCACGACGGAATGCAAGCTCCACGGTAACAGGTATAAACAATAATACGTCCTTTATTACACAGTCTTGCAGTCTTACATTTATGTCCTTCCATACTGACTACAAACATACTTTAGACTGTCTTATTTTACCGTACATTACCAAAGCGTTACCGTCTTCTTATATTGAAACGGATTACATTCCTCTTCCTATGGGAATAAATCTCGCTGACCCTTCTTTTAACGTGCCTTCAGGCATAGATATATTGGTCGGTGCTGACGTATTTTGGTCCGTTCTTTGCAAAAATTCTCTTAAATTAGGTAAGAATCAACCCACTTTATATGAAACTAAATTAGGTTGGTTAGTGTCAGGGCATGTAACCCTTCTTAAGAGTCCATCTTCTGCCATATGCAATTTTGTTAACGAAGAGATTAATCTAGATTTATCTCGTTTCTGGGAATTTGACAATATATTAGACAAACATTCTTTATCGGCAGAGGAACAAGCCTGTGAGCAAAGTTTCTTACTGAATACGACACGTAAAGAAGATGGTCGCTTTTAGTTACCCTGCCACTGAAAGACGACCCTTCAGTCTTAGGAGACTCCTTCCAAAGAGCCAAATTTCGTTTTTTATCCCTTGAACGTAAATTTAATCGAGATCCTAAATTCAAAGCCATGTACATCGAGTTCATGAAAGAGTATGAACAACTAGGTCACATGAATAAAAACAATTACCCTTCGTCTAGCAATGATCAAGAGGTAAAATTTTATCTACCTCACCACGGAATCTTACGTGAATCCAATCTTACTACTAAACTTCGTACAGTTTTCGATGCATCAGCCGCTTCAAGTTCAGGTTTGTCTCTTAATGACATCCTAATGGTCGGTCCAACTGTACAGGAAGATCTTTATAGCATTTTATTACGATTTCGACAACATAAATATGTCGTAACTGGAGACATAGAAAAAATGTACAGGGCGATAGAACTAAACCCTTCTCAACGCTCTCTTCAACAAATTGTCTATCGTAATGACTCATCAGAAAAGCTAATGACCTACACTCTTAACACCGTAACTTACGGCACGGCTTCAGCGCCATATTTGGCAACTAAATGTTTAAATACCTTAGCATCATATGCTCCAGATTCTGAAGTTAAACAGTCAATCTTACGGGATTTCTACGTTGATGATTACCTCAGCGGTGCATCAACAATAGCAAAAACGGTCGAAATTTGCAAGGGCGTTATATCAACACTAAAATCAGCACAATTCAATTTACGAAAGTTTCGTTCGAATAATAAATCAATTTTATATGAAATTTCCCCTTCCTCCTCTGCATCAAATAATACATTCGATTTTTCAAATAACAATAATAATCATATTTCGTCCAAAACATTAGGTCTTAATTGGGTTTCCGATTTAGATGTCCTTTCATTTTCCATCAACATCGAACTTTATAACACTGTGACCAAACGTCACATACTGTCTGTCATCAGTCAGATTTTTGACCCCTTAGGGCTAGTTGGTCCATGCATAGTGAATGCTAAAATCATCATGCAAAAATTATGGATAGAGCAATATGCTTGGGACGAAGAAGTTTCACAAGAAATAAAACAACAATGGCTGTCCTTTGCTCATAAGTTACCGATTCTTAACCACTTACAGGTTCCTCGCTGGGTTTTTACAGATAGCACCAAAACCATGAAATTCATGTATTCTGTGATGCTTCAGAGCGAGCATATGGAGCTTGCTTATATATTCGCTCTTTAGATAAAGATGGACTAGTCCAGGTAAATCTTTTGACTTCTAAAAACAGAATAGCTCCCACAAAACCTACAACTATGCCACGTTTAGAGCTTTGCGGAGCTCTGCTAGCAGCAAGACTGTGTACTAAAGTATTAGCATCTTTGACTATTAAAATTAGTAAGTGCAGGTTTTGGTGCGATTCCACTATAGTTTTAAGTTGGCTAAATACTCCACCAGTTAATCTTAAAAACTTTGTTCGTAACCGTGTTCATGAAATTCAAGAGACTACAAAAAGTCACACGTGGAGCTACATACCGTCGAAAGACAATCCAGCAGACTTACTTTCCCGCGGGCTGAAGGCTGATTCTATCAGTGGTTCCTATTTGTGGTGGTCAGGACCAGCATTTTTGGCAGATACAAAACTGATTGGCCAAAAATGCCTCATACAAAATCGAGTTATACAAACATTCCTGAACTAGTAACCTGTAATATTTCATTAGTCAACGATAACAGCTGTGATATCATTTCTAAACTCATCAATAACAAATCACGTTTAATTAACCTACAAAACATAATTGCCTATATACAAAGATTTATTTACAATTGTCGAAATAAAATTAAAAAAGTAACTGGCCCAATTTCAGTTACAGAATTTAAAAATCGTTAAATTTGATAATACATAAATCCCAGTTACAAATGTTCCTCAAGAATATATTATTCTTAAAGCCAAGGAGCCTCTACCCGAAAAAATCGATTGATTTCTCTGACACCTTTTTTGGATTCGAATGATATCATTCGAGTTGGTGGTGAGACTCGATAATTCACCTTATTCTTATGACGTGAAACATCCAATCTTATTATGCAGTAAACATCATTTTACAAAAATATTATTTCATTATTTTCATATTAAATATTTACATGCATCTCCTCAACTTCTACTAACCGCTTTAAGGCAAACCTATTGGCCAATTGGTGGTCGAAATCTATCTAAAACCATTGTCAAAAAATGTATGCGTTGTTTTAGATACAAAGCAGAAATTGTTCAACCTATTATGGGTCAATTACCTACTTCAAGAACGGTACTAGAGTTTCCCTTTTACATTGCAATGTAGACTACACAGGACCGGTCTTGATAGCAGATCGAAAAGGTCGCGGTTGCAAACTCACTAAGTCATTTTTGGCAATCTTTATCTGCAATTCAACAAAGGCTTGTCACATCGAGCTCGTCACGGCATTATCCAGTGAAGCATATTTAGCGGCCTTAAATCGTTTTGTATCTCGACGAGGGAAACCTCAAAGTATCATGTCAGATAATGGCACTAATTTTGTCGGCACCTATAATGAGCTAACTCAATTCTTAACGCAATCAGACTTAGAAGGTAAATTAAACCAAGAAGGCATAGAATTCAAGTTTGTGCCAGCATATACTCCCCACTTCAACGGGTTGTCCGAAGCAGCAGTGCGTTCAACTAAACATCATTTAAAAAAGAATATTACATCTTACTCATTTCACCTATGAAGAGATGGTAACATGTCTGAATCAAATTGAGGCTGTTTTGAATTCTCGCCCACTTACTCCTATGTCATCCGATCCTTCAGATTTTACTGCTCTTACTCCGTCTCATTTTTAATTGGACGTTCACTTATGGCCATTCCACACCCACAGATCCAGGTTACAAACATCAGCCGCCTTGAGAGATTCAAGAGAATTGAACTGATTAAGCAACACTTCTGGAGACGCTTCTGCCATGAATACGTCGGCTTGCTACAGCAGAAAGTGAAATGGCAATCCTCAAAGAACGAGTTAAAACTTGGCGCCTTGGTGCTAATTAAGGACAAAAATCTCCAACCGCTCCTGTGGTCCCTGGGACGAGTTGTCAAATTGTATCCAGGAAATGACGGCATTTCAAGAGTTGCAGACTTAAAGACTAAGAAGGGTCTTATTCGAAGGGCCTTTAATAATATATGTCCTTTTCCAGAACTTTGAAAACTATTGTTTCAACCTGGGAACATGTTGGCTCACGCACGGGTTAAGACGCGCGAGGAGGAGGGGCCGCCCCACGACCACGGCTGGGCCTCAGGCGGCGGCTGCTGTGGGATCACGCGACACTCGCCCGCACGACGGCTAGTGCGACGGACGACAAAACTTGTATATACTAAAGCTACGAATACATCAGCATCTATCTACATATCTATCTTTTATATACAGTCCAAAATAGTTAACCACCTCATCAGTGTGTCTGCTAGACAGGCCACTCTTCTACAGGCAATAAGCCAGGTTTTATGGCAGGCCGATGTGCATCCCTTGTATTTGGCCCAACTTGTAACAATAATAAAACTACGTTGTAACGGTTTTAAGCCCGGTAATTTGTTTCTTATTATTCCGACGTTTCGGCCACTTTTCAGTAGCCGTGATCACGGAAGACAAAGATGTCAAGTGTCAATGAGGATTGTTAAAGTTTTATTTAGCCTACAGAAAACTTGTACATATTAACTACTGAAAAATGGCCGAAACGTCGGAATAATAAAATTCAAATAAATTACCACGCTTAAAACTTTAACGTAGTTTTATTAAACTTATTTAAGTGTGCGTTCAGTGATAATGTAATATTTCATAGAGATGATGACTGATCATGAATGCACACCGTTTTTGCCAATTGTTGATCACGAGAAGTTTTTTTTTCACACGTTGAATACGCACAGTACAATGTCTGTATAATTATACCTATACTTTGGTATGTAACTACCTTTTCCTTCTTCTTACAGTTTTACATAAACTAGCGGTCGCCCGTGTTCGAAATTCAACCATAACAATCAATGTCAAAGACTATACTTCTATAATCACAGATGTCGCCAAGGCAACAATAAACAAGAGTGCGTTTGTCAAATCCAATTTTATGCATCATTTATAAAAAATATCAGCATTCGTCGCTTCTTCTCTATATAAACTATAAGTGTGCGAAATTTCATACTGGTCCGTCCGCACAATTTCCGTAAAAAGGGGTACAAAGTTTTAGCTGTGTTTTCGCTTCTGCATAGACCGATTACCGACGTGCACTGAAAAAGTAGTTGGTTACCTACTGTGCATTATTAGCTCCGTCCCCCTAGACAAGTGGCATTAGGCATTACATAAACGATATGTCATTCCCATACATTTTCTACTCTTTTAGTTTAGCACTACTTTCACTTGTCTAGGAGGTCTGTCTCGCTTACACGATTCGTACATTGTCGTGCGCTACTAAAATCGGTCTATTGCGCAGGTGTATCGGGAAGAATTATTAGTTGTGTAAAACTATACTATTGAGTCTATTAAATGTTTTTATATTCTTACTAGGATATGGCCGCGACTTCGTACACGCTTGACTTAAAATTCCCACGGGATTCCCGGGAGACAAAGTACCGCAGCATTTAAAAAAAGAATGTAAGCTATAGTTTACCGAAAACTGTGTTGGAATAAGCAAAATTTTACGCAGCCGAACAACTTCGAACCAGTCCCAGGAAAATTCCCGCTGGATTCCCGGAATGAAAAATATCTCACATGTTATTATATAAAATTTGCTATCGATCAGTAAAAATATCACATTGGAATTTGATTTTTTTAGTTTGGCCATTTAAATCATTCCCAAAAAATTACCATGGGGATCCCAGGATAAAAATGGAATAAGAAGTAGGGCAGATTTTATGTCTAAGAATTTGCAGTCGATCAGCGAAAACCGCATCAAAATCGGCCCAGTAGTTTTATGTGAATCTCGAACGAACAGACAAGAAACCTCAAAAAATTGCATCGTCTATTTATATATATTATATATTCATATAGTCTATTTCAGTTGTTTTTTAAATAGCTTCAATGTACCAACATGGCGTGTTTAGAGTTTTATAATAATATACATAGAAAGATATTAGTATGTTTTTTTAATTGGACAAAATATGACAATTGACGATAAGTTTCCAGTAGACGAGGCACGAAGCGGATAACACGCATCATCGCCGGCTGCGCGGCCCGAAAGGGGCAGACGTCGTTGACGGTTGTATCCAAATCGCGAGTTTTAATTGAACAGACATAATATACCCTCAGACCCGAAGTGATGGAGGTGATGAGTACGTTGTAGTATCCGATCTCCTGCAGCAGCGAGACGCACATGGGCATCACAATCTCGGGGCCCATCATGCGCTCGGTCGTCTCCACGTCTATCCTATGGGGGAGCTTCACCATCATCTCCGATGCCAACTCGTCCACCTAGAGATTCACATAACTATCTAGACTTACCAAATTAATTTACCAAAAATTTGGGGTAGCCATATAAAATAACTGTTATACTTCTATCTGTGATAAATATTTATTAAAATAATTTCTTATTGCGAAACTGACAAACCCGTTTAGGATGGAAGAAGCGAGATGGAATTAGCGATGAGCAGTACACGTGTGAGCCAGTACATTTGTCCCGTACAAAACACATTTGTACTGATACGGCTCAAAATTTGAAATGTATGAAGGAATTAATAACTTTATTGCACATACATTAAAGTACAATGGGCAGTCTTGTCGCCAAAGGCGATCTCCTCCAGACTACCCTGTACAATTATTATCGACACCGACTACATTATTTACTGACTTCATAATTATTAAATGGAAGATTACAGTGTTCATTTATTACAGTGCATTCGTCACAATTATATTATTAAAGTTATCATTATTACAATAGTCATTTATTTATTATTATTACAACAATAATTTATGTACCACTTCAAAATTTTTGTCGCGTTGCTATTCAATAGTAAGAGGAAGGACGGATCGAGGCTTATGCTACAACAGTACAATAAGGCCTCTACGGATATTGACATGACAAAGAGGGACAACATGACAATGTCCGGTCCGGTCCGAGGTGACCGAGGCCCAGCACATACGATTCTTAACGAACATTTCCGTACTGTTTTTGAACAGGACAAATGAAGGAATGATCATCACCGGCTCACCGGCTTCATCGCTTTAATGGTACATTGTACTGATGCAGTACAAAATGTCTTGTTACTCTTACAAACTCATTTTAAAGTCATGTCCTGCCCAACACTAGGTGGAATGCTCCTCCGTCCCAAAGGAAAATCTTCTACTCGAGGCTATTGTTATGCCTCGCAGGGCTAATCCTAACAATTATTGTTGGAAATTTTTATATATCATTTGTACATGTCGGAAATGGTTGGCGACTTCAATTATTACACAGCGCCATCTATTGACTTATAAGTGTTCCACTACACCAGCTTAGAGCTCATCTAATGTCCTAATAGAAATTGGGTACCGTCACCTATGAACGTTTACAAGATCAGGGGCGAAACCAATTATCAGGCTTCGGAATGAGAAACCTCTTAAGAGGGATGGAATAAATGGGATGGTACAGGGGGATAGGGAAGAGGGAAAGGGGACATCGAACCTCTCACTCATTGTCCGAAACAGGATTAGCTTAAGGCAGATATTCCCAGAGCCGGCCCTAAAAGCCATCTACATAATGATTCCAGCGTGGCTCTGCCACGTCTGCAAATATGGGTAAAAAACATAGTTCTGTTAGTTTGAAATAAAAACTGTAAAACTTCTATCGTGTGAGGTTTTTTATGTGGAGAGTCAGGAAAAAAGCAGTTGACCGAAAAATCCGAGACTCTTAATAATCAAACGACCGTTTATGTATTTGTACCATGAGTCTAGCTAACGAAAGTACAAACTGCAATAGCGCGGTTTAAAAAAAAATATTAGTTTGGCAACTTCGCAGATGATATTTTTCTGATAGATAAACGGAGTGGCACTTTAAAAGAAGCGCTAGAGGACGCTAGGTTGAAAATCAGCAGAACCAAAACCGAAAACCTGTTTCGCGATTTCGGAGGAACCGCTGTGCCTCTTAAACTACAATCAGCCACACTACTGTGTAACCCCGAATTCAGATACCTCGTTTCACTACAGCAGAGTAATTTTGATATAGAGGATATAAGGAGAAGAATAAATGTAGCTAAAGTGGAGACAGGTAACCGGTGTGACATGCGACAAACTAATTCCACAGAAACTAAAAAGTCAGATATAATAGGTTGGGGAAAAAGTCTTTTCGCATGTAGTATGTATGGACTTGTAATAAGATCTCTTTGGCTGTACCATTTATATCTGGCTGATTAAAAGTTTTAATTTTAAAGAAGACAATTCCAAATTCAAATTAGGAAAATGTGTAATTTTCATTTGTTTTGCTTATTGTTAAAATGAGTGAATCTAATGAAGACATTCGATACATTTTAAAATTTTACTACAAAAAAGGTAAAAATGCAATACAAGCCGCGAAAAAATTTATGATTATGGACCTCATGCAGTATCTGTGAGAGTAGCGCCAATTTGGTCTAAGCGTTTTCAATCCGGAAACTTTGATATCAAAGATGCACGTCGCCCTGGTCGCCCTGTTACGAACAAAATTGATGCCATTTTTAAAAAAGTGGAGCATGATCGGCATATTAGTAGTTACGATGTAGCTGGAGAACTGGGAATTGACCACAAAATGGTTTTGGCGCATTTGAAAAAAGCTGGGTACACAAAAAAGCTCGATATTTGGGTGCCTCATGAGCTCACTGAATGAAACCTAATGAACCGTGTACTCATTTGTGATTCTTTATTAGGACGTAATGAAACCGAACCATTTTTGAAGAAGCTGATAACTGGTGATGAAAAGTGGATCACGTACGACAAGAATGTGCGAAAAAGATCGTGGTCAAAGGCCGGTCAGGCTTCAGACTGTGGCGAAACCCGGATTAACTCGCAACAAGGTGATGTTGTGTGTATGGTGAGATTGTAAGGGCATTATTCATTATGGGCTGTTACCGCCAGGCAGGACCATCGATTCTGAACTGTACTGCGAACAACTGATATGATTAAAACAAAAAGTTAGAGAAAGCGGCCGGAATTAGTCAACAGAAGGGGTGTGGTTTTTAAGCATGATATCGCTAGACCTCACACATTTTTAGCCACTCAGCAAAATTA
Organism: Dendrolimus houi; assembly: GCA_039645545.1. Taxonomy (NCBI): domain Eukaryota; kingdom Metazoa; phylum Arthropoda; class Insecta; order Lepidoptera; family Lasiocampidae; genus Dendrolimus; species Dendrolimus houi. Next base: position 21,325,700 of record CM077128.1, on the reverse strand, counting down.
CGAAAGTTTGGCTGGAAGGTGTTAATGCATCCGCCGTATAGTCCTGACTATGCACCTTCAGATTTTCATCTATTTCGGTCTCTGCAGAATTCCTTAGGCAGTGTCAGGTTAACATCACGAGAGAACTGCCAAAACCACTTGTCGCAGTTTTTTGATCACAAGCCCCAAAATTTTTATAGCAATGGGATCACGTCCCTACCTACAAGGTGGCAAAAAGTTATCCAACAAAATGGCACCTACATACTTTAGTCAAATGTCAATAAACTTTATAAAAAAACCTAATGAATTTTTATATAAAATGCGAAGAAACTTTTTCCCCAACCTAATATATAAATCTGTCATACGACCAGTCATATACCGGTCCGAATGCTGGGCCACTAAGTGCTAGATCACAAACGTCTCCAATCAGCTGAGATGAGAATGTTGAGATTAATGTGTGGTTTTCCAGAATAGATAATGTGAGAAACGAGTACACAAGGGGATCTTTGAAAGTTGCACCCGTGACTGAAAAATTGAGAGGAAGAAGATTAAAGTGGTATGGGCATGTAATGAGGAAGGATGAAAGTCACGTGACAAAAAGAATGTTAAACTGCAAGACTGATGGGTACAAAGGTAAAGGTAGACCAAAAAAAGACGGAATGGATTGTGTGAAGGATGATAATAATATGACGATTTGTGGTGTGACAGAGGATGTATGTCAGAATAGAGGACTGTGGAAGGTTTTTCTTATTATACTAATTAACTAAACTAAAGCTAATTAGGCGATTGTCATTCTTTGTTCTATTCTCTTTCAACGATTTTGCTCACCTTCTGGTCCTCGCCCCCTCCTCCCCCACCGCCGCCAGTGGACGCCAGCGCGAACAACGTCGAGCACATTATCAAAGCATCCTGCATAACAATACTATAGTTACAATAACAGCAGAGAAACTGTAATGGCCCATTTACACGAGGAAGATTCGTGTTTTGTGCCGTTATGATCCTTTTTCACGATTCGTGACTTTTCTTTGACGACGGCAATTGTTTTTATACATGGCCATGTTCGCACGAACCACGAATCGTGAAATGATGAATAGGTCTTAAATGGCGTACCGTCTTTTAAAAATTACGTTCATCAAAAACACGATTGGTTTTTTTTGGGACGGACCCGCTCAAGCGTTCATACAGCGCCTACACTCCACACATCAAAGACAGTTAGATTAGACCTTGCTCAATGAAAGTCTGAAATTCTTAAAACCAATAAATAGTTCAGAGTAACTTTTGTAGCTTAAAATATACTAAGGTCCAAATGTCGCTTACGATAAAATGGCGGTAAAGGCTCGATATATTCATTTTATCGAAACGCGAAAATACTCGTCTCCGTATGCAATGTGAACGTGTATCCGTCATGACGTATCGTTTTTTTTTTTTTGTGACGTATCGTCAATTACATGTCCGTGTGAGTGGGCTTTAAGGGATTTGCTTATGGTGGTACAGCCACATTTGACGGAAATCGGTCAGCTGTGTGGGGAACAAACGTCGAGCCAAGCCGCCTCCGCCAGGTTCCGGTAGAAGGGGTAGGCACAAGAAATGCTGGCTTGACGTCATAAAGGACGACATGCGTACCAATTGTCTCAACACAAGAGATGTCGAAGACCGCTTGATGTGAAGAAAAATAAGTGGAAAAACGAATCGCAACAAAATTTTAACTTAAAGTTTCACGGGCAGGTTTTCAAATTGGACAAGTACATTAACAATCTGCCCGTAAAACTTCAAGTCAAAATTTTGTTGCAATTCGTTTTGCCACTTGTCCGTTGAAGTTTTACTTCTACATGTGTCCCAGCACAAATTTCGATTTTTCGCAAGTTATGATTAGGTTAGGTTAGGTTAGGTACATTTTATGAAAAGCATATTTTATTTTATTAAACAAAAATACTGAATTTGATAAGATGTGAATGGCTACTTGGCCGGAGCAAACCCTGATTCTCTTCTAGACCTGATGCCGCCTCGCAAATCCTAGTGAACCAAGTAGAAAAGAATGAAAACTTACCGTCACTGGAAGCGTGTAAGGAATGATGCAGGATTTCTGCCGGATTCGCGCGTCCTGGCTTTGCATACACTACACTAGATGTCCGGGACATAGTTGGCACTTTAAGAAACAGTTTTAGGGCACAATACAATAGTTTTCCGACTTTTTGGGCTATTTATCAGCGAGCATGGCGTCGCTACGATATTTAGGCAGCCATTCGAAATTCGGATCGGCCAATGAGAGGCATGTGTGTGCGCAGCGCCCTCTGGTTAGAACCGGTCGAATAAAGGTAGAAGAGGAAATGTTGCCGGGAAAGGGATGCTTTCCGGGAATGTGAGGGGATGTCGTAACAGAATTCGATCCGGAACCAAAAAAACATCCATAGTCTACTCTAAAATGATGCCGTCTCTCCACGCGGCCGTAACACTTTTTCGTGACAGAAGAAATCATAATACCCCCCGTCTATATAGAAGTTTCACTTCAAAAAGTAAATAAACGGACCACGGGCTACGAGGGAGACGTTCCAAACGCAGCCGGGATTTAACGCTTAAATGATGATGATAATATGTTTCACTTTAGAGGATTGTTTGAAAATCATAAGTCTTATATCTCTTAAAATTGTGTCTACTTCCTATTCTATGTACACATCTCTTTCTCACTTTATTTAAATAAGAGTGACTAATAAATACCTGTGCGAGCGTGGCGACATCTGCCGAGGCGTGTTGTCCCACGGACTCGGCGCGTTCGTAGCCCGGGAGCAGGTCCAGGAAGTCCCGGTAGGACTCCAGGCTGCCGTCACGGGGTATGTGGTACGCGGGGATCGAGGACAATCTAGAAAAATGTAAATAAAGCCTGCCCTTCAAATTTATCACAACAGACCTTATCATTTTTTTATGGCGTTACTTCTATAATTATTATAATGATGTGTGGATCTTCAGAAATGACCCATACCAAACACAGACAGTCGACATCAATATCGTGTCTTACCATATGACTCGATATTGAAATGCACTAAACGTTTAAAAGGCAAGATACTTGTAAAACATACAACTAAAACAACATAATGCTCAAATACACGCTTGCTTTCTTGGTTCTTTTATATACAACAAAATAAATCCAAAGCTATCTAACGATTTATACAATGTAAGACACTGTGAACTCAAAGAGCAAGTCAAATCTTTTCTATTAAAAATTGATTATGAAAACACTGAAAACCTTATACTGCCTTTTAAATAATTATTTTCACAGTTCAAGTGATAGGATATCATTAACAATAATAGGCGCGCGCGCACACACACACACGCACACGCATGCAAACACGCATGCAACACACATGCAACCACACCACAGGGACACGCTCAAATAATTCATGTATAACCTATACTACTCGCATATTTTATATATACGTTAGTGTCAGCTACTATATATTTTTAAGTTGGAGATGAGGGGAGGTCAGGAGTGCCATGATGAAAAGTTTTTTTTTTCTAGTTTGGTTTCCCGGCTTTTGCACTTATAGTTAAGATTTTTTCCCGCTTTATTATTATATTTCGTGGAAAGGAAATATATATAATAATTATAATATCAGCCCATAAATGTCCCACTGCTGGGCTCGGGCCTCCTATTATAGGGGAACGGACAGTATACCCGCCACGTATGTCCAAGGCGGTTTGGCAGGTATGACACATAGGTTATCTCAATGTGCAGGTTGCATCATGATTTTTGGTCAGGATCGAACCCGCAGCCTCTGAGTCGGGACGCGTGCGCCAGCCATTACGCTACCACGACGACAGGACAGGAAAGGAAAAGTAATGAAAAAGTACTTAATATCTTAATCTTGTTTCATGGAAGAACACTAAGGAATAACAATTGCCCTATAAAAATGACATAGTGCATTGGCGAACCAAATACCGTACGCCAATAAACCTTATAATACCAAGTCGTCCACTACTACAAGAACCTTAGAAAACCCAGGGTCGAGATGAACCATTCTTTTATTACAGAGACAAGCACACACACCATATAATAATATACATAAGTTCAGAGAATTAATCTTGTGTTATGGGTAATGTACAACGGACCACTCTGGGGCTGATCCGAGACACTCAGACCATAGTGAATGTGGCAATCGAACTCGACGCCTCTGCATTCCAGTGAACTAGGCCGGCAAAGGCTAAACCCATTCAATAACAAAGACCGACAAACTAGACACTAAACTACCAGGACTTTATATGTGAACCAGTTACTTTTTCTAGCTCACCAGGTGGTAGGACATTTGTCTGTCTGGATGGATGAAACCTGGTCTGGACTATGCCGCCATAACTCAAGGTTGCATGCCAAATTCCATTGCACTTACCTGCTGTACTGCAGCAATTAAAAAGAAATACATTTTTTATGTCAGTTCAGCAGACTGGCCGACCACCCACCTGATGGAAAGAGGGTACCATCGCCTATGGACACTTGCAACACTACAGGTACTACAAATGCGCTGCTGCTCTCTTAAGGTAGACCTGGCCACTGATGCCGGAACATAACTCAAGGTTGTTATAGTAGCACACACTAGAACAGAGGTGGTGACCATCCAGACAGGCAAATGTCCTACCACCTGGTGAACTAGACAAAGTAACTGGTTCACATGATCAAATACCTATAGAAGGGCACGTCCAAGGCCTCCTCGCAGAAGAACTGGTTGATGTAAGCGATGAGCACGCGCTTGTCCCAGTCGTCGGTGATGTGCCCGCCGTAGTTGATGATCGCGAACAGGTAGCGCAAAGCGTCCCACGGCACCTCATCGTACTCCTCGAGGTAGTTCGCCAGAAGGTTGTCAGACACCTGACAGACCACAAAATAGAATATAAATTCTACTCTGCCCTACTACTTCATTTATTTACTTAATTTTTTGCAGAAATGGTGTCCCAAGGCGCTAATCTATACACAAAGCTTGATTTTTTGAAGTGATAACTTCTTATGGGAGGGTAAACCGCTTCGTTACGTAACGCGTTACGGCGCCAGTCTGGCTTCCCCTTCTCTCACGCATACGGCAGTAGTAGGCAGCCTCCTCCTCTCTCACTCTAACCCACGTGCTATATACATAAAATTTAAGATCTTAAATTAAGAATATTAAATTAGAATATTTAAATATCACTATAGTCAAAGTCAAAGTTTATTTATTTCTTAAACATGAGTATTTACATATCAGAGTATGCATGATGGTATAAAAGTAAATGTGCATCATGTTTGGCCAGTTAGGCATAGAAAATTTACAATAATAAATACTTATAATTAAATGTCCTATAAACAATGTCATAATAGTAACTCAAAAAGAGTGTAATAAAAAATAAATAATATGATAATAGTTACTATATGTCTACAATTATTAATATATTAATACCACATTAATATAAAAAATATCAAAATTATTTATGAATCCAGTAATTCATATTAGCATTTATTTAATAAAAATGGCCTTAATTTTTGTTTATATGTGTCACGTTTTAAATCTGTCTCTCTATAAATAAATAGTTCTTTCTAAAATACTTGCAAACATTTATTCAATAAGCCACACTACGTTTTGGTCCTTCGGGTCGGATCTCAAGCAGCGATCTCTGGATATCAAACCGAACACACATAACATAGGTAGTATATGGTAAAAGCTCACATCGAAATCAGCGTCATTGAAGCTGTACACAGCGTTGTATCCCAACTGCCTGAATCGCTTCCGAGCAATCAAGCTGCAATGGAAGAAGGACACGCAGAACAGCAGCCTCCTGTACTTGGGCGTCGCCTCGTCGAATTTGTCTTCGTTCAAATTCGCGAAGAGACGGACCATGTTGCCCTTCAAACCCTGGTAAGAAAAAACTATATATCAAAACGAGGCTTTTGTAACAGAACTAGAGGCCGCTGGCGAATTTTTTAGAACACATCCAAACGAAATGAAACTCTAGATATTACATGACGGCTCTGTGGTTGAGTGAGCTAAGGTTTTGCCAGCCTATTTCACTGCAACGCAGAGGCTCCAGATACGATCTCTGGCATGGTAACTTTCAGAAACGAATTGGTGTGGGTGTCTGGAATCTGCCCTAGAATAGTTCTTTGTACATTCCTCACAGCAAAAGCGAACTTGCTTAATTTGGGGATATACAATGTGTGTGTTTGTCTGTCAATTTTTTATAGTACGAGTTAAATTTCAATGCGTCCTTGAAATTCGTAAATTTCATTGGGTAGATCGCAATTACAATGATTAAAGAGCAGATAGGAGAGAGTTTTGCGCTCCTGTTCGGCCACTATCCGGACTCGTATGCTGCCGTCTCTTTCGCACAACAACATTTGACTGCACATGCGTAAGTAAACTCGTGTAACTAACTTCACTCGAAACACATTTAACTTTTGCGCGTACTTATACAATCTAGTTTTATTCCACCAATTAATGTGCTTTATTATCAATACTCACACTAATGCTCTATGGAGACATCTCGTCGTCTTCAAGTTCACTAACCTGCGGTGGTTCGGTAGTCATCTTGATGCTCCTCTGCAGCACGCTGAGGGGGAACTTGTCGTCCGGCATCGAGGACAGCCACAGCCGAAACCGAGGGTGGATCTTGGGGTTGTCCAACCCTCGCAACGAGCCCAACCACTCGCAGGCTAAGTGGCAGTTCGCCAGGAACACCCAGCCGCCCTCTTTCATGCCCGCTGATAGCATTCTGGAATGTAGTAGAGAATGTGAATGAAACGAATGAACGAAAAACTCTAGACAATTAAAATGATTATCATTTATCATTAACTCTTCTGATCACATGTACACTCGCGGAATTAAAATGTTCATCACCTTAAAGTCGACTATTGCGTGCACGACTACAAGAAAGAGTACTGTAAACATTTTAATAAATGTTACATTGATAAAATACTAGCTGTGCGCGGGACTTCGTCTGCATGTTTTGTTTTTCTTGGAATCCTAAATAAAAGGTAGCCCTAAGTTACTACTTTTAACATCAGATATCTGCCAGTGAAACTCCCGTTAAAATCGGTCCAGCCGTTTCAGAGATTAGTCGCAACATCCAGATAGACAAAAAAATTTTTTTTATACACTTTCATATGCATTTAGTAAGAAGTTGTTATTCTGACGTTACAAACAGACACTTAATTTTTTTTATTTATATGTATAGAAAGAAAGGTGAAAAAGAAAATTGCACTGTTGGCAATGACATACGTTGAGATTAATAATAAGTAAAAAAGAGGATATTAACACTACGCTTATCATAAATATTAAAAATGAAATAACAAGGATTAACATCTCTACACAATCTTCTTAGACAAGATACAAAATCAAACAACTGTGATCTAAGTAATTTTAAAACTTTATTGTCAAACAGTTAAACATAATTTTATGTGGAACAGTCTGTTCTGTGACTTAGTTTGTATGAGAAGGTAACATGTGCTAGTGGAACGTTAAATGAATCAATTTGAAAGTTGAATGTAACCTTTTAACTGCGCGACTGTCATCCTAGTTTTCTTTTACCGTCTCTTAAAATTACGAATGATTATTGACCACCACTTGAATGCTTAATTTCTTTCTCCTAAAATGTTGTCTTAAGCTTCGCAAGTAGAACACATAATTAAAACTAAGTTTTAACGGTTTTAAGCGCGCCATTTTTGACTTGACATCTTTGTCTTCCTGGTCACGGCTATTAAATAGTGGTCAAAACTTCGAAATAAAAATGAAATAAAACACCGTGGTTACCGTCGCCTATGGACGTTTGTAACACCGAGGGTGTCGCCAACGCGTTGCCGACCTCTAATAAAGCGCAAAGGGAAAACCGCGACGGGAAGTTCCCTCCAGATCATTGTTGTACGCGGAATAAATTCTTTCCGCTGTGTTAAAATTAACGAAGTATCATTTCGTCCCTTTCGGCCGAGTTCGTAAGAATAACAAGGGTACGGGTAATTGTACCTGGCAGCGGTAGGCGCCTGTCCCTGACCCAAGCTTAATGACTGAAACTTGTCAAACATTTTCACGTCGATCGCGAGCTGGATGAGCGAGGCAGTTGGGTCCACGCCCGGAGACAACACAAACAGCAACGACGTCTTCCAAGACGACTCTTCCCATGCCATCTGATCAAAACATTACTAATTTGATCAATTTCCTAGTTTAAAACCAACTAGACCCGGTTTCTGAAAAACTTTATGGTGAGGCCGTAGTGGAATAAGAAACAAGGATATTCGTAAGAGACCTAACAATTAATAAGCTGAATTTGGAATGGTCCAGCACACCTGTCCAAAGTCCGATTATAGGTGGCGTAGACGAGTTTTAAAAATGGTACTCATGCAAGCGTAGTGTAAGTAGCCCACTAGTTCAGTGCAGCGACGACACTAAATTTCTAATTAGAGCCAAATAAAGAAAGTGGAGGTGAGGTGTAGAGTTCAGAAGATCATCCACGAGTAGACAGCAATTGACTGTCCAAGTGATAACCCACTTACTAACACCTGTCTTCTAGAATTGATTACACTTCTCATTTGTCAGTACAATACGTCTAATACTTACATACTTTTTTACACCACAAACCTTTACGTCATCTTGCACACAGTTCTATCTATCTGTTTTTTGTCAACCTCTACTTATATTCGTCTATTTTATCATCTGAGTTATCATAATACATATTTTCCTACCTTTATGTCCAAAACAGGAGGTTCAACATATCTCGGTCCCAATAGATTAATAATGAAGGTAGTAATGCAGGCAGACACTCGATCTACACGAAGCGATCGAACAAATAGAATCTTCTGGAAATCATTACAGATCTCGTTCCATTCTCCTAAAAATGAAAAATTATTGTCTCACCCGAAATTTCGTATATTTCTCAAGCTATAATAGTTTAAACTAACGCTATTTACATCTATACAAGTAAGAATGAAGATTCGGTCTCTGTAATTTCAAAAGAAATGCCAAAATTTAAGTAAAATTTGCTATGTGTTTAAGTTTCCCAGCAAATAATCAATGATACCTTGATAGGGTTAAGTGTTTAAAAGTTTAAGATGCTAACCAATTAGCGGTTGCAACTCCGGTTCAGGGTTGAGATACCACTCTTTCCACTCCTTGGAGAACGTCTCGAAGGCGTCGATCACTCCGTGGAAGCCGGGCAGTTTGTCCAACTCGGTTATATTGTCCCAACATTCATCTGGCATCCAATCTGTATAAAACCATAATCTTTTGAACCTTACCTAAGATAAGGTACATGTTGCGGATAGAGAGCGCCTACCTTCTCCACGCCCCGCACACCGCCGACGCCTATTAGCTCGCGCAGTTAGCAGTTAGGCGTCAGCCTTGAAGGCCGAAATACGACTCCACTTAGCGACTTCACTTATTTACCATTATTCCTAGCCTACTCTCTCCACGATTACTACCACGTATTTTCTGTATTCATTTATGTTTAATATAATTATAAATATTGTAAATATCGAAATAATAAGTCATACAGTCCACATCGAGTTTTATTTGGAAGAAGCAACTGCCACCAATAGTAGGTAAAACACTGCTCTACTAATATTTATATACTATCTAATAATCTACTATACTATCTAATTTTTGCAACACGAAGCGACGAAAGGGCAGAGATTTCGGAATAAAGAACGTGGCATACTACGTGCTGTGAAGTGGAACCTGTGCCGTATGCCTTGCTTCTGCGAAATGAAGCCTGAACCGACCCAACTATGAGTAGACCTTAAGCTTCTACTTTTCTAACCGCAAGATCAAATATCTTTCATATAGTTCTATTATACAAATATATATATATATATATATATATATATATATATATAATATGTATTGTATTCGCGTGGCGCGCGTGCGTGCCGCTTAGCTGTCGGCGGGAGACTCTTATATAGATTAATAATATTTATCGATTGAACCAGGCAGGCGCGCGGAGCTGGCTGCGCTACAACATTAAAGTTACAAAGTATTTTATTCTTGGTGTGTTAATTTATTTGATTTACTAACTCAAGTAGAATTAGTTTTATTAATAATAATTGTATGTATTTCAAGACCACGGCCTATAAAAATGGCTCGGACTTTTGGAGGGCTTGCGTGGGGCCATGGGAAAGTCAACTCGTAGAGGCCCCTTGACCTCTTGAAATTTAATGTAAATGTGGCGTGACACTGATCGGCGTTTATCCCTGTCTAGACCATATAAAAATGCACCCAAGGACAAGCCCCGGTCAGTATAGGACTATTTTAGGGAATGAGAAGAAAAGGTACCGGGACATTGGGATGAACAGCTAATGGAACTAGAGATCTGGGATTATGGGGACTATGGCGTCTGCCCGATGCAATGTTCGAGACACATGGATAAAATGGGCAGACGGTGACTCGCCATTCACTGCACGGGCCCCTAAAAATGCCATAAAAGACAGGGGGCAACATACCCATGCCATGTCGATGAGTGGCTATGGGGTTTAGAGAGGTGGGCTGCAGTTTCACCGATGCTACTTCTGACGTGATGCTATTTATCATTTCCACCCCTGGAGCTTGAGTCTTAGCTCTAGCGATCTCTACTCCGTGCCGGCTGGCGAAGGCAAGCACGGCCCGAGGCCCGAGTCAGGCCCGAGGTGTCAGTACTCACCTAAGGCTTCGCCACAAAGCCCCCCTGCGGGTTTCATACTAATTATATATATATATATATATATATATATATATATATATATATATATTGTATCGGTGCAGTATAAAGCAATGGCCCAATGGAGAGGTCGGCAGTCTAGCAATAACCACGAGCGAAGCAAGACGTGTGTACCACACTCGGTAATCTATTTAGTGACGCACTTTGCGCGGTCTATGGAATTACGATCTCGTGCATTACGTTTGGACTGGTTGTGTTCAGTTATATTTGTACCTATGTTATACGTGTTTGTATAGTTCTAATAAACTCTATAATAATTCGAACGGCATTTTAATTCGAGTCCTGTAACTCGCAACAATATTAATAGGGATGTATATAAATAATATAAAATGAAAACGAAATAATAATAATTATTATTATTTAACAAAATTTAGTCGTTTTAGTCTTACTCCAAAAGGAAGGCTTGCAGTCAGCGTTGTATCGGATATAACTCCAGCACAGCGATATGCTGAGTGCAAACCTTGTTTGCTAAAAATGCGGCGTACACATTCTTAAAATATGCTCAGTGTATAATAATGTATAATTACGTCGCTATTTCTTCAAATAAAGTCTTTCTTTATATTCTTTCCCAATATAGGAGACTAATTTCTGTTAGTTCTTTTAATTTTAAATAGAACCAATATATTGCCTATGGGTACACTCCACTACTTCGTGGTCTACACAGCGCCCCACCTGAAATTTACCTACATATAAGAATGAAAGAGGGTCTACACTTACCAGGGTCGTGATGCTGTTCTCCTAGTTTACCATTATAGAAGAAACATCCGGGGGAGTTTAATTCACACTATATCACTGTTTGTCTTTGAGCAATGGGGGGGATAAAGAGTTTCTACCTCATAATAAAAAAAAACACTCACTAGTTGGATTATCAGGTTGTTCGCTTCTATCCAGTACGACGCCCCCCTTCAGCAGGAAAAGGTACTCCTGCATGCTCATCTTCCCCATTTGGAACAGAATCCGGGACACGATGTGGAACGACAAGAGCAGCTTGTGACGCTCGAAAAGAGCACGGCAGGTGTTCCTGGAAGTATTCACGATTTGAATTTGGTTTTGGCATAATACCAACAAACTAGGGTAGTTCTTTTTGTTACTAGAATACAACAGGACGAGCTAATAGCCGCCCACCCAATAGAAGGTGGTTACTGTCGCCTAGAAATATTTACAAGACCAGAAGAGTTAGGAATGTGTTACCAGTTTTAAAGAAAAATAACACCTTTATAAGAGACCCCAATATGATTGTGCTCATGAGCTTAATGGTCAAAAAATGCAAAGTTCTAAAAATTTTTTTTTATTTTTTTGTTGTTGTTGGAGTTCAACAGACAGGCAGATGGCCAACTTGATGGAAATCGATTACCCTCGCCTATGGACATTTGCATCATCAAAGGTGCAACAAATGCGCTGCTGCTCTCTTAAGGGAGACTGGAACCTGGTCATTAATGCCGGAACACAACTCAAGGTTGTTATGGCGACATACTTTAGACCAGGGGTGGTAAACATCCAGACGGGCAAATGCCCTACCACCTGGCTGTGGGTTGTTTTGTCGCCTGTTACGACAGCACGCCCCAACGCAGGAAATTGTATTCTTTCTCCGTTCCTGCATGGATAATATCTGACACGTATATGATACCGATACGTAATATGTATATCGATATTTTGTGCCGTTACGCTTCATCGCTGTGTTTGTCTGTATCGTAACGCAGCACAGGAATATTGCGTGAATAATATGGTCTTATAGACCATATAGTCTTATGGTTTGCTTATAGACAAACTGACAAATAAGTCCACTTGATGGCAAGTAGTCACCGTCGCCCATGGACATCTGCAACACTAAGGGAGCCGATGCGTTGCCTACCTCGTTGAAACTTTAAATGTCTGTTTACGCCCGTTACGAAGAGCCCCATATTGTAGAGCTCTAGGAAAATCACAGGAGGGAGTTCATTCCATAGTTTGCTCACGTATAGCATGAAGGGGCTTGCGCAATGTAAATAAAGATTTAAATATATCATCTGAATCCTAATATTTTACAGTTTTACTAGTTTAGGATTCACAATGTTTTCTTTATGTAACAAATTAGCCTTTAATTAGAAGTCGTTTTCTTGCAGTCGGAGGGCTACCAATGCTAACTGTAACACAGGTTTGATTTTAGTGCGGGGTCTTGGCAACCACCTGACTTCACAGTTTATGTTTCCTTGATAATTCTCTCTTTTTGTACCTTTTACTTGTAAGACCGCTTGGTGTAATGGCTATGTAATAAAGATTTTATTAATATTATAGTGAACATCTTTCAAGCGTCGAAGAAGTGTGGATGCATTCCTAATCGGCGGCAAATGGTTCATACGATATTAACATGGCCAATAATAACAATATGCTTCAAAATGTAATCAAACCCAACTACATGATGCTTTCTGAAATATAACTTCTTATAATCTACGAAAGACACTGATTACATCTCTAAAATTGCTACTCGCTTACTTGTAAACAGCATAAGTATGAAACTCATTGAGGTTGTTAATTCGGTCTTCCAGCTCTCCTGCTTTGGGACTTCGGTCGATTGAGTAATTAAAGAGGTCGGTATACGAGTCCAGCGAGAACTGGTACATGGGATCGATTCGGGACAGGTCATTTAGGGCGAAGAACAGGACCGACGCACGCACTGCTACTGGAACGTAGCCCTAAACAATAAAACTATTTTAGTTCATACTACTACAAGTGCTATTTGAATTTAAATTTTATTATAATTTGTTTATTTTATATACTTATTCTCTTCTCATTTTGTTTTGCTGTGCACGTGATCGGTACAATGATTATATATATATATAATAAGGAACACCCTTTTTTTCAGGTGGGGGAAATGTATTTCGCACATACCGGGTCCTTTGCTAGGGATTAGACCGCTGTCGATCATGGAGGTTTTCCACTGAGGCAATCCAAACAATAATCGACCGGCTTGTGTGGAGACTCGAGTAATCAATACCCCACTAAAACCACCCTCCTCCCATGTGCCCCGTGCTTATGGTAGGAAAGGCTTGATACTTAGAACTTAGTTACGCCCACGCCGATCCTAGCGCAAAAGTGTTTGGAGAGTTCCCCGGGAATCAGAGCAAATTCACTTCGTCAACAGGGGTGAAGACTCCTCTGCTCCATAGATGCTAGAGGGCCCCTGCAGCGGTATTTCAGGGAGGGAGATCATGCGCATACCTGCGCCTCCGGGCCCCTGTCTGACGTCGGCGCCCGCGAGACGCATGCGCACTTCCATCTCTTTCCCTATCTCGTTCCGTAGTAAGGAACACCCTTTTCTTTTTCAGGCGGGGGAAATGCATTTCGCACATACCGGGTCCTTTGCTAGGGATTAGACCGTTGTTGATCACGGAGGCTTTCCACTGAGGCAATCTAAACAATAATCAACCGGCTTGTGTGGAGACTCGACTAATCATTACCCCACTTAAACCACCCTCCTCCCATGTGCCCCGCGCTTATGAGTAGGAAAGGCATAAGATACAGAACGTAGTTACGCCCACACCGATCATAGCGCACAAGTGCTTGAGAGTGCCCCGGGAGAGGCAAACTCACTTCGTCAACAGGGGTGAAGACTCCTCTGCTCCCTAGATGCTAGAGGGCCCCTGCAGCGGTATTTCAGGGGGGGAGATCATGCGCATACCTGCGCCTCTGGGCTCCCGACTGACGTCGGCGCCCGCGAGACGCATGCGCACTTCCATCTCTCTGCTTATCTCGTCCCGCGGCCTCTTTTTGAGACACTACCGTCTCGCAGAAATTGGCCGCACCCACCCACCAATCGTCGCTGTGCAGCATGGCTTGCACCAGATCGCTCAGCGAATCGATCGGTTCTACTAGTGTCTCAAGTTCAAACCTATGAGGTGCCCATGCTGCGCACTCGATTAGTGTGTGTAACGCCGTGTCTTGCGCGCCACATTGGTGGCATTGGGGTGAAGGCAAGCAGCCCGCAATCTTAACACGAGCCTATATAACCGAGGCGCAGCCCTGCCGCGCGCTCATTGGTCGGTTGTCATTCGACGAAGTAACATCGCTCAAGGACTCTAATTGTTAGTGATTAAGTAGGTAGTTGTAAGGCTCTGTAAGTAGATTTTGGTATTTTATATTTACTGGTAATTATTTTGTTCCATATTTTGCCTCTTACGATTGTTTGATTAGAATTAAAAACCAATTGTTACTTTATTAATTGTCGTGTTGTTTTTTTTTAATCAATTCCGAACCAAATTACTTAATATATATTAATTTATTTATTATTAATGATTATGTGTATGAGTTTTTATCATTATTTAACTTCATTGTACATTATGTACTATTGTGTGTGTTGTATTGTCCTTCGTGACTTCACTTGCTGGTCCCAGGCGGAAGAACAGCGCTGGTCTTAATTGGTCAGCATATGCTGAGACTGTGTCCAATTTTAGGACTTATTTTGTTTCTATTATTTTACTGTTTGATAATACTCTGTATTGTTTTTGTCATAAATAAAATATATCTTTCTTTCATACTAGTACTGTTACGGAAACTTTACGTTCACATGACTACGTGTTTGACAGAACTGTAACGTCAGCATAAAAAAAAAACAGGACTGCAGCGCCGACTTTCTAGCTATGTTAGTTTATTCCACGGAAAGGACATCGTTTATCTGGATAAAAGATATCCTGAGCGTTGGGGCAAGAAATAAGCCAGCTGGTCAAGTGGTTCCCCTTAGCCAAGGTGAACCAATCTCGCGCATGGGGCGGCATGGTGGGTAGTAACTACGTATACTAGATCCCGTGTCGTCCTAGTCCATGCGTGCTAAAGGGGCGCAGGTTTGGGTTTAGCGAGGTAGTTGGGGACGCCTGTACCAGAGTCCACATTCAGTACTTTGTGCGGAGTTTAGTTTTTATATTCACACCGCAATTGGTTGTTGCACCCATGACCCAGACAGAGTTTGAAACGAATTCAAAAATACTTAAGCTAGCTGTATCCTGTTTCAATGAAATATGTTAGGTAATATACACGTAATGTTCTAACACAGATAAGGTAAATTAAGTTACATTTCACAAATCTGCTGGTCCGCATTAACCCTTAGCACCGACATGAATATCAGGCTCCTTCTTTATGCGAGCGTCTATCTGTTACTTTATTTGTCAATGTCAAAATAACGTCAATAAAAACTACTTCTTCCGTTTTTACTTTCTATGGCGTGGTTTCACTTAATAAATTTTATTCACCACTTTGCTTTATAAAGTAACAACAAGTACCGAAGAAGTAAGAACCAGCAACAAACTCACTAACGTTTTCCTAATTTTAAACTAAATACACAAATTGTGCAAAGATATTTATAAAGAAGACAATGACAATACACAATCTGAAATAGTTCAAGAATATCATACATAATTATATGAACCTGTCTAGCAGTATCGATTTCTCTCTCGGTGTCCTGCGAAGTAATGAGCGCCTCTTTGACCTCTAGTGATGTCCGTTGTGATATTTGCAAGGTCATAAATAACTCCTCGTTCTCTAATAGTGGCACTTGGGATTCGTACATTATACGCAGGAGATCGTTCTCCAAGTCCACCTAAAGAGAAATAAATGTTTCAAAGTTATTTGCATCGGACATAATAGCAGTCATTAGGTACTAGGATTATTTCCAGTAGACCCTAGTTTATTTTGACAGGAAGCAAGCGACGCAAATTTCCATTACATTAAATTATTATTACGCATGGGAGACAAGACGGTGGTCCACCGTCTAATGGAGGGTCAATAATCCCCCTCCTAAACCATCCATCATCACTAACACCAATGAAAAATTTTCAACAACAATTCCCAGTCAACACATTGTCACAACTATTTAAACAATAAATTATAACATCACACAAAGTCACAAACACAAAACTTACACACATACTCACACCAACGCGCACTACTACCGCATTGCGTTGCACGCACACTTCACAAACAAACCAAAGCACACAAAGAGCCTAAAAATTAATAACCCAGACACAGAAAGGAAAACAACACACATGGCACTAGTTAGGATAATATTTATAGGTATAGACATAAGGCACACACTGCACGTGCACTTCTTCACAACACCAGCATGTAACAGATACACTCTACATTAGTATAAGTTTAGTATTAAAATTAGAATAAACTAATATAATAAATTATTCTTAAGGTACACTGCAACACAAACATACATTCATTAAATGTCACACACAATAACAAAGTAACAAATAAACGTGTACAACTTCTTAACTTCTGCTTAAATTTAATTGTACAAAAAGGATACGGAACTAGAGACCGTAGGTAGAGTTGTTAATAAAAAAAAATAAAAAATATTATTCAGGCGCTATTTAGAAAGTTTACTCGATTTTATCCCAGGAACTATTTCATTGTCCGGAATAAAATGTATCCTATGTCAATTCTCAGTATTGAGAATATTACAAATATTAGATTCGATTATTTAACATACGTACCAAAACCTTCTTATTGTTAGCAATAGTCATCACCAAGTTGTCTTTCATCTGTTCCAACTGAGGTCGTTCTTTGCGCACAACTATACCTAACAACTGGGAGGTCAAACCTTGCTCTTTGACAGCGAAATTTACCATAGTGGTCTTAGTTAGAGTTTCTGGAGTATATACTGGGTTACCTGTAATTGAGATTCATACAATTTATAATTTTTTTTGTACACTCAGGAAAGTTGAGGACTGTTTACCTTATGTAAAACATAATAAATCTGTTGCAGATATCAAAATTGTCCAATGAATTTAATAATAAGAAAATAAACTGTGGGGGGGCAGACCAGCAGATTCATAATTTTAGTCTGTCTGTTAGACATATACTTAAGGACTGGCAGCGGGCGATGATCTAAGAGCAAAGGTATGAAACGCTAAAACTTTTTGTACAGTACTTCTTGAATGATATCTGAATACAAAAACGTGTACCTGTATAAATCTGTAATTTTTTTAAAGTAGCGTAGTTTTTTAGCAAAATGGTACTTGAGGCACTCTAGATAATCAAAATCATGTGTTTGGTTAGGACTTAAGGTAAGGAATTAGTAGACAATTAGAACTCACCAAGCTTTGTAGTCAAATACATCTTGAAATTGGTGTTATAAGACACCATTTTCTCGTTGAACTTGATGACCAGGGAGTTGCTAATCTTGACAATGGCCTTGTCCAATATGGGCGCTATGGAGGGATCAAGGACCTCCGCAACATTCTGGACTATGACCGGTGTGCCGTTAGTCAGACAAGTTTCCATTATCTTAAGGTAATTTGGTTGACCGAAATCCACGATCTGTCAAATTGCAAAGAATCTCTAAGAGGCTGGAAGCGTTATTTTATAAAATCATGGAAGAAGAATATGACTACAAGTTAAGTAAGAAATAAGTTAAATCTTTAAATGTTGACTCGTTTGATCTAAACTTTATTGTTAGAAGATTGTATTCTTAGTACACTTCTTTCATGTTTATGCTCAAGACAACTATCATTTTTATCCAACTTTCACTCTGACATTAACAAGGTTGACGCAAAAAGTTTCGGAGACGAAATCTACAAACAACAATAAATAGAAACCTGTATATCATTATGTTCTTCGAGCTTGGATATCCAGATTAAAGCTTGCCCCTGAGGATCAACAGCCAAGGGCCATCTTGTTGCACGGACCACAATTATTCCATTTTCGGCACTAAAGTTGTCATCTACACAATGAATTTTTTATACTATGTAATATTGGAAATCTCACTAGCGACCAAGGCCTCTCTATTTTTGGACCTTTGAATATGAATGACACGGGTCCTTTAGCAACTAAGCTACTACGACTTCAGGTTCTTTAAAAAATGTACATACGATAATACATGTAATAAAGTTGGGCATAACAAGAAGTGAAACAGCTACCCTCAACACGAAAATATTGGAAGAGACTCCATCGACATGAGCTCGGGTCTTGAACGTAGAATAATTATGACCAAAGAAAGCATTAGTGTTTAACCAAACTTTGGCATAAAAGTATGATGCCTCTCATGCCTCTCATGTCTGAATAGGATTTGAAAATATTAAAATTTAAATAAAGAAATAATTATCTATGGAATGACTTCCATAGGCAATGTTTTTCTATTAAAGGCATTATAAAACTCACCAGGCAGTCCCATATAATTCCAATCCCTAAGAGTAGCGTCGTCCAATAGGAAATACTTCATGCTCAAATTCATAGTTACAGGCACGGCTTCATTAAAAACCTAACGATAAACAATATGAATACAATATAATTAAAACTAGGGTTCTACAGTTACTAAACGCATTTTTTTTTTAATTTGTTTGAAGCAGGCAGAGAGAGACGGCCCATTTGATAGAAAGTGCTTATTATTAACCATTATTCATTTTTCACTGGTTATATATAGGTTATTTTCAGTAGCCATGATCACAGGAAAGAAGCCAAAATGTCAAAGTAAAAAATCAAGTAGAAATTGAGCTTAATTTTAATTAGTATAGTTTTTGGTCTAAAAAGCTCTGCGACAGAGAAATAAGTAACTATGTAAATTGTAAGAAAAATGTTTTTTCGCTAGATCGCGTTATAAAGCTAATAATAATAAATACCTCTTTAAACCAATCATCCATCAACGCCTCTCTGTACTCGGATACAAACGGACCCAAGTAGGCCACGAACCCAGTCGCGATTAGACAGTCTCCGGGCAAATTATCAAACTCCTTGTCCAACCTCTCCACTGTCATCTCCCAACGCTCTCTTTCGCCTGATGACACGATTCATAATTAAGACTAATTTTTAACGATTTTAATTTGATTCTCCGTGGTCATTGTTTGCCAATTACAGTCCACTACTGGACGTAGGTCTCCCGGTCCTCCGCTTTTCTCTTTCAGACCTTACCGATGATCTAGCGAAGGTCACTGGTCCATCGGACCGGAGGGCGTCTTATACTGTGCGAATATAGCTTGGATTCGGTTTGTGCGCACATTGTGTCCGACTTATGTTTGTAAGAAGGATAGAGGGTCTATCAACTAGATTCTTAGAGAAACCTTCAACTACATAATAACTACGACTAGATTTTTTAAAATTTGATTGCAGGCTACTACTAACAAACGAGCAACACCAACAGAGCCGAAACGTTGCCTAGCATGTTGAGACTTTAAATAATATGTATATAAAACACATCCTTATTGACGAGCCCCATATTGTAGCGCTTTGGGAAAACCGCAGAAGGGAACTCATTCCATAGTATATTAGAAACAGTTGCTAGATTTCAATTAAGTACCTGATAAGCCAGTGATGAGTGCTTCAGCTCGCTCTAGTTTAAGCTGCAGCATCCTGGACTTCCGTTCCAGTTCTTCCTTTTGTGCCACCTTCTCCTCATACTCCTTCTGTAGTCTCGCGATCATTTCGCTCAACTCACGCAACTTTGCACGTGCTTCGGCTAAAATCTGCTGCTTCATTCTAAGCGATTCTAGCGCTTCTTCTAAACGCTCTTTCTTTGGTTTTACGATTCTGGAATATAAAATACTCTCTATGTCAAGTTATTGGATTAAGTTTTTACTTTTTCTTTGAGACTTTTGCCACAACAGCGTTATCATCTCCTAACCGTACAACTTCCTAATTTTTTGACTGAAATAGTCAACAATCTAGCTTATTTTATCCAAAAGTCTGACCAAAGAATCACCATAATTAAGTCTCAATTCCCTAAACGTTACTGTTTAGGGAATTGGATGGATTGGAACTATCTTTATATCTGCAACATTCCGGCAAAAGACAATGGTCATTCTCAAGACAGGGGTAGCCTTGGAGTACTATTATTAGTATTATTGCTATTTTATCATTGTACGTGCATCTGCATCAGTTTTTGCATAGGTTTGAAGTTTAAGCTGACGAAACTCCAGCAAATAATGCTTATACAGAACATAATATTAGCAGAACAACACTTCCATCAACATACTGAAATAAACGCTAAAAGTGTACGTGCAAAACTTAAATACGCTCCTAGAGTAATCAACTCTGCGAGTTGACATAGCGGTCGTGTCAAGCATTAAAGTTTATAACAGCTGAGCAAGAGGGCAACGCGGTCCCCTCTCAACTCAGTATCT
This sequence comes from Dendrolimus houi, assembly GCA_039645545.1. Lineage (NCBI taxonomy): Eukaryota > Metazoa > Arthropoda > Insecta > Lepidoptera > Lasiocampidae > Dendrolimus > Dendrolimus houi. The sequence continues at coordinate 21,304,938 of CM077128.1, read as the reverse complement.
ACTATCTCGAGAACCTTATAATTGTGTTTTATGTAATATCATGTTGTAAGAACTTCACAGACGCATATAAATAAGTTTTGCCTGCACGATAGAAAATGTCAATAAAGAACTAACTTATACACTTTCCCATATTTTTCAATGGCCCTAACCCACAAGCACAGCGACTTGGCGGCCGATGATACTGTGCCCACTATTTCCGGGTCAAAGTCCGGCTTTGCCGTGTAAGTGCCAATCTTTTTCAGGGTTTTGTCCGATATATTGTCTTTGTCAAACTCACGAAGACGATCCAAAAAGTATTGGTCGCCAAGTTGACGCTTCGCTTCGGCCCATGTTGGTTCCTTCTGTTATGAGAATTAATTATTATTTTTTACAATTCAAAATTATTTATTTGTACACTATTATTATATTACTATTATTACCAAGGAAGAAGAGTACAATAATAATAATGAATAATCGGCAGACAAACACACACATCGTATATCCTCAAAGTAAGCATGTTACGCTTATATTGTGGGTAATATATGGACCATTTCAGTAGTAGTAATACAATCATCAATATCTACAAATATTTATGTATATGTTTTATTATTTCTTTAAAAACTATTTTAATTGTAAAAATAAAATCTTGAAATGTACCTGCAACAATATAAGCACGGCTTCTAGAACCATTTCCACCTTTTGCGGCGGTTTGGCGTATGACTTCACTTCAGTGATATCCTTCTTGTTTAAAGCATCCAAAGCCTACAAACAACAAATAGGTGCGCAACGTTTAGACCACAAGAGCACAGAGGTCGAAAGGTAAGTATACAAATGACTAAAAGATTTATTACAAAATTTCGCCTTCCAAGAACTGAATTCGGGAATTTTGAATTCCAGTGAAATAGGTACGGCAACACTCAGACCTCTAGACAACAGAGGCCGAGGGATAAGCATGCAAAGGGGCTACCACAAATTACGTCACACGATAATCATGATTTTTGAGCCTTCCCCCGTCCTTGTCACAGCTTGTAACATTCGTGAGACGCCTTCCTCCCGAGTGTGACATCTTATATTTTGCAATTTTACATCAAGAAATTTGTAAATCAAAACAGCAGTTCCGTAATTAGCTTAAATATATTATATTTTGAAATGTAACTTCACGAAATTTAGGAGCCCTTGTCACACAATGTCACACGTCATCGATCCCCCCTTCACCGTGTTACGTAATTTATGGATGGCGCCAAATGAGTAAACGACTGATTACAGAATTTCCCTTTCAAGGAATTGCCGGCACTTCCGACTTCCAGTGAAATAGGTAGGGTGCTACTAGATTGAGATTGCGGGATACGCATTTACTTCTTGCATTCTTACTTTAACGGCTTCCTCCAAAGCGGGCATGGCACTGGCTAAATCCCTCATGGCAGCATCAGCCAGTTTCTTGCATTGGACTTCTTCTTCCATCGTCTTCTTGCTTCGTGCAGCCACACTTCTTTGCTGTTCGTCTGCGTTGCGTTGCTGTACGTTGATGACGCCCATGTACTCTATGCATTGCTCTGTGTATTCTGCTACTTGGACCTAGATGGTCAAGGACCACATATTTTAAATTACTAACAAAATCTTGACCTGTACATATGAAACGTCAAGTTCAAAGGGTTCTCCACCGGCTACCCGTCCTGCGACAGATATGACTGACCACTGCTACTGCGATTTACAGTATTTGCAAACTTTATCCGTTACTTTGGTTCTGTTACGGATATCCATATTTCTAAGTATATCCACAAGGGAGAATTTGAATTTGTGGATCAGTTCCACTCTCAATATTCACGCCTCAGCTCCATACGTCATAACGGGTAGGACACAATACTCAAAAACAATTATCTTCATTGCGGTATGAAGACACGAAGACTTGAGGATGTTTACCGAAAACTGTCCATCCCAACTGGATCCTCTTACTGGCTTCATCCTCGAAGTTGTGCCTAACTGAATCTTATGTTTAAGATAGTCCAATCTCATCAACTATTATCTTTAATCTTCTTCCATGCCTAGATACTATTAGTTAACTAGGGAGTCCAAGGTTTTCATTAAGATTCTATTGATACAAGTCACCTGAGCCAGTGCTAACTCTTCAGACATCTGTCCCACAAGCTTCGTGGTCTCCTCTACTTTGCCCAAACCGTTTCGCAACTTGTTCGCTTGCAGCGCTATCTCGTGACGTTTCATTTTCAACATTCTGCAGGTGAGGTAGTTATTTAGTATTTTTTTAAGTCACCAAGCTAAAAATGGACAGTCCATCCGATGGTAAGAAGTTATTATTATCAACAGAAATAGGCATGTTTGAATTTTGAAATCATGATTCTATTTTATTTATAAATACGAACCATGGAGAAATCGCAGATATTTTAAAAGAGGTCAAGTAGAAAGCAACCATAATAAAAAGAAAATGAAAGTAGATGAAATGAAAGGTGTGTTAGGTGGAGATCTATCGTTTCTGTCTATCATTGTGGGAAGTAGGTGTGAAAATATATCTGTATGTACTTATTGGTATATATAAATTAATCACTCTTTATATCCCGAGACAAGTTCCAAATAGTTTGTGGGTGTCACGTAATTGGTCCTCCGCATTTCGATCCACATTTTGACGGAGTACTTCCCAACGGAGGAATGGATCAAGGACATAATGGACGCCGTCGAAGCACGGAGTATGTCTTCGCGACTTTCTATCAGCGACTCCTTTCTACGGATCTGTAAATTAATCAAAAAAGTTGTCAATAACTTACACTGTTAAGTTAATTTTTTAGACCAGCACCATTGTGTACTATCCAAACTATCTTCTTCCTTTAAGTCGTTCCCTCACTCCACAAGATCATGACTCCATGGCGCTGAATAATTTGGTCTCTTTCACTGAGATCGGTTTTGGACGGCCGAATTTATTGACATGTCCAGATGGCCAAGAAAATGGTCAATCCATTCCAAAGCATATCCAACAAAAATTTGATAGGAAAACAATTCTGTCTTGACGCTCGGCATTACCGACTATTAGGACAAGATATTCTATTGTAGACACAAGCCCCCCCCCCCCCTTCCCCCATGATAACGATAATAACCCGGGCTTACCCTTGAGTGCATTTTTATGTGGGTTAGACAGAGATAATCACGGATCAGTGTCACGCCACATTTGCATTAAATTTGTCAAGGGGCTACGTGTTGGCTATTCCATGGCTCCAAGGAAACCCTCCAAAAGTCCGGGCCATTTTTATGGCACGTGGTCTTCCACGACATATATTATTGTATGGATACCAAATGGAAAATATTAAAATTCATGTTCTTAAACGAATTCAAAGTATTCAATATTCTATTCAAAGAATTAATTATCATTTCAACTGGTTGGTGGATTGGTTTTTCTGTATATCCAATTATCCGAAAAAACCATCCACATTTCGGCTAAAATTTTTAAATTATTTTTCACCCTCGGTCCGGTGATAGAAGCCAGCAGTTCCACTCCTTCCAGGAACTTGTAGGCGACTTCGAGCAGCGCCTCTCGCGGCCATTCCAGGAACCAGTTAGTCGTTGTCGCGTTTATTAACGCCGGATATTGACGAATGCGGTTTCTAAAAGCGAAATCACGTAAATAAAACGTAAAGAAATACATATTACTTAATTATTAAAAGGACATGCATTTGTTAAATTATATATTGTAACTGAAATTCCCGCGCGATTTCCGGTATAAAAAATATCACACATTTTATTACGTAGCGATCGATCAGTGAAAAAATCACATTGGAATTCGTTTCTTTTTTCAATCTGGCCATGTTTGAATCATTCCCAAAAAAAATTCACACGGTATTCCCAAGATAAAAAATAGCGCAGATTTTAAGTCTAAGAATTTGCTGTCGATCAGCGAAAACCGCATCGAAATCGGCTCAGTAGTTTTTACGTGAATCCCAAACAAACTGACAAGAAATCTAAAAAAAATGCATCGTGTTCTGTATCGTTTATATAGTCTATTGCAGTTGTTTTTTTTTTATAAATAACTTCAATGTACAGACACGGCATTTTTAGAATGTTATAATATTATAGATAGTAGAGTTTACTGTACCGTGTGTCCGCAACACTATCGCCATGGGCTGACAGTGAAGGAAAACATTGTGTTGGACTGGCCCATCAAGATAACTAACGTATGAAACCCACTGTAGCTGGTTCGTGCTTTTGGGTTAATTTCCGATTCTATACAAGGTGAAATGGTGATATTGGTAAAGAAATGAAACGACGCCATCGAATGTTAAGACGGAAGAGGAAGTATTTTATTTTCTCTAAAATGAGGTTATAACACTTTGACATTGACAGCCAATAAGGAACATATAGACTCCGGCGCCTGATGTTCGCGTCGATAACACCCGCCACGCCGCCAGCAAACGTAGCGTACCTATTATTCGTCCCCCAAAAAACAAGAGAGGCCCGAACCCAGCCGTGGAACGTTTATGGACTGTTATTATTATCAGGAGAAAATTGTTAAATCCTCACAACTTATACCAATGTGGGTACTTTTATAAGTGCCGCTGGCTTACGTTTTTCACCGGCATTGCGTGGTGGTGAAACCGTTCCGCATGCTCCGTGCAAAGACCAAAGTGAACGTTTCACTTCTATTTCAATATCTCATTAAACTCTAACAACAAGCCGTGCTTGCCTTTTGGTGTGGGTGTGTGCCTTAAATCGAAGACCTAAGTGCCACCTGAGGCTCTGTTAGTGCCTTGCACTCCACAAGCTGACCTAGCTGCCACGTTGAAGGTGGATTCGGAGGTTAGTGGTGCTTATAACCCCATTGGTTTTTGTAAAGGTTTTGGCATAGGTCTCACTCCCATATATTCCCAAAATAATTCTTACAGTGATCCATCATTGCACAAATACTTTTTGAAGGTTATACATATAAATCAAAATTTAAGTCTACTTCCTATTCTATGTACACCGCTTAGTAACGTGATATCGCTGTTTAAAGAGAAGACGCTACGAGAAACTTCCCAGTATCATGTCTAGCTAAAAGTTCTATTACTTCATATTTAACACTACCACAGCCAGGTGGTAGAGCATTTTCCCGCCAAGATGGCTACCACCCCTGGTCTACAGTATGCCGCCATAATAACCTTGATTCGTCTTCCGGCATTAGTGGCCAGGTTCAAGTTTCCCCTTCGAGGCCGACAGCACATTTGCATCACCTCTGGTGCTGCTAGCTGCTGCTGTGTCTATAGGTACCCACTTTCCATCACAGTCGCGCTATCAGCCTGTCTGCTGTGCTTCAGCAATACAAAGTATAAAAAATATCTTAAGTAGAGTGGTACTCCATTGGATGGTGATGCACTACTGGTGAAAGCCTATGGTTCAATCGCCCTAGAGGGGAGTACAAAATAAGACAACGAGTTGTTGTACTCTTGCAGTATATTAATTTCTATCTGTTCCTAATTTAACTTGACTATTTATACAGAAATCTTATTGTTTACGTGATGCACACCAGTATTCTAATCAACATTAAATATTATATTTGGTTTATGAGATTGGGAATTTTTACTGATACAGACAGATGCCCAATCCTATCGACAACTCTAACAGCGATATCATCTATCTGTATTTACATAGCATCACGTTTATGTATTAACCACAGTCTTTAACTGTGCTAAATTATACATCAATAAATTGGTGGATGAAACGTGACGCAACATAGAGTAAGTGGTAGTATTAAGAAATATTCTACACGATTACTCTTCGAACTTTCGAAGAACTGATAGAGTTGTAGCAAACAGTGCACAAAAGATGAAAGGTGAAGGAATCAAAGACCACTAACCTGAATTCGTCACCGATGGGACTGAAACATAGCACTATGTGCATGTTAGCCCTAACTCTGTCCACTAAAAACAAATAAACATTTTCAGCCGTCTGCATTATATCCGCATTCTTCATTGGTTTCTCGAGAGCCGTCTTTATCTGAAAATAATGTTATTTATATCCATACTAATATTATAAATGCGGATATAAGAATCTGTCTGTATGTTAATCGTGAAAAAAGTAATGGACCGATTTAACTGAAATTCGGTATAAAAGGTGAATTTTTCAAGTGGGCCTTTAGGGCCAAATCCTGAACTATACGAACTAGGGAATAATACTCATAAGAGTCTGGGGGTCAATTTTAATGAAAACGAAAGTAATCTCTATGATTTTTGAAAAATAACTATCCTAGTCGGATATCGAAATGGTTGATTTCGAAAAAAACACGTATTATACCAATCTATAGAAACAGTGATAAGGGAACGTGATGGATTGAAAGAAGATGTAGTGACAAGAGCTGAAACAATAATGTTAAGGAGGTTTGGGAACTTAGTCGGAATAGATGAATACAGGATCACGAAACAAGTGTATGACAGAAATGTGTCCGGTAGAATCGGTGTCAGTTATACCGCGACGCACTTGTCACTGTCAAATTAAACACATTAAAAAAGTAAGTATAAGAGATTAAAGAAAGTAGGTGAAGCGAAGTGTTTGTTAGAATCGTAGCAAGTGGATCCATCGTCTCTGTCTACTCTAATGGGAAACAGGAGCGTAAATATGTATGTAATATTAATAGTATAGCACTAGGAATGGAATCTTACATCTTCAAACTCGTCAGGCTTGTACAGATTTGTCACTTCACCACTACTCAACAAGTTATTGATGATCTCTGTGAAAGTTTCCTCCACGATTTGCGTGTCGCAGAATATGAACGTGGTCTTCTTGGAGTCCACACCACAACTCGTGTACAACGTCTGGTAAACATACTATAATGTCATAACTAATATCATATCCTTAAAGGCACGTACAGACATCGCGAGGCGTGCGTCGCTAATGGTTCGTCACGCATGCCTTAGACTGTGTGGACGTGTGTGCTCACTCTGAGCATTCGCCTCATATGATCGTCGCGAACGCCGACTCAGTGCGAGCCTTACGCTACGTGTGGACGGTCGGGTGTTATTTGGGTTGCGCGGTCATGCGTCATGAAGACAGATACCGAATCACTGCGTGAACTTGTACAGCTTTATGAAAATAACAGAGTGCTATGGGACTCTTAACATTCTATATAGGCTGCAGCTGCAATCTGCACTTCTCGCCTTGACGAAGCCATTTTTCTTACTGACGAATACCGTGCGTGGTTGTTTGCCTGCTTGAGCATGTCTCGTTCGGGACTCAGGCATAAATGTACTGTCGTATGCTTCACGTTGCGGCATGCGTGATGAACCATTCACGACGCACGCCTCGCTATGTCTGTACGCGCCTTAACATGACCCAATGGTCACAGGTACAAGGGATGTGTGACATTTTTTATTCCAGAAAAGTGAAGTTCCCGCAGAACACAAGTGTGAATTTTCGCGAGCGAAGTTCTGATATAAACATTCATACCTACCCAAAAAAAATGTTTATGGAAGAATTCTCCTATTGCATTTTAACATAGCATACAACATTCATCGGTACTCGTTTAGCACCTTACTCTATCAGTCGGCAGTAGAGCCATTGATCTTAGCACAATCACGAGCACAGTCGTTTCATTAGCATCATTTGGACGGCCTCTGTGGTTGAGCGAAACGTATTTTCTCCGTTATTTACTATGGTTTGGGTGTCTGGGATCGGCCCCAGAATGGTCCGTTGTATATTACCCATAATACAAGCGTAACTTGTTTAATTTGGGGATATACAGTGTGTGTCTTTGTCTGTCGATTTATTTATTTTTTATTTATTATTAGCATAACTTTAGCACTATACAATTTATATCTACAAACTTCTATCATTATTAATACCCTATGTAGGAAAACTCCCTACACCCCCTATAGACCCCTATAGACGATATAACTATTATGAATAAGAGGATTAGGCTGAAAGTTCAAGTTTTGTGTTGAAGTACAATAAAGAATTTTATCTAACTCAAAATTTAAATTGCAATACCTTCAGATCCTCCCTGAAATCCTTGACGCCATAAGTTTTGGTGACGACAACTTGGAAGGAGTTACATTCGCAGATGTATGACGCAACTCTGGTCAAACTCTGACGACCAGAACCACCTGAAAGGAAGAAAGAAAGAAGCGTTGTTTAGACCGCCTTCTGGATTGGTATGCTCAGTAAACATGGTAGGTACTGTAACGGCCAGCAGTTTCTGAGCTGACCGGGATCTTTATCTTCGAATAAAAGACTGGTTTAGAGCATAAAATATTTGCAATCGAGACACTTTTAAATGAGATATGTTCTGCTCGCGGCCCGATACTACACAGTCTTTTCTTGTTTTGGGAGGCATTCTACGATTTTAATTCAAAAACATTATATTTCTTAATATATATATCACGACTAAGGCGGTTAGTCGTTACAGTACCAAAAGCTGACCGAGCACCTATATATGAGCGTTTTCCAGATTCACTCGGAGTGTGTCACTCCCGCAACGATACCAAGCGAGTTAGAAAACGCTCATAGGCGCTCGGTAAGCTTTCGGTGTTCGGTACCAAGTATACTAATTCTGATTCGCTGCTGCAACGACATATCAGAAAGCGGCCTTACAATGTTATTAGACAGCTAGCGTAGGATACTGACTGGGCTTTGGCTTCGTGAAGAGATTGCGAAACGCCCGATCAACTCACATAAGAGATTGTATTCTTTCTCCGTTCCTGCACGAATAATTTTATCATGTTGTACTTTATTCTATGAATAACTTTTATTTGGTGATTGAAAAAACGGCCCTTGTTCAAAACTTGGAAGAGTTGTTACACACATACCAGCGTAAGTCACTTATCATCAAGTTAATCCAAAATCTCATAAATAAACATACCAATTCCAACACAGAGCAAGTTCCCCTCGGCTGTGAAATCACCCTGACAATACGACAGATGTGCTCGATGGCGTCTTTGAATAAGACAAGGTCCATTTTAACCACCCCCGGACAACTGTTGTATTCCTCCATTTGATTTGTTATAAACCTAAAAAGTATACTTTGTATGTAGTAGATACAAATAATTTCAAACACTAACAACAACTATATTAAAAAAAAAAAGAATTTGACACTTTAAACATAAAGATTTAAACGATAGAGAGACGGTTAAGTCTTTATATTTAAACTGTCAAATTCTTTTTATCTTTTCAAAAATATAGTTAGTTGTTATTATATATATACAAATAAAAACGTGTGTTAAATAAAAACATAAAAGCAGCATCCAAAGAAGGAATAACAATTCCAATGTTTAGTGTTTCTCTGTATTCGCTAGATTAAGTTATTTTCTTAATAATCTGTATTATATGACAGTGACAGTTCATAATAGATATACTCGTACAAGTCAATGAAACTTCCATTGAAGCCCTATATTTTAAAAAAACTTACTTTCTCAATGCAGCAGGATCGTTCATGTCGTCATATACTTCGAAGGGGTTGAGGAAGTGTCCGAATAGTGGAGGGCTTTTGGAGGGACAGAGCGCGTGGAAGGTCAACTCGAAATGCTTGCCCAGCATGTCGCCCACGTGGCCCATGAACCAGTCGCGGTCTCTGATAAATACAAATTTCAAACGATTAAAATAAAATACATATAAAAACAAAAGCAACCTGTAAAGTTATTAGACATGTTACCGCAGTTACCTAATACTACAATTTACTTTTTTATTATAATCAAATTAAACAATTTACATAAATCATTATATTAATACATGAAGCAAGAATTTTGTACCCATTTTTACGAAAATTGCGCGGACGGAGGAGTATTAAATTTCGCACACTTATAGTTTATATAGAGAAGGAGTGCAGAATGCTAATAATTTTTTTTAAATTACGCTAAAAAATACTTTAAATCAATAAAAAATCAATACACATACTACCATGTATTTGACACATATATATTCTTTTGTTTATTGTTAAAGTCAAATTAACAGTGTAGCATTGGCGAAATCGTGATTATAGAGGTATAGTCTTTGACAACAGAACCTTAATAATGTTCAAACTTATAATTTAAATTAATTATGGTCAAATTTCGACCACTGGGCAACCACTAGTACACATAATTAGACGAAAACATTGTACATGCATGATATAGGTACAATGGACAACTCTGGGGCAGATCCCAGTCTCCCAACCCGTAGTAAATAACAGAATGTTCGTTTACAAAATTTACCATGCCAGGAATAGAACCCGGATACTTATAAAATGATCAATTTTTATTTACATTACAAAATTGTGACTATAATTAAAAATAAGTGTATAGTATGCGCAAAATTTAATTACGGTTTGAGTGAAGTTAGTTCCGTGAGTTCGCACAGGTCTGGTCAAAAGGTTAACGTTTATTACACCTTAAACCTTTACAGTGTGTTGTGCAAAACATCTGTCATGCGATTCCGAATATCAGCCGAGTGAGACCACAACACTCTCCCTTCTCCGCTCTATTCGTGAATATTATAACATGTTCTGAACGAACTTCAAGGACGCATTTAAGTTTTACTCGTACTATAAAATTTAATCACGATTGTTACAAATACCTAATAATAATGACAACAATTAATACAAATAATAGATGTTTTAATAATGATTTACATGTACCTACCGATTTCATTTATGCAAAGTTAGTTTTAACTTACTTTTCCTCCGTCAGTCGGTCACAGAAAACTCTAAAACATTCATGTATCCAAAGTCTTAAAAATCTAGCCTTCGTGTTAGTGTAATCTTTGTTACTGCGTAGAAGACCCTGGAAGACAATTTTAGTGCTTCTTTAATTCAATTGTTTATTATGTAAATGAATAATCTTCTTTACATAGTATAAAACATGTATTTCCGCGTCTGTCTGTCGGTCTCCTAAATCACGCAATGGACTTTGTAGCGGTTTTCGGCATCAGTTAGATGATTTTTCAATGAAGTTTTATATATATATATATATATATATATATATATATATATATATATATATATATATATATATATATATATATATATATATATTTATAGTTTTAAGTAATTAAAATAGAATACCGGGCGTAACCCCGGGGAAAACTCTAACGTTAAATAAATACACAACAAAAGCTAAGCCATACAGAGGAGGATATCCCAAGACTTATTAATTTAAAAAAATATTTAATTAAATTGTAAAATAAAAAATATCAAAATAAATCTTCCGAAATATAATATTGTTACATGCCGTTAAATATAAGCGCACAGCTGCCTATTGTAATTGTCTTCCCGGATTTAGTTATTCTTTTGTGTTTTGAATTTGTAATTAAGAAAAACATGCTATTGTCTTGCTACTTGTTTTATAACCATCATTAGGGTCGAACTAATCCTTATTGTTATTGTTTTCGACTTTGTTAGCCGTTCGCAGGTGTGCAAATTTACTATTTCTCGGAAACTCAGTGCGCGCGGTCAATCTTTTTTTTGTACTGTGTAGTTAGTATAAGACGATGCCCGAATGGAGGGGCGGGCAGTCAAGTGATGACTACAAGACGAGTAAGACGTTCGTAGTACTCTCGATTAGCGATATAGACAACGGACTTTACGCGTGTCGAATTGCATTGAATAGTGCAGTGTGAACTGGTTGCATCCAGTTTTATTTGTATTTTTTTATACGTGTTTGTACAGTTCTAATAAATTCTATAGTAGTTCCAACGGCATTTTTAATTCGAGTCCTGTAGCTCGTAACAATATATTCTATAATTCTATAATTTTACGTCTGTAAAATACAAATTTATTTCACTGTTTCCAACGTATATTTATGACAACTAAGAAATAAAATAAGACTCACTTGAAATATCTTGGAAATATCTCGCAGATTGAAAAGATAGTGCATTTTACTCGGCGTCGGCAACAACTTCGCAACTATGTTGTTGAACATGTCTATGGTTGCTATTAGGACGACTTTACCTGTATGCGTTTATTATAACAAAATGAAAGTAAAAGTATAATTCGCAACATGTTGAGATTGCAATTCTCTAGTGATGTGACATCACACACCAGGGCCCCTAATTCAGCTATTACAATATCGTCAGAATGGTCGACCACTGGCGTCACAATGGTTCTTTCTAAGTTTTCGCGACTAGTGCACATTTTATTCATTTATTTTATTTATTATTAAAAGGTATCCAACAGTATATCCATAAATTTAAGGCATAAGAAAACAACAATAAATCTAAACCAAAACTGGATACTTCTAATCTAGAAAAGGAACAGAACCGAACTAATATTAATTATTCAATCTACCTAATACTGTGAAACTTCTGACTGGAAAACTAAGCACAACTAAATGATTAAGTTTAAATACAAACATTACATTCCTTTTGGATCTTATTAATAAGTTTACTAACTACCGATGACTTAAATATTTGTTTTGAAGTATTAAAAAAACATAACTACAATTACATTTTATCGGTTTCAAGTGCGGTATTTATTTATCAAATAAATGTAAAGTAACCACTATCACGCCAGTGGTCGACCATTCTGACGATGTTGTAATAGCAGAATTGGGGCCCAGATAGTCCGTATCGATAATTTCGTTGGCATATTAACGACCGGCGAACATTCTAGCAACGTGAATTGGTTTTAAGACTTTCAGAAAAATGTAGAAGAGACAGATAAGGACAGATAGATTTCGGAAAGGGACAGATGATAAACAAAAGAATTACGAAATGAACATCACGAGAATTAAAGACATCCAGGGGCCTAATTCTGCTATTGCAATTTGGCATTGTGAAGATATTCAAAAATTCCATTGTGATCTCGATATCGTAGGTCCGCGGAAAGTAGTAGAAATTGGTATTTAATAAAACTACGTAAGAACGGTTTTAAACGCGTTAATTTATTTGGGTTTTATTATTCCGATGTTTCGACCACTTTTCAGTAGCCGTTATCACGGAATACAAAGATAGTGTCAATGAGTATGCCAACTTGTTTTTTTAAATTATTAGTTTTAATTTTGTTTATGGTTATTATTTACTCTATAGGAGCCTAATCTAATCTATTTATTTATTAAATTGGTATTTTTATCAGCAGAAATGGTGTTAGCCAATATTAACATTGAAAAGCTACCAAAATTTTAAACATATATTTCGCGAGCGTTCGCTTGCAAATATTCATAAAGACACAGTAGCGTGCCCGTTACACGCCATTGGAATCAACACCGAAATCAGGCAAACCTACGATTGAGACTATAGTGTCCGGCGATTTTGACGAGATACTAATAGCAGAATAGGGTCCCAGGTTGTAGGCATCAGGAAGAAAAGACTACGGCTAAGAGTTCCACTCTTTTGGTGAAGGTGGACTTGAAGCACTTTGTTCGTCAAAATCCAAAATGACATACCAACACCCTTGGTCTCTTCGTCGAATTCGGCGAGATGTTGGCTGAGCATGGTGCCGAAGATCTTGATGAGTTGTTGCTGGGTTGGAGATGTGAGGAAGAACGCGTGGAAGCAGGATAGGAGACGTGGAGGTAGGGGGGAGCGGGCACCGCCGGGGGGACCCGCAGCACCCGCTAGGACCATGTCCTACAGAGAACCAACACGTTCACAGGGGCACTGTTTTATCTGTACTTTCATTCCTGCGGTACAGGGCGTCTTAGACCTTGTACTACAACTACCATTGTGCCGGCTCGAGGTCTGTTGAGCCTCGTAACGTTTTAATATCTAAAAAAAATATTTTTTGTCATATGGAAAATAGTTTAGAGTTTCATTTTGTTTTGTGCGGTACTAGGTCAAGGTAGCCCCGTATTAAGAGAGGTATAACACGAAACACTTGTTTAATAGCAGATCATAGATGTATATTCATCTTTTTTCAACACTGAACCAAATTGAATTTATGCCCTTCGCATCAGAGAGAAGTCTATTTTTTTCTTAGCCGCGCCGCAAGCAAGATACGCTCGGGGCGACTTAGACCCACCCCGTTACGCAGTAAACTTGTTAACCAGCACCCTTGATTATACACCAAAAATTTGTAGTCTAAACAGCTGCCCAGCAAAACATAGAGATGAGTCGAAGCCAACCTGATTGGAAGTAATACAATGACTGTTTCCTATGACAACGTATTTGTTAGTGCATTGAGAAAACGCGATTGCAGCGCCGTCTATTTAGCTAATCTGTCTACTTATATTTTATGGAAACCACATCATTTATCGGGATAAAATTTATCCTAAGTGTTAAGTCGGGTTAAAAGCCAGCACTGTGTCGAGTTTCATTCATATACGTTCAGTAGTTTCCAAAAAAGATGCGATCGCAGCGCCAACTTTTTTTTCGCTATTTTCGTTTATCCCACGCAAACCACATCATTTATTAGGATAAAGAGTATCCTAAGTTACGCCCTGGGATATAAGCTAGCTCTGTGTCGAGTTTCGGATTAAAGAAGTTTATTTCTCATAAAATAATTTTTACAATTCACTTAAACTATGACAACTCGCTGCTACGATCTTTTCAGCGATTCTTAGGACGGCCAACCGGACGCCGACCGACAGGGTACCAAAAATAAAAAGAAAAGATATTATTGATTACCTTGACATTCTTCCTCCACTGCTTGGCTCTGTCGAACCAATATCCATAGTCGTGCCACAGTCTGACCAACTCCAATGGCGGTTGGGAACCATAGGCGTCTCGCACCGGCATGTTTATGTCGTCCATGAACGCTATCATCCTCTTACCTGTGTTCGGAGCATGTTGACTGTAGTAAAAATGTATCATTTCACAGAGAGAGAGACAGAGACAGAGACAGAGAGTGAGTGAGAGAAAGAGAGAGAGAGAGAACACTTTAATGCACACCAAAATATACAATTACAAAACGGACCATATTTAAAATATTTTCTAGGCAATACAAAAGGCGGCCTTATAGCTCAAAGTGATCTCTTCCAGGCAACTTTAATCAAAGAAATTTGAATCAGGCAATGTAGGTGGTGCAGGAAAGGATACATAAAAACTCAAACTAATTTAAGAATTAAAAAATGTGTGGAGTACTCCTAGAAAGATTATATAATATAATGAAAAATTGCATAGAACATCAGTCACACATCTGTCTTAGTGGCTCGGCCACGTTTTACGGAGACTGGTTGCTAGTATTGTGGGGAACCAATTGCTAACCAAAACTGCCTCCGGCAGGTGTCGTTCGAGCGGAGAGGCTCAAGAAATGCTGCCTTGATGCCGTGAAGGATGACATGCAACTCACAACGAGGGATACTGAACATCGCGCGAAATGAAGACGAAAAGTGGACAACAGACTCCGAGGTGAACGCTCCGAACATCCCTCCGAATTCTGTTTGATTATCTTTCCAAGACTAGAAACTGAAAAATCTTATCATAGTCCTATCTTACCATTGATAGATAACCAATATTACTTGTACGGATTTTATGTAAAATTTTAACAAATAAGTTAAATGGATACTAAGGGTTTGAACAGGCTGTAAGTAAGAAAGTCTATACAGAACATATTATACATAAAAAATAAGGTATCAAATACCTCCGGCTGGCACATAGTTTCCCTTCGTTCTTTTCTCGAGTCTGGCTTCAATTATATCTTGGACATTAGCCGCCGTTGTTTGGGCGGACATGTTGATCACTTGTGTGCTATATCTGTTCAAGGAAACACACGATTGTTTACTACATGCCGAATATAAAGAAGCAAATTTAAAACTTAAGATAACAGGGAGAAAAGATTATTCAATTTTAAATAAACGTGTCTGTACTATTTTGTCTAAATCTTTATATATTAATACATAAGACGTTACTCATATAAAAATAAATAAATAAAAACTAACTTACACAATGACACTTTCACGAAATCTAGATCCTTGTTTCTTTTGGTTTGAAGGAACTTGTAACTTGCATGTACAAAAAAAAAATCAAAGCTACCTGCAATTTTAGTATTTGTGCTTTCTATCTCGTTACAAATTATAACTTATTTACTACAACATTCTTTATAACTTATTTACAAGGGAATTGTATTTTTTTTTGAGAAATAAAGTTCCTTAACCCGAAGATCGATTTTTTTTTCATACAATCACAACGTAATAACAGCCTTACAACGAAAGCGTCCATGTAAGCCCCTGATCCTTAGCCTGTTGTGGTAGTAATACACTTTAATGTACTTTGTCTGTATTCCCTAAGAGACACGTGGGAATATCTAAATATGTGTTCACTTCACAAATTTGGTTGAATGTCCGAAGAGACCTGGTTAGAGGTGCTTGTAGAAGCACATTAGTCCTACTGACCGGTACTACAAAAAACTTGTCTACCGCAGGTATAATCATGCCAGAAGTAAGAAGACATCCAGACCGTTGTAACAATTACATGCATTTTAATGTTTGTCTTAAGACAAAGTTTTATACCTACCCCAAAATTTTTAAAAAAATTTCGAGGAATATCCCAAATTGGAGGGAGCCCTGTCAGCTTTTAGAACAGGGTCCCCAGATTAAGGAATGTTAACCCAATTTTTTTCTACTGGGGTCAAAAAAGCTATAGTTTTAAAATTTGTCTCTCCGATGTGAAAACTCTAGCCATACACTGAAATGCATCTAATAATGACGAGAGTCTTAAAATTTTTGGCATAATAAATGCATCAAATGGGGAAATTTCCAAAACTCAAACTCATGACCCTGTGTTCTGATCTAATGTGTACATTGTTACAATGACCATGTGCTGACAGTAAAGGAAAACGTCTGGATAAAACCTGCACATCGAGATAATCGATGTGTCAAACCCGCCAATCTGCATTGAGTAAACATGGCGGCTGTACTGTCCGATCCCCTATAAAATTCTCGATGTAAGTATACATCTGAGCTCAGAGGTGAGACAGTTATGGTCTGTTATTATTATTATTTAAAAGAATACCTAATAATAAAACAACGTTTCAACGGTTTTAAGCGCGGTATTTTGTTTGATTTTTATTATTCCGACGTTTCGGACACTTTTCAGTATCCATGATCACGGACGACAAAGATGTATAGATATGTAGACAAAATACTAAAAGAATACCTGCTTGGATCCAAGCTGACCAATGTCCCCTGGATGAGGAATGTCTTCCCAGTGCCCGTGGGTCCGCCAACAAGAACCCCATAACCCGCCTTAAGCATGTCCAAAGCTATGATCTGCACCCTGATGAACTCCAATGTTGGCACCAGTATCATATGGAAGCCGAGGCTAGAAAATTTTTTTTTTTTTAATCAAACTGTCTTAAATTTATGTCATTGTCACTAGCGGCCCGCGCCGACTTCGCACGGGTATCTAAAAAGAACTTGTTTGTGGAGTTTATTTACCTCCTAAGCGAATTCAAAATATTTTCAAACTAAAATTATACGATTGCGCACACGACCGTTGCGTAGGGAGGCGACAGCGCGAGTGAGTCTCGCGGCACTTCATTTCTTAAGATTGACTCCCCTCCCGTACGGCCCATACAACGCCTAAATCGCATAAGGTGCTGCCAAGCTAGCCGAGCAGGATGAGCGGCGAGCATGCAACTTTTTTCTAATATTTACATTTTTAAACTCGTGATATCTTTCGAATGAAATGTCCGAATTGAATAATTCAAAAAGTTATATAAAGGTATTGAAGCAGTCTTGAATATGAAGTAAAGTTGATAAGGATGAATACCGAGATACAAGTAAAGAGCCTTTTCTAGCGGCGGCATTTCAATAAAAAAATTAAAATAAACGAACACTTATTGTGGCATAACTATAATAGTTAGACATATGCTGTCGCGACATTTTTTGTAAATGATGATATGTTCTGCAAAGTCGTAGTACATTATTTTATTCTATCATCAATAGTTTTCGCAGCGCACGCGATGTAAAGAATATTTTAAGTATTTTTTACACCTTGGGTTACATTATTGGAGTTTTAGTAAAAATCCCTATTTTTTTTGAAAATATAATATAGCCTATGTCAACCGGGGATAGTGTAGCCTTCCAAGAGTGAAAGAATTTTTCAAATCAGCTCGGTATTTTCGGAGCATATTCAATGCAAACAAACAAACAAACTTATAACTTTATAATATTAGTACAGATAAATAAAGTTAGTTTAACAAAAATTGTGTCGTTTAGTCAAAAAGGAAGGTTGGCAGTGAAAATCAGAGTTGTGTCGGATACAAGTCCTGCAAACCAAGTTGTATGAAGACCAAGCCACTGGAACCTTGTACATAGTAAAATGCTCTTCTAGGAAAAACAATGTTTAAAAAAGGTTCAATTTTGGGATCCGATAAAAGCGTCGATCTTACTCACCTCGGATTAAACTTCCAGTTGTCGGGCAATTTGTCCTCCCAGGGCTTGAACTGCCTGAGCCTCTCGTCGACGTAGTAATCGTACACGGTGTCCTTCAGTGGGAAGACACCTTCGTGCTCGCGGACCCAGTTGTCTAGTTTACGACGTGGCTCCTCCTCTAAAGTAGCGCACACAGACCAGATCATCCTGCAACGTAAAGACATTTATATGAAGAAACACTTACACTTTAGGTAATTACAATGTCAAATGGTCGCATTGCCCACTGGAATGCTGGTACCATAGCCTATGGACATTTGCAACTCCAAAGGTGCTACCAATGTGCTTTCGATCTATTAGGGGCTAATTGAACCGGGCTACAGATAACGAAACACAATTCAAGGTTGTTATGGCGCCATTCCTCTAGAACAGGGGTGGTAGCTGTTACCGACGCGAATATCTGGCGCCACCTTAAATTACCCAAAAGGGTATCTGTGCCTTTACTATTATTAAATGTCATGTCAAACATTAAAAAAAAAAGTAAAAAAAAATCCTCTTCCGTTTTAACATTCAATGGCGTCGTTTCATTTCTCATCAAAAATCACTTTTTCGCTTCATAGTGGAGACTCAAAACATTACGTAAAAGCACGAACCAGCTACAGTAGCCATCCAGATGGGCAAATGCTCCGCCATCTGGCTGTGAGTTGTTTTGTCGCTTCTTACGACAGGCTGCTCGCCCGCAAGTGTTGATATTCTTTCTCCGTTCCATCACAGTGTATCGTAATATTACATATATTTAAAAATAATTATTACAATTTAAAATTAATATGAAAAAAAGTTTAAATTACACACTAAAATAATAAACACGAGCGTCACCAAGTGAAGACACTACCTTTTAGTGGTCTGAGAAACCGGTGCCTTGTTTTGCCGTCTTGTCGAGGTGGCCGACATTTGAAAGCGCTTCCAGTTTATATTACCACGCTGGACGTGCATTCCAGGTTTTTTTTAAATTATTGTCTTGCGAGTTTTGTGGGCAAGGAGTGGAGGACTTTTTGAGTAGTGCACCTGGAAAGTCATCCCCCGGCTGTCCAAGATACCGAGCCCAGCACCGTTGGCGCCACCCTTTGACCTGCGTGACGCTTCAGGGCGGTACCGTCACCAGAAAAAACAAAACGACAGCCAAGGCCAAAACTCACCCCACCCTCATATATTTTTTTTATTTAATAAATGTGTATAACGATATGGTATATTTTATTATACAACACGCCACAACAGATGACATTGGTGAAACCGGGACAAATAATTTTATACTGGCACTAAAATAAATTAACAGAATACTAACGCGAAAAGAAATCTCATTTTTGAGAAATTCTCATTATCCTCCTCATCAGGGCCAGGAGGAGCAGGCGAAGGTGACAATCCCAGGAGCCTACACATCGACCTGACACCGGTCAGCTCTTGACCTCTCACAGATTGACCTTCAGTTAAATGGAGTCGCTTCAACTCTAATACTGGAGTGAGTACGTTCTGGAAATGGCGTCTTAGCTACGAAGAAATCATTTATTTAGCTGAATTCGCATGGGGATAAGTAACCAAAAAATTTTGAAGAAAATCATCCGAAGGACCTAAATCACGATTTTTACGTAAGCTAAGCTACATGTGATAGCACTAAGGCACTCCTAGATTTAAAAACTTACCATTTCCCTATATTCAGGATCATCGACTGTATCAAGCCAGGAGTTGACGAAAGGCCACCAGCCCCAATCCTTATAGTCATTATACACCATGCCGTTACGGGATACAGTGGCCGGAGAAGCCACGGCGAGGTCCAGTGTTTCAATCAGAAGAGACACCTGGAAACAAGACACTTAAAATATGCAAGTAAAAAATATTTCTATTATGTCTTTGTTCCGAAAAATTAGAAGGAAGAGGACTAAGTACATAGAAATATATGGAGGAGATATGAAAATCACGTGACAGAAAAGAATGTTATACTAGAAGACTTCTAATGGTCAGCCGAAAAAGAGAGGGATGACTTCTGTGAAGAATGACATGACTTTTGTGATGTGTCAGAGGATGTTTGCCTGAAGAGAGATGTAGGAAAGGAAACTACATATGGCGTCGAACCCAAAACATTGGAAAAATGTGAAACAAAAAGAGAGATTAAGAAAGGTAAAATTTTATTTCAGTCAGAAAAATTAGCAGAAATTAAACGCAAGGAGCATTGTGTGAGATAATTTGATTTAAAGGTATTTATTGTACTAACAAGAACAGGTTTTGTTAAAAATGGACTTCGTCGATTCGGACCGCATAAAACTCAGTTCTTTGATTTTTATTCTCCAGCGGAGAACAGTATATCAGAATATTATTCTGGCAGCAAAATTTTAATATTTTTTCACCAACATAAAGAGCAGAGTACAATCAAATTTTGGAAATAACAGTCCCCACCATATTTAAGACAGGATACCCTATATAAAACTAGTTTACAAATTTTACCTGTAGAGGCATTGATATTCTTTCACTATTGACCAGAGTCAGCAGTTTATTGTCGTCCATCACAGAGTTTAGATTTTCAATCCAAATAGCGTCCACTGGGCCGTCGAATATAATCCACTTTTGATCTGGTGATTCATCTAAACATATACCAATAACACCTAGTATCACCATAAAATATTACTAGTAAAAACAACCGCCCAACGTAAGACTGACGTCGCGACATATTAATCTTCTTACGCTTACTGAAGTTTTATTTAGAGAATATAGATAGATCTCCCGTAAGAGAGCAGCAGCGCATTTGTAACGCCTTTGATGTTGCAAATGTCCATAGGCGATGGCAACCGCTTACCATCAGGTGAGCCGTCTGCCTGTCTGCTGAACTCATTCAATAAAAAAAAAATAAGTAAAAATGTTTACAGATCAAAATTTAAATCAATCCACAAATATAAAACTTAAATTTTGGCCTAAAAATATATTTTTATAAAAAACCAAAAAGAATAATCTGTGACAATAATCACATCAATATCTAATACATGTAGAGCTTAGGATTTTTTTACTGCGTGTTTATTATTCCTAACCCTCTGCCAAGGTAGCACAGAACATAAATATTTCAAGAAACAAATTTGTAGAGGCAACACCTGAATCATGAATTAAGATCACTAAAACTATTTCCTCCTGGTGACAGACTAATTAAATGAATTTATATCGCAAATAAACAAATACCTTGACATATAGTCCTCATAATAGACGACAAAACCCCGTCCTTCCATTCTCCCGTTGCCAAGTTATATTCGCCATACAGTTCACCCAAAGTCAAAGCCTTCGGATTCATCGGTTGTAGTTGGACATTCTCAAAGCCGGGGACCTTCTCGCGGTGCAATCTTATCAAAGTAGCCGCTAGCATTTTCCACGAGACCGATTTCGCTGTGTTTGTATCACCGAGCAAGATGCTCGAGTGCCGCGAGTTCTGAAAGCGTTTTTCGATTCAGTTCTTGCCAATGTGGCATTGGGATACTTGGGACAAAGTCTGATCCGTAGTGAGTTTGTCCTGCTTCCCGGGACATTCTAAAGCACTGATGCGCAGGATCAGCGTGGGCGTTACTACGTTCTAAGTCTTGCGCTCTTATTACCATAAGCGCGGGGCACATGGGAGGAATGGAGGGGTACCTTGCTGAGTCTCCACACAAGCCGGCAATTGACTCTGTTATCTGTGTATCTTCAGTGGATAACTCTCATTACTATGGTCTAATCCCAGTAAAGGACCCGGTAGTGTACGAAATGTATTTCCCCCTGCCTAGAAAGAATAAACGGCCGGCCGGCGTACGGTCAGCTGTCTATAATATTATTATAGACAGCTAACCTATTATTTAAAAAAAATATGCAACACTGGGATAATGCCCGTACATCATTTTTAAATGAAGCACTAAACGCCTGGAAAATGGTCTACCCTGGTGAAGACATTTCCACAATTCTGAATTCTCAACGATGCTGGGATTAAATACAGAACTTTTAAATTCAACTAACTCTACAGGACGTGCTCGCATCCTTGCCGTTTCCCGTAAAGAGTCTGGTTTCTGGCTCCAAGCTATCCCCTCCCCAAATATAGGTACATTGATGGATAATACGTCCTTTTCTTTGGCTATAAATCTGTGCATGGGTTCTCGGATATGTGCACCACACACATGCGTCTGTGGAACAGAGGTAATCAATCCGGGATACCACGGTCTTTCTTGCCGCCGCAGTGCCGGCAGATGGCCACTCCACGCCGCCTTGAATGATGTCTTACGGAGGGCGCTTGCCACCGCTAACGTGCTGGCTTTATTGAAGTCGAATGGTATTGCACGTGACGATGGTAGGGGTCCTGGCGGAATGACTCTAATTCCCTGGCGGTGTAGCAAGCCTTTGGTGCGGGATGCGACTTGCGTAGACACGTTGGCCGCATCCCATTTACCAAAGACGTCTAGATCAGCCGGTCCGGCGGCAAAAACAGCTGAATCACTTAAGCGGCGCAAATATGCAACCCTCAGTGAGAGTTATATGTTTGTGCTATTTGCTATCGAGACGCTTGGACCATGGGGACCTGAGGCCATGAGCCTCTATCAAAATTTATCAAAACGACTCATTGACTCTTCAGGTGATCAGAGGGCTGGTGCTTACCTCGCGCAACGGATCAGTATGGCGATCCAGCGACCAAACGTAGCCAGCCTTCTGGGCACCTTACCCATAGAAGACGGTGATCTAGGCTCAGTATTCTACTTATAGTCTTGAGGGACTATTGGTGGAATACAATACAAATAAGTTTTCTTTTATTGTATTTGATTATATGTAACTTTATAATTGTAAATTATAGAAATAACTAGTTACATTTAATACACATTTACCCCTATTAGCTCATCCGTCCATTTATTATTGTAGTATTTAATGTTTTGTTTTCGAATTAATTTAGTTTATTGTTTATAACATGTGAGGGTAGTCTTGAGACAAAAGTCGGAGCTATGCAAGTTTTTTATAAAGGCAACGGGATTATTAAAACGCGTAAAGCGGTTTTAAAGTATAGATACGTGTTTTTTTCCGTCAGTCTGTCTGTTAGTTACTAAGCAGATTTACAATAATAAATAGTGCAGTGCAAACAGATAGATAGATTAATAGATTTATTTTAGGTTAGGTAAATAACTCCAAAATTAAAATAATATTAATTTAGTCAAGCAAATACTAGTCCTTTAGAATGTGGTTTTTCAATAGATTTTTGAACGATTTTACTTCTTTAATATTTTTCGGTAGATTATTATATAGTAAAGCGCTTTCATGAGTTATGTTCTTCTTTCCGAAGGTGGTTCTGGGTATATTAATTAAAATGTTATTTGCTTGCCTAGTTCGTAGTTGAGAAATGGAATGATCTATATTTTTAGTAAATAAATAAAAGTGAACATACTTGTCCCACAATTAGCGGTGCAAACTATTCGCTAAGATTTGAATATTACATTGTTTTAATGACTTGTCTTAGCTACTAAACCACAACAACTTAACCCAAGTATACTTGCACAATTCCTACTTTAAAAAACTCTAAGAAAAACTTCATTACCTTTGTCTCATAAGTCTGAATGACCTTATGAAGCGCCGCTTTAATAGGTTGAAGACCTACGATCCTCATCTCCGCAGAAATGGCGGTCTCTAGCATCTCATAGTCTAAAGTAGGCACAACTACATCTGGGAATATGTCTTGCATTATACCGTCGAAGAGGGGCACGTCTTTTGCCGTAAGTCTAGCGACGTTCATGTCACGCATAGCTAATATAACCATCTAATAGAAATAGTAACATCTTTATGAAACATGTTTAATTAAATATTATTTGACATAATCTCAAACAGCAATTAACGATTTAACGAGATAGTTTGTGAGAAAAGCTTCTTACTCTTTCATGTAAAAACTACTGCACTGAACGAAGTCGCAGGTATAGCTAAACATCCTATAAGGCATAGTTTTCACGTCGACTTTGGTTTTCTTTTACTCATCTTTAACTTTGTAAATAGCTTTTGGTGGTTCTTTGTAATCGTAAAATTTATTTTGATACACCAAAAAATAAAACCGCAAGTTCTTTACTTATAACACACTTTGCATTACCTCCTGTTCGGGTAAATTGGGATATGCCCTCCTTTTAACACCGGCGTATCTCAACAAGGCCACCATTGACCGCAGTCCAAAGTCATAGTGGTCCTGCTTCGAAAGCTGTTGCGTTGCTAGCTGGTACAATGTGAAAACCTAAAAGGCATGACCAAAATTCTTTGATCATTACCGCCAACGTAGATCAGTTAAAAACATAACCCTAATTGTAAAGTATCTAGATACATTGATAAAAATCTTCAAAAGCTTCAAATTTTGGAGGTTACTGGATATTAAAACAAAAGGATATATAAGGATGAATGGAATATGAAAGAAAATACTGGTCGATAGAAAACCATAAGCGCACTTCCAATACTCTTATTTACTTTTGAAACACCACTACATGAAACTCAATACTATACAATACATATCACCTAATAGTGGCAACAGTCAATTAGAAATTTTGTTGCTTTGATTGGATCCAATATAATAATTGTATAGGAACAATACAATGGACGCGTTCCTTTAGTATCTCACAACGCCCAAAATGCTTCGTCTGCCGTTCCACAAGGCGACCGCAGTCGTTAGAGTCGTGGCGAAAACAACACTAATGACGTCATAATTTTCCATCACACAACGCTCACAATGACCCGTGCCAAGAGGTGGGTCGAAGTGAGCGTTGACCACAGTGCATTAATTCCCTCTATCTCTCGACATTGAAAAAGGCACGATTTTCAAATCCACCAATAACATTTGTGTATTTCGTCATTTATGACATCAACGCCCTATAACCCGTTCCACTAGAGTTTATGATTGTAACATCCGCAAGCAAGTGGAACAGGAAAAATCGCGGTCGTGAACGTGGTCGTTGTGAGTCCCTTCTGAAACGTAGCCAATACATCTCAAAATTTATATGCGTCATTGGTAATACAAGGTCTACCGCTGCATCGACCTCAATTGATCAGGAACATATTGCTCATTTCCTTAGTATGCCCTACCGGGAATCAATATAGGGCGGCTCGGTATCAAAAACTGTCGTTACTTGAGACCGTAAGTCTACATATCTTTTAATTTCTAATCATTTGGTGTAATTTCCCTGCAGGAACGGAGAAAGAATACTAATTTCTGTAACCGGGCTATATTTCGCAGTATCTGACGTAATATATGATAAAAACAGCACAGAGCCAAGTGGGATGGCATCTACCCATATTGATGACGACAATCCCTGGTTTAGAGTATGACGGCGTAACATCCTTGAGTACTATTCAGATATTAGTGTCCAGGTTCTTGTTTCTCCTTTGAGGCCGGTTGTACATTGATAGGATCTTTGATGTCGCAAACGCCCATAGGCGACGGCAAGCGTGTTTCATCAGGTTTGTCTACTGTAGTTATGCAATAAAAAACTACATCCCATTATAAATTCAAATTCCGAAATGTGTACCTTCTTTGCATTAAATTTGTAAGCAGTAAATCCATCAGAGAAAAGAGTATTTTCCGCAATCATGAGAGAATCTGGTACACACATCGCGATTGGACGGAACATCGACTTCAGATTGTCGGGTAATTCAGTGCGACCGGCGTATCTACAAATTATTTTAAGTTACTTAATAGTTCATTGAAAATGAGTAGTTGGTTATTGTTCGGGGCAATAAAAAATATTGTGTTCTGATTAATCACACCCACTCACCCAGGATTCATAGTAATGAATATGCCACAGTTCGGGTCTAATTTGATCTCGGCGCCCTCGAACACAAACTTTCTTTGGAACAGTGATAAAGCTAACAGGACTGCAAGGATCTGTTGTGCCACTACCGATAGCACTTCTATGTTGATGCGGTTGAATTCGTCAAAGCAACCCCAACAACCGCTTTGGGCAATACCTATACAAATAATAAACGGGTTTACTGTTGTTACTTTTGACGCCTTCCCCTGCGTTATGCTATGTGTATTACGTAGATTGCCTTCAAATTTTTCTGGAATAGGTCTGTAAAGTGCAACCGCATAAGTTAAATTCTCCTCAGCACGGATGCACTTCACGAGCTCCAGGAATGTTGGCACTTGTCATTGTACATACATACATATTATCACGCACGTTTCCCATGGGGGTAGGCGGGGACTATGGATCTCCACTTGGGACGATCCTGACAAACAACTTTCGCTTCATATACTTTCATTAACCTCTTCATACATGTACGTTTATTAGAGATGCTTTTACCTGACCTCTAACACTTTTGATATTTGATAATGGTGTGTTCGTCTCGGTCTTGTAATTGTGAACTTGGAATAAAGATTTTACTAACTTATAACTTTTTATAGGAAGTCAGCCTACAAGGATTTTTATCGCGTCATGAATATCGTAGTGCTCAAAGAAAAGACAGCCTTCAGATCTTATTGAACAAAATCATCGAATAAACGTAGATTCGTCGTCAAAAACCCAACAATTTTTCGAATCCACTCCAGGTTTTGTGTACACCCAGTTATTCAACCACACAAGTAATTTTTTAATTTCACACATCTATGCATCACCATCAAAGGAACATAACAAAATATCCATGCTTGTTGACACAATATTCCAAAACTTGCCAATACCAACTAAAAACAATTAAGTAACAAAAAATAAAATTAAACTAAATAACTCTCACCCGCATAACACTTGGCCATAGACTTGTAATCAAGTCCATCTGAGCAATTAGTCACTACTACCCATCGAGCTAAAGCTCTCCCCAAATCTTTAGTGGTCTCAGTTTTGCCAGTACCTGCTGGACCCTGAGGACTTCCACCACGGAATAAGTGCAAAGCCGTAGTAAGAGTTATGTAGCATCTGTGTAAAACATTAGATTAAGATGATATTAGGTAGATAATTCCTAATTGTATGAGATTAAAAACAACAGAAATGGAACATTATTAAAGATTATACAATGGTGGTCGAAGAACGATTAGAGAATCAGCAATCACGTTCAGAGAACCTAAGTCCAAGAGTTATATTACTGTATGTAAATTTAATAGTCAATGATCACTTGTACGACATATTTTTATATGAACCAATTACATTAGCTATAATCAGAATATTTTTGGAAAAATTAACGTAATGCGTAATAACCACCTGTCAGTTAGAGGTGTAATCACAAGCCTCCCAGAATTTCCAATGTATTCGTAAGTATAGACAGAATTCGTATTGGTTTGTCGTACGTAACAATCGTCCCTCTCACGGTCCCAATAGAACTTCAACTGGGAGAACCACTCGAAAGCTGTTACTGACATACAACCTGACGACAGTATAAATATAGACTTAATTATTAAAACTTTATTAATTTCTCGTCTTCAAAACAAATAAACGAAACTGATGCCTATAGAATTAACAAAAATGATACTAAAACGAACTGAATGAATGAAATGAATGACATAAACAATAAAAAGAAACCATGTGAAATGTATGTAATGGAAATTTCTGGGAATGGTATCTGCTGGCAGTGATATATCGAAACAACTTTGTCAATTATTTTAGGACACTAGTAGTCTTTTCTTTTTATATACTTTTACAATAAAGATGATATAAAATTACGAGTAGGTACGGAGTTCAAAAAATCTTACTGCCAAAAACTTGACAGCAAATAATCGAGTGCTTTACATTCAACATGCAATTACCCATCCAATGCATGAATAAAATATTGAACAAAACGAATATAGAGTAAATATAGGTTGGGGAAAAAGTCTTTTCGCATATAGTATGTAATGAACTTGTAATAAGATCTCTTTGGCTATACCATTTGTATCTGGCTGGTTTTGGTATCATTAAAAAGTTTTAATTTTAAAGAAGACAATTCCAAATTCAAATTAGGAAAATGTGTGATTTTCATTTGTTTTGCTTATTGTTAAAAGGAGTGAATCTAATGAAGAAATTCGATACATTTTAAAATTTTACTACAAAAAAGGTAAAAATGCAACACATGCCGCGAAAGAATTTGTGATGTTTATGGACCTAATGCAGTATCTGCGAGAGTAGCGCAAATTCAGTTTAAGCGTTTTCAATCCGGAAATTTTGATATCAAAGATGCATGTCGCTCTGGTCGCCCTGTTACGGACAAAATTTATGCCATTTTTGAAAAAGTGGAGCAAGATCGGCATATTAGTAGTTAAGATTTAGCTGGAGAACTGGGAATTGCCCACAAAATGGTTTTGGCGCATTTGAAAAAAGCTGAGTACACAAAAATCTCGATATTTAGGTGCCGCATGAGCTCACTGAAAGAAACCTAATGAACCGTGTACTTATTTGTGATTCTTTATTACGACGTAATAAAACCGAACCATTTTTGAAGAAGCTGATAACTAGTGATGATAAGTGGATCACGTACGACAAGAACGTGCGAAAAAGATCGTAGTCAAAGGGCGGTCAGGCTTCACAGACTGTGGCGAAACCCGGGTTAACTCGCAACAAGGTGATGCTGTGTGTATGGCGGGATTGGAAGGGCATTATTCATTATGAGCTGTTACCGCCAGGCAGGACCATCGATTCTGAACTGTACTGCGAATAACTGATGAGATTAAAGCAAAAAGTTGAGAGAAAGAGGCCGGAATTAATCAACAGAAGGGGTGTGGTTTTTCACCATGATAACGCTAGACCTCACACATCTTTAGCCACCCAGCAAAAATTACGAGAGTTTGGCTGGGAGGTGTTAATGCATCCGCCGTATAGTCTTAACCTTGCACCTTCAGATTTTCACCTGTTTCGGTCTTTGCAGAATTCCTTAGGCAGTGTCAGGTTAACATCAGGAGAGGACTGCCAAAACCACTTGTCGCAATTTTTTGATCAGAAGCCCCAAATTTTTTATAGCAATGGGATCACATCCCTACCTACAAGATGGCAAAAGGTTATCCAACAAAATGGCACCTACATAATTTAGTCAAATATAAATAAACTTTATAAAAAAACCTTTTGAATTTTTATATAAAATGCGAAGAAACTTTTTCCCCAACCTAATATGAGTGAATGAAAAGAAATATCTGGTCGTAACCAAACTTACCCATCTTATACATCTTATCAACCATATCCCTCGAATGTATCTCAATGACGCATAACGCGTTCACTTTGCACCTTAGAATTTTCGAGATATCCTTCCTAGACATCATTTGCAGAGTGAACAGAATCTGGTTTTGCTTCTTTCGCAATTTCTTCATCGGTTTCTTCTCTTTCATTATATCGCAACGGCAGAGTGTGCGGGTGCAGTCCGAGGTCCATTGAATCTAATAGTAAACAGAAATTTTGTAAGAATAGATAACACATTGTATATCTTCAAGATGAACAAATCACATTTGTGTTATGGGTAATATACAACGGACATTTCTGGGACCGATACCGGACACCCAGACCATAGTAAATACGGAGTTCGTTAAGTTTAAAGAAAATAGCCAGGTGGTAGGGTATCTTCCTGACTAGATGGCTACCACCCCCCATAGTATACCGCCATAACAACCTTGAGTTGTGTTCCGGTATTAGTAACCAGGTTCCAGTCTCCCATAAGAGAGCAGCAGCGCATTTGTAGCACATTTGGTGTTGCAATTGTCCATAGACGATGTTAACCGTTTTCCATCAAGCGTGCTGTCTGCTGAACAGATGCAATAAAAAAAAAAATTAAAAAATAAGAAAATAACAGCCCAAAAATGTCCCACTGCTGGGCTCGGGCCTTCTGTTACATGGGGAACGGACAGTATACCCACCATGCTTGTCCAAGGCGGCTTGGCAGGTTTGACACATCGGTTATCTCAATCACGATGTTTTCCTTCACCGTTGTAAGCAAGTGGTAATTGTAACAATATACACATTATATTATTAATCAAATTACATCATTATAGTTGAGTCCATTTTCTGACATAAATACACATAATCTGAAGCGACCATGACTTATAAAGATTTTTTTTTATCGGCAGACAAACACACATATTGTATATCCCCAAAGTAAGCAAGTTACGCTTGTGTTATGGGTAATATAAAACGGTCTACTCTGGGGCCGATCCCAGACACCGAGACCATAGTAAATAGTGGATCTTCGGAGATATATAATTCCAAAATTTACTATACCAAGAATCTAGCCCGGAGCCTCTGCGTTGCAGTGAGGTAGGCCGGCAAAGGCTTAGCCCGCTCAACCACAGACGCCGTCAAATTAAATTAAGAGAGTTTCCAATAATACCTTGCTACATGTTATCCCAAGTTGTCCAGGGTAGTCATTAATCCACTGCTCTCTTTGGTATTTACATTTCCTCAAAGCAGCCCGGGTCAAAATTAATTGCTAAAAAAATTAAAGTTACTCTTTATTACATACATATATAACGCACAGGGGAATGTCTTTGGACACCATCCTCGGGTCCTTCGGGGAAGGGCCAAAATGCAGGCATAAGGCCTGCACCGAGGGTGTGTGGGCCTCTCAGCGACCGGTTCTCCACGCTCGCTTCTAAAACGAAGATATCGCGACATACGGCCGCCGGACTACCCACTAAACCTAAACCTGCACCCCATTTACAGCGCCTTTACGGGGCGTCACGGGATCTTGTACAGAGTTACTGCACCGTGACGCCCCAACGCACTGTAACTGCGCCCCCCCGGGAAGCAGAGTGACCCACTTCATACAGCAGGAGGGGAAGTCCGCTGTCACCCGCGTGACAGCGGCCTACTGTGAGGGTAACTATGAAAGGAGATGCGCGTAGCGATGGCCCTATACCCTACCAACCGTACATTTGACTTACTCTTGATTGATTGACATAAGCTTCTACAAATGTCAACATTCTCGAAATTCAGCCAACGGTAAAGCAAGTGAATGGTTAGTAAGACATAAGAACCGGACATTGATGATTCAAAATCTATAGGAACTTGTAATTATGAGTAGCTTTGGGTGTATGTTGAACTGGAAAATTGATCGATATAGGAATAGAGGTAGACTAACAACACATGAATGGATTGTGTATGATATGAAGATTAGGGAGTGAGGTATAGAGGTGTATGTTAGGAAATGATCTGAGAAGATGGGGAAAAGGAGTAAGGGAAGAGTGAAATTCTTAGATATCGGAGAAGAGTATAGGATACATTTCAATCTCCACTCAATTTTTTTTATTCCAAGTAAGTTCCACTGGAGAACGCTCTTTAACGGTCATACATGTAAGTTAAAATTTAATTTTACTTTCTAGTCTATATATGTACACCGCTTCGTAACGCAACGTGTTATTGCTGTTAAGGAGAAGAAGCGGCAAGAAACTCCCCAGCAACACGTCTAGCTAAAAATTAATTCAGGTTAATAACTAAATAAATGTAACACTACTTTAGTGTAAATACCTAAGTTACCTGTCAATATTTTTCGTTATCAATCAATATCAATGATGCATCACAAATAACCCATTAAGCCTATCGCTACATCTGCGTGGAACAGTCGCTAACATTATCCCAGTTGAAGTACGGATATAATAAAATTCACTTACATCTCTCAAGACAACCCTCATGGTATGTTCCAGGCCCAAAAGCCATATTTCAGCAGGTCCATCCAAAACCAAATTATACTTCCATTCAATGCATTCACCATCATCCGACATCATAGCTTTAGCTACTGGCAGGCCTAGAGCATTCTGAAACATACAAATCATACGAAGCATGGAAGAATATTAAAAATCACAATAAACTTTGAAGAGATCCAAAACCATACATGACTAATGACCGAGTCCTGTCTTACCTTGCATTCACTTGCCTTACCAACTGTTGAATTTTGACATTACTTGTATGGAGCTTATGTCAAATTTTAACAGATGGTAAGGCAAATGAACCGTCGCTACAATTTTACACAACTAATAATTCCACCCGATGTACCAGCGCAGTAGACCAATTTTACTAGCGCTTATAGTTTACGAATCATGTAAGCGGAACAGTGCTAAGAATGCATAGCAAGCAACACTGTCATTACAGCTTGCGAATAAAGTTAAATATGCACTTTCATTATTTTCTGCGCAAAGGACAACTGGCGATCAGGATTGTGCTCTCCTTATAGCAAATGCAGTACTTGCAAATAGATAGAATATATTTCAGACGGGTATTGTTAATAGCGTTTCACGATCCATCGGATTGGAAATTGATTAGTTCGGAAGCTTCCCATTCGGACACAGAAATTTCCCGAAGTTTGTGAATAAGCCTGAGGTTTAAAATTTAAAAAAAACACATTTTTTTATATTAAACAACTAGAGTGTCAAGCTTTACGGCGTGCTTCTTGTTAAAGAGCAAGCGTTAATACAGGTTACATTGTGCTAAATTGTTAGTGCTATTTGCACTCGGAAGATTAATTTCATTTTATATCGCAAACTATCCCATCTCCCAGCATGAAAAGTATTTATGTCTATTTTCGGTATTAAAACTACATTTAAACAAAATTACAGCAAAACCGATCCAGTATTTCTAGTAGTTTTCCGTAAAAGCTTAACGGAAAGACATATCGAGTTACTATCGCATTTTTATAGAAGATGAATTTTATACCTATAAACTCGAGAAATGATTGGTTTTATCCAAACTTTCATCCTTTATTTCAAACCGTCCTAGTTTTATTTATCTATCCCCCGTCTATGAAAACTACATAAATGACAAAAAGGACAAAGGACAAAAAGAACAAAAGGACATAAAGGTCAAATAGGACATATATGACTAAAACGACAAAGATAACCAAAATGATGAAAATGGAAAATCACCATAAACCTATCCCACTTTTTGGGATAACCTTTACATAAATCTAACCCATTATACGGGTATTAAAATTATATATATATATATATATAGCGAATTTCAACTAAATTAGTTTTTCCGTAAAAGCATAACAAACGGAGAGACAAATATATTTTTTATCCCGGAAATTATGCTATTTTTCGGGATAAAATACTTTTTATCCCGAAACATGGCAGTTTCCGGGAAATGGAAACGCTAGTATTAGATAAATGTAAATCGAAAACAGGATGTATGTATATTTAAACAGCATTCAAGTCATTCAGTCTCGATGGCTACCACCCCTGGTCTAGAGTATGCCGCATAACAACCTTGAGTTGTGTTCCGGCATTAGGGACCAGGTTCCAGTCTCCCATTAGAGACCTTTGGTGTTACAAATGTACATAGGCGATGGTAACCACTTTCCATCAGCTGGGCTGTCTGCCTGTCTGGTGAACCCATGCATTAATATCTAGACCGAGAATATAGGAAGAACATAGGAAGTATCCTATATTCATTCTCGGCATCGAAAATATATATATACTGAGTTTTAGCCAAATCGGTCCAGTAGTTTTTCCGTGAAAACGGAACAAACAGACATGGATTACTTTCGTATATATAATATTAATAGGGATGTATATGAAATGAAAACTAAATTCTTGCGAATTTTATGAGTATAAACAAACTATTCAACAGCATCATTATTAGTATAAATAAATAAAACAATTTTACAATTTAAACATACATCTATTAAGAAATCTCTCATAATTTATGTATAATCATTATAAAGTTCTTTAATTAAATAGCATGTTCCATAATTATGACCACTGTCCACATTTCTTCTTGTACTGATTACAAATATCTACAATACTATATTCTACACCAATATATAAGCCTAAATCAACCCTAAGATCATAATCTGTTCAAATTAACATAGTTTAAACCCCATGCCACTATGGGGTTGGACACCATTATAATTTTTACTAATTATCATCATGAGAATTGCTTTTTTTTCTGAACAAAAGTATAATTTTAGCAATATTGAAGAATGAACATTCTTAACAAATTTGACAATGTAGGTGTTGTATAACATGAGATAGGATTAAAACCTTTTTAAAAAAACATAGATTACAATACACACTATTGACCACCAAACAAGCAGACAATATATTTATATGAAATACAATACTTTAAAGGAAGTATTAGGTGACATTTACTTCGTCTTCAGGCAACTGTGTGCTTAGTGCGAATATTTTTTACAACTCGATCACATTCAAGTTGACGTAATTTTGCATGGACTTAGAGCCATCTCGTGAGTGTGTAGGGAAACATAAACCGTGCCATACAATGTTGCGTTAACTTGAACGTGACCACATAGTAAAAAATCTCAAACTAAGCACTCGGTTATCTATTGCTAATAATAATAATAATAATAGCAGACGAAGTTATTAAGTCGAAAAACTACCGGAAATATATCCTGAAGGATGGCACCTTAGACATCTGCCGGGCATGTCATCGCCCAGGTAAATCCCTCAGGCATATTGTTTCTGGTTGTTCACATCTTTCTAACAGCGAATACTTGCACAGACATAACCTCGTAGCCAGGATTATCCACCAGCAACTTGCCGTTCGATATGGTCTTGTGGAAAAAGTGGTGCCTTATTACCAGTACTCGTCGGAGCCAGTTCTTGAAAACAGTCGTGCCACACTACTGGGATCAATCAGTTATCACAGATAGGACTATTGTAGATAATAAGCCTGATATCATGATAATAGATTGATCTGCGCGACAAACAATAATCATTGACATCAGTATCCCGCATGACGATAACCTTGTGAAAAAAGAAAAAGAAAAACTAAGTAAATCTTGCTCACGAGGCTACCGCTATGTGGCGTCTGGAGTCAATGAGCATTGTGACGATAGTTGTCACTGTCAACGGTCTTATAGCGAAAAGCCTCGACCGTCATCTAGAGAGGCTTTCGCTAGGAAGCTAGATGAAGGGCCAAATACAGAAGGCAGCACTCTTGGACACAGCACGAATTGTGAGGAGGTTCCTGTCTATGGAGCCCTAACCACGATAGTTTGGACCCCAGGCCCCACTGGTGGTGAGATACAAGAGTTTATATTTTTTTATTGAATCTTTTTATTGATTTTTATAAAATTATAATGTAATATATTTTTTATAAAAAAATATCTTTATATATTTTTATAAAAATTTAATTTTTTTGAAAATAAATTAATACAGTATAATAATAATACCTCACAGGGGGGCTTTGTGGCGAAGCCTTAGGTGAGTAGCGATTCCTCAGACCTGACTCCGGGGGCCTTGCCTTGGGCCCCGCCTCCGTGCTTGCCTTAGACAGCTGGCAAGGAGTGGAGATCGCCAGAGCTAAGACTCAAGCTCAAGGGGTGGAAGTGATAAATGGCATAGCATCAAAAGTAGCTTAGGTGAACTGGCAGCCCACCTCTCAGCACCCTTAGCCACTCACACCCTTGTTGCCCCTCGCCAATCTTGTACGGCATTTTTAGGGGTCCATACAGTGAGTGGCAAGTCACTATCTGCCCATATTTTCCATGTTCCTTGAACATTGCGACGGGCTGACACCATATTCCTCTTAGTCCCTGATCTGTAACACCACTAGCAGTTGAACCCAATAGCCCGGTACCTTTTGTCCTCATTCCCTACTATAGTCCCACACTTACCGGGCTTGTTCTTGGGTGCATTTTTATATGGCGTAGACAGGGACAGTTGTTGGTCAGTGTCACAACACATTTACATTAAATTTGTCAAGGCACCTTTACGAGTTGGCATTCCCATGGCCTCACACAAGCCCTCCAAAAGTCCAGGCCATTTTAATAGGCAGTGGTCTGCAGGCACATATATGTATTATAATAACTTCATTTCAGAAACACTTCATTTTCATATAAAGACATTTAAAACATTTAGATTAAATACAAAGTAATTAAAAAGTAATACTAGAGTATTTCACCAGCATCATTATTTAAAGATCTGAAGCAATCCCCAATGTGCTAAATGATGTCCCTAAGTTTGCACCACTTATCCGGTCCCTATGTTGTCCTCATCCAGCTCCTACCTAGTTGTGCATTTCATCTTACTTATATACACTTTAATATTTACATACTTTTTAATCTCAAAAACAATAAATCAAAGTTTGATAATTAAATCACTGTAAGCCTATCCATTAACTCACTGATCTATTAAAACTATAAACTGAGACCTAGTAAGTAATTGAATAAAATTGGCTATTCATCACTCTTTCGTTGTACTTTGACTTCTCCATAGATCTTATCTGGCAATGATAGTAATAGTTTCAATATAGCCTTTTTGTCTTCGTCACTTCGACACGAGAGCACCATGTGCATGTAGTCATTCAGCAGGCCT
Source organism: Dendrolimus houi (assembly GCA_039645545.1). Classification (NCBI taxonomy): domain Eukaryota; kingdom Metazoa; phylum Arthropoda; class Insecta; order Lepidoptera; family Lasiocampidae; genus Dendrolimus; species Dendrolimus houi. Next base: position 21,268,548 of record CM077128.1, on the reverse strand, counting down.
TTGGCTTGAGATGTTGGATGGTACATTAGGAGGATTGTTAAACACTGTAATGTAACAAAAAAATATTATTATTATATATAAACTTCAGGAAATATATATATATTTTTCCTGAAGTTTATTGTACAGTAGGCAAAAAAAGAGCATTTTTATGATAGGATTTAGGAGTTTCTTAAGGGCAGCGAAAGTACTACATTGAAATTTATTCTGCAAATTTAAGCTAATTTGAGAACAGAAGCAAAATCAAATTGACGGGTCTACTGTTTCCAAATAAGCCCCAGAAAGATTCATCAAATTATTTATTCAATTTATTCTCCCCATCCCATAACAATATTTTTACAAGATGTTCCATTCCAAACCCCTTTGCAATTTGTGGGCAATTTAATTCAATGTTTGCCCACTGAGCATTTGTACTATAGCATTATTTAAAAATTCTATAAAAACTTACTAAAACACATCTGTATTTCACAATAAGCTTTCTTTGTAGCTATTACAGAATATATTTTAAACCCATATCTTTTCTGGAATGCATAATTTTCAGGAGAAAAACCAACTATAGTCTACTCTCGATAATTTGAATCTCTCTATAATTTGAATTTTTTTCTGGTCCCTTGAAAAATACTTGATAAATTGAACAAAATCAATGTTAATTGATCCCTTCGGTAATTTGAAGTTGTAGGAATATTATCCTACTCACAAACATGCGATAATTTGAGGTCCAGGCTTTCCTACTCTCTATAATTTGAAGTGTTTATCATGCACATACATGTTGTTTGTTTACATATATGTACAGACCTGTCAATTGTTTACATAAATGAGATAGGAGTAAGTTCGCATTCCAGTCTTCTTTCAAAAATATTAATGAGTCATATTAATGTTTGATTTGTGCTATTAAAATGAATCCAAGAAAGAACAAATGTCTTTGCATAAGTTCCATAACTAAACTCTTGTTATTTTGAACTCTTCACAATTTGAAATTTATCTCTGGTCCCTTGAGTTTCAAATTATCGAGAGTTGACTGTATTAACTATTGTGAAATTCAGCAATTTCACACAAAATTTTAATATTCAAGATAACAACAACAGAACAAAAGATCAAATATAAACCTCTAAGGAAATTCACTTTTACATAATATTACAATCAATTATTACACAAACATTCACTTTGTAATGAGTACCTACCCTGGCATATAAAGTAATATCATAAAACCCGTATTCCCACTGCTGACATTTTTTCAATAAATACAACAACTTGTTCCAATCATGAGCATATATGGCTTTCCAACAGGCAATGTGGAATACTGTCTTCCAATTTTTCAAGGACCTAAAACTTTGATCACGAAGTGTGTCGCCACATCTGTAGGCTTGGAGTGTAGCCAAGTTTCGTTTGCAGATCGTAGATGATTCCCACACCTCTGTTGATTCTACTTTCTTTATCACTTTTCTCTGAAAATTGGTGTAATAAAGTATTCATGATTAAGTGTTTAAAGCTCTTTTAATAAATAGATAACCTTCTACTTAGTTTAAGACTCAAAAGCCTCTATTCTAGTATATTGCCCATTGCCAATTTGTAACTGACACTTGTAATAAGAACTAGTAAAATTAAAATGAATGTGTTAGAAACAAACAAATATTAGTTTGAACTGACATCTCTTCCCTCCACAACTACATTATTGTTAAACACTAGTGTGATCGAGTCCAAATATGAACCATAAACATACAGATTTTTCACTTACCATTACACTCATTGGAATAAAGTGAATCTTTTTCAAATCTTCTTTTCGTAACATGATGGTTATTGAAAATGTAACACTATGGATTAGTCGTTCGACAAAATTATTGTATCATTTTATTTTTAAATGATTTAAATGGAAATTAGGTAAATAAACATACACTAACAAGATGCACAATTTTAATCCAGTTATATCTCAGCACACATGTTTTTGACATTGACACAACACTCAAGGCAAGACAACCGACACCTTGATTTTTAAATGTTTGTTTTATCTTATTTGCTCCACGGTCCTTTAAAAAGTACTTTAATGTAATAGTGAATAGAGCCCAACACCAAATCCAATTTCATCAAATGAATGCCCAGGGTACTACTCTAGGTACCCCAACTTAAACCATTGCTATTAATTCCAAATTACCACCTTTTTATAAAGAGATGTCTCCGAACGTATATTCGAGGTTTTTGTATCTTAATTCTAAATTAAAGACCTTTTAAAAGACCTTTGGGTTAATATGACTTCATGATTGTTTCAAATGTTTTATATAAATAAAAATAAATGTTTCTATTAATTTTAAAGGGTTTTTTTGTTTATTAAGGTTGTTAAATTGGTTTTTGAGTTTAAAATCATTTTTGATTTTTTGAAGGTAGTTGGAAAAATGATGTGGTAAATGTTTGTTGTTATAAGTCTAGTGCTTTTGAGTCAAAGGCCTGCCAAGAGGTAACCTATTTTTGTCCTTTTTTCCTACTCCTAGTTCACCTCATACAAGAAAAAAATCATACTTAGAGATTACTGTAAGGTAGAATTTTTAAAGTCAAAACTCTTGAGTTTTCGCCATTGAAACCTTTTTAAGTACTTTGAGCGTTTAATTTTTGAAAGAGTTGCAAAACTTGTACGTTAGGACGTTAATTATGGCCGCTCTACATTTTCTCTAGAACCTCGCGAGAAACGAGAATGTGGAGATGTGAATTTGCGTTTCCATGAGATTGTGGAGCGCATGCTAGTTTTAAAATTCTATAAAAAAATCGAACTCCACCAAATAAAACACCAACATTTAAAAAAATGCAGCTTATACCTACTATTTAAAGGTACTATATTATTGTCGAACATTATCAAACAACGTGTATATTAAATTTTAAAATATGCAAGTATATAAGGACATACCTTATCAATACGAATCTTATTAACATTATCAAAGAGCTTCTTCAGATGGATTTGAATTAGTTGCGGTTTTTTCGAATTACCCAAAATCTCCAACATATCATCGTTGGATATGAAATAAAACCGTGGAAAAAGTTGTCGTTTCGTCTCTAAATATTTTTCAAGAGCTCTTAGAATTCCATCAAGATTATCTACCATTCCATTTAGTTTATTGTAAACATAAGGAGCTGGTTTATAAAGGCAAGCTTCAATTGCATTTTTACCTGCATTCATGCTAAAAAAATGCTTAATTTTGTAGAGTTCTAATTTTACAATACGATTTTGGATACTAGTTTTATAATAGGTAAATACATCACCCGATTAGTCATTACGAAAGTTACTTATTTAACCTTGGTTGAATTACTTACTTATTAACGTTTTTGTTTTTAAAATATCAAATAATACTTTACAAAAATGACTATAACTTTACATGGAGCCTTCTCGTACAAATTTTAAATTTGTATCCTGAGAGAAGTACTTATACTGTTTTCCACAACAAAAATGTTTATATGTGTTTATTTCTGCTGTTAAGATAGACCATATAAACACACAATTGTACTTGAACATTGTTCAAAAATTGTCTGTTAAGAAAAATCTAGATATGTATCTCACTGCCTCCTCTCAAGCAGCAGGATACGCATAAAGCACTTCTACTACAAAAGAAAAAAATAGTGTACTACATATTGTTTCTTACTTGAAAGTTATCTCAGTCCAATCAGCTGTGAGCCCGTCAAATATCATGACTTCACTTGGCAACTGTTTTCTAATATCTTCACCGCTGAATATACTTTCGAGATATAAATATCGCCGCTGCACTTGAAGTGAAATCTATTGAGAAATTGTTTACTTAAATAAAACCTGATTTTTAGGGCTCCGTAGCAGTTTTGACAAAACGGAATCCTTTTTATACCATCATGTTCATTAGTTTGAATTGTAACCGTCTTTGTATGTCAGTTTTTTTGAATACTGGGGAGTCTAATAATCATGGATTTTCATCCATTAATTCATGAAATTAAGTGGAGTATACTATACATCGCTATTCAATGCTGTAGTATAATTGAAAAAAAACCAATAAGTAATTAAAGGTGACCGCCAAAATTGTAACTTGAACACGCTTAGAAACTTTTTTGTATAAACTGCTCCTGTTAGGTAATCTTATTGACATTTTATAAAATCATGACGGTATTCTCTCAATGTTTTAAAGTCATTGGATGGAGATATAATTATTACCTTCCAAATAAGTAATAATTGTGCCATCCCTTAAACTTCTAAACTGCCAAAAAGAGCCGAACTAATAAGTTGTAGAGCTTAAAAACACTATCAACGAAAATTGTTTTAAACAATATCTATTGAGCAGTTTTTGAAATAAGGGTATCCTCGATTAAATGTTTTTCATTTTTAAGCTTTCGACAACAAGTTTTCGTATATCTACGAAACTTGTAAATTGCGTAATTCTTTACGCATTGGCCGATTTACATAAAATATTTTTTAATTTGAAGTCAAGTAACCTCTATACATTCAGCGACATAGCCCAGAGATTTCTCCCAGTAGTCAACCTCCTTAATAAAAGGCTCCACGTACTTCGTAGATTTCATAGACGATAGCTGTACTTGATGGTCTTCCAGAAACTGAAGAAGGAATAAATTGTCAAAGGACTTAAGAAAAATAAGTCTTGTAAAAAAGAAATGTTGATTTATTTCAAATGAATATTAATGTAATAGTTATTGGTAATAAAAATATTATCATAATAGAAGATGGATGGATATAAGACTAAAGTCACAGAGTTAAGAGAAGCGTTACGCATCTTTCGCCGCGGCCTACGGAAGTGCGAGAAAAGGGGGAATTCTTTATTGTGTGGAGCGAATTACATAATATGATATAAAAGAGTCAGTATGACAGAATTTTGAATTATGGAAGTAAAATAAATATATCCTTACTTTGCTGCCTCCAAAAAAATGTGACAAGTTTAAAAGATAAAAAATAGAATTTATATATAGATAATAACCTGCATAACATCTTCAACATTCTTAACCCTATACATATCACCCTTGTGATGTTGCATTTCGTAACAAGTAGTCTTCCATATTTCTCTGATAACTTTCAAACCATTTTCAATATTAAGCTCCATAGTCGCCGCATTTGATATCTCAGCAATATCTTCAGCATATGCTTGAAAGTTCAGCCTCATTATCAATTCTAATTTAAAGTCTTCTGAATTTTGATCAAATTCTCTATTTAAATATCAGAAATGTTATTAAATTAAGTGATGACATTTGAATTTTGGCCCCTAGAACTTTATTTTTAGGAAGAGAAACAAAACTTTGAAATTTTAGTTTGCAACTACCTCCAAAGTTATCACCCAGCTACGACATTAGGCACAAATTATTGTTAAATTATGAATTTAGAAGGAAAAGGGTGAATTGAATAATACAAAATAATTACAATGTATTTTTATTATATCATTTAAACATTGTTAAGTAATAACGTGATTTACAGACATGTCTAAAAGAGTAAAACGAGATATTTAAAAGTCACTGTTTGAGTTTTATAGATATTTGTACGATTCTGAGCGCGGCATCGCATTATCTTCATAATTTAATCATGGGACAGGTATTATTATAAATATGAATAAATATAAACAACTTTTATTATTATAGACATAGATAACACATTGTTCACCAAAACAAAAATTACAAATATGCACAACGGGACAATACTTACTTAATTTATGTTACTTGGTAAAAGAAAAGACGAATTATGCCCTGTATAATTCCTTGAAATTAATTTGTATATTTCTGTCGTAGCTGCTTGTAGTAATTGTATTTATAAACTAAACAAATTTTCGTGTAACAGTATATTTACAGTACAAATATGTTCACCAAAACTTACACTCCCATAAGGACTTTAATTCTATCCCAATGTCGTTCTCTCATACAAGGATTCTTAAGATCACCAATTAAAGGTAAAGTTCTTCTAAACGCATCCACTTTAACTCTTGTTGTATCGATAATGTCCCATCCTTTATCTTTTAGTTGACGAGATAAACGGTTGAAGTTCCTGTATAGAAAAAAATTGGGATATGAATGAAGATGGATACAATCAGCTTTAGATACAAATTATTTGAAACCACATAAAATGAAATCCTTTAACTTAGAAAAAAAGCCAAGATTATCAGCTACAAGAAAAACAATTATATACAAGGTGTTCAAAAGTAGTTTAGTTTCTACGATAAAAAAACAGTCAATTCTCGTAATCTTGTAAAGCACTTCAAGCTTGAATATAACAATGATATTCACCTAAACAAGAACATAACGTTTTCTTCCATCTCATCAGTCTCCATTTCCCAGAAAGTCTGTGTTTTATATCTCTCCCAGGAGTCCTCCCATTGAAAAGCTAGTCCCCAAACTTCCTCCAACTTCTCTAATTCTTTCTCCATTTTCTGCAGATCCAGATTCACTGGAGTCCTAAAAGTAAATTTATATAAATCAAGTGACTTTTAAATTAAATTATTAAATTATATTACTTGGTTACTGAGTATAAAATAATGTAGGTGCTACGTATAATAATTCATGCAGTACATGATGACATTGAATTGTTTTTAACTATTTGTTGGAGCTATTCTTTACATAGTTTAATGAGTTGTAATTGATAAACTACTAATGCTACTAGCATGAATATTTAGATACAAGACTAAGATAAGCATTTATATATTCGAATACAAAAAAAAACATTAAACACACTTTTTATGTGTTATAATATTATTTCGTAAGAATAATGTCGTATGGTTGTGTTTGTGGTGCTAACTGCTTCTATTACTAATTTATAACAACAATTACGTCAAATTAAAAACAGCAAGTCCATCACGTATCTGTTGTTCTTGAGCCCTAAGTGCATTAAGTTGCTCTCTAAATGCCTTTAATTGGGCCATCGCATCCTTGCCACTGATTTCGGAACTACATGGTGCTTTCTTATAGAAATCGTCACAGAATTCTTTAGCTGCCTCTTTAAATTCCTATTCGACAAAAATGACCAGTAAGAAAGCATCAAGATTTGAATTAGTTAAATAATCATCAGCGTCAAATTAAGAATTTGACACATATTACAATAAATTTTAAATTAGTATTAATATAAAAGATCGGGCTTCAAAATATCTTTTTATTATCTTATTTTCAATAGTTTATTATAGAAATAATTTTAATCATAGTTTAAACAACAATTAGAACGCTAATTGACGCGTTAAAATTGTGACGGCATCAGCCAGTAATCTCATACAAAATCAAAGAAGTTATAACGTTTTGTGCCATAATAAAAAGCGTCGCAGTTGATTTGGCAGTCAAATATCCAACTGCAATAATGCAATTCGAATTTTGGAAGACACATTCGTTGTCATACGAAACTATAATTATTGCTATATACTAATTAATTTTTTTACTAACACTTAATAAATATTTGCATACTAGATTTTCATTATTAAATTCAATAATTAGAAGTTAAATTTGGTTGTCTTTGTTAGTTGGACTATTGTGTAACACCAGAATTTTTTAATTATTGAATTTTTGCATTAATCTAAATAGATTTGTATAAGTCAGCAACGAATATTCTATACGGAAATCTTTTACCTCAGCTTGTTCAAGCAGTTCGGTTTTAAATTTATCTTTGTTAGCTTCTAACAGTTTCTTTGCTTCTTCGAGCAGTGTTAAATAATCACTCCATACGGTAGGTATATTTTCATAACGTGTAACCATATCAGAACTGAGTTCAACTTCAAATTTAGCTAAAATGTATTGAAATATGTTATATGTGCGTGACATAAAACCAAAGTCAGTTAATCCTATGTTATTAACTTTAATTTAATTTATAATTCTAAGCTGTGTATACGGTGCAGGTGGTGAACTCAATAAAACACCCCTTAAAAATTGTGGCGACCGAAGGTAGAACTTTCCGCCAGCGTAAGCCGGTCTCAAGACTTTTAGAAAAGGTAGAACATTCTGGAAAGAAAAGACAAGGACGGATATACTTTAGAAAGGAATAGATGTATAAACGAAAGTTCTCGAATAGAAGGTTCGGGAAGGAAAAGACAGAGATAGATAAATGTTTAGAAAGGGACAGATAGTAAATAAAATAATTAACGAAATTAAGGGTTTCAGAAAATTCTTCCGGGTATATAAATAAGCAGCGTAAGGAGCGCCTACCGGGCAGTTTAGAGTTGAGTGCAGTTCAAGACAGTGAAGCGACAAGTGCGATACGAAAGAGTTGGAAGAAGAGTTTAATAGAAGACAGTGACGAGTTTAGTGGTGAATTTAATGAAAAGTGTAGTGGACAGTTTAGTGAAGGAGAAGTTTCGCGTAGTTTAAAAGGAGGTCCAGAGGCGAGCTACGTGCAGTAAATACTGTGGTGAACACTGTAGCAGCAGAAGGTGTGTCTACTGTCTATTCACAAGATCCACGAACGTCACGCTGAGAGTCCTGGTCTACCTTTTCTTCTTCTCTTGTGTGTATTACTTGATTCGGAAGCTGTTTGTATACTTGACCAATTGATTACCAATTGACATTGACCATGACCGGAGGCTCGCACCGCACTCGATAAGGTACTACTTTTAAGCAGACGCTTAACTGCTAATCTAGCGAGCTACATAGTCCCGGTAAGTGGGTCGTGGGGTACGGGAGTTCCGGGAGAGAGGTCACGGGGGTGATTCTATCCGCAACACTGTGTATAAAGTTATGTTTGAATAATGTGTGGCTTATGTGTATAATCTATCATAGAATGCTTAGTTTATATGTAACTGTACATAAACCCAGTGGTAAATTTTATTATGCCTTAAGAATATTATTCTAATTGTTTCCTTCCCTTTGAACGATTTCCGTAATACCCTTGTGTAAGACTGTCCTACATTTGTTTTTGATTTACTTACTTGTATAGACTTTATTGCGATTTAGGTTAATCGAAAATTATTTTTTGAATAATAAATATTTCGTGACCAGACTAGATTAAAGTACAAATAACATACCCAAAGTATTCATCTTGTCTGTGATAGGGGGAAAAGTCTTTTCAAATGTTGCCACATTCATTATTAGTCTTTCATAAGTGTCTATCGCTGAAGTAAGCTCTTTCAAGTCCGCTGGCATCTATGAAATAACATTATAAATAATATTAACATTCCAACATCTTAACCATAGAGTAACTAGCCTTTAGTGTTTTATACTTAGCGTAAAATAAAGTATTTAAAAAAAAATACACCAGAATCCTATATAAATTAACTATAGTTTTTCATGCAGCTTCCTTTTTGTCAACTATGGACTTGTCGTCTTTGGGAACTTTTGTAGGTACATTAACACCGGCGGCATAAAGAGTATAATCATTCCCTATTTTAAATTTTATGATAACTGGTTCATTTCTAAGGCAGTAAGGCAACACACAAATATACATATGAAGAAACACACTTTTAAGTAAGAACGTAAAGAAGAAGGTTCGTATACCTTCATAGCATCCTCACTGCTCTTCTCAACATAAGCGTAGACTACGTCAATATCGGCTTCCGTTATCTTTCTCAAAAGTTCACCTAACTTTGTTTGCCAAACCAGGCAGTGAGTAATAATGGATTTCTTGAGCTCACTTGAATTCAGTGTAATAAAGTGAATCTGCCGAAATAAGATACGCATCAATAAGCTTTCTGCTAACTTAGAGACATATAACAATTGATTTCGATTTAGTTTGAAAAAAGTTATATTTACATAATTTTCAGTTATAATTATGTCTAATACCTGATTCACGGTTTCTTGAATCTGCACAGCATTAGCTAAATTGCTATAATTAATAATAAGCCCATCAAAATCAGCGGCGGTATGATTTTCAGCTCTGTACTGTAGCATAAATTCATTTTTATCTACTTGCCATATGTGCATATACGGATCCCACATATGTATGTGGTCATATATCAAATCTATATTGTAATCAACCCCTGAAATAATATTATATAAAAAGTAAAACCGACCAAAGGCGTAAGATGACCATACAAGATGAAGGGTTTCGTCAAAAAGATGAATGTCAACTGTCTGTTTATTGGTTACAATGAAGCTTTCATGCGTGCAGGAACGGAGAAAGAATACAATTTCCTGCGGCCGGGCGGCCTGTCGTAAGAGGCGACAAAACAACCCACAGCCAGGTACTAAGGCATTTGCCCGACTGGATGGCTGCCACCCCTGGTCTAAAGTATGTCGCCGTAACAACCTTGAAATGTGTCCCGGCATTAGTGACCAGGTTCCGGTCTCGCTTAAGAGAGCAGCAGCGGATGTGTAGCACCTTTGGTGTTGCAAATGTCCATAGGAGATGGTAACCGCTTTCCATCAAGTGGGCCGTCTGCCTGTTTGTTGAACTCCTACAATAAAAAATAATAAAAAAACTAACTTGACAGAAAGGTATTTATGATATCCCAGATAAGTATATAGGATATTTTATTCCTGAAATATATTATAGTTTCCTCGGTAAAATCAACAAAAACTGATTCGTGGGCACAATAACCTAAAATCAAATATTTACCATCATCAATCAAAGCCTGAAGTTTATTACAGTCAGGGTCTACTTGCAACGCTTCACAAAATCTTTTCAAACCACCAGCAGGCAAAGCGAATTTCTCAAACAATCTAGGCACAGTACTCAATATATGAACAATCTCTTCAAACACAGTCGTAAAAGTGTCTAAAATTTCATGACGGTTAGGTATAAAGATGATATCTTTGCCAGTTAAGTAAAGATTCATTTTAATTAGAGGAGCCGGCGCCATTGTTCCTGTAATAAATTATACAATCAAATAATTATTTATTTAGATAAATACTACTTGCTTATGGAAATTAGCTTACCATCGCCATGCACACATTTATATAAGTTTTGCATTGTAGTTTTTATAGTTAATCTAAGGGCGTCTTCCAGTGTACGATCGAATCTTCGCACATACTTCACCCAATATTCAGCCATCTAGGAACAAAAGTTCACGTGTTAAGATCACAGTTGCCTCTGTGACTATCTAATCAGTTTTTCTATAGAAACTCCTTGAAATTGCTTAAATAGTAATTATTAAATATTTATTATTTTCAATAGGAAATAAATAATCTATTAAGTGCGTGGTATTTTTGATAATAATAAAAAAATATTTCAAATGGTATAAAATCAAGTAAACTGTAGGGTTCCGCAGTGCTGACGAAAGTCAATTATTATCGTGATTTGGGCATGGAACCTTCAGAAAAAACTTTAATTTAAAACATAGATATTCACAAAATTTTTAAACTGATTTTATACCAATATATTTTTCATAAAAGTATTATTATTAAAAAAGAGGTAGGGGGGGGGGGCACATTTTGGAGCCTTATTAATAGTGTATATCTTTCTATTTGTTGACTTAAATAAAAGAAATCACTATGAATCGTCATTATGATTTTAAAACCTGTCTAATGTCAATCTACACGACATCATATTGAAAATGTCTATCTTTAAATTTTAGTCGCTATTGCATATCACCATTGGGTAGCGGTGTACAGAATAGCACAACATCAAAACCAAACTTAATAGACCTGAGAGTTACTAAGAAAAAAAATCCATACATAAGCGAATAGACGATTTAAATGGGTTCCGGTTTTGCCAAATTGGTTACGGAACCTTTCACTTATCTCGCGGGAAGGAATTAAAAATAAATCCTTTTTTTTAATTCTTTCTCTAAAGCACTATAACACTGCATTTCATGAAAGAACCGTCTGGGAGTCAACAACCCGGGCGAGTTACTTAATTAACTTATATTCATGTATGAAGAGGGGCACCACATATTTGAAGATGCTTTTTTTTACCTACGTAATGTTATGGGTCTTTCGCATTCTCGCGAGAACGTGTCAAAAATTATGTACTATGTGAAACGAGTTCCTGTTTTTGTACCTCACGTCGTCACATTCTCGCGCGATCTACAAATTCCCGCGAGAATGTAGAGCAATTATTAAGAAATTGTTTGTTTCGTTATAATTTATTTGAAAAATGATTTCTATTTTACCTGTGAAATATACGACTCAAATCCTTCATAAACGATTATAATATAAATTACTATTTCTTTGTACATGTCCAATATTTTTTCAGCGGCCGCAGCCTCCATGTCTCGTATGAGTTGTCTCAGTTGCTTAATTTCAAACACATTATAAATATCAAATTCAACAAACGGCGTATCGCAGATCTTTTCCATTATCTTGATCAGATTCAAATTACAGTTCTTGTAAGTTGTAAGGAAGTCTTGTAACTGTAAACACAGCAATTAAATTCCAACCTATTAGTAATTATATTGCTTCATTCACTTATATTCTCCTTTCAAATTATAGTTACTGTAAAAGCAATATAAATAACAAATTTAGGATTAATATAATAAATAAGGAAAAATCATTCTGATATTTTCTTATCAATATCTATATACACGAGAAAGTAAGCTTAAGTATAATAGATGATATAAAATTGGTAAGCTGCATAAACGCCGAACTTACTTCACCAATTTGCGTCACACAATCAGCAATGTAAGCATCGGACATCGTTGATGTCCATGTTAGCTTTAAAATTCCCGGCTGTACCTTCTTCTCGCAAGCCTATAAATTGAAATTAGTGACTTAAATCCACTAACAGTAATATTGCATAGTATAATATACTTGAATATACATAGATATTAATAATTAATATGACAAATTATATAAATAATAATAACACTAGCTAAATAGAGAAATTATGCATTTCTATATTTAAAACTTGTAAAATCACTATAAAATAAATGATACTTGCAGGATACTGATAGGTTTTTTAGTAATAATGATGTGTTTCTGTGAGAAATGTGTTCGAGTTGTCAATAGACCTACAATGTGGCTGAGTTAAATTAGACATCCTAAGGCTGTATGGACTACGTTCTTTTGTCTGACGTTTTGACATAAGGAGAACCATCTCTGTATATCTTAGACTAAGGTATATAGTCTAAGCTGTATATGAAGAAGTGTCCATCGAAATGCATTAAATTAGGTGGTGTCACATTAGCATCAGTGTGAATTTTAAAGAAAGCCTCAAAAGTTACTGAAGTAGTTAGCTACTCTAGTCGCCTCTACCCTCCATAGTTTGATGAAGATAATTACAAAATCATCAATTTAACTGTTAAAGTCAACACTGTCAATAGTGTCAATGGGTAATTTACACTGTTTACACGTAATTTTTTTATTATCCATTGTGTTTTGATTAGATTATTTGTTTAGATAATATTTTAATACCTCTGAAACTGATGGAATTATTAATATCTGCATTTTTCTTATTTTAAGTTTATCATTATGAATCTAGGGGATCCCGATCTTGAACTAGTCGATCCTACTCCTAATATTTACGCGCTCTTTATTAACTTTGATAAAGAATTTTTTTGGAGCAAGCTGGCCAGCAGAGCCGTTGTACGATGGAGCAAAAGAATGTATTCTTGTGCTGGAATATGTTCGTGAGTATTCAGATTAAGCGCACTTTAAAAAATTGCAACCACTATTATAGATACCATTATTGTTATCATTTGAATCATAATTGGTTGATAAAATTTAAAAACATGCATAGTTGAGATGTACAGGTAATGAGCAGTCTTTCCGTTGTAAATATTTTTTTTACATCAGCTGTCTTTAGGTATTTATTTAATATTACCATATAAGGGTCAAGAGACAAAAATAAATGTAAAGTTTTGTAGCCTTATAAGTATTAACAGTTGAAGGCAATGTTTCAATAATGCACGGTAGGTCTGAGTCCTCTTCAATCTCATTAAATTTAATATAAACTTACATATTTAATGGTAATAAAATAGTTAGTACAGTTAATTATAACAAGTATACATAAATGTTTGTTTGTTCAAATAAGGTAGTTCTAAATCTTAGCTGCATTGTAAACATATGCAATTTTTGCAGTTATGAAGGCAGAGGAGGTCTCTGTGACATAGGTCTAAGCGAACCACTTCTCAAGCTCCGTCCACGCAAAGACCTGATAGAAACTCTCCTCCATGAAATGATCCATGCATATCTCTTTGTCACATGCAGAGACCAGGATAGAGATGGGCACGGACCAAACTTCCAATCCCATATGTATAGAATCAACAAATCTGCTGGCCTCAACATTAGCATATACCATGATTTTCATGATGAGGTTGGTTTTATCTCAATTTTTATTAATTTGAAATTTTTTAAGTGAAACTTCTTTAGAATCATTGTGATTTGAAACTCCATGAAACAAAAAAGTGACACTAAAAAGAAATAAACACATAAATCTATAAGACTAAGCCTGCAAAAGAATGAATACATTATATTTAATAATTTAAATACTATGCTCATACAGATAGTTGGAAATGTTTTGAAGTTTTTTGTTAATATTCAAATTTCATGTTTTAAAGCTTAAATATATTATAATGATATAATACATGAAATGTGACATCACAAAATTTAGAATCCCTCCCACCACTTGTCACACTTTGTTTCACTTCTACTGTGTGTGAACTGCACACACTCCATTTTTTTATTATATGAGTTCAGCAGACAGGCAGATGGCCCGGCTGCTGGAAAGAGATTACTATAACCTATTGACATTTCTAGCATCCACATGGGCACATCCACAATATCATTGTATATCTAATTATATATGTATATCTGTATATAGTAGTTTATTTATATTTTATTTTTAATAATATTTGATTATGATTTTATTACTTTTATTTCAGTTTAGTACACTACCTAAAATCATATATTTAAATTTCCTTTAAAACCTCTTTAGACACTGGGTTGCCTGGAAGAGATCTCTAGAAGTGATAAGGCTGCCCATTGTTCTAATGCAAATGTATCCATATCAATTGTCTAGATTTAAGTTTATGGTGAACAATAAAGAGTTTTCATTAATTCATTCATTCTTTACTTGCTGTATTTTTACTGCATTATGAATGGTATAGGTTTAGTACATTGAAATTTTTCTAATGGGACCTAAAATCCTCAAAACGAGTTCTAAAATTAGACTAGTTTTAAATATTTTTGTAATCTTCATATTAAGAGGAAAAAGCCCCACTAAATTCAATTTTATTTCTCACATGAATATGTATCAATAAACAAAACTGAACTGTGAATTCAAAATGAATCTCAAAAATGAAGTGAAACTGCTCTCTGTTTTCTATAATGATAGGATCATAAATTTTTGGAATTTTTGTCTTGTTTGCAAAAGTGTAGCCACTTCAGAGCTTATTAGAGAATAGGCTCTGAAATGGCTAAACCAACTTCAATTAAATTTTTCAGGATTAAAATATGGATAATATCCTAAATTTTCATATATATTCCAATTCAATATCTTGCAAGGTTAAGAGATATAAAGATATATAGCTGTAATCTCACACCATTGAAATAAAAAATAAAATAAAATAATTAAATATAGGGAATAGAGTACTGTAGTTAATTGTGTGTATATTAATAAATTAATCAGTTATCATATAAATTAAAAAAGTAATAAGATGTATTGAAGGAGGATAGGAAGAGAAAAATCAGCTTTTTACATTAAAAGCAAACAAGTACTGAAATGACTGTTTAATATACTGTTTTTAAGATTTAGGTATCTTGAGTAATATATTTTCTAATATTTTAGGTGAAGCTTTATCAAACACACTGGTGGCGATGCAATGGACCGTGCCAACATCAAAGACCCAGATTCGGCATTGTCCGTAGAACAAATAACAGAGCTCCAGGCAAATCAGATTGGTGGTGGTCCAGCCATCAAAAATTATGTGGAGGTGTATTTATAAAAATCAAAGAACCAGAGAACTTTGGTAAAAAAGGTGCAGCAAAAATTAGTAAAGCTACTTCTGATATTACTAAGTTTATAACAAATGAAAATAATACAGGAAACAAAGGAACAAAACCAGTTCTAAAAGACTCTAATAATATAAGAACACTATCAACTATTAAAATAAAGTCCAATGGCCCGAGTACAGTGGTTATTACTAAGAATAATGTTTTTTTCAATCCTCAAGTTGTAAAAAATGATAAACCTGGGTGCACACGTGATGATGTTGGGCAATTTCTTACCAATAGGAAGAGAAGCGCCTCTGTGGATGTAACTGAACAAGTAAGAAACATATGGGCAAACAAACATTTAGCTCTAACTCCCCCTGCGAAAAGTAAAGGTATCATGCAGGGAACAGCTAATAGTTCTAAAAATAAACAAAACATAGAAGCAGTTACTCATCCAGAGGAACCCAAAAATAAAATTGTTAAAATTGACGAGTCATTTATAACCAACGCTAAATCTATTCTTAAGGATGCTTATGGAAAAGATTATGATTTAAAACTCTCGGATAATAATAAAATTCTAGTTACTGAAGTAAACACACCAACAACATCCTGTAACATTGCAAATGGAATATGGAATCAAAGTACAAATATGAGAAATACAGAAACATCATCCAAGAATTTGGTTGATTGTCCAGTTTGTTCATCTAAAGTTGATAGTGATATAATAAATAGACATTTAGATGAATGCTTAAATAAAGAAGTTATTGAGAAATTGAATAAAGAAAGTATTCCAGTAGCTAGTAAAGCAAATAATGTAATCAATTCTAGTATGAAACCCAAACAAAATACATGGCAAGATGTACCCAAATTTAATATAACTAATAATGATATTAAACTAGAAATGCCGGCATCTATAGACTTATCTTTTGCTGACGAATTATTAGGTAAAAATCACAAAGCTCCTTTTTCCGAAACTCGTCATACAATTAATACTTTAGATACTGATATGGGTAGCCATGCTGAAACACTAACTGATTTACTCCAACCTGATTGTAGTAAAAATTTAGATATAGCATTTATTCACATTCCTAATGAAACACACTTTAAAGTAAAAAAGGATGCTAATAAAATAAAAACAGATAAGGGTGCACTTATAAAAGATGAAAAAGCAGTTATAGAACAAAACCTAAAAATAAAAGTAGAAAATTTAAGGACAGAAATTGCCTGTCCATGTTGTGGGAAGCAAATAAATGTATCAATAGATCAGCATTTGGAGGAGTGCTTAACATTCTTTAGTAATAATAACACTGTGCCTAACGAAGGTGCTAACGTAATTGATACTATTGTGTTAGATGCTGATGAGGACGAATTTGATGAAACAATGACTTTAAATGCTACTGGGACTAAGTTCCCATGTCCCTGTTGTCTAAAAATGATTGAAGAAGCTGACATGAATAATCATTTAGATGTTTGCTTGAGTTAACTTTGCATTCAAAAGATTGAGGATCAGTTTCTTCTTAAAAATATAATTCTCTGCACTAGATTAAAAAACCTGTATCGCAAAGTGGAAAAAATTACTTTATTCCCAGGAATGGCTAAATCTCCAACATATTTAGCGTCATAACATTAATGCAAGCATGCTAAATGTGACGTCAATTGTGATAGAAATGAAAACAATATTAATTTGAATGTTTAATTTGTTAATTAATTATAATTTGATGAGAGATTGACTTTAAATGCTACTGGGACGGAGTTCCCATTCCTCTGTTGTCTAAAAATGATTGAAGAAGCTGACATGAATAATAATTTAGATGTTAATTAAAAAGATTGAGTACCAATATGGTCCTTAAAATACAAATCTCTGCACTATATTAAAGATCATGTATCACTAAGCAAAAATAAACACTTGCAGGCCATATAAATAGTCTATTCTCAGTGAGTAAACCAGTGGTTTTTAACCTTTAAGTCATGAGGGACTATTTTACCAAATTTCTGTCTTCCCAGGGACCACCCAGTCGGTTATATATATGTATAGATTCTATGTATTTGTGTCTATCTAATAAAGCACGTATAATTTTAGAACTAGCATGCATTTATTTATTATTTTAAAAATCTAAAAATATAACTTATGGATTTTAATTTTAATGAGATTTTTGTGATTGCATTCTCTTTGCGCGGTTTGCGTTGTGATGACTCGACACAACACGTCACGTTACTTGTTTATTACGATGGCTTTGCGGACCACCGGTTAAGAACCACTGGAGTAAACCATGGGCATTACATGTGACGCCAATTATGATAGAAATAAAAATAAAAGCAATTTCCATGTTTAAATTGTTAATTATGTGATAATAAAACTACGTTATAACGGTTTTATGCGCGGTATTTTATTTGATTTTCATTCTGACATTTCGGCCACTTTTTATTAGTCTTTATCACGGAAGACAAAGATGTATGTACCAATGAGTAATGCTAAGTTTCTATTCAACCTATCTATCGCCAACTTGATCATTTTAATTATTTATTTAGTTTATTTTTTTAATTGTTATTATTTACTCTACGGGTACCGTTAAAAGGTAGTTTTATTGTGTGTACTAGTCGAGAAAATTTAAAACATTATGATGTGATATTAAAATAAATATTATTGTGTATTGCATGTCTTTCTCTTCCTATTCTATATATTGTATTTAACAGTATGTATTTTATTGAAGTGAAACTTCTTTAGAATCGTTGTAATTTCAAAACATGAAATTACAGCGATGAAACGAAAAAGCGACACTAAAAATAGATAAACAAATAAAATTCAACCTTATTTAATTCGAAATAAAACACATTTCTCTTTACCCGTTAGTATTAGTATTCACTTTAAATAAAACTAAAAAGTGTATACTTAAGTATATTCTTTTAGACGTAGATACAGAAACGTACGTACATTGAATTTTGAACTTTAGGTAGTGATTTAAACGTAATTTAGATTGAATTATTACAAATAAGGGTCAAAACATCTAAGAACAAAGATGTATATAATAAAATAGAAATGGGAAAAAGTGTGTGTGTTGTGTTCACACTTGTCTACTAAGCGTTGTAGATATAATTGTTCGTTTGTATCACAGATCATAGAAACACCTATAATCTGTGGTGTGTATATTTTCTAAGTTTCACTTCTACTGCGTGTGAATTGCACACGAACACAATTTTTTTTATTAGTTATAGTAGTTTTAACAGTACGCTATTGCCGGGTTTTTAAATATCGTTTTTTTACCTTAGCGTTGATGGAAATTTGACATAGTTTGTATGGATTTTATGTCAAATTTTAACTAGTAGCAAGGCAAAGAAATGAATCGTAAATATAGAAAGCCGGCGTAATTATATAATAAAATAATCACTTACCGTAATGAGTGGTTTAAACAGCAATCTCTCTTCATCAGAAAGCGAATCCAATATCTTGTTATATCCCTTCACGACGGCTAATACACTCTCGTATACATAAAGTGTGGTTTTTCTGTTCTGATACACCTTTGAAAGCAATTTTTTTTAAATAAGAGAGAAAGAAAATATAACAAGGTATACGTATGGATGTATTTATATGAAGAACTAGGATATGGCTGCGACTTCGTCTGCGCTTGACTTGAAATTGCCACGGGATTCCCGGGACACAAAATACCGCAGTATTTGAAAAAAGAATGTAAGCTATCGTTTTAGTATAAATTTGGTCGGAATAAGCTAATTTTTACGCACCCGAACAAGTATAAACCGCTCCCGGCAAAATTCCCCCGGGATTCTCGGAACAAAAAATATCACACATTTTATTACATTTTTGCTATCGATCAGTAAAAAAATCACATTGGACTTCGTTTTTTAATCTCGCCATTTTAAATCATTCCCAGAAAAAATCCCGCGGGTTTCCCAGGATAAAAAGTAGCGCAGAGTTACGTCTAAGAATTAGCTGTCGGTCAGCGAAAACTGCACCGAAACCGGCCCCGTAGTTTTTACGTGAATTACGAAACAAACAGACAAGAAATCTAAAAACATTGCATCGTGTTCTCCATCGGTTATATAGTCTATTCCAGTTGTTTTTTTTTTAATAGCTATACAGACACGCCATGTTTAGAATTTTATAATATTATAAGTAGATTATATACAGCGGTGTGTCATAAATTATTTGAAGTTTATGCATCTCATACATGCTTGGGTTCTCTATTATGTCTTCCTATGCATCCAAAGGTTGTCAGCGGCCATTTTCGCAGATTCGTATGACGAATATAACAGAAGGATCAAAATAAAGTGGAACTTTATGCCATGTCTAACAACTACCAGTACATCTAGACAATACTACTACTACTACTAGTCAATTTTACTAAGAGATTCTCCAAAGGCGCCCGCTTTAGGTCCTTTGGTAAAAATAGCTGTCGTTAACGGATTGAACGCTTTTCGTGCCTACTTGGCAATAAAGAACAACTTATTGAAGCTTACTCATTAAGATTCGATTTTCATATCGCCCCCAGTATGGAAATTTTATGAGGAGTGAAATAATACAAGTGTTATTTTTTTTCTTTTAAACCATCCCTGTATTGGAGCGTTAAAAAAAACAAATCTGTCAGGTTGTTGTTAATTAAATATACTTGTTAATCTGAATGTTAATGTTCACCTCTCCTACACGAGGTTCTTTACCAAGATGAGTTTTAGCGAAACTACTATTTTATTTGTCAGGCGCTATGATGTGACTTATATGGTTTTAGACTTTAATTAATATGGTTGTTAGTGTGTTGTGTTTTCTAAATACTAATCGGTTTCATAATTCAATTGGAAACCTGTAGAAAACGATGATGTCCGAGTTGATATTTTAGTAAACAACTTAAATTTTGTACTTATATCATTACCTGATATGCGTGCATTGGTATATCCAAACCCAGGTTTTCCCAATGAGCAGCTTCCTTACACAATTCCAATATATTCCTGTTGAAAATGAAGTTAGAATTTAAGTAGAAAAACTTTTAGTACCCAAGCCAACAACTTTTCTAAAAACAGTTTCTCACACGTCAATATTACACTCCATCAGTCCTGGATTTTCAGCGCTCTTTCTCATCAGAGTTCTGTTCAACCCTGCACCACATTTCTCATCAAGATTGTGCTGCGAAATAAATTAAAAAAAAAATCGGCATGGAAGCACATTGTATATAATATCTGCAAGCTAAATAAGTTACGCAAGTATTCTTTTAACAAACTTAATATAAAACGCATTTCAATGAAACATAAAAAGACATCTGGAAATGTGTATGTATTTATTATTATTATATATTGTATGTATGTATTTATTATTATAATGTGTAAGTCATGGTGTGGCCATCCCCGCAAGTGTAAAGTCACTTCTGGCAATTCTCTAGTGATGTGACGTCACATACTATGCAGTAGATATCGATATTTTTTTCGTACGCAACAATTTAAAGTAAAACCATTACCACCTTTTTATTTCAAGTAATATTTTCAAACGCAACCATATCTAGCGTCTGACTAGTGACTGACAGAATATTTATAACCATCGGGTTTTACCTGCGATAATGTTATGATTATTGACTGTAGCCGAATGCGTCTTTTTAAAGCGTTAAAAATAACGCCGTTCTAAAATAGCCACTTTAGTGTATACACGACATACGTTATCTGACAATATCTATGTAATGCCATTAACAATCAAAAACAATGTCTCTCTTTTCTTTCAGCACATCCCAATTAATTGGAGTCGGCACAATATGTCTTCCTTCCACACTCCTCTATTCTGACATACATCTCCTGTCACACCACAAATCATCATATCATCCTTAACTTCAATATCGCATCGCAAACAAGGCATTACACCTATCGCCACATTTGCGTGAAACGGCCTGTAACTCATCCCAGATGAGGTCCCACCTTTAATGAGCCGAATTATAATTTATTTAGTACTTTCAGTCCGCGACAGGTCGAGATGACAATTCTCTAGTGATGTGACGTCCGTCACATACCAAGCAGCGGATATCGATAATCTTTTAGGTATACAAGAAAATGAGAGTAAAATATTATCACCTTTTTATTTCAAGTAATATTTTCAAATGCAGCCCTATCCAGTGTCTGACTGACAGTATATTTATAATGCTACTGCTTCATCTGGTATAATATTATAGTTATTAAACATTTTACGCAGATGTAGCGATGGGCTTATTGCGTTATTTGTGATACGATATTGTTAGTTATTGTAAATTAAGTTAAATAGCACTTACTTATGTTTAATAGCTATTAGTTAACGGCGTTATTTTTAACGCTATAAATAAGACGCATTTGGCCAAGTACATAACTATAACACTATCACAGGTGAACTCCGAGCATAACAATTGTATATTCGTTGATGTCACGATTGTCTAATACTTTTCTGGTTTATACTCGTGTTTGAGAATGAATTATATTTTTTTTATTTTAACACATGACGAAGAAGCAACCGCAGTCATTTCCAAAACACTACTATTAAAACAAGTACTAACGTTAGCAAGACTGATATCGATAAACGTGATCGATACAGACTCGTGCAGCACTAAAATTAAGACAGCGCGGGCGTTGTGCGGGTGTGCGGGGCGTCCTCCCCTCCACGACTGGCCTCATATCTTGACTGCCACGTTGACTTGTCGCGAACTATGTATTTAGGTGTATAATTATTAACTATATTAAGTATAATTTACCGTCCATGAAATCCAAAGCTCCCGGATAGCTACTTCTATCGCACCCATCAACCTGTTGACGTGCAGCATCACATCTTCGGAGTTCGAGCACGGCATCAACCAAACCGAGGCGTCCGTCATAACCTACATTAATGAGATAAGTTCAATATTCGAACAGCTATATTTTGTTGTTGTCGGCATTAATTACTTTACTAATTCCACGGTAGAAGCCGTTCAGGCACTTCGGACTCGAAGTGCTCGAATATGTCCTACTTACATTCCGGATTAAAAACATTCTACAGAACATTATGTTATCGAGCGATATACTGAATTTATTTATTGTATTTGGTTTCTGTAAAAATATAACACTCGATAAAAATGAACAGTTATTGTAAAATATGCATTGTTTTAAACAAGTATGTACATAATAATAATAATAATAATAATAAACCCGCAGGGGGGCTTTGTGGCGAAGCCTTAGGTGACTAGCGACACCTTGGACCTGACTCCGGGAGCCAAAGCAAGGCCCCCGCCTCCGTGCTTGCCTTAGCCAGCCGGCACGGAGTGGAGATCGCTAGAGCTAAGACTCAAGCTCCAGGGGTGGAAGTAATAAATGGCATCACGTCGGAAGCAGCTTTGTTGATCCCGCAGCCCACCTCTCGACACCCCTTAGCCACCACATGCAATGAATGGCGTCTCACCGTCTGCCCATTTTATGCACGTTCCCCGAACATTCCGACGGGTAGACGCCATAGTCCCAGATCTCTAGTTCCATTAGCAGTTCATCCCAATAGCCCGGTACCTTTTGTTCTCGTTCCCTACAATAGTCCTACACTGACCGGGGCTTGTCTTTGGGTCAGTGTCACGCCACATTTACATTAAATTTGTCAAGGGGCCTCATGTATTGGCCTTCCCATGTCCCCACGCAAGCCCTCCAAAAGTCCGGGCCATTTTTACGGCTTGTGGTCTATAGAGACATACAAATAATCGTAATAAAGATAGTAGTAGTATGTCATCTTTTAATTAAAGACCATGTATTAAACAAATAAATGAAATGAATTGAATTGATTAATAATGTTTTTTCAAGATGTTTTAAGAACTCTATTGTTTGGTGTCCTTCAAAAATCTTAAATTTACTTAACCTGATATTGGTTATAACAGGTAGATACCTACAACATGTGACAAGGATGTGTACCTACGTAGTTCTTTTGCCGGCCATTGTGGCGGAATACACAAGAAACAAAATTTACCTTTTTCAAATAAACAAGTCTGTTCTTTCTCATCTTGAGAACGGCTGCTCTGCCGGCAAAGGATGGCAGATCGGCTGGATACTGGCTCCGAGATTCCACCATGTCTTTTTTGGCCTCTTGGACTTCATTGCTGAACATCGCCCAAACCTTACAGTGAGACAGTCAATTTAATAAAAAAAATAAATAAATATAAAACGTGCATAATTCTGTGAAAAGTTTATTGTCATTATTAATTGTAAATATTATATTAATAACAAAATGTTATTAATAAGAATTGGTTAGTTAACGATAACCTAACCTAAACGATGTGCCTTACGTTAAGACCATTCTTCTTACATGTTTTACTGCTTACGGATTTGTGTATCATAGCAAAAGAAGTAAGATTCTATGGATTATGAATTTTGTTACTTTGTCTGAAACACCTTGATAGAAAAATAGTTCACGGAGTTAGATACGATCTCAGCACCAGCATGTTCACGATGCCAGGAGAACGAGTTTCTTTAGGGATCATATGTACAGTCTACCGTCGTAGTATGAAAAGTTTCGACAGTTTTCAAATCGATTCATTTAACGTTCTGCGAGCACATGTTACCTTTTCAAACTAAGTCACAGAACACCGTTCCTCAGAAAATTATGTTTAACTATTTGTAATAAAGTTTAAAATTACTCAGATCAAAGCTGTTTGATTTTCTATTTTGTCAAAGAAAACTGTTTGGAGATATTTTTTTTTAGCTGGAGTTCAGCAGACAGGCTGACGGCCCATCTGATGGAAAGCGGTTACCATCGCATATGGACGTTTGCAACACCAGAGATGACAATAACGCGCTGCCGGCCTCGAAAAAATTTTGTGACACCCTTTTTGAAAAACTCCATATCGTAGTGCTGTGGAAAACCTCGGCTGGGAGCTCATTCCAAATCCCCACGGTACGGAAGAGAAACGTTCTACAGAACCGTTGCGTACATGAGCGAAGCGGCTCAAGGAATTGGGGGTGAACTCCCAAGCGATGACGAGCGGTGCGATGGTAGAAAGAGGACGAAGGCACCAACTAAACAGTTCTTCGGAACACTTCCCGTTACACAGCCGCTAGAATACGCAGAGAGAAGCGAGGATCCCAATACTCTTGGAGGTGGTAAGGGGAGTTCCTTGGAACTAAAGCGCTAGCTCAAGTAGAGTTTTTTTTGGCAGAGAATACGCAGACCTGTGTTTTCTTGGGGTTGAAATGGACAAGGTTTTGTCTCTCCCCCATTCAGAGGGATTCATCTCTCTAAGGAATATTCTACTTCAGACACAAGTTTAACCCAACTTTCCTCCACAAATGATCGAGGGACGTTTGCACGACCAGAGTACTGCGCATCGCCAGTGCTGTCATCCGCATAGCACTGAATGTTGCGAATAGACAGCGTATCATTGATATGCAAGATGAACAACGTTGGCGATAGCACACAACCCTGAGACACACTAGTGTTGATGAGCTTGATACTAGAGCAGCAGATATGAAACCTTTTTACTGGTTTTAATATTTATGATAAACGTAGTGATTATATCTTCTTTGCTTCTTATTGTTAATCTCAGTGTCTGTCATTGTCAATGTAGCAATTTTATTTTTTCACGATCGATACTTTATTAACGTAATATTTATTTACTAAAATGTTGGCAATATTGTTTCTTGTACTCATGCAAGCAAAAGTCGACTTTAAGCTGACGAACCTTTTCATATCGCGACTGTACATAAATATCAAAGAATTTGGAGATAATCGCAGAAGTAAGATCTATTTACATTTATTCTGCACATTTCGTCTGTCTCTAAGTTTAAACGATTTGTTGTTGCTTTTTTTTGTAATCCTAAGAAAAATTTGCACCCCTCCTATGAAGGGTCACATGATTTGCATAAGCAAAACATGTGTGAGTCTTGTATCCTTGTTTCATCATATTTATGTACCATAAAAAGGAAATGAATGGTTTTGAATGATACCGATATCAATTTGTTTGACTGTTTTATAGTTTTGAATCTATCTTTCGTCCTGATTAATGATTTTCTCTTTTATTACTAGTTTCTGCATCTCTGCTTTATGTACCTACTATTTTACGAACTACGTAGACTTATTGTCATAAGTGCATGTAAATATTTCCATCTGTCCACTTTTATGGTGTTGTTATACATATATTATTACCTCTGCAGTTTTCCTTTTGAAAATACGCTTCAAATTCTTTCTTTTAGAATAGTTGTTAAGAGAGAAAAGTGCAATCACTGCTTCTTCGACGTGGTTGACTCCTTCGAAAACAGATTCCACTAGATTTTCTATTATAATCTGAAAGCAATAGTAGTTGATGATCTGTTAACTGTAAGAGCATATTTATCAAATATTTTACAGAACAATTGATTTACTAACAAATTACACGACCCAACTTTTTTTAATTTTTTTATTGCGAAGTTGACAAGAAGGCAGACGGCCTAGATCATGGAAAGCGGTTACCGTCACTTATAGAAGTTTGAAACAGGGACGAAACCAACGCGTTGCCAGACATGAGGATGGAATGCAGTGGAAGAGATAAGAGGGATCAAACAACAGAAATGGAATATGGGATTATAATAGTGGGAAAATTAAATAAGGGTGGGAGGAAGTTCATCGCACGAAACACAATTCACATGAAACCCGCACAAGGCGGTTTCACGTCACGCCAGTATTCTGTGTAAACTTAATGATATGATGCAATGCTGGCTGAGTCTAGATTTGTCATAATTTTAATTTTATCCATGAAAGTTTTGACAATATGACTAGTGGCGTTTACCTCAATATCCTTAATAACAGTTCTAAACTGCAGTATATCGTCGTACCACGACGGTGCTTGAACATCAAGAATAGAGGCCATCACCCGCCGTACATTGTCCAGTGCGTCGTGGAACATGTGCTCGATTTGTTCACATTTAGCTTCGAATACCTCCCCACGCGCTCCGGCGAACATTGGTTTATTTATGTTCTCCAATTCGTCAATCCTTGAAAAAAAAATATTAATCAACATATTTAATTCACCTTCATGATTTTTATTAGGGCAAATTTTCCTACGAAAATACACACACAGCCTTCTCTATTTTAATAATTCACCGGACGCTACTGAATTTTTATTTCGGAGCTTACTTTAAAATACTGACTAATGTGCACTTATTTCGTCCAGGTATCCTATGATATTGTGAAAAAGTAAAAATGCCCATAAAGGGAGTCAAAAAGTCCTTACATATCCATATGGGAAACAAGACTATGTAACACGTATTTTTTTTATTGCTGAAGCACAGCAGACAGGCTGACGCCCCAACTGCGATGGAATATGGTTACTATCGCCTATAGAGATTAGCAATACCAGAGGTGGTGCCAATGTGCTGCCGGGCTTGAAGGAGAAACTGGAACCTGGCCACTGATGCCAGAACACAACTTAAAGTTGTTATGGCAGCATACTCTAGACCACGGGTAGTAGCGATCCAGTCGGGCAAATGCCCTACCTAGCTGTGGGTGGTTTTGTCGCCTCTTACGACAGGCCTCTCCAACGCAGGAATTAGTAATCTTTTTCAGTTCCTGCACGGAGAAAGGTACAATAAAGTGGTACGTACTCACCTTCCAAAAATAATCATACAGTTACAGACATCAAGCATATCGAAGCACCTTTGTACGAATGAGTCTATGTAATTAAATATTGACCCTGTGTCAAGCTCCCAACTTCCAGGATTAGCTTCGTTATGAGCCTCGGCCATTACGTCATAAATCTCTCTATACCTTTTACAACAGTCAATACATTTCGAAAATTCGCCAAGAGCCCTCTTTGTTTCTCCTTCAAAGAGTTCGTCGAGTTTAATGTAATTCCTGCAGAGAATTATAATTTGGTTGCTCAAAGCCTTGAAGAGGTTAGTGATGCGAGTTTCAGAGTTGTAATTTGGAGATTCCATCCAAATGAATCTGAATAAATTAATGATTTGTGGCACATGCTTAGCTATTTCGTCGGGGTCGATCACGCATTCAAGAATCGCACAAGGTTGCTTGATAACTTGCAGATATTCGATGTTAGAGGTGGCTTCGTCGATCTTCTGAGTGATCTCCTCGCATAGAGATTGGAATTGGTGGATGAAGGTAGAGTGTGTTGTAACTAGAATCTTGGTGATGTGTTTCACTGCGGGGTTTTTTAACTGGTATGCCAGAGCATTGAGGTTCTCATCTGGAAATAGGAGTTTTCATTACCGTAAGTATGTCAAAACTTTTACTTACTTTTGTTGCTTATAAATGAAATGGTGATAGCTTAGATGCCAAATTCTTTATCTATTTATTTATTACTTCCCAATTGGCCAAGTATTTATTCTGTAGGGTTTTATAAATGTTTGTATTAATAGGCAAAACTATACTTTTTTGATACTCCAGCCCCCTGTGTTTGACACCCTGTTAATTTATTTAAAATATTAAGGAATCCTAATATTTTTAATTTTGTAGCTATACAATAATATATTATTACCTTGGGTGTGACATAAATGGTACAGTTTACCTTACCCACATTATCTCTTATGAAATTAACTCTGCCTTTATTATGTCTATCGCATTAATGGGTCAGCAAGATTAAACTCGACTCACGTCTATAAATCCAAAAGTCATATTCGTCGCTAGGACATAGTAGTTCCTGTTGCGAGGCAACAAACGCTTGATCTTCAAGACATGATTTGATCTGATGAGTCCAATACACCACTACTCCTTCGAGTCGCTTGACCAGTTCTCGATCGACGCTCGCCTTTTCAAAACTCAAATGTTGCCCTTCACGGGGTATGTACAAGACAGTGAGGCCAAGCATCTTGTAGTACATATCTGTCAACTTGGCCAGAAATGTATGTATGTGCGAGCAAAACTCGCTTTTAACGCCTGAAATATGTTATTAGTCCTTGTTGTTATTAAAAATTATTTCTGTTTGTCCACAAGAGCACTTCTATTTTTAATACAAAAGCTCTTTTGGACGAATACTGAGGCACCTTAATATAACTTAATTACGATTAGACAAATTGAGTAAATGATCTTACTGATAAAAATGTGTGCTACAGAAAATTCAATTTGCAAATTCAAAGTATTTTGAACATAGTTTTTAAGGTTTTGTAAGCCGCTTCAGCTACAAATTTTCTCTCTTATACAATTTTATTCAGTTTCTTTTTCTAATACTATTTTTACGTAATTAAATTGCAACTTACTATCCGGCCAAGTAGTGATCGCAAAGAAGTATGGAGCATAAACACACTCCAGCATTTGAATGAGATTAGCCTCCACCGAATCGACAAACGTTCCAAAGATTATATCATCGTGAAACGTCTCCGCCTTGAATACAAAATCTGGCTGCCTCAGAAAATACGTTAAATCATAGACAGGTGATATTGGTATATCGCAGGCTGCTTTCAACTTATCTCCTTTGAAATATATGCAAAGAATGAGAGCTTTCGGTTCCAAAAGCCATTCTTCTATACCGTGTTTCACGTCATCATTCCAATCTTCGTCTCTCAAGTCGTAAAGTGTAGTTATACGCATGATATATCGAATTAACGTGTTCAATTCTTCAGGATCGTAGACTGGCTTTACTGGCATTGCTGCCAGTTCCCTCTCGACTTGAGCAATGCGCTCGCGTTCTGTAATAGATTAATTATATCATCTTATCATTCAGCTTAATGCTATAAAGCCGTGGTTCTTCAAAACTACGCCAAGCATAATTGGCGGATATTTCAAATATTGTATTTGGTATATTTACGCAAGATAGGTTAGAGTTCAAGATTAGAGAATCAGAAATACGTATATCCAGACATCTTTTGTACTGAACAGATTTTTTTTTATTGTTTTAAGTAAATGCGACGACACAAACACGCATTAAATATAAGATATATTGTCTTCTTTACCCTTATAATAAGACAAAAATCTGAAAAGTGTATTACGAATACGCTAACTTTAGGTACTACCCTTTCGGCAACCCCTAACTCATATCATCACTAATATTATTGTGATAGGTGGAGAGAGGACACGACCAGTGACTAGAACAGTGATTTAGGTTAGGTTAGCTTCAGACCAAAGCGCACGAGCCAAGCGAACGAAGCAAGCGTGCTGCGGTAGAGGCCGGTGAGTGCCAGAACCAACGGGGTAACCATTTGCTATTTATTTTATATACACGAACAGTTACAAAGCTTTGTCAATAAATCGATATATTAATGATAACAATTTTTAAATACAGTGCAGAACAAATTCATTTTTTTAAAGTAGGTTACAAATAAATATGCTATATTATAATTTCGTCTTCACTGGACGCCATTTTGAATATTTTTATGGTAAACCATAAAAATAGTGGATGTGAAAATGCTCTGTTGGTTGTTTCTTCATTTTTTGACAACTTACGCTGTTTTTTGTTTTTTTTGGTTCCATTTCTGTTGATTACTAGCTTTCTTTTGGACTTTGAAAGGATTGTTCAACATTGGACCTATGATATATTAAAAGCCCGTTCCATTACTAGCTTACAACGCCCAAAACGCTCCGTTAGCCGTTCCACTAGGCGATCGCGGTCGTTGTGGTCGTGGCGTAAACGTCACTAATGACGTCATCATTTTCGATCACACAACGACCCATGTCAAGAGGTGGGTTGAATAACCGTTCCGCTAGGGTTTACGATTGTAACGCCGGCAAGTAAGTGGAACTGGTAAAATCGCGGTTGTGAACGTGGTCGTTGTGAGTCTCTACTGGAACGTAGCCTAAGAGCAAAATTATTGAAAAAATAAGTGAGGTTATGTTTATTAAAAAATATATATTTCAAGATCTCCTGACCATAGGGATTATATAGGTAGTAGGGGTAAGTATGGCTCCCCCCTCCCCACTCTACTACCACGCTACTTAAAATTTGTGTATCAAACATCTATACACTTACCTTAGGTACAACAAGATCAGTTAAAAATATAGCATATAGCCCGTTTTCTGAGACAGAATATAAACCAAAAAAGATCACGCCACGACCTAAAGGAGTAGGACAGTAAAATCCAAATTTCACGTAGGCGAAACCGCGAGGTGTAATTAGTAAACAATAAAAATATAAATTTAATTAACAAGTTTAAACAAAATAAAATTTATCATTTTTTACCTCTGTCTTCTTCTGAATCATGGCTAAGGTCATCGCTCCAAGCTACTTTCGGTCGTTTTCTTTTATCCGCCATATTGGCACCAGTAATACTGCACTTGTTCTTATAAATTAAAGGCTAATTAACTAAATGAATCAGTTAAATTAACAAATTTAATTATTTAAAATATTTCCATAGATGAAAGCAATCATTTATGTATTCTAAATTTAAATATTAATCTGCTTCGTGTTTTTTTTTCAGGCAGTTAATTTAATCATACAAAAGAGAATTGGTTACAAGTAAGCGATAACTCTTTTCTTGCGTACTAAAGTGACTATAATTGTTTATTGATCCAACTTTTAGATATCGCCATGACGAAATGTCACAATGGAAACAGTCTTTTTTTTATAGCTGGAGTACAGCAGACAGGCTGACGGCCCACCTGATGGAAAACGGTTACCATCGCCTATGGACGTTTGCAACACCAGAGATGTTATTAACGCGCTGCCGGCCTCGAAGCAATTTCATGACACCCTTTTTGAAAAACTCCATATCGTAGCGCTGTGGAAAAACCTCGGCTGGGAGCTCATTCCAAATCCCCACGGTACGGAAGAGAAACGTTTTACAGAACCGTTGCGTACATGAGCGAAGCGGTTCAAGGAAGTGGGGATGAACTCCCAACCGATGGCGAGCGGTGCGATAGTAGAAAGAGGACGAAGGCACCGCTCTAAACAGTTCTTCGAAACACTCCGTTATACAGTCAGCAGAATACGCAGAGAGAAGCGAAGTCTCTCCTCCCCACAGTGTCAATTTAAGCAAGAATAAATATATAGGTTAGGTAGATGGGTAAGACTTTATTAAAATAACAGGCGCAATACAATAATTACAGTATTTGTAGGCAGAACAATACGCGGATTTATCGCGTAAAGCGATCTTAACTTATAGGGTAGGTACTAGAGTTTGCCCCGCGGCCGCATCGCGTCTCAAACCCTAGGCAGTAGTTTTATTTAACTTACACAAAAACTTAATTCGGTTTTTTACTTAAAATAATATAAAAAAAGCAACTACGTCCACATATTATATAGTCTATACAACTGCCTAGCAAAGCATAGAGGCGAGTCGAAGCCAACCTGATTTGAAGTTATACAATGATTGACAAGACATGTTGTTTATGATAACGCAGGTATTTGCTAGTGTATTGAAAAACACGATTGCAGCGCCATGTATTTTGCTAATCCGCCTATTCCAAGGACACGACTTCGTTTATAGGTATAAAAAGTATCTTATCCCTCCTGATTTTTTACACATTTTTGAACGTATTGTACAATCTTGAACCATTTACTTATATACTTTACATATTTATTATATAGTATAGATATAGATAGAAGATAATAGATTATAACAGATAGATAATTACTTTGTGTTTAAAATTTGTAATTAGAAAACAACCTATTGTGTATTGTACTCGTTTATGGCCGTTCGCAGGCATAATTACGCAGGTGTGTGGATTACGTTCTCTGGGAAATTGCGTCAACGCTTGCCAATATTGCATCGGTGCATTATAAAGTAATGGCTTAATGGAGAGATCGGCAGTCAAGAGATAACCACAAGCGAGGCAAGACTTGTCTACATTCGATAATCTATATAGTGACGGACTTTGCGCTTGTTACTGAATCGTGCATTACGTTTGTACTGGTTGTGTTCAGTTATATTTGTACCTGTGTTATACATGTTTGTATAGTTTTTATCCGTGCAGGAACGGATAAAGAATACAATTTCCTGCGGCCAGGCGGTCTGTCGTAAGAGGCGACAAAACAACCCACAGCCAGGTGGTAGGACATTTGTCCGACTGGATGGCTACCACCCCTGATCTAGAGTATGCCGCCGTAACAACCTTGAGTTGTGTTCCAGCATTAGTGACCAGATTCCAGTTTCCCTTAAGAGAGCAGCAGCGCATTTGTAGCACCTTTGGTGTTGCAAATGTCCATAGGCGATGGTAACCGCTTTCCATCAAGTGGGCCGTCTGCTTGTCTGCTGAACTCCTTCAAAAAATAAAATAAAAGTTCTAAATAAACTCTATAGTAATTCTAACGGCATTTTAATTCGAGTCCCGTTCTCGTAACAGTATTGACAGGGGCCGAGACATGGACATTGACGGTAGGGTTGGTACACAAGTTCCAAGTCGTTCAACGGGCTATAGAAGCGAGCTATGTTGGGTCTTTCTCTTATGGATAGAATTAGAAATGAGGATATCCGTAAGAGAACCAAGATTTTTTTAAATACTGAACAGGTTCGCGTTTGACTGACATTGCGCCTGATATCAGGTGGAAATGCAGTCTAAGGTGGAGCACGGTTACCTAGAAGATACCTGTTCATGCGAGACTTGAAGACACCTAGATTGTATTCTTTAGGTGAAACAGACGACAGTAAAGAGTTCCACTCTTCAATGGTGCGTATGATAAAAGTGGAAGCATAGCGTTTCGTTCGCTTTGTTGGTGTTTCCACCATACATCGGTGGCGTGAGCGCGTAGGTCTGCTTTGTCCGGTGGTAAAATGGTGAAGGAGGAACCAATTCATGTAATTTCGTGGCACACTCCTCGAAGTGTATCCTACCTATAGTCCTATAGAATACCGACAAACTAGCTTTTAAACTTTACGTCGATGATTTAGGCTCTGAAGCCTCTCGTCGAATAGTCGGTTATGGCCTATCAGTTTCCTAGCTCTATTCTCAATTGACCCGAGTGTCTTCAGCTGGTATTTAGCTGAGCCATCCCAAAGATGAGAGCAGTATTCCATGCAAGACCGTACTTGTGCTTGCTAAAGATTCAGAAACTGAAGTGGTGTGAAGTACTGCCTCACCTTTGATAGAACCCCTAGCTTTTTGCCAGCCAGCTGAGCAACAGACTCTATATAGGAGGTAACCGACATAGCTCGTAAAATTAGTAAGTTGAAGTGGCAGCGGGCCGGTCACGTCTGCCGCAGGACCGATGGCCGATGGAGCAGATGAGTCCTGGAGTGGAGACCGCGTCTCGGTAAACGTAGTGTCGGACGCCCTCCAGCCCGTTGGACCGACGACCCTTGCAAGGTCGCCGGTAGGCGCTGGATGAGGAAGTCAGAGGACAGAGATGAGTGGCGTCGACTTGGGGAGGTCTACGACCAGCAGTGGTCTGCAAATGGCTGACGACGACCACGACAATAATCTCATTTATAACCTTTTTTATATTTTTAAAGTGATATTGTGACGTTAATTTTTAGAGATTGGTATCCATGCGCGTGATCCAAGTTATCGTGAACGGGATAACGGGAAAGTAGTTGTGTTTGTAAATAAAACATAAGAGATGATCAATGCAAAGGCTTTATTTTGACTTTAATATAAACAGTCCTTAATCTAAAATAATTAAGTAACAATGCGTGAATGCAATTCGAAAGCCATCGTCGTTTATTTGTGCGGCGCCATTTTAAATAAAATGATTACTCTTACATAAATACAATAAATATAGATTATTCTTCTCGATAAATATATTTCGATCAGTTTTGGCGCGTAATGTCCCTTTCAAACCAACGAGTAGTGTGACATTTATGGCATTAGAAAGAAACGTCATCAAAAAGGTGTCAAAGACATTAAGTGATGTCAGCGGCATTAGATAAAAGCCAGAAACAAGTTAATATTGTTGGTATTCTTGACCTAGTTGTTCCTGTACCAATAAGGAAAGGAAGAGGGTTCCCTAACTTATTTTAACAACAACAAACTTAATCAGTTCTTACTGTTGCAGACCAAACTCTGATGATTAAATGAAAAACTGTCGCATGTTGATCACTGAATAAAAGTGACCAGTTTTGTGAAATACAGTAAATAAAGTCAGAAATAGAAATATGTTGGCACAAATAGAAATGCTCCAGTCGACATTTACTGAAATATACTTTACAATTAATGACAATACGATCTTAGTTGATGATAGTTAAACAACTAATACCACAGACATCAAACTAATCAAGTTCTGAAAGCAAGGACGTATCCTATCGCAACGCCCGCCACCGCGGCACAAGCATGTCTTTTCCTTTTTTTAATGAACGTAACAAATATACAAAATTGGTTATTTACATGACGGTGGCGGACGTCATGTTAGCACCACTTTCAATGGAATGTCAAAAAGCTATCTCGGACACCGCGTTTGAGAAAAAGCAGTGGCGAGCATGCTTTAACCTCTTTGTATTTATTTTGGGAACCTCCCGTCTCTGATACATAAACATTGCAAGTCTGTAAAATAAAAATATTTAAACTTAAAAGATTAAAATGTTTACAAAATTCTGTCTTCCGTGGCGGATTAGGAAGACGTAAAATTCTGCAAAGTCAATCGCATAAAAAGTTGAAATTCAATAATATGTATCAGCGACAGCGTATGCAATTTAAAAATATAAAACTTTAGGATACTATTATTGGTGTTACAAATGCATTTTTATAGTTCTCGAAAACTATTAAATAAAGTTATCAATGTCATAAAAACTAATGACGGTTACATCTAATGACATTATCATCCAATAACAGCGACGTCAGCCTAGAGGGGAGGCGTGACGGGTCGTATCGTTTCATTTTCGTTTCCGTGATCATAGCGGAGGCGGGCCTTCGGGGTATCTTAAGACAGGTTCAAGGGCGAGTCCGGGACTGCGGCAGTCGGACTGCGCGTGGGGAGCCAACGCCGCCGCGCCTAAGAGCAGCAGGAGCAACGCCTGGAACGGCAGCGAAGCTCTCGCGACTCGACACACGAACCTCAGGCCCCGCTGCAGCCTGCCCAGCTCTTGGTCTTCACTCTCCTCACTTACGACAATGCTGTTGGATAAACGATATGCGTTAGTTTTGCGTTCCAAATTTAAAGTCAGGCGTTGAAAGAGAATAAACAATAATCTGCAAAATCTTTTTAAATTTCATTCATCGTCTCGGATTATTAATTTCTATTAAAAAAAAATATTCATTAATATGTCTGTTTTTATATCTCACTATCTATTCTTTGATATTAATGTTGGTATAAAATTGACGTTGCTTGCATTAGATTTTAGTCAAAAAACCAGTCGTAACGTAATGGTATATAGAGTAAGATATGAGAACCGAATTCCATTAGGCATCCGGCGCATTATGATTTTGCGTTTCAAAAAACTTCTACGAGCGTGTTCCATAGATTGCTAGGGGTTTCGAATCTAGCTGACACAGACCATATATTTTATGACAAACGTAATTTCTACATTAAAAAAAAAAGCAAAAGGTATTTTAAATTATTATTCTGTTTT
Source organism: Dendrolimus houi (assembly GCA_039645545.1). NCBI lineage: Eukaryota > Metazoa > Arthropoda > Insecta > Lepidoptera > Lasiocampidae > Dendrolimus > Dendrolimus houi. The sequence goes on along the minus strand of CM077128.1, from coordinate 21,232,506 downwards.
AAGATTCTCAGATTTTGATTCAGCAGGGTCTAATCTAACTAAAATTGAAAGTCTTAGAACAAAATAATAGTTCAAAATACCGTTTGCAGCAAAAAGCATACTTAATTCCAATTATCGCTTACGATAAAATAGCGGTAAAGGCTCGATATACTAATATTATCTCAGTATAAATTTCCTTTACATATCCTCCGAGTGTTCTCATATTTTGCGTTACGAATATTCCATATTTATCTCCGATCTCTAAAATACTTTTACCCAACTTTATTAGAATCAACTTATACTAACAAATAAACTAACTCACGTTCACATTTATATATTAGTAGAATAAATAATAATATACAAAGAAAGAGGTGGTTTTAATAGTAACAATTGAAAATAAAGAAATTTCACAGTATAAATAAAAAATATAGACAAATCATTCACATTATTAAAACAGTTTTTTTTAATTTCTATTTCTATAAAGTTTTTTGTGGATAAGTATGAAATGAAAATTGAAAAGGCTTTAACAACAAAATGTAACGCAAAGGAAGAGGTGTTAGGCATTTAATTATACTACGTGGGTTAAATTTTCATTTGTTTAACGTATGCATAATCCAGCACAAAATGAGCTATAAGAAACAATTATATCGATGTAAACGTTTAGTAAGCGCTATTTAATTTTATTTATTCTTTCAAATAATAGTTCGGACCACTTTAAGTACACATTTTTTTTAAATCGCGTAATCCTATAAACAAATAAACGATACAAAAATTCAAGCTACCGATGGAAAAATTTAAAGAAAATTATAAAATTTCCATAATTATATAAAAATTAACCCAGTCGGATATTATGTATGATAAACCATTTCCTTTAAAAGTTAAGAACATACTTTCAGAAGTATTTTAAAGTGTTTTTAATTATAATTAAACTTTAATATATATGGTTAATAAAATGGTTTAGCGTACGATAACTACAAATATATGACCAAACATTTACTACTAGCCCTCATAGTTACTTACTCATTCTCGTCGAGCGGTGGCAGGTTCATGGTGGATATCTGTTCCTCGTCATCTTCCATTAGCTATGGGAGGACAAAAATACGTCAAAATACGGTGCGAAGCGACTACAAGTGTATGTTGTTATTCGGGGGGGAGTATGGACATCGACTTGCAAACATACGCCTAAATTATATAAAATTGTACGATTAGGGCTAGGGCTATAAGATAGGGCTGGCATGGTTACTAAAAGCCTCTAAATCAATTAGATTAAAAAAAACATGCGCCTATGACGATATGAGTCATAACGAGATCAAACATGAATGATTGAAAGAGCTGGATGGGAGGTATTTATTTAGAATAGCTTAGTGAATTTGACACTTGCCTAGTGTAGTATATAGTTATAGCATACAGTTTCACTTTATTTTGATACTTGTCATATTCGTAATACGAATCTGCGAAAGATGCCGTTTTAGGCAATCCTCTCCCCTCTGATCTGTTTTTAAATTCATAAAATAAATAAGATAGAATAAACTACACCGTATTAGGCACCTCAATCTCAATATTTTTTATTCTGTACCCATACAATTATAATATTATTGCATAGGTATAAAAAAAAATAAGTTTTCTTAATTTTTATTAATTATCTAAAATAAATCAATAGGTGCTAATCATTTTGCCAACAATTATATTTTAATATTAACATACGCAAAGACAAAAATAACGCCGATCCCAAAAATTCCCATACCCATACCGAAAACGTCGCTTTCAAATTATATAAACGAAAAAAAAAACCAAGTACCATGTTTGCATTTCGACAGGAGACAAAACTAATCTAAATTACTTCAACTTTTATTATCTATTTTACCTAACTATCAAAATACGGTCAGTAGTATTTATTCATCTCATCTCAAAAAAAACCAATGTCAAAAATAAAAAAGAAAAGCTTGCATTTTTGAGTGTATTCTCTGCCAATCGTAAGTGCTCTGTGGCAGGGTGAAGCGGTGGACAATGGCAAAACAAACTATTTACGAATTTTGATCGATTTCTCTATTTTTAAAAATCACATGACTAGGTAGGTATTTGATTAATTTTAAGATTTATATTATAACGATAGCATTGTGGTGTGGAATAAAATTCATCAAAATAAAACATAATTATACAAGTATATCAATCTCACTTGAAAAAAAAAATCATTCAAAGAAGTTCCTACTAATTAAGGAATAAACTTTTTAAATTATTGCACGATGTGATCATTTTACTTCATGGGTTTAAGCTACGCTCTTCTCTGATAGTAGATTGTTATTATGAAAATTATAATTACAATACAAGTTAAAACAATCCGGAAACAAACAGATGTATACCTAATACAACTATTTCATTCGAAAACTGTACAGCAAGCATTTATGCCCGTTGATAGTTTGCTGAATATTTGCACTTAATGTTAATAATTATTTTGATTTAAATTGAACATCATCCGTTTAAATGTTTGTACGTCAATAAGTACAAAACATATTTTTGCACATCGAAGAAGTTAAAACATTTTTGCCAATCAATGAAGGTAAAACATTTCTAAATTTAAAATTAATATACCTCAAATCTTGGCGAATCGGAATAGTCTTACGCACGATTTCTATATTTTACTGTTTATTATTTTACCATACAGAGCTGCATAAAATGACTTGTATGGATTTATGACTTTAAACCAGAAGTAAGTATTATTTATATTTAATAGTATTTTAATAAGTATTTTAGTATATAGTTAAGATTTAAATGTTAAATTAAATTAAAATGTGACAACAGTAGTAAGGTAGATGAAAGTATAACAAAATATAGGAACCGGTGAATAATAATAATAACTTGAGTTTATTCATCCACACCACAACGTTCTACAGTCAAAATATTATGTGACTATAAAGGTGTGTGCACACATACCTGCGGCGCGGCCATCGCTGCGGCTGCCGCGAGCGCGCTGCTCGCCCTGGACGGCGTCCTGGCTAAAGCTGCGCCCAACTTCAAGGCGTACACGCCCGATAGTTTGCGGAGGGATTGGAGCCTGAGACGGAGTTCGCCTAGTCTGAAAACAAACAGAAATTTGAGATACATTTACATTATATATAACATTCAGAAATCAGTTCTTGTGATTTAAAACTAGATTCTATTTTTATGTATGAAACCTTGTGTGAATTAAAACGTTTTTTTGTGAAACATTCGCAATACTACTGTTGAGATTCCTGGAATACAAGTTTGTCATAAGTAAATATTACAGGCAAATTATATTTTGCAAAAATGTGGTAACGCGTGAGCGAGGTTGCGGACTCCGTTTAGGTAGCTCCTTAATATTATAGAGAAATTAATTACGAATGTATTTCAAAAACTTGACGGAAGTCGACTCAATTATATCTCAATATGGTAAAAGTTCAAATTAAGAACTCACCTTCGGCATATATCGTCGGCGTTCGGCGGCACATCGCCGGTGCGTAACAGCTGAGCGGAGTCGTGCAGCGAGTGCACGCGCGGCTCGGCGCGCTGCAGCTCGTCCCGCAGTTCGCTGAAGCGGCGGAAATCGCGCTGCAGTTCCGCCGCCGGCCGCGACAGCCGCAGCGGTTCGCGGGCGCGCACTATGCGCTCGGCGTTAGCGAGGCGCGCTACCAAATCTACGACTGTACGGACAAACGAGGTTTTAATTTAATTTAATGATTTGTAACGTTGCACTTGCACCATTAAAAAAAAACATATAGACATAGCCAATGACAGTACTAATGTCTAGCGAACTATGTCACTGTCAAGAGTTTTAAAAATAGTTGTGACGGCGGCTAAGTTTTGCTCTCGCTCGAAATTCAAAAATATTAGCTGTTCATAATCTATAGATATATAAGCGAATTACTACTGACTGACTCATCACGAGATCTCCGAAACGATGCGTTCGCTTGACTTCAAATTTTGCATAGGTACTCCTTTCGCAACGTAGACGCGTACTAAGAATTTTGGAAAATTCAAAAAGGCTTGGAAGTTTGTATTAAAATCCGTTATTTTCAAAGAAGCATGACATTTGATATGCCTGCTCCTGGTTAGAAATAAACGTACACGTTTTTCGGCGTTTTTGAAAATTCAACCGCTAATGGGATAAAAACGAGCATGACAATATTATTCCCTACGTTTCAAAACTTCCTTTAACGTTATTAAATTAACTACGTGCTCCCGATTGGGTGAGTTCCTATCCATAGATGTAAAATGTAACTGTTCTACTACTTAAAACTAAATATAATTGAGCTGATTTAGTTTTCTAACGGAGGACACTGTGTCAAACCTAATGCCTATTCTTCGTTATCTAATTCCAGGACCAAGGCTACCCTTACTTTGCCTAAGAAAACCTGCCAACATATACCAGATGCGGAAAATTACCGATCTAGCTAATATTAACGCTGTGGAACAACTTGACTTGAAGAGCTTCCAAGGCTTCGACAGGCCAGTGTACCGTTTTGTGCATAGAAGTCCACCGGTTGTCACGGAACAGATTAAATACATTATATACTACATAATTATCTTGTATAGTTCATTGACCCACCTAAACCTATTCCGTGGCCAAGGAGGAGGAGCTCATCCTTCCCCCCACGTCACAGATTAAAATTTACGCTATTATAAGCGCTTTTCATTTTTATTTCGACATCCGGCCACTTTTCAGTACCTACTCGTGAACACAGAAAACAAAGATATCAAAGTTAAAGAAATTATTATTATATTAATAATACCTTTAACATTACTAATTGGTACTTGGATTTATGTCTTCCGTAATCACGTCTACTGAAAAGTGGACGAAACATCAAGATAAAATGCCGCGTTTAAAACAGTTAAAACGTAGTTTTAATTGTGCACTAGTCGAGAAAACTTAAGATACTGTGAATGAAATGATTTAAGTATTGAGAGGCTAATGAAAGTAGAGCAGTCTCCACTAAGAAAAGAGCGCAGTTTAAAAAAACAAATCAGTATGACAAATCCAAATTATTGCTACATGCCGTCAAAGATAAGCGCACAGCTGTCTGTCGTAAGCGCAGCTTATTGGCTTCCCGGATTTAGGAATTCTTTTGTGTTTTGAATTTGTAATTAAGAAAAACATGCTATTGTTTTTCTACTTGTTTTATAACTATCATTAGCGTCGAACTAATCCTTATTGTTAATGGTTTCGACTTCGTTAGCCGTTCGCAGGTGTGCAAGTTACTATTTCTCGGAAACTCAGTGCGCGCGACCAATTTTTTTTGTAGTTGATATAAGACAATGCCCGAATGGAGGGATGAGCAGTCAAGCGACGACTACGAGACGAGTAAGACGTTTGTAGTACTCTCGATTAGCGATATAGATGACGGACTTTGCGCGTGTCGAATTGCATTGAATCGTACAGTGTGAACTGGTTGCATCCAGTTTTATTTGTATTTGTTTTATACGTGTTCGTACAGTTCTAATAAATTCTATAGTAGTTCCAACAGCATTTTTAATTCGAGTCCTGTAGCTCGTAACATTATCATAGAGTATTTATACAATATGGTTTCTCTTTGGATTTAGAGTCTTTCCTCTTCCTTTCCTAGAATTGGGAAACTCAAGCAACTACGCTATGTTCTTGAACACGATTCTCTGTTTAAAGTATATGCTGCCCTAGTAGAATCAATACTATGCTATTGCAATACCGCTTGGGGTTCAGCAGCACCAACTCATCTTATAGTTCTTGAACGTGCCCAAAGAGCGCTATTACAGTGCATGACTTTTAAGCCTATTATTCTCCACAGACTCCCTTTATCACGAATGCAAAGTCCTGAATGTCCGCAAACTACTTATACGAGCTATAGTTTTGAAACAACACAATCTTGTAACTAAAAATACTGTGGAAGAATTGGTAACAAAGCGTAGGCAAGATTTGGTCTTCAAACAAACGAACTGTTGTACAAGCTTTGGTGCCAAATCCGTAAAACTTCAAGGTCCAAAATTGTATAATAGTATAAGCAGCAAATTAGTTTTGGTTACCATGGACACACTTTCAATTAAGAAAAGGCTTAACCGATTTCTTACACTCTCTACCATTTAAAGTTGCTGAACAACTGTTACGATATATTTGCTAGTCACCTTTTACTGACCGTCATTTGAAAATAGTTACTTTGATCACTTACGCCTACACAGACACTACACGCACACACACACACAAAAGCATATTGTTATCACTAACATGTTTGAATATTAAATTGTAATTTTTAATTTAACAATAGAAAATATTATTTATATATATAAATTTTCACTACACAAAGACATTGCATTAAGGTACTATCATCAATGATAAGAATTATATGACCGAAGCGAACCCTATTGTGGCCCGCCACAAGGGCTCTAAGAAGACCTAGCGCGGGAAACAGAGTTTCCTTTGGGACGCCATTTGTACTGTTCTCTGTATTTTAGTCATTTTATATGTACCCTGTACTACTTACTTAGATGCTAATAAATTTCATTTCATTTCACATACATAAATACACATATTATATTATATACATACAAAAGTAAACAACAACACTATAGCTTGTGATAGTAATCTTTAACTAATCTGTTAAAAGAAGGTATTGATCGTGTCTGCTTGATGTTTAGTGGGAGTACATTCCAGAGTTAAATGGCATGGACGATAAAATACTTGTTGATTTTGTTTTAGGACATGCTGTAATAATAATTTATTGTCTTTTCCCGTTAACGGTGCAACTTACATGTTGTTAAAGAAATAATAATAAAATATAAAACAAACATCGAATTAAGGCGGAGACGACCTACTTAAAAGTGTGTTTAGTACATTATATTTGAATTTATCAATGGCCAAAGAAAAATGGCATTATCATATATATACACTGTTTGTGAATAATTCGAGTGTCAGACAAAGTCTATTATTAATTTGTAGGCTCATTATTTTCCGAATGAACATAAATGTGCAACATGAGCAAAAGAGAAAATAAAATTGTCAACAAAACTTTGAATTGGATATACAGAGTAAACAACAAAATAGACCTGCCATTTAAAATAAAAACTCACCGCTATCATGGAACTGTTGGTTGTGGACGAGAGCTCTTTGTAGCCTCTTCTGCCAAACGCCGGCTCGCTCGCACGCCGTGTCCCATCTGGAGTTGGCCGCGGCGAGTCTCGACCGCACTCCCTCGGCGTCGGTCGCCGAGCTTGCATGTGCGGCCACGTGGCTACCCACAACGTTCAGGGATACCACTATGGACTTATGGGAATCAAGGTCTAAGAGGAATTCACGGTGGTCCTGAAAGAACGATTACAATTTAAATATTACAGGTTTTCCTCTGTGCGACATTTACATATGTAAAAATTATTAACTTAAAATAACAGTAAGTTAATGTTTTATTTCTTAATTAGTAGGATAGTAAAAATATCCGCAATCTTCCATTATATTACTATAAATGACAAAAATATCATTATTTGTGTGCTTTACGTAGTTACACTCAGCGATACTTCAATGAAAAATTGAGAAATACCATGCTACCTCAGCAAGATTACCTGTATGGCATCTTCTAAAGCGTCGTACTGCTCAGGTGGGTCTGTTCTAGCGTCCTCTGTCGCTTCGGCGAATTGTAGCCACTGTTCCAATCTCCACAAGTCGTTATCTAGTTGTTTCCAGTTTCTTTCCGAGCACAACGGGCACGTCAGCCTTCCAGATTCACTGCGGATCGTTACAATTGTTACAATCTTGGTTAAGTAGCTAAATAAAAGAATAAAATATAGCTACTTTCTTTCTAAATCTTGAATAATTTATTTTAAAATTTGGAATAGAGATTAGAAGAAACAATACAACAAAAATTAAGTATAGAAGATAACTGACAATACACTTAAACACTAATTATACAAAGCACATAGTCGTGTACGTGCTATGCATTTAGTATAAAGAGGTGATATTATTCCAAACACAAATGCACTAACTACGTAACATTTACTACTTAAAACATGCATTTTTCTATGTTTTCTGCTTCACAAAAATAGTATTTTATTACGATTACAGTACTTTTATTAAGCTAAGATTATTGTGCAAGCATAAATATATAAAATATAAATAATTTCATTTACATTTAATTTTAGAAATATATAAGTACGTCAATTAACTGACACCATAATTTATCTTTGTTAATGCTAAAATATTCCTTGATAAAACAGTCAAAGAAATAAAAATAAAATTTGTGTAGCAGAAAAATTAAGGATCTAGCACGATTAATTTTAATTCATTAATTAATATAAATAATAAATTAGATAAAGCATTGTACTCACTGTTCACACGTGAGCGCGTATGATGCCGAGTGGGGCAACCTATAGGACCAAGAAAAGGCAAGTGTTTAGAGCATGCCAGGTTAGAAGCTGTTACGCACTCCTGTGTAGACCGACTGTGTTGTGCACAACTAGAAATTGACAGGTCTTTGGAAAAGAAAAAAAAATGCAATTTCTTTGAGTGTACTAAAAGTTGTGTAATTTGCTGCGACAAATTTTTTATCGTGATAAAAAGTGCCAATTTCTTGTCATGTGCCTGATTAAATACGCCATATATTACAACTATTATTTTTATTATTTTAATAAATTAAATCATATGAATGATTAAAATTAGGAATGTTTTCCTCCTTAAAGATTGATCGTTCTACTTAACTTGATAGTAATCTTAAATATATACTCCAGTTGATTCTTGTTCAATATGTAAAACATTACACCTAACAATCAATATGGCGTATCTAAACTTTAATGGGTCTATGCATTTTCACATTGAGAACTTTTTAAAATTGTTTTCTTAATTTTATCTACAGTATATTACAGTGTAGATTTAATAAATAACACAAGTTAAATGTTTTTATTTATAATTTTAATTAAACCCCGTATTGTTAATCACAAGAGATATAAGATTCCCATATTCTAAACCTTAAAAATGCATTTAAACTAAAACTCGATTTTGAACAAGTATATAATTTAAAATAGTTTTCGTAATATTTTACGAGTTTTGTTTTTAAGAAACGATTTCTTTTTTATGAATACTTTTTCTTTAAAAAATGCAACGCATTCCTATTAAGAAATTAATAGCCAAACGCATTTAATATATTACGTGCGTTCGGTACATTCATAAATGTACTTAATTCTAATGTATGGGCATTCTTTATTGAATGAAATGAGTTTGTCGAGTAGGTACATCGAATGCATTTGAATATATGTTGGATGCAATAAAGTACCGTATATATTTGAGTACAATATTTTTTTTATTCGCTCATGTAACAGCTGTAACAAGCCCCATCACCAAATACGCCAAACAGTGCTATGTGCTACCATATAACGAAAATCACATTATAAATAGATAAAACCAAACTGTTCATACAGGAACGGCTTTGATATGAGGGAATGATGCATAATAAGTAAATTATATAACATTTCGAATGCATGATACTATATGAATATTCATTTTACCTCTGACGTTTCAATCTATTTGTAGAAGCAATAGTGTCCTTTCAGAGGTCAATGAGCAATTAGATTTTAATTATTTAGTTGTATGGTACCTTAATATGATTTCAATTTTTGAATATACTAAAGTTCACGCCAAATTTTATTGCTGCTCTTGATTAGCAATTAACGAGTGTACAATATAACTTTATTTACGCAGCTAATATATCGGAGACCATTTGCACAGATTAGCACTTCGCCATGTATTAAAGTTTAGATCATACATTTTGGACTTGTGATGACAAATATTTCATCAACGGGAGACGGTATTTGTTGTCAATATATCTCTGGCATAAAAAAATCAGTAATTTTGTATATTTTATCAAAATTAATTTTGAGGGATTTGGTGCTGTATTTATTTACAATAACAAAGAATGTGAATTGAATTACATTCGTAAAAACAATGGCCGCTTAAAAACTATCAATGTTATCAATAACGAGTTAATATTCAATACGACCGTAAAAAACTACGAATCATTCGCTCACACCAATAAAACATTCCACAGAATACAAAGACAAGGTAGCAACACCAAACATACACTAACCTTAGATTGTTGATCTGCAATTCACGTTTCTTCGCTTGCGCCAACAGATCTTCGTATCTCAATGAGAGCGATTCCACTTCTTTCAACATGGCCTCTGTTTCTGTCGCGTCACACTCCGTCAGAAGTAGTTCTGATAGATGTTTGGCCAATTCTAAAGTTTGTCCGGGCTTGATTCCAGCTTTAGCGATATCTTTAGCAGCGTTTGCTAACTCCTCGCTGCCAGCATCGTCTTTTGGTTGGTTGACCAGTGCTGTTCTTAGTACTTCGAGAGCTTCAGACGTCTCTCTGACAGCTGTTGCTAGTTCACTGCGATATGTCTCTTTAGAGGTTAGAGTGTCTACTTGGAGGGAAGCGTCTGTCTCCCATCTTAATGTGTCCACCTTTAAAATGAATTTGTATTTGGAATCAGTGTTTTCAATAAAAATCGTATATAATAACAAGTTTTAACATATTGTTACGAGTCGCGAGACTCGAATTAAAAAGCCATTAGAATTACTTTAGAGTTTATTAGAACTATACAAACACGTATAACACAGGTACAAATATAACCGAACACAACGAGTCCAAACGTAATGCAGAAATTCAGTAAAACGCGAAAAGTCCGTCACTTATTAGATTCCCGATTGTAGTACACACGTCTTGCTTCGCTCGTGGTTATCGCTCGACTGCCCCCTCTCTCCATCAAGTCATCGTTTTATAGTGCACAAATGCAAATATGTCTGTCGACGTAATTTCCTAGAAATCGTAATCCGCACACCTGCCTAAATATGCCTGCAAACGGCCATAAACGAGTACAATAGGCTGTTCTCCACAATAACCAATAAATAAGTAAACAAAAGAAGACAATCATAAAATAATTACAATCAGTTCAAATGCCGACAGGCAATAAAATATGTTTTTATAGATCTGCAGGTGGATTTTGTTTTTGTCGGAACTTAAGTTGTAAGAATATGTTTTCGAAAAAAATAACATCAACAGTAGAACTTTACGTGGTAGGTACGAATGGATCGGCAACTCGATCTGTTTATTTTTTTAGTTTACTCCATTCTTTATTTAGCATTTTGCTTTGTGAAGTGTATAATATTTAGAGTGATGTTTGTGCAATCCATTTTAACTAATTTTAATGTATAGCTAAGACATAATATTTGCAGAGTTTGAAGTTGCTCCAGAAAAATAAGTATATAACGATTAGAAATGTTATGACATCTATATCAGTCCTTTTTTTTGGAGATCGTCGCTAAGTGGCGAAATCAATTAATATTCTCCCTCACAATAAGTGTTAAGTGAAATTAGACTCACTTGTACAGCACTATCCACATCGCCGACGACCTCAGCTCTTGCGAGGTCTAGTCTCATCCTGACATCGTTGTAGAGGGCGCGGTATTCCGCAACCATATCACCGACGCCTTGGATCGAAGACACTGTCGCGGATAAACGATCAGCGTTTTGTACCAGAGCGAGACAATCTTGGAGTTCTTCCTCGACTCTCTGTAATAGAAAAGTAAGAAATGAAATAAACTTAAGGGAATTAATGAAATAATTCAAATTTTATTCGATGTTTGTGATCAAATGTAATCAAGATATTTCAAGATAAACTCTAAGATTTCATAACAGTTTTAACTGTAGTTTATATGGAACTGGCGAAACAGCTTCCTTTGTAACATGTTTCTAAAAAGTCATCCATTAGCAAATAATAGTAAAAGTTTTTGTTTTTCACATCAGACTTAGCAACATTAATGTTAAAGAGAAGAACTCTTTCGTCGGAAATGTGGAGTCTAACGTCTTCGTTCATTCTATTTTCATAGTAACACGAAATAAAAACGATTGTCACTTAAATAATTAAGTAATATGTTTTGAAAAGATTGGATTTCAAAATAATGTTTTTTTTTTATCGAAATAAAATTGTTTTTACTCACATCAAGTTCCTTCATAGTAGCTACTTTGTCTAACGGCGTTGGAGCGAGATGTAAAGCGCGTGTCAGCCGCACATCAGATTCCGCAAGCGCTACCACCGCTTTTCCGTGCGCAGCCACGAACTGCCTATGAGCGTCAACACCAGCTGCATCCACTCTACCACGAAGCTGCTGCCAGCGCCTTACAGCGGCACGTAACCTTGCTGCATCATCAGCTCCTTCGCCACGTAGTTCTACTCCTCTAGCAGATGCTACACGACTGTAAGCATCTTCTAGTTTTTTCACATCCGCTTCAAGCGCTTCCAAATCTTTGACTACTGCTTTTGAAACACTTTCGTCTTCTGATTCTCCTCTTTGTTTACGAGTCTCAACTTTTTCTACTCTTTTTTCGATGGAATCTAATTTCTTTTCAACTTTAGGTAGCAAAGAGTTAGCGAGTTCAGCAGATTTACGAATTTCCTTTAACGTGTTTTTTCGTTGTTCTGAAATATCGCAGATGTTCTTCCATTTCTTTTCAACAATATCTACACCCGTTTTTAGATTTCTCAGGTCGAAATTGCCTTTAATTACGTCGGGATCATTGAACACAAGTTCACAATGGTTGAGGGTTTCGCCTACTTCTCCACTTTCATGGTCTATATCCTTATGAATTTCTTCTCGATCTCTAAACTTTTCGTCAACAGCCTTAGTTGTCAAACGTTCTAGAACTGCTGGCGTCGATAATGTAGATTCAATTGTATGTAGTTTAAGTCTAATCTCCGTTAGCCTTTCTTCAAGTTGTGAAATGGTTTCTAAAAGTTCATTGATTTTAGCAACCTTCGATTTTCCAGTCTCTTGTAATTTGTTCCAACGCTCTTGAACATCCCTGAGTTGTTTTGATGTGCTCTTGCTGTAAGATTTTTCATCTTTCTTTGCCAGTTCAACAATAGAAGTACCGGTTTCAGAAAGCCATTCAAACTCACGTTCCTTTAAAGCCGTTTCTGTCTGGATATCAGAATTTATCCTTCTGATCAAATCGTGAGGATCTAAAGCACTAATTTCTGTATTCTGGCTTGAAGCTTCGACTCTGATTTCTACTTGGGACAACCATTCTGAGAATCGTAACAATCGCGATTCGAATATGGTGTAAATCTCCAATCTTTCTTGTAAACGGTGTATGATTATCGAAAGTTGGTGCTCTAAATCCGCTCGCTGTTGACGTAATTGCCACACCCTCTGGTTGACAACCCTAACATCTTGAGGACTAAGACATTCCTTAAGTTGTTCTTGGATAACACTTAGAGTTTCAATTTGTATTTCAGTCTTTTCTATTTTTGTTCTTAAATCTGTGTATTTATCTACAGCCTTCTTTAAGTGCGGCCTTGATAACTTCTCTTTATCAGTATATGCCATTATTTCATCTTGAGTCTTTGAATATAATTTGTGTAAATCGTTGCCCAGTTTTTCATATTCTCCTATTAAACCAAGTATTCGAGTCAAAAAGTCTCTCCACGTATCTAAACTGGCTTGAAGATTATCAACTCTCTTTACAATACCAGCATATTCTATTCTAACCGATGCACCGTAAGCTTCTTCAGTGAATTCTAAAACTCTCTTAAGATACTTTTGTAATTTTTCTGTTTGTTTCTTTCCTTCTGGCACTTTGTCTGAGAGATTCTGTATTTTGGATAAGATTTTTTGTATCCTTTTAATGTGAATGTATCTTAACTGTAACTTTTCCTTTTCGCGTTCCATTTCTTTAAGCCATCTGAGTAGTTCTGTGTAGATTTCTCTATAATCATCCCAGGAAGCTATACGTGTGCACACTTCATCATGTCTTTCGACGATCCTAGCTAATGTTTCATTATGTAAGTTGGTAAGAGTATCAAATTTGTCAGCCAAGTCTCTGTTTTTGGTTTCTCTATTCTCATTCATCAATACCGATCTTTGACTAGTAAGCAAGTTTCTATGAACTCTACACAATCGACGATGCTCAGTCAGATTTTCGTAATCTCCTGGAATCGATCCTGATAGGAATGATTGCAGATCTATTAGATATTCATGCCATAACCTAAGAGCTGTCGCCGCATCACCTGATCTCACCAATGCTGTCGATAGCCTGTGATAGTGTAAGAAAGTATCTCTGAACATGGCTTGCCATAGTTCCAATATCCTGACTATCGAGTGTTCGTCGGATACATCTCTATCAATGTCAGGAAGTTCAGCTTTTGCTGGTGCAATATCAGCCTCGCTCTTTCCTAACACTATCAAGTTGTCTCTGAGAGCTATGAGTTTATCTTCGACGATTTCACTGTCTTCATGGACTGGTGTTAAGTCCTGAACAAGAAAGAAATGTTATTTTTAAACTAATCTATGCTATTAATATAAATGCTAAAGTTTAAGTGAAAACTTTTATTTATATAATAATCAGAATTAAGGGTTTTTAGAAATTTTCTGTTTTTGTTGGTTCTTTTATCTCGAAGAGGTTCCACGAATTTCATCCAACATTTTAGGGTTTGCAACATGAATTTCGACGTAATTTTTTGTAATTTTCATTTCGATATCTTAAAGGATTTAGCAAATAAGTATAGAAGAAACCCCACGCGCGAACAATGTGGTGAGCATATAATAAATAAATAGCTATTTATCGGTACTAATTTAGATATACATTTTATTTCAAGAACATAATATATATTACAGTTGTGATGTTACTTGTGATCATTGTGATTCAGGATGCCACATGAGGGTCGGCGGACTATATATGTGATTATTATCGTGCGAATATTGATTAAGTACTTACTACACAGGAAGTGACTGTAGTTTTAAAATGTACGGCCAAATTTTATTGCGTTCATAAAAAGTTTTTTGACTTGAAGTACCCCGACTGTTTTTCTAGCTGGATGAAATTCGTTATTTGTAGTCTTAAGCGAGTGCAATCTTTCGTGTAATAGTTAGAAATGAGGCATTTTTTTATTGTCAGTGAAAGCAAATAATGGATTGATTGATGGGTACAAATGTCAAGGTAGACCAAAAAAGAGATAGATGGATTATGTGAAGGATGATTTGAGGTGTGACAGAGGACGTCTGTCAGAATAGAGGAGTGTGGAAGGAAAAGACATATTGTGGTGCAGCCAAATAATTGGGAGAAGGTGAAAGAAAAGAGAGTGACGCCAAATAATACTCATCATTAATATTCAAGAATACCATTTTCCTTAGAAAACAATGCTACGACCTTAGATCATATAAACGTCTTATACCTTTATAGCTACAACCTTGATATAAATGCATAGAAACAAGTGCATCGACACGGAATACGTACTTGGAGTATAAACAATATGCCGCGTTGACAGTTATACTCATTAATAAATTACTCATACTGTCAATAGTATAAAAGTTAAGCCGTTATATAAACTAATTAATAAAAGATTAGCATTAGTATCACTTAAACTGTTTGCAGCCGACAACATTTTATGATTTACACAGGATCTTGTAGTTGTAAAACACCTCTAGACAATTTTGACACTGTTATGTTTAGACACTAGGTTTTACTTAAGACTTCAATATTTACCATGTCCAATAATAAATTGGACAGTAGTGCCATGAAGCCAGGAGTGTCTACTAAAAGCTCGCAAAACGCCCAACTCTTGTGGTGTGGTCAGAAATCTAGTACATACGGCACACAACGGATTAGTAGTCGTCAGCCTTTTGGACGGCACCTTACCCATAAAACACGTTGACCTGTGCTCATTATTCTACTTATAGCCTTGTTAAGTGTTACAAGAATGGATAAGGTGAGAAATTAGTACATAAGGGGATCTTTGAAAGTTGCACCCGTGACTGAAAAATTGAGAGGAAGAAGATTAAGGTGGTATGGGTATATAATGAGAGACGAATGTCACGTGACAAAAAGAATGTTAAACTAACACATGGATGGGTACAAATGTAAAGGTAGATAAAAAAGAGATGGATAAATTGTGTGAAGGATGATATGATGATTTGTTCTGTGACAAAAGATGTATGTCAGAATAGAGGAGTGTGGAAGGAAAAGACATATTGTGCCGACCCCAAATAATTGGGATATGATGAAAGAAAAGAGAGCCTTGAGGGATATAGTTAGAATGTAATATAATTTAAATATTTTAATTATATTAATTAAAAGATAAGGTTTAGTTACGATTTTTTTTTATTGTATCAGTTTATAAAAAATGTATAATAACGAAATAAACATGACAATTATGTTTATATTTTTAAGCTGACCTAGGTACTAACTAACGGTAATTGCTATAGCACTTGCAAATCCAAAACAGGGCTCTCTCTCTATTTCATCGAGGTTTCAACAACTATATCTGTTTTTCAATGCTATTTTAATGATTGTCCTGTAAATATTGTTGGTCTCACAATACTGAGCCTTTAGCAATAATATCTAAGACTGTAAAACCCACCTGTCTCATATCACAAAGCTTCTCCATGGTGTGGTGCGCCTTTGCTCTCGCCAGTTGTCTGGCTTCACCTAGGTCCGCCAGCGCCTGGACAGCTCCAGCCACCAACTGCAGCCTCCTGGCCAGTGCATCTGCGTCGGCCTGGAGGGCCCTGGATCCGGTCTCCGCTGCCACTCGGGCTGCCAGGGACCGGAGCTCAGCCACCCTCGGTTCTTGTTCTAGGCATGCCTGAAAAGTACGCAGCTTGGTTAATTGTTTGCTAAACTCAGCTTTTCACACACACAACTCAGCTGTCAATATCGGATATTATGTCAAATTACTACAATGTATTCATTGTGAACTTGGCCACATCAGCGCCGACAGTCTTGGGACCAAACTCCTAAAAAATAACATCTTGTAGCAGCGAGAGGTGAGGTTAAATAATACTTCAGATGGCAGAGAGTGTTGATGTGAACTGAACTAATTTATTTTGGAAAAGTTAACCTTAAGTACAAATATTAACAAGTCGTACAATTACTACAATATACAGGATGGAATTTTTAATGCCACCTGGAGGGAAAGTACTCTAAATAATAGAGATGGTAAATTTTACACCAAAGAAATATTTCTTTATTTTTGAAAAGAAATAAAACTGCATTCAAAGATATTAGAAAATTCTCTTGCTCCACCCGGGAATCGAATCGACTAAAATCTGTAAAAATTACACCCTGTAATTTTATTGCATCGATCGTTAGGGTCAATCACGAGGATGAAATCTCTCTAACATACTTCGTAAATTTAATGATAATAGACAAACTGCAAGAAGATCGCTTACGTTGGTACGTTCACGATTTAACACTAGAGAACACGATACATTACAAATGAACACGGTACAATACATACTAATTGATAGCTATGCTACACACGCCCGGTGTCCTTGTATAAGGGATTTGACGTCGAAAGGAATGACTTTGTTCCAAAGGTACATGAGATGCCAAAGAATAGGCAAAGTAGAAGAGAGATACTAGAAAACAGTGTAGATTATTTTAATGGATACTCTATGCACTACAAAAGTTATTGCTACCAATAAAAGACGATAAAATATGATCAGGACCAAATTAATATCAATTTGGTAGGCATTTATTGGTCGTTACGCGATTGGGTGACGGCGAGACATCTACCAAAACTATTACATACATACAAATCCGCATATTATGCTTATGTATGTACATAGTTATTAGTCTTGTTTCGCGGAATGCGGAATATGTTAAACAGTGAATGCAGTATTGGATACAAATTTTTAAAAATAGCATGGCATCCCTGTAGGAACGGAGAAAAATATCTACTAATTGCTGCCGCCCGGCGACCTGTTTGTTGTAAGTGGAAATAAAACAATCCACAGCCAGGTGGTACCGCATTTGCCCGTCGGGATGCCTACCACCCCTGTTCTGGGTTTCAACTGATAGTTATTAATATGGAGAATATGCCTTGATAGGCTTGCCTACTTATTTCTGTTCATGACTACCTGGCAAGCACGTATGAACAGGTAAGTCAATACAGGTAACTACAGCGTTCTGTTAAGCGATAAAAATTGGTATCATAAGAAAGATAATTTAATTACATAAATAACCGTATAGGCTTGCCTGCAAAAAACCGTTCATTGAATATTATGCCACGCTTTGAAGACTTCAAAAATAGCCATGAACACTTTTCGATTGCCGAGCTATTAAAAATATGTATCATCTGGTCATCAGATGGATGAAGGTCGATCTTTAGATCTAAGAGATCTTAGACTATTCAGAAAGCGTCCAGGGTCGCATGTACCCTAAGTGCCGGCCTGGGGCACCGTGAAAAATGTGCCGCCCTATTATCTATTTCCTGCACGATTTGAGTAAAGTACCGAAAAAATTTTATGCACTGTAACTAACTTCAAAACGTAAATATGAGAACCCCATTTTTAAGATTTGGCATGAAACCAATCACTTCCTGATTTTTGAAAATCATTGATTTTTATAGCAGTAAGTTGAATTTTTTTTTGCTGACGCTCCAAATTTTGCCGCCCTGGGCACTAGCCCCTAGTGCCCCTAATGTAAATCCATCACTGACGGCGGCCTAGTTTATAAATTGCACTTTCCTATTAATAACTAATCCGTGACTACATCTGCTTTATCGCATTTCATAATGCCAACAGAATATCTCAGCCGAGAGGTCCGCAGTGCAAATAGACCGTAACACCTGTTCACGTGTTTCGATCGTTTAGCAAACAAATCTTTGTCATTCGTGTGTCACACGCTTGATTTGTATATAAAATTAATTGCAAATACGCAATACCGTGTTCGCAAATGGTGAGTTTACATACTCGCGCGTTCATTTCCCTTGCCACTTTACTGCTCGCTGCCGTGAAAGTGGGCATGACGTATATACGAGGCGTTAGATGTATAAATTATTGAATATTCAAGGCTTCGCTCGCGTAATTTAAATTTTGTAGACAGGTACAGGATAACCGGTTGGGAGTCCCAAACGCGCTCCGGTAACATCCCGGGCTCGTAGATAATGCGGCATTTAGAGAAGGTGGGAATAACTAAGAGAGCAACACATTAAAATTGCGTCGTATTTATAGTTGCCATGACGATGTTTTTGTTAGGTTATTGCAACGGTGGTTCTACCAAAACGCGATTGGAGCGCCATATTTTCGGCACTATTCATCTATCTCTCGGGAACAGTACTTTTTTCTGGTTAAAAGAATTATACCCCCAAGTATGTCCATTTCTATACCACTGAAAACGTGTACAAACAATTTCATTACGATCTGTTGCACAGTTCAGGCCTGAAAGCATAACAAACAAACAACCAAACTCGTATTCGAATTTATAATATTAGGTATATATAGTTAGGATTCTTTTAAATAGCCTATGAAAACAAATAGAACCGTTTTAATACGACATCGACGTTTTTTACAGGAAACAAGTAAAATAAAGAATTGTATGTAACAAATCAAAATGTTCGTCAATTAATATTCGCGAAAGTGTTACACGATGACAGACAGACAGACAAATGCAATTATTCGGTTTTTCTTATAAGTTTTTGCGAACAAGGAACTCCGTTGCGAATCGCACGCAACTTATGAAGAATTTAGTAATGCCTATTTAGTTTTAATTAGCATTTTTTTATTGTCTGAATCAGGCAAACAGACACAGCCCACCTGATGGAAAGTGGTTACCGTCGCCCATGGACGCTTGCAACTAGTGGCGTTGCCAACGCGGTGCCGGGCCTCGTAGTGTTAGTATTAATGAATAGATAGATGGCTATTAACATTTATTCTCTCGTTATATAAAATTTAACATAGTTACGTTTATTCTTAAACCATTAACACAAAGACAGAGTCTCGTACTCTCAAAGTGAAGCCAGCTAAAGGATGCCAATCGCGCCGCAGTGCGTTACGAGAATTCAGTATTTTAAATAATCAAATACGGATAAGTCGAAATATTTTCCAGTGGATACATTATGGGCGATTTACATTGATCCAGCTATTGACTTTAAACGGCGCCAGTGCATGCGTTGAAAACTGACTTCAGTCAATTTACGTAAAGCCAGTTGTCATTTACACGATGCCAGTATAGGGTTGCCATCTCTATAATTTGGAAATCAGGACCAAACGCGTGAAAACCCCGGATATTGGAGCCCAGAATGCGGACATGTAAACAGGTTTTTTTTTAAACTTCGACTCAACGTCAGTGTCATTGCGGCGAAGTCAAAGCGACTTCTGTACACCTAGCGAGTCGGTTCGTCGGTTGATCGAAGCCCGGCGGCGGTCCACGACTTGAAATTTTTAAACCCGGACTACAAATGAAACCCCGCCCGGACGCTCCCCGGACGCCGTTTAAACTAGGACAAATCAGGGGAAACCCGGACGGATTGCAACTTTATGCCAGTATGAAAGCAACACTGGCTTTCTTCGAATTTGAAGTCAGTAGCTGGATCGATCTAAATCAGCTAACTTTTAACCACGTGTATACAGAAATTTACGCTCATAAGTTTTCAAACAATGCTTCACTTCATTTGATGCTTTTGTTCACGTAGGCTCCCTCTATAATTTGTTTCGTCTAAGCGTTTATTACTATTTTTGTCATAATACAAACGATAACTTTACGGAAAATTAATAATAGCGTCGTGTAACATATTTAAAATGAATCATTCCAACCTTGTTAATGTCGGGAAAACAAATAACGTATATATTATAATTTTTCCTGTTTTTAACGTTTAACGCTATTAATTATTCTATTTCAATATATCGCACAAAACTCCTTGACAAGGTTAAATTAAAATTCATTGCTGCCATGTCTATTCATACAAATTAACGGCTTATTTTTAACAAGTTTTTAATACTTCATGATATAGATTTGGATATTTTTATATTTCTATTCGTGTAAAAACAGAGAAAGAATATTAATTTCTGCGGCCAGGCAATGTATCGTTAAGTCGCGTACACATTTGCGAGCCGTAACTCTAACAGGGAGGATACAGTAAATTGCTTTTCATTTCTCATATTCTGAAAGTAAGCTTTGAGTTGCCTGATCACAGGGATGAAAACAGCACTTTTCGCCCCGGGCAAACGATTTTTCTGCTCTCAATTTTTTTAATTTATACGAACCATAGAAAATACCTGCGACTATGTTCGAACTTTTTTACAGCCACTGTTAAATCGCGGCATAAATTGCAATAAAAGATATCAATGATTTTGTAACATTATTTTATAAGTATGATTTTTTTCATCTTTATTTATTTGGGACTTTTGTCACATAGGCATGTCAGCCCCATCATCTCCTAAACATACAATAACTTTTATATTAAATGTTAAATAATGAGCTGGCTAACAAACTAGCCTTTTTGAGGCTGGCTCTCCCAGAATTTATATAAAAATACCTACATCAAAACGATTCAGTCCCAACACTTTTCACTAAATTATTATTTCATTTATATAAATTTGAGCTTTAACATTTACTATCATCAGTGACAAAAAATACTGGCTGGTATAGTGCCACAGACAAAAAAGAATACTTGACGTTTCATATGTGACTTATTAAATGAGTTCATCAGATTTAGATGTGGGTTAAAAGCTTGATTTCATTCCTTGCAGAAGTAGTTGTTTTAAGTAATCAGTTTTTATTTATTTTCCTCATATTCGAAATGAAAACAGAGTGTTAACCTCGGGTGAAAGGCCTATTTAGGCATTCGAACTATTAGCGCCCTCGTTAGGCTCGTGCGCCAAACCATCTCATGCCTAAATAGGTCACTTTCACCTCTAGTGTAACAATCTACTATCGCCGACATTGATCTTCGCTTTGTCGGCTCGATGCGAGTGCGTCACGCGCCGCTCGCCTTTTAAATAGCATGCATGTACTTAGTTGTAAATTGTATGTTTTCCGAATAATATACAATAAAATATTTCACTTGCATGTTTTCTCTTTACCTATTCGTAAGCATATAACACCAAGTTTAAACTTGTTTCACTGGTTACGTAACCTAAAATTCCCAACAATGATTATTCGTACGTGATATTTTTAGCATAGAAACACGTAGAAGCGGACTAAATTGAATAAATAAGGAAAGAGTCAATTGTTTGGTTAAATGAACCGCTTATAACGAACTAGCTAGAACACATCTATCCTTCCGGGAGAATTATCAAGTTCTGTACTATTATTGTCATGTTGTAATTAAAATGATGTTCTAACAACAATTTCAATTTAGTTTTTCTTTCTTCTTGTTCGACCGCATTGAAAACAAAATTTGTATACGATGCAAGTAATTTGTTTCTCGTCTGGGGTTATCGTGTCAATTTTTTTAGGATGCTTGCCATACAGGCTTTTTAACACTGTGCTTGCTGCAAAATAATTGTGTTATTAAAACAAGAACAGAAAAACAAGTTGCGTACTTATCATAACAATAGAACTATGAATGTTTTCTTTACACCAAGGGGGTGAGTGGCTAGTTGTTTCAAGCGATATTTTGAAAATGTGTCCGGAGAAAAGTTTAAAATTAAGATAACTCAAACAAGCCCATAATTAATACACTATGTAACGTGTTTTAATGTGTACGCCGACATTGATCTTCGATTTGTCGGCTCGTCGCGAGCACGCCACAAGCAGCTCCCCTCGAGCTCGCGAGCCATATACGCAATGATTTTTAGTTGCAATAAATGCAACGGTTACGGCTCGCAAGTGAGTACGCGGCTTTATATTTTAGTAAATTGAGACATTACGGTTTAAAAAAACCAACTATGTAAAGTCTATCACAAGTTTTCACTTCAAACAGATAAGTTTTCAGTTTTTACCTCTCGATATACGCGTATAACGACTAGGGTTCCCACCCGTACTACAATTGTAGTATATATTCTAGATAAAATAATATAGTACGTGTTGACGCCATGCCACAGATGGTGGCAACAAGGGGTCCCGGTACGGCCGATTTCTCTTTTAGGAACAATAGAAGAGCGGGGAGGGATCGGCCACCATCCCAAGACGGCATGGGGACGCTAACTCATTCGGTCATTTCTTGTTTCTCCTTTCAACAATCAACATCTACACAAGCCAAGTCGCGCTATTTTATATCAAAAACTAATTGTAATTATATAAATTAAGTATAATTAAATATTTTACACATTTAAAACTGTGTTTATATGTACCACCCGCACAGTTCGAAATGTACTATATTTACATTACTAATTCAATTATCGCGCTTTTTGTTCAGATTCTCATAATTATTTTGAAAATAATAGATCGTTGTTGGCCAAGATAAAACGTAGATATACGCCAAGATAAAGAACTACACATGGAAAATTCAATTAAGAAATAAATAAAATATAAATAAATAGTTCACATTCATATTCCTCCAAAAGTACTACAACTCTAATAACAACGACGCCCCCATACATAAAAAGTCGTGGTAGCGTAATGGCTAGCGCACACGTCACTAGCTCAAAGGGCGTGGGTTCGATCCTGCCCGGAACGCATGTACCACTTAGTCAGTTTTCTGATCTAATGTGCATATTGTTACAATTACCACGTGCTAACAACGGTGAAGGAAAACATCGAGATAACCGATGTGTCAAACCTGCCAAGCCGCCTTAGACAAGCGTGGCGGGAATACTGCCCGTTCCCCTATAATGGGAGGCCCGAGCCCAGCAGTGGGCTGATATTCCTGTTTCCCATACGGGTTTCAGAGACGACGGATCTCCATCTCTTCGCACACAGGTTCCATTCATCTGCGTTCATTGATCTCTTTCTGTATCTATCAATACAATGTAAGCTTTAAATAACTAAATATGGTTTAAAGAAGCGCATTATCGTAGGTTTTCGTGGCTCACGTGCCGCGATAAAGGTGCGCCCTGCAAACATTATTTGGCGCACCCGTAGAACGAAGGCTGAGTCGGCACGCCTTTCAGAATTAATAGTACACTATGTTATATAAACATAGATGGAAAAATATCGCTAAAGGCTAACACTAGTGATTTAATACAAGAATACAAAACTAAATTAGATTGTTAATGAATTAAAATTAAATTATTTATTTTTTAAGAAACACATGTACAATTTGTAGAAATTTTGTATTGTATTTAAAAGTAGATAGATGACAATTTATTGCTCACCAAAATAAACAAATACAAAAACAAAATGCATAATTACAATACTTCTTGGCAAAACAACATGCGGCCGTATCGCTAAAAGCGATTTCTTCTATAAGTACTTCGTTTCTAAATATTTGAAATTATAGGTGACAAAAATTATATTAAAATATTGCACATGTATTGTAATTAAAAATAGTTAATGTACTTAATTTTCATTAAGTACAAAGCATAATAATCATAACAAAACAATAAATTATATTATTACATTATTTTGTTACATTTCTATTAGTTTGGGGAAAAAGTTTCTTCGCATTTTATATAAAAATTCAAAAGGTTTTTTTATAAAGTTTATTTACATTTCACTAAATTATGTAGGTGCCATTTTGTTGGATAACTTTTTGTCATCTTGTAGGTAGGGACGTGATCCCATTGCTATAAAATTTTTGGGGCTTCTGATCAAAAAACTGTGAGAAGTGGTTTTGGCAGTCCTCTCGTGATGTTAACCTGACACTGCCTAAGGAATTCTGCAGAGACCGAAACAGGTGAAAATCTGAAGGTGCAAGGTCAAGACTATACGGCGGATGCATTAACACCTCCCAGCCAAACTCTCGTATTTTTTGCTGAGTGGCTAAAGATGTGTGAGGTCTAGCGTTATCATGGTGAAAAACCACACCCGTTCTGTTGATTAATTCCGGCCGCTTTCTCTCAACTTTTTGCTTTAATCTCATCACTTGTTCGCAGTACAGTTCAGAATCGATGGTCCTGCCTGGCGGTAACAGCTCATAATGAATAATGCTCTTCCAATCCCACCAAACACACAGCATTACCTTGTTGCGAGTTAACCCGGGTTTCGCACAGTCTGTGAAGCCTGACCGGCCTTTGACCACGATCTTTTTCGAACGTTCTTGTCGTACGTGATCCACTTATCATCACCAGTTATCAGCTCCTTCAAAAATGTTTCGGTTTCATTAGGTCGTAATAAAGAATCACAAATGAGTACACCGTTCATTAGGTTTCTTTCAGTGAGCTCATGAGGCACCCAAATATCGAGCTTTTTTGTGTACCCAGCTTTTTTTAAATGCGCCAAAACCATTTTGTGGTCAATTCCCAGTTCTCCAGCTACACGTAACTACTAATATGCCGATCTTGCTCCACTTTTTCAAAAATGGCATCAATTTTGTCCGTATCAGGGCGACCAGAGCGACGTGCATCTTTGATATCAAAATTTCCAGATTGAAAACGCTTAAACCAAATTTGCGCTACTCTCACAGATACTGCATTGGTCCATAAACATTACAAATTTTTTTCGCGGCTTGTGTTGCATTTTTACCTTTTTTGTAGTAAAATTTTAAAATGTATCGAATTTCTTCATTAGATTCACTCATTTAACAATAAGAAAAACAAATGAAAATCACACATTTTCCTAATTTGAATTTGGAATTGTCTTCTTTAAAATTAAAACGTTTTAATGATACCAAAACCAGCCAGATACAAATGGTGTAGCCCAAGAGATCTTACTACAAGTTCATACATACTATATGCGAAAAGACTTTTTACCCAACCTATTATTTTGATTCCAGTGTAATGAATTTCTACATTCCTGTGGTTTTCTTTTAATCATGTAAAACTTTGTCTGAATCAAAATATTTTTGTAAAATATTCGTGATTGTTGAGATTTCTGTAATACTGATTTGTCGCAAGAAAATTATATAAATGTTTCTGTACTTAATATTATAAATATGAAAGATAGGATAGATGTTTGTTGCTCAATCACTGCAGAACGGATGGACGGACCAGGACTGCATTTGGCAAAGATTCTAGTCTGGAATAGCACATAGGCTACCTTTAATCCCGGAAAGTTTACGGTTCCCGTGGGATAACATTAACGCAGCCGCGGGCAAAAGCTAGCATCTTCATAAGCATGGTAATGCGACATAGCGAATTCCATTAAGCTTGATCTTTAACACGTTCATTGCAAAACGGGGTTCATGTGGCCCGAACGTGTCTTACTTGCGGGTGGTTAAGAAAAACATAGACTTCTCTGTGGTGCGGAGAGTACAACTTCAATTTGGTTCAGTGTAGAAAAGATATAATATATATCTGAGATGTGCTATTAAACCAGAGTTTCATGGTATACCTATCTTAATACGCGTACGTGGTATAACTACGTTGACCTAGAGTACCACACAACACAAAACAAAAATCCATAAACTATTTTACATATAAGCAAATAAAGGATGAACGAATGAATGAATGAAAATTCTTTATTGTTAACCATAACATAAACCTAGACAATTGAAAATACAATTGTCGTCCTTATCGGTTATAGCGATCTCTTCCAGGCAACCCGGTGTCCAAGGAGACATTAAAAGAACAATTAAATACTATATGGTAGTTTAACTACTTGGATTTTAGTTTTTAAAATGTTACGGGGCTCAATGGACCTCGTATCGGCACAATAGTCATTTATGTACGAGGTATAAAACGCCCTGAACCACATCCAAAGGGATGGAAAGTACAGATCAGTGCCCATGTGAAGGTGTTAAGATGCGGTCAGCCAATGCGGATGTCTAAAAATGTTCGCGAATACATGTACCAGTCACAATGTATCAATACATGTATCAATTTACGTACTGACACATAGTTTTAAAATATACCTTTTCTTATTTTAAACCGTTAAGGGGAAACCGCAAGCAATTTCGGCCACCATAGTGGTTTAATATGTCAGCGGATATGATCGAACGTATTGGAATTCGCGCGTGGTGCTCACGCGCACGTGGGCTGCGCACGGGCTAAATTGAAACTGCCTTAGATATAGAGAAATTTTGTTATAAAATAATATTTTATAATCGACTTTTAGTAAATGCATTATTAATATTTTTATAGCTTAAGTCCAACAGACAGGGCGACAATTCTCTTGATGGAGAATTGTTATTTATCATCTATCCCTAGTAATTATTATTTAATACACAAAAATATTACAAACGTGTTGCGATCTTCAAAGAATTTAATCAGCCCAATCTCGAAAACTTCTAAATCCAGTAATGTAGAAATATTGGAATAATTAACAAGTTTAAATGACGTAACATGTCATTTTCGAAAACTAAGAAATATTGATACCGATTTTCATGCAAATTGTTTTTTTACCCGGCACAATCAATTCAACACTCTTTCAGCTATCAATAGAAAAAAAAACAAATTTAAACATGAGCTTATTTTTCCGGTATTATTTTTAGATACAATTGTTATCATCATCATTTTATCCATCACAGGTAATAATGATGACACTTGCAGCTCATACTTAGATTTAAGTACTAACGCTATTGAAGTAAATTGAATGTAAATCACTTATGCACGCCTCGATGGCTATCTAAAATTATATCGATTACACCTATGTACACTTTATGTTAATTAATTATACTGATTGTTATCAGTTATCATATACGTGAAACAAAAACTTTCTACCCCTTTTTACGAAAATTGCGCGGACGGAGGAGTATGAAATTACGCATGCTTATAGTTTATACAGAGAAGGAGTGCAGAATGCTAATTTTTTTTTTAATTATGCATAAAAAGTACATTAAAACAATAAAAAAACATTACACACACTACCATGTATTTGACACACATACGCATATATACTCTTTTGTTTATTGCTAAAGTCAAATTAAGTGTAGCCTTGGAGAAATCTGTGATCATAGAAGTATATAGTCTTTGACAACAAAACCTTAATAATGTTCAAACTTATAATTTTAATTAATTATGGTCGAATTTCGACCAACGGGCGACCACTAGTATTGTTCTAATAAATAAGGGACACAAGGATGAAATAATGTATTAAAATATTTTTTATACATTGAAAGAAACACAAATGAATTGTACCGATATCTTCTATAAATAGTTTCGTTTCTTCAAATAAAAACCGTTCGATTAAATTGCTCGATTTATCTTCGATGCTTTTGCGCATGCAATCGATATTCTTTAAGTGCAACCGCGTTTGATACGAACCAGAAATGAAAGGCGTGTCTAAAATTAAATCGTCTGTATGTTTACACGACTTCCATAAAAAGAGCGCCATGTTTTAAGGATAATGTATGTTTGAATGCATTTGAGTTACTTCATTCTACCACATTTTTAAGCCATGGGCAGATATAAACCAGAGTAGTATCTATAGAATCTTTTCTTTTTATAAGCTTTTATTTAACTTGCTACGTTTGTATGTATATATGTATGTTTAGGTTAAATCTTGCAACTGAATTTTAAAGATAAAGATTGAGATGATATTTTGGATGACGATGCATGGTTAGATAAGTGACATTATTCTTAATCCAATATGGCGGTCGACTTAAACTATCGGACTAGTCATTTTTCTTGCACTCTCATGATATAGGTATCAAAGTAAAGGGTTTGCTGAGAAGAATACGAAGAAAGAAAATTACTTCACTCTAAATCCAATATGACGGACGGCCTAGTTATTAAGACTTTCGAGTTACTTCATCCTACTATATACTATACATATATACTCTGATAAATGGCCTAACGTCGGAAGAAGCTTCGGTGAACCTGCAGCCCACCTCTCGACACCCCTTAGCCACTCACACCCATGTTGCCCCTCGCCAATGTTATACGGCATTTTTAGGGGCCCATGTAGTGAGTGGCGAGTCACCGTCTGCCCAGTTTTTCCATGTTCCTTGAACATTGCGACGGACTGACACCATAGTCCCCGATCTGTAACTCCGCTAGCAGTTCATGCCAATAGTACCTTTTTTCTCATTTCCCACAATAGTCCTACACTGGCCGGGGTTTGTCCTTGGGTGCATTTTTATATGGCGTAGACAGGCATAATCGCTGGTCAGTGTCACGCCACATTTAAATTAAATTTGTCGAAAAAGCCTCTACGTGTTGGCCTTCCTATGGCCCCACGCAAGACTCCAAAAGGCCGGGCCATTTTTATGGCCCTTAGTCTTCAAAGACATAAATTATAACAATATTTATTTATTTTCTCTCAACACAAAACATAACACAAGTAATTGCTAGAAAAGTTCTTAATGACTAAAAATTGGTGAGTTGGTGTCAGTAGGAGGAAAAATCCTCTGTGACTGATCAGACCAGCCTCCCTCTCCCGGGAAAAATGTAGGTATATATACAACTATTTAATCTAATGCAATGTATCGAGTGTAAATAGATGTGCAGTATATGATTGTGTATTTATATGTATGTAAATATATGTGAATGTGTGTGTGTGTGTGTGTGTGAGTTCATGTGATTTGAAATGAGAGGAATAGAATAGGTTAGTTTAGACTAACTAACTCTGTTGGCTCAGCGACCCAAAATGTGTCTTAGACTCCGAAACGAGAACACGTCACCTGTTTCTGTCCTGTGCGATTTCTTGCCAGTTATGGGCTTAAAGTTCACACAGGTCAGCCTCCACGCTGGCCCTCCATCGGTACTTGGGGCGACCGACCGGACGTCGCCCATCCGATCGTCCCAAATATAACCTCTTCACGCTTCGATCCTCTCCCATCCGTTCCACGTGACCGAGCCAAAGGAGGCGATGAGATTTTATCTCTCCTATTATGTTAGGCTCGGTCAAGAGATTTTCAATTTCGACGTTGGTTCGGACCCTCCAGCTGCCATCGTCTCTCCTTGTTGGGCCCAAAATCTTACGGAGAACCTTTCTTTCAGCCACTAACAGCTGGTTCTCTTCCTTTCGAGTAAGCGTCCAGGCTTCGCAACCATACATCAAGATGGGCCGTATGAAGATTTTATAAATCCTAATTTTGGTGTTCCTGCTTAGAAGCCGGAACACCATTACGTTATGTATGGCTGCGCAGCACCTCAGGACGTTTTGAATACGTAGATAAGATTAGACTATGAAAATAAATCCTGTCCTAAAGGCTGGCAATGCGTTGGCTTCGCCCAAAGCTGGTGTCTATTTTCCGTCCATTTTATACGCTCTAGATGGGCCGTTTGCCTGTATGCTATCTTCGTATTAAAAAAATAAACCGGACAAAAATAGTGGCCGGTCAGAGTAAGTTCGGTTGGAAGCCGCTCATCCACACAGAACTCTTATATAACAGCTATCGTCACTTTTACAATAGACCAGAAGCCATTATCAATCAATAAGCCATCGTCTATTGGCCATAATGATTATAAATAAAGACACGGCGTACACTTTCGGCTATAATTACGATATACTCACGATTGTATCGCCAAAATTCAAGTGAAAGTATGAAAGTTGAATTGCTACTTGCTCGTACATTATGCGATGTGTCATTTATGTTTTATTTATTTCTCACCTTATTGTACTTTATAAATATAAAGAATTTAACTCGGCTTGTAAATAAGTGAAGGGGGTCCCCCCGTATAGGGTGGAGGAGCGAGATGGAATGCTCATCTCGTCTTAGAAGGAAGATCTTCCAGCGAGGCTAGTGTTGTTCCTCGCAGGCCTGGCCCATCTGTTATTATAGAAAATTTGTATATATTCTTTGTACGTTTCGGGAAACGTTTGCATCCACAATTATTGCACAGCGCCATCTATTGGCTTGTAAGTGTTCCACCACATAAGTATTAAAAAGAAATATTCGCCGAACGAATGCCTCCATACTGGAAGAGTTCGAGATTTAAAATCACCAGAGGCTATCAGCAGTGTGCCGACAACGTATACTAAAGTACTGTGGCCACATAGCCCGAAAGAACCCAGGCTATATGGAGAGCCTTGTGATCCCTGGAAAGGTTGAATTCAAGAGACCTCGCGATAGATATCCAAATAGGTGAATTGACCAGATTGTTGACCAGCTGGACATTTCAATAAACACGGCCGTCCAACATGCTCAAAACCGACCTCGGTGGAAGAGAGCAATTGTTCGCTGCCATCAAAGTCACGACCCTGAGCGGTGAGGAAACGATATAGAAGAAGC
This sequence comes from Dendrolimus houi, assembly GCA_039645545.1. NCBI lineage: Eukaryota > Metazoa > Arthropoda > Insecta > Lepidoptera > Lasiocampidae > Dendrolimus > Dendrolimus houi. Next base: position 21,201,621 of record CM077128.1, on the reverse strand, counting down.
AGAAGAAAGCATTTTTTTATTACATGAGTTCAGCAGACAGGCAGACGGCCCACTTGATGGAAAGCGGTTACCATCGCCTATGGACATTTGCAATACCAAAGGTGCTGCAGATGCGGTGATGCTCTCTTAAGGGAGACTGGAACTTGATAACTAATGCCGGAACACAACTCAAGGTTGTTATAGCGGCCTACTCTAGACCAAGGGTAATAGCCATCCACTCGGGAAAATACCCTACCACCTGGTTGGGGGTTATTTTGTCGCCTCTTACGAGAGGCCGCCCGGCCACAGGACGGCAGGAAATTGTATTCTTTCTCCGTTCCTGCACGGAAGAATATTGTTCTGAGCAACAATCAACGTCAATCAAGTTTTAAGGATATATAGGTTTGCCTTTGACCACTGTCTCACCTGTTAAGTGATGACGCGGTCTAGGCTGGAGCTTACATAGAAGATACCGATTCACTCGTGAAAACTTCAGGTTTGTATTTGTCAGGACAAACAGACTACGGCAGATTATTCCGCTCTTCGGTAGTGCGTACCAGAAAATATGAAGCGAAGCGCTTTGTTCTGTTCTGACTGGTAGTATTTCCACCATATAACAGTGGTTTTGTTATATTTCCATGTTCAGTTCTTCTTCTGATGATTCTTGTTTGATTTACTCGTGAACCGAGACAATATTGTTTTCTATACTAATATTATAGAGACGAAACATTTGTTTTTTTGTATGTTTGAAACGGATAAACTCAAAAACTACTGGACCGATTTCAAAAATTCTCTCACCATTAGAATGTTACATTATTCCAGATTAATATAGGCTATATTTATTACTAGAAAACAATTAGGGATCCCTACTAAAACTTCAATAATGTAACCCAAGGTGTAAAATAAGTGTTTGAGTGGGTCCGGGTATGGTTTAGATTCACAAATAGCGCCGGTAGGTGGCGCTGGAATCGGGTCCTAGATTTTTATTTTTTCAGGGCAGGACGTCTGCCGAAACCGCTAGTAGTCTATAAAGATGACATTAGGTACATAATCAAACTAAATATTATAAAACATCTAATAATATCTCTTGGGGGTGTCGAATTTGTACAATGCATTTAAAAATATGTATAGTCGTCATTGCAACGCGTACAAAGTTTTGCCGGCTCATGCTAGTAAGTAAGCTTGAAAACACTCATAATTTTAATCACGAACTGTGCGTGTAGACACTAGTTTGTTCCATTTAAGTGACGTTTACGAATAATTGAACGAACACCACAATGACCAATCGACTTTTATATTTCGCCATTCCAGATTTCTAGCGAACTTTAACCTAAAATTGTATCTCGTTTGAGAAATTAAAAAAAGATTTTACTCCATATAAAAAAGTGTTGCTTCATTTTTATTATGTTAACAGCGTTAACCATCACATTCCCCGTGCTTGGAGAGGCCTACTTTATTGATTTATCAACAACCCTGAAGGTTGTGTGTTTGTTTCGCGGCGTTGATGCGGTTCGCGGCCGCCCGCAATTAACACTATGGCTTTAAAATGGGCCTTCAAAAGTGTTTAGACAGGACAAAGTATACCATTATTCTATTTAAATTTTAATCATTTAATCAAAGAAATCAATCATTTGATTGGTTTCAATCTATTATACTATTCTGTTGTAAATATAAAAAAGCAAAGATTCCCATTAACTTAGGGTTATGAAGAAATGTTTTGATAAGGCCTTATTCAATAACGTGCGCTTTATCTATTGTACATATGGTCTTGGTCCATAACTGCAATAAATAAAAGAAAGAAATCTATCATTAACGAACAATTGAAATATTTATTAAAAACTATTACAGGGAGCTACCAACCAATTATCCAATGCCAATATTATATAACATAGAAAATTTACTGCTTGTTCTCTCTTCATGACTAGAACAGCTGAACAGATTATAATGAAATTTAGTAAGGAGGTAGATTATATTCTGAGGAATGTCAAGCCTTTGTCTTAAAAAAGAAAAACGAAGTTGAAGATGTGAAAAGGGTGTGAATACTTATAAGCAACTCTATGAATGTGGACGAGATAGAGGGTAAAATTTTTAAACTAAAACATTACGCTTCAAAAGTATATTAAATCTAAATTTTATCAATAGCTACTCTATTTCTCACACAGGCACTGTTGTGAGTAGCACAGACAAAGTACAGACAAAAATATTTTCATGTATAGATGAAATAATCATAATAATTTTTCGATACAATTTTTCTTCTACCACTGCGATAAAAAGTGTGACAGGTAACGTATTAACGAAACTGGTATTTATTTATGTATGCATATTTTAACAAAATTTCAGTTCAATTTACAGTGTTATTGTAACCATTTTAGCTATAGGTTAAGGAAATTTAAACGGTGTTATCAAGACGGTTTTAAATATGCATGATACGTACAAATTAAAATTTAAATGTCGATACGTGTCAAAAATAAAACCGGTTTTCCCTAATTAGGTAAACACATATATATATATCAATTGTAACAGATAAACTTTTAATAAATTAAAAATAACCATTTGACTTCGGCACAGGAACTTTATGGTTTTATTCGTGTCAAGGGAATTGTGTAATATATAATTAATTACATTAAATAGTGACTTTTTTATTAGAATTTACAATTATTATTTTATATCACAAATAGAGATGTGATTTCTTAATAAATCGCTTAGCTTTCGTAAAGACTGCTTCTCTGCGCGTTCTATCGCCCGCACAACGGGAAGTGTTCCGAGGAATTGCTTGATCTGGTGTCAACTGGATATTCACTCCCATTTTCTGGAGCTCCCACGCTCAACTCCGTAACGGTTCTCTAGAACGTTTGTTCCATGTACGCGCGTACGACAATGATTTGGAGGGAACTTCGCGCCGAGGTTTTCCGTCTGCGCTACGACATGGTTGTTTAAGAAGGAAGTTATAAAATTTCTTAGAGGTCGACAACGAGTTGGCTACGCCCAGAGTGTTGCAAACGTCTATAGGCGACGGTAACCACCTTCCATCAAATGGACCGTCTGCCTGTTTACCTGCTTCAGACAATAAAAAGAGTTTAATCGTTTCAGTTTATGCAAGCGAAAAGTATGAAATGCCTTAGTATCTACAAAATATATTAATATCTACAACCGAAGTTAAAAATTTCAAAACTATATTGAATAACATATTAAACCATAAGCTGGTTAATGATTATAACGTGGGTTGTGTGTTTATACGATTCATTATATAAAAAGGCAGACAGTGACGTCAGCCGTGTCTTAAAATAATGCATTTTAGTGAACGCTAAACTTAGACGCGAACATTATATCTCGTGCATTCGAAATAAGTTTAAACATATCGATGAACAAACAGTTTAAATTATGCTACAGTTTTAAATAGTTCCATTTGTCCAAATTTAATTGTTTATGTACTAAAAAGGCACCTTTGCCCACATTGATATTAGACGGTCCAATCAAATTGAATCAATTAGGTTGAAAGGCACAGAACTGAAAGAATACGACGGTATGTAATCAAATTGAATGATTTAAGTTTATGTTTATATAGAGCACTGATTGATTCATGCAAAGTGAAAGACAGAAATGTTCTTTTTTCCTTACACTTATTTACTCATCTAATCAACAAATATATCAAGCTTTAGTAACTATGCCCGCGGTTACGTTTGCACAAAACTAGTATTTATATCTTCTGAACCCTGGGAGTTATCAAACTGTAACATACATGATAAATTAAGACAAAATTCTGAAATTAAATCCGTTGAGCTCGGTGTCAATATAAGACAGAGTTTTAAGTAAACAGACAGACAAATAGGTATTTATCTGTCTGTTTACTTAAAACTCTGTCTTATATTGTAATCACAGATAACCGTTTTTAGGTAAAAACGGTTATTTGTGATTACATGTCGTATGCAGCAGTTTCAATCACGAGTAAATATAAAAATGTGAGTATTGTGGATGTTTATTTGTTTTTTCTTTACGATCTTGCGAATGAATAGATTAGAATAAATATATAGAATGTTTTATCTTGAAAGATTGGATGAATATCGCGGGTAATACATCTAAGTTTATGCGAGTGTAGCAGAGTTAAACCCTAGTCATAAAAAAACTTTAAATTTAGTTTTTATTTTAAAGTAATCAAAGCCTTAGGCTGTTAACTTATCTTAATCTTACGATACTAAATTGTTTTTTGTAGACTTACGTTAAAGATTATTAAAAAATAATTTGATCTCATTAGTAACACAAATAACATTATGTGCATACATGGAGGTCAATAGCCAGAAGACATTGCAAAATATATTGTTATTCTATACTTTTGTTCTTTGCACATCGAATGAACTGTGATTGTTGACCTCAATTATCTTGGAGATGTTGTCACTTTCTGCACGTTTTGCTATTACTACAAAGACAATGGAGCTCGATACTAAATAGTTATTCCATAATATTGCCTCAATATTATATAGTAGTAGGTATACTTATATAGTAGTAGTTGGCAATAAACCGCATCAGTTTAGGTTTTGTTATTTTATATCAGCATTGATCGTTTATATTTAACCAAATTCGAAATGCATATAATTTCATACTTCCAAGATTTAAGTCTGACTTTTGTTACTTAGTATTTTGTCTATTTTAAGTGATAGCAATAAGAATTAAAACATATTGAAATAATAAAATATTAAACAATAGCGGAAGTAGTTTAGATATGACCCATAAAAACGACGCTCTGACTGAGAATAATAGATAGATCATAATTTATATTATAATAAAATAATATATTTACGTACTTTGGTTTCACAAGTTACTATACGAAAGTATACCTAATTCAGAAGTGTGTTATTAATATATAATATTATATAATCGATGACATTATTAATGCACATTGCAAGAAAAAATTAGGTACTTATTATTTTTCGATTATGACAAATGTTCTGAAAATGTTCAATATATTTATCTAAAACAACTATCATAACAGGACATCCTATTTAGATACGACGATAGAGCTACGTCTAAGATAAACTCATTAAATTTATACTGCTAGATAAATTTATTGATTACTAGTGATGCTCATGACTTTGTTTGCGCGGGACTCATGCTCATTATCTTCTGAACCCTGCATTGATATTGAAAATTGATTGAGATATTGAAATATAACATCAAGGTAAATTTAAGATAAGATTCCCGTTTAAATTTCGAATAAATTCCATTGGGCCCTTTCGGACTCCGTGTCAAACTTCCAGGTAGACAATTAAACATTTTAAGCGGTCGTTTATTTGCCATTGTATAAATAACAATTTTTATATATTTTGGGACTTTCGTGTGAAATACCTAATTGTGAAATTAATTTATGCCTTTACCGTGAAATTGTATGAAATTTACTATTTGAATTCACAAAGTAAGAAAAAAAGTAGCGACGTACATGCTTACATGTGTTTTAAAAAGAAAAGCATTTTTAGCAAATAAGGTATAACCTGCGTGGTGATGGAAACTCGTTATATTTTGGATAATTCACACTATACCTTTATAAATTATAGCCCATGTGTTATTCTGATATGTGAGCTACGCAACTTTCATCAACATCCATTCAGTAGTTTTTGCGTGAAAGAGTAACAAACATACATCCATACATTCTTACAAACTTTCTCGTTTATAATATTATAGTAGGACTATAGCAGGATACAACGCTGATTTTCAGTGTAAACATAAACATAACATTTTTACTGATTTAACTTTTTACTTAAATTTTAGAGTTTATCTTAACTTCACAGACACTTCAATTTAATGTTTTGGTATAAATTATTTTTATAATTTGCATGTCTCTGTCTATAGATCGCTAACTCTGCGTCCATTAGTATCAAAAGTAGGAAAGTGTGCCCTTGGCGAGCCAGAAACTTGCTAATTCATTCTGTTTAACTGTTTAGACAAAGTTTCCTTTTACTATACGTTCCAGACGCTTATATTAGATTAGGTATCTACTTGCATCGCGAATTTGCCTATAATTAAAATTCGGTCAAGTGCTTGTGAGACCACGCCTATTGGAGGGTTCCACGGATGCGACGAGCGTACACTTAACAGCGTTCTTTGGTTATGAAACCCAAAATTATTTAATTATTCATTTAATCGAAAATGTCCTATATCGCAAAAACTATTCAATACAGAGTATCTTGTTCAAACCAATTTTCGGTTAAGACTATTAAGTATTTGGGTCATGACTTTTTCAGAATTTTCCACAACATAGTTTTTCGAGTTAGAGGGGAGAACGCAACTTTAAGATTTTGGAAAATGAATTTTCAATTGTTTCAAATTGAAAATTTTGCCGATGTAGATTTATTCACAGTTTTTGTTTACGATACTCTACCTACCATGATCACAATCTTGCATCATACATACTTCCTTACATATTCCTTAGTTTAGGGGTTGCCTGGAAGAGATCGCTTTAAGCGATAAGGCAGCCCTTTGTTCAACATTTATTATACCTAGTTTTTGAGAACGTATAATTTTTGGTGAACAAATAGTGTTTTCATTCATTCACATATTCATACTTGCAGCCTCATTGAGTCGATCGACCAGAGTCTAACAACATTGAGGTCGATCGTCACCAGTTCAAGTTTAAGCAACCCCTATATAACGAGTTAGATACAAACGTTAATTAACAAAAGATCGTCATGATTTTTCAGATCTGACTGAGCATACCCTACAGGACTACGTACTATATTAAAATTTAATTTTTCATACATCATTTACATGTACGGCGGCTATTCCAAAGCACATATACACTCCATTAATGCTTGCGATTTCATTACAATATTTGGACCGAAGACCTGCGTCGGGTCGCATCGGTAGACACTTAATGGCGAAAGCGGCGGATCGGGATATGTGGTGTGCAAACATAGGGAGACCTAAGTCCAGCAATGGATTGAGATTGACAGACGACGTACGGACGACCAACAATATTATAAAACGGCAAAAAATTAATATTCCTTAGCGTTAAAACCTAGCTAAAAATACTTAGCCCAGGTGGTCTGGAAGAGATCGCTCTGAACAGGATCTATGGCTTTTGCCGCCGTAGGCAAACTCGAAAAATACCGTCCCCACCGAAGCTTACGAAAACTAAAAGGAGTATTCTATCTAGCCTTCTCCCAGAACTCGATCTTTTCGGGTTGTATGTACTTGTGGATTTTACTACTCATATATTTTCTAGATTCAAGTGACCGAATTGAAATATATTTTTGGGTGTTGTGCTTATTTATTTCTTTGGGTTTTAGTACTTCAAGCGTTTTACAGATATTTTTGCCGCCGTAGGCAGTTGCCTACCGTCTCGAGCCGCCCCTGCTCTGAAGCGATAAGACCGCCTATTATTGTTCCTGTCTTTGCTGAACAAGTTTTCTATCTATCTATTCGTACTAAATTTGCGTCTGCAAAGACGAAATTACACGACGAAAAAAGACCCATATATGGATACACGGAAATGACAATAGGTTTTTGCTAAAAATGCTATGCAACCCTAATAATGCGGACGCTTTATCCAATAATTTGCTGCATCGAGATGTATTAAAGGAAAAAATAAAACTATTATTCTTCCTGAAAGGTATATAAGGTTTTCCTCAAACTTATTCTCAAACGGAAAGGCGCTATAGAGCGATGATGTCATTTTTAACCCTATTTGCTTGTGTTGCGCACATCTTTGGTTTTTACATTCACGTTTATTGGCCCGAGAACTCGTATTGTTGATTTCAAGAATACCTATCGAGGTCAAGGTGTTCAAGATCTAATCAACTTGTGGTGCCGAGCGTAAAATTCGAAGAAAATGTGAACAAACTTTTCTGTTATATTCGAAGACTTTCATGAAGGAAAGGAACATGGAGAATTTAAGCCTTTAAATCCACAAACCGTACATCACTAAACAAAAACGTCTTTTAGATGATGTTAATATGAATGCGCCGAACTACGAGAAGAGATACAGTGAGAAACGAGTACACAAGGGAACATTTGAATAATTATGTATCAGTGACTGTTAAATTAGATAGAAGAGGATAATGAGAAGCATGGTATAAGTATTAACTTTGACGGCCTCTGTGGTTGAGCGGGTTAAGCCTTTGTCGGCTTACCTCACTGCAAAGCAGAGGCTCCGGGTTCGATTCCTGGTATAGTAAATCTCGGAAACGTATTTTCTCCGTTATTTACTATGGTCTGGGTGTCTGGGATCGGCCCGAGAATGGTCCGTTGTATATTACCCATAACACAAGTGTAACTTGCTTAATTTGGGGATATACAGTGTGTGTGTTTGTCTGCCGATTTATTATTATTATACATTACATACATTTGACATTCCTTCCAAGAAATTTGTTCTTACAAGTTCTATGGGTTGGTTGAGTTTGAACAATATGTTCAAAATATATATATATATATTATGCAAGCAATAAAAGTCGTACAATATATTTAATTAACGGACCACTCTGGGGCTGATCCCATACATCAGCCCCAGAGTGGTCCGTTGTATATTACCCATAATACAAGCGTAACTTGCTTAATTTGGGGATATACAGTGTGTGTGTTTGTCTGCCGATTTATTATTATTATTATTAAATGAGAGATAAAATACATGAGTATACCAGAAAAGAGATGAATGAATTTTGAGTAGGATGACGATGTTGGTTTATATTTACAACTAGCTTCTGCCCGCGACTTCATCCGCGTGGAATAGTTTAAAAAAAGTAAATTAAAAAAACCCCCCGATTTTGAAATATTCTTCATTGGTGCTCCGCTCCTATTGGTCTTAGCGTGATGATATATAGTCTATAGCCTTCCTCGATAAATGGGCTATCTAACACTGAAATATTTTTTAAATCAGACCAGTAGGTCTTGAGATTAGCGCGTTCAAGCAAGGAAACAAACAAACAAACTCTTCAGCTTTATATATTAGTATAGATGACTAAAAAGTATGGAAGGAAACTGGGAAGAGTATGTGTATCTGCGATTATTTAAATATTTTAGTTTAAATTTTTTTCGTAATTCTCGTGTAAGTTAGAGAGAGACGCATAACATGCTCTTTGGTGAAAATTATTCCTTATGTTTAAATATTCGTTGTTGAAGAACGTTGCTCAATTTGACAGATAAGTTTAAAACTACGTATTAAACTTAATTATTATTGTGGTTTTGCATCCATCATGGCGCATGAGTTGCCTTAAACTGAAGCATCGTAAGCGACTTTTAAAATGATTACTATAATATTCTTTAAAAATATATTAAAGGAACGACTACACTCAATATCTGCTCTATAGAATCAAAGTCAACTACGTCCAAGATAAATAAATACCAATCAATCACAGCATTGTCAATAAACAACTACAATCTGACCCAAATAAGTGCTATTCGAGTGATAATAAAAACGGTTTTAACACAAATCTTACCTCTTGAAGTGACATCTGACGGAAATAAATTAATCTCCGTAACAATGACACATATTTCTTATCACTAAATCCACTAAAACTCACTAAATATATATCACATTGACACTACAGAGCACTATACAATGAATAACAAAATTATTTCCATATATTAATTAACTCTTTGGCTGTTTAATGATATACAAATTCATTAAGTTATTCGAATAACAACATAATTATTAGAAATGTGCTTCACTCTTATGTTTTTATAATTAATTAAATACTATCAATATTCTAACGATAATAATGTCATTATGAAAATAAATAATATATTAGGTAAAGCATGTTTAAACTGATATGTGTGTAAATATTATGAGGGCAGATTTAATTTTACGAATGCGCAGACGTGCGTAACGGTCATATGTATTTAAGAGAATAAATATGTAATATTATATTGTAAACACTACAGAACAATTTGTGTATGCTGTAATTGTGTTTTAGTGAGGAAAAGCAAGATCGCGGGAAAGCGTACTGAAAACTAATGTCAAAAACATTTTGCAAATTTAAGCGCACCAGTACTAACACGAGCGCGTTCCAAGGTCACACATTGTGTGCATTTCAACATTATTCACCTGATAATCAAATAAAATTATGCATGAGAATAGAATTTCCCAGGTATTTCGATCACTGGAACGCTATACAAACTTTTAAAAATATGTTTACATTTTAAATATTTCGAAAGAAGAAATGTTTTTAGTTTATCTGTGATGTAAATTGCTTGTATTGAAATGATCTAAAATGTTAGCTTCTTATTTTAAGGTGTTTAGATTCTATTCGATGGTACGCCGTTATTTGGCTTAGTTATTCTAAAATTGTTTCCTACTCAAATTAATTTTTAAACCTCTACAAGTTTTATAATTAAAAATTAATATTTTCAAAATATAAACTAGAATACTACCAAAACTCCGTGAACTAGAGAGCAAGCTTTAATAGTATTCGCCTATGTTGTTGTTCGATAACAGTATACCACCACCAGTTTCAAATATTCGTCACCATATATTAATTTTCATATTAACTGAATTTTAAGAACACATTCACAGTATCAATTCACACACGTGTATTTCACTTTCAACATTTCCAATGCATTTTGATCGATTTTTTGTCAAAGTGTTTTAATCAAAATAACGCGAAAAGCAAAAACTTGTGTTGCGCGATTTTTTTGTCGAGTTTTTCGATATAAATTTTTTCGTATTTGATTCGATTTCGTTATAAATAAATTGATCGACGAGCGAATTATTCTCATTCGAACGTCCTTTACGGCGGACGTCCGAAGAACAACTACGTGGTCATTGGTCGAGTTATCAGCGTGTTATCAATGTGTATCGTGCGTTTTTTATTATTATTACACAATTCTTTTCAGTTAATTAATTTTTATTTTCGTATAGTTCGTTTATTTAGTTTATGAGTGATGTATTAACAATTGTAAGTTTTAAGTTATCATTATCATAGCGTAAAATCCAGGTTGTGACTTATGCCGTTTCTTCGAATAATGGGGCAGTTCATTTTACTTTCTCTCCTCCACTGTATTTTTAACCTAACCTTATAATGTTTAAAAAATATTTCCAGACGCACTCCTCATTTTACCTCGACGTGTAACTTGATATAAGTTTATTCAAATGTGACTTATCGTGCTACAGACTTATCTGACCAGGTGTTTAACAACGAAACTAAATTTTTCAACCACTTTCTACAACGTGCATGGACACTAGCGCCATTATGGTGTAAAGTAAAGTCTGGTATGTCTCCCAAAGCATGTTTTATATTATAAAATAACTTCCGATATGTTTATTTAATTTTCATGGTCAAACATTAATCTGTTCTCCTGTCCCATAGACAATACCAGTAATGTTATACAAATACTGCCGATTACTCTTCGAAAATAAACATAGCGTCATTATGCTCTATTGGGAAATTTGGCGTTTAAGCCGATGTTACACAGGTCATATAAGCACAAGCTTAACAGCTACATGAACAATAATAGCGTCTATGTTGAAAATATCAAAATATCAACTGCTTGGCGAAATGTGTTTTTTCCAGTTGCTACAAGAATTACCTCGTTTGGCGTCAGTCAAAGATTTGCATTATAGCTGGAACTTTTGCTTAACGACTACCTCAAATAACACATGTACTAGATACTTACTGATTCTTATACTATAGACTATTTAATATATATATTATATATTTGTATGTATTTAATTTATAAAATATGTAGTTAAGTATGTTTAATTATGATAGACCTCATAATCTGCACCATCTACATCGCCAAATTAGGTTAAACTATTCCTTAAGTTAGGTTGCCTGGAAGAGATTGCTTTAAGTGATAAGGCCGCCTATTGTTTCTACCATGACAATATTGTAATTGTGTATTTTTGAAATTGTATATTTGCTGAGCAATAAAGTGTTATCTATATATATCTGGTTAGATACATACATCGCGCAGTGCCATACTTAAAACAAATATTTTACATAATCTAAAAGTGAGTTTATGGTATTCGGTTCGTTTGTTACGCATTCGCGATCTTGCATACATATAAACCTATTTTCATTAAATAAAAAGACGCCAGAAATGTTTGAGAATACCCAATTTTAATTTCACTGTAGTTTTTATAACACTACAAATTAAAATTCGATACTACTTTTGAATTATTCTCTCCATATAGGGAGCAGCACCGGCTGCATACCGTTGTGTTCGCGTCCAAATATGTACCGTGACTTATACAATCTGATGTCATCCGCCATTGACATTCGACGATTGTCAACTCAATGATTTATGTGAAGAATGATAAAGACGAGCGAGACGATTGTTTGAACAAAAACAACAGAAAGAAAGTACGAAAATGTTTAAACTCCAATAACTAAGTAATAACTGTAATAAAAATTACCTATTACAATGGAACAAAACTTGTATAATTATATTACAATTATACAAGTAGTCTTATACAATACAAGCATTATTAAAATTTTATATAAGTACACTTATACAGGTATTTATCTGCCATGCTATGAATGAAAGAGTCGGTTATACATAAATCGCATTGTGTGGTTAGTTTTAGAGTGAGGCTTATGCGAGCAAAACTTACATAAGTAAGGTCAGATAAAAACTGCAAGTCTGAAAATCCCTTAAATTTTATATATTTACTTGTGAATAAAGGGCGCCGCCGCAAATAAATTTTCTATCGCTTTATGATAAAAGAAATACTATTCTACTAAAACTTTAAACAACGTTTTCTTAATGCTCGTAATAGTAACGTCAGTACTCTTCAATATATAAAATACTCATCTTGATTGTTATCATAATTTTTGTATTGGTGTACAATATAAGTTATATATATCTATACTTTTTTAACAGGAATATTGTTTTTCGTTATTACTAATAAAAGCTACCCAATAGCTTGGTATCCAATGTATTTTGGGATTTACGGTTCACGACACTTGCTTTATATGTTTGTCTGTGATGAAATTGTTAATATATCACACGGGCAAACTTGTTTTGGGTTTCCATGCGCTTTCTCGTATGCGTATAACATTATAATTGTTAATATGCATGTACGAATTGTATGTATGAATAAAAGTGCTCCCGTGGATGGCAGTATTGTCCAAAACAGTGCATCGACCGACTACTTAGGTGCGGTCACACCGCGTGACTCACTGCTTGAATGAAGGGTGACCATAACATTTTAAAAACATCTTAATTCCAGATACTATTAACTTAAACATACAATGTGATAGTAATATTCTAATAATAATATAAATATAACGTAACCACAATTGAATTAAATGTAATAATTACCAAATTAATTCAAATACTTTTAAGAAAAATTGTATGCCAGTAAGTGGCGAAATATGTTCTTTGCATTATATGAGGCTTTGTATTCAGTTGACAATTGAAAATTGATTTAATTCGATATATTTACAAGAGAAATTTCTGAGATGACATGTAATATGTCTATAACAGGTGAGGATGTACTTTCATTGTTTTGTAATATATTGCCGAATTTGAAAGGAATAGTCATCTATTTTCAAGAAGGGATGCAGTAGGAGACGTAATATTTTCTATTATATCAAACCGAAAACAGTGTACAAGTTCGTTGGCAATGGAGAAAATACTAAATCATATTTTAATGCTACAAATCATTGAAAATACGACAAATATAATCCACAGTTCAGATAAAAAATTTAAAATCCTAAAAATCTTTTCAAAATTAGTACTCGTGCTTAATTTTTTCAAAAAATATTTAGTAACATTATTAACGAACTAATAAAAAAAAAACTTGTGTAATTATTATTTTAAAACTAATTCTACACAAAAACCTATCAGCAAACTTATCACAGTTTATATACAAAATAAAACAAGTTGGTCATGCTCGAAGAAACAGCAAATATTGTTTGAATTTAAAATCCAATATTTAAAAAATACCATAGAGTTTTAATTATTTTCACATATTTCCAGAGTTTTTAATACAAAATCATGGTCACCTTATGAAATGTGATTTTTGCTCGACGAATTCGCACTTTGCGAATACATTAACCGCTGAAAACGACCGAAAGGCAAAAAGCTTGAACTCATGATGTCAAATAAAAAATGCAAAGCAATGTCGTGTATTTTTAACTTACTCAGCCATGTCAAATTGAGTCTCATACCGTGTTAATGACGATAAATCACGGCCAGACTTGTATTATGCGTTTTTTTTTTCACTAAATACTAACCTCTTATTCATATTAGTTAAATGATATTTATAAGCTTGTTAAAATTTTTGGAAAATTGGCCTTTTTCAACTTTTACGTGTATATCTGTTACGTTCACTCTGGACCCGATATTACTAACACCCAGTCTAGAGCACAATTCAAAACGCATATTTAACTACTGACACACTTTAGAAGCTCTGCGTTCAAGTTCTTGGCCAGAACGATCCTCCTAGACTATGGAAGATGACTAAATGAAGGTAGTATATGTATAACCATAATCTGCAACAATAAAACTTTTTGAATGTTTCTTATGTTTTTATCATAGTAATCGTAAGTTACTTCATAACATGAAGAAATAAAATACGGTTTAAGCGTTTTTACCTCCCGAACGCCGAACACGCACTAGTACCGTTATGTCTTACCGCGTGGCTTATTGCACAGGTTTAAAAATATATGAAGCAAACAAGAAGTTACTGGTAAGACCATTCTGTTGTTTATATTTCAGTGACGTAAGTTACAACGCTGTGTATGGTTTCCTTGTATAAATACTCTACTATACTTGTATAAGTATTAGTCATATTTTATTAACAGAAGCCAGCAGATGTTTTCTAGCCACAGGCATTAGAAGTGAAACTTCAGAGAATATACTCAAAAATTTTTTTCTATAACTTTTATTAATGTAAATATAATTCCTTTACCCTACATCCGTCTACATATTATAATTCAAAATAAACTTCTTAAGTATCACTTTCAATTTTTTACTGTTTTAGAAAACATACGATTATCTGTTTTTGATATCGGTTCAAATTGGACCTATATTTATTCATCGGTCTCATCGACTCTCTAATCTGTGCTACACAGTGTAAAACTTGTATTATTCTCTTGCAAGCTTAGTCCTATAGTTTTATATGTTTATCTCTTTTTGTGTCGCTTTTTCGTTTCATCGAGTTTCAAATCACAACGATTCTAAAGTTTCACTTCAAAAATTTTAACGAAACACATTGAAATTGAACGAATTTCAACTATATAAATGATTATTAATTTGTAATAATATAAATAATAATATAAACCATAATTATATCGAACCTTTATCGCCATTTTATTGTAAGCGCCATTTGGACAAAGTATTTTTTTTGTTGCAAAAGGTATTTTAAATTATTATTCTGTTTTAAAATTTTCAGTTTTTGATTCAGCAGGGTCTAATCTAACTAAAACATGAAGTCTTAAAACAAGTTCTTATATCCGTGCAGGAACGGAGAAAGAATACAATTTCCTGCGCAGGGGTGGCCTGTCGTAAGAAGTGACAAAACAACCCACAGCCATGTGGTAGGGCATTTGTCCGACTGGATGGCTACCACCCCTGGTGTAATGTATGCCGCCATAACAACCTTGAGTTGTGTTCCGGCATTAGTGACCAGGTTCCAGTCTCCCTTAAGAGAGCAGCAGCGCATTTGTAGCATCTTTGGTGTTGCAAATGTCCATAGGCGATGGTAACCGCTTTCCATCGAGTGGGTCGTCTGCCTGTCTGCTGAACTCATGCATGTGTGTTAGCTTTACTGTCCGATTTTTTGTCGTCGTACCTATTAACACACGGAAATAACGAGAGATGTACGGACTTCCCCACCTTGACTATAAATAATAGGTGTTCAATTAAACTTAATGAGAAATTACTACGCAAATAGAAATAGCGCCATCTAGTTGAAACTATCAGTGAGAGACAAACCCTTCAACAGGAATGCAAGTTTACGTAATACAGTTGTTTGAAATACTCAGTCTGGCCATAAATACTGTTACAATTAAAAAGAAACAAAATATTACATTTGAATTTGGAATCTGTCATTTTTATATGATTGTTCATTGTGTTTTCTCATTTTGGCGCCAATACATTGTACAACATTTTGCGATATTAAAATGGAGTGGGGCGATAAAGAGAACCGAATCACTGTGATTGCATTACACAAAGTAGATATGGAGCCAAATGCAATTTTTAAAACGCTTGGTATTAGTCAAATGTTTGTGTACCGGGCTATTAATAGGTACAAGAGTGCTTGCTTCTATTGATAACTGGCCTCAACGTTTAAAGGACTGTATTGCAGCCAATGGAGACCACTTCGAATAAGCTTTTTATATCTAATTTTTTTTGATATTTATGTATTAAACTAACACACTGTAAAACTTATAAATGTTATTTGCAATAGAAAAAAATAAATTTCTTTGTTACAATATTTATGGCAAGACTAAGTATATAGTCAAGAGGCTTCGTATATATATCCTATATCAGTCAATTTAGATATTAATCTTCACAGATCACTGACCTGTGCGGTGTTGGGCGCGTCGTCTGGCCGCAGCGCGTGCAGCCTTCCCTCTTGGAACTCCGTGAAGGCGCGCACAGCCGCGGCGGCGTCGCGGTATCTCTTCCACAACTCCACTGCCTTATGGTATCTGTACAAAAATTCATAATCGAGTCATAAGCTCTGTCACGAACACTTAATTAAATATATTGTACGACTTTTATTGCTTGCATAAAATATATATATTTTGAACATATTGTTCAAACTCAACCAACCCATAGAACTTGTAAGAACAAATTTCTTGGAAGGAATGTCAAATTCAAATTCAAATTCAAAGTTTTTTATTCAAAATAAGTTCCACTGGAGAACACTTTTTGAAGGTCATATAAATATATAAGTTAAAATTTAATTTTTCTGCCTATTCTATGTATACCGCTTCACAACGTGTTATTGCTGTTAAGGAGAAGAAGCGGCAAGAAACTCCCCAGCAACACGTCTAGCTAAATAATGTTTTTCTTTAAGTTTCTTATTAAATGTATGTAATGTATAATAATAATAAATCGGCAGACAAACACACACTGTATATCCCCAAATTAAGCAAGTTACACTTGTGTTATGGGTAATATACAACGGACCATTCTCGGGCCGATCCCAGACACCCAGACCATAATAAATAACGGACAAAATAAGTTTCCGAAATTTACTATACTATGAATCGAACCCGGAGCCTCTGCGTTGCAGTGAGGTAAGCCGGCAAATGCTTAGCCCGCTCAACCACAGAGGCCGTCATTAATGTACTGTACAATAGTATTATGTATATATAATTCTTCTTGTTTGCGTGTGTCACTGAACTCCTAAAAGGATGGACATATTTTGATGAAATTTTTCGCTTATGTTCGTATGGTTCACAATTGGATCCCCTAGAAGGTGCTGGAATCGTATTAGTATATATTTATAGTATTATTCTTGCACGGGCAGAATACTCACTTGTCGCACAGTTGTGTGAGATTGGTACAGGTGTGGTCATAAGCCGCTGCCGCATCGTCGAGCTCCCTCCTCAGCTGCGCGGCCACCGAGGGCTCGGTGGACGCCTCCAAAGGAGCGGCGGCGTCCCGCAACTCGCCCACCAGCTCGCCACTGCGTCGCGAGAGCGATTCGCTCAAAGTCTACGAAGAAGGTAATAAGAGTTGTTGTAAAGGAAACATACTGTCCGACTTTATAGAGTTTTTGGCGGGAACTGAAATGGGACGTTGTACTGTGCAGTTTCTGTAGTACAGTGCAGTGCAAACACGCACACACACACGCGTGCACGCACGGCAAAACATTTTTCTTATAATATAAATATTATAATTGAAATCCGCGTATATAGTGACTCATCACGATATCTTAGGAACTATAATACCTATAGACTTGAAATTTGGCATGGACCTTCCTTCCACCAAGCAGAGGTCAGCTAAGAACGGATTTTACGGCACGCGAAGCGGGCGGGTATCAGCTAGTAAATATATAAATTACTCCTAGCTGTGGTTTGTCAACGCGAGGCTGATATGATATCATCCTTCACACAATCCATTCATCTCTTTTTGGTATACCTTTACATTTTTACCCATCAATATTTTAGTATAACAATTGTTTTGTCACGTGACTTTCAATTCTCATCATTACATGCCCCATACCACTTTAGTCTTCGTCCTCTCCGTTTTCAGACACGGGAGCAACTTTCAAAGATCCCCCTTATATACTCAATAGTTTCATCCGCGTGGTGATGGAAATTCGTTATATTTTGGTTAATTACTGTATCTTTATAAATTATAGCCTATGTGTTATTTTGATGTGTAAGCTATATTACTGTAAAGTTTCATCAAAATCCATTCAGTAGTTTTTGTGTGAAAGAGTAACAAACATACATCTATACATCCATACATACATTCTTATCTTAGTTGAGTGAAGAGGTTTTTGTTCTATTACTTTAAACTGCGTAATATAATCATAGTATATATATATGATATATTATAATATATGATGATGATGAATGATCGACAAACTCACTTCCAATTTCTCGGTGGCCTTCAAAAGCCGGTCGTAGTCCACCTGGCCTTGCACCGTGAGGAGTTCCACCATATAGTCGGCTTCTCTGACAGCCCCTTGGACCAGCTCCAGCTGCCTCTCGAATCGCCTCCACAACTGGACCCTGGCTCGGAGACGAGCGCTGAGCTCAGCAGCCGCGGCCTCCAATTCCGCATGGGTTTCCTGTGAAAATATAACAAATAAAATCTGGCAAGTGCATAAGCATTTTTAGAAATTTATATAGAGGAAGAGGTTTACATAATTTTCAGGATTATTGGAGCTAATAATTCACTACCTATTAACTCCACTAAAACCCCATTTAAACAATGCTATTTTTTTCAAGATCTGACTGACGATACCCTAGGCCCTAGATATAGGTAAATGTTTCAAGTGGGCCTCTATGGCCACATCTAAAACTATAAGATACAGCGAAAAATGCTTAAGAGTCTCGGGGCCTATTTTAATTATAGAAAAAAAAAATATATATATATCAATTACCCTGGTTAGGAATCGAATCGGCTGATTTTAAAATAAAAGCATATGCTGTATATTAAACCAAATCATAGTGTAGCTTGTAAGTATCAATTTCTGTGAAGGAATGTAAAATGTAAATTAAAATGGCGATGGAGCTGTAAAAATGATTAAAGAAGACGTACCTGTAAAGCGGAGATGTCTCGTTCCACGCCGGTCGGTGATACCACAACCCTCAAACTGACAGGCAGAGTATGTAAAGCCTGGCGTAGAGCTAATATATCCCGCCATTGAGATGCCAACTCTTCTATCAGTCTATCACAGGTTTGTAAAGAACGTTCTACAACATCACTGCCTAGTCTTTCAGCTGCTTCACATTCTTCAAGCGTCAAACGAGCTTTCCTTTGACTTTTCTGACACCTAATTATACCAGCTTGAACTTGTACAATCTTTTCTTTGAGAAGTATACTCCTTTCCAGCTCCTCAGCAATCTGATCGTCTAAAATGCCAGATTGAGTAAGCAAAGCTCCCAAACGATCTGATTCTGCTGTTGGAAGTAAGCTAAGCCTTCCAAGCTCGTTTTGAATCCTGTCAATACGACCGGTCATAACTTGCAATCTTTCTATGTAAAGATTCAATTCGTCTTCGCTCTTGATAACACCTTTCAAACAATCTAAAGCGGAGCGCAATTCTCTCAATTCTTCTTCTAAAATGTTCAGCTTTTCACCTGAAGATACATCGCGAACTGAAATATTCTGAATTGCTGAAGCGTGGATATTTCCAATTCTAGATGCTAAGTCCCGCCATCTATCTTCTATTTTAGAGAAGAATTGCCTTTGGACCATCTCGTCTGATATAGGTAAAATTTCTAAAGCCTTCTCAAACTGTACCCCTGATTCATTCTTCAAGTTACTGTAGACTTCATGTTGTGCTTTAAGTTCCCAGAATCTACGTAAATTACCAGTAGTTGTTATGTTCTCTGGTGTAATAAATTCTAATTCTCTATTTGCAATCTTCATCCATCCTTCGATTCGATCTATTAAAAGGTCGTAAGTCTGCCAATTCTCTTTGAAAGCCGTTAGTCTTGTTAGTCTAGAATCAATTTCTTCTTGGAGTCTAAGTAAGGTATCCAATGAGACTGCGCATTGCGTTTCTAATCCAGAGCATACAATTAGATTCTGTAGACTTTCTGTTATGGACAAAAGGCGCAACATTTTCGCGTAATGATGAGAGACATCCAAACTTAAGGACTGATACAAATTAATGTACTGTTCGTGGTCCATTGAAGTAACATTGCTTAAATCCGGAACTCTTTGCTGAGCAACAATAAGCCATTGCCCTTCTTCCTTCATACCATGTTCTAACAATGACCATCTTGATGCAGCTTGAGTCATTTGTTGAGCACGACTTGCCGCTCTGTCTATGATTACAGTAGCCCTGTCATGTAAAGAGTTGTGCAACGAAGAGTACTTAGCTCTTGTTTCACTATCTAAGTTGTCTTCTAAAGACTCAAGTATAGCTCTACAATGGCTCAGATTCACAAAGAATTTTCTGTGTTTTTGAATTTCTTCATGCAGATGATCCAAGTCGGAAACTATAATCTTTCCATCCAATAATGCTTCCGCAACATCAGTAATTTGACCGAAATCTTGAAGAGTTTGTTCATATTCCTCAGCCAAAGATGCAAGCTGCAATAATCTGTCTCTTTCATTGTTAATGGTATTTTCTACTTGTTTAGTGTCGTCGTCGCAATTATACAGTTTCGTTGGGCATTCGCGTTTTGGATTAGCTTCTACTAAACTTCGGCAGCGCTTGAACAACTTAGTGATGGTTTCATAATTGTCGATATTATCAGACTCTATTTTATCAAGTTTATCTAACTTTTGTTCTGTTGGGATTTCAGAAACAATCGTCACATCCAAGTTATTCTTTACTTTATCAACTGATCTATTTAACTTATCAATATCCTCTAAAAATTTATTCCAATCTTTTTCTACTTCTACCACTTTATCCAAACTTTCTTTACTCAAAGTATTAACTGCTTCGACTTGACGCGTTAATGTCTCGATTAAAGTGATGATTTCTTCGTTAATTTCAGTAACTTCAACGATTTCTTTTAGTCTATTTATGTAGTTCTTTAAAGAATCTAAACGTCCCATTTCGTGGGTGGATTCTACACCGGTGACTGTTTGTCTTTGAATCTTATATTGAATCTCTTCAAGCCAGATTGAAATAGTTTCAATAACTATAATGACACTTCTTTCTGTTTTCACAGGGTCATGGCTTGTAACAGCATTATTGACTTCATCGAGTTCTTTGTTGACAACTAAAGCATATGAATTTTCAACAGATGGTTCTAATAAAGCCACAGCCATTGTTTCTACACTTGCTGGTACAGTAACACTTTGCGTCCGTTTTTCCATAGCGTCTAATAATCTAGCTTTTCCCGATTTTATTACTGTCTTACTTGGTGAAGGAGATTTAGATTTTGACCTTTGTACTACATCTGAATATGTTAATTTAGGCTGTGTTGGTTTTGATTGTACTGGACTAACTTGAGAAATCCCTTCGTCAATAGAGTAAGAATTACTTGATATATCATCACTTGTAGGTGTAATTGAAATAGATAACTCGGCGTTGATAGGATCTGAAAGACTTTCCGGCGATTGTAGTAATGGTGACTCTACCTTTTTCTTAGGTTTTCTCTTTTTCTGCCTTTTTTCGGCAATAATGGATTGAGGCGGTTCTTCAAACGATCTCTCACTCTCAATAAAATCTGTAGTAGCTTGAGGTATAGAGATCTGAGCTCTTAAATGAACTTCATATGGTTCGTCTGTTGAAGTAGAAGTGGAGTCTTCAGAATAAACTCTAGGTGACGTTTGCTGGTTGACATTAGCGGTTATAATCTTATGACTGTCTTGCTTCCAGGTCGAAACTGGTAGTTCTTCGACTAGTAGTGGTTTAACGTATTCCCTTGGCGATGTTTGCTGGGTGTGGTCAGACATTATAATTTCTGTTTTAGGTTCAGTGCGTTCTTCAACCCTTGGAGTAGTTTGTTGACTATTGTCTACAGTGGTTACTTTACTTAAATCAAGTGTAGGTAACTGCACATTAAATTCCACTCTTGGAGATGTTTGTTGTGTATTGTCAGCTGTTATTATTTCTGTAACATTCATATCTGGAAGTTTAACTTCCTCGGCTTCAAATTGTGTGGAAGATGTGACCAAAGAAATATCTGGAGTTTGAATACTTATTTCTGTGAGTTCTTTTTCTTTCACAGGAGAAGTCGATGTTTCCTGATCGGCTATTTCAGGTTTAAGAGTTTGTATATCAGCTTCAGAAGTTTCAATAATTATCTCAGTGCTTTTCTCATCTTTTTTTATTTCTTCTATAGGAGATGTTTGCATTTCTTTAGATTCTGTTAAAATTTCAGGTTTAACGAACTCTACTTTTTCACTTATTGGTGATGTTTGAGCAAACTTCTCTTCTGGAATACTAATATCATAAGGTAATACCTGAGTTGTCACTTCAAATTTTACTATTTCGGGTGTTTCTGTTCTACTTGTTTGAATTTCAGTATCAGAAGTTATTTTTTGTATAATTGTACTAAAATCTTCAACAGTTTGTGTATCGACCTCCTTCTCTTCTTTAGGAGTTGTTTGTACTATAACTTCATTTCTAAATGTTGGAGAAGTTTGAAGTTCAGAATCAACGGTTTTTGGTCTGGTATGGTCAGATTCTGGAGAAGTCTGGATGGAATAATCTTGGACAGGTATTTGTTCCATTACCGGGACAGGATACGTTATTTTTTCTGGCACATTTTGGGCAGTTTCAGGACTACTTTGCACACATTCTTCTATAACTTTTACGGTATTTATATCAGATTCACTCATAGTATGATATGATTCGTCTTTAAGTGATGTTGCAACGGATTCAATGCCCGTCTTGGGATGTCCGAGTTGCATGTCAGGACTTGCTAGTTTATAATCCAAATTAACTTCTGGAGTAATTTCTTCCACGTCAGCTTCGATAGGTGTAACGTCTTGAAGCAAATCTATTTCTTTATTGTCTTCAACAGTGGGAAAGTACTTTTTCTTTTTCTTGTCTTTCTTCTTTTCTACAACATCTACTATAGACGTTTCTTCAAATTCACTAGTACTTTTCGGATATACAGTTTCTTCGCTGGCATGAGGCTTGCGTTTCTTTTTCCTCTTCTTGTCAGTTGTGTCAGCCAGACCTCCTACTGACAAATCTTCAGGCTCATAACCTTTCTCTTCTACAATATGTACAGATTCCTCAATAATAGAGGAATCAGTTTCTTGAACTTGAATCGCTTCTTTTGACTCAAGAACATCCATGGACGGCTTTGGAGATTCTATAGGAGGAGAAATGGGAAGCTCAATATAATGGCTAAGGGAAGAACTGTCAGTATCTAAAATACTTTTATCAGTTTCAATCGGAACGTCAGTATTTAGAGATTCAGTGTCTGAATCCAGTTTGTGTTTCTTTCTTCTTTTAATTCGTTTAGGTTCTTCTGGTTTTTCTTCAGTTTTGGATATTTTTGATACTTCTTCAATAATAGTATTCGGTTCCTTAAAGACTTTAGTAGTTTCGGTAGAAGGTTTATCTTCTTTTAGTGTTTCAATCACTTGAGGAACATCAGGTTTTCTGTGCTCAGTTGTTATAGTAACTTCGCTTGGTAAACTGACTTGAGTGTGTTTTTTGACTAGCTCTTGATCCATTACTGTCATCTCGAATTTAACTTTTGGTTCTGTTTTAGTTGTTACATCAGTTTGCATTAATGATAGAGAAATATCTACAGTTTGATCAGGTTTAGGTTTCATGGCCGGTGTTGTATCTTCTAATTTATCATCTTTGGACAGAACAGTTTTACCAAAGATAATATCATTTTTCGGTTCTCCATTATCTTCAGTCATTATTCTTTGCTCTATATTCTTCTTATCAAACGTTTTTGAAGGTTTATCTTCAAGTTTCTGATCTGTATTAGTTACAGATATATGTTCAACTCTAAATCCTCGCAGATGTGTGTCTAATCTTTCAGATTCTAATAACATAGTAATATCATATTTATCAGATTTGCTAATAGTTATGGGTTCTTTAGAATCATTATGTTCTGCTTTAATTTGATGTCTTTCCGGTAGATCGAACACTTCTAATAGTTTATTGACACTTTCAGATGAACCTTGTACTTTAGGTTCAAATTGGCGTATATACGATAACTCAGGTGACTCAGGAGCTACTGTTGTGTCAGTTTCAGTTATCACATTTCCTATTTTAAGTGTTTCAACTTGCACAGTTGATTGAGTGGGTCCTTTTTGCGTTATTAATTTACAGATTGGTACACTAGAGATTTTTTCGGTTTCGGGTATGATTGATTCATTATCTTTATTTTCTTGTTCGGGTACAATTCTCAAGTCCTCTTTGTCTGTATCTTTATCTAAGACAAGTTCATCAGTTGCTCTGCGGTGAATGACATCATCTGCAGGTTTGTGTGGTTTTGGTAACGTTTGATGAATAGACTTTTCCACAGTAGAATTTAATTCAGTCTGTACAATTGGAATACCTGTAATTTTTTCTGGTTCTTCTTCTTCTTCTTCTGGAGATGGAAGTTCTTTAATTAAGTTGTCAACTTTGTGTGGTTCTGATAATATCTTCTGTCTGGGCATATCCACCTCTTTAAATTCAGACTGCATTTTTTGAAGGTTTGTTGTAGACTTTTCAGACTTAGATAATTCAGGCTGGACAGATACGACTTTATTTGGCTCAACTATCTGAATATTTGTACCTTCGGTTAACAAAAATTCTTTTGTTAATTGAACTATACCCATTTTAGGTTTTGTTGACGTTTCGAGTATCTTTTCAGGTATTTTAACTTTTTCTGGAAAGTCGGGGGAAATAATCTGTGTATCTTGTGAAGTGGCCAAAAGTGGCTCATCTTTATGAATTTGTAGTTTTCGAGTTTCAACATGGGTAAACATGGTTTGTTGTTCCAAATCACTATCTGGTGCATCTAGGTCTGTGACTTGTTCTGTTACGTGAGTTATTATATCTTCTGAAGTTAAAGGTCTCAGCTCTTCTATAATTAATTCAGGTTTGATTTCTTCGAGGGGTTCAAGGGAAGATGTAAATGTAGGTACTTCAGATATAACAGTGATAACTTCTGTAGTTGTTGCGCCAAGTGACGGTTTTATGTCTAAGGGTAGAATTTCGTCCTCAGCACACGACTTGTTTTGTAGATCAACTTCCATTTTATTTGTAGCTAGTTGCTGCTTAGATTCCTCTTGGTCAAGTTTTGATTCTATAACATTGTCCTCCCCATGTAAAACAACGTTTTCAACTTCAGCGTTTTTAATTTCATCGGATTTCAGTTGCTCAAGCTCTGGTTTTATCATTTCGTTATTTTGGATAAGTGGTTCAGTCTGAATACGTTCTTTTTCTAATAGTTCTTTAGTTAGTTCTAAAAGTGATTTAGAGTCTTTGCTACCAAAACCAAACTCAGTCTTTTTAGTTGGAGATGGTATTTTTGCTATTCCAAATTCATCATAATCAGAAACATCTCTTTGAGTAGGTTCTTTCCTTGTTAGAATAGATTCAGTGCTGATTTCGGTTGGTACTGCAGTTACTTCAGTTTTAGGTTGTTTAATCGTTTTGTTGTCACTAATATGCAAATCGATTGCAGCACTTATAATAGGACCTGGAACAAACTCTCCATCGTCGTCAATCACTTGTTCTGTTACATATTTTTGGCCATCTATAAGTTGAACCGATTTAATAATTTTACTTCGTTTACTAGTGATTGAATCTGAACTTACCGCGGCATCATGAATACTTTCTGGTTTTTGTAAAATTCTCTCCTCAATAATATTGGTTTTTTTAACAATGTTGTCACCATATATTCCTATCGTTCCATCATCGATTCCAACTTGTCTTTGTGTATCATTAATAAATTCATTAGGTTCTTCAATAATTTCTTCTGTAACATGTTCCTTGCCATCAATTATTTGAACTCGCCTGATAACTCTCACATAGCTAGTATCGGAACCTTGAACAATATTACTAACTTTAGGGCTACTATCAAGAAACTCAATTTGATCTGGCTCTTCAATAACTTCTTCTGTGACATGCTCTTGGCCATCAATAATGACTATTCGTTTAATTATTCGTCTTCTCATAATTGTAACGATTTTCTTAACATTTTCTGTAGTTTCTGTAATTTCTGGATGCTTAATCGATGTTACTTTTGTTGCTGGTTCTGTCAGCATTATTGATGTGTGGGGTTTAGATAAAATTTCTCGTTGTTCAGTCAGAGTAATAGTTTCAGTTTTGTTGTCTGATTGTGATTTTACATCTTCAATATTTTCTGAAAATGTATATAAAGGAGACGGTATTTGCGTTTTTTTAGAAAGATTATCTAATTCTTTGGCCTCAGAAAGACTGTCTTTAATATCCTCAAGAGGTTTTTCTATGGCTTTTAAAAGCATTTCTTGTTTGGGAGTGTCATGATCAATTGATAAGGGATCTACCTTTTCAAACACATCTTTTTTAGATTCGACTGTTTTATTGATTTCGTCAGTAGTATCTGAAATGATACTTTCTATAATAAAAGCCTTTTCTTGATCTTCTAACACATCTTTAAGAACTTTCACAGTTCCTACTTCTTCAGTCTTATCCAAGGTGGCCTTATCTCTTCTGACAGGTTTTACTGGTATTTTAGAATTAGAAGAATGATCCATTTCACTTCCGATTAGACTCTTTGTGATATCTATTACACTTGTGTCGGAATGTTTAGTCTGATTAACAGATTCATGTGCAGGTTTTTCTTCAGATTTCGCAGCGACTAATGGAGACACATCCACACTAGCATTGTTACCAGACACGTCACCAACTTTGAAATAATCACTGTCTTTTACTAAATCCAATGGAATGGTTTTATCTTGTGAACGTTTTTCGCCATTTTCTGTAAGCGGTAGTTTATCAACATAATCATCAGACTTTACTTGCTCAGTTTCTTTTACTGTTAATTTATCTAATTCAAGAGATTTAAATGGTACTTCAGACGTCACTGAATAATTAATTTCTGAACCAATTAAATTCTTTGTAATATCTGTCAATGTAGTATTTTTAGTAGCGTATTCAGTTACATTACTCGTTACTTGGTCATCAGTTGTATCTGTCATTTCTAGAGTACTATCATTTTTCTTCTTTTTAGACTTCCTTTTCTCAGGTCTTTTTGGTCGGTCTTCAACTACCTTTTGTATATCTTCCGAAACTTCCGTTGTAGATTCGTCAGTTGGAGTTTCTTGTGTAAGAGGAGTATTTATATCCTCCTCTGGTTTAATATCTTTAGTTATTTTTTTATCTTTCTTTTTCTTCTTTTCAGGACGTTTAGGTTCATCTGTTACTTTTTGCATATTTTCAACAATATCTGAAGTTGATTCATCCGTTTCTTGTGGTACAATGATAGGTGAAATAGGTTCGATATCTTTAGACGGTTTCTTATCTTTCTTCTTTTTCTTTTCAGGCCTCTTAGGCTCATCTTTCACAATTTGCTTGACATCTTCTGGGTTTTCTGGAGTAAATTCATCAGTTTGTTGTTCCATGCTAGATATTATTTCAGGAATAGTAGATTCTTTCTCAGATTGTTTTTCCCGTTCGTGTTCTTTCTGAGTTTTATTATCCTTTTTCTTTTTTTTCTTATCGGGCCTCTTAGGGGGTTCATCAACTTTTATGTGTATACTATCTGATTTTTTAATATTGACTGCAATTTCCGGTTGCGATTCGTCAATTTCCTTGAGTTTTTCCACGATTGCTGTCAAAGGCACTTCTGATTTGTCTGTCGGTGTAGTGGCAACATATTGAATAGATGAGTAATCAATTTCACTACCTAGTAATGTTTTTGTTAAGTCAATCATTGTAATGTCCTTCGATGTATCAATAATTGATTTCTTGTCGAAGGTACCTTCATTTTTGGGTTCAGTTAAATCTACAAAGGTCTTATGAATTGTAATTAAGGGTTCAGCTGATTTCACAACTTTGGTAGTACTTGTAAGGCTATGTAATATATTATCTTCTAGAACGTCTTCCGGTATTAATTTTGGCTTTTCCTCACTACCTTGAGCTTCTTTTTCTTTTAACACGGGTTTTCTTTCATTTGCTTCTTTGGGAGTGGTTACTATCATAGGTTTTAGTTGTTCTACAGACTCTTGTGGAATACCAGTCTCAATACTGCTCAATATATTTTCGGTAGTACTTGTAAGTTTATATTCTATATTATCTTCTAGAACGCCCTCCGATACTAATTTTGGTTTTTCCTTGTTATCTTGAGATTTTATTTCTTTTAACGTGGATTTCTTTTCATTTGTTTCTTTGGGAATAGTTACTAGTTCAGGTTTTTGTTGTTCTTCATTCTCTTTTGGAATACCAGTCTCAATATTGCCCGATACCTTTTTTCGGTCTTTCTTTGATTTAGGTTTCTTTGGGTAATCTACATTTATTTCGGGTTCTATTTCAGAAACTTCAGAAACTATGGATTGTAGTAAATGTACTGTATCTTCTAATTTAAAAACAGATGACACTTCTTGCGGTGATTTCTCAGGTATTTTTTCTTGAAGCGATGAACTAATTGCAGGTATCTTAGAAATAGAAGAGTGATCAACTTCAGCACCTATCAGACTTTGTATGACATCAATTAACGAACCCTCTTTTGATTTCTTTTCTTCTGGTTTGTCTACTAATTTTGGTTCTGATTCTATTTGATTATCAGAATCCTTAGAAACTTCTTTTAATTCAAGATTAAGTAACGTATCGGCTTGCTTAGGCAATTCCGAGACTTTTGTTTTGGCTAAGTCTGTTGTTTCTGAATCTTCAAAAGTATCTTGTGACTTTGATCTATTAATAACTTCTGCCACCTTAAGATTTTCATCGAATTCCCGTCCTTTGTGAGCTTCTTCAACATAAACTGGCAATATAACCTTTTTCTCTTTCTTAGACTTTTTCTTAACTTCTATAGGTTTATTCACTGTTTCTAATTTTTGATACACTTTGGAAGAAACTTCTCCAACCGATAAAGGTTGCTTCGGTGGAATTTTAGATATGATAGTATGGTCAGCTTCAGAAGTCATTAAATTTTTAGTGATATCGATCACAGATATATCCTTGGCTTTACTTATCTTAGGAGTTTCAACATGTTCTTTAATCAGCTTAGTTTCGTCTGACAATGTAGAGATTCCAGATCTTGTAGTATTTTCAATAATATCATGGGTTGACTTTTTCATATCACTAGATTTTAACTCCTTGCCTTTTTCAATTTCTTGAATACCTGCATCCATTGACTTTGATTTGTCAAGTTCAATAGGTTCTGGTGGATTTATGCTCTTAACCTCTTTAAATTCAACTGTCTTTGTTGCTTCATTAGAATACAACTCATTATCATTGCTAAGAATGGAACTCTCGGGTTGTTGTGAAATGAATAGATTATCTGAAACAGCTTGTTCACCGTCAGATCTCTTAATATTTTTTTTAGACTGTTCTAGTTCTTTTACTTCTTCTAGTTTTTTAGCAATAGTTAACGGTTTGGGTGGGATTTTTGATAGATTAGTGTGGCTACCTTCGGCTTCGATTAGGCCTTTAGTAATGTCTATAAGAGATGCGTCTTCAACGCCTTCTGGAGTTTTAATTACAGTTGTTTTAATAACACTTATAACACCAGAAATATCTCGCGGCTCGTTTTCTGAAGAGTCTTTTTCATTCACTTTAGATTTAGTTGAGCTAGTAGGTTTATTTTCTTTTTCTTCAGATTCACCTTTAGTGCCTATTATTATTATTTCAGGTTCAGTATTTTGCACTTTTTCTTGTATGGTTTTCATTAATAAATCTGTTTCTTTTAATTCACCTAACTTTTTCATTTGTACAGGTTTAGGTGTTGTAATTTCAGTTTTGACCTCAACAGTTTGAGATACAGCATCTGGTGCTACTTTTGTTATTTTCGCAACTTGTATGTACGGATCAAGGGGTTGGTCTATATCTTGCGATGCAAAAGATTTTTGAATATCAGGCGTTTTTACAAATTTATTTTCCTTGTCCGTGGTATCTTCTAATTTAGTTACTTTAGTTATTTTAATTGTAGAATCAGGGAAATTTTGCTGCACAGGCCTAATATTTTCTGTGATATTAAAATCTCGTTCTGGTTTATCAGGTTGATTTATAGCAGATGATGAAGGTATCTTATAGCTAACCGTATGATCCATTTCATGACCAATGAAACTTTTCGTTATAAGACTTAAATTAGTCTCCTCGCCAGAAGGCGTAACGGGAGTTTGCGAGATATATAAATTATCCAAAGGCTTGGCAAGGTATTCAGTTGATATTCTCTCTGTCGTGTCTGTCACTGTAGTAGTGTAAGGTATTTGGGTAGAAACAAAAGATGATACAGTTTGCTGCTCTGTAGCTTCATTTGCTTTACCGCTTTTAGCAATATTCTCAACTTTAGCATTAGGTTCATATTTAACGACCTTCCGAATTATCTGTATAGAACCCATAGGAGTTTCTTCTCGTAGTTGATCCTCACCTGGTTGTTTAAGATACATCACTTCTTCTTCGCCTTGCTTTTCTTTGACTAAATATTCTTCTGATATTTCAGGTTTGTCTGGTATAAAATTATTTTCATCAAGCATTGTCGATTGAAGAATATCACTGTCATTATCATGGTCTTCAATGACTCGTTCCGTGACATATTCTTTGCCATCAACAATTTGAACTTGTTTTATGATTCTTACACGTTTTGTTTTGAAATTTTCTGATTGAACGTTGTGACTAATTTTGGGTTCATCTTCAATAATTTCTACTTCCTCTGGTTCCTCTATTACTTCTTCAGTTACGTGTTCTTTTCCATCTATGATTTGTATGTGTTTAATGATACGTTTTTTGATCCTTGTAATTTTTCTTGTCACTTTTTGGACTACTGTAGCAGTGTTAATAGACGATGTTTCAAATGTGGAATGGTGATGACCTTCTGTCGTAATTGTGTGTCCGCCAATGGTAATTGTTTGACTGCCAGATGTGTATGACTGGCCTTCTACAGGTACATATATAACATTTGGATCACCCTCGGCAAATGGTTTTGTCTCTTCAATCGGTTCTTGTACGTGATACTTGTCATGTACAGGATCTGTACCGGTGGTATAGACTTCTGTAAACGTAACTTCATCCGGAATTTTCCTAACCTCTTTTTCTTCAGATCTACGAACGAAAGTTTCAGATTCTTTTTTCATAAATTGTGACATAAGGTTTTCTAACTCTTGTTCTTGAGCTAATCTATCCGTTGGTGTCTTTTCTGTAATCCTTTTACCAACAGATTCGGTTTGATATTTATTTTCATCGTTTTTGGAAATATCACCCAGTTCGTATAATTTTTCAGATACATTACTTTTTGTATTTTCACCTACTGCTGGATCAGGCTGGTCATCACGAGGCAAACTGATTTCATCATCATCACCTTCAAACTTAGCTTCGCATTCTTTAACGCTAATTGATATTCTCGGTATTTGTTCTTCAAATACTTGTACATCATCAGGTTCCTCGATGACTTCTTCGGTAACGTGTTCTTTGCCGTCAATTATAACGACCTTTCTAATGATCCGTCTTCGTGTTTTAATAATCCTTTTGGTTAATTGCTGAACAACAG
Organism: Dendrolimus houi; assembly: GCA_039645545.1. Lineage (NCBI taxonomy): Eukaryota > Metazoa > Arthropoda > Insecta > Lepidoptera > Lasiocampidae > Dendrolimus > Dendrolimus houi. The sequence goes on along the minus strand of CM077128.1, from coordinate 21,169,966 downwards.
CAGTAACGCTTGATGATGAAGTTTGTATCTGAGTTGGCGTTCCTTCTGCTAGTTGCATAATTTCTTCAGGACTTAAATCTTTATCAATTGCGATAATCATATCCGGATTAGAACTGTATTCTTCAACCGTAACTTCTCCGCCTGGGATTCTGGTAATTACTTGCCCACCATAAGTTTGATATTGTACGTTTTGTACACCACCGTCGTCTACGTTAGTTGAGCTAGCTCCCATATTACCTTCAATGGTTATCTGAGAGAATTTATCTTCAACACCATCTCTAGTGAGTAAGGCAGATCTTTGGTCCTGAGTCTGTACTGTCTGTTGTCGTGTCACAAGTGTCTTTTTAACTCTCTTGACGATAATTCGCTTCGTTCCATCTGGATCAACAACCACTTCTGTTGTGGTTTCATCTGGTTCAACCATTACCGTTTCAAAAGCTTGTGGTATAGTTCGTACAATCCGTAGATGAGAGTCTTTTGATGTTTCATTATCTTTGTAATCAGCATGAACCAACATGCTGTTGTCTTCCCTGATAGTTCTTTCAAAAGGTCTTTCACAAATCTCAATGTAGTCATGACCGTCACTTTCGTACTTTTTGATTCTGATACTTTCCATACCTTCCTTTTCTGAATCAGGTTCGCTGGTTTGAACTTCTATCTCTTGTGGAACAGAACAGGTAATGGCAATGTCTTTAGTAGTTATATCTGGTTGACATATGACGGATTTGTTAGCAAAAGAGCGTTCGTCCGACATTAAACTCTTACCCGTTTGAGTTTCGATTGCTGCTGTAGTTTTTTCATCTATATTCACTTCCTCTTTTTTAGGTTTTTTCTCCATAGGTTTACTTTCTTCAACTAGATGAGCTGCAAAGCTTTCCTCCACTGGCACCTTTTCATGTTTGGGTAGAACCATTTCTACTGTGTCAACTTCTTTTACGTATTCTTGAGGTATAGCTACTTCTTCAGGCATCGAAGTAGAATCAATAGTTCTATCTGTTTGAGATATATCTTCTTCTACGATTTCAGGAGCAGATCTCATATGTATTAATACTTCTCTTAATCTTTCTATCTCTATAATGACTAGACGTTTAGTCTCTTCCAATGCCTTTTGCATGGAGTTCAACCTCACCTTTAAATTTTGACTAGATTCATCCATTCTTATCACAGTTATTGATCGCAGTATTATTTCATACTCTTCATACTCTCTAATATAACGTTCGTAGATTTCGATATATCTAATAATGTCTTCTTCAGTTAATATGTCAGTTTGTTCTGTAGTCTGTTTAAGGCCACTGTTGATTGTTTCCAGCCAATGGTCCAGTTTGACAATCTTTTCCTTCTGTTCTTCTATCTCTTGATCTTGACGTGCTTGTTCCACTTTGGCATCCTGAAAATTATTAATATTTAGATTATAGCAATAAGCTTAATTAATATCTACTGATCTGTTATCTGATGAGTTCAGTTATATATCATTTAAATTATTTCATGTTGATTATGAAAACTTACACAAAGAATTAGTAGTAGATTATAGTTTTTTTTTTAAATAATGTTTTTAAAATGTACCTCACAGGTGAATAAATATTACATGCGAACAAGATTTCCTCCTTCCTTATACGTGTTATATTTAGAATTGTTTTTCGTCTTATTATAAAATATATGTATATTTGACAGAAATGTTATAAACAGGATAAATTGTTTAAGCACAGCTCTGCAAGTTTTGTTGTTTTAACCGATATTTTACATAGTCAGCTTTAAAATAATCTTCAAGAAAATTCATGTAACAGGCGTCTTAGTTGTTGACTGATGACGAACGAGGGGGTGCATATGGAAACTCAGTAAGGCTCATTCCACTAAACCAGTGGTTCCCAAACTTATTTTGTATACTGCCCACTTTAAGAATAAAATATTTTTTAGCGCCCCCATTTTTTCACCTACTTAAAAATCACTATAACGTCAAATTAAATTAATTGATTATTGTGAGCTATATTAGCGGAGATTACACATTCATTCTAAACGAGACTTTACTATAGCCCGCAAGAGTTAACTTGAGACCTAAGCGCAGTAGGTAGTACACAACGGCGATGAGGTCTCAAGTCTCTTACCGCGCCCCTTTAGGCCTGCAGCGCCCACAAGGGGGCGTTATCGCCCACTTTGGGAAGGATGCACTAAACAGTTGATATTTTCAACACAAACACGCAATTATTGTTAAAAAAAACAATCAACCTTTATGTGTAATATCTTAACTTTCATATGACTGCGGCCGCATATCTCAAAAGTGGTCGATGGATTGCTCTGCATTTTAACAGAAGAGAGGTTTTATAGACTAGACGTCATCTGCATATACACAATGTACTCTTTGGTCATCTGCGCCTGCATCCGCATTTATTTTTTAATTCCGTTCAATTGCCTTACTACCGATCATAATTTCGACATAAGCTCCACGCAAGTAATGTCAAAATTCAATCGATGGTAAGGCAAGTGAATGAATAGTAAGATGTAGGTACGGGCCACAAATCAGACTGAGCCACGGTGAATTAATTTAGTTAGCAACCCCACCGTGAAATGTCTAAAAAATAATAAATTCAAGATGCAAAAGGGTCCTAATCCTAAAAAGTATTCCGCCTCCCACAACCGCGACCCGCGGTCGTCTAGTTTTTAGTACTACTTAGACAAACCCCACTTCCAGTCGTAGGAAGCGGGAGGGGCGACCAGCGCCAAACCTTCTGCGCACGACTTATAAGATAAAAAGCACTTCAAATAAATGTGTATATACAAAGAGAGTTATGAAACTAGACGACGCGGAAGGTGGTTTTTTTCGAATATATAAACATTATATTGTACACCAGTCAATGTTTGGTTATATCAAGTAGATTATTGTGTTAACAACTATGATTTTAGCGCAGAAGATGAATATTAGGAATTACGACTATTGAAAAAGGTCCTAAATCTTATACGACTAGATGCCGCTATACGCTATACATATATATAGCTTTGACGTTTTATTATATGAGTGTTCCCCGGCGCAGGTGAACAACCCTAGGTAGTGGCTGTATGTTACGTACATAAAAAATAATTTGATCATTTATAAATATAAACCTTCAATGTTTTAGTTTCTTGTTCAATTTACTACAATTACAAAGAAACTAAGTTAATAAAGTGTAGACAATTGCACAGCAAAACATAAAGAAAATTCGCAGCCAACTTGATTTGTTATTGAATTCCAGCGATGATTGTCTATATCGCAATTGCAGCGCCATCTATTTTGCTAATCCATCTATTCTAAGTAAACTACTTCATTTATCGCGATAAAATGTATCCTAAGTGTTAACTCGGGTTATAAGCCAGCACTTTGTAGAGTTTCATTTCGATCGGTTCAATAGTTTTCACGTGATACTCTAACAGACAGACAGACAGACTCGTGGTTTTTCACATTTTTAAACGCAATGTACAAATTAGAACCGTTTACAGATTTATTATAGTATAGATATATAGAAACCGTTTGTTAGCATCGTGGCAACTGGATATCCAATGCTTCTGCATACCCTTATGAGAAACATGCATGACAATATGTGTTATATATGTCGTCTTTTTGCTTCAATAATGTGTTATCTTGAAAATTGAAAGTTTAGAGAATGTCTTTAATAATTATATAAACACACACACACACACACACACACACACACACACACACACACACACACACACACACACACACACACACACACACACACACACACACACACGTACAGATACGCACACAGATATGCATGCAAGATTAATATAATGTTTTATATTAATGTTAAAAAATGAGCATTGGTAGAGCACCGACACCTAATACAATATAGGTTTTTACCTAATTTTAGGTGTTGAAGGCCACATTAGTTTTAGTGCAAACATCTTCTAGTCTAGTCTTTTATACTCTGTTATTTTTACATGTTTTTACTGAATACATTTTTCTGATTAATTATATTACTTTTGTCAACTGTTGTACTATGTGACAAATAAAAAAAATATTAATTACTTCTTTTTAAGCTTCAAAAAATTATTGTGCCGAAGCGAATACCTTGGTATCTTTTAAAATACATTGTAGATTGTGAGAAAGAAAGTTACTCGTTTCGATATGGTAATTTTTAGAAGGTAAAAAACCTCTTTAGTAACATTTGAATTTTCAAGATAGGTAACACATTATTGGAGCAAAGGGACGATGTGTGTAAAAACAGAAAATAAAGGCATAAAAAAATTAAAATAAAACAAAAATTACCTTTCTTACCTTGATGATGTCCAGTCCCTCTCGTGCCTGCTTCAGTAGCTTGGAAATCCTGGCCCTCATCACGATGATATCCTTCAGCAAGGCCTGGACCTCCGTCTCTTGACGGTACTCCATCACCTTCTGCTCGAGGAGCTCCGATGCCTCCTCGCACTTGACTAGAATTTCGATACCCTCCTGGAAAACGGATTAAAAATGTTTCTTTATTTTGTTTCTATTTGTTCCATGCGACCCTTACATGGTTTAATATGCTATCAAAAGCATAAGACGTTTTTAATATTTTTTACGATGGAAAATATGTTTATCTTTAATCCAGGACCGCGGAGGAAGCGTCATGAGGATTCACCACCTTGGGTTAACACTAGCACCGCAAGCAAGGAATGCTATTACTGCTGCTATCCGAGTCGGGGAAACTCACTAAAACCCTTGATGGTTAAATATTAACCTAACCTAAGGTAACGCGTTAGGATGTACTTAATCCTAACTATTATCATAAACGCGAGAGTGTTTGTTCCAACGAACTTTGGAACAACTAACCAAACATCAGAAATCAAACAATTAATGTTTGTGTGAAAATTGGGCAATATTCCAATAAGTGCTTACAATGTGTATAATAAAAACTTCGTAAATATTGTACGATAATTTTCCTGAGACCGGCCAAAAAGTCTTGTTATAGTGTTAAAAATGCATAGACATGACATCATAATCGATCGTGATAAAGCCAAAATCAACATGGCGACATTGTTTTCTAAGAAAATAAAAGCTAATTTTAAATGTGACATAGCTTAATGAACGCTTGCTCACACCGGCATTATGTCATGGATGATTTTATCAGATAACCTTCGAAGATGCAATGTGAGTTGCAGTGCGAATGACACGTTTTAGAACATAAATAATTATTTAAATCTTCCTTTATGATGTCATGCAAATTTGTGGTAGCTTAGTGGGTGACGCAATCGCCTTTCAAGTGACGTATGTTCTAATTTTTTTTTAATAAATTATATTTTTTTACTGTCACCAAAATTACGTACAAATTTCGCCTTAAGCTTCATCTGGGATAATGTCACACGTTTCACGCAGATATGGCGATGGGTTTAATGCTTTATTTGAGATACGACATTGTTAATTACATTAAATATTGACAGCTAATGTATGTATATACACCAATGTGGCTATGCGTTAACGACGTTATTTTTTAACGAAAAATAAAAGTTAAATTAAAAAATACAACTAGTTTTTATCAGTTAGATAATCATTAATATTTTAATATATTTTTCCTTTTAGAAATGCCTTTATCATTATTTTAAACAATTCATCATTTAAATCTCTAAAGTGTGAAGGTAATTTATACATTATGGAAGCCATGTAGAAGACACTTTTGCTCAAAGGGTAGTCCGTGCATTATGTAGACAAAGCCTATCATCATTTACGTCTGTTTCGTGGAACTACATCTCCTAAGCGGTGAAATAGATTTGGGTTCAGCTTCACAAACATATTCATAGATATTGAGAGACAGTTAAGTAAGAATTTCAAGGAAAACTGGTTTTAATATATTTCTTTTGAGTAGTTTTTCACGTAATGGGGTATTTAAGATTAAACACAAACTACGAAATCATGGTAGCTGTGGTCGATGGCCCGTTTACGCGTAGCCTGAGGCGTAAAGCTACATTCAACACACTAGACTAGAGTATAACAGTACTCTGAAAGTTGATAAGAGCATGTCATATGCAGAAAAGGAGCAACAAACTCGCGAAGGACAGATAACATTCTTCGAAACGTGCTGAACGCCGAGTGACTGCACCGGATGACATCACGACACCAGTAAACAAATTAGAGATGCTCGTAACTGCTAATTTATGTTTGACTTTATGCATACGATAAATAAAATTATAGGTTTTAAATACTTTAGTAGATATCAAATCTCGTTAAGTTTGCATATTTTGCGTGGTCATGAGAGTTTGCAGATCTTGTTTTTTCTTACGATATAAATTTTGAATTAAATGTTAGTTGAACTGCGTGTTTAGATGGTTAACTTAAAACTGTTTTTTACTTTCTTAAGTTTAGACGTTCCTAAGTCGACTTTAAATACCATTACATCGTGTAGTCTATTTGAAATAAAGATTTAAAAAATAAAATAATGCCATCTCTAAATGTTGTAAAGCACAGTTTCACATATCAGGTTGTTGACATTTTCAACAAACTACCTGCTTACCTAAAGTTAAATATATATAAAATGCAATCTTTTAAGCGTAATATTGAAGCATTCCTTCTTAAAGAAGCATATTACTCAGTGGACGATTATTTTTGTGCTTAAATAATAATATGATTATATAAAAATGCCTTCCTACGGACATATTTTTGTAAAATTATTAATGTTTATTGTAAATTAGAATTTTTTATAATGGTAATTATGACTACGTATTTATATTTTACACACAAATGGTTTTTTGTTAATGAATTAATATAATAATAATAATAGGATGGCATGGGAAATATTACGTAAAGATGGAAATAAAGATCGTGATTATATACATTGTTTTATTTACAAGATAAATTTGTGGATAAAATTTTAGTTAAATTGTCTCTTTAGATGATTAATATAGTACAAAACATTTTCTACTGAAATATCTTACTTTAGATATGGCTTATATTGTCCAAGATATTAAAACATCATTAAATTGTGTAATTCATTGTAAAAATACTGTTTGTAATGTATGAAAATGATCTCCCAAGGAAAAACAATGTACAAGTATAAGATTATTCTTAAATAATAACAAAACTAATGTTTATTTGATCGGAAAAGTTACGACAACGCTACAAATGACGTTTATGCATGTGTCAGCTATACCGTCCTAATTGAAATAGACTTTAATTGGTTGCAAAAATAGTTTGTGTGATGTGATCTAGCTTTCTAGGGCTATTATGAACCTGTAACACTGTTTCATAATATGTGCAATGATCAGAATATTAAGATCTATAAAAATACGAGGGAACTCCAAGCGAGTAATTAGCGTGTTAATTAAAAACGGAGAGCATGCATAAAACTAAAGTAGGTTGTACATAAATAAATGTATCCCCTTGAGAGTGACTACCGTTCGACATACATTTAACGAGCAATAAAAAATATGAACTAAACCTGCACCGGTTAAGAGTAAAAGTGCAATAAAATCAAACAACATTATTTTGTTAAAATTTTCTTATAATTGACATTAATGTATTTCCTGTTGTTATTTCTTGTAATTCAATACGTGAAGCAAAACACAGCAAAAACTTTGTACTCCTTTTTATGAAAATTGCACGGACAGAGGAGTATGTTTGGCACACTTATAGTTTATATAGAGAAGGAGTGCAAAATGCTAATATTTAAAAAAAATATGTATAAAAATACATTAAATCAATAAAAAAAAACATTACACACACTACCACGTATTTGACACACACAGGCATATATACTCTTTTGTTTATTGTTAGAGTCAAATGAACAGTGCAGCCTTGGCGAAAACTGTGATTATAGAAGTATAGTCTTTGACAACAGAACCTTAATAATGTTCAAACTTATAATTTAAATTAATTATTATGTCGAATTTCGACCAATGGCCGACCACTAGTTTAAATATAATCGGAAGACGAACACATACATTACATATCTTTAAGTTAAGCAAGTCAGGCTTGTGTTATGGGTAATATACAACGGAATACTTTGGGGCCGATTTTAAACATCACTTTGGTTGAAGCATCCAAATTGAAAGAATGAAAAAAGAATAAATCGCCTTACACAAACCTGTAATTCAATTCAACCGTCACTTACACGAAAACACTTCAGCTGTGCAATTTTAAAGTACATATTAACGCTATCAAGAACGAAATGATATTTCGATACAGCCTCTATGCGTTTCGGCAAGCACAACACATCAGCGAATATCTAAGAAGACAACAAATACACATAGACATTCACTTAAAAAAGAATGTCAGTTGCTAGGTTTCGAAATTGCTCAAATTTACACTTCCGATATTTACCTTATTAAAATTCACTTTCACAATTGAGAGTAATTTTCGAAAATATCGCAGTCGCTTTCATCGAATCGTATTACTTCGTTGGCTTTGCTATAGCAAGTGCCCTAGTACACACTGCCAGAGTATGTTGACGGGTATAATAATATGTGTGTCGTAACGGCCATGACATCATCGATGGGTGATGCATAGCATGTGTATGGGCTAACTCAAAGTCAAGGACTGTACAGGTCTATTCAGATTAAATGTTAATAGCTCAATTGATGGGAGGTCACTGATGGTAGAGATAAAAATAGAATAGAACAACAATAATAAAAGAATAGAACGGACAGGATGTGGCTCAATTTCCTGCCCTTTATAGAGTATCGCACGTTTGAACGAAGCGACTAAAGAATAGAATAGAAATCTATTACTTGCAATTCACATACAAAGATGTTTACAATAGTATCTATTAACTAGAATGTACCCTCTACTTCGTCCACATTGGACGGAATACGCTAATTTATACGTGTCCTAACAACTTGAATTCACTCCCAGGAAAAATCTCGCAGGATTCCCGAGATATAAAGTATCACAGATTTTATGATAGAGAATTTTCCATCGACCAGCGAGAAGATTAGATCGGAATTAGACATTTTTTCACCCGGGCCTCTTTAAGCTGCTCCCAAGAAAATTCCCGGGATATAAAGTACCGCAGATTTTAATTTCGGGAATTTGCTACCGATCATCGAAAACCGCATCGAAATCGGCCCAGTAGTTTTTACGTGAATAAATATAAAAAAACGAAAAGCTACACTTTTATAACATTATAGATACACGTCTTATTATTTACAAGGTCTTGTTCAAACCAATTCTCGCTAACAGTTTTTTGATGCTCTACGAGCGCAAATAATTCTAGAAATTTGTTCTTCGTAGTTTAAAAGTTTGAGGGGGGAGAGGACACAATTTTAACAACTTTAGAAATTAAAATCCCTTTGAATAAAAAGTCATTAAAAACATCATCATAATTTATAAAGATCTAATTAAGGGTATATATAAGTAGGATCATTAAAAAATTCTTAACAATATGACAACAAAGGAATCTAATGAAAAAAAGTGTTAAGTGCGTCCTGTACTCTTAACCCTATTTTTCTATTCAAAATAGAAACAAAAAGTTGTTTATAAATTAGAGAACTTTAAAATAGAACTTGGATAATGTTAAGAATATATATAAATATTATCTAGAAAATTCTTGTTTTAAATATTTTTTATTCGAGAGTAAAGAATTATGAAGCAATCTTAGAATTTTACAAACTCATAATGACACTAATAGGGACATAGCAATAAGTATTGTGAAGAGCGGATGTATTTATTCCACAAACTATTACATAAATAATCTGTAAAAAAAATTGTCCAAATGTAATAGCATTTAGTTGTCAATATATTTTAAGGCCTTTATGAATTTAGTGTCATCATTGGTATCTTTTAATTTAACACGCATTTATTATACATTTAAATGGCTTAGAAAGTTTAGAACTTGACAGCATTAGTTTACTTTTATAGGTAGATCTATTTTTTAACATTACGTGAGATTTTGTACGAATCTTCAAAAGAAAAGAAAACATAGCTTTACAATAAAAATAAAAGAGCCTATTCATTTTTTTCTATTCAACTTTGGCTTAACGCGGTATATCCAGCCAGTGTCACGTGGTTAAGAGCGTATGCGTTTATAAAAAGAACGCACGGAAGTTAGCCGTCCATGTCTGTCAGCTTTTCAAAATTCGAACAAGAAAAAATAGAGAGTTCTAAATATGAACTTGGGGTTCATACGAAACTTTAGACATCGTTTCCTTTCCACTTTTAAAGTTCAAAACATAAATAACCAAAACTAGATTTTTCCCGTTGCTTCGCTCACGTTAATATAGATTTTTTTGTCGCATGAGTTCCGTAGACAGGTTGTCGGTTCACCTGATGTAAAGCGGTTACCATTGTAACATTTAAGATGCTACCAATATGCTGCCGCTCTCTAAAGGGAGACTGGAATCTGGCCACTAATGCCGGAACACAACTCAAGGTTGTTATGACAGCATACTCTGGACCAGGGGTGGTAGCCCTCCAGACGGGCAAATAATATATTTTGTCAATCCATTCCGATTTCTTCAATCCCCAGAAACACTGTTGATGAATACCCGTAATGCTATCTAGCGAAAGTGGAATTAACTATGAGAGCAACACATTAAAGTTGCATTGTCATTATCGTTGCCATAACAATGTATTTGTTAGTGAATTGAAACGGTGGCGCCAATAAAACGCTATCGCAGCGCCATCTTTCCACTATTTTGTCTATTCCTCGGGAACAGTACTTTTTTTTTGATGAAATTTGACACTACTTTTCCGTACGACTGACAACGTGTATACAAAATTTCGTGAAGATCGGATAAGTAGTTAAGACGTGAAAGCGTAACAGAAGACTCACATTCGCATTTATAATATTAGATACGATAGTTAGGATTCAATGCGAGCACACAGTTTGAAGGCGAATCTAAATATATCACGGCCGCTGCATCATCATCGGGAATTTGGGACTGTTACTTCTGACTTAATAAATATTATCTATTGACTTACAGTAACAGACCATAAGCGTCCCACTGCTGGGTACGGGCCTCCCACTATAGGGGAACAGACAGTATACCCGCCACGCTTATCCAAGGCGGCTTGGCAGGTTTGACATATCTGTTATCTCGACGTGCAGGTTTCATCACGATGTTTTCCTTCACCTTTGTTAGCACGTGATAATTGTAATAATAGGTCAGAAACTGCCTAAGTGGTGCACGCGTTCCGGTCAGGATTAGAACCCGCGCCCTTTGAGTTCGGGACGAGTGCGCTAACCATTACGCTACCACGACTTCTATCTATGACTTATGGCCGATTTCACAATCACCAGGTAAAAGTTGTTCTATAGAATAAAATACAACATGGTAAAATTTTAAATGACAATTGCATGAATAAAACAGTTGAATTGTTTTACTTTTGAATTTAGTCAGGTTTATAGTTAATTCGACTGATAATTTTTATCTGACGATTGAGAAATCGGCCTTAGTAAAATATATTACCTATTTTCAATTGTATTTAGAACATCAATACTAATTTATCTTTTTTATTTATCCTTTCACCAATATACACAAAAAATACGATGCAAATTTATCTAAATGAAATATTTACAATGAAACTTACCCTAAGCCCCTCCTCCATAGTGTCAAGGCTCTTGTCAGGAAGATCAGACAGCCGAGTTTGGACGTCTCTTATTTCTTCGAGTAGTGTTTCAAGATCGTTAGATAATACATCCTGAGAACACACACCACCATTAGCATGGCACACTTTGTACAAATCTCACGTGGAATCAAAAGATTACTCAAGCACTATCTGCTGTGTACTTATGCTGGATTTCTATATTACTAACCATTCATTTGCCTAAATGGTCCCCAATTCTGCTATTACAATAACGTCAGAATGGTTGATCACTGACGTCACAATTTTCCGTACAAAAGTAACCAATATGACGTGACTGATTGACCAGTCTGACGATATTGTCCTAGCAGAATTGAGGCCTTGGTCAGGGCCGTCTTTATCTGTGGATGGATGCAAGGGGCGTCTGGTTCTAGTGTGCAGAGATCTAGGGGGCTGAAACCGATATAGCATAACCTAGACTCATAATGCCTAATCTTTTAGTTATGAAAATTACTTTCTCAAACATTCATTATACCTACCATTTTTTTAAGTGTTCGCGACTAGTAAATAAATATAACAATAATATAAATAAAATACCGCGCTTAAAACTGCTAAAACGTAGTTTTATTGTTCATTATACATGTACAAATTTGAGCACCAATTTCTTTAACACATTTCAACTTTCTGAATTGCGACTCTATTGCTACTAAAATTAATTTCATACTTCAACACATAGTGACGGCAAATTAGTAAAAGATTAGGTTGTAAATACCTATATTGTTGGTAGCAAAAAGGGGCACAAGATGATCTTCGCACCCCTGCGTCTTATTTGCTTAAGACGACCCTACTGCTTAAAATTGGACATCGCTTATATGGGACTTAATCTCTAATTTAAACAACTATTCAGGCAAATGAATAAATAGTGAAATATAGAAGAAACACGGCATGAAGTTAGTATATTGTGGATTAAAATTAGCTTGTGAATAATTGTAAAATGGGTAGTGTTTTTAAAACAACAAGGACACTTTCAATCATTCTAAAGAAAAATGTGAGTTGTTTTGAAATTTAAATTTAAATATCTAATGAGAAATTATTCTGCTATGAAAATAGATCGCAGCCATTTGACGATGAAGACGAAAATTAGATTATTTACAGTGTGCATAGCACATACATAATGACTAAATAAACCTAAGTCTTTAAGTGTTGTATATGTAAGAATAATTATGCATGCCAATATGGCCGGCACACGTGAAATTATCAACATGTATTGTAACATCTGTTCTAACTGTGTCTAATGAAAAGTAAATATTATTTGATTTGAAAAAACTTTTGAAGGGTAATTTAAAAAAATATCAAGTGTTTGTTACGTATTGTAATTTTATTAAATGCAGATTTCATCTAAATTATACTCAAACATAATTATTGAATTTAATGCGAGCATTTAAAATTTGTAGAAATTTAAAAATTGCAAAAGATATTTTATATTTAGCTGAGTTGGTTAGCAAGCTGAGTTTTGAATCGAAACACTACATGAATGCATAAAATCACAATAAAACAAAGCGATACCATGTTGTTGTTTGCAAGTGCTAATGAACTAAATTGATTTCCATTAGGTGAATTGGAAGTAATTCTATTTGCAGGGGAATAAATCATGATCAAATACATTGGTGCACGTCTGGAAACGTTCCAAACAGCACAGTACGAATTCGAAGAAACTTCAAGGCTTTTGGAATCAACATTGAAAATGAATGGACATTGTTTACTTTTTTGAGATCACTGCACGAAATAAATTCATATTTACTTTACTATTTAGTAATGTAGTATCATTTACAATAAAATATCTCAAATGATTTCTATACAAATATTTTGCTACTTAGTATGACAGTTTTTTTTTAGATTCTGTGGCCATTTGGGCAAAAGCTCGATGTCTGTCCGTTCGTCCATCTGTCTGTATATGTCATAGTCTTTTATCTCGGACTCTACTAGGTCTACACGAATGAAATTTGAGAGAAAGATGTAGTCTGTATAGCGCTACAACATTATGTATTAATATCGCATAAAAATTGTATTCATTTATATAGTCTCATCTCTTTTAGTGATGGGAGGGATGTTCAGAATTAAAACTTTTGTTTATGTCATGGTGTTTACAATTTGACTTTGGTCGTTGAATTTGAAATATTTAAATCAATAGGTGGTGAGATATCTCCAAAATTGTAAAAGTATTTTACTTACATTTGAATTATAGAAAAATCTCAGAAAAACTAGTAAAGCTGAAATTATAGTTTTAATTAAAATTGGTTTATTACAAGTTCTTTTCAATAATTTTTGATATATAGGCGATATTTTGGACTGAAAACTTTTAGTAGCCAAATATCAAAAATCTTTGATGCATTTATTATTTTTGAGAAACCCTTCATCGCGTATGAATTGACTGACACTTGGAAGATTTTCGTGATGTCATTAATAGATCTTCTCCTATTGTTGTTTGGCAAACACGTAACATGTGAAAAACGATATATAACTATCTATTGAATTGATCCACTTTCCTTACGAATTACTGATCAACGAATTAATGAATTTACTGCTATATTGCCAAATTGAATGTATAGAAAAAAACTCTAGTAATTTTACTAGAACACGATAAGAAAGTGACAGGCGAATGTAAAAATAGGTTTTTTTTACAAATATTGGCTTCAATCCAATCAGGTCCATTGAAGTTGTTTAGTGGGCTATCATTATGATGGTTTCTTCAGAGATATAAAATCTACAACACTCCCTTAAAGTTCTCAAGATCATTTAAGAATATAAATTAGAGATGTGCCGATTATGACTTTGGCCGACTAGTCGGCCAAGCCGACCACGGTTGCGGGGATTTATTTCGCATTATTTCGTGATTTTTGCTTTTGTACGGGTCAGGGCGGTGGTTTTGTCTAAGATTAAAAAAAATATTTTAGTTTGAAGAGAATACTGTTATTGTTCATTAAAGTGAAAGAACTCAATTAAAATTTAATCATGTCAAAAAGAAAGTCTCGTGTATGGATTGATTCTATACACGAGATTTTCTTTTTGACATGATGACAGGATTACGAAGTAATAGTAAAGCATAGATTACAAACTACAAAGTGAGAAGCCGGATAGCCGGCGCTCTTTGCCGAATAGTGCCGACTAGTCGCCGACTAATCGGCACATCTCTAATATAAATATATTTTAATTATAGTATTGGATTGACTTTCAATATTCGTTTAATTCAAGATTGATATTTTATCATAAAAGTTTAAATGATGTACAATTTCCCAAATAATATATAAGTCTCAAATCGCTGTCCGCTTGGATACGTGCTCAAAACGCTAGACGCATCTCCGCGCTGGATGGTAACGCCAATGCGTTGCTCTAGCTTTTAGTCACGCGAGACATCTATCAAACGAGATGATAGATCTCGATAAAACCGATAGACTTCGGGACCCCAAAGCCCTTGAGTTTTTCTCTCAAGTCTTGGTTTTATATCAAGGGGATCTATCTAAATGAAATCCGCTATTTCTATCGCACATTGCCACATTTTTGAAGATTATAAATTGACTGAAGTTATTTACGATAAATCTGTATTACACAAAGCTCAACAATAAAATTACGATGTTCCACATAAAACTCATTTTGATTACATATAGATTTCTATACTTAAAAACCCATTCTTGTGAAAAAAAAGTTTATTAATATATGAAACCGAGGCTGAATCAAAAATAATTTTTGTGAAACATCCGTATTTTTTTTTTTATTGTGAAGCCGACAAACAGGCTCACGGCCCGGCTCATGGAAAGTTGTTACCAACGCCTGTATACATTTGCACCACGCGATTTGAAGATTTCAGAATTAGATAGAGGGATGAGATAGAGAGATCAGACAGGAGGAATGAGATGGAAAGGATGTGATATAGGATTGGAATAGTGAGATGGGATATATTGAAACTTGTGTAATACAGATCTGCCGTAAGTAAATTTTGTTAATTTATATCTTCCAAAATGTGGTTATGCCCGAGATAAAGAACTCCTTTTAGGTAGGTATCCAACCCCCTTAACTCGTGAAAGAAGATGTCGACAGTATGTGATTTTTCTATACGTCGAAACAGTTGACGTATGTTAAAAATAGAAAATTTGTTCCCCATACAAGAGAATATGGCTCTAATTAAAGAAATGTCATGTGTGGATGAAGTTGTGTGTGTAAATGAATCTACTTCTTTTGATTCCACGTGTCTTTTAATAGGAAAAGGGGCAAACAGCGGTCCACATTCTCGAAATTGTTTGACTTTGTTAGCAACACAAATTGACAACAGAAATAATGGTACGACAACACTTGATAAAAGACCTAATTTAGTAAATAATTTTTAATATTATTACTGTAAACTATTTATATTCAAATGCATTATTTAATGGTAATTATGCTAGTATGAACTATACAACACCTAGTCGAATGCTAAATATATAACAATTCCAATTGCGGCTTGGAATATCCTAATAGCGTCACTACAAAATAATGCTCAGTAAGAAGGGAAGATCGCACCTGGAACACTATTGCATTTGGGTAGTAAACAATGCCACCAACAGAAATAAAACGCAGATGGGTTTAACCTCGTTTTTCTCCATACAGGGGCAAGGATATTTAAAAACTTAAACGGTCTATATGAAGTTTACACGAGACTGTTAAATAAACTGTTAACCATGGAAGTAAATTTGGTCTATGAGTACATATTATAGTTTCAATTAATGGGATACTTTATGTTGTGGATATTTTTAAAGTTTTGGTATTTTCATTGGTCGATAAATAGAATGCGAGGACTCGCCGAAAAAGGGATAACAAGGAATAAATTCCCTTCCTTCCTCAACATTTTAAGGGTATGGACCAAACTGACTCGGATTCAGCGCATCGAAATACGTAATAGATGGGGGGGTCTGGTCAAAAGTGCAGACCACTTTTTTTGCGGGCCAATGTTATCATTACATTGGGTATACAATATATCTATATATCGAGAAGTTAAAGGTTTAAAGTCTTAAGCGACTTTTGCTAAATGTGTCCGGGGCAAACTTTAACGTGACCAAGAAAACCCGTCACAATTACACATTCTACTATACTTGAGAAAACAAAGAAGAACATCCGTGGATTTGAATTGCAAAATGGGCTCGTTATATTTTTGCTGAACTCTGAGACATTAAGATGAAAAAAGCGCAAATGTTGTCTGTCACAATATTTCGCTTAGATACAAATAACCTTTCACCCGTAGATATGTATACGATGGTACTATATTGATAGCAATAACGGGCACGAATTAACATTAGTATATTTGTGGTATACCAATCTGAAGAACCCGTAATCAAATTGAAAACCCTAACGATTAAATAATGTAATTACCTAATATTATACTCATTTTCGCTTATTCAATAAATAACTGTTTGATCATTGTAAACAAATTTGGTCTTAAAACAAGTGTTGCCATACCAAGCACATTAGTTCGTATCGACACTGGCAATTTGGCATGACATGCTTATTTTACATTAAATTCTTGCAAGATTCATTAATTGGGATCATTCAATTAATTTGGGCTTCAAAAAACTGGCCAATCATCAAACATAGCGTTCCGTACCATGATTTATGATTAATTTTAATAATTATTTTTGAAAAATATTTTTCTTGATGTTATTATATTATGTTTGGGAGGCATAACTTTTCGCAGTGTTTTAAAACAAATTTATATTAAAATACCTTTGCAAAGACAACTGTATTTATACATCAACATACCAGTTGAATTTGTATTGCAATGACTCAAGTCATTTTATTTGTTTTATGCAGATAGTAATAAATTATATTACTTATTCATAAATATTTTAAATTGTAAATAATATAGGTCACCTTTAGAATATACACGGTTTGTTTAATTACTGTTTTTGTGGGAAATAATGTTTATTGCTAATTAAAAAAAATAGTTATATGAATATTTATGCCTTCCAAATATTTCGTATTGTTAGTTTCTAGTGTTCATAATGTGCCAAAAAGCGCGCGTCTATAGCACACTGAAGTATTTGTATGGTACGGAACACTTTAAAAAATCACGCTGTCTTTAAATAACTACGGGGTCCAAAATCATTCCTTATATCCGTTATATTCAAAACATTATTTTCTTTTATAAATATTTAAAATGTTAACTCACTACGTACAAATATGCAATCTAGATGAAATAAAAAAATATAGACTGACCTGCAAAAAGCATTAAGATTTTATCTCTTACTCAGGCATACTAATCATTCTAATCCTGAGACTAGTTTCAGTTCAACAGTAACATAAAAATATTTTTACATCTGATGCCATCTATCTTATAAACTGTAATGTTGCCATTTTAAGCCCAAATCATAATTATGATCTAGAATAAAAAAACTTTCGAATAAAGCGACATCTATGTCGATCGTCTCGTAGTTGCCAAATTTTGATGTACACATTCCAATAAAAAGGGTATAATAATTAAAGTTACGTAAATAAAACAATGTATTTTTACAAACATTTACTTTTATTACAATAAAAAAGATCAATGACAAATGACTAGGAGAAAGTTTCGGAAAATATGACTAGAATCTGACTAGTAATCACACAATGACTAGAAAATATTAGAAAGCGAGTTTGTTTTAAAATGCAACACTACACCAAACGTTACTATATTAAAATATTTACTGTGCACGCCACAAGTTGGCACTACAAGACGACCGGCGCGCTGCTATACATCTCACGAGACACATTGTAAAGTGTGAAATTAAAAATTTAGTAAATATATCATGCCAAACATAAAAAATAAAGTGTAAAATTGTACGATACGACTGGACGTCGGTCACCTTTGGTGTCAGCTGTGCTCCGTCTGGCTCCTGTAGGGCAGGGGATGGGGCGAGTGGTTCAACGGGACAGGTTGTTAGTATATCCTCCGCAGCTATGGCAGGTGTCTCACAACTCAAATACGAAGTCTCGTCTTTCCAACTACAAATTCCACCCGGCAAATCCATTGAGATATAAGTGGAATCGAAACTACGGGAGCCTCGGTGCTCTTTAGGCTCCTCACCCTCAGAAGTATGACCAGAACTACCGCCAGGGTCCTTGTCTTTGTCGGTTGAATCAAAGATTTTGAAAACCGTTTCAATTTTGGGCGTTGGCTTATTTTTGTTAGCCATCAATAGGAAATATTCGCGTTCCGCGTCATGATACAAATGTTTTTCGGGCCAGAAAGAATTATCTTTGATAATATTGTTTTCAATGCTAATATTTTCATGCAAACGCTCGATTTCTGTCAATTCGGTACCGATTACGGATCCAATAATCAAATCTTCCGTTTTAGAATCTACAATGGATAAATCTTTGGGAATAGTTGAAACATTAACATGTTGTTGTATAGATTCGATTATTGGTTCCGTGTCTATTGGAAGTTCCTCCAATGTAGCAACTTTAGAAACGTCAATAAATTTTTCTATCAATAGTAATTCCGCGTCGTCAGTAGTACATTTATCTGCCCAGAAGTTATCCGCTTTTAAGTATGATAAATTAGTAGTATCAGTGTTAGTAAATTCAGTGACTGTTAGTTTTTCGGTTTTCAATTCCGGTTTTATGATAGTCTGAATTGGCACTACTGTGTCTTCGTCGACTCTCAGTGGGATAAATTCTTCATCCATCGTCATTGACGTATAATCTAACGTAGTTACAGATATCGGCTCTGTATCATCTAGAACTGAATCCACCATACTGACGCTAATATGCTTATCCTCATTTTCTCTTTGTTTCATATTTTCTATATACAGTGGTATGATATCACGTACATCTTTTTTAACGTTTTCTACAGAAGTTTCTACGTTTTTTTCCAAAGATTCTTCTGGTTCTGGAGTGGCCAGAGATGGTGTGATGTTATCCAACAACTCATCGAATTGATATTCAGAAATTTGTGTATCCGTTAGCTCTTTAGGGGAGTCATCACTAATTACTGAATCATTTTCAGGTAAAAGCATTTCCTCAATCTCTCTTTGTAAATCGGCCATTTTGCTTTCTAAAGATAGTTCTTCTGCAATCTTTTCATCCTTGTTTTTAATTTCAGTTTGAGATGTTTTTATTTCTTCTGTTATGAATTTATCTACAGTTTGATCAGTGGGAACTACAACTGTCTGTTGGTCTTGAACTTGTTGTTTAGAGATATACATTTTGTCATCTTTATTCTGTTGAAGAGCAAATGAAGTATCCTCAATTATATCCTTGTTTTCAACGTCAGGTTGAATTTTACCACGGGTCCTACAAATAGTTACAGTTTCAATGATATCTTCAACTTTTCTGTTATCCTCTATACCTGGTTTCGATAATTCAACAGAAATGATCTCGTCTACATCTGTTAAGCCAGAAGGATCTACTTTCCAATACTGGGCTTCAGAATAAAATCTGTCTTTAACTGGTGTTTGTACTGATTCAGGCGTCGACATTGGTGTAATAATATGTTTCATTTCTGTTTTTGATTCCTGCAAATCTTGTTCAGATGAAGTTATATCCAAAGGCGATGGAGTATCAGTAACAGATGTATCAGATTTCTTGTCTTTCTTCTTTTTATTTTTCTTTTTAGTTTCTGACTCTAGTTTTACTTCTACTTCTGTTTTTACTTCCTCTTTAACAGGTTCTACTTCTAATTTAATTTCTTTGGATTTTGAAGATCGCTTCTTCTTGTCTTTCTTTAATGGTTTTTTATCTTCATCCGAAGTACTAGGGGCAATTTCTTTGCGTAATTCTTTGTCTCTTGATTTAGAAGAGCGGCCTTTTCTTCCTTTTTCTTTTCTAATTGGTTTATCTTCCTCAGACTGACTACTTGCAGGTTCAATATCATCAGGTTTTAAAGTACTTGTTAAAGGTTCAAATCTGTTTTCGGATTTTTCACGTTTTTGTTCTACTTCAGTTTGTGATCTAGTGTCCCTAGATCGTGATCTGGATCTTCGTCTATCTACTTTAATAAAGCCCTCGGAATCTATTTCTATGTCTGGTTTATGATAGTCAGAATCCGATTCATCAACTAAAATCGTCGGTGTTTTATGGTGCGACTCTGCTTTTTGAATTATTTCCTCTTTTTTCTCCTGCATTTCCACTATATGACTCCTTTCTGGAGATGGACGTTTGCTACTGACAATTTTTGCCCAAGAACCAACAACACTTTCCGACTTTTCAAGTATTGTATCAACAGTTTCTTTTGCTTCCTCGATTATTTCTGGGAATAATATATTTTCCTGTAGTTTCAAGCCTTCGGAGATAACTTGAGGGGTTACATGCTCTTTTTCCTTATTAAGAACCTCTTGTTGTGGTTTTTCTGGCGCAGTAACTTTTTTGTCAACTTTTAAAATTTCTTCATTTTCCTTTGAACTTTCAAGCAACTTTTCTTGTAAGGATATGTCTTCCTTTTCTACTATAGATAATCCTTCAGATAAAACATCAGCGTAAGACTTTCCTTCTTCTGCAGCCTTAGTCCAAATATTAACATTTTCTTTTCCTGCAATAGCTGCCTGAGTTTCAAGTGATAAAGATACTTTATTAATATCAGACTCTAAAAATTCCAATTCATCCGTTGGTTTTTGTTCACCAACCTCACCAATGACTGATCCATGAATTGGCTGCGACTGTAATGATTCACTAGTACTTTTTTCTTTTCTTTCATCTCTTTTCTTCTTTTTCTTATTACGCTTTGTTTTAATTTCAACGTGCTCTTCGTGAATGAACTTAGATGTGTCTGGCTCCTGAATATCTACTTTTTCAACAATATTTTCTATTTCCTCTGTAAGTGGTGGCTCCTTCTTAGTTTGCAATGCACTTGAATTTGACTGTGGGAGTGTTGTACTTTCAAAGTTCACTTCTAAAGACTGTTTTGCATCACCAGATATTTTATCTGTAATATTTCCTGATTCCGGTACTGTGTCAGAGATCCACGTAGTTGTTTTTCCCACAAGTACATTGTCACGAGTGACTGCTGGGAATTCATCGTTAGGTTCAGGTTTGGTTTCATCTACAACTGCAGAAACTTCTCGGGTAATAGTCAAAATTTCTTCCGGTTCGTTAAGATCAGAAGTAGACACAGTAGTACTCTTATACATGTAGGAAGGCGTGAATTCTGGTGCATCAGCTGATAATTTCGAATACAAAACAGTGTTTACAAAAGACGGTTTGAATTCTGGAATGGAATCTATCTCGGGAAGGAGATCATGCAAACTATGAATGGGAGATTTAACTGCATCTACGGGGTCAGTTTTATCAAAAGCTAATTCTGAGCTTTGATTACTTAAAGATGTTTCATTGCTGAGCGATTTAGTAATTTCAACTTGTGAACGGTCTTTGACTAAAGATGTTTCAGTTATAATGGAATCAATTTGTTCGTTAATAATGAAATTATCTGTATCATGAATGGTTTTGACGGGTTGAATTATATCAATAACATTAGGTTTCAAAAGAGAAACTTCTGTACTATCAGTGGAAAGCTTATTCATTTGAGCATAAGAGTCCCCTATCGTTTGTTTTTCATTATCTATAAACTCAGCCGAGATAGTGTCAGGTTTGGGTAGAAAAGCTGTAGAATTGTTTTCTGCCGACGTTCTTTTCGATATGTCTTTAGTTTTTGATATATCGGGGTCAACTGAGACTTCCGTTTTGTAAACAGTTTCAATAGTTTGAGATTCTATTTTATCGTGACTAACACTGTCAGTGGTCATATCTTTCAAGGAATCAGGATGGATTGACTCTTCAAAATCGTCGAATGAAATATCCTGTTTTACAGCCTCAATAGCAGCTTCAGAACATTCTAAGGATTTATTAATTTCTCTTTCTTTGATATCACTTTCAACTTGTTTTATATTTCCGAATACAGAAGGTACTAAAGATTGATCGATGTCGTCTATTACGAATGACATGTCGATCTTGTCTTCTTCGTCGAATGATGATTGTAAAGGCAAAGATTTTATTTTATCACCTAAAATGTTCACTGGTGATATTGCAGCCTCTTTAGATTCTTCAGTTTTTTTAATGTCTGAATCAATAGCGTCATCAATATTTACTATTTCAAATGAATGCTCATCATCATTTGAATGGGGTCTTGCAGTATTATCTATAACAGTGATAGCTGTTGATTTGAGCTCAGATTTATTTATATTATCTATTATAACACTTCCGTGACTGAGTGCATGTCCACCATCATCTTGAGTATCTTGATGCAATACTGGAATATCTTCAACGTCAACAATTTCAAAGTCTTCTGCATCTGGAGATATTATTGTTTCAATTTCCTTATCACTATTATCAGTCACAAAGTTAGGCTCCTTCGTAGGTGTTGGTGTTTCAACATAAAATTGAACTGCAGGCTCTTTTACCGCGGTAATATCTTCTTTTCCATATTCAACTACAACCGGAGTATTACTTAAGTCATCAACTTCGAATGAAAAATCAATTTTTTCTTGTTGGAGCTTCGTGAGATTTATAGGCGCGTCAGTAATGTCTTCCTGTGATTTTATAGGACTACTAATAGATATTTCATTATTAATAAAATCAGCGGTATGTTCAATCAATGTTTTGTTTGCGTTTTCAATTATTTTATTATCTTTAAGTTCACTCTTCTGAGCAACTGATTTGTTATCTTCTATCTTATCTTCAAATTTATGAGAAATTTCAGTACTTTCGTCAGTAATTTCAACTGTTTTAATTAAACCTAGTTTATACTCAGCATTCTGTATTTCGTGGTAATCGTAGCGCAAATTTTCATAAATTTTAGACTTGTTTTCTTGAAGTTCAATATTTAGTAGAGTAGGTTCTATTATTGTATTTTTTACAACTGTATCATTTTTAATTTCTTGTTCAAATTGAGGAATAATAGTACGTTCGATATCTTGAATTATATTTGAATTTGAAATTGGTATTATAACTTCTTCGGGTGTAATTATACATTGTGTTACAGTGACTTCCTGAATATGTATAGCATGATCGGGTGTAACACGATGTTGAGAACGATGTGCAAGTAAATTTTCAGCATCATTCAATTCATGGTACATGAAACGTGGTGTTTCATAATTGCTATATCTAGGCTGTACCATTTCCGACTCAATGTCTCTAGGCAATTCAACTTCATCAGATTCGACATTATCAAATAAAACTGGCCCTGCTATTACACCATTTGTTAGCGGTATATTATCAAACGCATCAACAGGCGGCATTTCATTACTTATACGATTTTGCATTTCGTTATTTAGAGCAAGTACTTCATTTTCAATAAAAGAGCTGGCTGTGAAATCTAGTGATCTAATGTTTTCTTCTATAGCTGGTGTAGTTTCTTTACTTTCTTCTCTTGATGTTCTTGACGCTAGACTATACTCAGCGTCACTTATTTCTTGGTAACTTATACTTGGACCTTCAAAGACTATATATTCTGGAGAACCCACGTCAATTTTACTTTCAGAGGTAGTACATAATTCAGTAGGAGATGCGCTTTCCACCACAATATCACTTATAGGCAAAACAATATCACTGTCAGCGTCAGTTTGATCAGATATTTTGTCACTTGGTCTTTGTTGCTTCATAAAAATTAGTAAATTTTCAGCGTCAATTATTTCATGGTAAATGTATCTTGGTATTTCATCTGTAACACTTATTTGTTTAAGAGATTCATTGGTCTTTTCATTTTTGCTTTCTATATCTTTATCAATGTCTATATTGTCGGCTACAGACACATCTTCTTTGATATTATACGTGGTGTTAGTTGTGTTTAAATCTGGAAAAATTTGTTCGGGCACTTCACTTTGCAGTCTATATTCTAATGTTTTCGTAGTATCATTATTTGGCATGTCAATATTAATAACTTCTAGCGTTTCAACGGCGTTTTCGATGAAACGTGAAACATTGTTCCCGTAGTTATCAATTTTTGTATCTGATTTAGTTACAGGCTTTTCAACAGACTTCGAGGAAGCAAGACATCTTTCTGCGTCTACTAATTCATGATAATTATGACAAGGAATTTCTCTACGTAATGATTCAGTGTGTCCTATAGAAGACACTATTGTTATTTTAGGCTTCGTGTCTGATTCAGAGTTATTATCTTTAAATTTTGATTTCTTAACGAATTCTTCATAAGATAATATTACTGTATCTTGGTTATCAAACTGAACGTCTTCTTTTATCTTAGAAGTAACTGTAGTTATAGAAGTGACAGTAGTTACTGTGTTTTGACTAGTTAAGTTCGATACAAATTCAGTAGTAACTATAGACAATGGTTTGTAAAAGTCAACTTCATCAATTGCAGTTTGATCTCTTCTTTCATTTGAAAGAATATCAAGGGTACTCTTATCAGGTAACTCCTTGGTGGGTGATTCCTGAATAGGATGAAGTACAAGGTCTTCACGTAATTGCACTGGTTCGACAGCTCTCTTTTGTTCAATGCTATTTTCTGGTTGTTCTACATATTCTTTGCATTGTAATGACTCTGTTGACACTTCAATAGACTCTACTAAGTTGCTAGGCTCTCTTAATTTCACAACTAACTCTGCAGGGGTGCATATATCTGGTTCAGTGATTAACATTTGATGAGTTTTGAGTTCTTTGTTTACTTCACTAAAATCTTTATCCACACTACTTTTGAGACTGCTATCGATTTTTGATTCCTTTCGAGATGCAAGAGTAAATTCGGCATCATTGATTTCTTGATAACTTATCGTTGGAACTTCTTCTTTATTGGGCGATGTTCTTTTTTCAGCAACATCAAGAACAGGCATATAATTTTCAGTTGATAAGGACTCAAGGGTTTCATCCTGATGTTTTTCTTTGGAAACTTGAACGTCAGTTTCATGTTGTTTTAAAGAATCTATTAAATTGCTATCATGTTTGGGAGACTCATCACGTTTATTTAAAATAAACTGATAATAATCATAATCTAATTGATAAGTGTCTAAATCTAGAGAATAAGTCTTGACTTCATTGATAAGTTCTTGATAAGGCATATACGATTTTTTGTTTCGTTTTTCAATTTTATTACGATCCTGTACGGAACCAAATATAGCTTGTTCTAAAATATCATTTAAGTCATCTTCTTTTATGAGATTTGACTCATTATCATTTTCTGAACTATTTTTATTCCCAACTGTTTCTAGTATTGTTTGATTGTGTGAATCAGTTTCAGTAACAATATTATTATCAGAATTTTCGCTAATCTTAGTAGCTTTTCCAATAATCGAATGCACTTCATTCTTGATAAATTCTAAAACAGTTTTATCAATATCTGTTTTGTTTTCATTGGAAGACTTTTTACAAGTGATTTTGTCTGCATGTTCTATAACTTTGAAATTATCTTCTGCTTTTTCCGCTTCAGCACTTTCCGGCAAGCTTCCTTCAATTTCGGTATCTGATTCTTTTATTTCTTTGTTATGAGTAATTTCTGTTTGTTCCTCCAAAGAATTGCTTTTGCTATTGAAAACTTTGAGCGTCCTTATTGGCGGTAATTTCTTTTCTTCATGCGTTATTAAATAAATAGTTCTTGTTTCAATATCCTGAGATATTGGTTCATACCTAGTTATTTCTTCAACTATATTAATAGAGCCATCTTTAAAGAACTTATCATTATTGTTTTGTTCATTTCCTCTAGACGTTGATTGTTGTTTTATTTCATCCTGTTCCAGATCACTAAATCTATCTATATGTTCAGTGATTATTGGTTGTTCTTCAATACTAGTTGATTTTTTATGTTTTGTAATTTCAGATATACTCTGCCTTTCACTTCCATCTTCTTCAAGTTGATGTAACTCAGTTCGTTCAGTCAGTTTAGTTTCAGTAGTGCGCTCCTGTTGTATAAAATCTGATATTTCTTTCAGAATTGTAACTTCACTCGCAATTTGTTCATTATCATCATTAACTTTCGGTTCTGATAAGGTTATTGGTTCTACAATAGCTTCGGGAATACTTTCTTCCTCAGCTAACAGTTTATTCCAATCTACATGTTCAACAGCTTTTACATTGTCGATGCTCACTACTGTTTCTACCTTAGGTGTCAATTCAGAATCCGATATTTTATCAGCATCAAGGTATTCAATGTTATCTTCAGCAGTATCAAATCTCGTTATAGACTTCGGTACAATCTCATCAATATCAATATTTTCTGTTTTTATTTTTTTGTCTTTTAATTTAACAGATTTTTCTTTTGGTTTTTTCTTAGAGCTTTCAGTTCTTTCGATTTCTCTTAAAGCTCGTTCAATATCATCATCTGCTATTATTTTAGATTTTTTAGACTTCTTCTTTTTCTGTGATTTCACGTCTTCGATTTTTTCTTCAACTAATATTACAGGTTCTTGGAGATGAACTGGTTCTACCATAACTTCAGACATAGGCCCAGGTATCTTCTCTTTTTCGTCCGAAATCTTTGATTTTGACTTTGATTTCTTTTTAATTTTTTTAGTTTCCGTAACATCTTGATTCATTTCTAAAACAGCGCTAAATTCTGAACTAGTGATATTTTTAAAATAAGTGGATTGTACTAATTGTACAGTTTCGATCTTTTCTTCGACGTTTTCTTTCTTGAACTTCTTTTTCTTAGATTTTTGTTCCTCTACTTGTTCTACTACATTAGGTATTACCTCGACGATAGGTTCTATTACTTTAATATTTTCTTCAAAATCTGTATCTATAATTGATTCGTGCAAAACGTGTTCTGGTGATTGATCATGTTTTTTATTTTTCTTCTTCTTCTTCTGTTTATTTTCCATTTCATTTGAAGGTCTGGTATCTACTAGTGTATCTTGAGATTGTTTGGATTCGTCTAATTTGACTTTTAATGGAACTTTGTTAATGGACTGTTCTATATCACTGCCCAAGATCGAGTGTTTTTGAATAGTCTTGTCTATTTCCAGTACTTTTGTGGATTTTATTACTTCTTCAACCCAGTCAACAGATGCTGGAATGTATTCCAAATCAGTATCCTTGTATTCTAAATCAGATTCAGTAATTTGCTCAATAGCTTTAGTTGATTCCACTGATTGGTGACTAGTAATCGTTTTTGACAAAATCTTAGTTTCGGCTTCTGAAATTATATTTTGCTTATTTACTTGTGTTGACTGCAGTATAGGGTTTTTGCTTAATTCAGGAACATCTGGAATATTCTCAGTTTTTAAGTTGTCATTCCATATTTCATGTTTACTGTCATCCAAATCTTGTGTGTGTTTTTCATGATCTTTTTGGTGTTTCTGTTTCTTTTGCTTTTTAATATGCTTAATACTGGTATCTGTTTTTGGTTCATGTTCAAAAATTTCACGACTGGAAACCAGTTCAGGTTTTTTGATAACGTCAGTCAATTCTGAGTCAGGAATAGAATCCCAAGATGGCATATCTATAGAATCTAACAATTTTAATTCATCTCTTGGTTCTTCCACGTGTTTTTGAGGGTCTGTTACTGAAGTAGTCGATTGGTCTTTATCAATTTCTATAGATATCTTTTTCTTTTTAAGATCTTTAGACTTATCTTCTAAAACATCAGGAACAGATTCAACATTTATCACTTCCGTTATTAAAGTTTTCTTATCGTGTTCTTTATGACCTTTCTTTTTCTTATGCTTCAAAAGAGAATCAGTTTCCATGATAACATTTTTCTCGAGCTCAATACCTTTGACTTGCGATGAAGCATCTAAATACTCTAAGTTATCTTTGTCCCTCGCTTTCTTTTTCTTTTTATCGTGTTCTTCAATTTCTTTGAGAGCCCTCTGAATCTCATCCTCGGTTGACTTTGTTTTCTTAGATTTGTGTTTCTTTTTCTTTTTCGGTTCGATTTCTGCAACAGGACTACCTTGTTGCGTTATTTCTTCACATACTGTCTCTTTTACTGTCTCAACAACAGTGTCACTGTGTTGTAATTTTTTAGTCACTTCTTTAACTGTATCGAGAGTTTCATCTACTTTTATGGGTAACACTTTTGGAGATGTATCTGGCAGCTGTGACTCAGACTCATCAAAGTCTTGAACCTCAATGACTTTTTTCATAGTTTTCTTCCTTTTGATAATCTGACTATCGTGAGCCTTAGTTGGTCTCTTTTCCGGCGCACGCCTTTGTCGGGGCATGTCCCTAGATCTACTTCTTATTGCAGGCCTGTCTGGCCTTTCGGGTTTATCCATTTTTAGCTTTGAGTCAATGCGTTCAATTTTAGGCTCATAAGGTTGAACTGGAGGTGATTTTTCCACACACTCTACAATAATCTCTTTTACAAGTTCAACATGGGCTACTTGTGGCTTCGGTAATGAAGTAACACTGTGTGTCTTAGATTGTTTGCGAAGGCCGAGTGCCAATATTTCAGCGTAGGACAATTCTTGAGACCTAAGTCTAGTTGGACTTGGAGCCCGATCATCTCGTTCAGGAATTTGCAATTCGCGACTTTGCTCAGCCAGTTTATGGAGATTTTCAGGTGACGGCTCGCATTGCACCTGTATTGGGGCGTCTTGTTCTCGGTACTCGACTGGTGGTTCGTAATATTCGTCAATTTCTTTTTGCGGGCGCTTATATTCTTCGTAATACACTCTGTCACGATTATATTCACTCTCACTGTGGATTTCATACACTCGGGTATCCATTTCGACCCGTTCACTGATAACACACGGTTCAATGACCACACTGACACGAGGGATTGTCTGATCGTTCTGATCGTCCCGGGTTTGCACAGCATTCAGTTCATCGTTTGTTTCGATGTGCTCTTCCTCATTCACGTCTCGAGGTGAGAGCGGCTCAGGTGGTGAGGGCGACGATCGCGGGCGCTGTGGACTGGATTGACGCTCGCCACGGGAACTGGACCGCGACCCCGCGCCCTTCACTATCTCGGCGTAGGTGGCCCCGCCCGGCATCCAGGCGGGGCTGCGTGTGCGCGTGAGGCGGCGCAACGGCGAGCGGGCGCGGCGTGTTCGCGCACTGTGGGCACTGTTGGCGCTGCCCACCAGCAGGGAGAGCGTGGCTGCGCGCTCCTCACTCTCAGCGCTGGGTGGTGGCATCACGTAGTGCGGATCCAGCGCGTAGATCGCCGCGGTCAGCTCTTCAATACGGCGGCCGACCTCCTGATACGCAAGTATGGACAGAAACGATTTACAAGAGTGTCGCAGTTAGCGGGGGTGGCTAAGGCGATTGTGAAAGGAAACGACAGTGATTGCGATGATTTCTGTATATTATATTAAAGTTTATCGCTTAAAAAATTACAGGGACGAGATGACATAGGAATCGACTTAAAAGCTAACGACGTTCGCGGCCTACGCGTCTCGCAACGGGTCAGCGTCCGGGACGCCACGTTGTACAAGTAGTTTGACACGTTCATTTCGCGCTTGAATCTTGCTCTGGAGCGATTTCACACGCTCCCGAAACTCCTAGCGGAGGATATCGGTTCGACGTGTTAGTAGCGATAGGGGTGTAAGGAAGGTGACAGAAAAAAAACAAAAGATAAATAATGAGCGCCGTGACTACGACTATACTACCACCATCCATGATGGCGCTGGGAAGAAGCGAAGCGGGGCCCGCCACCTCACCCTAAGGTCGCCCAACCGAGAGCCTCCAAATGGTCGATTTCCAGGAATGATGTATTGAGAATGGAGAGCTAAAGGGAAGTTCGGTGGCCGCTCGGGATCAGCGCGGGCCAGTACATTGCCGGAGCCTTACCTGTTGCTGTCTGTGTGCACGCTCAGGGTCGCGCGGGCTGTAGTTGGGCTGCGCGGCGTGGCGCAGCTGCTGCTCCGCCTGCAGCAGCTGCGCGCGCAGCGATGCCACGTCGGCACAGTAGGCCTCGAGCTGTGCCAGTGCGGCGGCCAGCTGCGCAGCCTGTGCACTCGTACTAGCAGCCAGCGCGTCTAAGGCCGCGTTCAAGCCCCGCGCTGACGACTCCACGCCCTGCGGTCCGACCGATTGCGCTGCTACGCCCTCGGGTTCAAAGTGTACCTGTGAAACCATAATTACTGGTCAGTGTATCTTTTAAGTCTCGTGTCCATCCAGCAGCATCGACCCAAAACCTAAAAGACCACACCGAGATAATATGAATCCAAGCGAAAGACCATAAATACAAAATAGACCGCCACTCACGTTGAGTTTCTCAACAGCATATGAAATCTTAGTTTTCTGTGTCGATATATCGTTGATTAACTTTTCTCTCAGGGCAAGGCGATCTCGGAGTGGCTTCTTCGAGTTCTGGGGTGCCTCAAGCATCCTGGATGTGGCTTCTATCCAGTGTCCCACATCTTTTAACTTTCTTTCACATCTCTCCCACTCCTCTGCCAATTCTTGCAAAAGTCCGTTCTGCAAAAAGAAAATAAGAAAACAAATATTTTGATGCTACTATCAAATATGAATGTGTTAGTTTCGTTTACTGACAGTTTTCGCTAATCGCTTTTCTACGTCAACAGTGGCGTTTTCAGCTGCCTCAAGTCTTGAAGGTAAATCTCCTGGACTCGTAACGCGTTCGATTGCCTCAATTTCCTTGGCCATATCAGCCAGATTCTTAGCTTGTTGCTTACAACTCTTGAGCGCATTCTGTAAAAGGAATTAAATAATAATAATTATATGTCGCAGGTTCTCAAATCTATTTCCCCAAGGAAAATTAATTTTGCATGAATTGATAAGTTTTTCCTTACATTATAATATGTTAATTCTTGTAAAAACTATGACAACATACCCCATATTCAGTCTGTTTCTGTTGTGCCTCCTGCAAGTCGGCCAATGGGAGCGGCCGCGCAAGGAATGCACGTTGTGTCTCCACCCAAAGCAAAACTTTCTCTAATAACGCCAGGAACCTGGCCACAGCGTCGCAGGCGTCCTCAACGGCTGCCTGCCGCGCTTCCAGCTCACTGCATACCGCCGCAAATTGATCTGAAAGTGCCGTCACTGTCGACTGCACCAACTGTCGTTCGCTAGCGTCGCGACTGCCTTCCACAATCGCGCGAGCGTTACGCGTCATCCTTTCTACACGGTCGGCGATGTTTGGCACTTCGGATCTGGTCGCGACCAGTCGTTCCCTATAGGACTCTGGCGGCAGTGTACGATCTCTCGCCGTCAACTCAGCCGCACGGATCCATGCCTGGACGTCTTCCACATCAGCAGCGTATTCAGAGCGAGCTGTACGCGCACGTTTCCATTCCCTTTCCTTTTCCTCCATCGCTGCGGCCAGTGCTTCAGACGATAATTCCAATGCAGACAGTTCCTGCGCTACGTCCGCTGGCGCGGACCCGCCGTAACGCTTCCTGCTTTCGTCGGTAAATAGTTTCGTGCGCTCAACTAAATCTGACACTTCTCTGGTCAGAGCACGCACGTTATCGTCTTCGTCTTCGCCAAATACGTAGAAAGTCCTAACTTTGGCAATGCACACTTCGATCTGTTGTCTGAGTTCGTCGATCCTCTCCGATACGCGATCGAATTCAGACACTATGTCGTCGATCTCCGCGAGTCGCGCCGCAAGAGTCTGTCGCAATCTGTAAAAAAAGATAAATTGTTAATACGTTTGGCTCTGAAAATGCAGCGTCGGTTTGTGGCGAACACGAGTTTGGGGATAGATCCGGGCTGCCAAATCCGACGAAAATAATCCGGCGCGGCGTGACGTTGCGCCCGTGACGGTCGGCAAGGTCGGCGCCGACGACGCGTGGATTCGGGTTCGTCCCTCACCGCACCTTTTCGTTCGTGCTCGTTCGCCAGCGGCGCGATCCTCTCGCTTCGCCCGCCTGTCGCTCAATGAACCGATCTCGCCGGCACCCCGTTTCCTCTAAATATAAAATCCACGTTCTAATGTTTGCACGGTGACATCATTGCGCGCGAGTTTTTTCGGTGCATTCGCCAGCTTATGTTTACGTTTAAACACACGCGCGCGTCCGCGTTTACCTTATTATCTAACGTGACCTTCGGCTGGTTAGTAGCCATACGCTAACTGAATGTTTTGCATTAACAGCCGAAATGGCCCGGTATGCGGTCGAGACGGTCGGTTCGTTTGTCACGCATCGGAAAACACGAACAGCGATTGACATGCGCCGGTGGAGGCGACGTGCGGCCGGCCCCCGGTGGCGGACGATATTTTGTAAAATCAAACGAATCCACGCGACGTAGCGCCCCTCTTGGATAGATGAGGCGTACGTACATTTATAATACTAAATTCCTCGATTTCGTCATAGCCTGCACACAGAAATACGCCTAGGCACGTGAGTCACAGACGCGGTGGACACGTAGATACATTTGTATCGAACATTTATTTCACTTGTTCGGGTTAAAACAACGATTAAATGGCCGGTCGATACCGTGCGAGCCTCAAGCGAGTGTATGCACTAAAGAAAACTGCGTTTCAGAATCGACTTTTTACACACACTTATTTTGGAACCGGTCTTGCGTTAAAGGGTCTCCGCAGTGCAACATGTTCCGTAAATTCTTTTACTTTCATCGCGTAATTACTACAAAACGTTACCACTGTGTAAAGTGTTAATGTAATTTTAACTTTTGTTTGGAAAATGGCGTGCGCTTGTTAAAGTATATTCCCGTAGACGAGTTCTAGTGCAAACTGAGGGGCCCTGACCCATAAAGCGCTGCGTTCGCTCGCATGCGCACTAAGCTCGGAAACTGTAGTCTGCCAGTTTCAATAACGATTAAGCGTCTCCCCCGTGCCCTGACGATTGTCTGGGATTTTTGCCGAGCAGAAATATACCTTAAAATGTATGACACGAAGTTAAAATTCCCGATGGCAACTATTTTGACATAGGGCGTTTCCTTTTTGACATAAGATTCGACGATTGATTCTATTCTAGTGCCTTATAACGAAAGGAACAGTCATACATTTGGTATGACTTAACAAGATTACACCCAGGGGGTGCCAGCTGGTAAGAGATTAGCACGATCAATAACGGAACGGCATCGGAATCAAGTTAGTTTATAAAAAAACGATCATAATAAAGCTACAAATTGTCATCTGGCACTTGACGAAGTTCTGGGCGAC
Source organism: Dendrolimus houi (assembly GCA_039645545.1). Lineage (NCBI taxonomy): Eukaryota > Metazoa > Arthropoda > Insecta > Lepidoptera > Lasiocampidae > Dendrolimus > Dendrolimus houi. The sequence goes on along the minus strand of CM077128.1, from coordinate 21,136,496 downwards.
ATATTTTTTTTATTTTACTAAACGCTGCGTCTTACAAATACACCATTAAAACTTTAGTCTAATCTAAGATACACGATTAATAAGTAATTTAAATCTGACCTAATTAATTACAATTACAGTTACAATTATTTATACTAAGAATGTGTTCAATAAAACAACACATATATAACACAAGAGAAGATACTTTGTTCGTGTGTTCTTTATATTAAATTAAGTTTAATATTAAGCATATTTTGTCGTGATAGTTATACAACACTAACTCAAGAGGTTCGGTCCTTTTGTTTAGTTTTTCTATTTAAGTAATAACAAGAAGATCTAGTGCAGAAATCGAAGTGAAAAAATTGTATCTTTGGTTTTCTCAGTATCTGTAGTTATAAAACCCGTCAATATAATAATAAATCTGGATGATAAGACCTAGAAATAATTTTATAGAAATAATTTTTGAATTTGCAAAGAGTAAAACGAATAACACTTTCGTCGATTTCGTAATGTTTTTAAATTTAATATTTGAGAAATTAATAAAGGCCGGTTTTTGTATTTAGATATCAAAGAAGTATTGTACAAAACAAAATGCTTAGAGTGCCTGCTCAAAAATATCTAACAGTTCTCCAGGTAGTATAGTGAACTTGTTATTTGTCCTAAGCCCTATGTTAAGGCATTAAATACCATGAGAATGAATTAACAATTTCCACTTATTTTCAAGTAGATGGGAATTGATGGGATTCAATTCTGTTATAATTTTATAGGATCGAAATCGACTTCCCACGGTCTCCCTAAATACCAATCCGGCAATTTGACGCTCGGTCGCTTTTTAATATGAATAACAATTGCCACAAATAGGGTTGAAACGGTATTGAGTTGTGTTTCCCATTGATATCGGGTCTATAAATATAATTCCTGTCAGTAAATATCGATGACATGAACGTGACTAACGACTGACAGGCAAGAAACAGTACCATATAAGTCCAAAAAACATAAAGATGAAAAGCAACAAAAAACATGTAGTAATTAAACAGGTCGAATAATAAAAACTAGAGTAGAACACATGAAACAAAATTGTATTATTATAACAGTAAAAGTAGTATAAATAAAAATAGAAATGTAAAACTTAAAATAAATAAATAATAAATAGTGTTACAACTTAGGTTCCGACAAAAACAGATTCCGCTCTTAATCTGTAAAAGCACATTTTATAACCTGCCAGCATTTGAACTAATTGTAATCCTTTTATGATCGTCTTCTTTTGTTTACTTATTTATTGGCAGACGTTTCTAGTATTGTGGAGAACAGCCTATTGTTCTATTGTAGACGTTTACGGCCGCTTGCAGGCTGCCTCATTAGCCAGGTGTTACGGATTAAGAGTGCAAGCTGATTCTAGGAAATTAAGTCGACGATACACACATTTGAATTTGTGAACTATAAAACGACTGCCTGATTGAGAGAGGAGTCAGTTGAGCGACAACTACGACCAAGGCGTGACGTGTGTACAATCGGGATTCTAATAAAGACGGACTTAGCGCGTTTTATGGAATTACGACCTTCTGCATTATGTTTGGATTTGTTGTGTTCGGTTATATTTGTGCCTGTGTTATACGTGTTTGTATAGTTCAAATAAACTCTATAATAATTCTAACGGCATTTTAATTCGAGTCCCGTAACTCGTAACAATAGGAAAACAAATAGCGTCAGAAGCTTGCAATAGCGAAGTATGTATTTAGTCAGTAAGTACCTTTTTTGTAAAAATCGTGCATAAAACACTAAAAATAGAAAGACAAGTGTTAAAATATCTACTTGTAAACATTTGGAAGAGAGAAAAATGTAGTAGATCATAAGACTATTGTAATAAAAGCATAGAAAACAGAAAATGAGAAACATAAAAAATACAAAAAACCACAAAGCCCGGACAATCTCGTTCGTCCGGAGGGAGGAATATAAAAAGAAGACGGAATTTGAAGTTTATTATACAAATAAGGTAGTCGTATTCCCTCCGCGTCTGGTGAGGCATTGCGAGGCCTACCATACATATATATCTCTTCACGATACCTCGACGCATGTCTTCAACAGGCCTTGGGACCAGGGGCCCAATTCTACTATTACTATCTCGTCAAAATCGCTGGACACTATCGTCTCCATCGTAGGTGTGCCTGATTTCGGTATGCTGCTAATTCCATGGCACGTCACTCTTATCTTTATAAATATTTATCAGAGAAAATTCACTATAAACGTCTCACTGCTGAACTTGGGCCTCCCACTATACGGGAGCGGATAGTATACCCGCCATGCTTGTCCAAGGCGGCTTGGCAGGTTCAACACATCGGTTATCTCGATGTGCAGGTTTCATCACGATGTTTTCCTTCACCGTTGTTAGCACGTGATAATTGTAACGTTACGCATATTTGGTCAGAACACTTCCTAAATGGTGCATGCGTTCCGGCCAGGATTCGAACCCACGCCCTTTGAGTTTGGGACGCCTGCGCTAGCCATTACGCTACCACGACTTCACGCTATCAAGGATTAGTTGATGAAAAATCGATTTAAATAGCTAAATGCTGAGAAACGGTAGATGTCTATTCGGTACGTAGTTCTAGAGACAGTGCTCTACTTTCATGCTTTCGCCTGATGTAATTCTTAGTTGCAACTGGCTTATGAAAGTCATTGCCCTTTGAAAGGGAAGTTGTGGTGCATGGTTTATCACTCAACAAATCACACCCACTCTCTCAACGGTGATGTAATGTGCGCAAATGGCTGAACAGGTCATCGACCCTGTTGTAGGGCGAGCAGCTTTGCTTCTAGATGTCTTGCTTATCTTCTATCAACATCTTTGTGTAAGACAGACAAAACGTAGAATCTCGTTAGTGTATCTTATCTCCGTCTTTTACTGCGTATAAGATTTTTTTATAGGTTCGAGTTCTTAAATGATATTTTTTTGTTCGAACACTTTGAACAGACAGCCCACCTGATGGAAAGCGGTTACCATCGCCTATAAACATGTGTAGATGGGATTGGAACCTGGCCAGTAATGCCGGAACACAAGGTTGTTATGGCGGCATATACAAGACCAGGGGTGGCAGCCATCTAGACGGGCGAATGCCGGTCTATCTGACTATGGGTTATTTTGTCGCCTTTTACGAAGGGCCGCCTGGTCTCAGGAATTAGTATTCTTTCTCGGTTCCTGCTCGGGTAAGAGGATGATAATTTCATTGTTTATAATTAAGTTTAATAAAAAATTCTCTCTGAGCAACGCAAGAACTCGCTCGTTTAGCGTCAGTTAAAGACCTACGATTTGGCTGAGGCTAATTGAATATAAATCAAATAAATAAATAATCGGCGGACAAACACACACATCGCATATCCTTAAGCTGAGAAAATTACCCTTGCGTTATGGGTAATATACAACGGAACACTTTGGCGCCGATCCCAGACACCCAGACCACAGTAAATATAGAAAGTTCGTTTACGAAACATACCATGATATGAATCGAACCCAGAGCCTTTGTGTTCCAGCGAGCTCGGCCGGTTAAGGTTTAGCCCACTCAACCACAGAGGCCGTCCAATGTATGGATACTTAACACTGGCTAGATACACAAATCGTTCAGATCATGTCATTCGTACTTAAAAAAAGAAAAACAACGATGGTTGGCAGAGTTTAAAATAGGAACTAACTATTACGTAATTACTATGAAATCATCACCATAATATAGTCCCATAATAAACAAACACATTTTTCAAATCGTTTGAACAAGTAAACCAAGGCCACCACACGAATACCGAGGTTGTCTGTTAACAATTTAAATCTTAGCTTTGCGACTTTTATTTGCGCGTAAAAAGCGTTTAGTGTTATTAAGACATTAAACAACTGTTTTCATGTTTAAGTTTAAAGTTATCAAAGCTATATATTGACCAGAATAATTCATAAGTAAAAATTAGGTCAAAGAATACATGACGTAGAAAGAAATATGAAAAATTCGAGCATGTAGAGCTTCCAAACTTTCGACGCAAATTAGTTTGAACAAGACTCGTAAATAGTTTTTGACTTAGGATGTATTTTCGGTTAAATCTTTTTTCAAATTTCGCAGCTTCACATAAGAAGAAACAAGCTTCAAATAAGAACAAATAAGAAGTTCCAGAGATAACTTTAAACATTTTTTAAAACTTATTACAAATATTAATGACAATGTATGTGACGAAATAATAAAATATACGAAAATATAATATATAATAATGCATTTGTTTAAAATACACTTAGAATTTACATGGACAGTCATAGTATTTAAATAAGAATTTGGTTTGAAGAAAACCCAATCAAGACATTATATATATCTTACCAAGTATGTCACAGAACTATGTTCGCAAAAACTTTAATTCCTACCAACAGAAACTATGGTGAGTGTTTCATCAAACAATGTCAAACTCAAATTCATTAGCAATAAGATTTGATTTAGAATAACATGCGAAAGAATTCATACCAATCTTATAGCTGACATCACTACGAAAATCTCATGATTCCTCATGAGCTTTTTTAAAATTAGCAAACAGCTTGAAATCTTTAAAATTAGCTCAAGTTATGCGCGTCATCGACTCGTAATAGAAACTTTCTGAGGCGTTGTTGGAATATCGAATTTTATAGTCCACAAATCGACGTTGCTTGTGTCCTAATGTGCATTTCCTAATTTGCGTTTCGTTTAATAGTTTCCCTAACATTCGACATCTTAAGGCCGCTGGATGGGTGAGCGAAGTTATATATATATATATATATATATATATATATATATATATGTTAACACGTATATTTACAAGACCAATAAACAACTTACTGTATGCAATAAATGTAATAGATATAAAATACATCTATAAATTAGTAATTAGAACCAATAGATATTAGAAGAAATATAAGAAAATTGTAATTAATAAAACACACACAAGAGTATTATAACATATAACAGATAAAATAAAGATATCACGATAATCCTACCATACAACCAAAAATCTTATCCTAACCACCTATCCATATCCATCCTCCCATCCATTCAACCACTCATCCATACAACCCACTTTGTCCAAACACATCCCTAGCAGTAAAACATGTATTTACCTGAAAAACAAATAAGTGGTAGTAATAATTAGGAAAAATATAACTATTCAAAAGTAATAATTAAAAAGTCAGACTCGCGCATATCTCGTTCGCACGAACTAAAAAAGGAGAATAAAAAAATCATAGTCCGAGCCATACTTATGGACAGAGTTATTCAACGACATACAAACACTCTCAAATGAATTCGATTACAGCGTTGACCTATACGAGTACAACCTATTTGGAGGTTGTCTGGAAGAGATCGCTTCTTAGCGGTAAGACCGCCCATTGTGCACATTTAGAATATTTTTAGGCTATACGGTTTTCTGTAATGGTGTACAATAAAGTGTTATCTATCTATCTATCTATCTATTTTGGCCAGGAACATGCGATCACACTATGGGCATTAATTACATCATAATGCTCGATATGGCAAAAAATCATATTTCCAGACATAATGTATAAATCATTAACAATACTCTGCTAACTGTTCCCATAGTAATGATCGTCATGCACAGCTCCATTTACAGTCAAAACTGACCGTGTCTGGTCAGTCGCCCTTGACTCGTCCATACCCAGTTAACAAACATAAATTGCAGTTAACCATGGCGCCATTATATTACACATTGTATGATGGTGGTTAACTTAGTGCTGTTTATATAATTTTATAATCACTGATATTTATAGGATTGCGAGAATTAAAAAAAAGTAGCGTATACCTACATTTTTCTAATTATTGCTACTTTGAACAATAGGGCTTTATCAACTTTGTTGTATTGTATTTTAAATCTGATGTGTTTTCATATTATTAATATAGTGGGTTGCAAAATACTGCTTTAAATCACCAGACAAATTATACACATTGTATACTCCCAAGCTAAGCTAGTTACGCTTGTGTTATATACATTGTTTTACAATCTATAATATTATAAAATTCTAAACATGCCGTGTTTGTACATTAAAGATATTTAAAAAACAACTGGAGTAGACTATATAAACGATCGAGAATACGATGCAATTTTTTTTAGATTTCTTGTCTGTTTGTTCAGGATTCACGTAAAAACTACTGGGCCGATTTAGATGCGGTTCTCGCTGATCGACAGCAAATTCTTAGACTCAAAATCTGCGCTACCATTTTTAACTAATTTAGTCATAAAATATGTTTTAAATAATAAAACATGGAAGGGAGAGACAACGTCTACAGATTTTTGAAAAGAGTTCGAGAGAGTTTTTTAAATGTGTTCAATTTGATGAATTTATTGTGCCAGAAGTAGTACAACGCCCAAGTGTCGTCATTATTACATACTTTTAAATGCTTGGTTCGATTTTTTACATTCCAGAGACAACATTTTATACCTAGGTACCCACAAAATATTTTGACCCCAAAACAATTTTTTTTTTAAGACAAAATTCCCCAATCTGCAGGCCTTGAAGAGACGTTTAAATGCCCCGTGGCGTCATTAATCATTAGAGTTTAGAAGTTTCCGAAATAACACAACTACTACAAGAATTTCGGCTCAATTCGCTTCGATTTGACCGAGTCTGATTTAATAGAGACTACGGATATTTGACCTTCGTCAATCGAATGGATCTTGACTAACCCTGGCATGATATTTTTGTGAAAGTTACAGACTTGGAGCAATTGTCCTACCAGTGGCTGTGGGTTGTTTTGTCGCCTCTTACGACAGACCGCAGGAATTAGTATTCTTTCTCCGTTCCTGCACGGAGACAATACTTATATATACCTAATTTGGTTGTCGCTTATTTATTTACATCTTCGGACCATCACGCAACAAAACAAGATGTCATTTCGAAATGTAGGGCATCCAAAACTCCGGAAGGCGCTTCGGATATTTGGCATATCACCAAACCGTTGACAGCCGGCCCAAGCGGAGATGGTTTCTCGACAAACTTTTATAATACCCTTCACTCGACCACCGGAATTATCATTTCAAACTTTACAGTAAAGATACTGAGCTGCGTCATCTTGTATGCTATTTTCTTGGACCGCAAATATAATTTTGTTTTTAGATTATCACGTCTGTAAGCAAATTGCACTTATTTTTATATTCTTGCAACGGGAAATGTACCATTATTAGAGGGGAGTAAGGTTAAATTTTGTTAAATCCTTTTCGAACATGCAGAAATAGTCATCTTTTTCAACGACGCGGCTTGTATAACATATTATATACGAAGGGGTTTTTTAGTTTTTTCCGTGTCTTTAAATTCTCATTTGTATTAGTTAAGTAGTTAGTTAACTTGCGAATAAGTTACTACTCAAGTAGATTTTTTTCAGGCGGCTATAAGGGCGTTTAGCACCCGTTTGCAAGTAACTATTTAACCATTCTATACAGTATTTGTTTCTCCTTAACACAGGGTTATTTTATAATCTAGCTAGGAAGACAGCGCCACTTTCAACAACTCGGGCAATACAAAGAACAGATTCAAAATTGTCAATGGCGATTTAAATAGGTATTTATAATTATGATATAGTCATTATAATGTAGTTATTTATTTATGTTCATAACGTTTAGTTTCAATTAAGTATCATTGTAACTACAAGTATTTGTAACATTTTTCAGTTCAATAAAATTTATTATTATTTATTTATTAGATAATTACCAAATGTATATGAAATTATATACGGTACTTATATAAAAATAAAAATAAAACTTTTTCGTCTGTCTGATTGTTCCGGCTAATCTCTGAAACGGCTAGACCGATTTTGACGGATCTTTCATTGGCAGAGATAGCTGATGTTATAAGGAGTAACTTAAGTTCCGTGAAAAAATATTCCACGCTGCCGTAGTCACGGGCACAGCTAGTACATAATAATCCAGGCTTTACATAACGATTTATTAACATAAGAGAGCAACACATTAAAATTGCATGGTCACTGTCGTTACTATGACGATGTATTTGTTAGTGCAATGCAACAACGGTGGCGCCAATAAAACGTGAGCCGAGCGCCATCCTTTGTTTTGTTATATTTATCCCTCGGGAACAATTGTGTTTTCTGGATGACAGGTACCCTATGACCTATTTCGATACGCTTGAGAGAGTGTATGCAAAATGTCATGATCTGTTGCGTAGTTAGTGTGAAAACGTCACAAACAAGCAAACTCACATCCGCATTTATTATACTAGCAGTCCCGGCAGACGTCCTGTCCTAAAATAATAAAAATCTAGGACTGGATGGCACTGGAATCGACCAGCGCTACCTACCGGTTCCAATTGTGAAACTAAACCATCCAGGGACCACTCAACGGCACATAAGAATTCGTCAAAATCGGTAAGTCGTTCTCAAGTTATACGCGTACATACATTTCGACATACAGTATATATGATAGACGATAGTATTTTTTATTGTCAAAAGTTGGCAAACAGGTAGACGGCCACCTGATGGCAAGTGGTCACCACTGCCTATGGACGTTTGCAACACCAGAGGCGCTGCCAACGCGTTGCCGGCTTCGAAGAAATTTTATAACAGCCTTCTTAAATGACCCCATATCACGAAAACCCTCCGAGTCGTTATTGTACCCGGAACAAACGTTCTAGAGAACTCAAGGAAAGTAGAATGGACATCACGCCGATGGCGAGCGGTGAGGTGGTAAATATGCGGCGTTGGCACCAAATCGAACGGTTCCTCGGAACACTCCTCATTGTACAGACGGTAGAATACGCAGACGCAAAATCTCTCCGTAGGCCAAGCGACTCTAAACCATCTGTCAGTAAGGGAGGGATCGCCGACTATACGAACGGCGCGACTGGAGAGAGTCGAGGGCGTCAGTCTAGTAAGCAGGTGCTCTAACCTATAGGTGTGTAGTACTCCATGTGCGGCCTGACTTGCGCTTTGTACAGCGCGAGTCTTTGCCGCGGGGTTAACATTAGTTAGGGTTCATTTTTGAGGCGACAACATAACAATAAGCCACAGTTGAGGAAAAAATAATAATACTAGCATTAATAGGATTTCATAACTGGTGCCTAAAGAATACTTTTTCCTTGATGATGTCATTTTTATCGATGGCGTCTATCAATTGAATTTAAATCGAGCCGTTGCTTGAATTTAAATGACGCAACCAACGAGAAGGCTATGTGACGTCATCGTTTAAGATCCCCAATATCACGTGTCGGATGATGGTGACTAATTATTTATTTAGGTTTATGGCTTGGCAGTTGGGCCTTTAAGCCAGATCTTTGATTATAATGTAGCTTCTTCATTTTCTTAAGCCTATGTGTAGCAGAGCTGAACTGTAGCTTATTAGCTGGTGCCATTCAACGGAGTTCTTTTGACAACTCAACAGTTCACATTTTTCACAAAACACATAATTAGTACTCAAAAACTATCAATATCCTGCAACTATTGTTCATTTTAGAGTAAATTTACACATTTTTAGAAAATGAAACTACACAGCACAACATCTCCTTTCAGTTCCCGCCAAAAACTCCGACGGTGACTAAGAATCTGGTCGAAGATGTCACGTGTAGTATGCAATATTATCCATACTTCCTTTCTAACATAATTATGGAGTTGAGTTTGTTTGTACCTTCAATCTAACTTGATGTGAATAAAAAAATGAAAATGGTTTGGTCTGAACCTCTATACAGATAAATAAAATTCAAGTCAAAATAACAGCTTTTTACTAAATGCATTTGAAAGTATATAAGGTTACTTATATAAATGATTTAATTTTTAATTTTTTTGTCTGTCTGTTTGTTCCGGCTAATCTCTGAAACGGCTGGACCGACTTTGACGGGACTTTCACTGGCAGATAGCTGATGTTACAAGTAGTAACTTAGGCTACATTTATTTTAGAAAAATAATTGAAAGGCGCACGCTGCCGCCGTCGCAGTACCGGAAGGCAAATTAAATTAAATTAAATTCCACGCGGGCAATGTCGCGGGTAACAGCTAGTTATGAATAAAATTGAGATACAAGTATTCCGCTTTCTTGGGCCGTCCGCCATTTTGGATTTAGAATGATGTCACTTCGCTAATCACGCACTGTTATCCAAACTAAACGTGTATGCAGAATTTCATCTCAATCGGTTGAGAATAACTGGTGTAAAGTTCAGTTGACCGAAGATTTTACCCGAACATACACACATACAAACATTGCAAGTTCAATAAAAGCTTGTGAAAGAGTAAAATTATGGTAAAAATGTCATCAAAATCGGTTTATGAGCACGTCTTGAAACAGAATAAATAAAGATAGTTTTGAAACTCAACAACAATATTTCTGTGTGCAAGCTGATATAAATTTGATTTTTTTCTGTGATTTTCATAAAGGGTGACTGGAACCTGGCTACGAATGCCGGGAACACAACTCAAGGTTGTTATAGCGGCATTCTCTAGACTAGGGATGGTAGTAATCCCGATGGGCAACTGCCCTACCACCTGGCTGTGGGTTGTTTTGTCGCCTCTTACGACAGGCCGTGGATACACTCACCACGTTCATAGTTCTAGATTTTTTTGTTTTCATCAGTAATATTGCATCGTGGGTTGGTGTATAGCAAATACGTTGTATAGACTTATATAGATTTGTGGCCGAATTAGACTGGCTCGGCCACAGACCGGCTTCCTCCGTAGAAACGGCCGAAAGTTTCTAGTAAGCACACAAGCGAATAATTGGGTTGGGAATCCGAACGCGTGGTAGTATAACCAGGATCATAATATATTAAGCAAAGTAAAGAATACAAAAAAATCTACAACTATTCAAATTCAAAGTTTTTTATTCAAAATAAGTTCCACTGGAGAACACTTTTTGAAGGTCATATATATAAGTTAAAATTTAATTTTTCTTCCTATTCTATGTACACCGCCTCGCAACGTGTTATTGCTGTTAAGGAGAAGAAGCTGCAAGAAACTCTCCAGCAACACGTGCAGCAACACTATGAACGCGGTAAGTGTATCCACCACAATGTTTAAACTCTGCTATTGTATTAATGTACTCTCTCTGTGAGTATATTACGTATAAATAATCTCGGGTGAAAGGCCTGTTTAGACACTCGGACTATTAAAACCCATTTAAACCATTTCATGCCTAAATAGGTCACTTTCACCTCTCGTGTAACAATATACTATTTCAGTTTTAATTGCCTTGTCAGTAACAAAAATGTACATTATTATAATGAGCGATGTTGTAACTAAAATTGAATGATCTCGCACAAGTTTTAAGAAAACGCGGCGCGGGCAATGATGCCTTAATGATTTGATATTGAAGGTTTCTTTCATACATAGAAAATGGATTTTTATATATAGAAACTAGCTGATATCCGACCGCTTCGCGTGTTGTAAAATCCGTTCTTAGCTGACCTCTACTTGGCGGAAGGAAGGTCCATGCCAAATTTCAAGTCTATAGGTATTATAGTTCCTGAGATATCGTGATGAGTCACTATATACGTGGATTTCAATTATATATATTTAGATGTAGATTAAATCAAAATTAACGTTCGCTATATTATAGAGTAACATAATACGTTAAGATTTGTAGAACACTTGTCGTATGTAAATTCCATTAATTTGATTTACAAAAAGTAGTAACGCGCAAGCGAGACTTCCAACTCTATTAGCTGGTAGTTGTCACGTTTTATCTTAGGATAAATAAAAAGCGATCAAAATCAGATGAAGAAAATTAATTTGTTTATTTTTCTTAAGAAAATTAGTGGGTTCTTGCTAAACAAAAATCAGTTACCCTGGCTAGTCTTAGAATAGGTACCGCACTCCCTGACAATACCTGCAGTATCGTGAATAGCACTCGCAACTCCTAATGCACGAGGTTCCGGCACATCGACGGAGTAGATTTCGGAGAGAGTGGGAGGAGTTTACTCCCAACCAAATTCCCAGTATGGGAATAATAAGCATTTATCTTAAACACGAATTTAAATAATATTGACAAGTTTAGCTTGTATTTAGTAAAAAATATTAGAATAATTGTTTTCAAATATGTAAAAGTTAAATACTCAGCTCATCCGTCAGCCAGCCGAGATCATTTTACCTGCCCTACCGTCATTCAGTTGGATATTTTCTACACCTTGAGACGTTCCTTTACGTGTATCAAATTATTGTATGACATACTGCTATTTATGGGCGGTGATTTAATAAATTACATTTTATATTATTATTAATTGATATTCATATATATATAAATTTTAATTATATATATTATTTTATTTTAAGATGTTTTTTTAGTCCCGTAATTGATGTAAGTATTCTTTTAATATTACCACTTACCTGCCTTACCTTTAATTACATCTGTTCAACACCACACAAAGCTTTAGAAACAGTGAAAAAATCCTAAGAACTTACTTCTCATACGCGTCGACGAGGTCTTTCACGTTCTTCTCAGTCTCATCCGCGACGTCTTTCGAGTGTGGCTTCAGTAGACTGACCACGAATTGCGAGTGCTCGAGGAGCTCGTCTCTAGTTTCTTCAAGGCCTGATACTTCGGCTTGGAGTTCCTGTATGAACAAAAAGAAATTAAGCCATAGCATAAAGGTCTAGTACCCAATGTACTAGCGTTACCGGAACGCTCTGCAGTGACACCTTACATCATGCGGCATTGTTAGAACAAGTGGGAGCAACATGCGCTTCAGAGACTGGAATGTCGATCCACAGTACACAGTGGCGTCAAGAAAAAACCTTTCTTACTGAAGACCTAGACACTATAAGTCAGAGCCGCAAAAGTGGACCCAAGCCTTCTACACATACACATATACTATAAGTGGGCAATTATTGTTTGTTAGCGCCACAGTTCCAGGGCACTCCCCTCAAGATCTCCGACTCTATCCGGACCCTAGGCGTCGAGATTTCGAGCGAGGTGCAATTTCGGGGTCATTTGGAGAGCAAAGACATAGGCTTTTATTATTGTTACAACTCAAGCCCCGACAAAAACAAAACCCACCTGCATATCTGAAACAAAACACATTATATTACCTGCCGGCATTTAAACTAATTGTAACTCTTTTATAATCATCTTCTTTTGTTTATTTTGTGGTTAGGAAACAGCCCATTGTTTTATTGTACTCTTTTATGGCAGTTTGCGGCCGAGACATTAGCCAGGTGTGGCGGATTAAGCCGACTTAGATACGGGGACATTGCATTTGTGCAGTATAAAACGATGACCTGATGGAGGGGGAAACCAAGCGAGCGAGAACCACCAGCGAATCGAGACGTGTGTGGTACAATCGGGATTCTAATTGTGACGGACTTTGCGCGTTTTATTGAATTACGACCTTCTGTATTACGTTTGGACTTGTTGTGTTCGGTTATATTTGTACCTGTGTTATGCGTGTTTGTCTAGTTCTAATAAACTCTATAGTAACTCTAACGACATTTTAATTCGAGTCTCGCGACTCGTAACATTATATAAGGCCCAAGTCCGTCCCCATATGGAGTACTGCTCCTATCTCTGGGTTGGGGCACCTTGTACTACTTGCAGAGCCGAGCGGTCCGGATTGTTGGCGATCCCGAACTTACAGACGGTTTAGAACCTTTAAGTCTCAGAGGAGACGTTGGCGCTCCAGGCGCGTTCTACCGTCTGTACAAGTGTTCTGAGGAGCTATTTGGTTTGGTACCTACGTCGCCATTTTACCACCGCCCTGCTCACCGGCGACTGGGAGTTCATCCACACTTCCTTGACACCTGGAAGTTATCCACTGTACGTGGCGCTCGCTCCTTTATGCCATACGTGAGCAAGCTGTGGAATGAGCTGCCTCCCGCGGTTTTCCCAGAGCGCTACAATATGGGCCCTTCAAAAAGGGCGTAAATAGATATTTAAAGTCTCAACGAGGTAGGCAACGCATTGGTTTCCTTAGTGTGGCAGATGTCCATGAGCGACGGTAGCCACTTGCCATTAAGTGGACCCGTCTGCCAGTTTGCCTATAAGCAACCATAAAAAAAAGTTATAATGCTTCTCTTGCTGCCGAGTTGTCAAGAGTAAGTTCGATTTTATAAGTCATTCTCGTGCCCATAGCAGGAAGCCATAACACAAGTCGCTATCGTCGGATACGTCGGGAGAAATCATCATAAAATCCGCCAAATATTTGAAATGGCACAAATTACGACTATAATATCTAAAAATATACTATCAACACATTTCTAATCAAAGTTGACTATATATCGTCTACTTTGGCAACCTTTTCAAATAAGTTTTCCCACTATCAATTATTATTTCTAATGAGTCCTTGATGGGCGATTATTGATACACAATAATATTTAATAGTTTGTATATTCATGAGACGCCTCTGCCAGATCCCGGTGGAAAGGGTGGGCCCAAGAAATTCTCAAGAAATCCAGGTGGTTGGAGGGATGTGCGCCTGGATGGCTACCATTCATTCAATAGCCAAGTTACAGTGCCTCCTCTTTTATTGCAGGAGTTCAGCAGACAGGCAGACGGCCCACTTGATGGAAAGCGGTTACCAGGGAGACTGGATCCTGGTCACTAATGCCGAAACGCAACTCAAGGTTGTTATGGCGACATACTTTAGACCAGGGCTGGTAGCCATCCAGTCGGGCAAATGTCCTACCACCTGGCTGTGGGTTGTTTTGTTCCTGCACGGATAAAGATTTATATCGCAAGCTATCCCATCTCCCGGGATGAAAGGTATCTATGCTCATTTTCAGTATTAAAACTACATATGTGCAAAATTACAGCAAAACCCATTCAGTACCCCTGTTTTTCCGTGAAAGATTAACAGACAGACAGATCGCGTTACTTTCGCATTTTTTTAATGAATTTTTATAACTATAAACTTGAGAAATTATTGGTTTCCCATACAAATTTTCATCCCCTATTTCAATGCGTTCTAGTTTTATTTATCTATCCCCCCGTCTGTCTCTCTGTAAATTATATAAATGACAAAAACGGAAAATCACAAAACTACTGTCTGGGATAAAATTTACAATACTTTACATAAATCTATCATATCGAATTTCAGCTGTCAAATCTCTCCAATACTTTTTCTTTCTCAACAAACAGAAAGACAGACAGACAGACAAACAGAGTTACTTTCGCGTTTTTATTATTAATATGGATTTCATTATGTGCCCTCCATTGTCCTGATGCTAAGAAAAGTTACAAGAACACATATATACCTGCAAAGCATGCCTCGTGTCCAAGGCCCGTCTTCTCGTGCTCGGACTTGCGTCCAGCTGCCTCAGTCTGTCCGAGGCAGCAGTGATGGAAGCACCTAGGCTTCTTTGCACGTCAAGGAGTTGCGTCCAGCGGTGGAGCTGCTGGTCTACTGTCGCCGCACGTTTCGATAAACCTGTGAGACAGAATTAAAAAAATGTCTAGAAAGGTTGAAATCTGCAGCCATCTCTCGTCAAGTCTTCATGGGAATAGAATCATGATATATTATATTATAGTTTTAAGAAGCTAGACTCTTAATCCAGCGAGATACTTTAAATAAAAGTAACATGTACTACATTTTTTTCGGCGACTTCCTGAAGAAAATTAATTTGTTACATATCCATTCTCCCAAGCATTTACAATATATATATAATTATTTTTATTGCCTGAAGGAGGCAAACAGGCAGACTGCCCACCTGATGGAACACCAGGGGTGTCGCCAACGCGTTACCGACGTCTAAGAAGTTTTATCTTCATAAAGAACCCCATGTCATAGCGCAAAGGGAAAACCGCGGCGGGAAGTTTCATCATTGTTGTACGCGGAATAAACATTCTAGAGAACCGTCGTGTAGTTGAGCGCGGGAGCTCAAGGAAATGGGGGTGAATATCTCGTCGCTGGCGAGCAGTGCGGTTGTAAAAGTGAGGCGTACATAATATTTACCTTTAACAAAAATTTATTCACATAAAAGGCCTTCAGGGCTAAATGCTAAATAGCGAAAAACAATCAAAGGAGTCTCGAGGCCGCTTCTGATGAAATCTTAAATGGCAGTATTAGATTTTTGAAAAATCAGTTGCCCTTGTCAGCGATCGAATCGGCTGATTTAGAAAAAATAAACACACCTCTATTATTATGCCAAATCATAGGGTAGCTTGTAAGGACCAATGCATGTAAAGCAATGTCAAACGAAAAACCAAGGGAAAAGGTTGTTTTTGAGCAAAATGTTCTTTTTTCTACACACGTGCTTTGTATCTAATGAGCTTAGCTTCAAGGAGCTATAATAGTTCCTTGAACTATATCGATTGGAACCGTGTTGGCGTTTGTAGCAGTGTACGCTGCTTATAAGCGACTGATACAAGAGTGATGGCCGATACCTGCATCTTACCGACCATTAGGAAACGGCCATGAGAGGGAAGTCAGCGGCAACTGGTCACATTACAAACTGAAATAAGTACGTCTCCAAGCCGATTTAGGTACAAAAGAAGCCAAAGCCCAAAGGAGAGCTTATATACGAACCCTCGCAAGCGACGTTCCAACTGTCCGCCAATTCCCTGGTTCTCTGCTCTACCCTCTCCCCGGATGCGGCATCCGCACCGGAGCAAAGCTCCCTGGCCCGCTCCCGGACGACGTCCAAGAGCGGTTGCTGGTTCTGGAATTGAGAAGGTAAGATTTGCTTTAGAATTGCTCAATTGCACTCTAACCGAGGTCTACATTTTCGGAATGTTCTTTTATATGCCTATGAAGCGGCACAAGCACGAGTTGCATGTCACGGAGATAACTCGTCTACAGAGAACTCGTGCAGTCACGCGGAAGGACCGTATCCGTGATAATCTTTATATCCGTAACATATAAAGAATCCGCTGAAGTGTCTTCACTTCGCTGATCTCTCATTGTCAAAAAATTCACACCAGTTAGAATCATTGCATATACCTGTACTATATAATTATGTATGTATTTACGGCGTCACTTTCCAGACAGATAAACATCTTTCTTCTATAACAAAACTACGTTTTTGCGGTTTTTATTATTCCGACGTTTCGGCCACTTTTCAGTAGCCATGATGACTGAAGACAAGATGTCAAGTGTCAATCAGTATTGTTAAAGTTTTATTTAGACTACCGCCAACATATTCACTCTATTTATTTTGTTTATGGTTATTATTTACTCTATTGGAGCCTCATCTAACTTACTGACCGTAATAACGTCGTAATAATAAAAATCTAATAAATGGCCACGCTCAAAATCGTTAAAACGTAGTTTTTTATGTACACTAGTCGCGTTGTTCTACTCTCTTGATAAAATTTTAGGCAACCTGGCAAACAGGTCCACTTGATGGCAAGTGGCTACCGTCGCCCATGGACATCTGCACCACTAAGGGACCCGATGCGTTGCCTACCTCGTTAAGACTTTAAATATCTCTTTACGCACTTTTTGTCGAGATCAAAAAGATTACCCCCACCTCCCCATGTTGTAGCACTCTGGAGAAACCGCGGGAGAGAATTCATTCCATAGCTTGCACGTGTGGCATAAAGGAGCGTGCGTTGATTGTGTGTTTAAATAGTTAATTTAAAACATTTTCTACTTTAATATCTATCTTTAGATCTTAAGTTGATTAAGATTAACAAATATATCAATTTGTTTATTATTAAATTTATTTACGATTAATATAAATCGTGTGTGAATAGCAATCGTGATATATCAAAGAGATCTTCTACTACAAAAAACAATTTATAAGTGGCCACAATAAAGGAACATTTTCACATTTGTTATCTAAATCTATTGTGACAACCTAAGCGCCGACAAAGACAAATTCCCCGTATATATTTGTAGAAGCACGTTTATTACCCGTCGGCATTTGAACTAATAACTAATAACATTGAAACTATTGTAATTCTTTATGATCGTCCTCTTTTGTTTACTTATTTATTGGCATTCGTTTCTAGAGCCTATTGTTGTATTGTAATCATTAGCCAGGTGTTACAGATTTTAAAAGTACAAGCTGATTCTAGGAAATTCGGTCCACGTGGACGGGCAATGTGACCGCACTTGTGCAGGATAAAACGATGGCCTGATGGAGGGAGGAAGGCAGTCGAGCGATAACCACGAGCGAAGCAAGACGTGTGTACTACAATCGAGAATCTAATAAGTGACGGACTTTGCGCGTTTTATTTAATTACGACATTCTGCATTACGTTTGGACTTGTTGTGTTCGGTTATATTTGTACCTGTGTTATACGTGTTTGTATAGTTCTAATAAACTCTATAGTAATTCTAACGGCACTTTGATTCGAGTCGACTCGTAACACTATTTGCAACATTATCATACCTAGCATCTGAACACACCCGTACAATGTTGTATATAAAAATGCATTCAATTAAGATAAAAAAGCAATTTAAATAAAATCCCTGACACAAATTTTCGAGCACTTATCACATAACCTAATGATACTTTAGTGGAATTATAACAACTATATACGTCGTTGGAGATCATCGCTGCGAGTTGCTTAAAAAATTTCAACCGACCAGAGAATTTAAAAGTAATATAGAATAATTAGGAACCAGAAAACAGTTTGAAGCAACTTCGATGTATATTTTGAAATGTTTTTTGAAGCCAGTGAAATGAGCAATCAAATTCAAGTAAAATGCCGGCGTATGCTACCCGGAAATAAAGTCAACTACTTTCATATAGTTTAAATAGGCTTCAAATAATGATCTCGTTTAATAAGCTTTTTTTTCAGATGTACAATAAAATGAAGATAACACTGCTTCACCCTTAATTGTTTATAGTAAGAAAAAATATTGAAACAAAAAATAAAATAAAATGGGTATGAAACTATGTAGGTATAACGCGAAAAAATATGTCTCACGATTGTACCACATAGGTGCAGTTGAGCATATCCCAGGCAACGGGTGCCTGACGCTGCTTTTCAATTGCACCCTAGAACGGACGGATGTTGCACTGTTATTTTTTTATAAATATATCTGTTCTATCCGTGCAGAAAAGGAGAAGTAATACAATTTTCTGCGGCCGGGCAGGCTGTCGTAAGAGGCGACAAAACAACCCGCAGCCAGGTAGACTATTTACCCGTCTACCACCCCTGGTCTAGAGAATGCCGCCGTAACAACCTAGAGTTGTGTTCGGGCATGGCCAGGTTCTAGTGACCACCCTTTAGAGAGCAGGAGCGCATTTGTAGCACCTTTGGTGTTGCAAATGTCCATAGGCGATGGTAACCGCTTTCCATCAGGTGGGCCGTCTGCCTGTCCGGTATTAGACGGATCAACCAAATTGAACCAATTTGGTTGAAAGGCACACAACTGAAGGCACACGATGGCATACAATAATTCAATGGATATGGATCACTTTGGTTGATTCAGCCAAATTGTAAATGAAACGTCTAATATCGGCTTTACAAAAACTATTCGAGACAAACTGACAAACAGACATTCTATAAAAAAGGTTATTTGTTATTAGGCGTCGCATAAATGCTTTTTAAACATTCTGTAAGACTTGCAACAACTCAGAAGGGTTTATGGTAGTAAAAGAAGAACAACTGGCCACAATACTTTATATTCCCAGTACCTTACGGTTTTAACATATTTCAATACGTTGTATCCATAGTAGTTAGTGATATTTCATACACTGACTATTCAAACTCGACAAGCATTTTTAGAACACCTCGCCATCACTCCAACAATTTTACAGTATATGAAACTTAGCATATTGGCACAACCGATAGCGGATATAAGTCATTCATAAACTATTTTAATTAAAGGATTATGCATGACAAGAATTTAATACATTATTGTTGTTTGGATATTTCAGATAATATTTTATATAAGATATTGTATAAAATATTATACTTAAAGTTTTATATGCAATAAAATAAGTCGAACACTGTATTAATCTGTCACGTCTGCCAACATGAAAATAAAATGTAGTGAATACCGTCTATATACAATTGAGAGGTTTGAATTATAATTTGTACACAATTATCACATTATACAAAGGATAAATATTGTAACAAAATTATTGTAAATTATAGACAACTACTCTATACAAAACAGGCGCTAATTACCTAATTAATAAAAATATAACATCATGATGCAATTAAGGAAATGGCCGATTGTATCGTTCAGAAATCAGAGGGTGGGTACATAACAAAATCAATTATTAACTTTAAAAAGAAACACGACAAGAACAACTATGATACTCAATAACTGTAACAATTCTTCAAACTCTTGAATTTCCAACGAAATACATTTACCTACATTTTGTTTAGAACTACCAAACAAGAACATGTTGTTTAGCAAAATACTAAGCAGATAATTATAGTGATGATATTTTTTTCGTAACGCTGATACTGAAAGTGAAAAATAAAAACATGATAACGCGACCTTTATATTGAAGGAGGCGTCCAAACAGCGTGCATATTTCCTCCGCACACCACTTGTTATCAAAATGTTTATCAGTCAGCAGTAAACTCTGATAACATTGTAAACAGGGCAAGGAATGCATTCGGTGTTGAAAGCGAAAATGAAATGCTTTGTAAACTAGGAAGTATTATATTCAGGCTGAGCATATTTACCCATTTCTATTATAAAGAGACTACACAGGAATGACAACTGAGAGCCTAAAGCGGCTGCTTTCGCAGGTGCGTAAGATGAACATGGCGAGCATCGAAATGCATTTGAACTTTCTGCTGTCTTACAATTTGACTATTTCCAAGTGTCTAAATACTGATGTATATTTAGACACTTCACTAAGCGATTCTCCAAAAGCGAACGCCTTAGGTCCTCAGTTCTGTAAAATATGTAACACTGATAAACCCTTAAATAGACGATTCACTTTCAAGCACGTGTACTTATAGCTCGACAACTTTCTCCGCTTCTGAAAGTTCGATGAAAGACGGGCGTAAAAGGTCAGCGAGCAGGAGGTATACGTATGTTTACTTGTACGTCTATTACCTCAATTTCATCCAAGATTTCTATAATATTATCTTAAATTTTCGTACATATTTCATTCCGATATTTTACCGCTGTCTAAAAATATTAATACAAATTCCAGGAAAACGACAGACAGCTGAACTTACCTAAATGAAACTATATACATTCTCTGACAATACAAACTATTTTTAGATATGTCGCTAATTACTAAATCATAATTAACCATCTGTCACTTGTTACACTTAAAAACTGATTCTAGAACACACAAGCCGAAGGAGCATGTGCTAAAACCCATACATCTATGAGTAATTAAATTATGTGCAAGAAAAATATGAAAATAAGCGGAAAATATTCATACAACTCACGTTCTATACGATTTTTCTCGTAGCACTTGTTAATAATAGCTGATAAGATGTCAAGGTTGTGACAAGTCATGCGTTGGAAAAATGAGCTTGATTTAATCTGCGGTTATTATGATGAACAACTGTGAGGAAGTTCCTTTTTTGAATTTCTAAGAAAAACCGCTATAACGGCTGTCCTGTTCTTACGCAACTGCTTTCTATAGACAACAATTACAGCAGAAGTTTTGTAAAATTTAAATCGCAAAAAATCCAACAAGTTTCAAAAAACAGTTCGATCTATTCGGCAGTTAATGGGAGGTAAAAAACGGTAACGGTTAGAAAGTTCGTTCTAATAATACTAGATGATAGCAAATAAATATTGACCAGATTCCATGAAGTTATAAAGTCTATTCAACTAGTATTTAGATTAGAACAATTTCTAATACTAACAATACAAATAACAGTATATAGATAAGTCTTTCATAAAGTTGTACCTTGAATGATATTTAATGGTAAAAATGACACTAAATAATTTAAAACTTTCCCGAGTAAGAAACATGTGAAAGTACGACAAGCCTAAGAAACATATTATGCCCAGTTTTCGAACGATTACCACGCTATAAATAGGTAGCACAATCAATGAATATAAAACGTCATCTAGGAGGCCAACAACAAAATATGACTCAGCATTGTCCAATATGGAGTTAGCCTCGAGTTGTTAAAACAAACTTTAAAGTAGTTCAGACAAGAATATGTATGTCTATCAGAAACATTTTTCAGGTCTTAATATTTCGATCACAAAACTCTTTTGGTCTCTGATACTTACTCTAAATTTACTTTAGTAAGTAGCCTTAGGTGAGTTTTGGTAGAATTTGTAAAACCCAATTTCGAGAATTTGAGAAGTTTTATTTTAAAGAATGTACTTATTCAGGTAGTAAATGATATTCTAGAGTCTGTTTGGGGTAAATCTTCGGAACTGGATGTATTGGCTGGTAAAGTTAAAAACCTACATTGAAGTTGAACACTAAAGTTTTAAAATAAACGCTTATCAATCAAACAAACGTTGTTTTATAATAAACCTTACTTATAATATCTGTTGTATAAAAGTACGATAATGAAACAATAAATTCTATTGTATTATAATCGCAATGCACTACTAATATCTACATCGACTTGAGAGGAATGTAACACTTGGATCGTTCATTAGAATTACTAATTTTGGTTATTTTATTAAAATTTGTATATATTTTAATAAAATATTTTTATTTTTGTAATTGAAATTTATTTGAATATGTTTTTATGCAATGCACAGAAAGAGGAAAGTTTTTGACATATCATTTTTAAGGAAACTGTTTTAGAAGGAAATCTTGAGTATGGATGAGGATAAAAAACTACGTTTCAACGGTTTTAAGTGCGTTATTTTATTTTATTTGTATTCCGACGTTTCGGCCACTTTTCAGTAGCCATGATGTCCGAAGGCAAGATGTCAAGTGTCAATCAGTAATGTTAAAGTATTTTTTGGCCTACCACCAACTTGCTCATTTTAATTTTTGTTTATGGTTATTATTTACTCTATGGGAGCTTAAACTAATTTACTACCGCTTCATTCGCATTCGCAACATGTTGTGGATTGCTATGTAGATTATGATGATTATGTTAGACATTATGTCGATTAGACTCCCATAGAGCAAATAATAACCATAAACAAAACTTGAAACTTAATAATTAAAATTAACAAGTTGGCGGTGGACTAAATAAAAGCTTTAACATTAATCCCTTGATATCTTTGTCTTTCGTGATCACGGCTACTGACAAATGGCCGAAACGTCTAAATAAAAAAAACAAAGAATATACCGCGATTAAAAACGTTAAAAAGTAATTTTATTGTGTGTACTAGTCGCGAAAATTCAATTATATTCACCTTGGGTAAACATTGACCAAACATAGGAGGTTGCAGATGTAGATTTGAGCATTAGAGAAAGCTTACTATAACATCGCAGCGTCTAATCTATATGAAAGATAGACTACAGAGAACCGACAATCAAACCCTACCATAAAACTTTTATTTTTTATATTTTTAGTTCAGCAGACAGGCAGACGGCCCACTTGGTGGAAAGCTGTTACCATCGCCTATGGACATTCGCAACACCAAAGGTGCAACAAATGCGCTGCTGCTCTCTTAAGGGAGACTGGAACCTGTTCACTAATGCCGTAACACAACTCAAGGTTGTTATGGCGACATACTTTAGACCAGGGGTGCTAGCCATCCAGTCGGGCAAATACCCTACCACCTGGCTGCGGGTTGTTTTGTCGCCTCTTAAGACAGGCCGCCCGGCCGCAGGAAATTGTATTCTTTCTCCTTTCCTGCACGGGTAAAATTATCGAGTATTCAACCTGCACGGATATTTAATTAACATCAACACATTTAGATCTCAATATCAACTTTTGGTATATTACGTTCACTATAACGAATAAAAACAAGTAAAACAGTTTTGTTCAATTAATTCTCTATGGATTGTAGCCCCTGTGTGGAAGTAATAATTCCGGCCACACCCGTCACAGGTGCTTACATTTCAAGACCCTACTTTTAGAAAGGGTTATATTGATACAGTAACTGTTCTAGATATTATAGAGCTATTACAATCTTATAAAGTGGACCATATTATAAATAATATTGGAAGTTAACTAAAGCTTGAACATGATATGGAGGTGCAAATGAGAAAAATATATAGTCTTTTAACAACGTTTAATAAGGTATATTATAAGATAGTAAGACGATTGAAAGAGCATAAACTTTCAACACATCTGACGAAACATGTAATGAAAGTAGAAAGTGTATTAATAATATTTAATACCAGACATTTGTTGCACAATAGGTCTGAAAACAACAGAAGAGCTTATCTTAGTTCTCGATCAAATAGATCGCGAAATATACATAGTTGGATAGATAGATAACACTTTAATGTACACCATAACAGAAAAGTTACGAACTAGTATTATTCTAATTGTGTACAACGGGCGGTCTTATCGCTAAAGAGCGATCTTCTTGCAGACAACTCGTGGCAAGAATATTGTTGATTAGGAGTGGCAAAGGTGGTTGGTATACATAATTATTGTACGATTACTTACATTTTAATAATAAATATATAACTATACTATATATACAAATATACACATAAGTTATATATATTGTTATAACCTAAGCGCCGACAAGGACAAATTCCACGTATAGATTTGTAGAAGCACATTTATTACCCGTCGGCATTTGAACTAATAACTAATAACATTGAAACTATTGTAATCCTTATATGATCGTCTTCTTTTGTTTAATTATTTATTGGCATACGTTTCTAGAGCACAGCCTATTGTTGTATTGTAATCATTAGCCAGGTGTTATGGATCTTAAAGTACAAGCTGATTCTAGGAAATTCGGTCCACGCGGCCGGACGGGCACATTGCACTTGTGCAGGATAAAACGATGGCCTGATGGATGGAGGAAGGCAGCCGAGCGAGAACCACGATCAAAACGGAGACGTGTGTGCTACAATCGGGAACCTAATAGTGACGGACTTTGCGCGTTTTATTGGATTACGACCTTCTGCATTACGTTTGGACTTGTTGTGTTCGGTTATATTTGTACCTGAGTTATACGTGTTATGTATAGTTCTAATAAACTCTATAATAATTCCAACGGCATTTTAATTCGAGTCTCGCAACTAGTAACAATATTTATACAAGATATAATATAAAATACAACTATTTAAATATTAATTTGATAAATAAATATAATTTATTTGTGAAACACTGATAGGGTACTTTACTAAGTTATCTTTCATCAATAGTGCTTCAAAGAAATTCTTTATCATAGATGATAAGTTAAAATTAAGTAGTATTAATGAAAAGTTTCATGTTAGTTGCCTCAATTAGCTGTTCCATGCATGTATTGAATTCTCAGATGGAATAATTTATATTTCAACAATATTGCAAAACTTACTTAACTTAAACTGAATGAATCACACTATTTTTTAATAAATAATCAACTTATTAAATTAATTATATTAAACCTAAAGATGTAGACGGTGATATAGCCAGAGACCAAACAGTCGCTAAAAACTTTAATCCGTTTAAAATTCCTAAGGATGCGCAACCTTGCGTCGTATTTCGAATCAAGCAGTTCAAGGCGAAGGTCATCATGTCCACCGGATGGTTTAAAATTAACTTGAAACCTTCAGATATAACGGTTAAACAAAATAAAAAACAAATAATCCAAAACTGCAACAATTGAAAAACGTGATTCGTTTAATGTTACTTGTATGAATTTATTGTTGGAACTGCGCATGAAATATTGTGTCCTGGAAGAGTGGGAATCAGTTATCACCAATAGACTGGAGTGAAGGCATTAGTAATATAAAATATCCAGAGCTTTGAAAAGGAGTAAATGAAGAATCTTGATGTGAGAGGGGACAGTGGTGTTTTGACTTGTCCGAAATGTAATCCCACATCCTTGGTTAAAATAGGCTAGGCAGGTATATAACCTATTTATGTATATAACTTGCTAGAAAACCAGAGCTTTAATGTTAACAATAGATAGAGGCTGCAGTAACCGAAATCGGTTTAGATAGATTATCATTACTGAAAAGAATTGAAACTTCATATTAGAAATGAAATCAAGTTAAACAATCATTATAATCAACGAAAATCGAAGAAAAGGGAACTTTAATACCATTTGGAAGACCGTCTGTATTTTCTAAATAAAACTGCCCCAAAATTAGATGCACCGACTCACCTTCCTTTTACGTGGAATGTTGTTTACAAATTAATTTAATCTAAAATATACAAAATACAACAATTTATGTATAAAATTAAAATACTATACAATATAAACTAAGTAGGCACGTGGATAAAACACTTGTAAATAGAGGAAATAATTAAATTATCAAAAACGTTTTGGATAGTTCTCATTGCGTTTACGTCTGCGCAAAGACTGACTTGTTTGTGTTGCGGCGAGCCGGTGCGCTTGCGCGTGACATCATCGAGTTAAGGGGAAGCCGCTTTGGACACGAGTATTGTGCAATACAGTTTTTATTGTTGTTTGTATCAAAGACTTATTGTTAGGTAACCAGAACACTGGGAACTGTTAATCTAAATTTTTAAATAAATTGTTTCTGTACTCGATTGGAGTAGGGTTTATTTATTAGTTCTAATATTTCAAACATTTAAAGCTAAAACACTATTGCTTTTCCAGTAAGACACCGATATGCTAATTGAGAACCCTAAATTTAAATCAGGGTATACCACCCTAAAAATAAAGGTAAACAGAGGTGTTACTCAATTTTTTAACAGCAAAAAATATATTCTTAGAATTACAAAGTCAGCGGTTTTGAGGTTGTCAATCAAAAAATAACAAACAAAATAAACTTTAAAGTTCTTCATATATATTCACATAGCCCTGGTGTTAGAAAAGTCCATAGCCCACGTCAACCAATTTCTCGTGCGGACTGTATACCTGTTTGCTAGTTGGAAGCAATTTAAAGAAGGCACAATATGTTTAATGTAGTTCTTGTTATGAAAAATATAACATATCGGAGTATCCATTTATATTAATAACTGGCTGTGCTCGCGACTTCGGCCGCGTGGAATGTTTTATTCGCGGAAACCTAATTTTGAAAGTAGCCTAAGTTACACCTTACAACAGCAGTTATTTGCCAGTGAAACTCCCGTCAAAATCGGTGCAGCCGTTCCAGAGATTAGCCGGAATATCCAGACAAAAATTCAAAAAATTGTATTTTCGTAATCTTCTGGTCCGAATTATTCACCCTGATTTTTTCATATTTTTATTTTGACATTACAAACAGACACTTTATTTTTATTAATCTGTATAAATGATCTAATGCGTTGGTGTTATCACATCATCACATTTAAGTTAAATTACAAGTTAAGTGACCTTAACCATGAGATAATTAATTATTGCACAATCTTCTAGCACAGTATTATATATTTAAATTTAATCATTATGTTGTCATGTTTAATAGTAAAAGATTATTATTTCACATAGTGTAATTGACACTTATATTAAGGTAATATTTACTATCCGCCACGTCTTGGTACAAGGGGTAAGCCCAAGATGTGCTGGCTTGAAGTCATGAGGAATGACACGTGTACCAATGGACTCACATCAAGGCACGCCGAAGATCGAGCGTAGTAGAGAAGGAAAACTAACAAACGCGAACCCCAGGCTTCAACGCGGGTGTTCAAAGTTAACGCTTGTATGATAATAATTAATTTAAAATTGACATATCACGGTATCTTGCATAAAATAACGAAACTTACATCAAACGCAGATGCCTAGACCAGAGAAAATAAGGAAGAGTTCGCTTAAGAAACTTACTCTGTCGGGAATGGACCCTGTCGAAAACTAGATGAGTCAACGTCTACACAAGTAGATCACAGAAGTCGACATCGATACACTATTAATAGCCCTATTTGAATTGGTACAGCCATCGAATAACGAGCAAAAATACAGATAAAAACATGTTTTAGATATTGTTACAATATAGGTCGAAGTTTCTCAAACTCAGAGCTATACGAACCCCTATTAGATTTTAAACACAGTGGCGAACCCCTTAAAAGGTCGATATACAATTATACATAGAACAAAATAACGTATTTTATTAAAAAAGAAGCACAGACACAAAGAGCAATTATATATTGTCTTTTGAATTAATATGATGGATGGGCATGTTTTATTGTCGAAAATTGAGTCAACTGTAGACAACATTGCTCGTTGCATGTTGAAATGTTAGTGCGTGATTCACGCACATTTCAGCTAAACAGCCGCCACTAATATCGTTTATCATGTATCCCTTTTTATGTCGTTGAGGGGAATACATTTACTCCCCCCTCGGGCCCCGGGTGAGGTCTACGAGGGGTATGTGGGGCACCCGGGGGTCAGCTCTGCACATTCCTCCACCAAGGAATTGTGAGATACCGGACGCCAGAATAGCCACTAAACGCATCAGGGACCCTCCACAAGTTTGTGAGAGGCTTCATGGGATATGACTTAGGCAGTTCGCCATGACGCCTCGCCGCAACCCGTCAAAGGGGTGTCTCTGGGACCACTGTCATATTATATCCCTCCGAAGATTTTTCGATCAACTGCATTTCTACTAAATCTCTACACAAAACTTATAAATTAAACAATAGAAATTGTTTTTATAAAGATAGCTGTAATTTAAAATATAAACCAACAAGACCACGTTTTCCTTTGCCCATATCAAACTTTGCACATATATCACAGAAAAGGAGATTTTTGGCTACTGCATAATTTTCAAAAGTTTAACAGGATTTTTAGACAGTTAACAGTCGGTATCACTTTCCCAAAGGGTACGTGTATCCATTTGAGAAACTCCGCAATAGATGTAACATTGTCCAACTGAACTTAGTTCTTTACCTATACAGTATTCTTCTTCCATGTCTATACGGAATAATTATCACCTGTTTTCTTTACATTATTTGCAATTGTAGTTCTCAACGTGTGCTCTTTATTTATCC
The DNA here is from genome assembly GCA_039645545.1 of Dendrolimus houi. Classification (NCBI taxonomy): domain Eukaryota; kingdom Metazoa; phylum Arthropoda; class Insecta; order Lepidoptera; family Lasiocampidae; genus Dendrolimus; species Dendrolimus houi. Next base: position 21,107,739 of record CM077128.1, on the reverse strand, counting down.
AGCTTTGACATTGAATAACAACACAGCGTATTAATATTCCAAAGGATTAGAGTCGCCTTAACTTTATACCATTTGCAGTCATCGACAGATGGATCGCGTCGAATTTATTGCTGGCCCAAAAATTAAAGTCACCTTTTCGGTTGACTTTTTTGTTTACACGAGAGCGTTGCGAGTTTTATAGTGCCTGCATTTTAATGTTACTATGTAATGTTAACGAAAGGAGCCCATATAATAAATACTTTCAGTAACGTGAATGAGCATAAAATACTTATTAAGTGCAATTACAAATTAAGACCAGCAAAGCTGCAAAGAAAAACCTACTTTAAAGTACATATATTGCATTAAAATATAAAAATAACGTTAGACACTTTACTTTGGCAGCGTCTCATATTGCAGGCACTAGCAAGTCTGCCGGTACAGCTGCTGCACAACAGGAGGCCCTAAGACGCCGCAAATACTGAGACATCGGAAATGGCTACATATTTGCGGCTTTTGAGGTCGAGACCCTGGGACCGTGGGAGCCTGAGGCGCACAAGCTTTATCGAGACATAGACAAACGTCTGTATGTTACGAGACAAAAAGACTGGTCTATACCTCGGGCAACTCATTAGCGTTGACATTCAGCGAGGTAATGTGGCCAGTCTTTTTGGGCCACTTTTCCAACTGACAGTCTGGTACTAGATTTTATAGTTTAATTTTAATATATATTATTTTAGTTTAATTTATAACATGTTACATATTTAATCATTTAAAAATAATAACAGTCATAATTTTAGACTAATTAAATGTCACGTAACAGTAAAATCAAGAACCGATAGGTAGCGTCAGCTATGATTAGAGCTCATATTACTATTATTCTTGTATTATAACATTACATAATATCATGCCTCTAGAACTAAGCTTAAATAATAATAGCAACGCGTATTGCCCTTAAATGCTGAACAATAGACCTTGAAGCGTAGTGCATTAACCTATTCGAGGATATTACAGTATAAATAGACGATGGACAAACAAACCAAGGCGACCGAGACTAGTGCAACGGTTGCATCCATAAAAAGTGAATAAATTGGCAAAAGAATGTATGATTCTACTTTTTATGAATAATACTCAGTAGGCTTTATAACTATATGTTGCTCAATGGGCTATGGAGTGAGCATGTTGGGTGTTGCTCTTATGGATAGAATCAGAAGTGAGGATACCAAGGTAACAGACAGAGCTCGCAAATAAAATATCCGATCAGGAACGGAGAAAGAATATAATTTCCTGCGACCGGGTCGGCCTGTCGTAAGAGGTGGCAAAACAAACCACAGCCAGGTGGTAGGGTATTTGCTGTTCTAGTTGGCTCCCACCCCTTAGTCTAGAGTATGCAGCCATAACAACCTTGAGTTTTGTTTCGGCATTTGTGGTCAGTTTCCAGTCTACCTTTAGAGATCAGCAGCACATTGGTAGCACACTTGGTGTTACAAATGTCCATAGGCGATGGTAAGCGCTTTCCATCAGGTGGGCTTCCTGTTGAACTCATGCAATAAAATTTAAAATAAAAGAAAAAACGTCTAAATCCTGCCAACTGCCCCGATTCAAATCAAAGTCATTGGATTAACTGTGAAGATTACCTATTATATTACGACATGTCAATTTCGAAGAAAAACCTTTACACAAATTGAAGAAAATTTAATGACTAATAAGAAAGTCACGGCCAAAACTAATCGACAAAGATTACATCGATTACAGTTAAACCTTTATCTCTTCCTATGACACAAGACCATCGATAACTTGATTACAGCACTTAAAAAAACAATATCATGTGCAAAATATTCTCAGGTCATTATCATACATAAATTCAATTTTTTTTTAATTTATAATCTATATTATATACAATTCTAAACATGCCGTGTCTGTACATTGAAGCTATAAAAAACAAAACAACTGGAATAGACTATATAAACCATATATGGGCAACAATCGGCCCGCTGTAAGATATGATCCGGCCCGCGAGACATTTTGAAAAAACCCAATTAAAAATTATTACATTAGGTACTTACACTCACGGGAGTGACAGTGAGGCGGCAAACATCAAATCCTTTGATGGTTGTCGCCTCACTCTTTAATAATCGCCGCCACTCGGCTTGCTCGATCAAATTCTTTGGGGTTTGCCGCCTCACGGGCGACACAATATCAAAAGATTTATTGCTTCTCAATTATTCTAAACTAGTTTATTCCAGATTATTCCTTCATTATGCCTATATAAGCGGGTGGATGGCCCGAACGTTAGTTCAGTTCTAATCAAGATGATGATTCCAGCCGTAGGATATGGTAGAGCTATCTCTACCACGTCCTACGGTATAAATGTGGAAAAATCTACGCATCATGATTTGCTCCCGTGGCCGTGTACGAGTCGGAGTCGTGAATGGAGGTTTCTTTATAATTACAATGTGGATATTGTTTCAATTTAAATTACTACAGGCTTAATCAATACAACTTTATAAAGGATTATTTTCACATTTTTAGCGATACCAGACAGTAGAACAAAAAAGATATGAAATGCCTATGTCAAGGATGACATCAGCGCGGTCCATTCGTAGCTCACAACGCCTAAAATGCTCCGTTAGCCGTTCCACAAGGCTACCGCGGTCGTTGTGTTCGTGGCGAAAACGTCACTAATGGCGTCATCATTTTCGATCACACAACGCTCACAACGACCCATGTCAAGAGGTGGCTCGAATAGCCGTTCCACTTGGGTTTACAATTGTAACGCCGGCAAGCAAGTGGAACGGGAAAAATCGCGGCCATGAACGTGGTCGTTGTGAGTCCCTAATGGAACGTAGCCATGATGATACGTGGTGTGACAGAGGACGTATGTCACAATAGAGGAGTATGGAATGAAAAGACATATTTTGCCGACCTGAAACAATTGGCAGAAGGCGAAAGAAATAAAAGAGAATCGATTATCACACTACGTTAATTTTCGGACCCATTCTCTAAATTAAGGTGATGTAATAAGAAGAGAGTCGAAATCTTTAGTTGGAATACGCTCAACGGAGAGTCACCCGACATAGAGGTACGCATGCGTCTCGCGGGCGCCGACGTCAGTTGGCAGCCCGGAGGCGCAGGTATGCGCATGATGATCCCCCCCTGAAATACCGCTGCAGGGGCCCTCTAGCATCTAGGGAGCAGAGGAGTCTTCACCCCTGTTGACGAAGTGAGTTTGCCTCTCCCGGGGCACTCTCAAGCACTTGTGCGCTAGGATCGGTGTGGGCGTAACTACGTTCTGTATCTCATGCCTTTCCTACTCATAAGCGCGGGGCACATGGGAGGAGGGTGGTTTTAGTGGAATATTGATTAGTCGAGTCTCCACACAAGCCGGTTGATTATTGTTTGGATTGCCTCAGTGGAAAGCCTCCATGATCAACAACGGTCTAATACCTAGCAAAGGACCCGGTATGTGCGAAATGCATTTCCCCCGCCTGAAAAAAAGAAAAAAAAACTGGGTCCCTAAAAACGACAATACATTCATACCGTTACCTTGAGCATTTCAGTAAGAACCCCGCAAAGTGAATTTGAAATTAAAATTACTTTAACTAGTTAAATATGTATAAATTATGCATTAGCATGGTTTTTAGTGTACAGTATCACTTATTAAAAGCGTACAACTGTTATTTTCACACTTGAAACATTCTTGTAAACATTTTATGAGGTAGGCAACAGTTTTAGCGATAATATGAAAACTAATTATCATTTGGTAACGTTGTGAGACTAATAAAATCACAGCTTTCATTCGATTTATGTTTGTAGTGTTATTATTTATGCAGATTAAAGTGAGAAAAAGAAATGAAAAGACGACAGTTTAGTTGAATTCAAGTGACATTTGGAAAAAAATATAATAGACTAGTACCAGCGAAAATTGTTATATTCGTGTTTTATCAGCGAGACTTTTTTATCTGTGCAGGGACGGAGAAAGAATACAATTTCAATACAGTGTCGTACTTTATTGTTGTGGGCGACGTAATACTGATGTTCTGTGAGACATGTAACGCACAGATTATTAAACCATCGAAACTACAGAGTAAAAAAAAGTAATGGATTTGAAAATAAAACATGTTCTACTTTAAAGAAAAATATTACCGCAATTATTAGAAGTGCCGTTTTATTTTGCTTATTTAATATAATTATGTAAAATGTGTTCATTGAAATGTAGAAATAAATAATATTTATTTATTAAACGATATAGTATTTTTAGGAAAAATATATTCATAAGTAAAATCGATTAAAACTTATTTGTAAATGAAGTCGATTTTTATAACAAATCGAGTCGGTAACGCTTTAGGACATTACTAATTGATCCGTCATCGAGCTGTCAAAAATAAAATTATTGCTTGGAAAAGGTATAGTGCCGCATGTACGCGTGCGTGTGGGATTCTCGTATGGTATCATCGGATCGGTACGTCAACTCCGAAGTGAGAGCCGACGAACTACCCACTAAAACCTACCTGTGTCCCGACTAAGATACTCTTTATTAGGACACCACGGGATTTAGGACAGAGTTACTGGCACCGTGACGATCTAGTGTGCAACAAAGAAGCCCCGAGATGAAGGGTTGTACAGTCGCGGAATGAAAATGTTCGTCAACTTAAAGTCGTCTTTTGCTTGTACGAGTACAAGAAGGAATACTGCCAACATTTTAATAAACGTTACGTTTATAAAATATAGAAACGTGAAAACAAAAAATTGCAATGTTGACAAAGTATTAAATAATCAATATGTACATTAACAGTACAAAAAGTTTTTACATGTCTAAACAATCTTCTTAGACAAGATAGATAATCAAACAACTTTGATCTAAGTAATTTTAAACTTTATTGTCAAACTCATAATTTTCTGTGGAACAGTCTGTTGTTCTGTGACTTAGTTTGAAAAGGTAACACGTTAAATGATTCGTTTTGAAAACTGACGAACATTTACATACCACAACTGTACCACTAATACAGCAGAGGTAAAGGTCGACTTAATATTTTCTTAAGTTTTCTCGACTAGTAAACATAATAAAAAAACATCGGAATAATAAAAATCAAATAAATTACCGCGCTTAAAACCGTTAAAACGTAGTTTTATTAAAGGTCCACTGGTACCCCCCGTATACAGCGGCCCTCTGCTACGCATTTGTCTCATCTACGGAACCCTCCATAGTTCGTGGACTGCCACGCATCTGCCCGTTTTTCAAATTTAAATGTGAATAACAAAATGGAGGTATGTAATAGCAAGTAACGTTGTCTCTTTCACAAAACACACATCAACGAAATTATTCCCTTTAACGTCAATTCGCTTCCTGGTAATAAAACTAGTTCACAGTTACAATGTATGTAACAACCATAGCAATATTCAATAACACGAAGTCTCATAAAACCATTGTAAGATGCTAATAGGTAAGCTACTGTGTGGAGTTATTTTTATCGATTAGTATTAACTTGCAGTGTATGCAAGAAAATATTAAGTACTTATACAGAATACGTTATTGTAGATCTTCCGCATTAGGCAAACTGAGGTCTATATTCCATATAGTAATCTATATTAATCTATAATAGAATAAATCTGTAGAGGAGTCACAGTACAATGAGTTTATAAAAGAGAAAAACATCAGTGGGGCTATTTCGGACCAGCAGAAGATGAGATTACTGTGGCCGTTGTACTTTGCGTTTTAGTCCTTTATTTAATCTTCAATAGAATTTTTGGCATTATTTTAGTTACTTAAAAAATATATTCTTTAGATATCAAAGTAATAGTTTTACATGACGGAGAAGAAAACAAATTGAAAACCAAAACCTGAGCTTCGAAGCGGACAATTCTAACACAACCAGAATTTAACGATGATGATAATGATAATAATGTTCCTTCTTTGTTACCACTTTCAACGTTTTTACAATAATATGATAAAAATATGAAAACACTTACCTCAAGATCATTTCTGGCGTGATTCAGCTTCTCCAGATGTAGCCTGAGAGCATCGACTGTCGTCACAGGTTCATCTTGTACGTCGTTCTTGTCCAATATCGCCTTGATCTTCTCAACCAGCTGACAAAAGTCTTTCCAAATTTCCAAATCTTGCTCCAACTGCGCTTGGCGTGACTTGGCAGAGTTCAATGTATTTTTCAACAATTGGTTATGTTTCTGATGGTCTTTAGACAACTCTTCCTGTTCCGAAGCAGCTAATGACGCCCAGATTTTATCGACAATATCTTGCATACGCTTTCCAACTAAATCTTTCATCTGTGGTTCTGAAGCGTTGAAGAATGACTTGTGTTCTTCAAGATCGGACTCTATGTTCTCAAAGTCTGTTCCATTTTTGCCCATATCTAGCCGGATTGTCGCTTCGTTAACCCAAATGTTAAGTTTTTCAACCAATTGCTGATATAGTTGTCTGTTTTTCTTATTGTCTTGTAGGTATTTTTCTCTATCAGCCAATTCTGCTGGTAATGACGTCTTTAGGCTATTTGCTTCGGATACCATTTCAAGCAATGACCCAGGTACACCATCGTCGTTTTTAATAACATCAGTAATCTTCGTAAGCTTCCCCAAGTACGATTGAATATTCTTTGCTAGTGTTGTATGCTCAATTAACTTTTTGTCTACACTTGCAACATCTCTGTTCAAAAGTGGTCGTGAATGTACTGCAGCTTCATTATCATGTAGCCATTGTAGTATATCGGATAGATCTGCGGCTAATTTCTTGTGTTCAGCTGCGGCTCTCTCGTGTTCTTGACGTTTAGATTCTACTGTTCTTCTCAAAGTCAACAACTGTTGTTTTAGTGATTGTAATAATTCTGTAATGTTGTTTCTGTCTATCACTGTGCCTTCAGCAGCAATTTGTTGACCTTTGTCAGTCGCTGTAGCTAATAAAGCTTCACAACCTTGAATTTTGACAATAATATCGTCATATCGTTTAATTTTATCTTCTAAGGAGTCATTCGATCTTTCAATATCAGCCGTCAAATCAGTATATTTAGTAATAAATTCTTCAATTTCTTTGACTAACGCAAAGAATTGTTCCCGTAGTAATAATAATTGTTTCAATTTAGATATTTGGTCTTCAATTGTAGTCATTAGTTCGTCTTGCTTTGTCAATATATCCTGCAAATCGTGAAGATTACGACCTTGGAGTTCATTAAGCATCGATTTATTCTTCTTTAAATCTGCAAGTATTGATTCATAGGCTTGAATGATTGGCTGCACATCTTCAACTTTACTTCCAATAGGTTTATTGAGAGCTTTTAATTTATTCTGAATGTCATTTAAGAATTCTAAAGCTGCTGCAATTTTAGCTGCCGCATCCTTGTACTCTTTAATATGTTTGAGTAATATAGCTCTCTTATCGTTAATAATCGCATTGATTCTTGCAAATTTGTCAGAAAGTATATTGACTTGTTCTTTGAGTTGTAATTTATTAGAATCTGATAATGAATCCATAATATCTTTAGATTTATCTCTTATCCTATTAATATGCTTTTCAACATCCTCTGCCTCCTTACTTAGTTTTTCAAACTTGGCTAATTGTTCTTCTAGGAGTTGAAGACTAGTTGTTCTAAGCTCTGGGGTTGCAGCTACTTCTGCTTCATTCAACCAGCTTTGGCATTTGGCCAGCTCAGCTTCAAAATCATTGCGTCCTTGTAGCAGTTTGTTAAGGGCTGCTAGTTTTCCATCTATGTCGACTTTGGCCGATGTATAAGATTTATTGAGATCTTCTAATGTAGATTGTAACTTGCCTCTATCTTCAGGAGAACAGTCTTTCGATACGGCGTTACCTGAAAAATAATATTTATTATTTGACATAATTATAAATCATAAATAGTTATAGAAATATATAAGAAGCTAGAATGTGTGAATATAAATTAGCCAATGATAGCTACTATGCCATAATTACACAAGTATTAATTATATAAACTGATTTTATTACATTATCAATTAATCATTGAAAAACTTGTCCTAATTTTTAAAATATCAAGATATATTATTTTACAGAGAATATTTTTTACCTTGACGCATAACTTCAGTCAGTGTGTCATTATAGAAATCAGAGAGTTCACTTTGATGTTTCTTGTGTACAGCGATTTCTTTTTCTACTTTAGCGGCTTCCAGGGGAACAGGTCCTCCCAATTTCTTTATTTCTGCCAGCTTATTTTTCAGCCAATTTCTTGCTTTTTCTATATCGTTCTCCAATTTCTTCCTGTCTTCTACACTAGAGCCTAATCTCTCTATTTCTTGTTTAATAAGAGATGCCAATTGTTTCTGTTTCGAAGACAATTCCGATAATTGAGATTCAAGTTGCATTTGTTCTGATGGTTCCAGTTCAGATTGAATATTGCTGACTTTCTTTTCGAGTGAATCTATAACTGTTTTCTTTCCATCGGTTTCTTTGAGCAAATTTGCCATCTTCTTCTGCCTTTCTTTGACTGATTTGCTTTCATAACCAAGTGGTTCAGGATGAAGAATGTTATCAATCTCCTTCTGAAGCCATTCATTTTGAGCTTCAACTTCATTCTTTGTGCCATCGATAGCTTTGTACGTGATTTCGAGCATTTGCAATTTGCGTTGAATACGTTTGGCTATATCGTTGTATCTACGCTCAACAGATTTCATCTAAAAATAAAAGAAGTTAAGCGATTTATAGCATAGCAATATTTCTATTATTAAAAGTTGTTAAAACGAAAGTAAGTAAACGTTCTACAACTAGGATATGCCCGCGAATTCGCCTACGCTTGAATTGAAATTACCGCGGGAATCCCGGGTCACAAAATATCGCAGTATTTGAAAAATAATGTAAGCTATCGTTTTAGTGAAAACTGTGTCGGAATAGGCTAATTTTTACGCACCCGAACAACTACAAACAGCTCCTGGGCAAGTTCTCGCGGGTTTTCAGGGACAAAAATATCACACATTTTATTACATTAAATTTGCTATCGATCAGTAAAAAAATTACATTGGAATTTGTTTTTTTTAAATCTGGTTCTTTGAAATAATTCCCGAGGGATTCAGAGGATAAAAAGTAGGGCACAGTTTAAATCTAAGAATTAGCTGTCGACCACCGAAAACCGCATCGAAACCGGCCCAGTAGTTTTTACGTGAATCCCGAACAAACAGACAAAACGTTATGCAGATAGACAAGAAATCTAAAAAAAATTGCATCGTGTTCTCCATCATTTATATAGTCTATTCCAGACGTTTATTTTTTAAATAGCATCAATGTACAGACACGGCATGTTTAGAATTTTATAATATTATAAGATTACCTGTTCTTCAACTTGTTGAGATTCCAAATTGCTGACAATATTAATGACTTGCGAGCCCACTGCTTTGATATTTTCAACCTTTTCTTTACCGGCTTGTCCAAATTCGTCAGTCAATTCTCTCAATGCACTTAACTTCTGAGGACATGGCAATCCAGACCCCTTATCGGCTAAGCACATTTTCTTAAGAACAGAGTCGAACCAATCGTGTATTTCTTGGCACTTGTGACGGAAGTCATCTATGACACCTTGATTGTCTTTTTCGCGTTCCATAGCTTTGAGTATAGCTTCCTCGAGTTCGTCGAGTTCTTCTTCTAAGTTGATTTCATCTTCTAAACCTATAAGTAACAATAATATACATATAATAAAGCATTAAAAAACAAATTTCATAACATACACAATCATTGAAATTGTAAAATTAGAAAATTGTGGGTCTTTTATAATAAAAAATCCTTCTAAAAATCCTGTTGAGTCATTAATATATTATAATTTAAAAAGAGTATTATTACCTTATTTTATAATAATTCATAAAAAAATGCATTACTATTTCATTTCAAATTCCGTTGAATCTAGTGATCAATGAATGAAACAATAAGATATGTTAAGGCACAGAAAAATGTACTCACCCTCCGTTGGAATTTCAGTTAACAGCCTATTTCTCTTCTCGCCAATCGATACTAAAGCATCGCTCATTGCCGCCATGTCTTGTTTTGCAGCTTCAGGTCTTAATTTCGACGGATTAGCAAGCCAATCCTTAGCCAATGCTTTATGAACGTTAATCCATTCTTGAATCTCGATGACTTGCTTCATTGCTTCTTCCATTCCATGAACTGCATAGCCCAACGTTTCGAGATGACTTTGGACCTGACAGAAGGTTATGCAATAAAATAATTTACAAGTCAAAACATTGTCCTTTTGAACATGACGCGCCTCAAACGCATCATACATTACCAATAAACGTGTTAATAGTACAACATAGCTCTATTTAAAATAAATAATAAAATATAAGGTACGCAAATATTTTACAGCATTTGATAATTTTATATAATATTCTAACTTGACTTTGCTCTACTTGCAAGACGTGCAAACATTAAATGCGCCTCGGAAGAAGTTAACCCTGTGAGTTTGTGCAGGTCTCGTCAAGTATTACCGTTTATTATACACAGTGTGAAAGAGATCCTATGTAAGTTTAGATAAAGTCTGACCGCGAGCACAACATTCTCCGGTCTCGATTCTGTACGTAACAACACCTCGTGAACGATAACCGTGTTCTTATTGATGACGTATACGAACTTCAAGAACGCATTTAAGTTTTGCTTGTACTATACAAAAATATTCTTAAGCTTACTTCAGTATATGTAGATTTTTTTTCTGCCCCATTCTTATTATGAATTTTCAAAAATTAATTAATCTATCTCTAACTATAGACACTTAAAACAGGAACAAATTGCAGCGTTTGAGGGATTGTTGCATTTTTCTTTGTCTAAAGTGTTTTGGCCTTTTATGATTTTCATTTTTGAAAATATTAAATAAGCAGCATCATGCGAAGCCTTACCTTCTTCTCGAACAAGCTCATCTTGTCAGTAAATTCTGGTGCTTCTAAGTTCTTTAGTATGACGCTAATGCGTGGCGCGTTGGAGACATCGCTCACGTGTTTCTACAACAGACCATGCATGACAACACACAAAACAAACACGCGGTGCATTGTTAGTCATTATTTATAGCTATATTTGGCAAAAAAGTTTTTAAATCGACATGAGTTTTACAGTAATTGTGACTTATACAAACTTTGTATGCAATTGTGATCTACGTTTGTTCCGATTTATTTGAAGTCTTTAACTTTCGTTAAAGAACATATTTTGCGGTAGGTATTCTGGAAATCTAAGCAAACAGTAGTCTATGTTTATGCGGTTTGGTCATGATTTTATAATAATCTGTATAGTTTAACTATATAGAATCAAGACAGCGTAATGGTATTTAAAATATAAGTACCTAATGTACTTCATTCGAAAGGATACCTGACGTAGTCTTTTATATTTGACTAATCGACAGGCAATAATTGATAGCAAGCATAAAATATTTAAACAGCATGTACTAACAGATCAAAGTGCTATTTATATTTATTATAAAAACATGTCAAAACTTTTTTGACAAATATATAAAATATTACAGTGCATGAGAATTAAGGATATAATTCAAAGGTAAGTGTCAACTGAGACTTGGTACAATATGGAGTTCGACTAGCGTGTAAAATAAGCGCGTGGGGATTACACGCAGTGTAAAAGCCAGAGCGTGTCTTGTTCAGAAGAGGTTTTCAAGTAAAGATAATAATTTCAGAAAGCCACAGTTCCTTGGTCCACTTATTGTAGGAAATTATGGCATTATTTTATAATATAACCTACAACAATTAGAATTAGTATTGTCATTTATGATTAGGTATAAGATTAAGATATGTAAAATTAATTGCTTGATAGATATTTGCACACCAATCTGGCGAGAACATATTTAAACTGTTACAACATCCTTGTAAATAAATAATGTTTTATGTCAATAAATGAATTTGTTTTGAATCTGAATAGCTTTAACACCCTCGTCAGTGGCTTATATCTTATTTTATCAAATTACCGCATTTCATGAAGGAAAACTCCAACACTTAGGATGTGCACTCAATTATTGCATAAGTTTCTTGCTTTGCTTATTCATTCACTTGCCGTACCATCGGTTGAATTTTAACATTACTTGTATATGGAGCTTCTGTCAAATTTTAACCGATAGTAGGGCAAATGTACGGTCGGTACGATAATAGGAACCGGCCCTGAGTAAAGTAACTATTATACATTTCTGTGGTGTCTTGTTTAGTCAATCATAAAACAACTGTGCAAACATTTGTCTCAATTAAATAGTGAATTAGTAATCGTCTGACAACAAGATTATTCATAACGCGTTACAAATGAAACTGAGATAATCTTAATATAATTAATTTAAATAATAACATTTTGATTAGTCTAATGATGTTTTTTCTACATCAGTAGGGGGCTTTCCTATATAGAATGTTAATGATAGAAGTTTGTAGATTTAAATTGTTTATTGTTAAAGTTATGCTAATGAAATGGTTGTGCTTATGATTGTACTAAGATCGATGGTGCCGACTGACCGAGTACGATGCTAAACGAGTACTGATGAATGTTGTGTGCTATGTTAAAAAATGCACGTTGCGTCGTAAATCGATGACACCGCAATGTACGTCTGTTGCTAGCCCATACATATATCAATACGTGGTTTGTAATTTTTTGTATTAGGAAATTGTACCTAATTTAACCTCTACTTGTCAGTTACGAAATCAAACTTTTAATAATACCTAATAGAATGATATAAAATTAAGATTCAGGGGCATTTGAAAGGTTACAATTTTTACGAGGCGATTTTCGTTGCTTGTATTTTGTTCAATATTAAATTCTTCACGACCACAGACTACGTAGATTGCGAAGATTCAAATCTTCTCAAATAATTGTTAAATAATGTTACCCTTTTAAATATGACTTCCTAATATATTTTTTAGTGAAATTTATTTATAATTTAGTTTATTTTTAAGTATTCAATTGTAATTCCTTTTTAGTTAATAAATGCCAGTGAAATTTTAAGCCTAAATAGTTTTCGTGCAAATAAAGAAAACAAAGACGTCACTTTGTTGCCTAACATATACAATTGTGCGCTCAAAAGGGGCAAAACATGCTATACTGGTACAACAATTGAAAGTTTTCCCCAAAAACTAAACGTAGATTAATTTTAGACTCATTGTTTTAGGAACAACTTCTGCATAAAACCAACATAGCACAGGAACGTATTTATAGCCCATATATAGGCGTTCTAAACACGTTTTGTTTGGGCCTTACATGAGAGCAAACCCCTTTTGCTTAGGCTTTATATTTAATGAGATCTAAACTCGTTTTGTTTCCGTGTATGTAAAATCAGTCAAAATATGCGCACTACAATTCATCCATTTAAAAATCTATGTCACTATCTGATACCTCGATGACGATGTCAAATCTTTTTAGAATCGTTCTATTATAGTATGTCACTATCTGATACTTTGATGATGTCAAACATTTTTAGAGCCGTTCTATTATAGTATGTCACTATCTGATACTTTGATGATGATGTCAAATCTTTTTAGAACCGTTCTATTATAGTATGTCACTATCTGATACTTTGATGATGTCAAACATTTTTAGAGCCGTTCTATTATAGTATGTCACTATCTGATAATTTGATGATGATGTCAAATCTTTTTAGAACCGTTCTATTATAGTATGTCACTATCTGATACTTTGATGATGTCAAATCTTTTTAGAATCATTCTATTATATATAGTATGTCACTATCTGATACTTTGATGATGATGTGAAATCTTTTTAGAACCGTTCTATTATAGTATGTCACTATCTGATACTTTGATGATGATGTCAAGTCTTTTTGGAACCGTTCCATTATAGTATGTCACTACCTGATACTTTGAATATGATATCAAATCTTTTTAGAATCGTTCTATAACCGTTACTTCGAAAATAATCTTGCCTCAGACGCTACGACCAGGTGCACAAAAATTACATTGCCAACGTTATGTTTTAATAAAGCCTTTACATTAATTTCAAATAGTTTATTTAAACGCCTAACTATATACATTAATCCCTAACTACACTATCTACGGTTTAGACTATTTTTAATTAGTGAACACCTTACTTTAACTTCATAAGAAAACCTTTAATTCGTTGGTTCTGTTCTTTTTGTTGACCTGGCAATCTCAAAGCAAAATATTATTAAATAAATATTTTGAGTATATTAAATCTCGTAAAAGGTTTGTTTTTACAAAAATCCACTCATATTTTTTGCACAAAAAATGGGATTACTGCATACCATGGGCGGTGATTCAAGCAATTATAACTAAAGTTTAGATGATTTTTTTTATACTTTTAAAAATGATTAATTTGGTATCATAAATTTTTGGGCGACTATTGACAGCTTTTGAAGATACATTAAAATAATTACAATACTCAAAAATACTAGCATTTTTTTATGTAAATATCAAAGAGTACAGTCATCTTGAGTACAGTTAATTGTCAATTTTTTTTTATTAAAAAACAAATCAAGCACATTCAATAAAAAAATCAATCAGAAAAACGAAATCTTCATTCAAAAAGAGTTTAGTACATCAGAAGACAACACGTTAGACGAAACTCTAAATACCTGGTCAATGAGGTCTTCAAGTCTCGCCCTGACGTACAGTTCTCTAGGTGGGATGGGCAATGGAGCCGAATCGGCCGGCGACGATGGCCGCGAGACCGATGCGGCCGCGGCAGAGCAAGCTGCCACAGCTGCTGACAGGCGACTCTTTTCCGTTTGCAAACGGTTGTGTAGGGCCTGTTTAAGTAGAGTTGAATATGTGTAGTATTAACAGGTTCACAGTCCGGCGTTTAGTGTATAATAGTAGATTCTTACATGAGAGGTGAAAGTGACCTATTTAGGCACGAGTGCCTAAATAGGCCTTTCAGCCGAGGTTAACATTCTGCTTTTAATTTCGAATATGAGGAAAGTAAATAAAAACTGATTAGTTAAACAAACAATTATTTCTCTATGAAATCAGGTGTTAAATTTATTTCTAAATCTGATGAACTCATTTAATGTGTCACATATGAAACGTCAAGTAATTTTTTTGCCTGTGGCATTCTACCAACCAGCATTTTTTTGACATTGATGGTAGTAAATGTTTAGCTCAAATTTATGTTAATTAAATAATAATTCAGTGAAAAGTATTTTATAATTATAAAACAATACTACAAAATTGTTGATATTTTCTATTACAATTTATACCGCGATTTAACAGTGGCAGTAAAAAGTTGGGGCAGGAGTCGTATTATCTATGGTTTGCATAGTTTTTAAAGTTTTTGACAGCAGCAATATGAGAAATAAAAGTATCTTTCGATTCCAGTTGTTGTTTTGAAACAATTGAGTAAAGAAATGAAGATATTTCTCCATGTCCCATGGCTTTTTTTCTATCTTAGGATCTATCCTGCCAAGTACATCATTAAAATAATACATTCCCTCCGAGTCTAGCTTTATACACTCCTTTGAAATCGTTTAGGCGGAGAGCCCATATGGGGACTGTGGACTTGTGACGCTATCTAGGTATATAAGGTACTGTGAACCTATTAAAGTAGGTAATAATAGTGAAGAGCGTTTTGGAGGGAAATGTGTAGTTTTCCAAGAACACGAAACCAAAAATTAGTCAATATGTCACATTTAGAAAACTAAAAAGAATTTTAATTTATTTAAATATATAGTTATCTTTATATTTCAACAAATAAAAGCCAAAACTTTGGTTGAAAACCTAAAACAGCAATTTTTGATGTGTAGTATTACTTTAAAAAAATCTATACATCTCGGTCCCTATAATTTGATACGAAAAGTAACCTAAAATGTTTAAATTTAATATCTTATGGCAAAAGACTTACCCTAGCCTTATCCAAGAGATCTCTACCATGAGCCAGTCCATCAACAGGAACATCCAACTCAGTGATTGCTGGTTCACATTCATCGAGATTAATCAATATGCTTTCTAAAGTATCTTCATACTCCTTGAATTTAGCCAAGCCCTCCCTGAGACGCCTTTCGATCTGCAAAGCAGTTGCCAGCAGGGACTTGTGACTGTCGTTGACGTTCTTTAGTTGCTTACCAACGGTGTCTTTGATGGTTGGTGTGGTTGCTTCGTAACGCTCTATTTGGGCACGACCCTTGGCTTCAAGTTCATCTAGGGTTGACCTATCAAATATTTCAAATAATTACAATATTACCTAATAGATTGGGTGAAGATTGATAATTATTATGAAACAATGTTACAGTGGTAAAAATGGGTGGTTGGTGGCCATGAGCTTCGTGCGAAGCGGATCAATTTACTGTAAAAAAAAATCGTTCAAAGGCAACATACGACGTATGCCAAAATAAAGGAGTATGAACGAAAAAGATTTACTGTATCAACCATTAATTAATGGGAAAACGTAATAGGAAACAGATACGGTACAAACAATACCAATAATAGTTTACCTGTATTTCTGAATATCATCCAACAAGACAGCATGCTGCGCCAACTGCTCCTCTGTCTGTTCCCTATTTGAGATGTACAAAGAGTTGTGAGCCATCAATTGGAATGAAATTTGTAACAACCATTTCTCCGTGTCTTGCAACATCTGATGATATTGATTGTAATCTTTAATCTCATTCTCAAGTTCGGCCCGTTTCGCTGCACATTTATTCCTCAAAGCCTTACATTTCTTTTCAATTTCAGTAACAGCTTCTTTGACAGCCGGTTTCCTCGCCCATCCACTTAATTCAGCAGCCTCATCCTTTAATCTATCGATTTCGGGTTTCTTATTATCAATTTCTTCTTCAATATGCTTGTATTTCTCTAACAAAGTCTTCATTTCACCCAACTCACCACCAGTTGGAGGTACTTTATCAAGATTTTGTTCTGTATCCTTAATCCATTGGTTCATCTTGTTCTTTGAATCTTCGAAGTCTTCCCATTTTAGAATGGCCGCTTTGAGCTGTGCAGTTATACTGTTCAAATCTATCTTTAATTGGTCCCAACTTTCTTGTAAGACTTTAACATTATTTCTTAAACCATCTTGTTCTTCTGGAGGTGTATTGTTAAGAGCTTTCTTAAACGCTTCTTGTAAAACTAAAAGCAAATGATGGCCTTCGGTCATTCTATTGCTGACCAGTTTAACAGTCTCTAGTTTATCTTTAGTTGTCTCAATGTCACCTACTCCGACAGAATCGTGTATAGTGCCATGTGCAGTTTCCAGCCATTGTTGTAATTCTTCTTTGGCTTTAATGAATTCAGTATGATCTGAAAGATTCTTCTCACCGTTAGAAACTAAACCTTGTATTTTTGTCAATAGGGTGGTGTATTCAGTTTGTAAGTTGACGGTCTTATCTCGCACCCAGGCACATGCGCTCTGTTCCATTAAATTTTCGCATCTATCATTTAGTTCTTCTAACACGTGTTTATGGCCGAGTGCTTCAGCAAGAAGTTCCTGTCATACAAAAAAAAGCAATATTCAAATTCAAAAGGTTTTATTCAAAATAAGTTCTACTGGAGAATACTTTTGGAAGGTCATACATATAAGTTAAAATTTAAATTTACTTCATATTCTACGTACACCGCTTCGAAACGCGTTATAGGTGTTAAGGAGAAGATGTGGCAAGAAACACGTCTAGCAAGAAAACTGTTTTCCTTCTTCTTTCTTTTCTTTTTAAGTAAAGCTCTTTCTTTAATACATTTTATACAGTAATAAGTATGTAATCCCAAAAACAAAATATCCTATAGAGAAGAGGATTAATAAATAAATCTGGTTTACAAAATATATACAATTAAATAGTTTCTAAAATTAATTTGCGTAAAATGTTAAAGTTACCAACATACCCGACACTTATCAAGATGTTCAGGCGTTATCTTGTCCACCTTCTGAACCGTCTTCAACTTGTTATCGAAGTCCTTTACCCATTTCGTCATCTTCTCAGAAGTCTCCAAGTAATCAGACCATGCAGACAAGCATTTCTCTAGAAGCTTCTTCGTATCCTTACATATTTGTTGCAAATTCTCCCATTCTATCTTGAGCTGTTTGATCTCTTGATTGATATTATCTTTACCTTCATTGCCAGTAGTTTCTAATACAGCCTCGCTTAGTTTAACTGCTTTTTCGAGCAAAGCTTGTCCCTTAGGCATGCTAGCTATTATGTTATTAACTTTAGTAAGTTTCTTTTGTACGGAGTCTTTCTCGCCATGAGAGTCTGAACATTGCTGAATCTCAATTTTACAGTTACGAATCCAATCATAGAAGTTGTCGTATGACTCTTTGTACTGGATATGGGAGTTGACGTAGTCTTCCAATTTCTACAAACGAATAGAAATAATTGAATAAAATGAAAGACGACAGAAGGCGTGATAGTATAAAAGATTCACTAATTAATTGAAATTAAAGTGTCAATATTTAGATATAAACCTTATTCGCTATCATGCGTTATTTTAGAGATTTTATTGAACTATAACTATATAACATGAAAGAATGTTCTTCTTCCATGACATTAAAAGTAAGTAATTTATGAAAAATTTATTAGACATTATTTTTTTAAAGTCAGTTTATCATAATGATTACATGTATGTCTCTGTCGACCACGGGCCCTGAAAATGGTCCGGACGTTTGGAGAGCATGGGTGGGGCCATGGGAAGGCCAACACGTAGAGGCCCCTTCGAAAAATCTGATGTAAATGTGGCGTGACACTGACCGGCGATTATCCCTGTCTACACCATATAATAATGCACCCGGCCAGTGTAGGACTATTGTCGGAAATGAGATCAAAAAGTACGGAGCTATTGAGATGAACTGTTAGTGGTACTAGGGATCTGGGAATATGGGCTCTATGACGTCTGCCCGTCGCAATATTCGGGGAACATGGAAAAATGGGCAGACGGTAACTCACCACTCCCTTTGTGGGCCCCTAAAAATGCCATAGAAGACAGGGGTAACATGGTTGTGAGTGGCTAAGGGGTGTAGAGAGGTGGCCTGCAGGTTTACCGAAGATACTCTGACGTTATGCTATTTATCAGTTTCGCCCCTGGAGCTTAAGTCTTTGCCCTAGCGATCTCCAGTCCGTGCCGGCTGGCCAAGGCAAGCACGGAGGCCTTGCCTTGGCCTCCGGAGCCAGGTCTGAGGTATCGCTACTCACCTAATATTATTATTTACTAATTATAAAGTGTAAACATTTAGATATAATATAAATGTATTATTATAGATTTTTAATTTACTTACAGAAATCATTTCGCCAACAGTCTTCCTTATATCATCATAACGCTTCAGAGTATCTTCTATGCCCTTGGATTTCAAAGAGGAATCTTCTTGCAATTTCTCGTTTAACTTCTTTACCAAATCGCTATGAGAGTCAATGTCACGGTTGAAGGTCTTGAATTTCTCCAATTTAGCCTTCTTCTCGGAAAGGTCGTTGAGAAGAGAGTCATCTGATTGGATCTTTTGATCTATATCATCTAACCATTCTACCAAGAGTTTGTGTATCTGTGTCGAAGGAAAAATGCTTTTGTAAGTTAGTATACTTGTAAGTAACTATATAAAATATTTATTTAAGTCACACAGAATGTTAAAAATATCTTTTTTTCTGGTTTTCAATTTGTATATGTGAACTGTCTATTTTCGGCATTACAATTTCAAGCAAAGTTTACACTATTACATTCTTACTGAGCGAATGCAATATCAAATTAAATCAAAGAAACAAAACTTAATCTTCTATAACAGTCTCGTACCTTGGATATATCATCAAACTGAGACGCTCTGTTTGTCAGTTTGTTCCTAACATCCTGCAGATCAGCTATTAACTTATCAAACTCCTGCTTCAAGTTGTCGGTGTCCTCTTGGATCTTGGCTGCACCAGCTTGTTCCGTGTTCATTATGACCTTCTCTTTGAGCTCCAGAAGGTATCTGATGAATTACAATAATTTCTATCGTTAATTCTCATTTAATGCAATTATGATAGATAGTAATTATATTTTCCTTACATTGATGGCATCATAAGCCTAGGGTTAAACCCCGGTTGCGCTTCGAGTGTCTACCTCGAAGCCAGAAGACCGCTTTCATAATTTTTTTCTCCATTTCGCGCGATCTTCGATATGCTTAATTGTTAATGTGTTTAAATGAACCCAGACAGAGAAGAGGAGTATTCTTTTCCCCACCGCTCATCTCTTCAGCGCAAATTATAATAATTGAATATTGTAGTGACGATATTACGACAGGCTCCGGCATGTGCGGGAGTCCGTCGCTTGCCGCTCCCACCTGGAGCGCAGGGGCCCGCGCTCCCTAAAAGTGATTCCCAAGCCGCAGGACAGTCGTGCTTACGATGCAATATAAGGCGTACGCGCGTCCCAACTCCGGCACGAATGCATTTAGTACTTTCCTATGTTTTTTTGTTATTCTCATAGCTTATGTATAATGTAGTGTCGATATTGTGAATAAATGACGTTAACTACATTACAATATTTATTAGTTAAATTGTGGATTTTTTTATTTTATTGCGTGAGTTCACCAGACAGGAAGAGGGCCCGGACGGCCGGGATTGCTCCGTATTCGAGACAAAAGTCAATATTACCGGATATTTCCAAAATGTTTCGGATGTATGGCAACCCTAATCATAATTTACCGTTTACTGCCTCTTTGTTTCAATAATATGTACTCTTGAAAATTGAAATTTTAGAAAAGACCTTTTTGTAACCTCAAAGAAAACATTGTATCGAAATCGTCATAATATATTTAAGTTTTAAAACACGAAGTTTGAAGTATTAACGAAAAACTTGAAAACATTTCCAACTCTATCTGTATGAACAGTGTTCAAATTAATAAATATAATGTATTCTGTCTCATTCTCTCGCAGGCTTAAACCTATAGATTTATGTGTTTATCTCTTTTTAGTGTCGCTTTTCTTCGTTTCATCGAGTTTCAAATCACGATTCTAAACAAGTTTCACTTCAAAAATTAAAGTAAAAAGTTTCAATCTTCAAGATAACTCATTATTGAAGCAAAGAGGCGATATCTTCCGTAAAGCATCAAAATCTATACTAATTTATAAAGCTAAAGAGTTTGTTTGTTTGTTTGTTTGCTTGAACGCGCTAATCTCAGGAACTACTGGTCTGATTTGAAAAATTATTTCAGTGTTAGATAGCCCATTTATCGAGGAAGGCTATAGGCTATATATCATCACGCTAAGACCAATAGGAGTGGAGCACCAATGAAGAATGTTTCAAAATCGGGCATTTTTTCAGGGCAGGATAACGTCTGCCGGGACCGCTAGTATAAATATAAAACACAAGTCTACCTCAATTTATTTTGACCCTGTTCCAGCGACTGGCGCAACAACTTCACGGTGTTCAGCTTGCTATTAACTTCAGGTAGGTTGTTGGGTATTTCTGCGCATTGGTTGAGCTTCTCGCGGGTCCTATCCAACCAGTCCTGGCATTCGCCGTAGAGAGCATTGTGTTGCTGGTGTTCCTGTTAAGGTTTAAATTATAAATTACATTTTATTTATCTTTTTCAGAGTTCTCTATCCGTAGTCACTGCAAAAACAGAACTGATGAAAAATCGTCATGTCCATTTGCCTGTGTATGAATGAAACAGTCATTTTTATCGAAAAATACCGAGTCTCACGGAATAAGACAACGCATCGTCCTCTTTTAAATTGTAGTTGTCTATGGATGACAATAACAGGTCCTTTATTGTAGACTAGGTTCGCGTTTGATCATAATTCCGCCTGATGTTGAACACAGTATGGCCGTGAAGGGAGCACGCTTAAATATTCACACTAAAATTGAAATTACCTGAGTTGTAAATATGGAAAAGAACTTACCATCAGATAGATCAGTCAGTTTGCCTACAAAATATCGTAACTAGGATATGCCCGCGACTTCGTCCACGTTTGACTTGAAGTACCGCGGGATTCCCAGGACACAAATTACCGCATTATTTAGAAAGTGAAAACTGTGTCGGAATAAGCTAATTTTTACGCATCTGAACAACTACAAACCCCAAAAAACCAAACATAAAATTTGCTATCAGTCAAAAAATCGCATCGGAATTCGAAACTTTTTTCAATCTGGCAATCTTAAATCATTCCCAGAAAACTTAGCGCGGTATTCCCGGGATAAAAAGTAGCGCTGATTTTAAGTCTAAGAATTTGCTTTTGACCAGCGAAAACCGCATCGAAATCGGCCCAGTAATTTTACGTGAATCCCGAAGAAACAGACGAACAGACAAGAAATCTTAAAAAAATGGATCGTGTTTTCTATCGTTTATATGTGTATTCCAGTTGTTTTTTTTTAATAGCTTCAATGTACAGACACGGCATGTTTAGAATTTTATAAAATTATACAATAATGCGTATCGTATCCTAATGAAACTGTCGATTCTGTAGCGCTTCGAGTATGTTCGCCAAACAGAGGATTGCAGATTTCTTTGCGATAAGGAGATCACGCATAGCGGGGCTCTGGGCTCGCTTCCGTGCTTCGGGCAATGGGATTCTCCGCATGTTTTCAGATGACCTCGACAAGCCCTATTTCTAGGAGCTGGCATTCTGTGCACCGTAACGCAAATGCATAATACACGCATACATTGAAATGACATTAAAATTGTTTAAATTTAATAACTTTTAATTGTAAAATTTTGTATGGGTTTATTGCCTGACATAAAGACATTATTATTATTCTATAGATGAATGAAAATTTCACCTGATAATGCAATTCGAGCCTCTTCATGACCTCCTTGGCCAGTGACAGCAACGCGTTGTACTTCGTCGTCAACTGGGTGATGCCGTTCGAGATCCGCGTGTCTGCGCACGTCTCGAGCAGCGTCTGCGCCCGTACGTTCAGTTTGTCCAGCTCGGCTTGCCAGTCGAATAGGGTTTGGAGGTGACCCTGGACATAAGTTGAACATAATCAAACCAATTATTCACTGAGCGACCTTTTTTCATCAAGGGTGGTGCATTGCATCAACGCATTGCCGTGGCATAGACGGAATGGATAAGAGAGATGGGATAAAAGGGATGCGAACTGAGATATATAAATAATTATGATTATCATGAAAACATTTTTTTAGCTAAACATGTTGCTGGGGAGTTTCGTGTCGCTTCTTCTCCTTTAAACAGTAGAATAGTAGATTTCAATTTTGATTTACATGTATGACCTTCAAAAAGTGTTCTCCAGTAGAACTTAATTTGAATTTGATGGATGGGATAAACGGGATGGAGCAATGAGCATTGCTATTCCCTAGAAGGAATGGTATTGAGTAGGTGGGATATTATTTATTTAGGTTTATGGCCTGGCAGCTAGGTCTTTAAGCCAAATCTTAGATTATAATGTTGTTTCTTCATTTTCTTAAGTCTATGTGTAGCACAGCTGAACAGTAGGTTATCAGCTGGTGCCATTCAACAGGGTTCTTGTGACAACTCAAAGGGCCACATTTGACTACACAGTTCACATTTCTCACAAAACACATAATTACTACCATCCTACAACTATTGTTCATTTTAGAGTAATTTTACACATTTCTAGAAAATAAAACTGCACAGCAGAACATCTCCTTTCAGTTCCCGCCAAAAACTCCAGTAGGTGGGATAGGGGAATGTAAGAGGATAGTGATGGGAAAGATGGAATAGAGGGAGGGGAAAGTGAGCCATCGGAACTCCCTCTTGTTGTACGAAACACTATTAGCTCAAGTCTAACCGATTCATGCTGATATTCTGCGAGAGTTTGACATCAAACCAATCGAGCCGGCCCAACGAGCTGTAATCATAATAATCATTGCATGGTTCTCCGCGTACTGAACATAAATAAAAATCCTAATCTTCCAGAAAACAAAATAATGGCCAACTTACTTGGAACTCCTCCAGCACGACTTTCTTCTGTTCCAGATTATTCTGCAGTTTGTTGAAGGACTGCACTAGTTTCTCAGTCTTGGACAACCAGTCTAGGGCTTCCTTGTATTGCTCTTCGTATTCTGTCCATTTTACAATACCGCCTTCGATGAGCGCTTTGGTGTTATTTAGCTGCTCGCTGTTAAACACAATAAATTAAAAACAATTGAGTAAATTACATGCTACAATAATACAAAAATTATATAATAAAAAACGAGCGTTAAAATGCAATTTCATTATATTCTTTACTCGTACAAAATTATGAATAAAACAGTTGAAGCGTACTCACACATATGTATCGTATTCCTCCTGCATCAGAGCCACTTCTTCTTCGATCTCCTCCCTGTCTTCATCATCAGCTAACCCACAGGAAATCTCTCCTTGTTCCAGAGCCTTTTGTAATTTCTTTTGACCATCAGGCAATTCACTCTCTAGAACTTTCAGTTGAGAGATCTTACTGCTTAGAGATTCCTTATCCCCGGTTGCATCAGAACACTTTCCAAGCCTCTCCTTAGCGGCTCTTATCCACTGAACGAAGTCAGACCCAGCGTCTATGAATGCCTGGTGCTGTTCAACAGTTTCTTTCTGCTTTTCATATAAATCTTTAGCTTGTTTGGATAAAGATTCATATTTAGTAGTTATCTCAGACGCTGGCGCCTGTTGCATCAATTCCGAAGCCTTAGAAGTTACAGACTGAATCATGGGTTCAAACGAAACGATATCTTGCACAATATTGTTTGTTTGACGGAGAGTCGCCTTTCTTTCGCCAATGCTCAAGCCCGCAGTCAATCCTGCAAGCCTATCTTGGCCCTTTTTAGATTTGGCGACCTTTTGTTCGCATACTTCTTGCAATTTAGCTTCTCTATCAGAGATCCATTGTTGTAGTTGCGAATAACTGGAACTGTAATCTGCCCATTGGAGTAACGCTGTCTCTAAATGAACTTTGGCTGTCGACATTTTCTTGACCAAACGATCCCATTCGTTTTGTAACTCTTTGAGTTCTGTATTAATCCTGTCCTTTCCATCAGACCTTGTATTCCTAAGAACCTTCTCCCCGCTATTAATTGTAGCGTGAACCAAGTTCTGACCTTCCTCTCGCCGTTTTAGTAAGTCTTCTATCTGCTCTAAACGTTTTTGTAATGAATCCTTGCTACTATTGCTTCCGGTGTCGCTTCCACTACGAGTAATTTCCCAAGCGTCATCAATCCACTTTTTAGTTTTCGCATAATTGTCATCGTAAGTTTGGTGTTGTTCATAATTCGTTTCTACTTTTTTTAAAACATCTTTTGCCATATTTACAAGAACCTGATATCTAGAGTTAAGATGTCTTAATTGATTATTGACGTAAGTGTCTAGGTGGGATGAAAGTAAGCCCGACGCAGAAGCGTTAAAGTTGTCGATGTCATCTTTACCCTTGTGTAATTGATCAACTATTTCTTTAACTTCGTTAACTTGACCTCCTTTTTCTTTGGCTGTTCCTAAAAGAGCTAATTTATGGTTCTTTATCAAGATTTCCTTTTGTTGTAACCAATCAGACAGTCTTTCATATTCATCCTTATATTCACGCCATTGGCTTACGGTATCTTCTAATTGGCTCTTTTGTTGTTTAATCTCATTGAATAGACTGTCAAAACTTTCTTTGAGAGCTTTCATTTCATTTTTGATTATAACTTGGCCATCATTAGACGTACTAGCCAAAAGGACTTCACCAGTATGTTGCAGGTGTTCAAGAAGTAATTCTCCTTGCGCTTGTTTATTGATGAGAGCTTCAAGTGGTGCTACAGAATTTTCAATAGCTAACTTATCACTTAAGGGCTTAGATTTCAAAGAAGGCACCTTTTCACGAGCTCGGCTCAGCCACTGGATAAGCTCGTCGTGAGCTTCTTTGTATAGCCTATGGTCTTTGTATTGCTCTTCACGGTCAGCTAATAATTTTTTGATTTTATCATAGAGATTATCAAACTTGTTCAATGTATCTTGAGCTTGAGATGCAACCTGATTTTGTTGCCCGCTTGCAAGCATTTCAGCCGCTTTAGCTTTTAAGGTATCAACATCAAGTCTGTCACAGCGAGCTTTCTCTTCTACTTCCTTAAGCTTCTCTAGCTGTGTTCTCTTATCAGACATAGATGACTCAAACGGTGTTAGTTCGACAAGCATATTTTCCATCCACGTATTGCTCTTTTCAATAAGCTGTATTTGTTCCAGGAATCCAGCCCATTTTGTTACTGAATCATCTAACATGTTCTTAGTCTCAATCATTCTTGACAATAAGGCGGACCACTGCTCTTGTAAAGCGACTAATGAGTTATTAATAGCTTCATGACCTGAAGGCGCGGTGTTTGCCATTACGTTTTGTGCTAGTTCAACCAACGACTGAACTTTAGTGAAACCTTCATCTTTTGTGAGTAACAAATTCTGTATCAATACTAATTTAGTTTCCAAGTCATCTTGAGAACAAGAACTTAAATCAGCACAGAAATCAAGTTTATCCCGCAGCTCTTCGATCCATTGTGAGCACTCTGTAACGTTGCTGGCAAATTCCTGATGCGTTTTCACATATTGCTGCCATCTATTAGTCAAGTCTTTAACCTTCTGAGACAGTGTCTGGTATTTTATAGACAGGTCTGAGATTTGAGACCCACGAGGTCCAAGAACTCCTGTGTACAATGCTTGCGCTTTTTCAGTGATGTTGTCAATCTCAAGCTCTTTAGCGCGTACTTCACCTTGTAACGCCTGGAATTTTTTGAATTGTTCTTGTTTTTCAGGTAAAGTAGGTTTCAAATCTACAGCATGGATCTGGTTATCCGTATTTCTAATCCAAGATAAACATTGATCTTTCATATTTTCATACTCATTCCACTGTTGTATCTTGTTCTCTAATAACTCAATTGTCTTGTTTATGAACGAGATCAGACCTTCCCATTCTTGATGAGAGGCGTCGATCTGATTCCTAATATTTGCTTGGCCATTGCTAATGGTTCCTGGCAAAACTTTCTCTCCCAATAATCTGATTTTATCAATGCGATTCTTTTCTTCTGGAAGACTAACTTGCAATGATTTTAGTTTTTCGCAGTTACTACTTAAAGCAACTCTCTCTAAATTGACATCGCCCCAAAGTTGCGCAGTGTTATGAGTAGCTTCAACCCATTCTTCTAGATCTTTAACAGCTTTAGTGTACTGAGTGTGATTGTTTACAATAGCTTCATACTGTTCTACAAATGATTTAGCTCTGGCGAGGACAGCGGCGTGACGTTGCTGCAACTGATCCAATTCCTTAGCAATATCTTTTGTAATATCAGGCAAAGTTTGAGCTCTTGCTTCCAAATCAGTAATATCTTGCTGGTGAGCTATAGCATCTTGTAAGTAGTTTCTATAAACACTCAACTGATTTCGCTTCTCATCTAAAGTAGCTTTTAGTTCGATTTCTTTGGGCAAGCTTTTTTCAGCTGCTGCGAGCCACTCTTGTACGGTTTTCAGGTTATCTTCAAATGACGACCATTTAGTCAACTCCGAATCCAAGTCTCTTTCTGCTTTTGTTATGCTATCATACAAATTATCAATAGCTTGCTGAATATCATGTAATTGTTGTTCAACTATGTCTTTACCTTCTGGTGATGTTGAAGGATACAACTTCTCTCCCAGTTCGAAGGTGTTGTTAACAAGTAGTGTAGCATTGCGACGTTGACTAAGTAAATCATTTAAGCTTTCTCGCTTAGAGGCAATTCCTTCAGGCGTATTAGCAATGTTTTCTTTACATTCATTAAACTTGTGTTGTGCTGCTTTCAGCCACTGAGTGCACTGGTTATACTTTTCTTGATATGCCGTATGGTCGTTAACTGCTTGTTCACACTTTTTGACTAGCTCCTTAGCAGTAGATTGTACAGATTGGAATCTAGACGTCATTTGTTGAAGATTCATTGTAATGCGAGTATCATTACAATTTTCAATTAAGTCACTAAATTCATCTGTGACTTTATCGACATCATTTTCAGTCTTCTTCAAGTTAGCCAATATCGCCTGCAATATAGTAACAAAGCTTTAGTAATACATATAAGCAAACGGGATAATCATTTTCCATTTTAAAACCCAATATTCTGTGATTAATTAAACGTTTCTAAGCTTTTAGACGTTTCCAGTGAGATTATTTTTTTAAACTGCACTACGACAACTAATATTAGTATAGAAATTTTAACAGTTAGGATATAAAAATTAGAGGCGTGTTCTAAAGAAGTACCAATAACCATCGCCAGTTAATTATATAATATAAATACAAAAATAGGACATAAAAATCAAATAAATAGTAAATAATTAAGAATAAACCTTTTTAAAATTTTGTTAGAATACTTTGTCTAAAACAAACAACTTGTGAATTAGAATTTCTACTGAAAATTAGACTATTTCCTAAGTGCTGACGACAGTCTCCTTTTTTATTCTTACTTGATCCATAGCCTCGCCCAATACAATGACCGCGCTCAAATCATTTTCATGATTGTCAATGGTTTTACATA
This sequence comes from Dendrolimus houi, assembly GCA_039645545.1. Lineage (NCBI taxonomy): Eukaryota > Metazoa > Arthropoda > Insecta > Lepidoptera > Lasiocampidae > Dendrolimus > Dendrolimus houi. The sequence goes on along the minus strand of CM077128.1, from coordinate 21,079,433 downwards.
ACCCCTGTTCAAAAATGTTAATTTTAACGACCAATGGGTAAAATATTGCCTATGGATATTATTGCTACATAAAACATGTTATTCTTACATATTTAAGTAAAATTTCCTATTGTTTCTTGAATAACAATTGACATGTATTCAGATTCTTGTAATAAATAGAAAGTAGATGACTTACCTGGTATTTATTTAGCTGATCAACTTTTTCGTCTAAAGTGGCTTTAGGAGTGTAAGTCTTTAAACTCATTTCTGTGTCACTCAACCAATGTTGCAGTCTGTCATTAGCACTGTCAAACTCAATCCATTGCTGAATCTTATCTTCAATACCACGCTTCACATCATGAACGGTTGCTGTGAACTTATCTAAATCAGCTCTTAACAGGCTAAGTTCTCTGGACATGCCTTCTTTACCCCTAGGAGACAATTTGGCTCCATTGTTCTCAATGAGATCAGCTAAAATCTTTAATTTGTTATTACCTGTAGGGATAGCATCTAATAATTCTTGAATCTTAGCTAATTTACTTTGCAATGCTGCCTTATTTCCTGTAAAATCTGATAGCAGATGTAGTCTATCCCAAAGATGTTTCTGATAATCTTGTAAGGACTTTTGCTGGTCAGCAAATTGTTGGTATACTTCAAATGTACTCTCGTGTTTGTCAATTATACCAGTTAATCTGTTTGTTAATGCATTATACCTATCCCAAACCGATTGAATTATAGCTGTCATCTCATCACCTTCACCCTTACCAGAGTGTAAAGTGGCAGCCACATTTTTGGCTTTTTCAGTGACAGTTTCTATAACTCTCTTATGTGAATAAATCTCTTGCAATAATGTCTTATTCTTGAGTAATTTTGACTTTATTTCCTGAGCAGAGTTTAAAACTGCTTTTTCTTCAGCGCCAATTATCTTTTCTTTTTCATCGAGCCATGACAAGGTCTGTTGAAGTACGTCCTGATAGCTAGACCACTGCAATGTTTGTGACTCATATTCCTTTTGTTGCTGTAGAATTGTATCATTAAGTTTATCCCATCTTTCCCTTAGCACTCTAATCTCAGCACGAATATTTTCTCTACCATTAGCAGCAGTTTCTGGAAGAACTTTGTCACCAGCTGATGTTAAGATACTGATCTTGTGTTCTCCATTATCACGTTCAAGGAGGAATACTTGGAGTTTGCTTCCTTTACTTTCTATGCTAAGCTTGTCTTCTTTAGTAACCATCTGTGACAATTGCTCCTCTAAAGGCTTTAACCAAGCATCAAATTCATTGCAAAGTTGAACGTATTTTTTATGATCTGCAACTAATTCAGACCAGTGATTAACAATCTCTTTGGAAATTAAGTGAAGTTGTTGATAGCGACTGCTAACTTGAGTAACAAGGGGTTTGAGACGTTCGACGCCGCTCAGTTGGATTAAACTATGAGATTCATCAACAAAAGCGTCAACTTCTTTTTCCTTTGTATTGATTTCATTACGTAAATCGATATATCGCTTCAACTGTGCTTCTTTTTCTTGAAGTGTCGAACACAAACTTTGATCGCGACATTTAGATTCCATTTCCTTTAACCATTCAGTGATAGATTCAATGTTGGAGTCAAATTTATTCCAAATGTCTAAGGTATGTTTAAGTTTTTGTTCCGAACTGTCTATACTTTGAACAGAGTTACGTAACTGATCCGTCAAATTCTCAATTTCAGCTTTGATTGCGGCATTACCAGCTTCTGAAGTACTTTTACTGACGGAGGTAAATATGGCTCTGATTTCATCAAGTTTGCTAGATCCAATTTTTTCAATGTCCTTTAAAGCTGTAGCCGAATGCAACTTTCTTATAATTTCCGGTTTTTCTCCAGTAGCGTTCTCAATATCATGTAACTTTTCAGATTGCGAACTTAGCCATTCTTTATATTGTTGAATAAGACGCACTAGATCTTCATGCCTCTTGACACAGTCTTCCAAATTATCCTGAAGATTTTGCGATTTAGTTACAATATTCTGGAACAATTGCTTTATTGATTGTAAATAGACGTTGAGAGAAGCGTCATGTGTTTGATCAACTAGTTGTTGCGCTTTATCGCAAACAGATTCGACAAGCTGTTGATGAGTCATAATTTCCTGGTGCATGATCTTATGATTTTGTAATTGTGCTTTCTTTTCTTCTAAAGAAGCTTTAAGCTCCGTGTGCCTTTGCATTGCTCTTTCAACATCCTTTAGCCATTTAGTTAATTGTTCTTGAGCCAACGAAAAGTCTGAGAACTGAAGTAAGCATTGATCTAATTTGTTTACAGTTTCTTGGAAGCTATCTCCAAAGCTATCCCAAAGAGTTCTTATCTTGCGAATCTTCTGACGAATCAGTTCTCTGCCATCAGGGCTAGTATGTGTATATAATTTTTCACCCAAACTTAAAAATTCTTCAAACGCAGGTGTTTTCTTGTTTCTAGTTTCATACAACTCCTTCGCTTTGTTTTGTTTTTCTTGTAATACAGCGTAATCACCAACTATTTCGTTGAGGTCTTGGAGCTCTAAAAGCATTCCATTTAGCCAGCTCTCCATGTTGTTATATTCATTTTCAAATGCTTGGTGTTCAGACACAAATACTTCATATTTAGAAATTATTTCATTAACCAAATTGTTTAAAGTGTGATATCTGGTAGCTAATTTAGAAGTTTTGTTAATAATTTCTGCTTCACTAGCAACTGTTGGTTTGGTATCAGTTAAATCAGTAAAGTCACTACTCCTAGATTGCAATTCACTATGTAACTCTTTAACTTTTTGTAAATGAGCAATTTTGGCTTCGAGATTATTCTTGAGACTTTGATCTCTGACCTGATTTTCTTTAACTTTTAACCACTCTTCTAGCTCATCGATTATCTTTTGACTTTCGGTCCACTGTTTTAGTGTTTCCTTCAGCTTTTTATCTTGTTCCTTACATTGAGTTGCAAGTTGTTCCCAAATAGTTTTAAGCTGTTCGTATTCATTAATAAGTACTGGATGGCCGTTGGCACTTGTGGATTCCAACACTATGTGCAATTGCGATTTCAAATCTTTGAGAACTTTTTCAATATTTTGAGCTTTGGCTGCCACTTTCTCGATTGCGGCTATCTTAGAATCAACATCATCTTTTTGAGATAGTACAGCATAATTCAGCATACTATTTTCAGCAACAATATGGTTAAGGCGATCACGAGCCTCTTCAAACATTTGAACATATTTTTCATGATCAGCAACATGAGACTCGCAAGTTGTAATTCTTTTATCTAGCTCATTAGCCATATTCTTATATCTGCTTATTATTTTAGATAGGCTTTTTTCAGCTTCATCATCAGGCATTAACTTAATTTTCTCAGTTAACTGTGATAACATGGACTCATGTAGCTCAACCTCTTGATGTAAGATTTTATTAGCGTGTAATTGGGCTTTCTTTTCTGGTAATGTTGGACATAAATTAAATTCTCCAAGATCATTTTCTTTATCACTGATCCATTTCTGTACTTGATTGAATGTATCGTCAAATGATGACCTCTTATTAATAGTAGTCTCGATGTCTTTGATGACATTATTGAGAGAATCAACTGAGTCTTCAAAATAATCTCTTAAAGCTCTTAGTTCGTTTCTGATATGTTCACGACCTTCAGGAGTAATACCACTAAAAAGTGCTTCACCAGATTCAATAGCTTCGTTTAAGAGACGTTGCCCTACTTCCTTGTTAGCATTTAATCTTTTGACTTGTTCAAGATCGGCTGGTGTCGGTTTGGCATGTTTGCTCATCACAGCCAAGTCTTTAATTTTTCCATTAGCATCCTGAAGCCACGTTTTGAAGTCTGCAATATTTTTGTCATATTTAGCTTTGTTGTCTTTTAAACTTTTCAGTCTATTAAGGTGCCCATCCACAAATTTTTCTACAGTTTGATATCTTGTAAACAAATGATTTATATATTGCAGTACACGTGAATCTGGGTTACGAGAAAGGATTTTTTCTCCAGTTTGACTAAGTTTATTCATTTCATCATTATACGACTTGATTTCACCGTTCAAATATTCAACTTCAGAGATTTTTTCATCGATATCATTCAAATCTAAAAGGTTAGCTGTTTCCAATCTGACTTTGTTTTCTTTCTCTTTCAACCATTCAGATACGTTTTCCACTAAAGTTTCATATTCTTGCCAAGCATCAATATTTTCTTTGAGTCTGTTTTTAATTTCTTCATAGTTTGCATTGAGAACTTCAAGATTTTTCTTTGCTTTTTCAGTTTGCTGTTCAGCTTCATGAGCACAAACTGGTTCTGCGACCACCTTCAAAATATCACAAGCTTCTTTTAGTTCTTCCACCTTATTTTTACAATCATCAATGCCATTTTCTACGTCAGTCAATGCAGCACTTTTAACTTCTAAGTTATATTTATCACTGGTAACATCGGGCATGCACCATCGAGTTTTATCATCCAAAATCTTTAAGTTTCTATTGAACATTGCTAATTTGTCAGTAAACAATTTTTGTAGGAAAGTAAGCAACGTTGTCTCAGTTTTATTAGCATGAACAAGAACACTTTCAAATCTCTTTTGCAACGTGGTTAGCTCTTTAGGAACTAATGATTCATAGAAACCTGGATAGTTATCATTCATTTCTGAGACATTCATTGCCACATTATCAATTTCATCAGCCAAATTTTGCAATTCAGCTTTACAGGCTTGGCATTTTTTTAGTCGATCGAGTATTTTTGCATTATCACCTGTCATATCATCGCATTGAATGATATCATCACGAATTTTACTCACACTATCTGAAAGGAGTTTAATGTTGTCTTTAAGTTTGTTTTCTTTACACTCTAATGAGCATACAGCACTATCTAAGTTATCAGCTAAAGATTGCAAAGCTGCAAATTCTTTGTCTAAATAATCAACGATTGAAGTAACTTGTCCAGCGGGAATGCTTTTATTCATATTAGTAATCTGCTCACACTTAGCCTTGATACTATTCTTTAAGCTCGTGTACACAGGTAATTCTTCTTTATACTTAGTTAGATGGTTTTGACCAAAGCGTATTTCTAAATTATCACAAGCATTAGCCAAATTTTGTCCAGTCTCACTCAGCCAAGCCAAAACTTGATTCTTAGTGTCATCAATCTGTCTACAAACTTGAAGTTGAGATTCTAGGTCCTGAATCCGTTTTATTGTTGCATCATTTACCTTTTCCCATTGAGATTGCGATGTAGAGAATGCTTCTTCCACAGGTGTAGTATCAAAACCACCAAGGGTGGAAGCTTGATTCAAAATTGATTGTCTAATCATATCCATTTGATCCAATAGACCTTTTGATCTTTTCAATATTTCATATGACTTCTTTGCTCTATCTAAGGATTGGGCTGTTTGAATGTAATCATTAGGAGCATCTTTACATTCATTGTAAAGTTGCTCAGCTCTACCCATTTCCCTATCGAACGCTACTGTAAAGTTCTTTAATTCTTGTAAAGTAGAAGATAAAAGAATATATTTATTTTTAGTATCACGCACTGAGTTCACAACTTGATCCCAATTACTATCAGCAGCTGAAAGTGCATTCTGTATAGTACTCATATTAGGTTGATCTTCTCTCATCAAATGAAGACCCTCTTCCCGTAATTCCTTTCTTATACTTTGTTTTTCTTTCAACTCGGCATCTAAAGTATCTAATTGTTCTGTCATATCCTGGATTGTCACTTCAGTTAATGGGACAGGTTTTTGAGCCATATCACTTAACACAGATTGGACATTATGTAATACTTCTGACAAAGCATTATGTTGTAGATTAAACTTATCCCAACGTGCACCAACCTTTTGTACTAAGTCTCGTTTTGTAGTAACCTGATTCAGTAGTGTTTCTGCTTTTATTTCTATTTCTTTTACTAAACTAGTAGGTGACATGATTCTTCCTGTATTTTGATCAGTAACTTTTACCCTAGAAGGTCCATCTAACAACGCAACATTACTTTTCCATTCAGGAATTTTAGTAATAACATTTACTAATTCTTGTCTAAGGGACTCGTATTTTTCTGGAGTGAGTTTGGGACCTTCAATTTGATATTGAACATGACCTAATTGCTGTCGAGTGTCGTCGTACCAGTTGAGTAAATCTGACCATTTTTGTAGTACTCCCTTATTTTGCTGAATATTACTTTCAATAATTTGGTAATGTTGAGCAATGTTCGAATAAGTTTCGCTTAGAGATCGGGATTCATCTGGATGGGATGCAAGTGTCATGTTTTTAATCTCGTTATAAATTTCAGTAAATTCGGGCTCTTTTGCTGCGTGCTCTTGTAATAAAACATGCATAGATTGAAGAGTTGGCTCCACTTTATCAGCTCCAATCTGATCATAACTTTCTGTTTTTCTTCTAAAATCTGTTATCCAGTTGTCAAAATTATGCAACTTAGTCATAAATTCTTGTCTGACAATAATCTTATCAGAGAGCTCATTAACTTTAGCTCGGACTGTTTCGGCCAGGTCACTCGTTCGCTGTTTTATGTCAGTCACTTTATTTTTTAATAAAGTAGCACCTTCTGGTTGTATGTTGTGGCAAATATTATCACAAGTCTGCGAGAGGCTAATAATTCTAGCCTGCTGTTGTGAAATTTCATTGCCAAATGATTTAAGTTTGTTTAATTCTCGATCGAGTTTTTCAACTTGCGGTGATTCTATTGTAACATTACGGCTACTTAGAAGTTTCTCGCCGTGTTCAATCCATGTTTCAAGTTTTTCAGCTTCGCGTTCGAAGTTCTCCCAATTAGTAACAAGCTTATCTAATTTATTATTCCATTGATCAGCTTGATCGTGTACGACAGCCCAACGTGAGTGAATAGCATCAACCTCATCGGGGGCACTTGTTTTTCCCGATAATTGATGACTCACACTCGACAAAATCTGAAGATTCACTAATTGCTTATCGCAATCTGTAATTAAAGCTCTTGACTGCTGCTGTAACTGTTGGGCTTCAGGCAACGTTGTTGGTTTGGGCACATTTCCAAGTTTAATTTCAGCTTCCTCAATCCATGGCTTAATTTCCGCTACTCCTTTCTGATATTTTTGCCAACTGGCTAAATCATGCTCTACTACTTTAGTTTGATGTTCAGTAGATCGTTGGAGATCCGCCATCATTTTTTCCAACAGAGTCACTTCACCTTTTAATCTTGTAGCATCTTGTACGCGATGTTCCAGTGCTAACTTGTTTCCTTGGTCAGCTACCCCTCTAATAGTTTCCAATTTTTCACTTATCACTTTCTGTAAAGCCTGGGATTTTACTACTCTTTCTTCGGGAGTTATATTTTCTGATCTGATTTCAGAAATAAGTGCTGGACTTTCTTTCTTAATCCATTCCCTGACATGCTCCAATTTATGTTCAATTTTAACCCATTCTTCATTAAATTGTTCAAGGTGAACTACCTTGGTTTGAACTTCATCTTGTACTCTCTCTAACTTATGCTCTATGGTTTCTAAATCCTTCTCAATAACTGGTTTTGGTTTGTTAGCGGTGAGTGAACGCAGTTCGGAATAAGCTTGCTGTAACTGAGGCAGCCTTTCTGATTTGGCTTTCTCCAAATCAGCGTTCAGTATTTTCGTTTCTTGGAGTTCACGACCAATATTCGTTGCTCCCAGTTCTAAGCCTGGATGAGCAACAAAACTCTCAATCTTATCAAGTTCCGATAGCAATTCTTCCTTCTGGTACTCATAATTGGACCAGACCTTTTGTGTGTCACGAAGTTTGTGTAGACGATCGGTAGAAGTCTCGTATGCTGTATTCCAGCCGCTTTCGAGGGTCCTGACATCTTCTCTAACAAAGGCTGGTGCGTTAGCATCTTTAATGAGTTCTTTGCCTCTTTGAAGCATGGACATGACTGAAGGTCTGTGACGGTCAAGTTTCTGTACAGCCGCCTGCTGTTCTAAAACTAGTTGTTCAACATGTTGCAACGATTGGGGTTCGGGCTCAACCATAGCCTGTTTTTTAGCGCTCTCCAAAATACATATAACCTCATGCACTTCACGTCTATATGTGTAACAACGCGTGTATGTTTCCGTTTTGATCATTGTAATTTCAATAGTCGGGATGAGATTCTTGTACCTAGCAATGAGATTTTCCAGTCTGATTTGCTCTTCCTGAGCTTCAATTTCAGAACAATGATTGGTGAGCATGTCTAAAGTTTGTACTAGCCATTTCATGTCTTCACGTTTGCGATCAGCTTCACGGCAGATATTCTAAAAAATAATGACATTATAAAATAAAACATTATAATAGTGAATTAATTTAAAAGCACAAGAAAATTACTGTCCATAAATCTGGATGATATTTCGATTGAAATTTACTTTATTATAAAATAAGCATGTTAATGCAAAGTGTTACCATCAGCTCCTTCAACTGTTCCAATGATAAGCAATGAAAATATTAAATAAATATTGATAAAGATTTTGAGGTAACTAAATCCAATTTGCCTTTTGATATTAAAACCAGATAAACAGATATAAAAGCTTTTAACAATATTTTTTTCGCAAGCTACGGAAAGGAAAAATTATCACAAAATTTGGTAAACTTACACAAATACACTTTCGGTTATGATGATGAATATGAAAATCAGAATGGTTTCCAGGGAATATGGGTGAAATGATTATGCGATTTCTCTTAAATAGCCTTAGATTAACTGCTTTTTATTTGTTAATTAGAGAGTGCAACACTAGTACCCTGTCATATAGATTTTGATATAAATATACTCTAGACACCAGTCTCTTGCGACAAGTTTCGAGGTTTTGTTGAGGTGAGTTGAATAAATAAAGATTTATGAATATTATTCATCACTAACTAAACAAGGCCACACTTCGCTAGCGCTGAGTCGGACTGTTTTGATTTCTCCGAAATATTTGGCGGACTATTACATGTATGACAGTTTTCTATTTCTGTAAATTAATATTTTTTAAGTACTTGCTTTCATACACACGTGAGTTTTTCAAATGTACCTACAAGGCTGTATCTTAAAATATACGAAAAAACCAAAAATACTCAAAGGGAGGGAGTCTTGGGGCCGATTCTGATTAAAACTAAAAATATCATTAGATTCTTGAAATTGACACTAGCAGCGTGTTCCATTAGTAGCTCACAACGACCACGTTCACGACAGCGATGTTTCCCGTTCCACTTGCTTACGGGCGTTACAATCATACTCTAGTGGAACGGTTATTCGACTCACATCTTGACATGGGTCGTTGTGAGCGTTGCGTGATCAAAAATTATGACGTCATTAGTGACGTTTAAGCCACGATCATTACGACCGCGGTCGCCATGTGGAACGGCAGATGGAGCATTTTGGGCGTAGTGAGCTACTAAAGTGTAGTGGAACACTTACAAGCCAATAGATGGCGCTGTACAATAATTAAGGTCGCCAACGTTTCCCGACACATACAAAGAATATATACAAATTTTCAACAATAACAGATGGGCCTAGGCCTGCGAGGAACAACACTGGCCTCGCTGGAAGATCTTCCTTTGAGATGTAGGAGCATTCCATCTCGCTCCTCTACCCTATCGGGGCACCCCCATCAAAAGGAACGCGCTGTAGCTGAGTAGATGTGATAATACAGGTGTATTTTTTTTCCAAATTCACCTGATTGTCTTCCTGATTAGAGTAACTGATTTTCCCAAAATCTAATGATACCGCTATAGATTTTATCAAAATTGGCCTCAAGACTCGAGTGTTTTTAGGTATTTCGTATAATTTAGGATTTGGCCTTGGAGGCCCACTTAAAAAGTTCATACTGCATATACCCATGTCAAATTATTTATGACTATTTAATCAAAGGTTAGAACTTTCCATTTCCGTGGGAACTTCGAAAACAGTGCATTAATGTTTTTATGCCCTTTCTCTTAAATCTAATATTAATAATTTATAATAATCTTTAATCTCTTATTAAAATGTTACGTTACGTAAAAATTTCATGTCAACCCATCAAACTACTTATCAAATTTTGCTAAAAGAAACAAACATATGGTAGCTGAATTTTTATATATTAACTACCTGAGCTAAGAGACTTTTCCTGGCTGCATTTTAAGTGTCACTTCTCTGGATAAAAGCTATCCTACCTTTCAAGTTGGGGCCAGCCATACAAGTTGACAAAATGTAATGAAAATCGGTTGAGCGGTTTCGTAGATTAGCGTGAACGAACATTTTGACATGGGATATAGATGTATTAACAAAAAAAAAAGTTACATACAAAAACCACCCAAAGAATTACAACTCACCTGGAAAATGGTCTTCTCGCGCTCAAACGCCTCTGCCGAGTCCACCTCCCTCACAATACTGTCCATCGTCTTATCGACGTGGTCCATCCACCTTTCCATTTCTCGAAACTTCTCCCTGTAAGCGTCCCACTTCGCTGGTATCCTTTGCAACTGCTGTCTAAAGTGTTCCACTCTTTGTACGGTACTCTCCCACACTTGCTCGCATCTCCGGACCGCTTCTTCGAGGGAAGTGTCCTTGGTTTGATGGGTGTAACTGGTTGAGATCTTCTTGAGGTTTTGCAGACAGTGTTCGACTTGCATGACCTTACCCTGGTTTCGGAAGTACTCCTCGTTTCGGATTAGGATGCTGTCTGCGTCGTCGCTTTGATTGTACGCCTGGAAATAAAAAAAAATAAGTATATATATATATTTGAAAACAATGTAATATTAGTACTATCTATCATACTATATTTCACAAAATTATTTTTATATCTTTAAATATAAATAACATTTTTGAGAAAAATCTTGATTTTTCAAAAATAATTATAAACTAAGTCTTTCCAAGCAGTTTCTAATCTTTATCCTGAATCTGTACTATTTTCTAAAAATAAAAAGTGCCTTCGTCCCTATAATTTTTCCATGTAATTTTGAACTGGTTCCAAGCCTTGCTGATAATCAATAATTGTATGATGTTTGGTACTGACCTGCTCCTCATAAACGATCTCCTTCTCGATATCCTTGATGCAATGATGGAACACTGCCTCGTCCAGTCTGAACTCCAGCCTCATCAGATGCGGTGGGGCTCTGTCGAGGAGTTCGCGCCAGCGTCTTTGCAGTTCTTCCACGGTCTGGACCACGCGTGGACGGTCTTCTTCACTTACAAGCTGTCGAAGTATCATTGAATAAGATTTTTTTTTTCAAAATAGGTATACTGTATACCTGTATACAAGGTCAAGTAAGATCTGTCTTACTTGACCTTGTCTATATTATTATTATAAAGAGGAAAGATTTTTATTTTTGTATGTTTGTAACGAATAAACTCAAAAAGTACTGAACTGATTTTAAAAAATCTTTTACCATTAGAATGGTACATTATCCCTGAGTAATATAGGTTATATTTATTACTAGAAAAATTAGGGATCCCTACTAAAACTTCAATAATGTGACCCAAGGTGTAAAAAAAATGCCATAAAATGTCTTTCATTGCATGCGCTGCGGAACCTATTGATGATAGAATAAAAAAATATTCTACAATATTAAAGAACATATCAATAGCTACAAAAAACTTGTCCAACTATTGTAGTTATGTCACTATAACTACTTTATTACATTTTAAAAGTTGATAGAAATCCCGACCAAAATCAGACCATGTTATATTAATCCTTATCCAAATAAATCATTCCGTATTCAAGACTGTTTCCATGCCTGTAGATTGCTTTTTGATTGATTCAAATCGGACATGCCATTCAAATGATATTATGAATTTAAAAAGGTCAATCTAAACAAAATACTTGACGAATCGGGTTCTAAATTTTAATTTTTTCAGGGCGTCTGCCGGGAGACCTCTAGTATAAAAACATAATGATAATTCAAACATTGCTTCCAAAAAGATATTAGTTGATTCTAATATATGTATAAGGGAATAGGTATCAAAAAATAAAAGAGAAGCCGAAAAGGCTCCTCAAGCTCCACCAGAGTTTCTCCTCAATGGCTCAGAATTAAAAATTATCTAGCTAATTTAGCAGAGTATAAAAAAGTGTAAAAATTTACTAGTACAGGATATTATACCACTAATAGGATAAGTTAGGGACTCAAATCAAAATATACAGTGAATTTTTCAAGTGTCTCCATGGGCAAATCTAAAACTATCAGGGATAACGAAAATTTCTCAAATGATTTTGATGAAATCTAAAGTAGCAGCATTATTAGATTTTTGAAAAATCTAATACCACAGGCAGAATACGCATCGGCTGTTTTTGAGAAAACAAACGCATATACTCCTAATTACTTATTTATCTAGTACAAAATCACCCAGACTAAAATTTATTATTTAATTAATTTTATATAATATATCTATGGCTACTTCCAAAACTCGGTGGACAGAATCTACAAATTGGGCATTAGAAGCTGCGGGCAAAACTAGTATATATATAAAAACCTTCCTTGAAAAGAAAAGTGGTCTGTACTTTTGACCAGACCCATCTATTCTTATTTTTTTCCATTGAGGGTGTATGGATCAAATTGACCCACCCCAGATTGGTTCTTTTAGTCCATACACCCTGAAAATGTTGAGTGTGTGTGAACCAAACTGACCCCAGATTGGTTCTTTTGGTCCATACGCCCTGTAAATGTTGATGGTGTATGGACCAAACTGACCCCAGATTAGTTCTTTTAGTCCATACACCCTGAAAATGTTGAGGGTGTATGGGACATAGTGACCCCAGATTCGGATTGAGAGCATCAAAATACATAAGAATAGATGGCTGTGGTCAAAAGTACAGACCACTTTTTTTTTGAAGGTCGAAGTCATCTGACTGATGTTGCAAACTACTTATAAATCCGTTGCGTGGTTTAGGAGCAGTTAGCAGATATATAAATAAACAGACAGACGCGGAAAACGACTTAGTTTTATGTAGGTAAAGATAAAAATGATGATGGTCTGGATGTCAATAAATTCAGAGTAGTGGGTTGTTTATAAAGAATTTCCACTTGATCACAGCAAGTAAATACCTCAATGAGCTCTCGTCCAGACCGGACCAGTTCTGAGACGGCCCTCTCGTCAGCTCCCTGGAAGAACCTCTTGTGGAAGTCCACGGCCTGCTTGGAGTCGACCCTGTTGTCGGCCAGCAGCGCCTCGGCGCGCGAGGCCCATTCCTCCACCGCTCTCTTCTTGGACTCGAACTCCTCCCAGGCGCGGACCAGCCTCTGGAGGTCGGCTTCGCGGCGTGTCGCCTCCGACGACACGTGGGCGAACCTGACAATTAAAAATTATTAGAAACAATAGCTCTACATATATCTATGTAATGTAATTTATATTCATACTATAAAATATATTAGAGTGGCGCAAAAAAACAAACAATTTTTTTTTGGGTCTCGAGTGAAAAAATGTTATTTTTTGATGTTTTAAGAAGTAAGTCCAAAGGACAGCTCAAAAAAAAAATTAAAAGGTCGCTCCAAATTTTTTAAAATTTCAAAAAACACCAAAAACTGATTTTTTTAATTTAAATTCTTTTTCTCGTTACAGTATAAATTTTTTTACAGACCAAAAAATAACAAGTTTAATATGCATTAGTAAACTAAAAAATTATGAGCGTCCTTTTAAAATTCAAATTTTGAACTGAAACTTTCAGAAACTAATTATTTTTTTGGTTTATAAAATTATACCGTAACGAGAGAAAAAATTTAATAAAAAAACAAATCAGTTTTTGGCGATTATTGAAATGTTAAAAAAGTTGGAGCGATCTCTTAAATATTTTTTTGAGCTTTCCTTTGGAGAGAGTTCTTAAAACATCAAACACTTTTTATCACCACATAAAACAAAGTCATAGCCGTCGTCACAGCCTCCTTGATTTTCTATGAAAATACAGGCTAGTGACATCACAATTTTAATGAGTCAAATGGCTTATTAATTTTTTTTTATATAATTAAAATTATTTCTATAATCAACTACTGAAAGTAAGATGATAAAAGATATTTTGACGCCTGCACTTTTATATGAATACTATTTTATAGTTTAATATTATATGTCAAATACCCAAATACGAACTAAAGCACATACCTCTCGTTAAGGTCTCTCATGAGGCGGACTTGGTCGGTGACGTCAGCGCTCCTGTCAGTGTCAGCGGACTTGACAATGTTCTGGAATACTTTGTTCTTGCTTTCCAACATCGACCGGTAATAGGTGGTACGGGAAAAGAACGAACGATGGACCTCGTAGCGTTCTTCTATTATTTCTCTATGGAATAAAATTAAATTGTAAATAAAAATATTTTGGCCTAAAAAAATTAAAAAGCAAAGAGTAAATATTTTTTACAACTTAAATTGTATGTTATATTGTTGAAATATGAATAATTTGTGAACGCGACCCCGAGATGTCAATATCAAGTGACAAGTGTGTCAAAGTTGTCACGTCACGTCTTCCATATCTTCACTATATAAATGCAGTACTTAGCACTGGCGTATTCTATTTCTAGGTTGTATCTAGTCATTTCTAATATTAAAATAAAGACAATAGGTGCAAAGTAAATCATAAAACATAAAGAGTTACATGACGAATTGAGGACCTCCTCCTTTTTTGAACTTGTCTAAAAAACAATTTATTTGCAAAAATACAGTAATTTTTATGTCTTACTTCGCATATACTTCATCGTGTTGTCAAAAATACTTATTAGTATTGCTTGTTAGTTACTCTCGAAGTCAGTTTGCTTGCTATCCTGAATCTGTACTGAATCCAACGTAAAAAGAATGCTCAAAATCGGTTCAGTAATAAAATAAAGTTACAGCTGAAAAAGCGCAAAAAACTGTTTTTTTGCTATATTTTCGGAACCCAGAGTCGAATAGCAATAAAATTTATATGGAACCATTTTGAAGCTTCACTGAATGCAGCATAAAAAGAATCATCACAATCGATTCAAAAACAAAGAGTTATGGCTGAACATACACAAAAACGACGAATTGAGACCCACCTGATTTCTTTTTAAGTCTGTTGAAAATTAACTGTTTTAGGCAAAGCTATACCCAGCCACCAACAGACTGACAGACAAAATATAAAAAATTGATATTGTTATAATTTTTTTAGTTTTTAAACTTTACTTTCTTTATTCTCTTATGTTCTTGCTTATAAACTCGCTTCGTAGCATTAATTTTTATATTAGTTTTTTTTAATATTAATTATATACTTTATTTTTATATTTGTTTCCAATAATAGTATTCGTCATATTTTCTTTGTATGTTTAATTTTGTCTATCTGTGAGTCACTGTAACGGCCCTAACGGAAGACCAGCCTCATGCTAAGTTAGGACCGGTTCAGAACTTCATTTCGCAGTTATATTGTCTTATTTATAAGTATGTTTTGGTTTGTATTGTTACAAGTTGGGCCAAATACAAGGGATGCACATCTGCCTGCCATAAAACCCGGTTTCCTCTATTCGGAGTTCTTTTGTTTAGACAATAGCCTATTGTAATTGTACTTGTTTATTGCCGTTCGCAGACATAATGCTGCAGGTGTGAAGAATTATGTTTTCTGGGAATAGCGTCGATAGTGGCGCAGGTGTGATTCGTGGAAATCAATGTTTGCACGGTCCTAAGCTGAGTATAAAGGGGTGTCCGAACGGAGAGATGGGCAGTCAAGCGACGATTACGATACTATCAAGACGTGTACATTCGATAGCGATATAGTGACGGACTTTGCGCGTGTTATTTAATTGTGCATTACATAAGGACTTATTGCGTCCGGTTATATTTGTACCTATGTTATACGTGTTTGTACAGTTCTAATAAACTCTATAGTAATTCCAACGGCATTTATTTTAATTCGAGTCCTGTAGCTCGTAACAGTATGTAGTTCTGAATAAATATTTTTTCTTTCTTTCTATACGAAAGGTAAAAATTAAAAAATTGATAAAAATAGCCATAAACAACCACTAACCGCCTGGTCTCCCCTCCGGATTTCAACGTCTCCTCAGCCTTGTCCAGCCAGGAGCCAATCTCCTTCTGCCCGCTCTCTAAGGACTCGTGCTGGACCAGCAGTTGCCTGTACTGGTGCAGCTTCACAGGAACCGTCGCTCTCACCCTCACCAGGGACTCCTTCTGTTGTTTCAGTTTCGTCATATTCGATTCGACCTCTTCGCGTGGCAATTCCGCGATTGCATTTTGGAAGGTCCTGGAATAAAACGGTATATTTACTCAAAGGACTGAATTCTATCCGTGCACGAATGGAGAAAATATACAATTTCCTGAGTTGGGGCAGCCTGTCGTAAAAGGCGACAAAATTACCTCACAACCAGGTGGTAGGATATTTGCCCGCCTGGATGGCTACCAAGCTACCACCCCTGATCTAGAATACGCCGCTATAACAACCTTGAGTTGTGTGTCTGGAATTAATAGCCAGGTTCTAGTCCCTTTTTTTACACCTTTGGTGTTACAAATGTCCATAGGCGATGGTAACCGCTTTGCATCCGGTGGACCGTCTGCCCATCTGCTGAATTCATGCAATCTATATACATATAATAAAACTGTAGAGATCGAATATCTGTACAATGAAAAAAATGCTTAAAACCGAGTCAGGGGGATGTAAGAAGTGAAATAGAACTAATTTACATATTTTTAAATTTTTTTGGTTTCTCTGTTTGTCTGTCTGTTTGTATCGGCTAATCTCCGAAACGACTAGACCGATTTAAATGAAATTTTGTATGGTGGAAGCTTATATCCCTGGTCAACATATAGGATACATGTGATCCCGAAAAATTAAAGAGTTCCTGTGGGATAGTTAAAAAAACTTTCCACGCAGACGAAGTCGCGGGTAGAAGATAGTAAATAAATAAAAATTAAAAACAAATCAAATTGCAATTCTTCGCCGGGCCAGCACATTCCGAAACTGTAATTCACTAGCATTTTCCCTTCGGCTACGCCGCAGTTCAAGGCATAGTCCGTAGCTTTATTTTGCTTACATACAAACATAATTAGGATTTTATATATCGCGAGCACAACCGCAGGCAAAAGCTAGTATATATAAACTGTACGCGCCATTCATTCCATTCGTTCGCTCTTTCCTGTTCCGCATTCAAAATCTCCCCCCACTACCCGCTCCTGTCCAAAAAAAAAGAGACGTTGCAAAACTCTCTCGCTACGCACGTACACGAAATAATCCACCGCGCCGCGACGTGCGTAAAACTTTAAAATAGTCAAAATAGAAGATGTGAGACTGTTATACTGGTGCCTGCTCAAATAAGCTATCGAAGGACACTGCAGATTGTGCAAGGTGCGTGCCCTTTTATCTCACATCCTTCTTGAAAAATTATTTATCTGATGGTAAAAACCTAAAAATTTCTTGCATAGTTTAGGAGGAGTTAGCGGATATACAGACAGACGCGTAAAGCAACTTCGTTTTATACTATGTAAAGATTCGTTCAGTTCATTCAATATCATCAAGTGAAAACCACTGAATACGGACTTAAAACATATAGCTAGCATATATCCCGGGCCAATACTTAGGATAATTTTTATCCCAATAAATGATCTCTGTGAAATCAATTTAATTTCCTATTAAATATTCTAACAGGCTGAACTTTTAATGAGTCTGGTAATGAATGGGTTTTTTTTTGGAACTGAAAGAGGGCGTTGTGCTGTGCAGTTTTATTTTCTAAAAATGTGTAAAATCACTCTAAAATGAACAATAGTTGTAGGATATTGATAGTTTTTAAGTAGTAATTATGTGTTTTGTGAGAAATGTGAACTGTATAGTCAAATGAGTTGTCACAAGAACTCCGTTTAATGGCACCAGCTGATAACCAGAGTTCAGCTGAGCTACACATAGGCTTAAGAAAATAAAGAAACTAAATTTGAAAAACCTGTGAAGTGCCGAATATCCAAAACAGACTTGGCTTAAAGGTCTAGAAACCAAGCCATAAAAACAAAAAAAAATGGTAAGGAATCTATGTATATATAAAACAAAGTCGTGTTAGTTATACCATTTATAACACAAGAACGGCTGGACAAATTTTGACGATTGTTGTGTTTTTGGAATTGTCTTCGTCCGGAATAGGATAATAAGTATTAAAATACGATATTCATCAATAATAATAAAATATCATTAAAAATACATCAGTCTAGCCATTCATATGTTATGATCTTTCCCGGCCGATTTCGGCAATGGTGACTGCATTTGAACTCATTATTATTTGTCTGATTTAGGTGAAATTATTTTTGTGTGTGTTAAAGAGAATCCCGGGATAGTTTAGATTAACAATTGGTCCATGTTGATGGCGCTGCAATCGGTTTATAGATTTATACCTTTTAAGGGCAAGACAATGATAATGAAATACCTGCAATTTTCAGATACAGTGACACTAATATTTCAAATGCAAAAGTAACTATCTACATACTATGATTTCACAAATAAACCACGGTACCGATTTTATTAAATTTTGGTATTGTACACTCAATACCGAGAATGGACATAGGATATTTTAATGAGGTTAGCGCCTAGATAAAATTTAATGCAATGTAACTTGTTTGAATGCTTACTTTCATTATAAACCAGCGTGTAGTCTAGTCTATACTAGTATCATAAAGAGGAAAGATTTTATTGTTTGGTTGCACGGGATAGGCTCCGAAACTACTGAACCGATTTGAAAAATTCTTTCACTGTTGGCAAGCTACACTATCCCCGGGTGACATAGGCTATATTACAGTCTCAAAAAAATTAGGGTTCCTTACCAAAACTCCAATAATGTAACCCAAGGTGTAAAAATATTACCTAAAATCGCGTGCGCTGCGAAAACTATTGATGATAGAATAAAATAATGTACTACGACTTTGCAGAACACACCATTATTTACAAAAAGTGTCGCGACATCATATGTCTAACTATTATAGTTACGCCACAATAAGTGTTCTTTTATTTTAAAAATTTAATTGAAATGCCGCTGCTAGAAAAAGCTCTTTATTTGTATCTTTCTTATTCATCCTTTTCAAAATAAATTACTTCATATTCAAGACTGCTTCAATACCTTTATATAACTTTTTGAATTATTCAATACGGAGATTCCATTCGAAAGATATCATGAGTTTAAAAATGTAAGTATTAGAAAAAAGTTGCGTGGTCGCCGCTCGCCCTGCTCGGCTCGGCTTAAGGCGCTGCCTAGCTAGGCAGCGCCTTAAGCGATGTAGGCGTCACTGGGGTACGGGCCGTACCGGAAGGGATGTATTTTGAATTTGCTTAGTAGGTAATCAAACTCAAAAATAAGTTTTTTTAGACACCCGTGCGAAGCCGGGGCGGACCGCTATTTTTCTTGTAAATTCATTAAAGAACAATACAGACCTGCTTATACTCTTAAACAGCTCTTCGTGATGTTCAATCTCCGAATTCAATTGCAACAACTGGTCGATATAAGATTGGATGTCCGTCGTTTTGGCCCTCGGTGTTCTCGACAGGAGGTTTTCTGCTCCTGTCAACCAGATGTCCAATGTCCGCATGCCTGTCGTCAACTCTTTGCGGTGGCGAAGCGCGTCGCCGCCTCTGACATACCTGACATGACATAAAAAAATGATAATATAATATGATATCAATAATATTATAAAATTCTAAACATGCCGTGTCTGTATGTTGAAGCTATTTAAAAAAAATATAACTGGAATAGGCTATATAAACGTTGAAGAACACGGTACAATTTTTTTGAAATGATAACTTCTTATGGGAAGGTAAACTGCTTCGTCACGTAACGCGTTACGGCGCCAGTCTGTCTGGCTTCCCTTTCTCTCACGCATACGGCAGCGGTAGGCAGGCTCCTCCTCTCTCACTCTAACCCACGTGCTATATACATAAAATTAAAGTAATAACCTAAGCTTTTCTCAAGTTAAACAATTTCAATATTAAATAGTTCAACTTAGATTAGTTTAAGTTATCACTTCTGTCGGGCGTCCCGAGACGCACACATTTTTTTAGATTTCTTGTCTGTTTGACGGTTTGTCTGCTTGTTCGGGATTCACTTAAAAACTATTGGGCCGGTTTCGATGCGGTTTCAGCTGATCGAAAGAAAATTCTTAAACTTAAAATCTGCGCTACTTTTATGCTGGGAAGCCCGCGGGATATTTTCTGGGAATTATTTAAAATTGCCAGATTTAGAAAAATCCAATGTGACTTTTCCACTGATCAATAACAAATTTTATGTAATAATATGTGTGATATTTAATTATCCCGGGAATCCCGCAAGTTTCCCGGGAGCGGTTTGTAGTTGTTGACACGGTTTTCACTAAGATGATAGCTTACATTCTTTTTTAAATGCTGTGGTACTTTGTGACCCAGGGAATTCAAGTCGAGCGTGGACGAAGTCGCGGGCATATCCTATAGTGATTATATATAAATGTTTTGTTACTTTTCTTCTTCTTCGTTCTTGTATCACATAATAAAATCTCTTCTTACTAGGAATTCTTCTGAAGACGGCTTTGTGGTCTATTATGTTGTCACGCTTAGTTCAGTAGGTAACAAAGGGAAATTGTTATCATTCAGATGAACAAAAATAAATTATAGCTATTATAATTTTAACAAAAAAAAAACCAACAAGATATTAAATTTAGACAACGTGAGATTAACCTCAAGGGCACTGCAATCTTATCATGAATATTTAAAAAATCTGATTAAGCCTTAATTTTGTGTTGATATTAAGAATTCTTCGAATTCTGTCAAAATTAATACCGACAATATTAAATGTTTATAACAATCTTGTAAAATGGTCAGTTTATTGATTTGATAAATACCATTGCTATCGAAATTATTTCCATAACAAATAGTTTTATAATTGTTCTTTTATCTACTAACCAACTTTATCTTAAAGTATAATCTATTTATAAAATAAGAATAACTCACTTTTCAGCTTCTTCCCAAACACGTTCCCAACGCTCAGTGATCTCAACATACTTCCTCTTTACTTCTGAACTGATTTCGTCTGAACAAGTGGCAGCTAAGAAACCAGCTGCATCTCCCAAAAGCTGGTGTTTTTGCTTCCAAACCGTTAAATCTTGGAAAAATTCTAATTTCTCATCTTCAGACACCCTCAACATATGCTGTGCTTTATCTAACCAAACTATAAATTCATTGACTAATGTATTCCACCTTTCCCAATGAGCAATCACTTCTTCAAGGACACTTCTGGCACATCTTACATCTGAAGCAACTCTTCGCCAAGTCTCTGATACTTCTTTTAGGAACACATCTATCTCTCTTGCTTCAGTTCTATCTACTTCACATACTGTTTTATATTCCTCAGCTACTTGTTTAATATCGACATATGCTCTATCGAATTCTTGGAAGATTTTGTTCTTTGTCACAAAATTATCATAATCATCTAATAAGGCACGTACATGGTCAATGTGACCGTATTTATTAGTCCACGCAGCAAGTTTTGCTTTTGTTAACTCTGTAAACGCTACAATACAACACTTATGTTCCAAGTACTTTAATCTCGCTTTTCTTTGTGGAGCCCTTCGACTGACTGTCTCCAATCTGTCTTTCATATCATGGAGTCTTTCCCCAGGAATTCTGGCTGCGTCTGGAGAGCGTAACGCCGCTTCAAATCTGTCTATAACTTCAGGTAAACCAGCGAAGAACGAGGTGTGTTCTTCTAGTTTCTCACTGATTATTGCTGCAGTTCTTTCATCTAAAGCTGTGGGGATTTCGTCGAAATATAATAAATATTCAGCTCTGGCGAGCCATTCGCCTACGACTCTAAAGTCTCCAGGCAATTCTGAGTCCAAAAGCCACAACCACTTCCTATGCAACCTTTCTAATTCTATCCATAGCGAGACGAGCTCTCGCCATGACTTTGGAGCTATGGCAACTAAGCTTTGTGTGTACATGAGTTTTTCGAGTTTCTGGTATATCGGTTCACGGGCAAGCCGATCGTTTTCTGCTCGTACGTAATCTTCGTAATTGCGGGATAAGGTGCGACTGTCGTATTGTCTCTGAACTATGGTGACTCGTTCTGTCAGCCACATTCTCAGAGATTCGTACTCCTCTTGCACTGCCGCTACAGCGTCCGGGCCTGTTGTCTGTTAAAACAATATTTGAATGAATGATGCATCAAGAAAATACCTTTTGAAAAGATGAACTTATTATGGCTAAAGCTTAAATATTAGAGTTATACTCGTAGATTCATTCGGCAGTTATCCAGTTCAAAATTTACTTTAGACCCGTAATCCACGGAAATTAATGCATAATTAACTATGTTATTGATATTACTTTTGAAAGTCACATTTGACTATTCCTACTATCCAAAGAAATTTCTAGAGAATATTATAACTGTGTTAAGACATTGAGGGTTCAAACAATTTGTATATGTAAAGGTATAATGGAAAACGTGCATTTCACATTAGACTCCTTACCTTAGGTTCAGGATATTTATGCAAGAACTGTGCCACATATGTCATGATGGATCTTTCGTCAGGTTTGTCCACATCCACATCTTCGGCATCGAGCAGTCTGGCGATACCTAATTCTGATTCGGCCAAGTCAAATGCATGTTCTAATCTCTGTCTATTGGTCTTTCTCTTCATCTCTGCCAGGTTGATCAGGTTGGCTTTAATGGCGTCTATAATTGCCAGGAAAGCAACACCATCACGCCATGATGGGCCGAAATCTGTCACTTGAATGTTTGAGTCCCTGGAAAAGAATATTTTGTCAATGCTAAAGGCCGAAAAACTATACAAGTAAATGTTCATACCGAGATTATGACGTGTAAAACGTATTAATTTTCATTAGACATATACGAGTACTAGAAGTATACTATTACATGTTCTCCTGAAACAGGGAGGACCAAATCCAGTGGTAGGTCTTTTCATAATATCAGCTCATAAACTTTTATCTTCAGCCAGTCCCAGAGACGTAGGCCTCCCCAAGTTTGCGCCACATATCCCAGTCTCGTCTTCCTCATCCAGCGACCATGCGCAGGTCGTCAGTTTACCGGGCTGGAGGACGTCCTACGCTACGTTTGCTGAGACATGGTCTTCACTCCAGGGCACGTTTGCTACATCGGCCGTTGGTCCTGCGACAGACGTGACCGGCCACTGCCACTTCAACTTGCTAATTTTGCGAGCTATGTCGGTTATCTTTGTTCTCTTACGGATATCCTCATTTCTGATTTTACCCATAAGAGAAATACTTAACATAGCTCCCTATATCTTATTGGGCGACTTTGAACTTGTGGACCAGTCCCACCGTCAATGTCCATGTCTCAGCACCGTATGTCATGATATGTAGAACGCACAGCTCAAAACTTTCGTTTTTAAGCATTGCGGAATGGTCGACGACAAGACCTGTCGAAGCTTACCGAATGCCGCCCAGTCTAACGGAATCCTCCTAATGACTTCTTCTTCATAGTTCTGCCTACCTACCTGGATTTTTGTCCAAGATATTCCTGCACAACCTCAAGAGGGAAAGTATCGACGTTTACCGGTCTCGGCATGACATGTTCGTTGAACATGACTTACGTCTTGTGCAAATTCATGCCGAGAACGACGCGTCGGGAGGATTCATTAAGGCTGTTCAGCATGTCGGCAAGTTTATGGCAGGAAAGGCTCCAACGTACGCCCACACCGATCCTAGCGCACAAGTGCTTGAGAAAAGACGACAATGTCGTCAGGGGAAGCGGAGGCGAGGGCACTACCATCTCTCTCCTATCTCGTTCGTTGATGTTGATGCACCCACCCACCAATCGTCGTTCATTTCGTTCCAGAGTTTTGCTGCGCAAGACCTAACGCCTCCATCGCGTTGGTGAACAGTTCCTCCAACGTCTCTGCAAAGACGACAATGTCGTCAGGGAAGCGGAGGTGGGCTCGTCGTTGATGTTGATGCCTCGTTCATTTCGTTCCAGAGTTTTGAAGACCTCCTCCATCGCGTTGGTGAACAGTTTTGGGAATACGACATCCCCCTGTCTTACTCCGCGACGTAGGCTTCGTCTCATCGTCTCGTCGACATCTCATTAACATCTCTAGACATCGCATATACTTTAATGGGTTTATATTATTAAAATTACTGTAAAAATATATGGCTTAAGTAAACCCCACGTTTTTATTGGTATACACCTATCATAATTCATTATAACAATATCAGTTTGAAAAGGAAACGGATTTTCAAAAATATATACACATATATATACGTTAAGTTTTTTACCGATATCTGCAATTATACCATAATTATATAACGATATCATGTTCCATCGGTATTTTATTTCGTGCCCTGATTCGGTCATTCAAGTGAGCGCTCTTAGAAAAGAGCGCTGAACTAGAAAGTTGAACTAGTTCACCTGAAAAGTACTATTCGGTTATTAGAACTTTCGATCTTCTTTATTAGCATTGTGCCGTGCAGGAATGGAGAAAGAATATAATTTCCTGCGACCTGGCGGCCTGTCGTAAGAGGCGACAAAATAACCCACATCCAGGTGGTAGGGTATCTGCCCGTCTGGATGGCTACCACCCGTGGTCTAGAGTATGCCGCCATAACAAACTTGAGTTGTGTTCCGGCATTAGTGGCCAGATTCCAGACTACCTCAAAAGAGCAGCAGCACATTTGTAACGCCTTTGGTGTTACAAATCTCCGTAGTCGATAGTAACCGCTTACCATTAGGTGAGCCGTCTCCCTGTCTGCTGAAGTCATGCAATAAAAAACATAGTTTTTAAATAAAAGTAAATAATACATTTGTTTAACATTTAAAATGAATTATGTTATGTGTATGATGTTGCACTCTAACCCCGGTTGTGTTGCCTATCTTAATTGAATACACTTATTATAGTTACTTACCGGCTTTCGGTTTAAATTCAAAACTTTATTCAAACTAAGCTCTATTGGAGAACACATCTTTTGAAGGTCACTTATATAAGTTAAAATTTAAGTCTACTTCAGATTTTATCATACATATTATAATCGCTCTTTAAGGAGACGAAGCAGCAACAAACTTTTTTTTTCAGGCGGGAGAAATGCATTTCGCACATACCGGGTCCTTTGCTAGGGATTAGACCGTTGTCGATCATGGAGGCATTCTACTGAGGGCAATCCAAACAAACAAATGCCCAAGGGCTTATGGTAGGAAAGGCATGAGACTTAGAACGTAGTTACGCCCACGCCGATCCTAGCGCAAAAGTGCCTGAAAGTGCCCCGGGAATCGGAGCAAACTCAGGCAGCAACAAACTTCACCCACTCCGACCAATTTGTTGGTAAAACTGAACAATCTAAAGACAGTTGTATTCAAGGCAACAATACTCACTTAGGCAACGCATTAGCCACCCACTGCAACAACGTTTTTTTTGCACCCTGCTTCCATTTGTCTTCGGCTCGTTGCGTCGGAGTCGCTGCCCCCGATTCGTGTGACATTACGGACGCGCATCGCGAACCGCCCAGATATTCCAGCGCCCGGCTGTTCTCCTCGATCTGATGGCAAGTTTTTCGAATTTATTAGTGTGCAAACATATGATGTTTTATTCTGTCCCATTTCTAAGCAATATACATATATGTGCGTTTGACATTCCTTCACAGAAATTGACCCTTGTCTAGTTCTACACTACGATGATTGATATGTATGATTGTTTTCAAAATCAGTCGATTCCATTTCTGAAAATGAAAATCTAATGATACCACTTTAGTTTTAGTCAAAATCGGCCCCAAGACTCTTTTGAGTGATTGTCACTAATTCGTAGTATAGAATTTGGGCCTAAAGGCACACTTGAAGAATTATATATAAGTTTTATTTTGGGAGTTGGCACCGGGGGCGTGTACGCGCCGGATTGCCCTGCTCCCGTCTCATTGGACCTTCGGCCGTGGTGAGCTTCCCTAAGGAAAGAGTTCCCCCGGCAGCAGATGAGGTCGTTGGCCACCAAGTGGCTAGGCCAAAAGCCCGTGACTCTTGCATGAAGGTAAAAGTCGGAACACTGAGGGGTACTAGGGCCACCCCATCGTGACGAATGTGGTGGTTAGTCCTCAATCTTTTCCTCACGTAAAAAACAATTGCACAGGTTCAGTAAGCGTGGAGATTTATTACGCCTGACAGTGCGTAGTTCAAGAGATTTCTACCTAATGTCCCGAATCATTTTAAAACCACAACTGTTGAAGGCTGTAAAGTGTATGAAAGAGTAACAAAAGAAAATATCTTTAAAAGGAATCATGAACGAAACAATAGTAAAATCATATCTCAACCAATAGCAGTCTTCTATTACCTTTTAGGCCACACTTTACTTCTAAGTAATTAATTTAAAGATAACTAAATCCATTCAGGCAAAACTATTACTATTGTATACAAATGTATGATACAACTAAATAAGGCAGCATGTGGTAAACACCAACCTGAGCTCCTCTATCCTGTGGATCCAATAAATTGAGCGAAGCTTGCGCAAACAAAAGAAGTTCAAGCCAATTAAAATGAGAAAATATAATACTACTAATACTTCTCACTCAAATTTACAAATGAAACATGTCTATCGACTCAATCACTTTATAGTAAAATAAAATTTAAGCTTCAGAGGAATAAAATAGATAGAGTCTCAGGATCTTAGAGTGAAGCAGAGCTCTCAAAGCAAATCCAAGCTCTCAGAGTGAAGCAGAGCTCCCAGAGTGATGTAAAGCTCTCAGAGTGAAGCCAAGTTGTCAGAGTAAAGCCAGGCTTTCAGAGGGAAACCTAGCTCTTTAAAGGAACCTGGGTGGCACTGCAGTGCATTCCGAGAACTTAGTATTAAATAATCCAATCAGTATGGATAAAGGTGGAATAGTTTCTAATGGTGGATTAAGCAAGTTATGGGTTTACTCTGGGGCCGATAATGGATACATTTACTATACCAGGAATCGAACCCGGAACCTCTGCGTTACAATGAGGTAGGCCGGCAACGGCTTAGCCCGCTCAACCACAGAGGCCGTCAATACATTACTATTCACCACACAAACGCAACTCACATGTATAATATATAAATTTATGCACATTAGTCTTAAAAATGCTTAATTTGAACTTTTTGTTCACATTGTTTTATACTGCCAGAACAGAAGATACAATTTCCTGCAACCGGGCAGGCTGTCGTAAGAGGCTACAAATCAACCTGCAGCCAGGTAGTAGGGTGTTTGCCTGACTGGATGGCTACCACCCCTGTTCTAGGGTATACTACCATAACAACCTTGAGTTGTGTTTAAAACATTAGAGGCCAGGTTCCAGTCTCCGTTAAGAGAGCACCAGCGCATTTGTAGCACCTTTGATGTTGCAAATGTACATAGGTGATGGTAGCCACTTTCCATCAAGTGGGCCGTCTGCCTGTCTGCTAAACTCAAGCAATAATTTTTTTTTTAAAACATGGCTCAGTCGATATTTTTATCAGTTTTTCTGAGGCCCTATCACTAATAGGCTGCTATTGGCTGGCCATATAATAAAAATATATCAGAAAATATTTAATTAAAATATAAACACTTTTGCTAATACGGAAGAAAAAGAAGCAGACTGAAAAATGATAAAATCTACACTTGAGAAGTATTTTACTGTAAATTTATAATGTGCATTTTACAGGAAAGACAATAAAATAAGTAAATGCTATTTTTATAGCAACCTATGAGTTCAATTCATTATAATTATAAAATGGTTTTATAGTTTCATTTCAAAACGACTTGCAACTCATAACTTGCTATATAATTATCTTTAATTACAACTCATGTAAAATGCATATTTTAGTAAAATAATTATCTGTAACACAAGTACACATCTAATCATATGTATGTACTTACTAATTTCTGCAATGTACCATAGAAATCTATCTACAAATTTTGTTTAATACAACCATAATTCAAGGTATAAATTGGAATGTGATAAAGAGGACTAAATAATGAAAGACAAATAAAATGAGAAGTTTCATGATAAGACGAATAAGGCTCTATGTTAAAAATGAAACCAAACATAGAAAATCAAGGACAAAGTTCAATATTGTTTGGCATTGCTGGTGGTCACAATGTCAACAGTTCGGGGGTTAAAATAAAGTTTAGTATTGCTTGGCATCGCTGATGGCCACAATGTCAACAGTTCAGGGGTTCAAATAGGTTAAGTATTGTTTGGCATCACCGGTGGCCAGGATGTTAACAGTTCAGGGGTTCAAATAAAGCTCAGTATTGTTTGGCATAGCTGGTGGCCACAATGTCAACAGTTCAGGGGTTCAAATAAGTTCAGTATTGTTTGGCATAGCTGGTGGCCACAATGTCAACAGTTCAGGGGTTCAAATAAGTTCAGTATTGTTTGGCATCGCCGGTGGCCAGGATGTTAACAGTTCAGGGGTTCAAATAAAGCTCAGTATTGTTTGGCATAGCTGGTGGCCACAATGTCAACAGTTCAGGGGTTCAAATAAGTTCAGTATTGTTTGGCATAGCTGGTGGCCACAATGTCAACAGTTCAGGGGTTCAAATAAAGTTCAGTATTGTTTGGCATCGCCGGTGGCCACGATGTTAACAGTTCAGGGTTCAAATAAAGTTCAGTATTGTTTGTCAACAGTTCAGGGTTAAAATAAAGTTCAGTATTGTTTGGCATCGCCGGTGGCCACAATGTCAACAGTTCAGGGGTTCAAATAAAGTTCAGCATGTCAACAGTTCAGGGTTAAAATAAAGTTCAGTATTGGCACAATGTCACAATGTCAACAGTTCAGGGGTTCAAATAAAGTTCAGTATTGTTTGGCATCGCCGGGCCACAATGGTTCAGGGGTTCAAATAAAGTTCAGTATTGTTTGTCGCCGTGGCCACAATGTCAACAGTTCAGGGGTTAAAATAAAGTTCAGTATTGTTTTCGGCATCAACAGTTCAGGGTTCAAATAAAGTTCAGTATTGTGGCCACAATGTCAACAGTTCAGGGGTTCAAATAAAGTTCAGTATTGTTTGGCATCGCCGGTGGCCACAATGTCAACAGTTCAGGGGTTAAAATAAAGTTCAGTATTGTTTGGCATCGCCGGTGGCCACAATGTCAACAGTTCAGGGATTAAAATAAAGCTCAATATTGTTTCACATAGCTGGTGGCCACAAAGTCACCAGTTCAGGGGTTCAAATAAGTTCAGTATTGTTTGGCATCACTGATGGCCACAATGTCACAGTTCAGGGATTAAAGGGGTTAAAATAACTATAAAGTATCTTTATCTGTATCTAATACTATAATAAACTGTGAAATTTTTTTACATACTTCACTCTGTGGTATAACATGCTGTAGTAATATATTATACTAATGGATTGTGAACAAAAAGAATGTCATAGTAGAGAACATGCATTTAATTTTTTCTGCCACAACTTTTATTATTAAGACAAATTATGTATAAATTAGCTGTGCCTGCAATTTCATTCCTGTGGGATTGACACTTATCATTGTATTTTGTACAATTAAATATTATAATAATTATAAACATATTGGGTAATATAATTATTAAAATATTCCAATGTGTAACATATATTATTGTAATGTTTCGCTAAAATCTGCTCAGTATTTTACAGTGGTAAGTATTTATACAAAAATTGTATAAAAGGATTAGCAGGAACATCAAGACAGACGAAAAATTTAAAAATAGATATTTTGATATAAATACCGTATATACTTTCATATGCATTTAGTAAAAAGCTGTTAATTTTACATTACAAACATACTTCAATTTTATTTATCTGTATAGATGAATGTATAATATTTAACAAGTGACTTATATTAAAACGATCTTTATAATAACATCCAATTTATATAATGTATACTATGTGATCTATAATATAATGAACAAAATAAGTTTTTGCTAAAAAAAAAGTTCTTTCTTCAGTTTTTTTACATAAATCTTTTTTCTCATGTACCTACTTTCGTGTACTCCGCGGGATATTTTGATACACAGTACAATTACAAATAATGGTATTAATCAAATTTTCTTCCACATAGTAATTAGTCCTAAAACATAATAAAATAACATGAAAACTATGGAGAGTAGAGACACTCTTTTTAACGAAAACATAAACAAATACGTAAAACATATTTTTGTTTACTATTTTACTTATAGTTTTTTGTAGTTTATGGCTTGGCAACTAGGTTTTAACCCAATATTTTATTTGTGCTCTGTTAAAGAGGCCCATTCACTATCATGCAGTACAGTCCTAGTAATACGCAGCGGACTGCCATGCGGGATACTGAATGGGCCCCTTTAGAGATGAGTAACTACTGTAAAAACATCTCAAATATTTATTCATCATAAAACAGCCACGTCTAAGTTGTCTATCAACTCACCAGCTGGCTAAAGATAATTGACAAGTTTATAGCTTAGCCATCAACCGTTGTCGGCTGTCTGTTGAAGAGTCATTCACCCATTAGCCAAATAGCTATGACAGGTTTTTTAGCCGGCTATTGAACCACTAATAGCCGGATGGATAACTTTATAAAATTTTGGTTGGTTACCCATTCTTGTTAAATAATGCCACTAATCTCCCAGTATGATATAGGTATTCAATATATTTGCGGCTCTTTGCCACAAATCGACAAAGGCAGGTAAAAGTATCGGATCCATACAGCCTTGTCACATGTATAATTTTCAATATATACATGACCGCTCCCTATATCTTACTATTGATTGATTTGCCTTACCATCGGTTGAATTTTTAGTATGCAGTCTATGTCAAATTTTAACCCATACAATTAAATTGTAGTGATCGATTTTAGCATGTTTATCCGTCTATTTATAAGTTTGCCTCGAATAGGCTCCGAGGCACAAAACCAAAAAATCTCAAAATTATGTTACATTTCTATATCTTGTAAGGTTAAGAAGATAATATGAATATAAATATTTGTAATCCTACATGAACGCAATGCGGGCACAGCACCAGCACCTAGTTAATTATAATAAAAGTATTTACTTTTAATTTAAATATAATTAAATGTATTTAATTGTAGTCAAAGTAACTAGATATTTAGTTACTTTAATTCTCCTCTTAAAACAAAATATTCATAATAATGTTCACAATCCATCTCCAAAGCAATATTTTTTTTGTTTTGCTGAAGAATACATTTTCACATCCGCACAGTTCTCAGCGGAGCTTTTAAACAGAGGGATATATGTGGCTCCCAGAGGTCAACTTTGCACAAAACTTCAATAAATAAGTTGCGTTGTGAGTTGTGAGATGCCAGCCGCCATACCCACAAAATTACCTACATCTTGGCGAGGCGCCATAGGATCTAGAGTCTGCCCAGCGACTCATGACACATTTTTTTTTTTTTTAATGGCATTCATATACATAAAACATGTTCGACTGTGGTACAGAAACCTCATGGGTTTATTCGTGCCATGCTGCAGAGAGTAGTGTACGTTTGAATAGGTACATGAAGTTATGATGTATATTGACATTTTGAAAACAAAATCAAATTTCTGTGAAACATTCATGTGAATTATATTCATAAGATTTGTGTCATCACTTTGTGTTGAGAAAATTCTGGCAATCTATATCTTGAAAAATGCGGTAACGCGTCAGCCAAAAATCAAACTTCATTTAGGTGGCTTCTATTCGGTAATTTTTATCTACATTACATAAACAACATAAAAATTAAATTTTATTATATTACTAGCTGACCCGGCGAACTTCGTACAGCCATATTTTCTGAATTCCTAAAAGACTTTGATTCATAACATAAAAACAAAATCACCAAAATCGTTTTAGGTGATTAGGAGAATTCTAGAACCCGATCTCAGCGCCACCTACCGGATCCAATTGTGAATCTAACCCATCCGGGGATGATTTTGATGATATTTGTTTTGTGTGTTTGAATGGCAAACACACAAAACAAATATCATCAAAATCGGTCCAGCCGTTCAGGAGGAGTTCACTGTCAACACACGTACAGAAGAATTATATATATATATAGATAATAAATTTTGAAAATGATATTACACAATATTAATGTTATATATAAAAACAGGAGCACAGGCAAGGAATTGTTATCATCATCATACAAGTGTTTACTACTGATTTAATAGTAATCATACGCGAAGTTATCATCATGCTAGTATATGGTTCTGATTTAGTCCCAGATCTGCACATGCGAGCGCGATGGTCCACTTTGAGAATTAATACAAAACCTTGTCAGTTTATATATGGTTGATTTGTGGTTTAATTAAATGGCGACAAATTCAACACATCTTATGGAAAATCCGATTTGGTACTTTTGTGTTTACTCGTCTATTCGTTTGACAGTCACGAGTGTTGCCATAGGAAGAATCTGATAGCTTGTAGCACGACTCGCTAGCCAGAATCTACCATAGGTATCTCGTCAAATCAAAGCCGGAAGCAATAAAACCCTGACTCCTACCTGGAAATAGAGGATGATCGTCCATATCAAGCCGAGCACCACCGCCGGCCTTCCGTCCACCAGGTCCGCCGCATTGATGTTCACCAGTTTGATGCGTTTACCAGCAAGGAATCGAAGCGCTGTGTTCGCGTTCGAGAGGAAATGCGGACGTCTGAGGACGCGGCCGCGTTCCATAGGCTGGTGAAAACAATAGATTTTTTATTAATTAAAATAACGACATACAATTTATAATTTTTTATTGTGAAGCTGTCAAACATTGTAGATGACCTACGTATCAGAAAATAGTTACCGTCGCCTATTGACGTTGGCAACACCAGGTGCGAAGCTAACGTGTTGTCAGCCTTTACGAAGGGATAGAAGAAATGGGATAGAATACATGATACACGCACACCAATGGTCTCGATACAAAGGATGCCGAAAACCGCACGAAGTGGAGAAGAAAAAGTAGGAAAACGAACCTTGGCTGAATTGTATGTGTGAAGCGAACGCTCCGAACGCAACTGGGACTTAATGGGATGAGAGAATCAGACAGGAAGAATGGGATATGAAACAGGGGGAAGAGGGTCATCGGAACTCTCAGGCCATTGGTACCTATATTTATACATAGCATTTGAAACATCCGGGACACGGAGTACACTAAGTATATTTTTTTTTATAATCGGCAGACAAATACACATAATGTATATTCCCGAATTAAGCAAGTTACGTTTATGTTATGAGTAATATATACAACGGACTACTCTGGGGCCGATCCCAGACACCCAGACTATAGTAAATACGTTTCCGAAATTTACTATACCAGAAATCGAACCCGAAGCCTCTGCGTTGCAGTGAGGTAGGCCGGCAAATGTTTAGCCCGCTCAATCCTATTTATTATATTTGTACTATGGTTGTCAGCGTTCGTCGAATTTAACAAAAGATAGAGTAAATAAAAAACAAAGTGATAGGATAAATCAAAAAAAAAAAACAAAAATCTGGAAATCCAACGATTTATCGTTATTTAAATACATTTCACAAATTCAGTAAAGAAAGAGTAAATAAACTCTTTTATGCTATCAATTTTACGTGCTTGTTGATTGAAACAAATTAAATAAAGATTGAAAAGTAAGAGAAAGTGTTTTTTTGTCTCTTTTCCTTACATTTATTTCAATCAAATTATTAAAATATAAAAAAAACCTTATAAGAATTATTTGAGTACCTAATTTAGGTGTAAGAAGTATTCAATAAAATTTTAAAATCAATAACAACCACGCGTGGCGCCATATTTAGGAAAGATAAGGTTTTTGGTAGGCGATTTCATGTTATGTTCTCATTTTTCTCCTCGAGACGTATAAAAGTTCGTCCGAATTCTTCTGCTATTGCGTGGCGAAGTGATGAACTATTTTGGTTTTCCTTTGGTACTTCTTGTGATAATAATGTAAAATTCACTTGAAGACAGTCAAAACTTACCAATTTCTCCCCGGAGAGCACTTCAAGCAGCGCAAGCAGTTTCGTGCCATCGCGTAGGTCGTAGATCAAGTCGTCGATGCGCAGTGGCGGAATGCGCTATAAAAATAAGTGTTATTAGTATTAAATATCCTATCTATTTGTATATATATATATATATATATATATATATATATATATATATATATATAAATCATTGCTTGAACCAGTGACTGACTAAGTGACTAAATCATCCTTACGTAATTAATTCATGGCCCCTTTCTATGCTGTTGGTGCGCACTAAGGATTTTTGAAAATTCAACCATTAAGGGAGTGAAAAAGGGGGTGAAAGTTTGTATGATAATCCGCCATTTTCAAAGTAAGAAGCTCCAGGTTTTGTATACCGGCTTGTGGTTAGAAATAAATTCATACGAATATCGGCGTTTTTGGAAATTATACCCATAAGGTGGTGAAAATGGGCCTACCTGTTATTTTTTTGATTACTCCAAACTATGATAATTTTTAATCTACGCGAGCGAACCCGCGGGCAACAGCTAAATAACATTACGCTATTAATTATATCCAATTATATCCATAAATTTGCAATAGTTACGTGGGTTTTTTCAACAAAATCTCAATAGCCGCACCAAGTTAAAAAATTAGTAAAGCAACGTTTGTGCGAGAAAGCTTATTGGGAATATCCGAATGGGAATAAAGCGATCGTCACCAAGCTCTTTAAGTAATTATTTATAAAAATTACTTTGATAAACATCGTATTAGTATGAACTGCATTTTTTTACAACTACATTTTGAAGTAAAGATACTGCTGGGGAGTTTGTTGCGCCGCTTCTTCTCCTTTAACGGTAAGTAAGTGAAATAATCGCATAATCAAGCGACCAAACAAACAAACCAAACACAGAGCTTATTACAATATATTCTAAAATTATTTTAAAAATTAAACTACAATATAAGAAAGAAACCTAAAATTAAATACTAGAACTAAATAAAAAAGAGGGCATAATTATAGATAAAATACTGGCCCCAAACCACTGTCACTTATATATTTAATACTATTAATATTTTGAAATAAATGCATTCATTTTCATTATATACTAGCTCCTGCCCGCGACTTCGTCCGCGTGGAAAGTTTTTATAACTTACCCTCGAGAATTCTTTAATTTTTCGGGATCAAAAGTATACCATATGTTGACCAGGGATATAAGCTACCATCATACAAAGTTTCATTTAAATCCGTCCAGTCGTTTCGGAGAATAGCCGGTATAAATAGACAGACAAACAGAGAAACAAAAAATTTGAAAAAATCGAAGTTAGTTCTATTTCACTTTTTACATCCCCCTGACTCGGTTTTTAGCATTTTATTTTTCATTGTACAAAAATTCGACCTCTAAGGTTATATTATATGCATATAGATTATATTATACCTTCGACAAATGTGAATTGATCCAGTTGACGAATGTTTTCTTCTGTACTCTTTCTTGTTCATCTGTAACAAGCAAATAAATAATCTTAAAACGTCTTATAATTAAACAAACGTTATTTTACATCTAAACTTGCATCATGACAACATTACTGTTGGCAAAGAGAGCTGACGTTCATTGGAATACATGACTCAGTTGATTCACATGCCATTAGGTCACGAAGACTGTTAGGTCTCTTTTCATTCCATTTAACTTACGACGAGTACAGTTTCGTGTTTTGTTTTGTTGAAACAAGGATTCTGAGACAAGTAAATTTTATTGGCGACTGTTTTAACGCTTTATTTATCCCTTAGGTACTAACAACTTCCGAGCAGTACATATTATCTTCTGAACTTAGGTATTAGGTTAGAAAATATTTATCGATTCATTCCTAGGGCCGTGAATAGGAGACAAAAAATGCGAAAGTAACTCTGTCTACTACGTTTTCACAGAAAGACCATAGCACCAATTTTACTGATATTTAGTTATGTAGTCTCGTTATGAAGAATGGACAAGGGATATTTTTTATCCCGCAAATGAGAGTTATTTACGCGGGATGAATCGGAATTTTATGGTGGCAAACAGCGCTTAGACAAGAATTTAAAGCAATGTAACTCGTGTCCTAATAACTTGAATGCTTACTCAAAAAAAAATCGGTCCACAATTGACGGAGAAATCGAGTAGCAAACATACAAAAACGTGTGCGTCTCGGGACACCCGACAGAAGTGATAATTTAAACTAATCTAAGTTGAACTATTTAATATTGAAATTGTTTAACTTGAGAAATGCTTAGATTATTACTTAAATTTTATGTATATAGCACGTGGGTTAGAGTGAGAGAGGAGGAGCCTACCTACCGCTGCCGTATGCATGAGAGAAAGGGAAGCCAGACAGACTGGCGCCGTAACGCGTTACGTAACGAGGCGGTTTACCCTCCCATAAGAAGTTATAGTTACTTAGAGAACCTCCTCCTTTTGTAAGTCGGTTAAAAATAAGCCCTAGTGTAACATAAAAACTTTTTTACCTTTACAAAATGTGAAGGGTAGATTTTCTGATAACATTTAGGTGTACATATATAGAAAATGCGTCGTAGCTCAGTGGGTAGCTCCCTTTAGTTATTACTGATCCGAGTGACTAACTCACTCACATAATATCAAACACGCGTTTAAAATGATATAGGTTGAAATTCATGCCGAAAAGCAATGGATTATTTGGCAGTTTTCTAATGTGCATGTCCTTAAAATAATTAAATTATTTTTCTTTAAACAAGCTTTTATTTAAATGCTCTAAAAACAAAACAAAAACAACTCGAAATACATCAAAACCATCATTTTGTTACATTATACAATTTATATAATAGGTTGGGGAAAAAGTCTTTTCGCATATAGTATGTATGAACTTGTAATAAGATCTCTTTGGCTATACTATTTGTATCTGGCTGGTTTTGGTATTATTAAAAAGTTTTAATTTTAAAGAAGACTATTCCAAATTCAAATTAGGAAAATGTGTGATTTTCATTTGTTTTTCTTATTGTTAAAATGAATGAATGTAATGAACAAATTCGATACATTTTAAAATTTTACTACAAAAAAGATAAAAATGCAACACAAGCTGCGAAAAAAAATTGTGATGATTATGGACCTAATGCAGTATCTGTGAGAGTAGCGCAAATTTGGTTTAAGCGTTTTTAATCCGGAAATGTTGATATCAAAGATGCACGTCGCTCTGGTCGCTCTGTTACGGACAAAATTGATGCCATTTTTGAAAAAGTGGAGCAAGATCGGCATATTAGTAGTTACAATGTAGCTGGAGAACTGTGAATTGACCACAAAACGGTTTTGGCGCATTTGAAAAAAGCTGGGTACACAAAAAAGTTCCATATTTGGGTGCCTCATGAGCTCACTGAAAGAAACCTAATGGACCGTGTACTCATTTGTGATTCTCTATTACGACGTAATGAAACCGAACCATTTTTGAAGAAGCCGATAACTGGTGATGAAAAGTGGATCACGTACGACAAGAACGTGCGAAAAAGATCGTGTTCAAAGGCCGGTCAGGCTGTACAGACTGTGGCGAAACCCGGGTTAACTCGCAACAAGGTGATGCTGTGTGTATGGTGGGATTGGAAGGGCATTATTCATTATGAGCTGTTACCGCCAGGCAGGACCATCGATTCTGAACTGTACTGCGAACAACTGATGAGATTAAAGCAAAAAGTTGAGAGAAAGAGGCCGGAATTAATCAACAGAAGGGGTGTGGTTTTTCACCATGATAACGCTAGACCTCACACATCTTTAGCCACTCAGCAAAAATTACGAGAGTTTGGCTGGGAGGTGTTAATGCATCCGCCGTATAGTCCTGACCTTGCACCTTCAGATTTTCACCTGTTTCGGTCTCTGCAGAATTCCTTAGGCAGTGTCCGGTTAACATCACGAGAGGACTGCCAAAACCACTTGTCGCAGTTTTTTGATTAGAAGCGTCAAAATTTGTATAGCAATGGGATCACGTCCCTACCTACAAGATGGCAAAAAGTTATCCAACAAAATGGCACCTACATACTTTAGTCAAATCTAAATAAACTTTATAAAAAAAACCTTTTGAATTTTTATATAAAATGCGAAGAAACTTTTTCCCCAACCTAATATGTACTTTTTTTTATAAGACAATAGTTACTTACATATATAGTCGAATACAATGCAAGAAAACTTAACTTATTTGTATTGTATTCTACCCATAGTTCCTCAAGACTATAGGTAGAATACTGAGCCCAGATCACCGTCTTCTATATGTCAGGTGCCCAGAAGGCTGGCTACGTTTCCTCGCTGGATCGCCATACTGATCCGTTGGTCGAGGTAAGCACCAGCCCTCTGATCACCTGAAGAGTCAATGAGTCGTTTTGATAAATTTTGGTAGAGGCTCGTGGCCTCAGGACCCCACGGTCCAAGCGTCTCGACAGCAAACGGCACAAAGATTATAACTCTCACTGAGGGTTGCATATTTGCGCCGTTCGAGTGATTCAGCTGTTTCCGCCGCCGAACCGACTGATCTAGATGTATTTGGTAAATCGAATGCGGCCAACGTGTCTACGCAAGTCGCATCCCACACCAAAGGCTTGCCACTCTGTCAGGGAATTAGAGTCATTCCGTCAGGACGCCTACCATCGTCACGTGCAATACCGTTCGGCTCCAATAAAGCCGGCACGTTGGCGGTGGCAAGCGCCCTCCGTAAGACATCATTCAAGGCAGCGTGGCGTGACCATCTGCCAGCACTGCGGCGGCAAGAAAGACTGTGGTATCTCGGTATATGTACTTAGTAAAAAAAAATTGTCGCTAGATTTCTTTTACACAGAAAAATCTCTTTTAAACGGATTAATCTTGTGAAGAGCTTTATTATAATGTAACAAAATGGTGGATTTGGCTATACTTCGTATTTCAAATGTATGTTTTTGTTTTCAGAGCATTTAAATAAAAACTTGTTTTTAAAAAGAATTATAAATGATAAAATTATTTTCGCTGCACATTTTTTATCTTACTTTTTTGATGTAAGACTAAAAAATATTGTTGCTTCTTTTTCGTGTTATAAGGAATGAAGAAGCTTGCAAAATTACAAAGTCAAAGTCTAAAGGTTCTAATTTAGCTTGCCAAATTTGACCTTAACAAACTAACTGACAAACATTGCAAGTTGAATAAAAAGCTTGTGCCAAATGCTGACGAAGGAATACACCGTAATGAAACCTGTACATCGGAATAATAAGTAAATTATCAATCAAATATTACCAGAAATGTTTTTCGTACCAATCTGTGCCAGGTCGCACGTTTTTCCATTTCCCAAGTAATTCACAACCGGATGTGCGTGATAGAAAACTGACTTACCCCTCGGGAACTTCACAGTCTTAGGGACTCCTTAGGGGAAGGAATGGATTTTTACCGTTTACTATAAGATAATATTACAATTCCAATTTGCATACACGATATCATATCAGATGTAGACCTTTTCTTTACATAGTATAAAACAAAGTCGCATTCCTCGTCTGTCTTTATATCCGTTAATTCCGTCTAAACCACTTAACGAATTTTGAAGAGATTATACCATCAGTTTCATATTTTTTTACTAAAGGTTTATATATGTATAGACTAGCTGTGCCCGGGACTTCGTCCGCGTGGATTTTTTTGCGGAACCCTAATAAAAAAAGGAGCTAAAGTTATTCTTTATAACATCAGTTTTCTACCAGAGAAAGTCCCGTCAAAATCGGTCCAGCCGTTACAGTGATTAGTCGGAACATCCGACGAACAGACAAAAATTGTTTTTTTTTTTATATAAAGTACTGTGTATACTTTCATATGCGTTTAGTAAAAAGCTGTTATTTTGACATTACAAACAGACACTTCAATTTTAATTATCTGTTATAGATAAAAAGCCCAATATTAGATTTTTATGTGAGTAAATAGAGCTTAATCCCTAAGGCTCGACCCGCAGCGAAGACGCGTGGAAAACTATAGTATAATATAATTAAAGTATAATCTGTTAATTTAGCGTTTTTTAGTTTCATTTTCGATATCGAATGACGGCCTCTGTGGTTGAGCGGCCCAAGTCTTAGCCGGCCGAATTCGCTGGAACGCAAAGGCTCCGGGTTCCTGGCATGGTAAATTTCGGAAAACGATCTTCTATTATTTATTATGATCTGGGTGTCTGGGATCGGCCCCAGAGTGATCCGTTATATCACCCGTAACACAAGCGTAACTTGCTTAGTTTGGGGATATACAATGTGTGTGTTTGTCTGCCAATTATTATTAATAATAAATATATTTCTTTATTTCTAAATCTGCCATATGTACGTTATCTAATTATAAATATTAATTTTTCGGAATCTTACGTTATGCCATTTATTACTGAGCAATTGAAAGAAAATTCTTCCATATTTGAGCGAGGTTTTAAGGACTAAAGGTGTGTGCATATTACATGTCACGGCTGATGGACGCGGCTGACGGGCGTGGCTTATAACGTATCTGGATAAGGATAGTCAATTGAAGTGTGCACATTGTAAGTCGTAAATCGCGGACGTGACCTTGAACGTTCGGACGTTTTAAAGCAATTGTGTTACGGTTACGGTAACAAGTGTGTTACGGTTACGGTAACAAGTGTGTTACGGTTACGGTAACAAGTGTGTTACGGTTCTGGTGTGAACATTGTTCGGACGCGTCCCGTAATGTGTGGGTACCTTAAGGAGGCTCTTATAAAATTACTTTAGTTGATAATAGTCGTTCTACATAAGCATGTATAGGCGGCCATTAGTCAAAGCGAAAGATAGGCCACGTTTACGAGTGCCACACATCGCTCTTTCTGTAACTGTTATCGCCTTCCGGCCCTAAAGGGTCGTTAAGTATGCACTTGTATCGGTATGCGGCTTCTTGGAACCAACATTATACATATATTTACCAACTCCTTATTTCTTTCTTTGTTCCTTCTTCCATATAATGAATAGGAACCGATTTTCATTTATTTTGGCATATAGGTAGAGTTACTTTCTAAGCCAAAGATAATAACAAACTAACGAATAGAGTAGAAAATATATGGAAATAATACATCGTTACGCTAAGTATCTATTAAGTATAGTTATCTGTGCAGGAACGGAGATAGAATACAATTTCCTGCGTTGGGGCGGCCTGTCGTAAGAGGCGACAAAACAACCCACAGCCAGGTGGTAGGGCATTTGCTCAACTGGATGGCTACCGCCCCTGGTCTTGTGTACCGTCTTTAGTGGCCAGGTTCCAGTCTCCCTTTAGAGGGCAGCAGCGCATTTGTACGACCTTTGGTGTTGCAAATTGTCCATAAGCGATGGTAACCGCTTTCCATCAGGTGGCCCGTCTGCCTGTCTGCTGAATTCAAGCTATATAAAAAAGAAATGTTATTCCCATACATTTTTATTGTATTCGTTTAGTGCTAATGCCCTTGTCTAGGGGGCAGAGAGTTCTGACCAAAGTAATGTTTTCCTGACTACGACTTCTTCTGCGTTTGTCCTGAAAATTCGCAATATGGACATAACCGTCTACGAAGTTGGCCCCATGCGTCTGCCCGCCTCCGTGTTGCGTAATCGACTACGACGCGTGTAGTTGTTACTCTCATTAGTTAGTGACTTGAAATTTAGGGTACCTATTCTTATACCTATAGCGTACTTATTCATTTAGCCTATATGTTATTTGATATACATATTATAAGTTATTTCACTGTAAAGTTTTGTGTGTGTTTTGTCCAGTAGATTATGCGTGACAGAATAACAAACATTCATCTATCCTCACAATATAATTAATGTTATATTTAATCAGCACAATTCTATTTAAGATGTATTTACATCGTGTAAGTTAAATAAATAATAAACTTTATTTCCATTAAAAAACAGCTAGGTAACAAACAAACTTTTTAGATTTAGTCCAGAGTAAATGTATCAGTGACTAAAACCGAAAATAAGAAAAATCTTGTATCTTTGGCCTCAACAAACAAGCCTGATAATTAATATTTGCATCTATTAGTTGCATGTGTATGTAATTAGTTAAATTGACAATAAGTCCTTATTGTCGTTTAAATAGACATATACATAAGTACTTAATTGACAATATATTACTTAACTATAAAACAGTCAGACTTTTGATAAGAACTAACTCACTAGTTTCATAAATTCACTAACTACTTAACTAATGTAAATCAGGCTTTAGATTAAAGACCTACTTTGTTTTTGACTCTATTTTACCTACACGTCTAAATAAAAATATTTATAATTACTGATAACACTAATTATTTCTTAAATGAAATGCCTAAGAGTTCAAAAGTTTATAGTCCCACGTTTACTAACTAATTAACTGAAAGCAAATATACTTTTCCAGTCAATATTTACATCTATGTTGTGCACCTAAATTGTAATTTACATATTATCGTTGTAAATAGATGACGAGTAATGTACACTAATTACTAGGTCAGCGTTGCGTTGCTGCGCGTGCCTTGGCGCTGACGTAACCACTGGCGCCCTAATGTCAATGTCGTGTTGACAGGTAAAAGGACGTTTTGTTTTTTTTAACTTATTTTTGCTTGAGTACCATTACCTTTTATAATTTTACTGATCGATAACAAATTTGTGGGATATTTTTATTCACGGGAATCCAGCGGGAATTTCCTGGGAGCGGTTTGTAGTTGTTCAGGTGAATAAAAATTCGCTTACTCTGACAGTTTTCTCTAAAATCATATACATTATTTTTTAAATGCTGTGGTACTTTTTGTTCCGGGAACTTCCCGGGAATTTCAAGATAAGCGTGGGCGAATTCGCGGGCATATCCTAGTAATAAATAATATTCTTCTTCGATGATTTTATTAAGTAAAGTATGATCAGCGAAAAATACAAGGGGATCGAGTATCTATTAACTACACTATAGTTACTTCAACACCCAAATTTTCCTTCCACTTCTTTATGATTCTTCAAAATCAGACTAAAGATATCGCACAAGACTATATTATACTCTGAGTAAAAAATCTAAACTACCATTAAAAACAAATGTTTAATGTAAATCGACCACCGTGAACGTTTTGACTTAAATTTCAATGTCGTTCTTAAATAAAGACGTGAACAACACAAATTCGCACACCTATACAGTGAGATTGAAAAATCTCGTTTAGTTTGCAATCTCACGACTCGCAGCCCGCAGACGCATCAAACGAAATACTGTATCGGTGCCAAGGCCAAGGCTACATCGTAAACAAGTTCATATAATTACATATCCAATCTTTTTTCTCTGGGTTTCATTATAGAAGCTTGTCTCAGTGTGGCCTGAGGAAAAACTATCCTCTTGTTGGCTTTCATTGATCAGGGGCTATCCACAAATTATGTCATATATTAAGGGGCGGGGAGGCGATCGACTAAGGACGCGTTCCTTTAGTATTTCAAAACGCCCAAAATGCTCCGTCAGCCTTTCCACAAGGCGACTGCGGTCGTTGTGGTCGTGGCGAAAACGTCACTAATGACGTCATCATTTTCGATCACACAGCGCTCACAACAACCCATGTCAAGAGGTGTGTCGAGTTGGCGTTGACCACAGAGCATTATTTCTCTCTACCTCTTGACATTGAAAAAGGCTCGACTTTCAAATCAACCAATGATATTTGTGTATTTCGTCGTTTAAGACATCAACGCCCCATAATCCGTTCCACTAGACTTTATGATTGTAACGTCTGTAAGCAAGTGGAACAGGAGAAATGGCGGCCGTGAACGTGGTCGTTGTGAGATCCTTCTGGAACGTAGCCCAAATGTGACATTGTGTGACAAGGATCCTAAATTTCATGACGTCACATTTCAAATGTAATATATTTAAGCTAATTACGTAACTGCTGTTTTAATTGAATAATTTCTTGATGGAAAATTGCAAAATATGCGATGTCACACTAGGGAGGGTGGAGTCTCACAAATGTGACAAGGACGGGAGTGGGATCAAAAAATCATAAAATTCGTGTGACGTAATTTGTAGATGACCCCTCATAGACTAACATCAGGGCTAAGCGTACTTCATTCCGGGAGTTAAGACTTCTTGATATATATTTAAACGAGCTTTTTAAGGATATAAAACAAATAATAAACTTAATATTACATGATTTATAGACAGACATGATAGGACAAAAGAAGATAAGAAATAGTGGTGTCCGAAAAAATTATTTGACATCTAAGGTGCCAGTGCCTAGTTACATGACCTTATTTTAACACACAAAATCAAATTTTAGGGTCGTAAAAAATAATGAAAGTAGTAGACAGTAAAAAGGAGATGAAACGAAAGGTGTGTATTAAAATCGTAGAAGTAAAAATACATCATCTCTACATAATCCCATGGGAAGCGGGCGTGATAACAATCTATATATGCAAAAAATTGTTCTTGTTACGCATATAGCCTCAGCCGGAACAAGACATACTGCGGAGTAGATACTTAGCCTAACTATTATAAATAGAGCATTACCATTAACATCTTAGAAAGGGCCAACCGAATCTGCAATAGAGTATTTCGCCGTGACGGCTATCATCAACGAAACCCACAAGTCACCACGTGGAGCACCCTCCAATATATTCGCCATATCGTTTAGTTGAAGGAGTAAAAATAATTGTAGAAAGTTCAAGTACGAACTTTCACCCTGTTTGAAGCTGTAGAGCACCGATCCGGTTTAGCGACGATCCCGAGCTTACAGACGGTCTAGATTTCTAGATTCTTTCGTATATAGAACAGAAGTTGCCTCTCTAAATGTGTTCTACCGTCTATACAATGAGGAGTGTTTTGATTAATCAATTAAGACGGCGCCATAATCGCACAAGCGCACCGCTCTCCAATAACTGGAACTTCATCTCCATCACGATCTAGACACTTAGCACATGTCTAACTTACAACTCGCTTCTTTTGCCGTGTCTGTGCAAGCTGTAGAAAGGACTACCTCCCGCTGTTTTTCCTCAGCACTACAATATGAACTGCTATTATGTCAATTGACACAGCCAAGACGTAAGTACGTACCATCAAGTAGACCGTTTGTTCGTTTGCCTAAAAGCAAATATAAAAAATAGCAAGACGTAAAAAATACGCTGAGCTTTATTTGCCTTTATTTTTTAATCGACCCAGGTATAACGAGAACTGAACTAACCAGA
This sequence comes from Dendrolimus houi, assembly GCA_039645545.1. Lineage (NCBI taxonomy): Eukaryota > Metazoa > Arthropoda > Insecta > Lepidoptera > Lasiocampidae > Dendrolimus > Dendrolimus houi. The sequence continues at coordinate 21,034,605 of CM077128.1, read as the reverse complement.
GCAAAAAGGATTTATTTAGGTAATTGTTCTCCATCTTAAAGCGCAACATCACTCGACATCGGTGAGACAGAGGTAAAACGCGAAGCTATACAAACGTGAAAAACATGCAGATGAACCCGAGGGAAACAAGTATTTTTTAATAAAGTCAAGAAAGTAATTTAGCCAAATTTTCTCAATTTATTATGGTTGTCTTTTTCGTATAGTAATAACATTCATTCAGTGTCATAACTTGAAACATCCGCCCTCATTTTCCCTATAGCACTGTATAAATCAAAGAAAAAAATATATTTATACAAACAATCTCAACCGCAAGAAGGTGCGATGATCTCACGCCAACCTTGGCACGTATATTGTGTGCGACAAACGCTGCTAATGTACGCTAATGTAATACATATTTTTACGGTACGAGTCAGAAAATCACTTCGAGCTTTTCTAGAGATGGATATTAGTTTAGGATGTGGTAGGAAAGCTTACAGGCCAGACCTTCGGTCTGTGTGCTATGTGGTTGTACAAAGGTAAAAACTATGTAGTATCTTTGAATCAATCTGTTATAGATATTTTTAAAGCTAGAGATGCAAAGACTCTATGTACCAGACAGATCCCGGAGACAAGAAGGGGAGGCAGTGTAAGACTCGGACAATTTCCGGATATCCACTAAAACCAATCTAGTACTCCTTCCATGTGGAGTCAGTGTAGCGGACCACGACCTGCACTAATGGTGTACCTAAGTGCCCAAGCCCCACAGTTCTAACGATATTTATTGCTTCAAGGAGATAATATTATTTTTAAATACAGTATAAACTCTATATAACGACACTGAAAGGACTGTGCATTTTATAGCGTTATAGAGAGTTGTAGTTAAATGGAGAGAAGTCTGTTATTTTTGTCTGACGTCTTTTGCTGCAGCAGTAATTTTGTTGTATTTTTTTAACTTATTCATATCTTTTTTTATTGCAGGAGTTCAGCAGACAGGCAGACGGCCCACTTGATGGAAAGTGGTTACCGTCGCCTATGGACATTTGCAACACCAAAGGTGCTACAAATGCGCTACTGCTCTCTAAAGAAGACTGGAACCTGGTCACTGATGCCGGAATACAACACAAGGTTGTTATGGCGGCATACTCTAGACCTTGCGATATTGAGGCATCTTTATGATAAAGGAAGTACTTAGAAATTTCGGTATGCGTGATGCCGATAGTCGAGTTTATTACGGGCTAGGATAATAATGCGACAAAAGACAGCTGCTCAGCTTTTACTAATTTTGACAACTTAAAAGTTACTTTTTATTACTTAATCGTTGTCGTTATTGACAGTGGCTGTAATGCTATTAAGAATGTATCATTGTATGGAAGACAAGCTAAACCAACCAAAGCCAAGTGATTTCGACGCTTAAGGGAGTTTGTCTTTAAATCTAGTGACGTTAAATGGAGTTTACACGGTACATTATTTTAAAGTAAATTTTAGGAGTTAAGTCACATATTCTATTCGGCTTCTCTGTGCATCAAACATTTCGCATGCATGTAGCACCAAATCTATATATAACCTACTACTATAGTTTCATAACATTTAAGAATAGATGAACATTTCAGGATAACGACTCTTTCGATTCACTCTGAGCTTATTCAGCGTGAAACGTTTAGTCTTAAATGAATAGTGTTTCCTTCCCTCCTCCTATCCCACACCCTCTATTTTATTTAAAGCCTGGAAACGCCTTAGCTTCGCCCATGATGTTGCAAACGTCTATAAGAAAGGACAAACCGCTTTAATTTGAATTTATATAATTATTGAAACTAACAATGAAAAGATTATACAAATAATATACTCTACTACTATACTTTGGGTGGTTGAGTTAACGACCTAATTTAAATTTGATGTGGATGTCAAGAAATCAAGATCAATTTTCAACACCGAGTCATCAAATCAAACAATACACCATTACTTCCTTACTGTTCTGGTTGCCTTTCAATTTTAACCACAACCTTCGGTGTAGTCAAAACATAATTTGAGTAATAGTTTCAGTGGATTACTTTTTGTATTATGTGACCTTGGACCGAATTGGGCCTGAGACCTTGTGGGTCGTTGACCTATTGTATTTAGAGGTCATGTGGCGTTACGGCAATTAAGAATACACGTACGTTGTTTACGAAAATCGTGCTCTCAGCTTGATTTTCTATATATATACCAATTTATGAACTCGTTTCCTAAAAGTCTCACATGACCAAAGGACTGTCCCATATTTAGGACAACGAATCAGCATTACTATAGAGTAGAATACACCTAGCATTTTGAGAACGTTCCCGAGTGTCAATACTAATCCATAAAGACCTAGTAATTTAAGAAAAATGAATCTGATATACATTGTACTTTCAGATACAGTTACTTTGTAGGTTATGGACCCTAAAAAATAGCAAAATTCACAACGCTGACGAAAAAAAATTGGAATAAAATAGAAAGAAAGAAAAACATTTATTTGAACACATTGCGAGACATTATATATTAGGAACAAAAAAGGTTATAAATACGTAACAAACAATGTCTCGCGATGGTACCAAATGGGTGCAGTTCAGCAAATGCCAGACACAAATGTCTGACGCTGGTTTTCAAATGCGCCTGGAACGGACGGATGTCATACTGTTATAATTATATTTATATTATTAATAATAACAGCCCATAAACGGCCCGCTGCTGGGCGACGTCACTGGTATTGGATTAAAATTAAAAAGATAACCAATATAATCAATTTCAAAAACCTTCGGTTTAAATCAGACAAATCTAAAAGAAGTCTGGCAAGCCATCATACGACAACGTGTTTACGACAAAGCAGGTAGATTCACGAAGCGGAACCGATCGCCTTGTTCAACAGGTTGGCCATTGTTCTTCATGTCATAAAATCTTGCAAGTAGGTATTTAATCTTGTAAGACTAACCACATTAATATCTTATGCCACTAAAGTGATACACCAAAAACATTTTCACTCAGCTGAGATCAGAATGTTGAGATGGATGTGTGGTGTTACAAGAATGAACAAGATCTGAAATGAGTCCGTAAGGGCATTTTTGAAAGTTGCATCCGTGGCTGCATAATTGAGAAGAAGAAGAAGACGGTATGGGCATGTAATGTGAAGGGATAAAAGTTGCGTGACAAAGAGAATGTGAAATCGGAAGATTGACGGGTAGAAATCTAGAGGTAGCCCGAAAAGCGATGGATGGTTGTGACAAGGATGCCATGATGATTTATATATATATATATATATAGAAAAGACATATTGTGCCGACCCTAAATAATTCGGAGAAAATGAAAGAAAAGATACTTTAATATATATAGCCACATTTTTTTAAATGCTGGAGTACAGTCGAGGTGTTGGTGTCCTATCTGGTGGAACGTAGTTACCGGTGCAATATACAAGAATCTGTGCTGCCGGTCTCGAACGGGAGACTGGAACTTCGATATTAATGCCGGTACACAATACAAGATTTTTATGGCGGCATCCTATAGAGCAGGGGTGGTAAACAAGTATTGTTTTTAGTATTATAAATGCAAAAGTAACTCTGTCAGTCTGTTACGCTTTCACGGAAAAACCACAGTGACTATATTGCTAAAATATGGTATACATGTAGAGTCAATACCGAGAATGGATATAGAATACTTTTTATACCGGAATACGGAATAGTTCTCACGAGACGGATTAGAATATTTTGGGGGCGAATAGTGCTTAACCCGAAGTTACACAAGTTCACCGCTATCTTTTAATTTCATTAGAAATAGAACAAAAAAATTTGATAAATAAATGAACCTAATTTTTACAATATTGCCGTCAAAGATAAGCGCACAGCTGTCTGTCGTAAGCGCAGTTTATTGTCTTTCCGGATTTAGGAATTCTTTTGTGTTTTTAATTTGTAATTAAGAAAAACTTGCTATTGTTTTATAACCATCATTAGCGTCGAACTAATCCTTATTGTTATTGTTTTCGACTTTGTTAGCCGTTCGCATATGTGCAAATTACAATTTCTCGGAAACTCAGTGCGCGTGGCCATTTTTTTTTGTACTGTGTAGTTGATATAAGACAATGCCCGAATGGAGGGGTGGGCAGTTAAGCGACGACTACGAGACGTGTAAGACGTTTGTAGTACTCTCGATTAGCGATATAGATGACGGACTTTGCGCGTGTTGAATTGCATTGAATCGTGTAGTGTGAACTGGTTGCATCCAGTTTTATTTGTATTTGTTTTATACGTGTTTGTACAGTTCTAATAAATTCTATAGTAATTCCAATGGCATTTTTAATTCGAGTCCTGTAGCTCGTAACAATATTTATTATAAGTGAGGTTCTTAACTTTTTTTTTGAGCCATTCATATTTGAGTACAAGGAGTCATAGAAACCATTATTTATATGTTTAAGCTATTAAAAAGCCACTTAAGACAAATATAGTAACTGTTGTGTTCGTTTATATTTTTAAATTTTCTTTGTACTGTATCTATCAAAATTAAAAGACAAAAATGAATAGTTTAATTTTGGCTATAAATATAAAAAGGAATAACGCCTAGATAAAAATTTAATGCAATGTTACTTGTGTGAGTGATTCATTTCTCTCAAAATTTTATCCGTGCAGGAACGGAGAAAGAATACAATTTCCTGCGTACGGGTGGCCTATCGTAAGAGGTGACAAAACACTTTGCAGCCAGGTAGGGTATTTACCCGTCTGGATGGCTGCCACTCCTGGTCTAGAGTATGCCGCTATAACAACCTCGAGTTGTGTTCCGGTATCAGTGGCCAGGTTCCAGTCTCCCCTCAGACAGCAGCAGCGCATTTGTTGAACCTTTGGTGTTGCAAGTTTCCATAGGTGGATGGTAACTGCTTTCCATCAGGTGGCCCTCTGCCGAACTCGTGCAATAAAAAAAATAAAGTGAATTAATTTTAATTACTTAAGTAAATTGAAAGAAAAAAAAACAATGTTTATTGCCAGGCAATACAGCCGCGTAATGGGCATATACATATATTGCATTATGTCTACTTAACAATCCTAACGGATTCTTAGCTTCATCTTTACCAAGTGTGAAAATTTATATTAGTATAAAAGCATATTATTACAACTGCTTACCAGACATAAACGAAAGATAAGAAATCTTTACGATTCTATAAATAAACCTTTGTGTAATTATTCATTTATGTTGACTTGGGTCCTTGTGAGTTGACCCGGTCGCAATATCTGCAGTGGATTTCTTGGAACATGTTACAAGAGAATGAAAAGTTTCTTGCGCCGCTTCTTCTCTTCGAGCCACAACATGTTGCGAAGCGGTGGTAAATTAGATTAGGCTCCCATAGAGTAAATAATAAACATAAACAAAATTAAAACTAAATAATTAAAATGAACAAGTTGGCGGCAGGCTAAATAAAACTTTAACAATACTCATTGACACTTGACATCTTTGTCTTCCGTGATCACGGCCACTGAAAAGTGGCCGAAATGTTCGAATAAAAATCAAATAAATTACCGCGCTTAAACTGTTAAAACGTAATTTTATTACACGTTACAAATTATATATCTATATATATAATAAAAATGTAGAGGACCAATTTCTGTAAAATGAATAAAATTGCTAAAAACCGAGTCAGGGGGATGTAAGAAGTGAAATAGAACTAATTTAGATTTTTTCAATTTTTTTCGCTGTTTGTACCGGCTAATTTCCGAAACGACTGGACCGATTTAAATAAAATTTTGTATGGTGGTAGCTTATATCCCTGGTCAACATATAGGATACTTTTGATCCCGAAAAATTAAAGAGTTCCCATGGGATAGTTAAAAAACCGCACCACGCGGACGAAGTCGCGGGCATCAGCTAGTATACTATATACAAATAATTTGCTTCTAAATGTATACTCTTTCTTAATGAAACAAACTCTACGGACTCTTGTTCCGTATTTTTTTTAACTCGTATTTAATTTAGAAATATTGGAAATCACAAGCTTATTATTTTAATTGTGTTATTTATTTTGTGTGACATCTAATTTTAGATTTACTAGTGTGTTGAGGTGTGTCTTAATATTAGATTATGCTGCTAATGATATGATCATTATTCTAGTGTGGAATGTAGGTGTTACATGGTAATGTGGTGAGGAGAGTGTAGGTGAGGTGTCGCTTATACCTAGTGTAAGTGGTGTATGCCTGTCCCCTCTGGGTTTTCCCATTTGGGCAGATGGTGCTTTAATTGGGGTTTTTTTTTGGGGCGAGGCCGTACAAATATAGTTTAAATGCAAGGGACATAAATGTTACGTTGCTATAACCAAAAAGTCGTTATAAATGAAATAATAATAATAATAATAAGTGCCGATAGTTGTCACCGTCAACGGTCTTATAGCGACAAGCCTCGACATCTAGAGAAGCTTTCGCTAGGAAGCTGCGTGAAGGGAAGTAGGCAGCACTCTTGGACACGGCACAAATTGTGAGGAGGTTCCTGTCTCTGGAGCCCTAACCACCGATAGTTTGGACCTGAGGCCCCACTGGCGGTGAACTACAAGGTTTTGTATTTTTTAAATTAAATATGTATTTTTTATAAAAGAATAATGTGATCTATTTAAAAAAAAAATAATTTTATATATTTCTTTAAAAAAATGTAATTTTTATGAAAATAAATAAATACCAATAATAATAATAAATCGGCAAACAAACACACACACTGTATATCCCCAAATTAAGCAAGTTACGCTTGTGTTATGGGTAATATACAATGGACCATTCTGGGGCCAATCCCAGACACCCAGACCATAGTAAATAACGGAGAAAATACGTTTCCGAAATTTACTATACCAGGAATCGAACCCGAAGCCTCTGCGTTGCAGTGAGGTAAGCCGGCAAAGGCTTAGCCCGCTCAACCACAGAGGCCGTCTCTATCTATTCTTACTTAACTCAAACACAAAACCTGAGAAATACAAACAGGCCTCACATTAAAAATAAAAGTTGACCTCCACGTTATAAAGGCATGACATCACCGCCGGCCATCAATCTTCCAATCGAGAAATATTTATATAATGTTTATCATAAAACGTTTTGCTTTCGTAATATTTATTCAAAGCTCACTCCGCAGCTACTTCAAGTACTGCGACATAAACAACACATCTAGAGTGATGAGAGCAATTTAACATAACAATCATTTACACTCGCTTCATATTATTAAAATATTTAGGTAGAAAAAAAGTCTAGAATCCGATCCCAGCGCCACCTACCAGTTCCAACTGTGAATGTGAACTTACATCAAAATCGGTAAAGGCATTCTCAAGTTATGCGCGTACATATATCTCTACGATTTATTTTTATTTATATACTAGATTAAAGATTAAAAATGAAAGACGATAACAATTATGCTCCATTAATATTTATATTTCTATAAATTAACGTCATTTTTTTGACAAATAATTATAAATTTAAATTATTTAAGTTGTCTCTTATAATAGGTTATTTTTATTGTGAAATTGGTCAACGGGCAAACGGGCCATCTTAAACGCCCTGTAAACTATCAAACTGTTTGTCAAATTTTACGTGTCTATCAAATCATTTGATCGTATGCAGCTTTTTTTGATGTGTTTGTCAATCAATCTACGTGTTTAATGGCAAATTTGACAAATAAGTTTGAAAGTCACCAGTTTTGTTTGTATAACAAGACCAACAGGGGCAATATTACGAACGAAAAATGTAATGTTACATTTTATAATTTTTCCTCTTTATTTTAACCGTTCTTTTCTCTATCGTGTAATGTTTTTTTCTTATTCTAGTATTAATTTGAAAGCTAAAAACACTTTATCTATATGTATACGCAATATAAGAGTTCGATACGAAACATCACATCATTCATTACAAAGAGCAAATCGCCACTACGGAAACATTTGATAAATATGTTTCACCGTGTAAACTATTGTTTGATGAAAACGTGAATTTTGACAAAAAATGAACGTTTAAAGGGCCCTTAATGCAAAGTGATTACCATCGCCTATAGGCGTTTGCAACACCAGGGGTGACACCAACGCGTTGCCGACCTCTAAGAAATTTTATAACGCCCTTCTTAAAAAACTCCATGTCATAGGACAAAGAGAAAACCGCAGCGGAAAGTTCCCTCCAGATCACTGTTGTACACGGAATTAATGTTCTATGGAACCATTGCGTAATTGAACGTGGGAGCTCAAGAAAATTTGCAGTTGTACTGTTCTACCTAATTCCCCCTACACCACTGCATCTTCGGACGACAAGGCGCTCGTTCTCGTCGTGTCTCGTCTCTGCCATCGTTTCACAGTGAAAACACCACCAGAGCGAACGAAGCGTTTTGCCTCCGCGTTCCTTCTGCGTACGGTAGAGCATGCACTGTCAGAGACTGTCTTCAAGTCTCGAGTGACTAGGTATTTTCGAGGTAAGCGTGCTCCATCTTCGACCGCATCATCGTCGAATATTAGGCGTGACCGTGGTCAAACGCGAACCTATTTATTAAAAAAAATTACATCGGGATGAACATCCCGTCGCTGCCCTAACCACCCAAGTCAAAGTCACGGGACATTAGCCAAACTAACGAACCTTGACCGCTCTATACTAATATGTATAACGTCATGTTTACGATATCTGAAAACAAATTTTACACAGGATAAGTAGATTACGAGTCGCTAACCCAAATAATTAGGTTAATATATGACACGTTACTATGAGGTTTCGAGAGCCTTGTAGGTAATTGCTGTAATTTTTTCATTAATTACTAAGCACATTCTAAATAGCTTTAATTACTTTTAATTAATTAATGAAAATAAAAGTATTGGTTTAATTCTTTCATAACAACAAATTTAAAAAGGAACTTGAAGGCCTATAGCGGCTATTTTCACAGATTTGTGTGACGAACTGACAAGTATCAAACTAAAGTGGACCTTTATGCTATATATTTCAATTACCAGTATTTCTTTTTTTTATATTAGGAAGGTTTACATTCAAATTATAGTAACGACAATATTAGAGATTAAAGTACGATTGGCCAAATTCCTCTTTGATCAGTTGTCTAACATTTTGCATTGAACAGTTCATAAAATTTCGTACACACTCTCAAATTTCATATACACCAATCAAAACTTTTCTGATATATTTAAACTCCAGGAAACAATTACTCCTGTTTACTTGCAATGTGCACTTTGACGATTTATTAAGTCTTTTACTTTTGTATTCTATTCTCGTTTTGTTTACGGATTTTATTGCCGCCTTGCTAAACCGAGACAGGTTACAATAAAACCCCGCCAATTAAAACTGATGTTTTACTTGTGTGCATATCTTTGCGCTGTAGCGAGTTTTTGCCAAGCGATTTTAGCTTTAGTGGGTGATTTATCAACGATTTGGTCCATTGTACAATCTGTACCTTGTTTTTTCTTACAAGACAAAGTTTTGGATATAATTTTAGTTAAATTTTTAGATGATTAACATAAAAAAACATTTCATTGCACAAATCCTATTTGTAATGTAAGAAACTGATCTTTTCACTAAGCGATTCTCCAATAGCGGCTGCTTTAGGCCCTCAGGTTGGTTCTACTTCGCTGGTAGCGAATTGACTTAGACCCAGGTCCTATTTCTTAGCAATTAATTTGCTTTACTATCGGTTAAAATTTGACATAAGCTCCTAGAAGAAAATTCAAAGTTCAACCGATGCCGTAAAGAACTAAAGACTTGTAAGGAGATACGGTATGGCTAGAGGTAAAGACGAAATTAGACGAGTTCAATTCTGCCTTTCAATTTATTTAGAATTGAAACACAAAAATTGAAAAAAAAAGATCGTAATTGTTAAAAAAAAAGGTATACAAATTTTTCGTTTTCATTTAATATTATTTTATTTTATTGTAAAAAGTTCCATATTTTGTTATCTGTAATTTCTGTTAGTTATTTATATTTAACCGTATTTTATACTTACTTTGCAACACAACATGTGCTTGAAAATACTCTATAATTCTATAGAATAAACTCATTACAATGAAATATGAAAAACAGAAATGCAGCCTCTATTTTCGGTATAATATATAATGTTACGAGTTGCAGAACTTGAATTAAATGCCGTTGGAATTATTATAGAATTTATTAGAACTATACAAACACTTATAATACAGGTACAAATATAACTGAATACAACCAGTCCAAACGTAATGCACGATTCAATAACACGCGCAAAGTGCGTCACTAAATAGATTACCGGATGTACACAACTCTTGCTTCGCTTGTGGTTATCGCTCGACTGGTTATCTCTCCATTGAGGCATTGATTTATATGGCACAGATGCAATATGTCTGCCTGACCACGTGGACAGAATTTCTTAGAATCACACCTGGCTAATGACTACCATAATCACAAATTTTAAACACAAAGTAAACAAAAGAAGTCCAAATGCCGAAAAGGTAATAAAATGTCTACAGGTATGCAGGTGTGAATTTGTCTTTTGTCGGCGTCAGGTCGAAACAATAATATAAATTACTTAAATATTAAATTTCATTATGTAATTCATAACCAAAAGAATTCTTATGTACGAATACAAAAGAAAGTTAATATATAATAGTCAAATTACGTAACATTTAAAATATCAATTCCCTACAAGTATATTTCATAACAAACTACTAGAACATGCCAACATTAAAATTTCATAATTTAACCAACGTAAATATGCAATCAGAGTGAGAGTTACTTGTTTATGCTGTTTGCTGTTGAGTCTATTGGCCTCTGGGTCCCCAGGGCCATAAGCAGAGGCGACGTGGGCCATCGTCTACGGCCCCACACTTCGAATATAGGACGAGAAAATTTTTATTCGTCGTAAAACAACAACTAACTCATTTGCGGTAACAGTTACAAGGAACCACCACGGGCCAGTGCTAGCAGTTAGTTTCAATTACTTTTGAAATCCATCTTTTAGCGTTACCATAGGGTCTCGTAAAATGTATGTTGCTCACGTCTTTTTTTTTGTATCACGTATAGGTTCAGGTTTGACCATTATTTCGCTCGATTTGAGGGAAGATATGGTCTAAGATCGAGCACGCTTACCTAGAAGGTACCTATCCACACGAGACTTGAAGACACCCAGGTTGTAGGTTTCGGGAAAAACAGACTCCGGGAGTGAGTTCCACTCCTTTGCGGGGCGCATAATGTTATAATTTAGGTCTTGCTCCGCCAACGCATAATCAACTCCGCAGGTGATCAGAGAACTGGCATCTATCTCGGACAACGAATCAGTATGGCAATCCAGCGGGCGAATGTAGCTACCCTTCTAGGCACCTTAATCATTTCTAATGGCGCAGGGTGTCCTGATCTCAGGGACACTCCTTATCGGCTTGCATCGAGGCGTCACGGCAGATCATACCTATAATTACGGACTGCATGCAGACCGGATGCAGAGGGACGCTGAAAAGTTTATGGCCAGTTTCTATGGCTTACTATTCATTCACTTGGTCTACAATCTACTACTATATAAGATATACTCTATTTCTCTCTATATATATATACTCTTCAATATAAGAACCGGCTATTAGTGGATAGTCTGGCGGTGAGTGCTTGCAAGTTCTTCTATTATCAAAAGATTGTGTGTAGCGGCGGCTGTCGGGAGTCCCATATACATCACGTCGTGGAGAGTCAGCAAAGGAAAGACGTTCCCCGTTAGCCACTACTTCAGTAAGCCTACCAGGTGCCTCCCATGTGCCCGCGCTTGTGGTTAGAAAGAGCGTGAGACTTAGAACGTAATTACGCCCACGCTGATCCTGCGCATCAACGCCTGAGAGTGCCCCGGGAAGCAGAGCAAACTCACTTCTTCAACAAAGTTTAGTTCCATCGCATCCCCAAATGCTAGAGGACCCTTGTAGCGGAATCACGGGAGGAGATTTTGCGCATATCTGCGCCTCCGGACTCCGGAGACCCGACAAACATCTCAATGACTTGCCCTAGGGCCCGAGAATGCGGAAATGCATTCCCCCAGCGTTAACAAAAGAAGATACTTTACCCATAGATGATAGTGACATAAGCTCCGTATTCTACTTATAGTCTTAAGGCATTTTAGGGAGAAAACAATTAATTAATTGGGTTTATTTAAAGTAAGTTTTCTTAATTCTTAACTTTACAATTTCGATGGCCTTTTTGGTCGAATGGGCTAAGCCCTTGCCAGCTTACCTCACTGGAACGCAGAGGCTCCGGGTTCGATTCCCGGCATGGCAAATTTCGTAAACGAACGGTGGGTTATTTACAATGGTCTGAGTTCGGCTCCAGAGTGGCTCGTTGTATATTACCCGTAACACAAGCATGACTTGCTTAGCTTGGAGATATGCAATGTGTTTATGTATATTGTTATATATATGCCGATTGTTATCATTATTAGTAAAAAAAAAAATTATCCGTGCAGGAACGGAGAAAGAATACAAATTCCTGCGTTGGGGCGGCATGCGTAAGAGGCGACAAAACAACCCATAGCCAGGTGGTAGGGCATTTGCCCGACTGGATGGCTACCACCCCTGGTCTAGAGTATGCCGCTATAACAACCTTGAGTTGTGTTCCGGCATTTGTGACCAGGTTCCAGTCTCCCTTAAGAAAGCAGCAGCGCATTTGTAGGACCTTTGGTGTTGCAAATGTCCATAGGCGATGGTAACCGCTTTCCATCAAGTGGGCCGTCTGCCTGTCTGCTGAACTCATGCAATAAAAAAAATATTTAAGCCATTTTAAATATAAATAACTAGCGGCCCGGCGCGGTTTCACCCGCGCTCTGTCCCGCACCCGTGGTATATAGCGTCATTTTATATAGCCTATGCCACTCCCTGATAACGTAGCTTGCTAACAGTAAAAGAATTTTTAAAATCGGTTTAGTAGGTCCAGAGATTACCCCCTACAACGTCATAAACTCACAAACTTTACCTGTTTATAATATTAGTATAGAAGTATAGATAACATTTCATAGTTATTAGGTGAATTAACGTAACTTTAAACATAAGATAAAAATCATATAAATATTACCTAACATCATCCATTATGTATTGTTATGCAAAACTCGCCATATTTATGTTACAATTCAAATTTTCTGACATAACAATGTCTTTTACTCTTATTTTTGTACAAATATATTCAAGTGTGTGTCTGAATAACGTCTCAAAATACACTTATATTAATATTTTATTAATTTTAATAAAATAGTTAAGTCAGCGTGAACCAGAGCGTTAATACTAATCGTAAGATGAACGCACGTGTTGTGTAACACTAATATGTGAAATGACTATTGTATTTTTTTCTTTTTTAATTGCACGAATTCAGCAGACAGGCAGAGGCCCATTTACTTGCAACACTAAAGGGAGACAGGAATCTGGCCACTAATGCTGGAACACAACTCAAAGTTGTTATGGCGGTATACTCTAGACCAGAGGTGGCAGCCATCCACACGGGCAAATACCCTACCACCTGAATAGAATAGAATAATAATGTATTGCAAGAAAAATATGTGTACATAGGTGTTTTGTTGAAATTGTCTCCATACATTTTCCTTATTAGGCTTGTAATTTTCACATCTTATAACTAAAACTAAATGGAAACTAATTTACAATAATAATGAACTTTTAGTATTAAAAACTTCATTGATTTATTATTATGTTATACAGTCGACTCTCGATAATTTGAAACTCAAAGGACCAGATATAAATTTCAAATTGTCAAGAGTTCAAAATAACATGCGTTTACTTATGGAACTTATGCACAGACATTTGTTCTTTCTTGGATTCATTTTAATAGCACAAATTAAACATTAACATGACTCATTAACGTTTGAAAGAAGACTGGAATGCGAACTTACTCATATCTCATTTATGTAAGCAATTGAAAGGTCTGTACATGTATGTAAACAAACGACAGGTAGCGCATGACGAACGCTTCAAATTCTAGATAGTAGGAAAGCCCGGACTACAAATTATCGCACTTTTGCGAGCAAGATAATATTCCTTTAACTTCAAATTACCGAAGGGACCAATTAACATTGATTTTATTCAATTTATCGAGTACTTTTCAAGGGACCGAAAAAAATTTCAAATTATCGAGAGATTCAAATTAACGAGTGTCAAATTATCGAGAGTAGACTGTACTATAATTGTGTATTTTCTTAAGCTGATAATAGACCGTTCAGTTCTGTTTCAATTTGCATGAAATCATATAATGAAACCAATCAGCTGGATTCAATTTCTAGTCATGCTGCTTCTGCTAAATCTCTATAAAAAATAATGCCCAAAAAAGAATATTTTGTCTTCGTACGGGATGATTTGAGAAATTATAAACAATACGGAGGCTCCAAATGAAACCCGGCTTTAATGATTACAGTCACTCAAATGACAAAATGAACTTCCAGAGGCTAATTATGATATTTCAATATCTTGACGAGGCGAAGATATTCAAATTAGGATTCCATTGCGATAGTGTCAAAAATTCGTATTCTACTAAATCCAAAATATCTTCTCGAGGTCGTCGCGGCGGAATATTAATATACAAAAATTGGTGTTACCATTAGCACAAATGTCGTTAGCGGAAATGGATATTGAAAAGTTACCAATAATTTTAAACATTTATTTCGCGAGTTTTCGCGTTTAAAAAATATTTATAAAGATAGAGTAGCGTAACACTAGCACGCCATTGGAATTAACAGAATACCGAAATCACGCAAAATTACGATCGAGACGACAGTGTCCGGCGTTTTTAACAAGATAGTAATAGCAGAATTGGGCCCCAGGTGGCAAAATAGCAGGTTATATAATGTGTATGTAAAATATATACTCGTATGTCTCAAGATCGTAGCAAGTGAAAATCCATCGTCTCTGCCATTTGCCTACCTGTATAGGAAACAGGCTTGATAATATGTATGTGTGTATGTACATAATCTCTAGGTACCTAACCGGCAGAATTACTACCGTTCGCCTGCAACATTCTCTCATGCGATGGTAGCCAATATGCGATCAGCCTTAGATAAGATTCCAACGTCGACGTATTTAACTTGAGTTTATTTAAATTTCTAATTAGAATTTGTCATCGATTTCAATGCTGGTTAAAACCCGTTATTTTGAGACCAGTTTTCTATAGAATAGATTAGATCATACATCAATATTTATTTGTTAAATAACTATTAATTGTCCTTCTAATACGCTAATAATAGTAATAAAAATAGTAATTTATAGTTAATTTGTAATGCTAAAATTAATGATTTTTAGATATAAATGCTTATGACATTACATAAGGCCTGTTACATACGTATACATATATCGTAGGGATTTATCTATACAGTACGGTTTGCGAAGCGGTCATTTTCACTACAATTGTTATTAAATTACTAGTCAGTTGTTATTTTTATTAATGTTACATATATTATTATTACTAGAATTTACCCCGCGGCTGTGCGTCGGGTCAACCTCTAGTGCGTGCTTCATGTTTAATGAGGTTACAACACAGGTTAACATTGTATAAAAATTTTATGTTAGTGCTATTTGCCGCGGAAGTTTCATTTCATTTTATATCGCAAACTATGCCATCTGCCGGATGAATAGTATCTATGCCCATTTTCGGTATTAAAACTACATATCAAACTAAATATCAAATCGACCAAATCGACCAAATCGATCAAATCGACCAAATCGACCAAATCGACCAAATTAACCAAAATGACAAAAATGGCAAATCACAAAAAAACCTATTCTACTTTCTTGGATGAAAAGTATCCTTTGTCCATCCTCGGTATTAAATTTACATATATATATCGAATTTCAGCCAAATCGGTCCAGCAGTGTTTCCGTAAAAGCATAACAATCACAGAGACAAATATATTTTTATTCCGGAAACAAGTATCTTATGTTCATCCTCAGCATCGAAAATGTATATACTGAGTTTCAGCCAAATTGGCCCAGTAGTTTTTCCGTGAAAACAGAACAGAAAGGCAGACAGACAGAGTTACTTTCGCATTTATAATATTAATAGGGATAGAGATTGGTGTCGCCAAGATAAATTGATTATATCTTGATCATTTATATATTTTTTAATTACATTGCTTGTAACTGTTTATATATTTTAGATGTGATACAGCCATGCTGGAAACTTAATTACAGTTCTTAGGGTCGGTTCGATTGGTGTGATACCACACATTCATATGATGTCGATATAATTATGGCGCCGCACAATTAGTCAAGGGAGGTACAAGCCGGTCCAGCCGAACATGAGAACAGTACGCTCACGCCGGTGTGTACGGTGTGTGCCGTCAGCGTGTTTGCCAGCGCCTCAGTAAAAATGTATTCATCCCTTTCCCACATGCCTTCAACGCCGTAAGTGAAAATAGTTCTGATGTACGTATTCTGTAGCTTTTTTTTATTACTGTTCTATAGCTGTAGTTACTGTTATGAATTTTGCATTCAGTTAAAATTTGAAGTCTTATTAAGTTTCTCTTCTTAGTCTTAATACAAATACAAGAAACGATATTCTATGATATTCCTTCAATCGCTTGTTTTTTGGATAACGCAAGAGAATGTCTTTGGACATATCCTCAGGCCTCGGGGGAAGGTTATCCGACTGATATGTGGGACTTTTAGCGACTGATTCTCCACGCTCACTTTGCCGAGGCGAAAGTAGTCGCGATAAACCGGCCGCCGAACTTCCCACTAAACTTAAACCTGCGCCCTTATTCTCATGCTTTACGGGACAAAGAACCACCGTGGGGGTCTCTATCAGTCAGTCAATAGCATTAGCGCTAAACGAATAGAATGAAAATGTACGGGAATGATATAACCTAGCATAGCCTCTAGGGAGACTGGACCGCGGGAGGATAACTTAGCCAATTTGTAGATAGCTTGTTTGGACAATAATTATGGATTTCAATTACGTGAGATATAGATCAAACGCAAACTTGTTAAAGTAAAAAAGATTTTTTGATTGAACCAAACCAAAGATAAAAAATATGCTTTAAATACAAATGAAATTCGTATCGGACATAACACACGAATATAATTTAAAACGACCATACAAAATCTATTTGAAACGCATTGCGTGTAAGCGAATATAATATCCATGCATACGAAACACGGGATAACAAGCTTTAATTCACATACATAAAGATTCATTTTTGTATGGAAAATATATTTGTATGACAAATGTCTGAGGTCACCCTGACACTGGCCGATTTAATTCAATAATTTACATTAAATAAGTCTGGCACGACATTTGTATAGTTCAGTTTAAAGAGTAGATATTTATCAATATGAATGATTTTGTTACAGATTAGATACTGTAATTTTAGGGTACAGTACTCATTTTGAAAACGGAATCCTCATGAAATCGTCACGTCTGTTTGTCGTCATGTGTGTATATCTTTATATGTTACTAGCAGTCGCGGTAGACGTTGTCCTGTCCTGAAAAAATTAAATTCTAGGATCCGATTACAGTGCCGGCTATCGGTTTCATCTAAACAACCCGGGGACCCAGTCAAACACACACAAAAAATTTCATGAAATAGTCATATGGCATGGACATATGGCATCTCAGTTGTTTTGTAGATTTTGATATGTTCTTTAATATTGTAGAACATTTTTTGTTGTATCATCAATAATTTCTGCAGCGCATGCGATGAAAGACATTTTATGGCCAATTTTTTAGTACCTTGGGGTTACATTATTGAAGTTTTGTAGGGATCCCTAATTGTTTCTGGTTATAAATATAGCCTATATTGCTTACGAATAATGTAGCTTTCTAATTGTACATTATCCCTAAGCCTTGCCTCTTCTCTCTAAGGCGTTGCCTTTTTTACTTTTCGATTATACATCAATTTTAAGGTCACGTCACTAATATTTAAGAAAAAAAAGTGTTGACAAACATAACGTTGTCCTGTGTTACTTTTCTATAGAAATAAGGCATGGTGTTTTAATTTGGCATAAATTATTTTGATACTGTTACAAAGTTGGTTCACCTTTATTTATATGAAACTTCAAGGCTTCTTAAAACGGCTTAGCTATACTCCGTGCTTGGTCCGGTCCACTTGGGTGACCTGTAATACAGACTTGCACAAATCTACAATGGGCACCAGTCTCACACAACAGGTATTATATCACTTGTAAATTGTTCGTTTTTTTGTTTTTCTCCTTAGTTTCTTCCAATTTTAAGATTTCTACTTTGAACTAAACCTATGAAGTTACATACCGGAAACATGACAAATCTAATAAATTGTCACCTTCGATCACGCATAAAAGTCGTTAACTAAAATATGTAAAATATTGCCGAAATATTTGAAATATTGCGTTGCTAACAAGGTCTGTTAGCAACGCAGCCGGAAATTCCTATTAGAATATATCATTCCAAAGTGTTATGCATTGAAATAACGCATTCATTTAATACATAGATTATTATAAATAAACCCATTGTCATATAAAAAATATAGGAACATTTATATTTTTTAGTAGGATATGCTCGCGACGCGATAAGTACTAAATATAATAACAACAGCCCATAAACGTCCCACTGCTGGGCTCGGGCCTCCTACTATTGGGGAACGGACGGTATTTCCGCCACGCTTGTCCAAGGCGGCTTGGCAGGTTTAGCTCATCGGTTATCTCGACATGCAAGTTTCATCACGATGTCTTTCTTCGCCGTTGTTAGCACGTGGTAATTGTAACAATATGCACATTAGGTCTAAAAACTGCCAAGTGGTGCATGCGTTCTGGCCAGGATTCGAACTCGCGCCCTTTGAGTCTGGGACGCGTGCGCTAACCGTTACGCTATCACGACTTGTGGTATAAGATAAAAGTATTAAATAAAAACAAACAGTGTTTATAATTAAATAGAGTCTGTAACGACCAGGATAATAATTATATAAAGTCTTTACTATAAATTTCCACCATTTATCTAGCCTATAAACTGAGCTTAGAGCCATAAATAGAACACTGCAAGCTTACAAAAAGCATACTAAGTAAATTCCACTTCCATCTATAGCATTCTTTAGGTTAGAAGCGATTTTAGACTTTATTCAAGATGCAGCAACGCATATTATAATAAAAAGAAAATGGAAAATGCTCATACCTCCCAGTAGCAAGGAGTAGCGATTTTAAACCCTATATATATTAGGTATAAGACATATTATCTCCTCAATTCTAAATATTATTTTCTATTTAGAACTTGCTAACAAGTGGGGTATTGAAATTAGATATGGGTTTATATGTTAATATAATATTACTATGTAAGAAATCATGCAAATATTGTAGTATTAAACTCTTAAGTACAGTTTGGGAAAGGATAGAGGTGTAAGATCAGTTAGAACTTGGCGCCTTTTTGGCTCGGAGCCATCGTTCACAATGCGACCGACGTTAATAAAACGAACCTGGTTTAGTATGAACTAACCAATGAAATTTGATTTCAAAAGCTAATAAGGCGACTTTGGGACACCAGGCTGGAACAAAGTTTCGAAGGCCATCCGAGGTCATCGGAGGTCATCCAAGGCCATCGGTGGTCATCGGATATCATCAAAGAAATAGTATAGTAATAAAGGCAATAACAATAATAATCGGCAGACAAACACACAATCCCCAAATTAAGCAGGTTACACTTGTGTTATGGGTAATATTCAACGAATTAAGCTGGGGGCCGATTCCCAGACACCCAGATTACAGTACACAACGGAGAAAATTCGTTTTCGAAATTTACCATACCAGGAATCGAACCCGGAGCCTCTGCGCTGCAGTGAGGCAGGCCGGCAAAGACTTAGCCCGCTCAACCACATACGCCGTCAATGACAAGACCTACTTTCAAAATAGCGTATAATTCACTAATAGATATTATTTTAGATCTTATTTCATTTCATTAAAGTTCGAATTTGTGTAATAGTATAGTGGTCAGCATTTTTCCTTTCGCTAACACTTTTTTCGTCTAGCCGTCTGTCCGTCGAGTACCGTGCGATAAGGAACGTCGTTCCATTAATTCAAAAACGTATGTGAAAAAGCGGGGAGCGCTAAGAACACCGGTGGATACATTTTATCTGGTAATTTTTGTGGAAACTTGAAGAGTAACATATTGCTGAGCAGCTTTATTTAAAAAATATATATAACTAAGAAAATTTAAACTACATACCTATATTTAGTGAAATGAGTCTTTTTTCTGCTGTACTCAGACAATAACAAAAGAAAAGAATACTTGACACTAGCTAGATACATAAATCGTACGGAGCCATATTTAAAGAGAAATTGAAGAAGTTGACTGACGAAAGAGGCAAAAAGAAATAAAAACATTATGGTCTTTAATTCAAAAATTTCAAATACATAACTCCATTACAAATCTAGGCAACCTAAATGATAATTACAGATCCCTTTGAATACCAAGTGAGGGTAAACACCACAATGTCATTGTATCATCAAAATAAAAAAGTTGCGAAACCGAAGCCACTTGCATATAGGGTTGTCGAATTTCCATCCTTATAGTCGATTTTTATAAACGATATCAAATCAGGAAAATGACACATTTAATTACACACTAAAATTATTTTCTTAGCAAAGAACTGGCACTAAAATACTATAGTGAATAGATATTTACTAGGTAAGCGTGCTCCATCCTACACCGGATCTTAACATCAGTGGCCCAATTCTGCTAATAGTACCTCGTCAAAATTGCCGGACAATATCGTCTCAATAATAGGTTTGTCTAACTTCAGTATTCTGTTAATGCCAATGGTGTGCCAGTGGCCCGCTATAAATATTGGTAAAAAAATTGTTAGAGTTATGGTAGCTTTTCAAAAATCTTTTCGTTTAACGCCATTTCTGCTAATGGTACTACCATTTTTTTACTATTATTCTACCGCGACGATATCGTGAATATTGTGGGTTTAGTAGAATACGAATTGTTGACGCTATCGTCATGGAATGGCACTTCATACGATATTGAAATTGCAGAATTGGGCCCCAGGTGAGATAGCTGTCAAACGCGAACTTATACTATGTTAAAAAAACCAATACCTTACTTTTTAAATATTACAATAAAATAATTTTAATAACCGTTTTAATTATTACGCTATTTAACTTATTAAAGTTATGACGTCATAAGTTACTACTCTCGTACAAAATATAGAAGGCCACGACGTTTTGTGATATGACAAAAACAGACTCCGCTGCCTGGAGTGTCAATTATTCAATAGTGAGAAAATCGAAGCTAAACTTGCATAATGAGGACCAATAATCACATTTAGATTCTCTGTGCAAATAAAAAGAAAATACCGAAGGGCCATTGCAGATATTTAATTTAAAAAAAAAACAGAAATTTCATAATAATCTAGTATTCATTATATATTACTAATCTAAAATATCGGCCAAGTGCTTGTTGAATCACACACGTCAAAGTGTTCTGTAGACGACTATCTACTGTTATCATCATTTGGCTTCAGAACCATTTTTTTTTAATCAAAAACACTTCATGTCTTAAAAACTACTCAACGGACATTGTTTAAACTGATTTTGGTTAAATATATTTTTAAAGCTCTATAACCTCAATTATTTTCAGAATTTTCCAGATCACAGTTTAAAAGTTAGAAGGACGTGGACTTTTTCACGTGGCAGCCCTACAGGCCATGACCAAGCGCCAGTCCGATGAGGTCACTAATGTAGCCGGACAAGGACGGAAATACGCGAGAGTGAAAAGGAAAGTGTTTTCAAATACACGGCTGGACGAATTGGGTAGAGCCTTGAAAAGTTAATAGGCTAACCGGTCAGTGAGTTTCGACGTGTTTTGGTCAGAAATATTTTTAGGTCTAATACTTTATATGTAAGGTTACATGATTAAAGTGGAGACATGTAACTGGTGTGACATATGATAAAGTAATAATACCTCTCAAACTAAAAGGTCACATAATTATATCATATTTTATAAAACGATCGGACACGTTATACGGGTTGTTGGACGACAAGGGATAGACTAAAAACGTCTCCACTAAGCTGAGACGAGAATGTTAAAATAGATGTGCGGTGTTACTAGAATGGGTAAAGTGAGACACAAAAGAAATCCCGTAGATCCATATTTCATTTAAAACAAACGGATA
Organism: Dendrolimus houi; assembly: GCA_039645545.1. Lineage (NCBI taxonomy): Eukaryota > Metazoa > Arthropoda > Insecta > Lepidoptera > Lasiocampidae > Dendrolimus > Dendrolimus houi. The sequence goes on along the minus strand of CM077128.1, from coordinate 21,012,552 downwards.
CATGTAAACCATTTTTTATAGATTTTAAGATATTGATAATTCCTTGTTTGTGTATTTTTGAAATTATCATGTTAATTAAAAACAACCCAAAATTATTTGAAAATTATAGAAGTGCCCGACATATTAATAAGAATAAAATTTGTATGCCTCCACATACCACTGCATTGACATATGACAAAAGCGTGTTTGGGATGGCACCAAGAATATATAATAAGTTACCGTGTAATATAATGCAAGAAAATAATTTTAATATGTTTAAACAAAAACTATTCGAGTGGTAGGTCATATTGTCCAAGAATATTTAAGTGGAGGTAAAAATTAAGAAGATATTGTGTTGTTTTAAATAAAATAAAATATTTATAAGGCACCAAACTAAATATTACATTTTACAGAGATAGGTTAAGTAACATTAATATTGCGATGCTATTGAAGGCCAGCTAAGTAATAAGTTCTCAGTTATATTGTATAAGAACTATGTAACACTTAGTTCGCAATAAAAATGATTTGATTTGATTTGAGAAATGAGTAGACATCAAGTGTCCTATGAAAGTTGCACCCGTGACTGAAATACTGAGAGGAAGAAGATTAAGGTGGTATGGGCATAATGTGGATGAAAGTCTCGTAACAAATAATTGTTAAAGTGGAAGAATGATGGGTATAAATTTAAAGGTTTACCAAATAAGAGACGCATTTGTGGTGTGACATTGTGTGGAAGGAAAAGACCGAAAGAAAGGAAAAATTGTGCCGTCACCAAATAATTCGGATAAGATTAAAGGAAAGAGAGTGAAACTCATTATTAAATGTCACAATATAGATGTAGATTGTATTACCTCGAAACATTCAAACAATAATAAGTAATATAATAAGCTCGGCCCTGACTCCGGGGGCCAAGGCAAGGCTTCCGCCTCCGTGCTTGCCTTAACCAGCCGGCACGGAGTGGAGATCGCTAGAGCTAAGACTCAAGCTCCAGGGGTGGAAGTGATAAATGGCATCACGTCAGAAGTAGCTTCGGTGAACCTGCAGCCCACCTCTCTACACCCCTTAGTTACACACACCCATGTTGCTCCAGTCTTCTATGGCATTTTTTGGGGCCCATGCAGGGAGTGGCGAGTCACCGTCTGCCCATTTTTCCATGTTCCCCGAACATTGCAACGGGCAGACGCCATAGTCCCCATATTCCCAGACCCCTAGTACCAGTAGCAGTTCACCCCAATAGCCCGATACTTTTTATTCTCATTTCCCACAATAGTCCTACACTGGCCAGGGCTTGTCCTTAGGTGCATTACTATATGGTGTAGACAGGGATAATCGCCGGCCAGTATCACGCCACATTTAGATTAAATTCAAGGGGCCTATACGTGTTGGCCTTCCTATGGCCTCACCCAAGCCCTCCAAAAGTCCAGGCCATTCTATGGCCCGCGGTCGTCAAAGAAATATAATAAAAAATAAGAATAAGAAATGTTTACTTGGTGATTATCTCCCACGCAAACCTAACAACGAAAAACACCTCAATCCTACATTTCTATACTGTACGAATAAGTATCCATAGGTGTTCACCTTCAAATTAATCATTAAACAAATAATTCCTATGTATAATTTACCAAATTTCATGGAAATAAGTCCACCTCCAACGCCGCGAAAAACCATTATAAAAAAATTACTGATAAATTCAAAGAGTTCGAAATTTAAACTAAAAAGTGTCCTATTAAGATTTTGTGCTATAATTTAGCTACCAACAACAAAACCCAAATCCTAAAAGCTTTTAGTCAAAACCTGAATATTTATTATCTAGTAAAACGAGTTTTGTCCAAATCAGACAGTATAATAATAGCTGCAAAGCTACATTGTATATGGCTTAATACTTATAAGGTTGTGCCGTAATACATTGTGGCGTCCAAAACAACTTTTTTTGCCAAACACGAAAACAATATTTGACAAATATTTTTCGGTTGTATAGAGCCTAAAAAACTGCTTGGAAATTTTTACTTTAATAATATTTATTATAAACTAGGATATGCCTACGACTTCGTCCACGCTTGACTTGAAATTCCCGAAAAACTAAAAATCGCTTTCGGGAATATTCTAGCGGAAATCCCAGGATAAGAAGTAGCGCAGATTTTAAGCCTAAGAATTTGCTGCCGATCAGCGAAAACCGTGTCGAAATCGACCCAGTAGTTTTTACGTGAATCCTGTACAAACAGACAAAATGACAGACAATATAAAAAAATTGAATGGTATTCTCCATCGTTTATGTAGTATATTCTAGTTGTTTTTTCTTAAATAGCTTTAATGTACAGACACGGCATGATATGCCCACAACTTCATCACACTTGGATTGAAATTCCCACGGGATTTCCGAGACACAAAGTATCGCAGCATTTAATAATAATGTAAGCTGTCGTGTTATTGAAAACTGTGTTGGAATAAGCTAATTTTTATGCACACAAACAACTACAAACCGCGCCCGGAAAAATTCCTGCGGGGTTCCCTGGATTAAAAATATCACAAATTTTATGACATAAAATTAGCTATCAGTGAGTGAAAAAATCACATCGAAATTCGTTTTTTTTTTAAACTGGCCATTTTAAATCATTTCCAGATCAATTCCCGCTGAATTCTTAGGATTAAAAGTAACGCAGATTTTAAGTTTAAGAATATGCTGTCGATCATCGAAAACCGTATCGAAATCAGCCCTGTAGTTTTTACGTGAATCCTGAACAAACAGACAAACCAACAAACAGACAAGAACCGACAATGACAATGTAATTTTAATGTGTAACTCTCATGGTTAGTTCTACCTTCGCTAGATGCCGTTACGTTAGACATTTTTGACATGTTTACAGGCTGCTACGAGATGCATTAATATTTACTATTTCACTAAGTACTTTAAATAGGTTTTTTTTATTGTATGAGTTCAACAGACAGACAGCTGGCCCACCTGATAGAAAGCGGTTACCGTCGTCTACAGACATTTGTAACACCGAAGGTGCTACCAATTGGCTGCGGATCTCTAAAGAGAGACTGGAGCCTGGCCACTAATGCCAGAACACAACTCAAGGTTGTTATGGCGGCATACTTTAAGCCAGGGGTGGTAGCCATCCAGACGGGCAAAGACCCTACCTGCTGTCGGTTGTTTTGTCTTAATTTAAATTATTGTATTCTTCCTCCGTTCCTGCATGGATATGTATTTTCAATCAGAGAAAAATTGTTATTATACAATTATGTTTGTTTCCTGCGAATATAAATGGATATCACGATTAAAAATACAAGGAAAGTTGAACTAGGAAAGCATGATTGTATATTTCCAATGCCGAAAATTTACCCAAAAACTAGACGATTGAAGGTCACCCACTCGTTGGCCAATGCTAGAGGTTGTTTACGTTTCAAATGGCTATTACTAAACCGGAATACGTGTGTTATCTCGCGTGTAGCTAAATAGGGCGAGTGATTTGGTATGGACATTAACAAGCTGATCACGAACAGACGAATTCCTATAAATAAATCTATTTATACATTTTACATGGGTGGAAAACTATTTGTTTCAAACGACATTTAGAGAGAGACTACTAGATGTAATTTTTTCGTCATGTTCTCAGATTAAGAAGCTGAAGTTTAAGCTAATATATTAAAATCTATAGATGTTATTTTTCTTAACTTTTCACGACTATAAGTCATGCGCAGAAGGTTTATCGATAGTCGCCCCTCCCACTTCCTACGACTGGGACCGGGGCTTGTCTAAGTAGTACTAAGAACTAAACTACGTTCTGACTATTTGAAGTGCAGCATTATTTGATTTTTATTCCAACGTTTCGGTTACTTTTTAGTAGCCGTGATCACGGAAGACATGAGATATCATGTGTCAATAAGTAAAGTTAAAATTCTTATTTAGCCTACCACCAACTTGTTCATTTTAATTTATGGTTTTACTCTATGAGAGCTTAATCTAATTTACCACCGCTTCGTAACATGTTGGAGTTGTCCAGAAGAAGTGGCGCAAGAAACTATTTAACAACATGCCCAGGTCTACTAATAATTTTATTAAATGAAATCCAATTTGTTCAATTGAACAAGCTCCAATTGTGTGTGTGTTCCAAACACACAAAAAAGCATCTAAATTGGTTCTGGCGATTAGGAGGATCCAAGAACACACCAGCGCCACCTACCAGTTCCAATTCAATAGTTTAATAGTTATTCGCACACATTTCTACAATTCATTTTTATTTCTATAGATCATAGATAGCTTTCTTTTTCAAAAATTGTACATAGTTGATTAACGGCGTCTTTTTAGTTCATCTGAAACTCAAAATTTTCCAAATATCGTTTAAAACAAATCATCTTACACGTCTATATGTGGATGTATATTCTAGTCGTCGTAGCCTGGGCCTTTTATTGTCTGATTTAGTTGCCTCTTTGCAATTTTGGCAGGAACGAAATCGAAAATAAACGGTTCCTTCTCATTTGGGGTCTGCACAATATGTTTATTTTTTCGCTATTCTGGCATACCTCTATCGCATTTGCAAATCATTACGTTATCTCTCACACAATCCATCCATCTTTTTTGATCAACTTTATTACTTATATCTGTCATCATCAATCAACTGTAACATTACTTCTATTCATATGATTTTCATCCCTCCTCGTTATACGTCCATACGATGTTAAATCTTTTTCCTTTCAATTTTATACTTACAGGTGCATGTTTCACGCGCCTTACAATTCTTCATCTTTTTTTAAACATCCTGCACTTCATCCCCAAATATTGAATTCGTTACCTATATATTTTTTTAGGTCCTCTATTTTAGTTCATACTGCCACAAATTTTCTTAATTCAACAAAATTTTCAAGATTTTCATATGTTTTACGCGAGTCAGTTCCTTTAGTTTCTACTACAATAAATTGTCTTTATAGACCTCTTATAGTACTTCAACTTGGTTACGTGTAAGTAATGTTTTATGGCCGGTTCTCATATCTTACTATTCATTCACGTGCCTTACCATCGGTTGAGTTTTAAAAACATTAATTGGCAAATGAACGGACGGAGGTCATATATATTTTTTCTGCTCCACCTACATTGCCAGATTAGTTAAGAGTTTCTTTTAAGTTAGGTTATCCAGAAGAGATCGCTTTTAGCGATAAGGCCGCATGTTGTTTTGCCAAGAAGTATTGTAATTATGCATTTTGTTTTTGTAATTGTTTATTTTGGTGAGCAATAAAGTGTTATCGAATCTAATTTAATCTAATAAACGGTCCATAAAATATAAGAACAGGACATTAGAATACTAATCCAAATTTTTACAAACCAATACATAGTTAACTGGTTCAAGTTGTATCTTAAAACTGAAAGTTCCAGTTTGACCTAATTGGTTGGAATATTTGAACTTTATCGATTTTAACATTATTAAGGGCACATTAGAAAGGTCGAATCGAACTAGAATCGATTAGACGTGAAAAGTTAAGTGCCGTTTCGGTTTCATGCCAGTTTAATTGCTGTCAGAAATAAGGAGAAAAATACATTCTGAACATTATTAACGATTTACAACATATTTTATATCACATAAGACTAGAAATTTAAAGTCTTTTGTTAGTAATGCTGATTTTAGACTGATTAACTAAAATAAATTAATTAGATTTAAAGACGCAGAACTAAAAGAATACAACGGATTCAATATCATTGAATGAGTCTAGTGTATATTAATATAGATCACTTTGGTTGAATTATCCAATTTGAAAGACAAAAAATGAATAGTCTAATATCGGCTTATGGTAGTTAGCATCGAACTCACCGCATCCAACGGATTCGTTTTGCACAATGGGTTAATTGTATCGGCAGCGATCGGATTTCCCGACGCAACCACCAGCAATCGGCTTGCGGATGCGTCTTTAATTCGGATTTTCTTAGTGAGCGTTTTTTTTTTATTGCAGGAGTTCAGCAGACAGGCAGACGGCCCACTTGATGGAGAGTAGTTACCGTAATAACAAATCCGCTGCTACTCTCTTAAAGGAGACGTGAGTGCGGAGTGTGTTTGTGAGATAATGGCGGAAAGCGAAGAAGAGCAATTTGTCGTAATTGCTTGTTTGTTAGTAGAAGAGAAAGAGAAGCTGAAAATTCCGTCATCGGCACGCATCGCAAAAGTTGCCTCTCGGAGTACAGGCGTCGGCATTGCCGATGAGCAGATCTCATTTTCTCTAAAAATTAATTCATCGCTGAATCCAGGAGGTCAAGTGGATAACATAATGCCTTAAATTCACATGTTGCCAATTATTTTTAGTGCTACAATCTTGAAAATATGTTGAAAACGAGTAGACAACAATAAAAACACCTTTATTATCATGAGGTTGAGTTCTTGACCCTTACGATATGGATAAAATACATCAATTACGAAGACCGCATGGACAAATGACATCATTGTTATAAAAAAAAATCTTAATGTAATAAAACTGTCAAACATACCTATTTTAAGTGTCATGGAGGTTAATAAAGCAGCAAATTTTCCAGTCACTAAGTTTTAAGATATCACGCAAAATCTTCTTACTATTATGGAAAAATATTTCTTCCATGCCATTAGGTGCCACACAAGATATATTTTTGTATACGTTAAAATAGCGATTAAATCTTAAATTCTTCTATTTTATTAATGACTGCATTTAAATAGCCGGTTCCTGTCTTACCAAGTTTTCTTGTGCCTTGTGAGCGTTTAAAATTTGACATACGCTCCATACAAGTAATGTTAAATTTCTACAAATGGTCAAGCAAATGAAGGCCATTTAGTATTATATATGTTACCATTCATTCACTAGCCTCATCGTCGGCTTAATTTTGACATGACCTGTATGAAGCTTACGTAGAATTGTAACCGATAGCAAGACAAATTAACGATTAGTAAGATCTAGGTACAGGCCATGAATGAGTAGTAAGATATAAGAACTGGCCATAAATCAATTCTGAACCTTACTGAGAACCATTTTATATTATGAATGAATCAATTTTAATTTCTATTTAATTTAATTGTCATTTGAGCTCTCTGATTGCGGCAAATGTTACAGATATACGAATTCTGAGAGCTTTGTAAGAATTCGTTCTAATTTTATCTGGGTAAATACTGGTAACTACATAATTATTATAAATTAGCAGCACGTGCGAGTAATGGATACTGTTAATGATTGCAATTTGTTATAACGACTATGCTCACCGATACCCAGTCAAGCTATTACTAGATAAATACAGTATGTTTATACTCCCTAATTTGTTTCTTCTTGGAAATATTGATGTCCCAAGATCAGAGTTGAATGAGATATAAATTACTCATTACTTTAGCAGACTTTGTTCGGCTTACTACCCCGCGATTTCCATGATCAGTTGAAGAATAATTACCATAGAGTACCGTCCTACGAAGGTTCTGTCTACTCTTTCTTCATTGTCATAATCTTATCGATATATGGCGGTTATTATCAGGTCGGCCACTTTCTCATTTTTTCTTCTCCAGTTCGACTAATTTTTGGCATCTCTTATAGTATAATCATCATTATCAACAAACTAACGTTAAATCTAAGCCTCCTAAGGGCTAATTCCTTTGTAATATTTTTCAATTTTGGCATATGATTGATTGCTAAGTTGCCATTAACAACGAAAAACATCTCCAGTAAATCTAATAAAGTGGATGTTCGGAAATTTTCTTTCTAGTATTCCTATACCTATAGAATCACAGTCCATTTAGCTGTTTTAGTTGTTTTTTCTTCTGTTCTTTTTATTCCTATTATGAGATCATTAACACGTATGTTATCGTTAACGATACCAAGCCAGCTTTTCTTAGGCTTACCGCTTCTATCAGGAAACAAGCAACTATATATTGTATCTTTAAATATTTATATCAAAAGACAGGGCGCGACATTTTCTTCATATTTTAACAATGCCGTCATTGGAAAGGCATACGTGACCAGTGCAATGCACTTGCAATTATATGTGTGTGCCTTAGTACTTGTTTCACATTACACCGCTTCTCTATAATCGATATGAATGGTCATAAAATCACTATGTTATGTCTGCAATAAAATGGTCAAGCGCAATTCAAGTGCACGCAAACGGCAGATCGATTTTACGACTGGAAACTTGAAACTATTTAAAACAATTTGTTTAGGAGAAAATATTTACTAATCCAACCTTCTACCAAGTAACTATCCTATTTTTTTGTAACCAGCATGTCACATTATCTAAAGTAAATAACATATATATACTGTAACGACTAATCTCCTTAATTGTCATATATATTAATATATATATAATGTTTTTGAATTGAAATCATAGAACGCCTCCCAAAACAAGAGAAGACAGTATTGTGTCGGGCCGCGAGCAGAACACATCTTATGAAGTGTCTTGATTTCGAATATAAATTTATGCTCTAAACCAGTCCTTCATTTGAAGATATAGATCCCGGTCAGCTCAGAAACCGCTGGTCGTTACAGAAACTATAATATAATATAATAATAATAACAGCCCATCAATGTCCCGATGCTGGTCTCAATTTTCCTTGTATATTATCCATAACACAAGCGTAACTTGCTTAATTTGGGGATATGCAATATCTATGTTTATTTTCCGATTATATTATGTATGTCTTTGAAGACTACGGACCACAAAAATGGCCCGGACTTTTGGAGGGCTTGCGTGGGGTTATGGCTAGGGTTGCCAACCGTACTTTATAATAACGTATCCTACTTTATTTTGGTAAATATACTTTATACTTTTGCATAAAAATAAAGTATGTGAAAATACTATATTTCCAATCTTTACTCTGATGCATAAAATGAAATACTTATATGGATAATTAGTGAACTATTATCGATCCAGATTTCACTGAGAGTTTATTCAGTAATGGATCTAAAATGGCGAGAAGAAAGGAACAGGACATCTATGAATTTAATAAAATATGATTTTTTTGTTTATTTAAATTTAAACTAAGAATGTAAAGATAGCTTCCAAAAATTTAAGGAAAACGAAAACTTGTTAGTGTGTGCTAGAAGCACACAAAAATATTGTCTCCAAGAGAATAAATAAATACAATTTTGAAAAATCCTTTTTTTTTCTCTTCCAAATACTTGATTTTTTCCCTACTTAAAAATGTAATACGTTATTTTCTTCAAAAACAGTTGGCAACCCTAGGTCATGGGAAAGCCAACGCGTAGAGGCCCCTTGACAAATTTAATGTAAATGTGGCGTGACAGTGACCGGCGATTATCCCTGTTTACCCCATATAGTAATGCACCCAAGGACAAGCCCTGGCCAGTGTAGGACTATTGTGGGAAATGAGCACAGAAAATACCGGGCTATTGGAGTGAACTGCTAGTGGTACTAGGGGTCTGGGAATATGGGGACTATGGCGTCTGCCCGTCGCATTGTTCGGGGAACATGGTTAACTGGTCTGCCGATTATTATTATACATAGGTCATCTTAAGTTGCGGGTTTATCACGCTGTTTCTGCTTCACCGTAATTGTAACACGTTAGGTTACATAACTGCCTAAGCAATGCGAGCTTTTATGGCCAGAATTTGAACCCTCGTCCTTTGGAGTTTGGGCCGCGATTCCGTAACCACTAAGCTACCACGGCGTAATTTAAGTAAATAACAACATCCATTAATTGTTTCATTCTTAAAACCATGAAATTGGAATAAACAAACATTCGATATACAGTATATCTGAATATATATATAAATTACGTGTCACGTTGTTTGTCCGCGATGGACTCCTTAACTACTTAACCGATTTTAATCAAATTTGCACACCGTGTGCAGTTTGATCCAACTTGAAAGATAGGATGGGTTTCATTTTAATTTATAATATTTTTTATTTTACTAAGCCACAGCAACGCGTGGCCGGGTCAGCTAGTAATCTATATATTAACACGTGAAGCAAAAACTTTGTACCCCTTTTTACGAAAATTGGGCGGACGGAGGAGTATGAAATTTCGCACACTTATAGTTTATATAGAGAAGAAGAGACGAATGCTATTTTTTTTTAAATTATGCATAAAAATACATTAAATCAATAAAAAAACATTACACACACTACCATGTATTTGACACACACACGCATATATACTCTTTTGTTTATTGTTCAAGTCAAAATAACAGTGTAGCCTTAGCGAAGTCTGTGATTATAGAAGTGACATTAATTACCATTAATTATTATGGTCGAATTTCGACCACGACCGACCACTAGTGTGTACAATTGTACATACACACATTATGTAATGTTGAAAATAAGTTTGAAAGTTGCATGACCAATATACGCAGCTAGTTGTTCTTCGAAATTTAAATAATTGATAGGGTAAATTATAATGTCAAATACGTTGTTACAAAATAAAACATTTAGGGAAATTGCACAATTGTCAGCACCTCGGTACAATGTACAAAAATATTTAAGATTTTTGGTAACCATACAATGACATTATAAGTACAGGAATGGAGAAAGAGTACAATTTTCCTGCGTTGCGGCGGCCTATCGTAAGAGGCGACAAAATAACCCACAGCTAGGTGGCAGGGTATTTGCCCGTTGGGTGGCTATCACCCCTCGAGCCTTTACCCCATTTTGTCGTAAGATTTGGAGCTAAGTATATTGTTTGTTGTAAAAGGTATTTTAAACTATTATTTTGTTTTAAGAGTTTCAGTTTGTAATTCAGTAGAGTCTAGTTTAACTAAAAATGAAAGTCTTAAAACCAAATAAAAGTTTAAAATATCTTTTAATAATATTATGTTATACTGTTAGACATTAATAATATTATTATAAGGGTACAAAATAAAATATATTACGTTTTATTTGATATCTTGAATAAATTGACTAAGGTGCCAACAATGGTACAGTTTACCCTATTTACATATGTTTCACCTATCTTCACTCTACGGACCCAATGGTTCAATTCCAAACGGCACAAACAGAACAATCTCTTATTATATTCTGAAAACTTCAGTTGAGATAAGGCAGAGCTGCCAACCCCTCTATGGAAAATGTAACGTATGTGTCGAAATAAACACATACATAATTAACTACTAAACATAATATTGTACATGTCCATCAACTGTGTTATTTTGTACTTAAATATTTATTTATATAAAATAAATATAACAGAGGTATCATTATAAATATTATTTACGAACTCTCGAAGATAAAGCATGTGCAATTAAACTCAAAGGAGATAACTTTATAACACAGTTTGTCTTTAAAATATTCGTTAGGTCGAGTGTAGTCATTATTATGCAATAATTATAAATACACACATTAATATTTGTATGTACTGTCGATAAAACTATATAATAATGACAAACTTTGACTCATCTTCTATTGATGTTATGATTTTATAGATGACTACATTTTCTCGCGGCTTCGCCACCGGTCAAACCCTACTACGTAACCCTTCTTTATATTCCCAGCAACTTTCAGACAGACATTGTATAAAATTTTTATCTAGGCGCTATTCGCCCCCGAAAGATTTACTTAATTATATATCGTGAACTATCCCATTATCCGGGTTAAAAAGTATTGAATGTGCATTCTGGAAATTGAAACTACATATATGCCAAATTTTAGCCAAAACTGTTCAGAAGTATTGCCGTGAAAGCGTAGCACACAGAGTTACTTTCGCATTTACAATATTATAGTATGGAAGTAGTATATAAGTAAAATCAGTATGTACTGAAAATCAGCGGAGTCAGTAAACCAATAAAGTCGAGAAAGTCAATAAGATAAAAAAATTAATACAGTCAGTAAAGTAAAATAGATTAGAAAATATAAAAAGTACCGAGAAGTACCAAAAAAGTACTGAAGAGTACTGAAAAGTACCGATAAGTACCGTGAAGTACCAAAAAGTATCGAAAAGTACCAAAAGTATCGATAAGTATCGAAAAGTATATATACAAGGCTCAAAGGGCTCAAAAAGCCCAAAAGGTCCAAAGGTCCAAAAGGCCCAAATGTCCCAAAAGTCAAAAAAAATCAAAAATCAGGATTCATTAAGTAGTAATTAGTACTTAGTAGTTAGAGTAATAGGCGCTATCCGAAATCTATCCCATTTTCCGGCATGAAAAAAATACCCTATGTACATTCTCGGTATTGAAACTACACATATGCCGAAAGTATACTTTCAGAATGTACTAAATAATACTCCTTTTGCCTTAATGAAATTATCTGAAAAGCCACGACGAATACCCGTAGATCCGTCTTATTACGCTAGACTAAGTTTTGGGGTGTCCAATCAGCAGTTAAGAGAATTGGGGCACTATCTAAGCCCTCTATTTGGGGCAAAAGTTGAAACTTCGTTAAAGTAAATTGAAAATGTAATCTTCGAGGGTCGTTGAGTAAAAGAGAGTTTTACGTATAGCAGTATTAAATGAAAAGAACGACAATTTGTAATATACAGATATAGCTTTTTCTGCACCCTATGCGTGATACTATAACTGCGGCTTACACAATTACTCTTAATTAATTGATTATTTAATTAATCTTACACATTAGAACGATAGCTTACATTTCTTTTTAAATGCTGTTTCCGGGAATCCCGCGGGAATTTGAAATCAAGCGTGTCAAATAACAATGTCAAAATATAAATATGAAAAAAATCAGGGGGATAATTCGGAGCAGGAGATTTCGAAAATGCAATTTTTAGAATTATTGTCTGTCTGTCTGCCTGGATGTTCCGGCTAATCTCTGAAAAGGCTGGATCAATTTTGATAGACTTTCACTGGCTGATAGCTGATGTTATAAGGAGCACCTAACGCTACGTCTTTTTAGGCTTTCGCAAAAAAAAACCACAAGGACAAAGCCGCCTAAAAGCCTAGTTTCATATAAATTTGATATTAATATATAGTCTCAATGTCATGAAAGGATATAGGATACTTTTTATCTCGGAATATGGGATAATTTTCGCGAGACGAATCATAATTTTCCGGGCGACAAATCCGTGGGGAAAACCTAGTACTCTAAAAATCTTTACATAGTCGAAACCAATTAATAAGAGATTGGTGCTTGAATTAAGTTGAAAATAAACTTGTAGTACAAGTTATTCATGGCCAGCTCCTATATCTTACTATTCATCCGCTTGCCTTACCATTGGTAGAAATTTAACATTCGATCCGTGCAGGAACGGAGAAATAATACAACTTCCTGCGGCCGGAAGACCTGTCGTAAGAGACGACATAACAACTCGCAGCCAGATGGTAGAGCATTTGCCCGTCGGGATGGATACCACCCCTGGTCTAAAGCATGCCGCCATAACAACCTTGAGTGGTGTTCCGGCATTAGTGGCCAGGCTCCAGTCTCCCTTTAGAGAGCAGCAGCGTATTTGTAACACCTTTGATGCTGCGAATGTCCATAGACGATGGTAACCGCTTTCCATCAAGTGGGCTGTCTGCCTGTCTGCTGAACTGATGCATTAAAAAACTTATATGGTACTTAAATTAAGTCAAATTTTAACCAATAATAAGGTATAAGAACGGTTAGTAAAATATAGGAACTGGCCATAAAAAAGATGTATTTAACTTGTAAGACCACATTAAATAACATAGTTACAAAGAGTAGGTAGGTAGGTTAAACAATCGATGTTGAAATTAACTTTATCGGTTAAAACTTACAAACATAACTACAACAAAATAACCCAATGACGAATACATTGATCACATGCTCTATATTATTATGATGTGTTATTACTAAGACGTAATTAATTACTGTCATTTTATCGTTATAGTCCTGTATAGTTAATATAATGAACAAACTCTTAGTACCCCACTCAGAGAACTTGTAATGGCCATCAATTTCAAAGGCGATTAATATTTAATCGATTAAAGAGTTATGATTTTAAATTGTATAGGTTCGCGTTTGGCCTATATTGCGCCAGTGTCAGGTGGAAACGCTTACCAACAAGATATTTATTCGCGTGAGATTTGAAGACGCCTACTTTGTATGTTTCAGGAAAATCAGATGACGATAAAGGGTTACACTCTTTTTTTTGTCAATGCTTGGCGACTGCATTTGCGCACATCCTCAGGCCCCGGGGGAGGCCACCAAGGGGTATGTGGAACTCCCGGCTGCCGGTGTTGCACAGAAGCTTCACATTAGAGCTTGAAAGCACCGACCGCCAGACTACTCACGAAACCTTCCAGCGTCTTTCCGCATCATGAGGAGGCGCCACGCGACCGTCCCTAGGACTAGAACATCCCACGACACTGGGTATGGCTCGCCGGGAGGGTCTCCCGACCTCCCAGTCCCTCTACGTTATCGGGACGAGATGAGCAAAGCGCCGATTTCAAACTCTTGTTCGCTGTCTGCGACAGAGGTCGGCCTGCTCATCCTCCTCCCTTTTTCTTTGGCAGACTCTTTCTGGGATATAACATCCTCGCAGAAGGAGGCCACCGCAACTCTTAAGCGGTTTCTATAATATAATCTATGATAGTTGCACCCGTGATTCAAAAATTGCGAGGAAGATAATTAAGTTGGTATCGTATGGCTATGTAATGAGGAGGGATGGAGGTCATGTGGCAAAAAGTAGGTATTTTAAACTGGAAGATCAATCAATACAAGTGTAAATAGACCAAAAAAGAGATGGATGGTCTGTGTGAAGGATGACTTGATGATTTGTGGTGTCGCACGTGCGTCAGATTAGTGGAGTATAGAAGGAAAAGACCTATTGTGCCGACTTCATAAGATTGGGAAAAGTGAAAGGAAAGAAAACAACAAACAAACGAAATGACGGGTATAGGTACTAATATATAAATAAATCCTCAATCACACCGTTACCTTGTCACCTTTATAAATAGCTCACCTTCCATTATCCGATGTTATTTATAGGGATAATACAAACCGACGTATCGGTGTGAATATTGAATTTTCCGTACATTCTGTAACCTCTATGTTCATTCATGACGTCATTGTACGTGCTATTGTAATTGAGGTGATGTCATACACAATTTTGTGTAATAAATTAACATGAACGGAACTGTATGTAAGAATTGTTGTTGATTTGGTTTGTTGGACGTAATTTGGCCTCTTGGTCACATTTAGCTTTGTTAGATAATTAAAATAATTATAATAGTCGGTGGATAAACACACAAATTCTATATCCTTAAGCTAAGCAAGATACGCTACGTTATGTTATATAGTTATAATATACAACCTTCGAGGGCAGTTTCCAGACACCCAGACTATAGTAGTAAATGACGGAAAATCTGTTCGTGCATTTTTATATATTTATATACAAACTGTCACATCTAATTTTCATATAGATAGGCATTATTATTATCTCTTCAATTTAGCTACGATCCTGTCATACATTTTTCGCTTCATCTATTTTCATTAGCCTCTATACGTCTATTTGAAGTAGTTTATACCAGAACTTTGTCTTTTATACACACTTACAGCCAACATGTAACGTTTGTTCGAGAAGGCTTATTATACGACGAAAGATTGTCTATACTATACCATTGTTTCTCAACTAAGTAAAAAGTTTCGCGTCCCCTTCACTGCAAGATTATAATAATATTTTATTGTAATGAATAGTTTGTTTATCGTTTGATTAAATTGAATCTTTTGTATATATATTTCCTTTTTTGTAACAGACTGCGACCCCCTTTAATACTAAGCTAGATAAGCGCACCGAACGGGAATAATGCGATCACTACCAAGCTCTATCAGTAATTATTCATACAATTTACTTTGTTAAACCTTGTATTAGTACAAAATATATAAACAAGGACCAGATTACGTATATACATACACATAATAAGAGTATGTTACACTGCTATTTCTCCTTTAACAATAACAAAAACTGCATTGGAAGCGGTGGTTGACTCATGACTTTCAATAGATAAGATTCCATATTAATAGATAGATAGATAACACTTTATTGCTCACCAAACACACAATTTCAAAAAAATACACAATTACAATATTGTCATAGTAGGAGCAATGGGCGGCCTTATCGCTTACAGCAATCTCTTCCAGGCAACCTAATTTAAGGAATAGTTTAACCTAATCTGGCGATGTAGGTGGTGCAGATTATGAGGTCTATTCTCTAATTAAACATACTTAAACTACATAGTTTATAAATTAAATACACATACTTAAATTACTTTATAAATTAAATACACACAATAAATCATAGTATAAGAATTAGGCATAATTATTTAAGGAAATGTAGTGTTTTCTGAGTGCGTTCTTAAATGTAGGCGATGTTTTGGCCTCTCTGACAGTAAGAGGCAACGCATTCCAAAGTTTGACAGCCTGCACTGTAAAAGAGTTATCATAAAAGGATGAAGTGTGTGCAAGTGTAGTGAGTTTACGATACGTATGAGTGCGCAAATTGTGGGAAGTAGAGATGCGAAGGAATTCAAAACGTTTCTTAAAGAGGACTACTAGGAATAAGTAATATGTTATAAAGTAGTGTGAGAATGTGAGTATTCCGGCGAAATCGAATAGGGAGCCACTTGAGTATTTCACGAAATTCAGAGACATGGTCATATTTTCGCAAGCCAAATATGAACCTAATGCAAAAATTATTATTATTAATTTTACTATTTATCTATGATTATTCTCAGATTAGCTGCTTCCTATTTGGAGCATATTTGACACAAACCAACAGACTGACAGACAAAATATAAAAAATTGATATTTTTATAGTTTTTAAGCTTTACGTTCTTTATTCTATTATGTTCTTGTTTACGCATACAAGTTTGTAAATCTATTTGTTTTGTGTTCGTTGCTGTATACGTGTATAAATTGTTTATAAATTCGCTTCGTAGCATTAGTTTTTACATTAGCATTTGTTTTCCAATAATACTCGTCATATTTTCTTTGTTTTTTGTGTTTCGTTTTGTCTATCCGTGAGTCACTGTAACGGCCCTAGCAGAAGACCAGCGCTGGTTGAGTCAGCATCGTGCTGAGTTAGGACAGATTTAGAACTTCATTTCACAGTTGTATTGTCTTAATTATAGGTATGTTTTGGTTTATATGTAGTTCTAAATAAATATCTTTTCTTTCTTTCTTTCGTTTTGAAATTATTTTTTTTTTATAAATGCAGAATACTAAACACCACGCAATATATACCAAATATTCAGATTATATCAAATTGGTTCAATTTCACATCCTTTAACTGAACCATATCAAGGTTACTTACAGGATACCTAAATAACTGCACCGATAAAAACCTTGCGCAACAACCAGTTTCTGGGAAGTCGGTTTATAGTGTCTTTTATATTTTTAACCGAATTTGCATTTTATTTTGGTCGTTTTATAATATTTAGAACGAGTTCTTTGGTATTTGTATTTGATTGTTGTTTCTGGCTGGATCAAGCAAAGTAGCTTATGTTTTTAAAGGAATTTTTAGAACACAAATTAAACGAAACATAGAATACGGTCAGCATTTTAGGCACGCTCTCCGTCGACAGCGATTTGGAGTCTATTTTTTACTTATAGATTTATGTTATTTTGTAAGTATTCTTATATTAATACGTGAAGCAAAAACTTTGTACCCCTTTTTACGAAAATTGCGCGGACGGAGGAGTAGGAAATTTCGCATACTTATAGTTTATATAAAGAAGGAGTGCAGAATGCTAATTTTTTTAATTATGCTTAAAAAATATATTAAATCAGTAAAAAAAGCATTACACACACTACCATGCATTTGACACACACACGCATATTATATACTCTTTTGTTTATTGTTCAAGTCAAATTAACAGTGTAGCCTTGGCGAAATCTGTGATTTTTGAAGTTTGAACATTATTAAGGCTCTTATAATTATATATATAATAAAACTTATAATTTAAATTAATTATGGTTGAATTTCGACCATTGGGTGACCACTAGTTCGTATTAATTGTTTAGTTTAATTTTAGTTTATATTAATTTATTTAGAATTTAGTTTATTTTTAATAGTTAATTATATTTTTTAAGTTAGTTTAGTCAATATTATAAAGTTAAATAAAGAGAATGATACCATAAAGTAAATATTTAAAGATAACATTTAAATAATAATAATAATAAAGTATACATAGTACCCATAGTTCTCTCCAAGTATGCATAGTACCCACAGTTCTCTCCACAACAGGCGTTATTCCCAACCATCTTCTCCATAGCCTAAAACTATTAGACCTCAAAGAAACCCTCTACATGACTCTCCAATAAGCCGCAATATTGAATACATGTAGAATAGTCAGAAAATTCTTGCAGATAGACGAAAACGAAATTGCCCCTCATAATAACATACCGTCAACATAAATTTTCCTCACTACACGCTGCATTCACTTGGTTTAGGCCCGTGGATGTGGTTCAAACTAGCCAAAGTGCTAAGAAAAGATTACCTTTCCGAAAAATAATAATAATATCTTTATTTCAGGCAATACTCCCATATGAAGTCACAACACAAAATTAAATACCACACACACAAAATACAATTAAAAGTTATTAAATTAAATTCAAATTCAAATAATATTAATGTAATTTCATGTAACTTGTATTATACATTTACGTTACGGTGCACAGAATGCCAGCTCCTAAAAATAGGGTTGTTGAGGGCATCTGAAAACATGCGGGGAAAAAAAATTAGACAAGTACTAGCTTTGTAAGGAATGACACTCGTCCAGTAAAAAACTTATCTCGTATCATACTCTCCAATCACAGCAGGCGCTACCAGTTCGTTCATTTTTTTTAGCAGACAGCCCACCAAGGGGTCCAATTCTGCTATTACTATATCGCCAAAACTGCTGGACACTCATTTCAATCATATTTTTGCCTGATTTCGGTATTCTGTTAATCCCAATGGTTCGCCCGTGGCACGCCACTCTGTCTTTATAAATATGTATCTTTATCTTTTTTCTTCGCAACGCCAAGATATATGTAATGTATGAAATAGCAGAATTAAGCCCCTGGTGAAAAGCGGTTACCATCTGTTTCAAGTAATCTGTAAGATTTCATATTGAAATTAATACATTCGTATTTATTTTCAAAAGAGAGATGTAAACAGAAGAATAGACAACTAGAGAGATGTTGCCTAAGTAATCACACCCAGACCCTGATGATGCTAAAATTGCACGTAAATAATTTGTGTTGTTGGCTTCATCTGTTTTTATTGCTTTGCATTAAATGTCTGAGCTATTAAAATCCATTAGTCTCTACCAAATTTAATAAGTGGTTTAGATTGTTGGTTACGTCGAAAAAACTCAGTAACTCTATGTACGTCATATTACTTAACATAAACACCTGCTAAAAACGACCTTTACAGAAGACCAATTATAGACGTCAAGTGCAATTATTATCAAAAACTAAATATTTGTACAAGACGATAAAAGATAAGAGGAATATTTTAAATTCTTCAACATAAATAAAAACCTTGTTAAAGAAACATCAACTCATAAGTGTATACCCATTAAAGTAGAATATCATACAAATATTTTCCGATTTACAATAAAATATTAAATAAGTAAAAGTAACTCTTAGCTCAAATCTTACTTCAAGGTACAATTTTATAAAAAAAAATTGTTTGTCGCCTAAATAGGTAAAGTTTTTTAAGTTATCGATGTTTATGCAGTTTTTGATTTCAAGTCATAATGAGCATCTTTGTTGGAAACACTTTTAATTGGTTACCACAGTATTGAGCTTATTATCTTATACTAATATATAAAACTGAAGAGTTTGTTTGTTTGTTTGCTTGAAGTCTGATTTGAAAAATTCTTTCAGTGTTAGGTGGCCCATTTGTCGAGGAAGGCTATAGGCTATATATCGTCACGCTAAGACCAATAGGAGCGGAGCACCAATGAGGAATGTTTCAAAATCGGGAGGTTTTTTAACTTACTTTTTTTTAAACTATTCCACGCGAACGAAGTCGCGGGCAGAAGCTAGTTGTTTAAATGCAGGCATTGAGATAAGAATGTGGAAGGTAATAACGTTTTTTATCTTCTTTCAAAGTTAACTTCTACAATATTTCTAGTAGTCCTGAAATTTATCTTTCCTTCTTCTAAAAACTTCTAAACATAGTAGTTTTATAACTTGCCAATGCTGTCTACATTTGCTTTTGTGGTTTAGTTGGCTAAGCCTTCGTACTCTAGTTCACTGAAATGCAGGGATTCGATTCCTGGTATGGTAAATTTCGTCAACGAATTTTTCGTTATTGTTTACATGGTGTTGGCGGAAGATCTCGATATGCCAGCCTCGATGACATCATCCGCCAAGATCTTGTCAGCGTCGGCGTACCAGCCATCCTAAAGCCAAATGGCTTGGTGCGTGACGATGGCAAGAGGCCGGACGGAATGTTACTTATTCCTTGGAAGATGGAAAGGCCGCTTGTGTGGGACGCAACATGCGTTGACACTTTGGCGGCATCACATCTTCCAATGATTTATTCAGAGGCTGGCAACGCTGCTTCAACAGATGAAGATCTCAAACGGCCCAAATATGGAACCCTAGGAAGGAGGGAAGTCGAAGCTTTAGGTCCATGGGATCCATCGCCATAGGGTTTCTTCATAGAAATTTATAAAAAACTCTGATACCACCCGTGATCAGAAAGAAGGCTGGTTCGTATATCGCGCAAAAAATCCGCATTGCCATGCACCGTGGCAATGCAGCCAACCTCCTGGGCACACCTTCCTCTGGCAGCGATTTGTTACATACGTTGTATTAATTTATTTATAATTTAGATTTTTTGAAATCGATTAGATAGTTAATTGTACTAAATGCTGTATTGTACTAATGGACAAGGTTTTAGAAAAAAGTTTGCTGAAAAATGTGTTTATTATTGGTTTGGGTGCCTGGAAATTGGCCTCAATGTTTTTCGTTATATATTATACTGAATTATCCGAATAAAACAAGCGTAGTCTATTTAATATGTAGGTATTAGAGCTTACCCCGCGTACGCCTCAGGTCAAACCCTAGCCAGTAGCTCTATTTCTTCTTCTTCAGACAATCTCTATCCAGTGCTGGGCGTAGGCCTCCTCAATTACGTGCCATATATCCCGGTCTCCCGTCTTCCTCATCCAGCCCCTGTCGGCGACCTTGCGCAGGTCATCAGACCACCGGGCGGGTCCTACGCTACGTTTGCCGAGACGTGGTCTCCACCCCAGGACTCGTTTGCTCTATCGGCCGTCGGTCCTGCGACAGACGTGACCGGCCCACTGCCACTTCAACTGGCTAATTTTGCAATTAGAATTATATTACTTACAAAAACATATTTTTTATATATATATATATAAACTTTGAGTGAAAAATTATCTAACTGATGATGAAAACCGCTTAAAATTCGTTGTATGGCTTAGAAGTAGGCAACAGATATACAGACAGACGAGGAAAGCGGCATTATTTTAAGTTATTTATATATAAATAACAAGAGTTAAATAATAATAATAATATAGGTAAGAGTTAAAGAACACGATCTCTCCTAATTAACTGATATAAAAGTATATGTATTTTATTCTTAACGAAGTTGATGAGATACGTGATCTCAGAGTAATACATGATTCGAAATTACTGTATGATAAACACATAGACCACATAAGAAAAAATCCAATAAGAAATTAGGTTTTGTCATGAAAGTCAGTTCACAATTTAGTAAAGTCAAGGTCTTAAAGATTTTGTATTGTTCCTTGGTGCGTAGTCTTCTAGAGTACGCGTCACAGGTATGGAATCCAATGTATGATGTGTATGTTAATAGAATCGAATCCATACAACGTAGACTTTTAAGATTTTTAGAGTTTAAATGCAAGGTTAGCGATAATCACTACAAAACTAGATGTCTCAGACATCATATTTTGCTGTTGCACAAAAGGAGACAAATTGCAAATATAGTGATGCTAAGTAAAATTGCACAGTCCAAAATAGACTCGCCTTATTTATTATCTAAAACATGTTTAAAAGTGCCAACAAGACTATTCCGGAATCCAATACAATTGTTTGTCCCTCGGGTATCTAGTAATTATAGGGCAAATTCTTATTTTCATCGTGTGTCAATTAACTATAATCTTTTAGCTGTTATACATGATATAGATTTATTTATTAGTAATCCACAAAATCTTAAGACGGTCCTAGTTAAGCATTGGTCTGAATATTAACAAGTTGCATTCAATAGGTCAGTTTTAAAATTATTAATTTTCTTTTTTAATTTTATCTTTTTAGTTTAATTAATAGAATGTAAAGTATTTATTAACAAGCATTATAGCTATCTATATGTGGAAACAATTAAATGGTTATAGATGTTTAGTAGTATGTATTTAGTTATAAGCTGTTTGTTTTCCGAATAAAATAAAATATATGGATATACTAGGTATGTATAGATATAATTATAGGTGTGTAAGTTTATGTATGTATATCTGTATGTAGTTTATAATGTAATATTTATTTTCAATAAGTACTTTTATGTAATAACTTTAATCTACACAACCCTGTCTCTTGACTTCCTACTCTCGGTAGACCCATAGGTTTGCTGGAAGATTCATCTTTTTAGGGTAAAGCTCGCCTTTGTACATCACTATTATTTCGTAGTTTTATTTGTATTTTGTGTACAATAAAGAATAAAGAAGATAAAGATAAATACATTTGTCTGTCGATTAATTTTAAAAGTAATATTCAATACAAAACCTCCACTTATGGCCGCAAAGCCATTCATGTCATACAGTAATGTATGTAACATTCAAACCGGCATCGTATTTATCATGAGTTAATAAAATAGTTAAGTACTTACTATAAAGATCTCAAGGCTATCAACGTAACCATAACTAATATCGCAATTATAAAATAAGGACATATAAACCAGCAACAAGCCACACCATCTCTGTAAGAGACCTTGAAAACTCTTAGAAATAAGATTTATGTCTAATGTGCTTATAAACGAGTTCTTATTATAGATAGATAGATAGATAACACTTTATTGCTCAGCAAATATACAATTTCAAAAATACACAATTACAATATTGTCATGGTAGAAAGAATAGGCGGCCTTATCGCTTAAAGCAATCTCTTCCAGGCAACCTAAAGGAATAGTTTAAACAAATCCGACGATGTAGGTGGTGCAGATTATTAGGTATATCATAAACAAATATACTTAAACTACATATTTTATAAATTAAATACATAGAAACATATTTAAAAGATATATATATATTAAATATTCTATAGTATAAGACATAGGCATAATTATTTAAGAATAATTTCAGACGGATGTCTATATTAATATAGGGCTACTTGCATTAGGAGCACTAATAGAACAAAAATATATATTGACCCATATAGTCAATCCTCCATTAAAATTAAGGAGCAGCGACTTAATATGCATGAGTATTTCTCAATTGTGCTTATTCGGCCAAATCCGAAACTTTATGAAATCGTAAAAAATACCAAAAGGAGATTCGGAGCCGATTTTGATGCAAAGTCATTACATTTTGGGAAACCAATTTCTCTAGTCAAGTATCAATTTCTTTAACTTTGAAAAAATAACATACTGTATTATTACAGTAGCTAAAAGTGTGATTTTATAAGAATTCAGTTCTAAAAAAGAGATGACGTAATTATTATAGAGATAATTAATACACGATGAGATGGGGCGTACAAATTCTCAAAATATGCCATGCATATAATAATAATACGTAAGCAAAGTAAATACGTCGCTATTTCTTCTCACAAGACTATTTGAAAAATTAGAAAGGAAAACAATATTTGAAGAAATAGCGACGTACTTACATTGCTGATATGTATCTTAAAAATAAAAACACATTTTGAGAATTTGTACGCCGCATTTTCAGCAAACACTGAACTCAGCTTATTGCTGTGCCGACATAATAATAATACCTGACACAACGCTGATTTTCAGTGCATACCTTCCTTTTGGCGTAATATTAGAACGACCCGAATATTTTATGAATTTAATTTAAAAACTATTTAATTTGTAAATAATAATATATACCTAAATAGAAAAACAGTATAAATGTTTTGTTAACTTTATGATTTAAATAAAAAATATAACTCATGCTTGTCTATATTGTAACATGCTTGTGTGTACTTATATTGCGCATAACAACGTGTATCGATTCATCTAATTGAATAAAAAAATCTTTCTTTCATATAATACGAAAGACTTCAATCAGTGTGTCTTTCTTGCCACGACGTACGGTGCCAAGACATGATGGTGGTATCCTTAAAAAACTCGCTCAGCGTTCTATGGAGCGAGTCACATAATATGTTATGAGTTTCACTTAGTAATAAAATTCGAAATGAGGATAGGTAAGCTGGTATCTTAGCTAGCTGGTAAAATGAACGAGCTGAGGTTGGCAGTGTTCACAACTACTGCAGGGCCGATGGTCGACGAAGCAAGGGAGCCCTGGAGTGGAGACCGCATCTTAGCAAACGTGACGCCTTAAATAAGACGTCCTCTGGAACTGTACAAGCTTGCCGGTAGGGGCTTTTGAAAAGCCGAAGTCCGGGATATGTACCACAAACCTGAGAAGCCCTACGCCCATCAATTAAGGAACTATCTAAACGGAGTCTGCTATCTCGCTCACGCATTAGCACATATTTGAAGATATAAATGCATAGACTTTACATACGTCAAATACGTATTACACAAAACTTAATAAAAAAATTACAATTACTATTGTGAAACATTCGTATTTTTTTTATTAAGTTTTATGTAATATGGATTTGAAATGTGGTAATGCGTGAATGAGATAGCGAATTGCATTTAGGTAGGCCCTTAACTACGAATGCCTAACGACAACAAGAGCAATAGCCATTCGTATCTAAGACAAACAATGGGTGAAATAATAGTCCATAAAATGTCGATACCATTTACTAAATAAAATTGACGATACTAATGTGCCGAATTCAATTAACGCTTATGCGAATTACACGGTATCGCAAAAAGGATCAAATTAGTTTTAATAAAGGCAATGTGTCAGCATTACGTAATGTACACGTATTCCAGTGAACTGTAAAATACACAGAAATAATTGCAGTTAAATAACAATGATAATACAGGTGTTGATATTTTACACCACTTTAGAGGATAACATTTCAAAATTTATTAGAAATTAAGTACAATTATGTATCAAACAAAAAATGTTTGTTGCGGCTTATGTATCAGTAGTTTGTAAATTTTGTTGAATTTTAACGAAACTTATCCTTAATATAATGTAATATAGCACCACAAATGTTAAATGAATAGTAAATGAAAATATCAAGCGCTATAATGCTATGCTGCACACCACTCCATCAAGCACAAAACACAAGAGGGCCAAATCTGCTACATCAAATATCTTGGTGTTGGAAAAATATTAGAAGTACGATTCCATTGCGATAGTGTCGACAATTCTACTAAATCTTTGAAAAAAATTGGTATTAATATTAGCAGAAATGGCATTAGCCGAAACGAAAATTGAAAAGCCACCCAAAAATTTTAAACATTTATTCGGCGAACTTTTGCTTATAAATATTCATAAGGATTGAGTAGCATGCCACCAACACTCATTAGGATTAAAAGAATACCGAAATCACGCAAATCTACGATTGAGACGATAGTATCTAGCGATTTGGACGCGATAGTAATAGCAGAATTGAGACCAAGTTGTTTTTCGTATTTTTTAATTATATTTAACGGAGTACATAAGCGTCGATGATTACTTAGTATCATTTATTTATAACATTTCAATCATATTTATCTATTTTCACAACAATAATCAATGATCTTTTATGCCAATTAATTTGGCGCCACACCATTGTCATGCATAATCTCTCTCCTAAATACTACTAATGATAATTATACTGAGACTGAAAATACCTCAGTGTTTCATAATTTATTAACTGAATTAAGAGCTTTTAGAATAATTATGTTTAAATTTAGCTGAATCTAACTCAATTTACCAATTTTCAAATACACCCGGTTTCTATAAGTTGTTATCTAGAACATAGTTTGTTTGAGGTTATATAACGTTGAACCAGTCTGAACGTAGGAATATCAAGAGAACACAACCTTGGTAACCATGTATAAACAGATACTTAATTTGGAATTCTAATTTAGTCAAACTGATTTTGTTCTACGTAAACTGTATGAAATTGGGATGACATCATATTCCGCTTGGTCGCTTTTGAGCAGGCGAAGTGTGGAAAATGCGATGCGACAAAAATTGCCATACATTTTGATGTAAACACTGTACATAAATGTTGTTATGACGAAGAAATATCTCCACTTCTTATGTCAGAAAGAACTTATTCACAGATTTTAATTTTATCAGTGTTAGAAATTAAACATATAGGACTGTAATCAATAATTTGTTTAGGACTTGAATTCTTAAATAAAAACGCGAAATCTGTGCTCAACGGTCTCACAATAAGCACACTAAAGAAATAAGTAATACAATAATATATAATAAGCGCAAAATGATTCCCGTTTAGGTATTTACATTTGACATGCTCAACCAATTTGTTTGACTCTATTTAGGATTCTTTACTGAAACAATCGAAATGTTTCCTACGAGCATTTTCAAGTTTCGTATTTCCGATTTCCAAAAAAGAAGAAAATGAATGCTTTAAAAAAATATTCACTTTTTTCCAACAATTTACCTATAGCCTAATTCACTTCTCAGAGAGTCAGAAATAGCCATTTCTGTACTTACCTATTGCCAAAACTCTCTCTGTTTTCTTTCACCATATCCCAAACAATTGGGATCGACGCAATATGCCTTTTTCTTCCATACTCCTCTATTCTGACATACATCTTCTGTCACACCACAAATCATCATATCATCCTTCACATAATCCATCCGTCAATTTTTTCAGTCTATCTTTACATTTGTACCCATCCATCTTGTAGTTTAACATTCTTTTGTCACGTCACTTTCATCCTATATATTGCCAAAACTAGCAACATTAAATGTAGGAATTAGGCAAAATCAAACTTCATCCCTTATTCTACGGCCTTTATGATATTTTTTTAGACAGAACGTATATCATTGCCGCATATCGATTAGATTATACATAGTAAATTGTTTTGATCAGACAGGTTCAAACTTCCCGTGTAATATTACGAAATCCTTATTAAATGCAAGCATTCACACACCTGCACTATCAATAATATAAATAAGCCTCTAAACCACAACTGAGGCTGAGTCATGTGTCATGGCTCATGGAGCGTGTAAGTACTTAGTATTACGTAAATCCGATCCAAAGCTGGCATCGGATAGGCATATCTATGCTAATATCAGCAGCGACGTCGGGGCTGATATTCTTAGCGTATAAAGCACTGAATTTATAGCTACTAAAAATACCTTGCCTGTAGAAAGTTAGTTTATTTTAGTTATCATTATTATTCCTCCGCGCAGGAACAGAGAAAGAATACAAATTCTTGCGGCCGGGCGGCCTGTCGCAAAAGGCGAAAAACAACCCACAGCCAGGTGATAGGGCATTTGCCCGACTGGATGGCTACCACCCCTGGTCTAGAGTATGCCGCTATAACAACTTTGAGTTGTGTTTCGGCATCAGTGGTCTGGTTCCAGTTTCTCCATCAAGGCCAGCAACACATTAACAGCACCTCTGGTATTGCTAATGTCCATAAGCGACGGTAACCACTTTCACTTTAGGCCGTAAGCCTGTCTGCTGTGCTTCAGCGATAAAAAAAAATCATAGTATCATTTCCTATGGCATTTTACTTTGGGGCAACGCTGTTGACTTAGAGACTATATTTGTTTTATAAAAAAGAGTTATAAGGTCCATTTACAACCTCGCCCCTCGGGAGTCTCTCAGAGAACGCTTTAAGAAAATCGGAATTACGACTGTCGCCTGCCATTGTATTTTAATAATATAATTTACATTCATAATAATATGAATGTAAATTATATTATTACAAACAATATAAGAATGGTCACAATTTCAACACCAGACATAATAATAGACTGATACTACCATCTTTCAGATTACGAAAGTACTGTATACGCTTCTTTAATAAAATTCCGAATGAAGTGATAGATCTGTCCTTCAGTAAATTTAAAGCTAAATTGAAAATTATCTTGCTTAGACAGGGATACTGCACTATTGAAGAATATTTAAATGACAAAACTGCATTTACATAGCATTTCGTATCAAATTTCATCAAGCTCAGAAATATTGGTAACTTAACTAACTCAACAGACCTTGTCCTGTCTGAATTTCAATATTTTTTTTAATACTGAATTAGACGGACAGACCAAATTGAATCAATTTGATTTGATTTGAATTTGATGAAAAGCACTGAATTGAAAGTATACAATGGTATATTCACGTTTTTGTTTATATGGATTACTTTGGTTAATTCATCTAAATTAAAAGACAGAAATGAACAGTCTAATAGCGGTTTAACGACCATTTTGTAAATGTGTAAATAAATTTAAAAATAGTTCATAAAATTCCTTTCATACACCCCCTCTATTTGCCGAGAAAAATAACAGCCAGGTAAACGGAGAAAAGTACGATCGCAAAGATTTAAAAAAATCGTGTTTGCCGAAACAGCTCCGGAACCCTAGAAAGAGTCACAACATCCATCGTTCAAATCGTGAATTGGTATGTACATTATAGTTATGATTTTTCATACAAAAACCTCATAAAAAAGCACATTTAAATTTTTGCAACATCACTATAGATATCTACCAAATCTAGGACGTCCCAGGTTAGAGCTGTCTGAAAGATAGGCTCTAATTCTGATACGCTTGGCCATTGTTCGATATTCCATTGTTACTTTGATTATTAATCATTATATTAATATAAATTAACTACCAAGTATAAATGAATTTATGAATATTTGGCCAACTAAACACTAGCATATCTGTCTAGAATAAATTCCAGATTACTTGGCCAGAAGAGATCGCTTTTAGTAAAATAGTTGCCCTTTGTTCTATTAGTTTTGTAAATTTAAAACGCTCTTATCTCTTTATTTACGATAAAAATATTTTTATATTTATTTCTAAATTTCCACGGTAAAGCTTTATTTAATCTCGTGTCTTATTGCAATTAGAAACATCTTGGAAAAATTGTCTTCCATTCTATGCGCATACAATAATACACATCACTGCAGCTTTAATCCTTGACATGAAAATTTTTCATATTAAGGATTATCGGTTACATAACTTTTTTTCAAGTGTATAAAATGTGATACAATCTTTGCAAAATATCATCGCCAAGCATTAAACTCCAAAAGCCATTTATAAAATCCGTTGCAGCCATGTAGACTTTAGTATAGGTATTTTAAACCGGTTACAGACAGTAAAAAACTTACCGCGTATTTCTGCGATGTGAGAGTCATATTCCGATTTGCTTCTTAGGTAATCCTTCCTAGGAGCAGTTTGTAGTGTCTGTGTCTTGTATTCAGAGTACCACTCGTGTTGTGGTGACTCTGCCCTTTCTTCACTCCTGGTCTCCGTAAACGTCCTCTTAACAGTAGTCACCCGTTCGAATTTGACGAAACGAGCACCTGCAGCCAAGTCGCCCTCTTCAACCTGCTGCACATGCTTTTCGGCCTCTTCGGGTTCGACATGTCTCAATTTAAAATTAGGAAAGGACGTTTCATATGATTTAGTAGGCGACTCTGTGTCCCTAGTGTGTTTAAGCTTAACCTCGATCTTCGGCGACTCCGGTCGCCGTTTGCGCTGCTCGAGACGACGTTCAATTTCATCCACATTCGCAGCAGAAGCGTCTACTGTCTCGCTGCTGGAATGGCCGCTCCATACTTTCTCGAAGAAGTTGACGCGGTCACGCAGACCGCCTTGCGACGGGGAGTCGCGGCCGTCCGACATTGCGACATGACCTCACTGTGCGGAGGATCGCTCAATACTGCCGGTGCCGGTTAAGCTAAGCTAAAGTTACACACTTCCACGGACGCAATTGCAGGCTAGACGCACGCGCTGTGCCGGTACACGTGTGCCACTGCCGATACCGGCATGTAGACATCGCCTAGACAAGCCTTGGTGGGGTGCGTACAGCCCTACAAGCCTTTCTTTCCTATTTTCGGCTACGTTCGTCTTTTCCCGGACACTTAAACATTGCTTCGGTTTTCAACTGTTTGAAATTCATTAATTAACTTTAAGCCATCGAAATATAAACAGGAAAATATTCTCAACATTGATTAAATACCTTCATTAAAGAGTCACAACAAAAACATTATATTTATTTACATAAAATGCCTTGTACATTAGACAGGTAGAATATCAGCACGAAATTCGGCGAGTAATTGTTATTTGAAAGTTGTTTAATAATGAATTTATCACAATATCGTTATCGTGTTATCTGTTTCTGTTTCATTAGAGATTATATTCAACGTATGTTGTTGGTAGTTTTCTAGATAAAATTGTTGGAAAAGGTCAGTAGTAAACTTTACAATATAATTAATAATAAAAGATCGATTAAGCACGCGTGTACTAAAATAATGAACGATTCTGTAGAGAAAATGAACCTTATATGTTTATCTTATTAATTCCTGTGACAGTCAGCCAGACCAGACAGACAGACATGGGATTGAGATCATAAAGGTTTCGTTTTATCTTTCGGTATCAGAACGTTACAAATCTTGTTTATTTTTAGTCCTAAGTTCGGACAGTAGAACTGTAGAACAATTAGATTGGATTGATACAATCAACAGTGAACTGACGTAAATTGTCGTGTTTACCCTTAAAGATATTTTTCTTGTGTGAGATAATAAACATATTTCAACACAAAAACCTCTATGGTAGACTTTGGAATATCTTTGAAACAAACAACCAATATACGACACTTCCGTTCTATATGTAATTATGATGGAAGTATTGGACATGTGTACCAATGTTCTCAAAATAAGGGCTTTCGAAGACAAAACTTCGAAGGGAATGTTTCGAAAGCAACTGGAATTTAACGCTCAGATGATGACGGTGAAGACTATTAAATGGTCTTTCTAAAGTTTATCTGTCGCTTATATATACTGCTCACTTCCACGGCAGCAAGCAAGGTGGTGGCGAAAACTAACACGAGTATAAAAACTAATAATTTTCCTGCTTACTGCCGTAGTAGTGGATGTAAAGTAAATGAGGTATTTGAGTACGAGATAGAGACGAAAGTCTTCAACTACTGACAGTTCTTCATACAATTAGCTATTTTTTATTTATTTGTTATGCTGCGGCCACCTGCATTAGTGTTAAAGATTTATTATTAGTCTTATTAACATTGAGCTAGATTAAGTTTTTAAGAACCTAAAACAGCTTATATATGTAACACTATCGCAGATGAAACCGCACCATAACAGAAAACAAAAGAAATAAATTACAAAGTTAGAGAAAGTTTCGGTGGGAAAGACAGGAGCCCAAACTAGGTTAAACCGTGATAGTACACTCCTGATATATAATTTTATATAATGAGGTTGCGTCAAGTGTCGCAGTCGCCTGTTTCATGTCTCGGTAGCCTGTCTCAGTGGCATACCTTTACCCTTATATTAAAAGTGCATTGAACCGCTAACAAAAACCAGTTCAGTAGTAAGCGATCGCGGAAGTGTTTGCATCCGATACAGTACCGTTGTTATTTAAACTTAAATTTAAACTTTCGAATGCCATATTCTAGAAAACCTCACGCGCAAACCAACAAAAACTTCAGTCAATAATCCGTCAAAATTATAAAGTGTTTTTGAATGTACAAAACAAGTACGCGGCCGCGCATCATTTAATTTTTAACAATCTTATTGACAGACTTCTTAGGAGATATAGGATGGAAGTAAAAAATTGGATACGTGCTTGTCAAAGTAAGGAGTAAAAATTATAAAAAAATATTCAAGCTAGGAACGTACAAAGTCAGTACTTACAGTGAAAATTAGTTTGAGCGAGAGTTCAATAATTTTTAAGATATGGGATATTTTCATTAAATAAATATTTTTTTAAAATTCCATAATCAAACGAGAAAACAAAAATTATGGTCTTAATCATTACTACGGAACCCTTCACTGTGCTTCACTTCAATTTTTCATGCATAAAACCGAAGCCCTATAAAACATATTGTCATAATGAGGTTTAAGTAGAGCTTCAAAACCAACAATTTCACCATAAAACTCTTTATAAACATTAAAACGTAAATGAGATTTAGAAATTGCAAAATACGAGTATTTTATTCATACGTTTCATAATTTTTCATAATATTATAATCTTAATAAAAACTAAGATATAGCCGCGACTTTGTTCGTCAACCTACGAGAAACATTTGACTAATGTTTTGTATTTTATGATAAAATGATAAAATCCAGTTTTTAAATGTAAATCTAGGCTTTTAATCAAGGACTGGAAGAAGTCAAAATTATCATTAACGAAAAAAGTATTTTATTCAAAAACCTAGACTTGCTAGTTTTATGATAAAAATCAATTGTTTGAAGATTCACTCTTGATCAGAAGCATAAGTTTTTGATCAAAACCTGATTCTATAATATTATTATACCTACGACATAAATCTATATATTAAAACATGAAGCAAAAACTTTGTACCCCTTATTACGAAAATTGCGCGGACGGAGGAGTATGAAATATCGCACACTTATAGTTTATATAGAGAAGAAGTGACGAATGCTATTTTCTTTTAAATTATGCATAAAAGTACATTAAATCGATAAAAAAAATTATTACATTACACACACTACCATGTATTTGACACACACACGCATATATACTCTTTTGTTATTCTTGCCTTGGCGAAATCTGTGATTATAGAAGTATATAGTCTTTTTCAACAAATTATTATGGTCGAATTTCGACCACGGGCGACCACTAGTAATAATAAATATGTAATTTTACTGGGGGATAGTATATTTTTTCTCGGAAAGTACTGGGTTTATATAGATGGAATTTAACAGAACACCAAAGGCAACTAATAGATCTCGCTCTTGATACAAGCGCCTTTTAGTAAGCCTGGTTGTGTCTTTTTCATAATTCTAGTTCTATTTAATTTCATTTCTTTTTGTACGTGACGTACCTGTTATTATTTTTCAAAATCATTATTTTCCCATTTCAATAATAATTTCATAACATATTATGTACTTATATTAAATTGTTCAAAATATGTATTTTTTGTCTATTCTTTGTTTGATATTGTTCTAATTATAAATAATATTAAATATTCATCAATTATTTTTTCTTCTCTGAAGGTAGCGTTACTGCCTGGCACTAACGGAAGACCAGCGTTGGTTGTTATCAACCAGGATTTGCTGAGTTAGGGCCTGTTTAGAGTTAGATATAATTTCCATTTTAAATAACTCTAAATAAACATTATTTTCTTCCTTTCTTTCAGAAAATTTTAGTATAGCGCTATAAGGTTATGTAGACATCGCGAAAAATAAAAAAATGAGGTGATCGCTATACATGTACTTGGCGAAGGCTTGAATTTTTGTGTCTTTGGTTAGATTTTAAAGAAATATAATGATGTTTTATCTTATTTTATTATTTTATTGGGGGGGCTAACAGCTGTACTCTTACAAACTAAAGTTACCGAGATAACTAATGAATAAGTTTTAAAGACTTTTTTATAGAGGTCAATAAGTAGCGAGATGTAGTTCCCTGAGATTTAGTAATTGTGCCCTCCCTTTCTAACTTTTAAACTAGGAAGTGGAAAATTCTGAAAAAAGTCAAGGTGTTAGAACTTAAAAAAATGTTTTCAACAAAAATTGTTTTGAGTAATATCAATTGAGTAATCTTTCAGATACGGAGTACTTTCGATTAGATGCTTTTCTTCGATTCTGTAGTCAAACTACAACAGGAGATATTTGTCACTAACATGAAACCCTTCTTTGTGTGTGGACTATGAAACACTTCCTAATTTATTCACAATTACGAAAATTAAGTTATAAAAATTCTTTAAGCGTGTAACAATATTAGGTTCCCTTGGGCAAATTTCGCATTTTCCAGAATAAAAATATATGTTTCTTGTTTCTAAAGTACTCATTAATGGCCTGTTCGTATATATTACCAACTCAAACTAACCAACTCAATTCATTCCTGGGGTTGTTTGGAAGAGATCACTTTTTAGCGATAAGACCGCCCTTTGTACATAACTAGATATAATTTTAGTCTTTAAGTTCATGTTTGTATTGGTGTATAATAAAGTGTTATATATCTATCTAAAATTCGACATAAGTTCCATACACGTAATGTCAAAATTCAATCAATGGTAAGGCAAATTAATAAATAGTAAGATATAAGAACCGGCCACAAATAGGTTAAACAAATTTCAAAGAAATAAACAGTCAAACAATCTCTTTGTAATATTAATATACATATTATATTACATACAGATTATAATACTTTTTGAACATAAGTCCACTTCTACGCAAGGTCGACGACCCCGGCCTATCTATCACTATATACAAATGAAGAACGGTCTGTTGTCCGCCCACAGAGACATAAAGCCACCTTTGGCATTAACGTCGTGACTGGTGAAATAGGCACCGGGGTAGGCCAGACAAGTGGGTCGGTGAATGTACAATTGTGCAGTCTGAGTTTCGACTTATCTTAATTCGATCACATATATAATGAGATTACAAAAATATTCTGTACTAGCTGTTACACGCGTCTTGTTCTGTATTGAATGAAGTGTTAGCCCTGAAGAAAAAACTAATATATAAAGCTGAAGAGTTTATTTAATTGAACGCGTTAATCTCAGGAACTACAGGTCTGATTTGAAAAATTCTTTCAGTGTTAGATAGCCCATTTATCGAAGAAGGCTATATATTATCAATAGGAGCGGAGCACCAAGGATGAATGTCTCAAAATCGGGTTTTGAAAACAAATTCCACGCGGGCGACGTCGCGGGCACAGCTAGTAAGACATATAAAGAAAAACAATTTTTAGCTAGACGTGTTGCTGGGGAGTTTCTTGCCGCTTCTAACACGTCGCGAAGCGGTGTACATAGAATAGGAAGTAAAATTAAATTTTAAATTATATGTATGACCTTCAAAAAGTGTTCTCCAGTGGAATTTATTTCGAATGAAAACTTTTGAATTTGTCTTTAAAAAAGTACTTTGCGTAAAAATGGATACTACACTCAGGACCGGATTTACCTTAAGTGCCGCCCTTGGGCACCGTGAAAAATACCGCCCTATTATCTATGCTCTGTAACTAGACTTCAAAACGTAAATATCACGACCAATAATTTCCCAATTTTTGACAATCATTGATTTTTGTAGCAGAAAGTTGAATTTTTTTTTGCTGACACTCCAAATTTTGCCGCCCTCGAAAATTTCGCCGCCCTGGGCACTAGCCCTTAGTGCCCCCCCTACTGTAAACCCATCACTGACTACACTATTGAAGAATATTTAAATGACAAAACTGAATTTACAAAGCTAATCGCTCGCTGCTTTTATATTTTATACTATCTTGTATCTAATTTTGAGGATAGAATGGAAGGGAGAGAATTGTAAGAGAGATGGGATAGAGGAGAGAAGAAACTGGATTATCAGAACTCTCTCTCTCTCACCGCACGAAGTATAGGCACAATTAGATCAAGGCTAAGTATACCTATATTCTGTGAGAGCGTGGTATCACACAATTTGAAGCTAATCAAGATAATGATTACATGGGTCTACCACGTCAGATGTTCCTTAGAAGTGGAAAACCTTGACCGTTTTCGTCATTTGGTAACGGAACCAGAAAATAATTAATCACTTTTAATAAAAAAAGAAAAAACAACATACAGAGGAATTGAGGACCTTTTGAAAGTCGGTTAAAATACCTTCCATTTCAAAAACTACTAAATGAATATTGTTCAAAACAAGTTTCGTTAAAAGTATTCATTCGAACCTAAAACAATGGATAAGTGTTTTTCTTCCATGCTAAAACTTAAAAACATTAAGGCGGTACCATAATATATTTTCAGAATTTTCCGCTCATACAATAGTTAAAAAAGTTAGTGAGGAGGGATCACAATTTTCACAACTACAGGAGAGTCTGAAGGACTTCCAATACAATATGATTCTCTAAATAGTGGTGAAATGTAAGTTATACAAAGTCCTCTACGATAGATAGGTATCTGATAGAAAGGTATGTCTCTCATATGAATGAAAAACATAACTGAATAGAAAATGTTGAAAAGCGTATTAATAAAAAGTTTGAATGATATGATAAGGAACAGTGTGATAAGGGAACGTTGTGGATTGAAAGAAAATACAAATAACAAGAGTTGGAAAATGAAATGTTAAGGTGGTTTAGACATGTAGAGAGAATGGATGAAAGTAGAATCACAAAACAAGTGTATGACAGTATTGTGAATAGAAAAGTTGCTGCCGGTAGACCAACACGTACACACTATGATCCAATAGCACAGTGTTAAAGAGAGGTCAGGTAAAAAGATGGTTTAAACATGAAGAGGTTAATGAAAGTACATGGAGCGAAAGTTGTTTGTCAGGATCGTCAAAGTGGAGATCCATATTCCTTGCCTACCCCTATAGGAAACAGGCGTGATAATATTGAGGGCTTCATAACAAATGGGCGTACAGACAAAAGTGCAGTTTTACGCAAGAGACAAAATTGTGAATAAAACAAAAGTAGTTGATTGTATAAGGCTGAAATTTGGATTACCCTTCTATTTAGGTACACTTGCATACTGGTAAGACTTTCTAAATTGTAACATGCATAGATTTTAGCAAACAACAAAAAAATGGCATTTTTGCATATACACCCATTTGTTATGAAGCACTTGATATGTATGTATATGTATAATAAAAGAGGTTTTATTGTTAATAATATATTTTGCCATATTATGCGTACGAAATTCCGATTTTATTGTGACGTAACGGAGAGACGCTTTTACTAAGGCTCCGTTTTTTGCTCAAACAAAACTAAGGAACCCTGAAAATGTCTACTTTAATACATTAACCTACAGTGCACATGTTACCAAACACAATACAATAATCAAAACCTATAAATACATGTCACACTTGACTTCCCCATTCCCACAGTCAAGGGCATAAGGGCCAAGCCCTTAGAGAAGGACAGCATATAATATAAATCTATGTACTAGAAAGAGAGCAATGACCAATAATTTTCGTAGTAAATAGAATGTGACGAGTGGGAATTTTTATTTGACGGTTTTATCGGAGAAAGTATTTTGCCTGTTTTATACTCAGACGAACGACTAAAGACCTAAAAGATAAAGATAGAATAATTAAGACCGAAACTCAGCAAAAACCAATTGCCAGATCTCAAGACACTGTGAGCTCTTTCTCTGTGCACCGGAACGCACACCAACTTGATTGACAATTTCTGTTTTTATTTTAACTCCCAGACATGTTAATCTATATATATAAAAATGAATCGTAGAGAGGTATGTACGGGCATAACTTGAGAACGACTTTACCGATTTGGATGACAATTTTTATGTGTGTTTGAGTGGGTCTCATCTCTCAACCTCAACTCAACGACACCTCTCATTAGTTCCGTGTTTGAATAGTTACGATGACAAGAAATCAGTCAGTGAAACTAACACACCATTGAATTGTGTCTTCGAATTGTATTTGCTGTTAAATTCCGTTTAAAAAACGATCGGTGTATGAACTTACCCTATTGATGAACTTCGCCACCTTGACTATGTGTATCTAGATGTGAACTAAATTTTGTAATATGGCGGTAGAATAAAGGTGTTTTTGTTTATTTTATTATTTTACATAGATGAAATTGAGTAGGAGGAAGCCTTCGCGCATCAAAGAAGTCTGTATTCAAATTTCCTATAGCACAGGCTTTTAACGTTTTCGGCTGTTTAACCGACGTCTTTCTATCAAGTAGCTTTCCAGCAAGCAACAGCAAGATCTATGAATATAAACTTCAATTCTATATGTAAAATATGGTATATATAGATAGACTCTTAACGATAGAAAGCAGCGCGGGCGCAGCGCCTTGACCGAACCCATAGCCGTTCGAAGCACTGATCGCAGTTTATAAATACAATGATGCAGCTATGAAACGAGGTTGAGCTCTTAAAACGACGAAAAATTATTTTATGGCCGGTTCCTATATCTTTCTATTTATTCACTTGTTATTTGTATGGAGATTATGTCAAATTTAAACCGATAAGGGAGCAAATGAATGGTCGATTATATAGAAATCGGCCCATAATATAATATTCAGTGGATTTCACATAGAGAAGACTTTTTGGTTACAGCGAGTATATTTTTAGAGGAAAATAATTTGACTATAGTTACTTCGGATGCAAAACCAATTTCGGGTATAGCGACTAGTTTTTAGAAATCAATTGTAACAAGTTCCTAGAAATCCCTTGCAGACATTGCGACCCAGTCTATACGCAAGGATTGAGTCATCAAACAAATAGACAAAGGTTTATACATAGAATCAAAAAGTTTTATTCTCTTTTATTTACATCCACAGATGGTCAGCAGTTTTAATAATACACTTTTTTATAAATTTTCAAGTAGACGAAAAGAAAGAAAAAATCATTTGAAGAAATAACGACGTACTCGTACTTACATTGCTGACATGTATCTTAAAAATAAAAACATATTTTAAGCATTTGTACGCCACATTTTCTGCAAACAAGGTTCGCACTCAGCTTATTACTATGCCGACATAATATCCGACACAACGCTGACTTTCAGTGCAAACCTTCGTTTTGACGTAAATCTAAAGCGACCCGAATCTTTGATATATTATATATATTTTACATAATAGATAAAGTTAAATCTAAATATCAGTATTATTAAGTAGACATTAGGCGATATGTATACGGCTGTAGGTATTGTCTAGCAATAAATATTGTTTTCTTTTTACCATTGTATATAGCGACTTTAGGGGCTATACCCTGAAGTCGACAGAATTAGAGTGATCCCTTTTCAAGCCCGGTAGACCTACAATCTACGTAAGGTTTCCGGCAGGGATTGGATTAGGAAGGCGGGAGAACGGGGATATCTGGAGCAACTTGGGTAGGCATACGTCAGCAATGGACATTGATTGACTGAAGAAGAAGTAAAATTAAACCTACATCTGTATTGCATTAGCGTAAATTCTATTAAGTCAGTATTGGATAGTTACTCGAAGATTTATGGGCCGGCTTCTATATCATACCGACCGTTAATTTGCCTTAATATCGATGAAAATTTGACATGAGCTAAAGGTATGTGATTGAATAATAAGATATAGGAACTGGCCAATAGACAGCTACGTTTGTATTGTACTCCTACTTAATATCCCTCGGACTAGTATAATACATACTAATATGTGTTTGTTACCAATAGGTGGAGGCATGTTGTCGGCATTTTTTAAATATTTTTCTTTACTATAACTAATATAATATATTACGTCAAAGCCTTCGTAAAATTAAGTAAAAAAAATAAACTACTAGCACATTGTTTTCCAAATATATGGTCAATTTCTTGTATAATCCTAATCATATAAGAGTAAGTACCGTATTATATACTGCATCAGGTTTATTAGACTACGGAAATTAATTTAAATAACGCTTCAATTATTGAAAATTTTTGTTCTGATAAGGGAATTTGCATTAGTCTACAGATGAAACACAACAACAGAAAATTGTGTAGTGAAATAGTCTAGAAATAATAACACGTGATACCATAGACACATTGCATTTGCAAAATCTAATTTAAAAAACTTAACAATGACACAGATCTGTCACAAAGTGCAGCTGTCAAAATGAATAATTCCCGCCCAGCTTTCACGTCAGTCAGTTTTTCAAGGCCTTTGTTTTCAATGAATATAACAGGACAGTAATTAATGTAAATTTCTTTGATGTTGCTTCTTAATGTTATTTTTTGTTACACTTTATTTGTAAAATAGGTCTTAGAGTTAAAATTAAACTTATATGTTAATTTCAATCTTTATCTGCCTGGTAGTTTAACTTAATATCCCAATGGTTATTACACAGTAGCACGTGGAGTAATAATGCACATTATATGGCTGGTGGTCCACCACTTGTGTCGGAAATCACCTAAGTTAATAACCACTCTAATATATTAGCTTTGCCATATCTGTCAACATAAAAAGGCTAGGAATTATTGTTATTATATCCTTTCCAAGCATTTATTTCACTTTTGACAGCTCGATGACAGATCAATTAGTAATGTCCTAATGCGTTACCGTCTCGATTTGGTATAAAAATCGATTTCATTTTTAAATAAGTTTTAATTAACTATTTTTCTTTAAAGTATTACGTATTACGTAACTATTTACATACAGTGTCGATGGTGTAATAGTCTGTGCGTTACATGACTCACAGAACATCACTATTATGTCACCCACAACAATAACAATAGATGGTCTTTACTGTCAAGAAATATGTAACTTGATAGACGTGCAAACGTCAAAAGTAAAATAAGCGCCTGGAAACAGTATAAATACTAATATTAGTGTGAAAGCTCGTTGTAATTATCAATTATTTAGTTCAGAAACAAAGTCTTATAAGAAAATAGGTATTTTACAGGTTCGTATACACTAAAATTGTCATAGTGATTTGTCGCCATGTCTGCCTGTCAAAGAGCCCCGCCTCCGCGTCACTCGGCGTGGTTTTCAAGGCCCGATAGCAGCGTTTGTTTCTATGAATAGAACCGAACATCGTACTAAGAAACTTTCACCAAGCTTCACTG
Organism: Dendrolimus houi; assembly: GCA_039645545.1. Lineage (NCBI taxonomy): Eukaryota > Metazoa > Arthropoda > Insecta > Lepidoptera > Lasiocampidae > Dendrolimus > Dendrolimus houi. The sequence goes on along the minus strand of CM077128.1, from coordinate 20,971,969 downwards.
TAGTTTATAGTAATTAGTATCGTGAAAGTATTTATGGGCTAACTTTTGACGGCGAACAAGACTTCGGGTTTTTTTCTAATAGATTTGTTTGGAAATGGGCTAATGACCTTGGCATGGTTTTGCTTTTTATGTGATTAATATTGTTACGAGTTGCGAGACTCGAATTAAAATGCCGCTAGAATTATTATAGAGTTTATTAGAACTATACAAACACAGGTACAAATATAACCGAACACAACAAGTCCAAACGCAATGCAATAGGTCATAATTCAATAAATCGCGCAAAGTCCATCACTATTAGATTCCCGATTGTAGTACACACTTCTCGCTTTGATCGTGGTTGTCGTTCGACTACCGTCTCTCTCCATCAGGCCATCGTTGTATACTGCCCAAATGTAAATATGCCCGTATCGTAGTCGACGTAATCCGAAACACCTGGCTAATGAGTCACCCGCACGTGGCCATAAACGAGTACAATAAACAATGGGCTGTTCTCTAGAAACGTATGCCAATAAATAAGTAAACAAAAGAAGACGATCATAAAACAATTACAATTAGTTCAAATGCCGACAGGTAATAAAATGTGTTCTTACAGATATGCAGGTGGATATTGTTTTCGTTGGAACTTAAGTTGTAACAATATTATACTTGTTATAATTAATTAACTTACTTAATCATTATTTATACTCCAAGCAAGTGAATAAATGAATCATATTTGTAAAAATACAGGTAATAGTTATAAATAAGATGGTAACAAAGTCAAATGTTCTCACTGTATTTGACTTACACAAGGTCATACAAATATTTGAGTACACATCAATCTAAAAACAAAAACAAAAAATCACAACAATTCTAATATTACAAACAGAAATAAATTAATTCGTTATATTAAAATACAGAAATAAAACAATGTCAAGAAAAGGAAACAAATTAAATCTCAAAAGCCAAAAATATAAATAAAACGTAAACTAGTATTAAAATAATATATCTTTGTTATATATTTAAGAAAATCATTAACTGAGTATAGTCAAGGTGACGTCAGTGGGGGAACTCCATACACCTCTCATTATTTCCGTGTTTGAATAATTACGACGACAACAAATCAGCCAGTGAAGCTAAGACACCATTGAATCTGTCTTTGAATAGGAGTCGAGGGTAAATTCCGTTTAAAAAAAAAAAATTGCTGTGTATGAACTTACCCCATTGGCGGGAATATCAGTATTTGCCCGACTGGATGGCTACCACCCCTGGTCTAAAGTATGTCGCCTTAACAACCTTGAGTTGTGTTCCGGCATTAGTGACCAGGTTCCAGTCTCCCTTAAGAGAGCAGCAGCGCATTTGTAGCCTTTGGTGTTGCAAATGTCCATAGGCGATGGTAACCGCTTTCCATCAAGTGGGCCGTCTGCATGTCTGCTGAACTCATGCAATAAAAAAAATGGACTTCGCCACCTTGACTATATATTATTTTTGAATGATTCCACGTACGAAAGCATAAGAAGATAAAAGAAAGAAAGTAAGAAAATATTTATTTCCAGTTGCGCCTCACACAATACAAACTGATAAGAAAATAACAATAAATAAAAGCCGTAATTTATGAAATGAGGTTGCCCTCAGTCTTTTGCTGTGCCCAAACATGTTCCGACACAGCACTGGTTTTCAGTGCCCACCTCCAAAATCTCATACGTCCTAAGACCCCAAGTACGTGGGTAACCTTGAACTATTATTACAGTAATAAACAAAATATATATAAGATTTATACAATAGTATACTCTAACAAAACAATGAAATAATAAAAAAATAAAATTATCTATAACTAACTCTTTGTGAATTTATTCTGGAAACTCTAAACAACTTTAAGATATCTTAAGTATTAGTTGAACATTCAAATCATGGGTATAAAACTAATTACAAATTTCTTTAATTCCTGTCCCCAGGTAAGTAGAATGATATGTTTCGTTTATATAGAACAGTGATTCCCAAACTTATTTTGTATACTGCCCACTTTGAGAATAAATTATTTTTTAGCGCCCCCATTTTTTCACCTACTTAAAAACCACTATAACGTCAAATTAAATTAATTGATTATTGTCAGCTATATTAGCGGAGATTAAACATTCATTCTAAACGAGACTTTTACTAAAGCCCCCAAGAGTTAACTTGAGACCTAAGCGCAGCAGGTAGTACACAACGGCGCTGAGGTCTCAAGTCTCTTACCGCCCCCTTTAGGCCTGCAGCGCCCACAAGGGGGCGTTATCGCCCACTTTGGGAAAGGATGTTATAGAAAATAGTCAAACTATAAAAGTCATCAGAATTAAATTAACTAAAAAAAAGAAAAGTATATACGTTCCTTATAATGATGATGTTAAGAAAAAAAACGTGTGCGTCTCGGGACGCCGAAGTTATAACTTAAACTAATCTAAGTTGAACTGAACTATTTAATACCGGATGGTTTAGCAATTGCGGTAGGTGGCGCTGAGATCGGGCGTTTTCACCCGTCTTGGTGATGGTAAATCGTTATATTGTTTTGAGAAAATAATTCACCGGATGGTTTAGATTTACAATTAGACACCCTGGGTAAGCGTTGGCGCTGTTATCACTTCAATAAAAATCAAGCAGATGGCCCAGCCTTGAGATTTACGGCCGCCTATAGAAGTTTACAACACCAGAAGCAGGACAACTGGTGTCCCCGACAAGGGTTTGGTCAGAGGCAGAACACTACACAAAAAGTCCCTCGGCAATGGAAGAGGCCTGTGCGTGAGGCCCACGCCTAGGCTTCTGAGCCTGTCGCGGCTTAGTCCTAAAAAGGATTTCCCCTGGCCAAAAAAAAAGGCTACGTTCCATTAGGAACTCACAACGACTACGTTCACGACCGCGATTTATCCCGTTCCACTTGCTTGCCGGCGATCCACCTATTGACATGGGTCGTTGTGAGCGTTGTGTGATCGAAAATGATGACGTCATTAGCGACGTTTTCGCCACGACCACAACGACCGCGGTCGCCTTGTGCAACGGCTAACTGAGCATTTTGGGCGTTGTGAGTGACTTATGGAACGCCCTGCTATTGTCACTTCACTTAGTTTACACTGTTTCTAAAAATAAAACGGAGTTTTTGGCGAGAACTGAAAGGAGATGTGCTGTGCAGTATTATTTTCTAAAAATGTGTATAATTACTCTAAAATGAACAGTAGTTGTAGGATATTGATAGTTTTTGAGTAGTAATTATGTGTTTTTGTGAGAAATGTGAACTGTATAGTCAAATGTGGCCTTTCGAGTTCTCACAAGAACTTAGTTAAATGGCGTCAATTGATAACCTACAGTTCAGCTGAGCATATACATAGATTTAAGAAAATGAAGAAACTATATTGAAATCTAAGATCTGGCTTAAAGGCCTAGCTGCCAAGCCATAAACCTAAACAAAAAAATCTTATAGTCTCTACTAACATATTCTTATCTACTGGGTTGCAAGATACTTACATTTGACATATGTACAAGGTTCTTATATATTAATATATTAAATAGACTTCAAGTAATTATATGGCGGTTTTACAGTGGGAATTCTTGGGGAATTTGGCCAGGTTTTAGGATAGGATAAAGAAAATGGAATGAGAAACAGGGATTGGAGAAGAGGAATGGGCTAGACGGGATAGGATATGTGAGTGGATAAGTTGGATGTGATAGGAAAAAAGGGGGCAATGGGCCTACAAAGGTTTTTAGTTATTATTTGTAATTTTTTTTAAGCTATAGGTTATATGCATTGTATAATTTAATTTTAAGTTTTAATATTAAATTACGATTGTGATCTCGACACACTACATCTATACTAATTGAAGCCTAGGAAGTCTTCAATGAAGCACCTTTTGCTCGAGAAATGCGTACATTTTGCGATTTTATAATAAAACTTGTTGCGCGTACAATAGTTCGTTTTACGTTTCGTAGTGAATTTTGAAAGTTGGCGGTTGTCCGTAGACTATGAATGTTTGTCATAGTAAATTTATTGATATGCGCGTACACACTGGCGCGAGCGTACTGTTTTAGCCCGCCGGAACCAGTGTGTACCGCCCTTGGTAAATCGTGCGGTGACACTAATATTATAAAGAGGAAAGATTATTATTTTTGTATGTTTATAACGAATAAACTCTTAAACTGCTGGACCGATTTCAAAAATCTGCTAATGCTACATTATCACTTTTTAATATAGGCTATATAAAAATTAGGAATCCCTACTAAAACTTCAATAATGTAACCCATCAATCTACTTATAAACAAAATACTTGGCGCTGGAATCGGGTTCTAGGATTTTGATGAAATTTTAGGTGTGTTTGAGTGGGTCCCGGGAAGGTGTAGATTCACAATTAGACCCGGGAGGTGGCGCTGGAATCGGGTTCTAGATTTTTATTTTTTCAGAGCAGGACGTCTGCCGGGACCACTTGTTAAATTATGTATAAAAATATAATCAACTAAAATATCACGCTTAAAATCGTTCAAACGTACTTTTAGTATATATACTAGTCGCGAAAACATAAGAAAATATCACACAATCTTGAGCTATGTTCCGGTATTAGTGGTCAGGTTCCAGTCTCCCTTTAGAGAGCAGCAGCACATTGGTAGCAACTTTGGTGTTACAAATGTTCATAACTACTTTCCATCAGTTTAGCTGTTCCTGTTAGCTGAACACTCAAGCAATAAAAAAAGAACAGGTCAACCGAGGCGCAATCTCAAAACCTCAAGGTTCCCGCCACATGCACACGTAAACAGACACCCAAGTGCATCCCATTGTAGTGCAGAATCCGGTCAGGCCGGTTTGGCACTAGCCAAGACACAGGAGATGTCGCATTGTTTGCATTGCATTGTTCACATTGTACTTTGTTATGAATCTTTATTATTTTATACGAAGCCAACCTTAAAAAAAATGTATATCCATAATATTATAAAATTGTAAAAGTGTAATATTTGTTTCTTACATTTTTGTGTTTGTCTGTTTGTTTGGGATTCATTTAAAAACTACTGGGCCGATTTCGCTCGATAGCAAATTCCCGGACTTAAAATCTGCGTCACTTTATATCCCGGGAATCAAAAAAATTCTTAGGAGCGATATAAAGTGGCCCGGTTGAAAACAAATCGAATCACTATTACAAAATCTGTAATACTTTATATTAAGGGAATCGCGCGGGATTTTTTCCGAGAGCGGTTACAAATTGTTAGGACACGTATAAGTTAACTTATTTCGTCCAACATGGACGAAGTCGCGGGCGAAACGTAATATATTTATAAAATTTAGATGACAAAATAGAAGAAGCCTTGATTGTTATGATTTATTGCCGGTTCCTATCTCTAAACGACCGTTCATTTGCCTTATTATCGGTTAAAATTTGACATAAGGTCCATACAAGTAATGTCAAAATACAACTGATGGTAAAGTAAGTGTATGAATAGTAAGATATAGCAACTGCAATAGCAAAGCAAAGCAATATTCGGGTCGTTTTAGTATTACGCCAAAAGAAAGGTTTGCTTTAAAAAGCAGCGTTGTGTCGGATACGCAGCAATAAGCTGAGTGCAAACCTTGTTTGCTGAAAATGTGGCGTACGAATTCTCAAAATATGTTTTTATTTTTAAGATACATGTCAGCAATGTAAGTATGTCCCTATTTTTATTTTTTAGTTTAGTGCGCAAACTGACCAACTCAGCTTACGTACTTTTAAACAAAACAAGAACACAGAGAATATGGTTGCTGAATGGCCTTCTTGTTGCGAACACATCATGCATTATATACCTATATAGACATCGGGTACATAATAATTTAGAAAAAGAAAAGAAATAAATAATTATAATATTACATATTTCTTCAAATAGTGTTTTTATTTCTCTTTCTTTTATTCTTCTAACCGGCTATTACCCAACAACAGATTTAAGTATTTCAAAGAATCGCATTGTTTTATAGCGCTATCTATCTTAGCATTGACTTCTTTCACGATAACTTTGGTGCTGTAAGTGAAGATATGGAGGAGTTCTTTCGTTTCGTAATCAAGGCTATGGAAGACGGATACTGGGGAAAGTGAGACGTTAACATGACGCCTGACTATTGCTGAATGTTAAAGAAAATTAAACCGTATCACAAGTATTACAAAAAAACAAAAAAAATCCAAGAAAAAGAAAGATGTTTTTTATTTATTTATTGATGCACAAAACCAATTACAACCATTACAAAAGCCATACGACTAAAATATAAACAAAAATCTGGATTGCAATCTACAAAGAAGTGCATACATTACTTATAACTAAATATTATAATTGTTTTAGTCCAGTTTATCTTTAAATGTACTAAGTATCGATGGTATTTTTAAAAAATTTATAAAATTTATTGGAATTTGGTTCAAATATGATATATTATATATAGTTCATTTGAAGTATTAATAAAAAGCAGTAAGTATACTATTAACGCTCCTTTGAAACTGGTTATGTTATTATTAAAACTTAAATTTAAATTCTATATTGAATATACATAATTGTTTTACAAAAATTGCTCTTTCACCGTCCAGGCTGTGCGTCTCTGGAATGAGCTACCTATTGCTATAAGACAAACCAAATCCTTACCGTGCATTAAAAATAAGTTTCAGAAGCATCAGTTTTCTATTGTGTATAATAATTCCTAATGATATTATATAAGTATAATTATGTTTGTATTGTCATAAGAACTCGTATATATATACGTTTGTGTCAATGTATGTGTATATATATTTATGTTGTACTTGTGTGTACTATATTTATTTATCATTATTCGTCATTATTTATTAACTGCACCACAGTCAGCGTCAAAAATCTATCAATCGCTGCCAAGGGTTGCCTGGAAGAGATAGTTTCTTAGCGTAAAGGCCGCCCGTTATACTATCTCTGATCTTTTTCTACTTCTGTTTGTCTATACTTTGGTGTACAATAAAGAAATATCCATCTATCTATCTCTCGCTCATAATTCAGCACTTTATAATGACGTGTAAGAAACATCTTGATGTGCTATATATAAAAAAATCTAACGTCTTTTTTTTAGTTCATCATACCTGAATACTGTAAAAGAAGTAAGGATTATTATTTTTAGGTTAAATTGCGCAGGGCTGTTAGGATATTTTGTCTCGCTTCCTCGTGCTCTGAGCCGCTGAATGAATAGTGTGATATCGTTACGCGGGATGCTAGCTACGTACCTACCTATGTAGCGCATGTTCGGTTGATACAATATTTTGCCAAACTTGCACATACTTAAGTGGCGCTGTCCCATAGAAGTAAACATTGGATGCGCGGGGCTAATTATGTGAAACACCAATTTGAATTAGGGGTATACACCTCTTAATACACTGTTTGATTTTATTAAGATATGACATCACAGTATGTTTGTTGATTTGCCGATTGTAGTTTATTATAATAGCCAGTTTCCTTAAAACTATACCGTGGCAGGTGACTCTCCCTTGCATTTTGTCTGCTGAACATTATCAGGCCGTAAGCACCTATCACTTCGGGACTTAGTCTCCGTACTTTAAGGAAACAATATCGTTTGCTTCCCTAAAATACTCTTTTCTCCGTCCAGGAACGGAAATAGAATACTAATTCCTGTGGCCGAGCGATCTGTCGTAAGAGGTGACAAAACACCCACAGCCAGGTGGTAGAGTATTTGCTCGTCTGGATGTCTACCACCTCTGGTCTAGAGTTACTGCCATAACAACTTTGAGTTGTGTTCTAATATCAGTGGCCATGTTCCAGTTTCTCCTTCGAGGCCGGTAGCACACTGGCATCACCTCTGGTATTGCTAATATCCATAGGTGACGGTAACTACTTTCCATCAAAGTTGGGCCGTCTGCTTGTCTGCAGTGCTTCAGCAATAAAAAAAATACGAAGACCGGCTGGTTATCTTGGTAACAAATTTACGTTACGTTCGTGCAAAACTACGAGTCTGCGACATATTGTAATATGATTAAAAATGTCTCAGTTGATGTGAGTATCCGCTCCCCTACTGCAGCCGACCGGGTTGGATCCGAATGTAAATTTATGAGAGCTTAACGCGTAGTTATTTTTATACACAATACAAGCAAAGACGCTAAACGCCCACTCTATGTGGTTGTAAGCGAACTTGACTTGTATACTATGAATGCCTGTACATAGGTAAGCTTATGGCTGGTTCCTATATCTTACTCTTCATTCACTTGCCTTATCATCATCAATTGAAATTTGACACTACTTGTATAGATAAAATAGTATTTTCTGCGGCCGGCGGCTTGTCTTAAGAGGCGACAAAATAACCCACAGTCAGGTGGTAGGGTATTAGCCCGGCTGGATGGGTACCACCACTGATCTAGAGTATGCCGCCATAATAACTTTGAGTTGTGTTCCAGCATCAGTGGCCAGGTTCCAGTTTCTCCTTCGAGGTCGGCAGCACATTGGCAATATAGCTAATGTCCATAGGCGACGGTAACCACTTTCCATCACAGTTGGACCGTCAGCCTGTCTGCTGTGCTTAAGCAATAAAATAAATCAATAGACCTTATGTCAAATTTAACCGCTCGTAAGGCAAATTAAAAACCTGCCAAGTGGCGTTAGACAAGCGTGGCGGGTATACTATCCGTTCCCTTAATAATGGGAGGACCGAGCCCAGCAGTGGGACATTTATGGGCTGATATTATATCAGGCAAATTAATGGTTAGTAATATATAAGAACAGTAGAGTAGTTTGTCTCCTTTCCTTCAACTTCTCCTAACAAAATAGGGTATTTTCCTTCCATACTTCACTTTCTGGCATATGTCCTCTGTCACACCACAAATCATCATGCCATCCTTCGCAAAATCCGTCTAACTTTTTTGGTCTATTGGGACGAAGTTCTTTATCGCACGTGACTCAGGTGTTCGATGGATGGGGGCTAGACGGATAAAAGTTTAACCGCAATGAGAAATGCTGACCGCTGTATAATGTATACCTCCTTAAGCCATCCGGGGATTCAGCGCGATACTACTGTGTTTGTATACTAATTGTCCATATATCAGTTCGGGCAAATTTCACAGACATTTTGATATACTTTATATACATAGACAAACGTCTATGTATAATGACATTTTGTGCTACATTTTAATATATATTTATATATAGCGAAAGGGACTTAGTTTCACCAGGTATCCCAAAGACACGTCACAGCGTTTTATTTTTAAAGCTATGTCAGTTTCTGAAACATGAAATCGAAATGTGATCGATAAAACACCGCTAGATTAGCTAAAAATATCTTTCAAATTAGGTTGCCTGAATCATACCGCATATAAGGCTACCTACTGTATTGTGAAAGTATTGAAGTCTTTGTTGTTATATATTTTTTTTAATTTTATTGTTATAGATTCTTTTGGGGCCGCTTTTGCAATAGAATAAAGTACAACATGGGCAAATTAAAAATGACTCTTACGTGAATAAAACAGTTGAATTGTTTCACTTTTGAATTCAGTCAAGTTATAATTTACTCTAAAGATAAATTTTATATAATATTATGTTTGAAAACTCGGCCCTAGTGATTTAGGTATCTATGTAAATGTCTAACAATATTATAACCATTGTATTTATAATAATTACCTTAATCTTATAATTATTAAAGGGAATACACCAATACCTGAAACAAAGTAAAAAAAACCTTTAAAATGTTATTACAAACCCAAAATTTTAATCTATACATATAATAAAACTGTAGAGGTCGAATTTCTGTACAATGAAAAAAAATGCTAAAAACCGAGTCAGGGGGATGTAAGAAGTGAAAAAGAACTAATTTAGATTTGTTTCAATTTTTTTGTTTCTGTTTGTTTGTTTGTCTATCTGTTTGTACCGGCTAATCTCCGAAAGGACTGGACCGATTTAAATGAAATTTTGTATGGTGGAAGCTTATAAAAAAATTAAAGAGTTCCCGTGGGATAGTTAAAAAACGTCCAACGCGGATGAAGTCGCGGGCAGAAGCTAGTTAGTTATTTTAACAGAATATAAGATAAATGAGTTTTTTTAGAAATTGTTTTAAAGCACTCCCTTGTTCATAACAGTTATACGAAGTTTACAGAATCCTCAAAAATAAGTAAAAGACATTATTCATAAACACTAGATACTTCGTTGTACAAATTGTGGTTTTTTTTTAATTGCATGAGTTCAGCAGACAGGCAGACGGCCCACCTAATGGTAAGCGGTTACCATCGCCTATGGACAAATGGAAGTCTGGAACCTGGCCACTAATGCCGGAACACAACTCCAGGTTGTTATGGCGGCATACCCTATACCAGAGGTGGTAGCCATCCAGACGGGCAGATACCGATTAACGAGTTTAGAAAGCTCGTGTAACTATTATGAATTAGGAGGATAGTGTTTAAATATAGCGAATATATCATATATACAAGCATGCATTTTCTTAAGCTTCGTAAAGTGGTATCTATAATTTTATAAAATTGTAAACATACCGTGTCTGTACATTGAAGCTATTTAAAAAAATCAACTTGAATAAACTATACAAATGATGGAGAATACAAAGAATTTTTTTTTAGATTTCTTGTCTGTTTGTTCGGGATTCACGTAACTACTGGACCGATTTCGATGCGGATTTCTCTGATCGATAGCAAATTCTTGGACTTAAAATCTGCGCTTTTTATCCTGGGAATCTCGGTGGAAATTTTCTGAGAATAATTTCAAAGGGCCAGACCGAAAAAAAATCGAATTCCAATGTCATTTTTTCACTGATCGATAGCAAATATGTAATAAAAATTGTGATATTTTTTATCCCAGGAATACCGCGGGAATTTCAAATCATTCGTGGACGAAGTCGCGGGAAAATTCCACTTTGTTATAAAGTCGAACACATTTAATGGTTGTATTTTCTTAAGGTTTCGCGACTAATTACACGTAACAAATTAAATGCGGTACTTATTCTATTTCATTTTTATTCCGACGTTTCGGTCACTTTTCAGTAGCCGTGGTCATGCATCTGTGATCAACCGTTAAAATGTGGTTTTCTTACATTTTAAGGTATTTTATCCAAATGACAAAATGAGAACCCGAACGCTAAAACCGTCGGCTCCTAAGGCTGTATGAGCCTCTGCAAAGAACTATCAAAATAGCTCATCTACTCTTCGGGTGATCAGTGGGCTGGTGCCTACCTTGGACAACGGATCAATATGGTGATCCAGCAAGGTAACGTAACCACACTTGTGAACACCTTACCCATAGAAGACGGTGACCTAAGCAGTACTCAAAGCATACTTGTTGGAATCTCCAACAAAAAGTTTTTATTAATTTGGTGTGGCATGGTACTGGCCACCAAACATACTAAATTTTTAAATTTAGAACATAGATGTTCTTTTGCTTTTTTTTAAATCTATTTTTCCCCCCAGTTATTATTAAATTCGTCATTATATTACACACGTGTAGTTTTCTTCTATTATTAAAATAATTACAGTCCACAACAAAATAATACTTAAAGAAGTGTTCATCAATACTTATAGTCTTAAGGTATTGTAGTTAGAATGGAATATAACTAAGTTTTCTTTATTGTATCCGTATATACTATATACATATTTATGTAAACGTATCACCAACTTATGTTACACTAACATAACAATCCTCACACCCACACAAAAGGAAGGATCTTAAGTTGCGTTTACATTTTGTAGTTCCATAGCGAGCCTGCGTTTTGATATTACAAAGATTTCGCTGACAGTTGGTTGTTAAACTGTGGCTGTAGGTAGTCATAAATCGGCCAAGTGCGTATCACTCCACTCACAACGATGGCCGGTTCCTATATCTTACTATTCATTCACTTGTCTTACCATCAGTTGCATTTTAGTATTACTTGTATGGAGCTTATGTCAAATTTTAACTGATAGTAAGCCAAATGAACGATAATAAAGAAAGAAAAAAGATTTATGTAGAACTACAACACAAATGAGAATACATTACACTAGCATAAACAAATAAATGTACAATGTAAAATGCAGTAAAAAAAACGAAGCAAGAGTAGCTCTAAATTGGACTTAGCTCAGCATGTTGCTGGATAGGTTAACCAGCGCTGATCTTCCCTTGGCCCGGGCCATTAAAGTGACATACACAGCCACAGAAGCAAATAAAACAAAATACAAACTGAAGAGAAAGTATTAAAAATGAAAAAAAATTATACACACAACATTTGTAAAAAGATTAAATACGTATTATTTATATAGTTTGACATAGTTATATCAACAGGAGTTCAATAATAGCAATATAAAGAAACACACGACACAACACAGACAGGATAGGTCAGGCACATTCTCCAAATAGGCGCCATTATATAGCACTGATATCATAAAAAAGTAAGATATAGGAACCGGCCATGAGAGAGTTCTGTAAAGGTAATCCATATTTATGTTTATAAACAATTCTGTTGAAATTTGCATAATAAGTATAACCAGCCTCCAGCCAGGTGGACTGGCGACCTGCGCAAGGTCGCCGGCAGGAGCTGGATGAGGAAGAGTGGAGAGCGGGATGTGGCACGAACTTAGGGAGGCCTACGTCTAGGAGTGGACGGGGATTGGCTGAAGAAGAAGAAGCAGAACTGAAAATATTAGCTGAAGATGGGAGATCCAGTCATAATTTTAGTGATAAATTTCATGAAATTTTACAATTTTTTTACAAATTTACTGTTGTTTTATTATTTATTTGGTCTGTAAAAATATAAATTAAATATAAGCCACAATATATATATTTTTTATAAATCGGCAGACAAACACGCTTTTACACGTTACGCTTTTGTTATGGGTAATATACAACGGACCATTCTGGGGCCGATCCTAGACATCCAGACCATAGTAAATAACGGAGAAAATAAGTTTCCGAAATTTACTATACCAGAAATCGAACCCGGAGCCTCTGCATTGCAGTGAGGTAAGCTGGCAACGGCTTAGCCCGCTCAACCACAGAGCATATCAAATATCACATATCAAACTAGCACTAAATTAAAAAATATAATTAAATACTAGAAATAAACTAACTTATAAATATAAATTAAAGACTATGTAACAAATCGCTGCCAGATGGGAGGGTGCCCAGAAGGCTCGTTGGGCGAAATATGCGCCAACCTTCTTTCTGATCTCGGGTGGCATCGAAGAGAAGAAACTGTTTCCCGGTGGAACCCCCGGACCTGGTTTTAAGCTATTTTAAGTTTTTAATCCTAAATGACTTTATAAACTAATAGCTGTTACCCGCAACTACGACCGCGTGGATTTTTTTTTTTGCGGAACCCTAATTATGAAAGTAGCCTGAGTCACTCCTTATATATCACTTCATAATCTATCTGCCAGTGAAAGTAAAACGTAAAATTGCAAAATATGTTTTTTTTAGATAGATAGATAACACTTTATTGTACACCGTTACAGAAAACTTACGAACTAGTATTATTCTAATTGTGTACAAAGGGCGGTCTTATCGCTAAAAAGCGATCTCTTCCAGACAACCCGTGGCAGGAATTTTGCTGATTAGGAATGGCGATGATGGTATACATAATTATTGTACGATTACTTACATTTTAATAATAAATATTTATAACTATAATATATATACAAATATACACATAACTTATATATATATATACAAGATATAGTTATATGCAATATAATACTAATTATATACAATTACATATCATTATATTGCAGTTAGAATTTCCTGACCATGTTCTTAAACGTTATTAGAGATTTTGCTTGTCTGACAGCAACAGGCAATGTATTCCAAAGTTGGACAGCCTTGGCCGTGAAAGAATTATTGAAATACTTATTACTATTATTGAAATTTTATTGCATGAGTTCAGCAGACAGGCAGAGGTCCACCTGATGGACAGCGGTTACCATCACCTATCGACATTTGTAATACCAAAGGTGCTACCAATGTGCTGCGACATTGTTACTAATTGTTATTGACAGATAACGTATGTAATAAAACTACGTTTTAACGGTTTTAAGCACGGTAATTTATTTGATATTTATTATTCCGACGTTTCAGCCAGTTTTCAGTGGCCGTGATCACGGAAGACAAAGTAACAGACAGACAGACAGTAAATTAGATCAGGCTCCCATAGAGTAAATAATAACCATGAACAAAATTAAAACTAAATAATTAAAATGAACAAGTTGGCGGTAGGCTAAATAAAACTATAACAATACTCATTAACACTTGACATCTTTGTCTTCCGTGATCACGGCCACTGAAAAGTGGCCGAAACGTCAGAATAATAAAAATCAAATAAATTAAATTAAAACCGTTAAAACGTAGTATACAAGTCGCGAAAACTTAAGAAAATATTAGATAACGTACGTTTACTAACGTAGCTATTCGTTAACGGCGTTATTTTTAACGCTATAAATAAGACTTATTTGGCCACAATCAATAACTATGACATTAAATGGAGCCCGAACATTGTGGAGTATTTAAAGTGTAGAAATCAGAGCACTATTATGGATACAGCTTAACCAGCAACCGGTTGGACCAGGCTAGAAATCTGATCGACTATTGTGTGTCTGGGACTAGATACGTTTGCCTATATGCTATATCTAGACATAGGTCTTGGGCTCCGACCTCCAGCAAACTTGTTTGCAAAGTCGTAAAAGTTGTTATTGAGAATTTATTTAAAAATGTTGAACTGTTGGTGCTAAAAGTGAAGATGCAATTCCACTCAATTCAGAACCAAGTAAGTGCTATCTAATAAATGTAATACCATAGCAGAAAAAAATATCATACTATTTATGGAGCTTATTGGGAGTAATACCATATTTTTATATTGCGAGTAATACAATATTTTGATAGTTTCTACCTACATGTTTTGAGAGAGAGAGAGAGATAACACTTAATTGCACATCAAAATATACAATTACAAAAACAGACGAACGAATAGGCGGCCTTATCGCTCAAAACGATCTCTTCCAGGCATCCTAAATCAAAGAAATTTGAATCAGGCGATGTAGGTGGTGCAAGAAAAAGGCAATAGATACATAAATACTTAAACTAATTTAAGAATTAAATATACATATATATATACACATATAAAATAATATATTTATAAATAATAATAATAATAAATCGGCAGACAAACACACACAACCACAGAGGCTGTCAAATAAAATACATAAGTTATTATAATAAATGTATTAGTATGATTATAGTGTGTTAATCCGACATAGCTATTTGTGGACAAATAGTGTTTTCTGAGTAAATTTCTAAATGTTGATAAGGATTTGGCCTCTCTGACAAGAGGCAGCATATTCCAAAGTTTGACAGCCTGCACTGTAAAAGAATTACCATAATAGGATGAACTGTGTGCAGGTGTCATAAGTTTTGGTAAGCGAAATACATTAGCAAATGTCTAGCAAGACGATAAATACACAAGCATTCAATTAAAAAAACAATGTCAGTTGCTACGTTTCGATATTGCAGAGCTGAATAAGTTTTATAATCAGTCTTCTAATTCCTCGTTTATGTCATGCCCACTTTCGCACTTTTTGACGCTACAAACAAGACGCATTTGGTCAAATTACAAACACTTACATTGAGCAGGGCCATTACAATGAACGTATGGTTTTTATTATTTCAAAGTGGCTACAGAATCCTCGTACGAAATGGACAAATGGATTGTGTTAAAGATGAAATGACGATTTGTTATATGAAAGTGACGTATACCAGAATAATGGAGTATGGAATACAAAGACCCCAAATATTGGTCTAGAATACGAATAGGATTGCCACCTTTAAAAAAACATTTAGTACTTTTGGGAAAGTTAAGGAAAAAAATAGTACACATTTATTTTTCATTGCTTATTTTATATTTCATTTATTTCATTATTGAGTTTTTCATGTGTGTTTATATTTACTTTTTAGCTTAGCCAGCAACTTTCTATTATTTTAAAAAGAATTATAAGAATCTGAACAAAAAGCGCTATATTGTTTTCTATATAATATAATATATAGTACAATTGGCTACTATATATTATATATAGTACGGTTCGGAACCCTAAATACGAGTCTTAATATTATATGGCATCTATAAAGTTTTACTATTAACTACTAAAGGCGTGCCATATCAAATATTATGCAAACACTTCCTTCAGTTCGAGCTAGTTCGTGATCTCATCGCTGGCAGTAGGCACGTTCCTAGCCAGAAGGTACTTCGAACACTACAGGACAATTCCAGCAACTCAAGTTGTTTAGGTCAAACACTTAGAAAGTTGTAGGGCTGTTCCAATTTGTAAAAAATAATACTAAGCAAGATCATAGAACAAGAATTCTACTACTGACAATTAGGGCTACGGGAAGAGTAGAAGCTCGATCTACTTCTCGTGCCCTGGCAGACGGGGCCCAAGGGCCAAATCCACTGCCGGAGGAAAACATAGCCCCAGCCCCAGCATCAGCCCTCACAATCCCAGTACCTACTTTAATGGTGTTGTTATTTTTCATTCTTTCTTACTCGGTCATCCAAGTGAGCGGCCTTTTCTAGTAAAGATGCCAGGAATACTAGATTGCTATCCGGCCACTTTTTTAACTTTTCAGTATTTGGCTGTTTTATAATATTTAATTACATAATTAATTTTATATAATATAATGTATATTATTACGTATATAAACGTAATCTTTAAAAATTATATGGCTATTTTATTATATTTAATTTTTGAAGATGGCCCGCCCCTTTGTGTGGGATGCTACTTGCGTTGACACTCTGGCGGCGTCCCATCTTTCAAGTACGTACTACCGCCGGTTCTGTTGCAGCCGAACAGGAGGCCCTCAAGCGCCGCAAATATGCCGCCATTGGAAATGGTTACTCATTTGCGGCATTTGAGGTGGAATCTCTGGGTCCGTGGGATCCTAATGCTCTAAAGATCTACCGTGACGTCGCCAAACGTTTAATGGACGTCACACGCGACCAGAAGGCTGGCGTCTATTTTGCTCAAAGATTAAGCGTTGCTATACAACGTGGCAACGCCGCCAGCCTTCCGGGAACGTTCCCGGTAAGTGACAGTGATTTGGGACCAATAACTTATCTTTAGATATTTTTCCCTTTTTTATTCAGTTTTAGTTTTTATATATTATCATTTTTTGGGAACAAAGACTATATTCTTGAGAAAAGTATTACAGAGTCTGCTTGATAAAGGCTGATGATATCTGTGTACTTATGACATATACAATTTTTTATTTTTTATTTAATAAACTAATTTATCTATATATGTAATTGTGTATTCTATCACGAATATATAATATTATATTGTTTAGCTTTTTATCTAAGTATTATTGTATATAACACATTAAATTGATATGACTAGTTTTTACGCATGTCGTGGTCTCCAGTTATTGAAGGAGCACATTGATTTAAAATTTAAGGTTATGTATACTTATAAATCTGTTATGTGTATCCTTTGTTGGTGATTCTAATAAAATAAAATAAATAGTATAGTTTGTAGTTTACTTATTAATAAATCTTAAACATTTAACTTTAAAACATACGAAGATTGTATGTTGAATTTTATGGGGTTGTCTGGAAGAGATCGCTTTTTAGCGATAAGACCGCCCTTTGTACACAACTAGATATAATTTTAGTCTTTAAGTTCATTTTTGTATTGGTGTATAATAAAGTGTTATCTATCTATCTATCTATCTATTTTATCCTAAAACTATTGTTTAGACACGAATCTGTTCGATGTAAAAAAATTACATAGACTAAACATCTAAACCTAATAAAATGTTATACGTCATATAAAAATAAAGGCAATAAGTGATCGAAACCAAAAATCGTTTTCCAATATTTTAAGACATGACAACCATTGTTTTAGCGAAAGCTATTTTAGACCACCTATAGCACAGGTTAATGTACTGGATTATGTTAGCGCTCCACTAGACGTGTTGTCTGGCAAGATGTGATGATGAATTTCTAATACAATGCTATTTTTTAAAACAATACACATTCGATATTTTAGACCCCTGAGATCAATGGCGTAACCAACTGGTTTTTTTATTGCGCGAAGCAGGTAATTGATGGCGGCCCACCTGATGGAAAGTGGTCAAATTTTTGTGTCTATTCACATTTGGATCGGGTAAATGGCGCTGCATTCCAGTTTTAAGTTTTATTTTTTCAGAGCAGAACAATGTCTGCCGGGACAGCTAGTTTATTTTGATATTTGCAACACCAGGTGCATTATCAAAGCATTGCTGCCTTTGGAGAAATCTTATGACGCTATTGTTGTTGTAAATGAAATAAGCTCTAGAGAATCGTTGTGCAATAAAGTATCGTAAATAAAGAAAAAGCACCGTAACTTAAATCAAGCAATGAACTCTCAGAGTAAAATTTCTCGTTTTTCCGTTTCACTAAACTCAAAATTTTGTATTAACTAACAGGAATGTATAAATATACTAGGATATACCCGCGACTTCGACACCGCTTGAATTGAAATTCCCGGGACACAAAGTACCACAATATTTAAAAAAGATTGTAAGCTATCGTCAAAACTGTGTTTCTTATGCACGCGAACAACTACAAACCGCTCTTGAGAAAATTCCCGCGGGGTTCCCGGGATAAAAAATCACACTTTTATTACATATTTTGCTATCGCTCGGTCACAAAATCGCATTGAAATTCGTTTTTTTTCAATTTGGCCATTTTAAATCATTTCCAGAGAAATTCTCGCGGGATTCCTGGGAAAAAATTAGCGCAGATTTTAGAGTCTAAAAATTTGCTGTCGATCAGTGAAAACCGCATCGAAATCGGCCTAGTAGCTTTTATGTGAATCCCGAACAAACAGAAAACAGACAAGAAATCTAAAAAAGAATTGCATCGTGTTCTCCATCGTTTATACAGTCTATTCCAGTTGTTTTGTTAACCGACTTCAAAAAGGAGGAGGGTCTCAATTTGATTGGTATGTTTTTTTAAAATGTATGTACACCGATTACGCTGAGATTTATGACCTGATTTACGTGATTCTTTTTTAGTTTGAAGCAGAATAGTTGCTTTGGTCCCCTAAGAATTTAACTTAGTTTAGCCCAGTAGTTTTCATTTTATGAAATTTTTTTCCGTTCCCTTTTCTTGGGACCTATATTTTATAAGGCGCGCGGCACCTTTCGTAGGCCTAGCTATGGGTAACTAGACACTAAAAAGTAACAAATAAAAAAAACTGTGTTATATATTAAAAATAAGATATTATACTTAAAAATAGCTTTAGAAATAAGTTATTTTATGCTTTTTAGTTTTTGAAGTCGGTTTTTTAACGAAGTTTTTTTTTAATAGCTTTAATGTACAGACACGGCATGTTTATAATTTTATAATATTATAGATGGCGTACAGAACTTATAATTACATATTATAAATTACTAATAAAATAATAAATAGCTCTTTAAGTACATTGTGGTTTCTGTGTGGCAGCTACAGTATGTGACTCATTCAATCTTACTGCCAATGTCTTTCACTGAACTAGAAAAGAAAGATGTCTAACAAACTGAACTGAGGAGCAAGATGTCTTTAAAAGCAAACCTAATTACCGAATAACTTCCCACCTATATAAAGTGTTCAATATACTAGAAAGAAAAAGTCTTGCGACTAAGCGACTAAAGCTGTGTTTAGTTACATTATCATTTAATTTAACATTATTTTGTAATTGACCGATGTATTTAAGATTCAAATTTTCATAAATATAGTATTTATAATGTTATTTATATAAATGCCACTTCATTATAATGCTCAGTTATTATAGTTATAACGCCTGCCTTATTTTATCTGCAAATTGGGGTAACATAGATAACAACTTTTAGTCAGGCGCTCAAGATACGCAATTGTAACCAAAATTGGGTAAGTTTTAAAAGTTGAACCGACAATGGATCGGTCACGTTTGATGGATTACCGATGGTCGATGGAAAATTAAAATGAATATGAATCAAAATGGAATCTTACAGATTACTTATTGAAAGTTATGAATCTACCACCGCTTCCAAAGCAATTTTAGATACTGTTAAGGGAGAAGAAGCGGCGTAGCAAACTCCCCAGCAATATATCTGAAGATATATGGCTGATGTAAACTTCATAGTTATTATTATTCGTTTTTTTAATGTAGTTTATACAAGGTTTAACAAAGTAATTTTTATAAATAATTACTGAAAGTGCTTGGTAGCGATCGTATTGTTTCCCTTCGGTGCGGTCGTCTAGAAAATCTTTGCTCGTATAATAAGCTTTCTCGCACAAACGTTGCTTATAAATTTTTAACATTATTTTATGAATAAATTTCCGTTCCCGTTTCTTGGGACCTATATTTTTTTAAAACATCTTGAAGTCGGTGCGAAGTAAAACATAAAAATTACTATATTTTGAAAATTACTAAGCACCGACTTTAAGATGTTTTAGATAATATATATTAAAAATAAGATATTATAATTAAAAATAGCTTTAGAAATAAGTTATTTTATACTTTTTAGTTTTTGAAGTCGGTTTTTTTATTTAAGCTCGTTTACTGAAAGCTCTTGAACGTTTACTAGGATTTTGTTGAAGGTTTTATACTTTGCCTCACGAAACTATTGTGAATTTTATGGAGGCTAACGTGGGAGTTTCTAATTTAATATTGTTTTTTTTTATTGCTGAAGCACAGCAGACAGGCTGACGACGCCATCTGTGATGGAAAGTGGTTACCGTCGCTTATGGACAAGTACGATACGAGAGGGTAGGAAGAGAAGTTTAATAGAAGATAGTGACAAGTTTAGAGAGTTGGTTTCAGTTCAAGACAGCGAAGCGACAAGTGCGATACGAAAGAGTTGGAAGAGAAGTTTAATAGAAGACAGTGACGAGGTTAGTGGTGAATTTACTGAAAAGTTTAGTGGGCAGTTCAGTGCAGTTTAGCAAAGTTTAAAAGGAGGTCCAGAAGCGAGCTACGCGCGGTAAATTCGGAGGTGAACAACGCAGCAGCAGGATGTGGTCTACGCAATATCGGCGATGGTATTGTGAGTGAGACATTTTATCGTCGGGCCAGTGCGTGTAGGGGCAACCCTGCGGAAAAGAATCACGTACGGCTGTGTAAGGTGGTAAATGGAAGGTTACCATTGCCTATGGACGTTTGCAACACCAGGGGCGTGGCCAACGCGTTACCGGCCTCAAATTTTATAACGCCCTTCTTAAAGCCCATGTCGTGGCGCAGAGGGAAAACCTCAGCGGGAAGTTCTCTCCAGATCATTGTTGTACGCGGAATAAACGTTGTAGAGAACCGGTGCGTAGTTGAGCATGGGAGCTCCAGGAAATGGACCCGTGAACATCCCGTCGAGGGCGAGCGGTGCGGTTGTAAAAATGAGGCGTTGGCACCAAATGAAACAGTTTCTCGGAACACTCTCCGTTGTACAGGCGGTAGGATACGCAGAGGAACGCAAAGTGTCTCCGAAGGCTAAGTGATTCTAAATCGCCTGTTAGTATGGAATCGTCGATTATACGAACGTCGCGACGCTGGATGGAGTCGAGAGGGTCAGTCTGGTAAGCGGGTGCTCCAGCCCATAAGTGTGAGCAGTATTCTATATGCGGCCTAACTTGTGCTTTGTAAAGCACAAGTCTTTGCTGCGGGTTGAAATACTGCTTAGACCGGTTTAGCACACCAAACTTTTTTGAGGCAAGTTTAGCCTTGCCTTCCAGATGAGCATGAAACTGCACATCGTTCGTTATATCAACGCCTAGGATCCCGATACTGTTGGAGATGGTAAAGGGTTTTCCTTGGAACTGTGGCGCAGGGACAAATGCTTTAAATAAAAGCGTTTCTAAAGAACTGGTGTTTTCTTCCAATACTAAGTGCGTAACCCCCCCTCGCACGTAACATTATGAAACCTTGTCTGAATCGAAATTGTTTTCTGTAAAACATTCGCAATATTATTCTTGAGGTTTGTGTAATAAAGATTTGTCGTAAGTAAATTCTGTCAATTTATATCCACAAAGTGGTAACGCGCGAGCGAGATAGCGAACAACGTGTAGGCAGCACCTTAAGTGCAAACATATTCTTATCTACATTTACCTGCAATTGTCTTTAATCGTAAAGTTTAATGACACGTGACTTTCTACCGAGGTCAATGTCCTAGTTCTCTGTCATTCGGAAATAGATCAGGGAAGAGTAAGCTGATGGACACGAAAACGTCTTAATGATCCACGTGTATTATATTCGCCATAAAGACAGCTATTAAAGGTTTGAGATTCCACTTCGGTTTATAGCTTTAACATTATCTTAAGATCTTGTAACAGGAATTAAAGACGGAATTGGGTATTTGACAGTAAAATCATCTGCTTGTTAATTAATGTTTGAACTATAATTAAAATTATTCCTACAATAAATTGCGAAAGTAAGATCATAACAAGATATTAGGCCTGCTTTTTTATATTTGATTTGATTTATATTTGAATACCGTTTTATATATTTATTATAATATGTGTCAAATAACCAATTATATATTGAAAGCTTGAAAGTTTAGAAATTTTATAACTTCTGAAACAAACCGATACTATTAGAATTAGATTAATGTATAATGATTTAAGACAATACCGTATAATTGTGTGAAATTTATTTGTTTTTGTTTGTATTGTCGATCTGTCGCTTCCCAGTGAAAAAATTGTTGCTTTCAATTCGTCTTAAATCAAAGTAGAAGAATAATATAAATGACAATCACCCTATCAAAAATGTAACTTTGAAAAGCTCCTAATTCAAACAACAATAACAACCTACCTACCTATCTACCTATCTACCTACCTACCAACCTACCTACCTGTAATAATATAATACACTTTATTGTCTTAATACTATAAGGTAAGTATTTTGGGCCGCCTTATCGCTTAATGGCGACTTCCTATACTGTACTATCTTACTTTTCATTTAATTGCCTTGCTATCGGTTGAATTTTGATAGATAGTAACTTAGTAAGGCAAATGAACGGTCGGTAAAATATAGGAGACGCTATAAGCCATCTCTTCTAGGCAACATTTCGATGGATATAATATTGTTACGTGCGAGCGGGGGTATGCACTTAGGATTGGAAGAAAACACCAGTTTTTAACTAACGCTTTTATCGACTTTCACAGTCGTGCGTGATTCCACTCTCCAGGGTTGCCCCTGTACGAAACAAACCCTCAAAAAGTCACTACATACGCTGATGTGTTGAAACGTACAAATATCGAAGCAGCTCAGAAAGAAGGTCAGAAGAAGAAAGACAATAAAAAACAAAAGAGGAAATCTAAGAGACAACACGAAAACGCTGATTTAAATACTATTTGGGAGTTATCATCAGAAGAAGATCTAGATACCGCTAAAGAACCATTTGAAGAAAGCATGAGAGATAAGAGAGAGGGATCTACACATTATCTAAAACTGTTGGAACAGCTCAAAGAAAAGATTTTACATAAAAAGCTTACGTTTGGACTTAAAATTAAAGAGTGTGCTAAAATAGTTTTTGACTGGATTAAATCAACTTTGATGCAATATCTAACACAATTGCCTTTTCTATCTTACATTAATTCATGGATAACAGATTCGGACATACAAGAATCAACATAGTGCAGTGGAATGAGCAGAGTTTACGACCTAAACTTGCAGAGTTTCAATTATTATTAAATCGTGAAAGTGTACACATAGCTATAATTAGTGAAACTTGCCTCCTTCCTGGAAGCACGTTTAGGTTAAGTGGTTATAATATATTTAGGACGGATAGAGATGATGGATATGGAGGAACAGCTATTTTGTTGCACCATTCAATTAAAGCTTCAATAAATAACGTCACTAATAATACTTTAAACGCCGGCATTCAATTGATATGTATTAAAGTGTATAACTGTCCCTGTTTAGAAAATATTATTTCTATTTATTGCCCATCATCAGTTACTATCACAAAGAAAGACTGGGATACGATATTTTCTTTATTTCACGGCAAAACTATAATTGCAGGTGATCTCAATGGGCATCATTCTAACTGTTCGTCAAAAACTGACAGAAGGGGAGCACATATATTTGATGCTATAATGGAAAACAATTATATTTCGCTTAATAATGGTACAATGACCCGAGTTAAATTAGTCAATGGCGTAGTACAAGAAACTGCTCCGGATTTGACTATTGTTTCCACCGATTTAGCAGTAAAACTACATTGGAAAGTCTTGCAAGAAAATTTAGGGAGTGACCATATGATCATCAATTTTTTTTCATAACTAATCAACCTGGAATACCATACACAGAAATTTTAAAAAAGCAGATTGGGTCAAATATTCCAATAAAATTCAAAGAGAACTTACAAATACAGCATTTGACATAGATCATCAGACTGCATATAACCAACTCCTAACTATTCTTAACAACGCAGCTGACGAATTCATACCAACGTTCAAAATTTGTCAAGACCCCTTACGTCATGAGAAATTTACACCAAAGCCGTACTGAAATCAAAACCTGTCACTTGCAGTTGCTCAAAGGCGCCTAGCTCTGAGTAGATTTAGGAAAAACCCTACCCCACAAAATCTATATGAGTTTAAAAGAAAAGTAGCTGATGCTCAGAGATTAATATGCAAAGAAAAATGCAAAGCATTTCAGGAATTTTGCACGAATATAGATAACGACACAACTTGTAGTAATATGTGGCAACGTATGAAATGGTTAAAAGGTCATAAAATGAGTAGACCGGCTTTAGATTTTGATAATGCCAACAGACTGTTACGGAGCATGGCTCCAGATTATGTAACACCATCTTCACCTACATTTATCTCTGAAAATACTCAGCTTTGTAGCCCTGTTATTATTCAAGAAGTGTTGAACTCTATTAAAAACAAAGACACCGCTCCAGGTTCAGACAACATTTCATATTCTATGATAAAACATCTCCCAGGTGCAGTTATAGCTATATTAACTTCATTTTATAATAATTTTTTATCCTCTGGTTTTATTCCTGTACAATGGCAAAACGTGAATATTGTGCCAGTACCAAAACCAGGTGGCACATCTAATAGTCATATAAACATTAGACCAATAGCTCTTATATCTTGCTTGTGTAAAATACTACATACAATTATTGTTCGGAGGCTGGAGTGGTTTTTTGAGAAAAATAAACTATTTTCAGAGAACACTTCTGGATTTAGGCGATCGAAATCCTGTTTTGATAGTCTTTCGAAATTAGTCTCACGTATCCAAATTGCTATGACCAAAAACACTCAAACGGTTGCTTGTTTTGTAGATATCGATAGTGCGTATAATAACGTCGACGTATCAGCGCTTTTAATAACGCTAGACATACTAGGAGCTGGAACTCTCTTGTGCAAATACATATGGCAATATTTACATCAGAGACATTTATCTATACGGACCAGTGAAAATGTGTTAATTAAACGATCAACAGCTATAGGAAATTGCTCAAGGTGATCCTTTGTCACCTTTATTATTTAATCTGGCTACAATTGACATTTGCAAAGATATTACGGAAGTTTTGTGTCTCAATATGCCGATGACTTTATATTATACACAAATCAAAATTCACTATCAAATTCTGCTATTTTGCTACAAAACTCTTTAAATATGTTTGAAAAATTATTAGTAAATTAGGTATAAATATATCTCCGGAAAAAAACCAAACTTTGTGTCTTTAGCAGAGGAAGAACTAGAACCGAAGTAAATTTATATGTAAATGGCCATGTTATTGAGCAAGTTTATAATGTAAAGTATCTCGGCATTTGGTTGGATAGCTTATTAAATTGGAAAAAACATATAAACGAAATTTCTATCAAAATCCAAAGATTTCTAAATATTTTCAAAGTTCTGGCCGGATCAAAATGGGGTATTCATCCTATACATTTAAGGCGTCTATATATTGCTATTGTTCGTAGTAGGATAGATTATGGTAGCTTTTTATATGACAGTAGTGTGAAGAGTCACCTCCTAAAACTCGAGCGTATCCAGAATCAAGCTATGAGAATTATAGGAGGTTTTATCAGGACGACCCCGATCCATGTAATGCAAAATGAGTTATGCCTTCAACCACTGTCAATAAGAAGACAATATTTAGCAGGAAAGTTCTATATCAAGTCATGTCAAATGAAATGTGATGCTATGTTTGATATTTTAGAAGTGCTCGCCTATCTATGCAAAACAAGATATTGGAGATATAAAAAAGTTCCGTTATTAATCGAGATGCATAACAATTATAAAGACTACGATATTAATTCTAATTCAAGAACAGATATTTTCTCTTTGAGCACTTGGGTTGGTTATTTTAATATATCTCAGATTGTATCGACAAAAATTGACGGATTTAACGGGTCAAAAAAAAATTATAAACCTTCCGATCTTAAAACGACTTACCAGAACTTTATGAGTGACAAATTTGAATATCACTATCGCATTTTTACTGATGGATCCAAAGATAAATCAAGCATTGGTGCTGCTTTTTTCGATCCGCAAACTAACTTACGAGCCAGATTCAAGGTGGATAATAATACCTCCATTATGAACTGTGAACTGATTGCAGTTGCAGAGGCGCTAGCATATATAGCTGATATACCACAAATAGAATTTGTCATTTTGTCTGATTCTAAAAGCAGCATACAACACTTGGCTCGGATTCCCTCGAGTTGTCGAGGCAATCCGATAGCCATACGAATATTAGATATCATTTGCCAGCTCGAGAGTTCTGGAAAGTCTGTGTTTATCAAATGGATTCCATCACATGTTGGTATAGCTGGAAACGAAGTGGCAGACTTGGCTGCACGACAAGCACCTAGTGAAGGCATACCATAGAAATGTTTATTATTACCTTCTGATTTACTTGTTCGGGTTAAAATTAAATGTAGGCAAATATGGAGTGAATATTTTGATGAACGTTCAATAATAAAAGGAATATGGTATCGTACAATCCAGGGTCAGCCACTTCGATTTCCGTGGTTTGCTGAAGGGAAGAGACCAAGAAGATATATTACAGCATTGTTGAGGATGCGTTCTGGGCATATTCCATCAAATCGGTTTAAGCATTTAATGGGATTGACTGGGTCACCAAATTGTTCAACCTGTGGTGTACTAGACGATGTTTTACATGTGCTGATGGAGTGTGCCCAGAGTGCAAACCTACGAACAATAAACAGAAGCTACGACATAGGTATCTGTAACACTATCTTGGCCTCTCCCCGATCTCAGCAAGCAAAAGACTTGTGTTATGTGTTAACCGATTATTAAAAAAAAATGTGATTTTTGTTTTATTTGATTTATCTGATGTATATCTCTACGGGGGTGGCATTGTCACTGAGTGATAAAACTCCTTAAAAAAAACAGATTAAAAAAAAAAGGGTTGCCCCTACACACACAACGAAAGTCGCACTGTACCGACGATAAGATGTCTCACACACAATACCGTCGCCGATATTGCGTAGACCACTCACTGCTACTGCAGTGCTCACCTCCGAATTTACCGTGTGTAGCTCGCTTCTGGATCTCCTCTTAAACTACGTTACACTCCTCCTTCACTGAACTGCCCACTAAGCTTTTCACTAAATTCACCACTAAACTCGTCACTGTCTTCTATTAAACTCTTCTTCCAACACTTTCGTATCGCACTTGTCGCTCCGCTGTCTTCAACTGAACTTCCTCTAAACTACTCGGTAGGCGCGCTTTACGCTGCTTATATACCCGGAAGAATAGATGGTTCCACCATCATTCGCCACAATATATACATTAGCCCATATCTCTTCCAGCCAACCTTTGAATGGACAAGGATTCTTAATCACAATAAATTGTTGGCGTGCAGCTTAAGTCTATACTAAAGATAATAACCTATACGTTTATCTCCCGTCGCTGCACATATGTCTGTAAACATCCATTTGAAGATTTACATATTCTTATGCATGCACTGTGACCTTGTGAAGATAATCTAAGGACTCGTACGGGAGCTACATGTGCAGAAGCTTTATATCCCGTCACGACACATAATGTAAGCATCCATTTGAATCTTAACGGATTTTAACACATACATCGAGACCTTGTGATGAGTTATTAAGGTCTAAGTCTGGAGCTGCATGTGCAGATGCTTTATGTCCCGTCCCAGCACATATGTGTGTAAACATGCATTTGAAAGTTTGCATATTTTTACATATTCACCGTGACCTTGTGAAGAGATTGTGAGGACTCGTACGGGAGTTACGTGTATAGAAGCTTTATGTCCCATCACGGCATATAATAATAATAATAAATCGGCAGACAAACACACAAACTGTATATCCCCAAATTACGCAAGTAACGCTTGTGTTATGGGTAATATACAACGGACCACTCTGGGGCCGATCCCAGACACCCAATCCATAAAAAATAACGGAGAAAATAAAATACGAAAATACATATTAATAATGATGTAAGCATCCATTTGAAGCTTTGTGGATTTTGACACATACATCGAGACCTTGTGACGAGTTAGTAAGATTTAGATCTGGAGCTAAATGTGCAGAAGCTTAATCTCCCATCACGGCACATAATGTAAGCATTCATTTGAATCTTTGTGGATTTTAGCACATACATCGAGACCTTGTGACGAGATACTAAGGTCTCAGTCTGGAGCTACATGTGAATTAGCTTTAGTTCCCATCACTGCATTGTAATCATCTAATTTAAAGCTCAAACGGACTGTGGTCACACTGGCCTCAACCTTCGGGCATGTAACGCTTGCAAAAATAAACCATCACATGTTCACTAGTTAATCTAAGCGGTGTATACCTCAGTTGTGACGTGCCAACATTTATTTTTAGTAATTGAATAATGTATTTGTTTTAAAGGAACTAAGATCATTATGGAAATATAGGCCAAAAATCAAAATCCACATATAACAATAATATTACGAGTTTGCGGGACTCGAATTAAAATGCCGTTAGAATTATTAAGGAGCTTATTAGAACTATACAAATACGTATAACACAGGTACAGATATAACCGAACACAACAAATCCAAACGTAATGCAGAAGGTCGTAATTCAATAAAACGCGCAAAGTTCGTCAATGTTAGATTCCCGATAAGGTACACACGTCACGCCTAGATCGTAGTTATAGCTCAAATGACCCCCTCTCTCAAACAGGCCATCGTTTTATACTTCACAAATGCAAGTGTGCCCGCCCGGCAAAGTCGACATAATTTCCTAGAATTAGCTTGTACTTATAATCCGCAACACGTGGCTAATGATGCTCCTGAGCGGCCATCAACAAGTACAATATAACAATAGGCTGTTCTCCACAATAACTAGAAACGTATGCTAATAAAAGAGTGAACAAAAGAAAAAGATCATAAAAGGATTACAATTAGTTCAAATGCCGATAGGTAATAAAATGTGCTTTTACAGATAAAAATTTACGTAGAATTTGTCTTTGTAGGAGCCTAAGTTGTAACAATAATATCTAATATTTTTTAAGTTTTCGCGACTAGTATACATAATAAAACTACGTTTTCATGGTTTTTTATTATTCCGACATCCGTCATAGAGTAGATAAAACCACCAAAAATATAATTGATTTATTATCGAAACACGAAAACAATAAATCAATTAAGTTTTATGCTTTTAATTAGCGTCGTATCTTCTCTTTAACAGTAAACGAATTAACCCTACCTATTCGGGCCACTGTTTACCGCAGATCAAATAGATTGGTTAGTAGTTTCATCATTCTTTGAATACTTTCAGAGCATCGTAATAAATAATTTCGTAGAATGCCGCTAAATAGTGTTGCCCGGTGATAAAATTCAAAGCATTTCATTATAAAATATATAAAAATAACCACATAACCACGTAGGCGTATTTGCTGACGAACTGTATCTATAATAAACGAATTTTATTTATAGAGGATATGTTGTGTTACATCCGAAATCACAAGCTTTTATTTAACTTGCAATAATAAAAATAAATGACAAACAAACACATACATTGTATATCCCCAAGCGAAGCAAGTTACGCTTGTGTAGGTAATATGTAACGGAGCATGCTGAGGTCGATCCCAGACACCCAGACCACAGTAAATAAGCGAAAGTTCATTTACGAAATTTACTATGCCTACTACTACTATATCTACTACAATAAATCGGCAGACAAACACACACACTGTATATCCCCAAATTAAGCAAGTTACGCTTGTGTTATGGGTAATATACAAGGGACCATTCTGGGGCCGATCCCAGACACCCAGACCATAGTAAATAACGGAAAAAATACGTTTCCGAAATTTACTAAACCAGGAATCGAACCCGGAGCATCTGCGTTGCAGTGAGGTAAGCCGTCAAAGGCTTAGCCCGCTCAACCACAGAGGCCGTCAAAACTACTTTAACTACTTTACTACTTACTATGTAAACAGTAATTTATATATGCGTAGGTAAGTTTATTTATATTTGTATATATATATATATATATATATATATATATATATATACGAATATAAATAAACTTACCTATACATACATAAATATATGTATATATATGTGTGTGTGTATATATATATATACGATTATATATACTAGTGGTTGCCCGGTGGTCGAAATTCGGCCATAATTAATTTAAATTATAAGTTTGAACATTATTAACAATCAATCAATCAATCACAGATTTCGCCAAGTCTACACTGTTAATTTGACTTGAACAATAAACAAGAGAGTATATATGCGTGTGTGTGTCAAATACATGGTAATGTGTGTAATGTTTTTTTTATTGATTTCATGTATTATATATGCATAATTTAAAAAAAAAATTGCATTCTGCACTCCTTCTCTATATAAACTATAAGTGTGCGAAATTTCATACTCCTCCGTCCGCACAATTTTCGTAAAAAGGGGTACAAAGATTTTGCTTCCCGTATTATAAAGTATATAGATTTTAAACTATGCGCACTTAATACCGACCCACTCACTATTAGAAACGTAAAATTATCTCTAGAAGGTTGTCTGGAAGAAATCGCTATTAGCGATAAGACCGCTGATTGTACTAGTTAAATGACTGTTAACTCACGTGTACTGTTTTCTTGTGTGCAATAAGAAAGAATATTCTATTCTTTGCCCGGAAACTTTAGTCATAGGATCGATGTCTAGGAAAATTATGTTATGTCTTACAACCAGTATATAGACACAGGGCCGTCTTTGCCCCAGGGGTGCAAGGGGTGTGTGGCACCCGGATGCGAAGACCTATTGGCATGTGTTGAATGCCAATCACCTAACATATTCTTACCAAGAGTAGGTAAACAGCTAGTTTTGAAAATTACTTAACATCATCTCAACATCGACTATTGTAATTTAGTGACTGGAGGGAGGGATTCAATTTCCAAAAGCGGCCGATTTGGGCCCTGTGACCTTTAGCCATAGGATCGATGTCTAAGAAAATTCTTGTGTTGTCTTAGGCAAGGTCTCGGGGAAATCTTGGGCCCAACAATAAAGGGAGATGGCAGCTGGAGGGTCCGAACCAACTCTGAAATAGAAGACCTCATGGCCGAGCCCAACATAATTTGGGAGGTAAAATCTCATCGTCTCCGCTAGCTTGAGGATCGGGGAGTGAAGAAAGCATACTTGGGGCGACCAGACGGTCGGCGACCGGCTGGTCATCCCAAGTATCGCTGGAAGCTGAGTGGAAGTTGACTTGACCGCACTACAAGCCCACAACTGGCAAGACACTGCGCGGGACAGAGGAAAGTGGCGTGCT
Organism: Dendrolimus houi; assembly: GCA_039645545.1. Classification (NCBI taxonomy): domain Eukaryota; kingdom Metazoa; phylum Arthropoda; class Insecta; order Lepidoptera; family Lasiocampidae; genus Dendrolimus; species Dendrolimus houi. Next base: position 20,940,294 of record CM077128.1, on the reverse strand, counting down.
CTCGTTTCAGAGGCCAAGACTCACTTTGGGTCGCTGAGCCAACCGAGTTTGACTTGGTTAAAGATACGGAGCTTATAAGCGAGAATATAAAGCTGGCCATCGTCGAGGTTGCAATAAAATCATTCTGGTATTACGTATAAATTGATAAAAGAAATTCACAAGTGTATAGTAATTATTACAATCGGATTTAAAAATATCGATTACAAAGTTTGGCTTCATTAAATTTCACTGATTGACGTATGCACTTATTACTTTCTATAGCTGTATTTAATTACAATAGTTTCGTAAGTATACTAACATTTACGAAAGTAATTTATTTCTATGTAAAGTTTTTTCATTTAAAATTGAGATAGCTATCAAACGCAAACTTATACCATGATAAAAAAATATTAAGAAACTAATCATTACAAAATACTCTCTCTCTCTCGGGGAGTGCTCTGATGAACTATTTGATTTGGTGCCTATTTCGCCATTCTATCATCGCACCACTCGCCGGCGATTGGGAGTTCATCCACCACCTAGACCCTTGGAAGTCCACTACGGCACGTGGCGGACGCTCCTTCATGCCATATGTGTCCAAGTTATGGAATGAACTACCTCCTGCGGTTTTCCCAGAACGCTACAATATGAGGCTCTTCAAAAAGGGCGTGAACAGATACTTCAAGTCTCAACGAGGTAGCCAACGCATTGGTTCCCTTAGTGTTGCAGATGTCCATGGGCGACGTTAACCAGTTTGCCAGTTTATCTACAAGTAAACATTAAAAGAAATACACACGAGTGCATGGTTAGCTAGATGGATAATAGCTCAAATGTATTACTAATCATAGCAATGACCTTCTGAAATCTTTCAGCAATAGCATCAGTTGCTATTTTTGAATCCATTTCAAAATTTCCATCAAGATTATATCACTTATTCAACCTCTGATTTCGTGATTCATTTCTGTTTAATGTGTTACTAATACTGTTGAGAATTTTGGCCCAGTTTTAAATGCTTCTCGGATCGACTGCTACTTTATGTTGGGTGGCCTTTGGCTATATAAAAATAATACCGAAAATGACTACAAATTTACTACGAACCTAAAAATCTTATTGAAATCAAAATTATATGCTTATCGAATCATTTAGGGGTAATTTAAATTCTTATAATAAAATAAACTACTCCATACGACTTTGTTGTACCCAAGCCAATTAGGACTATACTGTATATCTTCTAAAAATACATGTAAACTAAACCTGCATTTAATACCTGTATCATAATATTTTAATTATTCATCTCGGTGTGAAATTAAGTTCATCTATAATATTATAAAATTGTAAAAGTGTAGTATTTTGTTTTTTAGATTTTTTGTGTTTGTCTGTTTGTTCGGAATTCACATAAAAACTACTGGGCCGATTTCGAAGCGGTTTTATTTAATCGATAGCAAATTGCCAGACTTAAAATCTGTGGTACTTTTTTTCTCGGGAATCCCGCGGAGATTTTCCTGGGAATGGTTTAAGGTGGCCAGACTGGAAAAAAATCTGATTCAAATGTAATTTTTTCACTGTGTCTGTTTCTATGTACATTAGACGTCTTTAATAGAACAGTTATAATTGTGTATGTCTTTAGTATCATTATTTATACCGTGTTTTTACGCGAGTTTCCAGAATTAATGTATTTTCATACTTAAAATCTATTGCCTCGCTGGAAATATCCTTTCAACTTTAAATATTACAAAACAACTGTAATCTATGTTACCTGTCCAACATGAACGGAGTCGCGGGCGAATTCTAGTATATGATAGTTCTTTTCACCCAACTGCGGTAGTGTCCGTCCGTCGAGATCCATATCCCGCCAAAACTGGCCCATTTTCTGGGATCAAAGGTCACGTTTATTAAACTTACATACAAGGTGCTTTGGGGAGCTTTTTAAAAAAAAATTTATTAACTACTCTACGGACTCGAGTTCCGTACCCTTTTTTACAACTTAATTACTATTAAAGTTTTTAGGTTTATACACGCTTATTGTTTATTTTGTTATTGTGTCTGACATTAATTTAGTGATTTTTAGGTTGTAGTGTACCTTAAGAATAACTTATAATATTATTATTTTTTATTTTTAATACTGAACTTATACTAATGCAGAGTGTATCTGTTACATACTGGTGTTGTGAGGAAGTGCATGTGCAGTGTGTGCCTTATATCTATACCTATATATATCTTAACTTGTGCCATTTGTGTTGCTTTTCCTTTCTGATGCTTTGGGGAGTTTATAATTCTCAAAATGCGATTCTCAGAAAATTACGGTTTACTACTAAACTAGGCATAAAAAATATATTCTTCAAAAATCTCATTGAATATGAGATTGCCTGGAAGAGATCGCTATAAGTTGTTTTAAAACAAAGGTATCTATATTAATTGACCAAGTTAAAGTATAAAGAGAATACTAAACAGTTTTTCATTCATTTATATTTTCAGTGTGACCATATTAATTTAGACGCTATTTGACATATCTTTCTAACTACAGCTATGCAGGTAAATTGTAATAGGTAGTTTTTATTGTACATAAACCACTTTTTCGCGAATAAATGCATTTTTCAACATTATGAGAAATAAATTTTATAATTTCGAAATTAAAGTACTGAAAACTAGTCAGTTAGTTAGCTAATTAGTTAGTTAGGTATACCATAAATTATATTAGAATTAGTTTTGCAGAGATGTAAAGTATTCACTTCAGTTCTAGCTTAATTCAACATTTAGGCTTATTCGGAATTACATCGTGGTAGTTCAGAATTACAATTTGGTCATAATAAAAAAACTGTTAAATTTGAAAATGTTTCTGATTACGGAAGAATATCGCAATTGTTAGACTATGTACGTCAATAACTAAAATTGACCCAAGTTAGCGTTAGACTTAAATATACATTTTTAACAATCAAAATATAAGCATTGTAGCAATTCGTTGAAATTACCCCAAGGCACCTTAATTTTAAATTATACAAGCCAATCAATGTCCCACAATCCCTTGTCGTACATAAGTCTGGCAGAACAACGGCGCCGGCGCCCCTCTCCTAGTCTCCCCCTATGTGCTGGCTTTGAGCCAGCCAGACGCTTCCTTGATGGCCATTGAGAGCTTACAAAAAATCTTTTGTGAAACGTTTAATTCGGGATCAAGAAACTCCATTGAAGGACATAAGTCCCGCAGTATGAAGACCAAAAATCTAATTTCGATCTTCATAAACGAAACTCCTACTAACTCCTACTTTACTATTAATCCAAAAATTATAAAGAACTCAAGCGGATGCTCCGGATGTAGTCAGGATATGTCACTGCAATGTTATCTTACATTTGTGGTGTACTGATATCAAGCTATCTCCAGGTCTCTACTAAAACAACGAATTCAGTAACTGATAGACAAACTAGCAGGACGTCCGCAAGCCGCCGGCCGATGCGATGGTCCAATCGGAATAATAGCAAAGAGTCGAACTTGAGATGTGCACATGTTTTTATTGTATATCACATCATTTATAAAGACCTACGAGTATACGTATACGTAATACAACAGTTTCAGCGTTAAAGTTTAAATTACAAATTACTACAGAAAAAGTCGTGCAGTGTGCACCAAATTGGCGTCCAAAGTCGTCCATATAAGCATTTGACAACATCCCAACTTATATCAGTGACTGAATCATTGGCATCATCGTCGCTTTTAAAACACCGTGTAGTTCCAAATAGCTTTGTATATGGCACAGCTGATCCGAGTCTAGCCTGAGCGTCATACGCCCCCATATTTAACATGACGTCATGAATGTAATCGTTTATAGAAAGAGAATGTTCGAGGTTGATGCACGCGGCGATATTTCATTCGCTTTTCTCCTATTCGAGTGATTTCTTTAATTTGTTTATTCTTGGCTTTGATACCGTGATTTTGCGTACGGCAACATGACATAACTCGAAGTCGCGTGCACAAAGATATAACGTATTCGGATTGCGAGGTAGGTATAAACAGTGTTTGGATGTACCTACGTTTAAATGGAGAGATGATTTGGTTTAGGTGTCTGTTTTCCCTTGAATATCTCGGGAGTCAACTGATTAATAAAAAAACTTTTGTGTATAGTTTTTTTTATTGCTGGATACAAGAGAGACCCATATGATAGAAAATATTTACAGTCGCCTATGGAATTTTACAACATCATAGCCAATGAATTTGCAACCAAACTTGAGGTGAGGACTAGAAAATGGCCACTAATTCAGGAACACAACTGAAGGTTCTTATGGCGGCATACTCTAGTTGATGATTGCCTTCCGGACGAACAAATGCCCTAACACCTGCATGGATTGTTTTATCGCCTCATAAGACAGGCCGCCCGGCCGCAACACTTAGTATTCTTTCTTCATTCCTAAGCCATTGAATGTATTTTTGATAAGAAGATTTGACAGCAGAAAATTCAACCCAGTTTCCTTGAGTTACCACGCTCAACTACGCAACGGTTCTCTAGAACGTTTATTCCGTATAGAACCATGATCTCACGGATCTCAACACTTCTCGTCGACATTTTTCCCTTTACGCTACATTAGGGGTTGTAAGGGCGGTAATTTTTTTTTACGAGGACGGCAAGGCTTTGGAAATGTTGATGTTTCAAAATGGAAATCAATATATTATGAATAAGCGATGCACCATCGTTGCCGCGTTCCAAAATCATCTCCAGAGATCAGGTCGTGCAATTAATGCCAAATGTGAGTCCAACTAACAACATATTGTGGGTGGTTAGTGCTATTTTAATATATTTCATCAAACACCGGAAGCTGTGTTAAACACAAGCATTTAACTACTTGCGTGCTCTTAAGACTGCGTAATTCAGGTCGTTTCAACATTTCCGTTACATGAAAATTTAAATAATATATTTTGATCAAGAAGAGTCAACTACGTTATGTGACTCAGTGCAAAACTTGATTAAAAATAATAATATACAGGTGAATTTTTCAAGCGGGCCTCTATTAAATCCGAACGTATAAGATATAGTAAAATAACACTTAAAAAGATCTGGAATCGTTACTTCACAGAAATTTATCCTTACAAGCTACACTATGGGTGTATACATAGGACACGTTCCGGCATAAGCTCACAACGCCCAAAATGCTCCATCAGCCGTTCCACATAGCGATCACGAACGTTATGGTCGTGGCTAAAGCGTCACTAATGACGTCATCATTTTTGATCACACAGCGCTCACAACGACCCATGTCAAGAGATGGGTCGACGTAGGCGTTAACCACAGAGCATTAGTTCTCTCTTCTTCTTCTTCTTCATAATCCGTTCCACTAGAGTTTATGATGGTAACGTCCGCAAGCAAGTGAACGTGGTCGTTGTGAGCCTCTTGTGGAACGTAGCCATAATAATGCACTTTAGTTTTCCTCAAAATCGACTCCGAGACTCCTTTGAGTGCTTTTCGCTATTTCAAATAGCGACTTTGACTTTGGAGGTCCACTTAGAAAAAATCACCTGTATATGTAATTCAATTTTACAAAGGGTTTTAGTTCGAACATGTTGCCGGGGAGTTTCTTGCCGCTTCGACGTTGGGAAATGATGTATGTGGAAGAAATAAAAAAAATGAAATTGAAAAAAAAATGAGCCTTTAGTGCCAATACGCGAATATGACTGTTTTTGTCTGTCGAGACGATAAATTTTATAGACCTTGCTATGATTATATTAAACAAATTTATCGTAAATTTGTAGAACGTTTTAACGGTAATATGTGTTTATGAATAACATTTCTTGAGAATTTATTTTATAAGCTTACAAAATTCGCCTAACTCAATATGTATATAACTCATGTGTATATTTGTATATATAGTATAGTTATATATTTATTATTAAAATGTAAGTAATCGTACAATAATTATATATACCACCATCGCCACTCTTAATCAGCAATATTTTTGCCACGGGTTGTCTGGAAGAGATCGCTTTTTAGAGATAAGACCGCCCTTTGTACACAATTAAAACAATACTAAAGAGACAGAGAGAGAGAGAGAGAGATAACACTTTATTGCACACCAAAATATATAATTACAAAAACAGACCATATTTACAATATTTTTCTAGACAATACTACAGGCGGCCTTATCGCTCAAGCGATATCTTCCAAGCAACCTAAATGAAAAAAAAATTGAATCAGGTGATATAGGTGGTGCAGGAAAAAGGCAATAGATACATAAATACTCAAACTAGTTTAAGAAATGAATATACAAATTCATACATATATACATAGTCATATATATACAATAATACATAAGTTATTATAATAAATTTATTAGCATGATTATATTCTGTTAATCAGACATAGCTATTTGTGGACAAATAGTGTTTTCTGAGCAAATTTCTAAATATTGGTAATGATTTGGCCTCTCTGAGTGTGAGTCTGAGTGAGGCAGCTTATTCCAAAGTTTGACAGCCTGCACCGTAAAAGAATTATCATAACAGGATGAAGTGTGTGCAGGCGTCCTGAGTTTTCGATACGTATCATGGCGCAAATTATGGGCAGTGGATAGGCGAAGGAATTTAAAACGTTCCATACTAATTCGTAATACCAATACTAGTTCGTAAGTTTTCTGTAATGGTGTACAATAAAGTGTTATCTATCTATCTATGAATAAGACCGTAGGTTTATAGCGTTTTAGTTCTAATGTGCGATTATTTATTATTATAACTTTTCTATCAAGCCGATGAATTATAATATGTATGTTTAATTTGCTAATAGATTTATTCAGTACATGAACCGAGAAAGGGCGCAGGTCGATCCTGGCCCGAACGCATGCACCACTTAGTTAGTTTCCTGATCTAATGTGTATATTGTTACAATTACCACTTGCTAACAACGGTGAAGAAAAACATCGTGATGCAACCTGCACATCGAGATAACCGGTGTGTCAAACCTGCCAAGCCGCCTTGGACAAGCGTGGGGTATACTGTCCGTTCCCCCTATAATGGGAGGTCCGAGCCCAGCAGTGGGACATTTATGGGCTGATATTATTTGGAACCGAGAAAAATAGAATTTCCTGCGACCGGGCGGCTTATCTTAAGAGGCGACAAAACAACGCACAGCCAGGTGGTAGGGCATTTGCCCGACTGGATGGCTACCACCCCTGGTCTAGGCTGTCTCCCTGTAGAGATCGGCAGCACATTGGTAGCATCTTTGGTGTTACAAATGTCCATAGGCGATGGTAACCGCTTTCCATTGGGTGGGAGGCCGTCTGCCTATCATCAGGCAGACGGCCCACCTAAACTCATGCAATAAAAAAAAAAATTAAATATTCTTATCGTAAATTATTAAATCTTTCGAGAGCGATTTCTCTTAAACGAGCCTACAAACTTCATCTAACTCAATATGAAAATCATTATCATTGTGCACGAATTAGAAATATTTGAATAAAAAATTAAGACATTCGCTTAGTAATTATAATATCCACAGATTTCTTGCAAAGTTAAATAAATGATTATTCGAATGACGGGTGCAGTAAGAGTCACATCTACCAGCTCAGCTACAAAGAATGATTGACGTCTCGTCCGCTGCAACAGACCGTCACCTCCTCCGAAATTATGGTTTTTGGCTAGCAACCAACATCGATAAAACTCAACGTTTCATCCACTGTTTCTTAGAGGGAAACATCTAGTAAATTCTCTGAGTTGCCAAAACTTTTTGCAATAGGTAAACGGTTCTAATTCGTTTTGATTTGAAAGATGGGATAGGCACTGATTAGTAGATTTAAATTTTGCCCGCCTTCTGTACCTATATAAGAAAATAAAGTAAAAGTGTAACAAAAGGTATCTTCAGCGAATATTGTTTTGAATAATATCCATTGAGTAGTTTTTAAGATATTATGGGTATTTTAGATCAAATGCTTTTGAGATAATGGGTCGAAATTTATGGTGTTTGAACGAAATGAAAATATGACAATTTGTAATGTACAGGTAGGAAATCAAAAGTTGGAGCAAGTCAAAGAATTTGTTTATCTAGGGTGTAGGTTTACCAGGGACGGAAGCTTGAAAGTGACATCGAAAGAAAAGTAATTGCGGGTAATATGGTGAATGGAGCGCTAAACTCTTTTATGAAAAGCCAGAAAGTGTCTGTAATGGCACGCTTGGCTACCCATCAAGGGGTGTTGGTGCCAACACTAATGTATGGCAGTGAAAGTTGGGTATGACAGAAGAAGCATGAAAGTAGGATAAACGCAGTCAAAATAAGAGCTTTTAAGAAGTATATGTGAGGTAAGGTTAATAATAAATAAATCGGCAGACAAACACACACACTGTATATCCCCAAATTAAGCAAGTTACGCTTGTGTTATGGGTAATATACACCGGACCATTCTGGGGCCGATCCCAGACACCCAGACCATAGTAAATAACGGAGAAAATACGTTTCCGAAATTTACTATATCAGGAATCGAACCCGGAACCTCTGCGTTGCAGTGAGGTAAGCCGGCAAAGGCTTAGCCCGCTCAACCGCAGAGGCCATCACGCGTCGTCAAGGATGAATGTTACGATAAGGAATAGTGTAATATTGAAACGTTGTGGATTGAAAGAAGATGTAATAACAAGAGTTGAAAAAGGAATGTTTAGGTGGTTTGGGCATGTAGAAAGAATAGATGAAAATAGAATCACAAAACAAGTGTATAACAGCATTGTGAATGGTAGAGTTGGTACCGGTAGACCGCGACGTACACATCATGATCAAATAGCAGAAGTGTTAAAAAGAGGTCACGTAGAAAGCATCTCAAATAAACGTGCATGTATGAAGAAGTTAATGAAAGTAAATGAAGCGAAAGTTGTTTGTCAGGATCGTCGAAATGAAGATATATAGTCTTTGCCTACCCCCATGGGAAACAGGCCTGATAATATGTATGTATTTATGCTTTTATTATTAATAATTACTGTCAGTGGAATAGCTGTCAACGGCAATGTTATAGAATTTAGAAAATTAAATTCTCTTTGCTGCGTTAAATTTCGTACCAAGTTGTCCCATTTAAATTTGAATCCGTGCAGGAATACGAAAAGAATAAAATTTCCTGCGGCCGGGAGGCCTGTCGTAGGAGGCGACAAAATAACCCACAGTCAGGCGGTAGGGTATTCGCCCGTCTGGATAGCTACTACCCCTGGTCTAGAGTATGCTGCCATAACAACCTTGAGTTGTGTTTCGGCATTAGCGGCCAGGCTCCAGTCTCCCTTATATACAACGGCAGCACATTGGAAGCAACTTTGTTGTTACGAATGTCCATAGGCGGTGCTAAGCGCCTTCCATCAGATGGGCTGTCTGTACCTGTACCAGTCTGCAGAACTCATGCAATAAAAAAAAATATTTCCAGCAAAATCCAAATCAGTTTAGTTGAAAAGCACAGAACTGAAAGGTCATGGCGGGATTTCTTTATATATACAATATACTCTTTGACGGGATTCCTGACATTGAGTGAGCTAAATTTATAAGAAACAATTTAGTAATTTAAATCAACAAAAAGATTTGATAAATAAAAAGGTAAGTTGGAGTTGTTAAAAGATGTATGGAAAAAGATTTTTGCGATTTCTGACTCTTTTAGTGCTATAACGACTTTTGGTCTCATAGAAGTTTTTGGTCAGTACCTATTAGAAAGAGAATCGATTGACATTTAAAAAAAATACTTGTAAAATTTTCATAGAAAATGCATGGGAAAAGGTTTTTTCTATTCCTGACTTTTTTAGTACTCCAACCTGGGTTGGCCCCCATAGAAGTTTTTAATCAGAATCAGAAACAGGATAAATGGGAATGAAAATTTTGTGTAATATGGCCATGTTCTTGCTAACTGGAATTTTTTAGGGTCAAATTTTCATGAAAAATTATGGATTGTCTCTTAAGACCATTTTCGTGTAGATGCGACGATCAAGGTACTCCTCCTTCCTGCCCCGCTGTAAGTTTCCACTCTGTATACATAACGAAGTAGGGATATGTATGTAAAGAAATATTATTTTTCCATTGTAGGTATTTTGGTACGCCACTTCTCTCTAAAATTGCTTTGGAAGTGATATTAGACTCGGCTTTCGTCATTACTTTCAATAAGTAAGTATCTGTACTCGTAAGATTCCATTTTAAAATAAATACATATATTTTCATTAAATTGATTTTTATCATTATTAAAAGAAAAATACATTAATATTCAGCACACAATGATGTAGATCCCAAATGCTCTCTAATTTCACCCATAAAATATACCCCACTTCTTTAGCCATTGGTATGAACAATAAAATTTCAATAAAACTAAAGTATACCTTTAAAAATGAAAATAAATATAACGTGAAACAAATAGTTCTTGTTAATGGCCGCTGCACTCGTTATCGGCGAAAATAAACTCCACTTTCTGTGCCAATGTTTTGATGACAGGTCCATTGACACCGGCTTTAATAGAACAAGGTGTCCTTGAGAATATTAACTTTCTTTTCAACGGTACGAAATAGTTTAGAGTAGCTATCGCTGAAAGATTCATGTTATAGTCAACTGACAAGGACGAGATTAGGGATGCTACAAAAATAAAATCGGTTAATATTATCGATATATGCAGCCCGGATCTTGAATTTTTTCGAGGGAAGAATCGAGGAAGCGAAGAACTGAAAAATGCCGCCCCCGCTCGCCTATATTTTTACCTTAATCATCATCATCATTTCAGCCATGAGACGCCCACTGATGGACACGCGTGCGTCTGCGGCTTTTAAACTATGCCTATGTGCCCCGCGAAAAATAATTTATGTGCTTAAAGTACTGGACGTGTCAGTGGTCAAATTTGCTTTAATGATGAGGTGTATTTGTCTGCGAAGTTTGAATTTGCAACCGGGGCACAGGCCCCGGCTTGTTTTTATCCTTTCTTAATCAAATTGAGTTGCTTTATATGTGCTTTTATTTTTTTATTGATAATATGTTAAGTTGTGAAGTCACTAAAACCATCGTACGATCTGTATGATTAATGCGCTATAATCTGTCATACGACCAGTTATATCATACAGGTCCGAATGTTGGGCCACTAAAGTGATAGGCCACAAACGTGCAAATGTCAAACTGCAAGTATAATGGGTACAGAGGTAAAAGTAGACCAAAAAAGAGATGGATGGATTGTGTGAAGGATGATATGATGATTTGTGGTGTGACAGAGGATGTACGTACGGAATAGAGGAGTGTGAAAGGAAAAGATATATTAAAGAGATGATTAATGCGCTATTTTTATTATTTTGCAAAAATGTGGGACACCGCAAAATTACTTTAGTCAAAATTTTTGAGAAACGCTCATTTATGTCACCAAGGGCTATTTAAAACGATACCAGCCTCTACGATAAAATAGAGGAGATGGTATAGGGGGGATAAAAATAGAAGGGATAGAATAGATGAAAGACGGCAATGGGGGCGGAGCTTTAACCAGAACTCTCACTCACGGTAAGAAATAAAATTAGCTCAAGGTTTTAGGCTAAACATTGAACATCGAAATTCTGTCGAGCCGGCCCTGAGAGTTTTAAGTATTAGTAGAATTCGCCTAAAAGGCAGGCAAAGCAGTCTTAGTCGACACAGCCACTTCTGATGTATAAGTCTTCGTATAGGTAGCGCAGTTGAATTGTAGGCTACAACTGACTCCATTCGACGGAGTTCTTGTCAAAAGACAAAAGGCACATTTGACTATACAGTTCACATTTCTCATTGAGATCTGTAGTCAAGATGATCATTCTAAAATGGCTATTACAACGTCGAAAATGTTTAAGTATAAAAACACATTTTTCTCTTCATTTTCAAGTGACGTCATCTCTTATATTTTTCTTGGAACGCGAAATGCATCGTCGACTGCACGTAAACAAGCATATTGCACTATATTTCCGTTCTAATTTCGGCCTGTATTACTCATGAACATAATACTTAAAGCAATATATGTAATACTGTTACATCACAATGCTTGTTTTCGTAGCCCTTTGGGTTATTGGCCTTTGCAACTATTTTATAAATACTGCCTGTGTTTAGTCTCTTTTGTTTAGTCTGAATAAAAGTATATTAGTTGGTAATAATGTAAAAGAACGTACAATGTAAAAGAACAATACGAGTAGCAACTGTGTTGTCTTGATGGTTAGTTCTACTGCGTCCGGTAGATGACGCTACTACTACTAGCTTGGCTGTCCATGAATTCCGACAGAATTCTGCAGAGATGACAAATGTCCATCACATTCAGTCAGTATTTGACTATGGAACTTTAAAACAGATAGAAAATTGTTTATTGTTCATCACATACATAAAGTAAATATTTTACAGTAATTTTATTTAAAGTCAGGAACAATGGGCGGTCTAATTCCAGACAACGCCGGCAACAGTGGCGGATTCATGTTAGCTGCCACCCTAGGCCCCGTTTGAAATACCGCCTTTTTAGGGTTTATTTTTTTAATTGCATGAGTTCAGCAGACAGGCAGACGGCCCGCCTGGTGGAAAGCGGTTGCAACACTAAAGGTGCTATAAATGCGCTACTTCTCTCTAAAGGGAGACTGGAACCTGGCCATTAATGCCGGAACCCAATTCAACGTCGTTATGGCGGCATAATCTAGACCATGGGTGGTAGCCATCCAGACGGGCAGATATCTTACCACCCAGCTGTGGGTTGTTTTGTCGCCTCTGACGATAGGCCGCCTGGTCGCAGGAAATTATATTCTTTCTCCGTTCTTGCAAGGATATAAATCCTAATCTGATCCGAAGACTCGAGGCCTAGAAAGTGTTACGAGTTACCTTTTTGCAGGCAGTTTTCTTTCATTATATTCTTTTTCCATGATAAAAGCAATACCTCTTCTTAAACTACTTCAAAACAATTTGATCGCGCAACCAATTAGTGAGAGTTACATTTATTGTTGCAACTGAGTATGTTTATTTGGACAAGCTCTAAACGGTACGAGTGGGTGTCTACTTATACGCAGAATCTTAAAAATAACGGAAAACGCGGAACACTGAAGCTAGAAATCAAATATGTATTTCTAAACTGCTGGTGATCAACCGATAGTGATTGATGATGACAATGATGTTGACTTTTAAAATATTCTTCCGTGAGCGTGCTACAGTAACCTGAATTACAGCTAAGCATTTCAGCTATACAATTTTAAAACCTAGCAACTGACATTGTTTTTCAAATTATAATAATGTCTTACTAGGCATTTGCTGATATATTTTATTCACTAAAAACTGTGAAAACTCTATCTATCAAAATATAGTATTGCTTCAATACGTTTAATCAATAGCTTTGTAATGGCATATAATTGCAGATCATGACTTTCATCACTGTGTTATAAAATTTCTTGCTTTGAAATTATACAATGGACTTGGCAGCATTCTACTGTTTCTTCAGAATAATAGTGCTGTTTTACTTTATATTCCTTATAAGTTAAAAACAGTTCACCAACTAATACGAATACTACAACTTCGTGTTCTTTTTCACTGTTATCTACTACTTTGAAACTTGTTTGTTTTCCTAATTCTTCTTTTCCTTCCTCCTTGTCTTCGGCAATCGGCATCATAATAGCATCCGGTGCATGTAAAACATAATCAAGACGCGTTGATGGCAACATAAATTTCAATTTCAATCGTTAGTTAATTTGAAACACAAAAAGAGGGAATATTCCTAACAACTGGAAATATTACCGAAATTCGTAACGTTTATTTAATGACACAACTAATGTCATCTGGTGAAGATATTCATAGAAATATTTGGGTCATTCTTTGAGGTATATTCCTCAATTAAATAACTAAATGTATGTGTAACTTGTGTAAAGGATTATTGTGACTTGGTAACTAATGCATATTTTCAACGTTCCAATTTACAAATTAGTGCTTCAAGAAATTTTACAAATATGTAAAGAGACCTGTTCAGTTTAATTCTATCTAATCCATACAAAGTTCTTTGTGATTTGAAATGTAATAGAGTAATTATAAGTAGTTTGTTAACAATAACTGCATGTTTATTTAATATTGTTTTAAGAACAGCGTAAAATTGTTTGTTGTTTTAGGAAATACAGAAAGTTGTACCGACTACTAGGGCAAGTATTGTGTGAGCTGAAAATGGAAATGGTAAGTAATTGATCATATTGAATGTTTCACTACAAATATAATCCCAGCAATACATAGATAGTTTTTTTTAATCATTTCTCTACTGCACCATCTTTTGGTTTTACTTCTGTAAATAATACAAACTTTGAAATGTCAAATGTAATAGTTTTTTTTTAAAATTTCATAATACTGTTTACATTTTACAAATTTCCCTTCAGATATAAGTTACATTAGATAGATTTGTTCTAAAAAGCACTCACCTTGTAATAGTTGAATAGTAGCCTGGTACTCTGCTAGTTTCTCGTCAACATATCCTTCTTGCGACTGCTGTGCGATGATCTCCGCTGTGGAGGGCCCTCGCTCTTCTTCATCCTCCTCATAAATCATTGGTCTCGGAGGAGGTGGAGGCTCTAAAGGCACTCCCGCGTAATCGTATTCCCGCACTGGCTCGTATGGGGATGAATAGAAATATTCAGGACTCAGTCCTAATGTGGGCGACATGGGGTAAGGTGAAATAGAAAAGTGAGAGCTGGGTGACTGCGAGTGCTGTCTGAGGGTGTGCGGTGAATGAAGAGGCCTGAAGGGCCGAGGTGACGGATGGACGGGCGGTGGAGTGACAATGGCTGTGGAGTGGCGTGGCCCGGAGATGAGAGGTGGGGGGCTGGGTGCCCATGGCGAAGGGGTTCGGTAATTGAGGGGGGATGAGTGGCCGGGGGGCCGCGCGCGCCCGCGCCCCGGTGGCGGCTGCGACATCTCGCGGATTGATGCTCGTCAACCCGGTGTCACGCCACCATGTGCATCGCTGGAACAAGAGAGAGGAATATTTAGTTTTACTAGACAACACTTATATATCAAGCCTCGAGGAACGTGAGATCCTTTCTGTCGTATATCATATGTAATTTAAGGACTTTTTTAAAAGCAGCTGTGATTAGATGCAAGAGTGGGGGATAAGGATATTTGCAAGAGAAATAATAATAACACCGGCCCACAAAAAATAAACATGGTCTGTTCTTTTGACCAGACCCATCTATTCTTATGTATTCCGATGCAGTGAACGCGAGTCTGGGATCAGTTTGGTACTGTATGGACCAAACTGACCCCAGATTCAGTCTTTTGGTTTGGTTGCCAGTGTAATTATTGAAGACAAACACATATTGTTATATACACAAACTAAGTAATTTACTCTTGTGTTATATAATATACATAAAATCTTATATATAAAAAGCAATTACTGTTCGTCAGTTTCGCTAAAACTCGAGAACGGCTGGACTGATTTGGCTAATTTTGGTTTTGAATTAGTTGTGGAAGTCCAAGGAAGGTTTAAAAGGTGAGTAAATATGAAAAAATGATTCTGAAGCGGTACGAAGTTAGCCGAGTCAGCTAGTAATGTATAAATAAGGGAAAGTACGAAATATTGTTTTTTCTTTTTTTACCATGTAATTATACATTTATATTAAACATTGAAAAATTTCAACCCTTAGTTACATGTATGGTAGTCACCCCTAATATTTTGTACTTACACCATTGTCTACATAGAGGTGTATATACAATACATCTATAATACTCATTTCTGAAGTATGAAGTTTGCACAACAGCAGTCCTGATTTCGACCCATACAGCCTACAGTACAATGAATGCATTAAACAGATGTTCGAGCCGTTTTATTAGCATCTAAATCGATTACTAAGTGTAGGTACTCGAGTGTTTATTTCATCTTCTATATCATCACAGAATTATGTTCCAAGGACTTAATCAGTTGCCCTTTGATTAGTCAATAAACGTAGTTGGTTTTGAGAATGTTCTACGGTTTTAGCCACTAGGACATTTAAATCAGTTTTCAGAGTTCCGATAAGAAGCGATATAGTGACGGACTTTGCGCGTGTTATTTAATTGTGCATTACATTTGGACTTGTTGCGTCCGGTTATATTTGTACCTGTGTTATACGTGTTTGTATAGTTCTAATAAATTCTATAGTAATTCCAACGGCATTTTAATTCGAGTCCCGCACTCGTAAAATATCAATATCAATAGTTCGTTTTAACTTAAGTTATTAAATCCACGCCATATTCATATTACATTATTGTTGGATCTAAAAGGGTTATGTTGTGTTAATTTAAAAGCCATGGAGCCTCTACAAAGAGTTATCATAACGTCTCATTGACTCTTCGAGTGATCAGTGGGCTGGTGCCAACCTCGGACAATCGATCAATATGGTAATCCAGTGAGGTAATGTAGCCAGCCTTCTGGGAATCTTACCCGTTGATTTCGATGACCTAGCCTCAATATTTTATTTTGTCCTGAGGGATTATATTTAGAATACAAGATAACTAAATGAAGTTTCCAGCTAAATGGCATTAGTTTCTAATTTTTAATATAAAAGTATCACACTACATTTAAACTATAAAAAGCAGAAAATCGTTTGATGCGAAACAAGTGTAAGATCCTAGTGAGATTAAAAAATATTTTGTTCCAATACATAAATAGTGGACCTAGATAACATAAAATTAGCCTTGACGTCTATTGCATGGCGGCTGCACTGAGATATTCGTAAAAAGTTAACCGTTAGATAAATTATATTGGACGTGAGCCAACGTCGGAGAGGATAGGCGTGAAATGATGGAAAAAATGGCTCAAAATTAAGACATCGTGGTTTTATGGCAATAACGAAGACGAAGAAAATCCATTGAGCGCAAACACGATTCTTCTTTTCACGATGTCCATCATTATTATCATGTCCTTGGCGTTAGCGTTGTTCTCATACATTGATGCCTAAACAATACGATACGATACATCAGTAGTATAATGGGCGGCCTTATTGCTAAAAACTGTGTCTTCCAGGCAACTAGGCAGCCTATCTTATGCATAATTGAAGTTTACATTTACAGTCACATCTATATCTCTGAAACTGATTACTTCGTCCTGTTGGTCTCTTGTGTTAAACTCTCTAATCTACGCTCTCTACTACCAGCCTCTGTATACCTTCTTAATTCTTTCGTACAATATATGGCCAAAGTATTTTAATGCTCCATCTCCAAATCTCCAAATTCGAGCTTTTCTAGGTGAAAGAACATTTGACCTACTCCTTCCCATTATGCTCAAAGCACTTTGTTAATTCAGTATTAGACGGTTCATTTTTGTCTTTCAATTTCGTTGAATCATTCAAAGTGAATTATATAAACATAACCTTGAATCACTCTATGTCATTGAATATTGTCTTATCCTTTCAGTTCTGTGCCTTTCATCCGTCTATTATCAAATTTAAACAAAATATCTTCAATCTCTAAATCAACTATCTGACACATAGTAATAACAACTCCAGATCACGATAATTGTCCACTGGTTTGCTAGTAAAGAAATGATTTGTGAATTTGCGGTCCATGAGAAGGGATAGAGAAACAAAGTAGTCTGAATACGCAAGTGAAGGCGAAATTTTATTTAATTGAGATGTGATACATATTCACAATAACAGTCTGACAGTCCGCTGTTCAAAAATTTTTGTGTGAAGTCGTGATAGCGTATAGGCTAGCGCACGTGTCCCAAACTCAAAGGGCGTGGGTTCGATCCTGGCCGAAACGCATGCAACACTTAGGCAGTTTTCTGACCTAATGTGCATATTGTTACAATTACCACGTGCTAACAACGTTGAAGGAAAACATCCTGATGCAACCTGCACATCGAGATAACCGATGTGTTCAACCTGCCAAGCCACCTTGTAGAAGCGTGTTGGGTATTACTGTCCGTTCCCATATAATGGGAGGCCTGAGCCCAGCCGAGGGACATTTGTAGGCTGTTATTTTATTATTATACTAACTGACCCGTGCCCACTTCGCTGGGCATCAGAAAAATATAAAAATATTTATTATTAATCACAATAAAATATACCCTATGTCACTGAGGAATAATGTAGCTTTCCACTGGTGAAAGAATTTTCAAAATCGGTTTAGTAGATCCTGAGATTACCCCCTACAACGTCACAAACTCACAAACTTTACCTCTTTATATTTTTTGTTGAGTTTAATTACCTACTAAGCGAATTCAAAATATTTCCCCTCCCGTACTGCCCGTATCCTAGTGACGCCTACATCGCATAAGCCTATCTAGCTGATTAGGGTGCGCGGCGACCACGCAACTTTTTTCTAATACTTATATTTTTAAACTCGTGATATCATTCAAATGGAATGTCCGAATTGAATAATTCAAAAAGTTATATAAAGGTATTGAAGCAGTCTTGAATATGAAGTAATTTATTTTGATAAGGATGAATACCAAGATACAAATAAAGAGCCTTTTCTAGTGGCGGCATTTTAATTAAATTTTTAAAATAAAAGAACATTATTGTGGCATAACTATAATAGTTAGACATATGCTGTCGCGACATTTTTTGTAAATAATAATGTGTTCTGCAAAGTCGTAATACATTATTTACGTAATACATTATCATCAATAGTTTTCGCAGCGTACACGATTTTAGGTAATTTTTTAGTAACGATCCCTAATTTTTTTGAAAATATATTATAGCCTATGTCAACCGGGGATAGTGTAGCTTGCCACCGGATGGGCATCCTTAGGAGTATGGCCCTGTACGGTGCACCCGTATGGTCCACTGCACTTCACCGCCACAATAGGACTTTGTTGTGCCGCGCACAACGGGTCCTGGCGGTGAGGACCATCCGAGGATACCGTACAGTGTCGTGGACGGCGTCGACACTTTTGGCAGGCGATCCGCCCTGGCCTCTCCAGGCGGACGTGATAGCCAAAGTTCGGCGCTCCCGACAGGATGCCCTCGCCCGTGGCCTGGTCTATGGCCAGGCCGAACTCCAGGTGATCAGGACGCGGGAAACCGCGGCCATGATCAAGCTTGGTCAGTAGAGTTGGAAAACCCTGTTGCTGGCATTGACACGGTGGAGGCGGTTCGACCGCAGCTGTTGCGATGGCTCTCGCGGAAACGCGGGACCCTGACCTTCAGAATGACACAGATACTTACCGGGCACGGCTGCTTCGATAAGTATCTGTGTCAGATTGCGGGCTGCTTGCCTTCACCCCAATGCCGCCAATGTGGCGCGCTAGACACGGCGTTACACACGCTAGTCGAGTGCGCAGCATGGGCACCTCAGAGGTTTGAACTCGAGACACTTGTAGGACCGACCGAATCGCTGGGCGATCTGGTGCAAGCCATGCTGCACAGCGACGATTGGTGGGTGGGTGCGGCCAATTTCTGCGAGGCGGTAGTGTCTCATAAGGAGGCCGCGGAACGAGATAGGGAGAGAGATGGTAGTGCGCATGCGTCACGCGGGCGCTGACGTCAGTTGGGAGCCCGGAGGCGCAGGTATGCGCATGACCTCCCTCCCTGAAATACCGCTGCAGGGGCCCTCTAGCATCTAGGGAGCAGAGGAGTCTTCACCCCTGTTGACGAAGTGAGTTTGCCTCTCCCGGGGCATTCTCAAGCACTTGTGCGCTAGGATCGGTGTGGGCGTAACTACGTTCTGTATCTCACGCCTTTCCTGCCATAAGCGCGGGGCACATGGGAGGAGGGTAGTTTTAGTGGGGTATTGATTAGTCGAGTCTCCACACAAGCCGGTTGATTATTGTTTGGATTGCCTCAGTGGAAAGCCTCCATAATCAACAACGGTCTAATCCCTAGCAAAGGACCCGGTATGTGGGAAATGCATTTCCCCCGCCTTAAAAAAAAAAAAAAAAAAAAAGCTTGCCACCGGAACGAGATAGGGAGAGAGATGGTAGTGCACATGCGTCTCGCGGGCGCCGACGTCAGTCGGGAGCCCGGAGGCGCAGGTATGCGCATGACCTCTCTCCCTGAAATACCGCTGCAGGGGCCCTCTAGCATCTAGGGAGCAGAGGAGTCTTCACCCCTGTTGACGAAGTGAGTTTGCCTCTCCCGGGGCATTCTCAAGCACTTGTGCGCTAGGATCGGTGTGGGCGTAACTACGTTCTGTATCTCGCTCCTTTCCTGCCATAAGCGCGGGGCACATGGGAGGAGGGTGGTTTTAGTGGGGTATTGATTAGTCGAGTCTCCACACAAGCCGGTTGATTATTGTTTGGATTGCCTCAGTGGTAAGCCTCCATGATCAACAACGGTCTAATCCCTAGCAAAGGACCCGGTATGTGCGAAATGCATTTGCCCCGCCTTAAAAAAAAAAAAAAGCTTGCCAACAGTGAAAGATTTTTTAAATCGGTTTAGTAGTTTCGGAGATTACCTCTTACAACGTCACAAACTCACAAACTTTACCTCTTTATAATATTAATAAATAAAAAAGTATAGATTACATATATTTTTTTTAGTTATAGTACAATGTACAGTAACGTACATCCGTGCAGGAAAGGGAAAGAATACAATGTCCTGCGGCCAGGCGACCTCTCGTAAGAGGCGACAAAACAGTCCACAGCCAGGTGGTAGAGTATTTGTCCGTCTGGATGGCTACCATCCCTGGTTTAGAGTATGCCGCCATAACAACCTCAAGTTGTGTTCCGGTATTAATGGCCGGGTTCCAGGCACCCTAAAGAGAGAAGCAACACATTTGTAGCATCTTTGGTGTTGCAAATGTCCATAGGCGATGGTTTCCGCTTTCCATCAGGTGGGCCTCTGCCTGTCTGCTGAACTCGTGCAATCAAAAAGTGTACGGAAGATCAAATCTTCGGAATTTGGAAAGTTAAAACAGAGTAAACTAGGAATACGACACAAAAATGGCCGCCAGCCAGAATTTCAGAAGTCACAACAAAAACCTAAACTATGGTTAATACATAATCACTGGCCGCCCTCCAACCGTGCCATCATGAAGATTTTACGTAATAAGATACAATCTTTCACGCTGGAAAAATCCTATGTTGCCAGCACAAATGCGTAAGTAATTAAAATTATAAAAATATCTGTTTTTTTTTATAAATCATGATTCCAAATCGACGGCCTAAACCATTGAGGGCTTACCTCACTGCAACGCAGAGGCTCCAGATTCGATTCCTGGTATGGTAAATTTCGGAAACGAATTTTCTTCGTTATTTATCATGGTCTGGATGTCTGGGATCGGCCCCAGAGTGGTCCGTTGTATATTACCCATAACACAAGCGTAACTTACTTAATTTGGGAATATACAATATGTGTTTGTTTACTATTTAAAAAACAAATAAAAAAATTATCCCTTGAGGTACGCTAGTTAATCGTAGGGTGGTAGATGACAAAATTTAAGTGATAATAAATATTTAGCTTATTCACATGTGGGACACCTATTCGCAGAACAACACCTAGAATTGACTCAACATGCGACAAAAAAAGCACATCAATCGTTATTGTAATCGGTTCAATTACATTCGTTTTTAAATAAAATACACCATTTTGCTCAAAAGTTCAAAATCTAATAGATACTTTACCATAGCACCGTAGTACGTTGAGAAACTCCGCTATAAGTAGTGAATGCAGTATCTAAAATCTAATTATGACTTAATTACCCCAAAACACTCATAATCCTAATCTCAATTTCATAATTACTGTTAACTTATTACTCCTAATTTCATCCGTGCAGGAACGGAGAAAGAATACAATTTCCTGCGGCCGGGCGGCCTGTCGTAAGAGGCGACTAAACAACCCACAGCCAGGTGGGAGGGCATTTGCTCGACTGGATGGCGACCACCCCTGGTCTAGAGTATGCCGCCATAACAACCTTGTGTTGTGTTAAGGCATCAGTGACTAGGTTCCAGTCTCCTTTAAGAGAGCAGCAGCGCATTTGTAACACTTTTGGTGTTGCAAATGTCCATAGGCGACGGTAACCACTTTCCATCAAGTGGGCCGTCTGCCTCTCTGCTGAACGCCTGCAATAAAAAAAATAAGAATCTATTAAATAATATTTGTTACTGTACTACAAAACAGCGACAGAAAGCGTACGAATAATCTATTTTCACATCACTGATGAAAGCGGAAAAGCAGTCTCTAAAGTTCACAATTCACTGTCACCAAATATTTTTTCTCAATAGAAATGGCCCTGATCGTGCAAACACAAATCTTAAATAATTTATAATGTGGCAGGTGACGTGGTATAATTGTAGAGGGCGATTTGACCGACTGGCGACTTTATTTTGGGAACCAAAACATACGGTAACGTCCTTGTCATGTTGTGGGCAGTAAATTTTTTACGACATCTATCGGTATCAAGCATTCTATGTTGCGAAAACACTGCAGAAACAGTGGATATGATGGAAACGTAAGAAGATTAAACTTCTTGATACGTTCAAATTTTACTTATAACTGTGCAATCTATCATTTAATAAAGAATAGTTTAGGGCACTTTAGATAGATAGTAGATGAATTATACTAGAAATTTAATTTAGTAGGTTTTAGAAAAAGCCCAAATTACGTTACTCGTTAAGGGGACGGAGGGGGGTCGACAAAGTGTGACATTCTGTGACAAGAGGTAGGAGGGGTCCTAAATTTCATAACGTTACATTTCAAAATTTAATGTATTTTAGCTTTAAAACACGAAATTTTAACTATTAAAGAAAAACTTGAAAATATTTCCAACTCTATCTATATGAGCAGTGTTTAAATGATTAAAAAGTAATTTAAAAGGAAATAAAACTAATTACGAAACTGCTGTTTTAATTTTAAAGTTTCTTGATGTAATATTGCAAAATGTGTGATGTCACACTAGGGAGGGAAGAGTCTCACAAATGTGACCAGCTGTGACAAGCACGGGGAAGGGACAAAAAATCATGAAATTCGTGTGACTTAATTTGTGAATAGCCCCATCATTTATAAATTTGATCGTACCAGTGGGCATAATATTCTGTACTTCGTTAGTAAGAGTTTCACCTAATTCACCTATGCTATGTTACCATTTAATTTAATATTCCTAAAACATTGAAACCAATAAGGTTTTTATGAAATATTATTATTAGAAAATTTCATGCGACTTTGCTCGCGTAAACTTTTAGACAACGAAACGAACTTAGCGTTAACCACGTGGAAGTGGATTTTAAACCGAAGTAAAAGAGCGTAATTTTATATTCTTGGCAAAGCAAATGATAAATTAGATTCACTATCTGTGAAAAATATATATAATATGTTAGCCTGTTACCAACAAAAACTGTAATAAACGTTGAAATCAGATAATGAGATACATATAAAATAATTGACAACTAGACTTTGTGAAGAAAATTAAGAGGCAATGGAAATCGCAGACAGACATACGCGTGTTATTATATCAGTAAATCACTACTAATATAATTTACAAGTGTAACGTAGGCGTTGCGCGTGGGCAAGCATCAAAGATTTAAAAAATCAGAATCGATACCGACGCCAACTCAAAATGTTTTGGAAAAACAACCAGACGCCCGTGATACGTGCAGCTACGAATAAATAGTAAGGCGGATCTGTTGAAATGATGATTACTGGTGATCAAGAAAATATAGACAGTATTTTAGCTAACTAAAGTGAGGTAGGTTGAGGAAACATTATAGAAGACTAATATTTTTAATTGCATGAGATCAGCGGAGAAGCACATACAGCTCACTTGACGGAAAGAAGTTGCCATCGCCTATGGACATAATGTGCTGCCGCGCTCTAAAGTGAGACTGGAACCTAGCCACTAATGCCAGAACACAACTCAAGGTTGCCATGGCAGCATACTCTCGACCAGGGGTGGTAGCCATCCAGATGGGCAAGTACCCGGTAGGGTACGAAACAACCCACAGCTAGGTGGTAACCTAGCTGTGGGTTGTTTTGTAGCCTCTTACGACAGGCCATCTATCTGGCCGCAGGAAGTTGTATTCTTTCTCCGTTCCTGCACGGATAAGATCCTATAATGTAAATTTATTTTCTATTGCTTTTACACCGTTTTTTTAATATATAATTTGAAGAAATTTACAAATAATCGAATAAAATAAAAGAAAACTTATTAGTATTGAATTCTACTCATAGTCCCTCAAGACTATACGTATAATAATGAGCCTAGATGACCGTCTTCTATGGGTAAGATGCCCAGAAGGCTGGCTACGTTTCCTCGCTGGATCTCCATACTGACCCGTTGCCAGAGGTAAGCACCAGCCTTCTGATCAACTGAAGAGTCAATGAGTCGTTTTGATAAATTTTGATAGAGGCTCATGGCCTCAGGACCCCATGGTCCAAGCGTCTCGACAGCAAACAGCACACACATATAACTCTCACTGAGGGTTGCATATATGCGCCGCTTGAGTGATTCAGCTGTTTCCACCACCGAACTGGCTGATCTAGACGTGTTTGGTAAATGGGATGCGGCCAACGTGTCTACGCAGATCACACCCCACACCAAAGGCTTGCCACGCGGCCAGGGAATCAGAGTCATTCCGTCAGAACGCCTACTATTGTCACGTGCAATATCATTCGGCTCCAATAAAGCCGATACGTTAGCGGTACACAGATTTTCTATCTGACCAGTATCAATTATTCACAAATATTCAAATTTTAAATTAATCCTCACACAAATAAGTACACAAGCGAAGGTAACTTTCATACAGAAGCCTTAGCCCATAAAGGTATAATATAGGTAATACGTTTATATGATCTAAGCCTCAGCCTAAGTTGTTTTTTAACAGCAATAAGACGTTGCGAAGCGATGTACGTAGAATATGAAGCAAATTTAAATTTTAACTTAGAGGCAATCCATAAACTATGTCACACGAATTTCATGTTTTTTTACGCCTCCCCGTCCTTGTCACAGCTGGTCACATTCGTGAGACTCCTCCCTCCCTAGTGTGACATCACATATTTTGCAATATATCATCAAGAAACTTTAAAATTAAAACAGCAGTTTCGTAATTAGTTTTATTTCCTTTTAAATTACTTTTTAATAATTTAAACACTGCTCATATAGATAGAGTTGGAAATATTTTCAAGTTTTTCGTTAATAGTTATAATTTTGTGTTTTAAAGCTAAAATATATTAAGATTTTGGAATGTAACGCCATGAAATTTAGGAGCCCTCCCACCCCTTGTCTCATAATATCACACTTCGTCGATTCCCCTCCTCGTCCTCCTCAACGTGTGACGTAGTTTATCGATTGCCCCTTATATGTACAACCATCAAAAAGTGTTCACCAGTAAAACTTATTTTGATTAACAACTTTTGAACTTTAATTTGATGGACGCTAAATGTGGAAGTTTTTATGACACAATTTATTTAAAAATCATTTTTTTCAGCACAATCCCATTTCATGCTTCATCCCACACGTATTGTTCACTTTTAACCATTATTACCTACATATATGTTATTTTCGTGTGTAGACTGGAGCAAAATTTATGCCGCAGAAATTTTTATTTTTTTATATTTGGTCCTAATTTCTTAACCCGTATTTCAATTTCACAATTTTAACTTCTAACACGGGACGCATCTTGTGTTGATACTTTGGCGTCTTTCCATCTTCTAGACACAGCCGTGACAGCCGGGGCTGCAGCCGCACACCAGGAGGTTCTGAATCGCCGCAAATATGTGTCCATTGGCAATGGGTACGTATTTGTGGCTTTCGAGGTTGAGACACTGGGGCCGTGGGTGCCTGTAGTTCATCACCTCTATCGAGACCTCTCAAAACGTCTAATTGAAGTCTCGTGTGACCAAAAGATTGGCTTGCACCTAGGGCAACGCATCAGCGTTACCATCCAACGTGGAAATGCGGCCAGCGTTTTGGGCACGCACCCCGCTGACAGATTTCTGGAATCTATTTTTTACTTATAGATTATGTTATTTTTAAGTATAGTTATATTTATAGTATTAATTTACAGTAGCGTAGCTTGCCTTAGACGGGCCCTGTATCAAAATGTGTTGGGGGGCCCAAAGGAAGGGTGAAGTTTTTTTTATAAAAGAACCAAAAAATGCTCGAATTGAATTAAAATAATTATATATTGATTGTAATTTATTACTTATACTTAATACCCCTAGGAGCTAAGTTAGACAAACAATTAAAATCAATCAATTTCGGCAAGCTAATTTATCAAATCTGAATCTACAGCTGAAGACGATTTCAGTTTTTCTAGATTTTCTGCTTCGATAGACAATAAAAACAAATCTGATAGCTGTTCCTGTTGGCCCAGCAGTTATTCTCAAATATGTTATTAATCTAT
Organism: Dendrolimus houi; assembly: GCA_039645545.1. Lineage (NCBI taxonomy): Eukaryota > Metazoa > Arthropoda > Insecta > Lepidoptera > Lasiocampidae > Dendrolimus > Dendrolimus houi. Next base: position 20,914,137 of record CM077128.1, on the reverse strand, counting down.
AAAACATTATAGATAACATTTTAGGAATTTTTGCTTACACACTTTAGGGGCCCCTGTAGCCTGGGGGCCCCGTATTATTGATACGGCTGATACGGCGGTAGCTACGCGTCTGTTTACTTAGAACTTAGTTTATTTTTAATAGTTAATTGTATTTTTTTAAGTTAGTTAGTCATGACTGACACGAAGACTTATTATTAACCCCGTTGTTTTTAATAGGTATAGATATATACCTTATATTATGAGTTTTAAATGCTGGTTAAGATAGAATTTATAAAACTTCATAGTCGTAGTCGTTGTAATTCATGGAATTATAGAGAATTATACTGGGATCTTTTTTAACGATGTTAACGATCTCGTATAACATCTGTATTAATTTGATTTTAATTTTTTCCATGTCAGTTTATTCGTACTCTCATTATTATACAAGGCAAAAAACATCAAAAAACATCTGAGTCAAAGGGAGGTGGCTGCAAAGCGCAGTTACGTAACCTAAAAACGTGTAAGAGAAAAGAAACAAAATTAGCCATTCATCACAGCACAGGGAACTGGAGTTTTTGGTTCTAAATCTGTCGATTATATCAGCAAGCTATCGCAGAAACACGGCATCTAATATTAGCACAACCAGTCTTTTGACTCCTGTACGCAGATTGACACATTAATCTAGAAAAGTCTTATTTCAGCTTTATCTGGGATTCAATGTTTTAATCTAGATACTAATAAAATGTAAGTACCTATCTGTGATATCAAATAGAATGCCAAATTTTAAGTAAAAACTGTTTTAAAATGTTTTGTCTGTGTCTCTCCGAAAGTTTGTCTTGATTACTATATTCTTGAGAAAGGTATTACAGAGTATGCTTGATAAAGGCTGATGATATCTGTGTACCTATGACATATACAATTTTTTATTTAATAAACTAATTTATCTATATATGTGTATTCTATCACGAATATATAATATTATATTGTTTAGCTTTTTATATAAGTATTATTGTATATAACACATTAAATTTATATGGCTAGTTTTTACGCATGTCGTGATCTCCAGTTATTGAAGGAGCACATTGATTTCAAATTTAAGGTTATGTATAGTTATAAATCTGTTATGTGTATCCTTTGTTGGAGATTCTAATAAAATAAATAAATAAATAAATAAATAAATTACAAAACAAGACAAACTTTCGATAGCCAGAATTCAATAAAGTTTTAGAAATTAAAAAGAATTTTTGTCTTTAATTTTCATGTGTGTTTCAATTTTGATATCTTGCACAGTTCATGAGATATCAGTATAAAAATCATCATCATCAGGTGTTTAGCCCCTCTTGGTGGAGTTGGTTGGGGTATTGAGTTTAAAGCCCTGGCTTCAACTCGGGAGGCAACGACCTTCGGTGACAAATTCTTGGAGCCGCTAGAAGGTACCCAGTACTGGTGTCTAGATAGCCACTCGCGTTAGTAAATCTGCGGCTTGGTAGCCTTTGCGGGCTTTGCGTAGACTGCATCAGCGGCTTGATCAGCCATTCTGTGGCATCCTAAGGTCATTTCTCGCTCAATTGAAAATCAGTGACTTCTGTTGACCTCTCTGCGGCTTTAATGCGTTCGCGAACTTTTCAGAGCGTATGAGATTACGAGTATAATATAAAGATCAGATCCTGTGCTAAGAAAGTAGCAAAGAGAGTTATTTACTAATATGACTAACAATAATACCGCTATTCATAACTATAATTATTTAACCGGAGGTTTAGACATATTCACATCATCCATATATCCTTAGCTTTTACGACCCTCGGTTAACCATCAACTGAATATAGTTGAAACGTCATCAAAGTTCGACGTCCTGTTTCAAATGTAATTACTAATTTTAATATAGAGATGAGGAATCATACAAATTCTATGAAATGTAAAAGATTATCGGACTAAGTGGCTTGTTGCGTTACGACTGACGCCGATATAGATTTTGCACATTTGTTTTGTTGGCAAGCATGCTGTGGAAACAATTCTAGCGCCCACGCCTATCTATCGGAAAGGTGGGCTTCTTTGGCATTTCAAAACTTCGCTAAAAGCATGTTACATATAATAGGTTGCTTATTTCAAATTCAAATTCATTTATTTATATAAAATTATTTCTTATTACATTTTGAATTAAAATTAAGGCTACAATTTTTTTGGCCGCGGTTGCTGCACTACATTCTAGGTCTGTATCGCGGCACCCAACACAATTTTAATAAAAGAACTTAAATATAATGGAATTATTCATTAATTAACCTATGAGTGCGTGCGTGGGTGTTTGTTTCTCTCTCTCTCTCTCTCTCTCTCTCTCTCTCTCTCTCTCTCTCTCTCTCTTTTTGTGTGTGTGTTTGGTTGTTGTGTCCCTAGTGTTGTAGTCGTTTTGGTAATATGCATTCTGTGTCGCTATAATTTAATGTTTTTAACCATTTACTAATTTGGTGTTTAAACTTTGATGCTGATATTTCTTTGGCAGAGGGTGTGTTTTGAAATACTTTATTATAAATAGATATATGGACGTATGGAGGAAGGCGTTTGGCAAAGGATGTATGTACTTTAGGTAAGGGTGTATTATAAATTCTACGGGAGGTGAGGTATTGGAAGTTAGGGGCATTTAGATTTTCTTTATGAATTGCTGTGGCTACCTTGCAAATATAGAGTTGTCGGACTGTCAACACGTCACTTTCTATGTATAGTGTATTGATGGGATATCTGTGCGGTTTTTTATGCATAACTTTAAGTACTGCTCGCTGTGCTCGTTCTACCTCTACAATGTTCATTTTTGGATTCCTCCCTAAGCAGCAAGACAGTATATATATTTATCTATCGTGTATTATCTAATTTAATTGAGTGTACCTAACAGTACCGGACTTACACATTTACTGCCAGTAGCATCAAATTTTGCTGCACCAACCGACCTCTACAATTCGATACCCTATACAGTTCACAATCATATTAATTACATTTTTTCTGACAATGAAATTGTAACTTAATCATTTGTGTACTATCGTCCTAATTACAGCATCTATTTTCCGTAATTAGTATGATTATTGCGACTACACATATTGTAAGTTCATCTAAGTGGTGAAACGTGTAGAATTGTCTATGAGGACCTAATACCATTTAGGTATATAAATATGAATCTTTGAATTTCTGTAAGACATAAAAAATGTTGGCCCCAAATCTGCCGCCGTAAGCTCCAGCCTTAGCCTGCTGGTAAACCCGTAACTGGTACGTAATCATTTTGAAGGTAACTGAGACGGGCTGGATTAGGAAAGCAGGAGACCGGGATATATGGCGCAGATTGCGGAAGTCTACAACCAGCATTGGACATTGATTCACTGAAGAAGAAGAATCATTTTGAAAATATCGTTTTTTTGCTGGAGTACAGCTGACAGACTGACGGTCTACCAGATGAAAACTGGTTACCGTTGTCTATGAATATTTGCAACATCAATGATACTACCAATGTGCTGCCAGCTTCGAAAGGGGGACAAAAACCGAGCCACTAATACCGAAACACAACTCAAGGTTGTTATAGCAGCATACTTTAGATCAAGGCTTGTCTTACAACAAGTCTCTTACTCTACAAGTGACAGCAAATTTGCTGAGGAGCGGGCGATCCTCCCTGTCAATATGGAAGGAATCTGCCCGAAATTGCCGAAGTCATGATGCTGGATAACCTGTTCGGCCTGGACCCCAAATCTGGCTTAGGGGACCTATAAGAGAGAACATCGGGGTAGTATTAGAGGTTTTACGGCAGTTATTGCGTGTATCACATTATCTCAAGGTTTTTTCCGAAGCAGTGGAGTGTGCATAAAGAATTTTTAAATCGCAACCAAAAAGTAATTTAACATTCTTAACAAACAATATCAAACAAAACTCTTAACTTTTTATTGATCGTTCTAAAATAGCTATAAGACCTTTTAACAGGTCATTAAAATGTTAGGAGCTAAGCATTATCTATCACTTTTATTTACTTTTGTGAATAGGCAATTATAAAACGATTTTATTAAAGTAATGACTATCTTTAAACGAGCTTTAAATAGTCGAATCTTTTAAAGCTATTTATAAATTAGCTACATTAATTTAATTTAACTTCTTAACCTTTTTAGCAACTTGAAACTGTGATGTGTTAATTCTGCTTTTAGTACTTCAGCCACGTGTAATATTTGCGAGATTACTTCCGAAAATTCATTGATATTGTGACGAGCGGTGGTGGAACGTTCTAGTCGGTTCAAGGAGTTTCAGAAAGATGTAGATTCCAGAAGAAAAGACAGATACAAAGATGATGAACCAAAAAAAAACGAAATGGGGTTAGATGATTCTAGTATAGAAGGTTCAGGAAGGGAAAGACAGAGATAGATATATGTTTAGAAAGAGACAGACCGTAAATAAAAGAATAACTATAAAGCATGGATAAACGTAAGCAGGCTTTCAATCCATACACCACCTCTAAGAGCAGAAGTAAATAATGGTTCGCTACCACGGCGACCTAAGGATAGAATGAGAGATTGTAAATGATGACACCTTAAGGATAAACGGCGAATCCTACATCATAGTGACGAGGAATGGTGCCTGTCATTCGCAAGAACTTATTCATGTCATTAATATTATTCACAAACGATATCGAAATCTACGAGAATGCAATTATCAAGGTTTCTAAGACAAAATTTTGATTCATTCATCTCTCATCTTCTTTTCGATTCATTCGTCTTCTATTCGATTTTTATCGGCGATGGCTCCAACGCTTGAATGCGCGATGATTTTGTCAATGTTGGAGTGGCTAAAATAACAGGTGTAGGGTGATTAAAAATTATTTTCTATGAGATCCTTTGTGATATATGACATCTGCCATCTATACTAATAATAACAATAATAAACCCGCAGGGGTGCTTTGTGGCGAAGCCTTATGTGAGTAGCAACACCTCGGACCTGACTCCGGGGGTCAAGGCAAGGCTCCCAGCCTCCGTGCTTGCCTTAGCCAGCCGGCAAGGAGTGGAGATCGCTACAGCTAAGACTCAAGTGAAAGTGATAAATGGCATAAGGTCGGAAGTAGCTTCGTTGAACCCGCAGTCCACCTCTCTACACCCCTTAGCCACTCACACTCATGTTGCCCCTGTCTTCTATGGCATTTTGGGCCCATGCAGGGAGTGGCGAGTCACCGTGTGCCTATTTTTCCATGTTCCCCGAACATTGCGACGGGCAGACGCCATAGTCCCCATATTCCCAGACCCCTAGTACCACTAGCAGTTCACCCCAATAGCCCGGTACTTTTTGTTCTCATTTCCTGCAATAGTTCTACACTGACCGGGGCTTGTCCTTGGTTGCATTATTATATGGTGTAGACAGGGACAATCGCTGGTCAGTGTCACGCCAAATTTAAATTAAATTTGTCAAGGGGCCTCTACGTGTTGGCCTTCCCATGGCCCGACGCAAGCCCTCCAAAAATCCGGGCCATTTTTATGGTCCGTGGTCTGCAGAGACATACATATAATATTATAGAGGAAAGATTTGTTTTTTGGTATCTTTGTAACGAATAAACTCAAAAACTACAGTTCGAATACTACATTATCCTTTATTAATATAGGCTATATAAAAATTAGGGACCCCTACTAAAACTTCAATAATGTAACCCATCAAACAAAGAAAATACTTGGCGCTGGAATCGGGTTCTACGATTTTGATGAAATTTTATGGGTGTATGAGTGGGTCCCGGATGTTTAGATTCACAATTAGACCCCATAGGTGGCGCTGAAATCTAGTTCTAGATTTTAATTTTTTTCAGACCAGGACAACATCTACCGACACCGCTAGTATCTATTTAATACTTTGTTTCTATTTCCTTATGTTTATGTTTTATTCGTAAGTGTGGTATGAAGACTGTGTATCACTCGTGAGAAAGTGCGAATTGTGGCCATTAGCTATACTTCGAGCCTCAAACGACGCACTCAGCCTTCGTATAACAATGTACTTTAGTGCCTAATGTCAATAAAAAAGCAGTACAAATTCATAGATATGTAAATTTTTATATACTAATAATATTTATTTATAACGTAGTTAGTCTAATACAATGAATGTTTTGTGTTGTCCTCGGATCATCAGAAAACGTCCTCCATCGTTCAAAGTTGTCATTATAAATTAATTTCTGATCACCCAGCACCTATCATTTTTATATAGTCACTCCGACATTGGCAAAATCAACGCATATTAAAGCGTTGGAGCCATCGCCAAACAAAATAGAACAGAATAGAACAGATAGATAGATAATGCTTTATTGTACACCAATACAAAAATATACTTACAAATTAAGAGCCGCTTGCATAAGGTTGCTTAAATTTATTTAAGAAACACAAAACGCATTTGGCACCCTTAAATACAATTAGCGTCTTGCACAACGCAAAATTTGCCACTAAATACGTTTAAAGAACTGTCAATACGTTTTGTGTAAAACGTATTTAGGCAGTTTAATGTGATTAACTAATTTTATTTAAAGGCGATCATTATGCAAGCGTCCCTTAAACTATATATAATTGTGCACAAAGGGCGGTGATTCATAGTAAGTTTTAAACAACAAATATTGCTATACTGTAGACATTTTAATAAATTCCCATAAATACTGGAGAATTATTGTTTCATTGAAATGGTTCTAGGGAAAATCATACTTTTATTGCGCATATCTAAATTGCAATGAGCCCATATTCTCATTTCACTTTGTCTCAAATAATTTACAGTAGGGCAGTTAGTCAGATGGTACATAAATGGCTGGTTCTATATCAAAATAATGGCAGTGGAGAGCAATAAACTATACCCAGGGGACAAATAAAATGTCATCTAGATAATTTATGGTACGTACGAACTTACGAGACAAGGCCAAATAACTATACAGTATAACAGCCGTATTCATATTGAGATAGGTTAAGTTTATAGGCTTCTTTAAGAACCTTAAAGAAGCCTACAGACTTATTTTAACTCAATATGAATAAAACTGTGAGTCTATAACATTCAATATGTTTAGCTTTCTGTTGTATTCAGCGGGAAAAGTTACCTGCTTATGGCCGGTTCCTGTATCTTACTATTCACTCACTTTTTTTTTGAGGCAGGTGAAATACCTTTCCTACATCTATTCACTGAATTGCCTTATTCGTGACTAAGAGGCTGGTTCATACTTCGCTCCGAACCCAACCGGGATTTAAAACTAGGATAATGAATGAATGAATGAATGAATGAATGAATGAATGAAAACACTTTATTGTTCACCAAAAATTAAAACTAAGTTCTTAAAACTAGGTACAGTAAATGTTGAACAAAGGGCGGCCTTATCGCTTAAAGCGATCTCTTCCAGGCAACCCTCTAAATTAAGGAAAATATTAAGTCAACAGTGGCGGTGAAGACAATAAATAATACGAAACATTCTAAGAATAAATGAAAAATAATGAATAATATACTTTATATACTATAGAAAAACACAATATATCATACTGTATATAAAATCAGTAGCATGTTTTAAACTTGTGAGGACCAAAGATATTTAGTAACCATCAGTTTAAAAGACAATATGGATTTAGCTTGTCTGATTTTGAGTGGCAGTGAGTTCCATAAACGGACAGCCTGTACCGTGAAAGAGTTATCAACGAAGGAAGAAGTGTGTACAGGTGTCATTAAGGAGAGATTATTACTAGAGCGCAAATAACGGGAATGAGAAAGATATAGGAAATCAAAACGTTCCTTTAAATACGGAGGGGTACGAGGATCAAAAAGGATATTGTACAAAAGAGAGAGTAAGTGAACATTCCGGCGAAGGCGAATAGGTAACCATTTAAGCTTCTTGCGATATTCGGAAACATGGTCATATTTGTGCAACCCAAATATGAACCGTATACAGACATTTTGAAGTCGTTCGAGCTTGTTAAGTTGTTCTTGTGTTAAGTCGATATAACTGGCATCAGCATAATCAAGTATGGGTAGTAACAGAGATTGAGCAAGCATTACTTTAGTAGCAGTAGGGAGGAAATTTTTAAGTCTTCTAAGCGAAGCTGCCGATGCAAAGATTCTTCGGCTGAGATTGGTCAAGTGAGGCCTCCAAGACAGCTCTCTGTCAATAACAATCCCAAGATTTTTTACAGTTTCACTGATATCAACTACCACGCCATCAAATTCAATCTGAGGAAGATTACACCAGTCTATCTTGGAGATTAGCCTGGAACTGCCAACTATTATAACTTTTGTCTTTTGAGGATTTATAGATAGACCATAAGCTTTACTCCATTCAACTATTTTAGAAAAGTCTCGGTTAGTAGTTGCAATTGCTTTATGCAGACCATCTAAATTAGCCTGGGTGTAGATTTGTAGATCATCTGCATAGAGGTGGTATGACGAAAAAAGGTTATTGGATATTGAATTAATGAAAATAGCAAATAAAAGAGGAGATAAAACGCCGCCCTGAGGGACACCAGCAGACAAGTCACACCACGATGAGTAAACATCATCAATACGAATTCGCTGCCGGCGTCCAAACAGGTAACTACGAAACCAGTCAATAGACGTCGGAGATATGTTAAGAGAGCATAAAATCCCGAGTAGAATGTCAAAATCGACATTATTAAAGGCACTGCTAAAGTCGAGAAGCGACAGTATAGTTAGCAGACCGTTTCCCATACCGTAACGAATATCGTCAGTGATCTTTACCAATGCAGAAGTAGTACTATAACCAGGACGAAAACCGCATTGGAGAGGATTGATTAGGGAGTTTGTATTAAGGAAGATGCTGAACTGCTGATAAACAAGACGTTCGAACACCTTGGATAGGAAAGGAAGAATGGAAATGGGACGATATTCGGAAAACAGGACAGGATTAACTTTTTTTGGTAATGGAATCACTTGTGCTAGTTTCCAGGTGTCAGGAAATGTGCTAGAGTTTATAGAACAATTAAAAACGTGAGAGATCACTGGAATGATAACGTCCAATATGGGAAGTATCATATTTCGACTGATACTGTCGCAACCCACAGCATTGGAACTGATGGACAGAATGCTCTTCCTAACATCACGATCAGAAAATTGACTAAAAACAAACATAGGATAAACAGGAGTCGGCAAGTTTGAAAGACAGCGTAAGGTGTTCAACTTTGATTGCCTATCAAATCTGGCGGAAGATGAGAAGTACTGATTTAACAGTTCGATATTTAAGTCTTTAGGAACGGAATTGTTAGAAGGTTTGCCAACTCCCAGAGATTTAAGAAACTTCCACATCTTAGTGGAATCGTCAATATCAAGAGATTTGTGGATATAACGGCGTTGTGCGTCTCTACACACCCTATTGCAGAGATTACGAATTTTCGTAAATTTGGAGCGGTTTTCTTCTGTGGGCTTAAGTTTGTACCTAGTCCGGGCAGAACATTTCTTTTTTTGCAATAATTTTATGTCCTCAGTAAGCCACGGAGCAGGTAGGTGTTTAATCTTTATAGGACGTATAGGTGCATGGGAGTCATACAACTTAATTAGAGCTGTATTGAATACATGCACCTTTTCATCAACAGAAACCGCGCTGTAGACTTCAGACCAATTAATTTCCTTGGCATCTCTAATGAGATTTTCCACTACTATCTTACTAAAGTTACGCTGCATGATAACTTTGGTTTTAGACTTCGGCGGACGCAGTTTATAAGAGATGTAGATCAAATCATGATAAGAAAAGGCATCCGCTGAGCATTGGCCGAAAGTGGAAACAAAAGAAGGAGAAGACACTAAAATTAAGTCAAGAAGAGATGGGGCACAATTGGGGAAATGGTGAGTCGCAGAGAGCGGAAGAATTGTAAGATTGCAAGAATTAGTAATATTTTCAAGAAGTAAAGAACGAGAGTCACGTTTTAGTAAACACGTATTGAAATCACCCAGAATGATAATGTGCTCATAAGATAAGGAGAAATTCTCTAATAATAGTTCAAAAGAAGCGAAAAAAATTTACTCGGAGGAGGGACTATAGTATACACCAAGAAGTATGCGGTTATGTCCTAGAACAGCTTCTACAAATAGATATTCCCTGAATTTGTTGGACATGGTTGAGGTGACATTTTTATTATTGTATAGGGAATCTGGTCACGAATGTAGATGCCAACACCTCCGCCAGTAGAGCCAACTCGGTCATTGCGGACTAATTGGAAACCTGGAAGAGTGTAAGACGAAGAGGAGAGACAGGGTTTTAGCCAAGTCTCAGAAATACAGATAGCATGCACATTATATTGATTTAGTGACGCCAGCATATCAGTGAAATGAGCCGGAATGCTCTGCGCATTAATATGTAAGACATTGAAGTTGTGTGTTTCAGTTGATAGACGGTTACTTAGCACTGCTTGAAGGGAAGGTTCATCATCAGAGCTAAAGCTGTCTGAGCAAGAAAAATAATCCTGTGATTCACTGCTTGAGCTATTCATAAATATCTACAAATAAATATGATATACAGATATGCTTATATATGTATATAAATAAGTTTTTAAAATAAATATAGAAATAGAAACAAGAAAAACAAAAACTGATAATTATCTTTTACCAGCCAGGTGCTTTCACATGCCTGTGTTTTTAAATAAAAATAAATCAAATTAATAATTTCGTACTGCAAAACCAACAAAACAATAAGTGTAAGCGATTGAGTAATCTGCCATACTAAATAATTATACGAACTGAATAAGTACATAGATGAATGAAAATACTATTATTATATTACATTATAACTGTTTATAATGTAATACATTAGAAATAACACTTTTAACAGATTGAAATTCTCAAAGGACATTTCCGAACATACTTAAATGTCAACATGATGTTAATAAGTACTGACTAATAACATTTCGTAACCAGTACGTAAACATTATAAAAAATAAAAATAATAATAATTAAACACAAATCATTAAGAGTTACCAAAAAAAAAAAAAAAACATAGAACATGACCACAAAAACAGGATTACGCTTATTTCTTTCCAATAGCACGTCTCGTGGGCGCCTTAGGTTGCTCCTTGACACTAGGAGCAGGCATCGCAGCAGCCTGTCGAAGTAGTTTAATATCATCCAAACAGCTTATAGAGTGTCGTTTGTCGTCAGCATCAAGCATATAGATGGCACCATCACGTGTCCAACATTTGGAGACACCAAACTCCTGCCTCACGCGCATAAAAAGGTCATGGCGGTACTTTGTGAGGAATTCGGATACGGTCACCCCTGAACCTTTCAGTTTAGTTTTCGCCATCCATATCTTACTGCGTATAGAAATGTCAATCAGTTTAAATAAGATTGGTCGGGGCCTGGACTGCGTAGCTGTATACTTGCCCATTCTGTGGCAGCGGTTAATGTGATCCACTTTAAAGTCAGGGAGTTTAAACTTTGTTTGGATAATATTCTTAATAACCTCGGCCGTATCCTCCTGCTGTTCCTCTGGAACTCCATGTAGCAGCAGTATTTTGCGTCTGGATCGCATTTCCAAATTATCTACTGACTGGGACAGTTTCAACATTTGGTCTTGAAGAGATTGTAAACTCTTTAGAAAGAAGGACTTGAAAGTTAAAAAGTCTGTTGCCAATGTAGCCAGACTATTACAAGGAGTGGCATTCTTCAGCTCACCTTCAAAAGCTTCCATGCGCTCTGTGAACATCGTGCACAGCTCTGCAAAGGCCCTTTGGTTGGCATCCATAATGTTTATTATACAGTGGTTTAATTGTATGAAGAATATTTTTTTTAAAAACAGTGAATTTGAAAAGGAGACAAAACACTCAGGCAAGTGATTGCACTAGCTACTTTCAATATTCATATGATTTAGGTGAAAAAAACTAATATTAATCATTAAAACAAATAAAAATTAACGAGCACTTTTGTTATGTGTGTTATTTTTTACACGCCTACCCACAGAATCAATACACACCAATTGATACACCATAACAATATTTTATTAACCTGCTAGCTGCTCTGGAAAATAATAATCTAGGTCCCGGCTCAAGCGCCACCTACTGGGTCCAACTGGAGATTTAAAGTTAAACCATCCAGGAACCCACTCAAATAAATCGTGAAAATCTTGGGACCCGATTCCAATGCCACCTACCAAGTCAATTTGTGAATGTAAACCATTCTCGAATCCACTTGAACACACACAAAAAATTTCAGCAAAATCGGTCCAACCGTTTAGGAGGAGTTATAGAAGAATTATATATATAGAAAAGCACGGTTATGATGTTTCTTTGAAAATTTCAATAAGACGCGTGACATGAAATAAATGCTGGCATCAAAGAAAGGATGGGACTTAAAGTATGGCGCCATCTATTTGACGCTTATGCAACTTAGTTGAGAGCAGAACTCATACTTACCGACCTCTCGGTTTAAAAAAAAATATGTTTGTATATAAATTAAAATGAAAGTATCCTGTCTTAAGCTCAAACAAATCCATCAAAAAGAAAAAAAAACACCAAAGTCGGTGGAGAAGTTTCGGAGTTATCCCGGTCACAGTGTTTGACCGCGATAACTCCGTGATTTTTTCATTGTATATATATATATATATATATATATATATATATATATATATATATATATATATATATATATATATATATATATATATATATATATATATAGCTCACGCTCTGGTGCGGAGCACAAATTCATGCCATTTCTCTGGTGCGAAACCTCTTTGCACTCACACTTACCATGTATAGTAAATATATTATACGCGTATATAGGTATATATATTTCTTCGTTTTAGAAATCTCGACAAATTAGTATAAAACAACTCTTTGAGTTCTAAATTAGCCGGCGAAATCTGAGGGGCAAATTATTTTATATAGTACGATTTTTATTAAATTGTGAAACGTCAAGCAAACTATTGAAAATTGAGACAGATAGGGCACACTAAAACCGCAAACTAGAACTGCACACTATAACCGCACATTAGAACAATCTGGGCTTTTATTTGTTTAACGATAGGATATCTGTTTAAAGACTATCTCCATCGTGGGGGGAACGCGGTGGGGAGTGTAGAATTTGTCACATTGGGGTGGCACTAGCACTGCTAGCCAGCACTAGCTAGCAGTGCTAGTGCCACCCCATTATCGGATGGATCGGATCGGATGCTATTGCCATCCGAATCGGGGAAACCCATTAAAACCATTTGGTGTTTCATTGTTCGCCCTTATGCCAGGGCTACGTCTATATGGTCATGCCGCTCCGTTAAACCCTGGCGGTGATCCAATGCTCTCTTCCATGGCCGGGGAACCACGCCCCCGGAATGTTCAAACTCTCATTGCGTGAGATGTTTTATAACGCGAACCACGTATTAACGGCGGGTGAGAAACTTACTTCCACTTGCTTCCACTCCGCTTCCTCCTTGGCAAGCATGACCCGCTCGCGCAAGGAGGAGGCAACGTCCCATCCAGTGGAGCTCCCGACCATGAAACGAACCACGAGTTACGTCTGTCACGTGATTCAACCTCGAAGAATCTACATGAAAGTTCTATAAAACAGGCCTCGCAATGTTAGAAATTGCTAAGACAAACCTTAGCTCAGCTTCGAGGGATACGTCAAAGAAGCCTCTTGTGTTCCTTCCTCTTTACTCAATTTCGCTTTATTAAATTATTTTTTTTGTTTTTAAATCTTAGCATAACGTGTATTGACAAGACATCCTCCTTTAGCAGAACTATCTGCGAGAACTCACGTATCTTAAATCCATATTTAGCACAAGTTCAAAAGACATTAAATCTGTTTACACGTGCTTTCTTGTCTATAAACAAACGGAAGGAGTGAACGGTTTGGAAAGTTGCTTTCTAAACATTAGTGTGATTAATAATAGACGCATCACTGTTAAACGGTTACCCGTTCTGAAAAAAACAATACTTTAATAAGAACTTACACTCTAAACGCCATTCGTCGTTCGTTTTCGTTCGATTCGATTCCGTCCGCAAGAAAACTTCAATGAAATTTTAGAAAAAAGAAAGAAAGAACAAACACTTAGTTTTAAGTACAATAATTAACGGTCTTATTCATAGAGAGTTAGAATAAGTTTGAACGCCTTTTTAAGAACCATGAAATATGGCAACTTAACCAACGGTTGTCAATTTTGCCATTATAGGTCTTCGACTTTCGTTTACGAGATTACAATTACCTTTAACAAAATTACAATTAGCTCTAACAAAATTACTTTATTGAGCATATTATGTCCCTCAAAAAGACATTTTGTGAGAGGTAATAGTAATATTGCAAACGAAAACGTATAATGGGAAAATTGACAACCATTGGTTAAGTTGCCAGATTTCACGGAACCATAAAGAAACATTCAAACTTACTCCAACTCTCTATGAATAAGACCGTAAGTCTATGTAGGTATATAAAAGTATTATCTATGGTCTATATAACAAAAATAAGAGGAACATAGAATGTAAAATCCACTTAAATATATTTAAAAAAGTAAGCATAGGAGGTTTTAAACCGATCCACGAAAGAAGTTTGCGAGGCCTCAATTTATTAGTAACACTTCATAGATAAGAGATGCAGGTATACGAATGTACCGATTGGCCATCACAGTTACTTCCGAAGCTATCTGTTCTAAGTACTACCATGACTTGAGATGAAACGCTATATGGTGAGTCCTATGGAGACAAACCTCGTTGTTAGCTATTGCCTGCACAAGCAACCAAGCACGGAGAATCAAGCAAAAATCTACATAAAATTAAATCGCGCTGGCGGTGTTTAGCTTACTACTGAGACCGAGGACAATTGAAATAATTTTGGGAAAAGTGACAGGTGACACCTTTAAGGATTCACGCGTTTGAAAATTCCTTTTAGTTTTCACCGTTTTTCTGCTTTTCTAGGACTTGTGTTGTTGTTTTTTTTGTGTGTTGGTGGTGGTTTGTGTATAATACATAATAGCTGGTAGGTACTAATTTATAATTATGGCGTCCTCCGTGGGCGAGGACGTCCCTCCCGATAGGGGTAGAAACTCAATGGATGTTGCTTTAGACCAACTAGCTGAAGTCTGTAAAGCTCCTGAAAAGATAGCTTCAAAGAAACGCTCTGCCAAGGCTGTCCAGTCACTTTCTGACTGCCCTTCCTTAAATAAAACTAAACTCACGCCTCCATCGGCTTCTATTCAGCATACCTTTACCCGTCCTGGTTTTGAGTCTGACGCTGATCTAAAATACACCGATTCTGACTCTGGCCCATTTGTTATCCATGTTACACTGTCGGATAGTGATACATTGAGAGTTTCAAGTAATATGCGTTCCCTTAAGATTGCTCAAGCTATTTATAATGGTAAGGTTTCTGGCATTGAAGAAATCAAACATTTAGGTCGAAACAAAGTCTCTGTTTTTTTCAAATCCTATCAAGATGCTAATAACTTCTTAGATAATCCCCTTCTTCCCTCAAATAAGTTATCAGCTAAAATCCCCCGATTCCACCTGACTAGAATGGGTGTTATACGGGATGTCCCCACTGACTGGACCCTTGATGATTTGATAAACTTTATTGAGCCCCATCACATGTGTCCAGTAGTAATTAAAGCGCGTCGCCTCAATAGAAAAAGAAATTAGATGACAAAACAGTGTGGGAACCTACTGGTACAGTAGTACTTACCTTCTTAGGACAAGTTTTACCTGAGCACATCTACTGCTGCAATATGTCCCTCCTGTGGATAGGTACTCGCTTCCCACTATCCAGTGCCATAAGTGCTGCAAATTTGGACATGTCCGTGATCAGTGTAGGTCGAACCCCGTTGTTTCCGTTGTGCAGGCCCACATGAGGGCTCAACATGTAATATACCTGATGAAAAATCTCCTGTCTTTCATGCTCTGGTTCCCACCTAGCCACGGATTTTAAATGCCCTGAGCATAATCGGCAAAAGTACATTAAACTAGTCATGTCTGAAGAGAACATAGGATATATTGAAGCTGCTCGCAGGTTTCCTGCTGTTCGCTCTTCATATGCCAATGTGGTGACCTCCTCTGAACCAAAGAAGCCTGTGTATTTAGCTAATTCCTCCCCTGTCCCTGGGCCCTCCTCCTTTGATCAACCTTCCCAATCTCACCCCCTTCCAAATAACTCCTCTTACAAGAAAACTGTATTTATTCAACGTCAGCCAAGGCCCACACTTAGTCAATCCTATGATAGGGTTGCTCACCAAAATATTATTTCGTCCCCTCCATCGAATCTTCCTAATGGTTGCGCATTAGGTAACACCTCATCAGTTAATGTTTCACCTAATGACAACTTGGCCGAATTACTATCCATGATTCTTTTAAATATGTTCTCAAAGTTTAATGAAATTTTACCGTACAATACCTTACAGACGATCCAAAACATTGTATCCTCCTTACTAAACTCCCAGCCAAATAATGGCGAAGTTACTTCAGTGGAATTGCAGAAACATTAAAAACAAAAAACAAGAAGTTATCTTCTTATTAAATAAATTCAAACCTAAAATTTTTTCTATATCTGAAACTTGGTTGAAACCAGGTTCCCTATTTAGGGTTTCTGGTTATTCCTGTCTCAGAGATGACAGGCAAGATGGGTGGGGTGGTTGTGCCCTTCTTGTCAACCGAAATTTTAAATTTAACCGCCTTAACATCCCAGACCACTCTCCAACTATTAATATAGTTGCTGTTAGGTGCATGAACATTTCCTTTGTATCTATATATATCCCACATCCTAATCCCGATGTTATTCTAGAACTATCTTCTATCTTGTCCACTCTCCCTACCCCCTTCTCATTCAAGGAGATTTTAATATTCATCACTCCCTTTGGGGTTCTCATTATTGCGATGCACTTTCTTCCCAGTTTCTTGATGTTCTTGACTCTATTAATTTATGTATTTTAAATGATGGTACACCTACTCGTAGGGTTTCCCCCCTCCAAAATCCTAGCATTCCTGACCTTACCTTATCATCTCCTTGTTTAGTAAACCAACTCTCATGGGAAGTCCTTGTGGATTCTCATGGCAGTGATCACCTACCTATTCTTACTTGTATAGCTGATTCCTCTCTTCCAAAGCCTGGCCCTTCCCCTATTTTAAAATATAAATTAAAACTTGCAGATTGGGATAAATTTTCAAAATTAGTTCAAATTCAGTTAGACACTCTGCCCACTGTAACCAATGAAAATGCACTTATTTTATATTCAAAATTCATTTCGGCCCTTACTTCTGCAGCGGATTCTTCTATCCCCCTTAAAAACTCTTCCCCTGACAAAATCCTATCACCAGCTTGGTGGGATTCAGAATGCACATCTGCAGTTAAAGAGAGGAAACAAGCGGAACATAATTTTGCTAGTTCACTTACCATTGAAAATTTTGTAGTGTTCCAAAAAACTTCTGCGAAGACCAAAAGGTTTTTGCGAAAGAAAAAAACTGAAGGCTGGCGGACTTTCTGTGAGTCCCTTGCCCCTAGAACTCCAGCCACTTTAATCTGGAAAAAAATTAAATGCTTCCGTAAATCTCAGGTTGATCTTAATATTAATTCAAATGATACAACACTATGGCTTCCTATTTTTTTTTCTAAACTCGCTCCTCCCTTTGTCCCTAACGAACATTGTCTTCCATCTCCTTCCTTAACTTCTTTATTGAGTACAGACCCTATGAACTCTCCCTTTTCCTTTGCGGAACTTTGTTGCGCCCTTGACCATCTTCATGATTCTACTCCTGGCGTGGATGGAATCCCTTATTCCTTTATAACTAAGTCTTCCAAATCTACTAAACTTTTTTTCCTAGATTTAATTAATAACTTTTTTGTAAGCAGTGTGATCCCTGATTCTTGGAAAACTCAATTAATTGTCCCTATTTTGAAATCCGGAAAATCTCCCTTAGATCCTAACTCCTACAGACCTATCGCTCTTTCCTCTGTTTTATGTAAAATTGTGGAACACCTCCTTAAAAATCGTCTAGAATGGATTGTGGAAAATCGAGGCCTTCTCGCAAGAAGTCAATTCGGATTTAGAAGGGGGATGGGTACCGCAGATAGTCTAAGCCTCCTTACATCGGACATACGACTCGCTTTTTCAAAAAATGAACATGTTGTAGGTGTCTTCCTAGACATTACAGCAGCATATGATAATGTGGATCTTCCTCTCCTCAGGCAAAAACTGCACAAGCTGAGTATACCGGAAAGAATCATAAATATTATATGTAACATGCTCATGGAACGTAGTATTACAATCCGTTCTCCTGCTTGCCCTCTTCCCCCTAGACAAGTCTGGAAGGGTCTTCCTCAGGGCTCAGTTTCAAGCCCCCTCCTTTATAGCATTTATACAGCTGATTTAGAGTCTTCCGTTAATTGCTTTTGTAAAATCTTACAATATGCGGATGACATTGCTTTATATGTTTCATCTGACTCCTTCAGTGATTCCTGCAGACGGTTGAACTGTGCTTTATATTATCTTAATAATTGGCTCTCAGACCATGGTCTTGAAATTTCTGCCCCCAAAAGTTCCGCCGTTGTCTTCTCTCGCAAAAGATCTATCCCTCCATTAGATATAAATGTCAATAATCAAACTATAGAAGTTAAAGATAATGTAAAATTTTTAGGTCTGTTTCTAGACTCTAAATTATCTGGCATACATCACCTAAATTATGTTGCAAATAAAGTGGAGAAGAACATTAACATCTTACGAGCTCTATCTGGTGTTAAATGGGGCTCCCATCCATATAATCAGAAACTATTATACAATGCTATAATTAGGAGCCATTTTGATTATGGAAGTTTTTTGTTAGAACCATGCAATAAGCTCGCCCTTGCTAAGTTTGATCGGTTACAGGCAAAGTGTTTGAGGATTATTACTGGCACTATGAAGTCGTCGCCCACTAGCGCCCTCCAGGTCGAATGCCTAGAGCCCTTAGCCCTTCGTCGACAACTCCTTGCAGATCGTTTCTTCTATAAAGCTGTTCAATTAGTTAACCACCCTCTTCTTGAATCTCTCAAAGATCTTTCTGATATAACCTTTCTATCTCCATATTGGAATCATAAGCCTCTCCCTCTCTTAGTAAAATCCTTGCAAAAACATAACAATATCCCCTTTAAACTTTTTCAAAATTACCATAATCCCCTATTCGAAATAAACTTCAACAGTCTACTCTTTAGCCCTAATATCATACTTAATTTTGGCATAGACAAAGATTCTATCATAGCTAATGAAAAGTTCAATCAAATATTCCAAGAGAAATGGTCTGAATGGCTCCCGATCTTCACAGACGCATCTAAATTATCCCCAAATTGCCCAGTCGGTGCAGCTGTATGGATCCCTAAATTTAAAATTATCCTTAACTTTAAAATTCCATCTTACAGCTCAGTTTTTACTGGTGAGTGTATTGCCGTTCTAGAGGCCGCTCTTTATATAGAATCACACCAAATTAAAAAAGCCATCATTTTCACTGATTCCCTCAGCTGCCTGCAAGACATTCTGAAGCCCCCATTCCACTCTCGACAAAACTTTCCCCTCATTCTCCAAGTTAGGAAAGTCTTACACCACTGCCATTCTTTGGGCCTTGAAGTAGCACTTGCTTGGATACCTGGACATTGTGGTATACTAGGAAATGAAACTGCCGATAATTGTGCTAGACAGGCTACTTCTCTAGGTATTGATAAGTATAATAAATGCTTCCCCAGAGACTTATCTGCTCTCTCGTCTCTTGAAATGCATGATCAGTGGAATCAACAATGGCAGCAGTCTAGTCAGTCAGTTGGTAAATATTACGGCTCCCTACAACCAATCATCCCCTCCACTCCATGGTTTTTCCGCCACCGATTCTTACCTAAAAACTTACATCTACCCTAATACGCCTTCGACTTGGACATGTATGTTCTCCCACCTTTTAGCAAAATTAAGAATACGCGATCACTCTTTGTGCGAGTGCGGCCTGGAAGAGGAACAGTGGAACATATATTCTTTCACTGTCCTAAAATTACCACCCATATATATGATATATTACCTTCAGAATGTGATCGTCCTGTGAATGTTAATTACCTGTTAACTCTTGTTCATACTAAATTTGTATATATTTTATGTAAATTTCTATATATTAATAATATTTATTTATAACGTAGTTAGCTTAATACAATTATTGTTTTGTGTTGTCCTCAGGTTATCAGAAAACGTTCTTGCCGTTTTTCACCGCTCAAAGCTATTATTATAATTTAATATCTGATCGCCCTACACCTGTCATTTTTACTCAGTCACTCCGACATTGGCAAAATCAACGCGCGCATAAAGCGTTGGAGCCATCGCCGACCAAAAATAGAATAGAATAGAATAGAAATAATTTTGAAGCTATGCACAAAAAACATCAATTATTATAAAATATGAAATTAGTTTCCAACGATACTTGATTTCTTACACTTGCAAATGAATAACATAAAGAGTTCCTCTGTTTCAAAACACCTCGGTCTCCCCTATAATATTTCAGCGGAATATTGTAAGTACCTATATGATCTAACTAATCAGATTATAAACCGGACATTTATGGGCGTGATATTACCAAAAACTCAATTCTAAGTAGACATTCAATGCTATTTACTGAAACATGCACTTCTTCAGTACCTAATTAGCAAGCGATTACGATGAAAATGTGAAGGTTACTAGATTGCATCACGTTATGACTGAACGAGTTCAGAATTTGGGGAAAATGATGTCAAAATACATACCTACATATAAACTACATGTACATTTCTCATAAGAGTTCGCCGTAGCATTGAGAAAAGAATACTACGAATAAAAATTGCTCACTTATTCCAATATTACTGCATATGACTACACGGGGTACCGGTCTTTTTGCTCTCGTTTTTTGACGTTATATTTTTTTTACCAAATCATACAAAAGTTTAAAAGGCTTTCAATATTAAATTTTAGGATTTAGAACGATCGAAGTAGAGACATTTCATAAAATTATGTTGTCTATATCTTGTGTTCAGTACCCCGTACGCCTGCCTGCATTGTGACTCATAAGCTAAAGAAGCTATCCTAATGCTGTGCTTTTCTTACATACACATTACGAAACTAGAGTAACAGAGATAGATGTTAGCTCATACTGTGGACTCACTGCAGTATGCTAGGACAAAATCGATAAGGAATAAGAAATTAATTGAGATAAGGAGACTGATAAATTTTGTGATTACCATCGTGATAAGAGTTGTCAATCGAATGATTTCCACAAGGAAACAATAAATTAATATTACTCAATATTTATGTATTAATTCTATGAGAAAATGGCAGTCATCTCTAGTTTTAAGCTGTTTCGAGGTTTTACTATTCCATATAGACTACATCTTCCTACATCTTAAAAATTGAGAGGAAGAAGATTTACAGTGCGCGTGGACAGTAAAGGACCCCCTTTATGGGAGGCAAATAATGAGGAGGGACGAAAGTCACATGACAAAAAGAATGTTAGACTACAAGATGAATGGGTACAAATGTAGAGGTAGCCCAAAAAAGACTGATGGATTGTGTGAAGCATGATATGATGATTTGTGGTGTGACAGAAGATGTATGTCAGAATAGAGGAGTGTGGAAGAACAAGACATATTGTGCCGACTCCAAATAATTGGGATATATTGAAAGAAAAGAGAGATAGACTACATCTTCCTATTAAATTTCATCCATATAGAACCAACAGTTTCTGAGACTATGAATATACTATGACGACAGAAGAACATAAGACATTAGAAACACATTAGAGTTCCATTTTTACCACAATGGACCGGATAATTGATAATAAAATGGATACGATACTACAAATGAACAATCCCAGTTACTACCGAGGTCTTTACGAAGCAAGTCGGTCGGTAGCGAAACTGCACTAATTTCGATACAGATTCAGACATTCATATAAAGCGAATATGTGATAGTAAAACAAGCAAGGAAATGAAAAAAGCATTAAAACCCATTTACTTGGAATAAATTAAATTTAGTTAGTTAATTTCAGCAAAAATGGATCCAACCAATACGCAAGTACTTAAAATATTATAATCGTCATAAAGCATCTCTTAAAGGTACACACGAGTCTATAGAGAAATCAAATATTGAAAATCTGACGTAATCAAAAAGATACAAAAGTAACTTTGCGTGTCATCCAGCCGTAATATAAATTAAAAGGGCAATATCGCGTGAAAGAACGCTTTCCTAAAACGACATTTTTATGGTAATCTGTGAAAATCTTTTGCAATAAAAAAAACTGTACTGATCCCTTACAGGGAACTAAATATGTTTGAAGAAACAGATCGTTTTAAATCTTATCATAATTAATCCGTTACAAATACTTTACTGTTATTAGATAACAGTATTGTAGAAGTTTTTGGCGAGATTTAAAAGATTGATGTTTTACTGTGCAAAAAGAAAACAAAATAACTATCTTGTGTTTCTTGCTAGAGTACAGCAGACCCTAATGGAAAGTGGTTTCCTTCGCTTATAAACATTTGCAATACTTGTGTGCTACTCGAAGGGGGAACTGGAACCAGGCCATGATGCCAGAACATAACTCAAGGTTGTTAAAGCGGCATACACTAGACCAACGGTGGTAGCAATCCAGACGGGCAAATGCCCTACGTTGATTTGTCGAATCTTACAATAGGCCGCCAGGCCACATGAACTGATAATATTCTTTCTTCGTTCCTACACGGATTAATTTTGGTAATCAATTTTTGTAAAGATTAATTAAAATTTTTGAAGTAATTACAAGGCTAAAAATGTAAACAAGATACAAGAAAAGACATGATCTAGTTTCCGCTTAATAGATTCTAAACGACCTGAATATTAGACGGGAGCGAATCAAAGAGCGATGGAGACAAATAATGATGCTTGAGATATTATGTTGCTGGAAAAGAATATATATATATAATAAGAAATTTAAATTAGATTAAATATTAACCTCCAAAATTGTATCAAAATGAACGGCATAGTTGACATAATAGAAGGAAATCTCCTTGCGTCTACGTGTCTATGAATTCGATCCGTACATGGAATATTTCATCTGTACCTGCAGATCAAATTTGCTTTCAGTTTAGGAACTATATCTCAGGTATTTTTTTTAATCTAACCTTCTGCAGAGCGCTTTTAGAATGGAATAATCATAGAATAAAAGAATTGCGGTCTTAACACAGCGTAAATTATTAACCTCGAAGAATTACCAATATCATAAAAACTGTCCTTTGCGGTAAGGTCCCAAATATTTAAATCTTATTGTTCGAAGCTGTTGGAGCTAAATCACGAATCTTATTGCAATGGTTAGACTGAAGATTGGACCATCCCTGACTTAAGCAAAGAAATACAATTAGTGTGGAAAAGAGCAACTGATCAAAACTCTATGAGGAGTATTCGAATTCAAATATTTGGAAACTAAGTAAAAAATAGAACAAGCCTGCAACAATATTATGCCAGAGAACGTTCAAAGTAATATTTCTTGTCTAATATCCTCCTGACCCAGATATGAGCGTGAAGAATCGCGTTCGCAAACTAAATAAAATCCAGCATAAATTGATCCGACACGATAATAAACAAATCATTAGAAAAAATCGTCGTTTCTTTGGATATCTTGACTTCTTTTTACATACTGAAGACACTTATTATACAAATGCGTTTTCTTCATTATATTAATTTTTTGTGTTACTTATTTCAATGTTTGTTTTAAGGCAATGTCCCATGCTCTCAATGGAGTTTATGTTTGTTACTTTGGATCTACAGAATTCTTACAAACATTCTGAACGTTAAATGATCTTGTTTATTCTGTATTAAATTAGGTACCAGAGAAATTTGGTTATTTATAAAGTCTACGGACTACTGTCTAAGGAATACTCTAGGACCGATCCCAGACACCGAGACCATAATATAAATAACTGAAAGTTCGTTTCCAAAATTTATCATGCCAGGAATCGAACCCGGGGCTATCGAACCTTTACGCTACAGTGAAGTAGGCCGAGAAAGGCTTAGGTCACTCAACCACAAAGGCCGTCATCATTTTGCATTATCAACAGTAACTATTAGGAGATTCGCTTAATATGAACTTCTCTAAATTCAAATTTTAAAGTAACGGACATATAAACGTCAAAACGTTTCTTCAACAAGTCCTTGAATTTAGTTATTTCTGTGTAACATATGTTACATTTGCAAAAGTGGATCAATGTGGATTTGATTAAACGTTGCGTGAATGGCAAAATCAATATAATCCAGCCTCCATTGCGTCTAGACTGGAATATGGAGCAATGTGCCGGTCTGTGGCCGAATTTGGCGAGAAATACGTCACACTGCGGAAATCCCGCGTGTTACAGATACAAAAAGCACACTCAAAGTTAGGCATAAAAGACATTATAAATAGATTAACGTAAATAGTGGATTAGTGAACGTACAGACTATTGAGGTTATGAAAACTACCGGTATAGGTTAAAAAGAAAAAATATCCGTACACCGAATGACGGAGGAAAATAATTTTGGAACAGTAGGCGGACATATTGAAACTCAATACTCTCGCTTCCAGTTATACACTGTGCACGAGAAATAAACACATTGATTAGGTGTTAATACAATTATAAAGCAATATAAAGGTGTATAGAACGGTACGTTACCGGTAACACGGGGTGAAACAATCAACACAAAACACTGTCACTTTTCAGCACGGATACGTTTGTTGCACTGGTATCGTTCACGAGCGTTTCGTTTTCGGTATGGGCCTACGGCTGGTGTGTTTGGGAAGTGGTCCGGTAGCCGTTTCTTAGGTGACCTTACCGAGTGGACGTTTGCCGCGCGTTCGGCAGCGATGCCTCGGGAATGTCGGTGCGGCAGTCTGAGTTGGACTGAGGCGGGCGGCGGCGTCGGCGGCGTTCGGTCCCATTCGGACACCTTTAAATTTAGAATTTGGCTCTCTCCCCGGTTTTATATAGCAGTGAGTACATCGTATAAAGCGTAGTCGAGATGCTGCCGAATCTATACATGTACATATATATAGGAATTACGACTTTTTATTGAGAGGATTGTAAATTTTTGCATTCCGTCCGTCGGTACGGGATGGCCGATATTTTTGGGCGGGCGCGACTTATTTTGGCAATGCTAACATCAGAACACCCACTCGTCGCATAATACCAACGATGTCAATAAATATTGAGAATTAATGTGCCATAATATAAAGATAGGCTAGGTCGTATTCAAAAAAGTACCGGCAAAATCAATGTTGCACACGGATGCTCGTGCTGCTAGCGGCGAACCTGAGGCCGTACTCTAAAACGCTTTACGTCGTTCGTTTCGTCCGAGCAGCCCGAAAATAGTTAACTAGAATATGCTCGCGTCTTCATCCAACTTTGACTTGAAATTTCCGCGGTATCCCGGAATACAAAATACAAAGTACCGCAGCATTTAAATAAAGAATATAAGCTATCGTTTTAGTGAAAACTTTGTCGGAGTAAGCTAATTTTTATGCACCCGATCAACTTCAAATTGCTCCTAAGATAATTCTCGCAGGATTCCCGGGGTAAACGATATCACACATTTTATTACATAAAATTTGCTATGGATCAGTGAGAAAATCACACTGAAATTTGTTTGTTTTTTAATCTGACCATTTTAAATCATTCAGAAAAAATCCCGCGGGATTCCCAGGATAAAAAGTAACGCAGATTTTAAGTCAGAGAATTTGCTGTCTATCAGCGAAAACCGCATCAAAATTGATCCAGTAGTTTTTACGTGAATCCCGAACAAACCGACAGACAGTAAATAAAAAAAATTTACATCAACTTCCGTCGTTTATATGGTCTATTTCAGTTGTTTTTTTAATAGCTTCAGTGTACAGATACGGCATGTTTGGAATTTTATATTATAGATACATAGAATTAAATAATATACTCTATATATATATATATATATATATATATATATATATATATATGTGTATATTATATACAGTAATTAAAAACATTTTTATCCATATATTCTAAAATTAAAATGATAATAAGTTACTTTCAACGTATGTTCTTTATATATAGAGTTTTCTCCGCGGCTACACCGGGGGTCAAACCCCGGTGATCAAAACAGACCAGTAGTTCCTAAGATTAGCGTGTTCAATCAATCAAACAAACATACATACAAACAAAAAAACTCTTCAGCTTTATACCTAGTCTTGCCATAAATATTGTAACAAAGAAATTTTTTTCTATTGCAAATAAAATTTATAACTTTTACAGTGTGTTAGTTTAATACATAAATATAAAAAATATTAAAATATAAAAAGTTTATTCGAAGTGGTCTCCATTGGCTGCAATACAGTCCTTTAAACGTTGAGGCCAGTTATCAATAGAAGCACGCACTCTTTCCATGGGAAAATTCTTCACTGCCAATCGTATGGATTGTTTTAGGGACTCCAAATTATCATGGCGTTTAGAGCAAGCCGTGCTCTCTAAAACTGACCATAAATCATAATCTAGCGGATTAACATCGGGACTAGACGACGGCCAGTCTTCAGCTCTGATGAAGTCCGAAATGTTCATTTCCAACGAAGACTGCGTGGACTGAGCTTTATGACCCGGCGCCGAGTCTTGCTGGAAGGACCATTCTTGGTTATTGAACATAGTGTTTGTTATTGAAAATATGGCTCAGTCACTTCTTCATAGCTAACACCCCACCAAACCATCACTGAAGACGGATAATGCCCACGGTGCCCTCTGTCGACTAATTGAGAAGCTTCCTTAGAGCTTTGAACATAAATACGGTCATTTTGTTTGTTAAAATGTTGCTCAATTGTTAAAATGTTCTCATGCGTAAACGATTTTTTTCTGTGACCTCTCTTTGCGTACCGCTTCAGTAGTAGTTTCGATTTTACCACCCTATTATTTTTTAAATTATGAGTTAAGAAATGACCAGTGCATCTCTTATAGGCTTGCAAGTCCTAAGTTATCTTTTAAAATACGCGACATTATTCTAGGAGATATCTTCATCTCCCGAGATAAAATCTTTGGCTTTCGGATAGGATTTCTTCGAATTCTTTCCCTTGCTGCTTTGACCACCTTTTTCGTACGAACACTACGTGGACGGTCAGATCTTTTTCTGTCACAATCAGAGGAGGTCTCATTGTACCTATTAATAGCCCGGTATACAAACATTTGACTAATACAAAGCGTATGGAGAGTTTTAAAAATTGCATTTGGCTCCATACCTACTTTGTGTAATGCAATCACAGCGATTCGGTTCTTTTTATCCCCCACTCCATTTTAATATCGCAAAATGTTGTACAATATATTGGCGCCAAAATGAGAAAACAAAATGAACAATCATATAAAAATGACAGATTCCAAATTCAAATGTAATATTTTGTTTCTTTTTAAATGTAACAGTATTTATGGCCAGACTAAGTATATTAGTATAAGATTATGTAGAAAGATAATAGAGCTTTTGTAACATAATATCGAGCCTTTAGCGCCATTTTATCGTAAGCGACATTTGGACCTAAGGATATATATTTTCTGTAGCAAAAGGTATTTTAAACTACTATTTTGTTTTAAGACTTTCAGTTTTAGTTAGATTAAACTCTACTGAATCAAAAACTGAAAAATACTTTAAAATACCTTTTGTCCAAAAAAAAATATACTTACTCAAATGTCGTTTATTAAAAAATGGCGGTAAAGGCTCGATATGTCCGCAACCCTATTGATAGTATTTGTGCAAAATACAAAGCCGTGGTAAGTGAGTAACACTGTCGTTTTAAAAGAGACGTGGGATCGAATCCTGGCCAGAATGAGCTAATGTGTATATTGTTATGATTACCACGAGCTGATGATGGATAAAAAATCATTATGAAACTTGTACTGCGATTTAATCGATGTGTCAAACTTGCCAATTTGCCTTGGACAGGCGTGGCGGATACACTGTCCATTCCTCCAATAAAAAGAGGTTACCCAAGCCAAGTGGGACGTTAAGAGCTGTTATTATTATATCCATAACCCTGTGTATTCACTACAACGTTCACGCAAATCGTGGTAGTGTAGTGGATAACGTACTCATGTATCAAATGACGTGGGTTCGAATTCTTACCGAGAAGCATGCACTACTTAGTCAGTTTTCGAATCTAATGTGCATATTGGCACAATTACCACGTTCTCGTCGTGAAAGAAAACATCGTTATGAAACATGCACAGCGAGATACCGGAATATCCTTCATTAACATTCTGTAGTCATTTTGGTAAAAATAAGACACCGGTTGAACTATATGGCACTTTTATTTATTAATTGAGATATGAAGTGAATTTTGGGTGGTTATAAAAAAAAGTAACCATGAATTCTCAGGCAGGAACTCCGCTTCGCTCCCGGCTTAGTCTTCTGACCTATATAAAAAAATCAAGTCTATGTGTAATAAAGAAAAGTGCCATATAACTATACCCCTCCGTTCCCACCGAGACACTTATGTCAATATGGCCGCAATAGAAGTAACCTAAGGATGATATTTTTTTCTGTGTAGTACATAGTCATTAGGTATCGGTAGGAAAATCTTGACAAAACAACGATGTTGCGTAACTATTCTGTTGAAGTTCAGATATTAAGCAATGTACTCTGTGGTTCAGACAAGACTGCAGACTTAGTTCTTTGCCTACCACAATGACAAATTTAACAACAACAGCTTAGCTGTCAATGTCAATTATCATCATAAAAACATTGCTCTTGATCAAAGTTAGTTTTTCTGTTTTTATTTTAGAAGAAGTGAACTGTGTTTAGAAGTCTTTGGCTTCATAATAAGATATTATATTTATAAAAACACTTATTTTAATTTTATATTATAGAAGATACAGCGTTTTAAAGCAACATTTTGTATTGTGTTAGGTTTTTTCTCTTTCTTTTTTCTATTTGTTGAGATGTTTAACCCTGACATCAATGATTATCAAATCACTTCAATCGTAAAAGAGTGCTGTGGTGGTGTTGCGGTTGTTTATTCCGCCCTTTACAAGCCAAGTAATCAGAATGTCGCCCTCAAGAGGTATTTTGTTGACAAAACAAAGGAAAACGCTAATTTGATTCAGGTAAATCTTTCAATAACATGTCTATTTTCTTACTCACTTCTCTTCACCATTCTGTTTTCAGAATTGTGAACATGATAAGTAGTCTATTTTATTCATTTGACCTTCCTATATTTATTACATAGACTGTTCTTAGTATCTAAGACAGCCCATCAAGTTTTAAATGATAAATAGTTTAAAGCAAATATAAAATGCTACACAGAATTAATTAATTAATTATTAAGAGTATATGCAACCCCATTAAAATAACTAAAATTAGAATTATCAGCATAACTCTAGTATGATTACTTGAGTTCATTGAATTGTTTTACTGAACAAAATATAACTAAAAATCTAAGACTATGTGGACTATTTCATTGTCTAAGCTTATACAACAGACTTCATAAACTAGAGTAATAAATAAGATATGTAATAATATTATAAGCGTTTTCCAAGTTTACAAGGAGTCTCAATAAACCTCTATGCTACTAATACTTCAAAGTCACAGAAATATTGTCTATTTGTTTCTAAATTTTATTACAGCAAGATATCCTAACAAGGAAGGAGCTTCAACACACTAATATTCTGCCATACTTAGCTTCATTTGTCTATGGCAGAGAGCTCTACATAGTCTCACCGCTAATGACATTTGGATCCTGTAGAGATATCTTGGATGGATACTTCCAAGAAGGATTGCCAGAACTGGCATGTGCCATAGTGTTACGTGATGTGTTACTTGCCTTGCAGTATTTACATAAACAACTTTATATACATAGGTAAGTGTAGAATATATATCAAACTACTCAGATGAAGCTGTGGTAGCTTAGTGGATTTGACTTGTGTTCTAAAGTTTGATGGCCTCTCTGTTGGTTGAGCGGGCTAAGCCTTCGCCGGCTTACCTCACTGCAATGCAGAGGCTCCGGGTTCGATTCCTGGTATAGTAAATTTCGGAAACATATTTTCTCCATTATTTACTATGGTCTGGGATCGGCCCCAGAGTGGTCTGTTGTATATTACCCATAACACAAGTGTAACTTGCTTAATTTGGGGTTATACAGTGTGTGTGTTTGTCTGCCAATTTATTATTATTATTATTATATTATATTAAAGAGTGTGGATTCAAATGCTGGCTGGAAACCATGGACCACTTAGGCAGTTTTCTGACCTAACATGCATATTGTTGTGCTAATAGTTAAGAACAATGATGAAATCTGCAAATCAAGATAACCAATTTGACACACCCGTCAATTCACATTGGACAAGTCCTCCCCCCATAAATGAGAGACCTGAAACCAGCAATGGGACACTTAAAGGCTGTTATTATTGTTATATAGATTTAATAAAACTATTTCTGTTGGCTCAGCGACCCAAAATGTGTCTTGGCCTCTGAAACAAGAAAACAATACCTGTTTTTGTCCTGTGCAATTTCTTGCCAGTTATGGGCTTGGATCTCACACAGGTCAGCCTCCATTCTATCCCTCCACCGGTACTTGGAGTGACTGACTGGATGTCACTCATCTGATTGTCCCTAATAGGTCCTCTTCACGCTTCAATCCTCTCCCATTTGTTCCACATGGAGGCAGTGAGATTTTATCTCTCCTGTTATGTTAGGATCGGCCACGAGATTTTCAATTTCGATGTTGGTTTCAGACCCTCCAGCTACCATTGTCTCTCCTTGTTGGGCCCAAAATCTTATGGAGAACTGTTCTTTCAGCCACTAACAGCTTTCTATTCAGTTGTAATCCATAGTCGTGAGCCAAAAGTCGTCTAAGTACATGTTCTAGTACTAGATAGAACGCCTTGTTTAAGTCCAGTAATCGGATTTAATAAAACAACAAAAAATCTTCAAGACCAAAAACCTTTCACATAATTTAAAAACGTCTATCAATTTTAATCTAAAAAAATATTAAAAAAAATTAAGTTTATATATCTTATTTTCAGGAGTATACGTGCCAGCCATGTCCTGATAGGAGCTAATGGAGTAGTAAGAGTGTCAGGTCTTCGTAGTGCCGCCAGCTTGATGGTACGAGGTCGCAGGCAGAGACAGTTGCATAACTTGCCACCACCTGATAGTGATAACTCGAATCTCATGTGGCTCAGTCCTGAATTATTAGAGCAGGTAATGTTGTAGTGATTACTGCTAATAAATTTAAAATGAAACTTAAAATTATTTCTCTTCTTTGTAGGGATGTACAGCCATTTTGAATATATGGAAACCATATGAAATTGTCATTTGTGGTGAAACCTGCATAAGTTGGACAGACAGGCAGACGACCCACCTGATGGAAAGCGGTTACCATCGCCTATGGACATTTGCAACACCAATTGGAAATTGTATTTTTCTTCTGTTCCTGCACGGATAGTTATGTATAGTTAGTACATTAATGATATTAGATAACAGAGTTAGGAATAATCCTTTGCAGTCTGATATTGACCCAACAACATTGTGTACTTGCTTCTTAACATATGACCATAAACCAACTTATTTTTCTAATATGTTGCATCTTAAAATGTAGAATTTAAAAGGCTACGATGAGCGCTCCGATATTTACTCTGTTGGTGTTTTGAGCTGTGAACTGGCCAACGGGGCGGTGCCGTTCGCGGAGGTCCCCACCACGTTGATGTTCACTGAGAAAGTTAGAGGCAGTCGGCCGCAGCTGCTCGATTGCTCTACTTTCCCTGAACCTTGCTTGGATGACAGCGAGATGAAAAGTTAGTAAAAAAAATCTATGTAATCTCTGTTATTCTTCTGTTCTCATTCAAGCTATGCATATGTTATTTTTCATGCTCCAATTTATTGATGTCTAACTAACTAACTGGCTGCAACTTCATCCACGTGGAATTTTTATTTTTCACATAACCCTAAAAAATTCTTTCAAAAAAGTAGCCTGTGTTACTCTTTATAACATCATCTATCTGCCAGTGAAAGTTTCCTCAAAATCGGTCCAGCCGTTTCAGAGATTAGCCAAAACATCCAGACACACACAAAAAAAATGTTTTTTTGATATAAGTACCGTATATACTTTCATATGCATTTAGTAAAAAGCTGTTATTTTGACAGACAATTCAATATTATTTATCTTTATAGTTTTAGCTAATAGGTTCCATCTAATATGGTCATCGGTCAGGGATCTATCAAGAAAGGCAAGAATAGAAAACCTACCAAAATTATTATTACCATGGAAATAAACTAAGTTTTCGTTTGTCTGTATATTATTTTTTATTTATAACTAGGGTTTTCCACGCGGTTTGGCTGCGGGTAAAAACCCTGGTTTCTTTTGAGAGCAAACATTCACACAGTTTAAAATAAATTATTAGTTTTTTAGACGCTCTTCGCCCTAGACTATTAATAAATAAACTATCTCATTTTCCGGGATGGAAAGTATCTTATGTCCTATGTACGTATTGGTACTGCACGCATACTAAATATCAGCAAAGTCGGTACCGTGAGTTTTCCTTGAAAGTGTAACTTTCGCATTTATCTATAGTATAAGCCGCGCACAGAAGATTTGCCGATGATTACTTCCTATTATTGTGTATATAGTCACTATTATTATGTAAAGTATATATAATAATAAATTTATTGCAACAACTATTTCTGTAATCTTTTTTGTCAACCCTACTGACCATCAACGCGTGACATCATGAGGTTATCGGCAAACCATCTGCGCACGGGTAGTATTATAAAATTCTAAACGTGCCGTGTCTGTACATTGAAGCTATTTAAAAGAAAACAACATTTTCTTGTCGGTTTGTTCAAGATTCACGTAAAAACTACTGGGCCGATTTCGATGTGGTTTCCGCCGATCGACAGCAAATTCTTAGATATAAAATCTGGGCTACTTATTATCCTGGGAGTCCCGCGGGAATATTTTTAGGAATAATTTAAAATGGTCAAATTAAAAAAAAGCTAATTCCAATGTGATTGTTTTACTGATCGACAGCAAATTTAATGTAATGAAACGTCTGATTTTTTCCCGGGAATCCCGGCGAAATTTTCCCGGGACTAGTTTATAGTTGTTCGGATGCATAAAAGTCAGCTTATTCCGACACAGTTTTAATTAAAACGATGGCTTAGATTCTTTTTTAAATGCCTCGTTACTATCTGCATTGGGAATCCCACCGGAATTTCAAGTCAAAATAAGTGGACGAAGTCATATAAATATATAAGTTAAAATTTAATTTTTCTTCCTATTCTATGTATAAGAATGGATGGACAAAGGTGGACGAAGTCGCAAGCATATCATAAGAAATATTACATAATATATAGTATATGGATTGTATGATTTTTCAGGTATTTACAACACGGACAGCGGCGTTGGTGACAGCGCAGACGCTGTCTCCAGATTGCGTCAAGTCTACACCAACAGGAAGCTATCGGACACTTTCCATCATCTCAGCGAGATGGCATTACAGAGGTAATAAAATGTGTCATCTACACCTAATTTACTAGTACAAAGGCCCCAAGTTCAATTTCCGGCATGGTAAATTTCATAAATTAAAGTTTATAACATTTACTATGGTCTGGGTGTCTGGGATCGGTCGTAAAGTAGTCTCTGTATGTTACTTAGCGTAACTTTCTTGGTTTGAGGATGTACAATGTATGCTTGTCTGCCAATTACTTGTGGTATCCTTATTGCCTGAATCAGGCAAACAGACAGATGGCCCGCCTGATGGAAATTGGTTACTGTTGCTGTTGTATGGAAGTATGCAACACCATTTGCGTTGCTGATCAAAGAGTGTTGCTATTATTATTATTTTATATACTGTAGATGAATCTCTCAAAGTTCTTGTTGTTATTATCTATAATTGTTAGCTTTTTCTTTGAACATAAATTTAAAAAAAAAACATTTTTTATTTATTATTGAAGCTTATTTGACATGTTTCTGAATTACAATATTTATGTAAGTTTAATTTTAGAATTTAAGTTATTTTGTACACCACTATGTAGTAGAACATACTGTACATCTACAATTGTATAATTTCTGTATAAACTACATTCATGTAAATAAAGATAATTATTGACTGATTCATTGATATAATATACCAGTGGAAATAATGACTTCTTTATCTAATTATAATATAAAAGTGGAAAATTAAACAATTTTATACAATTACAGAGATCCAGAAAAGCGTCCAACGGCAACACAACTCCTAAATCATCTATTCTTCAAACAGATAAGAAGAACAGATTACTTGCCAGGTCTCATCGGAAGAGTGAAACCCATTAAACCGGATCCTAGTAAGTGTAAAAGAGAGATATTGCAATAATTGTTAAAAATCCCATAATTCCTGTGTGAGACCAGGAATAATAGGGTGTTTAAAAATCCTCGCAAAAGGGAATCGCTTCAACGACACCAAAATGACAATGGAGAAGACGGTTAGCAAATACCTCCTGTTTGGGATCCCATTATCGAAACTATTAAGACCCAAACCCAGCAAAAACCAATTGCCAGACCTCAAGACACTGTAAGCTCTTTCTGTGTGCAACATGCAACACAAACCAACTTGATTGAAAATTTCTTTTAATTTTTTCTCCTACCCTTTTTAATATTATATAAAATGATTAGAGCTAGGCATGTTTGCTGAAGAGTTTCTTGCGCTGCTTCTTCTCGTCAAGCCCCAACATGTTGCGAGGTGGTGGTAAATTAGATTAGGCTTCCGCAGAGTAAATAATAAGTACAAACAAAAATTAAAATGAACAAGTTGGTGGTAGGCTAAATAGAACTTTAACAATACTCATTGATACTTGCTACTGGAAAGTGACTGAATCGTCGGAATAATAAAATTCAAAGAAAATATCGCGCTTAAAACCATTAAAACGTTGTGTTATTATATGCCATATTTATTTAATCTGTGTTACATGTATTTAGTCTTTATTTTATTGCATGAGTTCAGCAGACAGACAGACATTCCGCCATGAATGACCATTTGCAACACCATGGCTGCTACTAATGCGCTGCTGCTCTCTTAAGGAAGATGAACCTGGCCACTAATGCCGGAACACAACTCAAATTTGTTATGGCGGCATACTCTACACCAGGGGTGGTAGCCATCCAGATGTGCATCTACCCTACTACCTGGATGTGATTGTTTTGTCGCCTCTTATGACAGGCCGCCCCAACATAGGAAATTGTATCCTTTTGTGCCACATTTATTTAATCTACTCTACATTTATTTAATCTGTGCTACATTTATTTCAGATGATATGTCAGCTTTACTCCTCCAAGAGCAAATGGCTGACATGGACATAGAAAAAACCACCGAATGGGACTTCTAACTACAATTACACCTCGGAATAATAACTAAAGCTATAGAAACCGCATTAAAATAGCTACAGAATACGTACATCTGAACTATTTGCACTTATGGCGTTGGTAACGTGTTGGAAAGAGATTCATATACATTTGTACATTATTTAAACGAGCTGTTTTTGCTTTCAATTAATGAGAACTATATTAAGTTAGTCTTATTTTACAAATAAAGATCATGGACAGTATTTTATAATTTAGTAGCATAATCAGAATAGATGTTATTTGTTTCCCTCGCACTCATGTAAGTGGTAGGACTTGATATGAATAAGAGAGCTGTCGCCAGGCCATTGTTGTTGTTATATTAGCACGATTTCTATTGCTTTGATTATTATTGTTTTGAAAATTAGATCAATTTTACTATTGTACTCTTTCCAATCATTTATTTTACTTTTGACGTTTACATGTCAACATTCTACTATCAAGTTTACATTTTTGACAGTAAATTTCACACGCTACAAATGTCAAAATTGCTTTTATTATACTTTTGAAATAAATATAAATGTGTTTTATATGGCTTTTTACTATGTAATAATGTATTTTTAACAAATGGTTTTGATGTACTATATATATTAAAAAATATTCATAAAAATCTCGATTTTACATACAATCAATTGGTAACTTAATAAACTAGACCTGATAAAAGTAAAAAAATGTTGGATAGAGTATAGTTTAATTAATGAGATGAATTAACTAAATTCATTATAATTAGTAAACCCTTTTAATCAATTTAAATGACTTTTGTATGCAAGAATGACATTTCATCTTAATATTATGCAAAGCGAAATAATTATTTTAACAAGGAATTTTCAACTGCAATGTTGCCCGCAGATCATCAATAATGTTTTCTATATTATGTCGTGTATACATTTTTTTAATTTTATTGCATAAGTTTAGCAGACAGGCAGAGGGCCCACTTGATGGAAAGCGGTTACCATCGCCTATGGACACTTGCAACACCAAATGTGTTACAAATGCGCTGCTGCTTTCTTAAGGGAGACTGGAACCTGGTATTATGGCGGCATACTCTAGGCCAGGGGTGGTAGCTATCCAGTCGGGCAAATACCCTACCTAAATATTGTATTCTTTCTCCGTTCCTGCACGGATAAATACAGGGTGGAATTTTTTAATGCCACCTGGAGGAAAAGTACTCTAAATAATAGAGATAGCAAATTTTACTCCAAAGAAACATTTCTTTATTTTTGAAAAGAAATGAAACTACATTCAAAGATTTTCGAAAATTCTCTTGCTTCACCCGGGAATCGAACTGACTAAATCTGTAAAAATTACACCCTGTAATTTTATTGCATCGATCGTTAGGGTCAATCACGAGGATGAAATCTCTCTAACATACTTGGTAAATTTAATTAAATCTGTACTTATAAATTCAATGGGTCAAGCTGAAGCACTTTTACTCAAAGATCCATCTGTTTCTGTTTACTTATGTTAGTAATTAATAATTTATCATTGACGTTATTTATCAATTATAACGACAAATTAAGTACTATTTAGATAAGACGATTGCAATAGCACGTGTTTGTAATACAAACTCCTTTCTTAGATGTGACATAACTGCGTGTATGAGGTAGTTTTAAATAGGGAATATTACATTAGAAAATATCATTTGTTATTCATATTTGATTGTTTCACAAATCATTTCATATTTGTCTCACGGAAAAAATGGCTTATCAAGAACAATTTGATTTGACATATTTTATTCGGTTCGATTCCCGGGTGAAGCAAGAGAATTTTCGAAAATCTTTGAACGTAGTTTCATTTCTTTTCAAAAATAAAGAAGTGTTTCTTTGGAGTAAAATTTGCTATCTCTTAATAGAGATATATATATTATATATATAGGTATACAAATTGGCATATATATATATATTATATATATATATATATATATATATATAAGTATATACTTTTGAGATTTTTGTTTAATTTTGTTCAATTGAATGCAAGCTAAATTGAGATATTAAAAGTATTTTTATAGTCGCTATAAAATTGTGTACATATCATACATTCGTACAAAAGTCAAAACAGCAAGAGTGCAATTTTGTAAAATATTGTAAGTAGTGAAAATGGACCATACTTTGCCCTGCTGTGATTAAAGAACAGTTGATTTTATTCCTATTTTGTGTTTTATTTATAACTAGGATATGGCCGCGACTTCGTCCAGGCTTGATTTGAAATTTTCGCGGAATTCCCTGGACATGAAGTACCGCAACGTTTAAAAAAGGATGTAAGCTATCGTTTTAAAATAAGCTAATTTTTTGCACCCAAACAACTACAAACCGCTCCCGGGAAAATTGCCGTGGAATTCTTGGGATAATAAATATAACACATTTTATTACACAAAATTTGCTATCGAAATGGAAAAGAATACTATATTTCTTCCATGCTCTCGATCAGTGAAAAAATCACGGTGGAATTCGCTTTTTTATGTCTGGCAATCTTAACCCTGGAAAATTCTCGCAGGATTCCGAGGATAAAAAGTAGCTTGCAGATTTCAAGTCTAAGAATTTGCTGTCGATCAGCCAAAATCGCATCGAAATCAGTCCAGTAGTTTTTACGTGAATCCCAAACAGACAAGAAATCTAAAAAAAGTTGCATCGTATTCATCATCATTTATATAGTGTATTCCAGGTGTTTTTTTAAATAGCTTCAATGTACGGACGACTTTATTATAATATTATAGATTCAAATCTGTGTTAGTCTACGTCGTAACATGGCCACTCTAGACTAGCAGAAGGTTGCGCCATAAATGTAATAAATAGAAAGAAGAAACGGAACGCTCTTGTCAACGTCATTAGCAGGGTTTGACAGGAGCGTCTATATATATAGTATTATGTATGGTGACATACATCAACGACCATAGATAATACTATATATATATAATTAACGACACCCTGCGTTGTCGTTTGTGGAGCCTCCCTAAGCAGATATTAATTAACATTCCTAAATTAAGATCCTTTATTTGTACGATAAAATAAAACCATTGAAGACCTTAAAATATATTTTATTATCAATAATACAATAACTAATTCTATATGACATACATACATATTGTCATGCCTGTTCCCCATGGGGGTAGGCAGAGACTATATATCTCCATTTGCGACGATCCTGACAAACAACTTTCGCTTCATCTACTTTCATTATCATCTTCATACACACACGTTTATTTGATCATGGTGTGTATGTCGCGGTCTAACGGCAGCAACTCTACCATTCAATATGCTGTCATACACTTGTTTTTTATTCTACTTTCATCCAGTCTCTCTACATGCCCAAACCACCTTAACATTCCTTTTTCAACTCTTGTTATTACATCTTCTTTCAATCCACAATGTTCTCTTATTACAGTATTCCTGTATATATAATATCATTCATCTTCACCTAATATACTTCTCAAAGATATCATTTCAACTGTGTTTATCGTACTTTCATACTTCTTCTGCTTTAGCCTACTTTCACTGCCCATACGTTAGTGTTGTGTAATTATATATAAAGAAGCAGTTATTGCGCAGTAATGTGATGAATGTATGGATAGTTAATAGCAGCTATAAGAACTGTCACATACATTATTAACTCTGAGGCAGATGTGAATAAAACTGCATAAATGGATAGTATATTAATTATTTGCAATATAACTAAGAATGGCGCGCAGCCAGATGGCCGCTGCTCGTGCGCCGGCGTCTTCGTCCTGCGTGTACTCGCTGGACACGTATGAGGCGCGACCAGCCCTATAAAATACAAAACTTAAACAGTTTAAATAGACATACAGCTACAGCTTACATCTATACCAATAAATAAAATTGAAGTGTCTGTTTGTAATGTCAAAATAACAGCCTTTTACTAAATGCATATGAAAGTATATACGGTACTTATTAGCCGCACGCAGAAGGTTTGCCGATGACTACTTACTATTATTATATATACTTATGTAAAGTATAGACAATAATAAATTTATTGCAACAACTATTTATTTAATCTTTTTTGTCAACCCTACTGACCATTGACGCGTGATATCATGAGGGTTTCGGCACGGGTAGTATATCAAAATCTCAATTTTTAAATTTTTGTCTGTCTGTTTGTTCTGGCTAATCTCTGAAACGGTTGAACCGGTTTTGACGGGACTTTCACTGGCAGATAGCTGATGTTATAAGGAGTAACTTAGGTTTACTAGCTTACTTTTATTTTAGAAAAATCAACGCCTTTTTGTGCCACCGTAACAATTCACTAACAAATTGTTCAAAAATTTTCATTATTCTCCGATATGGATCAATGGATTTCAATGAAAATTTTAGACATTAAAACAGGATTTTTATTTCAAATGTTATATGATTCCGAAATGTATGTTTGTCGTAAGTCAGTATTAGGTAAAACCTAAAGACAATCGCTTCAAATAATTCCAGACAAAAAGTTAGACTAATCTAAGTGTAGTATTGTTATACCTGGCTATCATTTTGGCTGTAGCTTTAGCTCCCTGTTCAGCTGCTTCCACAGTTTTCATCATTAGAGTGTCTAGATCTTTGTCTAAGTTCTCTTTGAAAGCTATTGACGCTGCGTTCAGTGTGTCCAACTGAAATTATTAATATCATTTAACATTTGTTTAAATGGCCGCTTATATTTTGTGAATACATTGTATTTGAGTCTGAGGTTTACATTTGCATTTATTGGAATATTTAATAAGTACATGTATTACAAATTGACATTTCTGAATGAGAGGGACGCGCTAGTGATGTGCACTCTCAAAGTACACCATAGACTAGAGCAGGGGTCGGCAACCTTTTGAGTCAGAAGTAACAAAAATTACAGTTTACGAAATTTCAAGTTTTTAAAGAGCCACAGATTGTTTCTTGCCAACAATAAATATTACTTGCATAAATTAAGTGTTTTGATAAAAACAAACAAATCTATTTATTCGTGTATATCATGATCAAACAAATCTATTTACGGCCTCTGTGGTTGAGCGGGCTAAGCCGTTGCCGGCCTACCTCACTGAAACGCAGAGGCTCCGGATTCGATTCCTGGTATAGTAAATTTCGGAAACGTATTTTCTCCGTTATTTACTATGGTCTAGATGTCTGGGATCGGCCCCAGAGTGGTAAATTGTGTATTACCCATAACACAAGCATAACTTGCTTAATTTGGGGATATGCAATATGTGTGTTTGTCTGCCGATTATTATTATTATTATGTATAATTAGTGTTTATCACAACAAAAAGATGATATTTATGTGACATCATTAGATAATTACTTATTACTATTAAATTAAAAAATGAAAACAATTAAACATTAACTTACAACACTAACTTGTGCTTCAATAACAAACAATTGGACAAACAAATTCAATGAAAGCCATGTCTTTTTTTAGATATATAACTAAAGAGCCGCAGCTTTACATCCAAAGAGCCACATGTGGCTCGCGAGCCGCAGGTTGCCGACCCCTGGACTTGTGTTATAAACAAACATCGCAGCTCTGGCGCTCCTAGGTTTGACTAGTCCAACTTCAGGTCTGACATAATAAATGACGTTTTTCTGTCTTTAACTACCGAATTTTTGTCTAACCTAGAAGAAACTAATTTGTACAGTCACTAAACATGTAACAAGTGCAATACGAATCGACGTTTGACCGAGTCTGTTTCAGTCGTTTCTAGGATCGACTAGACAAAGCCCGAAACAGATTATTTTTCGTTCGACGTTTAACTAAAAATCCTTTAGTCAAAGGCCGAAATTGGAGTTTATTTTGGATTTTGTCGAAAGGCCTTGGTCAAACCTAGGTTAAACCAGTCATTCCGAAAAGAGACTGCATATCAACCTTTGACTTGACATATACAAGACATTCATAAACAGCCGGCTATATTCAACCTGCGGCCCGTCGAGTGTTTGTGACTAGTTCGCTTGGTATACAATTTTTTATTTGGTTTTTTCAATAATAATAATAATAATCGGCAGACAAACACATATATTGTATATCCCCAAATTAAGCAAGTTACGCTTGTATTATGGGTAATATACAACGGACCACTCTGGGGCCGATCCCAGACACCCAGACCATAGTAAATAACGGAGAAAATACGTTTCCGAAATTTACTGTACCAGGAATCGAACCCGGAGCCTCTGCGTTGCACTGAGGCAGGCCGGCAACGGCTTAGCCCACTCAACCACAGAAGCAGTCTATTCAATCTGTACAGTCATAAGCTTGGGGTTAAACATCTTAATGTATCGTATGTTGTGAATATATTTACTCCACGCAGGAACGGAGGAAAGACACAATTACCTGCGTTGGGGCGACCTGTCGTAAGAGGCGACAAAACAACTCACAGCCAGGTAGTAGGCTATTTGATAGTCTGCTACCATTCCTGGTTTAGATCATGACGCCAGAACAACCTTGAGTTGTGTTCTGGTATAAGTGGCCAGATTTCAGTCTCCCTTGAGAGAGCAGCAGCACAGTTGTAGCACCTTCGGTGTTACAAATGTTCATAGGCGATGGTATCCGCTTTCCATCAAGTGGGCCGTCTGCCTGTCTGCTGAACTCAGCCAATAAAAAAACCGAAAGACGACGTCACTTTTCATCGGGTAGGCCACAAGTCTGCTATATTCTACCAATAAAAACCACTTAAATAAATTAATTTTGCGGCAAGGGCATCTTATCTATTGCGTCTTTGTGGCCTTTATTAACAAACACACGCAATATATATTTCCAAACTAAGCAAGTTAACTTTTGTGTTTATGGTTATATACAACGGACCACTCTGGTGCCGATCCCAAACACCCAGACGATAGTAAATAACGCAAAGTTAGTTTACAAAACTTACCATGCCGGGAATCGAATCCGGAACCTCAGTGTTCCAATAAACTCAGCCGACAAAGGCTTAGTCCACTCAACCAGAAACGGAGAGAACAAAAAGATTGAGTATAGCTGGCTGGATTTAGAAGCTCTACATAATTTGATTTTTACATGGCATTTGTTAGTCTTAATATTGTTCTTTGTTACACTATAAGCGCGCATGTACACGACGAAGCCGTCGCCGCTTTTTCCCTCTAGAGCAGACTAGAATGGCGGACAAAGTTCACGTATACACAAAACATTCACAGAACAGTAGCGCAATAGTGCATGGAGGTGCGGCGGCGTTGCCGTCTTTTCGTGCTTTAAGACTATATGATTAAAAATGTTTAAATATACGTACCATAGTTCTATCGCCCGGCTCTGCCCCACCATACTTCGTGATCGATTCCATAGCACTCTGCAGTGCGGACAACCACACCGCTGCATCATTGGATTTAGCACTAAAATATTCAATTAACACCTTAAACCGCGGCCACACATTGGTCATATTTGCACCACCAATGTAGCGTGTTGCGGCCAATACTCCAATGTGTGGATTAGACTTTGGATACAATGTTAATATTGCCTCCAATCACCGTCCAATGTCCAATGCGCCGACGTGCAACTAGTCAGTTTTTGAAACAAGTTGAAAGGCGAGAGGAATGAAAAGAGAGTGCGCGCAGGCATCTTGGACCAATCTGTGGTGCAGTAGTTGGGTTAAATATAGGCCATATCAAATTGGAGCCAAGCTTGTACACAAAGTTGAATGCAATGTGTGGCCGTGCCTTTAGTGAGGTCTTATTCCTCCAAAATTGAATCTTACAGAGATTACTTATTGAAGGTTATATATAAAATTATTAGAGCTAGGCATGTTTGCTGAAGAATTTCTTGCGCCGCTTCTTCTCTTCAAGCCACAACATGTTGCGAAGCAGTGCTAAATTGGATTAGGCCCCCATAGAGTAAATAATAACCATAAACATAGTTAAAACTAAATAAAACCCTAACAATACTCGTTGTCACTTTGTCTTCCGTGATCACGGCAACTGAAAAGAGGCCGAAACGTCGGATAAAAAAAATCAAACAAATTACCGCGCTTAAAACCGTAGTTTTATCATGTATACTAGTCGCGAAAACTTAAAAAAAATATTATTCACTAAATAGTTGAATATTTAGATTGTTTATCTGTCAGCTTGAAAATGTTGTCCTGAGTGGGTTTCAAAACCAATTTCAATTAAAATTTTAGCGATTAAAATAGAAAAATTATCGTAAATTTTGGTAAACGTTTGATTACGATATCTCGCAGGTTTCAGAAGATATGAATATAAAGACCAAATCCTTAGCAAAGGATGTTCCGAACACAGCTAATATGTATACAAATATCGAGTATTAGTAATCAAATCACACAGTTATGATAATAAAACTACGTTTTAACGGTTTTGAGCGCGGTAACTTATTTGATTTTTATTATTGCCATTCCGACGTTTCGGCCATTTTTCAGTAGCCGTGATCACGGAAGACAAAGATGTCAAGTGTCAATGCCTAATCTAATTAACCACCGCTTCGCAACATGTTGTGGCTTGAAGAGGAGAAGCGGCGCAAGGAACTCTTCAGCAAACACGTCTAACTCTAATAATTTTATATAATGTTAAAATGGGTGGGGGTAAAATAAAAACGTAGTTTAATTATGTATACTAGTCGCGAAAACTTTAGAAAACACACAATTATCACCTTGAATAAGCTATGGAAGCAGCAGACAATCCCAAAGAATAAATACCACCAGAAGTACCTCCCATATCAGTTTCTGCCATTTCTGATAGGTCCCAAAGCACACTTGAAGGATACTCCACTGACGCATTAGGGAGGTAACCAAGAATAGCTAAACAGAGAGATGAAAACCTATTAGAAGGTGGGTATAAAAA
Source organism: Dendrolimus houi (assembly GCA_039645545.1). NCBI lineage: Eukaryota > Metazoa > Arthropoda > Insecta > Lepidoptera > Lasiocampidae > Dendrolimus > Dendrolimus houi. The sequence goes on along the minus strand of CM077128.1, from coordinate 20,870,094 downwards.
CTTTAAAATGTTACCTGTACAAGTTTAAGCTGCTCGTAAAAGCTAATTATATAACAAGTAACCCATGCAACTACTACTAGAACCTAATTGTTATATCATGCTTTTAAAGATCTGAGATACTTTATAACCTGAAGCCCCATTTAACCTTCGATTTTCTTGTCTCACAAAAGTTATTGTTAAGTAGGACTTCATTTTAAGTCAACATCATATACAACAAAATTATTCATAGGATTAAATATATGATGGACAAATCAAAAATTGTAGTTGCATGAATATATCCGTTGAATTGTTTAACTTTTAAATTCAGTCAGGTTATCATCTATTCGTTTTTTTAGTTTAGCTTCGCAAACTGGCCAACTCAGCTTACTTTTAAACAAAAATAGAACACAGAGAATATGGTTGCTGAATGGCCTTTTGGATGCGAACACAACATGCATTATATATAGACATTGAGTACATAATAATGTTACGAGCTACAGAACTCGAATTAAAAATGCCGTTGGAACTACTATATAATTCATTAGAACTGTACAAACACGTATAAAAGAAATACAAATAAAACTGGATGCAACCAGTTCACACTGCACGATTCAATGCAATTCGACACGCGTAAAGTCCGTCGTCTATATCGCTAATCGAGAGTACTACCAAACGACTTACTCGTTTCGTAGTCGTCGCTGGACTGCCCACCCCTCCATTCGGGCATTGTCTTATACTAACTACACAGTACAAAAAAATTGGCCGCACGCACTGAGTTTCCGAGAAATAGTAATTTGCACACCTGGTTATCTATTTCTGCGAACGGCCAACAAGTCGAAAACAATAACAATAGGGATTAGTTCGACGCTAATGATGGTCATAAAACAAGTAGGAGAACAATAGCATGTTTTTCTTAATTACAAATTCTAAACATTAAAGAATTCCTAAATCCGAAAGACAATAAGCTGCGCTTACGACAGGCAGCTGTGCCTTTATCTTTGACGGCATGTAACAATAATTTAGAAAAAAGAGAAAAAGAAAAAATTAACAAAGAGTGTGAAACTTCTTGATGTGCTTAACCGGTGCTTTGAAAATATCGAGCTCGTGGCAGACTTTTATTTGATACTTGAAAAATCGGGCCTTAATAAACATTTTATTTTATTTATGTTTTAATATTACCTACCTTGTCCAAGCTTCTTCAAAGTATTACCGCAATCTCCGTCCCCACAGCCAGAATCGAGTCGGTTGAGCAAAGCTTCGCTTTTGACCAGTTCTTTGGCGGCTGCTATTAACGAACCTTTGAGTATTTCTTGTTCTTTGACTGATAGAGCGGGTCCAGTAACTGTCTGCGACACGATAATCGTAAAAAATATTAAACACATGTCAAAAAGATCTTAACTAATTGCTTAGATTTAAATATTGGAGATGCCACCAATAGTGATTGAGCCGAATACCGAATACCGCATATTCGTCCACGCTCCCGGACGACGCGCCGAATATTCGGTGTAAAATATGTGCAATTCGCGCGTAATAGATATTAGTATTGAATCAATAATTTGTGAGCTATGTTTTCTTCCATTCACCGGAAAACCAACACAAATGGCACTAGTTAAGATATATATAGGTATAGACATAAGGCACACACTGCACATGCACTTCCTCACATCACCAGCATGTAACAGATACACTCTACATTAGTATAAGTACAGTATTAAAAATAGAAAAAAAAAAAAAGTTATTCTTAAGGTACACTACAACATAAAAATCACTAAATTAATGTCACAAACAATAACAAAATAAACAATAAGCGTGTATGAACTCTAAAAACTTTTATAGAAATTAAGTTGTAAAAAAGGGCACGGAACTCGAGTCCGTAGAGTAGTTAATAAAAGAAAAACATTCACCGGAATGACAGTCAAAGATACCTAATTAAATGTAATTAAAGTATTTTCAATGATTTTTGATGTGTTTCTTATATTTGGAACACTGGCCGAAACGTAATATTAAAATAAAAAATATAATTAAAATTAAATCTATATATTAATACGTGAAGCAAAAACTTTGTACCCCTTTTTACGAAAATTGCGCGAACGGAGGAGTATGAAATTTCGCATACTTATAGTTTATATAGAGAAGAAGCGACGAATGCTAAAAAAAAAATTATGCATAAAAAATACATTAAATCAATAAAAAAACATTACACACACTGCCATATATTTGACACACACACGCATATATACTCTTTTGTTATTGTTGCCTTGGCGAAATCTGTGATTATAGAAGTATAGTCTTTGACATTAATTATTATGGTCGAATTTCGACCACCGGTGACCACTAGTAACTAATTAAAACGTAGTTTAACTATTAATTTTTGATGTAAATATATACAATTTTGAGCAATATGTGCGTTTTTCTTTCATAATTTGGCCGAATACATTCGGTATTCGTCCGAATATCAAATAAGTTTAAGTTTAAGAAAAGTTAAAAATGTGGCCGAATATGCTGAATACCGAATAGCAGCCGAATATTCTTGGCATCTCTAATAAATATGTGAAATAAATCTAAATTTAGTTCAATTGTTATTTCGCTAACAAGAAATTTGTTAATGCTATTGCTACAACTTAGGCTTCGACGAAGGCAAATTCCACGTGCAGTCTGTAAAAGCACATTTTATTACCTGTCGACATTTGAACTAATTGTAATACTTTTATGATCGTCTTCTTTTGTTTCTTTATTTATTGGCATACGCTTCTGGTTATTTTGGAGAACAGCCCATTGTTCTATTGCACTCGTTTACGGCCGCTTGCAGGCTGCATCATTAGCCAGGTGTTGCGGATTATAATTACAAGCGAATTCTAGGAAATTATGTCGACGTTGCCGGGCGGGCACATTTGCATTCGTGCAGTATAAATTGATGGCCTGATTGAGAGAGGAGATCATTTGAGCGAGAACCATGATCAAGGCGTGACGTGTGTACATTCGGGAATCTAATATTAAGGGACTTTGCGCGTTTTATTGAATTACGACCTTATGCATTACGTTTGGATTTTTTTGTGTTCGGTTATATTTGTGCCTGTGTTATACGTGTTTGTATAGTTCTAATAAACTCTATAATAATTCTAACGGCATTTTAATTCGAGTCCCGCTAACTAGTAACACTATTATATTATTAAAGTCGGTTGTGAACATGGAGAAAGAATATCTTCTATGGTTAGGAACAAGTCTCTAAATCATTCACCTCGAACCGAAACAATTGAACAATGTCCCATTTAATATTCAACATCTACCTTTCTCGTATCACTCTGTATTAGGGTTTCATCATCAGCATGCATATCATCATCAGCCCTCTTCGAAGTTTCGCTACCAGTCCAGCCTGCAGCGTCAGTCGGATCATCTAAAAGTTCCAGCCATAGATCCCCATGTTCCTTGTTCAGATGAAGAAGACAAATTTGGAAGCCATGCATTTCTAGGGAGGTTTTCAGGTGACCGGAGTATATGCGTTCGACTCTAATATTTTTGTTTTCTGCAAAGTAAATTCCTTAATTGTTCGAGTGTTGAATTTGAATGCAAATTATTACTTAAATTATTTTTAATAACTTTTACACTCGCATTAATTGTTAATATAAAATGCTTGTCATATATAATATTAATAAATATATTTATTTAGATTATTTCGTATTGTTACAACTCAAGTCCCGACAAAAACAAAATCCACCTGCATATCTGAAACAAAGCACATTTATTACCTGCTGTCATTTAAACTAATTGTAACTCTTTTATGACCGTCTTCTTTTGTTTACTTTGTGTTTAAAATTTGTGATTAGAAAACATCCCATTGTTATTGTACTCTTTTATGGCAGTTTGCGGCCGAGTCATTATCCAGGTATGGCGGATTAAGCCGACTTAGATACAGGGGCATTGCATTTGTGCAGTATAAAACGATGACCTGATGGAGAGGGACAGTCGAGCGAAAACCACGAGCGAAGGAAGACACGTGTACTACAAACGGGAATCTAATAAGTGACGGACTTTGTGCGTTTTATTGAATTACGCTTTCTGCATTACGTTTGGACTTGTTGATTTCGTTTATATAGCTGTGTTATACGTAAATTAGCTTCGAGATGTTTTTGCGTTTTTAGTAGTGTACCGTCAGCACATAAATAAATATATTAATACTTTCTATATATTTCTATAGGCAGGTACTTAATATGAAACTAATAATATTAAACTATATTAAAACAATAAATATTAATATTAAACACAATTTTTAATACTAAATTTGAAGGAAATTTAAATTTACAGTTTAGAAGTCCTAAATATACAAATATTACTACAAACGCAAAAACATCTCGAAGCTAATTTAGCTGTAATAACTTGTCAATTTTGTAGATGTCAAGTTAACTAATTACTTAAGTAATGTAAATTAGGCTTAATCTACAGATTTACTGGGTGTAGCACAACTATTCCTGAATAAGAAGAATGATTGTGCTACATCTAATATAATAAATTATCTTTACCTAAATAATCTTTTGTTTCTGCGCTGATGATGTTCATCTCGAGCAAAGAAGTGCCTCCAAGATTGCATAATGTTCCAATCACTCGGTCCCCAGCTTGCAGTCTTAGGTGAGCTACTATCTGAAATTAAAAATTACATAAATAAACTAGAATATGCCCGCGACTTCGTCCACGCTTGGCTTGAAATTCCCGCGGGATTTCCGGGACACGAAGTATCGCAGCATTTAAAAAAAGAATGTGTATGACAGTATTGTGAATGGTAGGGTTGTTGCCGGTAGACCGAGACGAACACACCATGACCAAATATCAGAAGTGTTAAAGAGTGGTCAGGTAAAAATCATTTCAAATAAACGTGCATGTATGAAGAGGTTAGTGAAAGTAGGTGAAGCGAAAGTTGTTTGTCAGGATCGTCGCAAGTGGGGATCCATAGTCTCTGCCCACCCCCATGGGAAACACGCGTGATATTATGTATGTATGTATGTAAAAAAAGAATGTAAGCTATCGTTTTAGCGGAAACTGTCTCGGAATAAGCCTAATTGTTATGCATCCGAAATATCCCGCGGGATTCCTGGAATAAAATATATCACATATTTTGTTACATTATAAATTTGTTATCGATTACTAAAAAAAAGCACATTGAAATTCTCTATTGTTTTTTTAATCTGGCCATTTAAAATCATTCTCGGGATAAAAAGCAGCGCAGATTTTAAGTCTAAGAATTTGCTGTCAATCAGTGAAAACCGCATCGAAATTAAACCATTAGTTTTTACTAAGGTTGTAACGGAACTTCGCTTCCGCCTCCGTTGCTGCGAAAGTTTCGCAAGAAATCGTTCCTCCGCCTCCGCATCCGTGTAATATTTGCGAAGTCATAGCGGAGGTTTGTTTACTAATTACACGCAAGCAGCGACGCTCGCGACGACTCAGCCGTCCGGCCGCGCGCGGCAAATGAACAAGAATCAACGCGTGCGCAGCGGGAACGCGGTTGGGGTGGGGCGGGGGGCGTTAATTAGTGAATGTAATAAAGAAAACCGGCTTAAATTGACGATGACCCCTTGTTGTGGTGGAGAAATAACAATAAATATAAAGCTTTTTCTCCCATCGTTCGCACGTACTTATCGGCGCCGCCACGTTCAGTGCCAAGTGAACAATTATTTAGTTCGGCTGGCTTAATTTATGAACCCCTTCGAAATCGTCTAGACGGTGACAAAGCGGCAAAACAATAATAATTGTTCTGTGAGTCCCCAGCACTTGTATGTTTAAAAAAAAACACTTTTGACTATTAGGACCCTTTTATTTCACTATAATAAGTGACTTGGAGTCTCAATATACGGGACCTCAAAGGTCTAGACCGATGTGGTATTAGTTCAAACAATCCAGCCGGCAGGCGTAAACCAGGTCCATAGCTGTAAAGCTGTGTCTAATAACCAAGAGAACTCTATGAATTTGGAAAAAGATTTGGTATTTATAGGCAATTACTGCTGATCGACATTTTGGAAATCTATGTCAATGAATTAGTGGACTCAGCAATAAGTGCTTACTGAATAGGGTTGTAACAGTTCGTCTAATATAATTTGCCTCTCCTTAATTTTAATTACTAGGAGGAAATGTTTATTTATATGTTAACTTAAGTGTACTATGAGTCTTTGAATGTACATACGTATATGATTTAAAATAAATATTTTGTGCTATTGTTAGTTTTAAATTTAATAAATCATAAACTACTATTTTTTCTACATCCACTTTCGCTTCCGCCTCCGCCTCCGCTAAGAAGGCCTCCGTTACAACCCTAGTTTTTACGTGAATCTCGAACAAACATACGAGAAAACTAAAAAAAAATGCATCGGGTTTATATAGTCCTCCATCGTTTATATAGTCTATTCCAGTTGTTTTTTTAAATAGCTATAACAGACACGGCAAGTTTAGAATTTTATAATGTTATAGAAATTCAGAATGAGTTTTTGAATAATCATTGCATTCACAAACCATATGAAGCCATATTAAATCATTCTCATTTTGAAGTATACACGAATAAGTAAGTTCTCGAGGTTGAGACTTTGGAGCCATTTCATCGCGACCTTTCAAGGCAATTGAAAGCGGTCTCGCATGATCAAAGTACTAGGCCATATTTAGGGCAACGGATTAGCGTTGCCATACAACGGGGAAATGTGGCCAACATTCTGGGAACGCTCCCCATCGGCAGCGATCTGGACTAAATTTTTTATCTGTAAATAAATATGTTTATAATACTTTTTATTTCATTAAGTATATAGTGTAGTTTAATATTTAAGATAGGCTAGTTGATAATTTTATTGACTTAAATGTTGTGTATGTAAATATATTTTTCATATTAAAGCTACTTATTTAATTCAACTTTGAGGACATTATCGTTAGATATAGATTTATCAAGAGTCGATTTTACATATAAAAAAAGTCAATTTATGGTTTTTACACAAATATAATTACCTCATCCAAAATCATGGCTACAACTTCTTTAGCAGTGCCCATTTTGTATTTCGCTATACCAGCCTCACCATGGACTCCTGCTCCAAGTTCCATCTCGTCTTGGGCTATTTCGAATAGAGGTGGTTGACCTATGAAACCAATAACGCAGATCAGATATAATTAAGTGTAGGTTTTTATATAATGTTTGCTTGTAGGCAAACGGTTCAGCTGTTGCTAAGCGGTTACTATCAGCCATGGGCGTCTGCAACAAGATAGCTGATGCGTTGCCTACCTCGTTGCGTCTTCAAATATCTGCTTATGCTCTTTTGAAGTTTGCAGTCATCGTTGTCGCCACTGTTACATTAGTCAAAACATTTAAGACTTAATTTTTGAGTTGTTAACTAAGTTATAATGTATGCTTTGAATAATAATATTTCAAAAGGCTTTTTTTTATTGCATGAGTTTAGCAGACAGGCAGACGGCCCATCTGACGGAAAGCGGTTACCGTTGCCTATGGACATTTGCAACACCAAAGGCGTTACAAATGTGCTGCTGCTCTGTTAAGGGAGACTGGAACCTGGCCACTTATGCCGGAACAGAACTCAAGATTGTTATGGCGGCATATTTTAGATCAGGGGTGGTAGCCATCTGCCCCCTACCACCTGGCTTTGCGTGGTTTTGTCGCCTCTTACGACAGGCCACTCACGTCTTAAATTGTAAAGATGTAATTCCTAATATTCTTCTTCTACCCTTATTACTCATTCCCAAAGCTGCTAAGAGAAATCAAATAGCATCTACGAGTGGACGCTGCGTTGTCAACCAGTAAACTTCGCGGAGTCAACTAATGAACGTCATCTGATCCTGATCCTAATGAGTAGTCTGCTAGCGATAGGTACTACGTCTATACGTGAAATCCTCCGAGCAGCAGGTTGTCACCGAGTGGATCACTCTCTACCCGCGTGTGGATATCTTGCGGGCGAAGCGATCCGGTGCTAATCGGATGCCGGGTAGCTCTAATGAGCTGTGACTTATGACTTCAAACATACAATATATGCATATAAAAATATAGTAATTATATCCAGGAGGGTATCAAAAGTTTCTTACCGGGCAATGAGCATGCAGTGAGGCAAACTCCTAAAGTTGCCATATACTTGTTAGCCTCCGCTGACATATCTCTTATTGCTGCCAGATCAAAGCCTTTTACAGACATCGCACCACATAGCTGAAAATAAATATGTATGTACTCAATTAAGAGTGCCAGATTAAAATTGGATTTTAACGAGCTCTGTTAGCACAGAGGTATGGAGGGAGACGTAGATATAATTAAGAAGGACATCATATAATCTCTTCGAGATTGAATAGTAGAAATTCCCTTTAAAAAAATTATATGTGTGTGCAGTTCATACGCAGTAGAAGTGATACGAAGTGTGACAAGGGGTGGGAGGGATTCTAAATTTCGTGACGTCACATTTCATATATTATATCGTTCTAATATATATAAGCTTTAAAACACGAAATTTGAAGTATTAACGAAAAACTTTAAACTACCTCTTTCTCTCGCAGGATTAGTTCTATAGATTTATGTGTTCATCTCTTTTTAGTGTCGCTTTTTCGTTTCATCGAGTTTCAAATCACAACTAATCTAAAGAAGTTTCACTTCAATTAAAAAAAATAAAGAGATTGTTCGAGTCCAGTAACATGACCTTGACTACTGTGAGTTATGTACCTGTTTTGGGCAATAAAAATATTTAGGCGGATACCCAGAAGAAAGGTTTCACCTTTAAAATAATAATCCGACCAAGGACAATAGCTTTACCAGTTTAGTGAAAACAGTTCTGTTCTCATGGTTTAAGTGTAACTTGAGAGAGGAATATCTTCTTTATGGGCAATTGGACCTGAAAAGTACACTTGCTCATAAAGAAGTTTAGTTAAAAACTGTTACTAAACTCACCCTACCAGTACCCCGTCATAGCATTCCCTCGTTGTCGACAGATGGTTCACGGGTGAACGCCGCTGTGCCAACCAATGTACCTCTCATGCCCGGTTTCTGAGGTTACCAGTATGAGTTCAATAACAGTTGATTCCACAATGTTATGTAATAGATAAACTTAGGTTAACTGTTAACCTACAACTAGTACCAAAACTCGCCACTAGATGGATCTATTTAAGAAGGAATATCTAATATTTATTTACATCAAACAAAATATATGGAATAGATAAACGCCTAATATTAGTCAGTTAAATTGAACCTAGTTTAACTATCGTACGATGGTGTGTTCAGAAACGCAATTTTATAAGTTATTGAACCGATAGCGTTAACGAACAGATAAACTACAATTAAAAGTACCTCAGAAACCGGGCATCAAGCAAGTAGTCTGTTACTGATTGCTACTGATTGATTTATAATAACATTTCAGTGTGACAGATTCTTCTCCAACACCATAGCGTTCCAACTGCGGCCCATAAGGACCAGACTTTTAAAATTGATAAATCATTTTTGTTTCCTGGTAAAATAATATTACCTTATAAAATAAGACTTCTCCGACCATACTTCGGCCACCAGTTTTGTTCTTGCTAGAGGCGACATCTTCACCAACTATCAAACCTTCTACCTATAAAAAAATGTAAGTACTTAAGTATAAAACAGTATATTCAACGTTTTCATTTCTTTCACAGCAAGTCGAGATCTTTGAGACCGTCAGGTTGCGACGCGGAATACCGTTACATCTATGGAGATTTACGCAAGATCGTCCCCTGCTCAGACGCATCTCTGGAACGCTTTGCCGGTAGATGTCCAATCTGCTAAATCTATCCATTCCTTTAACAAACTTGTGAAGGAGCACTATATAACTTTATAACGTGTTTATATTTGATTTGTATGTATATTGTACGTATATATTTTTCCAGCTATATATGTATTATTTTGTCTTATGATTAGCATCTAGTTCAATTGCACGCCAACGCTATCTTTGCAATTAGATCTTGTTCATCCAACGGTTGCCTGGAAGAGATTGCTTTAAGCAATAAAGTCGCCCATTGTACTACCTTATAGTATTTAAGCTTATTGTGCATTTTTCTTTGTCATGATGGTGTACTAAACGAAAACTAAAAAAAAGGCATCGTGTTCTCCACCGTTTATGTAGTCAATTCCAGTTGTTTGTTTTTAGATAGCTTTAATGTACAGACATGGTAAGTTTAGAATTTTATAATATTACAGATCTTTTATTGCGAGGCTGGCAAGCAGGCAGATGACCCAGCTAATGGGAATGGTTCCCGTTGCCTATAAATGTGTGCAACACTAGGAACGAATCCAACGCGTTACCCGCCTTTAAGGATGGAATAGAGGGATCAGACAGGAGAAATAAGATTGAGGGGAGAGAAATAGGTGGTTGGGACAGTGAGGAAGAGATAGGGCAGTGAAGTGGCTCATCGGAACTCTCACTCCCCGCACGAAACACGATTAGCTCAAAGCTGTTTCACGCCGATTCCGTGAGAGCGTGGTATCACACTGAAATTAAGAATACGATTCCAGTGTGGATATACCACGTCTCGATTAACACAAAAAATTCTAGTCCCTAACTCGGGAATTAAGGACTTTAATATTATCGTATCTATATTTGATTTTTCTGCAATAAAGATTTATTGTTTATTTATTTATTCTGCCAACTCCCCCGGAAGGGAAAACTCAAACGAACGTAAAGGATTATAATAGGTGAGTAAGTGATCTCAAAAGATCAGATCCAAGTCTGTGAAACTTGGAGACAGAAGTACAAAACTTAGCCCAGTGTATGGCACAAAATCTAGAGTCTTATATATATATATATATATATATATATATATATATATATATATACACATATATACATATATATATATATATATATATATACATATATATAATTTTAGCAATCTGGAATAATATTACGTTAGAACTGCTTTTTACCTTGATGCCAGCTATTTTCGCTTTTTCAATTGCCTTTCCGAAGTTGAGTCTGTCGCCAGTGTAATTCCCGATTATGACAATAACACCACCTGGAATACAAAGCGTACAGTTAAAAATGAATTATTATTAGTCTATACTTTTTATATTAGACTTCCGTAGTCCGATGATACATGCAGTACATGATTTTAGACTTTTTTCTCTGGTAATAATTATATATTTCCATTATAATATGTACAGAGAGTACAAACTGACCTGAGTTATTCTTGTAAAGTTGGGTAATAGCATACAGGACATTGCCAGTGGGCGGTGATGCAAAGATACCTCCAGCGACTGCGCCTTCCAGCATTCCAGAGCCTATGAAACCTAGAACAGTATATAATATTAGCTTAATGTAAAAAAAAACCGTTGTTAGCGCAACGGGCCAAAATTCTTTGATATGTGCATGAAAACGATACTTTAATTGACAAATCAGTCTTGGCTGTCAGCAAGCAAAATACGCCAAGTGAGCTTCTACACATTCGCCCATTAGGCTTATGCATAATCAGAGGTCGGATATCGACCTTCGGCCGCTGTAAGCTACCCCTTGGGGTATAGGGGTTCTCACTCACCTGCACATGCCGTCGAGATGAGAGCGCAAGTGTTCCGCGCAAGCTCTTCTCTCTTCCCGGTGGGGCGTGGGCTTCCATTGCCGGGCGAGAAGCTCACCCGGCAATGGAAGAGGCCTAGTGATGGACGGCCCACGCCTGCCAGGGCACGCGGAGTTGGGAATCCCGCTGTCCCGTAGCCCTGGTATAAGGCGCAGGTCGGAATGCCCAGGGGTTTTAGTGGGTATCCCTAACTGGGGAGTGGCAAAAGCGTGGCACCAGTTCTGACTGGGCACGCTAGTGCCACCCCCGATCTGGTGAATCCCACACAAGGGTCGCGAATTATCCCCCCACCAGGCTTCTGTGTCTATCGCGGCTTAGTCCTCAAACGGATTTCCCCTGGCCAAAAAAAGACTTATTCATAATGTGTACAACGGATCTTGACCAAAAATGGCGACCGACGCGACGGTGCATATTGCTTTTATATTTCATTTTTTCTCTCACTTGCCCTACAATCATATATTTTTTCGTACGTTTAGACTATATGTGGAAATCTATACCTGAAGCGAATGGTTCATGTCCAGAGCCGCCTCCGCCGAGAACAGCAACTTTTCCAGTATCACCCTAAAAATCAATCAATCAGCAATTGAAATATCACTGTTAACATCATTAGTATTCTTCCATCCATTTTTCTTACTACCGTCTTTTTCATTCTCGTTAGAATTTAAAACTCTATATTGTCTTACTATAATTTCAAATATTAGGTACATTAAATTTTATCTCCAAACCTTGATCCACTATATCGGCCAGGGTGTAGGCGAAGGAATAAACAATGTATCAAACATTCTGGGGACTAATTTCTGAATCAGGCAAACAGGAAGGCGGCTCATCTGATGGAATGTGGTTACCATCGCCTATGGACGTTTGCAACACCAGGGGTGTTACCAACGCGTTGCCGATCTCTAAGAAAATTTATAACGCCCTTCTTAAGGAACCCCATGTCAGAGCACAAAGGGAAAACCGCGGCGGAAAGTTCCCTCCAGATCATTGCTGTACGCGGAATAAATGTTCTAGAGAACTGTTGCGTAGTTGAGCGTGAGAGCTCAAGGAAATGGGGGTGAATATTCCGTCGTTGGCGAGCGGTGCGGTTGTAAAAGTGAGGCGTTGGCACCAGATCAAACAGTTCCGCGGAACACTCCTCGTTATACAGGCGGTAAAATACGCAGAAGGACGCAAAGTCTCTTCGAAGGTAAGCGATAATGTGTTAAAGTTCATTAGCCAAGTAAATTATTGTTCTGATTTTTGTATGTTAGTTTGTTTTTATATTCGCGTTTAACCGCTGTCTCACTATATGTTGAGTGATGAGGCGGTCTACGATAAAGCGCGCTAATCTAGAAGATACCTCTCATTCGTAACGTGAAGACTCCTAGATTATATTTGTCAGGAAAAACAGACTATGGCCAATTATTCCATACTTTGGTTGTGCGCACCAGAAAGCTGAAGCGAAGTGCTTCGTCCTAAACCGGTGTATAGTATTAGATGGTGTGATACCTTGAAACCTCTCACTATCTGGAGTTTCTCGTGGAGAAACATTCTACTCGACCATTAAGAAAACATAAACCTCCTTATTTCAATAACGTGGTACAGGCACAATAAAGGGCTGAAAGATTTAAATTCGTTTTTAATCGATGATTCATAGATAGACAGATGTTTAAAAAAGCCATGGTAGCTTAATGGATTACGCACTGGCGTCCCAAACTCAGACACTGGAGTTGGTGTCTTCACCAGAAAAGCTTACCCCTCCTAGGCAGCAAGCACTCTAATCTAATGTGCAAATTGTTACAATTACCCATGCTGACAGTGAAGCAAAACATCGTGATGAAACCTGTACATCAAGATAATCGATGTGTCAAAGCCGCCTTAGAGAAGCGTGGCGGGTATGCTGGCCGTTCCCCTATAAAGGTTGAGAGGCCCGAGCCCAACAGTGGTACATTTATAGGCTGTTATTATTATTGTTACAAGCTACAGGACTCGAATTAAAAAAATGCCGTTGGAACTACTATAGAATTTATTAGAACTGTACTAACACGTATAAGACAAATACAAATAAAACTGGATGCAACCAGTTCACACTGCACGATTCGATACAATTCGAACGCGCAAAGTCCGTCGTCTATATCGCTAATCGAGAGTACTAGAGAACGTCTTACTCGTTTCGTAGTCGTCACTTGACTGCCACCTGCCCCTCCATTCGGGCATCGTCTTATACTAACTACATAGTACAAGGAAATTGGAGGCGCACACTGAGTTTCTAAGAAATATTAATTTGCACACCTGCGAATGTCCACAAAGTCGAAAACAATAACAATAGGGATTAGTTCGACGCTAATGATGGTTATAAAACAAGTAGAAAAACAATAGCATGTTACAAATTCAAAACACAAAGGATTGCCTAATCCGAGAGGACAATAAGCTGCGCTTACAATAGGCTGTGCGGCTTATCTTTGACGGCATGTAACATTATTATTGCAGGACGCGGCTTAGCCTGGTAGATTAATGGCCTGCGCTTGGTTGCCGGTGACGATAGATTTTGGTGAGTAAGAAACATTCAATTCATACTTATGGAGACCTACATTCACCAATGGATAAACATTGATGACAAAGAAAAGAATTATACTAAATTGTTGACAAGTATTAGTTCGTCACAGGCTGGTTACTATTGAATATAGAATTGTCTGTATATAAGTGACTACGTCAATAAACTGGATGGTAAAAATTAAATATTATATTCTTCTCTATGCAAACTCCAACTCGTTTCTCTTACAACTTCCGTCTATACCACCAGAACAAATTAACTGAAAATTTACTGTACCTTCCTCCTTAAAGTGATGACCCTATGTTTCGGATGGAGTTGCAGCATGGGGAAGGTGGCCACAACACCACGAAGGTTGTCGTCTACGCATGTCTCCGGGGAGTTTATGACTTTCTTGGTCACCGGCTTGGTAGACATATTGGATTTGAATTACTAAAAACGCGAAACATAAATTTTAATACATCGTAACTTAACCATAGTAAAAGAATACTAAAGATTTAGCCTAGTAAAAAAACGTAACCCGTAACCTTACACGAAATAAAAGTACCTATAGAAGGAGCCTACGTGCAGTAAAGCGTCAAACGAAGTGAAGCATTTATTTTAAACTTATGTGCGTTTTAATTTAATTTAATCACGTAAACTCTCAAACACACACATTTACGTACAATATATACATACAAATAAAGACACAATTACACACTGCACATCTATTTACACTCAATAAATTGTACCTCTGATTAATATTATCAGTAAATCAACAATTAATATAATCGATAAATTAATTATATATATATATATATATATATATATATATATATATATATATATATATTCATTATTTACATTTTTCAGGGGAGAGAGAGGCTGGTGATCAATCACACAGGATTGTTCCTTTACTTATGTTATTTTTATTTCATAAAAATATATTCGCCTGTGGCACAGAAACCTCATTGGTTTATTCATGCAGCAGAGAGTCGTGTAAAATACATTAATAAGTTTTTTAGTTTTTTTTAATGCAGTAGTTATGAGTAGTTCAACAGACAGGCAGATAGCCCACTTGATAGAAAGCGGTTACCATCGCCTATGGACATTTTCAACCCCAAAGGTGCTACAAATGCGCTGCTGCTCTCTTAAGGGAGACTGGTCACTAATGCCGGAACACAACTCAAGGTTTTATGGCGACATACTCTAGACCAGGGGTGGTAGCCATTCAGTCGGACAAATACCCTACCACCTGGTTGTAGGTTGTTTTGTCGCCTCTTACGACAGGCCGCCCGGCCGCAAGAACTTATATAACGCAGTATGGTCATATAACTGATGAAAGAAAATTATCACGAACACCAATTGCATTCTAGAACGCATATTTCTGAAAAAAAGTCGTAAATGACTAGATGGCGCTACAGGTCATTCTTTTTCGTTTTTTGATGTTTCGTTATTTTTTATTAAAAAAAATACAGGGATACGTTTCTTACTGACAGATTGTTCTTAGTAGTAATTATTCTTATATAGTATTTCTTTATTTCACATTTTTTAGAAACATACATTAAAATAAAAACAAACATTATTCAATCAATAAAAATACTTCCCATATTCTTTTATAAAAAATACACTTTAAATAAAATATTAATTATGAAAATCTAAATGTGTATT
The DNA here is from genome assembly GCA_039645545.1 of Dendrolimus houi. Classification (NCBI taxonomy): domain Eukaryota; kingdom Metazoa; phylum Arthropoda; class Insecta; order Lepidoptera; family Lasiocampidae; genus Dendrolimus; species Dendrolimus houi. The sequence goes on along the minus strand of CM077128.1, from coordinate 20,854,388 downwards.
AATTTATAAATGAAACAGTTACTTTGTTTGTACGTTTGGCCCTATTAATAACCCTTGAGAATTAACCAATTATTGTAAACTTTTGTAGCTATGCACTTTCGGTATATTGTTTATCCCATTAAATGAAACATATTTAGCGGGATACGAATTTGAAGTTAATCAAACCGAAGTCGCGTTAGCTCTAGTAGCTAAATAAAGTCCATGTTCAGAATATATTTACTAATATTTATTTAAAATGTAAGAAAGAATATATTCATCTATTTGTACATTGAAAATTTTGTTTCATACTCGTTTCTTCCTCTAATTATAACAAAACAATTTACTGATAATATTCATAATTTACTTAATTGCTCGTTAACATATTCCTATTCTAAAAAAACAATAAACATAAAGCATGGGATTTTTATTGCATGAGTTCAGCAGACAGCACACCTGATGGAAAGTGGTCACCATCGTTTATGGACATTTGTAACAACTAATGTTGCTACCAATATGCTGGCGCTCTCTGCAGGGGTGAAATGAATGATGAAAATAAATAACAAATGGTCACAGGTTGACAAATATTTGGTAGATAAGAATAATTATGAAACGAAATTACTTACCTTCAAAAATGTTATTAATCTTATAATCACTGATAACAGAAGATAACACCACAAACGTCCACTTTAAACAAAACAATATTCAAACACTAAAACGTATCGCGAACCGTTTATGTAACCGATAAAAATAATTATCAGAAGCTAAAGTTTATGACCCCTGCGGTTATCAGAAAACATATCAAAAACATCCATTTTTGATTGCTAACAACGAAATTATTTGTCGTGTCACTTATAATGATGGGTCGTTAAAAGAAAATGCTATTATAATACAAAATATCATAATCATAGTACACAATATCTCGACGAGTAATAACTAGTATGCCATGTATAAAAGAAACACTTAAGTAATTAGTTTTGCAATAGTTATTTAAATGCCGTAGTAAAATGCAGGTGATTACATCCGCATTTACCTACGGTGCGCACAAAACTAAAATGCGCCTCGACAGAAGTTAGCTTCATGAATTTACGCAGGTCCTGTCAACTTTTAACGTTTGTTACAACTGATAATTAGAAGCGCGAGAGATGCTATCCGAGTCCGGATACCACTACGGCCTACGGATAACAATTATGTTCAGTGCAATGTCTTGTACAAACTTCAAGGACGTATTTAAGTTTTGCGCGTACTGTACGTAATTCCTAAACTGCGAACCCAATTGGCGAAGGTACTCCCGAAATACTAAACTAGTTTGTTGATATGGAAATTCTTTACGCCCAGTGCTCATTGACTACTGATATGAACAGAAAAAGATGGTACAAGACTTTTTAATTGATTACAATTAATTTGAAGGAAACGATATACAAGATTTTAAAATTAAATTTAATTGATAATTCCGTCTTATAAGACATATGTACATCTTGGTGCTCCTTACACTTCATTATGAGATCCTCGTTGAGCTCGGAGTTTTGCAACTTCCCCAGATGTGTGGACAATGACCCTACAGGAGGGTTTTCTTGCGCCACTCGTAGTGATAAAAGGATTTTTGCTTTGGAGGATTTGCATGCGGGATGCAATAATTTTCTGTTTAATCATGTCATACTATCTGTATACAGAAAGCTTTATTATTAGTCTATACTACATGGTGCAATTTGTATACCGTAGGTACATTTTGCAGTTGCCTCGACATAGCGGCACCAAACAGATTTGTATAAGATCCGTTACCCTTATTGGCAAATTAATTTTAGTCGTCATAAAGCTTGTGGGAAATACCAACAGCAAACTACATTATCGAATTGTCTTTCAGAAGTTGTTACCTCTCTTGAAAAAATGAATTTAAAACCCAATAGCATGAGGATGCTAAGGCCGCTTTCTGGTTTGTAGGTGTAGCAGCGGTGCGGAATCGGTATTTCGGTATACGCGGTACTGAAACCCTACATACGGTACATAGGGGCTGGGTAAGCTTTCGGTACGATTTCGGTAGCGAGGTATTGATACCGTACCGCTGCTCTATCGATAAAACACAAATCGCCTAAGACTACTTTTACGACTCTATTTGTTCAAAATGCAGTCTACGAATATTTTTAATTTATGGTCAAAAATATTGAAGTTAACGTTGTCGAATGTTTATAAGCCCTGACTAGCACAATGTCCTTTCAAAAGTGATGAATAAAACCACAATGGCACTAATTTAAATTATATACTACTAAAACAACATAACTCCATTCCGTGTGGCATTGAAGAAATCACTTTAGCGCGTAATTGTTAGGGTATATTTTAGTTTGCAGTACTATAAGGAAGATCTTCATGCTTAGTCTTTAGAGGATTCTGTATGGTTGTTTATTTAATCATGTTGTCTTTGCTTAATATAGATATTGTGAAATGCCATGTACCTGTGACCCTGGCATTACGGTGAAGGACGGAACACCTAGGAATTTTAGTAGGTTTCACTAACTCTGGTGGCAGTAGCACTCCATGGGGATGCAAGCCCACTCGCCCCAGTCGCATTTCCCCCTTGGCGGTTTGTTCTAAATCGGATTTCTTCTCGTAAAAAAATATATTGTGGCATTCTTCCATTATGATAAATCTCTTTTTTCACGCTCTCAGTAATTCTCTAATATGGCATACGTCCTCTGTCGCACCACAAATTATCATGTCATCTTTCACACAATCCACCCACCACTTTTTTGGTCTACTTTTACATTTGTATTTATCAGTGCTCCAGTTTAACATTCTTTTTGTTATGTGACTTTCATCTCTTCTCATTACATACCCATACCACTTTAGTCTTCTTCCTCTCGATTTTTCAGTAACGGATGCAACTTCGAAATTTTTACGTATGTAATTAATTTCTCACACATTTATCTGAACATTCCTATCTCATAATAAATAATTACTTCGGCAAATAAAGGCTCATACTATTGTATATCCCCGAGCTAAGCAAGTTATGTTCAGAATCCGTAATTTCCATAAATTAATCAAACTCTATTTTAATAATAATTAGTTTCCCGGTGACAAAATTTACAAATTATTGTTCTTTTTTTTCCAAAACTAATGTATATTTATTCTTTATATTTCTTCTGTCATCTGTGGAGGCTTATGAATAGCTATTCTTTAGTTACTTCTGTAACTTTAGTTTGTAAGACTACAGCTGTTAGCGCCCAAATAAAATAAAATAAAATAAGAAAAACAAGTGTAATAAATAAAATATTTCTAACTAAATTAATTTAATCAGTTGATATATTAAAGCTGTTTGTTGTACCGTTAAATTGAGTTATTCTGCCGACTAAGCTTCTAGAAGCACCATAGTACACCAGTCTGAAAGAAAGAAAATGTGTATATATATGTATACATATAGATTTTATGTAGTATACAATAGAGTCCTGTCCTGTCTTGTCTTGTTCTGCTTTGTCCTGTTCTGTCAGGTTCTATCTATTTTTTTTAAACAACGGGGCAAAGCGTTTACGCTTCCCGTCGGACCTCGGAGGGTTTTTACAGAAAAATATATGGCGCTTCCAGAAGTCGACTCTGCAACACCTTAACCTAACACTCTCCCTCTGGGTCGAAGGCGCTACGGGACGTACCATACGTATTTTACCATAGCACCTCAACGCTACACGTTACGATGATGTGACAACGGGTATCCCGACCATCCTCGGTTATTTTACGTCAACGGGAGGATGTCTCGTCTCCGTTTTTGCCCAAACTGCTACATAATCATGTACGCCTAGACTGGAAAACGTACAACATTTAGTCCGGAATAAACGTACCTGTGTGGCGCAACAATGGTATTCTCTGGTACTTTCCATTCAAATGTGACTTGACTTGTCCCAGTAATCGTTGACAAGCGCTCCCAATGAAATCTGGAAATAATGAAAATTTTTTTAAAGGTTTAAATCCGCCCTGGAATAGAAAAACATACTAATTCCTACAGCCCAGAGGCCTATCGGAAGAGGCAACAAAACAAACCACTATTTATGACTTACTTAGTATTCCAGTCAGCATCGTTTGCTATGACCGACCAATCACCAAGTTCGAACCTCTCGACTACAGCGTGACTTTCTTCTTGCTTTAAGTCATTACGAGGATTGGCCGACACCTAAAATATATGAAAATACAAGTTTTGTATACCAACAAAGAACAATATGACAACTATCCTGTACCAAAGACGCAACTTTGAAGCAGCCCATTTGTGTTGCGGGTGAGAAGGTAAGAGCGGTTGATGTCGGAAGACAGGAAATCCTCACTGCCACTCACTTGCACTTCTGCAATTTCTAAACCATGAAGACGTGGCACTATTTTCAGGAGGCCTTGTTTTTCAGTTTTTTTTATGGTAGCGGTATACATCTTTTCTGGTATCATCAATCAGGTTCCAGTACCCGTACGAAACCAGTAACACACTTGGTGTTGCAAATATCCACAGGCGACGGTTACCACTTTCCATCAGGTAGGCCGTCAGCCTTTCTGCTGTACTTCAGTAATAAACAATACATTAATAAATGCGCGCGCTGCTTTTGCGCATGACAACGACTGCGCTCGCGTCGTCTTTCGGAGTCAATCATGGATCCTCAACAATTGGGGACGCTTATACTGCAGGAAATGGTAGGTAGCAAATAAGCTGCTAAACCATATACGGGCAATTCTTGAGTTACTCATTTCGAGATACGTCAAGTAATGTTTGAACACTATGACTCAAAGATACCTCAGCTGTTTCGATTTACATCTTAAGCGACTCGCCTTATCGTACGTCATCAGCATGTGGAGTCCTGTTCTCCGAACGACGAAAAGCGAAACATTCCATTTTCCGCTTATTATTGACTGCTAGTAATTTAATAAAATGTAACAAATTCAGTTTTATTTAACACAGTCAGTCCTTATAGAACTTAATTCCCCTTGGTTTTATACATATGAAAATGTATGATAAAAATATATCGACTAATGTTGTTACAACTTACGTTACCTGTTTCAGATATGTAACATGCCGTAAATACGAGGATTACCTGTATAATAAACCTAGTATTTTCCTGAAATTTGTTTTGCCTTTCGACTTATGATGTCCAACTTAAAACAGTTTTTTTGCACTTACAAAGGTAGCTGAAACTGTTTCTCCCCGCCGCACGGTGCTTGGCGGCTGGGTGAGGACATCTCCGAAATCACTGCCGATAGGCGAAGTGTCAAAAATCACTGGCGTGATCAAGGATAATGTCCCGTCGCGATAATCCTCGGGTAAGGGTCCAGATTCAACATCACCTCCCTGAAGTTTAAACAATTAATGTGTTAATTGCCTACACTTCTTTTTCTCCAATATCATTATTAGTGTTATCTTAAACTCGACTGCGATTTAAGTCGGGTTTTTGAAAGGTTGTAGGCCATCAGTTAAAAGGCAAATAAGGTCTCGGTTGACACAAAAAAATCTTGACGTCGTGACATGAAAGATGGCTGCGTACCAATGCAATGGTTTCAAAACAAGAGATGCTTAAGATCGTGCGAAGTCGAGAAAAAAAATTAGGAAGGTAGACCCCGGGTTTCGAAGCGAATGCTCCGAAACTGCAAAAGCAACCGCAATTTAAACGTAGAATAATGATGTTGACTTTGTAGAACTTTTCGTAGATAACGTATATGACTTTAATATAGAAAGTTATGTGAAATTCTTATTACACTATTTCCATCTAAACACAGACTCCGGGCCCAGCGATTCATCTTACCTCGAAGACTCTCCTATGTTGTCCATTTGAAAAATTGGTTCTAAACAGTATTTTTTACATTTGCTCGTGATAAAATTTGAAAAGAATTAAATAAACCCAATAAACGAGCATAAAAGTGTCCTCAAACGCGGTTTACGACAGTCAGTCTTGGTGTATTTCTGCAAATTGGCATGGAGGGATCATGCAGGACTTTATGGGTTGAGATCTTCGCCTGTGAGGTAAATTTGTGCAGTGTATTGTGTTCCTTGTGTTGTATGTATGTAGTGTTGTGGTGTAATAGGAAATCTTATCCTAAAGGTCAGTTAAAGCTTGTTAGTTGTCAACATTTCATTAGGCGCCATCTAGTGTCAATTAGCATATACTTTTTTTTTTTTTTTCAATTTCACTAGATGACCCTCTACAATAGATTCGGGGCTTATGCATAAATATTATCATTACCTCTATTGCTACACTTGTAAATTCCACGAATTTATTAATGAAGATGTCCAATGTGTTCGGTCCGTAAATAGTTGATGCAGCTTCGTATCTTTGTATCTGAAAATAAAATCAGTACATTTTCATTTAATAAACTGAGGTAAAAGGTTAACTAGGTTTAATTCTCATTACTACTAGCAAAAAGCTTAGTTTTGTAAGAGTTCACGAAATTTTTTTATATATGTATTTAATAATTTTTGATAGTATGTAATGACATAAAATATTATGGCTTAACCAAAAAATCCAATGGTTTAATTCATTCATATATTAATTCGATAGTTTTCTAACAGATGGCGTTAATAGTAACAATATTACACTTCGCTAAAGTTTTTACTTAAATATTTGTTTACAAAATTATTGTATGAAACTTGGAAGCTAGATTGATATTTGTATTAATTTTATATTAAGAATATTAATCATTATATGTTTCCCAAATAAAATAAATAAATATTTTAATGATAGATAACACATCTAGACACTAAAAATTACAATGTGAAATTCCAAATCTAGAAGTCTGATATATTTTTCATGAAGTGTACTTCAAACAAGTACCGGATTTGGGGTAGTGAGGTGCTTGGCTCGCTTTTATTATTGGGTTAAAAAGAAACTTCATGACAAAAAAAAGATTGGAAGTATCATGTTTCCAATTATAATAGAAAATATCTCACCTGATACTCTTCAAATGTAGAAACATAATGGATATATTCATTGGTGAGCCCTGAGACCACGACCTTGGGAGAATAGCCATGTGTCTCCATAACATTTTCAACGGCTGCCTTCATTCTTCTTCCGGCCATAGTGGTAGGCTCTCCGGGAACTCCCAGGATCACCAGGTTTCCAAGCAAGATCACTGATGCCGATACTATATGAGGGTGCCAGGGTATTGGGAAGTTTGCCTGAGGGATTTACTTTAGTAATTAATTTTAGGCAAAACGTTTTCATGTTTTAGCTTTATAAGTAGTTTCAATTAGGTATACGTAATTATTTAAGCTTTAAAATAATATTTTTAATAAAGCACACAACTCCCAACTATCCTTTACAAATATAAATTCTGATATCTCCATATTATTTAAGTAATCTATAAAGTAATAAGTCATGTACTTCCCATTCTTGATTATGCCGATGACAGTTATCTGAATATGATCCAAGAACAACTAAATAAACTTGAGCGCCTTCCAACTTTCTGTATGACGTTCATATTTGGGTTACGTCAATATGACCACGTCTCTGAATTCCGTAAAAAACTCAAGTGGTTACCCATCAATCTTGGTCGGAATATTCACATTGTTACTCGTCTTTTTAGTATATTGTTTCTACCCACTACTCCCCGTTACGAATTTTTCTATGTATCTAGCTCCCATAATTTGCGTCCCTCCACTAAATACAGAATAAATACACCAGCACACACACCCTGTTTTTATAATAACTCTTTCAACGTCTAGGCTGTGCGTCTCTAGAATGAGTTACTTATTGCTATAAGCAAGCCAAATCCTTACCGTGCTTCAAAAATCAGGTTCAGAAGCATTACTTTTCTATTGTGTATGTATGTTTGTATTGTCATGTGTATATATACGTGTGTGTGTATGTATATATGTTTTGTTTTTGTGCTATATTTATTTATTATTATTTAATAATTATTTATCAACTGCATCACCGTCTGTATTAAAAATCTATAAATTCCTGCCAAGGGTTGCCTGGAAGAGATCGCTTCTTAGCGATAAGGCCGCCCGTTGTACTATCTTTTATCTTTTTCTACTTCTGTTTGTTTATGCTTTTTCTGTACAATAAAGAATTATCTATCTATTTAACTTTAATTTCTAGCCTTACCCGTCCAGTGGCGAGTAGAATAGGTTTGGGCGCGTGGCATGCAATATCTTCGTCCGTGGGTCTGCCAACTAAACCGGCTACTATATCCAATAGAGAGTTGCCTTCTGTTGTACCCTAAAAAACTTAATATGTGTCAAAATCGTTACACTTTAATCCGTGCAGGAACGGAGAAAGAATGCAATTTCCTGCGTTGGGGCGGCCTGTCGTAAGAGGCGACTAAACGACCCACAGCCAGGTGGTAGGGTATTTGCTCGACTGGATGGCGACCACCCCTGGTCTAGAGTGTGCCGCCATAACAAACTTGTGTTATGTTCCGGCATCAGTGACCAGGTTCTAGTCTCCCTTAAGAGAGCAGCGGCGCATTTGTAGCACCTTTGGTGTTGCAATTGTCCATAGGCGACGGTAACCACTTTTCATCAAGTGGGTCGTCTGGCTGTCTGCTGAACTCCAGCAATTAAAAAAAACTAGTAAAAGGAAGTCAATTTATCCTTATGCCAGACAAACACTATCTAGAACAAACTACAGGAATGACAATCTTCCAATAAAAACGCAGGTAACTCTTCCTCCTTCTTGAGTCGTGTTCCTCATTCCTGAGGGTCGTAACCTTTCCCCGCTACTTTTTCTTGGAATATATTTCGCCATTGGAGATGATCAGCGGCGATATGCAGTGCGTCATACAAGCAGTCGTTGAGTGTGGTGCGGATCTGATCGGACCAATGCATCGCACTACGGCCTTGGAATCTTTTTCCTCAAACTTTGCCAGTGACAATTACTTTTTCTAAATTGTCACCTTGTTTTCTGGACATGTATCTGAAGTACTCAAGGACGATATCAGGCAGATGGATGATAGCCTCGTTGTTTATAAAAGATGCGTTGGTTCGGTGTGCGTATCCCCCCTGGATACGCAACATTCTTCTCCAGCACTACACCTCAAAATCGTGAACACGACTATGATCAGATGCTTTGAAAATCCAAGTCTCAGCTCCATAAAAAAATTAAGAATATGAGTGTCCGTATTAATTAGATTAATTTTTGTAGTGAAAAAGGAATGTTTCTGTCCTTCCAAGTTTTATGGAGCTGAGACATAGCATTCTTGCCCGTACCAATTCGCCTGTGGATCTCATCATCACGAGAACCGTTAATGTTAAGGTTTTTAACCTGAGATTTAGAAGTTGGCGAAGAGTACCACCAACTACTAAATCTTATAAATGTCCTTCTCTCGCTTTTTGAAATTTTATTTTGTGACGCTCCATGCATTCCAAATTAATTTCTCTTGTTAATCTCTTATTAATTAGAGAATAAGTTCTTCGAGTTATTGAAGAGCTTTAATTAAATTAGGCTTCAATTTGTCATGACTCGTGAGATTGTTCTAGTGACAACTGTTACAACTTCATTATGATTCCGCGAATAAATATACGAATAAATATACTTTATTGTCGGCTTTTTTACATAACGAATTAATCTTACCTGAGTAATATTTAAGGTATTTGCACCATCAATAGTGCCTGAAGCGAAACTGTACCCCATAGCTGGAACACAACCACCGACGGGTTCATTCTGAAAAGAAAGTAGGTATAAAAATATGCGAAAATCGAAAAAGGTATCAAATATAGCACTTATAAAATTTATTCCTATATTTAAATATGAATTCTCGATCAAAGAAAAAAAACAATTTTAAAACATCACTCGTTTTATTGGAAAATACTTACAATATCAAAAGTACCAGTGACAGGGTCGTATTTAGGAACAACCTCACTTGCCATCTCTATAAACTGGTGAACGACAGCTAACTTGCCGTCCAATTCTTCACCCGGTGCTTCGAGTGCTCTCTGAAAAAAGAAAATACAGAAACTTTGGAAATCTGTTTCACTTACACCAAAAAGCATTTCACGATCCCCTTCTTAATAAAGTTTGGTTTTATGGTTTCGCAGCAACTTAAACAACAATGATACCCTTATATGCATATATAAAGTCCTCTTTTCCATCCACCTCATAGCCCTTTCATGTTTAGTAAATTCGAAAATACTTTTTAATTGTAACGAATTATCATCTTATGTGTCGGCTGCACGTAGCTAGTGTTCTAGAATATATGGAAGTTAATAAGCAAAGAGGGCTGTAAATTGTTCAAAATGAAAAAGAAACAACTAAGTCTAGCTAAAATGGAACAGAGCTAAACACACCTGTAAAATTGACAATAAGAGATGGAAAAGTCATAAATGGATTGGAATAAATAAGGAGAAGTCTTAAAGCAAGTCTATACCTCTGCATCAAACGTTAGATTACTTTGATATAGTTTTATTTAAAATTAAAAAAGGCTTTTCTTTTATATTTATCTAGGTCTAGAATATAGACAAGAATCAGTGCAATTAGAGATTGGAAAGGCAATAGGTACAACTGGTTCTTTATTATCAAATTTAGTAATAACAGCAGCACTTACCATTGCTCCCTCAAAGACAGCAGTCCCAATCAACTTGGTGCTCTCAAACATGTCTTCACCAGGGCCTTCTGAGTAGCATCTCTCGCCGGCTCCACATAACACGAAGTGATTATCACATTGGTCCCCAGTGAATTCGCAACGAGCACCACGAATATTTGGAGAAACATCACCAAGGTTTGATGAGAAGAAGCCTGCTACTATGTTTGCCTGTGAAAATAATGGGAAACCAATCAAATTAATGTTTCGAAAATTTAGCTTCAACAATTTTTACCTCTGTCCGTCAGAGCATCAGTTGAAAACTACTGAACGGATTTAAATGAAACTCAACGCTGAGATTGCTTACATACTAGGTCAACACTTAGGATACCTTTTATCCCGATAAATGAGTGGACGATTATACCAAAAAAAATTAACTGTTTTTTATACCGCAGTTGTATTTCAGATTCACTAACAAACGTGTCATCATTGCTACGGTTTCACTGTTACCAGTAGGAAATATATTCCTCATATTACCTTGCCGACCAAACTGCCAGGATTCAACTCTTCCTCCATTCTCATGGCAGCATAACCGAGATTATCAGAAGAGATCAGTTGATTGGTCATATTCATACTGGTTGTGTGAACAGCAAACCAACTTAGAACTCCATGGAGAGAACCGTCTACTTTCACAATTCTTACTTGGGTTAGGAGGTCGTCGGTGTTTGATTCATATCTGGGAACGTCAAAACCCTATTATAATCTTAAATTTTCGCGACCGTGTAAAACGTACATTTTACATGGTAGAGGTATTATCGTGATTACGGATATCATGCTCTCATGGAATACCGGCGTGATTAGCCTTGACAGCTAATTGTGTTTCTTACGATGATTGAGAGTTCCGATTCTTTCCTCTCCTCATCCCTCCTGTCTCATCGTAGAGCTGCCTATCCATTGGCATCGCCCATGGTATTGCAAAGATCTATAGGCAAGGTTAACCATGTTCCAAAACTAAGAGGGGCGAGGCCGTCTGTCCGGTTTCCTGTTTCAAGGGTTTAAAAAAAATGTAATGGATTTGATTTAATAATAGTTAATCATATTTTTAATTTCAATTTTCTCCCTTAGTTTGACGTTTCGACTATATTTTGAAAATTTGTTGATGTTTTTTGATGTTTTACTTCGCACTGATTTTATGATGTTGTAAGAAGAAGTCGGTTTTGTTTTTGTTAAAATAATTTTTATTCATTGGTCGTATTCAAAGGGTAACATCAACATGTACGCAAAATATTTATCGAAGAGCATCTCATCTCTCTCACTTCCAAGGAATGCGTCTCGCGCTCATCTAATATATACTATTTGCCACAATGCTTTTTACCATAGTAAACAGACCAGAAACCGACTTCGGCAACATAGAATAACACATACAGAATATGTCCTCTCTTTTCATTCACCTTCTCCCAATTATATGGGGTCGGAGCAGTAAGTCTTATCCTTCCATGTACAATTATTTGGGGTCAAACAATAGTTATATTCTTACCTGGCTCTTTCTTGTTGTGGATTATAGTTATAAGAGTACGGTGATCTGTTTTTATGGGCGCCAGTAACTCTTGAATGTGACATAAACATTCGGGCAGGCACTATGTTCTCGTGGGCACGAACAATACTCTGACGCAAAGAAAATAATCTTGATTAATTAATAGTTATATTGTTTTCTACCTTTTATATATTTCTATCAATTACACTGCCCAACAGGGAAAATGTTTCAAGCTCAAAAATAGATTCTCATGTCCCTGAATTTAATATCTATGATAACAAGTAATAACATCCCGTTAGCTTTTGTTTTGGAAAGACGTTGGTATTTAAAATTTTCTTAATGGTATATTTTTGACATTTAGTATGATTTAGTAAAAATATGTTTGGTTGTTGGCACATTTGGCAAATGTGAAAATACATTGGTATTATAGTCATGGCTATGTTTTAAACCTAATAAAGGAAAATTTTCATGATTGAGTGATGAAAGAATCTAAGGCCACAAATTCCTGAAATATTTGACTGATTCTCTGTATGTCCGACACTTTTGTAGATTCTTTCATAAATTTAGGATCCAACACTCATTAAGAAAACGATCCTTAATGTTGTCACCTGAAATGTGAGTCATATCCCTATCATATTATTTTTCTAAAATGGAAAACATGTACGTATGTATGTCAAGAAAACTAGAATTAATACAAAAAATAATTTGTTCATTGGTTTTTTTTAACCCGAAGTTAATTATAGTTGATTCGTGAAGTCAAGGAGACATTATTTCTTGTTGGCAAGTGTTATCAGGCATGTATGTTGACCATCTTTAAATTAGAATAAGGATAGTCAGAATCTAACGTACTTACCCTAGTAATTCCATCAACATAGGCCTCATAAGTCTCTCTTGAGAAGCCCAATATGCTGACATCCAGCAAAAAGTCAACCAGGTATCCCCCAGGGGCGCTGTGGGTATGAGTTCCGGTCAATATCACATTTCTTAAGTTGTACATGTCACCATAACGCTGTTGAAGGTTTCTGACGACCTAAAAATTAGGACACGGCTTAAAGTAAATTTTTGGTGGGAACTTGAAACTTGTTACGTTCTGAATGAATAGAATGAAGAAATGAATGAAACCGCTTTATTGTTCACTTTAAATTAAAACTAGGTTCTTAAAATCTTGGTTACTATTTTATTGAACGAAGGGAGGCCTTATCGTTTAAAGCAACCTCTTCCAAGTATTTCTTCCAGGTATTTATAGATCCTTGAAATGAGTTTATATGTCTACAAATTGTATTATACCTCTCGCCTGACAGCGATACCAATGCTCTGGACTTCAGCAGTGACCAGAACAACCCTAGTGTCTCCTTGGACAAAGATGAACGCCCTTGAAAATTGCCTGGTGTGGATCCCTCTACCGGACTGACTTAGTTCTGCATAACCCATCTGGAACACAAAGATGGAATTTAACATTCGTTACAAAAAGTACTGTCCTCTTTCTTGGGGGTTGGTATACGCTTCTTCAATAAGATTCCGAGTGAAATGTTAGATCTGCCTTTCACTAAATTTAAAACCAAATTAAAAAGTATCTTGTTAAAAAAGGGATACTACACTATTGAAAAATACTTAAATGACAAAAATTCATTTACATAGCAGCTCGCTCCAACCTCTTATACTATATTTTGTATAACGTTTTTATCTTGCCAAGCTTGTAAGGGATTTATGGAGATATATTGCAGCATAACATTTTAGTATGTCATGTCATTATTATAACTACAATAATATTTTTCTTTCCTTTTATTGTGTCTTGGTCTTATTGAGTATGCACTGTTTGCTATAACTCCATTAATTCTTCTTATAACTTATTCGTATTATATTCTACTCATAGTCCCTCAATACTATAAGTAGAATACTGAGCCCAGATCACCGTCTAATTAAAACTTATTGAAAAAAAGAGAACTTGAGATATAAATAGAATAAGAAATATAAAGAAAAACAATATTTAGCTAGACGTGTTGCTGGGGAGTATCTTGTCGCTTCTTCTCTTTAACAGCAATAACGCGTTCCGAAGCTATGTACATAGAATAGGAAGAAAACTTAAATTTTAACTTATATGTATGACCCTCAAAAAGTGTTCTCCAGTGGAACTTATTTTGAATAAAAACTTTTGAATTTGAATTTGAACAGTTTATTTCTCTGGAGGCACTAGTTATTCATAAAGCCGAGTATAGCGGGTAGAAGTACAGTCGACTCTCGATAATTTGAAACCCAAGGGACCAGAGATAAATTTCAAATCGTCAAGAGTTCAAAATAACAAGCGTTTACGTATGGAACTTATGGAAAGACATTTGTTCTTCCTTGGATTCATTTTAATAGCACAAATCAAACATTAACATGACTCACTAACGTTTGAAAGAAGACTGTAATGCGAACTTACTCATATCTCATTTATGTAAACAATTAACAGGTCTGTACATGCATGTAAACGAAACGACAGGTATGTGCAAGATAAACGCTTCAAAATATAGAGAGTACGAAAACTCGGACTTCAAATTATCGCATGTTTGCGAGCAAGATAATATTCTTTCAACTTCAAATTACCGAAAGGACCAATTAACGTTGATTTTATTCAATTTATCGAGTATTTTTCAAGGGATCGGAAAAAAAATTCAAATTATCGAGAGTAGACTGTAGTTCGTATCAGTGTAGGAATGGTGAGCGGTTTTTTGGTGGGGCTACTGTAGGGGCACAGTTTGTCAGACCAGTAGTATTGCAATTAGCGTGTACATGCGGCTGCGCCCGCAAGCCTCATCCAAACGTGAATAAACGCCAGTATTGTACAGACGTGTCCTTGTTTGCTTGTCACCACCCCATCTTCTAAAGCACCACAAAAGTGTATAAATTCCTTCATTTACTTGAGAACGATTCTTTAGAACGTTTATTCTGCGTACGTCAATTATTTAGAGGAAACTTCCGATTGAGGTTTTCTGTCTGCGCTACGACACAGAGGGAGCTATAAGATTTCTTAGATGCCGGTAACGCGTTGGCTATGTCCCTGGTTTTGTAAACGTTCATAGGCGACGGTAACCACCTATCAAGTAGGCTGTTTGCCTGCTTCAGACAACAACAAAAAATCCAGCTGGTTTTAAACATAGTGTCCAGCGGTAACTTTTGAAGTATAAAGGGGAACATTTTGAAAAAATTCAAGTGGTCATAGTTCAAAAATACTTTGAATGAAAATTATCTGCGTGTAAGAACGGAGAAAGAATACAATTTCCTGCGGCCGGGCGGCCTGTTGTAAGAGGCGACAAAAAACCAATGTTGGTTTACATTAAGTACGCCACCACAACAACCTCAAGTTATATTCTGGCATTAGTGGCCGGGTTCAAGCCTGCCTTTAGAGAGCGACAGTGCCTTTGGTGTTACAAATGTCCACAGGCGATGGTAACCGCTTTCCATCAATTGCCCGTCTGCCTTTTTTGGTTTCGTAATCAAATAACAAAAAATGACGTACTCTGGTTACCTGAACACGTTTTTTATTGTATGAGTAGGTTTTGCAGACAGAGAGACGACCTAACTGATAGAAAGCAGTTACAGTCGCTTATAGACATTTGCAACACAAAAGGTGCTACCGATGTGCTCCCGACCTTGAAGGGCGGACTGGAACCTGGCCGCTAATGCAGGAACACAATTTAAAATTGTTATTATAGCACTATACTAGCAATGGTAGATATCCAGACGGACAAATGCTTTAATATATCTACAAAACATTTCAATGTGCGTGGTCCGACACGCACTTAACCAATTTTTTGGGGTTCCATATAGATAAAAGAATAAAATTGTCGATATTGATTCAATCTACTGAACTCTTCCATACATTTCCCGGATTTTTCTACTTACAAAAGTAATTTCCACACAAGGTCCGGTCATGTCAGCTATGCCCACGCCCACTTCATAACTATTGCTATAGGAGGGGGATGGTATAGGTCCTGAATCTGTTCCACCATTTTCGGATGAGTTGTTATCGAGGACTATCAGGGTTACGACAGTAGCCATGCCTGCTGCTACACCGAGCACCACTACCGTGATGATCACTTTGGCAGTTAGGGAGAGCGGCATCCCTGAAAATTATTGATAAATAATAACAGCTCATAAATGTCCCACTGCTGGGCTCGGGCTTCACCATTTTTTTTCTGGGAAAAGGGCTGTATTCCCACCCTTATTTAAAGTGGATTGGAGTGATATATGTGTTTTAGCATATATAAGCTAAAAACATGAATGAAATCATTAAAAGTGAAGTACAGAAATTATTATACCCGTGCAGGAACGGAGAAAGAATACAATTTCCTGCGGCCGGGCGTCCTGTCGTAAGAGGAGACAAAACAACCCACAGCCAGGTAGTAGGGTGCTTGCCCGACTGGATGGCTACCACTCCTGGTCTAGAGTATGCCGCCATAACAACCTAGAATTGTATTCTAGTGGCCAGGTTCCAGTCTCCCCTAAGAGACCAGTTGCGCATTTGTAGAAAAAGCAATAGAAGAAAGACGCTGAATACAAATAGAAACAAAATTATTAACGTATTATACAAATACTTTATGGTAATTTGGAGTTGCCATACTGATATTTTTAACGTTTTTACATCAATTTCACACGTAGATAATCTCGATGTGTATGTTTCATCGGGATATTTTCCTTCACAGTTAGCATGTGGTAATTTAAACAATATGTACGTTAGATCAGAAAACTACGTAGGCAGTATACCCGGCCAAGATTCAAAACCACGTCATACAAAATGCGCGTTCGAAATACGAGAGCGTTTACCACTAAGCTACGGCTTATAAAATACATAAGTATATAATTTATACATACATTAATTATTATTAGTGTATATGTTGTTTATATACTTATTTATTGTATTACACAAACGCATGATGAAAATTTAATGTACGCAATGGAACGTTTATATGCCGATATTATTTTTTTGTTAATATAAAATCGTAACAAAAAATAAACTTACTTGCAAAAAAGAGCAATCTGAAACTTTGAAAACCATCTACCACTTACAGAGTGGTATTTTATAATGAAGGAATTTAATTAATTATCCTATCGATAAATAATGATAAAAATTACCCATTTTATCGGATAATTGTTTCGAAGATAATAATGTATTATCTCAGGTACATAGTGTAAATCTTTTATCCCTATAATAAAATTATTACTGAGTCCTCGAGGGATCAGGGTAGCTTCTACTACATTCCTAAATGCCAATTTTATCTACATTTGACTATTATATCCCACTGTCCTTTGGGTATATTCTAAATATGAGCACTTTCATCTGCGTCTTATAAAAATACTACAACTACCCGCACATATTAATATATGAAACTAGCGGGCCCGTCAGACGTTGTCCTGCCCTGAAAATATAAACATCTAGGACCCGATTTAAGCGCCACCTACCGTGTCTAATTGTGAACCTAAACCAGTTTTAGCAAATTTTTTTAATGTACCGCCAACTTTCGGAAAATTGAATACCTAACGTCCCCCGAAATTCTTCAACTAAATTTTTTACAAAAATATGTAATAAAATAAACAATAACAGCTTAGGTTAGGTTAGGTTGTTTTTTTAAAGAATTAAAAATGTACTGAATTGTAAACCATTCAAATATCGCACATGTAGAGCCAAAACTACACATAATAAAGGGACGATATATTTGAAAATTATTTTACATTTTTCCATTCGTTATACTTCCCACCACTCACCGATTTTTATTTAACGCACTCCATTATTACTTGAAGTTTCAATCGCCCCCTCAGAGAGTCTCAGCGCCCACTGAGGGCGGTACCGCCCACTTTGAGAACTTATGCTCTAAAGCATCCCGGGACCCACTCAAACACAAACAAAAATTTCATCAAAATCTTGGAACCCGATTCCAACGCCACCTACCGGTTCGAATCGTGAATCTAAACCAACTATCTAAACAATCCACTCAAACACACACACACAAAAATTGTATTCATAATTGTTCTAGGGATTTAGGAGGAGTTCAGTGACACATGAACAAAATAATTTTATATAAAAAAAGCAATCCTTTGCCTGGAATTATGGCCAATTGTATTACTACCACTAGGGCTACGTTCCATAAGAGGCTCACAACGACCATGTTTACGACCGCGATTTTTTCCGTTTCACTTACTTGCGGACGTTACAAGCGTAAACTCTAGTGGAACGGATCATGAACGGTTGATGTCATAAACGACGAAATAGATAAATTTCATTGGTTGATTTGAAAATCGCGCCTTTATCAATGCCAATTGATAGAGAGGGTAAATGCTGTGCGGTCAACGCCCACTTCGACCCACCTCTTAGCATGGGTCGTCGTGAGCGCTGTGTGATCGACAATAATGACGTCGTTAGTGATGTTTTCACCACAACCGTGGTCGCCATGTGGAATAGCTAACGGAGCATTTTGGGCGTTGTAAGCTACTGATGGAACGCGTTGTCTGTGTGTTTAGATGCCAAATTCAAAAATTTGACTTTGGTCACGTATGTCTGCTGCGCTTTTTATTATTTGAAATTCAAATAAATTGAATTTTATACTTTACTAGCTGACCCGGCAAACTTCGTACCGCCTCAGAATCAATTTTTTTCATATTTACTCAGCTTTTAAACATTCCATGGACTTTCACAAATAATTCAAAACCAAAATTAGCAAAATCAGTCCAGCCGTTCTCGAGTTTTAGCGAGACTAACGAACAGCAATTGATTTTTATATATAAGATTTATTTTTGACTCTGTTTTATTTAATCGGAGTTCAAAGGCGCCACCTACCGTGCCATACGATTGTCAAGGCAAACTTAGGACCCAGAACTCGTCTACTGCAGCAGCCATCGGTCCTGCAACAAGTATGAATGCGACAGATATAATTTTGCGAGCCTTGTCCGTTACCTTGTTTTTTATGTGATGGTTATCATGTCATGTCACGGCAGACAAACATACATATTATATATCCCGAAATTAAGCAACTTACGCTTGTTATGGGTGATAATACAACGAACTACTCTGGGGCCAATCCCAGACACCCAGAGCATAGTAAATAACGGACAAAATTCATTTTCCGAAATTTACCATGCCGGGAATTGAACTCGGAGCCTCTGCGTTAACCACAGAGACCTCATCATAACCATCGTCCGAACTTTAAATCTTGGTTGCGTACGGAGCGCTCGCTCCGGTGTTGTCTGTGATGGTATGTCTAGACTGTGTTCTCGTTAAGCTAATATTAGACGGTTCACTTGCATCCTTCAATATGGATGAATCAACCAAAGAGATCCATATAAACACAAACCTGAATCATTCAATACTGTTGTTTCCATTCAGTTGTGTTTTTTAACCAATTTGATTTAATTTGCTTGATCCGTCTAATATCAGCATTAGAATGATGTATATTGTATTTTAAGAATAATATATTTTATTATTATATTATTTGGGGTGGAAACTCTGGGTCCGTGGGGTCCTAAAGCCCTAAAGGTCTACCATGACGTCGCCAAACGTCTAATAGACGTCACACGCGACCAGAAGGCTGGCGTCTATTTTGCTCAAAGATTAAGCGTTGCTATACAACGTGGCAACGCCGCCAGCCTCCTGGGAACGTTCCCGGTAAGTGACAGTGGTTTGGGACCAATAACTTATCTTTAGGTATTTTTCCCTTTTTTATTTAATTTTAGTTTTTATATAGTATAGTTTGTATCTGTACATATTATTAGTTTAATATAGTTTATGGTGAACAAACATTTTATTATTAATAAGCCAATACAATAAAAGAAAACATGTTATTTGTATTGTATTCTACCCATAGTCCCTCAAGGCTATAATTAGAATACTGAGCCTAGATCACCGTCTTCGTGAGTTAGGTGCCCAGAAGGCTGGCTACGTTTCCTCGTTGGATCGCCATACTGATCCGATGCCCGAGGTAAGCACCAGCCTTCTGATCACCTGAAAAGTCAACGAGTCGTTTTAATAAATTTTGATAGAGGCTCATGGCCTCAGGACCCCACGGTCCAAGCGTCTCGACAGCAAACGGCACACACGTATAACTCTCACTGAGGGTCGCATATTTGCGCCGCTTTAGTGATTCAGTTGTTTCCGCCGCCGAACCGGCTGTGCTAGACGTGTTTGGTAAATGGGATGCAGTCAACGTGTCTAGGCAGGTCACATCCCACACCAAAGGCTTGCCACGCTGCTAGGCAATTAGAGTCATTCCGTCAGGACGCCTAACATCGTCACGTGCAATACCGTTCGGCGCCAATAAAGGCGGCACGTTAGCGCTGGCAAGCGCCCTCTGCTGTTTTAAATCTATCCCGAAGAAATTCGGTTGGTTTCTGAACTCACAATCTCAAGGACAACGCAATTTGTTATATAGCTACATACCTATATAATAAATCGCAAAAAAATGCACCTTTGCGTTTTGATTAGTTATCGTGGCGTTATCACTTCAGAGATCGGCTATAGTTCTATTATTTTTTATGACAACAATGCGATCATACTGAGCAATTAATCCATTCTGATCATCGCTTCTGATAACATAGTAACTGTGAGGGTTTGTTTGTTGTTGTTGTTGAATGAATGACAACACTATTTTCAGCGTAAATTAAAACTAAGTTATTTGTGTCGTTACGTTAGCGGCTTTCTATCTTCCAAATACGACCGTCACTGCCAGAGGAGCTGCCACTCTTCAAGAAGCCCTTAAACGCCGCAAATATGCATCCATCGGTGATGGATACATGTTTGTGCCTTTCGGGGTTGAGATTTTGAAGCCATGGGGACGTGAGGCTTATCATCAACTTTATCGAAATCTTTCGAGGCGACTGGACTCTCGCGTGACCAAAGGTCTGGCCTAATTAGGGCAACGGATTAGTGTTGCCATACAACGTGGGAATGCGGCTAGCATTTTGGAAATGCTCCCCACCGACAGCCATCTGGACTACATTTTTTACTTGGAAATATGTTTATAATAGTTTTTAAGTTTTTTTCGTAGTGTAGATTTAATAAATTATACCAAACAAGAAAAAACAATATTCTAAAAATAAATCGTTCTTAAAAACTAGGTTGGACAAGGAAGCATTCTGTTCCAAGGAAGCCCCTAGAATTATAAAGAAAATACTATCAATATATAACCCTTTTTCTAGAACAGCCATACTCAACCTTTTTCTTATAGGGGCCACATAGATGTATTAGATAAGGTGCTGCGGGCCACAACATTAATTTAATTAGGTGTTATTTTATTGCTAGAATATAGCAAAGAGGCCTACCTACTGGAAAGTGTTTACCGTCATTTATGGACTTTTACAACACTAGAGATGTTTCCAATGTAATTGTACAACTATTAGTATGTCACATGGGCAACTAACAAAAGCTCGGCGGGCCACATGCGGCCCGTGTGCCGTGGGTTGAGTATATCTATGAATATCGTAAAGATTTAAAAAACCTAATGTAAATAAGGATAGGATACTTTTTGTTCTGTAGAAGGAGAATGATCCCTCGATACCAGTGTCGATAAGCCTACAAATAATTACATTTCGTCGGATTTTACTAAATGACAACTGAATATATATATTTATCTATAATGTATTATGTGTACCACGCTATCGTATTGGTGACAACTGTAATGATAGCGATGTTTGGAAGTTAATAAATAAATAAATAAAAATAGAAGACGCAAGCAGAAGGTCAATCGAATTTCATGGAGTAATTCCACCCGTATCTCATTTAAATATGATAAGCCGCTAATCTGCCTTATACAAACATTGCGGGTATGCCGTCTATTCCTATTAAATGCCGCCCAGTAATGAGGCGCTTATGGGATGATATGTTTATAGTTGATATGGAGATGTCTGTCAGTGGGGTAAGTTGGTATACCTCTCGTTTTTTACCTTTTGTGGCGAGTGATGGTGGAACGAACTAGTTGGTTTCAGAAGTTTTTGAAAAATGTAGAAGATTCTGGAAGAAAAAAATAATTAAATTTTATAAAGGGATAGATGATGAACGAAAGTCCTAGAAATGAAGGTTCGGGAAGGAAAAGACAGAGTTAGATAAATATTTAGAAAAGGATAAATAGTAAATAAAAGAATAACGAAAAGAAGATCGAAATTATGAGTTCCAGAAGATTCTTCCTGCTATATAAGTAGCGTAAGGTGCGCCTATAGAGAGTTCAGTTCAAGACAGTGAAGCGACAAGTGCGATACGAAAGAGTTGGAATTGAAGTTTAATAGAAGACAGTGACGAGTTTAATAGTGAATTTAGTGAAAAGTTTACTGGACAGTTCAGTGAAGGGGGAATGTAGCGTAGTTTGAGAGAAGATGCAGAATTCGGAGAATGAAGAAAGAATTCGGAGGTGAGCACTGCAGTAGCAGGGGGTGGTCTACGTAATTTTGGCGATGGTATTCTTATCGTCGGGACAGTGCGTCGTTAGTGTGCGTGTAGGGGCAACCCTGCGGAGAGTCACGCACGGCTACGTAATTTAATAAAAGCGTTTAGTAGTTAAAAACTGGTGTTTCTTTCCAATCCTAAGTGCGTGCCCTCGCTCGCATGTAACACTTTTATAAACGGATTTTAACGTCAACCACAATTTAAAGATATAATTAAATGGTGTTAAGACACCATTTATTAACCATAGCTTTACTGGCCGATTTGTTGCCGTCGTTGCTTTTCAAACACGGAAATAACGAGAGGTGTATGAAGTTTCCCCTCTGACGGACTTCCCCCCTTGACTATATATTTTTTCTTTCTATTCCATCTAGAAGAAACTATTCAGCTTATTATATAATATAGATTCTTTTGAACACTGTTCAGACTCCCTCTCTAACCATTCCAAGATTATTACTAAAACGTCGTAATCTTTCTCGGTATATTTTTCCGGAAATTCAGTAGGTACCGTGCGAACATTACGACTGTTGTTTACCAAAAATACGTTATTAGAATTATAATTGATCGACGATTAGAACTGACACTGATTAAAAACACAATCACTGGAACAACATTGATATGTATGTATTAATAATTAGGATAATAAAAATATTCACATGGTGATGAAGATAAAATTGTGTGTACGCCTAACGTACACATATATAACTAGATAAACACTTCGTGTGGTCTGATGTTAATTATAATTAATATAGGTTAATCTATGACTGCTTCCTTCGTTTTGCAGACACAAAAATTAAGAAGCTGAATTTTTATGTGCAAAATTAATCGATTTAAAAACACTCTTCTAATAAAATACAACTTTGATTAAAAATTTCATAACATACAAAAATGCATAAAATAAGAATAATAAAATAAAATAAAATGTACAATAAACTGATAAATAAATACATATTAGTAGGTATAATATAGAAATAAATAAGTTTAAATGAAATAAAGTCGGTGGTTCAGGTCACCATGGCGTGTCGTGCGTCAGAAACGTCGGCAGAGTACCACGCCACAGTGGCGTAGCGTAGTGGGGGCGGCAGGGGTGGCCCGCCCCGGGCGGTACTTTTTAACTTTTAATATAAATATTTGAACTGCAAATTCGGACCGATTGAAAAGAGCACGGAATTTTTCATTACTACTCCGCTCTTATTGGCCCTAGCGTGACGTTATATAGCCTATAACGTTTCTTAATATGTGGGCTTTTCAACACAAAAAGAATTTTCGAAATCGGTTCAGTAGAGCCAGAGATTACCCCCTACAACGTCACAAACACACAAACTTTACCTCTTTATAATATTAGTATGGATATAGTATGCATTAAATTGAAATACTTAAATAAAAGGGCGGCAAAATTGTCTTCCGCCCCGGGCGGCCGTTATCCACGCTACCCCGCTGCCACTGGGCTCTTGTGACCGCCGGGATCCCAGCCATTCTAGAGCCGAATAGACTGTGTTGCGACGATGGCAGTGTGGGACGCCACGTGCGTTGACACTTTGGCAGCGTTCCGTTTTCCCGACACTGCTATAGTAGTTGCAGCTACCGCCCGACAAGAGGGCCAAAACGCAGCAAATATGCAATATATATTTGTGGCTTTTGGTGTCGAAACTCTGGTGTTATGGGGTCCAGAATCCCACCGCCTTTATCGAGACCTATCAAAACGGTTGATAGATGTCTCACGCGACCAAAACGCTGGCCTATATTTTGGGCAGCGCATACGCGTTGCCATACAACGTGGTAACGCGGCCAACGTTTTGGGAACGTTCCCAACTAGCGATGATTTGGGACTCATTTACTATTTGTAATTTTTATCTTTTGTAAATTAAGCTGTGTATAGATATCATTAGTAGGTATATTATAGTTTGAATTTTTTTAACATAAATGTAAAAAAGTAAATGATATAAAAAATCTAAAAATTAAAAAAGAAACAATTTGAAGGCAAGGTATATAATATTCAACACAATATACAGTCGTGGTATGAAAAGGTTCGCCAGTTTTCAAATTGATTCGTTTAACGTTCCGCGAGCACATGTTAGCTTTTCAAACTAAGTCACAGTTCCACAGAAAATTGTGTTTAACTGTTTGTCAATAAAGTTAAAAATTACTAAGATCAAAGTTGTTTGACTTTCTAAGAAGATTGTTTAGAGATGTAAAACTTTTTATTGGTTTTAATATTTATGATAAGCGTAGTGATTATATCCTCTTTGTTGCTTATTGTTAATGTCAGTGTCTGTCATTGTCAACATTGCAAATTTCGTTTTTCAAGTTTCTCTGTTTTATAAACGTAACATTAATTAAAATGTTGGCAGTACTGTTCCTTGTACTCGAACTGTAAACCAAGTTCCTCCTTGATCAATTCTCTCGAGACTCTACTAGTACTAGTTTTAGGCTTTATTGTTAAAAGCATAAAATGCTTATTTATCATTATTATTTTATGTGCATGTAAGGTTTTGTCATTATGGACTGACATGGATGTTTGTCCAAAATTCCTTAAAAAAAAAAAGAAGTTTTACCCCAGTTAACCGCGCGGCTGATGGTCTACAATCGGATTTTCCCTAGTTAAAAAAATTTGTTTTTCTTGTTGATAAAAGTAAGCAGTCTTCTAGGGCCGCTCACTATTATAATAGTGACACCACAGTTTGCTAGTGTATATATGCAAATGTAACCATTAGAGTGCGTTTACACCTCTACCGGACGAGCATTCTGACACTTGTAATAGGAGACCTGGGACACAGGCATTCAAACTTAGGAGATATTCTTAACTAATCTAGCAATGTAGGTGAACAGACTGAAGGATCAAATAACTGTCGTTTACAATGGATCCCTGCAAGTCTTTATGAATATACGAATAAGTAAACAAATTACAAATGGAATAAAAAATACAAATATATAAATAAAAATTCCGAGTTCATATTTTAAGGTGTTTTAATAACATAAATAAAATACACTTATTTACCTTAAATCTAGTGGCACGTATTCAAATCAAAATTAGAAAGCACACCAACCACATTTGAATATATTAATAAATAAAATTAATACAAAGTAAGTACAAGTACAGAGGTGTAAATATTCTACAAATACAAACACGATTTGAAAGCATATTGATGCAAAACTGTATATAAAATAAAATATGTAAAAGGGATATACGCCGATTTTTGTTCAATGCTAAGGAAACTTCTAAGGTATTAATCTACACTGAAATCACGGCATATATTATATTATGCAATAGTGAGAGTGCGGCGTAGATGTACAGAAAGAAGAAGAAACAGAAAAAATACAGCGTAACAGTACAATTATATGTGCAATTAGAAGACTACAAATTCTTTAGAACAACTCAAGTTCACATAAAAATATTATTGGAAACCTTTTTATTACAAATTTATTTATATTGACTGTTAGAAGCTTTGTTTAACTCTATAATCAATTTAATGTTTAAACTCTAAGAATGGGGAAGGAGAGCAAAAAGTTTGAGAACAAAAAAGAAATATCTAATATAAACTAAATTAACTTAAAAAAATAAGATTAAATACTAAAATAAAATTAGTTTAAATATAAATAGAAAAAGAAGAAAGAAAGAAAATATTAAAATAAATACTTCAAAATAAACTAAATTATAAATAAAACAATTATATAAAAGCGTAAGCAACATTGTATATTCGTTGTCTTTTCATGATTAAATGGCTGAACTAATTTTAATAAATCCATCCATTCTCTGAAATAACAGACATTGAAACTAAAATACATTATGTAGCAGATCACTGCCAACGGGGAGCATACCCAGAAGGCTGGCTGCATAATTATATAATAATTATTGGAAACCTTAAAATACTAATATACATTAATAAAATAACTCATATATTTTCTTTCTTTGGCCGATTAATTGCTTTAATTGACATATTACTACTAATACTACTCGATGACCCTATTATTTTTAGATATGTTTTGAACGGTAAAACTTATTGTTACATTTGAAAACAATGACACACACATTGAGTATAAAATAAACATATTATAGATGGGCCAGTCTATAAAACTCATTTTAGTAGTAAAACAAATTTCCTCAATTTGATGAAATGATTATGCCACAAGTAATATGACATCCAGTCCGTGATCATTATTAGTTATGTGTACATTGTTAGTTAGGCCTTGGCTCAATTTTTAAATGCAAGGAACAGAATTTTATACCTATCCCAAAAACTGTTCAACCCCAAAAATTTTGGAAAAGAAATCCCCATCTGTAGAACATCCATGTAGACTTGGTAAGTTTAAGAGATAAACGATAGTTTTAGAATAAATTATGAAATGTTTTAAACATCAAATAGCCTACCTATTTGATGTTTAACACATTTCATACTGTAGCTTTTTACAAGAATTTTGTAACAGCTATAAAACTTTAACATATAATAAACACAGTAGGTCAACATAAGTGTACTGAAGTATAATTTACATATATAAGACTAGCTCAATACGTTCAAGCCTAGAAACACAGAAAGGGCGATATTTACATTAATTACTTTAACAATAATAAATTTCTACATTCTATACTAGAATAGAGAGGACTATAGTTCTCAAGACTACCTGACCTCAAAACCATCGGTGAACCCATGGTAGGGGTAAAACCCCCCTAACATATACTTGTAAGTGCCATAATGGTGGATCCTGTATGTTCCTGGGGGTGTTCCAACGGGTATTTCCCATTCGATCACCGCGTGACTTGTGCCCAGGAATTTAGAATCACGGTGCCAAATGTATCTGCGAAACATAAATAACGATAAAACAAAAATGTCAATAACAAAACGATTTTAGGGTTATGACACAATGGCAATGGTAACAATTTCGCAATGTTGACAATTTGACAGACAATGTTGACAATGTGGCAATATTGACAATTTGGCAATATTGACAAGTTGGACAGAACATACGATTTGCGTGCTAAATGTTATTCCAGAGCGAGTTACGAGTAGGGTTGTCAACCGTATAATATATAGTATCGTACTATATTTTTATGGCGAATTCAACTGTCGCGCTTTTTGTGGCTAAAGCAAAAAGTAGTAATAAATACACATGAAAAATGCAATAATAAAATAAATAAAATATATAATAAATCATGAAAAATAAATGTGTATTTTTTTTTCATCTTTTCCCAAAAGTACTATATTTTAAAGCTTAAAAACAAGAATCCTATATTTTCTTCAACAAAAGGTGGCAACCCTAGTCCGCATCTCTATTGTATACAGGTTTTGGTAAAATAGCCGAAAATAGGACCATGTTTTTGCCCATTAAAAAAATTTCAGATCTTAGATTAAATAAAACTTGAATTTGTCGAAACACGAATACTTACTTAGTTTCCCAATCAGCATCGGTGGCCACCACGACCCACGCGTCGTCTTCCTCAGACTCCAGTCGCTCCACGGCCAAGTACCAACGCCCGTGGAGAATGCTATTGCGGGGGTGGCCCGAAACCTAGAACGAATTTCAAGCTCAAAATACTTCTTTGTCCCTTAATGACAAACAAATAAATTAACTGCGATACGTTTTTGCCTTTGTAGAGTACTTATATATTTACAGAACGGCTAATCTTGAAATGTTTAATATTAATGTTACGAGTTAACGGGACTCGAATTAAAATGCCGTTAATTATAGTTTATTTATACGGGCTGTCTGGAAGAGATCGCTTAATAGCGATAAGACCGCCCATTGTGCACATTTAGAATATTTTTAGGTTATAAGGTTTTCTGTAATGGTGTACAATAAAGTGTTATCTATCTATCTATCTATCTATCTATTAGAACTATACAAACACGTATAACCCAGGTACAAATATAACCAAACACGACAAATCCAAACGTAATACAGAAGGTCGTAATTCAATAAAACGCGCAAGTCCGTCAATATTAGATTCCCGAATGTACACACGTCACGCCTCAATCAGGCCATCGTTTTATACCGCACAAATGCAAACGTGCCTGCACGGCAACGTCGACATAATTTCCTAGAATTAGCTTGAACTTATAATCCGCAACACCTGGCTAATGATGCTGCCTGCAAGCGGCTGTAGACGAGTACAATAGAACAATAGGCTGTTCTCCATAATAACTAGAAACGTATGCCAATAAATAAGTAAACAAAAGAAGACGATCATAAAATGATTACAATTAGTTCAAATGCCGACAGGTAATAAAGTGTGCTTTTACAGATTTGAAGTGGGATTTGTTTTTGTCGGAGCCTAAGTTATAATATTAGTATTTAGAATAAAAATTATGGTGGTGTGGTGTCTCAAGAATGTATAAGGTGAGAAATGAGTACACAAGGGGATCTTTTAAATTTGCACCCATGACTGAAAAATTGAGAGGAAGAAGATTAAGTTGGTATGAGCATATAATGAGGAGGAATGAAAGTCACGTGATAAAAAGAATGTTAAACTACAAGATGGATGGGTACAAATGTAAAGGTAGACAAAAAAAAAGATGGATGGATTCTGTGAAGGATGATATGATGATTTGTGGTGTGACAGCAAATTTATGTCAGAATAGAGGAGTATGGAAGGGAAGGAAAATACATTGTGCCGACCCCAATTAATTGGGATATGGTGAAAGAAAAGAGAATAAAAATTATGTTTAATATTAATATTTATTATTTTAATATCGTTTAATGTTATAAGTTTCATATTAAGTACCTGCCTATAAAAATATATAAAAAGTATTAGTTTATTTGTTTATGTGCTGACAGTACACAAACGCAACAACGTCTCGAAGCTTTATCTGTACATAGTAAAACTCGGATTTAAGCGGGGTATTTTATTTTATGTTTATTATTCCGACGTTTCGGGCATTTCAGTAGCTGTGATCTCCTATTGTATTAATGTACTCTGTGAGCTATGATCACAGAAGACAAAGATGTCAAGTGTCAATGAGTATTGTTAAAGTTTTATTTAGACACTGTCAACTTATTCATTTTAAATATTTAATTTTTGTTTATGGTTATTGTTTACTCTATTTATTATGTGAATATGAATGTTGAATTTTTATGTGTGAAAGCGTGCTTCAATAATGAAAGAATACATAACGCTGCTTGAGAGTTTTATTCATTACTCGATCATTAAAAAAAAACACATGGGAATACGATTTTTTTTAAAGAGTCCATTTTAAATATGTGCCATAAAAATGTTCACAGGATTTCTAGGATTAAAAGTAGCGCAGATTTTAAGTCTAAGAAGTTGCTGTCGATCAGCAAAAACCGCATCGAAATCGGCCCAGTAGCTTTTACGTGAATCCCGAACAAACAGGCAAGAAACATAAAAAAAATTGTTTACGTGTTCTCCATCGTTTATATAGTGTATTCTAGTTTTTTTTTTAATAGCTATAATATACAGACACGACATGTTTAGAATTTTAAAATATAAAGATTTTCCAAATTCAAAAGTTCATTCATATTATGTACTTACGAAAGAAGCAACAACAACATCGCCATAGCTGTACTGCTTCTCTGGCTGCTGAAGACAATCGCCGAACTCTTTGTGCCAGGGTGCAGAGTCCCATATAACTGGTGGCACTAAGCTGATCTGCTGGTTGCTTAGGTCTGGTGGGGAGGGTCCCGGATCTGGTGTTTTCTCCTGGAATATAATAAAAACGCATTTGGAAGTTTAATAAGTTTATTTTCAATTATCAGTAATCGAACTGTAAGTTTGCTTTTTTTTTGTAATATGTCGACATTAGTGCCAACATCATAAGCAAGCACGCAAGCGTGAAGCCAATATTAATCTATACATTCAAAATAGCGCGCGGTTGTGTATATATATTACATGTGACAGCGAGCGCATAACGGTCCCGCCGTATTCGCGGCGGAAAACACCAACGATCGAACACCGAACGACAGTCGGGACAGTTCGTCGCAATATTTTTTGCGAATTTTATATATTTTATATTTTGTTTAAATTGTTATTTAAATGGGTTTTATTTTAGTTTTTAAACTAGAATTTTATTCTATTTTTATTTCAATTTAGTATACTTGTATGTTTAGAACGCCATCTAGCGAATTATATAGGAATATAATACCGATTGAAATGCTATGTATAGGACGGTTGTAGTATGTTTCGGTATTTGAAGCTAGAGTTGCTCATCTATTTTATATATATAATATTATCTAGGGTTCGGATACACGAAATTCGTGGTAGACTCAAAACTTGGTTCTCACGCCTGCTACTTGTCCCGATCTCCACAACATCCTTCTGATTGCCTATTGTAAATAATGTATCTAGTTTGTGATCAGTCATTAAAAGTGCATAAGAAAGAAGTACTGTTCTGTTCCTGTCCACGCTAAAGAGGGACATACACCGCTCAACGAACACACATATCAACATTCCCTCAGTAGCTATGAAGAATTTATGACCTACAATTGATACAATCTCTGTGGTTGAACAGGCAAGTTTTAGCCGGCCGAACTCATTGGAACGCAGAGGCTCCGGGTTCGATTCCTGGGATGATAAATTTCTGAAAATGATATTTCTCTTATTTGCTATGGTCTAGGTGTCTAGGATCGGCCCCAGAGTGGTCCGTTCTATATCACTCAAAAGCGTAACTTGCTCAGGTTGGGGATAAACAATGTGTGTTTAAAAAAATAAAAAAATATATGTTGAATTTCCATTCTTCATTGGTGCTCTGCTCCTATTGGTCTTAGCGTGATGATATATAGCCTATAGCCAGCCTTCCTCGATAAATGGGCTATCTAATACTGAAAGAAATTTTCAAATCAGACCAGTAGTTCCTGAGATTAGCGCGTTCAATCAAACAAACCAACTCTTCAACTTTATATATTAGTATAAGATAAACAAACAATTTTCAAATTTCTGAAACGTTGGACAAAGTACCTAATACGTGATAAATACGTGAATTTGTGGAATTTGTAAATGTGATACGGTTCCACAAATAAAAATATTGTTCTTACCTCTACTAAATCATTAGTCAATTCAGCGTATTTATTTAAATAAATGTCAAGTGTATGTGGACCAAATATTGTTGACGCCGCTTCATATCTTTGCGCCTGGAAGCAAAAGAACAGCCATCAATTACTCCTATATACAATTTTACTTTACGATCAAAGCTTATTTGCTCCTTGAAGGCAATACGCGTCATTATGAAGAAGACAGTTGTTTTTGTTTTACTATTCTATGGTCTCGAGTTCCATACTCTTTTACAACTTGATTTCTAAGAAAGTTTTAATAATTTATACACGCTTATTGGTTATTATTGTTATTGTGACATTTCGTCAATGATATTTGTGTTGTGGTGTACCTTACGAATAACTTATTATATTAATTTATTCTAATTTTAATACTAATGTAGAGTGTATCTGTTACATGCTGGTGTTGTGGAGAAGTGCATGTACCTATATATATTATCCTAACTAGTGCCATGTGTGAAGACAGTAGTTATAATTATAAGGTTCGCAAACAGAGCTGAGATGGGAAAACATTGTTCTCTCTCTCTCTATTTCACTATCCGAACTTGCATCCATCTCTCTGACACAACACATCATATGGTGTAATAAACGTCAACATATGACTAGATCTGCACAAAACTACAGAACAAACTTCACTCGAGGCGCATTAATATTGCGCATATTCTCTTTTTTCTTTCTCTTTCTCCTAATTATTTGGGGTCGACACAATATTTCTTTTCTTTCCATATTTTTCCATTCTGGCATACATACATCTCCTGTAACACCACAGATCATTGTCATCCTTCACACAATCCATCCATTTTTTTTCTACCTTTACCTTACCTACCTTCTACCTTAAAAAATGTACTAATAAGAAAAAGCTACTACAGTGTAACTGAGTTTCTTAATGACAAGTTTTAAATATAAGTGACAAGTTAGAATATTAAGTGTTTAAAATATTTATAATATTTGTACCATATAAATATCATTAGAAACATATCTAAATTTAAATTGTGTCATTTAGTATTTGTTAAATTGAGGCTATACATAATTATAAGATTAAAATATTAGTGCTAAGAATTAAAACCAAATAAGTATGTACCTTTATAATATAAGTTTTTAAAAAAATGTACTCCAAACTGGCAAAAACCATGTGCTCTATATAAAATAACAAGACCTATTGTATAACCATGATTTTATGCAATAAATTATTTGATTTGATTTATTAACATTAAATATGTTCTTGGAGGTCGTACATGTCATTGAGCAGAACACACTTATAAAGTTCACAGACAAAGCGGAGAGGAGTGTTGCCCTCTCACTCGGCTGCTGTTAAGACTCACATGTCATCTCTTTCGCACAACACAAGGTAAGGTATTATCAACATTAACATTTGACTGGACTTACAGAAACTCACAGAGCTAATTTTAGTCAATGCGTAATTAGTTTTGCGTGTACTGTTCATGTGAAATGCATTAAATATACTATACTTTCGTTTCTCACTATGTTTGTTTGATTTTTTACAAACCTGATATTCTTCAGGTGTAGTGATATAATCCGAATACACATTGGACAGTCCAGCGATCACCACTCTCTTGGCCTCATTTGTGGTTTTGGAGATGACCCTCCTCAACCGTCTTCCGGACATTGTGGTGAATTCCCCTGGGACTGCTGCTATGAAAACCCCACCGATCCTGGCAACTGAACAGGACACCGTATGGGGTTGCCATTCATATGGGAAGTTTGCCTGAAATGGAAAACAATGTTAGATTGAACAGATTTCATATACAATGCTTGAGATTGTCCTGTCTGTCTATGAAATATTTCAAGTGATAATTGCTGCTTATAATAAGATATATAATCATAATTGACGATTTATAGTATTTTGTGTAGCGTGCTGATTTGTCCCGAATAGGTTGTACATCGAAACAATTGATTTCAGTGAAAATTTTAAGCGTAAAAAACAGAAATTATACCATAACTCTTGGTACATGTTTTATATCCCTATGTTAGGTACAGTGTTTACAAAAATATCAATACTGGTCAATAATTCCTATGTAAATAAAAGGGTAAGCACTGCAAGTCTATACATATAATAAAACTGTAGAGGTCGAATTTCTGTACAATGAAAAAAATTCTAAAAACCGAGTCAGGGGGATATAAGAAGTGAAATAGAAATAATTTAGTTTTTTTTAATTTTATGTTTCTCTGTTTATCTGTCTATTTGTACCAGCTAATCTCCGAAACGACTGGACAGATTTAAATGAAATTTTGTGTGGTGGTAGCTTATATCCCTGGTCAACATACAGGATACTTTTGATCCCGAAAAATAAAAGAGTTCCCGTGGGATAGTTAAAAAACGCACCACGCCGACGAAGTCGCGGGCATCAGCTAGTACAAAATATAGTTTAAAAACTTACTCTCCCAGTGGCCAGCAATATCGGCTTTGGTTTGTGACAAAGAATATCCTCGTTTGTTGGTTCAGCTATGAAGTCCCTGACGACATTCCAAAGTGGGTTCGAAGTAGTGGTTCCTTGAGTGAAGTCAAAGACACCGGGCCCATCGGTTGTACCGGCAGCAAAGGAATAACCCATTGCTGGTAAACAGCCAGAAACTTTCAAACTCTGTAATACAATATCAGGTGTGGGGAATATAGATATATTATGTACACAGTTACACACCTCACATTTATTTATTCGCCGTCTTGTTTGATGCACAGCCAAAAGAAAACAACAGTTCGTAACCACTCTTGTATTACACTTAATTACAATATTAAACAGTTTATAAAAGTATAATATTTATAATTTAAATGAAAGCAAGTAAAGTTTTTGGTATATGGTCAATGGTTTTTGTTTTTTTCTGCTCTGTCACCTCGCAAGAAACTGCTAACTTCGTTCTTATGTTTTGTTTTGCGGTTGAGCCACTCGCAGCGCTGGTGCGCCTGTGCAGTGGATCTGCGCATGCGCGAGGAGAGGTTGTTGCCCCCTTTATACGACACGTCCGATGATACCTTACGCCGTTCGTCGTGTTTGATCGTAAGGTTGGGTCGTGTCGATATATACTTATATTTAATATTTATGGACTTACATATATTATATAAGTGTGTGTATGTGAATAATGTATAATAAATATAATTGTAGTGGAACACTTACAAGCCAATAGATGGCGCTGTACAATAATAGATGTCACAAACGTTTCCCGACACATACAAAAAATATATACAAATTTTTCAACAATAACAGATGGGCCTACGCCTGCGGGGAACAACACTAGCCTCCCTGGAAGATCTTCCTTTAAGACGGAGGAGCATTCCATCTCGCTTCTCCACCCTATACGGGTCACCCCCTTCATAATAATATATATATGTGATATGTGGGTGAGTTTGTGCATGAATGTGTATGTATGTGTGTGTGTGTGTGTGTGTGTGTTATGTAATACAACCCATAAGGCATTCGCTTTAATGCCCTATGTTGTTATTTCACAAAATCAAGGTGTTGCTCGGAAGAGATCACTGTTAGTAATAAGGTTGTACTTTATTCAACCTGTACTGTATATTTATGTATGTATTTAATTTATTAAACAACACGTCAAAGAAGAAAACACATGAAATCAATCCTAAAAACTCAAACCCGATTTCTGACAGAACAACTTTAGAACCAAAACGAGACACCCCAAACTAGAAAAATAATAACGGTTGGATTTGACGAGAATCGAATCAGGAACCTGTGTTCCAGGGAACTAAACGTACCTATGTTTAACATAGACCTTATGGATCCAACTCACTTTTGTTTCTATCTAATAGTTTAAGAAATAGCAAAGAGTAATGGAGAACAAGATAAAGAACTTACGGAGTTGAATTTACCAGTAATGGCATTATAAGCGTATGCTTCCTGTTCGGGCATCGTCACAAACTGATGTACAACACGAACTGAACCGGTCATATCCTCACCAGGTTGTCTCAGAGCTTTCTAAAACAATTCAGATATGTAAGGTTGATGCCTGATAAGAATTCTTGAACTGTATATTCAATGCCTATGTCATGGAAGAAAAATGCTAAAGAATGAATCGCACATATTCTGCATTTGTAACAGCATCTTTGAACTTATCCTAATGTAGAGTGTATCTACATTAGGATAAGTTCAGTGTTAAAAATAGAAAAATAAATATATTATAAGTTATTCTTAAGGTACACTACAACATAAAAATCACTAAATTAATGTCACACAGAATAATAAAACAAACAATAAGCGTGTATGAACTCTAAAAACTTTAATAGAAATTAAGTTGTAAAAAAGGGCACGGAACTCGAGTCCGTAGAGTAGTTAATAAAAAAAAAAAACATTCTGCAATCACAGTTGACGCCAATAGACTCTTCTTGTTTTTATTGAAAATTTCAATTTAAACTTTCAACACGTTGATTGAGATTTTGAGATAATACTAGAGATGTTCCAATACATATAATCAATGCTATGATTTAAAGTTTAAGCAAATGCTAACTTACCATAGCACCTTCGTATAACTTGGTTGCAATAATCTGAGTACTCTCAAACATATCTCGACCAGGTCCTGAAGCGAAGCAACGTTCCTTGTGGCCTTTGCACAAAAACTTCTCTTGGTCACATTTTTTGCCAGAAAATTCACATCTTGGACCTCTTGTATTCGGTGAGACATCGCCAAGGTTAGATGAAGCAAACGCACAGACTATAGTGCCCTGTATAAACGTGATGCTATGTAAATACAAATAACAGATCGGTGTTAGAGCTGACGATAAGATTGGGCATTTGTCTATCATCAAAAATGTCCAACCTCTTAAACTTGTAAAAATCATATTTAACAATGTTTAGCATAGTTGATTTGCACATCAGGTAGACGATAAGGTTTTTTTAAAGTTTGCTTATAGGCACACTGGCAGACGGATCCACTTGATGGCAAGTGGCTACGGTCACCCATGGACATCTGCAACACTAAGGGAGTCGATGCGTTGCCTACCTCATTGGACTTTAAATATCTGTTTACGCCCTTTTTGAAGAGCCCCATATTGTAGCGCTCAGGGAAAACCGAGGGAGGGTGCTCGTTTGGCAAGAGTTTTTTTGATAGTCTAAGTTAAAAAAAGACTTCTAAAACTAAGAAGTATAAAATAACTTATTTCTAAAGCTATTTTTAATGACAATATCTTATTTTTAATATATGTTCTCTAAAATATCTTAAAGACGGTGCTTAGTCATTTTCAAAATTTTGTGTCTAGCTACGGGTAGGCCTTAAAAAATATAGGTCCCAAGAAACGAGAACGAAAAAATAATCATAAAAAATGATCATAAAATGAAAACTATTGGGCCAAACTATGTTAAACTTTCAGGGGACCAAATGGGAGCTATTCCGCATCGAACTAAAGACAAATCACGAAAATCGGATCATAAATCTCAGCGTAATCGGTGTACATACGAAACGGAACAGAAAAAAAATCATAAAATAAAAACTACTGGGCCAAACTATGTTAACTTTTTAGGGGACTAAATGACAACTTTTCCGCATCGAACTAAAAATGAATCACGTAAATCGGATCATAAATCTCAGCGTAATCGGTGTACATATGTACATTAAAAAAAATGCCCAATTGAGAAACTCCTCCTTTTTGAAGTCGGTTAATTAGAAACAACGAAGAAAGCAAATATACTACAAAATTACAACAACTCTTCGTCTTATTCCGTACTCCCCTCTCAAGCGGTCAAGCCTAGCTCCCACGGCGATTGAGGCTTGGGTTCTCGCCTTATGGTGCTCCATCAACATATAACAGGGTCATCCAGCACTGAAGTACCACAGTAAATCAAGCCCCACACAACACATTACAGTTAACCGCATTAGTTCAGCTGTCTGTCTAATCGCTGTGAGATCTAGGAACTAATTTGATTGATGAATAACTTTTTACAGCTTTTTCAATATAATAAAAAAAATATGAAGCGCTCTGAACTGTAATTTTGCATGACTTCAATGATGGAGTAGAAGATGTGATAATATTAGTACGTAATCATCATCATCATATTAAAGAGCTTAGTTCTTGGCGGTGGAGCCTCCTCCAATCCTCTCCATTTTCGGCCAACTGGTTAAAGTCTACGCAATGGAACCTACGAGAAAATTCTTGTAAGTACTTGAACATATTACTTCTAGGACAAAAAGACTAGAAGATAAAACGCCATGAATCTTACCTTACCCGGTAGAGTGTTGTTTCCATTAAGTGCTTTCTCCATCAGAATAGAGGCGTATCCTACATTGTCTGATGAAATCAGCTTATTGGTATTGTTCATACTGGTGGGATGTACTGCGAACCAATTAATAACTCCCAGGATTTTGTTTGACGGTGTTATGAAACGAACTTGAGCCAGAGTCTTATCGACGTCATATTCGTACCTAAAATAAAGAAAAAGGTAAAATAATATCCTTATGCCAGGCAATGAAGTGGGGCTGTTGTCTCACCGACATAAAAAATTACTACGTGCTATAGTGGACGAATGCGAGTATGCTCTGAATATACGTATTTAGGGTCATTCATATAACTTATTAATATAGTGAATGTGACTCTGTTGCTGTTTGATTATTCGGTTCACGACCGGGGCTTGTAAACTTGTATATACTAGGATATTTTCAAGACCCGACCAGCACTGGATCGCTATGCTCGCAAGCTTTCCACGCGCGGACAGCGAGTAAGACGCTCCAGCTGCACGGAGTAATTTACGTATACACCTAGGACCATCACAGACTACTCGGCAATTCGTGGGTCATGCGATATATGCTAAATGTAATTGTAATAATTAATTGTACAATATCGTAAATAATGTTTTTGACTGTATAGAGCTAAGTAACAGTCTGTGCTATGCTGTTCCAAGAACTGTCCACAAACTCTGGCCTTCGTTCTCCTCTCACACATATGGTCGACACCCATAATATAAACTCTTTGAACACATAGACTTTCTAAATTCAGATTCCTGGTTCACAAAACACTAACACAACAGTAATTTCATTTCTATTTACTCCTTGATCTTCTTCTTCTTTTACTAACTTTATTTTCCTGCCTTATATAAATGAGTAAATATTTAATATTGAGCCTAGCGATTACCAAAATCCCTTTACGAATATATTTATATTTTAACTCGTGGACAGTGCTGTGGGTTGGATTATTGATTAATATTTTACTTAAGTTGTAATTTTGTATTTAATTTTAATAATGTTGCTGTTTGTTGTTCCAATAAAATAAAATGGGGCGATGCTTGTTTTGTACCGTGTGACTCTGATGTACTATTTGCTAAAATACCTGCTTTTAGAGAATCTTTTGGCGAAATTGACACGATTCAAGATTTATATCTACGTATACTGGTAGGTGCAAGAAATGGCAGATGAGGCTCCAGTTTATTTGAACACTAATCATATTCGCAATAAGAATGTTTATAAGAAGCTATTTTATCTCCCCTGATCAGTAATCCGAGATATTCACCCGACCATGATTACCACGGCAAAACTTACCATCTACATACTCATAGCTGGGCATTAATTCGTTAATGGTTAATTAACGAAGTTAACATTTCGAGTAACGGATTAACTTTTAAGTTAACTTCAAAAATAAATTACGTTAAATTTCCCAAAGTCCGTTAATCGTTAATCCTCCTCAGGCATTCCTCGGGGAACATATTCGCAAATCGCAAATTGGACGTCTTTTCTCCACGGGCAAGGACATACTACAGCCGAAACGAGCCTCGTTTTCAGACGAGAACTTCAACATATTAATGTTCATGAATATTCATATTATGCCAGATCACTAAATTGACAGATAAATTGGACGGGTTAGTATTGTTTCGTCTAAAATGTAAGTCTATGTAGCAATTCGTCTAAATAGCTATTGATTATATTACTATCAAATCGTCTTAAAATTAGTTCGTCTAATTAGTGTTTCGTTCAGAACGCAACTAGTCCATCTTAATAAAATAAATTGTAAACCTATTAATCCAAATGAATGAAAAAACATTGTTTATCAACATTTTTTTTTTGTTTCTAACCTGTTAACTTCCAGAACCAAGAGTTTTTATAAGATGCAATTTTTATCACGTGTTAACGGATTAACGAGTAACTTTAACTTGCGTTAAATTTTCTGAAATGTAACGCTTTAACTTTTAACGAAGTAAACTTTTTCAGTAACTGTTTAGCGATTAACGAAGTTAACTATTTCATTAACGGTGCCAGGTAGTACATACTTACATAGCCCGCTCTTCTGGTGGGTTTCTCAAATATGACGTGGGGGACCTATTGATATTGGCATCGAGGACTTCCGTTTCACTGTACTCCATACGGGCTTTTGTCAGTTTGTTGTGAGCTTTCACTATACTCTGAAATAATATAACACACCAAGTCTGCTTTACAATAGTGTCAAATAACATTATATTCATTAAGGATAGATATTTGTGGTTTTTGATGTCGAGGCTCTGGGGCCATGGGGTCCCGAAGCCTATCGTCTTTATCATGACGGTTGGTAGACGTTTCACGTAATCAAAAGCTGGCCTATAATAATTTAGGGTACCTAACGTATAAGCGTTACCATCCAACAAGGAATTGCAGTCAGCATTTTTGGAACGTTTTTTCTCTCTTCTTTGAATTTAATAGGTAGTTCAGTTTATAATTTTGTGTTAAATATCAGTATTATGAAGAAGCCCGTCGCCTTTATCGAGACCTATCAAAACGGTTGATGGATGTCTCACGAAACCAAAACGCTGGCCTGTATTTTGGGCAACGCATAAGCGTTGTCATACAACGTGGTAATGTGGCCCACGTTTTGGGAACGTTCCCAACTGGCGGTGATTTTGGGACCTATTTACTATTTGTAGTTTTTATCTTTTGTAAATTAAGCTGTATATATATAGATATTATTAGTAAAGTGTAATTCATTTTAATATTATTATGTACCTAAATCATTTATATTACTTTAAATGAAACTTATAAACCAATATTATGTAATAGGTATTTAGTTCACATAATTTAAATAATGACCTATGTTGCATTGTCATTTTTTTACTTATATTGAACAAGGCGTAAAAGATCGCAAAAATTGCTTATACGTTTGAAAACAAAGCAACCAAAGGTCAAATCCTGCAATCAGCACACGTAAGTATTTTGCATATTTATAAACATTATTTATGTCACATTATTATAAATAACGACAAAACTCTTCATTGTTCTTGACGTTTGTAAGACCGAGAATGTATGCACAATTCGCCCAAAGATGCGCAGTCGGGTTCTGTGTCCGTGACCCATACGGGTCCACCCGACTACCTTATGCAGCGGACTATAAAGTTTAAAGGAACTCAAATGTAATCGTCGATAGGGGTGCACGGATCTGCGATCATCTGCCACTCCGCACTCGGAAACGTGGGACCACAAGACCCGCATCCTGCTGCACGCTGGATGCGGGTCTTGTGGTCCCACGTAAGATTGCGGGTACTGTCGGTCAGACGAAGACTCCGGTGCTAGATTGGCCTAGTTGACCTCCAGCGCCGTAAGCAAAAGGCCACGGACGAAACCCAGGGGGAGGGTCTGCCCACATTTAAGGACGCTGGATGGGGAGCGGAGTTGTTCCAGTGGACGAGGCTGTCTCGATCGCCGCCTGCAAGGGTACGCGCGGAGCAGGCGATAGCCTTTTCCCTCGGCCCTGGCTATTGGCGAACGGAAGGATCATAGGGAGTTTTAGTGGGTATCCCGGCAGCAGGCCGCGGCGAGTCTCCACACCACTTCACAATCATCCCCACACAATGAGAAAACCATAAGAGGATTTGGCCTCGTCAAAAAAAATGGTTGTACATATATCAATAATGCGACGGATGCAAATCCGAGGATTCGTATCCATCCGGACTTATTCATCTGTACATTGGTTATCAGAAGAACATAAATTATCTTATACAGACCAAATATATTCAAAACAGAAGAACTAGACTAATAATTCCATTGCGTAGAACTGCATTGTCACAAAAACATATCAATAATAACAATAAAAGTATATAATCGAATACCTGCATCAATAAGAGAATTACCTCTCAAACTTTTTAAAAGAAAATTATTCTCATGGCTGATTGAGATTTTTTTATCGGGTATCAGAATTATTTAGTTACATCAAATGACATGCATTTATTATTATATTTTATTTTTTATTACCAACATGAGCTCATAATTCAATTTAAAGTAATTTATTATTTATAATTTTAAACTTATGGATATACAGTCCACTTTTAAGTGAACTGTATATCCATAGGTCGCTGGTTCATATCCGGCTCGAAGGACCATGTTTAAAACTTATATTTCAGCAGACTGTACTTAGCTGGTGTATGCGCGTACATATATAGAATTAAAACTGCACTTCACTTGGACTATAGTTTGTATTAATTGAATAGCAGATAATATTTCACATCAACAGTTCAATAGCAACTGACTAAAATTATTAGACACATGGTTTTCATTATAAAATATTTAGGCTTCCATACAGCCAGTGTCTATGTCGAATATTGTTTCCTACAATATTCGACAACTAATTATTATTAATAAAGTTGACTTTCATCAAATATAATATAATTGTATTAAACTTTGATACAAAGGTGATCAAATTGTGCAACAAATTACAATAAACTTAAACGACTATTAAATAAAAATATATGATGTTTATAAATCATATTAGGTTTTAAGAAAATTTGTATACCAGTAAATGGCGAAACATGTTCTCACCATATCATAAGACCTTGTTATCCATGTTTCATAGAAACAAATATTTAATTTCATTTCATTTATATATAAACAAGTGGTCGCATTGGATATGGAATCGTGCATATAGATAGGTGTCGTCTGTAAAATACAGTACAGATATTAAGTCTTACTCGATCCAACTTGGCTTTTATTTCACAAATTCGAGCTGTTCACTCGGACCCTCGCCAGTAGCTATCGCTTTAAGGACGTGGTCATTGGCATTAAATACGGGCAGGTGCGAACAAGCCCTTATCCCTTTTATCTATACAGATAAATAAAATTGAAGTGTCTGTTTATAATATCAAATATATATAAATAGCATTATATTGCATATAGCCATATTGTTTATTGTTTATTTAATTTGTTTGGGAAACATACAATAATTAATATTCTTAAATATAAAACACAAAATTAATACATATATCAATCAATATTTCACTAAAAAAATAATTTATATAAAAAAAAATTGGCTCAAATAGTTAATTACAAAAAAATACAATTATACGAAAATTATATAAAATGTCTATTTAATTTACATTAGGTTAGGTCAATATTGAACAAAATCGAAAAAAAATGTCACAATAATTACTAATAAAATAGAGATAAAAAAGGAAAGTATGAAAAAAAATTGTCATTATTCAAAAAATTCTAAGTATTTGGATCATTCTAAATTACAAAATTTTCTAATTTGGGTTTAAATTGATATAAGTTACCTATGAAAGGATCAATACTAGTAAATAGTGCATTGTATTGCTGACAATTATGTTTAAATAGTTACATTCTATCACTATATATACAAGATGTATATGTATATTTGTATATATAGTATAGTTATATATTTATTATTAAAATGTAAGTAATCGTACAATAATTATGTATACCACCATCGCCACTCCTAATCAGCAATATTCTTGCCACGGGTTGTCTGGAAGCGATCGTTTTTAGCGATAAGACCGCCCTTTGTACACAATTAGAATAATACTAGTTCGTAAGTTTTCTGTAATGGTGTACAACAACTTCGTTGTCGGCTGAAAATTTCTGGTGACACGAGTATGGCCAAAATATTTTTATATTTTTTAAGTTTAATAGAAATTCAGCAGACGTAGCCCGCACATATGAGGGGCTGGCCCTCCGCGCGCGACCTATACCCGCATATATGCGGAGTTGGCAGTGCCAGCTGTTAAAGTGTTATATCTATCTATCAAAATAAAAATGTGAAAAAATCAGGGGGAATAATTCGGACCAAGTGATTCCGAAAATATTTTTAGAATTTTTGTATGTCTGTCTGTCTGGCTTCCGGCTAATCTCTGAAACGGATGGCCCGATTTTGACGGGACTTTCACTGG
Organism: Dendrolimus houi; assembly: GCA_039645545.1. Lineage (NCBI taxonomy): Eukaryota > Metazoa > Arthropoda > Insecta > Lepidoptera > Lasiocampidae > Dendrolimus > Dendrolimus houi. Next base: position 20,810,902 of record CM077128.1, on the reverse strand, counting down.
CAGATAGCTGATGTTATAAAGAGTAACTTAGGCTATTTTATTGTAGGGTTAGTGTTTTATAAAACTTAATTGAAATTTCATAAGTGACTGCCATTTTAAAAGAGCTCAACGACTTGATCGATATAAAGTAGGTGACAGATGTATGAGCAAGTACGCGTGTTTACGGCTCGATTTGCTTCTGAAATTTTTAATATTTACGGTGACAAACAAGACAAAAAATCTCACCGACCCGTATCTAGGGGTATTCGCACGTCTATTACCTCCATTAAAGTGTGTCTTGTAAATATCCATAATTGTGAAATAAGCCTTGACTTACTGATATTTCAAAAAAAGACGAATTTACATGTGGTGCAATTTTAAATGTTCGTCTTGAAATATTGTGCTCTCAAAAGTTATTTAGTTAGAAGAGATATAATACACAATCGGCTATGGATCTAGAAGAATGCTGCTACTTCACGTGTCAAATCGTGAGAAGAAGCTTACTATGTGGCTGATCGACTGCCCATTGCATTGAGTTATATGTACTACGTACGTATATTATATCTCAATGGGATTTGATTCGCTTTCTACTAAAGACCAAAAAGGTGAGCTTTGCTTCAGGACCTAGTTGTGACATATTCGAGACCACAAAGGTAATATTTTTTTAAGTTTTCACGACTATTACACATAATAAAACTACATTTTAACAGTTTTAAGAGCGATATTTTGTTTGATTATTATTCCGACGTTTTGATTACTTTTCAGTAGCCGTGAACACGGAAGACAAAGATGTCAAATGTCAATGAGGAATTAAAGTTATTTTTTAGCCTACGCCCAACTTGTTCATTTTAATTAATCAATTAACATTTTTGTTTATGGTTTATGAGAACTTAATCTATTTACCACCGTTTCGCAGCGTTTCTCATTGACACTTCATATATTTGTCTGCTGTGATCACAGCTACCGAAAAGTGGCTAAAACGTCAGAATAAAAATCAAGTAAAATACCGCGATTGAAACCGTTAAAACGTAGTTTTATTACACATAGATAATTCTAACCAAGTTGTATTAAGGTTCTATGACAATGGAGTCTCCAAGTCTCTACGCCTAAGCGTAAAGCTCCTTTTGGCTTGTATTTTTATTTTTTATTTATATGTTTGCTTTTACAAAACTGTTAGTTCGCCTGATGTTAAGTGATCCCCGTCGCTCATGGACTGCAACACCACAGGAGCCGATGCGTTGCCTACCTCGTTGAGACTTCAAGTGTCTTCTATATGCCGCATCCATGGCGACTATGGGACTCCCTTAGTTACGAGACATGGACACTGATTGCAAGATTGGTCTACAGACTGCACATCGCTCAATGAGCTAAGAAACGGAATTTGTCTTGTGGATTATATCCGAAATGAAGATATGCGTTAGAGAACTAAGCTAACCGACACGGATCACAATATTAGCAAGCCGAAGTGGTAGTGGGATGATCGAGTCAATTATAGGAACAATAGCCGATGGAACTACTCTTGGAATCATAGTTTAGCAAACGTAGTATAGCACGCCCTTTAGCCCGGTGGACAGGCGACTTCTACAGGATTAGGATGCGGGCTGGATGAAGCCGTCTCAACTTTTTTTGTGAGCGCGTCATGCTTGCGAAGGAGGAGGCGGAGCGGGAGCGTGACCGCACAACACTGTTCTCCTCCCGCGAAAGGAGGACGCGTCGGCGCTGGAGGGCCAGCCAGGACCTTCGGCCACCGTAAGCGGGCGGCGCGGGTGGGGCCTCTTGGGGTATAGAGTTTCTCACTCACCTGCGCATGCCGTCGAGATGGGGGCACGAGTATTCCTCCCACGGGAGGAGAGGTGAGCTAGGTCATATACCTGTATCCCTGGCATAAGGCGAAGGACGGAATACCCAGGGGTTTTAATGGGTATCCCTAACCGGGGAGTGGCAATAGCATGACACCAGTTCTGACTGGGCATGCTAGTGCCACCCCTGATCTGGCGAATCCCACACACGGGTCGCGAATTATCCCCCCAGGCTTCTGTGCCTGTCGCGGCTCTTAGTCCTCAAACGGATTTACCCTAGCTACAAAAAAAAGGTGGCTGAATGAAGATAGAAAGAAAAGAGTTAAGCTAGGATATGCCGTGCAAACTTAGGAAGGTTCCCGTAACTGGAGCATCACACATTTTTAATTTAATCAAAGAGAAGATGGGACGCCCCTTACTATGGGACGCAACTTGTGTTGTTACTTTGGCGGCTTCCCATCTCCCAGTCACAGCCGTGACAGCCGGGGCTGCTGCCGCACACAAGGAGGCCCTGAATTGCCGGAAATATGTGTTCATTGGTAATGGGTACATATTTATGGCTTTCGGGGTTGAAACCTTGGGGCCATGGAGGCCTGAAGCTCATCACCTGTATTGAGATCTCTCAACGCGTCTAATTGAGGTCTCGCGTGACCAAAAGGTTGGCTTGCACCTAAGGTAACGCATCAGCGTAGCCATCCAACGTGGAAATGCGGCCAGCATTTTGGGCACACTCCCCCCGCCGACAGCGACCTGGACTCTATTTTTTACTTATAGATTGTTATTTTGTAAGTATAGTTATATTTATATTATAATAGGTTGGGAAAAGGTCTTTTCGCATATAATATGTATGAACTTGTAATAAGATCTCTTTGGCTATACCATTTGTATCTGGCTGGTTTTGGTATCATTAAAAAGTTTTAATTTTAAAGAAGACAATTCCAAATTCGATTTAGGAAAATGTGTGATTTTCATTTGTTTTTCTTATTGTTAAAATGAGTGAATCTAATGAAGAAATTCGATACATTTTAAAATTTTACTACAAAAAGGTAAAAATGCAACGACCTAATGCAGTATCTGTGAGAGTAACGCAAATTTGGTTTAAGCGTTTTCAGTCCGGAAATTTTGATATCAAAGATGCACGTCGCTCTGGTCGCCCTGTTACGGACAAAATTGATGCCATTTTTCAAAAAGTGGAGCAAGATCGGCATATTAGTAGTTACGATGTAGCTGGAGAACTGGGAATCGACCACAAAACGGTTTTGGTGCATTTGAAAAAAACTGGGTACACAAAAAAGCTCAATATTTGGGTGCCTCATGAGCTCACTGAAAGAAACCTAATGAACCGTGTACTCATTTGTGATTCTTTATTACGACGTAATGAAACCGAACCATTTTTGAAGAAGCTGATAACTGGTGATGGAAAGTGGATCACGTACGACAAGAACGTGCGAAAAAGATCGTGGTCAAAGGCCGATCAGGCTTCACAGACTGTGGCGAAACACGGGTTAACTCACAACAAGGTGATGCTGTGTGTATGGTGGGATTGTAAGGGCATTATTCATTATGAGCTGTTACGCCAGGCAGGACCATCGATTCTGAACTGTACTGCAAACAACTGATGAGATTAAAGCAAAAAGTTGAGAGAAAGCGGCCGGAATTAATCAACAGAAGGTGTGTGGTTTTTCACCGCGATAACGCTAGACCTCACACATCTTTAGCCAGTCAGCAAAAATTACGAGAGTTTGGCTGGGAGGTGTTAATGCATCCGCCGTATAGTCCTGACCTTGCACCTTCAGATTTTCACCTGTTTCGGTCTCTGCAGAATTCCTTAGGCAGTGTCAGGTTAACATCACGAGAGGACTGCCAAAACCACTTGTTGCAGTTTTTTGATCAGAAGGCCCAAAATTTTTATAGCAATGGGATCACGTCCCTACCTACAAGATGGCAAAAAGTTATCCAACAAAATGGCACCTAGATACTTTAGTCAAATGTAAATAAACTTTATAAAAAAACCTTTTGAATTTTTATATAAAATGTGATGAATCTTTTTCCCCAACCTTATAGTTTAATTTATATTAATTTACTTAGTAAATATATATGTTTTATGTTTGTATCGTATTATTTATCAAAGAATATTCGTGCACGGGCTCTTGTACAAACAAAACATTTACCTTAGAAATTCCAATGACATAAGCCATATAAGTTTCTTTGACGAAGCCCAGGATTGGAAGATCGAAGAGGAAGTCCATCAGAAAGCCTCCCGGCGTAGAATGGGTATGAGTTCCGCTTATTATCACGTTATTCTCATTGTAGATAGCGCCGTATTGTTTCTGTAGACGCTTTATTACCTGGAAGTATTAAACACAGTCCAAATATTTACAGCGCACAACTTTTACGGAATGTCACAGGATAGACTAGGCGTGTTGCTGGGGAGTCTTCTCTTACAGCCCCGCCTCGGGTCTCCAAACCGCTAGGATTAATTCACTCAGGCTTCATATCACCCGGTGCCCATTATCAATTGGTCCAAAATTATAGCGCTTTGGCTAGCATCTTTAGATTGAACCCCCTCTCGTAACAATAGTCTAGCTAAGGTAATGTCCCTTAGGGAACTCCCTCGAGCAGATTGCACCCGGGCTCGCCCAAAATCCTCCAGCAAAGCTGTAAGGTCTTCAGACCAACAGTACAAAATCAAGTCCCCCTGTACCTGTACCTGTACCCCCTAAAAGACATTAAATCAATAAAAAAGAACATTACACACTCTACCATGTATTTGACACACACACACGCATATATACTCTATTGTTTATTGTTGCCTTGGCGAAATCTGTGATTATAGAAGTATAGTCTTTGACAACAAATTATTATGGTCGAATTTCAACCACGGGCGGTCGCCCGTGGTCGAAATGTCGAAATGTAGTGGTCACTAGTAATGTTAATTACATGTGAACTAAGACTATTTATGAGTGAACAATAATTGTGCGTGTTAATTCAGTCTTGTCTCACCTCCCGTCTGACTCCATGACCCATCATAGCAGCATCAACTGACACGAAAACAAATCTCTGGTGATCGTCGCCGCTATCTTCTTCGAAGACGAACGCTCTCGCAAACTGGCGCAAGTGAATGCCGTGCCCGGTTTGTTCGAAGTTCGCATAGCCCATCTGGAAAGGAGAAAAACACAAATCAAATTCCAAATACAGACCCTTGTTGGCCTTGTTATATTACAGCCGATTCTTATATATCCATTCATTTATCCTACTACTACTGATTACAATGAAACATAATACCTTTTTTCTTAGTCAAGTTATAACTCATTACAAATTACTGTTACAACTCTATAGAAATAATGTCAATTTTAATGTATATATAGTTAAATTACCCATGATGGGTCTTAATAATTAACAATTAAAGCATGGTGGGCACTGAAAATCAGCGCTATGCTGGAGGAAATTCCAGCACAGCTTTATGCTGAGTTGCCTACCTCATTTGCTGGAAATGCGATGTAAATACATACAATATCTTAAAAATAAGTATACAAAGAATTTGTCTTTGTATTGTCGATTTCCAATCAAATATTTTTTTTCTATAAGAAAAATGCAGAGTAACCACTCTTCAAGTGCCTGCAAAGCTCAGATCATATAAACGATATACCTTTAGGTTAAACTTTAGCTTAGTGGTTGTTGGAGAGGGAATTAATTATTGAATTAATAAATAAATAAAGGTTTTTTGTATTATAATGTATTATTGTGAATGACTTTTCTAATGTGACATGTTACTATATTTAAAATATTAAATTAAAAACTAAAAACAAATAAAACCTGTTTTGTTGTGAACAAATTCCCCCCCAGCAAGAAAATTTACATATATATCGTTGAAAATATTAATTAAGTTACATACATTAAAATTAGACTTAAACAAATTGAAACAGAAACAAATAAAATAACATCGTCTGACAAATTAATAATAAAAAATTTAAAACAAATTCATATGACATAGTTAAATAAAAACATTGAAACCAAATATTAAATAAAATCATTAAAATTAACAATCATAACTTAATCCTTAACAAATTAATAGATAAATTAAATGAAATAATCATTCAATCATCTAAAGGTAGAACAACTATTTTGGATATTGCCCTAGTCTGAACCTTGCCATCAGCTGTTTTAACGTCAACAGTTCTTGACTTTATTGTCCGGTGCTACATATATTTTACAAATTCTAGCCAGTGGCCAATAAAGAGGTGAAGTATTTATATTTGACAATAAAACAACCATTCCTTCCTTTAAATTAGGATACTCCTTCTGCCATTTAGTTCTTTTATTTAAGAACACGAGATAATCTTTAACCCAAGCCTTCCAAAAATGCTGACGCACTTGTTCGCAACACCGCCAAAATCTTAAACGATTTGATGGAACTTCAGCTACACTACACTAGACTGAGGATATGTGTTCAGTGATGTTCCTATTAGAAAATGACCAGGAGTCAAAACAGAAAGATCAGTAGAATCTTGTACTATAGGTGTTATAGACCTGGAATTTAATATCCCTTCTACCTCAGTAACAATTGTTGAAAATTGTTCATAAGTGTACACTTTGGTTCCTATTACTCTTTTAAAATGAAATTTGGCAGATTTAACCGCTGCCTCCCATAGCCCGCCATGATTAGGGCTGTAAACTGGAATGTAATGAAACTGAATGCCTCTTATGGCTGTATAATCAATAACACTATTTAGAAATTCATTAGTATTTAACATCTTGTATAAATTTTTAAGCTGATTATCAGCTGACTTAAAAGTCTTAGCGTTGTCACAATAAATGTCAGAAGGTAAGCCTCTACGAGCAGTAAATCTTTTAAGAACAGCTAAGAAAGTTTCTGAAGTCATGTCGGAAGCTACCTCCATATGCACAGCTTTAGAAGCGAAACAAACAAATAATATAACGTAACCCTTACTGATAATGCTGCGCCTTAAATATGATTGCCTTACATAGAATGGCCCACAATAATCTATTCCCACCTTTTCAAAAGGACGAGAAGGAGTAGTTCTTTCCTTTGGAAGTGAACCCGTAAGTTGTGTTGAACAATCCGCTCTTAGTCTATGACATACAATACATTTATGAATAACATTTTTAATTTCTCGGACTGCGTTAATAATATAATATCGTTGTGACAAGCTGGATAATACGACCTTAATACCTCCGTGCATCAACAGTAAATGTTCATTTTGAATTATTAATCGTGTAATATTACACTTTTTAGGTAGAATGATAGGAAATTTACTTGCAAAAGAAATATTAGAATTTTGTAATCGCCCACCAACTCGTAATAATCCATCATTATCAAGAAAAGGATGCAACGACCGTGTATAACTATTATTTTCAAGAATAAGCTCATTATTAATAAGTTGAAAATGAAAATATTTTTTTTGTACAACTCTTATTATAATGTGTAAAGCTTGCTTAAGCTCATTTGCAGTCAAATTATCAGTGATTATGGAACGACCTCTACATTTATTAATAAAACGCAACACATATCCCGTTATACGCTACATTTTCGATAATTTAGAAAATTTTGTGAAAAATGGCATTATCTCTTTCTCTTCTAGATTTATAAGTACCTGCTAAACATCCCCATCATTATTACATAATAATGGTAATTCTATTTCATTAACATAAAAATTATAGTCACTGCTATCCTTTAGATAATCCGGTCCATTCCACCACATACTGTGATTATTTAAGTCGATAGGATTACAACCCCTAAATAAAATATCGGCTGGATTAAAAATAGTAGGTGTATATAACCAAGATGTTAAGTCTGTCAATTTTCCGATTTCTTTAACTCTATTGCCCATATAAGCAGGCAACTTCATTGGAACTGAATTCAACCAACTAAGCACTATCTTAGAATCACAAAATAAACTTGTCTTCTTGAAATGAGGTATTATTGTATGAATTTTATGTATAACTTTAGCTAATAGTAAAGCTCCGTTTAACTCTAACTTCGGTATGGTCAATTTAGAACCTAATGGAAACCTAACTTTTTTTTTTTTTTTTTTTTTTTTTTTTTTAACATGGGGAAATGCATTACCGCACCATCAGCCGCGCCGGGGAAGTCGCGGCCGGTGTGTGGGGCTCCCCCGGCGCCGGTTAATCAATACGACCGACGCCGGGTATACCCACTAAAACCCCATGGGAGCCTCCTACCGCCTGGGTGCCGGGTCGCGGTATTTAAACCCGAGGTATTACCCGCTTCCCGGCGGCGGTGGGCCGCCCCGCTAACGTGGGGCGGCCTCTCCTGTGTGCGAGCCGGGGAGGTGAGTTTCCCCGGCTCTGAGAGGGTCGCGCGGCTGCCTCTCGCGCCCTCCCGCGGCATTGGTGCGGGCGGAGGCCTGTCAGGTCCCCGAGGCCTCGACGCCCGCTGCCACCTGCCCGTGGCTTTGTTTGCCACGGGCGTTACTCCTGGCCGCTGGGCGCGGCGGCTGGTTGAGGTTCAGCTGTCGCGGCCGCGGCCTTGTCCGGCGCCGTCCGGCTGGCCTGGACCTTTCTCCTGGTGGGCTTCTTGGCCCCGCAGGGTCTTGGAGCCCATCTGGTGATCGGCTGGCCTGCCCGCGGCAGCGCACAGAGAACAGTGCGGCTTCGCGGTGCAGGGGCCGGTCACCAGATGCCCGGTCTGTCCGCAGCGGTAACACATACCGCTGCGGTCCACCTCGGAGGTGCATACCGCCGCCACGTGACCAGTCTCGTGGCAGCGGTAGCACCGCTGGGCCCTGTGGGGCAAGGCCTTCACAAGCGCGGAAGACCAGCCCACCAGGAGTTTCGTCTCAGGGAGGAGCAGCTTCTTGGCGGCCGCCACCGGGCAGGCCACCACTGTCTGGCCCATCCCGTCTGGACCGGGACGGACCTTTGACGCCTTGACGCCCCCGACGGGGCAACCGGTGGTCCGCGCGATGGCAGCGGCCACATCCTCTCCATGTACGTGGTCGTCCAGGCCCGAGACGCGAAGACACACAGTCTTCTCGGGCCTGGAGACACGCACGTCTTCGGGGTAGAGGACGGTCCTTAGCTGTTCGGCGAGGGCGTTCGCCTGGGGGGCGCTGTCGGCACCAGGTACCAGCAGCATACGCGCCCCCGTGCGTGCCCTCTTCAGCCGAAGACCTCCCTCTATCCCGAGGTCGGCCAGCCGGATGTTGGCTTTTGCCTTGGAGAAGAGGCTCGCGTAGGTCACCCCTCTGTCCGCCGCGCCCGGCTGTAGGGTCAGCACGACAGCGGCGGACTTTGGGGGACGCAATCGCGGAGCCCTCTTCTCCTTGGCAGTTTCCCTCTTTTTGGCTGGAGGGGAGGTGGGGAGGCTGCGAGGTTTGCTCCTGCGCCTTCTTGCCCCTTCCTCTCCCTCGGCCTCCTCTAGTCCCCCGCGGCCTCGCGCTTGGAGCAGCGTCAGCGGCGGGGGGCACGACCGGTGCGGCACTGGCCGACGGTGTTTTACCCTTACGGGTCCGCCTCCTGTTCACCGTCGTCCAGCCCTCTCCGGCCACAGTCGGAGGAGGTGGGGGCGCCGAACAGGCGGGCGGTGGTGGGGTGGACGTCACCACCGCTGTCTCCGTGCTTGCCCTTTGAGAGGGCAGCGGGGAATTCCGCAGTCGGGATCCCCAGAACACCGGGGGAGCTCAGCTGGGGCCTGGGCCTAGCTTGAGGAGCGGGGCTCGGGGGTAGTACCGGGCGCAACCGCTCCTCCATGGCCGCGAACCGACTCTCCATGAGGAGGGTCAGCCTGTCCAGGTTCGCGGCCATCGTCGCCTCTATATTTGGCGGTGGTGCTGGCGGCGCGGCTTCTGCGCGCGGCCGCATGAGCTCCGCCTGGAGGCTCCTCAGCTCGCTTCGGAGGTCAGCGACTTCTGCCTCCATGCGGCTATTCGCCGCACGGAGCAGGGCGACCTCCTGGGTGGCGGTGCGAGCGAGGAGCTCCTCCGAAGCCTCCTGAATGGAGGCCACTGACTCTCTCAGGGCCTTCTGGAGGGTCCCCTTTAGGCCCTTCGAGACCTTCGCGACGCCAGCTACCACCGCCAAGGATTCGGCGATCTGCCGCTGGAGGCCCTCCGCATGGTTGGTGTGAGCGTCGGGAGGGGCCTGGCCCACAAGGGGAGTTCCGGCTCTTGGCCTGGTCACCCTTGTGGTCGCCATCGTTTGGGCCCTCTCCGCGATCTGGGCCTCCATTTGCGCCTGTTTCGTGGCTGCTAGGCCCACGTACTCCCCCGTTGTGGGAGGGCGGCCTCTGCCCCGCTTGGCGTCCGGCGCTTTAGCAGCTACCGGAGCCTCGGGCGGGGGCTTAGGAGGAGGAGGCGCTATCCCCTCCTCATCGGATGTCGTGAGTGGGGATAGGTCGTCGTCCTCTATGTCGTCTAGAGCCAGGAACTGTCTCAAGCGCGTGTTGCGGGAGGCAGCCTGGCTCTTGCTCGTCCCCTCCGGTCCTTTGGGGGCCGGGGCCTTTGGTGGGGCCTGAGCAGGGGCGGCGGTCCCGTGCTCGACCCTGAATGGGCCGGACGGGGGCAAGTCTGCTATATCAAGCCTCTCCAGCCGCACTGTGCAGGAGCTGGCTTGGCTGGAAAGGCTTGGCGCTTCTACCGGCGGAGAGATCGCCGCCAGGAGGCCAGGAGCCTGGCTCTTGCTCTTCCCCTCCGGCGCTTTGACGACCGGGGCCTTTGGTGGGGCCTGGACAGGGGGAGCCGACATGTCCTCGTCTCCGGATAGATCGGACGAGGAGAATGAGACGTCGTCTGTGTCAAGGGGCTGCGACCGCGTGGTGCGGAGCCACCTTGACTGCTCTGGGTTCCTCGACCGGCGACGAGATCGCCGAGAGGAACCGAGAGTAAAAGGATTTTTCTCCGCCCTTCGCGGGCCCTTTCGTGTTGAGTAGTTTTGGTGGGCCCTTCTCGGGCCCCTCTCCTTCATCTACTCCGCCCTTCGCAGGCACTACGTCTTTGGATGTGTTTTTGTTATTGAATGCCATTTTTGTTCCCACGAGTCGTAACGATTTAAAAAGAAAAAACAGGGTGTGGTCCGCAGTAATGACCGGGTTTGCCCCCCCGGCCTCAAAACAGATCGCCCTGCGCCGCAGCTTAAGTGTAGGGGATTTTTTATTGAGGTGCTCATCCTCTTGGGCCAGCCACTGAAGGCAAGCCCCGCGGTCCCGTGTGGCCGCGAGACGTGACCACGACACCACACGGGATAACGCTCGGCGGTAGCGCCCATCACTGGGCCCGCCGCCACTGTCTACGTCGTTGGGGCGCACGGGGCAGAACCGTGCGGCCCTCTCCTGGCAACGGCGCCAGCGGAGCAAGGTGCGTCGACGCTGGGCCGGTGCCCGCCGCTTCTCCACGAAGACCGGTGAAGCGGCGTTCTCCTGACGTCGGAAGGGAGGGGTGTTTGAGAAGGAACAAGTTTGAGAGGAAGGGTAGGAATACAGGGATTTGGAGTGGATAGGTGGGACACCACTGTCACGGAGTGAAGGGGGGATGTGACAGTGGCCGCTAGGGGCCCCGGGGACGCATCCCCTTGTACCGCTGCCCGGACGGAGACGTGTCCAGGGCGGTACCCCCTGGGGGAATGGAAACCTAACCTAACCTAACCTGTTGGAACTCCACTTATGCAATTCAAAGCTTCCTAATTTTAAAAGAGCTATCAATTCATTTTTTTAATGAAATTGCCTTTTCTATACTGTTGGTACCACAAATAATATCATCTATGTACGAACTGTTAAGAATCGCATCACTAGCTAACTTATATGAATCTTGTTATCTAATGGCTAATTCTACTAAGCACCTTGTGGCTAGAAAAGCTGAACTAGTTAACCCATAAGTTATAGTTTGTAACTGTAAGTATTTGCTCCTTGTTATTTTCGCGCCAAAATATATTTTGTAATTTCCTATCTTTAGGATGAACCATTATTTGTCTATACATGTGTCTAATATCACACATTAAAATATACTTGTATGTGCGAAGTCCTATTAAAATGTCAAATAAAGATTTTTGTACAACTGGCCCGTTGCATAATATTTCATTTAAACTTAAACCTTTATTAGTTCGAGCACTGCCATCAAAGACGACTCGTAATTTATTTGTTAATCTGTCCATACGAATAACAGCATGGTGAGGAATAAAATATAAAGGTTGGTCACATGATTTTAAGCTTTTAACGTCTATAAATTTTGCGTGCCCCAATTCTAGATATTCCTTAATAAAATCAACGCATAAAGAATAATACAATGGGTCCTTTGCAAAACGTTTTTCTAAAGAATAAAACCTCTGTAATGCAATGCAAAAAGATTGAAATGTGTCAATTTCACTAATGTCAATCTTTGTTGGAAGACTAACCTCAAATCTGTCATTACACAACTTGACTGTATCCTTAAAAACCTTTTCACTATTCTCATGCTCTGGCAAGGATTCAAAAAAAATCTCTGGTACCTTCTCAGTCTCCCAAAACCTTTTGAGGAGCTCTGAATTTTCAATGTGTTCAACATTTTGCATAACAATTGACGAATTAGAATGCATTGGAAAACTACCTGACACTACATAGCCTTAACGAGTATTGATCAAAATCGGTTCATTTACACCCATGTCTATTTTCCCATCCTTAATTATTTTGAAAAATATGTCGGCTGCTAACAGAAATGAAATTTCAGCTGAAATATTGCATTCATTATCGGATAAAGTTATATTTTTTGGTATATTTAAATTATTCAAACTAAAATCATTTTGTGGCAAGTTGACTGTAATACTGTCTATAATCGAACAAGTAACATTCATACTGAAGTTTTCTGTTAACGAATGCATAGTTAAATTCATCCCTTTATTAATGGTATTAAAATTATTAACTAATCCTATAATCTTTTTATGGATAGAAAATGTTGGCAATCTTAATTTATCTGCCAAACTAGTGCTCCAAAAAGACGTTTGGCTGCCATTATCAAGTAATGCACGTACCTCAATTTTATTATTAAAAGAGTCTGATATGATTATCTTAACTGTGGGAAGAAGTACATTTGAATGCTGATCTTTACAAGCAATCAAATTAATTTGATTTTGCCTTTCACAATCTGTAAGAGAATCCAAATGAATTAACGTGTTGTGATCTTTGGACTTACATTTAGCACAGTTAAAATTATACCTACAAACCTTGTTTGTGTGTAGCCTCAAGCATATTTTGCATAAGCTTTTCCCATCAATATACCTATTCCTTTCTTCAATAGACATTAATAAAAACGTGGGACATTTAAAAAGAAAATGATTTTGTGAACATAGATTGCAATTATTGTTTTTACTATGACCTAGACTAGACCTATTGGATTCTTGAGCGCCCGCTAAGTTAACATAATAGTTCCTGGAACTTGATGATGTAGGACTTGACTCTAACGCCAATGCTCTATTATCGAGAAAATCTAAAATGTCATCCACAGATGGCAAAATGTTTATGTCTCTATTGGTATGAAATAGCCTAACTGTCCAAGGGTCAAGTTTACGCGTAATTAGGCTTATTAACATAGAATCCCAATACTCTACCTTTTGGTTTAAATTCTTAAGAGCTGAAAGCTGTTGCCTAAAGCTAGCAGTGAAATCTCTCAGCTGTTGTGCAGTACCTTTGCTGATGGAAGACAAGTCGAATAAAGTACAAATATGGTTGTTCACTAATAAAAATAAATTGTTATACCTTTTGTTCAAAAGATCTAATGAATTATTGTATGACTCGTCAGTAAGTGGGAGATTGTCTATAATTTTAAGTGGTTCACCCTTCAAATACCTTTTTAGATAATATAATTTTTGTACATTTTGTAGTTTATTGTCCTTGTGTATAACTGAAAGAAATAAATCTATGAAAGGTTTGAATGAATTGAGGTCCTTGCCGTCGAACGTTGGAATCTCAATCGCAGGCAGCTTTATGTCGTACGCAGGCTGAAGATTTTGTGAACAGCTCTTAGCAGAAATTGCAGCATCCTTCGTCATATGAGCCTCGATCATTGACATCACACTCCAAATTCTTTCGGTCAAATCTTCGTCCTCGTCGATATTCATGTATTCCATTTGTTCTAGAATATGCTCGTATTTTTCATGTACTTTTATTAAAGATTGCTTACGGACTTTTAGCTCATTGATATGTAAATCCTAATTAATAATAAATTAGTTCCTGATTGCAAGTATTTTTCAACAAGGGTAATAGTTCTTTTGCATCGAGCTCTTGCGACTCGCAACTTCTTGCCTTCTTCGCCCTCCATTGTTTGCGTATATATATGTATTTGAATATGTAATATTATTATATTTATAAATTGTATGTATTATGACTGTATACATTTGTATTAGACTGAATTACCGTGGTTTCGGCACCATTTTGTTGGAGAGGGAATGAATTATTGAATTAATAAATAAATAAAGGTTTTTTTGTATTATAATGTATTATCGTGAATGACTTTTCTAATGTGACAAATTACTATATTTAAAATATTAAATTAAAAACTAAAAACAAACAAAACCTTTTTTGTTGTGAACAGTGGTCCCTGATTCTAAGTAGTGGGGGGAGGGGGGGGCGAGGGAGGGAGGAATTATTCTTCCTTCTGCAACCCCCACATCTAAGAGACATATAGTTCTTAATATTCATTTTTTTCGTTTGAAGTCTAACCTGACCTAGGTCACCATTCTAGTCACTGGTCGCAACTTTAAAGCCCACAAGCCAAGCGAGCGTGACATGGCAGCGGTCAGCGAGTGTCACAACCGATTCGTAACTATTGTAGCAATATATAAGTAAAAAAAAACTATTTTAGTATACAAAAATCAATAAACTAATTCAAAACTTGTTTACTAAACGCAAATACAGTGTTAGTGTTTATATATTAAGCGTAAGTGTATGCCTAAACACAAATCACACTTTGTTATCAATCAAAGTAATATAACCTTGTTTATCTAACGTAGTTTTGTCTTTCCCATTATTCATTGAAACCTTGTTTGTGGACCCTAAAAACTTGTTTCCTAACCCAAATAACAGGTCTAGTGGCTATATATAAGGCGTATGTATACCCCTAAACTCAAATTACCCTTAATCTCATGCCACTCTGGGTCAAAGCGCACCCTGCATTGGCAAATTGTTGGCATTATACATACATTCAACATTTCACAAAATTATGTCAAAGTAAAACCAGTGCATTACAAACATTTATCATAATAAATTGCCAACATACCGTTTGCCAACTTTGATCACAATATAGCGGCATAGCCAGGCCATATCATCTATGTATAGAGTGTATACAACGAATTGACAAATACATTAGAATCTCACTAATCCAGCACTATTAAAGACCAGAGGGTGCCGGATTATTGGAATGTTCGGATTATTGGGTTACATAGAAAATTCATAATAAATAAAATAAGGCATTTCATAAAGAGAATATAATATATTTGTATTATTGTTCTAAACGATTTTTTTTTTTTTAACTGGCACCTATCTCACAACTAATTACATAGTTTTAAAATAGTCCTTATTTAAGGTCTGATTTTGTGCAACTTGCACGTGATAAGATTTGAGGTTAGACTGCTCCATAGATAATACTATATGAGGTATCGGTCTATTGGAATGCCGGATTAGTGAGATTTTACTGTAAAATGTTAAAGTAACAGACCAATGCATGACAAACATTTGTCAAAATAAATTGACAGTTACCAACATTGGTCACAATTTAGTGGCATAGCTAGACCAAACGATTCATCATCATTACACCACGAAAGCATCTAATGTCAATGGCATACGGATATGACGGTTCATTTAATATGTGATGTTAGGCCACAATCAACAATGATAAAATAAATATTTGTATAATTTGCTCTGTCATCTAACTTAGTTTATTGACATTGCTGTGTATATCGTTAAATCCAAAAATAGGGGAGTGGAATGTCAAATCAACTAAGATGCTTCTTATTATATTCCAAAACGTTACATCTGCATTGTCTTTACTAGCGATGGGTAACTAATCGAAATTCCAAAAACTTAGCCATCCGGCTATTGCTGGTACATTAGCCGGCTACAAACCAGCTGATATCTATTTGGCTAATGAGTGCTGTCAGCCGACGCCTGATAGAGCAGCCGTAAGCTTGTCAGTTATCGATTTTATTCGACAACTATTAGCCAGCTGGAGAGTTGATGGTGCAGCCTGACAGCTAAGTTGGAAAGTTGTCATTGTCGGTTTTAATTGGCAACCATTGCCATTTGGCGAAGTGGTTGACGACTTACCTGTGGCTATTTTCCTTTATTTTTTTATATTTTATAAACCTAGACAATTAATATGTATCCATCTTAATTGTCTAGGTTTAAGTTTATGGTGAACAATAAAGAGTTTTCATTGATTCACTCTTTCATTAATTCTCATTTGGTGGACAACCGCAATTAGCTGGCTTTATTTACTTTACTCTTATGGTTATAGACTACAAACTATCGAGTGTTATACACCAAATAAACAGGGTCCCGATGCTTCTAATCTTGCACTATCGTCTCAATCGTAGGTTTGCCTGATTTCGGTATTCTGGTAATCCAATGGCATGCCTGTGGCACGCTTCTCTATCTTTGTAAATATTGATAACACAAAAGACGCGATATATAAGTATAAGTTTTTAATATTCATTTCAATTAACATACCATTTAATGGTAACACGAATTTTTTCTACTATTATTTCGCCACGATGATATCGAGAAGATATTGTGGATTTAGTAGAATACGACATTAGACACTACCGCAATAGAATCGTCGTCGACATAACGAACGACGTGCGTGCAGTTTCGGGGTCATCTGGAAGGCAAGGCTAAACTTGCCTCAAAGAAACTTGGTGTGCTAAACCGGTCTAAGCAGTATTTCACCCCGCGGCAAAGACTTGTGATTTACAAAGCACAAATTAGGCCGCATATGGAATACTGCTCACACTTATGGGCTGGAGCACCCGCTTACCAGACTGACCCACTGGACTCCATCCAGTGTCACGCTGTTCGTATAGTCGACGATCCCATACTAACAGGCGGTTTAGAATTGTTTAGCCTTCGGAGAGACTTTGCGTATTCTACCACCTGTACAACGGAGAGTGCTCCGAGGAACTGTTTGATTTTGTGCCAACGCCTCACTTTTACAACCGCACCGGTCGCCATCGACAGGATGTACACCCCTATCTCTTGGAGCTGCCACGCTCAACTACGGAACAGTTCTCTAGAACGTTTATTCTGCGTACAACAATGATCTGGAGAGAGCTTCCCGCCGAGGTTTTCCCTCTGCGCTACGACATGGATTCGTTTAAGAAGAGCGTTATAATTTCTTAGACGCCGGCAACGCGTTGGCAACGCCCCTGGTGTTGCAAACGGCCATGGGTGACGGTAACCACCTTCCTGGGCCGTCCGCCTGTTTGCCTGCATCAGGAAATATTAAAAAAATACTTTGAATATCTTCGCAACACCCAGATGTCATAAAAGCAATAGGCCCCAGGTTGATTCCAACCGTGTTGGGCATTTAAATAAACAAGATTGCTTTGAATGAAAAAATTGACAAACAAACATGTTGGTTGATATCGGGGTCAAGGTGGTTAAGCTATTTATATAGTTACGAGCTCTCTGTTATGATCTTTTCGATCCATTACATACTTTAAAATAATATTTATACAACCGAGCCATGAGATAAATGTCCGCCGAAATTAGAAAAAAAATCTAGCAAAAATAAAAATATTTTTTACAACATCTTTTCATTCTCTTTTGCTTTTAGAGACTCTTGAAGTCGGTTTCTTCTCTATATAATAATATCATAATCAATAACTCTTTATTGTGCAGCAATACAAAAAAAGAACTTACAGACTAAAACTATGTCTCATATGCACAAAGGGCGGTCTTATCGCCAAAAAGCGATCTCTTCCAGACAACGCCAGGAATGAATTGAGAATATAATGATGAATATAATACAGTACAATTTCTTACATTCTACTAATAAATATATAAATGCAGTATATGCGGATGTTATATATATTAAATATATATATATATATATACTTAATATACATAACATACAAATACATATCTACAAAAATATATAAAGCTTTATAGATAAATATATATTGTACATACATTTAAATATCATCAATTTTTTTATTTTATTCACTTCTAAATTACGTATATGGCATCCCTAGTAAGGAATCTTCTAGAATGCGGAAACTCATTTTACACGTTCGTGCTTGAGTTCCGTTATACTCCTTCCTAGTCCTAATCCAGTGCAGCACGTTTTTGATTATAATTTGATAATTACTCGTTTTTGGAGGGTTATAAACCTAACAGTAGTTGTATCACTACACATGTTCTATTTGGTGCATTTTTCCTGTTATTCGGAACCCTAAATCCAATAACAATTTGTACGGAACTATCTCGAAGCTGTACTGACTCCAACGCAAAAAGAATGATTAAATCGGTTCAAAAACAATAATGTTATGGACGAACCTTAGATCATACAAATGTCTAGATAACGCATGAATTGTACAAAAATGGCCGTAAAAAAGTGCACTTGCTCCCCACGCATGTTATTGTCGTTTGGACTACTTTTCTGGTTAGAGCAATCGCAAAAAAAATAATTATGCCGTCCTGCGCTATTAAAATGTGTCGGAACTATTTTAAAAGAGGACAGGATTAGGATAATATGTCACTTCATAGGTAAATTTAACACTTTTCTCGTGATTTCTTTATGAAAACATGAAATTTAATTTCGATAAATCGAATTGATTGATGTTGTCAGGTGATAAATGCGAGTTAGTTTCTAAAATTTGGGGAAATTTTGTTATTGTTTTTGAAGTGAAAATTCTTTATAATCGTGACTCGGTGAAACGAAAAAGCGACACTAAAAAGAGATAAACATATAAATCTATACATGTTATACCTCAATGCTTTTTTCATTACAGGGCAGAGTAACATTTTAAACTTAATGTATAATAATCATCTTCTGTGCCTTCTTGGCCCCGGCGAACGAGATTGCCCGAGCCTCGAATTATTTATTTATTAAAAAGAGGGTTTACACATTTGCTTATTGTCTACTACACTTCATCTTATAATTACACACAGTACATTACATAGAATAGTTACATAAAAAACGTGTGCTTCTCGGGACGCCCGACAGAAGTGATAACTGAAACTAATCTAAGTTGAACTATTTAATATTGAAAATGTTTAACTTGAGAAAAGTGTAGGTTGTTACATAAATTTTATGTATATAGTGCGTGGATTAGAGTGAGAGAAGAGGAGCCTGCCTACCGCTGCCGTATGCGTAAGGGAAAGGAAAGCCAGGCAGATGTAACGCGTTACGTAACGAAGCGGTTTACCCTCCCATAAGAAGTTATCACTTCAAAAGAAGTGAGTTAGCGTGATGATATATAGCCTATACCTTGTTCGATAAATGGGCTATCTAACACTAAAAGAATTTTTCAAATCAGACCAGTAGTTCCTGAGATTGGCGCATTCAAGCAAACAAACAAACTCTTCAGCTTTATAAATATTAGTATGTTTTAAATTAATTTATTACTCTAAAGGTTGGTCGATACTGGATAAACATATATTGAAAGTCCTCGATCATTTTCAGTTTCGTAGATTTCATGAAATTGTAAAGGAGCTAATTATATTATGCTTTTAATAATAAGGCTGGTGTGCATAGACACTAAATCGACGGTAATTTTTTTTATGTTTGCTTGCAGGCAAACTGACTGACGGTGCACTTGGTGGAAGGTGGCTGCCGTACTAAGGGAGCGGACGCGTTGCCTATCCCGTTGAAACTAAGTATATGTTTACGCCCTTTTTGAAGAGCCCCATATTGTAGCGCTCTGGGAAAATCACGGGAAGGAGTTTATTCCATAACTCGCACACATATGCCATGAAAGAGCTTGCGCTCCATGCAGCAGAGGACTTCCAAGTATCTAGTAAATGTGAATGAACTCCCAATCGCTGGCAAGTGGTGAGATGATAGAATGGCGACGTAGGCACCAAATCAAATAGTTCATCAGAGCACTCCCGTTGTACAGACGGTAGAACACGCTTAGAGCGCCGACGTCCCTTCTACGGCTGTGAGACTGTAAACCGTCTGTAATTTCGGGATCGTCGACAATCAGGACCGTTCGGCGCTGCAAAGAGTTAAAATAAAAAAATCGCTAAAAGTATATGCCTAAACAGCGATTATTTTATTTTAACCGTCAATTAAATGTCTATGCACACCAGCCTTTTTTGTATAGCTGGCGTACAGCGGACAGGCTGTCGGCCCACCTGATGGAAAGCGGTTACCGTCGCCTATGGACGTTTGCAACACAAGAGATGTTACCAACGCGCTACCGGCCCCGAAGAAATTTTATGACACCCTTTTCTAAAAAACTCCATATCGTAGCGTTGTGGGAAACCTCGGCTCGAAGCTCATTCCAAATCCCCGCGGTACACAAGAGAAAAATTCTACAAAACCGGTGCGTACATGAGCGAAGAGGCTCGAGGAAGTGGGGATGAACTCCCAACCGATGGCGAGCGGTACGAAGGTAAAAAGAGGACGAAAGCACCATTTTAAACAGTTCCTCGGAACACTCCGCGCTGTACAGTCGGTAGAATACGCAAAGAGACGCGAAGTCTCTCCTATGGACAAGCGTACCTAAACCGTCTGTGAGTATGTGATCATCAACAACGCGAAGCCTAAGATGTTTTGATTGAAAGTTTTAATCGAAATAAAAACAAGAATGTTTTGACGGCGCTAACTATGATTACTGAGTGTCTTACGAGTTACGTTTTTTAGTTAACAATTGTCTATACTTAAGTAGTAATCTTCCATGTCAATTGTCTTACAATCCTGGATTGAGATCTATCTTTTCTTTAAACTTCTCCCAATTATTTCGGGTCGGCATTTAAACTAAACTAAACTAAACGTTATGAACATAAATAACTACATTATAATGACTATATCATAATTAGAAATACCTATTTAAATCGACATTAACAATTCTGAATCTGTTCTTTGTATTGCCCGAGTTGTTGAAAGTGGCGCTGTCTTCCTAGCTAGGTTATAAAATAACCTGTGTTAAGGAGAAACAGCATACTAGACTCCGATAGGATGAAACTATATGCATTATACGTCGTTTCATTCCATACTCCTCTATTCTAGCATACATCCCCTGTCACTTGTTTCATCCATGTTGTTTTTAGTCTGCCTTTACATTAAAGTATCCGTCAATCTTTCATTTTAACATTTTAACCGTGCAAAATGAAGAAGCAAATAAAGACACGAAGAAGTGAGAACCCCGAATCCATTGCAAATATTTCAGGCGTAACCGGGATAACCCCGGTGACTAGTATAATAATGAATTATCTGAAGCACACTTTTACGCGTGTATAGATAGAATAGCCAATTCATGAACGAATAGTGGTTTTCATCAAAAAACAAAAGCGTAAGAATTATGATTCAACAAACGTTAACCAATGATTCACGACGATTATGTTAATTGATGATACTTAGAGCGTTATTACATACGTAGATTGCTACACTCAGAGTTATAATGGTCCATTAATCTTAATAGCTATTGAATTTTACCTCTAGAATTCTGTAGCCATTTTAACAAAAAATGGAGCCCTTATGGTTTATGTCCTTCATATACAGTCCTTTTTCCTCGGAAACTACTAGATCCGTATTTGTTTACACTTGTTGAATTTGAACATACCACTAGGTCCATATTAATAAATTTAACACGGTGCAATCTGTAGATTACCTACACTAAGAAATAGTAATTTGTTAAGACGGCTTAAAGTGGGAAAATTTTATGATAAAACTGAAAATAAATTGTTTCTGGGGAACTAACATTTTATAACTTCTTCTGTGGTTGAGCGGGCTAAGTCTTAGCCGGCCGAATTCGCTGGAACGCAAAGGTTCCGGGTTCAATACCTGATATGGTAAATTTTGGAAACGAACTTTCTGCTATTTACTATGGTCTGGGTATCTACATACGGCCCCAGAGTGGTCCGTTGTATATCACCCACAACACAATCGTGACTTAATTAGCTTGGGCATATACAATGTGTTTGTTTGTCTGCCGATTATTATTTATTTATTAGAAAAACAAAAATCATATAGGAAATATTACCAAAAATGTTACCAGAAAAATTCGGGAATTAGATATCGGTACCTACTACAAATTTTTTTATAATGGAAATTATATAAATATCTCAAGTGTGTGTTATTCAATATTAACCATAAAGTTAAATACTTATTTTGGATGTGAAAAGAAAAATAGTACAGATTATTTACACAAGTGATATTGCATCAAGCTGAACTAAATGCATGTTAATTTAAACTTTATTTTCCAGTACTTACAAATGCAATTTCAGCTGGAGGCCCTGTGACGTCAGTGATCCCAACGCCAACGCGCAGCGCGTGCGCAGCGGTCACGCAGGCGAACAGACACGCAAGCAACATGGCCGCCTGAAAGGGTAAATGACATTGAAAATACGGTTGGTGTATTTCCGGGCGCATTACCGCATTGTACGTTTAATATAATATAATTATGGTTAGATCAATCTCTCAAGCAGTTTAGACAACGTTCACTGTAAAGTACAGTCGACTCCCGATAATTTGACACTGAAGGGACCAGAGAAAAATTTCAAGTTACCACAATAGGAAGGGAAGAAAAAATCAAGTGAACAATAGTTCGACCAAAATTCGTGAATTATTGTTTTTTTGTTGTGAAAAGATATCTGCAATTTTCTGTTACAGAAATGTCAGTCAGTCTACAATGAACTTTCGATAGTGGTGAGGGCTGAGTAAAAATAGTGACTTGTGTCGATTCTGAGGGCGTAGAAGAGTAGGGTAGCTTCAAATTATGGAGAGTAGGAAACCCCAAACTTCAAACTATTGCATGTTGGCAGGCAAGATACGAGCAATCCGAGCAGCAATAATACAATTTCCTGCGGCCGGGCGGCCTCTCGTAAGAGGCGACTTAACAACCCACAGCCAGGTGGTAATGCTTTTACCCATCTGGATAGCTACCACACCTAGTCTAAAATGCCGCCATAATAACCTTGAGTTGTGTTCCGGCATTAGTGGACAGGTTCCAGTCTCCCTTTAGACAGCGGCAGCACATTGCTAGCACCTTTGGTGTTACAGTTGTCCCTAGACGATGGTAAGCCGCTTTCCATTAAGTGGACTGTCTGCTGAACTCACGCAATAAAAAATATGGTTATTATATTATTATGTAGGTACGCACAAGATACTGTTTTACTCAAGTAGAACAGTTTCCACGGTA
This sequence comes from Dendrolimus houi, assembly GCA_039645545.1. NCBI lineage: Eukaryota > Metazoa > Arthropoda > Insecta > Lepidoptera > Lasiocampidae > Dendrolimus > Dendrolimus houi. The sequence goes on along the minus strand of CM077128.1, from coordinate 20,787,815 downwards.
TAAGCTAAGTTTACGCTAACATAACCACATGTAAAAGATAGGTAAGTACGTAGCAGTAGTATCAAGACAAGTGGGACTGAGCACTTTTCCATGACGGAGGCGATAATTCGTTTCGTATACTTTATTGACTGGTATTTTAAAGCCCTTTTAAAGAAAACAAAAACAACTTTTACTAAATCTAGGCGCTGTAGTTGTTTTATAATCAATGACGCATGTTAACGTGAATGCCCAAAGCTTTTATGCGAGTTATTAACGATTCATATTACTGGCTGAAAAATTGTAAGGAAGAAGACTAAATTGGTATGGGCATGTAATGAGGAGGGAAGAAAGTCACGTGACAAAAATAATGTTATACTGAAAGATTGACGAGTACAAAAAAGTAGACAAAAAATAAGGATGGATTGTGTGAAGGATGACATGATGCATTTGTAGTGTGAAAGAGGACATATATCAGAATAGAGGAATATGGAACCAAAAGACATATTGTGCCGACCCCAAATAATTGAAAGAGGTATGTAAAAGAAAAGAAAGAAATTATCTATTCTGAAATGTATTTTTCGTTTCTCATATTCTGAAAGTACGCTTGGAATTGCCTAATCACAAGGATGAAAACAGCACTTTTCGTCCCTGAGAAACGATTCTCATTGCTGAAAAATTAGAAAACTATGTGAACCATAGATAATACATGCTACTTATATCCCAACTTTTTTTACAGCCACTGTTAAATTGTAATAAAAAATATCAACAATTTTGTAACATCATTTTATACTTATAAATTACTTTTCATTAATTCATTAATTATTATTTAATTTAAATAAATTTGAGCTAAAAATTTACTATCATCGATGACAAAAAAATACTGGCTGGTAAAATGCCACAGAAAAAGAAAATTACTTGACGTCTTGTATGTGACGTATTAAATGATTTCATCAAATTTAAATATGGATTTAACGCCTGATTTCATTAGAGAAGTAGTTGATTGTTTAACTAATCAGTTTTTATTTACTTTCCTCATATTCGAAAATATTGAAAAGCAGAATGTTAACCTCGGGTGATAGGCCTATTTAGGCATGAAATAGTATGGTGCAACAGCGTAGCGAGGGCGGTAATAGTTCGAGTGCATAAATATGTCACTTTCACCTCTCGTGTAACAATCTACTATTGTTTTATCACAGGATATGACATGTAAAACACAGGTGTGAATGTATTATGACGTGAGGAACGCAATACCTATATGTAACTGTTTAAGATGTGAAACACGTCCGTCCAGTTGACATTGAAACTGCCCTCTTCCGTGCGACGTGGTTTGTGTTCGGAAGATATGCATCTACTTTAGGAAGCTGGGACCTTTACTGATTTATATTTCTCATGGCGTAGGGAAGGTAAGCTAAGACAAGACTCATTTGACGGTAAGAAGCTGTTATGAAAAATCAGCTGCCTAGATACTTCTGGAATGCAATCTACTGGGTGAAGTATCTGGATGGACCAGGTCCCCAATTCTGCTACTACAGCATCGTCAGAATAACCGACGACTGGCGTTATAATGTCTTGTTTTATACGAAAACAACCATTACGACGCCAGTGGTCGACCATTGTGACCATATTGTGTAAGAGCAGAATTGAGGCCCAGATAATCATCGCAATCGGGAGGTTAGCAGGAAGGTTAATTAAAAAGTTCCTGGAGGACTTGAGTTAGCCAGAATAGGCTATGTATGAGCCTCGCACCCAATAAAATCATATCAATAATCGAATTACGAAAATCCTTGTAGTATGTAAACGCAAGCATATTTTGTATGGGGTATTGTTTTATACTGAAATCAATGCACAACAATTTGGTCAATCAAGGTCATTGAACGAGGACCATGGCACTTTAGAATAGAATATTAAAAAAGATAGAGTAGCGTGCTACGGGAATGTCAATGAAATTAACAGAATACCGAAATCAGGCCAACGTACCATTAAAACGATACTGTCCGACGATTTTGATGAGATAGTAATAGCAGATAGAGCCCCAGGATGCTAGATAACAATGCGTATAACAATACCATACTTTTTGTCAATATTCTTTATCTTAATATTGTTACGAGTTACGGGACTCGAATTAAAATGCCGTTGGAATTATTATAGATTTTATTAGAACTATACAAACATGTGTAACACAGGTACAAATATAGCCGAATACAACAAGTCCAAACGTAATGCAGAAGGTCGTAATTCAATAAAACGCGCAAACTCCGTCACTATTAGATTCCCGATTGTAGTACACACGTCTCGCTTTGATCGTGGTTCTTGCTCGACTGCTTCCTCCCTCAATCAGGCCATCGTTTTATACTGCACAAATGCAATGTGCCCGTATCGTGGTCAACATAATCCAAAACACCTGGCTAATGAGTCGGCCGCAAGTGGCCATATAAACGGTACGGGTAGTTGAGCACATCTTTTCTAGTCCTGAAGAGTTTATGACCTATGTTAATTGGGACCATAATTATATTATTTAAGTAGACATGTAACATTCTCATGTAACAGTCTACATTAAGTAGACATGTAGACATGTAGTCTTCTCGCTACTTTAAGGAGATGTGGTAAAAAAGTCCTCAGCAACATTTAGCTAAAATTCTTTTAGTTTACTTGTATGTCTAGTATCTTCCTATATACTGTTACGTGCGAACGGTTGTCCGCACTTGAGATTGAAGGAAACAACAGTTTTTTTTTAACTAAACGCTTTTATTAACTTACACAGCTGTACGTGATTCTTCTCCGCAGGGTTGTCCCTACACGCACAAGTAACGACGCACTGTCCCGACACTCCCGACGTTAAAATGTCTCACTCACAATACCGTCGCCGATATTGCATACACCGTCTCCTGTTGCTGCGGTGCTCACCTACGAATTTACCGCGCGTAGCTCGCTTTCTCTCCTTTTAAACTATGCTAAACTCTTCCTTCACTCAACTTCCTACTAAACTTTTCACTGAACTCTTCACTAAACCCGCCACTGTCTTCTACTAAACACTTCTTCCAACTCTCTAAACTTGTCACTATCTTCTATTAAATTTCTCTTCCAAATCTCTAGTATCGCACTTGTCGCTTCGATGTCTTCAACTGAACTCCATGGTAGGCGCGCCTTACGCTGCTTATATACCCGGAATAATCTTATCTAATTTTATCCGTGCAGGAACGGAGAAAGAATACAATTTCCTGCGGCCGGGCGGCCTGTCGTAAGAGGCGACTTAACAACCCACAGCCAGGTGGCAGGGCATTTGCCTGACTGGATGGCTACCACCCCTAGTGTAAAGTATGCCGCCATAACAACCTTGAGTTGTGTTCCGGCATTAATGACCAGGTTCCAGTCTCCCTTAAAAGAACAGCAGCGCATTTGTAGCACCTTTGGTGTTGCAAATGTCCATAGGCGATGGTAACCGCTTTCCATTATGTGGGCCGTCTGCCTGTCTACTGAATTTCTGCAATAAAAAAATAAAAAATCTTCTGGAATCCATAACATAACATCTGTCTATCTCTGTCTTTTCCTTCCTGAACCTATTCTATTCTAGAATTTCGATCTTCTTTCGTTATTATTTTGTTCATCATCTATCATCATCTATATGTTTTGAGACCGGATTACGCTGCCATAAATTTCTACCCTTGATCGCCACGATATAGTATGTACCTCTCGATTGTGACAGCGTTTTATTGTGTTAAAATAAGTATATCATTGCCATCAAAACGATTGACCTATCATAAATTGAGGTAGATGTCCATTTACCTATTAGGCCGATGACCTTCCTACTTTGTATGGAAACTAGTTCTAGTCTTATTAAGGTAACAAGCTCATAGAAGGACACAGTAGGTTTACATGATTGATGTAATCCCAAACGTTTTATTTATGAAACAGTAGATAAAATTATATTTTGATAAGATTAAAATTAACTTCAGTAGCTTTAGAGATGCAAGAATAATTCGTGGCAAGTAACAAAGTTTGAAAGACTTGAAAAGAAACTTACATAATTAAAAGATTTAACTAAAATTTTACTCGAGTTAGAAAACGTTTGTTTCAATGGAGAATTCCTTCAGCCGGGTGGCCCCATTATAAGAGGCAACAAAAAAACCCACAGGCAGGTGGTAGGGCATTCGCCCGTCTGGGTGGCCACCACCCCAGGGCGCAATTCTGCTATTACTATCTCGTCAAAATCGCCAAACACTGTCGTGCCAATCGTAGGTTTGCCTGACTTCGGTATTCTGTTAATTCTAATGCCGTATCCGTGGCACACCACTCTATCTTTATAAATATGTGTTTATAAGCGAAAACCCGTGAAATAAATGTTTAAAATTTTGGTAGCTTATCAATATTTATTTCGACTAACGCCATTTTTCTATTATTATTCCGTCGCGACGATATCGAGAAGATATTGTGGTTTTTTTTTGTTTATTGCAGGAGTTCAGCGGACAGGCAGACGGCCCACTTGATGGAAAGCGGTTACCACCGTCTATGGCCATTTGCAACACCAAAGGTGCCACAAATGCGCTGCTGCTCTCTTAATACTCTCGACCAGAGGTGGTGACCATCCAGTCGGGCAAATGCCCTACCACCTGTCTGTGGGTTGTTTTGTCGCCTCTTGCGACAGGCCGCCCGGCCGCAGGAAATTGTATTCTTTCTCCGTTCCTGCATGGAAAAAACAGTTTGTCTGCTGATCTCTAACAAAAAAATATAAGAATCAAATTAAACCGACTTTTAAAGCCATTAAGTCTTCGTTCGAAAGTAATAACAGATTTTTAAATATCGATATAGGAAACATTAGTTCGCTTAATTAGGTTAGTTGTTTTATTTATTAAATAAACAGTCCGCTATTCAATAATTTTAAAACCTACGCGTAACTATTCAAACGCTGAAGTAAGCTTTCTAGTTTATGAATGTAACTGGATAACTACAGTTGTTAGCCTGTACGTTATACTTAAATATGGAGCTATCTTGCTCCCATCCTTCCCTAACGTAGTCAGGGACCTTGTTTTTCTTATATTATAATAGGTTGGGGAAAAAGTCTATTCGCATATAGTATGTATGAACTTGTAATAAGATCTCTTTGGCTATACCATTTGTATCTGGCTGGTTTTGGTATAATTACAAAGTTTTAATTTTAAAGAAGACAATTCCAAATTCAAATTAGGAAAATGTGTGATTTTCATTTGTTTTTCTTATTGTTGAAATGAGTGAATCTAATGAAGAAATTCGATACATTTTAAAATTTTACTACAGAAAAGGTAAAAATGAAACACAAGCCGCGAAAAAAATTTGTGATGTTTATGGACCTAATGCAGTATCTGTGAGAGTAGCACAAATTTGGTTTAAGCGTTTTCAATCCGGAAATTTTGATATCAAAGATGCACGTCGCTCTGGTCGCCCTGTTACGGACAAAATTGATGCCATTTTTGAAAAAGTGGAGCAAGATCGGCATATTAGTAGTTACAATGTAGTTGAAGGACTGGGAATTGACCACAAAACGGTTTTGGCGCATTTGAAAAAAGCTGGGTACACAAAAAAGCTCGATATTTGGGTGCCTCATGAGCTGACTGAAAGAAACCTAATGAACCGTGTACTCATGATAATGAAACCGAACCATTTTTGAAGAAGCTGATAACTGGTGATGAAAAGTGGATCATGTACGACAAGAACATGCGAAAAAGATCGTGGTCAAAGGCCGGTCAGGCTTCACAGACTGTGGCGAAACCCGGGTTAACTCGTAACAAGGTGATGGTGTGTGTATGGTGGGATTGGAAGGGCATTATTCATTATGAGCTGTTAACGCCAGGCAGGACCATCGATTCTGAACTGTACTGCGAACAACTGATGAGATTAAATCGGCCGGAATTTATCAACAGAAGGGGTGTGGTTTTTCACCATGATAACGCTAGACCTCACACATCTTTAGCCGCTCAGCAAAAATTACGAGAGTTTGGCTGGGAGGTGTTAATGCATCCGCTGTATAGTCTTGACCTTGCACCTTCAGATTTTCACCTGTTTCGGTCTCTGCAGAATTCCTTAACATCACGAGAGGACTGCCAAAACCACTTGTCGCAGTTTTTTGATCAGAAGCCCTAAAAATTTTAGAGCAATGGGATCACGTCCCTACCTACAAGATGGCAAAAAGTTATCCAACAAAATGGCACCTCCATACTTTAGTCAAATGTAAATAAACTTTATAAAAAAACCTTTTGAATTTTTATATAAAATGCGAAGAAACTTTTTCCCCAACCTAATATATGTGTATCTTAATATTTATTTACTTAATTCTATTATTTTTATACTTATTAACTATCTAAATTATAATTGTATAACATTTAAATATTTTGACTTTGACCTTCAATTAATATAGCGACACACCTGCGGAACGTTCCGCGTGGAAAGTTCGGCCACATCGGCGCTAATCAGTACGCGGTGGAAATTCTGCTGATGTGTCATAGGGCTAGGCTATTTGAAAACATTACGAGCGTATTTAGCCGAACTTTCCGCGGGTGTGTCATTGGCAAGGACATATCACTGGTCATTAGTAGTATTTTGGTTGTATACAGCGCTATTTTTATGTTATACTGCTCCATCTGGCATAATGTTATTGACTGCTGTTTACAGCGTTAAAAATAACACAGTTAATGATTAACTACATTAATGGGTATGATACGTTATATTTAACATCATCGACGAACAATTATTTAGTACAGAATATAGATAAATAATATACCTGAACTTCAGATGGGCTAATACTCGACGGTCGTGGCAGTTGCAACGCTGTCATGTTGTAAGTGCACCTTTACTGTAGGCAAGTTGTGAAACTCGTTTACCATCCCAGCTATGCACGTGTTAAGATTTGAAATTTATTAAATAGATGTTTTACTTTGAGTTAGATATGTCTATTAAAATCAGATAAGACCACAAAGTTCTCGTCGACATTATGTATTTGATAAGAAATGATAAACTACCTACGCTAATAATAAATCAGAATAAAAGATGTAAGTAATGTCATTACGTCGCTGTTTCTTCCAACAAAGTCTTTTTCTTTCTTTTCTTTATCTAATAATACAATAATAATCTTATACACTTAACTGTCATACTCTTATCCAGTACCAGCCGTCACAACAATTATTGGTTGATGATATTTGACAGAGCTTCGCTCTGTTGGACACCCAGACACAGAATGAATCATGTTAGGCAATTTCACCCCATAATATTGTTACGAGCTACAGGACTCGAATTAAAATGCCGTTGGAATTAGTGTAGAATTTATTAGAACTGTACAAGCACGTATAAAACAGGTACAAATATAACTGGATACAACCAGTACAAACTGCACGATTAAATAAGACGCGCAAAGTCCGTCACTATATCGCTTATCGAATGTACGTCTTGCTCGTATCACAATCCTCGCTAGACGGCCCCGCCCCTGCGTTCGGGCATTGTTTTATACCGCACGGTACAATATGTCTCATCGCGTGCAACCGATTTCCCGGAATCACACCTGACCACTGCCTACCGGAGCAGATTACAATGCACAATAGGCGGCTTTTCTAATTACAAATATTAAATACAAAGAAAACAAAAGAAGTGCAAATGCGGGCGGTAATAAAACTTGGGGTTTATGACCGCAAGTGTTCATTCGCATTTGTTGTTGTGCTTCGTGGAATTTTGGCTAAGTCGTAACAATTTTATCAAACCAACAACACCGGGAGAACACGTATTCACAGTTTAGCTATCTTATAACGTAAACTTACCTATTACAAAGGTTATCAAAAATCCTACAAACACTTATGAACTACATAGAAGAATATAATACTGCCACATAAATACGACCTAGTTTTTGTTAAGGTAAAATAAACAACTTATTAAACCTACTCCATAAATCAAATGTAGGTATTCTTAAAAAAAAACTAAGTACATTTACAATAGTTTAACGTCTATTCTCTGTACTCTAAACAACATAATGTATGTTAGCACGGCAAATATATAACACTAATATTAAATATTTAGCTTATGCCCGCGGCTTCGCTCGCGTTTATGTTATCCCACGGGAACAGTACATTTTTCCGCGATGTACTATTCCAGACTGTAATATAACTCTGTGCCAATTTCATCCCGACCCTCTCAGCCGTTCTGGCATGATCGAGTGATAAACATTCATCCAAATTTTTAGTACATAGATTTTTTTTATTATTGCATAAGTTTAGAAGACAGGCAGACGGCCCACTTGATGGAAAGCGGTTACCATCGCCTATGGACATTTGCAACACCAAAAAGGTGCTACAAACGCGCTGCTGTTCGTTTAAGGGAGACTGGAACCTGGACACTAATGCCGGAACACAACTCAAGGTTATGGCGGCGTACTCTAGACCAGGGGTGGTAGCCATCCAGTCGGGCAAACACCCTACCACCTGGCTGTGGGTTGTTTTGTCGCCTCTTATTGTATCCTTTCTCCGTTCCTGCACGGATAAAGATATGTAGCATATATTAAGTCCCGCTGTATACGAAATACCGATGACATTTCAAATGTTTTTTTAAATACAAATTTCTGGTCGTCACTTTATTTTACTCCGATTTTACATTTACATCTGTCATACATTGCACTTCCTTACATATAATCTATAAGTAGCCCACCCAGGCTGTTTAGAAAATATTTCTTATCTATAATAATATAAAATTGTAATTGTGTAGTCTTTTGTTTTTCAGACTTTTTGTGTTTGTCTGTTTGTTCGGGATTCAGGTAAAAACTGCTGAGCGGATTTCTATGCGGTTTTCACTGATCGATAGCAAGTTCCCGGACTTAAATCTTCAGCACTTTATATCCCGGAAATCCCCCGGTTTTTTTTGGCAGCGGCTTAAACTGATTAAGTTGAAAAAATCTGATTCTGATGCGATATTATCACTGATCGATAGCAAAATCTGTGTATATCCTGGGCATTACTTATCTCGATACTTATTTCTATGGAAATCTTCATAATTCATGTATTTTATCCTAAAATAATCCATTGCCCTGCTAGAAATACCCTTTGATTTTAAATATTAGCAAAATATCTCAAATCTTTGTTACCTGTCCAATGTGGACGAAGATAACCCATTGTTTTAAACTTTAGCTATAGTTAATTTACATGGATGTACTATTTAAATTATTAAATTTAGTGAACAATAAAGAGTTTTCACTCTATCTATTTTCTAAACCCTGCAAATAATCAAAATAAAACACAATCAAAAAAATCAGGATATAAGTAATATCTGTTGTAATGCTTAAAATTTTTATACAAATCTCTTAATTTTCACAAGTACCACCAACAAAAGAATATTTTATAGTGAATATATTACAAAATAACGTATTTTAGAATAACCAGAAATATACTTGAACTGAGAATTCAGGGTTGTTTTCATTTTAAGCACAGTTGTACAAATTTAACCAGTTGTTTAACTTGACAATGTGACAACGATCTTAAATTTAGGGCTGTCACCATTAGCCTAGTATTAACACTGTCACTTTATTATATGTCTATTGATTGGCGCCATTTTGGCGCTGATAGTCAAGGCGGTGTGTGCGAGAATCCCAGTGAACTAAAATATTTTTTTTCGTTTTATCATCGCATAGGTTCGCATTTGAGAGCTATTGCACATACCCCCTGTTACGTTGCGTTTCATCCACCAATTTATTGATGTATGATTTAGCACAGTTAAACACTATGCTCAACACATAAGGTGATGCTATGTAAATACAGATAATAGGTATCGCTGTTAGAGCTGCCGATAAGATTGGGCATTTGTCTAAATCGTCAAAAGTGACCAATATCATAAACGTGTAAATATAATATTTAATATTGATTATAATACTGGTGTGAACATTACCTACAGTTAAACGATAAGGTTTCTGTATATATAATCTATGTTAAATTTGGAATAATGAAGAAATGAATATACTGCAAGAGTACAACAACTCGTCGTCTTATTTTGTACTCCTCCCCTCTCGTGCGATTGAGCCATGGGCTCTCGCCTAGTGGTGCTTCACCAACATACAACAGGGGTCATCCACCGCCGAAGCACCACACTATATTAACCCCTACACCCCCTAGACAAGTGACATTAGCGTTAAATGAATAGAATAGAAAATGTATGGAAAATTCATTACATACATACATTTACATTCTATTCGTTTAGAGCTAATGCCACTTGTCTAGGAGGGCTGATGTTAAGTACCGATGCGATCTAGGATGGAGTCATAGGCGTATAAAGAATGGGGATCGGGTGGGCCGTGCCCACCCCAGGATGTTTAGTTTCCGATTCGAAATTCTAGGCTGGATACCCAAGAAACTTCACACAAAAATCTTTGAAATCAAATAATTATATACAGTGTAGTGGAACACTTACAAGGCAATAGATGGCTCTGTGCAATAATTGAGGTCGCAAACGTTTCTCGAAACGTACAATGAATGTATACAAATTTTCAACAATAACAAATGGGCCTAGGCCTGCGAAGAACAGCACTGGTCTCGCTGGAAGATCTGCCTTTGAGATGGAGGAGCATTCCATCTCGCTCCTCCACCTAGTCAGGGCGTTCCTAAAACAGTATACTTAGTTCTTATTGCATTGCATACTTATACAGTATCTATATTCCGTTTAGTTACTATTGAATACACAACGTACTAAGCTGAAGTACAATTGAATACTGCGGTACAACGCGAAGCGACTTGGGAAATGCATGCCATTGAATCCGTACCATTCGATTCATGTTTTGACATAACCTTCGTAAGTTAAATGTCAAAATACGAAATAAAAGCTTCCGATTTGTCATCGTTACGATACGCCAATGGATGGACTACGCGTACCTAGTAGATATAATTATATCTATTAACTCGTGATTTGAAGAGCACTGGTTAAATATGAATCGGGTAACACTGACTCCGACAAATTGTTACTCAATGACGCGCCAGGGCGGCAGCGGTGCGCAAAAGAAAGCCACATGTTTGTAGTTACTAGTTACAGAGATTGTCACAAGTGACCCTTCAAATTGACATAAAAATATACTTGCTATTCATATTCGCCATGCAGAAGCCAGTACAGAAGGCCTAAAGCAGCCGCTATTGCAAATCTGTATGACGAACTTGATATGTATAAAAATAAATAAAGTGAAACTTTATGGTATGTCTTACGACTACCAGTATTTCCAGGTGCGTGCAAATTTCACTAAGCGGTCCTCCAAAAACCATTAAGCCCTCAAAAGTAAAATTAGAGGATAGGTTAAAGCATGTCACATTCATACACGTAGGCATACACTTTGCCAGATTGTTTGTTTTAAATGTCAAACGAAACAAATCACAACTCATGTGTTTTATACGGAATTTGGACAACCCTTAAAGGTAAATTCATACATAAATACATATATAAGCAATTATCACTAGTATGTCAGTAACATGCATAAAAGTGACTGTCAAAGTGCTTTTGCAATGTGGCCTTTGACGCATTTGTTTTCAGTTTTTAAATTACCTTCTTCTTTATATTTAGGTTTCCAACTTGCTAAACCTGGGTTTACATTTAATGAAAATTAACCGGTCAAGTGCATTCGGATCATATGTGGTGACGTAGTGGCGACCACAGACTTTAGGATACTATCATGTGTTATATTTAAATAAGTAGGTTTTTAATACAATAAAATTATGAACTAGTCTGCCTTAAACTACACTATAAAATAAAATAAGAAACTCAATAATAAAAATTATTATAAACATGTTATACTATGTTTTGCAATAATATAGATATATTTATAGTGTTAAATTTACAGTGATTTTTTATTCGAAATTCATAAAGTTAAAGACAATATTCTGCACGAAACATACTTAAATTCCAGTTCAGCCCCTGCCATCAATTTACGTTAGGAAATAGTACTAGGTATGCTACATGTCACTAGTATCGATTTATCGTCATAGGTATTATTTTTATTCATTTAGGTTTATGGTTTGGCAGCTAGGCCTTTAAGCCAGATCTTAGATTACCTATGTATAGCTCAACTGAACTGTAGGTTATCAACTGACGCCATTCAACGGAGTTCTTGTCACAACACGAAATGCCACATTTGACTATACAGTTTACATTTCTCACAAAAACACAATTATTACTCAAAATCTATCAATATCCTACAACTACTGTTCATTTTATAGTAATTTTACACATTTTTAGAAAATAAAACTGCACCGCACGTCATCTCCTTTCAGTTCCCGCCAAAAACTCCATCATCATTAACCATAGAATAACATAATATTCAGAGACAAGGTAAATTATGTTGAGTTCTAACACACAGTTTAAATATGAAATTAAAAAATAAATAATAAAGAATTTCAATTGTTAAAACAATTTAAAAAAGAATATTTCAAACAATAAAACGCCAAAAAGCGAAGGACGTGAATACTCTATGAAGCCATTATTATTATTATCTATTACCTTATACTTACCTCTTACCTATTTGGTACCTACACCTACTCTACAGTTAGGTAGAATAGAATACTTTATTGTTAAACTGTGTTAATAAAGCTTGTATAACTACAATGAAGAATCAATAGTTCGCCGGAGGAGAGCGTATAATAATAACATTTGTTACGTAATTATAATTATAAATTATGTCATGACTTGATAAATCACAATAATTGTTATTAATTTTTTATACAAGTTAATTTTTTTATAGAATATGCCAATGATATAGAATTTAATCATTTGCAACATAATTTACATTATATATTCTGATAATATAATTTAATTAATTTCCTGAATTTTAATATTATGTATTTACAGATGAACGTATCGACGTTCATTTTTACCGATAATATTTCACATGACATATTCTTATTGACGAATATGTCATGTGATATATTTTATCGGTCTTACTCATATTGAGTTAGGGTAAGTCTGTTGGCTTCTTTAAGGTTCTCAAAGAAGCCTACAAACTTACTCTAACAAAATATGAATAAGAACGTATGGTGTCAAAATTATCCTAACTAGAATGTTCTAGAATATAAAGCAACAAGCGACTCTGACTTTGTTCAACATTCGCCCGTTGTCGTTCGTCGGTCGAAAATTATCGTTCGTCCCCTCAGGGACAATGGACGGCGTGGAGCTCTCTCCATTGCTGTTGGAGGGTTTGCTGTCGTTTTACGACAGCAATTCCCTCAAGCGCTCGACCAATTTTTGAGGACTCCGGAGTCCCAATCAATGGCGTCCGTTATCTCTAATTCCGAGAAACCCGTGTCCTGCAAGTTACACGTGCAAGGGGCCCCGCACCCGCATCTGCCGCGACCACCGCACCCCCGCGACCCCGCCACCGCGCTTATCGCTGACCACCTGCGCTCTGCCTTAGCGCCCGCGCCCCCCGCATCCGTACCCGCCGTGTTACCGGTGCGCCCGCCGCCCGCACCCCCGCTCAACGATGCCCACCGTGTGGCACCAAAATCACGCGCCTCGTTTTCTCGCGGTTCCGCGTCGGGACAACCGCGATCGAGCTCCGCGAGTTCGACGACATCGCGTTCGCGATCGCCCATACACCGCGTAATCGATTCTCGTCGAGAAATTGAATTATCTCCTGACGGTCCGCAATACCTCAGGGATGCCCTCTTCCACCGGCCGATGAAATCACCCCCATGGATGTCGCGCCTCCCGCGAACATCCCCTTAAACCACGAGGACGATGACGGTTTCATAACCGTCAATCGTACCAAAAACGGAAGACCCAGAGGAGGTCCCCCCAACCCCGCTCCCACTGCGGGCACAAAACCAACAGCGGCACCTTCCAGCCGCCCTGGGCCACCTTCACAGCGCCCGCCGCCACCCTGATCATCCGCGAGAAAGCCCATTGGCTTCAACTCGCTAAGGAGCTGCCAGGCAAGGCAATCTCTATAAAGAAGCCCGTGATACCCAACACGGCATCAAAGTTATGGTCACGTCTTCAAGTGACCACCGCTCCCTAACATCCTTGTTATGTGACCGTAAAATCGGTTACTATACTTATGCCCTGCCGGAAGAAAAACGCCTTCGGGCTGTAATCCGCGGACTCCCACAGGAAATCGAGTGTTCCTACATTCTCGAGGACCTTAAGTCCCAAGCTGTACCGGTGCACGAAGTGCACTGTATGCACACAGAGGCGACGCAACAAAGTCTCCTCTAAACCTAGTATTGGTTGTCCTTGACCTCTCCCCAGAGGGGAAAAAAGATCTTCGAACTTGAGAAGGTCTGTGGCCTCTCTGGCCTTCGTGTGGAACGCCCACACGAAAAACATACACACTGCGGCAGTGTCATCGTTGCCAACTTTATGGGCACTCTGCCCTACATTGTCAATCCCGTCCCAGGTGCGTCAAGTGCCTGGGCGACCACGGACCTCGAGTGCACACGCACCCGGGACTCCCCGGAGCCACCGAGCTGCATTCTCTGCGGCCAAGCGGGTCACCCCGCTAACTACAGAGGCTGTCCTGCCGCCCCCGACCCAAACGTAAGTTCGGAAAGGGCAACGCCCAAAAGGCACTAGAAAAGTGCCGAACAAACCCGCATTCGTGGCGGCCCCTCCGGTGGTAAATCACTGGACGGGTCTTCCCACGACTGAAGCGTTCCCTCCACTAAGGACGCGCGCCCCAATTTTGGCCGGCCTACCCCAGCAACCCCTGCCCCCCCCCATTTTAAAAGCACCTTCTGGGCCGTCACCCCACCACTCTTTAGCGGAGGACTTAGCCTTGGCGACTAAATTCGCCAAGAACTTGCCTTTCGACCTAGCAGAGGTCCAACTCTTGGCTCGAAAACTAAGACAAGTTGCAGAGTCTGATCAACCCTCCCTCCGGGATCAACTCGTGATCGAAATGGATCACGCGTACCTCCTCCAGGTACTTAGGTCGTTATAACTAAACAACCTAGTTAAATTATTGTTACCGGTAACAAATGGCGCATGTAGGTAGAAATAAACCACGCTCATTGACTCTGGCGACTTATAACGCCAACGGCCTTCGAAACCAGCGCGACTTGGTCCATGACTTCCTGGTTACCAATCAAGTAGATATACTACTAGTGCAGGAGACCTTCCTGAAAACCGAGTGAAAGAGATCCAAAGATCTCTAACTATCGAGTCACTAGACAGGACAGGATAGGCCGTGGTGGCGGCACCCTGATCTATTTCAGAAGATCTCTACACTGCAAGAGAGTTGGCCCTCTTCGCGGATGACACCGCACTCTATACATCAGATCACAACCGACAAATGGCTTGCGTCCGGCTACACGTAGCTGTAACAGAGCTAGGCGAATGGTTTCGCAAATGGAGGATAGAGGTAAACCCGGAGAAAAGCGCAGCAATGTTCTTTTTTGTTGCTCTCCCAAACGCGCTTGCCTTCGCTTAAAAGCCATCTCGCTCTACGAACAAGAGATCCCCTGGGCAAAGTACACCAAATACCTGGGTGTCACCCTAGATCAGAACTTGCGCTTCAACGAGCATATCACTATAGTCCGGAATAGAGCGCGCAGCACCCATGATAGATAAACGAAGCAAAATGTCCCTCAGACACAAGCTTACTCTATATAAAACATGCATCCGCCCGATCATGACATACGCGAGTGTGGTATTCGGCCATGCCAAGCCTGCCCTTTTAAAGAAACTGCAAATCGTTCAGAATAAATTCATGCGCAGAGCCGTCGGTGCTCCCCTCTATATGCGTAACGTCGACATCCATCGCGATCTGGAGCTTCCCTCCATCAAAAACTACATTACGTCGCTCTCGCGTAAGTATTTCGATCTAGCGCCGCACCATCGAAATCCCCTCGTCGTGTCCGCGTCCGATTATAAGCCTCGACGAAAGGCTCTCGTGCGACGACCGCGTAACATCCTCACGGACAAGGTCGACGATATCACAAAACGGCTGGCTCGGATCAGCCCGCCCGCGGTTAGGACGGCAGGCTGGCAGGCACCGACAGACAGACACAGACGGCGGCGTCGACGCCGCCAATCACGATCTCTCCACGTCCCCGCGAGGGACGCCAGGAGACACAGCCCCCCATAGGATAGACTAGGCGTGTTGCTGGGAAGTTTCTTTCGCCGTTTCTTCTCCTAGCCATAACACGTTGCGAAACGGCAGTAAGATAGTATAGGCCACCGCGAACCGCCGATCCCGGTCCGCCGGGATCCTTCCTCTCGGGCTTTATATTACCCGTCGCCCGCTCTCAATTAGTGCATTGTGTCGCCCTATGGTGGGCATCATTAGATTCATCCCCCTCTCATGGCAACAGTCCAGCCGAGGTGAAACTCCTAGGGAGCCCCTCGAGCAAGTTGCCTCCCGGGCTCGAGGGCCTTCGCTTCGCAAAGGCACTCGCCCCGAAAACCCCGGTAAAGTTGTGAGGTCTTCGGACCAACAACATAAAGTCAAGTCCAATAAAAAAAAAAAACTTTGTTCAATGCAACCCAAGTGATGCAGGCATTAGTGGGATGTTATTTCAGGCACTGTTATTAATGTAAACTTTAAATGCCTTAATACTATTTTAATCACGCACTGTACATTGACCCCGAGATCAAATGCCAGACTCGATTGGTTATTTAAAAACAAGTTATGAGTCAGTCGTTTATTTTAGTTTCTTAGTGTTCAAGTACTGGGAAAATTATGCCTAAATATAAACACAAATCATAAAAACAGCCAAGTATATTGAACGAGGGACAAGTAAGGATTTTTCAAAGGTTTAGTGACATCAAAGAAATCTGTAAGAAACCTTTGACGAAATATGTAACAGCCCTTTGATCACAGACAGTGGTCTGTGATCAAAGGGCTGGTACATATTTTGCACAAGGAATCATCAGCATGTCGTACGTACAGCATGGCAATGAAGATAGTCTTCTGGGAACGCTGCTCCCTGAAACATTATTCTGTAACTTTAGAGTATTATAACTCGACCATAATGTCTAGAAAATGATCATTTTTTTGCCTTCTGGAAATATTCTATTTTATCTGTCGTCAAGGTCAGTGAGTCATAAACAAAGTGAATTTATCCAAGTTATTTTAGTTTTAACGTTGATCCGTGTCTAAAATCCGCTAAAAAATAACTAAACACGCATGTAATAACACCAAGTTTAACGTGAGCAGTGATTTTTAAAGTTTACCAAGGATGTCTAGGGGAATTTGAAGCAAAAATATTTTCGTTATAATTGGATATTTGCCAAAGAACAGCTGCCATGCTATATTTGTATGTAATGGTTAATTTAGCTTCTTTTAATCAAATAATTATTCTGTTAACTATCACAAGGTTTTAAAACTCTTGGTTATGAAATTATAGTCATTATTATTAAAGCAAACATTATAGGCTATGTTGACAAAATGCGTACGTCGTAACTAAAGCAACTTGGTACTTACACGATGTTTGATATCTTACTAAAAATTACTAGTAAGTATCGAAATTACTCTTGACCTAATATTAGAGTTGCTAAAGTATTGATAAAGCGAATGTGGCGCCCCTATTATTGTCTACTTTATTTTTCCGCCCTGTAAATCTTGAAGTTAAACGATTTTATTGAAATTAAACCAAATTCGAATAAAGTTATTATTTATATCTAAAAGCGCCTCTTGAATCTATTTCTTATTGAAACAGTAGATAAGACCGAAATTAAAATTACGAATGCAAGCACTTGAATTACTTACAGCACAAACTTACGCTGGTATTAGAAGGTTCAACCAAATTGAATAAATTCAGTTGAAAGGCATAGAACTGAAAGAAAGAGATAGTATTCAATGACATTGTATGATTCAAGATTATGTTTATAGAGATAATTATGATTCATTCATCCAAATTGAAAGACAGAAACAAACAGTCTAACGCCGATTTTAGCTTGCGCTCGCACGATTTTTATATTTGTTTGTTAGCAAGTCCGTCAAATAATTTAGTTTAAAAAAGTTTATTTACAAAATTTTATCGATTTGATCGAAAATAAAACTGTGTTAAATAATAGAATGTCAAAAACGGGAAAATAATCTGTGGCTTTTCAGCTTAGGTCACAGAGTACATTGTATATGTAAAGAGCTTAGGTGTTTTTTTTTTCAGGCGGGGGAAATGCATTTCGCACATACCGGGTTCTTTGCTAGGGATTACACCGTGTCGATCATGGAGGCATTCCACTGAGGGCAATCCAAACAGTAACCGACCAGCTTGTGTGGAGACTCGAACCAATGTACAAATGCCCAAGGGCTAATACCCCACTAAAACCACCCTCCTCCCGTGTACCCCGCGCTTATAGTAGGAAAGGCATGAGACTTAGAACGTAGTTACGCCCACGCCGATCCTAGCGCAAAAGTGCCTGAGAGTGCCCCGGGAATCAGAGCAAACTCACTTCGTCAACAGGGGTGAAGACTCCTCTGCTCACTAGATGCTAGAGGGCCTCTGCAGCGGTATTTCAGGGAGGGAGATCATGTGCATATCTGCGCCTCCGGGCCCCCGACTGAAAAGAGCTTAGGTCTTCCGAGTTGAGCCGATATCAGAGGTGTTCATTTGTCCTTCAATTTGTATAGAAATGAATCATTAAAATTAAGTTAATCGTTAAGAAAGGTTTCATAAGTGACTTTTAACTGCTTTTTCGTTTACGTTTTTTTTTATTTTATTCTAAAAAGTTACATTTTTTTATTTTTGTTAGTGTAAGTTATTTATACACACAAATTGAGGTTGTCTGGAACAGATCGCTTTTTAGCGATAATATCGCCCTTTGTTACACAACTAGATATAATTTTTGTCTTTAAGTTCATTTGTGTATTGGTGTTATCTATCTATTTTATACTTTAAACAAATTCGTCCTTGAAAATACTCTATAATTTATAAAAACACCATGAAATAACAAATAAGCAGATAATTATTTTAAAGGCACATATAAAACCCTTTGACGGCCTCTGTGGTTGAGCGGGCTAAGCTTTTGTCGGCTTACCTCACTGCAACGCAGAGGCTCCGGGTTCGATTCCTGGTATAGTAAATTTCGGAAACGTATTTTCTCCGTTATTTACTATGGTCTGGGTGTCTGGGATCGGCCCCAGAATTGATCGTTGTATATTTACCCATAACACAAGCATAACTTGCTTAATTTGGGGATATACAGTGTGTGTGCTTGTCTGCCGATTTATTATTATTTTTTTATTTTAAAACCTTTTTTTAACAATTAAATTCATTTGTTTTTTAAAGTTGACGTATCCTATGCCTCACTCAGAAGACTAAAAAAAATTCTTCCAACCGCCACTAAAAGTTCGCTTGTTCAAGCAATTTTACTACCCATCCTTGACTATGCGGATGCCTGTTATCTTAATATTACCCAAGAGCAACTTATCAAACTTGAGCATCTTCAAAATGTTTGTATTAGATTCATATTTGTATTAAAAAAATATGACCACATTTCTGAATATCGCAAAAAACTCAAGTGGCTGCCAATCTCACTTCGCCAGAATGCTCATCTTCTACATTTATTATATCGTACACTATTTATACCCTACACTCCTCCTTAGCTTAAGGAATGTTCCAACTTCCTTCGTACATCACACACCTTCGATTTGCGCTCCTCTAGTAACCTCCTGTTAAAGGCACCTGCACATTCTTCAACATTTTACTCCAAATCCTTTGCTGTGCAAGCTGTTTGCCTTTGGAACTGGAAAATTTCTTAGAGGCCGGCAACGCGTTGGCAACGCCCCTGGTGTTGCAAACATCCATAGGCGACGGTAACCACCTTCCATCAAGTGGGCCATCCGCATGTTTGCCTGCTTCAGGCAATAAAAAAAATAAAAAAAACTGTTTGTACCCCTTTTTACGAAAATTGCGCGGACGGGGAGTATGAAATTTCGCACACTTATAGTTTATATAGAGGAGTGCAGAATGCTAATATATATATATTTTTTAATTATGCATAAAAATACATTAAATCAATAAAAAAAAACATTACACATACTACCATGTATTTGACACACACTCGCATATGTACTGTTTTGTTTATTGTTAAAGTCAAATTAACAGTGTAGCCTTGGCGAAATCTGTAATTATAGAAGTATAATCTTTGGCAACAGTACCTTAATAATGTTCAAACTTATAATTTAAATTAATTATGGTCGAATTTCGACCACTAGGCGACCGCTAGTTAATATAAAAACACAAAGAAATAAGAACAAAGAAAATGTCAACTGCGATGTTGTAACATCGCAATACGATATCTTAGATAGCAGCAATAGTGTTTTGTAAACAAAACAGCTTGTTATGAAATTCTAATTAAACATCAATAGACAAATACACGTTGTATATTATCAACCAATCGATTAATTGTTTAATAGGTATCCAAATTATCAAAAAGCCTAAACCATTCATTTTCATTTAATAAATTGTCACATCCGTCCCTCTATCTTTGTGTCTATCATGTTTCTTGGAAACCAAATAGGGGTTTGTATGAACGAAATTTAATAAGAATACATATTAAGTAACCCACCAATTTAGTGAAATGGGGTAAAAATAAAAATTATGGGACCACCATACATGCAACTGAAGGTTGAAAATAAATTTGCAAGGTGCAAATAATTACTACTTGTACATTGTGTGCTTAGATTTTGAAAAATTATATCGATAATATAACTACGTTTTAACGATTTTAAGTGCGGTATTTTATATGATTTTTATTCCGACGCTTCGTACACTTTTCCGTAGTGATCACGGAATACAAAGATATCAAGTGTCAATGAGTAATGTTAAAGTTATTGTCTAGCCTATCCCCAACTTGAACTTTAATTAAATAATTGAAATGAACAAGTTGGGGTTAGATTCAATAATAACAAACTTTAAAACGTAGTTTTATTACGTGTACTAGTCGCGAAAACTTTAGAAAAATTATATCGCTGTTCCATAAACAATATATTTAAGTTAATTGGTGTCGTATAATACACTGTTTTCCTCAGATCTATTTCGTACATTACAAACAATGAGGCGTAATGTACTACGTAGTACATATGACTAGATGACTACAAACGGGATTTTTGCAAGGAATTACACTACGTACCGATGTTTAAATTTCTTAGACAACTTAAGCCACATTTAAAGTTAAATATTACAGTAGAAAATATTTTATATAAATCACCTAAAGACACAATTTAAGTAACTAAAATTATATCCAAAAATGTATCTTAGAAGAAAAACTAGGTACACAGACATAATAATATACACTATACCTCCTTTACCCCATGATTTTAATTCTTTTCCTATAATTTTCGGGTTAATCAGTTTAGTTATTTCCCCTTTGTCCTACAATCTCGGAAACCGCGCTTGGTATCATTTGATATTTAGCGCGGTACAAGTAGGTAATCGTTAGCCTATTCTACATTGATATCAAGCACCACACACTTTTTTTTAAATAAAATGATGTAGATACCTCCTGTTCTATTTCAAATACATAAATATTATTTTCTACCATTTAGTATTTAGTTAAGTTTTGTGTGCTTCAGCAAAATGTGTTTTCTTTTAGTCTTATTTAAACTATATTGTTTTTAATTAAAATTAATGTTTATTTGTTCATAATCAAGATTGTTTCCTGTTCCAGCGGGAGCGTAATAATGGTAATTATACAATAAATAAAAAAAAATGACACATTATTTTTTCCTTAAATAGGCATCGCCTGTTAAATGTAAATAATGGGTGAATAATTTACCAGTAACTGCCGAAAAATAAAAAGCAAACACAAAATGGAAAAGTACCAAGCAAAGTATACGAACCTTTTGACGAATTTAAAACTTAGAACAAATCAAATTGGATTAATAACTCAATGAAGCACATCACTAGCTATTAAAAAACATTAGCACAATTGCCGCGAAAATTCACTTGCAATTTTCTGTGACACAAATATACAAACAAACAATCGATGTAAAACTTAAATATGAGGTCAAATCAATTTAATAAACTCGCGAAAGTTGCCGGCTATACCAAGGACATAATACGTACTTCGTGAACAACGGTACAAAACCTACTAAAGAAAAGGCTGGCAGGCTGGCCAGCCAGCTGTGATTCAAAGCCCGCGTATCTTGTCCTGGTATGACAAACATTTGGACAAACACAACTAGCCGATTGCAAAAGTACTGTAATGTCAACGACTTATATTGATAGTGGTAGGTCGCAATTTGATCGTATCATACATGTTTGTTACAAACATTGGTCCACACATGTACAATATTTTTTCTGGTATGCTAATTTGCGGGTTGATTTTATAGTGTTGCCAAAAGTTGTCTTCGAAACTAAGCTTCTGTTGTATTACTGTAGCTATGGCTGGTTTAGCAATTGATGGGTATATATATGCAATACAATGGTTTTTTATTCGTAATCAGTTGTTCTTGTTATTATTGCGTAGCTCTCACTCACTCTGCTGTTTATTTGAGAAAGGCTTTTCAGTTTTTTGTAAATTTTTGATCGGTTTCTGTTGTCGTAGGCTTAAGAAAGTTTGAGCTAAATGTGCTGTTCCCCCGCTTTCCTCAACCTTAGACCGCAATAAGAGTTTGTGATGAAGTTAAGAGAGAAAATAAATTAAATTTAAATTTCCACCATACTAATAGAAGTTTTTAGGTTTTGAAATATTATTATGCAAAAATGGCTATCGCCTAATAAAGAACATAACGGTGAAAATCTCCTATAGATGGCGCCGCATACATTCGTCATTCAACTTTTTGACGATTTATTATTTAAAACCATTGAGATATAACATGTCAATGTCATTGCTAACAAACAACACCGCCAAAAACGGCAATCGGCATAAAAAACGCGAAGTGTTGCTATGTTCACTCTCGAAAAACTATCAATGTGTGCATGTTTTCGGGATATCAGCTAAAAGTATTACCCATTTTTTATAATTAAATATTTTTTATGTAAGTGAAAAGTTTAAATGATATGATCGTTATGATTTAATCGCTATATGTGTCATAGTTTAATATTACTTAGAGGTTTTAGATTTTTTTAATAATTAAAGTTGCAACAAAAGTTGTGTGTCTTGAAACGAAGTATAAAAAAATACATGCATAAATGAATTCATAACACATTTTAATATATGTAGTAATTTTAATTCGCAATAAAATGTCTGTACAGATAATAGTACATATTTATAAGTCTGTTAATTACCAATACTAATGTAATAATTCTAAAAAAACCATTCATGATGGCAAAATATTTTTGTGTTACACAACATGTTCACGAAGGTTATTAGACAATTAGTTATGCCTCAAAGATTATCCTGCGCTAAAAATCAGTGAAATCATTTGTAATAGTGGACTTGGAACGATTCGACGGGTTCATACTGGGTGTTATGTATAATCCAAATTTATTACTGATAATAGAAACTACGGAGTAGGTACACGGAATAGTTTAGTGCAGGGACTTAAGAGCAACTAAACCACTTGAAAAACCAAAAGTTTTTATTCAAACTAGTTCGGTTTGATTATTTTATAAACTAAAATTTGTTTTTTAACATATTAATATATTAAATTATTTCTTTGTTAGGAATTAATGGAGATGCAGCTAACAGAATATAGACAAAACTAATATCTTAATTATGACAATAAGGTACTAAAAAATGTCAGTACACCATATCTCCATAAATTCATAAAATGTTGTTAGGGAACATAAAATGAAACTATATAAAAAAATATGTTTAAAAATATTATACACTTATTTCCGTAAATGTAAGTACACACACACATACACATACACACATATATATGTGTGTGTGTGTGTTATAGTTTGAAATAGTTTCGTGGAGAAAAATATAATGCTCTGCAACAAAATCCCAGAAAACGTGAGCTTTAAGGAAACGAAAACAAGTTTATAAAATGAATAATGCTACATTTGTGTAACAAGACTTATTATATGACGAAAGATTTTCTAGGCGACCGCACCGAATACGCATAGTGCGATCGTTACCATGCTTTTTCATTAATTATTAATTCAAATTACTTTGATAAACCTAGTATTATATGGTTAAAAATACATTTAAAAAAATCACAAATGTATATACACGATAATAATGAAGTGAAGATGTGTTGCTGGGAAGTTTCCTGCACCGCTTCTTCTCTTTTAGCGATAACTAAAATTGCTTTAGAAGAAACTAAACAGTAAAAATTAATTAAAATTGTATAGCACCTAAAACTTACTTCTTGTTCATTTGTTCTAAATTTTCTATCCAGCAAAAAAAGGCACTGCAACAATATATAATTGGTTATTTCAACTTTGCTTGCACGATACTTAAAATATCCCGTGTGTACATTATCCCGTGTTATCCGTTTAAAAAATTATATTATCCTTATTTCCGTTGCCGCAAGTACATACATTTTGCACTATCAAAATAAGTCTGTAATGTCGAGAATCATTATTACTATTAATCTTATTATAATTGAATTAATAACGCTATTTCAATACACACCCTGCTTGACACAGTTCCTTTTCTTAATTCTCCCAAAACCTTTTTCCAATTTATAAATTTCTTTTTCTTCAAAATGATTGGAACACATAATCGACCTTTTGTTTGGATTCCAGTGGTTGTCATCTTGCGATTCCCGGATTACTTTTATCCAAAGATTTACCACAATTGGATCCGTAGGAAATCTAAAACGTAATATAAACTGGTTTAAGAAAACCGGACACATAAACATTACATGTCTGTTTTCTATAGATTTTTTCAATTATTCCTATTTCAAGAAAAAAGTCGTAACAAAGTTGCACAAATTTTGTGAAAAAATACCACTTCTAACCTGACAACATCAATCAATTCGATAACCTTTGAAATATCGAAATTAAATTACATGTTTTTTCAAAGAAATCATGAGGAAAGGGTTACGTTTTCCGATGCAATGACACCTTATCCTTATCCTTTCCTTTTTTTAAATAGTCCCGACACATTTTAATAGCGCAGGACGGCATAATGATTTTTTTTTGCGAGAGTTCTAACCAGTAAAGTTGTCGAAACAACACTAACAGGCGGTACAGGCGTGGAGAACGAGTGCACCAAATTTAGTGCACTTTTTGGGCCGTTTTTGTGCAATTGATGCGTTATCTAAACGTTTATATGATTTAAGTTTAAAACCTAGGAATAATAGTTCTCAGTTTGAAACATGTTTTTTTTAACCTAAATCAATCTGAAATTGGAACTCTAAAATACATGTGTTTTAATGATTAAAACAACCCCTGCTGGTGATTAGTTTTACGAGATTTATAGGCTCCTAAAAACAAGTCTTATTCATAATCTCATTCAGAATGCGATTATAACACTTTATTTAACTCTTTTTACCGAGTCTTTAAATCTTGTATTAATATAATTGTGTGCATGTGTCATGAACTACTGATACAAACATCAGATTGTGGCATCATCTATTAACGTAAGATTTGAAGCTTTTCAGAGTTTGCATGACTCTCTGCTTTTTATAACGTCTGTACAATGGGAGAGTAACTTATTCAGAATGGAAGTACATTTATCCTCTTTCGATTGAACATTCATACTCGCTTCTTGAGCCGCTTCGCTCATGTATGCACCGATTCATGTATGGGAATTTCGAATTGACTCCCAGATGAGCTTTCCACATAGCATTGCGATATAGGGTATTTCAAACAAAAGCTCCATAAGATTCCTTCGAGGACTTAATCACGTTGTAATACACCTCTGGTATTGCAAATGGAAGCCTCACCTGTTTGCTGTACAAAAATTATGTTTTTTACTCGTAATGAAATGAAAAACATAAACATCTAAGTTTCTCATTACTGTAAATGTTTTTCTATGGGTTTTATCATGAAAGAAAGTATTATTTTTCCATGGTTTTATGCACGCATTAATGTGCTTCTTTAATTAGTAATAGACCGTCTGTAGACCACATCCAATAGTTGAAAGATCACATTTGTATAAATTGACGAATAATAATTTTATAGTATTGTCCTCTTTCTTGAAGATTCCAATAACAAATAAAACAGTTTATAATAGTTAAATTTATTTATAAATATAATTATTACGCCAGTTCTGCTTTGAAGTTTGTAACGACATCTAACAATAAATTCACATAAAATTAAATAATTTCTCAACGCCGGTAGTGCCAATTCAACACCATCTTTGTTGATCAGTATACAACCTCTTGTAATAATTCGACCAGTTCCCTAATAGATCTCGCTAGTGTTGTAGTTACGCGACAAAGCCCCATTCACACTGATAGTAGTTTTTACCGTTATCACTAGGTAGGTATATGCTAACCGTTCGTGAAGTCGGATGCGGTTATTTAATATCAATGCACTTTGCAACGGGCAGCGTGATTTTGATAAATTTTCGTTATAGCTTAGTGCTCATAAAACGCGTTTGGGTATAATAGCCTAAGCGAAATATTGCATAGAACATATGGATATGTTGTAAATACCTTTTTCATAAGTATTAAAAGTTAGTCCATATAATTATATCTAGAGAAAGGTTCCATAGTTAACAAACTTTTGTTTTAGTCATAGAAGCCTAGGACAGCATTTAATTAAAACCCATTTATCAATAAATACGGTACGAATCTTGTTCAAATTAATTTTGGTTGAAAGTCCTACCACCTTTTTTCTAGAACTTTCCACCACGTGATTCAAAAGGGTTGGGACATAATTCCATAATACCTTTTGTTCAGAACTTTCCACCCCGTAATTAAATGAAAGGGACTGGAACACAACAGAAGCCATATAGATTCTTGTTTTCGAGAAAAATCTGACATACCTACTTCACAAGCAGACGGATAATTATGTTAAAACTTTTAAGGTTACGTCTCCAAGGTTTATTTACGAAACCTCATTCGGTTCACCGACCTCACCTTACAATACAACTTTTCTAGGTTTATTAATTAGTACGTTAAATTACCTATTCGGAAAACTATTCCCATTTTTGTACACAGTTCCACTAACATACTCGGGGAGGAAATGTTTTGCTAGTAATAGGTACATTTAACTACTTTCATTGTTAATTTCTGCCTGGGTTTATATATAAAGGAACGTTTTCTGAACTCCAGTTATCGGCGCACGGCAGTTGGCTGTGATCAAACTATTAGTAGGAAGGGGGAACAGCAGTGTGCGCGCGGCGTTACTAACGCCTCGCAAGTCATGCCATAATTATTTTTATAGCGCTACATATCTTTATCATTATAATTTGTATCTGTTCTGAAATTAGCTCTCGGCCACATAAATACACAACGCTGTGGGGAAATAAATAAGCTTGAAAACAAAATAACTTTTTACTTAAAATCGGTTGTATTTACATTTCGTCCATTGTAGAAAATCAATAAGTGTTCAACATCACAAATAAATAAAATCGTACTAAGGTATTCATTCACATAGTCGTACATAGTACACAATATGCGACATCGTCATCGTTCTTAAAATCAAATGAAAGGCGGGACGATAAGATTTACTCATAAGATATCTTTTATTGATTCCAATGTCGATCTCGTAAGACACCTTAGCTCCCTTTGGTTATCGACCTCCTTAGGAATAACGCTAAATGCTATCGAGAACATCTCGCGGTCCCCGCGGGCCGGATTCAATTTTACCTAAAATAAAAGGTCGAACTGAGCGTAAACGGATTCAACAAGACGTATCAAAAACATTCATTCGTGCACGAGTGCCGCGGTCGGCGTCTGGGTGACCGGACGCGCGGCGCACACGTACATCGACGCTCGAGGAACGAGTCGTAGCCAAGCAGCGATGTACTGCGCGCACATCGCAGAGTGATTTTCCACGGCCGGAACGCGTCGCGTCGGCATGACGTGGTGCGTGGCGCGGACGGCGGGCGCGGAGTGCGGCTCGCGGGGAGCCGCAATCGAACGAGGCCACGAGGGGCGCCCCACCACGCGCCCGGCACCCCGCCAAGCCGCGCCCTGTGCCTCCTCACATCAAAAATGACGTACATCCTACATACTAAATCACTTTAACCTAGGAATCTCTTATTCCACACCGTCAAACACTGGAATACCGAAGTGGAGGCTCTATACTAATAACAGTATGGACAAATATTTTTTAACTTCATGTAAAGCATCACGCCCAGCGGCCGACGCGCTCTTTATTGGTTTTGTGTAAAGAGCGGGCGGCGGGCGGCCAGCGGCGCGCGATACGCACGGTGTAATGGCGAAATTGTGATCTTTTTCTAACAAGCAAACTAGTATGGAACAACGTAGCGTCGCGCGCCCCGTGTTTCGCGCGGCTACTGCCCGCGGTGGACGCCGCCCCGTTCTTACCCGAAGGCACCTGGGAGTTTACCTCCTACGCTTTCCAATGACGCATCTCAATGCTTATTTATTAATAAAAATTACACATTATTATTACCATTTTAATAGTTTATCCAGAGCGCGCTCGAGTCGAACGAGAATGCGATTAGGTAACAGAATAACGGGCACGCGTGCTTTATTTTGCAAAAAGAAAACTACTATCAACCTGAATGCAACGATCACACTATGTTACATTATTTGATTATAAAAAATCACAGGCTTCACTTACTCTAAATATGTACACACAAACTCTCATCGACAACGTATATAATGAAGAATTGAGCTTTGTGACTTAAATCGCTTATCAACTATTATATTGGGCCATCGTTGGTCTATTTCTATTAAGTATTGCAATCGGATGACTCACTGTTGGAGAAAAAAATCACAACTTCATCATTGGGGCTCTCAGGTTAACCTAGAATACAGAGCAGATTCACTTAGAAATAAAGTTTACTTTCGAAAAACACATTTGTACATTTCATGACAAAATCAACAGCATTCTACTAAGTCTTAATTACAAGCTCGTTAGTCTGTGCGAGCCGAGAAGTCAAACAAACATACAGCTTCGGTACCGAAGCTAAATATTGTTACAAAATTTTTAATCTGCATTGAATTCCACTTAATTACATTTGTCATTTAAATAAAACTGCACCCGTTTTAGGTGGGAGCAATGTCGGCCCCGCATGTTCTCAACTGTCGCTTTTTCTATTTCACTGCTTTATATGTGGTTCGACTTGTGGTTTTTATGGTGCGACAGTTGGGGCGAAGCGGGGCCGCGCCAGTCCGGGCGTCACAAGCACTAACACATCACTGTGACATTGTCCATAGTCAGCCACGAGGCGTATTACGCGTCCTCCTCCTCTTCTTCTCCCAGTATTTCTTCTTCTACTTCTTCGTCTGAAACAATAGCGATTGACATGTAAATAATATTCACAAAAACAAAATACAGAAAAGAGAAATAATCCCCAACTACAATTCATGCAAAATTTAGTCGCCTAACCAGAGCCCCAATTCTGCTATTACAATATCGTTATAAATTTTTTTTGTATGGAAAACAGCCGTTATGGCACTAGTAGTCGGATATTTTGACGATATAGTAATAGCAGAATTGAAGTCCAGATAATCCGCAGAAAGCTCTATAGTTGATTTTGTATGAAAAGCAATCTTTCGTGGAGTCACACTAAGAGTGAATATACGAATATACTGTTTGGCATAGACTAGACAATAATTTAAAATTTAGATTTATTAAATAAATTCATTCGGATTTCATGCATTTAGATTTGGCCTAAAAAAACTTTTCAAAGACATAAGACACCTTCAGCACAACATGATTTGCTAACATTTAGACATGATTTTCATTCCTGTATAAGGCATTTCTCTATTTTATCTATGTCGATTAATTAAGACCTGTGTTAATTTCACAAATTTAGAGCGAAGTTATTGAATGAATGGTAAACAAAACAACCTTATTGTCAATCATGATAATACTCAAACCCGGCAAACAATGAATCGAGCTATTCAAAATATTAGGCTGCGTATATTGTAGCTTTATCTACAAGATACAGAACCAATGCTATCGTAGCAGATTACAAAACAATGTCATAAAAGTTAAGTTACCGCGATTTGGCGCGAACCAAGTGTTTTATGTTGTGGAGACAAATGCTTCGTCCAAGTTTCTTCTGTATTATTTGGTCCCTCCGATCATAATTACGTTGTACGATCGCGTATCTTTACTATAAAAAATCGAGTATTTTTATCAAACCTGAGCCTGGCGCCACGCAACGATGAACAATGGTCTTTTAAACTGTCATTTTTGAAGTATCTGTAAATTAGGGGTTCCAAAGTAGCCGCTTTCGCAAAATCGTAAGATATATCTTACGATTTTGCGTAAGCGGCTACTTTCTCTTATAAGAGAAGATTCTATTGTACTTTGACACCTGCTATATCTGCAAAACTAACCTAAACTGGTCCTTTCAACGCCCCGGGTGTGGTCACAATATATGAATAAAATTAATACCTGCGTTATTAAGTAAATTTGGGACATCATTTTGATTTATACTGACAATGTAATGAAATTATTTCGACACCTTTGGAGAGTTAACTTTTATCATACAAGGCAAGAAGTCAGATGCCAACTTCAGTGTGTAGGTACTTAATATTATTTTTATATGCAGATCTGAATTTATACAATGCAGATATACAGTACCTGTTTACTGAAAAGGTAATTGTAATATGTATTTACAATTAAAATGAAGTAATCAACATAAGATTAAATTATTGCAATGTCTATGCCTGACCTTTAATCAGATAACGAATTCTCGCGACCTTAGATATGTAGCTACTCATGCTCAATTATTCCATCGTATGTATTTGTATTGTTTTGTACGTTTTCATTAAAAATTTTGCTTTAAAGCTGATCAATTGAAAGACATCCTTCATAATACTTTAAAAATTTAAGTTATGTTCATTGACGAAAGAAATTAAATACTGAAAACAAAACCCAATCGAAATTGATTTAATATTTGCTGTTCATTTGTTCAAATTGACACTCACTACAGTAAGTGATAAGGTCTAGTTTCCTGTATTGTGGTTAAATTCGCTTTTAAACACGATCTTTCCCGGTGTTATGATGTGGTTTATTATCATTTACGTTCGTATCGATATTCGTAAGTATAATTTTACAAAGTTTAAAGAATTCATGTGAAATGTGCGAGATAACATTGAAATTCTCCCCAGACTTGGTACCTTCGAGATCGTCGTCCTCCCCCTCTCCTAATTCTTCATCATCTTCTTCGCCTTCAACTTCTTCATCATCGTCGTCATCCCCTTCACCCTCACCTTCCAAGTCTTCTTCTTCACTGTGTGGTTCATCTTCGCCGCCCCCGCCATTTTCTTCCTTCCGCGCCTTTTTCGCTTCCGTTTGTTTTTCCTGTAACGATGGATAAAGCGTTTAGTAGATTTTAATAAATTATATTCATATGTACGTAAATTGAATATATTATACATTTACGTATCTTGACGCTAATCAACGCTTAAAATATTACAATATATCGTTCCCTTTGCAAATTGTCTCCGAATTCTATGAAAGGATACCGGTGGGAATCAGTCATTCGAATTTATATCGTTTACCTGTAATACACGACACAAAGATGCAACGCGTCTACATCTTCAAGATCAACGAAGTAATAACTGGCTATTGGCCAATTTATATCAATTGAATATGCAGAACGAGATCGAGAGATTTTGTGGGAAAAAGGTGCAATTCATGTGCAAGGTAATGAAACGCAGGTGACAAAGATTCGTAACGATAAAGCAGCGTGGGTAATTACTTGTATGGGGGAAAGAGCTCTATGTACGGCGCGGGGCCGGCCGGCGTCATACGGCCCTTTTTCCCGTGGCAAGCGTTGGTCGGATCGCGGTCACCGCGCATACCTACCTAACCGTTCACAGAGCTGTATTGTAGACGCCGATAAACAGCTAAAACCGCCTAAACGATATTAAGACACAACGATCGCGTCTAAACTTCATTAACATACACGTTTTCGACTAGGAAAATACACATAACCTTTTAAAAACGAGCCGATTACTCCCGCCATGCGTTTAATTGCACGTTATTAATTATTTAGCGGGAAAAGATGGGAAAACATTAAACAATCCAATCTGGCCAAATTACCAGTTACTCGAATTATACAATATTTTGCAGTTTGGTTAAGTCTTTGCTCTACGAATGACTTCTAGTAGGAACAAAGGAGACGTGTGTTAATATAACACCTACATGCAAATAATGCAGGGTCATTGACTAGTTTTGTGTTAGCACCGAAATAAAACAACAATTGTGCAAATGTTACTGACGCGACGTACTCATGGCTCTCTTGAAATTATCCGTTGACGACAGAAGCGTGGATATATTCAAGTAGATAACGTAAACGGATCATAAGCGCGGTAGTGACAACCTATTATACTTGAACACTGACACATTCGTGCCGGCCATGTTACCCATCCATCTAGCGTCACGCTACGATGAACGTAAGCCCTGAGAAAGTCTAAAATAGCCATGATACGCAATAAAATCAATAATACAACCAAGGGAGGGAATTACTACAACTATAGATACTTTTTTTATAATGACCATATCAATGAGGACGGCGTACGTTCCCGCGCCATGTTTTTTTTTCTACCAAGGTCACATCTCAGTATCGAAAACGAGTAAACAAAGCTAAGGAATTATGGGGCAAGTGACCTAGTAGACCATCAACGTGAACAGAAGCTAACGGAGTTGAGGGACAACGTGTTATTAGTTCATCGATTACCTCACACACGCTAAAATGCATAAGTGGACAGATATGACGGCCAAAAATACGCCGGTTTAAGGCGGTCTCGTGGTAGTGGCCCGAGTCGTTAATCTTCATTTACCACGTGGATTGATATATGACCGCCGCATAGATAATAAAAATTAGAGTAATGTGGCAGGTATTATAATACCGTTCAATAAAATGGCGAGCGATTAAATGAATACATTTGTTTGACATGTGCACTCACCTCTGCTGCCCTTTTCGCGCCTTTTAGGTCACTTTTAGCGTCACCTTTCTTCTCATCGCCGACCTTGTCAACGGCCACTTCACTGTTATTTTCATTGGTGCTCATGATTGTTCTGATTTTGGCGTTAATTACTAAATTAGCAAGTTGTACGGCTGCCCGAATCCGACGCGCGACTGACTGACAGAATGGACGTGCGGCGAGACGACAGTTTGAAAACGAAGATGGCGCGGGCTTCTGCACGCGGCGATGCTGATTGGCCCACCTCGGCGGCCATTGTCAAGCTATGACTAGCATGTGGGTAAAAATTATAGAATACATCTTATTAAATTTATCTTTTTGCTTATCAAAAAGGGCCTAAAATGATGTTAAAACATAATTTAAACTCATATCAATACTCAATTAAAATTGAAAAGTAGTTATTCCAGAGAAATACCATAAAAAGAGAGCGCGTCTACAAAACAAAATTTAAATTTTGTCGTTAGGTGGCGCTCTGTGACACTTTATGCGTGGCGGGAAAATGGAAAGTTGGATGAATAAAAAACAAATTCTATTTTCGTTTATTATTTATTTTGTGTACAAAATAACGCATTCAATGTTTTAACCAGAGTTAACAATCGAGCGATATTTCAAATTATTCTATTGCACCATTTTACAAACACGTTTTAGCAACTTACTTCATTCCGAATATTTTTTGATCCGGTTTCACAAGCGGCGGAAAGGTTTCGTGAACACATAAAAATATACAAACAACGATTTTAGACATTGTTGAATATAATTTGGTACAAAAAATCAGAAAATGAAATAATAACGGTATTTTAAAATCATTTATTTACAACATTGGAACTATCTTACATCACTCCATAGGAAGTCTGCAACTAAATAATATTAATCTAAAATGTTCCAGCGATTGTGGTGAGTATAATTGCTTGATCAATAATAATAACACACAAAACGCACGATATGATTGAATATAAACAAATAATACCTAGCGGTGTTATTTGGTTGTATTCAATCATTCAAATATATTTTTGATATTCAGTCAGTTATAATAGGTACATTTAGATGATAATTACCAACAAGATACATTAACAACTGACAATTAATCAAACAAAAAATACCGGTCTTACCGTTCTACTCATTTTCTACATAAGCAAATTATAAACTTATAGCAAAATAAAAATACACTGCGGTGGTACGCGGTGTGTAGATTGCATGGGCTTTTTATTATTTAAATTTTACGATTTTAGACTAGCTTTACATCAATCAGTATGTTTTGATCGAAGAGGCCTCTAAAGACTAACGGTCTTATTCATACTGAGTTAGAGTAAGTTTGTAGACTTCTTTAAATCTTAAAGAAGCGTTTAAACTTACTAGTAACACAATATGACTAAGACCGTAAGCGTGCACTTAGATTTATCAATACCAGTCTCAATTGTGAAAGAATATGGCCCGGATTCTAATACGTCGCACAAAACATTGGTCAGCACGATTGATGTTTTCTCTTTCTTTGTACAGCTGCTGTATATTTGGAGAAGCCATAAAAGCTGCGAATTATAGATATATTTTATTTTAAATAACTTTAATAGAAAAAATAATTAACAACTTATTTCACTAAAGCCGTATACACACAGACCCAATCCGTCGCGTTATCAGTGGAATCAAACCATTCCATTGAAGAAGCGTTTTCATACAGCGAATGGGCTTCGACGGCCGTGTGTACGCGGCCTTACAAATGCTGGCCGGTCTTGGAACTGACATGTCGAAACTCTTCAGTTAGTTTCATTTGCTTCTGGTTGGTTCTATCAATGACAACAAAGCGGTAGCTTGTGTGAGATTTGGCTTATGTAAGTAAAACAAATTCACAGAATAATATGGCAGGAATCGTAAGCTAATTTCTATATTTTAAACAAGATACTATTTTACTAAAATTACAATCGCAGCTTACGAAAAGTCCTGGACCTTAAACATTGAGTTATATATACTACGTACTAGCATGTTCTTCCATGGTACTAGTGAAGCTATTCAAAACAAAAGAGTTCGAACTTTATGAAAGCGGGGCGCTTGCGCCGGGTGAGCGTGCCGTGGACTACATCATGTATTTGTTGCAACGCTAAAAGACTAGTTATGCCTTCTAACCAAACTATTAAAACGCAACGTTAGATCGCTTAGAGAGTGAATATTGTTTAAATTCGCCTGAATAGGGCTGCAGCGATGACGCGTTCACACGAGGTAAAATTGATAAAATTTCATTAAAATGTTTTATCGAGGAGACAACAAGTTTACCGGCAAAGTCACCCCTTGACTTTTATTTGAGTTTCTCGACTGATTTGAACAGTACCTTAGTATAAATGAAGCCATTTTTTTACTACTTACTTTTCACTCAACACGTGAAGTATCGACTAAAGCCCGGCGCAGACATAGCGAATTCTTGTCCATGGACCATAACGAGTGTTCAAATAAGCTAGTTACGAACGCTTTCTCTAGTACGTAATACATTCAACCTAACTAGAACTTAATATTAAAATAAATAACCCTCTATATAATATATTGTTTTAGTTTGATGAGCTTATAGTAGCCGTATTTTTAATGTGTATAAATATTTAAATGTACATATTTGAAGTTTAGACAAGGGAAACTATACCATTGTTGGCACCCCAGTACGATTATTTTATTCAAAACATTAAATGTTATTTTTTTATTTTGTAGCCATACAATGATAATAGTAATATTATTGTATGGATGTAAAATAAAAAAAAAGAACAATAATCTTAATAAGATTATTTAATATCTTTAATAAATTGACTGGGTGCAAACAATGGTATAGTTTATCCTATAAAGTTACTAAACGAATTCTTGTAAAATATCTGAATATGTTTTAGTACTATATTGGTTTACTAAACGGGAATAAGAATTCGAAACTTCTTAGGTATAACCTACATATATAACTATTATTATGTTGTCCCTGGACTAAAGCGTAGAAAATAAAAGCACGGTTCAAAATTTCGACATCTTTATCAAAGAACTTTCAAAGTTATTGATTATAATTAGGTACATATTTATAGTTGACATAAAACAAGCATATCACAGTAAATTATGCTTTAAAGAAATCACAATACATATTATTTAATAAACAAAAAAACTAATTTTGTTCATGTCTACAAATTAAGTCATGCACGTGACTTATCTATATTCTATTAAAACGTTTTACATTTCCCCCTGACTTATTATTATGAAGTATTATGGGAACATATGAAATTATGCATATGAATTATATTTTTTAACTTAAATGGTGAAGCTTACAGATGTTTAAAATCAGAAATAAAACTTATAAATTACTGAAACAGTATGGCAGAGCCCTAGCAGAAATATTTAGCTGCAACTAAAATTTAGATACATAAACATTTTGCAAATGATTTTTTAAAAATGACACAAAAAGGCAACATTAAAATGCTTTGATATATTACTTTTAAAATATCACGACTAAAATAATATCAGTAATTAAAACTGTTTTAATCTTACATAGACTTATACATTATCGTTTGAACAATAATGAATAAGTGATTTGTTTCTTTCCAATAGTGACGTCATAACTCATAAGTCGTTTAAAATCTACGAGGCTATGACGTTTTGTAATGAAAAAAGTATGTCAGTTGATTTAACGATAAACTTGTGTCAAAATGCGTACTATATTTTTAACACTTGCAAATTGTCAATTTATGGCCGGTTCCTATATCTTACTATTCATTCTCTTGCCTTATCATCGGTTGAATATCGACATTACAAATATGGAAATTGTCAAATTTTAACCGATAATAGGACAAAAGAACTGTCGGTAAGATATAGGATCCGGCCGTCGGTCTGTGTCCAAAACCGAGGTTAGTGATGGTTAGTGTTCGTTGTCGTGGAGGTACGTTTTTCAATTAGACACTAATGGTCTTATTCACATTGAATTAGAGTATGTAGGTTTATGTATGTTTCTTAAAGAAGCCTTGAAAACTTGCTTGATATGAATAAGACCGTAAATTGACAGTTGCAAATGTCAAATTTGTGTCAAAATGCATACATAGTTGTCAGTTTGGTCACTGCAATTCCGAAACAAGGTGTAGGCGCCATAGTCTACATAGCTAATAATAATACAATATAAAACAAGGATTTTGTACTTTTTAATTATTAAGTAGGTTTGTGAAATTATAACTACTGAACAACAAAAATAAATAGCTGCTAGCAATAAAAAAAACTATGTAGATACGACAGTTATTGATTTTAAAACTATCTTTTATTTTAATCCTTTTAACTGTACCATCGAGAAGTCCTGAGTTTGATGCTCGTTAAAGGCAATTTTTGGGCTCAATAATCAAATCTAATTGATATATAAGACTTGAGATATTTAATTATAGACACTGACTTTAACTAAGGTCCATTATTCTACTGAACACAGAAGTATAAATTGATCCCCGCGGAAAGTGTCTAAATCAAAAAGTAATTTCCAAAACATGAAGCTTTAAGGCGACATCACTTTTTGATTTATACGGATTATCATCTAAATCCCTGACTTGAGGCAATGTTTTTCTAAAACACGGAAATAAATACCGATTAACTACACCGGCCCACAAAAAAGACCACTTTTTTGTGGTACTTTTGACCAGATTCTTATGTATTTCGATGCGTTGAATCCGAATCTGGGGTCAGTTTTGTCCAAACACCCTCAGAAGTTGAGGGTGTATAAGCCGCACGCAAAAGGTTTGCCGATGACCACTTACTATTATTGTATTGTATTACTTACTATTATCTAAATATATATAATTGAAATTCACGTATATTTTTTTTATTGCAGTTGTTCAGCAGACAGGCAGACGGCCCACTTGATGGAAAGCGGTTGCCATCGCCTATGGACATTTGCAACACCAAAGGTGCTACAAATGCGCTGCTGCTCTCTTAAGGGAGACTAGCACCTGGTCACTGATGCCGGAACACAACTCAAGGTTGTTATGGCGACATACTTTATACCGGGGGTGGTAGCCGTCCAGTCGGCCAAATGCCCTACCACCTGGCTGTGGGTTGTTTTTCTCCTCTTACGACAGGCCGCCCGGCCGCAGAAAATTGTATTCTTTCTCCGTTGCTGCACGGATAAATGTATATAGTGACTCATCCCGATATCTCAGGAACTATAATACCTATAGCAAGTCTATAGGCAGGAATTTGGCATGGACCTTCCTTTCGCCAAGTAGAGGTCAGCTAAGAACGGATTTTACGAAATTCCTTTACGGCACGCGAAGCGGGCGAGTATCAGCTAGTTGTATATACTTATGTAAAGTATATACAACCCTACTGACAATCGACGCGTGACGTCATGAGGCTATCGGCAAACCTTCTGCGCACGGGTAGTATAGACCAAACTGACCCCAGATCCGAACTTTTAGTAATAGATGAGTCTTGGTCAAAAGTACAGACCATTTTTTTATATGTACGTTTTATTTTGTTGAATATGAGGCTTGGGGTGGGATGGGTCCTAAATTTCGTGACGTCACATTTCAAAATCGAATACATTTAAACTTTTAATTTTCAACTATTAACGAAAAACTTAAAAATATTTCCAACTCCATCTATTTACGGAACTGCTGTTTTAATTTAATAATTTCTTGATGTAAAATTGCATGCATGTGATCGAATGTGACCAGCTGTGACAAGGACGGGGGAAGGGTCAAAAAATCATGAAATTCGGGTCACGTAATTTATGCACTAACTGATAGTGGTGAGACATCAAAAAAAATATCGCTGTATAAGGGTTCTATGTCGATATTACAAAAGCGGAAAACTTATAACACTGACGAGGGTTAACAAGTTAAAAAAAAAAATTCACTCCTATTGTTTTTTTTTATAATTTCGACACTTGAATATAAATATAGTATTAAAAGTTTTGTACCGCTTCCATTTTTTGTAATTGAAGTTTTAACCCTCAAACGGGGACCATACTGTTATGTTTTTCCAAAAGCCGCCATCAAAATTGCCGCACCAATACCAAGAGAATTATATCGTCTCTTTTATTTTAATACAAATTCTATGTAGTTAGAGGGAGAAAGCATCAGTTCAATTTCAATCACCTGTATTTGAGCACAAATTTGTGGTGCTTCCCAATTAACCGTGTGTGACAGTTCGGCAACAAATTTGTGGTGGTTCCGTCTTAGAGGGTTAAATTAAGATTTTTTTTGTTTTACATACAAAACGTGTATTTAACTATTGTGACAATAGCTGATTCAATACCCCCGAAGACATTTGAAATCATCAAAACTTGAAATAAATTTTGAAACCAAACCTATCAAAACATTAAATCATAACGAAACTTATAAATACTTAACATATTTGATTGAAATGAACATAATACATTGATTAATAATTATGTATTTGAGTAGGCATTGTCCTGCCGAATTATTATTTTTAAATTGACTTTATAGATTATAATTATTTAAATGGTTTTAAGCGCGGTAATTTATTTGATTCTTGTTATTCCGACGTTTCGGCCACTTTTCAGTGGCCAAAGTGGCCGAAACGTCGGAAGAACAATAATCAAATAAATGACCGCACTTAAAACCGTTAAAACATAGTTTTATTATGTATACAAGTCGCGAAAACTTAAGAAAATATTATTTAAGTGGTGTTTAATATGTTCTATTAGAATGCGTTATGAGGAAAGCATGTGAAACTCCACACAAACAAACAAGATGTCATCCGATGTGTAGATTGTAGTTGTAGGTATGCAAATAAATCATTTCATTGACTAAAATTTTGCTTAAAAATGTATTGTATTTTCGCGAATCAAAACGCAAGACAAAGAAGAGTTGCGGTGATATCTTGATATTGGGGCATTTTCAGACTATTATTTTTAATACACGAAGAAATTCTTCAGTATTCTACTTTCATGCTATTACTCTCAATACAGATAAGAAACCGTTAAAATTTGAGATTTCGTGACACTTATAACGAGAAAGAGACAATATATATAAGAAAAGAGAATACGCAACGGATTCTCTTCCACTTTTCACACGGTGCCCTGATGTTCCCACGAGAATGTGAAGGACCCTTTAGATATATTAGTGTTGTTGCAAGCATCATTCGGTGGAGGGGGGCGGGGGGCAGTGGAGAGATCGGGGCAGGGGAAATGATGTCATTCCATTCTCTAGAAGGTGGTGCACACGTTCCCTTCGAACTCGATGTTACCCCCGTACTGGGGCACTTCGTCATCGTCCCCGGTGGGATCCGGGAACAATTCCCTATTTTCCGCCCTCCACGCGCTAAAGAGTGAAGGTAAAAAATCGTTGAACAACGGACTGGGCATCTTGCTATACGTGTTGCTGCGGACCACCTGGAAAGTAAAAGCGAATTATATTGAAAAATGCCTACTAACTAGTAAGTATGCACCACTAAGTTCCGGTTCCTATAACATGTCGACCATTCATGTTCATTACTATCGGTTGAATTTTGATATACAGGATAATATCAAAATTCAACCAATGGTAGGGCACATGAATAAATGGTAAGATATAGGGACTGGCCATAAGTTTTCTGACCTAATAATGTATATACATATGTTACGATTATCACGTGTTGATGGTGATAAAACCTGCACCTACAACCGATGTGCCAAACCTACCAATCCGTCTTGGTCAAGCGTAGCGAATATACTAGTCCAATCAATGAAGGCAAAAAGGGGTGAATCTTGGAATGAAAGGTATAAAATTTGTAACCTTAATTTTGGTATTGGGGACTATCCTGTTTGCTGCCGTGGAAGTGGAAATGATGTAAACTAGGTACAGGAATGGAGAAAGAATACAATTTCTTGTCGCCTGTCGTGAGAGGCGACAAAACAACCCACAGCCATGGTAGGCTATTTGACCGTCTGGATGGCTACCATCCTTGATCTAGATTATACCGCCATAACAACCTTCAGTTATTCTTAAGGTACACCGCAACACACACAAATAAGCGTGTACAACTTCTTAACTTCATCTTAAATTTAATTGTAAAAAAAGGGTACAGAACTAGAGTCCGTAGAGTTGTTAATAAAAAAAATAAAAAAAACAACCTTGAGTTGCTTTCCGGCATTAGGGTCCAGGTTTTAGTCTCCCTTTAAAGAGCGTAGGCGATGGTTACCGCTTTCCATCAGGTGGATCTGTCTGCTGAACTCATGCAATAAATAAAAAATGCATATTTCGCACTGGTTAGATACACAAATCGTGCAAAAACAATAATTAAAAAAAGAAAAACATACCGACGCTAAGCCCTCGTATGTGGGGTCCCTCTCGCTGCGTGGTATCCAAATTTTGACATCCTTGTCTAAACCACTAGTCGCTAGAACCGGACACCTTGGATGCGCTTCTATGCAGTTCACCTAAAATAAAAATAACACAATCATTACCGTGAAATATGGCAACTTAACCAACGGTTGACAATTTTGCCATTATAGGTCTTCGACTTTCGCTTACGAGATTACAATTACCTTTAACAAAATTACAATTACCTCTAACAAAATTACTTTTTTGAGCATATAATGTCCCTAAAAAAGATATTTTATGAGAGGTAATAGTAATATTGCAAACGAAAACGTATAATGGCAAAATTGACAACCATTGGTTAAGTTGCCAGATTTCACGGTACACTTTTAGTAATGTGCCTCTGCTCCATCTGGGATAATAATAGTGACAGTGGCAAAATGCGTCTTGTTAATAGTGTTAATAATAACTCCATTAAAGACATCCCTATTAATATTATAAATGAGAAAGTAACCCTGTCTGTCTGTTCCGCTTTCACGGAAAAACGAATGGACCGATTTGGCTGGAAATCGGTATATATGTAAATTTTATACCGAGAGTGGACAAGGGATACTTTTCATCCCGGATTATAGAATAGATTTTGGGATAGATTTATGTAAAGGTTATCGCAGAAATTATGATAGGTTTTTTATTTGTGGTTTGCCATTTTCGTAATTTTATTTATTTTGGTCAATTTGGTCGTTTAGGTAGTTTTGGTAGTTTCGGCAGTTTTGGTTGGTAGTTTCGGTAGTTTTGGTATATGTGGTAGTGTTGGTTGTTTTGTAGTTTTGTTATGATAGTTTTGGTAGTTTCGATAATTTTGATAGTTTTGGCTGGTAGTTTTGGTAGTGTTGGTTGTTTTGGTAGTTTTGTTAAGTTTGGTAGTTTTTGTAGTTTTGGTCATTTGTGTAGTTTACAGAGAGATAGGCGGGGCTATATTTTTTTATTGCATGAGTTCAGCAGACAGGCAGACGGCCCACTTGATGGAAAGCGGTTACCATCGCCTATGGACATTTGCAACACTAAAGGTGCTACAAATGCGCTGCTGCTCTCTTAAGGGAGACTGGAATCAGGTCACTAATACCGGAACACAACTCAAGGTTGTTATGGCGGCATACTGTAGACCAGGGGTGGTAGCCATCTAGTCGGGCAAATACCCTACCACCTGGCTGTGGGTTGTTTTCTCGCCTCTTACGACAGGCGTCCCAACGTAGGAAATTATATTCTTTCTCCGTTCCTGCACGGATATATAAATGAAACTAGAACGAGTTGAAATAGGGGATTAATGTTTGTATGGGAGACCAATAATTTTTCAAGTGTAGATAGATAGATATAAAAATTCATGATCTATGAAAAAACGATAGTAACTCGATCTGTCTGTCTGAATACCGAAAATGAACATAGATACTTTTCATCCCGGAAGATGGGATAGTTTGCGATATAAAATGAAGTTAAATCATCCGAGGGCAAATAGCACTGACATAAAAATAGAATACAATGTAGCCTGTAGTAAGACCTGCTCTTTAAACAAGAGGTACGCACTAGAGTTTGACCCGCGGGGTAAACTCGAGTTAGTTTATATACAGTAGAATCTCACTAATCCGGCACTTTCCGCCCGCGCCTCCCTCGTCCCTTCCTACGCCACGTACAGCGAGCGCTCTGTCGTCGTCGAGCAGTCTAACCTCAAAACTTATCACGTGCAAGTTGCACAAAAACAGACCTTAAATAAGGACTATTTTAAAACTATGTAGTTAGTTAGTTGTGAAACATCTTACAGTTAAAAAAACGTTTAGAATAGAATAGAAAACACTTTATTGTTCACCAAATAAACAAATACAGAATAAATAATTACAATAATTTAACGGCAAAACAAAAGGCCGCCTTATCGCTTAAAGCGATCTCTTCCAGGCAACCTGACTGAGAGGATACTTTTAACAACTTATGTCTAGGTATAATTAAATTAAAAAGTAAAAAATGTAAAAAAAAGGAAGAACAGCACAATGTGGATAGTAAACAGCTAAGTTAAGAAGAATAGAAAAAATATTTTTAATTATAAACTAAGGTAATGGTTTTTGACAGATTTTTTAAATATGGCAAGTGATTTAGCTTTTCTGACATCTACGGGTAAAGAGTTCCAAAGGCAAACAGCCTACACAGCAAAGGATTTGGAGTAAAATGTTGAAGAATGTGCAGGTGCCTTTAACAGGAGGTTACTAGAGGAGCGCAAATCGAAGGTGTGTGTTGTATGAAGGAAGTTGAAACATTCCTTAAGGTAAGGAGGAGTGTAGGGTATAAATAGTGTACGATATAATAAATGTAGAAGATGAGCATTCTGGCGAAGTGAGATTGGCAGCCACTTGAGTTTTTTGCGATATTCAGAACTGTGGTCATATTTTTTAAATACAAATATGAATCTAATACAAACATTTTGAAGACGCTAGAGTTTGATAAGTAGCTCTTGGGTAATGTTAAGATAACAGGCATGCGCATAGTCAAGGATGGGTAGTAAAATTGCTTGAACAAGCGAAATCTTGGTGGCGGTTTGAAGAATTTTTTTAGTCTTCTGGACGTTTAGAACATTAATAGAAATATATTATATTCTCTTTATGAAATGATTAATGTATTATGAATTTTTCTACATATATAGGTTACCTATCAATATCTAACGTTATTTTTTAAAATTTTTGGACAAGCGTCCATATCAGTTCGTGAAGACAAAACCTTACATGCACATAAACTAATAATAATAAATA
This sequence comes from Dendrolimus houi, assembly GCA_039645545.1. NCBI lineage: Eukaryota > Metazoa > Arthropoda > Insecta > Lepidoptera > Lasiocampidae > Dendrolimus > Dendrolimus houi. Next base: position 20,743,950 of record CM077128.1, on the reverse strand, counting down.
AATAAGCATAAAATAATAGTGATTTTGCATGTTCATGCATGCAAAATTACTTATTTTATGCTTTTAACAATAAAGTCTAAAACTAACTTTGTTTTAACAGACAAGGGGTCGGCTCAAAAGGAATGAAAAACTCCAAGTTTAACGTCATTAACAATTATTAAAAATGTCACAGATCACATATAACACATTAAACCCATCGCTATATTATTTGATTTTTATTCCGACGTTCGGCCACTTCTCAGTAGCCGTGATTACGGAAGACAAAGATGTCAAGTGTCAAAGAGTAATACTAAAGTTTTTATTTAGCCTACCGCCAATTTGTTCATTTTAATTATTTAGTTTTAATTTTTGTTTATGGTTATTATCTACTCGATGGGAGCCTATTCTAATTTACAACTGCTTCGCAACGTGATGTAACTGGAAGAGACGAAACAGCGCAAATGGCCGAAACGTCAGAATAAAAAACAAATAAAATATCGCACTTAAAACCGTTACAACTTATTCAAATTCAAAAGTTTTTCTTCAAAATAAGTTCCACTGGAGAACACTATTTGGAGGTCATACATATAAGTTAAAAGTTCATTTTATATAGTTTTATTATATGATAACGATACTTTATAGTCTATGCATTACATGACACACAGAAAGGCACCTTTGAACAATAAAGTATGCCGATTGTGACATGTGAAATTTATTGTCAAAAATGTGCAAATTGATGGGCGTGCGAACGTCAAAAGTGAAATAAATTGTTGAACAAGGTAAACTTCTCAGAACACCTGAGTTGTAGCAATATTAATTATTACGAAAGTTAATCCATTTACTACTTTAAAACTTGTGAAGACATGAAACATACAGAGCTCGAATTTTTATATAAATAACTTTAAAAATTTGACGGCCTCCGTGATTGTGTGGGCCAAGCCTTTGCCGGCCGATCTCGCTGGAACGCAGAGGCACTCCGGGTTCGATTCCTGACAAGGTGAATTTCGTAAACGAACTTTCCATTATTTACTATGGTCTGGGATCGGCCCCAGAGTGGTCCGTTGTATATTACCCAAAACACAAGCGTAACTTGCTTAACTTGGGGATATACAATGTGTGATTATCTGCCCATAATTAAAAAAAAAGATATACTCACTACTCCAGTAACGTCTCCGGGCAACCATTGAACGATGGCTTCACTTTTCTTCTCCCAAATGTAAATATTTGAACAATCCGATCCAGATACTATATATTCACTTCTCGGACCGAAGAAGGCTACACCTTTGAACGTAGCACTATTCCTATGACCACTATACCGGTGGGTGTAACCTAACTTCAACTCTTTATTGGATTCCCTGAAATTATTAAAAATGGTGAAATCATTTATCTGACTCTAGAACTTTCCATGATATCTAAAGAGTAAAGAAAAATGGGTAAACAAGCAGAAAGCAACACTGACGAGATAATATAAGGGGTTTAGCAGGAGTTACATGGAGTAGGTTAGTAAGGACATGAAGTGGCTGAAAATATTGGAGAGGAGACCTGTGTCGAAGCACACACTGAATATATATATATTACTTTTATTTTTACGTATATACGAACAGGCAATAAAATAACATCTTATGATCTAACCTTTAAATGTCATAAAAATAAAACAATTTTAATTATTTTTCAAACTCACTGGTCAAAAAAAGGAGTTGTGTGTGCTAGGTATCAGTCTTTCATTTTCTGACTTGTTAACGTAACACGAATCTGAAGTCAGAATTGGAGGCAATCATCAGATAATTGAGAAAATCCCAAAAAATCTTATTTTTATCGGTTTTTTGGGTTTTTCTCGATTATTTGTTTATTGTCCCCAATTCAGACTTCAAACGATAGTCTGACACCCAGCATACACAACTATTTTTATTAGTGGACCTATGTAATGAATACGCTGTTTGACGCCTTTTAGTTGTACCTACTTGTGACGTCATCACGCTCGTACAAAATCTATAAGACTATTTTAGAGAAATTATCTCAGCTGATTAAACTGTCCACATACCTATTCAGCAATAAAGGTAAATAAAGAAGTTTCCATACAGATTAATTTGCTTCAATTTTGGACATGAAGGACTACTAGGGGATACCCCAGTGCAACGCACCCTATTATTCTATTCAAAACGTCAAGAAATCTTTATGTTTTTATTTTAAAGCCAATCATTGGTCAAGGGTACCCAACAATGGTATAATTGATATATTTTTTTATGTCTGCGCAGGAACGGAGTAAGAACACTAATTCCTACATTCGGCGGCAATGTTCCAGATTTTCATTCCTTTGTCACAGGATTTTCAGCCCGTCTCATGACGTCCCACACCTTTGCGGGCCTCTGTGGCTGAACTAAGCCTTTGCCGGCGTACTGGAACGCAGAGTTAACGAGTTTCCTTTATTTGCTATGGTCTGGGTGTTTGGGATCGGCTCCAGTGTTCCATTGTATATTAAACCCATAACAAAAGCATGAGTTGCTTAGCTTAGGGATATACGAGTACAATGGGTGTATGTATAGTAAAAAAATCAACAGCTTCCCTAATTTTATTGAGTCTTACAAGCTACACTGTACACTGTGGGTTGGTTTATAATAATAATAAAGCATATTTTTATTTTTTGAAAATTAACAAATTTGATTCCCGACTAGCGTAATTATTTTTCAAAAACCTTATGATGCTGCTTTAGTTTTCAAACTCCTTTGAGTAATTTATACTATTCCTTATAGTTTCAGATTTCGTCATAGAGATCCACGTATAAAATTCACCTGTATACCAACTTAACTTTCTTATAAGAAAATACTAATTCTTATGTTTTTCCATGGTTTATTGAAGGTAAGAGACCAAGAAGATATATTACAGCCTTGTTAAGGATGCGTTCTGGGCATATCTCCTCAAATCGGTTCAAGCTTTTAATGGGACTGACCGTGACACCAAATTGTTTGCAGCAGCGAAAGGTAGAGGTTAAATGATACTTCAGATGGCAGAGAGTAGCATTCACTGTCGAGTGCTGATATGAACTGTAGTGAACCAAGTTATTTTGGAAACGGTAACCTTAAGTACAAATATTAACAAGTCGTACTGCTCGTACAATGTATAGCACAGTGTGTGAGCGGGACGGATGATGTGCGAGCGAGATAGAGCAACTATTAATATATGCGCTCCCACGTTGCGCTAGTCAGTAGTCATTCGCCCGTTGTCGTTCGTCGCGCGCGCACATCTCCCGTTCCGCCTCGGCTGTCCGTTATTCGTGTTCGTTGTGTTCGTTCGTTCACCCGGTCGATCTGTGTTTTTTTTCTGTGACAGTGCAGTGAAAAGTGCGTCATCAGGTGGTTTTTCCACCAAATCGTTCGTCCCCCTCAGGGACAATGGACGGCGTGGAACTCTCTCCATTGCTGTTGGAGGGTTTGCTGTCGTTATTACGACAGCAATTCCCTCAAGCGCTCGACCAATTTTTGAGGACTCCGAAGTCCCAATCAATGGCGTCCGTTATCTCGGAACTTAATTCCGAGAAACCCGTGTCCCGCAAGTTACACGTGCAAGGGGCCCCCGCACCCGCATCTGCTGCGACCACCGCACCCCCCGCCACCGCGCTTATTGCTGACCACCTGCGCTCTGCCTTAGCGCCCGCGCCCCCCGCATCCGTACCCGCCGTGTTACCGGCGCGCCCGCCGCCCGCACTCCCGCTCAACGATGACCACCGTGTGGCATCAAAATCACGCGCCTCGTTTTCTCGCGGTTCCGCGTCGGGACAACCGCGTTCGAGCTCCGCGAGTTCGACGACATCGCGTTCGTGATCGCCCATACACCGCGTAATCGATTCTCGTCGAGAAATCGAATTATCCCCTGACGGTCCATAATACCTCAGAGATGCCCTTCTTCCACCGGCTGATGAAATTACCCCCATGGATGTCGCGCCTCCCGCGAACATCCCCTTAAACCACAAAGACGATGACGGTTTCATAACCGTCAATCGTACCAAAAAACGGAAGACCCAGAAGGAGGTCCCCCCCAACCCCGCCCCCACTGCGGGCACAAAACCAACAGCGGCACCTTCCAGCCGCCCTGGGCCACCTTCACAGCGCCCGCCGCCACCCCTGATCATCCGCGAGAAAGCCCATTGGCTTCAACTCGCTAAGGAGCTGCCAGGTAAGGCAATCTCTATAAAAGAAGCCCGTGATACCCAACACGGCATTAAAGTTATGGTCACGTCTTCAAGTGACCACCGCTCCCTAACATCCTTGTTATGTGACCGAAAAATCGGTTACTACACTTATGCCCTGCCGGAAGAAAAACGCCTTCGGGCTGTAATCCGCGGACTCCCACAGGAAATCGAGTGTTCCTACATTCTCGAGGACCTTAAGTCCCAAGCTTTACCGGTGCACTTCGTGCACCGGTAAACCGCACAGAGGCGACGCAACAAAGTCTCCTCTAAACCTAGTATTGGTTGTCCTCCACCTCTCCCCAGAGGGGAAAAAGATCTTCGAACTTGAGAAGGTCTGTGGCCTCTCTGGCCTTCGTGTGGAACGTCCACACGAAAAACATACACTGCGGCAGTGTCATCGTTGCCAACTTTATGGGCACTCTGCCCTACATTGTCAATCCCGTCCCAAGTGCGTCAAGTGCCTGGGCGACCACGGGACCTCCGAGTGCACACGCACCCGGGACTCCCCGGAGCCACCGAGCTGCATTCTCTGCGGCCAAGCGGGTCACCCCGCTAACTACAGAGGCTGTCCTGCCGCCCCCGACCCAAACGTAAGGTCGGCAAAGGCACTAGAAAAGTGCCGAACAAACGCTCCAGTGGTAAAAGGCACGACGGAAGAAAAGTGCCGAACATTATGGCCCGCATTCGTGGCGCATGTAGGTAGAAATAAACCACGCTCATTGACTCTGGCGACTTATAACGCCAACGGCCTTCGAAACCAGCGCGACTTGGTCCATGACTTCCTGGTTACCAATCAAATAGATATACTACTAGTGCAGGATACCTTCCTGAAACCGAGTGAAAGAGATCCAAAGATCTCTAACTATCGGGTCACTAGACATGACAGGATAGACATGACCGTGGTGGCGGCGGCACCTGATCTATTTCAGAAGATCTCTACACTGCATGCCTCTAGTCACCCCACCACTAATAGGTATGGAGGTATCCGCCTGCAGACTAGCAATGACTGGCCACCAACCTCTAGTTATAGTCTCAGTATACCTCGCGTGCCAGAAAACCCTTATTAAAAAAGACCTAGAAGCCCTATTTAACTTAGGCCCAGCTGTTATAATAGCCGGAGATCTGAATTGCAAACACGAACAGTGGATTTGCAATACCACTAACCCCAATGGCAGAGCCCTAATAAATATATCAGACAATCTTTTGTTTGATATAATAACTCCCATGACCCCCACAAGATACCCCCCAACCGCGACTGGGGGACCCCAAACACTCTCGACCTAGCATTACTGAGGGGCGTAACTCTTCAGTTTCATTCCATCGAAACGATGGACGATATAGACTCGGACCATCGCCCGGTTATCCTCAAATTAGGACCAAAAACGGACCAGACATCTGAAACTAGAACCTCTGTGGACTGATTGAGACTTGGGGACCTCCTCAAGGCAACCGAATCACTAGACCTGGACCGCATCCCGGACCACATCGAATCCCGCCAAGACACGGAGACGGCGATCGAGGCCCTCACCAGCCACCTTCAATCCGCAGTGCGGAACTCGTCCAAACAGGTGCCAGTGGAGGATGACCGCCACTTATGCCTGCCGGACGAGGTGAGGGTACTGCTGAGGGAAAAGCGAGCTGCCTCCAGAGCTCACGACAGATATCCCACCGAAGACAACAGAGTCCGACTCCGCCAACTAGAGCGCGAGGTCAAACTAGGTATCCGGGAAGTCAGGGAACAACGTTGGGACAGAACGTTGAGAGATATCGAACCAACTCACCAGGCGTACTGGAAGCTGGCTAGAGCTCTCAAATCAGATACCCTCACTGTCGTACCCGCGCTAGAAAGAGCCGACAACACCGAGGCGTTCGATGACGAGGAGAAAGCTGAATGCCTTGCTCAGAGTCTAGAGCTTCAATGCTCCCCCACTACACAAAACGTCGACCAGTCACACCTGACGGAGGTGGACTCCGAGGTCGAACGTAGATCCTCCTTACCAGCGGAAACCGCACTCGACCCAGTCACGGTCGAAGAAGTGCAAGATCTGATCAAGTCCCTCAAACCGCGAAAGGCCCCAGGGATCGATGGCATTAACAATCGCGTCTTAAAACTCCTCCCCGGCCACTTGATTATAATCTTAGTGAGCATCTTCAATGCCGCCATAACAAACTGCTCCTTCCCCGCGATCTGGAAGGAAGCAGATGTCATCGGTATTCACAAGGCTGGAAAACCGGCTAATAAACCATCCAGCTAGCGTCCAATCAGCCTACTGAGCACACACAGCAAGCTTTACGAGAGGGTCATCCTCTCTAGACTTAGAGATTTTGCTATCAGCAAACATCTACTACCCGATGTGCAGTTTGGATTCCGTGCCAGACACTCATGCGTCCAACAGGTGCACCGCATCACGGAGCACATACTATCCCACTTTGCCCATCGCCCCCGCCCTATAGGAACAGCCGCACTGTTCCTAGACGTAGCTAAGGCCTTCGACAAGGTCTGGCATAACGGTTTGATTTACAAGCTGTACCAGTTCGGTGTGCCAGACAAACTCGTGCTCATCTTGCGAGAGTTCCTCCTAGGCCGTAGCTTCCGTTTTCGAGTGGAGGGAACACGCTCGTCCCCTCACCCACTCACAGCCGGTGTACCACAGGGTTCGGCCCTGTCTCCACTACTCTTCACGCTGTACACCAGCGACATCCCAAAAACTTCAGATGTAGAGTTGGCCCTCTTCGCGGATGACACCGCACTCTAAACATCAGATCACAACCGACAAATGGCTTGCGTCTGGCTACAGGCAGCTGTAACAGAGCTAGGCGAATGGTTTCGCAAATGGAGGATAGAGGTAAACCCGGAGAAAAGCGCAGCAATGTTCTTTTCCCCGGGCACGCTTCGCTCTCCCAAACGCGCTTGCCTTCGCTTAAAAGCCATCTCGCTCTACGACCAAGAGATCCCCTGGGCAAAGTACACCAAATACCTGGGTGTCACCCTAGATCAGAACTTGCGCTTCAACGAGCATATCACTATAGTCCGGAATAGAGCGCGATTTGTCATGGGTCGTCTAGCACCCATGATAGACAAACGAAGCAAAATGTCCCTCAGACACAAGCTTACTCTATATAAAACATGCATTCGCCCGATCATGACATACGCGAGTGTGGTATTCGGCCATGCCAAGCCTGCCCTTTTAAAGAAACTGCAAATCGTTCAGAATAAATTCATGAGCAGAGCCGTCGGTGCTCCCCTCTATATGCGTAACATCGACATCCACCGCGATCTGGAGCTTCCCTCCATCAAAAACTATATTACGTCGCTCTCGCGTAAGTATTTCGATCTAGCGCCACACCATCGAAATCCCCTCGTCGTGTCCGCGTCCGATTATAAGCCTCGACGAAAGGCTCTCGTGCGACGACCGCGTAACATCCTCACGGACAAGGTCGACGATATCACAAAACGGCTGGCAGGGATCAGCCCGCTCGCGGTTAGGACGGCAGGCTGGCTGGCAGGCACTGACAGACAGACAGACGGCGGCGTCGACGCCGCCAATCACGATCTCTCCACGTCCCCGCGAGGGACGTCAGGAGACACCCCCCCATAGGATAGACTAGGCGTGTTGCTGGGAAGTTTCTTTCGCCGTTTCTTCTCTCCCAGCCATAACACGTTGCGAAACGGCAGTAAGATAGCATAGGCCACCGCGAACCGCCGATCCCGGTCCGCCGGGATCCTTCCTCTCGGGCTTTATATTACCCGTCGCCCGCTCTCAATTAGTGCATTGTGTCGCCCTATGGTGGGCATCATTAGATTCATCCCCCTCTCATGGCAACAGTTCAGCCGAGGTGAAACTCCCTAGGGAGCCCCCTCGAGCAAGTTGCCCCCCGGGCTCGACCGCCTTCGCTTCGCAAAGGCACTCGCCCCGAAAACCCCGGTAAAGTTGTGAGGTCTTCGGACCAACAACATAAAGTCAAGTCTAATAAAAAAAAAAAATAGTCAGTAGTTCGTTGTCCGCTGCGATGACTAGACGTATGCAGCTCCCATATGTTAAACCCGTGGTGCACCCGACGATGTTTTACAAGTGCTGATGGAGTGTGCCCAGAGTGCAAGTGTACGAACAATAAATAGAAGCTAAAACACAAGTGTCTGTAACACTATCTTGGTCTGTCCTCTATCTCAGCAAGCAAGACTTGTTCTTTTGTTTTATTTATACTATTTAATGTATGCCCCCCGGCATCGTCACTCGGCGACAAAACCCTTTGGAAAAGGAAATACAAAAAAATATGTGTGTGTATGGAGTTCACACGCAGTAGAAGTAGAATAAAGTGTGACAAGGGGTGGGAGGGATTCTAAATTTCGTGACGTCACATTTCATATATTATATCATTATAATATATTTAAGCTTTAAAATACGAAATTTGAAGTATTATTGAAAAACTTCAAAACATTTCCAACTCTGTCTGTATGAGCATAGAGTTTAAATGATTAAATACTAGCTGTGCCCCGCGGTCTCACCCGCGTGGTTATGGAATTTCGTTATATTTTGGATAATTCACACTACCTATATCTTTATAAATTATAGCCTGTGTTATTCTGATGTGTAAGCCATTTTATTGTAAAGTTTCATCAAAATCCATCCATACATTCTTACAAACTTTCGCGTTTATAATATATATATAGGAAGGACAATGTATTCTATCTCATTCTCTCGCAGGCTTAGTCCTATAGATTCATGTGTTTATCTCTTTTAGTGTCGCTTTTTCGTTTCATCGAGTTTCAAATCACGACGATACTAAAGAAGTTTCATTTCAAAATGTTTTCGCGACGATAATTGAGCTGCTCAAAGAAGCTACTTTTGAAATTTTCTTATAAATACTGACGAACTAACTTTGTAACAATATCCAAATAATTTATATTAAATTAAAACACCATAATTACCTCATTTCCTTAGAAACGTAACACATGACAACGTTATATTTGTCAGCACTTATTTTCTTAAATATTAGGTTGGGGAAAAAGTTTCTTCGCATTTTATATAAAAATTCAAAAGGTTTTTTTATAAAGTTTATTTACATTTGACTAAAGTATGTAAGTGCCATTTTGTTGGATAACTTTTTGCCATCTTGTAGGTAGGGACGTGATCCCATTGTTATAAAAATTTTGGGGCTTCTGATCAAAAAACTGCGACAAGTGGTTTTGGCAATCCTCTCGTGATGTTAACCTGACACTGCATAAGGAATTCTGCAGAGACCTAAACAGGTGAAAATCTGAAGGTACAAGGTCAGGACTATACGGCGGATGCATTAACACCTCCCAGCCAAACTCTCATAATTTTTGCTGAGTGGCTAAAGATGTGTGAGGTCTAGCGTTATCATGGTGAAAAACCACACCCCTTCTGTTGATTAATTCCGGCCGCTTTCTCTCAACTTTTTGCTTTAATCTCATCAGTTGTTCGCAGTACAGTTCAGAATTGATGGTCCTGCCTGGCGGTAACAGCTCATAATGAATAATGCCTTCCAATCCCACCATACACACGGCATCACCTTGTTGCGAGTTAGCCCGGGATTCGGCACAGTCTGTGAAGCCTAACCGGTCTTTGACCATGATCTTTTTCGCACATTCTTGTCGAACGTTATCCACTTTTCATCACCAGTTATCAGCTTCTTCAAAAATGGTTGGGTTTCATTACGTCGTAATAAAGAATCACAAATGGTACACGGTTTATGAGGTTTCTTTCAGTGAGCTCATGAGGCACCCAAATGTCGAGCTTTTTTGTGTACCCAGCTTTTTTCAAATCCGCCAAAACCGTTTTGTGGTCAATTCCCAGTTCTTCAGCTACCTCGTAACTACTAATATGCTGATCTAGCTCCACTTTTTCAAAAAAATGGCATCAATTTTGTCCGTAACATGGCGACCAGAGCGACGTGCATCTTTGATATCAAAATTTCCGGATTGAAAACGCTTAAACCAAATTTGTGCTACTCTCACAGATACTGCATTAGGTCCATAATCATCACAAATTATTTTCGCGGCTTGTATTGCATTTTACCTTTTTTTGTAGTAAAATTTTAAAATGTATCGAATTTCTTCATTTGATACACTCATTTTAACAATAAGAAAAACAAATGAAAATCATACATTTTCCTAATTGGAATTTGGAATTTTCTTCTTTAAAATTAAAACTTTTTAATGATTCCAAAACCAGCCAGATACAAATGGTATAGCCAAAGAGATCTTATTACAAGTTCATACATACTATATGCGAAAAGACTTTTTCCCCAACCTATTATTAGTGACATGACCTGGAGATTGATGTACCTATATAATCGCAAAGTTTGAACATATATCGTAATTAAGTTATGTATAATTTCTACATTTTAAAAATAAAAAAGCAACGAAACGTATTTTTTTTAAATAATAAATCGATTCGGTAACGTGTGACTTCTTGTATCGATTTCAATTCTTAATTCTATCATCATTAATAGTTCACACAACTACTAAGTTCAGTTTAATAGATGCCAAACGTGGCTTTATAGAACTTATATAGTACACATAAGTAAAGCTACATTTTAACAGTCTTCTTTCTATTAATTCAATTCTGTAGGTAATAAAAAAAATGCACTTACGGATCATGTACATCGTTTTTGGCATCAAACAGATATATGTCTTCGTCATTATACGATCCCAATATCTCTGAGCCGTTGTAGTTGTAAATCGCACATGTTAGGTGCATCATTCTCATACGAAGTTTCTGTTTAGTATTACTTTGCTGTAAAAATAATGGAAAGACAAAAATTAGCCAAGCAGGGTAAAGGTCTACACAACTAACAATTCCTATCGTGTACGTGTGCAGTAGATTAATTTTAATAGCCACCACTACGTACGAATCGTGTAAACGGGACAGAGCTAAGTATGCCTAGCAAGCAAAATTCTGCCTTCTGCGCTTGTTTTTGTGCACTTTCCACTAAAACGGTAGCTTGCATTCTTTTTTAAATGCTGCGATACTTTGTGTTCCGGGAATCTTGAATTTCAAGTCATTTAAAAAATGTGCACGTGTGCGGCGGAGACGCCCGAATGAGGCCGCGGGTCGAATAAAGGGGCCCTGCATTGCAGTCCACTGCGTAATGCAGCACTGTGAATGTTGTTGCAGACCAACAACACCAAGCAGAATGCCCCTCGAGTCCTGCAAGCCCCGCCCACTGCAGGCCTGCAATCCAGGATCGTTTTTGGGCCCTTTAAGGGGTTCAAGATTTTCCAATTTCAAAACACCGTATGTGACACTGATGAATATTATTTTATTTTAGATTTAGAGTTCAATGCATTAAAGTTTGAAACTGTATGTAATGATCTCTGCGAGTTCACTCTCGTAAGCCGCTTAAAAGAACATCATTCCAAAAATGCACAATTAATTGAGGAAGAGCTTTTTTCAGACCACTCAAAGCCAGAGCCAGACTCGAGCTCACAGCCGACTTACATTGATCCAGCTACTAACTTAGAATTCATACGAAGCCATCAAGCCAGTGCTGACTTCATACTGGCATCACGTTGATTTGAAGTCAGTATAGAGCTACCGAGTCTGAATGACTTTAATATTCCTGATTGAATATTTTGAAATCAGTCTGCTCCCCAAAACCCAGTAGCTGGATTATGTAAATCAGCATTTATTATTATATACTAGCTGCGCCCTGCGGTTTCACCCGCGCGGTGATGACAAATCGTTATATGTTGGATAATTCACATTATATCTTTATAAATTATATAGCCTATGCGTTATTCTGATGTTCAAGCTATATTATTGTAAAGTTTCATCAAAATCCATTCGGTAGATTTTGCGTGAAAGAGTAACAAACATACATTCTTTCAAAGTTTCGCGTTTATAATATTAGTAGGATTAGAGTTTTCCCCATAGTTACGCCGCGTGAAAAACCCTTGGTATACTATTTCCATTTCTTTATTTTCTCGATGAGAGCTCCTGTGGATACTTGAACGAGCGTCTTTTTAACATTATTTAATACAAATATGACGCTTATGCACGTACAAGGTCATAGCAGAGTCGGAGAAACTGATAGGGATGGAGCTATCGATAAACGTAACACGATAACAGACCCGATATTTTTTTACAAACTGTAAGAAATTAAACTATTGCCGGATTATTTTGTACAAATTTATTAACTAATATTACATTTCATTACAAGATGTAATTATGTTATGTTGATTCTTTATTTATTTATTTTAATCAAAATCTGATGAATCGTCAGTCACTCGATGAGCACTCCCCAACATTTATTATAAGTTCCTGTACTTCTATATTATCAAATGCCACATGAATTTCCCAATCCGACGCGATAATGTTTTGGGTTCTTCTCACAATTTTTTCCCAATGTTCGGCGGTTACTACCGCATTTTTTAATAAATCTAACATCTTGTTTGCCGTAAAAGGGAGATGGGTATTGTTTCGAGCGGCGTGTCCTTTGATTTGTGCCCATATTAGTTCTATAGCATTCTACTGGCAATGATACGACGGATGTCGAAGAACCCAATGACCACATTCGGCAGCTATTTCGTCGGTAATATATCTCTTAAAGAGGCTTTTTTTCGATTTTAAAATATTGACTAATTGTACTTTTAATAAAGTATTATCCATATTTTCGCCATGACGTTGGAGCCAGTCAATTATCTCTTGTTTTTTATTGGCCTGCGTCGGCATTTTATCAATTTGTCTGGAGTGATGTGTAGCGTTGTCCATAATAATTATCGACGATTCTTCCAGAAATTGCACCATTTCTTTAAACCATCCATTCCATAGTCCATTGTTTTCTTGGATTTAAAGGCCAGTAAAGCATTTGACACGAATCCTTTCGTAGACCCTGCATGGCATATGATAAGGCGTTCACCTTTTCCCATTGGCACTGAACTAGTGGAAGCGGCGGTGTCGTCAGTCCAGTTCTTTGATACTGTGTGGTTTGCATTTAACCAAATCTCGTCAGTGAAAATAACATTTGACCAATCTGATATCTTTTTGGCTTCGCTCAAAAATTCGCAGCGAGCCATAGCAACGTCGTGACGCTCCATCAATATTTTACGTTTATCCGATTTTTTATAAGAAAATCCAATTTCTTTCAAAACCAAGCTTAATGACGATTTTTGGCCATGGAACAAACCACATTCACGTAAAGAAACAACAAGTTTTTTATGTGCTGGAATTTCTTCGCGCAAGTAATAGTCATATATATGACGGCAAATAGCGTCAGCGTCGAAGTTGTCAACGGATGTCACACGGCGTGGTTGGCGTTTTTTCTTCGGCGTACGAAGCTTATTTTGTTGCATGCCGCTTGTACCGTAAGCTTCGGTAGTAATTTTTGAAACAGTAGGTCCACTAATTCCTAATGCGGCCGCAACCCGCTCTCGCACTTGCGACAGTGGTAATAGCAGACCACCATTTTGATACTCTGCTTCAAAGTAATTACGAACCTTGATCACCAGTTCTATCGCCTGCCTTTTCAGAACAGATCCTTTAGGCATTTTGATATTTGACAGCTGAGCAGCAACCAACACGGAGGAAAACAAAATACACAACGTAACGTATGGATAGTGTGAAAAACTGAGCGAAAAGAAATGTAGTGACTATATAGCACGACCGTCTTTTTGCGAGTGACAGATTAAAACAAATACAAAATGGCGGTGGGCCATTGAGTGTTCCCAGCTTGAAAAAATATATTTGAATGTGTTTGTTGTATTTGTCCTTGTTCAAAACATAATAAATATATGCGATCGATATCATTACTTATTTGGTCACAACACTACAACTATCAAATTAGAACTGTCATTGAGAAAATAAAGAAATGGAAATAGTATAGTAGCTCTATGTCACCGTACATAAAAATTTAATTAGGTATTTTATATATATAAACCTTCAATACTTTAATTTCTTGTTCAATTCACTACAGTTACAAAGGAACTTGTCAACATAGTGTAGACAACTGCACAGCAAAACAAAGAAAAGTCGCAGCCAACCTGATTTGAAATACCTAATACGTAATGAATAACATGTGGGCAACCTGACAACGTATTTGTTATTGAATTACAGCGATGGTTGTCTACATCGCAATTGCAGCGCCATCTCTTTTGTTAATCCGTTTATTTTGAGAAAATGATGTCCTTTATCGGGATAAAATGTATCCTAACTGTTAACTCAGGTGATAAGCCAGCACTAAATCGACTTTCATTCATATACGTTCACTAGTCTCAAAAAAAGATGCGATCGCAGCACCACCTTTTATATATTTTCGTCTATCCCACGGAGACGACGTCATTTATCGGGATAAAAGGTACCCCAAGTTACGCCCCGGGATATAAGCTAGCTCTATGTCGAGTTTCATATAAATCCGTTCAGTGGTTTTCACGTGGTGCTCTAACAAACAGACAGACAGACTAATTTCTAAACTTTGCATTTTCGGAATTTTTTTCATATTTTGAAAAGCATTGTGAAAACTCGAACCATTTACACATTTATTATAGTATAGAATTATTAGACACTTACAGGTACATCGTTGAAGGAGCCAGGACAATACATGGTGACTGGTTTGGTTGACTTTCTTCTATCATACACTCTAACAAACTTATCCCTTCCGGCGACTAATAATTCTTTGGGATCTAAAGGATGGCCCACCACACTGAACAGCGGTATCACTTTACTTTTTTCATTCACTTGGAATAATCTGGAAATACAGATAGATAGATAACACCTTATTACTCGCCAAAATAAACAAATACAAAAACAAAATGCATAATTACAATACTTCGTGGCAAAACAACAGGCGGCCTTATCGCTAAAAGCGATCTCTTCCAGGTAACCTAGCTTAAAAAAATTCTTAACTAATCCGGCGGCGATATAGGTGGAGCAGAAAAAAGATAGGACTGTACAATTTAATTATATATATTTACACTAATTTATAAATCCAGACACATTTATAGAATGCCAATATATACGTATATACGAAATTATCTAAATAAATATATTGATAAAAAAACCTTTATTTTACTAAAGCGCACGTTTTAAAACTACACACTTTTTATTTCAGTTAATTAGAAAAATTAATTACCATGTTTATTTTAGTAATTTTTATGTATTAAATTAACATTACAACTAATATTTAACTAATAAATAAAATACCTAAAAATAAAACTACTATTATATACATACTAGAGTTTACCCCGCGGGTCAACCTCTAGTGCGTACCTCTTGTTTAAAGAGCAAGCGTTAATATAGTTGTATTATATTTTTATGTTAGTGCTATTTGCTCCCGGAAGATTAACTTCATTTTATATCGCAAATTATGCCATCCCCATCTATCTGTAAACTGCATAAGTGACAAAATGACAAAATGACAAAACCTATCCTACTTTCCGGGATAGCCTTTACATAAACCTATACCAAAGTCTATCCCTTTTTCCGGGATGAAAAGCATAACAGTCAAACAGAGCAGTATACTTTTATCCCGAAAACTATCCCATTTTTCGGGATAAAAGTATCCGATATTCATACTTCGCATCAAAAGAATATAGGCATATATACTGAGTTTCAGCCAAATCGGTTCAGTAGATTTTCCGTGAAAGCGTAACAGATATACAGACAAAAGTTACTTTCGCATTTATAATATTAATAGGAATTTACAGATAAAAATGGATTCCAGGTCACTATCACTAGGGAGTGTTCCCAAAATGATGGCCGCATTCCACACTGTATCGCAATGCTAACGCGTTTTCCAAAATATAGGCCAGCCTTTTGGTCACGCGAGACGTCTTTTAATTGCACTGAAACATCTCGACAGAGATGATAAGTCTCGCGTCCCCACGGCCAAATAGTTTCTACCTACTAATATGCATTTGCGGTGTTTCAGGGCTTCTTGATTTGCAACAACACCTTACTCATTTTGCTTATGTATTACTTTGAAAATTTGTAACTTTTGAAAGTGTGTGTGAGTTTACACTTATGTTTTTAATGTAAGTATATATGTGTTTGATTCAATATGCGAGTCGATAAATGCCTTTACCAAGTAACAGATACCTAGGATGTTCTGAAAATTGTTAGCCACAGAATAAAAACAATCTCTTTTTTCTTGAAACTATTGCTTTGCATACGGAATCCGCAGGTAAAGAGATTCCGGATATTCCGTAAACACGAAGCCGCTGGAAATAATAGTATAGTTTTGTTGCCTTCAGTTGTTGCGTAAATGTTTGTCGAATAAGAACAAACAAATAGAATAGACTATTTCATAGACGCACCCAAAACCTCGTCGACTAGGAACGTCCGCCTTGGCATCAGAAGTAGATATCACACAAACATAGAAAATGAAACCACCTTAACCAATCATTCAAACAATAACAATCACTTTTAGGGCGGCCGCCATTTAGTTTGTTTCAACGATTCACTGCACTTGGCAAAAATCTTATTATTTCTTACATGTCTGTCTTTTTAACACCGCAAACGAATCCGACGACAAAATGGCGACGTCTTCTAAGTTGTAAAGGGAAATTGGGGGGACAGCGATAAATGTGTATGTATCAAGAATGTGTATTGAAGTTCGCGCAACAAATGGCGATACGATGACTTGACTACATTAAATAATAAATAATTTTGAATTGAAGGCTGATTTCAATATAAATCTCTTTAGTGAAATCATTGGTCACCTATGTGTAGTTCCTTTTTTAAATATTTTTACAGATAATATGTCACTCTGCTTTCGTTTGTAAGAATGGAAAACTTGCGTAAAGCTTTTCGTGTTATGATTTTTTAAGATTATAAACGAGAGTTAACATTCAAGGAAACTCACGAAAATTTACAAGCTGCATTTGGGGATGTGCTCTTGTATTGGCATGTCATCAGGGTAAAGTGGCTATTGCGAGAGAATAGACACATTAAATATCTAGAGATTCAGAGCTGAACTGATGATTGAATCACAGGCAGCTTGCACCATCATGCATGAACACCTTAAAGTTGGGAGGCTTGCTTCGCGTTAGATACTTCATTCTCTCATTGAAGCGCAAAAATCCTGTCGTGTTGATTGGTGCAATGCTAGAAACTTTCGAAGGAGGAACTTCGCAATACGTATCCTACTTCCTTACACCTGACGAAACTTGGATCTACAGCTACGATCCTCTCATGAAGCAACAATCCACGCAACGGATGTTTGAAGAATACGAGTTGCCAACACACTCGACGCGGGGGACCAGTAGCCGTAATTCCGCCAGAAGACCGTAGAACGTCTACTAGTGAATGGTATTGCGAAGTTTGAAGGCCAAGGAGCGGTGTCTGTGGCATTCTTTCACTAAGATAACTTCGCGGGTATAAATGTTACCCAATCCGTACAGACCAGATTTAGCTTCAAGCGATTATTTTTATTTCCCGCGGTAAAAAGAATGCTCCGTGGGCGAAACTTTAACACTGCAGAATAGGCTGTCGAAGCATTTCGGCGGTTAGTTTTTCGACCACCTATAACACATATTTTTTAAATGCATTGGGGTTGAAGGGAAATAATTTTTTTATTGCAGGAGTTCAGCAGGCAGGCGGACGGCCCACTTGATGGAAAGTGGTTACCATTGCCTATGGACATTTGCAACACCAAAGGTACTACGAACGCGCTGCTGCTCTCTTAAAGGAGACTGGAACCTGGTCACTGATGCCGGAACACAACACAAGGTTGTTATGGCGGCATATTCTAGACCAGGGGTGGTCGCCGTCCAGTCGAGCAAATACCCTAACACCTGGCTGTGGATTGTTTAGTCGCCTCTTACAACAGGCCGCCCCAACGCAGGAAATTGTATTCTTTCTCCGTTCCTGCACGGATTGAGCTTGAATTTTGAAAAGATATATTTTTTTCATTTTACTATCATTGGAATAGCCTACATATGTAAGTAGTTTAAGTAGCATTTTATTAATTTTGGTATAATTTAAATTAATTAATTATAAATTTCATATTCATCACATATCGCAAAATAAAAACGTATGCACATTAACATATTACACTTAACTGATTGAATGGAATGTTGAATTACTAGAATTAGAATTTATTATATTACATACTAGGATATGTCCCGTTCGTCCACTCTTGACTTGAAATACCCGCGGGATTCCCGGGACACAAAGCACCGCAGCGTTTAAAAAAGAATGTAAGCTATCGTTTTAGTGAAAACTGTGCCGGAATAGGCTAACTTTTATGCACCCGAACAACTACAAACCGTTCCCGGGAAAAATATAACATATTTATTACATAAAATTTGCTATCGATCAGTGAAAAAATCACATAGGAATTCGGTTGTTATTTAACCTGGCCATTTTAAATCATTCTACGAAAAATTCCCAGGATAAAAAATATAACAGATTTTAAGTACATAAAATTTGCTGTCGATCAGCGAAAACTGCATCGAAATCGGCCTAGTAGTTTTTAACCACAAAAAACAGACAAAAAAATGTATTGTGTTTTCCATCGTTTATACACACTGTATAAACGATCGAATTCCAGTTGTTTTTTTTAAATAGCTTCAATGTACAGACATGGCATTTTTAGAATTTTATAATATATACATAGATGTAGTTTTAAGAAACTACCTAAGACGCCAGTAAATGGCGAAACAGATAAAGATTTTATTTAAGAAATTTATCTATGCTTTTAACAGATAAAGATTTTATTTGAGAAGTTGAGTGAGTGAGTGAGTGAGTGAGCGAGTGAGCGTGTGGATGTTCGTGTGAGAGATAGTGCTTGAGTGAATGTGTGTTTGTGGCTATTGAGTGAGTGTGTGTGTCTTTGTGAGTGAGTGCGTGAGTGTATGTTTCTTTGTGAGTGAGTGCGTGTGTATGTTTTACTCACCTCGATGCGTGTTCGGCCCTGACGTCACACTGTATGACCAGCCCGTCTTCGCCGGCCGATATCACCAGGTGGGGTTCTTCCGCGCATACATGCAACTTGTGTGCCGCGCGTGAATGCGACGCGAGGCGTCGTCGAGACACAGTCGAACCACCGCTGGGCGGACATTGCAGTAGACGTACCTAAGGATGATACAAATTACTTATGCTCTTTATACAATTTAAGAAATATATATTCACTCACTATTTATTAATAAAAGTATGTAGCATTTCTAACATTTTACCCTAATTTTTTTAGTATATTTTATTTATATTAAGCAAGTTATATTTTACTGTAAGAGAGTCACAGGACACTGTGAGCTCTTTCTGCGTGCACCGGAACACAAACCAACTTGTCTGATAATTTCTTTTATTTTTTCTTCCACCCATTTTAAGATTATATAAAATTAATAGAGCTAGGCATGTTTGCTGAAGAGTTACTTGCGCCGCTTCTTCTCTTCATCCCATAACATGTTGCGAAGTGGTGGTAAATTAGATTAGGCTCCCATAGAGTAAATAATAACCATAAACAAAATTAAAA
Source organism: Dendrolimus houi (assembly GCA_039645545.1). Lineage (NCBI taxonomy): Eukaryota > Metazoa > Arthropoda > Insecta > Lepidoptera > Lasiocampidae > Dendrolimus > Dendrolimus houi. The sequence continues at coordinate 20,724,350 of CM077128.1, read as the reverse complement.
CTAAATAATTAAAATGAACAAGTTGACGGTAGGCTAAATAAAACTTTAACAATACTCATTGACACTTGACATCTTTGTCTTCCGTGATCACAGCCACTGAAAAGTGGCCGAAACGTCGGAATAACAAAAATAAAATAAATTACCGCGCTTAAAACCGTTAAAACTTAGTTTTATTATGTATACTATAATCAGTGAAAATTATTGGTCCTTTCATGATGGTGCTGCTTATCCATATTCCACCCTTAATAATATAATTGTAAAAGTAACTGTCTGTCATGTTTTCATGCAAAAACTACGCGACCATTCTACTGAAATTTGTTACATAATTATGTAATATCTCTCAACACCGAGAATAGACACAGGGTGCTTTTCAACCATGAAAATGGTATCATTTATTTATAGTGTTACGAGCTACAGGACGCGAATTAAAAATGCCGTTGGAACTACTATACAATTTATTAGAACTGTACAAACACGTATAAAACAAATAACAAATAAAACTGGATGCAACCAGTTCACACTGCACGATTCAATGCAATTCGACACGCGCAAAGTCCGTCGTCTATATCGCTAATCGAGAGTACTACAAACGTCATACTCGTCTCGTAGTCGTCGCTTGACTGCCCCACCCCTCCATTCGGGCATTGTTTTATACTAACTATACAGTACAAAAAAAATCGGCCGCGCGCACTGAGTTTCCGAGAAATAGTGATTTGCACACCTGGTTATCTATTCCTGCGAACGGCCAACAAAGTCGAAAATAATGACAATAGGCTATTGTCTAATTGCAAATACGAAGTAATAAAAAGAACTCCGAATGCGGGAGGGGCAATAAACAATATGCGCAGCATTCCTTTGTCGGTATGTGACAATAGGTATGCAGGTGGCCCAACTTGTAACAATAGTTTCCAGGGAGGAATAGCGCCTAGATCAAAATTTAATGTAATGGAACCTTTCTGAGTGCTTGTTCTCAAAATAAATGACTGTCAATCACTAGAGTTTGACGCGTACAACTCTATAATAAATTTACCATTCTTAGTATTGTTACGAGTTGCAGGACTCGAATTAAAATGCCGTTGGAATGATTATACAGTTTATTAGAACCAGACAAACACGTATAACACAGGTACAAATATAACCGAACGCAATAAGTCAAAACGTAATGCAGGAGATCGTAATTCAAATAAACGCGCAAAGTCCGTTACTGAATAGATTACCGAATGTACACAAGTCTTGCTTCGCTTGTGGTTATCGCTCGACTGCTGATCTCTCCATTGGGGCATTGCTTTATACTGCACAGATGCAATATGTCCGCCTGACCGCGTGGACCGAATTTCTTAGAATCACACCTGGCTAATGATTACCATAAAATATTACAATACACAATGGGCTGTTTTTCTAATCACAAATTTTAAACACAAAGTAAACAAAAGAAGTCCAAATGCCGAAAAGTAATAAAATGCACAAAACAGGTATGCAGGTGTGAATTTGTCTTTGTCGGTCGTAACAGTATCTTAATTTTTTTAGAATATATCTTTCAATACGCGTATAATCTAATTAAAATAAATAAATACATGTGACATCTTACAACAACCTCGTAATATTTCGTGAATTTTTGCGGCCTCATGTAATTAATGAAGAAGTTGTTAAGGCACTACTTCCCACTGTTTATTTATGCGTGTGACAGATTTATCAGTAATCAATGCTAAAAATGTCTAATTTGGCATATAAAATAATGATTAGTTCTTGTGTATCTACCTATACTCTGATTTTTAATTAACTAGACTAAAATGACAACTGCAATCAACCTTTTTTTTGTTGCAAGCTTGGAGCATGGCGTTTTAGTATGGATCACTTATAAGTGAGTTGTGTTAGTTGAATTAACAAGTCACTAAGAATGAGCCATACTACTGAAATTCCAAAAACAGCTAATATTAGTTCATTAGCCGGTAAAAAACCAGCTGAAGGCTTTTTGCCTAATGGGTGAATGACTAACCAACCAACAACCGAAGCCGTAAACTTGTCAGTAGACGAGTATTGGTTTTATTCGACAACTGTTGGCCAGTTGAAAGTGATTGACATCTTGGCGGTGGTTATTATGCAAACAACCGCTAATTAGCTGGCTTTTAAGATACCTAGATACCTACCCACCTCTACTACCTAAATGTAGATATTCATATTCCTGAAGCATAACTGATATAAATAATGTTAAAATTTATTGTAACAGAGTTTACCTCGCGGGTCAACTTCTAGTGTGTGCTTCTTGTTTAAAGAACAGGCGTTCATACAGGTTACATTGTACTAAATTTTTATATTAGTGCTATTTGCACTCGAAGATTAATTTCATTTTATATCGCAAACAACCTAGCTCCCGGTATATAAAGTATTCATATCCATTTTCGGTATTAAAACTACATTTAGACAAAATTACAGTAAAACCGATCCATTACTCCTAGTAGTTTTCCGTGAAAGCTTAACGGAAAGACATATTGAGTTACTATCGCTTTTTTTATAGACGATGGATTTTTATATCTATAAACTTGAGAAATGATTGGTCTCATCCAAACTTTCATCCTTTATTTCAAACCGTCCCAGCTATATTTATCTATGAAAATTAAATAAATGACAAAAATGACAATAATGGCAAAAAGGACAAATCTGACAAATCGGAGAAAACGGAGAAATCGGACAACTTGTACAACTCGGACAAATTAGACAACTCGGACAAATTGGATAACTCGGAGAAATCGGACAAAGATGACCAAAATGGAGTAGTAGTAGTTTTTCCGTAAAAAGCATAACAAACAGAAAGACAAATATATTTTTATCCCGGAAACTATCCCATTTTTCGGAATTAAAAGTATCCTATATTCATTCTCGGCATCGAAAAAATATATATACTGAGTTTCAGCCAAATCGATCCAGTAGTTTTTCCGTGAAAATGGAACAGACAGACAGAGTTATTTTCGCATTTATAATATTAATAGGGATATGTCCGCATCCCATTTTATAAGCATTGCTATAATAAAAGGCACATACCTGTCCATCCCTCGCACACGTGACGATATTCAATTGGCTCTGAGCATTGAGATACAGGAACTTGCTTTGGAACACGTTCGACTTGTGGCCGGTTTTGATAGTTTGTAGGTCTAAACGACGGGCCCAGTCCCAAACAACTATATTTGTGTCGTCCGAACCTGACACTAAAAGGCTTCCTGTAAAATAAGAGGAAATGTTAAGGGACAACCTCGGCTCTAAATGAGGCAGCAGGTAAGAACAACACCCTGACCCTTCAATGGATTAAGGGACACAGCGGTGCTCGAGGCAATGTTTTTTTTATCCTTTTTTATTGCAGGGGTTCAGCAGACAGGCAGACGGCCCACTTGATGGAAAGCGATTACCATCGTCTATGGACAATTGCAACACCAAAGGTGCTACAAATGCGCTGCTGCTCTCCCTGGCCACTAATGCCGGAACACAACTCAAGGTTGTTATGGCGACATACATTAGACCAGGGGTGGTAGCCATCCAGTCGGGTAAATGCCCTACCACCTGGCTGTGGGTTGTTTTTTCGCCTTTTACGTGTTGCGTACAATGTTGCGGTAAACCAACTGGCGAGGAGAGGATCCGAAACCCAACCAGTCGGACCGGAACCTTTCCTGCCTTTGGAGGTCATCCATAAATTATGTCACGAATTTCACGATTTTTACCCCTCCCTCCCTTGTCCCCGCCCTTGTCAAAGCTGGTCACATTCGTCAGACTCCCCCCTTCCTAGTGTGATATCACATGTTATGGAATTTTACATCAAGAAATTATTAAATTAAAACAGCAAGTCCCTTATTAGTTTTATTTCGATTTACATTTTCTTTATACTGTTACAACTTAAGTTCCGAAACGAAAACAAAATCCCCCTGCATATCTATAAAAACACATTTTATTACCCGACGGCATTTGAACTCATTGTAATCCTTTTATGATTGTCTTCTTTTGTTCACGTATTTAGTGGTTATTGTGGAGAACAGCCTATTGTACTTGTTTATAGCCGCTTGCAGGCATAATTAGCCAGGTGTGCGGATTACGATTCTAGGAAATTCGGTCCACGCTGCCGGGCGGACATATTGCATTTGTGCAGTATAAAGCAATGGCCCGATTGAGGGAGCAGGCAGTCGAGCGAGAACCACGAGCGAAGCGAGACGTGTGTACTACAATCGGGAATCTAATAAGTATCGGACTTTGCGCGTTTTATGAATTACGACCTTCTGCATTACGTTTGTATTTGTTGTGTTCGGTTATATTTGTACCTGTGTTATACGTGTTTGTATAGTTCTAATAAACTCTATGACGCCATGCCACACAGTTGATTTAGAAACTACATAAACCAAAGAACAAGGGCACTACATCAACGAATTTGGGACGGCCTCGAGGAATGCAGGCAAGCCACACCGGCAATGCCCCGGGCAAACCTGCGTTTCTCCAGAAGAATTCTAAGGCTCAGTCGATCCCGGCCGAGATTAGTTATTAGTGCAGCCACTGGATATGGCAATTTTAACAGACATCTTTTCAATATAGGTGTCGCTGACAGCCCCCCATGTGCAGAGCTTGTCCAGAGGCAGAAGAAACAGCCACCACGTCCTGCTTGAATGTGGAGAAGTGGCCCAGGTAAATCTACAGCTGTTTGATACATGAATTTTAAGTAGCGGTGTGGTGGAGTGGGTAGGGGGGACGTATACCTACCCCTCCTACAGCCCCTATGGTCCGGAGATTTTGAAATATTTCTTTTAATAAACATAACCTCAAGTTTTTTTTTCACTAATATTGCACTTATATCATAGGTTCAAAGTTGATCAATCCGTTCAAAGTCTAAAAGAAAACCTAAAAAAGTGTAATGAAATTACCTTCAGGATGAAAATTGATGGAATTAACACATCCCTTGTGTTTATTTAAAGTGTGTAGCTTCTTCATTCTGTATACCGCGTGCAGTGACCCGTAGAATCTCTGTTCGAATAAGACGTCGTCCTTGGCCACTTTGCCGCCGGGAAATGTCAGTCCCATTTCACGATTTATTATTTCTGAAAAGTTACTCATTAACTAACTTAGTCTAAAACTGTATTTTTTTTATTGCATGAGTTCAGGAGTCAGGCAGACGGCCCACTTGATGGAAAGCTGTTACCATCGCCTATGGACATTTGCAACATCAAAGATGCTACAAATGCGCTGCTGCTCTCTTAAGGGACACTGGAACCTGGACACTAATGCCGGAACACAACTCAAGGTTGTTATGGCGGCATACTCTAGACCAGGGTGATAGCCATCCAGTCGGGCAAATACCCTATCACCTGGCTGTGGGTAGTTTTGTCGCCTTTTACGACAGGCCGCCCGTCCGCAGGATCTTTCTCCGTTCCTGCACGAATGAAATCTTATCAAAATTAAAAGGTTTTTTTTAAAGGTGTCATTCAACTTCTTCAGGGCGCGTAGCGTTTTTTTTATTATGGCTACAACGCCTTTGGCATTGACTTTGCCAAATTTTGCAAAGTAAGAAAAGACAGGTACTTTATTTAATGCAATTCAGAAAACAAGATGTTGATTGATGGTTTGGACAACACAAACATAAACATCACGAACAAGTACATTCCCGAGGGATAGACTTATATAGCCCGAAAATATAGTGCTCCACTTAGTCAGTTTTCTGGGTTATACTTTAGCTTTGTGGTAACTAAATTTTAAATAGTGGGTGGTCGGTGGGAGGTGGGGGAGGAGTACTTCTGTGATAGAATTGTGATTTGTTATTATGAACTTTAAAATTATAATACGGTGTAAGCTGCATGTAACGTCACTCGATTTAACGACAAACTCCCTTAAGCGTCGAAATCACTTGGCTTTGGTTGGTTTAGCTTGTCTACCATACAATGATACACTCTATGTAGCATTACACCCACTCTCACTAACGACAACAATTAAGTAATTAAAAATACCTTTTAAGTTGCCAAAATTAGTAAAAACTGCGCAGCTGAAATACCGAAATACCGAAATTTCTAAGTACTTCCTTTATCACCAAGATGCCTCAATATCGCAAGATATGAATAAAATAAGTAAAAAAATACAACAAAAAAACTCCTGCAGCAAAAGACGTCAATGACAAACTTATCTCCATTTAACGACAACTCTCTATAACGCCATAAAATGTACAGTCCCTTCACTGTCGTTGTATAGAGTCTACACAGTAACTAATTTAAAACTTATTTACTAATCTCAAAAACAGTTTTAATTTTTCAAACAGTTGCTAAGTGTATTCCTAAACAAAAATCACACTTTGATATCAACAAAATAGTCATAACCTGGTTTAACTAAAACATTTTTGTTTTTCCCATTATACATTCAAAACCTATTGGTAGATCCTAAAAACTTAAAAAGAAACTAAAAAGCCCCAAATAACAGGGCTAGTGGCTATAGAAAAGGTGCATGCCAATCTGAGTCAAAGCATAGCCGTTTTCTGCCCTAATGTGCATATTGTCACAATTAGCAAGTTTTTTTTTATTGCAGGATTTCAGCAGACAGGCAGACGGCCCACTTGATGAAAAGCGATTACCATCGCCCATGGACATTGCATTGCATTGCAACAACAAAGGTGCTACGAATGTGCTGCTCTCTTAAGGGACTGCTAATGGTGAAGAACATATCGTGAGAAAGCCTGCATGCACATCAAGATAACCGATGTGTCAAACCTGCCAAGCCACCTTGGACAAGTGTGGCGGGTATACTGTTTGTTCCCTTATAATGGGAGGCCCGAGCCCAGCAGTGGGACATTTATGGGCTGTTAATATTATTATTATAACTTGCAATTCTTTTTCCTATAATGCTGCGGGAATGCGGATGGGCACTATCTCTGGGCCCGAGAGGAGGTTACCACCGGGTGGCGTGTGGGACTGCCAATGACCGATCTTCCACTCAGTCTACAAAACTTACATTAAAGCGAGCGAAGCCACAGATAAAAGCTTGTCTGTAATAATTGCAAGTGAAGCCATGATGAAGATTTATGGTCTTTTCATATTGATTTAGAGTAAATTTGGAGGCTTCTTTAAATACCTTAAAGAAGCCGACAAACTTACTCTAACTCAACATGAATAAGATCATTATTACTTACCTCTCAACATTAAATAATTTTGTTTAGGTCTGGTCTTAAGCAATACTGGTGGCATTTTGTCCTTATCCTCATTGGCTTCTTCATAACTTGACCTCAACCAACCAGAATCATCACCACTGTCTGTATCACCTGATTCATAATTTTGACTCACCGATGATGAGTTTGATCTGAAAAATATTTAACAGTTATTGCTAGAAGGCTGACAGCATTACATCGCTGGATACAGAGGCTAATCCTTTGAGCGAGGTTAGCTCCAGCCTTACGGTCTCCTGTTGCATCAACCAGACATTTTTTGGAATGAAGGTTCCTATCGCATGTTACTAGGTGGATCAAAAAAGGTAACAAAAGGGAAAATGCTGACTGCTATATATTTTTATACAATTTCGAACTTTAATACAATGATATTAAAATAGTATCCATCGGTGTAATAGTATAATTACTTTGACGACCTTTGAAACTTCGATCCAACCAGGTGTCCCAAAGACACATAATTTGTTTTTAATATAGGTACACTGCTCAATGACAGTGGTCTGGTAGGGCTGGATGGGCTTTAGTGTAGGTTTTTTTTTATTGTATGTATATTTTTAAATTAGTTTTATTTGTAGGATAATTTTTCTATATATACGAATAAATAAAATTGAAGTGTCTGTTTGTAATGTCAATATAAAAATGTGAAAAAAAAATCAAGGGGGATAATTTGGATCAGTAGATTCCGAAAATGCAATTTTTAGATTTAATGTCTGCCTGGATGTTATGTCTAATCTCTGAAAGGTCTGGACCGATTTTAACGGGACTTTCACCGGCAGATAACTGATGTCATAAGGAGTAATTAAGGTTACTTTTTTTAGTGTTCTGTGGAAAAACAATGGAAACCATTTGTTCCAGCTAATCTCTGAAACAGATGGACCAATTTTGACGGGAGTTTCACTGGCAGATAACTGATGTTATAAGGAGTAACTTAGGTTACTTTTTATTAGGGTTCTGCGAAAAAAAATCCACGCGGACGAAGTCGCGGACACAGCTAGTTTACAGAATAGTTATTGCTTATGTTATGAGCTTAAAACAAAACGAAAAGATATACTGTTAAAAATCGATTCTCAGAAATGGAGATGGACAGGGCATATGCTCAGGAGCAAGTTCACAAACTGGAGTGAGCTAGTGACCCACTGGCACCCAAGGGTTGGCAAAAGGCGTAGGGGAAGGCAGAGCATGTGCTGGTAGGACAAAATTGAACTTGCTGCTGGACCCTACTGGCGATGTGCTGCTTTAGACAGGCAGCACTGGCATGAGCTGGGGGAGGCCTTTACCAGGACACACTCTGAGAAGAGAGATCTGATCTAGGGGAAACATTGAAAATTACCTCATCTCAGATTTAAGACTACATTATTATTACTTATGTAATTAATGCTGGGCATCAGTAATTATTCATGGTGGACAACTATGCCGATATAAGAAATGTGACATGTAATTAAAACAGTTGTACAAGAGTATATTATCAGCTGGATGTGAGATCTAGCTACTTAAGGAAAATTCAACTAGAAAAAGTTAGAAACCCTAGTTGAAAGAATTCCCACATACCACAGTAAAAAAAAATAAGTGTGAATGGTAACAGATGCTCATATTTTTTTTTTCAGTATACATAAGCCTATGTATGTGTATTAATGTAGGGAAAGTATTAGGAAGATCATTAGAAACTATAATCATATTTCATAGTGATTTTTCTTATTTAGACAATGGCTAAACATCCTAATGAGCTAGCTAGTGCCAGTTCAATATCAGCTGTGACACACAAGTAAGGAGTAAACCTTGAAAATCTTGAAACTTCTGCTGAAATCAACTGGTATGGACCTTGAAGAAGAAGTTGTTTCTGCTGGGGGACTAACCCACATTGACATTCTTTGTGCTCAAAACATTTCCTAATAGTTATAGAGACTGATTGCAAATACAAGTAAATATTTTTGTTGTAGGTGGAAAGAATTTAATTGAATCAAATAGAATGAAAAGAATATAATTTCCTACAGCCAGAGGATCTGTAGTAAGGCAACAAAACAACCCAAAGCCAGGTGGTAGGGTATTTGTAATCTGGTTGGCTACCATCCATGGTCTAGAATATGCAGCCTTAAAGTTGTGTTCAGGCATTATTGGCCAGGTTCCAGTCTTCCTTAAGAGAGCCAAAATCCATTTGTAACACCATTGATATTGCAAATGTCCATAGGTGATAGTAACCACTTTCCCTCAAGAGGTCTGTCTGTTTGCTGAACTCATGCAATCTATATATATAAAAATCAATTGCTGTTCATTAGTCTCACTAAAACTCGAGAATGGCTAGACTGATTTGGCTAATTTTGGTTTTGAATTATTTCTGGAAGTCCAGGGAAGGTTTAAAACATGAGTAAATATGAAAAAAATGCTTGGAATATAGTAAAAACAACAATTTCACTTTCCCTTAGAAACTGTATATAGAGGGTATGAAGTTTGCCAGGTCTTACATAGTAACAAGTCTCACCCCTAACCATTGTACTATATATTGGAAAACTCTAAAAACAATCAAAGTAATTATTCTTAGAGCATAAACAGTACCCATAATATTAATTTATTAGAGTTTTGTTCTAATCTACTAATTTTTAAGATATGATGTATTTTCAATTAATAGCTTCATTTAGGGTTTAATAGCTATATTAAAAAAACAGTGCATGTTCATCACCTCCATAGATCTTTTCAATGTGTATATTATAGAAGTATAGTGAATTATTTTTCCACTCTCATACATGAAAGACTGTGAAAATTATGTTACAACACATTGTGAAATTCTTTCTACCATATTGTGGACACAAAAACAATAACAACAACATTAAACTATATTGATAGCAAACACTGATAACCCCATAATCTGTTCAAAACAATCAATAATTGATATTTGGATTAATTAATAATTTTAAGGTTAAACATGATTGCAGATTTCAATATCAAATTGTTTTAATATTAGTGTCAAAATTAGCTCAAAAAGAACACGTGGAAACTCTTACATTGCCCGGTTGCAAAGTATCCTGTGTATCAATATTGGAGAGTATTGCAGAGTTTAATCTAACTACATACTAAATATCATGAAAGTTAATACAGAAAAAACCAACAAATATAAAAAATCCAAACACATAAAAAACTTATTATTATATTTAGAGTATGGATGTAGATTTTTGGAAAGAAACATTGTTTCTTTTGATATTTAATTTTAAATTTATGACTCAAAATATTTATTTCTCAGGATAATTTATAATTCACTAACAGAGAAATAGTCAGTTTAGATAAAATATTTAACCAATTCTATTTTCCTGCTTTAGTCATATATTATTGTACCTAATAATTTAAAATTTAAGAATTGATTATTATTGTTATTGTTTGTATTGTGATAGTTGATCGATCCAGGAGACCTACTATAATTGTAGATGTCGCGATTCCCCATGATGGTAACCTTGTGAAAGCCGAGAAAGATAAACAAATAAAATATATTGATCTCGCTCATGAGGTTGCTGCCACATGGAACTTGGACTCTACAATCATAGTACCAATAGTGGTATTAGGGAATGGACTAATAGTGAAGAGCCTTGACCAACACCTTGAAAGGCTCTCGCTTGGTGAAGGGTGAAGGGTCGGATGCAAAAGGCAGCCCTGCTGGATACGGCCTGTATCGTGATGAGTATTCCTTTCTCTGGAGCCTTAACCACCGGTAGCTTGGACCCTAAACCCTGTTGCCGGCGGGCATCGATTTTTTACATTAATTTTTTTAATATAATAGTTTGGGGAAAAGTCTTTTCGCATATAGTATGTATGAACTTGTAATAAGATCTCTTTGGCTATACCATTTGTATCTGGCTGGTTTTGGTATCATTAAAAAGTTTTAATTTTAATGAAGACAATTCCAAATTCAAATTAGGAAAATGAGAGATTTTCATTTGTTTTTCTTATTGTTAAAATGAGTGAATCTAATGAAGAAATTCAATACATTTTTAAATTTTACTACAAAAAAGGTAAAATGCAACACAAGCCGCGAAAAAAAATTGTGATGTTTATGGACCAAATGCAGTATCTGTGAGAGTAGCGCAAATTTGGTTTAAGTGTTTTCAATACGGAAATTTTGATATATCTTATGCACGTCGCTCTGGTCGCCCTGTTACGGACAAAATTGATGCCATTTTTCAAAAAGTGGAGCAAGATCGGCATATTAGTAGTACGATGTAGCTGGAGAACTGGGAATTGACCACAAAACGGTTTTGGCGCATTTGAAAAAAGATGGGTACACAAAAAAGCTTGATATTTGGGTGCCTCATGAGCTCATTGAAAGAAACCTAATGAACTGTGTACTCATTTGTGATTCTTTATTACGACGTAATGAAACCGAACCATTTTTGAAGAAGCTGATAACTGGTGATGAAAAGTGGATCACGTACGACAAAAACATATAAAAAAGATCGTGGTCAAAGGCCGGTCAGGCTTCACAGACTGTGGCGAAACCCGGGTTAACTCGCAACAAGGTGAAGTTGTGTGTATGGTGGGATTGGAAGGGTATTATTCATTATGAGCTGTTACCGCCAGGCAGGACCATCGATTCTGAACTGTACTGCGAACAACTGATGAGATTAAAGCAAAAAGTTGAGAGAAAGCTGCCGGAATTAATCAACAGAAGGGGTGTAGTTTTTCACCATGATAACGCTAGACCTCACACATCTTTAGCCACTCAGCAAAAATTATGAGAGTTAGGCTGGGAGGTGTTAATGCATCCGCCATATAGTCCTGACCTTGCACCTTCAGATTTTTACCTGTTTTGGTCTCTGCAGAATTCCTTAGGCAGTGTCAGTTTAACATCACGAGAGGACTGCTAAAACCACTGAGGACTGCTAAAACCACTTGTCGCAGTTTTTTGATCAGAAGCCCCAAAATTTTTATAGCAATGGGATCATGTGCCTACCTACAAGATGGCAAAAAGTTATCCAACAAAATGGCACCTACATACTTTAGTCAAATGTTAATAAACTTTATAAAAAAACCTTTTGAATTTTTATATAAAATGCGAAGAAACTTTTTCCCCAACCTAATATGTTATTTTTTGTATATAGTATGTATATAAAGAAAAATGTAAATAATTTGAGGCCAAATAAATATGTGAAATAATAAAATAAATAAGGGTACTATTGAAAATATTTTTTTTTAATATTTCATTTAAGAGATTAGACATTTTCATATGTACAAATATATCTACATATTTTTTTACTTATTGTGATGGCCAAACTAGATAATCATGAATCTGTTACAACTGAGACCCAGATAATCCAGTCTTTACTGTATGGTATATATACAAACATAATAACATGAATGACATTATCCATCAGTCTCTTGTCTCCGCCGGGGCACCAGCTGTTCTTGAATCAAATGGGCTGTGCCGCGACGATGGTGAGAGACCAGATGGGATGTCGTTGGTGCCATGGAAGATGGGACGGCCCCTAGTATGAGATGCAACTAGTGTTGATACTTTGGCGGCGCTCCATCTTCCAGACACAGCCGCAACAGCCAGGGCTGCTGCTGCACACCAGGGGGCCCTAAAATATCGTAAATATGTGTCCATTGGTAATGGGTACATATTTATGACTTTCGGGGTCGAGACCCTGGGGTCGTGAGGGCCTGGAGCTCATCAGCTCTATCGAGACCTTTCAACGCATCTAATTGAGGTCTCGCATGACCAAAAGGCTGGCTTACACGTATGGCAATGAATTAGAGTTGCTATCCAACGTGGAAATGTGGCCAGCATTTTGGGCACGCTCCCTCCCTGCTGACAGCGATTTGGAGTAAATTTTTTATTTATAGATTTGTTATTTTGTAAGTATAGTTTAATTTATAGTAGAGTTTAGTTTATTTATTTTTAAGGTTTTATTTATAATATGAATACATTAGTATATATATGATAAATTGCTTGTTACAAACATTAAGAACTTACCCACTATGCGAGTCATTAGATTCTGAACTGTCGGATTCCAAGAATCTTTCTAAATCAAGACTTTCAGTTTCTGAGTTGGTATTTTCATTCGGCAATTCTGGGGAACTCAAATCATCAGAATCTCTTGAAGAATCATTGCTATCAGTACCACGTTCTGGAGTCTTTCTTTTCCTATAATTTCTCGCACGTTTTGGACGACGTATGTTCAATAATATGGCATGAATGTTGCTTGTGGAAGGCGCCACATCAACAACCTCATTTGAAGGCCCTCCGGTAGAACCAGTCCCGCGGTCATCGCTGCTAGTACTTTCTGACTTATCAGCCGAAACTCCACTATCTACATTCTCATCTTTCGAACACACTAAAAAAAACATCAAAATGGTGACCAAATTTCTACGTCATATTGTTACCCAAGTTATTTTTAACCAGAACAAGACGTATACCTGTCTCCTTGAAACTGTCCTGAGAGCTCCCATCATTTAATTTCAATTTCTTTCCACCAGATTTCGGACTTGTTGGAGAATCTTGAATGTCGTCATCGCTGGACGAATTATCTTCCATGGCTGCCTGTAGAAACGTTATAAATAAAGTACCAAATTTATTATATTTTACCAACGCAACTACTAAACTTCTGATAATTTGAAAATGCGTTAAATAAATGGAAAACTAAAACTGCCTACTAAATTGAGTGGAGGATTTTTTTCTCAACTTTGGTGTTTTTAGGGTTGCAACTATATATACCAGTGATTAATAAAATCGATGTTACTGAAGCAAAAATATCGATGTTTACATATAAATTAATATTGTTAAATTATCGATATTATATGATCAAGATAGCCGATTAAGATGATAACTGTGATAGAATTTTAATAAATGGTAGTAGTGAAATGGATTCCGGTAATGGTACCTTTCACAGGTGGCCAAAGAGAAGTTAGTGCGGAGCATGTATGTTTATCATCTGTGGCGATATATTTAATTTTTATGTTTTTATAGACACTTGCTTCTTGTGATAAATAAAATTACAAAAAAGAAATTACGCAATAATTTTAGAAAGAAACATGTGGTCTATCGTAAATTAGTTTGTAAAAACTTCGGGTAAAATAAGCACTTATACTGAATAATAAATATTTTTTAAATGTTTTAAAAGTAATTGATAAACTTAATGTATAAAGGAGCCACTTTTTAAATATTTTGTGCCAATAAAATAAAACAAACATAATTTCACAAAATATTGATATGAGTATAAGCAAGAGTATTGATTATCGATTTATGATTGGATCCGTACGAAAACAACTTTCAATCTCTAGTTTTTTGACAAAGACAAAAATTGTTTATTGTAGTATTTGTAGTCTTGTAACAAAAGAAAACAGCTGTGGGTTGAAGTTAATTTACATTCAAATATTTAAAATTATTTACCATTTAAATATTTAGGAACTGTAACAATTATTTAATATAAGTTGTTTGAGACGATTATTATTGTTAAAATACATCACTGTTTATTTAAATACATCTGACTAAGCTGTATGAATCCGTATCCTTTGTTTGCCATTGTGGCGAATTTAACAACAACAAACATCAAAATAATTCAAAATATTGACAAAGCAAGCGCATGGCAAAATTGAATTGATCTGATTCTGTTCTGAACTTTCGTAATAATAATTCAAGTAATATAATTGGGTTGAGCAAATTCAATTATTTACAGCAAAAATTTTAAATTATGAATACAAATAACGATATCCTGTCCTTTATGGATATATTACAGTTAGATGAAGAAATAGTGGACAAAAAACTGAGATCATTGATGGTGAGAACTAAATTTTCAAATAAAAACCTTACAGAAGCAGTAAGTTTATTAAATTATAAATATCTAGTAAATATACAAGAAGATACTGAATGTGAGAATGATTACGAGTACGATTTCGTGTTTAAGCTAATAAAAAAGGCCGATGAAGATATTATAGACAATGTATGCAGGATTATAAAGATTGTACTTTTACTAAATAAAAGTAGTACAATTTGCAAGTGCGAACATTTATTACAACAGATATTGGTAGATTTCTTTACAAACGAAAATGAATTGTTGACCAAACCAAATATGATAAAATTAAAATTATGTTGTAGTATTTTGGATGCTGTCAGTGAGGTTGGTGAAAAAGTAAGTTTAATGTTCATCGAAACTGCATTAGAAAAAATCCTAGATACATCAGATGAAAAATTAAAGATCTATTTCTTAACTCATGTAGTTCCACATCTTTCAGAGTTAGCGACTGACTATAATATTTTAGATAGAATTTGGTATCACATAAAAACATGGGATGGCAACAAAAAAGCTGAAGCACTAAAGATATTTAGCTGCCTCTCAGATTATTATTTACCTGTAGGAGAAGGCACAGAAAATACAAGGTTTGAATCAACTATAATAAAAGAATATGATTTTTGGAAAACAATTCTGTTTGGATTACAAACTAATGATGTGACATTAAGAAAAATATCAATATACTTAGCTAAAAAAGCTATAGAAATTGTTATCATACAAAAAAGAAGCTTACAAATAGTTTCAAATAATGATATTATATTTACATGGGATAACAAAAATGGTAATGTTCTTAAAAGTAAATGGGAATACTATTTCATCCTCATTGAAAGCCTAGAAGAACAGCAGAGTAATATTGTACTTCCATCTATTCAATTATTTGAAGTTCTTAAAGATTTTGGTCATAAGTGGCTTATTTGTGCATTCAATATTGGCCTGAGACATGATAATGGTCAAGTTAAATTAAAATGTATTGAAAAAAGACTAAAAATAAAAATACTTGATTTAAATGAAGCCCAAACTTTACTGGAAGCACTTAATGATGTTAATATTTATGAATTTGAAAATGATACAATGAAGAATAAAATTCTTGGGGTATGTAAGAATCAACAAAGTTTCTTGAACCTATTTAAAGCTATACCCAATATAAAATGGTCTCCAGTACCTTTATACCATTTAAGTGAAGTTTTAGCTGATTTAGAAGAAGATTATTCAGTTATTATCAAAGAAACTGATTTATTACAGACAATAAAAGATATTTTAAAAATATCATGCAATAATGTTACTATAAGAAAAGCAGTACATATAAATCTTTCACATTTTATTGGAAACTGTTTCAAAAATATAAACTGGGAGATTTATATTGATATTTATTCTTTGTTTAAACTGTCAAATAGAATTAGTGAAACAAATCCTTTTGTATGTTTACTCAAACATATTAATATATCAGATGATGAGAAACAGAATTTCTATAAGTATATCACCAAATCTTACACAAATATTGAGATTGGTCTATTATACCTAAAATATCATGAAGATGATGTAAACATGTTTTTAGAATTAGTAAATGAAATGATATTGAATATTCAAACTATCATATCTAAACAATATTGTGATAAATTTAATGTTTTTAAAGATGTACTATATCTATTACAGCTACATACAAAAACAAAAGTTGACAACAATGTTATAAATAAACTAGTAAATAGAGAAATAAAAACTATACTACAGTATATTTTAGGTCTATTTTGTATTGATAGACAATTATCAATTGAAGATGTCAGTTTGCTGTTCAGAACTATAGATATTACATCAATGACTGATAAAGAGATGTTACTAGAACTTTATAAAACAGCTGTTTTGTTCACCAAAGATGAAAAAGTTGAACTTGATAAAAAGATTCTAGCTATTTTCACTATAAGTTCTCTACATGATGCACCATTATTAAGAAATTATTATAAACATGAGCTGATAGATATCAAAACTTTAATCGATTCTAAAATAGACTTTTATGATACAGACCAGAGTGTTGGTAGATTGAAGAATGCATATTTTGAAAAGTCTTGTGAGATTATTTACAAGTCTCTAGATGATACAGTAAGAATTGATGTGACAGCAATAGAAGATTTCATTGAAATTGTAACTGAATGTGGAGGTTATGGCTGCCTAAAATGGATTCTAAGGATCATTAATAAAATATTATCTTCCTTGTTAGCAGACTCTAAAAAATTTGATGCTAATAATTTCTTGAAGCGAATGTGGAATGAAATAGAAGAGTTAAAATCAAACAATCAGTATAACATATGTATTAAAGAATTTATTGTTCTATTAACACAAGACATTCTATTACAAAAATCTGAGTATAATAATCTTATAATAAGTTATTGTAACAAAATAATTGATTATGGCCCAGTGAAAATTACTCCACTGTTTTACTTAATAGAAGTATTGAGTGGCAAGGACTTTGAAAGATGTGGACAAATGCTTTATGTTCTATGTGATATATTAGTTTATTGTCCTGTACCTAGAAGAGATCAAAGGTATTATTTTATTGTAACTACTTCTTTTAAGTTATTGAGTTAGAGTTGTCCATATACCTCCATTAAAGTCTATATTGAGGGCTTCATAACATATAGGTAGGTATAAGAAAAAATACCATTTTTTTGTTGTTTCCTAAAAACTATGCATGTTACAATTTAGAATTTCTTATCAGTATGCAAGTGTATCTAAAAAGAAGGGTATTTCAATTTTAAGCCTTATACAATCAACTAATTTTGTTTTATTCACAATTTTGTCCCTTGTGTAAAACTGCACTTTTGTCTGTATGCCCATTTCTTATGAAGTCCTTGATATAGAATCTGTATTATATACTTTACCTGAACAGTGGTTTCTTTTACAATAAAAGTTATTTATCTCCATCTCCACTATCAGAAGTATTATATTGCCTTTTTTTGAGAACAACCCAATATTTTGCAAATGATATATTTTTATTTGAAAAGTAACAGTGCCATAATCCCCTGTAATTTCCATAAAGCTTTGATTATTTTAAGTGAGAAGCAGCAATCATAAGCATAATGTCCCTAAAATTTATGATTCAGACCAAAATTTCATAAAAAGCAACCTATGTTCAAAATATAAAGAATGCATGAACAAACATAAAAATGTCTAAATAATTTTTTACATTACCACCCACAATGAATTTTAAAGTTTCCAAATATTTGATTTAAAAAGATTTTTTTTTCAGAATAGTAGATTGTGTAGCACAAGAAATATTAAAATGTTCCAAATATGGAATCAATCCAAATGAGTAAGTATTTGATTTAATTAACTTTTTATTGTGAATTTTCGTATATAAGGGAAACTATACTATTCTTGGCACTCCAGTACAATGAATGGCATCTTATTATTTTATTCATTTATTCAAAACATTAGGAAATTTTAATATTTTTAAAATTTTGTTGCCATACAATGATGATATGTGTTCAAGTTATGGAATGAACTCCCTCTCGCGGTTCTCCCAGAGCACTACAATATGGGGCTCTTCAAAAAGGGCGTAAACAGATAGTCTCAATGAGGTAGGCAATGCATCGGCTCCCTTGGTGTTGCAGATGTCCATGGGCGAAGGTAGCCACCTACCGCCAGGTGGTCCGTTTGCCAGTTTGCCTACAAACATATATAAAAAATATATATATATATATATAATAACTTTATTGTACACAAAGTAGAAAATATTAAGATATTTTAATATCTTGAATAAATTAACTGGGTGCCATTCATTGGATGGGGTGCCAACAATGGCATAGTTTACCCTATGTATGTAGTAAACATCTGCAAAGGAAATACATATTAATTTATATCCCAACATAAAATACTTTCATACTGAAACATGGGATATTTTTTGCAGAATATAAAATCAAAGTTTGAAACTGAAAGATTACTGGAAGTGTAGAGTGACGACATACAGGTCTAAGAAACAAGTGACATTATGGCTATGTTCCATTAGAGACTCACAACGACCACGTTCATAATCGCGTTTTTCCCGTTCCACTAGCTTGCCGGCGTTACAATCGTAAACCCAAGTGGAACGGTTATTCAACTCACCTCTTGACATGGGTCGTTGTGAGCGTTTTGTGATCGAAAATGATGACGTCATTAGTGTCATTTTCGCCACGACCACAACGCCGCGGTCGCCTTGCGGAACGGCTAACAGCATTTTGGACGTTGTGAGCTACTAATGGAACGCACTGTATATGTAAATATTTTTCATTTTTAGAATTGCTGTACATTTTAATTATGAAATTCAATACAATTCTATTGAAATATTGAGCAAAATAAAAAATAATGATGCACTAGAAAGGATTATAATCTATTTAATAAAAAGAGTAGATGACATATTCAAAAGCAAACAGAGATATCATGGTAACTCACAAACACACAGAACATTGCTAACTGTATTACAACATTTGATTATAATACTGTTACTAAATTGGAGAAGAAGAAATTTTAAATTAGTTAGTGATTGGTGTATGGAGTTTTTGAGGAAAATACCCCATCAGCCGAGTGTGAAGATTTGCTTGGAGTGGTATATTGCATTGTATCACTATATGGAGGTAAGGAATTTATGGAGATATGTTTTTTCTTTAATGATAGCTGATGATACTATACAATCTATTAAGACAATTTTATTGACAGTCAAAAATTTACATAAAGTATATACAAACATTTTATGAGATAAGGTTAAAAGAACACTACAATTAATAGGAAGAGGGCAGTTAGTAGGAAGAATGTCATAAAGGGGATAGAAATACGGCAATAGAAAAAGATATGCTCTATAGAACCTTCGCCCAGGCGACACTCGCATATAAAATTATCGCAAATCCTGAGTGGAGATATGTTGCACTGTGAATTTTTAGGATGTCTGGTCATTGTTATGACACCAATTTTTTTTCTCACTTTTTTATTACATTAATTGTACATAAATATTCATAAATAACATACTTCTGTGCTTAATAAAAGCCTGAGATAAATAAATAATTGACAACTTATGACTTAACTGGAAAATTGTAAATTATGAAAAGGTCTTAACTCGCTAGTTTCACAAGTTAACTAATTAGGTAATGCAATTGGAAATCCATTAACTAATAAAACTACTTTTTAACGGTTTTAAGCGCGGTAGTTTATTTGATTTTTATTATTCCGACGTTTCGGCCACTTTTCAGTGGCCGTGATCACGGAAGATAAAGTTGTCAAGTGTCAATGAGTATTCTTAAAGTTTTATTGAGCCTACCACCAACTTGTTCATTTTAATTATTTAGTTTTCGTCCATTAACTTTGAATATTCACCATATTTCATTTTAATTTTTCATATTTAAATATGTAATTCATGTCAGTTGCAAATCATGGAACAATGTTAAATAAGTTGTAAAAGCGCGGTAATTTATTCGATTAATATATATATATTAAATCAAATAAATTACCGCGGTTAAAACCTTTAAAACGTAGTTTCAATAATTTGTAATTACTTTTGGTTGGTTTTAGAAAAGATATTATTTTTCAGAAAATAGAACTCAATGAAGACACCTTAAACAGCTTTAAATCCAAAAACGTTCCACTTATATCTCAATTCTACATTTTCTATTGGTTAGTAAACCATAAACTACGAAACCAAAATTTAAGTATTACAGAATATGAATTCATATTAGACACGTTCTTATCTCATACAATGGGGCAATTGTTTAATATAAGACTACACTCGCAATACATGGCCAGTAAATTACACAACGTAAATAATAATGCAAATTCTAATAAATATAATTACATTATAAGAATAATTCAGACAACATTTGAAGAAAGTGAAAAAGATAAAACTTTTATGAAATTAAAGGAGGATTATTTTGCAAATGATTTTGATATTATCAAAGATCTCAATCCTGCTTTCATTTATTATTATCTACCAAAATACTGTGCACTATACGATGAGAATATTGATGTTGATTATATAAAAAATAAACTTAACATTATCAATGCTAATATAGCTGATATTGATGTTGACGAGTTCAAGAAAGAATGGTTGGGTTCTCGATGGGAATTTAATGCGTATAGTGTAGAATTGAGAAGGAATGAAGATAGAAAATTAGATGAAAACCTAGATGAAATAGGAACGATACAGAAGAAGTATATACCATGGAAAAACATGAGCGACGTTAATGTCTATGAAGTTGGGAAAAAGGTGAGAAGCGAAGCTTTATATGAAATTACCTCCATTATCTATCGTCGACATTCAATGTGGTAGACTTGTACTGGAATCATTATTTTGATTACAGCTCTTAGGACTGGCTCGATCTGTGTGATACAACAGTCTCAGAATATTGTATATCTATCGGCGTGAAACGTTTAGTTTTGAGCTAAAATTTTTTTCGTATGATAAATATGAGTTTTGTTGACCTACTTCTCCCTCTTCCTATCCCATTTTACCTGTCCGCTCCCTCTTCATCTGATTCCAGGCCTTCTATCCCATCCTAAGGGCTGGCAAAGTGATACCTTCGCGCCTGGGGTCGCAAACAGTGATGGATTTACACTAGGGGCACTAGGACTAGTGCCCAGGGCGGCGAAATTTTCGAGGGTGGCAAAATTTGGAGTGTCAGCAAAAAAATTCAACTTTCTGCTGTAAAAGTTAATGATTTTCAAAAATTAAGAAGTTATTGGTTTCATGCTAAATGTTAAAAATCGAGTTCTCGTTGGATATTTACATTTTGAAGTCAAGTCACAGTGCATAGATAATAGGGCGGTATTTTTCACTGTGCTCCAAAGCGGCACTTAGGTAAATCCGGTCCCAAAGGGCTATAGGCGACGCAACCACTATATTTGGTATATCAATTGCTTGTTTGCCAGCTTGGTATCGATGGATGGAATATGAATAGATAAACCAGCAGAGATTAAGAAGATTAATTTGTACAATATATAAATTTGTTTTCATATAGTTTATCAATTCCAGAAACTAACAGCAAGTGAATTAATTGTAGTGGCGTCATTAATAGACAAATTGCCTAATTTAGGAGGCATGGCCAGGACTAGTGAAGTTTTCGGCGTCAAGACCTATGTTGTGGACAGTTTAAGGCATTTGCAGGACCGACAATTTCAAGGGCTCAGGTAAGAATCTATCAACTCTTGCTATTCCTTAGATTCTTTTACCTTAAATATAGCGACAATTAAATTCCTTTCTGTGTTATTTAAGTCGATAATTTATGTAATTTTGTGTTATAAATTATTAGTCAATATGTGTACTCAGTACTATTAAATTTATTGGTTCGTTACAGGTCTGGAAGAAATAAAAATAAATATTGGGAATAGAAAGGTAGCAAGAAAATATTTATTACCAAATGCAACACACACACGCCCTCTATAATAGATCCGTTGGGAGTGTCGTGTTTGTATAATCAATTTAAAAATGAGAAAAATGAATCAGACAGCTAATTCAGACCGCACAGATTTAGAAAATGCAACTTTTAGATTTTTTCTCTGTCTATCTAATTAGAGCATCCCGTGAAAACTACTGAAGATTTTTTAATTCAACTCGATATAGAGTTAGCTTATATACAGGATTAGCACTTGAGAATACTTTTACTCGCGATAAATGTAGTCATTTCCGTGGGATAGACGAATACATAGTTCGTTCGCGTTAAGAATGCAATGAGTCATCATTATTCGCCGGCCTAGCCCCGCCCCCTAACCAATCAAATCTTTTCCAATTACAAGGTCAAGTTCACAGTGACCAGTTGAACTTGAAGGCGTATCTTCGAACGCGACGGTCGTGACCTCTAATTGTGTTAACTGATTTATATTTAAAAAAATGAATACCTTGCCAATTCGTAAAAATAAAAGTGGTTCGGTAATTCATAGAGGAAAGAGAAAAGTAATTTACAATGTTTTTAAGTATTTTAAACAGTCTGATTTAAATGTGACTGTGGACAGCATAGTACACAAAACGGCAAATGCATGCGGTGTGTCCGAGAGAACAATTTATAGTATTCTTAGTGAAAAAAGGGCCAGGAAGTCTATGATTGATAAATTCGATGAATTAGACAAATGTGCTATAAGGAGAAAAGTACACTCAATATATTTAAATAATGACTACCCGACATTTAATAAAATTATGACAATTTGTGAAACTGATGAAGATATTCCAACATTTAAACGTACCACACTTCATAAAATAATGCATGAGCTGGGATTTGACGTTTGACTTTTTTTGGGATTTGATTTTTAACTTTTAAGTGTGTTTTTTAAATTAATTAAACTTAATCTTTAAAAATATAATTTGTTTGAATTTTAACACCACTGTGAATACACCTTTAGACCGTAGGCACGGTGGGCAGTTGCCTATTGTGGAAAAATTTAGGGGCGGCAAAAATGCCTACAAATAAATATATGTACAAAATAATTTGGAAAAAAACACCCATAAATATATTTCAATTCGTTCACTTGAATCTTGAAAATATATGAGGAGTAAAATCAACAAGTACATACAACACGAATAGACAGAGTTCTGGGAGAACAAAGCTAGGTAGAAGACTTCTTTTAGTTTTCTTAAGCTTCGGTGGGGACGGCATTTTTCGAGTTGGCCTACGGCGACAAAGTAGCTGGGGCCGGCCCTGTATTCTTCTTCCACAGTTCAAATAGGTTTTAAAGCAATAAATGACATCTTTGATTTTCTCTCTTATCTCTAGCGTGTCAGCTGAACGCTGGATCGACGTCGAAGAAGTACGCCCGGGAAGAGCGCTAAAAGAATATTTAGCGAAGAAAAAATCTGAAGGATATTCTATGGTAGCTGCTGAACAAACTTCCACAAGCTGCAAGTTACAGTCATTTAAGTTTCCCAAAAAAACTTTGCTTCTCTTGGGGTAAGTCTGTATTTCTTGGAAGTCACTGACATAATGTTGATGAGAGAACTTCTTTCAGACAAAGAGTTCAACTTTTGCGATTTATGGCTACAGATCTCTAAAAAAATCATTTAATCAGTAATCTTATCCGTTCGTCTAATTTTATCCGTGCAGGAACGGTAAAATAATACAATTTCCTGCGGCCGGGCGGCCTACCGTAAGTGGCGACAAAACAACCCACAGCCAGGTGGTAGGATATTTGCCCGACTGGATGGATACCACCCCTGGTCTAGAGTATGCCGCCATAAGAACCTTGAGTTGTGTTCCTGGCATTAGTGACCAGGTTCCAGTCTCCCTTAGGACAGCAGCGCCGCATTTGTGGCACCTTTGGTGTTACAAGTGTCCATGGGCGATGATTACCGCTTTCCATCAGGTGGGCCGTCTGCCTGCTTGCTGAACTCCTGCAATATAAAAATCTGTACTTAATATTATAAATGCGAAAGTAACGCCGTCTGTCTGTGTTACGTCTTTTCAGAAAAAGTACAGGATCTTTTTTCTTAAATTTGGTAAATAATATTTAAGTCTCAATACCGAGAATAGACAAAGGATAATTTTTATCCCGGAAAATAGGGATAGTTTCCAAGATGGTCCTCGAAAGTTTTCGAAAGTGTTATTGAGACGTTTTGAGATTTTAAGAACTTTCAACCAATGTAAAGATTGGGGGAAAATTTTGGTCTTTTGTCATTCGTTAGAACTGTTCAACCCGATTTTGGTTTAAAGTATTTCTTTTCTACAAGCTTTAAATTTTTGAGTATTTTATGCTATGCTTAGATAGTTTATTTTTTAAAGCCTACTTAATTAGGTCACGTAGATTGATTTAGGAGATTTAGTGTAGACTCGATTTTTTTTTAATGGAAGTATAGGTTTGTGTTTGACCACTGTCTCACCTGATGTTGAGTGATGACGCAGTCTAGAATGGAGCACGCTTACCTAGAAGATACCTATTCACTCGTGACTTGAAGACTTCAAGATTGTATTTATTAGGAAAAACAGACTCTGGCAAATTATTCCACCACTCTTCGGCAGTGCGCACCAGAAAAGATGAAGCGAAACGCTTGGTTCTGACAGGTGGTGTTTCCACCATGTAACGGTGGCGCAAACCGGTGCGTCTGGTTGTCCGATGGTAAAATGGGGATGGAGGAATCAGATCGTGCAATTCTAAGGAACACTCCCCGAAATGTATCCGAAGAAAGTTAGCCCCGTGACTTTGCGTCTATGCTCTAGACTCGTAGATCGATTATCCGAATTGACAGTCATTTCATGATTAAGATTACAAAATTTAGTAATTTAATTAAATATGTACGTATCTAATGTTTATTTAATTTGGTTAACAAGTTTTATTTGTTATATCGAATAAACACATGTACCGGAACAAGGAAGTTATCTTTCTAAGGGTCGATTTGTCGATCACCAGATAAAAGTTATTCATGGAATAAAGTATAACATGGAAAAATTAAAAATAATAATAATAATCGGCAGACAAACACACATATTGTATATCCCCAAATTAAGCAAGTTACGCTTGTGTTATGGGTAATATACAACGTACCACTCTGGGTTCGATCCCAAACACCCAGACTATAGTAAATAACGGAGAAAATAAGTTTCCGAAATTTACTATACCAGGAATCGAACCCGGAGCCTCTGCGTTGCAGTGAGGTAGGCCGGCAATGGCTTAGCGCGCTCAACCACAGAGGCCATCAAAAAAAAGTCAGTTGCACATGTAAAACAATTGAATGGTTTTACTTTTGAATTCACCCAGATTACACAGGCAGGATGATGACTTAATTTATTCGACTGATAACTTATCTGACGATTGCAAAATCGGCCGTAAGTGTTAACAATATGAACAAAAATAGCTGTTATTCAAATTATTATCCGGATGCTTTACATTTTTACAACATACATATAGTCTTCATGTAAGTCTTTATATAATGCAATCTGTGTTCGCATTAAGAAGGCCAGTCAGCATCCATGTTATCTGTTATAGTTTTGTTTAAAAGTAAGCTGAGCTGGCAAGTTTGCGAATCAAATCAAATAAATCAAAAAAAAAATCAGATGAGTCCGGTTTCGAGACTATCGAGTTTTCACTGTATTGACATTTGAAATTAATTATATTATTGGGTTTAGCTTATGTACTGGTTTATATTCAGACACAAAAATGGTTTGGTAATTAAATCAAATAAATTTAAATTGAGTACAGAAATGTATTATTATATATAATATAGCTTCTGCCCGCGACTTCATTGCGTGGAATAGTTTAAAAAACAACCCGATTTTGAAACATCCCCCATTGGTGCACCGCTCCTATTGGTCTTAGCGTGATAATATATAGCCTTCCTCGATAAATGGGCTATGTAACACTGAAATAATTTTTCCGATTTGACCAGTAGTTCCCGAGATTAGCGCGTTCAAGCAAACAAACAAACAAACTCTTCAGCTTTATATATTAGTATAGATTTCATTCTGTTTTTCAGACATGAAAAAGAAGGCATACCGTGTGATTTGCTGCCGCTGATGGACCATTGTGTAGAAATACCTCAACAAGGATTCGTCAGGTCGCTTAACGTTCATGTTACAGCCGCCATATTTGTATGGGAATATTCCAGGCAGAACATACTTTAATCCTTTTAGGTATAATTTTGTAAAATAAATATTTTGTACGAAAGAATTTGGTGTTTCTGAAGAAAAACGTTTCCTATAGGTAAGGTTCATTCATCACGATCTACTTGGCGGAGTATCGATTGATCAGCATCATAATTTTTGTGAAGATATAAATAACTATGACGACTTGTTTGATCGTAGTCTACAGGTAAGGAAACCGCCTGGAAATCAAAAAATCTTTGACTTGTCCCATACAAGGATATTCTTGTCTGACTGGAATTTTTTGTACCAAAATAATGTCAAATCCGTATAACAAGTTCTATAGGGGTGAAATTGAAATATAAAATAAATAAAAGAAGTTTCAAAATGCATCAAGGTTAAAACTATTGAAAAGGGGCCTAGACAGGTCATAATATCACGAGAGATAATAAAAACAAAACGGACAGAGTCACGCCCGTCGGGGTTGCGGATGAAGGATAGGTAGTAAGTAGTATCTTTGATAATTGTTTTGCTAAATAAAACTGATGCATATAGTATATAATAAATTAATTAGTACTATTTATTTGTGAATTACAAAACAATTTAATAACTTTAGGCAACAAAGTAATTTTAACAGGTTTTAATTCAAAATCTTCTTTATCAATTTCTATAGTTACTTCCTTCTCTGTTTCTTTAGGATGCAATTCAACTGTTCTAGCGTGAATAGCTTTTGCATTCACATCTTGCTTTAATCTTCTCCAACCTTCTGAAACAAATTCTGTATAACTGTATTTATTTTTTCCTAAAACTATACTTAATGCAGGTATTTGACCAGCATTGTCTACTTCAATCTTCAAATCGCATGTTTTGAAACATAATTCATGAGATAATGTACAATCAGGATTTATTGAAGTTGTTTCTCCTAAAGCTTGAGTGCTTGGCATAAAAAAGGCCCATTTGCGTTTCGTCTCTGGCCTTCTTTGTACACAATTTCCACAACCAATACATGGTAGAGTGTATTTTATAGCACCACTACAGTCCCAAGTTATGGAGTTCTTGTAACCATTGAAAATATATGCAGCATATTCACGTAAAGATCCATAAATCCAGTATTTGTCTCTTCTTGCCAATGTATCTCTAAATGCACCCCACTCTATAGAAGACATAGCATATATTGGCCTGCTAGGTGCTTCATTTTCTTCAGTGATAGGTTCAATTTTCATAGCATCTTTCCATACTGTTTTTCCTTTTATTATTGCCATAGAAGCTTCAATAAGCTGTTTAACATGCTCAACTCCTTTACCACCAGGAAATAAGGTATTGCCAATGGAATTTGTGCGTCCTAATGGAAGAATTCCTAGGGGAAATTGATTTGCATTATCATTTCTTCTGAGGAGACCTGAAATAATAATATATGCTGCTATTAATATGCTAAAAACTATGTATATAATACGATTTTATAGCCTTGGATCAGAGGACTACTATAAATTCAATTTTTCCTCATCAAATAGAACATCAAACAGCCTTGATCTAAGATAAGAGTTCAAATTGTCCATTTATCTTCCCCTAACCAACCCTATATCCTATTCCTACATACTGATCCTCCTGCCCATCCCCTTCATAATTTCTTTTATTCCATCCTTAAGGCTGGTAACAGTTTGGCCATGGCCAGTCAGGTCCAGGACTAAGCCTTATATCCATGCAGAAACAGAGAAAGAATACAATTTCCCGTGGCTGGGCGCTGTCTTAAAAGGCGACAAAAACAACCCACAGCCAGGTGATAGGATATTTGCCTGACTGGGTGGCTACCATCTCTGGTCTAAAGTATGCCACCATAACAACCTTGAATTGTGTTCAGCATTAGTAGCAAGGGTCTAGAATCCTCTTAAAGAGCGACAGCACATTGGTAGCACCTATTCTGTTACAAATGTACATAGGCGATGGTAACCACTTTCCATCAGCTTGGCCGTCTGCTTCTGTTGAACTTGTGAAATGAAAAAAAGCCCCTTCTCTTCTGCAACACTTGGATACCACATATAGGATACTAATTAATTATAAAAATAAGTAAAATTTTAGTGAAGTGTCTATCAGGCTATACACAGTACAAGGTTCTTTTCTGTATTGAATGTCCAATAAAAAGTATTAATTTAAAAATATATAATTTTATTCAAAAATTACTTAATGTATCACATTCAAAGTAATTTCCTTTTATGTTTTCTTGTATTCTATCAGTAGCTATGCCTGTGACTTCTTATTTGCAAAATGATAACAATTCATGAGTTCTGAACTTTGCTAGATATCAACATATAACGCACACATCAATGGAAGATGAAATTCATATTTAAATCCTTAAAATTGTGATAGAAATTCACCAAGCTGTAAGAGCTTGGTGAATTTCAATTACACTTTTAAAGCTTGAGCTTTAAAAGTGACATATATACAAAAGTTTAAAAACAATAATTTATGATTATTTGGTTAGGCATTATATAAGTAACTGCTCCATTTTGACATCAAAAACAGACAATTGTGTGACTGATCTGACTCTGAAGGAATCTACCTGTCACACTCTCCGATAATGTACCATCACCACCAGCAATAATAATAGCCTCTGTCCCTTTCAATGTTTCCACAATCTCCTTTGCATTGCCCTCGGAAGCAGTCTGTATGACATCGACCTGCAACCCAGCCAAATGTAAAAGTGGCTCACAGTACTTTTCATAGTCTTGTTTCGCTTTCCTTTTATTTGCAACAGGATTTAAGATAACTGTAACAAGAGTTGGGTTACGTTCCATAGGAATTTGTTCGTCTCCATATTGTGCTGCTTCTTTGCAAGCTGCTCTCATGAGTACATTAATTCTGGAAGAAAAAGAATTTTACTATGTACTAAAATACTGGCTGTAAGGTCACTAGTAAATATTTTAGACATATATCCTATAGGTACTTGTAAAGTTTTAGATATAAAATATTTTCTAAAATAATCTTCAATATTTAAGCAATATTATTAACAAAAGGGTACAATTAGGGGTTGACTTTGGAATTTCACACCCTGAATCGGGAGTAACTCCCCACCATTTCCGCCTGCTGGAAGTACATGGATTTTTTAATTTAAAAATGGAAGGATCTGGCTACTACTTATGGGGTAGACTTAGGTGGGAGCTCCTCTTTTAAGACAGATCTGAATTCTGCCCTTAAGCTAAGGCAGGAGTGGAGTGAAGAGAAGATCCCTTAGACTTAGACTTTGTGGTTTATTTTTTTGACCACCCAGAATAACTGCTCTTATCTCCTATTTTATAAAAATAAAATATTCATCTCCAGCAGCCAGAAATGGCAGCGGGTACTCCCCACCTCTCTTAATTCTGCCCTATTAAAGAGACATAGTATCAAACCCCCTCTAGGACACCTCGGTTTAAGAAAAACTGCATCAGACTGAATGTAATAAGTATCCAACACTCTTGGAACATACTAATGAAAAGTGTTGGAAGCTTTTTATAGGCTGTAGACATGTTTATTTGTGTATGGAATTTCATTTCTTCAGTCCTTGCATAGTTTTATCTTATACTAATATATAAAGCTGAAGAGGTAGTTTGTTTGTTTGATGGAACACACTAATCAGGAACTACTGGTCTGATTTGAAAAATTCTTTCAGTGTTAGATAGCCCATTTATTGAGGAAGGCTATAGGCTATATATCATCACACTAAGACCAATAGCAGTGGAGCACCAATGAAGAATGTTTCAAAATCACAGGTCTCTGAAAAAAGTTCCATGTGGAAAACATTGTGGGCACAGCTAGTCTCTTAAAAAATTGTAAATAAATACTTGTACATGTCATACAATATAAACATTTAAAGCTACCCATATTTCTTGATAATTTTAGTGAATTGGCATATTAGCTATTCATCTTGAGGCAAACTGCTGCAAGCCTCACAACTGACACTGCGGCCAGGCTGTCAACCTGTCTGGCCACATGGCCTATAGTGGCCGAAGTGCAGGCAGAATCCCGCGAGATGCCGGCGTCAACGATATAATATGTCGGGCTCATATCAGCGCCGGCGTGCCAGCCGTTCTCGAACCGAACGGACTGGTCCGCGACGATGGCAAGAGACCCGGCGGTAGGACTTTAATTCCCTGGAGTTTGGGAATGCCGCTTGTGTGCGACGTTACCTATGTCGACACAGTATCGCCTTCTCATCTCGAGGAGTCCGAAGTTAGGGCCAGTCGCACTGCCACTTCTGCCGAAAAATTCAAACG
Source organism: Dendrolimus houi (assembly GCA_039645545.1). NCBI lineage: Eukaryota > Metazoa > Arthropoda > Insecta > Lepidoptera > Lasiocampidae > Dendrolimus > Dendrolimus houi. The sequence continues at coordinate 20,693,638 of CM077128.1, read as the reverse complement.
GCGCAAATATGCAACCCTTGGAACAGGTTACATATTTGGGGCGGAGAATTTGGGCCCATGGGGGCCAAGTGCCCACAAAAATTATTTCAAAATATTAAAAAATGTCTGGTCATTAAATTATTGGTTCCATAAGTGTCGTCGCTACTAAGGTCATGAGCTTGAGCGCCCATTAGCTAAATAAATGAAATCCAATATTCTTACTGGTATCTCTCTTTTACAGTTGCTCCAGCATAATATAATGCAATAACACCTACTACTGATTTTTTCCAGTTATTTCGTATAGTTTTACCAAATTTTACTATTTTTTCCATTATTTCTGAATTCTTATTCAATCATTTATTACAATTAGACTGATTCATGTGTATCAAACGAATACGAATTATTTTCGGTTAGGTTAGTTATGTAGGTTTTTATATTATTTAATTAGGTTTATGGATTGGCAGCTAGGCCTTTAAGCCAGATCTTGATTATAATGGTAGTTTCTTAATTTTCATAAGCCTATACCTGTAGCACAGCTGAACTGTAGGTTATCAGCTGGTGCCATTCAACGGAGTTCTTGTGACAACTCAAAAGGCCACATTTGACTATACAGTTCACATTTCTCACAAAACACATAATTAATACTCAAAAACTATCAATGTCCTACAACTATTGTTCATTTTAGAGTAATTTTACACATTTTCAGAAATTAAAACTTCGCAGCACAACATCTTTCACTTCCCGCCAAAAATTCGTACGGTAGGATTTTATAAATATACTCTTTAAGGTAGGGATGCAAACATAACATCGATGTTTTCAAACAACGATGTATCGTTCATAAAAATCGATGTTGAAACCAAAACATCGGCAATACATCGTTGTGCAGGACCAATGTTTTATGAACGATGTTTTATTGTACATAGACATCACTCGCCACCTTGGGCTCTATCTGTAATCTACACAGATTTCCATAATATAATATTTTTTCATAATTTTTTCTTATTACGAATAATAATTTATAATATATAAGTTTATTGTTATAGCTATTTCTTTCATTTCTATTAAAAATTACCATTTTCCTTAGATGTACATTTATTTTAAATGGTGATAGGATGTGTTAGTGTGTGCCCACGCTGTTGTATTAAGTACGGTAGTGAATGTTGGATAAGGCAAAAGACATATAAATAAAATAAATATAGTATTTAGTACAAATGAGAGCATTGAGAAGTGTGTGTGGTATTTCTTTGAAAGATGGAGTGACAGTGGTGTAAAAGAATGATGTTAGTGAAAGCAAGAATTAAGAAAGGTATGCTAAGGTGATTTGGGCGATAAATCGATGTTAAAAAAAAGATGTTTCATTTGCATCGCAGGAACAAGCGTCAAAAGTTTATGTAAATGGTGATTTAAAAAAAATATCTATACATCGTTCATAAATATCGATATTTTTAACATCAATGTTTCACTTTTGAAAACATCGATGTTTTTAGGAGCCATGTTTCATCCCTACTTTGAGGTTAATTTACAGTGTGACGAGCTTTAAATTGAAGATTCAGCAAACAGCTCGGATTCTCAGATAAAATATTCTCAAACCATGGAAGAAAAATACTATTCTTTTCCATGGGCAAACTAGAATATTTTTTCTATGGATATATAAATTAGACATGCAATGATTATTTTTGCGCGTCTAATTCATTTGCGTGTTAATTCTTTAACAACAACTGAGACAGACATGTAGTACGTGTTTATATAGTAATCGTCAAACAAGACTTTTATTTCCCGTTTCACCTGTAATGCCAACATTTTTATAAAGAGCTCTTAAACTTTAGACTAACTTATTCATGAGTTTTATTGCTTATAATATTTTTTGTTTAGGTTTATGGCTTGGCAGCTAGGCCTTTGGCCAGAGCTTAGATTATAATGTAGATTCTTCATTTTCTTAAGCCTGTGTGTAGTACAGCTGAACTGTAGGTTATCAGCTAGTGCCATTCCACGGAGTTCTTGTGACAACTCAAAAGGCCACATTTGACTATAAAGTTCACATTTCTCACAAAACACATAAATACTACTCAAAAACTATCAATATCCTACAACTATTATTCTTTAGAGTAATTTTACACATTTTTAGAAAATAAAACTGCACAGCGCAACATCTTTCACTTCCCACCAAAAACTCCATAATGATTTTTAGATTACAAACTAATATAGATTATTAAAGGTATTAATAAAAATGTCGATAAAGATAAATTATAGTTTTTTTTTATCTATTATATGCTTATGGAATAATTAATTTAGGGGAAATTTGGTTAAAATAAAATCCGTCGTCTTTTTTATATAATATTTTTGAGAAAAACTGTTTTATTGTTCTGTGCCCAAATGACATTAAAGATTTGTTTACTACGCAACATAATGCCAATCATGTTAGAATACTACCACATTTCTGCGGAGTTTTGTAAGATTTTACTAAAGTTTTTTTCCAATTTATCATCTAATTTGTTAATTCCTAATTAGAGATTAATTCTCATAGAATAGCAGAAATCTGCTATATCTGGTCATACTATTTATATCCTCCTAGTCTATGAGAATATAGGTAGATTAAAAATAAGAAGAAAAATCAGCTGTTCAAATCACAGGAAATCTAGAATTTACAAAATTGTTATCATAAAGATACAGACGATATACATAGAACAAGAAGAAAAATTAAATTTTAACTAATATATATGACCTTCAAAAAGTGTTCTCCTGTGGAACTTATTTTGAATAAAAAACTTTGAATTTAAAATTTGATAATGCCACTCCATATAAATACAAAAGCTAGTGTTGTTAATCAAAATAAAACGCTCATAATTGCCTTGAAGGCTTTTGCAATTTGAATTTCTATACTGGAATTTACGCATAGACTGACATAGACAGTGTTTAATTGACAAACCCATAGATAATTATATATTGTTACATGGCGTCAAAGATAAACGCACAGATACCTGTCGTAAGCGCAGTTTATTGTCTTCCCGGATTAAGGAATTCTTTTGTGTTTGGAATTGTAATTAAGAAAAACATGCTATTGTTTTTCTACTTGTTTTATGACCATAATTAGCGTCGAACTAATCCTTATTGTTATTGTTTTCGACTTTGTTTGCCGTTTGTAGGTGTGCAAATTACTATTAACAAATTACTTTCTCGGAAACTCAGTGCGCTCGGGCAATTTTTTGTACTGTGAGACAATGCCTGAATGCAGGGGTGGGCAGTCAAGCGACGACTACGAGAGGAGTAACACGTTTGTGGTACTCTCGATTAGCGATATAGACGTCGGACTTTACGTCGAATTGCATTAAATCGTGCAGTGTGATCTGGTTGCATCCAGTTTTATTTATATTTGTTTTATACGTGTTTGTACAGTTCTAATAAATTCTGTAGTAGTTCCAACGGCATTTTTAATTCGAGTCCTGTAGCTCGTAACATTATGATATTACATAAAATAGATGAGACTCTCTAGAATACAATATTAAAACATCCACCACCTCACTCGATAGATAGTATCTCAATCGGTATTATATCCCTATAAATACTATTAGATCGAGTTTTAATCGATAATTCTATAAATTCCACTAGATGATACCTTTAACTTATTCTAAATTGGAATTATGGAGGGTACAGGTAAAGAGAACCATCTCATATAGGAGAATATTTGAAGTAGTGTCCAGTTGTAAGCTTATAACATTTCAAAACCGTTCAGAATGGCGCTGATGTAGGTAAAGGGTATGGTATGAACGAGATATTTAATATCTTTGCTGACAATAATAGTTTGTGACAGTAAGTTCAGTATTCAGTATACTATTAAAAAGTCAACTATTTATGTAGGTAATACAAAATAAATTAGTAAATATAACCTCAAAGAATTGTTATGTGAAGAGTAATTTAATTTTGTGAACTGAAAGAACTGAATATGAAGCTTAGTGATTTTTTATTATTTAATTTTATAAAACCAAATATTCTATAATACTGCACTAATAATTTTGGCGCTTTCTTTAAAATTCACACTAGTGCTGAAGTAGCACCACCCTAATTTAATGCATTTCGATAGACACATGATTGTAATAAACACAATAAAATTATAGTAAAAAAACTAAAATAAAATACTTAATAATTTAAATCAAATGTAAAAAATGACTTTTGGCGTCCTTCGCTAGAACGTGGAGAAATCGTGATTGACACCACCTTCTGTGTCTGCCAGCTGTTTTGTAATAACGTCGAGCCTATTCGTAAGAAGGCTATGCGGTCCTCGCACGAGAGCCTTTCTCTGAGGCTTGTACTCGGACGCGGGTGATTCACCAAACATAACCATCAGTTGTGGTTTACGTTTTGCTCTCAAGATTTCTTCAGAGCGTTGTATTTATTCAACGATATTGTACAGCGCCATTTTAAGTGCACTAAATGGAAACTAGTTATAATTTTTGACGCCTTCCCTCTCTTGGTGGCGCTAGTGTCCATGCATTTTTATTTTTTAATTTTGTAACGGAGAGCCACTGGGATGGGCAAACCGATTACAGATAATGAAACCAGAAATGTCAAAAAACTTCGTTATGTGATGTGTTAATAAAAATATACTTTACGTTTAACACAATTATTACAAGATCTTCACCATGAATTCATCTAAAAATGAGACTGCGAAATTGTCAGACGGCTGGGTTTTATGTAGTTCCAAATCAAACCCAGGAAGAAAGTATTACTTCAACAAGAAAACTGGCAAGTCTTCATGGACTCAACCACAGGTAGATTTCATAATTTTATATATAATTATTAAAAATTAACCATTCTAAAAATAATAGAACTATTTAATAATATATTTATCTGTGGAAATTGTTATATTAATTAGCGATAATTCAACAGTTTATATGTTTAAAATACGACAGTGAAAATTTTAATGTATCTTTCAAGGCTGACGAGAAAACTGTTCCAAAACAGGAGGCGTCTAAGCGAAATGTACCGAATCAAACAAAAAAGAAACAAGAACAATCACTAAAACAGCCTTTTAAACGAAAAAGCGATGGAGCTGAACAATGTTCTAATAAGAAAATCAAACAAGGTCGGTTTGTTTTATTGATTTGACTACCCCACCTACAACTACCCACACACCTAATTATTGTTAAATTTGACTTCACTTATTTGGGGTTGTGATTTTATAGTTGTTCCTTTTATGCTACTATATTTTCTGTAACATTACTGTTACACTGCAAGTATAGATGGGCAATCCACCAGGTTTAAACCCAATAAACATCCACAAGCACCCATAAACACCCAGAAAATTGGGTATCTATTTGATTTGATGAAATTAAATTAGTGATGTTAAAAAATATGTTTTAAAAGTGATTTTCATTCATTTCATTTCTTTGTAGGCAACATTAGATCATGGAGGGTAAAATAAAATGGTACGAGATAAAAACGAAATTTCAAAAATCACATTTTCTATTATTTCAACTTTTGAATAGCTTATTTTATGTTGTAGTGTGTAATTAGCATTGAAGACTCGAGCATAAGCGTGTTAGTTTTCATATTGTTCATTTGTAAGTTGATTTACATGCTATGCACCTTTAGCTTCCTATGAATACTTTAAGTATTTGTTTCTGATTAGTACCAGAAAAAAGATGTTTCTTGCATTATTTTATTTCACCTAATTATGTATAATTCAATAAAAGAATAGTAATTAAAAACTAAATGTCATTTATGCATAAAAATCATTTACACCCAAAATTTCGGTGGAAATCTGTTGTTTATCCCAAAACACCCGGTTTAAACCCATCTGGGTTTAAACCTAGTTGGGTGGATTGCCCATCTAGAACTGCAAGATATCTTGTAATCTACCAAACAATTCATTTCAGTCTAATCTGTTAGATTTTGGCTATGTCCCATTAGGGACTCACAATGACCATGTTCATGAATGCGATTTATCCCGTTCAACTTGCTTGCCAGTGTTACAATCGTAAACCCAAGTGGAACGGTTATTCGACCCAAATATTGACATGTGTCATTGCGAGTGTTGTGTGATTGAAAATGATGATATCATTAGTGACATTTTCGCCATGACCACAACCACCGCGGTACCTTGAACAAGGTACAAGGTGACTAACTGAGCATTTTAGGCATTCCGAGCTACTAATGGAACACCCTATTTATATATACCTGCAAGAATCATCTGATTAGAAAACTAATACTTCAGTATGCAATACTAATGTTTTCTTTGAACTGATCAAGAGACTTGGCGATAAATCAGGGCTGTATAGAAGCCATTTCTTTGTGATCAATTTTCTTAAACTTATGCTTTAGAGTTTAGATAATATTATGTTAGAACTATATGATGTTCCACTGTCTTGCTGGAACCACATTCTTTTATTATATATATATATATTTTATATGTTTACCCCACTCACCTCAGAACTGTTAAATGTGTACATGAAGCCTGGAAAATGTAAACTTTCTTTTGGGCGATGTGATCCCACCTATTTCATCAGACAGTTAGTCTATAATGTATTTCTTAGTGTTCATAACTTTGCTATTTACAGAAACGGTACCTAAGTCAACAAAACAAGAAAGTAACAAAAGACAATCTACTACTAACAAAAAACACAGTTTTAATAAACAAGCCAACAAACATGTCAAGAAAGAAACTCCAAAGAAAACATCAACAAAAAACATTGCAAATTCAAGACTATCACAATTTAGAGATCGGTTGAGTTTAGAAATGCAAAAGGAGGAGAATGAAAAAACTCCTGTGAAGAGGGCACAAGATACTTCTGCTAATGTAACAGAGATTCCAGCAAAACATAAAGTGGAGCCAAAACCTCAATCCACTAGTGAAACTAAACCTGCAACATCACAAGCCCAGTCTCAATCTCCAAACAGTGACAGTGTACAGTCTATACCTTCACCGTCACAGTTTTTAGCTGCAAATAAAATAATTTCCTCAATGAAAGCTCAATTGCCAGAAGAATATTGTAACAAGGTGAAACAGAAAGATACTTTTGCTGATATTGAACAGGGTAAGAACTCTTTTCTTAAGATTCCATAGCTATTTTCCCTTTTTATTGCGAAGTTGGCAAAAGCTGAATGCTTAAGGATTTATATTTAAATAAAATTAATAAAGTTTATTTGTTGATAATGACTAAAAAAGGAATTTGATAAAAAAAATGTCTTATTAGTGTCTGCTTATTTCACTTTATTATTAAAAAAGGAAACAAATTATTAAGACAATTAAAACTAAATAGCACCAAGTTCAAGTACACCAGGACCTATGGATTCTTTTTTGTCTAAAAGTGAAATAGGAAATAAGTAGGGAATAAATTTACATTACAAATGAAACATGAGAAATACTAGTAAGTATCACCTTTATGAATAAAGCAATTTATTGGGATTTATTTCTTTCCTTAAAACAATATGATTGCTTCAATCATCATAGTAGTTAGAATAAAAAAGGGGATAATCCTTTATTTTGGCCACCAATGGTCGACTTCCAAGGATAATATGATGTGAGAGTGTGGTATCACAAGATGGAGTTGACTACATGATTCCAGCATGGCCCTAGCACATCAGTTGTGTGTTGATTGTCTATTATTTTTCCTTTCAAGGCATATCAAACCAAACAGCGGAATACCCACAAATTAAGCACCCAGCAACACCACCGCAATTCTATCAAGCCAGTCAAATAGTGTCTGCAATGAAATCAAAGTTATGCAAATTAAGCAATGACACTAATGTACAGACAACGAATTTACAGACATTTATGACGGCTAAAGATAGAATGGAAGCTCTCAGGACAAGGTTGAGTGACGGTGTTGAAAATAGTTCCGAAGTTAATAGCTCTCAAGAAGTAGAAAAATCTGATGTTGAAGCCATGGATGTGGATATCAAAGAGGTAAATATTGCTATCTTACTTACTCAGTTGGCTCAGTGACCCAAAGTGGGTCTTAGCCTCCGAAACGAGAGCATACCCTTTTTCACTGTCCTGCGCAGTTTTTTGCCAATTATTGGCTCATAGCTCCGACAGGTCAGCCTCCACTCTGTCCTTCCAGCGATATTTGGGATGGCCGACCTACCGGCCGTCCCAAATATGCTTTCCTCATACTGCGATTCTCTCCCATCCGTTCTATGTGTCCGAGCTAGCGGAGGTGGTGAGCTTTTATTTCTCCTATTATGTTAGACTCGGCCCCGAGATTTTAAATTTCAAGGTTGATTCGGACTCTCCAGCTACCATCCTCCATCCATCCAATATTGCTATCTACTTAGAAAATACGGATATGCATGTACAGGCTTGCCAAATAAGCATGAAAATGATAGAGGGTGCTACTTCTGCAAAGTCTTAATTCTAGCAACTCCAATACTATGTCAAGAGTAATTTTGATACTTACTAGTAATTTTTAATATTACTTCAAACATGATGCAAGTATCAAGTTGGTTTATTTATAACATTAGTATGTATTTTATTATCTCATCATAACTTTTGGCAGTTAATAATAATAACTATAATGTTGTAAACAAGAGCTGGTGACCCTATATTATAATTAACAGAGCAATTATTAAATTAAAAAAAGTAAAATGAACCATTACAAACTTTTCCTGCCCTTTGGAGAATATTGTCATGACAATGACATTTTTTGCCTTAAATTCTGCTAGACATCCCTGGTAAACTTTGTTCACAATTTACTGACATTGATTACAGATAAGAGTTAGTTCATGGTTTAGACCTTATGGCCAGGGTTTAATTCTAATATACAATGAATATTTTGATCTGAAATCTTAGTCAGCATAGAACTACTTAATTTATTTTTATTGTTCCCTAGTGATTTTGGCAAAAATTAAACTCTTATGATATAATCATATATGTCTGTCCATCTGTTTCTGTATGTCAGTAATTTTTCTCGGAAAATTCTAGATATATTTTTTATTGTATTTCTGTATCTGCAATCAGTCTCTAAACTATGAGCAAATGTGTTGAGCACATAGTATGTTCTTGAGAGCATGTCTCCTAGTGGAAACAACTTGTCATAAGGTCCATATCAACTTGTTTCAGCAGTTGTCAAGTTTCAAAGATGACATGCCTTTTTAGGCATTTCTTGCAGCTGGTGTGGTGCAGCTCATTAGGGTATTTAGCCAAGCCCCTTTTGCATATTCTACTGTAAGTTCGGATCTCCTTTTTCACAGTGTTCAGCTTCAGGTACTCATGGATCTATATTATGGACGATATAAATATAGTATATAAAATAATATAAAAACAATTGTTACAGACCAGTCCGACTTCAGCATTAATGAAAAATTTTAAATCAAAAGACAATGATGCCATTTCAAATGAAGCATTAGTGTTAGTTGTAGATACGAATATATTTATACATCAGTTGGATTTCATTAAAAATGTTCTCAATTCACACATAAAAGGTAAAATAAGTTTAATATTTGTTAGATTCACTTCACTTTCTTGTGTTTTTGGCAAAAGGCTTGTTCTTGGTTGAACTACCATTACTGCCAACGTCAGGTGTGGAAAAGACAAGCTTTACGATGGAGATGAACAAGTAGATAAAAAACACAAAAAGGGGGAATCAAATAAAAATTTGTTCCAATATTAGTTCACGACCGCCACCATCTGAAACAATATCAGTATAATACAGGACAACATATTTTTTTAGTTTATATACTAAATTTATTATATATAGGATTACAAATTTATATTACTAATGGAAATATATTTGGTTAAAACATTAAATATAAGATGATTACATATTTTTTATTCTTTTACTTTTTATTACATGAGTTCAGCAGACAGGCAGATGGCCCATTTGATGGAAAGTGGTGACCATCGCCTATGGATATTTGCAACACCGAAGGTGCTACAAACGCGTTGCTGCTCTCTTAAGGGAGACTGGAACCTGGTCACTAATGCCGGAATACAACTTAAGGTTGTTATGGTGGCATATTCTGGACCAGGGGTGGTAGCCATCCAGTCAGGTAAATGCACTACCACCTGGCTGTGGTTGTTTTGTCGCCTCTTACGACAGGCCGCTCCAACACAGGAAATTGTATTCTTTCTCCGTTCCTGCACGGATGAAAATATGAGGGAAAGGAGGGTTTTTGTTGTACTATTGTCATGAATATGATTATTGTTTCAACAATATTAGGGGTAGTTTATATTGATGACCCAATACTTGACTCATTCCATCATCACTAATATAAAAGTGTGCAGATGAAGCAACAAGATATTCTGACTCCCACTTTGGTTGGGTGCAGTCTAATTACGGCTTTGGTGCGATGCACATGCCGTAGTAGTATTAGGGTAGCTAAATTATATTTCTAAATGTTATTGAGATTACTAATATGTTATATGGAGTGAGACATTCTTGGCTGATTTTCAAAATGTGTGTTTTTAAAGTTTTGTTGTAACACTGTAATTGTTTCAAGGTTACTCCGAACAACCCAATTTGTTAGTGCCATGGCGTGTGATAAATGAATTAGATAGATTAAAAGATAATAATAATGGCAACGGGGCATTATGTAAAAGGGCCAAGTCGGCAATGGACTATCTATACAAGTCCCTGCCGGAAAATAATCGTATAAAAGGTAATATCTTTCAGCTAGTTTCTATAACTTATTATGCATTCATTTAACTTACTTACAGTAATATCAATTCTCTACCAATGGTAGGATAAAATTTGTGGTCTTGTATAGAAACCTGGATATAGAGTACTACCAATGACCACAAATGTCATGAAAAATGTTTTACTATAAGCACTCGTGTAGACGGCACTGCCCACATACCGCCACCATTATTCTGTGAATTTCTGTGTATATGCAAACACTAGAGTTTACCCTGCGGCTGGGCCGCGGTTCAACCTCTACTGCGTGATTCTTGTTTAAAGAGGTTACAACACAGGTTACATTGTATTAAGTTTTTATGTTACTGCTATTTGCCCCGGAAGACTCACTTCATTTTATATCGCAAACTATCCCATTTCCCGGATGAAAAGTATCTATGCCAATTTTTGGTATTAAAACTACTTATGTACACCAAAATGACCAAATCGACCACATCGACCATATCGACCACATCGACCACATCGAACACACCGACCACACCGACCACACCGACCATACCGACCACACCGACCAAAATGACCAAATTAACCAAAATGACGAAAATGGCAAAGCACAAAATAAAAACCTATCATCCTACTTTCTGGGATGATATTTACATAAATCTATCCCCAAACTTATCCCACTATCCAGGATGAAAAGTGTCCCTTGTCTACCCTCGGTATTAAAATTACATATATACCGAATTTCAGCCAAATCTGTCCAGTAGTTTTTCCGTATAAACATATCAAACAGAGAGTCAAATATATTTTTATCCCGGAAACTATCCCATTTTTCGGGTTAAAAGTATCCTATGTTCATACTCGCCATCGAATATATAAGGTTGGGGAAAAAGTTTCTTCGCATTTTATATAAAAATTTAAAGGTTTTTTTATAAAGTTTATTTGCATTTGACCAAAGTATGTAGGTGCCATTTTGTTGGATAACTTTTTGCCATCTTGTACGTAGGGACGTCATCCCATTGCTATAAATATTTTGGGGCTATTGATCAAAAAACTGCGACAAGTGGTTTTGGCAGTCCTCTCGTGATGTTATCCTGATACTGTCTAAGGAATTCTGCAGAGACCGAAACAGGTGAAAATCTGAAGGTGCAAGGTCAGGACTATACGGCGTATAGACAGATACATTAACACCTCCCAGCCTAACTCTCATAATTTTTGCTGAGTGGCTAAAGATGTGTGAGGTCTAGCGTTATCATGGTGAAAAACTACACCCCTTCTGTTGATTAATTCCGGCCGCTTTCTCTCAACTTTTTGCTTTAATCTCATCAGTTGTTCGCAGTACAGTTCAGAATCGATGGTCCTGCCTGGCGGTAACAGCTCATAATGAATAATACCCTTCCAATCCCACCATACACACAACTTCACCTTGTTGCGAGTTAACCCGGGTTTCGCCACAGTCTGTGAAGCCTGACCGGTCTTTGACCACGATCTTTTTTATACGTTTTTGTCGTACGTGATCCACTTTTCATCACCAGTTATCAGCTTCTTCAAAAATGGTTCGGTTTAATGAAACCTGAAATTTGTGATTCTTTATTACGACGTAATGACGTCGTAATAAAGAATCACAAATGAGTATACGGTTCATTAAGTTTCTTTCAGTGAGCTCATGAGGCACCCAAATATCGAGCTTTTTTGTGTACCCAGCTTTTTTCAAATGCGCCAAAACCGTTTTGTGATTAATTCCTAGTTCACCAGCTACATCGTGACTACTAATATGCCGATCTTGCTCCACTTTTTCAAAAATGGCATCAATTTTGTCCGTAACAGGGCGACCAGAGCGACGTGCATCTTTGATATCAACATTTCCGGATTGAAAACGCTTAAACCAAATTTGCGCTACTCTAACAGATACTGCATTAGGTCCATAAACATCACAAATTTTTTCGCGGCTTGTGTTGCATTTTTACCTTTTTTGTAGTAAAATTTTAAAATGTATCGAATTTTTTCATTAGATTCACTCATTTTAACAATAAGAAAAACAAATGAAAATCACACATTTTCCTAATTTGAATTTGGAATAGTCTTCTTTAAAATTAAAACTGTTTAATGATACCAAAACCAGCCAGATACAAATGGTATAGCCAAAGAGATCTTATTACAAGTTCATACATACTATATGTGAAAAGACTTTTTCCCCAGCCTATTATATATACTGAGTCTCAGCCAAATCAGTCCAGTAATTTTTCCATGAAAACAAAACAGATAGACAGAGTTACTTTCGGATTTATAATATTAATAGGGATAACGGATTTTGACGGCCTCTGTGGTTGAGCGGGCTAAGCCTTTGTCGGCTTATCTCACTGCAACGCAGAGGCTCCGGGTTCGATTCCTGGTATAGTAAATTTCGGAAACGTATTTTCTCCGTTATTTACTATGGTCTGGGTGTCTGGGATCGGCCCCAGAATGGTCCGTTGTATATTACCCATAACACAAGCGTAACTTGCTTAATTTGGGGATATACAGTGTGTGTGCTTGTCTGCCGATTTATTTTATAATAGGGATTATCCGAACCCCCTCTTCTATATCGCCGGTTTACTCTGAAACTCGACTGACATTGAAAATGTAGTGGCGCCGGCACGATATCCGTGCGGTGTACACAGTTGCTAAGAGTAAAGATAGGTCATAAGGTGAAGGATGAAATGAATCTGTGTATTGTGACAGATGATGTGTCTCAATTAGACATGTTTCATTCGGCGGTAGTGTGGCAATTTCAGGCTTGTTAAGTTACTTTATTTAAATCTCCTTTTACCAACCCTTGAAGGAGTAGGGGAAGGCGGAGCAAGAGCTGGCAAGATGAGACCGGGCTTGCTGCTGGACCCTACTGGCGATGTGCTGCCTTAGACAGCCAGCACTGGCATGAGCTGGAGGAGGGTTTTGGCAAGAGGCACTCTGAGAAGAGAGTTCTGATTTAGGGGAAACATTTAAAAATACCTTTTCTCAGATTTAAAATTATTAAATGAGAAAAAAGATATCAATCCATAAATCACTTTAATATATTACTCTTCCGATTTACACAGAACACATACACAGAACTTCTCGTCCTCACACTTGGCTGTCACACAATTACACTGACTTGTGTGCGCCACTCCCGCCAGGTTTTATACTTTAAGAACGAGAAAAAAAACAAGTTATGGAGGTAGTTAACCGGAAATGTCGCTCACGTCAGTATTTTAGTAAACGAAGTGACGCGACATGAGTAAAGTATTTCATTAATTAAATTATACACTATTTGTAAAAATAATAATAATAATTATTAATTACATTTTTAACAACAGTAAATTGTAGTCGTTTTACTAAGTGTTTAATTGACGCTTATATATTTAAAGAAGTTTTAACACTGTATTATTATTATTATTTAAATCTACTTCATCTATTTTTGCCTCGAAAAATAGTAACAAACAAGATTGGCACAAATGCGATTCATGTGCATGTGAGCTGCAAACTGGGAATAAATGGGCAATATAGAAAAGTATGGTTATGTTTTGCCCAACCAGGATAATGATGATATTCACAGTTTTGTCTTGCATTGGATGAAGTAACCAAAGTGTATTGTAAACATAAAATTTAGTCATTCAGTGTCATTGAATGTTGTCTTTAGAGGATAAAATCCGCGGCTTTTAACCGAAATGATTTAATCTGATAGAACCGTGTGATATCAGCTAAGTTTTAAACTTTATGAGGTTTTGTATTGAATATTTGTATATGTTTTAGGACAATCTCTCCGCGATGCGAATTCTCACATCTACCCGTGCGAGTTGCCAGATGATGAGATATTGAACTGTTGTTTACAACAGGCTGAACGGGGGAAATCAGTGGTAAGTTTTTAAATACCTTATCTTAGTAAAAACAACTTTTTTTTTCAAATATGATATAACTTTTTACCTCTAAATTTTATTCTAACCAGATACTGCTATCAAATGATAAAAATCTCTGCAATAAAGCGGTGATAAACAATATTAAGTGCATAGGTTTGTCTGAGCTCAAGAAACTTCTGGAAAGCCACCCACAGCCAACATTGGACCCAGATTTGTATGCTGGCGTCAAACATTATGAGAACACAATTTACAAACTGCTAGCTAATATTTTAGAGGTATGTTAAATGAGTTTTCTTTTAGATATTGTATTAACATTTTTGAACTTTATGCTTTCTAAATTTTAACAATAAGAATAATGATTTAATAAGTTTTTTAAAATCTACTTATACAGGATTTAATCAACTTATGCCACCCTCACATATAACTTTACACAAAGTAATTATCCATGTTTAGGTGTTTTACTTTTTTCGATGACTTCTTGACTTTTCTCGCTAGAGGGTACGCCAAAATGCTATTACAGAGATTGTACCTAACTTATCTCAAACTTAAAATCGAAGTGGTCAAAATAGTACCTCTTCGTTCTGGATACACTCCATCAGAATAATTTCATAGTTTAAAAATTAAATAAGCTCTCTTACCTTAGCTGCCCAGAGGACTACTAAGACATGTGCATCGGACCAAAGCTGAAGTGTGAATGATCATTCGTCACTACGCCTGTTCGCTTTTATATTAGAACGATGACGAAACGAGCCGAACAGTAATCACAACTATCCGCAAATATTATCTGCAATAGTACAATCTAGTCTAACAGTATTAGGTCAGAAAAGTGCTTAAGTGTTGCTTGTCTCCCGACCAGGGGTTCATACTAGTGATGTGGCGGATATCCGTATCGGTATCTGCGGATATCTGCGGGAGAAGAAGGATTCGTAACCGTATCTGTATCCGTTACTTTTTGGAGGTTCTTGTACGGATTTTTTACATTATTAAATTTCAATATATAGATGAAATTCTATATAAGTCCATTCAGATTATTTTTTATTTCATAAAATCAAATGTTTTTACCAGTAGTACGTACCTCGAAGGAACTAAATCAACTATCTATAATGAGGTCAATCGTAAATCTTTGTGATAAGTTTATTCAAATAATGAAATATAATTTTAATAGAACGTATTAATTATATCAATTTTATAATGAGAAAAAAAAACAGTGACGACGTCGTCGGACCGACACCGACGGACTGAGAAATTCTTACTAAGAATCAGTAAGAAAGTTGAGGTCTATCCATATCCGTATTCACGAATTTAGATACCAATGATTTGTATCCGTATCCGCGGATATACATTCTTAATGATTTGGAATATCTCTATTTCAAACCCACGTCTTTGGGAGGGTTTGCAATTTTCTTAACTTATGAGCTGCCGCGCCTTTTTCTTTCATATTTTAAAACACAAAATTCCAGAACGAAATGCGTGCGAAATATAATACTCTTTGGCAACACGTGTTATTCAAAGCGCCGCCTTGGAAGCTGTCGGATGTGCTCGAATGTTTGCTCAAACATTGGATAGCCGTCTTCAACGACGTGTTTCCAAGGATAGAGCATATTATCACGGACTTGAAGAATTCCTTGGCCTCCATTGAAAGGAAAGGTGAGTGGAGTTTACATTTTCCTTAATTTTGCGATTTTGGAGCAAAGTCGTGTCACGGTATATAGCTTTGTATGCTTTATGTAATAATTCCTCTGAGGGCCGGCCTTAAATCTATTTAACAAAACTAAAATGTATATTATTTTCTAGATCCTCAAACCTTAACACATTCCGAAGTGACATGTTTCAAAGAGCTTTGCCTGGAAGTTGCGAAGAAATGCCAAATAATACCGGAGTATTTGGAGCTGGCGAAGACGACTGTCGAGCGATTGTCGCGCAACTGCGACGACTACAAGGACAGTGAAATGGTTGTGATTGACGCCTTTGAGGGCGTATGGACTGTATTTAGTGGATATTGGTGAGTATATCCTCTGAAATGTCAGTGGCGTGATTATTGTGCATTTAATTTGTTTTAAAAAAAAAGTACCTACTTAAAATTAAAAAAATAACCAACAAAAAAGAAACCAACTTGAAGACTTAACTAAAAAGCAAAAATAAATATTTTCTACAGCATCTCGATTACGCCACTCCCTGGCTCGTTCCGTCACCTCTCGAATATAAAAGTGGTGGGGTCGAAACGATGAGACAGTCCGCCTCCGACATTGGTCAGATTACCAGATTAGTACAGATTCTCACTTCGGCTTTGGTCCGATGCACTCATCGTAGTAGCGCTCTAGGACGACTAATTATTATGCGAGAGTCATAACCCATAATTAAATGTACTTACTTATTAGATCGGCATTCTAGTAAGAGAAGCACACAGAATAAATATTGGTTATAAATTATTATCTTCTTTTATTCTCTGATAATAGGTTTGACCTGTGTTCAGGCAAACAAAGGCTAGCAATAATTAAAAGACGCGTGTAAGCGTTCATACATAAACTGATTAATTTATAATATAGTTATTTTTACTGCTCACTCAGTCAAAAGTTTTGTTGTACCACAGGTAGATCTTTATCCATAAAACTTATACGAGGTTTGCATAATGCGGTTATGAATTATACTTTTTTTAACGAGCCTATAAACCCTGTATAACAACTATTATGAATAAGGGGCTCAAACTAAGGGGTTTTTAAAGATAAATTGAGTATCCATATTTTTATTTAATTGTTTGCTATATATATTTAAGATTTTAATTAGATAATAAGAAGAAATGTACCGAAAAGAATTGAAATATAATTTCAGTGAAATTGAAATGTTATTTCAGTGCAAAACTGGCGACATCTATCGGCATAGATCATAGTTTAGAAGATAACCTACCGGGCAATGATCCGTTAGAAGTATTAACTAGCAAGCTGACGTTATTTAGTATGCAGATTAGTAATTTAACGATAGCTTTAACAGGGTATGTATTAAAGTTATTCTGTTACTTTTAATCTGTGCAATGGAATAATAATTTTTGGCACCCCACCCAATAATTGCCACTCAGTCTATTTATTCATGATATTAAAAAATCTCAATGTTTTTTATTTTCTGGACATATAATATTATTATATTATCATTGTATAGCTACAAAATAAAAATAAAATAAGGTTTATTTTATGTTTTGATTAAAATATTAGGGTGCTAATTACTGTATTGGGGTGTGCCAACCTTTTTTTACCAAATCAGTTAATTTTTTTAACTCTCAGTTATATGTATAATATAAAGCCATTCTTAATTTTCACATAGTTGTAATTTGACCACAGTAATCTCCCCTATAACACGGTACTCTTATAACGCATTTTCATATTACGCGACTTCAACCCCCATATAACGCGGGGATTTCCCACATTATATTTCTGTACATACTGTGATTTTTAAATAAAAATGTTTTTTTAGTTCATATACATAAGTTTTTTATTTAAAATGTTCTTAGTTTAGTTTGATTCAAACAAAACGTACGTATGTCGTTCATAATATAGATTTTCTTAATATTCGATTTAAACCCCCTTTAGCGAGAAAAGTCAAATGTGAATAATTTATACGTAACGCGCTATACGGGAATACTTCTACAACGCGTTTTCCTATAACGCGGTACCAATCTACCGTGTTATAGAGGGAATTACTGTATAGCATTGTGTAATGATATGTACAATATAACTGCTTGCTGGAGAACTGAAGATCCATATAGGCTTAGTGTTTTGCAAACCTAATTTAAAGGTATCTCACTTTTATGGATATAATGTCTGATAATTTATCTTACTTTCGTGGACATACTTTTTTATATGTATCTTATTTTTGCGGATCTAATGTATTTGTCTTATTTTCGTGGACATATTACATCTTATTCTTTTCTCTTATTCTTTCATTGCTTTATAGTATTTTATTCATCCCTACTGCTCCACAATACCTTAAAGAACGCTTCGAATTTATTTCTTGCTCTCACAATTTACGCCCTTCCAGTCAACACAGACTTATTACTCCTATTCATAATACAACGTTTTTCAATAACTCTTTCACGGCCAAGGCTATCCAACTTTGGAATACATTGACTGTTGCTGTCAGACAAGCAACATCTTTAATAACATTTAAGAATGGTCAGGAAATTCCATCTGCAATATGTAATTTTATATAATTAGTATTATATTGCATATAACTATATTTATTATGTTTAAATAGTTGCATGTTATCACTATATCTTGAATATGTATATAACTTTGTGTATATTTGTATATATAGTTATATATTTATTATTAAAATGTAAGTAATCGTACGATAATTATGTATACCACCTAATCAGCAATATTCCTGCCACGGGTTGTCTGGAAGAGATCGTTTTTTAGCGATAAGACCGCCCTTTGTACACAATTAGAATAATACTAGTTCGTAAGTTTTCTGTAATGGTGTACAATAAAGTGTTATCTATCTATCTTATTTTTGCGGATCTAATGTATTTGTCTTACTTTCACGGGTCTAAATTTTATATACGTATTTAAGTTTCGTGGATGTAAATTTCGTGGACTTACACTTATTTATTCGTAACTTCTTTCTAGGGCATTAAACGTAGATAATACCGATCAAAGTGTAGATAGTCATATAAAAAGACTGGAATCGGCGTTCAAGGAGAGCTTGGCGTCTTTGTGTATGGACAGCAGCGCCATCAACGCAAATAATTTAAGGATATTTTGTACAAAATGCAGGTGAGTCTCATAACTCTTTTTAAACTTTTTCTATCACTGGTCATTCTAAATTTGCTAATCGACTCGTGTAACTTTCGTGCACGTGCCTTCGTAGTAATAGCTGATTTAATTAAGTCACATTTCTCGCATAATAATTAGTCGCCCCAGAGCCCTACTAAGACATGTGCATCGGACCAAAGTACTCGACCAGTCGGAGTGGGAATGTTGTCTCGTTGTTTTTTTTTTTTGAGTTCAGCAGTCTGTCAGACGGCCCACCTGATGGAAAGTGATTACCATCGCCTATGGACATTTGCAACACCAAAAGTGCTACCAATTTGTTCCCTCTCTCTAAAGGGAGATTGGAACCTGGCCGCTAATGCCGGAACACAACTCAATGTTGTTATGGTGGCATACTCTAGACCAGGGGTGGTAGCCATCCAGGCGGGCAAATACCCTACCACCTGGTGATGAAATTACCATAAATTACCCTTATCATAAAATATCGTTCCATCAGTTCCTTTGTATGTCAGCGAGTACTGATCTACCCTAGCCAGGCACACTTTGGATATTTTAATGCTGGAGTATAGCAGTCAGGCGCTAACGGTCCATCTGATGGAAAGTGGTGATATATACAATACCGGAGATGTTACCAAAATGCAGCTATCTTAAAACTGGTTTACTACTATAACTACTATATGATAACTTGTATTTAAAAGAGAAGAAAACAAGTCATTCATTAATACCTATACAAGTCACAAAATTAAACCATCTATATATTTTAAAAATTTGTAAAATTAAGATAGCAATAATACCATTTAAAAGTTTAATATATACAGTGTTATTTTAGGAACATGCTGCAGGAGGCGTGCGCGAAGTTCACACAGCTGACAGAGTTGTTACAAGTATGTAATTCTACTTTATCGAATTAAATCAATGTGTATATATTTCTGTACTGCCGTGGTCAAAAGTGTTTATTTTTAATATTAATTTAAACAATTGTTACACTACACTGATTTAGAGACGCGCTACAGAGGACTGGCGAGGCATAAGTAAAGATTCCGACCTTCTTATTTCCTACTCCACACAAATTACATCACGTTTTAGAGAATGGGTCCCTAAATCAGTGTGATGTAATAACACCTTTAAAGCAGGATGTGCACTCGATGCGATTATCACGACACCTGTTGATTTTGTCATTGTTTAAGGAAGTATATTTTAAAAAAATTAACGATCGTCGACTGGACATTTGTACTAATATTATATTGTCCGTGTTTTAGAATAGTAATCAGACTTGAATAGATTCAATTATATAAAAATGAATTGACGTACAGACCTTTGAAAAGTGATACATGCGAAAACACTGTCAATTTTGACGCATAATAATATGATCTCATATATGTATTTCGGTATGATTATATTCTAGAAAATTGTCTCCTATGAGTTTACTATTAAACTCACTCAAAAATATACGTGGCTTTGCTTTCCTGCAATCTTATATCATTAATTAATCTCACTCACGTGACTGGGCTTATTTTAATTACAGAGGCAGTTGAGTAAGTTTTGAAATAAATAACATTTAGAAAGCCGGTTCCCTATTTGAATTAATGAAATGATTTTGCAAAATAACACGGTTATGAATATTATTGTATAAAATTATTTTTATAAAAGTGGATATGATTTTGAGGTTATTAAAAAAAACGTTTGATTATTTGAAATCTTTAACAAAACACGAATATCAATCTCGTTGTCTCTGTGATAAAATCGATTCCTAAATTCTAAATGTAAACATTTATGTACGCGATTGTGACAGGCGACCGAGACACGTAACATGTGACCGCGACACATGAACATCCGCTTTGTATGTAATTTAATAAGGAATGGTCGCGGTCGCTCGCCTCTGTCTCGCATTTCAAATGTTTTCAAAAATTATCACGGAGCAAATTGTACAGAAGAGTGATTTAAAATTCGAATGGTTAACAAAAGTAAATATACAATTAAAATTGAACTTCGAACAAAATAAATAAAACTATAATATATATATATATATATATATATATATATATAATTCTTCTGTACGTATGTTGACAGTGAACTCCTCCTAAACGGCTGGACCGATTTTGATGATATTTGTTTTGTGTGTTTGAATGGGTCCCCGGATGGTTTAGATTCATAATTGGAACCGGTAGGTGGCGCTGAGATCGGGTTCTAGAATCCTCCTAATCACCTGGAGCGATTTTGGTGATTTTGTTTTTGTATCATGAAACAAAGTCTTTTAGGAATTCAGAAAATATGGCGGTACGAAGTTCGCCGGGTCAGCTAGTATTATATATATTATATTGTTTTTAAATAAGACATTAAACATTTAAATTGTATTGTAGCTTCTTTATGTCTCTTTTTATAGATAGATAACACTTTATTGTTCATCAGAACAAAAATTTACAAGACAATAGTTACTTGATAAAACAAAAGGCGGCCTTAAGAGTACGCCCTGAGTGGAAAACGTGCGGTGGGGCGGGCTGCGGATAATAGTGCGTCGAACTGAGTAGACTGAGTGCACGCTCGGCGTTCATCGTTCACGAACTGGTTTCAAACTGTACGCAACGCCCCGCTCGATACATATCTTGGCTGGCATTAGGGACACTCGTTAGCGTTTAGATACACTTAAATTATTTTACCTACGGTCTCAGTGCACACTCGAATTGAGCGTGCAGCGGAGCGGGGCGTGTAGCGTTTCTATACACGACGCGTCGCTCAACGCAAACATGCCCGCTGCAGCCGCCGCGCCAGCCGGCCGCCACTTGGGACACCCGCTCGCGGTTTCATGTGTTTGACAAGAACGCTGCACGCTCTAATAGAGCGGGCACTCAGGCCCTACGCTAACTCTAAAAGCCGCTTCCAGGCAACCTGACTCACTCAAAGGAAATTCTTAACTTATTTAATTATTTCATATTAATGAAGAGACATATATTTTTAATAATAATTTAAGTGTAAGTGTATTTTATTTTTTTAGTATAATTTTTATATTTTATTAATGTATGTATGTTATATCATGTATTTATTTATTATAAGATAACATGCTGAATCGGTAAAGTGAGAATAATGTAGCATACCACTGTTCTTATCAAACTTCTTATCCATCCAAAGATTGTCTGGAAGAAATCGCGATACCATTTCCAAGCATTTATTTTACTTTTGACAGCTCGATGACGGATCAATTAGTAATATCCTAATGCGTCACCGACTCGAATTTTTATAAAAATCGACTTCATTTATAAATAAGTTTTAATCAATTACGTTTCTTTAAAGTAGAACATTTTTTATTTTGAAATTGATTACTTTCGATTTATTTACGTATACTGTCGATGTTTTAATAGTCTGTGCGTTACATGACTTACAGAACATCACTATAACGTCACCCACAACAATATGTAATTTGTTTCATGCGAGCTTTACTATTAAGAAATATGTAAGTTGATAGACGTGCAAACGTCAAAAGTAAAATAAACGCTTGGAAACTGTATAATAGCCATAAGCCCGCTTATTGTATTGTAAATTCTTATTTCTGTTCACTGCATCTTTTAACACAAAGTAAAGCATATTCATTCAATCATTCATTCTATATAACATATTCAACTGAATTATGAAAATGACGTGAGGTTTGAACTTTAAATCGCTCTGTTTTACAGTTTATTCAGTTTGGTTTTAATAAAAGTAAGATGACGTCTGTTTTTTACTACGTAAATAATTTTAATATTTATAATTGTAAGTGTAATAAAATTTCGTGTTTCCAATTATTTTATAAAATGTTCTTGAATTAATCTGTGCCTCGCCCAGGTCTCGTACAGGACATTTACACTGTTATAATTATTACCTTATACTGTTATAAGTAATATGTTATGCATCGTTTTATTTACAAATATACATTAATGGTTATTTCAAGGAGTTTGCGTTTTGTCATTTATGAAATTTCGACAAAAATGTAATCCCATGATTTCAATTTGGTTTCCTATTCCAAAAACGACTTATTTAGCCGGCTTCACTCTGAGAACTCGGGACTGGGTCTACCTCTTTTCTTGGTCTCAGTGTATCATAGGAATATTATAAGTACAGTAATACCTCGATTTACGCTACCTCGACTCACGCGGACTCGGGGCCATCCGTAAATACCGTCACACGGTAAGGGGGGAGGGGCTTGACGAAGTGTGACATTGTGTGACAAGGCGTGGGACGGGTCCTAAATATAGCGACGTCACATTTCAAAATCTAATATATTTAAGCTTTAAAACATGAAACTTGAACTATTAACGGAAAACCTAAAAATATTTCCAACTCGTATCTGTATGAGCATAGTTTTAAAATTGTTAAAAAGTAGTTTAAGTGGAAATAAAACTAATTACGGAACTGCTGTTTTAATTTAATGATTTCTTGATCTAAAATTGCATAATATGTGATGTCACATATGGTCACATAGGAGGTAGGAGTCTCACGAATGTGACCAGCTGTGACAAGGACGGGGGAGGGTTAATAAATCATGAAATTCGTGTGACGTAATTTCTGGATGGCGCCCTCGGAGTTACGTCATTTTCAAACCTCCTCGTTTCGTTATTTGTTTGAGCATCAGACAACTCTCTATATATACCTTACCTGCCCTACACTATATTAAATATATTATAGTGAAGACTGCGCGAATTTGACTTAGACGGTTATCAGTTGGTCCCACCTATCGCCAAATTCGGGGTATTACTGTATTGCTAAAAGAATATTGTATCGTTCGCTTATGTTTTAAATCTAACACAGGGGACCTTTTTCTGTGTCAAAGGTATCATATATTTATCTATAAAGCCTAAAGCCTAAATATACAACAAATTCTCACACTTATTTTTAGTATAAATAAATGTATTAAATGTACTATAAACGTGGACTCTAAGCTATTGCTTAAAATATTATATTTATACATTTTGTACATCAATAAAAGTATCTATACATTTTTGTAATACTGTATCTTAATAAAATTAATAAGGCGAGATATATAGATAGATTATTCAGATATGGTGAACACTGGTAATATTAAATATTTAAAATGTGTAGGCAAATTTTGTTTTTATCTACTGTATATACATAATATTGTTTTAAAATTAATTATGCCTATATCTGGGTAACCTTAATTGTAAATTTTTGACCACGACAGTACCTGTATCTAGTCGGTAATTTTGTACAAACCTGTATATATCTATGTATTTATTATCTTTACATTATTTCTATATAGGTTTTCTAATACGTTAAAACAATTTTAGCCGGTATCCACACCTGTAGCATCTTGCCGGTTGAAACTTTACCTTCTAATTTGGAATGCTTTAAAAATATGACCCTTTTTATAGTTTACTGGCGTTAATCATACGTAAACCTTCGCATGAGATGACAAACCGACTAATATACATATAAAAGTATTTTAGACAGTACAAGGCGTTATGGATTCAAGATCTATTTAATTTAGATCAATGGTCCCCAAACTTTTTTGTCTCCTGGACCCCTTAGGAATGTTTACTGTATTAAATGGACCCTCTATCTTTTGAACATTGAATTTTTACAGATTTTATTAAATTAAAAATTTTCTGAACCGACTCAAAAAAATGAAGGAAATTCTCAATTCGACGTGTAAATATTTTTTTATGTATGTTCAGCCATATTTTTTTTTGTTCCTAAACCGAGTTTGACCTTATTTTTGCGATGTATTCATTACAGCTTCGAGATAGTTTCGTATAAAGGACATTACACTTTTTGAGCTCACTCTGAAATCGGATGCACCTGAACTAAATATTTTTGACGGCCTCTGTGGTTGAGCGGGCTAAGCCTTTGCCGGCTTATCTCACTGCAACGCAGAGGCTCCGAGTTCGATTCCTTGGTATAGTAAATTTCGGAAACAAATTTTCTCCGTTATTTACTATGGCCTGGGTGTCTGGGATCGGCCCCAGAGCGGTCCGTTGTATATTACCCATAACACAAGCGTAACTTCCTTAATTTGGGGATATACAGTGTGTGTTTGTCTGCCGATTTATTTATTTATTTTATTCCAAAATTTAATATCGTTTTTTATGTTATTATAGTAAAATTATAGAATGTTTTGTAACCCAACATAGAAACTACAACTACATAAACATCTTTTTGTTTTCTGCTATAAAAAAGTATTATGCAAGTAAAACCAACTATTTATTAAATTTTATTATTCTATTTATAGAAAGTTTAAATTTTCGTCACGACTTGCTTGAAAGGAGTATACTTTTGTCGATCCCTATTTACAGCTCGCGGAGCTCCAGATATGATTTTCGCTGACGTGGACCCCTTGAAGTTTGATATGGACCCCTAGGGGTCCATATGGGCGGACCAATTTGGGGACCTATGATTTATAATCTCATGCGTCGGTTTGTTCATAGGAGTATTGTTGTACAACACGTGTCTAAAGATAAGCTATAATGCAACGCAACGAAGATGATACAGGTGATGACGTATGTTAATGTGATTTATTCATTCAAAAATTATATAATTTACTTTAACGTAAAGTATTACTTTAATGTAACATTAATTTCGATGGCAAGATCTGATTACGTTGTTTAAAAGAGTTAAAATTTTGTATACGTTTTAGAAAAATTCTAATGAAATAAAGTGAGTCGTATAGAATCAAAGGCAGCAGTTTTACGTTTTTATGTATTCGAGAAACTTGACATATTTCGTGACAATTTTTTTAACCGACTTCCAAAAGGTTCCTCAATCTCTCGTCTCGTCTATATGTTTTTGTTTTGTATGTGTGTTACTCGATTTCTCTGTCAATTGTGGACCGATTTTGATATTTTTTTTTAATCGAAAGGGTATATTCCCGAATTGGTCCCATAGTCCCCTTTTTTGTGATGATTGGATCCAAGGGAATTTGAGAGAAATTCGAAAATTGTTAACCAATTTGTTACACGATATCACCGTTAGCTGTGAACCGATTTTTTTTCTTTATTTGTAATTACTTTATATGAGTACGAGAAATTTATAAGGATTAAAGAGTTTTGATGGCCCTCTCTACTTCCCTCTATCCCATTCTCCCTGTCTGATCCTTCTGTTCCACCCCATCCCAAAGGCAGGGAAGGTGTTCGCTTCGGCCTTGCTATTGCAAGCGTTAATGGGCGACGGTAACCAGCTTCCATTCGGCAGTCCCGCTGCCTCCTTGGCAGCTTCGCAATATTTTTTTTTAATTTATTTATGTACTTTACTATCTTTCTATTTATTTACTTCATTGCACACAAATTAAAAACAAGGATGGAATATAAGTATGAAGCCCACCCTGAGGCCCTTTTGTTACTATGAATTTAATGGTAATTTCTATAGAACAGGTCAGCTTTTTTTAAAATATAGGTTAGAAGTGGTTATTTTTTTTAGAACTACCCACAAATAAGATTATACTAACAATGCAACAAAAAAGAGTTGAATATTGGGCTTCTTATCGCTATGAGCGATTTCTCCCAGTCGATCTTTACATAATATATATTTTGACTCATGCAAAGGTATATTTGAACGCAAATTATTTGGTGGTCTTAAGAATTTTTTAACCGATTTCAAAAAGGAGGAGATTCTCAATGATTGTTTTTTTATATTTATGTACACCGATTACGCTGAAATTTATGATCCGATTTACGTGATTCTTTTTTAGTTTGATGCGAAATAGTTGCCATTTGGTCCCCTAAAAAATTAACATAGTTTGGCCCAGTAGTTTTCATTTTATGAACATTTTTTTATGAGATTTTTTTCCGTTCTCGTTTCTTGGGACCTATATTTTTTAAGGCGCGCGGCACCTTTTTAAAGATATTTAATAAATAAATTTTAACTTCTACCCACTTACATTTTAAAATAGTAATAATCAAAACCAGCATCTGTCAATTGCATAAAATCAGAACTATGTCTAAATGAAACACTCAGTATGTATAAAAAATCAGCAATTTTAAAAAATTCTGTACTTTCTCAAATTATAATTAAATAGATAGATAGTTAGTTATTCATTTTTCAACCTAATTAAAAAACATAAAATGATTTTTTCATCCCATCTATTCGAAAAGATGCGAAGGGTTCCTCGATAAGTGCGACCAAAATGGGTCATTCCGTCGCATCTAATAACAGTGACGAAACACCTTTGAATTTGGAACACTATTTTAATTCAAAAGTTTGAACGCAATTCGCTTTGACAAAGTCCTGGCCGGTAATAAAAAATGCGCGCATACCGACGCGGCTGGCCAAATAAACAAAAAAATACGCGGGAACTTCTTATTCGATTTTTTATTACTTTTTCTCAAAATACTAGCTGTGCCCGCGACGTCGTCCGCGTGGAATTTGTTTTCAAAAACCCCCGATTTTGAAACATTCTTCATTAGTGCTCCGCTCCTATTGGTCTTAGCGTGATGTTATATAGCCTATAGCCTTCCTCGATAAATGGGCTATTTAACAGTGAAAGAATTTTTCAAATCAGACCAGTGGTTCCTGAGATAGCGCGTTCAATCAAACCAACAAAAAAAACAAACATACATACAAACAAACGTATTCTTCAGCTTTATATATTAGTATAAGATTACAATTTAAATGATTTCTATAAATGAATAAATGGTGAGTTCTAGGTTTGAGAGTAAAATATTAACACCAGAAAGTGTAAAATTAAACGCAGAAACTGTCATAAATAATTGAATACCAAACAAATCGAGAGAAAACGTGTCTAATATTAATATAAACTTGTAATCTGGTTATGTAAATATAAATATTCTTCACTACTAAAAGCATCTTAATTATTTTTCCTATAGAGGGGTATGAAAAGCAGAGTGCCACATAATACCAAAATTATTTAACCTCGAGCGACGTACCTTGAATCCTTCACTTCGCTCTGGTCTCTAAATATTCCTTGTGACAGAATATACTATTCTTAATTTCCAAATATTATATTAAATATTAGATTGCTTTTGATTCTATACGACTCTAATACTGGTGGTTTTGTGATTTGTCACTAAGATATTGTTGTTAGTGTATGTAAGTAATTAATATACACATATTAGGCCTAATTCCAAACTAGGTCTTAAATTTGAAATAAGGTAAACTGTAACCTTGTTGACAACACCCACCTTTCAATGTTTGCGTCCTATTCGTTTCTTCAAAACATGAAGAAATCTTCATATTTCTTTATTTTGTGGCCATGCAATGATTATAATATTGTTATTTTATGGCTAAATAATGTAAATATATTTGTTTAAATATCTTTAGTCAGGGTGCCAACAACAGTGAGTTTAGGCTATACCATGTTTTCAAGTTTAAAATCAACGGTAACTTCTTTTTGTTGGTCTATAAATCTAATGTAAGAACAATATGGAGTCCATTTCAAATTAAAACGTTTGAAAACGTAAAATGTAACATTTATGACGCCGTCGTGTCTATTCCATTTCAAAACCTGGCAACTGGCAATACTGACATTTTTTTTATAATCGTCGAATAAACTATGTTTGGACTAATACACTATATTAATTTAAAATTTGATTTGTAAATGGAAGACTGATATGCATGAAAAATGACATGAAACGCGACGATATCGAAAAAACTGAGTCTAAAAATTTGATAGTGGGTTTTGAAATGGAGGCAGCCGATCTAGTCATGTCGAGTTTGGCAGATTTCTGGAATTATAGTTTTACACAACTTATAAGTTGTGTTAAACTGTAATGATTGAAGAAGCATGAAAGTAGGATAAATGCAGTTGAAATTAGAGCTTTGAGAAGTATATGCAAGGTTAATCTACGTCATGATAAGAAACAGTGTGACAACGGAGCGTTGTGGATTGAAAGATGTGGTGACAAGAGTTGAAAAAAGAATGTTAAGGTAGTTTGCGCAGGTAGAGAGAATAAATGAAAGCAGAATCACAAAACAAGTAAATGACAGCAATGTGACTGGTAGAGTCGGTGCCGGTAGAGCGAGACGTACTCACCTTGATCAACTTGAAGATATTTTGAAGAAAGGGTAGATCAAAAGTTGTTTAAATCAGCGTATATGTATGAAGAGATTAATGAAAGTTGATGAAGCGAAAAGTTTTTGTCAGGATCGTAGCAGGTGGAGATCCATCGTCTCTGCCTACTCCAATGGGAAACAGGCGTGACAATATGTATGTAAACTGTAATTCCAGAAATGCGAGGAGTCAATTTTAGCAGTGCGCGACAGTGTACGAATCGTGTAAGCGGAATAGAGCTAAGAATGCAACACTGCCTGTTCTGCTTGCGAATAAATTTAGATAATTTATAGCTCGGAATCCGGTCTGCACTTTTTTGCGCAAACGAAAGTTGGCGATCGAAATTATAAGTTGTGTAAAACTATACGTTTTTTACTAGGCGATTGCTATTCATAGCGTTCTGCTATGATAAAGTTATTTTTTATGAAGTTTCCTTTGTATATAAAGCCTGTATATAAGTATTGCCATACGAAACAATTTGCAAATCAGAAGGCTTACTTTTAAATATCTTCGTCGTTCGTTTACCTGGAGTCCGCGGGAATAATTCAACGGAATTTTAGACAGAAGAAAGATTTATTTAGAACTACAACAACAAAGTCGTAATAATGTAAAAATAAATAAATAATACATTATAAAATTGAGTTAAATATTAAAAAAAAACTAATAATGCCTGATTTGGTTAATTTAATAAGGTCTAAATGGAAATTTATGATTTCGTCTTTGGTAGGCGTACAAATTTTTTGTGGTTTGGGTTAGAAGCCATTTTATTTTCTAATTATAAGTACTTTTACGTTTGAAAGTAAGCTTTCAGGAACTAGCCTATTTTTGTAGTTATATAAGTGAATATTGTATATTTAACATTTCGTTTGTATAAATGAACATAGTATAATAAATTACCAAAAAAATACGACCATTAACTCAAAAATACATTCCTAAAAAACACTTGCAATATATGTAATAAAAATGTCACATAATTAAAGATATACTGACAAAATAGTATATAAAATATAGATGATTTTAACCAAATAAATATTGAAAAAGAAAAATAGGGCAACACCATTGTTGGCTCCACCCTCAATGATTGATATCCTATTCATTTATTCACAACATTAAGAAATCTTCATACTTTTTATTTTGCAGCCAATGATGATGATAATAATGTTACGAGTGCGGGACTCGAATTAAAATGCCGTTGGAATTACTATAGAATTTATTAGAACTATACAAACACGTATAACACAGGTACAAATATAACTGGACACAACCAGTACAAACGTAATACACGATTCAATAACACGCGCAAAGTCCGTCACTACATATCTTATCGAATGTACACACGTCTTGTCTCGCTGGTGACCATCACTAGACTGCAGCACCCCTCCGTTGCGGCATTGCTTTATACTGTCAAATACAATATGTCTCGACACTGCTCGACCGCTTGGACTGAATTTCCAAGAATCACACCTGGCATTGATCACAATACAACAATAGGCCCTAAACGATTACAATATACAATGGGCTATTTTTCCAATCACAAATTTTAAACACAAACAAAACAAAAGAAGATGGTCATAAAAGCGCTTCAATGTTATTATCTCAAACACCGACGGCGGGCAATAAATGTGCTTTGTTTACAAATATGCAGGATGCCCAATTGTAACAATAATAACATTGTATGTCTTAAAGAAATCTTATTATTTTTTAATAAAATGGCAGTATGCCACTCACTTTTTTTTTGAGGTAGGGGGGATATACATTTCGTATACTACCGGGTCCTTTACTGGGATTAGACCAAAGCAATGAGAGTTATCCACTGAAGATGGCACAGATAACATAGTCAATTGCTGGCTTGTGTGGACTCAGCAAGGTACCCCTATTAAAGAGGTAACCTATGGGCTAATACTCCACTAGAACCCCCTTCCTCCCATGAGCCCCGCGCTCATGGTAGGAATAGCGTGAGACTTAGAACGTAGTTACTCCCACACTTATCCTGCGCATCAGTGCTTGAGAATGCCCCGGGAGAGGCAAGCTCACTTCGTCAACAGGGGTTGGTTCCTCCGCTCCCCAGGTGCTGAAGGACCAGGATGCCAATCACTTTGTGTCAACAATGGTATTGTACTTATGCTGGTTTTTAAACTTCAAATCGTTATCCCGAAAATTTAGATTTTATATAGGTTATAATACACGATTCATCTAGAATCTAGAATTCTAGATCAATGATCTGTGTAAAGATGATGCTACTGCTATAAATTACGAGGTCTGCCTATTGATAACGAGATGGAGGGTAAAAGGGTAGGGAGGGAAACGAATGCAACGTTGGGTAGCCGGAAGTGTTTTCTATTCCAGTTCAGAAATAGTAGATTTTTACACGAGGGGTGAATGTGACCTATTCAGGCATGACATGGTTTGGCGCACGAGTTGTTTTTATTTCGAATATGAGGAAAGTAAATAAAAACTGATTAGTTAAACAAACAACTACTTCTCTAATGAAATCAGAAACACATTTAATACGTCAAATATGAAACGTCAAGTAAATTTGTTTTTCTGTGGCATTCTACCAGCCAGTATTTTTTGTCGATGTAAATATTTGGCTCAAATTTATGTAAATTAAATAATAATTTATTGAAAAATAATTTATAAATATAAAATCAAGTTACAAAATTGTTGATATTTTTTTATTACAATTTATGCCGCGATTTAATAACGGCTGTAAAAAAGTTAAGACATGAGTCGCATGTATTCTCTATGGCTCGCATAGTTCTTAAACTATTTGACAGCAGGGCAAATCGTTTCCCAGGGACGAAAAGTATTATTTTCATCCCTCCGATCCGATGAACTTCAAGCGTACTTTCAGAGTAGGAGACATGAAAAAAGTTTATATTCTCATATTCCGAAATTACGCTTGGACGTTTGTTCTTGAATTCACTAGCAAATACCTACGTTGTCATAAACGACATGTTATGTTATTCATTGTATTACTTCAAATCAGGTTGGCTTCGACTTACTTTTATGTTTTGCTGGGTAGTTGTCTAGACTATATGGACTTAGTTTCTTTGTTATTATTATTTATATATATTACTAGGACTTGCTCGCGAATTCTTCCACGTTGCACGGAATAAGCTAATTTATACGTGTCCTAACAACTTTAAACCCCCAAGAAAATTCCCGTGGGATTCCCGAGATATAAAGTATCGCAGATTTTAAGTCCGGGAATTTGCTATCGATCGATAGCAAATTCGATCAGCGAAGACCGCTTCGAAATCGGCCCAACAGTTTTTACGTGAAACCCGAACAAACATAAAAAATCTAAAAGACTACTTTTACAATTTTATAATATTATATGTAAAAACCCGAGTTAAGTTTTTGTGTAAGTAAAATAAAGTTACTGCTTACGGTTTGACCGAAACTGAAACTCTAGTTTTTAAAATAAAATTCTCATTCATAAACAGTCTCGTTATTTAATAGCCAGACGTTAAATAACCGCTTTTATAACCAGCGCGTTCCATTAGTAGCTCAAAACGTCCGCGATTTTTCCCGTTCCACTTCCTTGCCGGCGTTACAATCGTAAACCCAAGTGGAATGGCTATTCGACCCACTTCTTGACATGGGTCGTTGTGAGCGTTGTGCGATCGAAAACGATGACGTCATTAGTGACGTTTTCGCCACGACCACAACGACCGCGGTCGCCTTGTGGAACGGCTAACGGAGCATTTTGGTCGTCGTGAGCTACTAATGGAACGCGCTGAACATGATATTAAGTGATGTTATTTTTGGAACTTGGTAATCCCGCGCGTCCAGTTATCGTGAACGGAGAAATTTGAACATGGATGAAATGATGATTAAGATTTCCATTTTTGATGAAATGGCTGCGAGGTCCTGAAAAGCATAACAATAGGCAATCATAAATTTTAGTATGTGTGTAATAATGCATTGCCAATGAGCATGAGAAGTGCAAAGTCACTCGTATCTGTATTTGACGGCCTCTGTGGTTAAGCGGGCTAAGCCTTTGCCGGCTTACCGCATTGCAACGCAGAGGCTGCGGGTTCGACTCCTGGTATAGTAAATTTCGGAAACGTATTTTCTCCGTTATTTACTATGGTCTGGGTGTCTGAGATCAACCCCAGAGTGGTACGTTGTATATTACCCATAACACAAGCGTAACTTGCTTAATTTGAGGATATACAGCGTGTGTGTTTGTCTGCCGATTTATTTATTTATCTTTTAACAAACTTCTTAAAGATCAGTATCTAAATTGTATATATTATATTATATTTGTATATAAATATGTATGTGTATTTTTATTTACTATTAAGTTACGTAAGATGGCCGCCAGAGGAAGTGTAAAAAAAACTAAACATAATTGTTAAACTTTAATAAAACCAGTTATTACAATAATAACTTATAATTAATGATCACGATGATTAGTTATGACCGTATGCTACCGCGATTGGAGCCAGTCTGTCCCATCCATCGGTCGGCAGGGTGGCTCCGAGGTTTCCCAGGAAACTCCACTTTCTCACGCGCATGCATGAGTCACCCACAGGTGGCTCGAATGAGCTGTTTTCTTTTAAATTTGTTAAGTTGTGTGAGAAACAACAATGTTGCCTTGTATGTGTGGAAAACCGTAACACATAACAATTAGTATATGTATATATGATTGTATATATTTTAAACTATGCGCACTGAATACCGACCCACTATTAGAAATGTTAAATTATCTCCAGAATTATCGAAGAAATCGCTGTTAGCGTTAAGACCGCCGATTGTAATAGTTAAATGATTGTTAACTCATGTGTATTATTTTCTTGTGTGTAAAAAAGAATATTCTATTCTAATAATTTGATAACAAGTCTTATCTTTCATTAGGGGCCGTCCACGAATTACGTGACACGAATTTCATGATTTTTTGACCCCTCCCCCGTCCTTGTCACAGCTGGTCACATTCGTGTGAGTCCTCCCCCCTGTGACATCACATATTTTGCAATTTACATCAAGAAATTATTAAAATAAAACAGCAATTCCGTGATTAGTTTTATTTTCATTTAAATTATTTTAATAGCTTAAACACTATTCTCATACAGATAGAGTTGGAAATATTTTGAAGTTTTTCTTAATTGTTCAAATTTCGTGTTTTAAAGCTAAAATATATTAGATTTTCAAATGTGACGTCACGAAATTTAGGACTTCTGCCACCCTTGTCACACAATGTCACACTTCGTCAAGCCCCTTTTCTCCTTAACATGTGATGTATGGTAATTTATGGTTCGTCCCCTTAGCAATGTAAATATTTACCTAGTAGGTATATAACAAAGTTGCTTTCACCGTCCGTCTGTCTGTTTATCCGCTAACTCCTAAATTACGCGACCGATTCTTGAGCGGATTTCACCATCAGTTATACTGTTATATAAATGATTTGATAGAATATATAATGATTTATAATGCCCCTGTTACACCTGTGATAATGGTAGTGTTGTAACTTTTACGCAGATGTAGCTAAGAGTTTAATGTGTTATTTGTGGTACGACATTGTTAATGACGTTAAACAT
Source organism: Dendrolimus houi (assembly GCA_039645545.1). NCBI lineage: Eukaryota > Metazoa > Arthropoda > Insecta > Lepidoptera > Lasiocampidae > Dendrolimus > Dendrolimus houi. The sequence continues at coordinate 20,658,913 of CM077128.1, read as the reverse complement.
TGACAGATATATACATTAATGTAGCTAATCATTAACGTGTTATTTTTAACGCTATAAGTAAGACGCAATTGGACATAGTCATTAAGACTAACGCAGGTGGAGCAGAGGTGTGAAGTTGATAAATTTTTGGAAAAATGTACGTAAACTAAGATGTTTTTGTGTATGTTGATGGAGTCGGTAGTTTATTAGTAGTTTGAAGGCTTCTTCAAGAACCTTAAAGAAGCCTACAAACTTACTCTAACTCAATATGAATAAAACCGTAAGAAAAGAAATTAAATTGTCAACTGTTTAAGATTATTATTGATATTGGACCATTATCCGACACTGAGTGCGGCGGTGGGACCCTGTTTTAGAAATGTGTATAAATTGTACGGGTGTATATGTATGTTTAGTAAATATTTCCTTTTTTGTTAATATGTAATCAAATTTTATGGATATGGTATCCTGTACCCGGCTTTACTTTTAAGATGAATAAAAAATAAATCAAATGCTGTCAAAATATTATATTAGGTTGGGGAAAAAGTTTCTTCGCATTTTATATAAAAAATTAAAAGGTTTTTTATAAAGTTTATTTACATTTGACTAAAGTATGTAGGTGCCATTTTGTTGGATAACTTTTTGCCATCTTGTAGGTAGGGACGTGATCCCATTGCTATAAAAATTTTGGGGCTTCTGATCAAAAAACTGCGACAAGTGGTTTTGGCAGTCCTCTCGGGATGTTAACCTGACACTGTCTAAGGAATTCTGCAAAGACCGAAACAGGGGAAAATCTGAAGGTGCAAGGCCAGGACTATACGCCGGATGCATTAACACCTCCCAGCCAAACTCTCGTAATTTTTGCTGAGTGGTTAAAAATGTGTGAGGTCTAGCGTTATCATGGTGAAAAACCACACCCCTTCTGTTGCTTAATTCCGGCCGCTTCCTCTCAACTTTTTGCTTTAATCTCATCAGTTGTTCGCAGTACAGTTCAGAATCGATGGTCCTGCCTGGCGGTAACAGCTCATAATGAATAATGCCCTTCCAATACCACCATACACACAGCATCACCTTGTTGCGAGTTAACCCGGGTTTCGCCACAGTCTGTGAAGCCTGATCGGCCTTTGACCACGATCTTTTTCACACGTTCTTGTCGTACGTGATCCACTTTTCATCACCAGTAATAACTGGTGATGAAATAAATCAATTTTTGAAGAAGCTAATAAGCTTCTTCAAAAATTGATCGGTTTCATTACGTCGTAATAAAGAATCACAAATGAGTACACGGTTCATTAGGTTTCTTTCAGTGAGCTCATGAGGCACCCAAATATCGAGCTTTTTTGTGTACCCAGCTTTTTTCAAATGCGTCAAAACCGTTTTGTGGTCAATTCCCAGTTCTCTAGCTATATCGTAACTATTAATATGCCCATCTTGCTCCACTTTTTCAAAAATGGCATCAATTTTGTCCGTAACAGGGCGACCAGAGCGACGTGCACCTTTGATATCAAAATTTCCGGATTGAAAACGCTTAAACTAAATTTGCGCTACTCTCACAGACACTGCATTAGGTCCATAAACATCACAAATTTTTTTCGCGGCTTGTGTTGCATTTTTACCTCTTTTGTAGTAATATTTTAAAATGTATCGAATTTCTTCATTAGATTCACTCATTTTAACAATAAGAAAAACAAATGAAAATCACACATTTTCCTAATTTGAATTTGGAATTGTCTTCTTTAAAAGTAAAACTTTTTAATGATACCAAAACCAGCCTGATACAAATGGTATAACCAAAGAGATCTTATTACAAGTTCATACATACTATATGCGAAAAGACTTTTTCCCCAACCTATTATTTATTTATCATCATCCCTTAAGAACTTACATTATGATACAGTTGAAGAAGTACTGAAGACCTAAAGCGTTCGGCTTTGGAAAATCGCTTATTGTTAGTGAAATTGACACATCTCAATGTATTGGTAGTAAGACATAGCATTAAATTCCATTTTACTTGTCATGTTCCTATAAAGCTACGAAAACGATCTTTAGGCCCTCAGGAAATAGCAAGCGGCCTTATCACTAAAAGCATAGAAGAAAAATACTAAGGCTACGTTCCACAACGACCACGTTAACAACCGCGATTTTTTCCCGTTCTATTTGCTTGCCGGTGTTACAATCGCAAACCCAACTGGAACGATTATTCGACCCGCCTCTTGACTGGGTCGTTGTGAGCGTTTTGTGATCGAAAATGATGAAGTCATTCGTGACGTTTTCGCCACAACCACAACGACCGCGGTCGCCTTGTGGAACGGCTAACGGAGCATTTTGGGCGTTGTGAGCTACTGATGAAACGCGCTGTTAGGAATTCCGTCTCGGTACTTTATTTTTTTTAAAGGGGTTATCTCTCCAACGCAAATTGCATTGATTTAGCCAAAATGTCACAGTAGGTGGTAAAATGTCAAGCGCATATAAAAATATAAATACAAAGAAAAATTTGACTGGTCAAGTGGTCATCTTCCAAATCACTTTCTGAAAAAAATATGACGGACAGAACCCTCGGCTAACGGCGGCTTTTAATATTCAATATCAATCTTTAATCTCTAATCTAAAATCGATATTTTCAATCTATTTCCTATTTTTATGATTTTAATATTCGATCCACAGATCGTTTCGTTGATCTGTTTTACGAATCCATCGTTGGGAGGGCGATCCGGTCGGCATTTTTGGATTGATCTTGTATGAAAGTGACAGATAAACGTTTTCAATATACGATCTCTAATTTTGACAGATCCGTTATACGTAGTATAACAGAGTACATTGAATATATAAAGACGTAATATCCATAGTAGTTTGTGTGCCAGACATCAAGACACTGTGAGCTTTTTCTGCGTGCACCGGAACACATACCAACTTGATTTACAATTTCTTTTTATTTTGCTTTCCACCCATTTTAATCTTCTAATACAGAAAAATCTCGTGCCTGCACACACTTCATCCTGTTATGGTAATTCTTTTACGGTGCAGGCTGTCAAACTTTGAAATATGCTGCCTCTTACTGTCGGAGAGGCCAAATCCTTACTAACGTTTAGAAATTTGCTCAGAAAACACTATTTGTCCACAAATACATTATCTTGAGTCTGATTAACAGTATATAATCATGCTAATACATATTATAATAACTTATGTATTATTGTATATATATGACTATGTATATATGTATGTATTTGTATATTCATTTCTTAAACTAGTGTGAGTACTTATGTATATATTGCCTTTTGCCTGCACCACCTATATCGCCTGATTCAAATTTCTTTCATTTAGGTTGCCTGGAAGAGATCGCTTTGAGCGATAAGGCCGCCTGTTGTATTGCCTAGAAAATATTGTAAATATGGTCTGTTTTTGTAATTGTATATTTTGGTGTGCTATAAAGTGTTCTCTCTCTCTCTCTCTCTCTCTCTCTCGTGTCACGGTGTTTGTGGTCGAACTCCTCCGAAACGGTTTAACCGATTTTAATGATTTTTGTATATTTGGTAGGTATGAGAATAGATCGTATTTTTCACCCTTCTATGGTGTGTTTTAATTTTTATGGTAGAACAACGTTTGCCGAGTCAGGTAGTATTATAAAATTTTAGAGAAAGAGTTTCTTGCACCGCTTCTTCTCCTCAAGCCACAACATATTGCGAAGTGGTAGTAAATTAGATTAGACTCCCATAGAGTAATTAATAACCATAAACAAAATTAAAATGAACAAATTGACGATAGGCTAAATAATAACTTTAACAATACTCATTGACACTTGACATTGACACTTCTTTGCCTTCCGTGATTACTTCTACTGAAAAGATGCCGAAATGTCGGAATAATAAAAAACAAATAAAATACCGCGCTTAAACGTAGTTTTATTCCTTAATGACTTTCAATGAAGTCAATCGGTGGCGAGATATTAATTATCAAAGTCGTAAAATTTGTATCTCCCGTATCGGAACTTTTGAACTGTAGGATTCAAAATTCTGAAAATAAACCAAGGTAGAGTTCTAAAAACATTTTCAACGAAAATTATTTGAACCTTATCCATTAAGTAAGTATTTTTTTAAATTATATAGAGTAAATATTTTTTACGGTTTCGTAGTCAAATAACAAATCAGTGGACGTTCGACATTTCTACGGAAATATTACGGACTACTAAGCACTTACCCAATTTAATTTATTTGTTCTGTGACAGTAAGATTCAATGCTATTCTCAAAGCATCATTATTAAAAAAAACCTAAGTACTTGTTAACTTGACAATAATTATTGATATTATCTTCTTTAATCATATCAGCCGCCTTTTCAGCAATCATTATCACTGGAGCGTTTGTATTACCACTTGTTATTTTTGGAATAACACTTGCATCTGCTACTCGAATATTTGTAAGACCTCGGACACGCAATCTTGCATCTAAAACACCATCTGGCCCCATAACACAAGTTCCAACAGGATGATATTGAGTAGTAGCTAAGTTCAGGACATAACATGTCCAATATTTATGAGTTCCAAATATCCAATCATCACACTGTTTAATTTTTAAATCAACAACTTTAGCCTTAATACTCTTAAAATAAGTGCTGTTAATGACACGAATAAAATCTTCGACAGATAGAGCAAACTTTTCTAAGTCATTTTCGTTTGAAAAGTATCCAGTGTAGATTAAAGGCTTGGCATCAGGATTTGAGCTTTTAAGGAGTATCTTCCCTCTTGATTCCGGATGTAAAAAACTTATGCTTGACAATATTGATTCTCTGCCCATTATTTCACGTGATACTTGTATGCAGGCACGGTCTTCTAATCCGAACATTTGTTTGCACGCTAAAATAGGCAAAAAAGCAGTCGTTGGTACACATATAGCGGATACTTGGTAATCTGGATATGTCTGAGATTTATTCACTGCTACAAAACCTAAAAAATTCGGATACGGAAATGTGTCCAAATTGAATAATACATCAACATTTTGTAAAATTGAAGAAATGTTTTCCGCTCCTGTGAGGTAAATGGGTACCATCATATGGTCTTGTAGATTCTCGCCAACTTTTGGTGAGTCCAGAACTATATTAATATCCATTTCTTTCAAGTGTCCGCTAGGGCCAACTCCAGACAACATTAGTAATTTTGGACTGTTTATAGCTCCGGCAGCTAAAATGACTTCTTTCTTAGCCATTACTTTCGCCAAACCTTTGTGTGTCTGAATTTCAACACCCATAGCCCTCTTACCGTTAAATATTACTTTTCTCGCTAGTGTATTTTTAGTAACAAATAAATTTGGCCTGTGTTTAATAGGGCTGAGAAAAGCATAGGCGGTACTCTGTCTTTTATTGTTGTTTATAGTAAATGAAGGTGCAGAATAACCTAATTGTTTTAAACCATTCGTATCTATTAAAATTTCATGACCAACTTCATTAAAGGCCTCTAAAATATTATCTAATTTATTATTCCATATAGGATTTGTAACACCTAAATATCCTTCAGTGTTATGCAAACCGGCTGAATTACTATTCATTATACTATCGCTGCTAAGTGTTTCACTTTTTTTAAAATACTCATTGACTGTGTCCCAATTCCAATCATCATTGCCGAGTGCTTCCCAGTTATCATAATCCGCTTTATTTCCTCTGACGTAGAACATGTAATTAGTAGTACTAGATCCTCCAAGAGTTTTGCCACTTGTTTTCAAAACACGTTTCGCTTCAAGCGCTTGACTTGAGAAGCCATCGTTGACTGAGTAGTAATCCCAGTTTGGCAGGGATGCTGCAACAAACACCGAGAGACCGGGACTCTGAAATAATAAAATATGAGTTTGAAATTTTAAATTGATTTTATTCATAACGACTTGTCTGTTGTATGAAAGTATATTGATTATTTATTTTTTATTTTTATTGCATGAGTTCAACAGACAGGCAGACGGCCCACTTGATGAAAAGCGGTTACCGTCGCCTATGGACATTTGCAACATCAGTACAAATGCGCTGCTGATCTCTTAAGGGAGACTGGAACCTGGCCACTAATGCCGGAACACAACTCAAGGTTGTTATAGCGGCATACTCTAGACCAGGGGTGGTAGCCATCCAGTCGGGCAAATATCCTACCACCTGGCTATGGGTTGTTTTGTCGCCTTTTACGACAAGCCTCCCGGACGCAGGAAATTGTATTTATTCTCCGTTCCTGCACGGATGGTGCATTGTATGCAATTATCTTTTTGATTGATGCGGGAGTTCCTAGTGGGATTCTTCCACATGTTTTTTTTTTTATTAAGCATATGCTACATTTCTCATGTTGCACTCTTGCACTTTCTAGTCCATTAAAGGTAATGCGATTCAATAGTTGACTTGAGTAAAGAACCTCGAAGTCAGTTAGTATACTAACATGAGCAACGCTTGGAGGGTCATCACCGGCTTCAATTAATAGAACAGTCCAATTAGCAACTTCGGTGAGCCGGTTGGCGAGGACGCAGCCTGCGGATCCAGCACCTACTATAATGAAGTCAAAACTTTCTCCGTCTGTAACAAAATTATCTAGCTATACTATAATAAATCTGTAAATGGTTCGAGTTTTTACGATGCGTTTAATAATGTAAAAAACATCAGCGGGCTAATTCGGACCAAGAGATCCAGAAAAGACAATTTTTAAAATTTCCGTTAGTCTGTCTGTTAGAGCATCACGTGAGAACTACCTGACGGATTTAAATACAATTCGAAACAGAGAAAGTTCATATCCGGGGCATAACTTCGGATTTATCAAAAACAGACAGACAAAAACAAAAATTTTCATTTTCGGATTCTCGTGGTCCCAATTTCCCTCCTGATTTTTTTCACATTTTTAAACGCATTATACAAACTCGAATCTCGAAAAATTGTTATTTTAGATCTCTTTCGTTCCAAGTGATCGTGTACTAACTCGACTGATTCCTAGGAATCTTGCTTCTCCGAGTACTGGGGCGAACACAAATCACATATAGGCTGGTACTTTTTTTTTTTTGTTATTGGACTTGACTTTATGTTGTTGGTCCGAAGACCTCACAACTTTACCGGAGTTTTCGGGGCGAGTGCCTTTGCGAAGCGAAGGCGCTCGAGCCCGGGGGGCAACTTGCTCGAGGGGGCTCCCTAGGGAGTTTCACCTCGGCTGGACTGTTGCCATGAGAGGGGGATGAATCTAATGATGCCCACCATAGGGCGACACAATGCACTAATTGAGAGCGGGCGACGGGTAATATAAGGCCCGAGAGGAAGGATCCCGGCGGACCGGGATCGGCGGTTCGCGGTGGCCTATACTATCTTACTGCCGTTTCGCAACGTGTTATGGTTGGGAGAGAAGAAACGGCGAAAGAAACTTTCCAGCAACACGCCTAGTCTATCCTATGGGGTGGCTGTGTCTCCTGGCGTCCCTCGCGGGGACGTGGAGAGATCGTGATTGGCGGCGTCGACGCCGCCGTCTGTGTCTGTCTGTCGGTGCCTGCCAGCCTGCCGTCCTAACCGCGGGCGGGCTGATCCGAGCCAGCCGTTTTGTGATATCGTCGACCTTGTCCGTGAGGATGTTACACGGTCGTCGCACGAGAGCCTTTCGTCGAGGCTTATAATCGGACGCGGACACGACGAGGGGATTTCGATGGTGCGGCGCTAGATCGAAATACTTACGCGAGAGCGACGTAATGTAGTTTTTGATGGAGGGAAGCTCCAGATCGCGGTGGATGTCGACGTTACGCATATAGAAGGGAGCACCGACGGCTCTGCGCATGAATTTATTCTGAACGATTTGCAGTTTCTTTAAAAGGGAAGGCTTGGCATGGCCGAATACCACACTCGCGTATGTCATGATCGGGCGGATGCATGTTTTATATAGAGTAAGCTTGTGTCTGAGGGACATTTTGCTTCGTTTATCTATCATGGGTGCTAGACGACCCATCACAAATCGCGCTCTATTCCGGACTATAGTGATATGCTCGTTGAAGCGCAAGTTCTGATCTAGGTGACACCCAGGTATTTGGTGTACTTTGCCCAGGGATCTCTTGTTCGTAGAGCGAGATGGCTTTTAAGCGAAGGCAAGCGCGTTTGGGAGAGCGAAGCGTGCCCGGGGAAAAGAACATTGCTGCGCTTTTCTCCGGGTTTATCTCTATCCTCCATTTGCGAAACCATTCGCCTAGCTCTGTTACAGCTGCCTGTAGCCGGACGCAAGCCATTTGTCGGTTGTGATCTGATGTATAGAGTGCGGTGTCATCCGCGAAGAGGGCCAACTCTACATCTGGAGTTTTTGGGATGTCGCTGGTGTACAGCGTGAAGAGTAGTGGAGACAGGGACGAGCCCTGTGGTACACCGGCTGTGGGTGGGTGAGGGGACGAGCGTGTTCCCTCCACTCGAAAACGGAAGCTACGGCCTAGGAGGAAGTCTCGCAAGATGAGCACGAGTCTGTCTGGCACACCGAACTGGTACAGCTTGTAAATCAAACCGTTATGCCAGACCTTGTCGAAAGCCTTAGCTACGTCAAGGAACAGTGCGGCTGTTCCTATAGGGCGAGGGCGATGGGCAAAGTGGGTTAGTATGTGCTCCGTGATGCGGTGCACCTGTTGGACGCATGAGTGTCTGGCACGGAATCCAAACTGCTGATCGGGTAGTAGATGTTTGCTGATGGCAAAATCTCTAAGTCTAGAGAGGATGACCCTCTCGTAAAGCTTGCTGAGTGTGCTCAGTAGGCTGATTGGGCGGTAGCTGGACGGTTTATTAGCCGGTTTTCCAGGCTTGTGAATACCGATGACACCTGCTTCCTTCCAGATCGCGGGGAAAGAGCAGTTTGTTATGGCGGCATTGAAAATGCTCACTAAGATTATAATCAAGTGGCCGGGGAACAGTTTTAAGACGCGATTGTTAATGCCATCGATCCCTGGGGCCTTTCGCGGTTTGAGGGACTTGATCAGATCTTGCACTTCTTCGACCGTGACTGGGTCGAGTGTGGTTTCCGCTGGTAAGGAGGATCTACGTTCGACCTCGGTGTCCACCTCCGTCAGGTGTGACTGGTCGACGTTTTGTGTAGTGGGGGAGCATTGAAGCTCTAAACTCTGAGCAAGGCATTCGGCTTTCTCCTCATCATCGAACGCCTCGGTGTTGTCGGCTCTTTCTAGCGCGGGTATGACAGTGAGGGTATCTGATTTGAGAGCTCTAGCCAGCTTCCAGTACGCCTGGTGAGTTGGTTCGATATCTCTCAACGTTCTGTCCCAACGTTGTTCCCTGACTTCCCGGATACCTAGTTTGACCTCGCGCTCTAGTTGGCGGAGTCGGACTTTGTTGTCTTCGGTGGGATATCTGTCGTGAGCTCTGGAGGCGGCTCTCTTTTCCCTCATCAGTACCCTCACTTCGTCCGGCAGGCATAAGTGGCGGTCATTCTCCACTGGCACCTGTCTGGACGAGTTCCGCACTGCGGATTGAAGGTGGCTGGTGAGGGCCTCGATCGCCGTCTCCGTGTCTTGGTGGGATTCGATGTGGTCCGGGATGCGGTCCAGGTCTTGTGATTCGGTTGCCTTGAGGAGGTCCCCAAGTCTCAACCAGTCCACAGAGGTCCTAGTTTCAGATGTCTGGTCCGTCTGTTGTCCTAATTTGAGGATAACCGGGCGATGGTCCGAGTCTATATCGTCCATCGTTTCGATCGAATGGAACTGAAGAGTTACGCCCCTCAGTAATGCTAGGTCGAGAGTGTTTGTGGTCCCCCAGTCGCGGTTGGGGGGATATCGTGTGGGGGTCATGGGAGTTATTATATCAAACAAAAGATTGTCTGATATATTTATTAGGGCTCTGCCATTGGGGTTAGTGGTATTGCAATTCCACTGTTCGTGTTTACAATTCAGATCTCCGGCTATTATAACAGCTGGGCCTAAGTTGAATAGGGCTTCTAGGTCTTTCTTAATAAGGGTTTTCTGGCACGCGAGGTATGCTGAGACTATGACTAGAGGTTGGTGGCCAGTCATTGCTAGTCTGCAGGCGGATACCTCCATACCTACTAGTGGTGGGGTGACTAGAGGCATGCAGTGTAGAGATCTTCTGAAATAGATCAGGGTGCCGCCACCACGGCCTATCCTGTCATGTCTAGTGACCCGATAGTTAGAGATCTTTGGATCTCTTTCACTCGGTTTCAGGAAGGTCTCCCGCACTAGTAGTATATCTACTTGATTGGTAACCAGGAAGTCATGGACCAAGTCGCGCTGGTTTCGAAGGCCGTTGGCGTTATAAGTCGCCAGTGTCAATGAGCGTGGTTTATTTCTACCTACATGCGCCATTTGTTACCGGTAACAATAATTTAACTAGGTTGTTTAGTTATAACGACCTAAGTACCTGGAGGAGGTACGCGTGATCCATTTCGATCACGAGTTGATCCCGGAGGAGGGTTGATCAGACTCTGCAACTTGTCTCAGTTTTCGAGCCAAGAGTTGGACCTCTGCTAGGTCGAAAGGCAAGTTCTTGGCGAATTTAGTCGCCAAGGCTAAGTCCTCCGCTAAAGAGTGGTGGGGTGACGGCCCAGAAGGTGCTTTTAAAATGGGGGCGGGGGCATGGGTTGCTGGGGGTAGGCCGGCCAAAATTGGGGCGCGCGTCTTTAGTGGAGGGAACGCCTCCGTCGTGGGAAGACCCGTCCAGTGATTTACCACTGGAGGGGGGGCCGCCACGAATGCGGGTTTGTTCGGCACTTTTCTAGTGCCTTTTTGGGCGTTGACCTTTCCGAACTTACGTTTGGGTCGGGGGGCGGCAGGACAGCCTCTGTAGTTAGCGGGGTGACTCGCTTGGCCGCAGAGAATGCAGCTCGGTGGCTCCGGGGAGTCCCGGGTGCGTGTGCACTCCGAGGTCCCGTGGTCGCCCAGGCACTTGACGCACCTGGGACGGGATTGACAATGTAGGGCAGAGTGCCCATAAAGTTGGCAACGATGACACTGCCGCAGTGTATGTTTTTCGTGTGGGCGTTCCACACGAAGGCCAGAGAGGCCACAGACCTTCTCAAGTTCGAAGATCTTTTTCCCCTCTGGGGAGAGGTCGAGGACAACCAATACTAGGTTTAGAGGAGACTTTGTTGCGTCGCCTCTGTGCATACGGTGCACTTCGTGCACCGGTAAAGCTTTGGACTTAAGGTCCTCGAGAATGTAGGAACACTCGATTTCCTGTGGGAGTCCGCGGATTACAGCCCGAAGGCGTTTTTCTTCCGGCAGGGCATAAGTGTAGTAACCGATTTTACGGTCACATAACAAGGATGTTAGGGAGCGGTGGTCACTTGAAGACGTGACCATAACTTTGATGCCGTGTTGGGTATCACGGGCTTCTTTTATAGAGATTGCCTTACCTGGCAGCTCCTTAGCGAGTTGAAGCCAATGGGCTTTCTCGCGGATGATCAGGGGTGGCGGCGGGCGCTGTGAAGGTGGCCCAGGGCGGCTGGAAGGTGCCGCTGTTGGTTTTGTGGCCGCAGTGGGAGCGGGGTGGGGGGGGACCTCCCTCTGGGTCTTCCGTTTTTTGGTACGATTGACGGTTATGAAACCGTCATCGTCCTCGCGGTTTAAGGGGATGTTCGCGGGAGGCGCGACATCCATGGGGGTGATTTTATCAGCCGGTGGAAGAGGGGCATTCCTGAGGTATTGCGGACCGTCAGAAGATAATTCGATTTCTCGACGAGAATCGATTACGCGGTGTATGGGCGATCGCGAACGCGATGTCGTCGAGCTCGCGGAGCTCGATCGCGGTTGTCCCGACGCGGAGCCGCGAGAAAACGAGGCGCGTGATTTTGGTGCCACACGGTGGGCATCGTTAAGCGGGGGTGCGGGCGGCGGGCGCACCGGTAACACGGCGGGTACGGATGCGGGGGGCCGCGGGGGGCGCGGGCGCTAAGGCAGAGCGCAGGTGGTCAGCGATAAGCGCGGTGGCGGGGGTCGCGGGGGGTGCGGTGGTCGCGGCAGATGCGGGTGCGGGGGCCCCTTGCACGTGTAACTTGCAGGACACGGGTTTCTCGGAATTAAGTTCCGAGATAACGGACGCCATTGATTGGGACTCCGGAGTCCTCAAAAATTGGTCGAGCGCTTGAGGGAATTGCTGTCGTAAAAACGACAGCAAACCCTCCAACTGCAATGGAGAGAGCTCCACGCCGTCCATTGTCCCTGAGGGGGACGAACGATTTGGTGGAAAAACCACCTGATGACGCACTTTTCACTGCACTGTCACAGAAAAAACACAGATCGACCGGGTGAACGAACGAACACAACGAACACGAATAACGGACAGCCGAGGCGGAGCGAGAGACGTGCGCGCGCGACGAACGACAACGGGCGAATGTAGGCTGGTACGTGGCTGCTTCGACGCAGTTTATCAACATGGCCGCACCCAATTAGCAATTTGTAATCTTTAACACAATAAACTGTTCCCCGAGCAATACGTACAATATGTCCCAATATCCACAACCGTTGCATGAAATTCGTGTTACTTTCCGAAAGGCATTTTACTATGATATATTTATTTAAATTTGATCTCTCGTCGGCAGTTGTAGTTGTAGCCAAATAAAACAATGGTGGCGGTAACAAGACTGGTTTACTCGTCATTGGATAAAATATAAACTACCCGCAATTTAATGTATAGATGTAAAAAACCGAATTAGGATTTTGTGTAAATAAAAAACTTAAACCCTACTGCCTAGGGCTTGACACGCGGCTACGCCGCGGGACAAAGTCTAGTCTATCTATCTATATAATAAATCTGTAAATGGTTCGAGTTTGTACATTGTGTTTAAAAATGTGAAATTTATTTAGAATTTTTAGCAACTTTTAGAATTTTTGTCTGTCTATTTATTAGAGCATCGCGTAAAAACTACTGAACGGATTTCAGTGAAACTCCAAACGGAGCAACTTATATCACGGGGTGTAACTTAGGATACTTTTTATCCCGATAAATAATGTCGTTTACGTGGGATAGACGAAAACAGCGAAAAAGATGGCGCTGCGATCGCATTTTTTAAACGTATAAGAATGAAACTCAACATAGTGCTGGTATACAATCTGAGTTAATATTTAGGATACGTTCTATCTCGATAAAGGACGTCATTTGTGATTTACCCCCCGGTTCTATATTTAACCGACGGTTGTCTGTAATAGTAACTGATTGATTTTGAAGCTACCAATAACCGATGGTTGAGAGGGCTATACGAGCGTTTCACAAGCTCATTGACAATTAGTAATACTGTTGGTTATCAGTAACTAATTCCCTCCCAAGCGTTTTGCTAACGCAACGTAGTTATGATCGTAATACACGCAACGTAATTCAATGAATTGAGGTATAACTACATAATAAATACAATTTCAAAAGAAGAGACCTTTTGTGACATACAATTGTCATTAAAAATCAAGCTTTCAATCAATCTGCTTTAAAAATACTTACAATTACAGAGCCATTTTATATGAATGTTGCATGAACAAAACGCAGATATATAAACAACATATAAACTTTTTAAATAATGTTCCAATAATAATGATTGTTCCAATGTCATTGGATTTTTTGTAAAAAAAAGAGTGTTTTCACAAGAAACAGTGTTGTCACTTCAGAAATTTTTCGCTAGTTATAGGGATTTGTGGTTTTTGATCGCAATTTTTTTTAAATAAGTTAAGGCTAAAAACAACGATTTTCATGGTACCAGAGTCAAATGATGGAAATTTTGTGGGAAAACCGATTTTTTGTTTTCATTCAAACGTTTTAGGGAACTTTTTGTAACGCGACCGTTTCACACAGATGTAGCGATGGATTTAATGTGTTATTTGAAGCGATGTTGTAATTTATTGTTAATGACGTTAAATATTGACTGTTAGTACGTACTAATACGTTATCTATTAATAATGTTATATTCATTCACAGTGTTATTTTTAACGCTATATTGAAGACGCATTAGGTCACAATCGATAACTATAACGTTATCGCAGGTGAAGAGATGAATGGTAAAGCAATACTTGAATTGGAATTAGAACGGTTAAAGATAGAAATAGTAAATTTGAAAGATATAAATAAATAAGAATTAAATCCAAGTTAAAAGAAAAAGTAAAAAATTGAGTTTAATTTAATTTAAAATCACGTATTAATAACGACAAAAAACGGACAATCCAAAAAAATCGGCAACCGGCCAAAATCGGATGGTAATAAAATTCTTACGAATAGTTGTGTTGACAACCAGCGGTTATAATATAGAAACACTTCATCTGTCGTTTCCATACAAAAAGTCTACCGATCGGTTAGAAAAACCCTCCCATCGGTAGTTGGTACTTTCATGAGTAACTAGTTACGGACAGTTCATTAAAGAAACATCAGTAGAGCTACCAGGCGTTAATACCGTTCTACCCGTCGGTATCAAAAATGAATCGTTTTTGCAATATTGAAACCGGGCTTTATCATCGCTGTAATCCAATAACAAATACGTTGTCAGTTTGCCCACAATACATGTGATTCATTACGTATTAGCTACTTCAAATCAGGATGGCTGCGATTTTTCTTTATGTTTAGCAGTGCAGTTGTCATACACTATATTGACTTACCTAGTTCCTATATAATTGTAGTGAATTGAACAAGAAATTAAAGTATTGAAGGCTTATATATATATATAATAGCTAATTAGATTTTTATTTACGTAACATAGAGCTATCTAAGGTTATTCATGCGGTCGGTGTAGCCGTGAGGAAAACTCTAGTATTCTATAAATTGTTAAATTTCCTACAAGTTACCAACTTATTCGTTTGTCTGCACATCATGTGATTGGTTATACAGAGTCAAATGCAACAGTATAAGAAATCGCGAAAAACGCTTAAGGAGTCTCGGGGTTTCTTTGATGAAACTAAATCACTAGATTTTTGAAACTTCAGTTATCCTAGCTAGGAATAATCCGTGGCTTTAGTAAGAACTACATACACAGTTGTAGAATCCATAAAATATTTGTAATTACAAACCAAGTATAAGTAAGGCATTATAAAACGACAAGTTCTTTTTAATTAAATAACAATGTCCTTGTACGTTGTGTTAGAATACATAAAAAGATCTCATATAAATGTAAATAAATTACTTCACAACAAAAGTATATTTTTGTCATCGTTTCAGATCATAATCCTTTTGTGTATATTCTAAAAATAATCATAATGGCTTACATGATGGCGTTACAATACAATAACGTTGTACCTACTTACAATAAATTTTAATGAACACTGAGCGAAATGAAAAAATAATCAATCATAATCAAAGCAGACATCGGATCCTAAGTGGTAATTTAGGATGCAAGGATAAAGACCATGAGTTTTAAATTAATTTAATTCGTATTAAAAATGAAGTGTGCATATAAATAGCTTACTGTATATCCTTGTATTCGGCGAGTTTGTGGTCCATGTTTGCCCAACGGTCTTACCGTTTTTCCATGGTCTTACAATGCCATAGGTGTACAATACAATGCGTTCAGGACGTTGTTGCGGCCCCGCGCTTCTGAAGTGCGTCATTGAGTTATATATACTACGTACTAGAGAAACTTTTCAAAGTAAAAAAGTTCGAACTTGATGAAAGCGGGGGCCCGTGTGGGGCGAGAGTGCCGTGGACTGACACATGTATTTACTGCAGCGCTAAAATACTAGTTATGACGTCTAACCAAACTATTATAACATGCAGCGCTAGATCGCTTAGAGAGTATTAAATTCGCCTGAACATGGCCACAGCAATGACGCGTCGAAACGAGCTAAAATGCTCAAATATTTAAAAAAAATAGGATGTTTTATGAAGAATACAACAAAGAATACTAACCGGTGAAAAGTCACTCCTTGACTTTTATTTGAGTTTGAGTGGTTTGAACACTACCTTAATATACATGAAGGCATTTTTTAAATAGTTACTTTAAGCTCAAACACCTAAACTATCGACAACAGCCGACTAAGCGAGTTCTTGTCTATGGATCATAACGAGTGTTAAATAAGCTAGTTAGGGAGGCGTTGTCTAGTACGTAGTACATTAAATCTCATTGCAGTGCGTCCGACTTGGCTTTGACGCCATTTAGCAAAAGAAAACAGCCTTCCTTCTTAGCAGAATGGGCGGAGCAGCAACAGTATCCTGGATGGGGTTGCCAACCGTACTATAATATATAGTGTCATACTATATTTTAGCCAATTGTATATATATAGAAAAATTATATAGTCCCTGGGAAATGTACTACATCTTCTTCGCTAATTCTATTGTCGCGCTTTTTGGTCAGATACATGTACGATTATTTTAAAAATAATAGATCTTTGCTGGCCATATCAAAAATTAGAAATATACATGGAAAATACAACAATGAAATAAATAAAATATATACTTTGGTGCGGCGGTTAATGAACTGTATTAGGGCGGCAAACGTCTTTGGAAATGGAATCTGGATTACCTGGAAACGACAGCTGCTATAGGCTTCCTGGCCGGCAGGCTGTGGTCTGATCTCCCTTAGTTTACAATAGCGGCACTATCACATCACACGCGTGCGTTTCGAGTACGAGTGAGGTAGGATTGGGGGGAGGATGATATTTACTATATATGATATTTGGATGGCCTCTGTGACTGGTGATCTCTCATTGGGCCATTGCTTTATACTGCACCGATACAATATGGCTGTCCACCCGCGTAGATCGAATTTCTTAGAATCAGTTCGACACACCTGTCTAATGACTGCCATAAAAGATTACAATACACAATGGGCTATATTTCCAATCACAAATTTTAAACATAAAGTAAACAAAAGAAGACGGTCAACAAAGAGCTTCAATATTATATTAGCCGACGGGTAATAAATGTGCTTTGTTTACAAATATGCAGGTGGCCCAAATCGTAACAATATAATAATAATTTACATTAACTGGATTCCAAGCTGTGACAGCTGTATTTAAAAAAAAGGGTGAAGAAGACAAGAAAAATACTTACCTTGGACGTTTGTATGTGGAGGAAAGATGGTAGGACCGAAATTCCACGACGAGACAATCACCAGTACTATTTGCACCAGTTTTATTAGTGGAATTAAGATTTTCACTTGCAGTAACGCTAAGGCGTGCACGAACATTCTGGCAAATAGTTACGAAGAAATTATTATCCCTTTCTATCAAGAACTGTTACATTGGAATGCTTAAATTAAATACACAGTTTAGTTTCGAGAATTTGACACTCATTAATTAGATTTTTTTCCCGGTCCTTTGAAAAATACTCGATAAATTGAATGAAATCAATATTAATTTTTTATCAGATATTATCCAAATTGTTATTACCATAAAAATAGCTATGTAACTAACTATATGGAAGGAATCTTGCCCAACAACATGCAATCATTTGAATGATACTACTACTACTAAAATACTATAATGTATGAACAGACCCGTCGTTTTTTGATTTCTTCTCAGGTCTCACCACTATCGAAAATTCATTGGACAATGTTAGAGTGAAATCTCACTCAACAGAAAATTAAGGCTTTCTTTTCAAAATGAACAATTGTGATTTTATCAAACTCTTGTTTACTTGATTTTTCCTCCCTCCTTTTTGGCTATAATCTCCTGTTGTTCTAACTCTTGGTAGTTTGAAAATATTCTCTGGTCCCTTGAGTCTCAAATTATCGAGAGCCGACTGTACACGGGTACGACTGGTCTAGTACTAAATGTAAATACATTCTACAGTCTCTTACAGGCTAATCTAAATAACTTGCTTAATATTTATAATATATATACACTAAAAAATCAGGGTAAAACGTTAGACTCAAGTTTCCTTAATTAATTGTGAATATATTTTCAATAAATGTATACAATATTGGCCCATAATTTTTAATTCGTGGAGAGGCGGAGAAATAATTCTTGCGGCCGGGCTTGTCCTAAAAGTGACAAAACAACTCACAGTGAGGCGGTAGGGCGTTTGCCCGTCTGGATCGCTACAACTCCTATAGGGTTCTTCACAAACGTCAGAAAAGTTTCCAATTCTGCACGGGAAGTTCCCGAACGAATCACTTTGAAATCCGCCGTTTGTGAATAACCGTACTGATCTAGAGTATGTCGCAATAAGAACTTTGAGTTTTATTTTGGCACTAGCTGATGCCCGCGAATTAGTCCGCGTGGTGCGGTTTTTTAACTAACCCACTGGAACTCTTTAATTTTTCGGGATCAAAAGTATCCTATATGTTGACCAGGGATATAAGCTACCACCATACAAAATTTCATTTAAATTGGTCCAGTCGTTTCGGAGATTAGCCGGTACAGACAGATAAACAGGAACAAAAAAAAAAATGTAAATTAGTTCTATTTCACTTCTTACATCCCCCTGACTCGGTTTTTAGCATTTTTTTTCATTGTACAGAAATTTGACCTCTACAATTTTATTATATGTATAGATGCATAGATTAGGGGCCAAGTTCCAATCTTTAGAGGCCGGCGGCACATTGGTAGCACCTTTGGTTTTGCAAATGTTCATAAACGACAATTACTTTTCAGGAAGTAGACCAGCCTGCTGTTGAGTGCTGCTGTACCCCAGCAATAAAAAAAAGGAAATAGAAACTTTCCACTCCAGAACTCAGGCCTACCCCATTTTCAAAACAAATCAATCTTTATGTTGATCTATACCATGTTTACATAGTGTTGGCCGAAGGTCTCGCCATGCCAGCCTCAACGACGTTATCCGCCGAGCTCTTGTCAGCTCTTGTGCGCGACGATGGCAAGAGGCCAGATGGAATGTCACTAATTCCATGGAGGATGGGAAGGCCGTTTGTGTGGGACGCGACATGCGTTGACACTCTGGCGGCATCACATCTTCCAGTGACTAAGTCCGGGATTGGCAACGCTGCTTCAACAGCTGAAGATCTCAAACGGTGCAAATATGGAACCCTAGGAAAGGGTTACATATTGGTACCGTTTGCAGTTGAAACTTTAGGTCCGTGAGGTCCATCTTCTTCAAAGAAATTTGTAAGAAATTCTTTGATACCAGCAGCATTGCCATACAGCGTGGCATTGCAGCCAACCTTCTGGACACGCTTCCTTCTGGGAGCGATTAGTTACAGACTTTACATTAATTTATTTATAATTTTGTTTATTTTTAAGTATTTAGTTTAATATTTTCTTTCTTTCTTTCTACATATAGACATATAAAAATATTATAAAAACTTCTTAAATTGTATCTTAATGTTATGCAATAAATTTATAATACCAACTTTATTACGAGCTAAAGGCAACGTAGGTATTTTTTATGATTTTTAAACAATGTAAAGACGTCGCCTTTTTAAATAAATAATAGTCTATTTCTTCCTTTCTTATAAGTAATTGAAAACAGCATTTTATATGTAGTTGACCTTCAACAACGTTGTAATCTACTAATTTATTCATTTGGTTTTATTTTAAAAACTATTTCAAATTTACAACATTACATGTGTCCTTGTCTACCTCGTCTTTAAAGTGCACAGTGCATTTAAATATTTTTACAAAGGTACCGGGCTATTGGGATGAACTGCTAATGGAACTACGGATTGGGGACTATGGAGACTATGGCGTCTGCCCGTCGCAATGTTCAAGGAAGATGGAAAAAATCGGCTGACGGTGACTCGCTACTCACTGCATGGGCCCCTAAAAATGCCGTATAAGATTGGCGAGGGGCAACATGGGTCTGAGTGGCTAAGGGGTGTCGAGAGGTGGGCTGCAGGTTCACCGAAGCTACTTCCGACGTCATGGCATTTATCACTTCCACCCATGGAGCTTGAGACTTAGTTTTAGCGTTCTACACTCCGTGCTGGCCGGCTAAGGCAAGCACTATATTTTTTGTTATTGCATGAGTTCAGCAGACAGGCAGACGGCCCATCTAATAATGGCAAGCGGTTACCATCGCCTATAGACATTTACAACACCAAAGAGCGTTTCAAATAAATGCGCTGCTGCTCTCCTAAGGGAAACTGGTACCTGGTCATCAGCTAGCACACAAACTCAAGGTTGTTATGGCGGCATACTCTAGACCAGGGGTAGCCATCCAGACGGGCAAATGGCTTACCACCTGGCTGTGGCTTGTTTTGTCGCCCGGGCGCAAGCAATTGTATATTCTTTCTCCGTTCCTGCACGGAGAGCAGTTTGTTATGTTATTTATATGAAAAAAATTACAATTATTATGATTAGTTAAATTCAAATAAACTGTAATTATCAGTTCCTGTATTTTACAGTCCGTTCATTTGCCCTACTATCGGTTAAAATTTGACATAAGCTCCATACAAGTAATGACAAAATTCGAACGATGGTAAGAAAAGTGAATCTATAGTAAGATATAGGAACCGGCCACTAATGGAGACTGGTTTTTAAGCATAAATATGTGACGAACAAAATAGGTAGACCGGGCGCCGAGCTCTTAGACTTTAGCCGGCTAAAGGCAGCCAATTTTAGAATAGGAAGCCTATATAACTTAATATATTGTTACTTGCGAGCGGGAAGTACACCCCTAGGATTGGATGGAAATATCAGTTCTTTTAACTAAACGCTTTTATTAACTTACACAGCCGTACCTGATTCTCTGCGCAGGGCTGCCCCTACACGCCCAACTAACGACACACTGTCCCGACGATAAGATGTCTCACTCACAATACCGTCGCCGATATTGCGTAGACCACCCCCTGCTACTGCAATGCTCACCTCTAAATTTACCGCATGTAGCTCGTTTCTGGATCTCCTCTTAAACTACGTTACACTCCTCCTTCACTGAACTGCCCACTAAACTTTTCACTAAATTCATCAATAAACTTGTCACTGTCTTCTTTTAAACTTCTCTTCCAACTCTTTCGTATCGCACTTATCGCTTCGCGGTCTTGAACTGAACTCCCCGGTAGGCGCGTCGTACGCTGCTTATGTACCCGGAAGAATCTTCTGGAATCCATAATTTCGATCTTCTTTTCGTCATTCTTTTATTTACTATCTATCCCTTTCTAAACATCTGTCTATCTCTGTCTTTTCCTTCCTGAACCTATTCTATTCTAGATTTTCGACCTTCATTTCGTTATTCTTTTGTTCATCATCTATCCCTTTCTAAAATAATCGTCCTTGTCTTTTTCTTCCAAAATCTTTTACATTTGTCTGAAACTTCTTAAATAACTATATCGTCCCACCATCACTCGCCACAATATTTTTAAGTTTTATCGGCTTCTTTAATCGAATTAGTGTGGTTAAAGATGGTATATTTTCCAATGGATACAGAATAGAAAGAAAAAACGTTTATTTGGTCATCACACAACGAGACACATGGCAATGAATTGTACGGTGATATATAGCAAAAAGCCTCGCGATGGTACCCAATACCAGTACCAGATGGTACCAGTTCAGCATGTGCCCGGCAACAGGTGCCTGACGCTGGTTTTCAACTGCACCTTAGGAGGGACGGATGTTGTCTACATACTGCAGACTTATGTAGTATGGGTGCAAGTGGCTGCGTCACACAAGTTTTAAAAATATACTTCTCTTCATTTGACGCACTTGTAGACTCAGTCTATTCTTTTATTCGTCTGAGATTTTAATAGCCAAAACGTACCTAATATCATGGAAGAACATTACTTACTTATTTGTAATACAGAGTAACAATATAAGTGCTATTAAATATTTAAATTATAACACGTTTTCTATGTAAGTAGTTAAGTGTGATAATTTGGAAATAGTCTAAATACTTATTGAAAAAAGTTATTATTTTAAATAAACGACCACGAAAAATACCCTTTTATTGAGGAGAAATCCACTTAGGGACTTATGATCGTATGGGGATCACGGCGAGGGTGTGTGAGGACTCGTCGGCCTGGTCTTATCGTGGTAAGTTATTACACCTGGAATGTCTACTAAAACTTCCGTGTCCCTTCCATTCGCATATAACCCAAGGCCACGAGAAATCGCAATCGTCTGCTCCACTTTTAGCCCTGGGCAACGCCGGCCGGGACCGCCCCATCCAGTATCGCCACCAGACGCAAGGCACCACGACAGAATGGTGAGGGCGGAAGAATTCCGCTTCCTCATCACACGGCCTGGTAAATGCAGGTGGACGCTTCTCTGAGTTTCGTAGACCAATCCACCACCAGAGTCTCCGTAGAACCGTACAAGAACGGGAAAAGGATACTAATTCCTGCGGCCGGGCGGCCTGTCATAAGAGACGACAAAACAACCTACAGCCAGGTGGTGGAGCATTTGCCCTACTGTATGGCTACCACCCCTGGTCTAGAATACGCTAGTATAACAACTTTGAGCTGTGTTCAAGGTGGCATCAGTGGCCAGGTTTCAGTTTCCCCTTCGAGGCCGGCAGCACATTGGTAGCACCTCTGGTGTTGTTAATATCCATAGACGACGGTAAACACTTTCCATCAGCCGTCAGCCTGTCTGCTGTGCTTAAGCAATAAAAAGTCTACGTTTGCGCGGGAGTGGAGCTTTAAGCTCAATGCCCGCTCAAGGAATTACCCTTTACGGGACCCGATGATGGCGTATGGAGACTCGCCGGCCCGTTGCCGGACTACCCAATAAAACTCCTTGTGTTTCTTTCAGTCGCCTATAGCCAGGGCCGCGGGAAGTGGTTATCACCTGCTCCACACAAGCCCTGGCAGGTGCCGGCCAAAGAGGTGATCGTCGCAGGGTGCAAAGCAACTCGCGGTAACAGCATGGGGAGCGCGGAACAACTCCTCTCCCTCATACAGCAGTCTTAAGTGCGGGCGGACCCATCCCTGGATGGAAATCATTAAATCATCCAGGCTAACCCAGCGCTGGAGTCTTCGTCTGCACGTGGGTGGATATACACGACACCTCAGTTCATGAAAAATACCCTACTTTAACTTTGGCAGTTCAAAGACAAAGTTTATTTAATATATTAAAAAATGTAAATTTGCCATCACCTATCAGGTTGATAACGTCACTAGTGACGAAGTCTCAATAAAAAATAAAATATTCTTTTATTAGTTTTGTAATTACTTACGAAAATTAAAAAAAGCGAAAAAATAAACCCTCAACTTTAACAGTACCAATTTAACAAATTAATTATAAAATACCATACTAACTTTATAAGTGAACAACGAGTAGCGAGCGTACTTCACTAACAATTCATAATAACACTGCCATGGCAAATAATAGTTTGTATGTCTAGTCGTAACAAAGTTGAAAACACTACTAATCACAGAGTACCTTAATATAATAGGAGAGTACTAACGCAAATTAAGTACTTGATATTGTTATGTATTTATTTATGACTTCGCTGAACTAAACGCATAATCCTACATCTGTAGAAAATAATTTGCAACCAAAAGAAAACTCAAACACTAATTTTGGATTAGATATCAATGTTTGCAGTACGATTATTGACAAAAAAATCTAAAATATATAGGTACATAGTGTCTGCGTAATTCCCGCGATGTGTTCTAGCGTTGTGTTAACAAAAAATAAAATTAATAAAACAATATAGTCAATAAATTTCATTATAGATAGATAGATACATAACACTTTATTATACACCAATGCAAACATGGAATTAAAGACTAAAGTTATAACTAGTAATGTACAAAGGGCGGTCTTATCGCTAAAAAGCGATCTCTTCCAGACAACCTCAGGAATGAATTGAGATGATAATGGCGATGGTGGTATACGTAACATATAGTACGAACTACTTAAATTTTAATAATAAATACATAAATTATATATATATATATATATATATATATATATATATATATATATATATATTTATATATTATTAGATATATACTTAATATACATATCTACAAAATATATGTATGTTTTTAAATGAATTTAAATATTATATTCCAACGACAGGTAGTATTTTTTGATCATAGTTTTAAATATCGCTAGCGATTTGCTTGTCTGTTAGTAATAGGAAGCGCGTTCCAAAGCTGTATAGCCTTAACAGTAAAAGAATTGTTGTAAAAAGTTGAGTTATGCGCAGGAGTGTTCAATTTAAGTTTAGTAGATGGGCGTAAATTATAAGAGCACGAAAGAAATTCAAAACATTGTTTAAGGTAATCAGGAGTACTAGGGACAAATAAAATACTATAGAGAAAAGCAAGGATGTGAGTATTCCGATGAAATCGAATTGGCAACCACTTGAGGCTTTTTTGGAATTCAGAGACATGGTCATACTTGTGTAGTCCAAATATGAACCTTATGCAAAAATTTTGGAGGCGCTCAAGTTTATTCAGTTGTTCTTGGGTTAAATTTAAATAGCTGACGTCAGCATAATCAAGGATTCATTATGTTTACGACTCATTGTTTTCTGTGTTATAATTGAAATGATGGTAGTAATTTTAAAAACTAGCAGATTATGCAAATAAAGTATGTGTAGGTACAAGGTCGTCGGCTTACGCCCCCTAGTCTATGCGCCTGGGTGCCACGCACCCCTTGCGCTGCCGTGTGCAACGCACCCTTTCCTCTCCCGGGTAAAGACGGCCCTGGAGATGAATTATTTGATTTGGTGCCTATGTAGCGCGTAGATAAGTGATAATAATAGTAAGTAAGTACTTTTAGTTCATAAGAAAAATTGTATTAATTAGAAGTGATAAATAATAAATCTAGCCGGCGTAAATACGATCTTTTTAATTCAAAGTATAATCCTCACATTGCACCTACGTCGCCATTTTACATTGGGAGTTCATCCAATGCATGTGGCGCACGCTAGCAAGCTATGGAATGAACTTCCCGCGGTTTTACCAGACCGCTATAATATGGGGCTCTTCAAAAAGGGCGTAAACAGATATAGTCTCAACAAGGTAGGCAACGCCGTTCTCTTGGTGTTGCAGATTTCCATGGGCGACGGTAAATAATTGCTATCAAGTGGATCCGTTTGCCGGTTTGCCCACAAGTAAACATTAAAAATGGACCCAGCTCAAAACTATCAGTTACCTAAAACTTTAGTTATTACAAGATGTGCCTGCCAGTTTATTAGAGCGGATTTTAGACTACATTCATATCTCCCAAACACTGTAAGAGATGTAAATGACGATTAAAATCTGCTGAGCCGTTTTAGAGTCTATTCGAGACAAACTTTCATAGAGACATCTTTACCCGGGGGTGCAAGAGGTCCGCGGAACCCGGGGACAAGGCGCAAGCACATCGTCTTATACAAATGAATGTGACAATATAAAAATGCTTGTTTGTTATTCTAACTTTTACTAAAGCTTAAAGCATTTTAATGTCTGTCAATGTAATGTGAATTAATAAATTTAGTCTGTGGTTTTTCCAGGAATTGGGAGAGTAATATGGAGTTTTATATAAAAAAATTGTGTATTATTGGTCGAAAATGAACAATAGCTGTAGGATATCAATGGTCTTATAGCAATAATTGGTAAGTAAAGAAAGAAAGAAAGAAAAAAAAAATTATTGTCGCGAATGAATGCACATGAAACTAAAAATAAAGTAAATTAACAATATACGTACTCATAAAACATAAATCCATTAGAATTTTATAAAATATACAACTTTAAGAAAGAAATGTAAGTACATAACACTCACGTCAATAAGGCTGGTAACTCAGCGTTATGCTGTGTCAAGAACTGACACAGCGCTGATTTTCAGTACCAGCCTCCATCAAATCACAAGTGACCCAAACCAATAACTTCTTATTGTCCTTATAAAGCAAATTTAAAAACATTTTTACTTAAAATTTAAACAACAAACAAACATCTCCTTTAGTCCACTAATTATACTTTCGCATAAAAAATAATACTATTATAAGTTTACCTACACGGATACATTTTAAATAGAAATATATATGCAAATGAAACAAATTTTAAAATAATATGGAATGATAACAATTGAAGCTAATCAAAAAGTATACATAAATGTATGTGTGAATTTCAAAAATAGGAAACTATGATATTATATAAGAATGTAAAAAAAAGAATATATCATAATCAAAGTAGAATAAGCATCTATATATGTTATTATTATGATATAAGTATAATTATATCTTACAATGAAGTTAAATGAAAAAATAAGTAATTTGAGTTTATATAAAAAATATTAAATAAATAAAAATAGTATATATATTCATCTATGTGCAAAACATCATAAATCTTTTATCATATTTAATGTGTTGCATTATCTGCCATAGAACTACGAAATTTTTTGAAAGGTATAAGCACAGGGACTGGCAAACACATCTTTTCCATGTCGCTCTCTAAGCACAGGATCCCCTGGCTTGCGCCTCGCGAGTACGCGGCCGCGCCTTGTGAAAAATGTTAACTGTTTAGCGCAAAATGTGGCCTTTGGACTCATCACCACAAAAACTCCGTGATAGTTAACAACTTGATTTACCCAAAGACATTAATTACTTAATTAATTAATATTCAAGAGTTGACCTGGTATTAGAAGACATTATGGATTTAGTTCCCTTAGCTGTCTTTGTGCCAGTGAAACTGTCACTTTGAAGTTTGACAATTTAAACGTCAGTATATCAATAAAAAATAATTGTAAATTGTGGTGAAACTGTAAATTGCCAAAATCAACGCTGAATCTGAAAGTGTTGAGCCATAACCCCAAACAAAGAAGAAAACTGTAAATTACCACTTAAAATGTCCAAATTACGCCAGGTATTGAATCTATCTTATTGTAGATATTACAGTGTACAACGAGCTAAGAAAAAGTTACCAATAATAACTTGCAAACGTCCAGAATTCAACCATTTTGAGGGACAAAGCTACAGTAAGTTTGACGGCATAAAACTTGCTTCTACTGGCTGGTTACACAATAAATCAAAGAATGACTTCTTTATCATACACGGAGATATAAATAAAAAGGAAGAGAAGCCAGTTTACAAAAAGAGTTACGAAGAAATTGGGTTAAATCCAACGCTGATTGAGGTTGTGAAAGATTTAGGTTTTGATATCCCGACAGCGATACAAGCAAAGGCTATTCCCTGGATATTGCAGGGAACTAATACAGTAATGACTGCGGAAACAGGTTGCGGCAAGACTTTGGCCTATTTATTACCTATTTTTCAACATATTTTGCAGTGGAAACCTAGTGTTAAAGAGGACTTTAATAGCCCCCTAGCAGTTGTGATTACGCCTAGCAGAGAACTAGGTATGTTTCAACTTTAGCTCGTTGAATTTTAAGTAGTAAGCGGGCAGAGGGGAGCAGTACTTCTCCCTTCTGCAACTCCCATGTCTAGGAGACATGTAGTTCTTGAGATATTAATTTTTTCGTTATATTGTGACAATGGTGACAGTCTGTTCTGGCACTCGCCCGCCGCTGCCATGACACACTTGCGTGGCTCATGCGCTTTGATAGAAAGTCTAACCCAACCTAAGTCACTGGTCGTGACTTTCCACCACAGCCTACAAGCCGAGCAAGCATGCCATACCAGTGGTCAGCGAGTGTCACAACCGATTTGTAACCATTGTTGCAATATATAGGCAAAAAAAACTTTTCCTATTTAAAAATCAATAAATTAATTCAAATCTTGTTTACTAAACTCAAAGACAGTCTTAGTGTTTATATATTAAGTGTAAGTGTATTCCTAAACACAAATCACACTTTGTTATCAATAAGTGATATATAACCTTGTTTATCTAAAATATTTTTGTTTTACCCATTATTCATTCAAAAGTTGTTGGTGGACACAAAAAATTTGTTTGCTACCCAAAATAACAGGTCTACTGGATATATAAAAGGCTCTTGTATACCCCTGAACTCAAATTACCCTTAATCTCATGTTAATCGGGTCAAAGCACAGCTCTAGTTACACTTATTCTTGCGTTACTAGAGAATGTTTTCCATATGAAAAATGTATGATATAACATAAGTTATTTAGACAAGATATGTATATGAAAGGTGATTTCAAAGTAGAATGGTGTGAGTTGAGGAAATAAATAGTAAAATTGGTTTTGCGGTTTTGGTTGATTGGATGCTGAAAAGTGAAAATTACTTTTTGAAATGACAGTTTTGAATATCTGACTGTTGACATCAGGTTACATCAGGATTTTTTTCCCCTAATTATTAAAGGGGCTACCCAATTGAAGTTTACTATCTCACACATTGTATCTTTAAAGATTATATACAATGACTGTATTTACTTATGAAACATTTGTATTCTGTAAATCTCAACAATAATACTACAAATGTTTCACAGAAAATTGATTTTGGTTCATAGACATACTTCGACATATAAAAATCAATTCTTGTGGAAATGAAATTGTTGGAACCAAAATGATTTTTTGTGAAACCTTAGTATTCCCTCCTAACTGTTGGGGTATATTTATATGGCAATTTTTTTTTATTGTTTGAGATAAATAGTTAGTTTTGGGCGGTTATAAAAAATCCCACAAAGTTCTTACCTATATTAGAAAACATTCAGATTAATTCATAATAAATAAAACTGCCATATAACTATACCCCACCCTCTTAATTCTTGAAAAAATCAATGTCATAGAGCTTAAAAACACTTAGTAAAAGTTAATTTTAAGGTTTTTGTGATATGGCGTATATTCTATTCTACCCTTGTTTATGGTTTTGTAACTAAATAATAAAAACATTTGATGTTGGTCTCCTCTATGGAATCCATCCAGAGCTGGCTTTAGGGGTGAGCGGTCTGCGAGGCCTCCTGGGGTCGGGCACTACAGGACAGGATGTATAAGGTATATTACTGTAAAGTTTCATTAAAATCCATTCAGTAGATTCTGTGTGGGAGCGTGACAACATGCATTCATACATCCTTTCATGTTCATAATAGTAGGATATAAAATAGTGTTAAATGCAACTCTTTCCTGGGGTGCCTAGACGTTTAAGGCTGCCCCTGAATTGTTTATTATGGTGCCAAGCACTTACCCACTTTATTTTTTATTTACAGCATCTCAAATTGGAGAAGTAGCTCAAAGTATAGCACAAAGTCTAAATTTAAATGTCACAACCTTAATAGGTGGTAATACAAAACAGAAGATGGTAAATCCTCCAATAGAGTACAGTGATTTACTTGTAGCAACGATGGGAGCGTTTAGTAAGCTTGTCACAACTGGTATATACAAGATACATAATGTACACCATGTTGTGTTGGATGAAGCAGACACATTGCTAGATGATAGCTTCAGTGAAAAACTTGTATATTTAATGCAAAAATTTCAGGTAATTATATTCATTTAACATCTTGTTTGATTGGCACAAGTTGCCAGCTCTTGGTTTGTTTGGTTGGTTTTTCTAAATTAACATGCATATTGGTACTGCATCAAAATCATGACTAAACACCACTATTGTGTATGACATTCACACGCTCCTCCACCATCTAAATTATACTATTAATTATACTACATACACTAGTGGTAAAAATTTAAGGATTAAAAATTTTCAAAATTATTAGCAATTTTTGAAATGGCTTTGTTTTTGTTAAAAATGGCCTTATTGGGTTCATAAATTAAGCAAATTGAAGCCTGAAGTCTCTAGTTTCAAGATCTTGGGACAAAACAATTTTTCCGGCAACAAGTCAGTTTTGTGTTTGTTATAAAAACTTGGCATACCCAGTGATATAATATTATAGCGAGGTAACAATATTTTTTTTGTTTGTTACAACTTCTTTCATTCTTTGAAAAGTAATTGTAAAACAACTTCTATATGTACTTAAAAAAAAAGAACCTGATAATATATAAATTATTATGATGAAAAATCTTTCTTTGCTAGACATGTTGCTGCGGAGTTTCTTGACGCTTCTTCTCCTTTGAACAGCGATAATTCATTGTGGAGCGGTGTACATAGAATAGGAATTTGACCTTCAAAAAGTGCTCCCCAGTGCAACTTATTTTGAATACAAATTTGAATTTGGATTTTTTTTTTTATATGTTTCAAACTTATTTACATTTTGTTTTCAGATACATTACAAAGTTAACATCCAAATACCGCCAGTGGGCTGTCAAGTTACAATGGCTTCGGCTACTTTGCCTCATGAGCTCCCCGATACTGTCAAGTCCTTTGTAGATCCTCAATCACTGAAGAATGTTACCACATCAAATATACACAGAATTTTACCCCATGTGCCTCAAAAGTAAGTCGATGAGCAAGATTACTGATTAATTTCCTACACATAAACAATCAATCTTAATAATGTTTCAGATTTAGCTGTGGTAGGTTAGCGCACACTTTCCAAACTCAAAGGGGTCGGTTATGAATCCTGGCCAGAAAACCATCTCTTAGGCAGTTTGCTGAGGGCATACTCTCAAACATCTTTCGTCATTTGTTTTAGAACTTTCTTTGCTTATTATTTTTTTTATATATTTAAGTGCATTTTCCATTGTATGTTCCATTTATTTTTGTTATATCTATAATATTACAAAATTCTAAACATGCCTTGTCTGTAAATTGAAGCTATTTAAAAAAAAGCAACTGGAATAGACTATATAAACGACGGAGAACACTATGCAATTTTTTTAGATTTCTTGTCTGTTTCTTCGGGATACACATAAAAACTACTGGGCCGATTTCGATGCGGTTTTCGCTGGTCGACAGCAAATTCTTAGACTTAAAATCTGCTACTTTTCATCCCGGGATTTTTTCTGGGAATGATTTAAAATATCCAGTTAAAAAATATCGGATTACAATGTGATTTTTGTCACCGATGGATATCAAATTTTATGTAATAAAATGCGTGGTATTTTTTATCCCGGGAATATTCTCAGGAGCAGTTTGGAGTTGTTCGGGTGCAATAAACATCAGGTTATCCCGACACAGTTTTTACTAAAACGATAGCTTACATTATTTTTTAAATAATGTGGTACCTGCTTTATGTCCCGGGAAACCCGCGGGAATTTCAGGTCAAGCGTGGACGTACTCGCGGGAATATTCTAGTAGACTATATTATTGTAATTTTAGAGAAATCTTTGTTTTTTCTTTCTTCTGTCTGAAATTTCATTGACTGTTTTGAACTGATCGGACGAAACCAAGCGACAAAAGGCGTTGGAGTGTAAGGCCCCTGACCTAATGTGCATTTTGCTATAGTTACCATCTGCTAAGGCTATTTCTTTAAAACGATTATAATAGTAATTGTACTTATTTTTATTATAATTTTTTTAATCCCACAATTTTAAATTGTTTTAGAATTTATTGTAACACATACCAAATTTTTATGTTCTATGTATACTACTCTTATGTATCAGATTCATTCGTCTCGGCAAAGCCCAAAAACCGGTGGAACTCCTGAAACTGGTCCAAGCAGATGTAAACAAGAAGCGGCCCGTCATGATATTCAGCAACCAAACGTCAACTTGTGATTTTGTGTCGATGTTTTTGAATGAAAACAACATTGAATGCATAAATATAAACGGACAGATGGCTGTTAATATTAAAATGGGTAGATTCGAAGCTTTCAAGAGTGGACAAGTGAATGTGCTGTCATGTACTGATATAGCCTCGAGGGGTTTGGACACTATTCGAGTAAGTTTCAACACTATTCGTGTAAGTTTCAACACTATTCGTGTAAGTTTCAACACTTCCCTCACTTTCTATACTTATTAATAAATAAAATACAAATACCTCTTTGTAATTTTGAAAATTAATACCAAAATTTATGTGTAGACTGCCATACGATGTTTAATTGTGACTGTTTTTCATAATATTTTCTTAAGTTTTCGCGACTTGCATACATAATAAAACTACGTTTTAACGGTTTTAAAGCGCGCTAATTTATTTGATTTTTATTATTCCGACGTTTCGGCCGCTTTTCAGTGGCCGTGATCACGGAAGACAAAGATGTCGAGTGTCAATGAGTATTGTTAAAGTTTTATTTAGCCTACCGCCAACTAGTTGATTTTAATTATTAAGTTTTAATTTAATAACCATAAACAAAATTAAAACTAAACCGACGTTTCGGTCACCTTTTAGTAGCCGTGATCACACGAGACAAAGACGTCATGTTTTTTTTTGTTAATTCTGCCTCTTGAAGATGCAACAGTACAATTACAGGCTAAGAAACTAAATATATGTAATTTAAATGATTTATGTTTCATATACTGTGTTACTTTGTTACTATATTTACTGTTATTTACTTACTGTTACTTGTTATATTTACTGTGGTGATGGGTCAAATATTAATCAATGCTGGCGGAAACTACAACACAGCTTTATGCTGAGTTGCCGACGTCATTTGTAGGAAATGCGGTGTACAACATATCGAATTTAACCATAGAAATGTATGTATAAATTATGTCTACATCCTTATATTGTCCCATTCGTAGCAATAAAACTTTCTTTTTAAATTCGACCTAAAATACTAGATATACTTAGAATGTGTTCAATAACATTTTTCTTGTTGTCTTTATTAAGGAGAAGACACTTTGTTAGTGTGTTTATTAATGTAAACATTGCACTTCACTTTGTCTTGAAAGACGTCAAGTGTCAACGAGCAACGTTTAAGTTATTATTTAGCCCTTAAATAAATAAGTTCTAATTTTGTGTACTAGTCGCGAAAACATGAAATATAGTTTTATTATATACGCTAGTCGGGAAAAATTAAGAAAATATTACTATATACAGTGTAAACTCTATATAACGACATTGAAGGGACTGTGCATTTAATGGCGTTATAGAGAGTTGTCGTTAAGTGGAGAGAAGTATGTTATTTTTGTCTGACGTCTTTTGGTGCACCAGTAATTTTGTTGTATTTTTTACTTATTTTATTCATATCTTGTGATATTGAGGCATCTTGGTCATTAAGGAAGTACTTAGAAATTTCGGTATTTCGGAATTTCTTAGAAATTTTGGTATGCATGATGCAGTCAGTCGATTTTATTACGGGCTAGGATAAGCGATAAAAGAACGTACACAGCTGCGCAGTTTTTCTCATTTTGGCAACTTAAAACGTACTTCTTATTGCTTAATTGTTGTCGTTAAATCGAGTGACGTTACATGTAATTATTAATTTTATTTATATCCTTTTTCAGACTCAGCACATAATAAACTACGATTTCCCATTATACACAGCGGATTATATACACCGTTGTGGGCGTACGGGCAGGCTCGGCTCCCCGCCGGACTGTTCTGTGACGAATTTCGTCGCGTGGCCCCGCGAGATCAAACTAGTGCAGCGGATCGAGGCTTCGGTCCGCCAACATGAAGACTTACCCAGCGTCAACGCGAATATTAAGAGGATTATCGAAGACAGAATTGTCAGGATGAGCGGTGTATAAATGTACAGTCGTGGTATGAAAATGTTCGCCAGTGACCTTTTCAAACTAAGTCACAGAACAGAATGTTCCACAGAAAATTATGTTTAACTATTTGACAATAAATTTTAAAATTACTTAGATCAAAATTTTATTTTCTATCTAAAAAAAATATATATATTTCTTGTCTAAAAATATTTTTAGATATGTTTTATTGGTTTTAATATTTATTTTAAACGCAGTGATTATAACATCTTTTTTTCTTATTGTTAATCGCGGTGTCTGTCATTGTCAACATTGCAAGTTTCTTTTTTCACGTTTCTATATTTTATAAAAGTAACATATTGCGGGCACTTGATAATAATTAAAGACTTGTTCAGACTAAATTAATTAGTTTAATGATTGATAATGTGACAGTATAATTATTAATAGATACGCTTCCACACACTTAAGCAACAAAATAAATATACCGATGCTAACGCCTGGCGCGCAGGCTATTGCATGTGCTCTATATATGAGCATTCATTATGAGGTCTCATAGTCTACTAGAATGGCGGGAGGCCGTGATATGCGAGCCGAACGCCGTGGGTGCACGGGAGCCAAGTGGGAACACGGAGACTCACGACTTGTACTTCCCGCACGGGCTGAAGGGACAGGGGAAATGCGAGACCCCGCGCATGTATGCTTTTGCCGCGCTATAAACATTTATTTAAATGTTGGCAGTATTGTTTCTTGTACTCGTGCAAGCAAAAGTCAACTTTAAGATGACGATCATTTTCATTCCGCGACTGTACCTAGGGCGTTGTTTCTAAATTTGGAAGTCGCGACTTGTGGGGATCGTGTTTGTTATTAAAGGGGTCCCATTCTGTTAAAAAAAAATAAAACTCGTATACAAATGATTCAATTCAGTCAAACGTATAATAATAACAGCCCCAAAATGTCTCACTGCTGGGCTCAGGCCTTCCATTATAGTGGAAGGGACAGTATACCCGCCACGCTTGGCAGGTTTAACATATCAGTTATCTCGATGTGCAGGTTTCATCATTATCCTTCACCGTTGTTAACACGTGTTAATTGTAACAAAATGCACATTAGGTCAGAAAACTGCGTAACTGGTGCATGCGTTCTGGCCATGATTCGAACTCGCGCCCTTTGAGTCTGGGACGCGTGCGCTAGCCGTTACGCTACCACGACACGTACGTATAAAGAAACTATTAACATTATTATGTATATTGCTATTTATATTAATTAAGAATGCATTGCAAGCAACACTGCCATTTCCGCTTGCGAATAAAGTTCGATATAGATTGTGAATAAAATAAAACAAATTATTTACCGGTCTGCAGTTTTCTGCGCAAACGAGAACTGCTGATCAGATTTATAAGTTTGTCTGCCATGCCAGACTTGAAGGCTTTTGTTACCTAATTTATGAGATCAGGGGCGGCTCGAGATGGTAGGCTAACTACCTACGGCGGCAAGATTTAGTAGCGCCAAAAATGACTACAAAAACGCTTGAACTACTAAAGCCCCAAAAAACAACACACAACACCCAAAAATATATTTCAAATCATTCACCTGAACGTAGAAAATATATGATTAGTGAAATTAAAAAATACATACAACACAAAGTGACAGGGTTCTGGGAGAACTAGACAGCAGACTTCTTTTAGTTTTCTTAAGCTTCGGTGGGGGCGATATTTTTCGAGTTTGCCTACGGCGGTAAAACAGCTAGGACCGGCCCTGGTGAGATGTTAAGAAAATCAAACAATTTATTTTTCCATGCGGTTTAATTTCAAAATTCAATACATAAATCACACAAGTCTAAACCAGGATTCGTCTATGCTCACACAAGAAAATCCCCTTTTTTGTATAAAAACATGAACACTCAGGGATTTTTAAAAAATATATGGGGGTATGTTAAGTTTCTAAAATACATATTTTTTCTCTAAAAATAAACGTTTCGAAATATTTAGATTAGAAGTAGTAAGTAATACTAAAATTACTTAATTTTTACACAATAATTAGTATTGCTTATATTTTTAAGTTTAATTTGATATTAATTTAACATATGTTAGTATTTTATTTTTACATTACTAAATGGCATCTAGAAGCTGACCACCAAACCCAGAGCGACGTCGCACGGTCAACTCTAGTTGACTGTGTGACGTGACTTCTAAGTCGCGCATGGAAATTCAAACCCCTACTTGATTAAATATTGTTACTTCTGATTATTTTGATATTTAATACATATCAACTTGTGATATTGGAGATGATTATAGAATAATATCTATCATAAAAAAGGGCCAGTTTCCGTAGACTATGAATTCAAAGTTTACACGAAATTTTCTTTGTAGTCTTTCTTATATTAGGGCGGTTACAGACTCGTATTTTCTGTTCCTTTGGTACTTGCTTTATGTATACTGCAACGAAACGAACGCGCCGCAAAAGATTATTTCGGCTTCTCTCGAATCATTTGTGTTTAATTTCTTTATTTAGGTATCCTTTCATTTACCCTATTATTGCTAGAAAAATTGACTTATACTTGTATGGAGTTTATGTAAAATTTTAACCAGTAGTAAAGCAAATGAATGTATAGTAAGTAAGTATAATATATAATCGACGTGCAGTGGGACGATCATGGGCTAAAATAAGTACGCTCGTAGAAGAATTTTAAAGCATAACGTATAAAGTGCGCGTACACGTATCTTACTCAAATTACTGCCCTCCTTATAGCAAACGCAGTGCTTGCAAAATGACGGTTTTGAGAAAACGCGGTAAACATACATTTGGATGTCTAAGCAACATGTCCATGTTATATAACTTTTTAGTGTATCTAAAAAAAACTAGAAAATTGTGTGTGTGTGTGCAGTTCACACTCAGTAGAAGTGAAACTTCAGAGAATATACACACAGTTAATTCTTCTCTAACTTTTATTAATATAAATATAATTCCCTTACCCTACATCCGTCAACATATTATAATTAAAAAACTCAATCAAAATCACTAGAATAAAGTTCAAAGTTCAATGCACTGTTAGGCAGAATATCCTTTGGTCTACGTATAAAAGAATTAATCTTTATGTGTAGATTAGCGCATTAGGATACTATGTCTGCATAAACGTGAAATGCCCAAAATGTGGATTACTGCAAGTTCAATTAGTAGGGCAGATTAGTCCACACGCACAGAAAAAGCACTTGTATGAAACCGCCTAAAGCTGTATAGGTAACTTTAGGATAAGAAAAATAACAATTAATTAAAATACAAGTAGTGAGGCGCTCAATAGTTAACTGAAAAACGAAAGTATCAAACTTGTTTTCTAAAACTACGTATTGGTGTTAACATTCCTTCATTTTTGTATTATTGACAATATATAAATACATTTATCTATATACTTATAATTATTGTATGTATTATACAGACATTAATTGAAATTATCCCTTATAATTTCACACTCAAAAACTATGATATATTTGATTTACTCGTATGTACAGTCCCTTAATTATTTTACTAAATGTAGGGGGGGGGGGGGTGTCAAAAATACCTGCAAAAATGTCTGCAAAAACGCTTGAACTACTAAAGCCCAAAAAAATAAAATAAACACAACACCTTAAATATATTTATTAAAACAAATATATTTTAATTCGTACGATTCACTTGAATGTAGAAAATATATGAGTAGTGACATTAATAACTACATACAACACGAATAGACAGTGTTCTGGGAGAAGAAAGCTAGACAGAAGACTTTTTTTTTACTTTGCTTAAGCTTCGGCGGAGGCGGCATTTTACCAAGTTTGCCTACGGCGGCAAAACGGTAAGGCCGGTCCTGTTTACGGAAATTAAAATTACTATAAAAGATTCATATCATCTATATGCCTAAATGTTATTAGGTCCACATAAACAATGTAACACGTAGTATGTTAGTGTTGTAATATGTTTCACAACTTGATAAATTCACTGGAAAAAGGTGATGTAATTAGGACGATAGCGCACAAATCATAAAGCTACAATTTTATGTAGAAAAAATTGTAATGAATAAGATTCTGAACTAGGGTAACGTATTATAGGGGACGTTAGGGGCGGAAAATTTGGAATAGACTGCAATGGACGAATGTGTAAATCCGCCAGCTTAATTATACGTTCACATTGCTATAGTGTACGTGTCTGATAGAACAATCACTTGCGTTATTACGTTCGAGCCGCCCAATCTTACTCATTTTAGGTCCCACGCTGTGGCGCACACTAACACGTGTTTACCACAACTAAAGGGCCATTTACATAGTGCGAGTTTATCGCTTGTTTTGGGGCGAGAAATCGTATACTATTTTCGTAGGCGATATTCTATAGACAATAATCGCATTGACATGTTTACATTCAACTAAAAAAACGAAAATTCGCCTACGAGTATGCCATACGATAATCGTAAGGCAATTATCACCAAGTGTTTTGTTTACACTATGACATAAATGGCATTGGCATATTTGCCTACGATATCTGGACTTGTCTAAACTGGAACTCTTATGACATTTTTTCAAGTTCATGCGAGTATCGTACAAATCAGTTTGAACCGATTTGAATAAGAGACTTGCCATACGAGCTCGGCGATCAGCACGGTATTATGTGTTTTGTTTACACAGACGTCAATATTCAATGACCAGGCGGTTATCGCTCTTCCACGTACGATATCGTATGTTTAGTTTACATGATAATAATTTTTTTCTTGGTTTCGATAATCCTATCTTCGAGGCAAGAAACTCTCTCCATGTAAATGGCCCTTTAAGCCTACTTGCATAAATTACAAGAACTATACTATTATGATAAGGTTGGTAAGCCGAAATATTCTGACGCAAGAGGTAAGAGGACTATTGTAAACGATTGATATATATCAGTGTTTTTCAATCTGTGGGTCGCGACCCCTAGGGGGTCGCAGTGCCTTGCTCGGGGGGTCGTAGACCCTTGCTCGGGGGGTCGTAGACCCTTGCTCGGGGGGTCGCCAGCAAAAGGGAAAAGGCAATTTAAGTTTATATCTCATACTTAGGTACTTTCTAAGCTCAGCAGATTTTTGCAGAGTATAGGCCGTAATACTGAATATAGATAACAAAATAGAGAAAGACAAACGTAGTCATTTAAAGTTGTCTGTCTATGACACGAGGGGGTCGCCAAAAATTTTCAACCTGTAAAGGGGTCGCGTATTCAAAAAGATTGAAAAGCACTGATATATATAATATAGGCCTAACTCAATATTATGCTCGAATATATATACCTTTGTAAAATACACTTTGGCACATAAGATTGATACAAAAGTCTTTAATTACTACTCGACGGTCCAGGTCTTGCGTCTTCAGTAGATTTCCACCTGCTTTCCAAAATTGCTGTAGTTTTTTGCTCATTGCTAACATTCTGATGACTATACCTCCTCTGCTCATCAAAAACCTTTCCAGATATACCGAAAACACTGTCAGCACTTGTTTTCCTTCTCGTATCAAGGGTTGTGAGGCTAGTTGTAGTTGGTGAAATCCTGTGAGGGAATCTGGGAGACCCTCGTATCCGTTCACAGGAGTTTTGTTGGGACATAGGCCGTTTATGATTAGTTGGAAGAACGAAATTGACTTTTGTTTCTGGTTCTGCTACATACTTCTGTGTCCCAGAAGATATTCTTCTACCAGGGTTGTAGTCTGAAGTGGAAGGTTCGTCGTCTGTCACTCTTATTATAGGACCACTTTTAGCGTAGGATTCTCTTCGTAGCTTCAACTCAGGATGTGGTACATGTAAAGTATTGCATGATAAGACCATAGAGTGTTTCCTGTTTGCAGGAACTAACCCAGCTATCATGCCTACGTGCATTTTCAGCGCCGCAGCAATACTTTGTCCGGTAGGGTCTGCTATGGACATAGTAGACGCTTTGCGACTTGATGGTCTGCTACCGAAGAAACTCTTGATTCTACTAAGTATACCGGGGTGTTCTTCTCGTTTGTTGAGGCATAAATTGTACAAGTCGATGGCTGGTTGGGATTTTCGGAAATTCAGTTTTGGTTGAGAGCTGAAACTTATCGAGTTTCGACCTCGAAAAGCGTCTGCTGATGGCCAACTTGCTCGAGGTATTACTGGGGGTAGTACTGAGAGAAGTAACATGGGCAGACCCCCACTGACGCTTGGGGTACGTCTGTCTGAGTCTTTTCGGTCTTCTTCTTCTACTGTGTTTAATTCAGACTGGAATATAAAATTTTCAATATTAATGAAACGATTTGGTCTTAAAATATTTTTTTCAATAGGACAGTTGAATATCTAGAGTATTCTAGAGAGTGTCGAATCTGCTTAAGGCAATTTTATGCTTGTGATCATAATTTTTATGTGTACAAGTATAATAATGGATATGACTGAACCTGGTCCTAGTGAAGTCTGGATCAGAATAAATGTCAAGAAGTTATACAAAGATAACTTGCTGTTCGAGTTAACGCTCAAGTAGTTGCCTTATTTTCCCTCTTTGTCATCCATATATCATGAAAAGTGAAAATTTTCTATCACATCATTGCGTTTGAATTGCCAAAAGAATTAATATACTGATTATACAGATCTATCATGTGACGGCTAGCAACAGTTTTAATTCAGCGAGAATAGTAAAATGTGGTCATTCGCGGCACTGTTGGCAGTCGTCCCGCACTACCTCCCTGCGCCGAGTCATTCTTAAAACTAAAGACTTACTTAATTCAATTCAATAATTTATTTCATTTAATCTCCATTTGCTCTACAGGCCATAATTGGAGTCAGAAGAGAATTCACAGCATAACCCTACAGTAACACACACACGTTTTTTCATATTTCACATATTATATCATCAAAAATCCTTGCTTATTTCTATAATTATATATTCATAAAAACTTACCCTTCTATGCAAAGAAAGAGAAACACTGGAACCGGTAGCAGATTCGATGGGCTCGGCTAGCAACTTCTCCAGTCTTCCAATCTCTTTGTCTAAAGCAGCTACTTCTCTCTTATAAACTTTATTTTGAATTTCTATTCTGAAGTGAAGCTCTTGTGTTTCATCTGTTACGAATCTTCTAGTTTTACACTCTAACCTTAGGCCCATACTTTGAATAATCGGATCTTCTTCAGCTGGAAATAAATATTTGAAAAAGTCAGTAGTACAATGTGCCGTTCTACCCGTAGGACATGGCATCAGCGTACCATGATTTACTACTCTTCTGGCGGTTGCATGTTGACTGCTAATATATATTTTTTTTATTGGACTTGACTTTATCTTGTTGGTCCGAAGAACTCACAACTTTACCGGGGTTTTTGGGGCGAGTGCCTTTGCGAAGCGAAGGCGCTCGAGCCCGGGGGGCAACTTGCTCGAGGCGGCTCCCTAGGGAGTTTCACCTCGGCTGGACTGTTGCCATGAGAGGGGGATGAATCTAATGATGCCCACCATAGGGCGACACAATGCACTAATTGAGAGCGGGCGACGGGTAATATAAAGCCCGAGAGGAAGGATCCCGGCGGACCGGGATCGGCGGTTCGCGGTGGCCTATACTATCTTACTGCCGTTTCGCAACGTGTTATGGTTGGGAGAGAAGAAACGGCGAAAGAAACTTCCCAGCAACACGCCTAGTCTATCCTATGGGGGGGCTGTGTCTCCTGGCGTCCCTCGCGGGGACGTGGAGAGATCGTGATTGGCGGCGTCGACGCCGCCGTCTGTGTCTGTCTGTCGGTGCCTGCCAGCCTGCCGTCCTAACCGCGGGCGGGCTGATCCGAGCCAGCCGTTTTGTGATATCGTCGACCTTGTCCGTGAGGATGTTACGCGGTCGTCGCACGAGAGCCTTTCGTCGAGGCTTATAATCGGACGCGGACACGACGAGGGGATTTCGATGGTGCGGCGCTAGATCGAAATACTTACGCGAGAGCGACGTAATGTAGTTTTTGATGGAGGGAAGCTCCAGATCGCGGTGGATGTCGACGTTACGCATATAGAGGGGAGCACCGACGGCTCTGCGCATGAATTTATTCTGAACGATTTGCAGTTTCTTTAAAAGGGAAGGCTTGGCATGGCCGAATACCACACTCGCGTATGTCATGATCGGGCGGCTGCTAATATACTTTACTTTCACCTGCACTTTATAGTAGTAGTAGAATTCGCCATAAAGGCAGGCAAAGGAATCTTAGTCCATACAGCCAATTCTGATGTATAAGTCTTCGTATAATAGCGCAGTTGTATTGTAGGCTACAACCGACGCCATTCAACGGAGTTCTTGTGAAAACTCGAAAGGCCACATTTGACATTACTCATCATCATTACTCAAAAACTATGAATATCCTACAACTATTGTCCATTTTAGAGTAATTTTACAATTTTTAGAAAATAAACAGCACAACGTCACCTTTCAGTTACCCTCAAAAACTCCTGTACTTTTTAGTAAATTATACTCCCATCTACCCTAATATATAATAAATAATAATACTTGTCACATCAAGTGACATGATCGAAATGCAGTCGTAATTTATTACCAATTTTTTTGCGTGTAAAGCAACGATGCGAAATCTGTACGCTCGATGTACTCGGTTCCAATAGCTAGTGCTGCTAGTGCTTATATTCGCTCGCTTATTCGCTTATATGCTTATAGATTCGCTCGGTGTGTGCCGCTCCCATACCGATATCGAGCGAATAAGGAAATGCGCATAAAAATAAGGGAATCTGTAAGCTTGCGGTACCAAGTATACCGAGCATACCGATTCTGCATCGATGATACACCGACAAACTAGAAAGCAGCCTTAGTTAAAAATTACTTCCAATTCTAAGTCTATCTACACCGCTGCGCAACGTGTTATCGCTGTTTTAGGAGAAGAAGGAGCAAGAAACTCCCTAGCAACATATCTAGCTAAAACCCTTTTATTTTAAATGTGTGTCACTCTTTTTAAATATACAAGTAAATTATGCAATCCTTTTCAAAGACTTTATTGCCTGAAAGCGGTTACCGTCGCCTATGAACATTTGTAATACCAATGTACTGTCGATCTCTATAGGGAGACTGGAACCTGGCCACTGATGCCGGAACACACCTCAAGGTTGTTAGGGCGGCATACTTTAGACCAGGTGTGGTATCCATCCAGTGGGGCAAATACCTACCACCTGGATGTGGGTTGTTTTTGTCGTCTCTTATGACAGGCCGTCCGGCCGCAGGAAATTGTATTCTTTCTACGTTCCTGTACGGATAGAGGACTCCTTAAAGGTCTCGTGCCTTTCTTGGGTTCTCACGAGAACGTGGAGCGTCTTTAGGTGATAGTTGGACACTTACCTTTACTTCGAATAGCAATAATTTTAGGTAAGAAAAGCAAACATAAAGTGGAGGTTGTTGTGATCAATATCAAGCTTGTTATGGTGATGTAGGCCAATGTGGCCCTCTCCGATATTATTGTGCCAATCACCACCACACTCGCGCTGGTGATCACCACAGAATACACGCTGATACCTGCAATAAACAATTCATTTTTAAAGCAATGATAAGATTTCGGCTTAATCGGTGTGTCATCACGCTCTCAGTATCTCGGCATGAAACAGCCTTGCAACTTGTTTCTGATATTTATATTTGTAGGTTTGTACCTTGGAAGATATTGAAATAGACCATATCCAAGACGAAAATTTAGGATACAGTTCGTACGATACGTTCGTTACTAGATTTCTCCATCAATTGCGGACCGATTTTCAAAATTTTTCTTTTCATCGAAAGATTATACTCCCGAATTGATCTTATTGTCAACATGTCAGCAGAAACTCACGAAACTTGTTAAACAAATTTTTGGTAACG
Organism: Dendrolimus houi; assembly: GCA_039645545.1. Classification (NCBI taxonomy): domain Eukaryota; kingdom Metazoa; phylum Arthropoda; class Insecta; order Lepidoptera; family Lasiocampidae; genus Dendrolimus; species Dendrolimus houi. Next base: position 20,616,000 of record CM077128.1, on the reverse strand, counting down.
CGATAACTCTGTCAGTTGTAAACCGATTTTCAAAATGTTTTCTTTACTCGTAAGTGTATACTACTGAGGTAGTGCCATGGTCATCAAGTCAGGATCTGATAAGTGGATCGAATCCCAGGGATATCGAGCATAACCCTTATTAAAGAAGGCCGTGCGCCTAAATTCTTGGAAAAAAGCATGTATGCGCGTGTATGTATTATATTTTCTACATGCGCTTAATTTTTTATATCCATGTTATGCGATTTGTTCGTTAATTGTGGACCGATTTTCAAATTGTTTTTTTTAACTTGCGAGATGGTCCCATAGTCATCAAGTCAGGATCTGATTTGTGGATTGCAAGAAAATCTAGAGCATCGCTTGTTGAAGGGCATAGCATCTCACCAAAGAGTGAGATGGCAAATTTGTATACGCGTGCCAGTTGTACCATTTCTACAGGTGCTTAATATATTATTTTTTAAAGCTATTGAAGTATTTGCTCAACTAAAAAGCATTTTTTTAACAAAAACAATACCGACTTCACACTAAAAACCAAAAAATAAATATTTAACCGACTTCTTTCTACAACATCTAGAAGTTGTGAATTTGTTGTTGTTCTTTTATATTTTACTTGATACCGCCTTCAAGGTGTTGTACAAAGACGTCGGTTAAGTATTAATTTTTTTTTAGTGTGAAGTCCGTTTTGTTTTCGTTAAAAAAAAGTGTGTGTCACGGGACGCCCGACAGAAGTGATAACTTAAACTATTTAATATTGAAATTGTTAACTGTTTTTTTAATTTTTTTTTTATTGCAGGAATTCAGCAGTCAGACGGCCCACTTAATGGAAAGTGGTTACCGTCACCTATAGACATTTGCAACACCAAAGGTGCTACAAGGTGGACATACCACCTATACCAACAAAAGTGCTTCGAGTCCCGTATGAATAGGTACCTTCTAGGTAAGCGTGCTCGATCTTATACCACATCTCAGCTCAAAATCGAGCGAGATAATGGTCAAATGCGAACTTATACAGTAATAAAAAAAAAAGATCCTCGGCTCTTATCTTTTCAACAATATTTTTAATGATGATATGATTATGATATATGATTCTAAAACTTTTTCTAAATAGATTATACCTATATATTTGGAGTCATTGAGAGCAGATATCTTCACGTTTCTAGTCTCCCAAGCCATGTAAACTCCAACTATTAGAAGCAATCCCTTGTAGGCATACAGGGCGCACAACCATCCGGCAGTGTTTTGAGACTTGCAGATTTCTATCTGAAACGAAATGTGAACGGGTTATCAGACTTTAATTATTTACGCACGCATGCACGCACGCACGCACGCACGCGCACGCACACACACGTGTTGCCAGTTTTAAATCGGAGCAGAAGGTAAAACAAATCGGGATTTTGAGTTGTACATCAAAACAATATATATATTTTTTAAATTAATGTTTAGTTACATCGACTTCTGATAATCTAATTCCTAATTTTGTAATAATAATGGTTTTTAAAAAATTTCTTGATTTATCGGGACATTTAGTGTCCCGATCAGGTGCAGATCGGGATGCGTACACACACCCCTGAAAATCGGAATGCCCCGCGCACTTTGAGACACCGGGCAACGCTAGTTACTTGTTACACTAGTCATTCCTTAGAAGTTTTCTTCCATGCCTGTGATATATATACAGACAGACTGACGAACATGACAAAATCATAAGTTCCTTTAAATGATGTGGTTACGGAACTTTACAATAGAAATGATACGATACCTGAGGTTGATAAATAACACTACGATCTGTAGCGCTAATTTCGATCGTTAAGTTCTTGAGATGTCGCTCCATTGGGTCCATCATCGCCCAAAGAGTCACGATCATACCATCAATCACGAGAAGAGCACAGACTAAGGATATCAGAGGAGTATCCTGGAGAAGTTTCGTTTTGCATACTCCACTACGATTGCTGTAAATGATAATTCACCTGAATGGATTTGGTTATCTCGCTCGTACGTTACCACATTATTGAAGATAGGGCAACTCTGTATTACCATAATGACGTTAAATATTGACAGATAACGCATGTATATACACTAAGGGAAGGTATTCATATACGTGACCCATTTTTATTACATTTTTATCCCCCCCTCGGTGACCACCCGTAGTATATGCCAAGACCCCCCTCCCCTCTAGTTTTAACGTAGTAATTAATAAATATGGTTTTAAATTAATCTGTGCCGACAGAAAGTTGAAAATAAAAACATTTGGCTCATATTTGTATATATTATTAGTATCAGCACAAACTCTCGTCGACTCGCTTGACAACTGCACTACAAACGCTTTTTTTTTAGTTTTCAATCAGCTGACGTCCCGCCATATATACATCAGTGTTGCCACCTATGACTTTAAAAAGCGCTAAGCGCTGCGCGCCATATTTAAATTTCGATAATCGAAAAAGCATTACATTTCCCTAGAGGGTATTGACTACGTGACGAAAACTTAAGACCCCCTGTGACCAAGCGCGGTATTTTGAAGGCCCCCTCTGCCCCCTCAGAACGGGTCACGTAATATGGGTATGTTCCTCAATGGTCTTATTTTTTAAACTATAGATATACATATAAGACGCATTTGGTCACAGTCAATAACAATAACCTTTCTTTTTATATAAGGGCCCTTCAGACCCCTCTTCATCCCTAACATAGTCAGGGCCTTTTTACTGCTATTTTAATATCAGGTGTTATTTTCCAATAACAATAACATTATCCCAGATGGAGCCTGACCATTACACAAATCTCAATAATAAAATTGTTGAAGGTAATGACATTTCTTTGTGCTGTGTTATAAGATTTCTTGGAAACACTTGCTAGGTTTTCAAAATGGACAGGTAAGTTCATGATAACACCCTTTTTAAAATTACTTACCTTATAAATATTCGATGAACTCGATACGTCTTGGCGAACATTGAGCCGAAAGCTAATGAGAAACCAGCGGAAAGTATGTACACTCTGCCCTGGAAGAAATTGTATGACCTCAGGTATAGTATGCCTAAGATATAGACAGTTGTACCATATGTCTATAATAAAAGATAAATAGATAGAAAACAAACACACAGAAAATAAATAATTACTGTATATTTAGGTAGAACTGGTATTAGGGTTGAGCGCGATTAGGTTACTGCCCTAGCGCGCCACATAAAGGGGAGTAGAATCTCTTTCCTATTATAACCAGATATTTATAATCAGTCACACAGGATTTTTCCTTTTACTGACACCAGGCTCTCACCATTTCAGCTTATAATAAAAATAGTTACTAATTTAATTTTTATTAGTGTGAGAGACAATAAAGAATTATTATTATTATATTGTATGTCATCGAAGACCATGGGCCATAAAAATGGCCCAGACTTTTGCAGGGCTTGCGTGGGGCCATGGGAAGGCCAACACGTAGAGCACGATTAACCCTGTCTATGCCATTTAATAATACACCCAAGGACACGCCCTGCTCTATGTAGGACTATTGTTGGAAATGAGAACAAAAGGTACCGAGTTATTGGCATGAAGATGTTAGTGGAACTAGGGATCTGAGACTATGGTGTCTGTCGGTTGTAATGTTCAGGGAACATGGAAAAATGGGAAGATGGTGACTCGCCATTCACTCGCCCTCCATGGGCCCGAAAAAATGCCGTAAAAGATTCGCGAGGGGCAACATGGGTGTGAGTGGCTAAGAGGCGTGAAGAGGTGGGCTGCAGTTTTACCGAGGTTAGGCATGATGGCTATATGGCTCTACCGCGACAAAAAGTAAAAACATTTTAAGAGTAATATAATATGTTGACGGATGTAGGCTAAAGGAATTGTACTTATATTAATAAAAGTTATTTAATTTAGTTATACAATTAAACTAAATAAATCTATATATGCAAATTAAAATTAAACTATAAAACCAGAGTGCCAGACCGTTGTCAGTTGGAAAAGTGCCCAAAAGACTGGCTACATTACCTCGCTGTATGGCAACGCTAATGCGTTGTTTTAAGTTTTATTTGTAAAATATAAACAATAGCAGAAATTTAACTTACAGTACACATAGCAGAGAAGGGAACGTATGAAGGTAAAGTAGCATTATCGACCCCTAATAACGCCACAGCCGTGTAAACCAGCACGCACCCAATCAGCGTCATATTGTTCAGACGAGGTGATGATAATTTTATGGACCTAAGAATCCAATCATTGCATGTTATTAAAATGTAAAACGACGTAAATGTATCATTGAAGTAAGTAGTGTTAGTCAAATGGTCAAAGAACTTGCGATTGTTCCAATAACGTGATATTTGTGCTATGTCTTACACATGTATATCTAGAACCGTGTCCATTTCAATAAGCAATTCTCTAAAAGTGCCCGTTTTAGAGCCCTAGGTGTTATTAAAATGACGTGGTTTCGAATCCTGACCGAAAAGCATGCATCCTTTTTACAACTGCCACGTGACGATGATGAAAGAAAACATCGTGATGAAATCTGCAAGAAATAGCCAATGTGTCAAACCCGCCAGTCCCTATGCATGACGGGTATACTGTTTGGTATTCTTAGTATCCAGGAAGTAGGAGGCCTACAATTACTGTTTAATTCCATAAAAATTTCATTAAAATCCACAGCCGTTTCGGAGTCTCATCGAAACGAACTTTCGTATAGAATGACAGACAAATATTTTAGAAAGTTTATTTACTAAGCATCGTAAAATATAATAGAAAGTTGTCATTTATTTTGAATTCCCATGCAAAGATTTTTAATTTCTTTGTTGGTAAATATAATAATCTATTAAAATTAACAACTACTGGAATTAACAATGACAAATCTATGATATGTTAATAATACCATTTTATTTGCAAAGAATAATGCAATTCATTTTAATTACTTGTATTACCAGTATGATTATAATACCAGAATAACTGATAATAGGGCCTTAAGAAAACAGTTTCTCATTTACCTTCACAAACAAAATATCCACTTGAGCTAACATATCATGGTTGCAATAGACTTACTGTTACTCAAGCTGATATTACACGGTACATTTTTGTCTTGAAATCTACAAGAATCAATCAAAGTGATCTATGCAAAGACAAAATTGAGTCATTCAATATCATTGTGTCTTTTCAGTTCTGCACCTTTCAACCAAATTGATTTAATTTAGCTGACCCATCTTACATCAGCATTAGTAATTTAGTATTATATTATGCTAATAATTGTTCTACTTACAATTACATTATTAACATACCTTCGTTTGCTGTAAAGCAGATTGAAGACTAAAAATGCAAGTGCTAAAGCTACTCCTCCAGCCGCCATAGCCGCAACAGCCAGTCTTGCAGGAGGCCACACAGAATCTATTCTTAATACCAAAACTCTTCTCGCAGCGGGAATTCCGCCGGCCCATTGTGGTTTCGCACAATCTGTACATTTCATTTCTCTTCCATGTGTGTATAACGCCACAGTTTTTGGACGACCTCCTTGTATTTGATAAAATGCAGACGTACCTATCCTATCGGCTCCATTGAATGATACTGGTCCCTGAAAATTTTAATGTGTTGCAAATGTTATAAGCTTAGTAATGTAGTAAACAACTATTTTTAGTGATTGCATAATTTCCAATTTTATTATGATTGTGTGGAAAAGATCGCTTCTAAGCATCTTTCACGAGCAAGAGTTGCGTATCATTGAGATGAATATACTAAGATGTAAATACAGAGTCAAGCGGAAGAAACGGATTAAAAGTCCCAAAAGCGCTACAGCCTTCAAGTCCGTGACGTGACAGACAAATTGTAAATTGCTCACCAACGCTGGAATGGCCAAGTCTAACCAAAACTAGTTATTTATTACAGAAATTACAGCTACACTGCACCCGACAGCTGTACCTAGTACGAGTATGTCTGAACAACAACGACTTGACCTCGTGGTTGCTGATATGCGTGCCAATAATTTCACGATAAGAGATTCCTAAGACCACATCAAGAAAAATAAGAAAATATATATCATGCTTCATAAGGATACATCGAATGCTCTAGGATGAAATAACATAAGTAAAATACTTGTGCAGATAAAATCATATACTTACCGAAACTCCCAAGAAGCTTAAATTGGCCATTTGATTTAAAAACTCCTCAGCCATGTCCTTCCTGTCATAATCGAAGAGTCCCAAACCAAATTTATGTCTACCGTACACTGTATTGCTTATCATCGAGTCTGCATTTCGCCACATTTGTTCGGCTTTGCTCAATGCCAGGGCTATGGTCCATACAGCATCGTATGTTTGGGGTGCGTATGGAGACATCTGGACACCCGCAGCTTCCATTTCCCGATAGAACATTTCGTTCGTCTAGAAAGTAGATTGATCTGGTATTAGCGATTTCATTTTCGGATTGTTTTTGAGTTTTAAAACACGAAATATAAATTGAAAAATTTCATTAAGCCCATATTAAACGGTTCATTTCTGTCCTCCAATTTGGATGAATCAACCAAAATGATCTATATAAATATAAATTTAAATAATTCAATATCAATAAATACGGTCCGCAACTGAATTGGTTCAATTTTGTTGATCCGTCTAATATCAAAATTATTGCTTTATATGGCCTGTGCCGTATAAAGCCGTACTAGCCGTACACAGATGCAATATGCCTGCCTGGCAAGCTTCGACGCAATTTCTTAGAAATCGTAACCCGGACACCTGGCTAATGACTGCCATAAAAGATTACAATACACAACGGGCTGTTTTTCTAATCACAAAGTAAACAAAAGAAGTCCAAATGCGGAAAGGCAATAAAGTGTGCTTTTATGGTATGCAGGTATGAATCTACTTTTGTCGGCACTAGGTCGTAACAATATTACAAATGCGAAAGTAACCTTGTATGTCTGTTACGCTTTACACGAAAAAACTAGGAGATCGTTTTTGCTGTAGGTAATATCATACTTTTTTTCGGGTAATGGAATAATGGAATGGCCGAAATTTTCTGAAGGTGAACAGCAGCTATATAAAAATTTAATGCAATCTAAACATTGTGAATGCTTGCTCTTATAAACTAGGCTTATTTATTTACTAGCGCAATTCCTACTACTGGATAAGTTAGCTTTTTAATATTATTACATTTTTTGTCAAATCTAAATTAATCTTTTAGATCATAATGTTAAAAAAGAGGTAGGTATGTAGGTTACATTTACGTAATTTACAACACATTCCATTAGTGTGAATTTTCATTATGTATTATGTCTCTGTTGCATCTGAGATAATGTTAGTGTAATTGACAGTATCAGGCAGATGTAGCTAAGGTTTTAATGCGTTATTTGTGATGCGACATTGTTATTGATTTTTAATGACGTTAATCTTTGACAAATAATGACGTTATTTTTAACGCTATAAACTAAACGCATTTGGCCATAGTCAGTAACAATGATCCCAAACGGAGCAGGCAGATTAAATTAATACTCTATACTCTCCACTGTTTAAGTTACGTCTAAGACAATAATACTCATGCCTTGAAGCCATGAATAAAACCTATCTCTACTACTACTTTATATCTACTCTTCAAATAATCAGCTAAAGTACTACACACATACATATTTTATGAACACAATAGAGAAATACACTTTTGATCTATTGTCATGACGTGACCTGTATATGCCACAATTTCGAGATATGTGAAAAGTATTTCTACCAAAAAAAATTCGTGGCAAATATTTGAGGATAGAATGTTGCGTGCGATTAAAATACTTTTGATACACGACGATACAACCTTTATTCTAGCTATTTTAATAATAATGTTTAGTTATACTAAGGCTCCCGCCTCCGTGCTTGCCTCAACCAGCCGGCATGGAGTGGAGATCGCTAGAGCTAAGACTCAAGCTCCAGGAGTGGAAGTGATAAATGGAATCACGTCAGAAGTAGCTTCGGTGAACCTGCAGCCCCCTAAGCCACTTACACCCATATTGCCACTGTCTTCGGTGGCATTTTTTGGGGCCCATGCAGGGAGTGGCGAGTCACCGTCTGCCCATTTTTCCATGTTCCCCGAACATTGCGACGGGCAAACGCCATAGTCTCCATATTCCCAGACCCCTAGTACCACTAGCAGTTCACCCGGTTACTTTTTGTACTCATTTCCCATAATAGTCCTACACTGGCAGGGGCTTGTCCTTGGGTGCATTATTACATGGTGTAGACAGGGATAATCGCCGGTCAGTGTCAGGCCACATTTAGATTAAATTTCTCAAGGGGCCTCTACGTGTTGGCCTGCCCATGGCCCCATGCCAGCCCTCTAAAAGTCCGGGCCATTTTTATGCCCCGTGGTCTTTAAAGACATACATTATATTTAGGTCTACAATGTCTTTTCCTTTTATTCCTCCTATTTACATACCCGCATCACCTTAGTTTTCTATATGTTGGTATAGGCTTTGAACCTAGTAAAAAGCTTGCCTCCTACTTCTAATCTTTGAACCATTGGGATTCGGTGAAAAATTTTAAATGGAGTTTTGTATTGTTTTATGTTTGACGTGTATTATTATTATTCTTGTAGCGTTCTTCTGCAATTTATATAATTGTATTTTTATAACATACCCTCAAGGAGATTCTGGGGCCGAAATATAATCCCAGGAACGTGCACGTATGCCTTTCTCCATGGAATCCAGTGAGATATGGACCGTCGTAAACCCGTTTATTGTCTTTTTATTGTGTACACGAAAATATTTAGTATTATTTTTAGACTGGCAAGGTAGCTTTAGCGCACGTATAATATGACAAATATGTACCTACTGTTTATTTGTACACTTTCACTAAGCTTTGTTTTGACTAATGTACCACACGAAACACAACTACATATTAGAATAGAATAGATAACACTTTACTGCTCACCAAATATACAATTACAAAAATGTACGATTACAATATTATCATAGTAGAAACAATAGCCTCATCGCTTAAAGCGATCTCTTCCAGGCATAATCAATCTGGCGATGTAGGTGGTGCAGATTATTAGGTAAAACTTGAACAGACATACTTAAACTAAATTTATCAATTAAATACACATACTCATATTAATTTATAAATTAAATAAATGCATACATATTATGTTTGATATTTTTTTATTCCATAGTTACACATGTGGTGGCCACATATAATGCGAATAAATGTACCTACTGATTTCAAAATATAATCTTTCAGATTACTTATTGAAAGTCATTAATCTACTACAGCTTCCAAAGGAATTTTAGTTACTGTTAAAGAAGAAGAAGAGGTGCAACAAACGCCCCATTCGCGACATTCTGTGAGAGGGTGGTATCATACTGATAGCCGGTTCTGAGAGTTATAATCAAGGACATGATTCCATCGTGGCGCTATCACGTTATAATTTCTTTTACTTACCAATCCAGAAAAAGAAGTAACATCTCCAACAATCCCTCGATGTGCCGTTACAGTGACCAGTCCTTCCAGAGCTCTGGCCAGGTGCGCCTTGGAGCACGGCGCGGCTCCTCTGATGATTGGCGGCATCCCGGCTACCAGCCAAGCGTACTCCGCCCCAAACATGCCAAGCTTGAACGCCTACGGTCTCGCGTAAAATGCATACTTTAGTATATATAGTAGTGATATCAAGAAATGTACCACTGATGAGCTTAAGCTTCTTCATTATGCCTCTGCTACATCTGCGCCGTGACTAAAGCAATAATAAAGACATTACGCAGATGTAGCCAAAGTGTTAATGCGTTATTTGAGATTCGAAATTGTTCATGACAGTAAAAACTAACCGACAACTCAGGTGCTGGAGCTGAACTTCATTAATGTCGCTTATCGTTACTGCATTACTTTTTAAGGCTATAAATAAAACAGAAATGAGGATATCCGCGAGAGAATCAAGGTTACCGACATAGCTCGTTAAATTAGCAAGCTGAAGTGGCAGTGGGCCGGCAACGTTTGTCGTAGGACTGATGGCCGATGGAGTAGACGGTTCCAGGAGTGAAGACCGCGTATTGGGCAAACTTAGTGCAGGACGTCCTTCAGCCCGATGGGGCGACGATGAGCGCAAGGTCGTCGGTGAGGGCTGAATGAGAGAACAGAGGAGGACCCAACTAGGTGGCGCAAACTTGGGGGATAAATAAGACGCATTTATTAACGCAGTAGGAGCAGGACATTATAGCATTGTAGGCCATGGCCTGAATCAGGATTTGAACGCAGGTCATTTGAATAAAATGCGAAATGCTTCGTCGTTTGGTATTCATAGGTTATTGACAAGTTTTTCACACGTCATGCCGCTTTGCTAACCAGTGACCCTCGCGTCGCATGGTCAACGAGTCGCCGAGTAGCCTATCAGTGAATCACTTGCAGGCAACTCGTAATCTACTCGAAACTTGTATATCGGCAACTCAACTTGAAACTTTTGTATCGAATCAAAGCCAAACGAGTAGCGGGTTGTCAATGAATGGTTGGAGTTCCACTGGAGAACACTTATTGAAGGTCATACATACATATAAGTTAAATTTTAGTTTTACTTCCTACTCTGTACAGCGGTTCGCAATGTGTTATTCCTGTTAAGGAGAAGAAGCGCCAAGAAACTCCCCAGCAACACGTCCAACTAAAAATTGTTTTTCTTATTTCTTATTATTTATCTAGCTCAAACCCTTTTTTTAAATAAATTTTATACAGATATATGTAGCAAACAGTGCATACGCAGTAAGACAGACACAGTAAGAGGAAAGAAGAATATTATTATTATTTTAATAATGACATAACGTACTAAAATTTTATACTGCAACATATCTCCATAAAATCCTTATAGGCTTGGCAAGATAAAAACCTTATACAAAAGATAGTATAAGAGGCTGGAGCGAGTTGCTATGTAAATAAAGTTTTGTCATTTAAGTATTCTCCAATAGTGTAGTATCCCTTTTTAAGCAAGATACTTTTTAATTTGATTTTAAATTTAATGAAAAGCAGTTTTAACATTTCACTCGGAATCTTATTGAAGAATCGTATACCAACCCCCAAGAAAGAGGACAATGCTTTTTGCAATCTAAAATATGGCAATATATGGCAGTCTATTACTATGCCTGGTGTTGAAATTGTAAATATCCTTATATTAATATTTTCTTAAGTTTTCGCGACTTGTATACATAATAAAACTACGTTTTAATGGTTTTAAGCGCGGTAATTTATTTGATTTTTTGTTATTCCGACGTTTCGGCCACTTTTCAGTGGCCGTGATCACAGATGACAAAGATGTCAAGTGTCAATGAGTATTGTTAAAGTTTTATTTAAACTTGTTCATTTTAATTATTTAGTTTTAATTTTGTTTATGGTTATTATTTACTCTATGGGAGCCTAATCTAATTTACCACTGTTTCCCAACATTTTATGGCTTTAAGAGAAGAAACGACGCAAGAAACTCTTCAGCAAACATGCCCAGCTCTAATAATTTTATATAATAATAAAATGGGTAGAAGGAAAATAAAAGAAATTATCAGTCAAGTTGGTTTGTGATCATGGCCACTGAAAAGTGGCCGAAACGTCGGAATAAGAAAAATCAAATAAATTACCGCGCTTAAAACCGTTCAAACATAGTTTTATTATATCCTTATATTGTTTATTATTAGTTGATACGTAAGCGCACATCCATACATGTCCATATAATGTATACTAACAGAACGAGCCGAGGCGGCGCTAGTCATGTGCCGGGTGGCTCTAAGGAGTTATGACCTTAAATCACCAAGAGAGCCTTCTTAAATAAATATACTAACCTTCTAAGTTCAGAATGTTACAAGTAGTTCACTGTTTCAATAATCCCAACTGAACTTCTAACTTAAATAACTCACTCTATAAATAGGGCAGTTAAGCGACCGTTTCTCAAACTTGCAATCCAAACTTGAAATCAACTCACCTCGCAGAATATCTTTGGGATCATTTCTTGGGAGAAACTGCCGATTATGATGCGGGTGTCCAACTCCTGTAAGAAGTTGATCAAAAACTTTTTTGATTCGCGAAGTAAAAAGGTATCGTCGCGTACATAATCCGATAATTCGGATTAGAGTTCCGAATATTAGGTAATAATATGAAAGTGTAGTTAGTAAAATTTGAGTTTATTGGTACAGTATAACAAAATCAAATCTCGCCGAACGAATAACTCAATCCTAGAAGAACTCGAGATCATCAGAAGTCATCAGCAGTATGTCAACAACGGATAATAAAGTACTTTGGCGACATAGTCCACAAAAACGCAGACAATACGAGTATTAGGAAACTTGTGGTCACTCTCACTGTGATAATTAAAGTCAAGAGACCTCGCGTTAGATCCCCAAATAGGTGTATTGACCAGATTGTTGACTAGCTGAACATGTCAATTAAATACTCTCCATCGTGTTCATAACTGTTTTCGGTGGAGGAGAGCAATTATCCACTGCCATCAAATTCACGATTCTCAGCAGTGAGGGAACGACAGAAATAAAAATAAAAATCAGATAATTTGTCGCACCATCATCATTTCCATTTAGTTAAAATAATGAAATACTGAGTATTTTTCATATTTTGGAATATTCAACATTTGTTCGACTTCCAATGACACAGTCACTTATTTGTTGCTGTGTCATTGGAGTTGTGTCTTACGTTATAATACGATAAAGAAGAACATTTCGTGTTAATGTGACACGAAAATCATTTAATTTATTTATTCCTTTAGATATATAAGTCTTTTGTACGTCTATATGTCATTGAACTACTGCTATGCAGTATAATTCTCAAGGCTGTGAAATATAAACAAACATCCAAATGAAGTTACTTCTACATCTATATTTATATTCTATCTTAGTATAACGTCACAAAAGCTTTTATAATCAGTTTTCAAAGGAGAAAAGTTTTAACATTGAAAATGATAAGGGCTATCTAAATAAACTAATTTAATTTGGTTGAATTTCGTAGTTTTTAAAGTTTTGAATTGTTTGGGAATAACAGAGCTGAATAGCTTTTTTCGCCGAAATAAATCAGAATATAAACATAAGGATATGACAATAGATATAATTAATATTAGGAAAACATTAGTTAGTCTTTATTTATTTTAACTACGAAGTCAAAGAAATATTTATTGATTTATATTATGGTACTTGGGGAACGTGGAAATGCGGCCAGCATTTTGGGAACGCCCTCCTCCGACAGCGATCTGTATTCCATTTATATTTGGAAATATGTTTATAGTAGTTTTTTCATTTTTAGGTTATATTGCTTTAATTGGAATACATTTTTAACCGACTAAAAAAAGGAGGAGGTTCTTAATTCACCGATGTTTTTTTTGTATGTTCGTTACTCGATTTCTCCGTCAATTGTGGACCAATTTTCATTTTTTTTCTTTTAATCGAAAGGTTATACTCCCGAATTGGTCCCATCGTCACCATATCAGGATGTGATGAGTCGACTCCAAGGAATTAAAGAAACTCACGAAAAATGTAAGCAGACTACTTTGTAACACGATATCTGCGTCAATTGTAAACCAATTTTCAAATTGTTGCCTTTACCCGTAAGTGTATACTTCCGAGGTAGTCCTATGGTCACCAAGTCAGAATCTGATGAGTGTATCGCAAGGAAATCGAGAGCAACCTTCGTTTAAGAGCATATACAGCGAAGAGTGAGATGGCAAATTTGTATATGCGTCTCAGTTGTACAATTTCTACAGGTACTTAATATATTATTTCTAAAGCTATTGAAATATTTGCGCAAATAAAAAGAAAACGACTTCACACTAAAAACCAAAAGACAAATATTTAACCGACTTCTTTCTACAACATCTAGAAGTGAGTGTCAAGTAAAACATAAAAATTACTATATTTTTTAAATTTAAGAATTTTTTAAATTCTTTTAGGTTTTACTTGGCACCGATTTCTAGATATTGTAGAAAGAAGTCTGTAAAATATTAATTTTTGGTTTTTAGGGAGAATGCGGTTTTGTTTTTGTTAAAATGAAAATATTTGATAATTAAATTAATAAAACGTTGAACTATTTCACGTTTAATACGTTTGAAACTTTTTTGTTAGTTATTCAAATCGGATCGCTCGCCATCGGCTGGGTGTTGTTCACCCCTACTTTCTTGAGCTGTTATTTTCTTTTCGCAAGCGTTCTCAGGAACATTTCTTTTGCGTACCTTAGAACTTGGAATAAGTTTCCAGTCGAGGTATTACTGCAGCTCTGATATATGGGTACTTAAAAAAACATGTCGTAACCTTATTTCTAGATTGACAGCACATTAGTATCAGCTTTGGTGTAAATGTCCAAAGACGACGGTAGCCACTTTCCATCAGGTGGGTACCTCAGCCCTGTATGCTGTAAGTCAGGAATAAAAAGTTAGTTTTAGTGTACTAATACCTAGAATACCTTTAATGCTTGAAGTTGTTCCTTGAAGTCTGATTCAGCGAATGTGATGGAAGCAGCGCAGGTGATGTTGGCAGACTCAAGCTGCGTTACCAGCTCGTTCACTGCTAGAGAGTAGACTTCTTCGTTCTGCGAGAAAGCTGTTACGGTGTCCCAACCAAATTGCCTGTGAGAGAATCACAATACAAAACCAAAGTTTTTGTCAATTTGTTGTTTTTAGCTATGAAATTATGTTTGAATTCTCAAATGCTAACTTAATTAACAGATAATCAACTCTTGTGTTATGCCTCTGGTACACCTGCGGCCTTAATGTTTTAATAAATAACCCCAATTGTTGCTAAGGGTGTCGCAGAGGCATTAGTTCTAAGCGTTATAACTAGATGGCGCTATCTAATAATCGAACACACTATTGTTTTTAAAATATATTTTTTTAACCTCTTGTACTTTTAGCATATTTGACATTAGTACAATAAACCAATACATCAAGTTAATAAGAGTTTTATATAGTGTTAGTGCAACTTAGGTCATCTAGGACAAAGGGCTTAATACGTTATTTGAGATATGACATTGTTAATGACGTTAAACACTAACCGATTACTCAGACACGCACGCATGCACCCACACCCACACACATACACTAATGCACGTGGTGCAGGGGCATTAGAAAAGGTTCCTTTAAGTATAAAAGCCAGATAATAAATCTTAACTAAAAACTTCCATCTGCCAAATTTTGCGTCTAATCTAAAAGCTTAAAAATTCTCACTTGCTTAGATATAGAAAATAAATATGAATATATTTGTTTCAAAATGAAATCTTACAGATGACTTATTAAAAGCCATGAGTCTACCATTGCTTCCAAAGCAATTTTAGTTACTCCGGCGCAACTCCCCAGCAACAAACATATCTTTACTTCATTGTTATTATGAATATACCTACATTATTGGTCTTTTTAAATGTAATTTGAACTAGTAATTTGATTATTGGAAGACCTTGGTAGTGATCGCATTATGCCCAATCGGTGCGGCGGTCTAGAAAACGTTTTGTCGTATAATATGCCGTCTTGCACAAACGTTGCTTTACTAATAAAACGTTACGTTTTAACGGTTTTAAGCGTGGTGATTTATTTGATTTTTATTATTCCAACGTTTCGGCCATTTTTCAGTGGCCGTGATCACGGAAGACAAAGATGTCAAGTGTCAATGAGTATTGTTAAAGTTTTATTTAGCCTACCGCCAACTTGTTCATTTTATTTATTTAATTTTAATTTTGTTTATGGTTATTATTTACTCTATGGGAGCCTAAACTAATTTATCAGCGCTTCGCAACATGTTGCTTTACTAATTTTTTAAACTTTTTGATGAAAGCTTTTGAAGGTTATCTGGAGATTTTGTTGATGAGCACATTATATTTAGCCCCACGCAACTGTTATATACTTTATGGGGCGAACACGTGGGAGTTTCTAATTTGTTTTTGTTCCTAGTATCTTTACAATGTACAGCACCTAATATGGGAAAATCCAAAATATTTTTCTTTACATATAGAACATTATTAAATATATACTGAGAAGCCACTGTTACAGTAGTGATATCTTTAAACTTATCTCGCATGCTCTCATTTTGTAAATAGCACGCTTGTGCAGGACAAAAACAGTACAGTCAAGGTGGCGAAGTCCGTCAATGGCGTAAGTTCATACACCGCTCGCTTTTTAACTTTTTTAATCGGAATTTAACGCCAACTACAATTCAAAGACAGAATTCAATAGCAGAATTTTTAGCTTCACTAAATTGTTGTCGTCGCAACTATTCAAACACGGAAATAATGAGAGGTGTATGGACTTCCCCCACTGACGGACTTCGCCATCTTGACTATATTTATGTCAGTTGCGTTTCACCATAATATAATACTATAGGACACAATGCTGTGAAAAAGTTAAAGTAAATCAAATATTGAGGCAACTCAGTATCATTTAAACGACTGTAGGTTCGAATCTTCGCTAATATCCATTACATACTAGGACCAAATGATTTTGTATTTATTACTTATCTTATTGAATATTAATATGATTTTGTCAGTATAAAAAGTTGTTGTGTTCGGCCTTTTCGCTCGAAGAGTTACAGAATTTGAATCACCCTGAGGCTGTAGGAAAACTTTTTTCATATATCTAAAATTAATTATTATATCCTATCTATATTGCTTTGACATTGTTAGACATACAAATTGTTATTAGAGTTCTTCTACTAAATTGTGAAAGTTTTTTAAAAATCTTTATTTACCTAAGGGGGTCTTTTCGAGTAGAAAATGTCACGCCTATTATTTTTGATAAAAATAAAATAATTAATCTCTAAGACTTAATTCTAAAGAAATAATTTTAAACAGCATTCTGGCCTCATCGGATAGCGGTGAGGGCAGAATACTGTACAAAAATCCTAAATTACATGTTCTAGCTCCAAATTTGTTACGTTTCTGAGGCTCAACGCGTCCACATTCTCCCAAAATCTGATGGAAATCTCTGGTTCCACATGCAGTGCAATTAAGGGCAATTTTACGCATCATGTGACCAAAGCAATTCAGTGGGACACGACTAGATCTAAGGCCTCAGTGCTGTAAAAAATTCTAAAGTTAGAATACTGTGGCGACCAAGGGTAGAACTTTCTAGCAGCGTAAGCCGGTCTCAAGACTTTTAGAAAACGGGATTTTAGAAAGATGAACGAAAGTTCTAGAATAGAAGGTTCGGGAAGGAAAAGACAGAGATAGATGGATGTTTAGAAAGGGATAGATAATAAATAAAAGAATAACGAAAAGGAGATCGAAATTATGGGTTCCAGAAGATTCTTCCGGGTATATAAGTAGGTGAGTTCAGTTTAAGACAGAGAAGCGAAGAGTGCGATACGAAAGAGTTGGAAGAGAAGTTTAATAGAAGACAGTTTATTGGTGAATACGCGCGGTAAATTCGGAGGTGAACACCGCAGCAGCAGGAGGTGGTCTACGCAATATCGGCGACGGTATTGTGAGTGAGACATCTTATCGTCAGGACAGTGCGTCGTTAGTGTGCGTGTAGCGGCAACCCTGCGGAGAAGAATCACGCACGGCTGTGTAATTTAATAAAAGCATTTGGTTAAAAGAACTGGTGTTTCCTTCCAATCCTAAGTGCGTACCGCCGCTCGCACGTAACAATACGTAGCTCTAAAAGATATATATATACTACATCATGTACCAAACAAACTATCGGCAAAATCCGATTAATATAAGATGTTTCTCATGTATAAAGTAACTGCAGCATCTTTGGTCTAAGTGTTTATCCATTTAGTTCACTGAAAGTAGAGGTTTCAGGTTCGATTCCCTTTAGGATTTTCGTTAATATACTAATTATTAATTCGTTAGTTAGTTAGTTAATTCGTTAGTTTATGAACTCTGTTCTCGGTGTCTCGGGTTTGTTCTAGTGTTGTATACTGCCTGCATATAAATGTAACTTGCCTAGTTGTCTGTCGATTTTTTATTATTCCTAGTAAACAAACCATACGGGCGCTTACCCTCAAGGACGAGAACCAGCTGTTAGTGGTGAAAAGAAAGGTTCTCCGTAAGATTATGGGCCCAACAAGGAGAGAAGATGAAAGCTGGACGGTCCGAACTAACTTTAAAATTGCAAATCTCGTGGCCGAGCCTAACATAATAGGAGAGAAAATATCTCACTATCTCCATTGGTTCGGTCACGTGAAACGGATAGGAGAGGATTGAAGCATGAAGATGGCCTATTTGAGACGATCGGATGGGCGACGTCCGGTCAGTCGCCCCAAGTACCGGCGGAGGGACAGAGTGGACGAAGACCTGTGTGAGCTTCAAGCCCATAACTGGCAAGAAACTGCACAGAACAGAAATAGGTGGCGTGTTTTTTTTCTGTACCCAAGACACATTTTGGGTCGCTGAGCCAACGGAATTACTCGTAGTTAGTATACAAACCAAATTTAAAGAATAATCTGTGTTATTGTAACAAAATCTTGCACTCGATTTTAATAAGTATTATCTACTATATAAATTTTATCATGACGCCTGTTCTTTCATAAGTAAGCATTGTCATAATTTAGATAGATAGATAACACTTTATTATACACCAATACAAACATGAACTTAAAGACTAAAATTATAACTAGTAATGTACAAAGGGCGGTCTTATCGCTAAAAAGCGATCTCTTCCAGACAACCCCAGGAATGAATTGAGATGATAATGGCGATGGTGGTATACGTAATATATAGTACGAACTACTTACATTTGAATAATAAACACATAAATAATATATATATATATATATATATATATGCAGAAATTTTACATATTACATAGATACATACTTAATATACATACCATACAAATACATATCTACAAAATATAAAATTTATTGTAATATGTGTCCACATCTTTATTATTGAGTTTGGAGCTACAAAACAAAATACATTTTATTACAAGAGTGTTTTGGAAATCAACTGTATGCGGATAAATAAATTCACAACGAAAAAAACACCGCAAAACACGTTAATTAAATATAAGAACAAAACAAAAAACAATGTACAAAATTCCATTTTCCATTTATGACGTGCCAAAGTGGCTTCGGACCGCGGGCCCATCCTCCCAAAGTCTGCGGCCGACAGTTTACTGACAGCCTCGCGGAATGACGTATTTTTTTTATTATTTGCTTTCAAAATAACGGTGAGATATATTTTTATCGCTTACTTTTTTCAAGTACGTGTTATCCATTAAAAAATCAGCTTGCGTTTTAGAGATCTATTAGAACACACGATCAAACGTTGCTGCGGTGTCTATGAGACCTAATGGGCCCCATAAAACGAGTTCGAAAAAAAAATATAAATTTTATGTTGACAACTACTTTTTGACATACACATAGAAATTAAACATTGTGACCTCTCGCACTGAAGTGATATACACGATTTCAGGAGCTGCACCGAATGAAAAGCCTCTAAGAGATTCTTAAAATCCTCCTAACTTACTTATCATCTAATTAATGGCCGATGCTATTTCATTTGCCTTACCATCGGTTGAATTATGACATTACTTGTATGGAGCTTCTGTCAAATTTTAACTTTTAATCAATAAAATAATAAAAATTAATTAAAAAAACGCCAATAGTGGTGTAAACATTTTCTAAAATTGTATAAATATATTTTTATAATGATATATATAATTCTTTAGTACGTATGTATGTCACTGAACTCCAAAACCTCACGACCAATTTTGATAAATTTTCATGTGTATTTGAGTGGGTTGATGGTTTAGATTTACAATTGGATCTGGTAGGTGGCGCGGAAATCGGCTTCTATAGTTTTATTTTTTCAAAACAGGACAACATCTGCTGGGTCCACAAGCTCTATATAGAATAGTTTTAACTTACAAACAAAGGCCAATTAAAAAAAAAAACAAAGAATATACCTTTTTTTCTAACTGTGTATTCATAATTTTCACGAGTAAACACGGGCGGTGACACGCCCGGCATACGTCGAGCGTGTCATCCTTCAGGATGTACTTCCTGTAGGAGTGGGGTGAATCCCTTGTCTACTGACACCATATCTCGATGCATACTTTCGTTAGTTCTCAGGAAGTATTCTCGTAGAATGTATACCTCATGGTTTTGTAAGTCTTTAGCATTTAGAAAGACCTGTTATTAGTATAATAAACAAGACGCATTTGGCTACAGTCATTAACAATACTAGATAGAGCAGGGACATAATTGAAAATGACTTATTAAGTTGTAATAATTCTTAATTTTACATTTTATCTAATTAGTCTCTAGTTTTATTTGATATTAACTGACACGGGCCCACTTCGTTAAGCTTTATTAATTTTTTTTATATTAATTAAATTCGGATATAGTCTATGTCACTCAGTAATAATGTAGCTTTCTACTGGTGAAAGAATCTTCAAAATCGGTTCAGTGTTTCAAGAGATTATTTCCTACAAACAAACTCACAAACTTTACCTCTTTATATTTGTATAGACAACGAATACATTTTAAATATGATGCAGTTCTGTTTCGATTACCTGATGAATGCAATCCGGGCCGGGTTGTGCGACGAATCCGGCGCGACTGTTCGACAGAATAGCGGAAACTCGGTCCTGTCACTCAGAGCCGGTGACGTCGAACCAAATGATACCTGGCGAAAAGAGCGTAATTATTAAGTAATCGTCGCTTGACTGCCTCACCCCTCCCTTCGGGCATCCCTTTTATTTTGTACAAATACAATATGCCTCGACGCAAAGGAATAACAACAAGAATTAGTTCGACACACCTGTCTAATGGCGGCCATAAAACAAGTACAATAACAATAGAATGTTTTTCTTAATTACTAATTCTAAACACAAAGTAAACAAAAGAAGTGCAAATGCTGGCAGGTTTACTTTTTGTCGGCATGTAACAACATTATCACGCTTAATTTTCGAAGAAGTAAACAAACACGATGGATTTCCACTTCATCTAATTGAATGTTGCTAGTCTTTTGATACATGCATTAGAGAAATACACCAATCACTGTAAGATTTTATGCATATCCAAACAACGATATATCCGTACAGGATCGGATAAAGAATACTAATTTCTGCGGCTAGGCAGTCTGTCATAAGACGCGACAAAACAATCAATCAGGTGGTAGGGTATTCTCCCATATAGATGGCTACCACCTGTAGTGACTTGTGTTTGGATATCTGTGGCCAGGTTCTAATCCCCCTTCGAGCCCAGCAACGCATTGACAGCACTATTGGTATTGCAAATGTTCATAGGCGATTTACCATCAGCACGTGAGCCTGTCTGTTATATTCCAACAATAAAAAAGTAAAGAAGGAACAAACAAACTATTCATGTTTTATAAGCATTGATTGAATTATATATATCATGTTAATTAAATATCCATATGTTGGTTAAAGACCTTGACAAATAGCATTATTAAGTTGTAATAATTAATTCCCATGGAACACTCAATATTGGTTTAATTATGTATGTTAATGTATTACGGGATTATTGCTTTCACCAGCATTCACTCCTGCTTAATGCTCTGATTAAATACTCTGTAGTTTGACAGGAAATTAATATAACCCGTTTGAATATAAGTTTGGATTTACTATAACAGCCCATAACTTCCCACTGCTATTCTGCAAAACTTCTATTCTACCCACTGCTATTTTGTTAACTTCCCACTGCTATTTCGATCTGCTATTCTGTATAGCTTATATTGTATCCATATGTTTTTATTTACTGTTAGCGCGTAATAACTGTAAAAATATGCATATTAGGACAGAAAAACCTAGCGGGCACGTGTCCGCTAAACCTTCTCAAGGCGCAATGGCGAGTTTAACACATTCATGATTTTGAGGTGCAGGGTTCATAACGATGTTATCTCTCTCTCTGTTACTACGTGGTAATTGTAATATATAGACATTAGGCCAGAAAACAGTCCAACTAGTGAATACTTTCCAGCCAGGATTCTAATTTATATAATTTGGAAGCCGAGTGCTTTGGCCATACCATACCTGTACAATATTCCAGTAAGGTACAATCTTGGCGATGCTCTCAGTGACTTCAGAGCACGCTGTTCCCAGCAGCATGATCATCCTGGAATCCCTTTCTGTGTAGAGAGCGTGGAAGAACCGGTCCACACCCACTCCTGGGTCGCACTGTGGATGACAGACAAAAAGAAGTTAAATACTAGTAAGACTTAACATGCTCTTTATTAACCGGCTAAATATGGCTAACAGTAAACAGTATTTACAATGAAACAGTAAAATTATAACCAAAAGGTATAGCTTTCTCTATGGCAATCTATACATATAATAAAACTGTAGAGGTCGAATTTCTGTACAATGAAAAAAAATGCTAAAAACTGAGTCAGGGGGATGTAAGAAGTGAAATAGAACTAATTTAGATATTTTTAAAATTTTTGTTCTTTGTCTGTTTGTGCCGGCTAATCTCCGAAACGACTGGACCGATTTAAATAAAATTTTGTATGGTGGTAGCTTATATCCCTGGTCAACACATAGGATACTTTTGATCTCGAAAAATTAAAGAATTCCCGTGGGATAGTTAAAAAACCCGACCACGCGGACGAAGTCGCGGGCATCAGCTAGTATGAAATATAGATTCCAGCATTGTAGGAAAACTGAACAATCAAGTTATTTTATAATAGTTCTTATACGTTCCGCGGTTGGGCACGAGCTTCTCCATTAAAGGAGGAACGGACGGTATACTTGCTGTAAAACACTTCTTTAATTATTAATTTGTTTTGGATTGTAATTATTTTAATTATTAAAAAATAGATAATAAAGAAAAATACACAGATAAAAAATAAATAGAAAAGAACATCAATGTTCCATATTCAAAACTAATATTTTGTGGCCAGTAAACTTTATTAGCCACAACAAAAACTTTTTGGTGAAGATTCCAACACCTGCCACATTTGTCCAAGGTGAATTAGGTCGGAGAAACATGTTAAAATAAATTCTGTCTTTATTTTAGAACGCACGGTAAAGAACCATACTTATACAATAATATTCGTAAATGTTTAAACAATAATGAATACGTTATTTGACTCATTTAAGGTATGACGTTATAACTTGCTATTCTCGTACAAAATCTAAGAGGCTTCAGCGTATTTTAAGATGCTAAAATGTATCTCAGTTGACTTGATGCCCCTACTGATGGATGATTTAACAAGTCACTTCAAACTTTTGGGACATAATTCTTTACAAATTGAAATTCAATACTTTTGTTTATATGATTTACTTTTATATTCCTCTATATTTAATGTCTTAACTTGTTGGTATATATTACAACTTACCTTGGTATCATTAGTGATGAGATGTAGCTTGTATCCTGGAAGGAGACCTCGTGTGTTAACGTGTTCAACGGCTAGTTTCGCTGCAGCCAGCTCAGAGATCCCGTCAGCTCGTGGTATATCCCCAACTGATAGTTCGAAGAGACCAAGGATGGAGATAATGCGGTTCGTAGTAGTTTTAGTGAGATCTAGAAAAAGAATTGAGTACTAATCAACGCAGAGGACCCGGGTTCGATTCCTGGTATGATAAGTTCCGGAAACGAATTTTCTCCGTTATTTACTATGGTTTGAGTGTCTGGGATCGGCCAGAGTAGTCCGTTGTGTATTACCTATAACACAAGCGTTAACTTGCCTAATTTGGGGATATACAATATGTGGTACCGCCATGTAAGCTTCCTTTCGACCTATTCATACTTTACTTCAACATATTTAAATTCTTCATTTAAATCTGGCGGCATGTTTCCTTTTTGCACGCATGTCAGTCGTTTTTTGTCATTTCATCAACAAAATAAATTAAATTAAATACGCTCCGCAATTGTAAATATATAACATAAAATAACTTAATAAAAATCATGTAAAATAATATAAATCGCACCGCACCGCACCGCTTTAAAATAAATAAATACACTCCATCGTATCATTGTAAAAAAAAAAAACAAACAAATATATACACATAAAAATAAAAATAATATAAACATAAACATAACTGAAGTGGAGTGAAGTGAAGTGGATTGAGCAGCAGAGGAGCAGCTACATTTTATGCCCATTAACCAGGTACATGCGTGCTCATTCTCAAATTCCCATCAAAATTGTCCCATTCTCCTTCTTTCTCATTTTGATAGAGTTTGCTTATCGCTAAACCCAGCGCCGCCGCAACAATATGTGTGTTTGTCTGCCGATTATTATTATTATTTTTATTAACAAAAACATAACCGACTTCAAAAAAGTAGTGTCGGTGCATTTTACAAATTTGTTGTTGTTTTTTATATTTGACTTGGCACCGCCTTCAAGATATAGAAAATATTTATTGTTTGCTTTTTAGTTTGACGTTGGTTCGTTTTTCTTTCGGTTTTTTGTTATTGTTAACAAAATATTTTCTACTTTTTATTTGCTTGAATAGCTGTAGAAATAATACATTAAGCGCCTATAGAAATTGTTATACTATTGGCAGACGTATATAAGTTTGCTTTTTGAAGAGTATAGGCGCTCGGCGCTCTTCAACGAGGGTTGCTCTTGATTTCACTGGGATCAGTGACAATGAGACTACCTCAGGAGTATATAGTCGAATTGAGAATCTCCTCCTTTTGGAAGTCGGCTAGAAATTGGAGACTGGTGGCTGGAGGTTTGGAACTAATTAGGAAAAAAATCTGGTAGTACAGATTAACTTTGAGAGATTAAGAGATTAAGCTCAATAGAGCCACTCGGCCTTATTCGACGCAAGTTGAAGAACAAGAGCGAATCAAGTTCCATTCGACTGAAGATAGTCAAATAACCATATTTTTTTTAATTCATATTAAATCAGTCTTGGTCTAATCCAGATTGATTCAATATTGAGCCGAGATGGTTTACAGAATGCCAAAAACGTAAAAAAATGATTCAATAACCCAATTACCAGGTACTCTGTTAGAGATTGGTACTAAGTCTGTACGTGAGACGCTCCAAACAGCGGATTGTCACCGAGTGGTTCACTCGCTGAACAAGGTGAAAGGATAAAATGCAACCCTTAAGGGGGTGAAAAAGGGGCTACCTTTTCACTACTCAAACTATAAATATTTGAATATATTGACGGACTTTGTGGTTGAGCGGGCTAAGCCTTTGCTGGCCGACCTCACTACAACGCAGTCTCCGGGTTCGTTTCCTGGCATGGTACATTTTGTAAACACTTCCCTTTATTTACTATGGTCTGGGTGCGTGGGTTCAGCCCTAGAGTGGTCCATGGTATATTACCCATAACACAAGCGTTAAAAATAAAGCAGTTAACGTATTTAATGTCATTAGCAATGTCGCATCTCAAATAATGCCTTATACTCATCGCCATATCTACCTAAATGTTTAACATTATCCCAAATAAAGCCCCACCACCACTGTTTGCTGTTTAGCCACCTAAACAACGAACGGTTTGTACCCGAAACAACTATAAATGATTTTGTATAACTGTCAAAATATGTACTGTAATAAAATAATAGCATGACTGTAAATTTCCATGTTTCAAAGAAATAAATGACTTTGACATTTAGGTTATTTTGGGATCTCGGCTGAAAAGCCTTTGAAACGTCGCGTCAGTCCAAAATGAAAAATCAAATTAAAATTACGCTTAACAGTGTTATGATTTAGTACAAATTTGATTAATTTCACTTCCATCTCTACCTTCAAAAGCAATTGATGTTCTTTGTCCAATGCCCCTGCTACACCTGGGATAGTATTAGTTTAAGTGACTATGTCACGCAGATCTCAAAATAACAGCTTTTTACTAAATGCCTATGAAAGTATATATGTATGGTACTTATATCAAAACAATGAAACTAAGAATTATTTTTTATGTCTAATTTATTTACATAGTTATCTGTACTATTTTAGACCTATTTTAGACAAAATATCATCATTTATTAGTATTTAGTTATAAAATTCTTCACAACTCTTGTCTTTATTGCGTTATTATAAGCGCTCGCCAAAGACTACTGTAAAGAGCCTATTCCGCTCTTTTGTCCACTGCGCATTTATAAGTGAGTATACTCTCTCGACATTGGCATTGTGCGCACTCATAAGAGAGTAAAATTCACATATTTGAGGAGTTCCGACAACACTTCAATATTCTTACAAGATTTAAAATATATTTTCCACTATTCGTGCGTTTTGTCAGCGATAGCACGACTCTAGGAGAAAACAGACTAACCACGTTGCAATATGCATTGAGTTGTGTGTGTGGGTCAAAGTTCAAGAGATCGAAGCGCGTAATTTGAATTTGAAAAAGGAGGACATTCGTGGATGGAGGAGGGAGGACGGGAGGACAACTTGACGAAAACGAGGACATGTCAAGCCTAGACACACTGCATATGCCGTTGATCGTCACCAATGGCGAAAAATAGTGTAAGATAAAGCAGCGGGGAAAGGTCTCTCAGAAATGAAAAATACGACGCAAGGAGGAGGATGAGTCTAATAATTGTTTAGTCTGGAACAAAACACGTAAATTACGAGACAGCCGACGGCCTCAGGCGTCATCTTTCTCCTAAGTTTGTGTGGTTAGCAGATTTATGAATGTATAATAAAACGCCTGCCCCGTTTAATGGTAGATTTACTAGGTAATAGGGTTGCCAATATTACCACTGCCTGGATTTACTTTTGTATGCTTCAAAATTGAGGCAAGCATATATTGCTGACGTAATATTAAGACAAGAGAACAACTGCTTTTCGTTATTAACTTTTGGACTACTGGGCACCCAAACTGAGATAATCCCAAGCCACGCTGGAATCATTCTCTTATCTTGCTTACAGCTTTAACAGCCGGCTCGAGCGGTGTGATACCAAGTTCTCACAGTATATTGGCGTGAAAGGGTTAGCCTTGAGTTTCTTTTTCTTTTTTCTCCTTCTTCCTGACGAATTAGACCTGTTAGGGATTTATTTGCTTTTATACTTTTTTCTTTTCTTTATTCTTTTTACTTTATTTACAACTTATATCTATTACAGTTTGCTTATCAATCTAATTACATTTTTTCTTCTCTTACATTATGTCTACTGATATTTACAATATTGTTATTACTAATTACATTTCCCTCTTTTCCTACGTAGTTATCGACTAATTTTTTATTTCTTACATTTTCCACTATTTTTCTTATTACTATGTATTTACATATTATACATTTATTTTTACTTATACTATACTTATTTATTACTTTTCTACACATGGATGGCTTCTTATATATTAATAATTTAGCCTTGAGTTAAACACGTATTCCGTACGAGTTCCGATGGCCCACTCTGTATTGTATGAGTTCAGTAGACGGCTCACCTGATGGAAAGCGGTTACCATCGACATTTGTAACATGTGCTGCAAATATGCTGCCGCTCTCTAAAGGCAGACTGGAACCTGGCCACTAATGCCGGAACACAACATCAGGTTGTTATGGTATACTCTAGACCAGGGATGGTAGCTATCCAGAAGGGCAAATGTCCTACTACGTGGCTGTGGGTTCTTTCGTCGTCTCTTAATACAGGCCGACCAGACTCAAAAAAATTTATTCTACTCGGCCTCCCACTAAAGGGGGATGACCCGCCACGCTTGTCGATGATGTTGATGTGCAGGTTGCATCACGATGTTTTCCGTCACCGTGTTTAGCACGTGGTAATTGTACCAATGTAGTTGGTACTCTATATACATAAATTAATTTTAAGGATTGCGTAACCTGCGGCAATTAGCCATAGTGCACTAAACTCAATATTTTTACAATGTATTAAGCATATATATTTCAAACATATTGATTAAAAGTTACATTAAATTAGTTTTTATAATCTGTTTTGTAATTAAGATTGTTGTTATTTATTATTTTACTTATTAAGGAGTTATCTAAATGGCGGTCGTTATATCGCTTGGGCATTATCATATTTTTGAAGATATAAAATGAGAGAATTCACTTAGGCAAATCTATATTACACAAATCTTAACAACAAAATTACGAACGTATCACAAAGAAATACATTTTGAGTCGGATAAAGTTTCATACATAAAAATAATTCACAAAACGTATGTATAATATATTAAAATTATAAACATGCCGTATCTGAACATTAAAGCAATTAAAAAAAACTAACTGGAATGCACTATATAAACGATGGAGAATACGATGCATTTTTTTTGATTTTTGTCTATTTCTCGGTTTGTCTTTTTCTTCGGGATTCACGTAAAAACCACTGGGCCGATTTCAATGTGGTTTTCGCTGACCGACAACCATTTCTTAGATTTAAACTCTGTGCTATTTTTTATCCCGGGAATCTCGCGGGAATTTTTCTGGGAGCGGTTTGAAGTCGTTCGGATGCATAAAAATTAGCTTATTCCGATAAAATTTCCACTCAAACAATGGCTTACGTTCTTTTTTTTTAATCCCGTGGGAATTTCACCTCAAGTGTGGACGAAGTCGTGAGCATATACTATATAATAATATATATACTATAACTTACTTCAATTTTAAAGGTTTTACTTATGTTTTAAACTCGTAAATACTAAAACACAATGACACTAAAATAATGAAATTACAATAAATGTTTTGATAAAATGTCATTGACATTTGTATTAGCATTGCCATGTAAAAAGCTTAAGAATAATTCGAGTGTCTATTTTCGTTAGCCAAACTCTAGAGATAGGTACAAATGGCGGCTTTATGGTAGACAGCAACATCTTCCAGATAAATCTGAATCTCTTCCAGGTAGACGGCGTAGCTCATGGAACGGTGGCTACCGTCGCCTATAGAAGTTTGCAACAGTAGAGGCGAAGGCAACGCATTGCCAGCCTTTAGGATTGAATAAAGAGAATAGGATAGAAGGGATGTTAGTGTAGACTGCGAGTGACAATTAGCACAGGGTTAATCGTTTCACACTTATATTCTGGAAGAGCGTGATATCACACCGAACGAGCTGGCCCTAAAAGCTGTAATCAAGACAGCGATCTCAGCATCTCTAACAAGTAGAAACGAATAATGACAAGAAAACTACCGTCTGTCTTAATCCCACGAGAGAAAGTATGGATATGGGATTGGAATAAAAGGATGTGATAAGGAAAACGGGATACGGAAAATGCGATAGGGAAAATGGGATAGGGAAAATGAGATAGGGAAAACGAGATAGGGAAAATGGGATAGGGACACTGGGCGAGGGAAAATGGGTTATGGGATTGGGAAAATGGGATAGGGAAAACGAGATAGAGAAAACGAGATAGGAAAAATGGGATAGGGAAAATGAGATAGGGAAACTGAGCTAGGGAAAATGAGATAGGGAAAATGAAATAGGAAATGGGATAGGGAATATGGGATAAGGAAAATGAGATAGGGAAATGGGATAGGGAAAATGGGATAGGGAAAATGGGATAGGGAAAATGAGATAGAGAAAATGAGATAGGGAAAATGGGATAGGGGAGGAGGAAGTGGGCCATTGGAACTCTCACTCATCGCAGAAAACACGTTTAATTCAAGGCTAATCGTCTCACGAATATACTCTGAGAGCATGGTATCACACCAATCGAGCCGGTCCTAAGACTTGTAATCAATAGTGATTCTAGCAAGGTTCTTCTACGTACAAAAGGTATAATGGCAAAACAGCTTCCATGTGTCATTTTCTGTTGTTTTTTGTTTTCTGCTTTGTTCTTTTCGTAGTTTTGCAATACATGGACTTCCTTTCATTTGTCTCAGTTTTTCATCTATACTAGTATTATAAAGAGGAAAGATTTGATTGTTTGTTTGTTTGCATTAAATAGGCTTCGAAACTACTGAACCGATTTGAAAAATTCTTTCACTGTTGGCAAGCTACACTATCTCCGGGTGACATAGAATATATTATATTTTCAAAAAAGTTAGGGAACCTTCCTAAAACTCCAATAATGTAACCCAAGGTGTAAAAAATTTACCTACAATCGCGTGCGCTGCGAAAATTATTGATGATAGAATAAAATAATGTACTACGACTTTGCAGAACACACCATTATTTACAAAAAGTGCCACGACAGCATACGTCTAACTATTATAGTTATGCCACAATAAGTGTTATTTTTTTAAAATTCTATTGAAATGCCGCCGCTAGAAAGGGCTCTTTATTTGTATCTTGGTATTCGTCCTTATCAAAATAAATTACTTCATATTCAAGACTGCTTCAATACCTTTATATAACTTTTTGAATTATTCAATTCGGACATTCGATTCGAAAGATATCACGAGTTTAAAAATGTAAATATTAGCAAAAAAGTTGCGTGGTCACCGCTCACTCTGCTCGGCTAGCTAGGCAGCACCTTATGCGATGTAGGCGTCACTGGAGTATGGGCCGTACGGCAGGAGAAATATTTTGAATTCACTTAGTAGGTAATAAATAAACTGAATAAAGAAGTTATTTTTAGATACCCGTGCGAAGCCGGGGCGGACTGCTATATTATTAATAATCCAAGAAATCAACACGAATAACCGAGCAATCCACAGTCCACTGTCTCGAGGAAGGTCATCCATACTGCTTTCCACTCCCTTAATGTTATGAAATAAAGTATATTTAATTTTGCCTTTTCGTAAACAGATCGAAAATATAAATTAGATTAATTATTTTATCAACATTGTCAGCCCTGTTGAGTAATTGTGTGAAGTGCTAAAGACTCGACTGATTCTCAGTTTTATAATGTTGCTAATTGAATTTGGCACTTATCTGTCAGGGTTTTAACAGACTTGAAAAAGGAGGAGGTTCTCAATTTGATTGGTATTTTTTTAAATGTATGTACACCGATTACGCTGGGATTTATGATCCGATTTACGTGATTCTTCTTTAGTTTGATGAGAAATAGTTGCCATTTGATCCCCTAAAAATTTAACATAGTTTGGCCCGGTAGTTTCCATTTTATGAACATTTTTTATGAAAAATTCCGTTCTCGTTTCTTGGGACCCATAGCTAAATACTAAAAATTAACAAATAAAAAAAACTTCGCTTAAAAAAACCGACTTCAGAAACTAAAAAGTATAAAATAACTCATTTCTAAAGCTATAATATCTTATTTTTAATATATATTATCTAAAACATTTTGAAGTCGGTGCGAAGTAAAACATAAAAAATTACTATATTTTGAAAATTACTAAGCACCGACTTTAATTAATAAGTTATTTTATACTTTTTAGATTTTGAAGTCGGTTTTTTTAAATGCATATTTTTTAATAATGTTTATTTGCTTCGTATTTTGGATTATTACTTTGTTGGTAGGTTACGTAGGGAATAAATATCCAGGTATACATCGTAAGGTTTCTTTATTTGGAGAATAGCCATAAATCCTAGTTTGACGTCATAATGTCACAATTTAATAAGTTTATTGTGGTGAAAAAATAATGTAGGTTAAAGTTTTACTATAATTTTGAGAACAAGCTTCCGTCTGGTGCCTGTTTGTAACGCAAATACTAAGTAATGAATTTAAATACTCGATTTACTAGAATGCTAGAAAAAGACTTGTTCAAATCGTTTCTCTACAAGCTGTCCAACCGTTTATTTTTAGTTTCACAGATCGATTATTATTAATCAATTCCTTGTGAATTATTATTAATCCTTAAAAATGAAATAAAGGCAAAATTACGATTTTTAAAATCTAAATAAATAACATTCTTTTTTAATAATATTAATAAAACATTTTCATTTCAAAACTTTATACAATAATAATATATACAATTAATATATATAAAATAATCTATACATATAATAAATCTGTAGAGGTCGAATTTTTGTACAATGAAAAAAAATGCTAAAAACCGAGTCAGGGGGATTTAAGAAGTCAAATAGAACTAATTTAGATTTTATTTAAATTTTATGTTTCTCTGTTTGTCTGTCTCTTTGTACCGTCTAATCTCCGAAACGACTGGACCGACTGAAATGAAATTTTGTATGGTGGTAGCTTATATCCCTGGTCAACATATAGGATACTTTTGATCCCTAAAAATTAAAGAGTTCCCGTGGGATAGTTAAAAAACCGCACCACGCGGACGAAGTCGCGGGCATCAGATAGTAATAAAATAAATACGATTATATTTAATTATCTGTACTTGTAATATTATAAACAGGAAAGATTTGTATGTTTGTAATGAATAAACTCAAAAACTACTGGACCGATTGCAAAAATTCTTTCACCATTGGAATTCTACATTAATCCTAATTAATATAGGCTATATAAAAATTAGGGATCCCACTAAAACTTCAATAATGTAATCCATCAATCTAAATAAAATACTCAGCGCTGGAATCGGGTTCTACGATTTTGATGAAATTTTATGTGTATTTGAGTGATCCCGGGGTGGTTTAGGTTCACAACTAGACCCGGTAGGTGGTCCTGGAAGGTGAGGAAGGTGTTCTAGATTTTTATTTTTTCAGGGCAGAACAATGTCTGCCGAGACTGCTAGTGATAACTATATTAGATTGTCTGTGCATTATATGACTATTACGTCGCCTGAAGCAATGAAGTATGAGAATAGTGACATTTGTATTACGTGAAATTTACTGTAAAAAATGTTCAACTCGCTTTATCAAGTTGAGAATTTTCTGTGTAGTTTGCACGCATAGGCTTAGCTTAACGGAACTTCAAAAAGAAAATAAATCGTTGGACAGAAAATAACTGTTATAAAATTCTCCCTCTCGCGAACCCTCTACACATTTATTTAATGGAACCTTACATATTACTTTAATACTAGCTTTAGAAAATAAAACTAAATTATAAATATATTAATATAAAGTATGTAACAAATCGCTGCCAGTGGGAAGCGTGCCCAGAAGGCTGGCTGCATTGCCACGCTGTATGGCAATGCTGATTCCTTGCGCGAAATACGAACCAGTCTTCTGATCACGGGTGGTATCAAAGAGTTTCTTACAAATATCTTTGAAGAAACCCTTTGACGATGGACCCCACGGACCTAAAGTTTCAACTCCAAATGGCGCATATATGTAACCCCCTCCTAGTGTTCCATACTTGCGCAGTTTGAGATCTGTTGAAGCAGCGTTGTCAACCCTTAGTCACTGGAAGTTGTGATGCCGCCAGAGTGTTAACGCATGTCGCGACCCATACAAGCGCCTTTCCTATCTTCCAAGGAATAAGTGACAGTTCGTCCGGCCTCTTGCCATCGTCGCGCACCAAGCCATTTGGCTCTAGGATGGCTGGCACGCCGACGCGGACAAGAGCTCGGTGGATGATGTCATTGAGGCTGGCATGGCGAGATCTTCGGCCAACACTGTTATATTAATAGCTTCTGCCAGCTAAGCCGCGGGCAAAAGCTATAGATGTTTCAGTCATGAAATGGACATATTATAATTCTTAGAAATGTCGAACTTGATTTTTACTTCAAAGTAGTTAATGATAAATACTCGTAACGCCATCTAACAAAGCGAAGGTGGTACTAATCTTGAGAGCAACACATTAAAATTGACGATTTTATTGTCGTTGCCATAGCGACGTATTGTTAGTGAATTGCAACGGTAGCGATAATAAAACGCGATTCAAGCGCCACCTTTTCAGCTATATTCGTTTATCAAATTCAAATGTTTTTATTCAAAATAAGTTCCACTGAAGAACACTTTTTGAAGGTCATACATATAAGTTAAAATTTAATTTTACGTCCTATTCTATGTACACCGCTTCGTAACATGTTATTGCTGTTTTTTTATAAGTTTTATATAGAAGTATATTACAGAATTACTTTTCGAAGAATTAATAGAGTTGTAGCAAACAGTGCATACTCAGTAAGATAAATACACAATAAGAGGAAAGAAAAATATTATATCGTATAGTTAATATATCGTTTATAGAGTTATCTGTTGTTACAATTAATAACAATATTGCATCACAAATAACAAATTAAACCAGTCGTTGCATCTGCATGAGACGGTCAATAACTATAACTGTTGCGGACAGATAGCAACCCCCTGACTAGCCCGTCGGAGCACAACATCTCATGCCCCGCATACTTCCGACGCCCATAGCTCGCTCAGTTAGCAGCTAGGCGTCAGACGGAACGGGGATAAAAGAAGCGGCCTTGGAGGCCGAAAATTGTTCACATTGCTCACATACATATGGCACTACTTTACTCTCTGCCATTCATCATTATCCCAGATGCAGCAGCAGGGTATGAAACAAAATAAAAACGGTGGCTATTATAACTTGACAATTTTCAAAAACTCCTCACAACTGCCGTCCCGCCTCCGTCATTTAAGTTTTTAAGTGTTCGCGTTTCGTCGTCCAGTATAATGGTGACATTTTTAATTAAATTTCTATTATGGAAAGTGCTTCTTGAACGCTTTATTGCCTTTGATATAAAGGTTTGAAGATTAAATTAATTGGGCCAATGCAAATTGTAGACACTTATAATTGAATATTTATGAAATTTTTAATTAAAACTTTAAGAAATAATTTCGGGATAATTGTATCTATTTTGAAATCTAGGCGAATTGAAATTTTGCTTAAGGTATATTTTAGATTGTACCTACAATTTCGTTAGCTAGGGACTTTAACATTTTCAGCTTTGCTACAAAAGATCAAAATTGAAGATCACAATTTTAATTAATATATTTTTTTAATCTTTTGAGTTTTGTTTATTCGCATGTCACTGGTTCTCTCCGATATTATTGAGGTTAGAATGAAAGTAGGTGAAGCGAAAGTTGTTTGTCAGGATCGTCGCAAGTGGAGATCCATAGTCTCTGCCTACCCCCATGGGTAACAGGCGTGGTATTATGAATGTATGTAGAGGAAATTTAAATGGGAATACTTCTGCGGGGAGTTTCCCAAGTCCTTATTTGAGTTATTGGAGGTTTTAGGGCTAATCGAGATTTTTTCTTTCTTTCTAGTTGGAGCACATCAGATAGGTTGACGGCCCACTTGGTGGAAAGTGGTTACCGTCGCCTATGGGCGTTTGCAACATCAGAGATGTCACCAACGCGCCGCCGGCCTCGAAGAAATTTTATGACACCCTTTTTGAAAAACTTCATATCGTAGCGCTGTGTGAAAACTCCCAAATCCCCACGTTATGCAAGAGAAACGTTCTACAGAACCGTTACGTACATGAGCGAAGCGGCTCAAGGAAGTGAGGATGAACTCCCAATCGATAGCGAGCGGTGCGATGGTAGAAAGAGGACGAAGGCACCATTCTAAACAGTTCTTCGGAACACTCCCCGTTATACAGTCGGTAGAATACGCAGAGAGAAGCAAAGTCTCTCCTAAGGCCAAGCGTATATCGACCGTCTGTGAGTATGGGATCATCAACAACGCGAACGGCTCGACGTTGAATACTGTCCAGGGGATTAAGTTAGTAGGCAGGTGCTCTTGCCCAAAGGTGAGAACAGTACTCCATATGCGGCCTCATCTGGGCTTTATAAAGCACAAGGCGTTGCCGCGGTGTGAAGTACTGCTTGGACCGGTTTAGCACACCAAGCTGATGCATGCAAGCATGTGATACATTTTAGTGATGACTATACCTAATAGAACAATATCACGGCCTCTGTGGTTGAGCGGGTTAAGCCTTTGACGGCTAACCTCACTGCAACGCCCTCTCTGAGTTCGATTCCTGGTTGGTAAATTTTCGGAAACGAATTTTCTCCGTTATTAAGTATATGGTCTGGGAGTCTGGGATCGGCCCCAGAGTAGTCCCTTGTATATTACCCATAACACAAGCGTAACTTGCTTAATTGGGGGATATACAATATGTGCGTGTACAGATACACTCTACATTAGTATAAGTTTAGTATTAAAAATAGAAAAAATAATATAAGTTATTCTTAAGGTACACTACAACATAAAAATCACTAAATTAATGTCACACACAATAATAAAATAAACAATAAGCGTGTATGAACTCTAAAAACTTTCATAGAAATTAAGTTGTAAAAAAGGGCACGGAACTCGAGTCCGTAGAGTAGTTAAAAAAAAAATATGTGTGTTTGTTTGGAGATTTATTTTTTATTGATTATTATAAGCCGTGGTAGAAAGTTTACACCACTTGGGCAATTATTATATCGTGATGAAACTTACACGTCGTGATTATACATCTGTTAAATCCACAAAGTCACTTCGAACAAGCTGGTCAGTATATTGTCTGTTCCTCTGAATATGGAGAACTGGGTCCAGTGTTGGGAGGTTTACGGTATTATTGTTATCCGTGCAGGTACGGAAAAAGAATAACAACCCACAGTCAGGTGGTAGGGTATTTGACCGTCTGGATTACCACCCCTGGCTTAGAGTATGTAATATATATTAGCATAACAACCTAGAGTTGTGTTCCGGCATTAGTGGACAGGTTCTAGTCTCCCTTTAGAGAACGGCAGCACATCGGCAGCCCCTTTGTTGTTACAAATGTCCTTAGGCGATGGTAACCGTTTTCCATTAGGCGGGTCGTCCGTCTGTCTGCTGATCTCGTGCAATAACAAAAATATATATATAACTAGCTGACCCGGCGAACTTCGTACCGCCATATTTTCTGAATTCACCAAAAAGACTAGGTGATTTTATGACGATAAAAACTGGTTCTAATTGTGAAAAATCACCAAAATCAGTCTAGGTGATTAGGAGAATTCTAGAACCCGATCTCAGCGCCACCTACCGGTTCCAATTGTGAATCTAAACCATCCAGGGACCCATTCAAATACACAAAACAAATATCATCAAAATCGGGCCAGCCGCTTAGGAGTTCACTGTCAAACACACGTACAGAAGAATTATATATATATATAGATATTTCAAACTCTATTTTAATAATAATTAGTTTCCCAATCAAAAATTTTCAAATTATTATTCTTTTCCTTTTTCTAAAACGAATCTATATTTTATTTTTACATTTCCTGTGTCATCCCAAATAAAACAAAATAAAAATATACCCTCAGAAAAAAAGGACCTAGAGGTAGGTGGTAGGAATTTTACCCGTATGGATGGCTGTTACCTCTTGGACAGAGCACGCCGCCGTCACAAGCTTGAGTTCTGTCGTCCTTAGTGACCAGGGTTCCAGTACCTCTTTTCAGGCCGGTAATACATTGCACCTTTGGTGTTGCAAATGTCCATGGTCAGCGGTAGCCCCTTTCCATCAGGTGGGCTCTCAACCTGCCTCTTATTATCCGGCAATAAAAATAAAGACAGGAACGAAGGCGATTTGCCTAATAATAATCAAAGAAAGTAAAAGGCCGTGTAACCTAAAAGGAAATACGAAAGTTTTGCGGTTACACGGAACATCCATCACAGCTAAATAGCCAGGAAGTCCGACATTGTAGAGATTGCCCGAATACAGTACTGTGAATGGCCTAGGGCTTTCTAGAGTAGAAAGGTATAGTAAAGCTTTTTGTATGGCACATTCAAATATCGTTAACTGTGGCTTTGGTTTGGATATTTTTTTATTGCACGAGTTCAGCAGACAGGCAGACGGCCCACCTGATGGAAAGTAGTTACTATCGCCTATTCATTTAACATCAAAGGTGCAAACAATGTGCTGCCGCTCTCTAAGTGACGGGGACACAACTCAAGTTTGTTATGGTGCCCTATCCTAGACCAGGGGTGGTAGCCATCCAGACGGGCAAATGCCTTACCACCTGGCAATGGGTTGTTTTGTCCCCACTTACGAAAGGCCGCTCGGTCTCAGGTAATTGTATTAATTTCAGGTTTTTTTTATTGCCTTAAGCAGGCAAACAGGCAGACGGCCCACCTGATGGAAAGTGGTTACCGTCGCCTATAGACGTTTACAATACCAGGTGTGTTGCCAACGCGTTGCCGACCTCTAAGAAATTTTATGATGCCCTTCTTAAAAACCCTATATCATAACGCAATGGTAAAACCGTGGCGGGAAGTTCACTCCAGATCATCGTTGTGCGCGGAATAAATGTTGTAGAGAACCGTTGCGTAGTTGAGCGTGGGAGCTCTAAGAAATGGGGGTGAACATCCCGTCGTTGGAGAGCTGTGCGGTTGTAGAAGTGAGGCGTTGGCACGAGATCAAAAAATTCCTCGGAACACTCCCCGTTATATAAGCGGTAGAATACGCAGAGGGACGCGAAGTCTCTCCGAAGGCTAAGCGGTTCTAAACCGCCTGTTAGTATCGTTAGTATGGGATCGTCGACGATACGAACGGCGCGACGCTGGATGGAGTCGAGGGGGTCAGTCTGGTAGGCGGGTGCCCCGGCCCATAGATGTGGGCAGTACTCCATATGTGGTCTGA
This sequence comes from Dendrolimus houi, assembly GCA_039645545.1. NCBI lineage: Eukaryota > Metazoa > Arthropoda > Insecta > Lepidoptera > Lasiocampidae > Dendrolimus > Dendrolimus houi. The sequence goes on along the minus strand of CM077128.1, from coordinate 20,577,923 downwards.
CTTGCGCTTTGTACAGTGCAAGTCGTTGGCGCGGGGTGAAGTACTGCTTGGACCGGTTTAGCACACCAAGCTTTTTCAGGTGCTGTAATAATAATAATCTCTTACTGTTTTTTTGTAAAGATGATATTATGTTTAAAGTATGTACATGAATTTTATTATGATATTGTTATATATAGATACAGAAATGTGAAAGTAAGTGTGTTTAAATATTTGTATCTTCACGCTTTTCAAAGCTTATTGTACATACTACACGTGCAGTCTGTGGGCTAAATATTCACAGACAAGCTAAACGGCTCGTCGTGTCCAATACAATACGTTCAGGGAGGTGTTGGGACTCCCCCCTACTGCAGCGCATCGAGCATGTTTGCCCTGGCGCGCACCAATGTCCGATTGCTTTCAGACAACCATTTTTTTTCTCCATTTTAGCCCAGTCGAATACGTTATGCCCGAGTCATATACTTTATTAAATAATTACTACCACATGGATGGATGTGTTAGGTTAGGATGATCTGGATAGGTAGATGAATTGGGAAATAATTATATATTTACTTACATATGTTTATGCTATATTCTATACTTGCATATATTAATGTCATATTTATATACTGATATATATCTGTTTACATACATACATGCCCGCGTTACCTTCCCCGAGCCATCACCGCCCCGGACGGCTCGCGTTTGTGCTAGTTGTGATGGCCCAAGGAAGATGATCGGTCACATACATATATGTTTTACCTATATATTACATCTACTAACATATACTTATATATTTTATTAAAGATAAAATAACAACAGCATGGATAATGGTGGCTGGGATGGAGTGATAGGTTGGTAAGGATGGTAGGATGTAATGACTCTTTATTGATTTCTTAATTACTTACATTACAGTGTTCTTATGTCTATTTCATTTAAAGTTTTATTATTTCCATATAGTTGCAAAATTTTCTTTATATTACTTTTGCCAAAATTTTTCGTGTAACCTTTTATTGCCAAATGATTATGTTAATTTTATACAAAGCAGATTTACATTCAATTTGTTATAAATAATTTAGAATTTAGAAATATTTTTGTTCATTATTTATTTGTATTGTATTTGTTCATTATTTATAAGTAGTTATGGCATATTCATTATCTATTCTTATTTCCTATTATTTATTGAGATGCAGACCACCATTAGGAAGCGACGCGCTTCCCTGGGGTGCCGGGTGCGGGCCGGCTGGCTGACCAACGCCGTCCTAGCGATGATTGCTGATAGGGTAGACTGTACCTACATAGCAGTGCCATGCATAATAGTATAATGAAAATATGTAAGTATCTGTGGTATATGTGTGAATAAATGTGAATGTGAATATGTATGTATGTGTAACTTTTTAAAATTGTATCTATTAATGTAATTCTGTATAATGTTTGACGGCCTCTGTGGTTGAGCGGGCTAAGCCGTTGCCGGCCTACCTCACTGTAACGCAGAGGTTCCGGGTTCGATTCCTGGTATAGTAAATTTCAGAAACGTATTTTCTTCCTTATTTACTATGGTCTGGGTGTCTGGGATCGGCCCCAGAGTAGTACGTTGTATATTACCCATAACACAAGCGTAACTTGCTTAATTTGGGGATATACAATATGTGTGTTTGTCTGCCGATTATTATTATTATTATTATGTATAATTTGTATAATGTAATATGGATTAGGACTATGGGGCATGTTTTCCTGAAATAAAATTATAAATAAAGTATAAAAATTACGACTAGATGATGGTATTTTAGATATGGGGGTTTGACAGGGTATGAGCATTTTACGCCTATCTGTATCCCTGAAACAGGGATACTTACCCTGGACCACGAATTAAGCTTACGCTAATAGTTAAGTTGTATGAAACGATTATCAAAAAGCTTACGGTTATATTCATGGTGAGTTAAAGTGAGTTTGTAGGCTTCTTTAAGATTCTTAAGTACAAGTAATACATATAAATGAGAAAAAATGTTTTAGATGTTTGTCTGTTCACTCGTAGTTTCTTTAAGACCTTCAGAATTAGGCGATTATCATTTAATTTTATTCTATAATATATTTTTGATAACGTAATATTTTCTAATGGGATAGTTATTACTTGAACAAAACCGCCTGGATAACTAGTGGTGAATATATAATTATAGTGCGTTCTGCGTCTAAAGTTCCGTTCTGTTGCATACTGATGCAGGATTACGAATGCAATGATACACAGTGAACCGTGTTCAACGGCTGAGTGCACAATGCGATCGACCGCGAAAATAATCTGGTATAGCCCGAAACATTGGAACATAGAAACTTTGTTATTTTCAATTGAAATAGAGCATTGTACAGCAATTTTCTCGATAAATTGAATTGAGAGAAAAATTGGGCAAGCGTTCCTTAACTAAAAAGGAAGGTTCTCAGGAAAATCTTGGGTCCAACGATAAGAGATGATAGCTGGGGGGTCCGAATCAACTTTGAAATAGAAGACCTCATGGCCGAGCCCAACATAATTTGGGTTACAAAATGTCACCGTCTTTGCTGTCTCGGTCATATAGAACGGACAGGGGTGGACCGGGGAGTGAAGAAAGCATACTTGGGGCGACCAGTCGGTGGGGTGGTTGGTCGTCCCAAGTATCGCTGGAAGGATAGAGTGGAAGCTGACCTGACCGCACTACAAACCTACAACTGTCAAGACATTGCGCAGGACAGAGGCAAACTCATTTACTCATGCAGCGACAACTTAGGTGGTATGGATACGTCTTTCGCATGGAAGAACACCGTTTACCTGAAGCAGTTTTCTTTTCGGAGTTAGCAGCAGGCAAACGGAAACAAGGTCCAACATAAGGACATGCTCCAGCGTCATCTAACTGCATGCGACATAAAACTGACAAAATGGGAGGAGCTTGCTATGGAAAGGACTTCTTGACGAAGAGAAGCGCTTAGAAGACCTGGATACCAAACGTCAAACTCGCAAAGAGCGACCCAAGCCTTCCTTATACCTATACGTACAACGCCGCTGACCAACTATATTGTGCATTATGTGGCCGGGAATTTAAAAACAAATTCGGTGTAGCCAGCCACATTAGGGCCCGCTGGCGGCGAAATAATGACATTTGAGAGGTCGCCGTGACCGAAATCGGTAAGGAGGACTATACCGCCACCTTCATCCTCAAAGCGGAGAAAGCCAAAGCCGATGAGATCAGCGATACGCATGGGGGACAAGACGGTGGTCCAACGTCTAATAGAGGGCCAATAATCCCCCTCCTAAACCATCCATCATCACTAACACACAACTAACAAGAAAACTTACACACATACTCACACCAACGCGCACAAACACCGCATTGCATTACACGCACACCTCACAAACAAATCAAGACACACAAAGAGGCTAAAAATTAATAAACCAGACACAGAAAGGAAAAACCAACACACATGGCACTGGTTAGGATAATGTATATAGGTATAGACATAAGGCACACACTGTATATGCACTTCCTCACAACACCAGCATGTAACAGATACACTCTACATTAGTATAACTTTAGTATTAAAATTAGAATAAATTAATGTAATAAGTTATTCGTAAGGTACACCACAACACAAATATCATTGAATAAATGAATCACACAATAATAAAAATAACCAATAAGCGTGTATAAATTTCATTTGCTGGCAAATAAGCTCTACGTGCAGGAACGGAGAAAGAAAACAATTTCCTGCGGCCGGGCAGCCTGTCGTAAGAGGCGACAAAACAACCCACAGTCAGGTGGTAGGGTATTTGCTCGACTGGATGGCTACCACCCCTGGTCTAGAGTATGATTATCAACCTTGATTTGTGTTCCAGCATTAGTGACCAGGTTCCAGTCTCCCTTAAGAGAGCAATAGCGCAATTGTAGTACCTTTGATATTGCAAATATCCAGAGGCGATGGTAACCGCTTTCCATCAAATGGGCTGTCTGGCTGTGGGTTGTTTTGTCACCTCTTATGGCAGGCCGCCCGGCCGCAGGAATTCATCATTCATCGTGACCTCACATATACTTCTCAAAGCTCTCATTTGGGCTGCATTTATCTTACTTTCATGCTTCTTCTGCCGTATCCAACTTTCACGGAGATATATAAAACTCGATTATATATTTATAAGTTATACTAAGATTAATAAACAACATTTAATCAATGTATAAAAACTTAAATTAAATTACACTACCAAAAAAAAAAACTTAGAAATTAAATACTATTATAAACATATTTACAAGTAAAATATGTAGTCCAGATCGCTCTCGGTGGGGAGCGTTCCCAAAATGCTGGCCGCATTCCCGCGTTGTAATACGCTAATACGTTGCCATAAATATAGGCCAACCCTTTCTTTGGTCACGCGAGACTTCTTTAAATCGCCTTGAAAGGTCTCGATTAAGTTGATGATCCTCACGTCCCCATGGCCCCAAAATCTCAACCCCGAAACCCATAAATATGTACCCGTCACCGATGGATGCATATTTGCGGCCTTTCAGGGTTTCTTGAAGTGTGGCAGCTCCTCCAGCAGTGACGGCTGTGTTTGGAAGATGGGAAGCCGCTAACGTATCGACACATGTTGCGTTCCATACTAAGGGGTGTTCCATCTTCCAAGGTACCAAACTCGAGTATACCTATATAAGTAAGATATAAAAGAAAAGTATATAATACTAAGATATAGCTATAAAACTCATATATGTAAAACTCCTTTGCATGATAATATCCATTGTTGAATCTCCAATAAGGTGCCTTTCCACGCCCGCCTCGGGTGTATCGCGCTAATTACCATACACAATAAAATTAACACAACGTTTAAGAGTTGATTGTTAATTAGCTTGCAGTATAAATGCCTTTAATGAAAGGGTGAAATACAATTTCATTGTAAGCAACTAATTAGGATTAATCCATTGTCTAAGAGAGCCGTTTAGAAAAACTGTGATAATTTAATGTTTAAGGTATTCAAGTTTTAAAACTGAAACCTGTCATAATGATTATGTCTCTATGAAAATTGAGAATTTAAATTAATTTTCGTTGAAAGTTATTTGAGGCATCAAAAATATTTTATTTATAAACATTTCACTGATTCAATGATAACTGTTTCACGGTACAGGCTGTCCGTTTATGGAACTCACTGCCACTCCACATCAGACAAGCTAAGTCCATATTGTCTTTTAAACTGATGGTTACTAAATATCTTTGGTCCTCACAAGTCTAAAACATGCTGCTGATTTTATATATAGTATGATATTATATCTTGTTTTTGTATAATACATAAAGTGTAATATTATTATTTTTTTAAATTTATTCTTGGAATGTTTCATATTATTTATGTCTTCACCGCCACTGTTGTCTTAATATTGTCCTTAGTTTAGGGGGTTGCCTGGAAGAGATCGCTTTAAGCGATAAGGTCGCCCTTTGTTCAACATTTACTGTACCTAGTTTTAAGAATGTAGTTTTAATTTTTGGTAAACAATAAAGTGTTTTCTTTCATTCATTCATTCATTTTATTCTTGTGGTTGTCTGGAAGAGATCGCTTTTTAGCGATAACACCGCCGCTTTGTACATTATTAAAATATATTTTTAGATATGTACTTGTATAACGCATCAATTATTAATTTATTTTAACACTTGTTCTTTTACATCTATCAATACGTGCATGTACTTTAAAGATAATATAATCTATAAAAGAAACCGGTGACATTTTCTTAAGTTTTTGCGACTTGTATACATAATAAAACTACGTTTTAACTGTTTTAAGCGCGGTAATTTATTTGATTTTTATTATTCCGACGTTTCGGCTACTTTTCAGTACCCGTGATCACGGAAGACAAAGATGTCAAGTGTCAATGAGTATTGTTAAAGTTTTATTTAGCCTACCGCCAACTTGTTCATTTTAATTATTTAGTTTCAATTTTGTTTATGATTGTTATTCACTCTACGGGAGCCTAATCTAATTTACCACCTCTTCGCTTCTCTTCAAGCTACAACATGTTGCGAAAAACGAAGTTTTAATACAGAAACCAGTATGATTATTCATAGAGCACCTGAAATGAATACAATTTCCTGCGGCCGGCGGCCTGACGTAAAAGGCGACAAAACTACCCACAGCCAGGTGGTACGGTATTTGTCCGCCTGGATGGCTACCACCCCTGGTCTGTAGTATGCCGCCATTAACAACCTTGAGTTGTGTTCCGGCATTAGTGGCCAGGTCTCTCCCTTTAGAGAATGGCAGCACATTGGTTGCACCTTTGGTATTACAAATGTCCATAGGCGACGGTAACCGATTTCCATCGGTGGGTCGTCTGCCGCTCTGCTGAACTCATACATTTAAAAAAAAAATTGTAACATCTCGTATCCGCATCTCAATAATTTTTAATTTAATTTATTTGAAAAAAAAAATAGTATTGTGCAGAATAAAGTATTATGAATCTTATACATAAGTAGTTTTACTTAATACAACACCAACATCAAGGTTGGTGATCAACACCAATCCAAGGGAATAAATTATAAGCAAAAATTAGTCCGCAATTACAGTCGCTTACCGAGAATGTTCCATAAAGACTGGCGGCGTTGCCATATTGTATGGCTAGGCAATTTTTGAATTTCTAACTGAAGTTAGGGCTAATAACATTATAAAACAGTAGGTATTACATATTAGTACTAGTATATTATAAATATAATATAGTAGGATATGTCCGCGACTTCGGTCACGCGTGACTTGAAATTCCCGTGGGATTCCCGGGATACAAAGTACCGCAATATTTGAAAAAATAATGTAAGCTGTGGTATCGTTTTAGTGAAAACTGTGTCGGAACAGGTAAGATAATTTTTATGCACCTGAACAATTACAAACCGCTCCCAGGAAAATTCCTGCGGGATTCCTGGGATAAAAAATATCACACATTTTATTACATAAATTTTGCTATCGATCAGTGAAAAAATCGCATAGGAATTTGATTTTTTTTCAATCTGGCCTTTTTAAATAATTCCCAGAAACATTCCCGCGGGATTCCCGAGATAAAAAGTAGCGCAGATTTTAAGCCTAAAAATTTGTTTTCGATCAATGAAAACTGCATCGAAATCGGCCCCGTAGTTTTTATGTGAATCTCGATCAAACAGACAAGAAATCTAAAAAAAATTGCATCGTATTCTCCGTCGCTTATATAGTCTACTAAAGTTTTTTTAAATAGCTTCAATGTTGTACAGACACGGCATGTTAGAATTCTATAATATTAAATAATAATATATATTTTATAATAACAGCTTATATACGTCACATAACTAGGCTCGGGCTTTCCACTATAGGGAAACAGACCCGCCACGCTTGTATGAGGCGGCTTGGCAGGTTTGACACATCGGTTATCTCGATGTGCAGGTTCCATCACGATGTTTTCATGCACTGTTGTTAACACGTTGTAATTGTAACAATATGCACTGATTAGGTCGGGACTCGAACCCGCGTCTTTTGAGACTGAGACGCGTGCACTAGCCATACGCTATCACGAGTTTACTAACGAGTACATACATTACTAAGCATAAATACTAATAATGCTTAGTAGTGTACCCTGGACGAGCTTATTACAAATTAAGTAAATGTTACGTGACTCGTGAGACTAAGTGCGCAATCCTAGGGTTGTGGCAACCCCTATTATTTATGTACGACGATCAGTACTAGCGCAATTTAACTAAAATACATTTTAGGACGCGCACTAAACTGCGAATAGAAGTGTTTTTAGACGCCTAGTTTCCTGTCCTAATTTCTTGTAAATTACTCTCGCTTCCACAGCTGCAGTGAGTTGGATAATGGGCAGCATAAGTGCTATGGTTAACATTTTGTTACGAGTTTACGGGAGTCGAATTAAATGTCGATTAAAATAAATAAATAGGCATGGCCTCCCAATAAACATACGCAACATTTTACTTCAAAAGAGTATGGCTTCAAAGAACTTGCAGCGAAATTTGAACAATAAACACAGTTTACGATGTCTTACTCGAAGGCCGGCCATAAACACAAAGAAAGGGATTAGTGATTAACAATAGATGGTTATATTTCAATACCTAAAAAATTAACGCAAACAAGTGCCAGTGAACAATTAAGACAATCATTAAAAGAATTACAGATAATTCAAATATCAAGTGTTCAAAAAAGAGTATCGGTTCGCCGAATGCCCCGCCGTAGCAATAATATCATGTTGGGTTTACATAGTACTTGCGCTGGTCACTTCCCCTCGCTTCTTTTCCGCGTTGTTGTCATAACGGTTTCAGAACCTAATTTTTTTTTAATTCGATGTAAGTAAGTTACACTGGAGAACACTCTTTGAAGGTCATACATGTAAATCAAAATTTAAATTTACTATGCACACCGTTTCGCAACGTATTATCGCTGTTTAAAGGAGAAGCGTTAAGAAACTCCCCAGCAACACGTCTAGCTAAAAAATATATTTTTATTTTTATTATTTATACTAGTGGTCACCCGTGGTCGAAATTCGACCATAATAATTAATATCAAAGACTATACTTCTATAATCACAGATTTCGCCAAGGCTACACTGTTAATTTGATTTTAACAATAAACAATAGAGTATTATTGTGTGTGTCAAATACATGGTAGTGTGTGTAATGTTTTTTTATTGATTTCATGTATTTTTATGCATATTTTTTTTAAATATTAGCATTCTGCCCTCCTTCTCTATATAAACTATAAGTGTGCGAAATTTCATACTCCTCCGTCCGCGCAATTTTCGTAAAAAGGGGTACAAAGTTTTTGCTTCACGTATACGTGAAGTCACGTAATATATTAGATACTATCTCAGGCTCTTGTTTTTTTAAGATACATATAAAAGTTGTATTACAATTACTTTTCGAAGAATGAAAGCTTATAAAATGCTTGAATTTATTCTTAGGGTTGGAAAAAACTTCAAGTTAGGCTCAACCTTAGTTTTACTTTATAATTCATATGTTAGGTCTATCTTAGAATACGCGTCCACAACTTGGAATCCACAGTATAATATTTGTATAAAAAGTATTGAGTCAATTCAAAACAAGTTTTTAAAGCACTTAAACTACAGATGCGGCCGTTTAATGCTAACACCACCAAACATTGATTCACTATCAATTCGTCGAACCCAAAGAGACCAGGTTTATTTATTTAAAATTATTAATAATTTCGTTGATTCCCCTTTTCTAACTAACAACTTACTCCTGAGATGTCCCTGATTAAGCTCACGTGATAGCTCGCTTTTTCATTGCCATATATAAAAATCAATTATACTAAAAAAACATTTTTATACCGTGCCTGCCAGCAATGCTTTATTCAATGATGTTGATCCTTTTATAGGCAATTTATTTAAGTTTAGGACTGAAATTAAAAGAAAAAATAAAATTAAATGACGTTCTGTTCATTTCGTATATTTTATTTTTATTATTATGACTTTTATTTTTAACATGTATCACGATTTATTATGACATGATAATTATGACTTAAAAATGATATAGATAAATAGACATATTGTAGTTTTTTTGTTGTTTTGTGTGTATTATACTATACATACATGTATATTGTATCAAATATATTATAATTTTCTTATAGTTGTACGAGCCAAATGCGTAACATGAACAATTTTTTTGTGGAAACTTAGTTGATATGTGTATTAATTTATGTTTTTATATTGTAAGAATTATAATTATTGTATGTTTCCCACATAAATCTAATAAAAGAATGGAGCTGTAGCAAACAAAAAAATTGTTATCGCCGTAATAATTCATACTGCGATAAATCTCCACAGATTCGCTGTTACGCAAAATATAAACTTTATACAGAAGGTAATATAAAAGACTGGAGTGCTCAGCTATGTAAATACATTTTTGTCATTTAAAGATTCTTCAGTACCTCGTAGAAGCCACGTATCGCCGTTTCTAAATAAGCATCATGTACTCAAAATGAAACTAAGGCGCAAATTGCATTTGGCTTGCCTTCTCTTTGGTGTCCTTAAGTACAAAGAGCCGCAGTACTTGTATAATAAGCTCAGCTGGGTAGCCAGAGGAGGGATAGTCAAAGGTAGACAATGCTCTCGTCAATTAGCGTGTCAGTTACATAAATTGACATGCTTTAGAGGTAGCTTCCGTTATGCTGCATCTAAGATATGGAACAATATACCACCACCTTTAAGACAATTAAATCACTCGACTATCACTTTTCGCAAGAACTTAAAAAACTACCTCTTAGATGAGCATCGGAAACTAGAAAACGTCAAAGTCAATCTATGTTATATATTATAATTTTGCCTTCCGCCTCTACAATACTATTCTGTTTATAATATGTATTATGCATTTCATATATATCATGTATAATTAATATTTATTTTATCGGTATCCCCTCAATATTTGTTTCTTATTTGCTAAGTATTAATTATTATTATGTATATATTAATCGTATGTATGTAATTTATTATTATTCACACTACACACTACAAACACGCACGCACACACACACACACACGCGCGCACACACACACACGCACACACACATATATATGTAACAGTGCAACATCCGTGCTTCCTAAGGTGCAGTTGAAAACCAATGTCAGGCACCTGCTGCCTGGCAAATGCTGAACTGCACCTATTTGGTACCATTGCGAGACTTTTTTTTTTATATATCAGTGTACTATTCATTCTGTGTCTCGTTGTGTGATGTCCAAATAAAAGTTTTTTCTTTCTTTTCTTTCTTTTTTTCTAATAGTGTAGTATCCCCTTTTAAGCTTAAGGTACTTTTCAAATTGGCTTTAAATGTAATGAAGGGCAAATCTAACACTTTATTCAATTCATTCAAGTAAAGGGTATAAATAATAATTATTAAACAAACCCGTACGCTACATTGGGGCTTGCCAAAAACAGGCGTATTTCTAATTACAGATGTATCTTTACTTGACTTGGGATGTATAATGTATCAGTGAATAGTTTATGTATTTCAGGGTTGTTTAGACGATATTACTTCGGTCCGGTTCCTATATCTTACCGACCGTTCATTTGCCTTACTATCGGTTAAAATTTGACATAAGCTAAGAGATGTAATGTCAAAATTCAACTGATGGTAGGGCAAGTGAATGAATAGTAAGACATAGGAACCGGCAATTATAGTATATAGCCTTTTAGATGTAATAAAAGGAGTGAGCACGTGCGAGTCGGATAAGCGCATGGAGGATTTTTGAAGTGAAACTTCTTTAGAATCATTGTGATTTGAAACTCGATGAAACAAAAAAGCGACACTAAAACGAGAAAAATACATAAATCTATAGGATGAGATACAAACAAAAATACATAATCTATATGCGAGAGAATGAATTAGCATACATTATGTTTAATAATTTAAACACTATACTCATACAAATAGAGTTGGAAATATTTTAAAGTTTTTCGTTAAAACTTCAAATTTCATGTTTTAAAGCTTAAATATATTATAACGATATAATATATGAAATGTGACGTCACGAAATTAAGAATCCCTGAATAATATGATTCAGGCTGCTACAAACACCAAACCTGATGGTTTATGAGACACGTCAACGCTTAGGGCACTAGATTTATATAATTATAATTATAGGCAAACAAAACATGTTGTATATTCCCAAGCTAATTAATTATAGTTACCTATGTTACGGACAATATTAACGGATATTTTTGGGGCAATTCCACACTCATAAACCACAGTAAATAACAGAAATCTCATTTACATACACATACATAACGTGACGAACCTTGCACTTGTCCTAATTGATAGGTACAGTAAACACGAAGTAGAATAATACAAAACATAATACAACGGGCGGCCTTATCGATTGAAAGTGATCTTTTCCAGATAACCTGTTGCGGCGGCGCTGGATTTATGATAAATGAACTGTGTCAATTTTACAGGAAAAGAAGTGTGGGACAATTTGGACGGGAATTTGAGAACGAGCACGCACTTACCTGATTAATGGGAATTAAATGCAGCTGCTCCTCTGCTCCTCAGTCCACTTCACTTTATTTTATATTTATAATGTTTTATTTTTATGTGTATATTTATTTTTATATATTTTATATTTGCGTTGCGGAACGGGTTGTTTATAATGGAAGAAATTAAATATGTTAGAAGAAAAGATCGTGTAGGTCGAAAGGAGGTTTATATGGCGGTACCATAACCCTTGGCAGGGATTCATAGATTTTAAAACTGTCGGTGGTGCAGTCTATAAATAATGATGATAAGTATACACAGTATATATAAGTACCAAAAACAATACATAACTATATATACACTAGCTGACCCGGCGAACTTCGTACCGCCATATTTTCTGAATACCTAAAAGACTTTGTTTCATGACATAAAAACAAAATCACCAAAATCGGTCCAGGTGATTAGGAGAATTCTAGAACCCGATCTCAGCGCCACCTACCGGTTCTAATTGTGAATCTAAACCATCCGGGAACCCACTCAAAGACACAAAACAAATATCATCAAAATCGGTCCAGCCGTTTAGGAGGAGTTGACTATCAACACACATACAGAAGAATTATATACATATTACAATATTCACACAAATTTCAAGATTCAAAATAATTCAACAATTTCAACAGTATTGAGAATTATTACACACGTAAGAAAAGTAATGCTTCTGAAGTTGATTTTTAAAACATTTCAAGAATGTTGCCTGTCTTATAATTATAAATAGCTCATGTTAGAGACGTTCCGAGACGTTAGCCTGAACAGTAAAAGAGTGATCGTTTTAAATTTCACAAATATCATGACATTATTGTAGGGCTTATCAGGACTTTCAATTTGTAACTGATTTTAGTTTATAAAATATGTTTTAAGCAATAAGACATTTATTGACAGTTTTAATTGAGGTTTTATACAAATAGAAGAACACACTAGCAGTGGCAATTGTGATTGAAGATGTTACGAGCTTAGACCATTAATAGGAAGACGGAGTCTCAGATTCTCAAAGTGAAGCTGGCTAAAGGATGCCGATCGCTACGGAGTGCGTTACTAGTACTCATAAAATAAAGAATAATTTTCAGTGGATACATTCCTATTAAGTATACAGATGCAAAACCACGTATATATAACCAAAAGTATATAGGACAAGGCTCGAAGTTTATATAACACCAATCATTGTAAATAATCTCCCAAAGGACTTGCAATCAATGTACAAAAAGTAACCACAAATCGACCAAATAAAATCTGTAAAGATTCTATATTGTTTCCCAAAGCGGACCATCAGGCTCACATGTGCAGACCTAGGACTAAATCAGAACCATATACTAGAATGATGATAACTCCACTTTTTGTTAACAAAAAAGTAAACACTTGAATGTTCATAACAATTCCTTGCCTCTGCTCCTAATTTCGTATTATAACTTATTAATGTATTTTACACGACTCTCTGCTGCCCGAATAAACCCATAAGGTTTCTGTGCCACAGTCGAATATATTTTTATGTATACCAGTGGTCGCCGGTGGTCGAAATTCGACCATAATAATTAATATCAAAGACTATACTTCTATAATCACAGATTTCGCCAAGGGTACACTGTTAATTTGGCTTTAACAATAAACAAAAGAGTATATATGCGTGTGTCTGTCAAATACACGGTAGTGTTTTTTTTATTGATGTATTTTTGAAGCATATAAAAAAAAATAGAATTGTGCAGAATTCTATTTTTTTTCCTTCTCTATATAATAATTGTGCTAAACAATAACCATAATTGTGCGAAATTTCATACCCTTCTATCCGCGCAATTTTCGTAATAAGGGCTACAAAGTTTTGGTTTTGTTTTTTGCTTCACGTATTATTATATAGATGAATGTATGCATATTGGAAATATTTTTTTAAAATATTTAGAACATTATATGTAATATAACCTTACCATATTATAACCATAGAAGACGGTGATCTAGGCTGAGTATTCTATTTGTAGTCTTGAGGGAGGGAGTATGGGTAGAATATAATATAAATAAGTTAAGTTTTTATTTTATTTTATTAGATTATTTATTTAATAAGTTTACGCACATAAGTTTAAAATAAATGCTTCATTTCATTTGACGTTTTACTTCACGTAGGCTCCTTCTATAGGTGCTTTTATTTCGACTGAGCTTACGAGTTACGTTTTTTACTAAGCTAAATCTTTAGTATTCTTTTACCATGGTTTAAGTTATGAATTGTAACGGATCAATTACTTACAAAGGAGAACATCGGAAAATACCCTCAATCCGTGGTTTAAGAAATTGCCAAAACTTGTGAGTGCTCGTACTTATTTGGTAATCTGGAAATGACTCGAGAAAGGCTTAACTGTGACCCTTGAGGGAAAATTTCAAACGGAACTCGATTGAGTTGGTTGTTCCAGTATTCTATAAGGAAATCCAATTTGCTGTATTCAAAGGCTTAACTGAAAATGTATAATAAATAGCTGCTATCCTTTGTTTGTTGTTGGACCCTTGAGATCTTTTAGATTTATATTATTAATATATTATCAATATTATTCCGTGGCAAGGACTAGAGGACGTTGGGTTGAATATCAGTAGAACCAAAACCGAATACCTGTTTTGAAATTTTTCGGAACCTCCAATTAAAAGTACGATTATCCGTACTACCATGTAACTCTGAATTCAGATACCTTGGTTCACTGCTAGAGAGTACTGGTGATGTATGTAGAAGGATGTAAGGAAAATAAAAATTAATGTGGTATCTTTGAATCGCCTGGTTTGAACGAAGTCCTTGAAGAGCATCCAAGATCATCTAAGACCATCTGTAAGTATCAATAAATTTACGCCATACTACACTTAGATTGAACACCCCTGGGCATAACTCACCTTTTTATAACAAACAACTCTTTTAATGTCAAGGCTATACAGCTATGGAACGCGCTGCCTGTTTCTATCAAGCAAAATCTCTACCGATATTTGACAATAATCAAAAATATTTTTTTTAAATTATGGAGGGTAGTGTGGTAAAGGAGTACCATCTGTGTATATGAAGAAGTGTCCATCGAGATACATTAAATTACGGTGGCGCCAGTTTGGCATCAGGGTGAATTTCAAGAAAAGCGCCAAAAGTTATTATGGTAGTATTGTAGTGTTTTAGTTTTATGAAATTAAATATTACAAAATCACTAAGCATATTATTCAAAATTCACGAAATAAAATCACTATTCACATTTTCATATAACATTTCTTTGAGGTTATATTTAGTAAATTACTTTGTACTACGTAAATAGTTGACGGTTAGTGTACTGTCACCAACTACTCTAGTCGCCAAAGATATATATTTTTTTAACTCGGCATACTTCGATTCGTCTACAACAGCGACATTCATACCATACCCTTTGTCTACATCAGCGCCATTGTGGACGGTTTTTGAACTGTTACACACACAACCACACCCACACACACATATATCTTTTTTATAGATATGTATTTATATGGCAAGCCTAAGTTGTAACAATACTTTATAATATACAATAAAGTATTGTTACAACTTAGGCTTCGACAAAGACAAATTCCACGTAGTCTGTAAAAACACATTTTATTACCTGTTGGCATTTGAACTAATTGTAATCCTTTTATGATTGTCTTCTTTTGTTTACTTATTGTGGAGCACAGTCTATTGTCATTAGCCAGGTGTTACGGATTACGAGTACAAACTGATTCTAGGAAATTATGTCGACGCTTGCCGGGTGGGCATATTTGCATTTGTGCAGTATAAAACGATGGCCTGATCGAGACGGGCAGTCGAGCGGGAGGGAACCACGATCAAGGCGAGACGTGTATACATTCGGGTATCTACTAGTGACGGACTTTGCGCGTTTTATTGAATTACGACCTTCTGCATTACGTTTAGATTTGTTGTGTTCGATTATATTTGTACCTGTGCTATACGTGTTTGTATAGTTCTAATAAACTTTATAATAATTCCAACGGCATTTTAATTCGAGTCCCGCAAAACTCGTAATATAAAACTTCTGCATAGATAGCATATAAGTATTTATTATTAAGATAAGTAAGTAATTGTACTTTAGATTACGTATACCTCAATCGCTATTATTGTGCTCTAACTGTCGGATAGGCAAAAATTCTAAAATTGTATTTTCAGCGGTTTCTAGACCCAATTAAGGGCCATCCATAAATTACGTCACACGAATTTCATCATTTTTAACCCCTCCTCCTTTCTTATCACAGCTGGTCACATTCGTGAGACTCCGCCCTGCCTAGTGTGACATCACATATTATGCAATTTTAGATCAAGAAATTATTAAATTAAAACAGCAGTTCCGTAATTAGTTTTATATCCATTTAAATTATTTTTAATAATTGAAACACGCTCTTACAGATAGACTTGAAAAAACATGAAGTTTTTCGTTAATAGTTTTAATTTCATGTTTTAAAGCTTAAAGATTTTGAGAGGTGACGTCACGAAATTTAGGACCTTCCCACACCTTGTCACACAATGTCACACTTCGTCGATTCCCTTCCCTTCCCGGCCCCCTAAGGGTCTAGACACAATGAGGCAATAACGGAATTCTACCTTATGCGTTGATTGCTACACACTCTCTCGATTTTTCGTGTTTAGTTTTAAATATTTGTAGAAGATAAAATTAGTTATATACAATATCTGTATTTATATTTTTTTCTATAAATATATGTCTATATTTATTCATAGCAATTTTTTTTTATAATGCCGTATTCAACATATCCTCTATTATTACATTTCTAAGTACTCTTAGTCCATGTTTCTAATAACTAAAACAGATCTGAGGGTTTGTCCCTTACAATCCATTGAAACAAGCCAAACTTTTGCCATATACTGGACAGTTTTATTCCAAACCGCGACCAGTGCTCGGGCACGAGTATAAACTTCGAGTTGAAATTCAATTCTCTATTTACGATCAGAAACTAAAGCGGAATGAAATGCAATATAGTTTCTGAAGTGTAGAAACAACAAACTCTTAGAATAAAACAGCTTGTAAGTTAATTATAATTCACTATATTTCGTCGTGTGTGGCTAGCGCACATGACCCAAACTCAAAGCACGCGGGTTCGAATCCTGGCCGGAACGCATTCACCACTTTGGCAGTATTTTAACCTAATGTGCTAACAATTACCACGTTCTAACAACGGTTAAGGAAAACATCGTGATGAAACCTGCACATCGTGATAACCGATGTGTCAAACCTGCCAAGCCGCCCTCGATGAGCGTGGCGGGTATACTGTTCGTTCCCCTATAATGGTAGACACGAGCCCAGCAGTCGGATGCTTATGAGCTGTTATTAATATATGTAATTTTATCTTATAACGAGCGAACAATTCTTGTTTATACAGCTTATCTTTCTTATCTATAATATGAGAGAGAGGGAGAGAAAGAGATATATATATATATGTAGAAGGTCATGTTCGAACAACGAATTTAAAGACGAGAAAAAAATATTACTGAATTGCAAGGTCGTTATTAAAAAACGCGACCATAGTGCCGTTCTTTTGGCTATTTTTGTCTATCCCAAGAAAACTATCTCATTTATCGAGACAAAAGTGTCCTAAGTATTGACCCGGGATATAAGCTAGCTCTGTGTGGAGTTTCATATCAATTCGTTCGGTAATTTTCACGTGATACTCTAACAGACAGACAGACTGACAAAAGTTCTAAAGAAAAAATATTATCGGAATCTGCTGGCTGCTGGAGTTAGCCCCCTGACTTTGATCTCTTTTTCAAATTCGTTGTAGGAACTCGACCCTTCGACCCCCTTAAATTTAATATTATAAAACGACTTAATCAACTTTGATGACATTTTCTGTGTGTTTGAGTGGGTCCCGGGATGGTTTGAATTCATGATTGGAACCGGTAGGTGGCGCTACAATCGTGTTATAGATTTTTATTTTTTTATGATAGGACAACGTCTGCTGGGCCCATTAGTTTATTATAATAATTGTTGTCATGGGCTCCTGAAATCTATCGGTTTTATCGAGACCTATCATCTCGCTTGATAGATGTTTCACGTGACTCAAAGGCTGGCTTGTACTTGGAGCAAAGCATCGGCGTTACCATCTAGCGTGGGAATGCAGCCAGATATTTGGGCACGTTCACAATTGACATCGATTTGGGACCTACTATTTGTAATTTTTTGAAAGGAATTTGTGTACAATTTATTTTATAATTGTTGTAATAATAAATGTAAATGTTTTAATAGCCCAATTTACTGACCACAACTCATGTTTGTTATGGCCACATAATCTAGACCAGGGGTAGTAGCTATCTAAACGCGTAAATGCTCTATTACTTGGTTGTGAATTGTTTTCTCACCTCTTGCGACAGGCCGCCTGACCACAGGAATCTGTGCGGGCTGGTGCAGGCCTACCTCGGACAACGAATCAGCGTCGCAAAACCACCGAGGAAACGTAGCTAGCCTTCTGGGCATCACACCCATCGAAGACTGCATAGTATTCTACTTGCAGTCTTAAGGAATCATAGGTACTTTAATTTACTGTTTTATTTTATACGTGCAAGAATGGAAAAAGAACCCACAGCCAGGTGGTAGGGTGTTTGCCCGACTGGATGGCTACCACCCCTGGTCTAGAGTATGCCGCCATAACAAACTTGAGTTGTCCGGCATTAGTGGCTAGGTTCCAGTCTGCCTTAAGAGAGCAGCAGCCCATTTGTAGCATCTTTAGTGGTGCAAATGTCCATAGGCATGATGGTATGGCATAACCGCTTCCCATCAAGTGGGCCGTCAGCCTGTCTGCTGAACTCATGCAATAAAAAAACCCATATGTCTATTTTAATAACCTTGGTTCTTTTACGTATATCAAAAAAAAGAGATGGATGGATTGTGTGAAGGATGATGTGATGATTTGTGGTGTGACAGAAGATGTAGGTCAGAATGGAGGAGTGTGGAAGGAAGACATTTGTGCCGACCCCTAATATTCGGGAGAAGGTGAAAGAAAAGAGACGGGTTCTCTTACGTATATCTCCGTCTTCTCTTTCAGTAATATACCTACTTTTAACAATAACCAAATTTGAACTTACTGTATTAAATTGGTTTTAAAGAAAATTTTACCTCAAAAATTTTACTTAGAACTGAAATTTATTTCAAGTTAAAAGTTTATTAAATTTAAGACGCAACGAAAACCGCCTTCATATTTCATTAACAAACTCCGCTTATTGGAATTTAATGACCAAGTGTGTTCGCGTGCTTGTGGGGTTATTGCTGCTTCAATCTGGTTAGAGCTACGTTCGAGGAATTTGGTTCGAGGTGAGATTGATGTAGCCGGAGAGACCCAGATCACCGGCTAATCTATGGTGAGGCCAGCTCGCAAAGGGGCCGGCCGTCGTCCGTCCGGGTTGGCGGTGAATGCGCGAGTGAGCCCGGACGAAGGACGCTAGAGGATCGGACAGGTACGATGGCTAGATATCAGATTAACCGTGTAGGAACGGAGAAAGAATACAACTGCCTGCGGCCTACCATAAGAGGGAACCAAACAACCCACAGCCAGGTAGGATATTTGCCTAGATTATGTCGTCATAACAACCTTGAGTTGTGTTCCGGCATTAGTGCCAGGTTTCCCTTTGGAGAGCAGCGGCACATTGGTAGCACATTTGGTGTTACAAATGTCCATAAGCAATAGTAACCGCTTTTTATCAGGCTGAAGTCTGCCTGTCTGTTGAACTCGTTCCATAAAGAATTATCAGATTGAGGTAAGTATTAGCGTTCTTGAGAATAAAAAATATTTTCGTGTAGCTGTAACGGGTCAGGTACTTTCCTTTACTGCCCCGTTGAAAGTTTCCACTCTGTGCCTGTATAAAATATAAAATCAATTGCTATGCGTTAGTCTGGCTAAAAATCAAAAACGACTCGACCAATTTTAATCAAATTTTGTGTGTGTGTTCGAGTGACTCCTGGGATGGTATAAATTGAAATTTGGAACCGGTAGGTGGCGTTGCAATTGGGTTCTAGATTTTTAATTTTTCAGGACAGATCAAGGTATGGCCGGGCCCACTTGTTTTTGAGAAAACATAATCCTATAGCTGTTACTAGAAAATGATTGTAGTTTATATCCTGGAGTAAATTTTACGATTCCGCAGTTCTTAGAAAAATATAAGTGATATTTTTTTATTTTAGAATAAAAATGACATGTGCAAATAATGTTATAACTTAATTTGCACATGTATATTAACGATGTAACAGTGATAAATTTATTATTTTAGAATAATAAATTTATCACTGTTGCGTCATTAATAAACACGTGCAAATTAAGTTATAACAAAACCATAAAAACGGACAAACACTATATGCTAAGATTAGATAAAAATAAAACTTATATTAAGCCCTTTTGTTTGCTTTATTATATCTATTTACTGATGTCATCATCATGTCCTCTATATATCTATAAATAAAATTGAGATCTCTGCGTGTTTTTAGAAAATAAATGCTAAAAGGATACGGGTACTTTTGCCCTAAAGTGATGTAATGAGTTGAGATATGGCTTACAAACGCGTTATATTTTTCCATTAGAAAAAGGAAATCCACAAGTAACATAAGTTATCAATTATCACAATTGATTTTCAATAATAATTAATAATATGATAATATCAGCCCATAAATGTTCCACTTCTGGGCTCGGGCTTCCCATTATAAGGGAAACGGACAGTATACCCTCCACGCTTGTCCGAGGCGGCTTGGCAGGTTTCACACATCGGTTATCTCGATGTGCAGGTTGCATCACGAAATATTCCTTCACCGTTGTTAGCATGTGGTAATTGTAACAATATGCACATTAGGTCAGAAAACTGACTAAGTGGTGCATGCGTTCCGGCCAGGATCGAACCCGCGCCCTTTGAGTTTGGGACGCGTGCGCCAGGCTATTACGCTACCCCACGACTTATAACTTTTTATATTAATAATATGAAAACACTTAAACCACACAGTTAAATCATTCAAAATAACCAAAACCCACTACAATTAAAAAAAAATGTATAAATATGATGAAAAATCTTAAAATGACTGTCATCTTTTCACAATCTAGGCCCAAGAATATATGAAAGCGTATCTATCTCCTTTAAGTAAAAAGTTTTAAATATACGATGCATAATAATAAATTAACTTTACACCCAGATCCGTAGTTCCACTAACAGTTCAACCCAATAGCCCGGTACGTTTTGTTCTCATTTCCTGCAATAGTTCTATCTGACCAGATCTTGTCCTTGGATATATTATTATATGGTGTACACAGGGATAATCGTCGGTCAGTGTCACGCCACATGTAGATTAAATTTTTCAATGAGCCTCTACGTGTTGGCCTTCCAATGGCCCTACGCAAGCCCTCCAAAAGTCTGGGCCATCTTTATGGCCCGTGGTCTTCAAGGACATACAATGAACCTTAAGAGATTTTTTTCTATCAGTCTATTTCTCTGGAATGGGCTCCGAAATGAGTCAACAAACCTTTATGAAATTTACGTCTATACTCGGTATTAGTGGTGTGCAAACAGAGCTGGGGGGCACAGATAGTGTAACATAGTTTAACGGCTCGATCTCGACCTTTCCGCTGTAAGTAAATACAAAAATAATAATTGGCATGACGGCCTGATCACAATTCTGGACTTAGCGACAGACCGCGGACGACGCGAGGAGCGACATAACACAGGTTGGCATCGCCGAGCGCGACGGCTCGTGGCATTTTTCAGATATCTTAATACAATTGCTTTTGTTGTCCTTTGCGTCGCGCTTAATTGTCGCTTACAGCGAGAAGATCGTGGACGGGCTGTTAGGCTGTTTTTCTCGAAAACTACAGGTTTATATCCATAACATTATTATTAAGAATACGTAATTTATATGCTGCTATCAACGGTAACGGTAAAGTCAAAGTCAAAATCAAAATCAAAGTCAAAGTAAAGTCAAGAATACTAGAATAAAATATTATTCAGTTAACGATACCCTACACTTGTGTAATTAAATATTGCACGGTTTAGAATGCGGAATTTAGAAAACGACAAATGCAAAATCACTTACCTTCTTTGCTGTGCTGCGAGAACCCTTCGATTGTGGATTGTAAGTCACAGTCACTGGCACGATTTCTTGATTGGCTTAGCTAGTTGTAGATTTTGTAAAACACTTGTAAAAGTGGACGAAAATCCAGGAAGGTCGATCACTATCTTACTGCCGTTTCGCAATGTGTTATGGCTAGTAGAGAAGAAACGGCGAAAGAAACTACCCAGCAACACGCCTAGTATATCCTATTGGGCTATATCTTCTGGCGTCCCTCGCAGGGACGTGGAGAGATCGTTACTGGCGGCGTGTTTGAGACGCCGCCGTTCGGGCATCCCATCTATAGGGCAAAGGACAGTGTACCAGCCATGCTTGTCCAAGGCCGATTGGCGGGTTAGACATATCGGCTATCACTATGCTTTCCGGCTAGGATTCGAACCCGCACTGTATGAGTTTGGGACGCGTGCGCTAACCACTAAGCTACCACGGCTTTAAGTAAGATGATAAGATGTCATTGTAACGCTGTATATAAAAAAAAAATAGAATTTATTGTTACACGTGCCAGCGTTCATATTGTAAATGCTGTGCACTCCAGTGGAGCGGGGTGGAAATTATAATGAAAGCGCCGACTACACCGCTGTTGAAAAAACGACAAATTCGCGATGTATTTTCTTATTACAATTTGTATTTTTAATTTTGCAATCTTATCGCATATTCTGAAACAAAAGCCGGTGCCCGATCGGGTTATGAGTTACTATTCCATCCAATACGTGTGGAAAGCCGCCGAGCGTAAGAGATAGTAATACAGTTATAATATATGCGCGAATAAAAAACTTAACGCGAATAAAACGTTTTCGAAAGGTTAATAATAATATGTTTGAATAGAACGCGTAAACGCCAATGAATGCATGGCGCTTTCGATCTATTGGTCGTTTTAATAGTTTCTTAAAGGGGGGCGGGATATGGGGAATTAGTTGTATGAAGTCCACGCCACTGGTGCACTCTTTTAATGAGTCCACACATCAGGATTTTTATACTAAACGATTTGTTGTCTGACATAATAACGCGTGTGCTTTTGGTGTTATTCATAAATAAATAAGAATACATAATAATAATACAATCAGCAGACAAACACACGCATTATATATTCCCAAGTCAACCATTATTTCCTTGAGCTACCATGCTTAACAGTACGTATAATAACGACTTGGAGGGAACTGCCCGGCGTGGTTTTTCCCTCTGCGCTACGACATGGGCTCATTTAAAAAAGGCGTTATAAAATTTCTTCGTGTTTACAACGCCCTGTGCAAACATCTTTTGTAAATAAAAAAGGCAAGTTACGCTTATGCTATGTGTAACATATGATGGATAAGTCTGGAATTGATCCTAAACACTCAGACCTTAGTAAAAAATGTAATGTTTGTTTATGAATTTTACCTTGATAGGAATCATAGGGGAAAATCGGAAGGTCTGCGTTCTAAAGAATTTGGAACATTGGAACACTTGTATATATCACTAGCCTATAGACGCCATTAAATTGGGAAGTTACTTGCTTAAAAATAATACAAGCGAATTAATTTTGTCTAGTAGAAAACTTACCTTCAATGAAACTTGATGGAGTCGACTGCTGTAGGATATTGGGAATAATAGAATTAGAGCTTTTAAACAAATCTAAACTTTCATTCGCTACATCAAGAAACTCTCTTGTTATTTCTAAATCTTTAGTGGTGTAACTTCTATCATCAGTAATTTCTTTATCCTGCTCGGTTTGGTTCGCACTTTTAAATGTTTTAGAAAAATCTTGAAATATTTTTATTCTTGTTGCTTCGTCTATTGTGAGTTTGTCCATTGAATTCACGTTTTCTTCTCGCTCTCTCTCTTTAAAAGCTTTTTCGCTTCCCTTGTATGAATCTTGCTTGCTATTAAAAGGAGGTTTTCTTAAAAATGAGTTTCCTTCACTGTCATAAAAGGTAGTATTTTTTCTTCTAAACCTATTTAACAGTGTTTGATATTCTTTCGTAGGAACTGTTGTGAGCTTATATAAAAGTATTTCTTTTGTTTTTTCAGCATCATCTAAGTGACTGTCATTGTCATAATCATTTGATATTTTGTATAATTCTTCAAAATTATTGATTTCATTTATATTTAAGAATCTTTGTTCTTTATTATCACTATTAATTTTCTTATAATGACTAATATTTACATTTATATAACTTTCAGTTGTATCTTTGCCATTATACATATTCCTTGTATGACTTTCACTAGCAACGATTGAAGTATTGGTTGTGTCTTTGCCTGAACCATTATCATATTTATTTACATGTCCTTTCCGAGTAAAATTGAGATTTGTACTATTTGATGTGCCACTATTATTTCTTGATGCTGTTTTTAAAACATTTTTGATATCATTTATGCTTTTCTCACTATTATTACTAACTTCATAGAGATCTACATTTTTTTCTGTTTCTCTGGACATTTGAGCGCAGGTAATAGGCATGTATAAGATAAGGAGAGCTATCTTCAAGATCACGAGGGAGAGGTATAGGGATAAGATACGTTGCGGTTTGAGCGTCATACCAGGTCGGCGTCACTGCCGACTGTCCTGTAACAAAATATGATCAATTTGAACATAAATATTTTATGTATAGATAAACAGAAAAATAATATCTTACATATGAACTTCTGTTAGTGCCAATGTCACTGAACTCCTAAACCCCTGAACTGATGTTGATGATATTTTTTGTGTGTGTTCAAGTGGGTTCCCGGATAAGTTAAGTTCACAATTGGACCAGGTAGGTGGCGCTGCAATAGAGTTCTAATTTTTTTTATAATATTTAATTTAATTTTCTTCTTTTTACATAGGTCGTATGACGTGTGATTTTGGAGGTTGGCATTGAAAAGCAGTCCTATGTTGGACTACATTTTAGCTTAATAAAATATAGAGTATCAAGCTCATTTTTTAAATTGCGACATATAATCTTTTTGAATATGGTTTTTTTTATATATTTTTATTTTATATTTGTTCTGTCGTTTATGTGTGCGTCGCATTTGGATGTTAAAATTTTTGCTTTCTTCTCTCTAATATTGAGAACTACTAAATTTGTTGAAATTGAAATATATAATTGCCTTGGCTATCTCGAGGAGAGGTACTGAGTAACATCACGCTACAGTGTTAAGGAAGTACAGCAGTAATCTAGAGAGAGCGGAGAGTTGTTTGTGTATTACTTATCTGGAAATTGGCCAAGTGCGTGCCTACGTATTTTGCAAAATTCCGTAGAGGTTAAAAACGTCCTTCTAATTTGGCTGCAGAACCAAATATCAAATAATAATAATCTCAAATAACCTTAATATATATTTTTGAAATGTATGAAAAAAAAAATGCAATATTACAAATGGGTATTTTGTGGGGATATATGTAGGTATGTGTTATATTAGAGAGCTAATTAATATTTATAACACATCGCTATATTAATGTGTTCCTTTAATAACATAAAAGTAATATTTGAAAAGTATTTATTGTTTTGATTCACATCTAAATTCTATTTTGAATAGATAAGAATATTAAATATGTTCGTGTACTTAAAATGAATTGTCACAAAGAAAGTATTTTTCAAAGGTATATTATGCCTAACAAAAGAGACGGTGAAAAACTGATTCTTTTTTACTTTTGAAAGTGTATTCTTTTGTACTATTAAAAGTGTGACTTTGGAAAAACTTAGCAGACAATGTAACAAAGCTTTCTTTTCAATCAGGTGTAAAGGTTTGTTTTCCCTTGTAAAACGATTAAACTTATCTCGTCTTTGTGTTTAACGACCAAAGGTGTAAAATCGCCCGACAAGACCTTGAATGAGATCGAAACGTACGCTTCAATAGGTCTTCGGTTAAATGAGGATACCTGTCTGATATTATTAAGGTCTATACGATTGAAAAGATATAGTCCAATCATTGTCCTATAAATTATTAAATTGATGTCCTCTAATAGTCGGTTCCATTCTTTTGTCTTACTATTGGTTAATATATATACTGTATAATATAATATTAATTTACAGGTTATATATAGGTATAATGAGATTGCAAGTACATATAGATCCATTGATATTTTTGATTCATCCTTCTTTCAATTTAAACGTGAAATTCGGGCTATTATTGGCACCAATACCTTTGGCATAATCTATCTATACGTATAATAAAACTGTAGAGGTTGAATTTCTGTACAATTAAAAAAAATGCTAAAAACCGAGTCAGTGGGATGTAAGAAGCGAAATATAATTAATTTAGATTTTTTTAAATTTTATATTTCTCTGTCTGTTTGTACCGGCTAATCTCCGAAACGAATAGACCAATTTAAATGAAATTTTGTATGGTGGTAGCTTATATCCCTGGTCAACATATAGGATACTTTTGATCCCGAAAAATTAAAGAGTTCCCGTGGGATAGTTAAAAAACCGCACGACGCGGACATCAGCTAGTTGCATAATAATTTTGTTACCTAACCACCGTAAAACTAACATTATAGTAAGTCATACTAATAATACTAACCACTAAATATCTCATCAATGTATGGTAAATTATGTGCTTACATGTTTAGAGTTACGGCTTAGACCTAATAATTGATACATAATATAAAATATGTAACTTTTGTCTGTTTCTTGTTTTGTGTGCCAAATAAATAAATCAAAATAAAATAAATATTATATAGAGGTAGTTTGTGAGTCGAAAGTCGTGGTAGCGTAATGGCTAGTGCACGCATTCCAAACTCAGACGGGAGCGGGTTCCAATCCTGGCCGCAACCCATGCACTACTTGGGCAGTTTTCTAACCTAAGGGCATATTCTTATAATTACCACGTGCTAACAACGGTGAAGGAAGACATTGAGTTAACCGATGGGTAAAACCTGCTAAGTCGCCGTGGCTAAGCGTGGCGGGTATACTGTCCAGTCCTCAATAGTGGGAGGCCGCAGTCTAGCTGTGCGACGTTTATGGACTCTCGTTGTATTTTTATTTATTTATATTTTATATAAAAAATTATAATATTAATAGAGATACCAATAAATAAAATTGCAGAATCTTTTTTTATTCCAAAGCTGGCAAAAAGAGAGACTGCCCACCTGATAGAAAGTGGTTTCCGACGCTTATAGACCACTGTAACAGCACGAAGAAAACGCGGTGGTGGTATGGTTATGGTACACTAAATTTACAGTCGCCCACAAACACATACTTTTGTATTAGAAACAGTTCTCATATAAAGTAATTCTCGCGGCGTAAACCGGTTAATGCTAGGTTACATAATACTCTTTAACCGTTTACGCCCCGAACAAAGTAATTGATTTAAACCGGTCATAACCGATTAAGTGGTTGGTTTTTAACCGAAGTAATTTACTAAAACCGGTTATAAAGCTTATAACCGGTTTTAGTAAACTACTTCGTTCGGAGTGTGAACTTTAAAAAGAATGTTATAAATATCTACGACCCGCGAGAATTACTATCTCATTCTATTTCTCTCAAAATGTGTTTGTTTGTGTAATGTATGTGTCACTTTTTGTACTATATAATATAAGGTAGTTTCGAATAGTTTAGTCCGGTAATAAATACGTCTGCTAACGGTCTGTTTTATTTATGTATCAGTGAATCCTTTATTAAATATCAATATCTAGCAGGCTAGTGTCTGGATATTTATCAGTTTGCAACTGAAAATTTTCTATACCACATAGCTGGGCCTTGAAGGTGTGTGGCAAAAACCGATCGAATATTTTCGAAACCGGTTTACACACAAAAAAAACTATTTAACTAACTTTTGTTACCAAAAATCGTCTGATTCAGCTTAAAGTTAGAACGAAACCAAAAACAAAAGTTCCTATGTACCCACTTCGGGTGTAACCGGCTCCATTTTTTTTTACCGGTTTCTAAACCTTGATTATATGTGAGCACGCATAAGTACGTACTCAGCTTAACACGTTAATGATTTACGTATGTGCTGAATTCAATCAGACCACCCTCTTCCCAGGAGTGCGGTGCTTAATATAACTCAAGGATACTTTCAGGTAGCGGAATTACGTTAGATTATACCTCAGCGCCGTTCGATTCCCAGGTTAGGAATGTTTAACGTTTTTCGAATTGAGTTTCAATGTTACGGTTTAACGTAATTGGTTTTTTATGTACCCAGGTCGTATTCGGAGTGGTTGAATTATTTATGTGACATTGGTTTGTTTGTCCCAATTCTATTAGATTTTTCTTAAACTTCACCAAAGATACATAGATATATTGTCAGAAGATAGATAGGTAAACAAGTAGATAGATGGCATCTGTGGTTGACTGGTTTAAGCTTTTACCAGCTTAGCTTAGTTATTGTAAAAAAATCTTAAATTGAGTAGAATGTCATGTTTGCCAAATAGTCAAATAAATTAGTCCTATAAATCCGTCTTGAAGTTGTGCCTGTCCATATGGATAATTCGTCCAAGATAGACCACTTCTGCAATTTTAAAACCTAGCAAGTGAAAAAAAAGAAAGAAAGAAAAACATTTCATTGGTCTTTAAGCACAAAAAATGAAATGAGAATGAAACTATGTAGGTATATAGCGAAAAAATATGTTTCACGATGGTACCAAGTAGGTGTAGATCAGCATATGCCAGGCAACGGGTGCCTGACGCTGCTTGTCAACTGCACCCTAGGATGGGCGGATGCTGCATTGTTATCATAATAGGTTGGGGAAAAAGTCTTTTCGCATATAGTATGTATGAACTTGTAATAAGATCTCTTTGGCTATACCATTTGTATCTGGCTGGTTTTGGCATCAATAGAAAGTTTTAATTTTAAAGAAGACAATTCCAAATTCAAATTAGGAAAATATGCGATTTTCATTTGTTTTTCTTATTGTTAAAATGAGTGAATCTAATGAAGAAATTCGATACATTTTAAAATTTTACTACAAAAAAGGTAAAAATGCAATACAAGCCACGAAAAAAAATTGTGATGTTTATGGACCTAATGCAGTATCTGTGAGAGTAGCGCAAATTTGGTTTAAGTGTTTTCAATCCGGAAATTTTGATATCAAAGATGCACGTCGCTCTGGTCGCCCTTTTACGGACAAAATTGATGCCATTTTTGAAAAAGTGGAGCAAGATCGGCATATTAGTAGTCACGATGTAGCTGGAGAACTAGGAATTAATCACAAAACGGTTTTGGCGCATTTGAAAAAAGCTGGGTACACAAAAAAGCTCGATATTTGGGTGCCTCATGAGCTCACTGAAAGAAACCTAATGAACCGTGTACTCATTTGTGATTCTTTATTACGACGTAATGAAGCCGAACCATTTGAAGAAGCTGATAACTGGTGATGAAAAATGGACGTACGACAAGAACGTGTGAAAAAGATCGTGGTCAAAGGCCGGTCAGGCTTCACAGACTGACGAAACCAGGGTTAACTCGCAACAAGGTGATGCTGTGTGTATGGTGGGATTGGAAGGGCATTATTCATTATGAGCTGTTACCACCAGGCAGGACCATCGATTCTGAACTGTACTGCGAACAACTGATGAGATTAAAGCAAAAAGTTGAGAGAAAGCGGCCGGAATTAATCAACAGAAGGGATGTGATTTTTCACCATGATAACGCTAGACCTTGCACATCTTAAGCCACTCAGCAAAAATTACGAGAGTTTGGCTGGGAGGTGTTAATGCATCCGCCGTATAGTCCTAACCTTGCACCTTCAGATTTTCACCTGTTTCGGTCTCTGCAGAATTCTTTAGGCAGTGTCAGGTTAACGTCACGAGAGGACTGCCAAAACCACTTGTCGCAGTTTTTTGATCAGAAGCCCCAAAATTTTTATAGCAATGGGATTACGTCGCTACCTACAAGATGGCAAAAAGTTATCCAACAAAATGGCACCTACATACTTTAGTCAAATGTAAATAAACTTTATAAAAAAACCTTTTGAATTTTTATATAAAATGCGAAGAAACATTTTCGCCAACCTAATATGCTATTTATTCGCAGTGTTAAGTACATTTTAAGATATTTTTATAGCACATAAATGTCACGAGTTTCAATGATATTGTAACGGATACAAGGTTCAATTGTGCAAAGGAGAATGATAACAAGGCTTTTGAGGGTTTGAAAGTTAGCCGTTGAGTGCTCGGCCCAATCCCGAGTGAAGTTTGTGTGCATTCGGTTACACTCTAGGCAATCAATTTGCTAATTTGCTATTATTTATTAACAAAGCACACTGATTAATACAGAAATATTTTACATTCTTGTATTTAATTTTATAATTTATTTATTTTATAGGCAACACCGAGCGGGCCGTTCATCCTACGAAATCTGTCGTTGACAATTATGTCATATCAATAGTATTTATAAAATTTATTGGGCACGATACTATATTTTGATACATTCTTTACGTGTTTTTGGTAAGTACAATACACCAGCAAATGCTTAATAAGACGATAACTGCACTAACGTTCGTTTGGAAAAAAAAACAAAGAACCGACTTGAAGAGTAATTAAAAAGCAAAAATGAATATCTTCGCAACATTTTGAAGTCGGTACCAAGTAAAACATAAAGAAATAACAACTTTGCAAATATAGCCAAGGTGCGAAGTCTGTCAGTGGGAAATCCATACACCTCTCATTATTTCCGTGTTTGAATAGTTACGACGACAACAAATCAGTAAGTGAAGCTAAGACATTGAATTCTGTCTTCGAATTGTAGTTGGCGTTAAATTCCGTTTAAAAAGTTAAAAAATGAGCCGTTTCTTTTTTGCTAGATTTTTTATTTATGTTATATTTTAAGATGTTGTAGAAAATATTTATTTTTCGATTTTAAATTACATATACATATGGTATCTAATAATAATGAAACTATGTTCTAGTTGTACTGAATCCAACGCAGAAATAATGATCAAAATCGGTTAGAAACACAAAAGTTATGGCTGAAAAGCCTCAAAGTTGTCACATCATCTGTTCGATTTTAACGATTTTTCTGATATATCTTTGGAACCCAAAGTCTAATAACAAAAAAATATATAGGACCATCTTGAAGCATTACTTAACCCAACACACAAAGAATTGTCAAAATCGACTTACAAACAAATAAGCTTTTGATAAAAATATATTTAAAAAAATTACACGACGAATTAAAAACCTCCTATTTTTGAAGTTGGTTATAAACAATGTCAGTTTTTTTTCATGTTGCGCTTTCCCCCGATATTCTTCGGAGACATTGTACATCATATTTTATAGTCATCTTAATATTATATATTCTTATTATTCCTATAAAATACTTAATAATGGAAGGTAAGTTTGTATAAGTTATATAATTACATGATCTCTATTCTAATATAAACATCAATAATATGTCGACTTTATTATTCTGTATTTATTATGTGTTGCGGACAGAGAACACCCCTCTGACCCGCTCGCTGGAGCACACCTACTCTCCGCGCCCCGCATACCGCCGACGCCCATAGTTGGCGCAATTAGCAACTAGGCGTCGGACGGGATGCGGGATACAGAGCCGGCCTTGGAGGCAAAATCGAACACTCTTGCTTATTCGTAATTCTTCACAATTTACAATTCTCAACGACGACTCTCTTGCATAATTTGTACTTATTCTATGTATATTTCGATTAATGTAAAAATTTCAATTATAATAATCATACAGTCTATTATATCGAGTTTAATTTCCAAACAAGAAGCAACTGCCACCAATAATGTGTAGTAATTTTCAGGTTCACTTATTTCATAAATCCTTGCTGACTTATGTGATGGCTTTCACAAAAGTCCTCTAATATAACGATGCAATACTTTTAGCATTACCTCGTCTTATTTCTCACTGACAGACACGGTCTGGAATACTTATCGGCAAGCATCACCGACAATGTTTGCTCGGTTAATATTATATAAGATTTCGATTTCAAATCGTGTCTGGCTCGTCCAAATCTTGGACAGTCCAGCAGTAGATGTTGAACTGTTACTGGCACGTCGTCGTCGCAGACGCATGATGGACTGTCTCTGAGCTTAAAATGGCGCAGATACACCGTAAATCCCCTGTGCCTAGTTAACACTTGTAACAGCAACCACTTGTACTATCCGTGCAGGAACGGAGAAGGAATACAATTTCCTGTGGTCGGGCAGCCTGTCGTAAATAGCGACAAAACAACCCTCAGCCAGGTGGTAGGGTATTTTCCCATCTATGGCTACCACCCCTGGTCTAGAGTTTGCCTCCATAACAACATTGCCTGCACACACTCCATTATATTATGATAATTCTTTTACGGTGCAGGCTGTCAAATTTTGGAATATGCTGCCTCTTACTGTCAGAGAGGCCAAATCCTTACCAACATTTAGAAATATGCTCAGAAAATACCACGTGTCCACAAATAGCTATGTCTGATTAACAGAATATAATCATGCAATACATTTATTATAATAACTTATGTATTATTGTATATATATGACTGTGTATATGTGTAATGTATGTATTTGTATACTTATTTCTTAACCTAGTTTGAGTATTTATGTATCTATTGCCTTTTTCCTGCACCACCTATATCGCCTGATTCAAATTTCTTTCATTTAGGTTGCTTGGAAGAGATCGGTTTGGGCGATAAGGCTTCCTATTGTATTGCCTAGAAAATATTGTGAATATGGTCTGTTTTTGTAATTGTATATTTTGGTGTGAAATAAAGCGTTATCTCTCTCTCTCTCTCAACATTGAGTTATCTTCCGGCATTAGTGGCCAGGTTCCAATTTCCCTTAAGAGAGCAGCAGCGTATTTGATTTTGATGAAAAGGGTGCCTTATTAGTGCAGTGGAACATTTACAAGCCAATAGATGGCGTTGTAAAATAATTGAGGTCGCAAGCGTTTCCAGAAACGTATAAAGAATATATATAAATTTTCAACAATAACAGATCGGCCTAGGCCTGCGAGGAACAGCACTCGCTGGAAGATCTTCCTTTGAGACGGAGGAGCATTCCATCTCGCTCCTCCACTTAGGCGGGACGTGACTACACTAATATTGGTGGCAGTTGCTTCTCCTTTGCAAATTAAAACTCGGTGTAATGGACTGTATGATTATTATTACTATTTAACTTTTTATATGAATAGAATAAGTACAAAATATGCAAGAGAGTCGTCGTTAAAATGTGAAGAATTAAGAAATGAATGAGCAAGAGAGATTGTTGAGTTGTCGGTTGCGAGTTTTTTTTTTTTGGAGCTGGACCCAGCTGATTAGCCGGAGATGGCTGTTTCAGCGATACCGGACTTTGGGGGCTTCCCGATTCCGTGGGAGCGGAGGCGTTCAGCCCGGAAGCAGCAGGCTCGAGGAGGCACCTCCTGTGAGGTTCGACCTCGGCTCGGCCGCTGCTGGGGATTAACTCTATATAGGATTTAGCCGTAAAAGGCTGAACGAGCTAAGCCAACAGGCTGAAGTGATTTATTTGGGGACTCGTTATCGACTCCGCCGGCGGAGCCGATCCTAGTCTATCATTACTACCGCTTCGCAACGTGTTATAGTTGGAAGAGAAGAAGCGGCGGAAGAAACTCTCCAGCAACACGCCTAAGCTAATTTTGTATGGCTACTTGTGTCTGTAATGAGTGGGGTGCGAATAGTGGGTCTTAAACCTGTGAGAGACGATTCGAGCCGGGGGCTCTCCGGCGTCTGTTATGTCTGCGTCTATTATGCCAGGCCGATGTTGTGAGCCTCGGGGGGTTCATTATAGCGAGAAGTCGAGTGATTTCATCTGGATCGTCAATGAGTACATTGCGAGGGCGTCGTTTACTCGTGGGAGCGTTCGGAGTGGGTTTGTAATTGACCGTCTCCGTCACCAGACGGTTCGGGCGATGGGGGGCACGGTTAAAGAATCTGCGCGAGAGGGAGATTATGTAGTCTTTGATGGAGGGAAGCTCCAGGTCGCGATGCAGGTCGGCGAGCCGCATATATCGCGGAGCGTCGGCTGCAGCACGTAAAAAGTGGTTCTGGATCTTTTGCAGTTTCCAGATGTTGTAATCGCTGGCGTGGCCGAAGACCACACTCGCATAGCTCATGATGGGGAGGATGCAAGTTTTGTATAGAGTCACCTTATTTCTAAGGCTCATCTTACTTTTCTTGCGTATCAACGGATAGAGTCAGCCTAGGGTCCAGTATGCTCGGTTCCGGACCGCTCTGGTGTGCTTGTGGAAGTACAAGCCTTTATCGAGGGTTATACCAAGATATTTGACTTCGTTAACCCATGGGATAACTCAGTCGAATAGCTTGATGGGCGTTAATTGGTTGGCGGGACGGGTATTGAGTGAGAGAGAGCCATGTGGGAACATGATGGCTTCACTCTTTTTGGGATTCACCTCAATCCGCCATCTACGGAACCAGACGCCTAGTTCTTTGATGCCGGTGTTGAGCTGACTGTAGATGCTGTATCTGCTGGTGTCGCTGGAGTATTGGAGTATAGGGTGGTGTCATCCGCATATATGGCTAGCTGGACGTGGGGGTGCCGTGGTATGTCGCTGGTGTACAGCGAGAAAAGTAGGGGAGAGAGCGCGGAGCCCTGAGGGACTCCCGCTGAGATGGTATGAGAGGAGGAGCGAGTGCCCTCCACTCGGAATCTGAATCTACGGTCTTTGAGGAAGTCCCGTAGAATGAGTACGAGTCGGTCCGGCACTCCGAGCTGATATAGCTTGTATATCAGCCCGTTGTGCCAGACCTTATCGAAGGCTTTGGCGACGTCGAAGAATACTCCACCTGTCGGCCAGAATCTTCGTCCGCCGCGTTGGAAGGTGGAGAGGACGTGCTCCGTGATGCGGAGCACTTGTTGGGGGCAGGATTGTCTACCTCTAAAGCCAAACTGCTCTTGGGGGATGAGATTATTGCTGAAGGCAAAATCTCTTAGTCTAGTGAGTAGGACTCGCTCATACAGTTTACCCAGTAAGCTGAATAGACTGATGGGGCGGTAACTGGAGGGCTTTGAGGCCGGTTTGCCTGGTTTGCGGATACCGATGACCTCCGCTTCTTTCCAGGCCTTGGAGAATTAACAATTATTTATAGCAGCATTGAAGATGCTTACCATAATTAAGATGAGTTGGGCGGGGAGGATTTTTAGTAGTTTATGACTGATTCCATCATTGCCTGGGGCGTTGCGGGGCTTTCTGGCTTTGATGAAATCCTGTATTTCCTCAACCGTGACCGGTTCGAGTGTGGTTACCGCCGGGAGTGAGAACCGATATTCGACCTCGGCGTCTACCTCCGATAGGTTAGACGGGTCGACATTGGCAGTACTGGGAGAGCATTGGAGCTCGAGACTTTCGGCGAGACATTCCGCCTTTTCGTCGTCATAAAACGCTTTGGTGTAATCGAGCCTCTCGAGGGGTGGCATGTTGGAGAGTGTTTCTGCTTTCAGGGATCTCGCCAGGTGCCAGTAAGCCTGGTGTGTTGGGGAGATCTCTTCCAGCAGTCGGTCCCAACGTTGGTTCCTGACCTCCTGGACACGGTATCTGACCTGTCGTTGGAGTGCTCTATAGTGGGCCTTATTCTCGAGAGAGGGGAAGCTGCCGCAGGCTCTGAATGCTGCCCTCTTTTCCCTCATCAGCTCTCTGACGTCGTCCGGGAGTAGCAGTCGGCGGTCCCCGAGAGGTACCTGCCGAGTGGACTCCCGTACCACGCTCTGGAGGTCGCTGGTGAGGGCTTCGATGGCAGCATCGTTGTCCTGGGCTGAGAGAATCGGGTCTGGGATCCGGTCCAGGTCCGGGAAGCTTGTTGATGCGAGCAAGTCCCGGACTCTGGCCTAATCTATTACTGGTTTTGTCGGTGCTAACGAGTCAGTCGGGGGCTATTTTGAGAGTTATTTTGCCTCCAAGGCTGGCCCTATATCCCGCATCCCGTCCGACGCCTAGTTGCTAATTGTGCTAGCTATGGGCGTCGGCGGTATGCGGGGCGCGGAGAGTAGGTGTGCTCCGGCGGGCGGGTCAGGGGAAGTGCTCTCTGTCCGCAATAACTAGATTCATATTTGAAATTGCAGCCTTTGAATATATCTATATCTGGGTGGCGACACAGCACGTACACTTGCTACCGACTGGGAATATATTTAAATGAGCACCCACTCAGGGCCTCAGGGTACGGCGACGTGCAAATATAACATACTAGCGGTCACCGCAGACGAACTTGATTCCAGCCCCACCTACCGGGTTTAATTATGGATCTATACCATCTCGGGACCCACTCAAACACACATATTTCATCAAAATCCTAGAACTCGATTACAGCGGCAAGTATTTTGTTCATCTTTTCAATGGAATATCCGATTAGAATAATTCAAAACGTAATTTACAGGTATTGAAACAGTCTTGAATACGGAATGATTTATTTGGATAAGGATCAATACAAAGGTGTGGATAGCATAGTCTAGTTTTGGTCGGCATTTTATAGCAATTTTTTTACGTCTTGGTTTACATTATTGAAGTTTTAGTAGAGATCCCTATGTTTTTCTAGTATTAAATGTAGCCAATATTACTCAGGAATAACGTAGCCTTCTTAATAGTGAAAGAATTTTTAAAATCGGTCCAGTAGTTTTTGAGTTTATTCGTTATAAACGTATAAACATACAAAAATACAAATCTTTTCTCCTTATAATATTATTAGTATAGATCGAAGATCGCAAATAAGTCAAAATATATCGAGGGTTGAAATGTTTTATGAGATTTTTATCTTTTAGTCTTACGCCAAAAGGAAGGTTTGCACTGAAAATCTGCGTTGTGTCGAATATAATTCCGGCACAGCAATATGCTGAGTGCAGACCTTGTTCGTTGAAAATGCGGCGTACAAATTCTCAAAATATGCTCTGTGTATAATAATGTATAAGGAATGTAATTACGTCACTATTTCTTCAAATAAAGTCTTTCTTTCTTTTTTTTCTTTTCTTTAATTCTAAATTGTGGAAAATACACATAAATTAATTATAATTTATTATTTATTAAACTTTCCTAAAAAGTTTTATTTTTGTTCTTTCACGTTTCAAAAAGTGTTGATAAAGAGAGTGCTATGATGCTGGACGTGATGTAAGGCACTTGAATAAATATAACTTCGATCTTAAAACTGGCTTTTATTTTAATTCTAGTAAATGTCTTTTAGTACCGTGAAATCTGGCAACTTAACCAATGGTTGTCAATTTTGCCATTATATGTTTTCGTTTGCAAGATTATATATACTATTACTTCTCACAAAATGTCTTTTTGAGACTCATCCGTGACGTTATATGCTTAAAAAGTAATTTTGTGAGAGGTAATAAATTGTAGTTTTGTGAGAGATAATTCTAATGGCAAAATTGTCAACTGTTGGTTAAGTTGCCATATTTAACGATAGTACAAAAGGTATCTCGTAAGAAACCCGTGTCTTTTTAACTTTTGAAATCAGCCAATAGGAGCGAGTTTTAGACACAGCTCTCATTGGTTAGTTGTATCCTTAAGTCCTGGCTAACACAGCTATATAGGCATTGATTAACAATAACAAAAGTAGATAATTCAGTATTTGACAAATTAAATTTATATAAATAATTAAGGAATTTTAAGTGCATAATTATATATTTCATTTATTCTTTGAATTACAATTATGATTACATATGAATATTATACAGCATAAATTAAAAGATTTTGTTGCTATGTTTATCTTAAAGTA
Source organism: Dendrolimus houi (assembly GCA_039645545.1). NCBI lineage: Eukaryota > Metazoa > Arthropoda > Insecta > Lepidoptera > Lasiocampidae > Dendrolimus > Dendrolimus houi. The sequence goes on along the minus strand of CM077128.1, from coordinate 20,540,257 downwards.
GCACTTGTCAAATGTCAAAAGTCAAATGCCAAAAGATTGACCTTGAACTTGGCCTACTTTTTTTATGAGAGAATTACAGAAATTAAGTAATTTTATAGCCAAAATGTCTTTCAATTTTTTTTTCTAAAATAAAAGTAGCTGTTAACGTCATAATTAACAGATAACATAAGGATACTTTTTAAATAAAAATGCTTGCGTTGCTTGACTTGTGTAATGGCGGAGAGCGAAGAGAAAGAACGTACTACGAAAGATGTTATGAACATTTGAATTGCCCCTGATATAACGTGTGGAGCAATAAATGTTGTTCTCACGCATATGAAATGTAATTTTTTGTAGGCGGCAATAGTAGCCTAAGATACTCCTTCTAATATCAGCTATATGCCAGTGAAAAACCCGTCAAAATCGGTCCAGCTGTTTCCAAGATTAGCCGAAACAAACAGACAGACAGACATCTTTTTTATATAAAATATGCCGTATATACTTTCATTGGCATTTAGTAAAAAGCTGTTGTTTTCACGTTACAAACAGACACTTCAATATAATTTATTTATATGTATGTATGTACAGATGAAATTTTGAAAGAAAGTTGACAGCAAGATACTATAACGCGTGTTCTCTTTTATGTACATTGTTTTAGAATTTATTGCTGAATGTGGTAAATACCCAGTTAGTTAGTTTACAATAAAAAATGAACAATGAATAATAAGCTATTAGAAACTCGGCTTATGGCCGGTTCCTATGACTAACCGGCCGTTCATTTGCCTTACTATAGGTTAAAATTTCACATAAGCTTGATGTCAAATCAACTAATGGTAAGGCAGGTGAATGAATAGTAAGATATAGTAACCTGGCATTAGTTCGCAGTTATCCATAGGCGACGAAAACCACGTACCATCAGGTCGCCCTTCTGACATAAACCTATGGATATGAATGGATGGATTTATGACCAAATAAATCTAAGAATTTAGCAATGTCGATTACTTAAATAAGACAAGAAACAAGGTTATGTATTACTTTTTCTTTACCTTAAATACGTAATTTTACGTGTGTAGAATGATAAACTTGTTCACCTCTCTGCGAGGTTAAGTTTTAAGTTATTTAGATATAAGTACAAATGATGTCAAGTCTACTATGTAATCATGTTTGCTATTCGTTAACGGCGTTATTTTTAACGCTATAATTAAGGTGCATTTGGTCACAGTCAATAATTATAATATTAGGAAAAGTTTCTTCGCATTTTACATAAAAATTCAAAAGGTTTTTTTATAAAGTTTATTTACATTTGACTAAAGTTTTGTTGGATAACTTTTTGCCATCTTGTAGGTAGCGACGTAATCCCATTGCTATAAAAATTTTGGGGCTTCTGATCAAAAAACTGCGACAAGTGGTTTTGGCAGTCCTCTCGTGATGTTAACCTGACACTGCCTAAGGAATTCTGCAGAGACCGAAACAGGTGAAAATCTGAAGGTGCAAGGTCAGGACTATACGGCGGATGCATTAACACCTCCCAGCCAAACTCTCATAATTTTTGCTGAGTGGCTTAAGATGTGCAAGGTCTAGCGTTATCATGGTGAAAAATCACATCCCTTCTGTTGATTAATTCCGGCCGCTTTCTCTCAACTTTTTGCTTTAATCTCATCAGTTGTTCGCAGTACAGTTCAGAATCGATGGTCCTGCCTGGTGGTAACAGCTCATAATGAATAATGCCCTTCCAATCCCACCATACACACAGCATCACCTTGTTGCGAGTTAACCCTGGTTTCGTCAGTCTGTGAAGCCTGACCGGCCTTTGACCACGATCTTTTTCGCACGTTCTTGTCGTACGTGATCCACTTTTCATCACCAGTTATTAGCTTCTTCAAAAATGGATCGGTTTCATTACGTCATAATAAAGAATCACAAATGAGTACACGGTTCATTAGGTTTCTTTCAGTGAGCTCATGAGGCACCCAAATATCGAGCTTTTTTGTGTACCCAGCTTTTTTCAAATGCGTCAAAACCGTTTTGTGGTCAATTCCCAGTTCTCTAGCTATATCGTAACTATTAATATGCCGATCTTGCTCAACTTTTTCAAAAATGGCATCAATTTTGTCCGTAACAGAGCGACCAGAGCGACGTGCATCTTTGATATCAAAATTTCCGGATTAAAAACGCTTAAACCAAATTTGCGCTACTCTCACAGATACTGCATTAGGTCCATAAACATCACAATTTTTTTCGCAGCTTGTGTTGCATTTTTATCTTTTTTGTAGTAAAATTTTAAAATGCATCGAATTTCTTCATTAGATTCACTCATTTTAACAATAAGAAAAACAAATGAATATCACACATTTTCCTAATTTGAATTTGGAATTGTCTTCTTTAAAATTAAAGCTTTTTAATGATACCAAAATCAGCCAGATACAAATGGTATAGCCAAAGAGATCTTATTACAAGTTCATACATACTACATGCGAAAAGACTTTTTCCCCAACCTATTATGATCCCAGATAAAGTCCGAGCATGTCTCGATACTTATAACCTGGGTGTCTTCAAGGCCCGCGTGGATAAGGCACCTTAGGTAAGACTGCTCCCAGGGTCCTGGTCCAGTGGCCCTGATTTCTGGTGAGAGGGAGAACACAGAGGTGTTTTAGTGGGTATTTTGGCAAATAGCCAGTGACCCCCGCACTACCCGACTGTTATGTCCCAACAGTGGGGTGCCCCAAACGGCTATCACCTCTACAAATAAAATATGAAAAATGCTCCTAGGGCCGTCTTTACCCATGGGTGCAAGGGTGCGTGGCACCTGGGCGCAAGTATCTAGGGGACGCAAGCCGCTTGCCGTATCTATACCTACGTACGATTATTATACATATTCAGCTAGTATTAAACAGATATCTTTAAAAAAACTTGCCATCTTTAAAACTAGAAAATTTATTCCGATGTTTGAAAATGTATCCAACTTTACCATAAGAGACAACGAGTAAAAGACGAGGATAGACGAAGAATGGGCTATATTAACTTATAGTCTTATGGATGGATGGAACATACTTATGGATGCTATATTAACTTTTATTTTATATTAGCTTCTGCACACGACTTCGTCCGCGTGGAATAGTTAAAAAAAACCCCGATTTTGAAACATTCTTCAATGGTGCTCCGCTCCTATTGGTCTTAGCGTGATGACATGTAGCCTATAGCTTTTCTTGATAAATGGGCTATCTAACACTGAAATAATTTTTCAAATCAGACCCGTAGTTCCTGTGATTAGCGCGTTCAAGCAAACAAACAAACTCTTTAGCTTTATATATTAGTATAAGATAAGTTGTACGGTGTTATATTCATAATCTATACATATAATAAAACTGTAGAGGTCGAATTTCTGTACAATGAAAAAAAATGCTAAAAACCGAGTCAGGGGATTGTAAGAGGTGAAATAGATTTAGAATTTTTAAAATTTTATGTTTCTCTGTTTGTCTGTCTGTTTGTACCGGCTTATCTCCGAAACGACTGGACCGATTTAAATGAAATTTTGTATGGTGGTAGCTTATATCCCTGGTCAACATATAGGATACTTTTAATTCCGAAAAATTAAAGAGTTCCCGTGGGATAGTTAAAAAACCGCACCACGCGGACGAAGTTACGGGCATCAGCTAGTATTAAAATATAAGTTTACACGCATGCGAATTGCTGCAACTCGTAATACGTTGTTTCCCTTGTCTGCCACTATCTCCAAAAATATTACATTTTATTGTTGGCCAACAATAAAATGCAATATGAGCCAATGCTCATGCCAATGGCCCGGCGCCCAACACGGTAAAGACGGCCCTGTGTGCTCCATCTAAGATCTCCGCTCAACATCGGGAGAGTTCATGGTCATACTCGAACCTGTACTACAGTAAGAAAAGAAATATTACTTGATACGTGACTTTGAGATGATTATGCGATTCTGACATATACACAGATATGTCAGAATCGCATAATCATCTCAAAGTCACGTGTCAAGTGCATATTATAATGAAGTTCAAGCTTAAAGCCAAGTATTACGCTCGTGAAGTCGCACAGTTTACGCGAATCGTTCAGCGAATAAACATACGGTGTTATTTGTTGATTGAATTAAAGTAAATACACACTGATAAGTTTTGCTTCTCCGTGAAAGGCTTCATGATGAGCATGTAAGTAAAAATATATTATATTTTTTATGGTTTTGTGATGAATATGTAAAATCAGAATTATCTTTTGATGGATTTTAGCGTATATTTAACTTAATATTTTTTTTTATATACAAATAATATTTTAAATAATGGATTTGTGAATTCATCCGCCCGCCTTAGACAAGCGAAGTAAGTAATAATATACAGCGTTGGTCCAGTTGAAGGAGGTATTAATTCAAAAAGGCAATGTTTTCAGAAGAGTGATTTGAACTTTTTTAATTGTTTTATTTTTATAATCATTTGACCTAACCTCATCTTTATGTATTTCGTTCTGAAATTAAACGATCAGTATTTTCTTAACTTTTCGCGACTAGTATAAACAAAACAACGTTATAACGGTTTAAAAAGTAGCATTTTTGTTTATTTCGACGTTTCAGACTATTCAGTGGTGATGTGGCCGAAACGTCGAATTTAAAATTAAACGAAATGCTGTGCTAAAACCGTTATGACGTAGTTTTCATTATTATACGATTATTTTATTACAGCGATTGTAAGTTTTTATTTAGTAGGAAGTATTTTAACCGACTTCCAAAAGGAGGTTCGCAATTCGACTGTATGACTTTTTTGGGATGTTTGTTACGTGATTTCTTCGTCATATATATATATTAATACGTGAATCAAAACTTTTACTCCTTTTTACAAAAATTGCGCGGACGGAGGAGTATGAAAGAAGCGACGAATACAAATATTTTTTTAAATTATGCATAAAAAATACATTAAATAAATAAAAAAACATTACTCACACTACCATGTATTTGACACACACACGCATATATACTCTTTTGTTTATTGTTCAAGGCAAATTAACAGAGCCTTGGCGAAATCTGTGATTATAGAAGCATAGTCATTGACAACAAATTATTATGGTCGAATTTCGACCACGGGCGACCACTAGTTTTTTATTATTATTTGAAAGTGTATACTCTTGAGGTGTCCTGTTATCACCAAGTCAGAATTTGATGAGTTGTTTTTGTAAAAAAATCTACTTTTTAGTAGCTTGAATAGATTTAGAAATGATATATTAAGCGCTATAATAAATATAATAAAATTGTACTACTGTCACGCGTATTTGTAGAGAATTTATGCCCTACCACTCTTATAATTAGACTTGCCAGACCGCCGGGATATCCGGGATTGCCCCGGAATTTTGCCTCTTGTCCCGTGTTCAGTAATTAGCGCTTATTGTCCCGGATTCTGAAAACTTACTATTTTTTAACAAAATGTACCAAAACAATTTCTGTTTCTAAACACTTACTGATTGTTTTTTAAGTTTGGAATTTATTGTTTTAACATTTTTTATTGTAGTATATTATTATTATTGTTGTTTTTTCTTCAGTTTATTACTATTTAATTTGTAATTTAGTATTAATTGTCTACCAAAGTTTAAATTTGCTAATTTAAGCTAAGTGCTCAATTCTATGATAGTTTAACTTGTTGATTTACTACCACAGTGCTTCATCTTAGAATTATAACTGGCGTTAATTACCTACTAAGTACAAAGTACATACCTATCTAATAAAAGTATGTATTTGAAAATAAATGGCATTTTTCTTTTCAAATACAAATATGAATTCTTTGAAAAAAAAAAAATATATGATATTTTCTACTATGGCCACGACCCGCGACATTGTTTTTCTAGAATTGTCCCGGATTTGATAAGTTACTATCTGGCAACCCTACTTATATACACTAGAGTTTTCTCCGCGGCAATGCCAGCAGGTTAAACACTGGTCAGTAGCGTTTATTTCTTTTTGGAACCTCCTGTCTGTAAACGTGGGTCATTTATGTCCCACAGCCAGTTTTCCCAAATTATTAAGTTAAATTTTTATTAGATAACTCATGATATTGCTACAAACGTTCTACTTTAAAAATAAATGGAGCAATCTGGTGAAAAAGTAGTGTTGTACTTAAAAATCGTTACTTCGAGACAAATTCTTATATATTAATTTTATAATAAACAGCAAATTGAAGCTTAGAAATACAGTTTTTGAGAAAAAATATGTCACTTGATTTAAATGTAAAATCGGCAACATTATACACATCAGTAGGTATTTGTATGTATTTATATGGCTGTGTTTCGTTGTATAAAAACTGGCAAAAACTCACTCAATTGTAAATTGCAGTTGCGTGTCAGGCCCGGTTGTAGTGAAGAGAGTAATCTGTCACTTTTACTTTTTTCTAAGTATGGAGAGGTTGCCAGTGTAAGAAATTATAACCTTTTATGTAAATAAATTTGAATATATTTAATTTTAATTGTAGTACACAACAAGCTGTATTATATATATATATATATATATATATATATATATATATATATATATATATATATATATATATATATATATATATATATATGTGTGTATTATTTATTACTATCATATTATTTTCACTATAAATACTTCGGAAAGTACGTTGAAAGAAAAAAATAAATATCACTGACCTACGTAATTCTTCAACACCATCTGTCTATAAAGGTGGGTCATTCGTGTCCTCATCAAAATAGATATTTTGTTCATAGCAAAGGCTCAGAGGGGTCTAGGACTTTGGGCCTCGGGCGTCGGGTCGTCTTCTTACATAGGTTTTTTTACATTAGGATAATAAGTAAGCCTACTTTCATCGCAATAAACAAAAATAGTTTTTTGGCCGGGACACAGACGACCCTCATATTTACAGACGTTGCGTGGTTTAGGAGTCAACGGATACCTGCCAAGCCGCCTTGGACAATGGTGGCGGGTATACTGTCCGTATCCAATTGTGGGACGCCCAAGCCCAGCGGTGGGACGTTTATGGGCTGTTTTTATTATTATAGCGGATTTATAGAGACAGACGCGGAAAGCGACTTTGTTTTATACTATGTAAAGAAGATGTAAATGTGCATTTATCATTACATCAAAAAACGCGACCCAAGGAAGTCGAGTGTTTTTGTTAAATTATGTCATTATCATCCACGACCTACAATCGTGTACTTTAAATACAGTAATGGAAGTACATCATTCCGGACCTTACTATTAGTCATAATTATAGGCATCAGCTTTATAGTTATTTTTAGGGTTCTTATACTTAAATTTAACAAACCTTGCGGTATCTCTGATAACTCTGGCGTCCGTCTGTTTGTAACACAGCTTGTCTATTTAGGAACTACATAAATACATACATAATTCCAAAAGTATTTAGAGAGCTGCCATTACGGTCATTCATTATTAAATTATGTAGCTGGTTAAAGGATAATTAATGGTTTTTATGATATTAATGAATTTTTCAATTGGAAATAGTACTTTAAATGTTACATTCGTAGTTTGCTTATATTCTTTTTATATACCTAATGACATTTTATTTATCAACTAGCTTCTGCCTGCGACTTCATCCGCGTGGAATAGTTTAAAAAAAGTTAGTTAATAAAACCCCCGATTTTGAAACATTTTTCATTGGTGTTCTGCTCCTATTGGTCTTAGCGTGATGATATATAGCCTACAGGCTATAAGCCTTCCGCGATAAATGGGCTATCTAACACAGAAAGAATTTTTCAAATCGGACCAGTAGTTCCTGAGATTAGCGCGTTCAATCAAACAAACAAACTCTTCAGCTTTATATTATATATTAGTATAAGAATTTGGGACATTCGAAATAATTTTAAGACATAAAAACATTGGTAAATATATGTTATGAGTTGTTTATTAACGACATACCTTTGTATTTACAGACATAATAAAAAAAATGTGACTTGTCTTGTTTTGTCGCCTTCACTGGGACATGTACCTACTATGTATCTAATTTTTAACATTTTGTATCTTCATGTTTCCTGCGAATAAATAAATCTGAATTTAAATAACTAGCTGACCCGTGGCTACTTCGCTAGGCGCTACTCGAAATAAGCCAACATATAATTGCCCATGGGAAAACACCCCTACCCGTGCCCACTTCGCTAGGCGCTACTCGAGATAAGCCACTACTTCCCGTGCCCACTTCGCTGAGCGCTACTCGAGATAAGCCAAAAAATTGCCCATGGGAAAATACTCTTTTCTCAAGTCGATGCCCACCAGAGAGAATGTTTGACCCTGGGACTTATTTATTGTTTAGTCAGCGCACGCAGATAAATCAACACGTCAGTCCGTTTGTTTCGGAATTGATATTTCACATTAAGAAATTAAAAAATATTAGTAATCACAATCAAATATAGGTGATGCCACTCAGGAATAATGTAACTTTCTATAAGCCGCGCGCAGGTTTGCCGATGACTACTTACTATTATTGTATTGTATTACCTACTATTATTGTATATACTTATATAAAGTATATACAATAATAAATTTATTGCAACAACTATTTATGTAATCTTTTTTGTCAACCCTACTGACCATCGACGCGTGACATCATGAGGCTATCGGCAAACCTACTGCGCACGGGTAGTACTGATAAAATAATTTTCAAAATTGGTTCAGTATTTCAAGTGATTATCTCCTACAAACAAACTCATTAACTTTACCTCTTTATAATATTAATTATAGTTAAATTAATACATATTATATAAATATTAAATTTTACATAATAGATAACTTTTAAGTCACCTAATGCATCTAAAGGTAATGATTATAGTAATATGTTAAAATAAAGTATTTGAAGAATGAAATTGTTAGTAGGTACTTAAGACGGATACGCTATTATACATTATTGGGCTCAGATTGTAAAAAGATGAGAGTGGATTTTAAATTTTCTTTTTATTATGTTGATAATTTTTTATAATTGTAGTGGTTTTTTTATTTTGCATGAAATTAATCGTGTGCTGTGTTTTTATATTATTAATTGTTGAAATGTACAGATAAAAAAATTGAAGTGTCAAAATAACCCCTTTTTATTAAATGCATTTGAAAGTATATACGGTACTTATATCTTATATCAAAAATTTCTAATTTTTAAATTTGTCTGTCTGTCTGGATGTTCTAGCTAACCTCTGAAACAGAGGGACTGATTTTGACGGGACTTTCACTGTCAGATAGCTGATATTATAAGCAGAAACTTAGGCCCATTTTTTACTTTCTTTAGGGTTCTGCAAAAAAATATCCACGCAGTCGAAGGCGTGGGCACAGCTAGTTTAATAACATAAATCGATTATGGTGATCGATAAGTGATTTTATTTAAAAACCTTATTTTAAGATGTCTCGTATTCCAGACAGAATTAAAGGCTGGTATTTTCTAACAAAAAGGATATTATATAATGCTTTTTTTAAGCTATATTTCAACTCATTACATTTATTTCGCTCAAAAGTCCTCACCACAGTCACTCGTCACGTCACGTTTAGTTAGAATTCACGTATAAACAAGGCTTTAAGGTTAGGTGTCCTAGCGAAAATATTGTTTTGAATATTAAAAAGGGCTCCGAAGTTTTCCCCGTCTAAGTAGGTTAGTTTCACGCATATTTTTATATACTCCGTTTCGTTCGCCGTCAGTCAATCGCAATCCACTGCTGGGGCCCAATTCTGCTATTACTATGTCGTTAAAATAGCCGGACACTATCGTCTTTATCGTAGTGTTGCGGACAGAGAGCACCTCCCTGACCCGTCCGCCGGAGCACACCTTCTCTCCATGCCCCGCATACCGCCGACGTCCATAACTCGCACAGTTAGCAGCTAGGCGTCGGACGGAACGGGGGAGATAAGAAGCGGCCTTGGAGGCCTGGATTGCTCACATTGCTACATCTACTCTCTGCCATTCATCATTATATACTCTGTAACTCGTCTATGTATAGTTTTAAATTAATTGTAAATAACGCCAATAATAAGTCATACAGTCCACATCGAGTTTTATTTGGAAGAAGCAACTGCCACTTATACGTAGGTTTGCCTGATTTCGGTATTCTGTTAATTCCAATGAGGCGCCTGTAGCATGCCACTCTTTATAAATATTTATAAGCAAAAACTCGAGAAATAAATGTTAAAATTTTAGCTAGCTTTTTAATATTCATTTCGGCTAACGCAAATCTGCTAAAGCGAATACCATTTTTTTATACTAGTATTCTGACGCGACGATATCGAGAAGAAATCGTAGATTTAGTAGAATACGATTTTTTGACACTATCGAAATGAAATCGTACTTTGAATATTTTCACAACGTCAAGATATTGAAATAGCAGAATAGGGCCCCAGGATGGCGTTGGCACTGCGCGCTAAACAAATTCGTGGAAATTAGAAGAAACATAAAAGAAAGATCTAGTAGACTAGTGGTACATGAAGATATAAATTGTTAAAAATTAGATACATAGTAGGTACATATTTCGCCCAGTGAAGGCGACAAAACAAGACAAGTCACATTTTTTTTATTATGTCTGTAAATACAAAGGTATGTCGTTAATAAACAACTCATAACATATATTTACCAATGTTTTTATGTCTTAAAATTATTTCGAATGTCCCAAATTCTTATTACTAATATATAATATAAAGCTGAAGAGTTTGTTTGTTTGATTGAACGCGCTAATCTCAGGAACTAATGGTCCGATTTGAAAAATTCTTTCAGTGTTAGATAGCCCATTTATCGAGGAAGGCTATAGATTATATATCATCACGCTAAGACCAATAGGAGCGGATCACCAATGAAGAATGTTTCAAAATCGGGGGGTTTTGAAAACAAATTCCACGCGGACGACGTCGCGGACACAACTAGTTCTAACATACATCTAATATATAAAATTCTCGTATCGCGGTGTTAGTTACCAAACTACCCCGAAACGGCTGAACCGATTTGTATGAATTTGTATTTTGTTTGAATATCGGGTAGGTTTGAGAATCGGCCAACATCTACTTTTATACCCCTAAATGACAAGTGTGACCCACACCTATATATTTTTATTGAATTTTTTTTTTAATTTTTTATGATTCGGCATTAAAAAATACATATAACCCTAAATTTTCACCCTTCTATCATCAACCCCTATTTTTAATAGTGATATTAGTACTTTAATAATTTTCTATTCTCGGCGGTCGATGATTGATCAGTTACCACTTGATCAATTATTCGAGAACGATTTAAGTTAATAATAATAAAAAGGTTTCTAGATTTTTATTTTTTAAGGGCAGGACAACGTCTGCCGGGTACAGCTACTCTATATATAAAAATATGTTTTTTATTGTGTAAAACCGGCAAACAGGCAAACAGCCCACCTTGTGGAATAGTAGATTGTTACACGAGAGGTGAAAGTGGCCTGTTTAGGTATGAGATGGTTTGTCGCACGAACGTAGCGAAGGCGTTAATAGTTCGAGTGCCTAAATAGGCTTGTAACCCGAGGTTAACACTAATTTTCATTTTAAATATGAGGAAAGTAAATAAATATTGATTAGTTAAACAAACAAATCAGGCGTTAAATCCGATGAACTCATTTAATACGTCAAGTAAATTTCTTTTTTTGTAGCATTCTATCTGCCAGTATTTTTTTGTCATTGATGATAGTAAATATTTAGTTGAAATTTATGTAAATTAATTAGAAATTTAGTGATAAATAGTTTATAGGTATAAAATGATGTTACAGAATTGTAAACATGTTTTTATTACAATTTATGCCACGATTTAATATTGGCTGTAAAAAAAGTTGGGACACATGTCGCATGTACTATCTATGGTTCGCATAGTTTTTAAATTTTTCGACTGCAGGGAAAATCGTTTCCCAGGGACGAAAAGTATTGCTTTCATCACTGTGATCAGGCAACTCCAAGCGTACTTTCAGTATATGAGAAATGAAAAGTGCTATATCCGTGCAGGAAAGGAGAAAGAATACAATTTCCTGCGACCGGGCGGCCTATCGCAAGAGGCGACAAAACAACCCACAGCCAGGTGGTAGGGTATTTGCAGGTCTGGATGGTTACCACCCCTGGTTGAGAGTATGCCGCCATGACAACCTTGAGTTGTGTACCAGCGTTAGTGGCCAGGTCCTAGTCTCCTTTTAGAGAGCAGCAGCGCATTTGTAGCACCATTGGTGTTGTAAATGTCCATAGGCGATGGTAACCGCTTTCCATCAGGTGGGCCGTCTGCCTGTCTGCTAAACTCATGCAATAAAAAAACCGACAAGTTTTGAAGTTGGCAACTCAGCATTATGTTGCATCGGAATTACTAAAGCCAGTTTGATAGATGCCAAATGTGGCTTTATAGAACAGCCGAGCTATAAGCACCTTTTAAATCCACAACACAAGGAAAACTTCTTTATATTCGTATAATAAACATGTGGTGTTTCGGGTAATTATTATGACAAATAGTCACATGCGAGTTTTGTACTCGTGAATAGCGGGTTCTTTTTGTAAATAAACCGCGAATATGAAATATTATTCCATAAAATTGATTAGCCGTTATTTGCATCGATATAGGAAGTCACACATTACCTAATCCATGAAAATAAAACGACGTCTTGTTTTAAAAAATATGCTTTACCGTTCATTGCCTTTTTTACCGTTAAATTGTTGAAGACATGCATAACATAATTATGATTTATGTTTAAATATTCGATTATACATCAATATCCAGGTGACGTCACTAATATTTAAGAAAAAGAAGTGTTGACAAATGTAAAGTTGTTGTATGTTACGTTTCTAAAGTAATAAATTAATTATGTTGTTCTATTTCATGTAAATTATTTTGATACTGTTACAAAGGTTAGTTCGTCAGTATTTATATGAAACTTCAAATGGGGCTTTTAGAAGGGCTCAACTATAGTAGCTATGGATATAGATTGACATAACAAATTAAGTAGTGTTAGGGGCAGGCCTTGTGTAAGGATTATTTATTCGGCACAAAATATTTTATAGTTGTATTTACCCGCGGCTTCGCTAGCGTAGATTAAAAACATTCATAGTTTAAACAAACTTTATATAATATTTTAACCATCTTAGTAGTTGAATTTCCAAAGTAGCCGACAAACACGTTTCTTTTTTTTATTGCTGAAGCACAGCAGACAGGCTGACGGCCCAACTGTGATGAAAAGTGGTTACCGTCGCCTATGGACATTAGCAATACCGGAGGTGCTGTGAATGTACTGCCGGCCTTGAAGGAGAAACTGGAACCTGGACTCTGATGCCGGATTACAACTCAAAGTCGTTATGGCGGCATACTCTAGACCAGGGGTGGTAGCCATCCAGTCGGGCAAATGCTCTACACCTCCTGGCTGTGGGTTGTTTTGTCGCCTCTTACGACAGGCCGCCCGGCCGCACGAATTAGTATTCTGTTTCTGTTCCTACGAACTACTACTAAAATCGTATGTATAACGATAACGTTATACGTACGATTTTAGTACCCGTAATACCGTATGTATCGGTAATTTTTACGTTATTTCAAGCGACGTTGCCATTCTTACCGAGGCTTGCGCCGGTATACGCGACCCTTTAAGAATTTAAAGAATATTATTTTGCCCAATGTTGAAATTGAACTTCCGTCGCACCTTAATGATCCTAATATTATTAACAATCATTTTTTAAACATACCTGGCACTTCAAATGTATGCCTTTCTTTACTGACATTCTACAATAATAACAAATTTTGTGATACAACTTTTAGTATGAAAATGGTCAACACAGGTACGTTACAAAAAGTCATTAGTAGTGTAAAGTTCAATGCAAAGGGCTGTGACTTAATTACTCTAGATATGCTTTTAATTACAATACCTTACACTTTGGAAACTATAAAGTATATCGTAAATATTTCCATTAGTACCTCCACGTTTCCTGACCTTTGGAAGCTTGCAATTGTTCGTCCTATGCCTAAAACCTCTAATCCAACAAACTTAAAAGATCTTAGGCCAATAAGTATCTTACCCTGCCTATCTAAAGTATTGGAAAAAGTGGTATGTGAGTAATTTACAAATTATTTGGAAGCCAACCTTATTCTATGATTCGGGAAAGGATGCGGCACAGTGACAGCTCTACTCGATGTCACTGACAATATCCTCTGCGCTCAAGATGAAGGTATGTGTACCTTGCTTGTATTGGTTGATTTTTCCCGGGCTTTCGACTCAATTAACATTAATTTGTTACTGTCGAAATTACGGTATTATGGGTTTGATAGCAAATCAATACTATGGTTCTATAGTTATGTTGGTCACCGTCAACAATTTGTAAGCCTTAATAATTGTAACGGTTCTAACTCACTATCTGACAGGCTATTGGTCAATAAAGGGGTTCCGCAGGGATCTATACTTGGTCCTATTCTCTTTATCCTGTATTCGGCTGACATTATACACCACATAAAGTACTGCAAGTTTCACATCTATGCTGACGATACTCAAGTCTATATTTCTTGCAAACCGTCGGAGATTGACACGGCTATTAGAAAATTAAACGATGACCTTATAAGAATAGCCACGTGGTCCAAGCAAAACTGTTTATTACTTAAACCGACTAAGACCAAATACCTCATCCTTTGAAGTAAATATCAGCTTAATGGTTTAAATCCTTCAATAAACGTAGAGCTCGTGGTTGATGTGGTTGAAAGAGTTTTTGAAGCTCGTAGTTTGGGGTTACATATTGATAGTGACCTTAGTTTTGAGAAACATGTAGCAAAGTCTATTAAAACATGTTTTTACAAGTTTAAGGTGCTATACCAAATCAGACCATATCTAAATCAGAGTCTCAGAATTCGATTGGTTGAGTCGTTAATCTTATCCCAGCTCAATTACTCTGATATAGTTATCGGTCCTCGTCTTTTAGTAAGAACACAGAAACTCATCCAATGAGTTCAAAATGCATGTGCCCGATTCTGCTTTGAAATACCATTTAGAGGTCATGTGACCCCGTTTTTAAATGATTATTCAATACTTAAAATGAAACACCGTCGCAAGCTTCATCTCGCATGTCTACTTTTCGTTGTAATTAAAAACAAAGCACCTAAGTATTTATTTGAAAAACTTCTATGGACAGGCTCACAGAGGTCTACTAATCTACGGCAATGTGCAGTACAGCTTATTACTTTGCGACATCATTTAGCCGCTTTTAAAGGCAGCTTCCGGTATTCGGCTTCTAGGTGCTGGAACAATATTCCGCCACCAACATGAACCGTTCGAAGTGCACAATATTTTTAAAATTAAACTGAAAGCGTCCTGTACTAACACCAAATGCAGCAAGCAGATCTCGCACTTGATACAAGCGCCTTTTAGTAAGCCTGGTTGAGTCTTTTTCATAGTTATAGTTCTATTTAATTTAATTTCTTTTTGTTTGTAACGTACCTAATATTATTTTTCAAATTATTTTCAGTTTCAATAATTATTTCATAACATATTATGTACTTATATTAAAATTTTCAAAATATGTCTATTCTTTGTTTCATGTTATTCTAATTATAAATAATATTAAATTTTCATTAGCTATTTTTTTTTTTTTCTTCTGTGAAGGTGACGTTGCTGCTTGGCACTAACGGAAGACCAGCGCTGGTTGTTATCAACCAGCATTTGCTGAGTTAGGGCCTTTTTAGAGTTAGCTAACTTTCGGCTTTTATTAAACTGCTTATGTGGACTTTTATAATTTTAAATAACTCTAAATAAACATTATTTTCTTTCTTTCTATCTTATATATATATATATATATATATATATATATATATATATATATATATATATATATAAAATATATATACATAAAACGTATAAATATTTTTAAAGAGAGTGCTTAGTGCGAGTTTTTTTACTAATCACGATTTATGTTTCCCTTCACGCTCACGAGATGGCGCTTTCCCACACAACATTGCGTTAACTTGAACGTGATCGAGCAGTAAAACACCTCGCACTAAGCACACTAGTCAGATAGTTTCTGTAATTGGTGCTTTCAAACTGCCAGGCGAAAAAATTAAAATCTGTCCACGATTTTTGTTATGTACAAACATTTTTGTAAGGCATGTAATTTGAAATTTAAATGTATGTACCACAGAGCCCTTCCATTAGCTTTCAAATGCAAATTTGATCATTTTTCATATATTCATGTCGGGTGTGAGTTATGAAATATAATTCATATTTTGGTGTCCAACCTCTTTCAAATTGAACTATACGGTATTTGCATTTTGTAATAAATATTTAAGTGGCTTAGTGGCCTCAGTACTCGCATATCATTTTAGATCGAGATTTGTATTTTTACCAGGGGAAATCTATTTGAGGACCTAAGCCGGATTCGCCAGATCGGGAGTGGCACTAGCATGCCCAGTCAGAACTGGTGCCATGTTATTGCCACTCCCCAGTTAGGGATACCCAGTAAAATCCTTGGGTGTTCCGTCCTTCGCCTTGTGCCAGGGCTACGGGTATATGACCTAGCCTCTCCGCAGCCCTGGCAGGCGTGGGCCTTGCGAGGTCACTCTCACTGCCGGGGATTTTCTTTTATCCCTCAGCATCATCAAGCTCTCTGTGCGTGAGGCGCTATGTAACTCGCCCCACGGGAGGAGAGGTGGGCGCGCACGGAACACGCCGCGCCTCCATCTCGACGGCATATGCAGGTGAGTGAGAACCCCTATTCCCCAAGGGGCCTCACCCGCGCCGCTCGCTTACGGTGGCTGAAGGTCCATGCTGGCCCTCCGGCGCCGACGCGTCCTCCTTTGGCGGGAGTAGAGTAATGATGTGCGCTCACGCTCCCCCTCCGCCTCCTCCTTTGCAAGCATAACGTGCTCGCAGAAGCAGGAGACGGCGTCCCATCCGGTAATATGATTTTGTCCTAAGAACAACCCTATTCATGTAAAACTGTTACGCGATGTGCATACGAATATTAAATATATTACCTCCATCGATCAAAGAATTGCCGTTGAAACAATGAAAAAAAGGCTAAAAATATGGTTACTGGAAAGAATTATATAGTCAGTTAATGATTTTCTCAAGTATGACGAACAGATATTATTTTAATAGTAGTTAACATTTTACTTATATTTTTGGCTTTTGACATCTAATCTACTTCTTCTTAACATTGAATTAAATTAATTCTTGTTTTATATTGTATTATATACGTGTACTCAAATATTAACACTGTGAGAACATTTGATTTGTTACCATCCTATGTATAACTATTACCTGTATTTTTACAAATAAATATTCATTCATTTTAGAGGTAAGTTAAATTCGAGACAGAGACACAAGGAGGGTTTGAAATAATCGTCTAATCATTATCTTGATTACAGGGATACAATTCTGCTATTACTATTTCTTCAAAATCGCCGGATACTACCGTCTCAATCGTAGGTTTGCCTGATATTGGTATTCTGTTAACTCTATTGGCATGCCACAGGCACGCCGCTCTATCTTTATAAACATCTATAAGCGCAAACTAGGAAACGTAGCCAGCCTTCTGGGCACCTTACCCATAGAAGACGGTGATCTAGGCTCAGTATTCTACTTATAGTCTTGAGGGATTATGGGTAGAATACAATATAAATAAGTTATGTCTTCTTTTATTGTATTAGATTATTTATACATATCTTATATAGATATATAAAAATCAATTGTTGTTCGTTAGTCTCGCTAAAACTCGAGAACGGCGGGACTGATTTGGTTTATTTTGGTTTTGGATTATTTGTGGAAGTCCAGGGAAGGTTTAAAAGGTGAGTAAATATGAAAAAAAATGATTCTGAGGCGGTACGAAGTTCGCCGGGTCAGCTAGTAATATTATAGATGTTACAAAAAATGCAAGGTTTACACTATATTTTTGTAGATGCACCAGAATTCTTTTCTTTCTCTTCTCGACGGCTTCTGTGGTTAAGTGGGCTAAGTCTTTGTTAGCCTGGTTCACTGGAACGCAGAAGCTTTGGGCTCGATTTCTGGTATAATAAATTCCGTAAACGAATTTTGAGTTATTTACGTTGTCTGGGCCTATCTATCCTAGAGTATCGTTGTGTAATTACTATAACAAGCCTTGCTTGCTTATTTTTTTCTTTTTTTATTCTTGCTAAAACCTTAGCAACAACTTGGCTATGCTGCCTTAATAATTCATAATCAACTTATATTATATATGTAAATTAGGTGACGTGTGCAAGATGTTTATAAATTTCTTGGCAGAGTCTGATAAGGGCTCTGCCAAAATACTGTTGCACCAGCCTACCTTGAATAAATTTAAACCATTTCTAAGGCTGTTAATTTTGACATATCTCACTAATAGATAAAAGACATCATCTATCTTACATATATGACGTGCGTGAAGAACAATTTAGCGTAGATGCTAATCTCATCACGTGTAAAATTTGTTACGTGGAATGTGTCCAGATTGTAATCTTAAAGATTCTCTATTCAACACTTGATTATTTCCCCAAGTATATTACAAACGATATGGTTGGACAGTTTTCTTGCTTAACTGGGGGGGATTATATAATGTTTCTGTGGCATATTTATTATTTAATATTTATTTATGCTACATGTCTGCTAAACACACCTTAGTATTTCCTAAGATAATAAGATAATAGACTTGTGTTTTTTTGTGAAAATAGTTATATAAATTGAAAATAAAAAAATATATTTACTTACTTTGTTGACGAAACTAAAAAACAAAATGTGTTCACAAGCACTTTTAAATTTTATTTAAACTTCGCAATTAACACAACTTTCGTTATTAAAGAAAAAACTCTCCCCAAAAATTCTTCACTCTATGTTTTGGCCACTGTATACCTATTAGATCCAAAGTAAATAGTTATACTACACACATACCATATTATGGAATCTATAACAGATCCAAAGAGTAATTCTGTAAAAATGTTGAATGAAATCGAAATTTGATTTTATAATCATTTAAATTTCATTGTAGGTTGGATACCTTCATACATAACTTACAAGTGAAAAATAAAAAAAATCTAATAAAAAAGAAAGTGACTTCAAGAGTAATTATTATAAAAAGCGAAAAAAACATTTTTTTTCTACTACGTCTTAAAGTGCGGTGCGAAGACAAACATAAAAAAAACAACAATACATTTGCAAAATATGCCAATTCATGGTTTTTAATTATTTTTGGTCCTCTCAGGTATATTAAGTGCGGCTTGTTCTGTATGTATTATGATATGTTTATATAGTATATAATAAAGATTTTTATTTACTTATTTCATATATTTTGAAACTTATACTAATATACAAAGCTGAAGAGTTTGTTTGTTTGTTTGTTTGCTTGAACGCGCTAATCTCAGGAACTACTGGTCTGATTTGAAAAATTCTTTCAGTGTTAGCCTATTTGTCGAGGAAGGCTATAGGCTATATATCATCACGCTAAGACCAATAGGAGCGGAGCACCAATGAAGAATGTTTCAAAATCGGGGGTTTTTTTAACTTATTTTTTTTAACTATTCCATGCGGACGAAGTCGCGGGCAGAAGCTAGTATATAATACATATCTGTTTAATTAAATCAATTGATTACTAGCGAAAACTTGCGGAATAAATGTTTAAAATTGTTGGTAGCTTGCAATATTTATTTCGGCATACGCCATTTTTGCTCATTAGCAAAAATTACCATTGCAATACCAATTTTTTTCTACTATTATTCTACCGCCGCGATATCGAGAAGATATTGTGGATGTAGTAGAATACGAATTTTTGACACTATCGAATTGGAATCCTACTTTGAATATTTTTGCAACGATAAGATATTGAAATAGCAGAATTAGGCCCCAGGTTTTAGGGCCGTTTCGATAGGTGTGGTACCACGCTCTCACAGATTAACGGCGTGATACGATTCAGCTTAAGCTAATCGTGTTTGGTGCGATGAGCGAGATATACGTTGGCCTACTTCTCTTTCTTTTGATACCGTCCCATCTATCGCATACTAAAGGCGGGCAACGCGTTGCCTTCGCTACTGTCGTTGCAAACGTCTACAGGCGACGGTAACAACTTTCTTTCAGTTGGGTCGTCTGTCAATTTGATCTTAAAAAAATAAACACATTGTCAGGAGCCGTTTCTGTGAAGAAATATCGCAAACCAAGAGAACGGGTTGTTTTTGAACATAATGCTCTATTTGCAACTATAATATTCGAAACACGCTAGTTTACCCTAATCAATCAAATCCGTCAACGGGTAAAAATTGATTGCTTTCAAATGATGTTTAATTAAAATAGAGCAATAAAATAAAGTAACAAAATTATTAAGGCTTGTAGCAACGCCAACATCCTTGAGGATTTTTCGGGCAATAGCAGGGATTACATAGACGCGGTCATTTTTCAGATACATTATTATTCTTCTATTGTGAACAAAATTAAGTAGTATTTCAAAAGTAATTTTTTTATTTTATTTATGTCAAAAGATGTATATTTTTTTTATCCTGTTCTGATAAAAAGTGAAGGAGTAAAATAGTTTCAAGACAATAATTTGAAGGTGATTTTGTTTTTAACTGAAAATTAACTATAGAAAAGTTACAAAAAACAACGTTACGTCTCATTCTTGAAGGTTTACGATGTTTTTTTAACCGACTTCAAAAAGGAGGAGGTTCTCAATTCGTCTATATGTTTCTTTTTTTTGTATGTTCGTTACCTGATTTCTCCGTCAATTGTGAATCGATATTGGAAATTTTTCTTTTAATCAAACGGTTATACTCCCAAATTGGTCCCAATGTTACCATGTCAGGATCAAATGTGGATTCCAAGGAATTAGAGAAACTCACGAAAATTATTAACCAACATCTTCGTAAGATGATATTTCCGTCAATTGTGGAGCGATTTTCATTTTTGTTCATTACACGTTAGTGTACACTCCCGAGGTAGTCCCATGGTCACCAAGTCAGGAACTTGTTTGTGGAGCTGAAGGAAATCGTGAGCAACTCTTGTTGAAGAGCATATACATCGAAGAGTGAGATGGCAAATTTGTATACACGTGCCTGTTGTACAATTTTTACAGGTGCTTAATATATTATTTCTAAAGGCATTGAATTATTTGCGCAATTAAAAAGTAAAAATATTTATTCTTTAAAAAAACAAAACCGACTTCACACTTAAAACCAAAAAAGAAATATTTAACCGACTTCTTTCTACAAGATCTTGAAGTGGGTGTCAAGTAAAATACAAAAAATATATTTTGTAAATTTGTTGTTCTTTTATGTTTTACTGGGCACGAATTCAAGATTTATAAAGAAGTCGGTTAAAATTTTTTTTTGGTTTTTAGTGTGAAGCAGTTTTGTTTCTGTTAATTTGGTATATTATATTGATCAGTAAATACTATCGAAAAGTTTTTCGTTTGTACCCCACTTTCGCAGCACCTTTTGCGGCAACAGGAGCCTTAATATTTTTTGTGTGTAATATAAAAAATTTTGCATGTAGTGCTTTTGGAAATACAATGGAAGTTAAATCGATCGAACCTTCTTAGAAGGGGCATTGGCCTTTTTTAAGGCGTTGGTGCAAGTTATAAGCTTAATTCGCTTACTCACCTGCAGGCTTGATTATACGTTACGAGGACAGTGGCGAGACAGTGCCCTCGGCCGAGTACTCGGTGCATATAAACACTTTGACGAGTACTCGGCCAAGTACTCGGCCGAGCAGTGTGGCTAGAGAGTCATTAGATCCTTGATTTGTTTGCTAGACCGCGCACCCTGCTCCCCGCTTCATTCTTTCGGCCGCCGTATTGACTTGGTATCCCGCTCGGCAGGTATGAATACACACTCGGCTGACACTTGCCTACCACATCAGTGGTATTTCGCACTTTGTTTTCTAATGGATTTTATTTGCTATTGCATTGAATTTATGTTTAAAAGTACAATAATAATAAATGGAATTTAGATACAACTTTAAAAGGGATTCAATGTTATAAAAATTTTAAAAAGCGCCCTAAATTCAGGTCAGAGGTCAGGCGTATAAAAGTACACATGTACAGAACATTAAGTATAACGATGCATAAGACTAACCGCTATCTCCTATGAATTAAAGTCCGAATAATTTCTCAGCAATAAACCTTTTTATTGTGTATTATTCGTTCGGATTACTGACTACGTCCGACTCAATGCGCTTATTTTGTGGAAACGAGGGTCTAATCATTTTCTGAACAGTGTACTACAATCGAACCTGTAATAATCACATACTTAATGACTACAAGAGCCGCCATTTATTAATAATTGTATCCATACAATTGTGTTAGGGAACATAAAAAGTATAAAACATGTAATATAAAATATGACTGATTAACACTATGTAATCAGGCTATTACATTTATTATAATAACTTATGTATTTTGAAATAAATAATCGTATATGTTTGTATATATATCACTTCGCATATATTTATATGACTATCTATGTATGTATGTATGTTGTTACAATTACCACGTTCTCACAACGGTGAAAGATCACATCGTGATGCAACCTGCACAATATATACAATATAACCGATGTGTCAAATCTGCCAAGCCGCCTTGGCTAAGCGTGGCGGGTATAGTGTCCGTTCCCCCTATAATGGGAGGCCTGAGCCTATCAGTGGGACATTTATGGGCTGATATTATTATATACGTATGTATGTGTATATTTAATTCTTGAATTAGATTAAGTACTTACAGCAGTGTAGCGTGGGTGACGGCCGCCCGGGGCGGAAGACAATTTTGCCGCCCTTTTATTTAGGTATTTCAATTTAATGCATACTATATCTATACTAATAATAATATTATAAAGAGGTAAAGTTTGTGTGTTCGTGACGTTGAAGGGGATGATCTCTGGATCTACTGAATCGATTTCGAAAATTCTTTTATAGGAGCGGAGTGGTAATGAAAAATCCCGTGTTCTTTTCAATCGGCCCGAATTTATAGTTGCGATAAAAATATGAAATGGTTCAAATAGTACTTATTCGTGTATCTACTGCCCCTTTTTCCTCCACCACCTACATCGTAAGATTAGCTAAAAAATGCATTTAATTTAAGTTGCCTGGAAGAGACCGCTTTGAGCGATAAAATATCGCCTATTGTATTGCCTAGAAAATATAGTAAATATGGTTTGTTTTTGTAATTGTCGTGGTAGCATAATGGTCATCGCACGCGTCCCAAACTCAAAAGGCGCCGGGTCGAATCCTGGCCGGAACGTATGCACCACTTAGGCAGTTTTCTGACTTAATATGCTTCTTGTTACAATTGCTACGTGCTACCAACGGTGAAGGAAAACATCGTGACGAAACTTGCACATCGAGCCCAAAAATGGGACATTTATGGGCTGTTAATATAGTATTTGTAATTGTATATTTTGGTGTGCAATAGTGTTATCTATCTATATCTATTTCAGCATTATATTTGCGTCTTTTTTCGTTCAGAAAGTGTAAAAATAAATGCGTACGATTTCGCGGGTTGATAGTTCGTTATAAGACAGAAACAAAGTTTATTCAAGTGAAAATGTGAAAGGACCAGTAGTAATGTAAAGAAAATCCTTCGGCCAGTGAAGCGTGGCTAGCCTTTGCTAAACTAGATTCTCTCAATTACGTCCCGTATCACTCTCTAAGGGCTGCTTGCCCTTTGACTGGCCGGAACCTTTGTAGTAGCTTCAATAGTTCTCATAATGGCGCGGTTGTACTAAAGGAAATTGCGTATGAATGTTCGCGAATGTTCGTGCTATTTTTACTTCTTTATTAGTTAACACAACGTGTTGTTTCGCGTACACTTTATATAACTAAAAGCATTAGATTAAAGTGTTCACAGAAAATTAGAAGTGTTATTATTCAATGTCACCACATTATTCATTTTTTAAGATTTATAAAGCACTTAAAATAACATATTGTGGAGCAAATGTTGTATGTGCCGCTTATGTTTTGTATACGTGGCGGAGGTTAAAGGTGAAGACGGTATACTTTTTATATCTTTACTGGTTAATATAGTACAACAACGGGCACTGAGGAGTGCCGGCGCGACCTGACTGTAATACAATTAAACATAGACGGGAAAAAGAAAGGATGCATAGCACTCGATACAGTTAAGTAATGGTGGTATTTACAAAACAAAAATGATCGACAGTAGATAGCTGCTGTTTATCAAAAAAGCCGTCCCAGGACAACATTGCGATAAATATATAACCTGACCTGGTATATAAGCTCTCTCTCTAACTTTGTCAAGTTTCATCAAAAATTATTCCGATCATCTGTGTGATGTGCAAAGAGAGACCCAAAAAATATTATATTATATTGTTATTTTTTTACCAATTATCGAGTGAGTTATTTATAAAATGAAATCTTAAATTATATTAATTTACATATTATATTTTAGAGTTTTCTATAATGTTAGTTTGATGTTGAAATGGGTTTGAATTTTTATTTCTTGCTTTTGATTCAGTCTGCATGTTACAAACCGTGGATCAGCACCTTAAGGGCCACAAAGGTTTCACGACGTTATCAAATAAATGTAGGTCAATCCAAACGCAGATTTTATATTCGCATAAGAACCTTATGAATAGAAATAGCTTTGAATCGATTTAGATTTTCGTAAAATGCATAGTTTTCAAGTTTACTTTAGCAGTCGTATACAAAAAAATCAGGACCGCTTATATTTGTTTAAAACAAATCAGTCACATTTTACACATGCCAGGTGGCAGGGTATTTGCCCGACTGGATGGCTACCACCCCTGGTCTAGAGTATGCCGCCATAACAACCTTGAGTTGTTTTCCGGCATTAGTGTCCAGGTTCCAGTCTCCCAGAAGAGACCAGCAGCGCATTTGTAGCACCTTTGGTGTTGCAAATGTCCATAGGCGATGGTAACCGCTTTCCATCAAGTGGGCCGTCTGCCTGTCTGCCGATGACTACTTATTATTATTGTATTGTATTACTTATTATTATTGTATATACTTATGTAAAGTATATAAAATGATAAATGTATTGCAACAGCTATTTGTGTAACCGTTTTTGTCAACCCTACTTACTGACCATCGACGCATGACATCATGAAGCTATCGGCAGACCTGCGCACGGGTAGTAGATTTGAAATTTATTGTATTAAGGCAATTAAAACGCACTTACGGTGTATTGTAATTTAATCCGGCACACAACTTGTACATATACACAACACGAAATTATTTAAAAAATATTTAATGGAGGAGGCGAGCACAGTACAATCTCTCACAGCGAGCAGGCAAAATCAGTTACTCACTTCACACTCTACAAAATCGCCCAGCCTACCTCCTTTATAAACATTTAAGGTAATGCGTCGAGTACACCCGGTGACACAAGTTTGGTTTTCTGCATACATGAGTTTCACCCGGGTGCACTCGCACATTAAAAATATTTATTTATCATAAAAAATTAAGTGCCTACAGTAGGAATGTTTTAAAAAATAAAACTTCGATAAGCGAGAGAAAAATGACCTTTGGTGCTATTTAGTGATGGGACAGGAATAAAATTAGGAGTTATTCAAAATTTAGTTTTTTTTGGGGAATTATAAATCATCTAAATAAAGTCGGTTTTGCAAAGGATTTTTTGTGGGTAATGTCGCGTGTAAGGTTTATAGTTTCACAATAAATAAAATGAAATTTTTATTCTTGCATGAATGTAGTTGGATACAGTACGGTGTTGTTCTTAATAATATATTAATATAAGACGGCCTCTGTGGTTGAGCGGGCTAAGCCTTTGCCGGCTTACCTCACTCCAACGCAGAGGCTCCGGGTTCGGGTCCTGGTATAGTAAATTTCGGGAACGTATTTTCTCCGTTATTTACTATGCTCTGGGCGTCTGGGATCGGCCCCAGAATGGTCCATTGTATATTACCCATAACACAAGCATAACTTGCTTAATTTGGGGATATACAGTGTGTGTGTTTGTCTGCCGATTTATTTATTTATTCAATACAAAAAATTAAATACTGAATTTACACGTCACAAACTCAAAATTTTTATTTAAATTAAGTTCTGATTACGAAATATTTTTTAAAGTAGTAAATAATACTTGTAAGTTAGAAAATTAATTATATTTCCTATCCTATGTACACTACAACGTGTTTTTGCTGTTAAGGAGTAAAAGCAGCACGAAACTCCCCAGCAACATGCCTGGTTTCATCTTCTATAATATAAAATTTTAAACACGCCGTGTCTGTACATTAAAAAAAAATAGACTACACGATGCAATTTTTTTTAGTATTCTGGCCCGATTACGATGCGCTTTTCGCTGATTGACAGCAAATATTTGGACATAAAATATGTGCTACGTTTTATCCAGGGAATCCCGCGGGAATAATATAAAATGACCAGATGAAAAATAATGAATTTCGATATGATTTTTTACTGATCGACATCAAATTTTATCTAATAAAATGTGTGATATTTTTTATCACGGGAATCCCGCGGGAATTTTCCCGAAAGTGGTTTGTAGTTGTTCGAGTGCATAAAAATTGACTTATTCCTAAACAATTTTCATTCGCTGAAATGATAGCTTACATACATTTTTAAATGGTGCGGTACTTTGTGTACCGCGCGGGAATAGAAATTTCAAGTCAAGCGTGAACAAAGTCGAGGGCATATCCAAGGTTTTAAATAAATTTGCTATACCTATTAATTTTCAAGAATTCATGAAGCGTTATACTTTTTATACTCTAATAATACTTAAAAGAACATCGCCCATGACTTTTTCCAATACTCCGTTGTAAAAGGAAATGAGCATCTAAACGGAAACGGATAAGATGGCCGAGTACGCGCATTGGAAACAAATGGCTTCATGTCGACGTCGGCCTACTCTCATGACAGCGTTGAAAAACATATGTAGATATATTTATGTTAATTGATATATCCATAAACTCATGGTAGCATAATGGCTAGCGCACGCGTCCCGAACTCGAACGGTGCGGGTTCGCTCCTGGCTGGAACGCATGCACCACTTAGTTACAATTACTACGTGCTAACAACGATGAAGGAAAACATTGTGATGCAACCTGCACATCGACATAACCGATGTGTGAAAACTGCCAAGCCGCCTTGGACAAGCGTGGCGGGTATACTGTTCGCTCCGCCTATGATGAGAGGCCCGAGCCTAGGAGTGGGACGTTTATGGGCTGATATTATTATTATACTGTGTTACAAGATGTTCACCACAGTAGTCATGAGAACTATAGTGTATATTAATATGACATAAACAATCGTCATAGATAATATTTTTAGTCTATTTATCAGATGATTCGATTTATAATTAAATTACCATTTTCTACCGGTTAGTTAATTTTATAAGCCCACTAAATTATCATCTAGATAATTTAGTGCATCAGTAACTAATTATTATAATTGTTTTTATGATCCTGGCAACACTATGATGTAATTGCTATTTTTAGCAATGATGCAATGTTATTGTTTTGTAGGGTAGCATTTTCGTATAAAAGGCGTAGTGGCGTGCAGACGGTGTTCATTGCTTACTGTGCTGTGTGAATATTCACATCAAAGGCTGAACAATAAGGGGAAACCCTGCCCAAATAGTTAATATTTGGTACTTTCTTACCCAAATTTCTCCTTGCATTTTACAACTTTATGTCTTTGAAGACCACGGGCCAAAAAATGGCACGGAATTTTGGAGGGCTTGCGTGGGGCCATGGGAAGGCCAACACATAGAGACCCTTTTCGACACATTTAATGTAAATGTGGCGTGACACTGACCGGCGATTGTCCCTGTCTATACCATATAAAAATACACCCAAGGTTGCCCCGGCCAGTGTAGGACTATTGTGGGAAATGAGATCAGAAAGTACGAGGCTATTGAGATGAACTGCTAGTGGTACTAGGGGTCTGGGAATATGGGGACTATGGCGTCTGCCCGTCGCAATGCTCGGGGAACATGGAAAAATAGGCAGACGGTGACTCGCTACTTCCTGCACGGGCCCCAAAAAAATGCCATAGAAGACAGGGGCAACATGGGTGTGAGTGGCCAAGAGGTGTAGAGAGGTGGGCTGTAGGTTCACCGAAGCTACTTCTGACGTGATGCCATTTATCACTTCCACCCCTGGAGCTTGAGTTTTAGCTCTAGCGATCTCGACTCCGTGCTGGCTGGCTAAGCAAGCACGGAGGGCCTTATCTTGGCCCCCGGAGCCGGGTCTAAGGCGTCTCTGCCCACCTAAGGCTTCGCCACAAAGCCCCCCCCCTGCGGTTTATTATTATACTAGCTGATGCCCGCGACTTCGTCCGCGTGGTGCGGTTTTTTAACTATCCCACGGGAACTCTTAATTTTTCGGAATCAAAAGTATCCTATATGTTGATCAGGGATATAAGCTACCACCTATAAAGTTTCATTTAAATCAGTCCAGTAGTTTCGGAGATTAGCCGGTACAAGCAAATAAACAGACAGAAGCAATGGTTAAAACTAAATAAATAATTATAACTAGATATAGTTGTTAAAAGTATCCTCAAGTCAGGTTGCCTGGAAGAGATAGCTTTAAGCGATAAGGCCATCTTTTGTTTTGCCGTAAAATTATTGTAATTTATTCATTTTGTAATTGTTTATTTTGGTGAGCAATAAAGTACTCTTTAAATTCTATTCTATAAATATTGAAGTAAAAATAGTTTGTACCTACATAATATAGTTTTAAAAAATTGTACGCCGAAGTGGCAAAAAACATGTAACCATTATTAAAACAATGTCTAATTATAAAGCTACATTTTTTTATGCAATCAATTATTTGATTTGTGTTTTGATGTTTTAACTTCCAAAATGTAATAATAATTTTTTACATATCCAGCGAAAACAAAATATATTGAAAATAAAACTACGTTGTAACGGTTTTAAGAGCGTTAATTTATTTGATTTTTATTTTTCCGACATTTCGGCTACTTTCACAGATGTCGAGTGACAATAAGTATTGTTAGTTTTATTTAGCCTACTGCCAACTTATTCATTTTAATTATTTTTAAAAATATTAATCGTTTTCCATATTATTATGCACTAGTTGTGCCTGTGACTTCGTCCGCGCGGACTTACTTTTGGCGGAACCCTAAAAAAAAGTAGCCTATGTTACTTCTTATAACATCAGCTATCTACCAGTGAAAGTCCCGTCAAAATCGGCCTAGCCGTTTCCGAGATTAGCCGGAACATCCAGACAGAAAATTTCTTAAAATTGAATTTTCGAATTCTCTTCGGCCCGTAAGAATTTATATACGCTTCTTGGTAATTTTTGTTTTTGTCTGTGACATTTATTCAATGATATCTGTGTTGTGGTGTACCTTAAGAATAACTTATTATATTAATTTATTCTAATTTTAATACTAAACTTATGCTAATGTAGAGTGCATCTGTTACATGCTGGTGTTGTGAGGAAGTGCATGTGCCGTGTGTGCCTTATGTCTATACTTATATAAATTGTCCTAACTAGTGCTATGTGTGTTGTTTTTTCCTTTCCGAGTCTGTAGGGAATTTTTCATTCTTCAGGAACTCTGCAGCTTTTCTTAGGGCAAATAAGTTTGAAAGATAGCATGGCAATTTACACCTATAATACACACCGTTTCATTGCTACTTATTTCACGTTAAATGTAATTTTCCCCGTTAATTTCTTTCCCTCGCCCCGTCTTGGATTGGCAATTTGCTTGCCGCTTGTTCGTGTCATTTTATTTCGCATTTTATTCCCTGAACGCTTCACAAATTGAAATAATATTAAATAGGTGTTGGTTGGAAAAGCAAAAGAATTTTTTTTAGGGAGCTGAAACGATTGTTGCTAAATTTGACGCTTGCATGTTTTGTTTTTCATATCGCCTTCCACTGCCTCTGGACTGGACAGAGAAGTTCCTTATTTTTAAATAAGGGGTATAGGCGTCTTCGTTTCTCTTTCATCTTTGACGCTTAGCTTCTTCAGAATAAATGATTAATTTTCTCCGTGCAGGAACGCAAAAAAATACTAATTCCTGCGGCCGGGTGGCCAGTCGTAAGAGGTGACAAAATAACCCACAGCCAGGTGGTAGGGTATTTGCCCGACAGATTTATTTGATGGTAAGTGGTTACTGTCGCCCATGAACAGCATTAAGTCTGGGGGCCCGCGAGCTACAAATAGAGGTCCATCAAATTGAGAACCTCCTCCTTTTTCAAGTCGGTTAAAAAAGGCGCGACTTTCAAATCCACCAGTGACATTTTTGTATTTCGTCATTACTGACATCAATGCTCCATAATCTGTTCCACTAGAGTTTATGATAGAAACGCCAGCAGGCAAATGAAACGGGAAAAATCGCGGTCGTTGTGAGTATCTTGTGGAACGAAGTAAATATCTACTTATGACGTCAGACGTAGGCAACAAGTAAAAGGAAACGCAGCAGATTAATTATTGTTTGAAAGATGTAGACTCGGCAATATAACAGCACCTTTATGTACAGTCTAAGTAAAAGCTTGCGTTAAATCATTGTTTAAATAATGAAATGGAAAACTGAGGATTCGCTTAAAAGAATTTTACGTAATCCATGGCTTCAAATACGTAGCAAGAAAACGGCTTATACGATTTTACTTATCGTAAATGTGGGTAGAAATTTTGGATGGTTTCTATGGTATAATAGAAGGTATGCTAATGGGTATAAAGTAGTTTTTTATTTGATAGGCTTTTTTCAGGTAATTCTGAACGAGGCCTATTTCCGCCCACACTTAGGAGCGAACTTTGAACAACATGAAGTCTCATGACGCTTAAAAGCTAAAAAGGGAGGCGCTTTAGTTTCACACAATTATAATGCAATATCTTGTAGCTAAGGCTTTATTGTATTATAATTGCTCCTTTATTCATAACCAGAGTTTGCCCCGGGGCTACGCCGCGTGTAAAACCCTAGGCAGTAGATTTATTTTACTTATATAAAAATTGAATTCGGTTTTTTTACATATAATATAAAAATATATAATAATAACAAAGAAACTAAGTCCATAAAATTTAGACAACTGTCCAGCGTAGAGATGAGTCGAAGCTAATGTGATTTAAAGTAATATAATTATATAATTCTCGCGGGATTCCCGAAACATAAAGCATCTTATCACTTAAAAAAGGACTTAAGCTATCGTTTTAGTGAAATCGTATCGAAATCATCTAATACTACTAATACTTACGCAATGTAACTAATTTGTACCATACTCGGGAAAATTCCTGCGGTATTCCCGGGACACAAAAACTCGTAGCATTTAAAAAAGTATATTTGAACGAAATTTCAATAAATATCGTAAAATTTAAAAAAATATCCTCGATACTTCGTACATTTATAAAATAGATAATAGTAGTTATATACAAATAAAGATAAATAAATATATTTCAAGATAAACTTGACTAAAACAGTTATAATATTTAGTTATAAGTAAGTCATTTTCACTCTCGTTGAACTATTTTTATATATAAACTTATTTGTAGATTGCAATCCAGATTTTTTTTATATTTTAGTTGTAAGGGTTTGTAATGATTGTAATTTGTTTTGTGCATTAATAAATAAAAAAATAAAAATAAAGATTGCTTGCGGATACTCTGGGAGATCATCAACCTTAAAAAAAACCGCAGAGGCCGGAAAATTTAAATGACTACTCCATTTTACGTGCCTCAAAGGCAGGGATATGGCGAAGTTGTTCTCAACGTAATTTGCATTTTGCTTTAAGTAAAATGTTTATGTTATTATAAGTTGGTAGCTTTTGTTTGTAAATAGGTTTGTTAGAGTACAAACTGCGAGGGTTTTGTAATAAAATTTGTTTTAAATGAATATGTTTAACTTGTTCTTATATATAGAAAGAGAATATATTGTTACGAGCTACAGGACTCTAATTAAAAATGCCGTTGGAACTACTATAGAATTTATTAGAACTGTAAAAACACGTATAAAACAAATACAAGTAAAACTGGATGCAACCAGTTCACACTGCACGATTCAATACAATTCGACACGCCTAAAGTCCGTCGTCTATATCGCTAATCAAGAGTACTCGAAAACGTCTTACTCGTTTCGTAGTTGTCGCTTGACTGCCCGCCCCTCTATGTTATAAAACAAGTAAAAAGACAATAGCATGTTTTTCTTAATTGCAAATTCAAAACACAAAGAATTCCCTAATCCGGGAGGAAGACAATAGACTGCGCTTACAATAGGCAGCTGTGCGCTTATCTTTGACGGCATGTAACACTATTCTACAGCACATTACAATACGCTAAAATGTTATTAATTTAAGAGGAATTTTATTCTTTTTTAATGTATTTATCTCAAATGGTAAAAAAGAAACTGTTATAGTTTCACTCCGGTGTCTGTATGTAATTATGTATATTATGTCACGTCTAATTATCTTGGAAAATATTTAGGTTAGAGATGTGAAGAAGTGTCTGTTTGTAATGTCAAAATAACAGCTTTTTACTAAATGCATATGAAAGTATATACGGTACTTATATCAAAAAATCATTTTTTTTTCTGGCTCTCTGGATGTTACGGCTAATCTCTGAAACGGGTGAACCGATTTTGATAGGACTTTCACTGGCAGATAGCTGATGTTATAAGGAGTGACTTAGGCTGATTTTTTACTTTTTAGGGATCACAGGTAGTCAATAAAATAAATGAATGATTTATTTATATGAATACGAATTGTGGTGACCAATACGTAAATCTGAAAGTGGGTTCGTTTTTGTGTTCCTTGTTCATAGTTCTGAATATTAGTTAATTTTCATCAAATTTAGTATTTGGGATTTTAAGAGAACACGTACAAGTATATTTTGAAGAGTGTGCATTGGAGCTTTACAATCTTATCCTGCCGTGTATCTCCCTTCCACAATCGGACAACTAGAAACACTGGCATGCGGCACCGGTATATGATGGATATACCACCTACACGGACAAGGCGCTTTGCGTTCAATTATAAAAAATAAATGTGTGCAGTTCACACGCAGTAGAAGTGTGACAAGGGGTAGGAGGGATTCTAAATTTCGTGACTTCAAATTGCATGTATTATTTAAAACATTTCCAACTCTACCTGTATGAGCATAGTCTTTAAATTATTAAATATAATGTATTCTATCTCATTCTCTCGCAAGCTTAGTCCTATAGATTTAAGTGTTTCTTTTCAATGTCGCGTGTTCCTGTCATCGAGTTTCAAATCACAACGATTCTAAAGAAGATTCAGTTCAAAGAAGTGAAAGTAACATGATTTGTTTTTTGAAAATACAGAAGTTTATCATAGAGATTCATATAACATACCAGCTCAATACGTTTCATAGAACCGAACTTTCTGCAGATAAAGTCATCTGAGAAAGTCGATAGATGTTTGCTATGTAAGTATAAGGCTTTTAATTTTTGTGCTTACATTCCTTAAAATGTTATGCGTGCAGGAACGGAGAAAGAATTCAACTTCTAGCGGCCGGGCGGCCTGTCTCAATAGGAGCCAAAACAACCCACAGCCAGGTGGTAGGGTATTTGCCCGTCTGGATGGTTACCACCCTTGATCTACACTGAGTATGCTGCCATAATAACCTTGAGTTGAATTCCGGCATTGGTGGCCAGTTTCTAATCTCGACTTAGAGAGCAGCAGCGCAATTGTAGTACCTTTGGTGTTGCACATGTCCATAGGCGATGGTAACCGCTTTCCATCAGGTAGGCTGTCTACCTGTCTGCTGAAATGGTGCAATAAAAAAATAAGATCTAGTAGGAGTCATCGACTTTTTTTTCAAAATGATAGAAGTTTATAGGACCTATTGCGGACAGAGAGCACCCCCCTGTCCCGCCGGCCGGAGTACAGCTACTCTCCGCGCCCCGCATACCGCCGACGCCCATAGCTGGCGCAATTAGCAACTAGGCGTCGGACGGGATGCGGGATATAGGGTCGGCCTCGGAGGCAAAAAAACACTTTTGCTCATTAATTTCGTAATTCTTCACATTTTACAATTCTCAACGACGACTCTCTTGCATACTTTGAACTTATTCGATTCATGTAAAAAGTTCAATAATAATAATCATACAGTCCATTACATCGAGTTAAATTTCCAAACAAGAAGCAACTGCCACCAATAGAACCGATTTACTAATAAAATGTCTCATTTGCACACCAATGTGCAGATGAAATCATTTTAGTAAACCAATAGATATTTACTATAACAAATACAAAAGGTTTTAGTGTTTGTACCTGAATTCTTTAAAATGTCTACAAATGTAAATATTGTGGCTTGAAGAGAAGAAGCGGCGTAACAAACTCTTCAGCAACATGCCTAGCTCTAATAATTTTATATAATATGTTTATTATTACCACCCACCCATTTTAATTTAAATATCTTAATTAATTTAATATCGCGGGTCTTGGCCCCCGAAACGAGAAGACGCCACCTGTTTCTGTCCTGTACGATTTCTCGCCAGTTATTGGCTTAAAGCTCACACACTCAAAGATAACCATAAACAAAATTAAAACTAAATAATTAAAATGAACAAGTTGGCTTTAGGCTAAATAAAACTTTAACAGTACTCATTGACACTTGACATCTTTGTCTTCTGTGATCACGGCTACTGACTAGTGGCCGAAACGTCAGAATAATAAAAATCAAATAAATTACCACGCTTAAAACGTCGTTTATTATGGACTCTTGTCTTTCATTTCTAAATCCAATTTAGATTCAATCATGACTAACTTACGTCAAACCTAAGTTGTAATATTCAAGTAAATTCATTCAAGCTTTGACTGGTTCTAATAATTCTAAGCCTAAGGTATTAATCGAGAGTCTATTAACGATCAAAACGTCCTTAATAGACTGTCGATTAATACCTTATCGAATAAAGGTACCACTATACATTTTCATTATCATGACAATTTCAATCATAGACCCTAAGATTAATAAAGCCATTCACACACACATACAAACACATATATTTATGTATATGTATTAGTGGGGAAGTGTAGAATTGTGACAAGGGTAAGGCTGTGTTTCCACTGACGCGAAGCTGGGCGGGGTGGAGAGGAGCGGACCGTGAATTGGCCAATCACAGTGCTCGAAATCTCCGCTCCGCAGTAGTGGAAACAGTGTAAGTGGAGCGGTGCGGACTTTCAAATAAAATGTATGACTACGCGCCCCCGAACCGGGCAGAACGGAGTCGAGCAAACTGTGGTGCTGGCTGTGTAGGGCACGAAGCATATATAAGGCAAGTATGTATTTTATATGGTCTCGAATCCAAAATCTATGTTTTCTTTATGTCCAAATAATATGCGGCAATCAGTTCTACTTCATCTGCTTCCGAATATTCATCTTTTGGTAGAGAAAGATGTGAGATGTAAAAGCGGTGCTCTTTTATTTACCGACAACATGATGTATGATCTCTCCAAGAGATTGAATTTGACTGATCGGAACACGGCTCAATGCAGCTCTAGTCTGCTCAGTCCAGCTCAGCTTCGTTACGCTCTGCTTAAATGGAAACACTTGGTACTTTTCACTCCTCATCCCCGCTCCAATCCAGCTCCGCGTTAGTGGAAACTCAGCCTTAACCGCTCCAAAATATTTCGTATGATGCAGTTGTCGTTTACGCCATATTTTGTATAAGTTAACGCCTTACTTTTTTATTAGATGGCCTCTGTGGTTGACCGAGTTAAGCCTTTGTTGGCTGACATCACAACGCAGAGGCTCCGGGTTTGATTTCTGACCTGGTAAAATTCTTAAACGAACTTTCCGTTATTTACTTCTGGTCTGGGTGTCTCGGATCGGCCCCAGAATGATCCGTTATATATTACTCATAATACAAGCGTAACTTGCTTAGTTTGGGGATGTATAAAGTGTGTTTGTCTGCCGATTATTATTTATTATTGCTGGCAAACAGACAGAGGGCCCATCTTGATGGAAAGTGGTTACTGTCGCCTAGAGACATTCGCGAAACCCGGGGGTGAAGCCAGCACGTTGCCAGCCTTTCAAATTCAAATTTAAAATAAGTTCCACTGGTGAACATTTTTTGAGGGTCATACATATAAGTTAAAATTTAAATTTACTTCATATGCTATGATTCTATGTACACCGCTTCGCAACGTGTTATTGCTTAAGGAGAAAAAGCGCCAAGAAACTCCCCAGGAACACGTCTAGCTTAAAATTATTTTTCTCCTATTTGTATATCTCAAGTTTTCAAAATAAATTTTATAGAGAACTAATAATAATAACATTTCATAAGCGTCCCACTGCTGGGCTCGGGTCTTCCAGTGGAAGGGGAATGGAAAGTGTAACCGCCACGTTTCTCCAAAGCGGCTTGGCAGGTGACAAATCAGTTATCTCTATGTGTATGTTTTATCACGATGTTTTCCTTCACCGTTGTTAATACATGGTAATTGTAATAATATGCACATTAGGTCGAAAAACTGCTTAAGGCGTGCATGCGTTCCAGTTTCGGCTAGGATTCAAACATGCGCCCTTTGAGCTTGGGTTCAAATATCTTTTTTTTTCAATTGTTTTTTAGTTTAATGACTTTTTATTCCTATTAATAGACCCTTAGTTACAATGTTTTTCCACGTTCTAAATCTGAAATGCGAAGAAATTCAGATACAAGGGTAAGAGCTAAAAATAGAGGATTTTTTCTCAGCGTGAATATGATTATAACTTAAAATTGCCAAAAACTGAGTTACAATGTTGTTCCTAGCAGGTGTCGATATATATAGAAATATAGACGACACTTTATTGTTCTTCAAAACAAAAATTACGAAAATGCACAACAAGACAATAGTTATATGGTAAAACAAAAGGCGGCCTTATCGTTAAAAGCGATCTCTTCCAGGCAACCTGACTCAAAGGAAATTCTTAAATTATCTATAATTATTATGCAGCAAAGAAAAGGGGAAAAAATAAATAAAACAAAAATGACATATATATACATATAGATGTATACATACATACATACATATATATATATATATATATATATATATATATATATATATATATATATATATATATATATACATCTACTAAAAACATAAACATACGTACATACATTATACTTTATGATAGTAGTCCTTCATAAGTGTATTGAAGGAGGCTAATGATGGGCTTGTCTCACTTCTAGTGGAAGCATGTTCCATAATTGAACAGCTCGAATACTGAAAGATCCACTGTAAAACTTGGTTGTATTGAGTGAAGTTTCTAATTTCATGTTCACTAACGACCTGAGGAGTTTCTCCTGATTCAAATTGAAGAATTGAAAACGTTCCTTAAGGAGGAGACTTGGCACTAAACAATACATTGTACAGAAGTGACAGGATATGCGTATTCCGGTGAAGGCGGATAGGTAACCACTTGAGCTTAGTTCGAAATTCCAATTGAACTACGATTGCGTAGGTTCAAACAGCTAATATATATATAAATATTATATGTGATATGGTCTTTCGAAGATCAATCATTTCAATCCTCTATTTGCTCTTAGGCATTACTTTCAAAAAAAATATTTTAGTATTTTCAAAATTGTCTGCAACAAAGTAAAACGCGCGATAATGGTCTGCCATTCTTATTTTCCAATAATAATGATCATATATTATCAAATTTTAAAACGGTAGACATGGTCAAATGGATTTAAAATTCGTCAAAAATCGATACCTGTCTACCTGAGCGCTCGTCGCGTCCCCCGCTTTGAGCTTAGTGAGTCCCCACCTCATGTATGGTAGGTATATAGGGACCTCAATGTACAAAAACTCAGGTCTGTTCAAATACATACAGGTAGCCGTTCACGAGCTCTTAGACCATAATAATTGAAATGCTAATATGTTATATATAAAAATCAATTGCTGTTCGTTAGTCTCGTTAAAACTCGAGAACGGCTGGACTCATTTGGCTAATTTTGGTTTTGAATTATTTGTGGAAGTCCCGGAAAGGTTTAAAAGGTGAGTAAATATGAAAAAAATTAATTCTGAATCGGAGCGAAGTTTGCCGGGTAAGCTAGTATACAAATAAAAATACATAACGTTTATATGCACTATAAACTAAAATCGGTCCAGACCAACCGCTGTTGCAGGGAATGGCTATGACAAGGCAACCAGGCGGTTAAAATTAAAAAAAAAACAATAAGCTATGGTAGTTTAGTGGTTAGTGCACGTGTACCAAACTCAAAAGGCGTGGGTCAGAAGGCTGACAAAGCATACATCATTTTGACAGTTTTCTGACCTAGGCTCGGTTCCTATATCTTAGCGACCGTTCATTAACCTTACTATCGGTTAAAATTTTACATAAGCTCCATGCAGGTACTGTCAAAATTCAACCGATGGTGGGGCAAGTGATTCAATAGTCAGATATAAAAACTAGCCATTAATATGCTAACGCTGAAAGAGAACACGGTGATGAAATCTGTAGGTTGAGATAATCGATGTGCTAAACCCGCATATCTCACTTCGATTATACTGTCTCTTACACGAAAATAGGAAGGCAAGCTGTAGGAATTTTATGGGCTCATATTATTTATATGCGTTTATGATCACAAACTGACGTAATTTTATGACAATTTTAATAGACTACCTTGACTTTATGACCTATTTACGTCGTATGCACTCGTTAAGTGATAAATTGAATTATTTATCGTAAATCTTATTCAATTAATTTTATTAACAGTTCTTGATTGGTATTATGGTAAACTAGAGCATTTACCGCGGCTTTTGCCGTGTACATTTTAACTTTAGTATTATAGAGGAACTCTTGCGTGTACCTTTTACTGCTTTGTACAAATGGTCAATGACTGCCTCTACTGTATTGGTAAATGCCGTCAAAGATAAGCGCACAGCTGCCCGTCGTAAGTGCAGTTTATTGTCTTCCCGGATTTAGGAATTCTTTTGTGTTTTGAATTTGTAATTAAGAAAACATGCTATTGTTTTTCTACTTGTTTTATAACCATCATTAGCGTCGAACTAATCCTTATTGTTATTGTTTTCGACTTTGTGGCCGTTTGCAGGTGTGAAAATTACTATTTCTCGGAAACTCAGTGCGCGCGGCCAATTCTTTTTGTACTACGTAGTGAGTTTAAGACAATGCCCGAATGAAGAGCCAGTCAAGCGACGACTACGAGACGAGTAAGACGTTTGTAGTACTCCCGATTAGCGATATAAGCGACGGACTTTACGCGTGTCGAATTGCACCGAATCGTGCAGTGTGAACTGATTGCATCCAGTTTTATTTGTATTTGTTTTATACGTGTTTATACAGTTGTAATAAATTCTATAGTAGTTCCAACGGCATTTTTAATTCGAGTCCTGTAGCTCGTAACTGTATAGTAGTCTAAGTTTTAGCTCGGCCAGTTCACTAGAACGCAGACGCCCCGGATTTGATTACCGGCAGCGTAAATTCGTAAAAGAACTTTCTGTTATTTACTCTGGTCTGTGCTTGTAGGAGCGACCGCGAGAGATACAATTCTA
The DNA here is from genome assembly GCA_039645545.1 of Dendrolimus houi. NCBI lineage: Eukaryota > Metazoa > Arthropoda > Insecta > Lepidoptera > Lasiocampidae > Dendrolimus > Dendrolimus houi. The sequence goes on along the minus strand of CM077128.1, from coordinate 20,500,911 downwards.
GTTTTATTGTGCTATCATTGTTTTGCTTTTTTTTCTTTGTTATCATTCGTTTCACGTTTACGTTGACTATAATTTACTTAATTTAATTTTGCTCGTTTTAACCGTGGGTCACATGACTTTCATGATTAAGGAGGTGGGCACTGAAAGTCAGTTCAGTCGAATCATAGTCCAACACAGCAAAATACCGAGTGCTAACCTCATGTCGCAAATTGCGGCACACTTTTTCATTATTAGGTATTGTTATTTCACATATATATTTATTCATTCCTTTTTACGTTTTTTTAATACATATATGTATAAAAATAGATACATATAAACAAAATATAAATGCCAATTTAATATAATAAAACTACATTTTATTAAGAAATAAGATTGATTATTAAATAGGACAACTGTACACATTAGAATGTTATATGAAGTTCGAATATAGAAGATATCTAAGAAGTATTTCTTAGAGAGGAGTTGTAACATTCCTCCCCATCTACATCTCCTCAATCAAGTGACGGTGTAGGACCGCTACTGCCGCAGGCCTTTCAATAGACGGCAATGTTGTTGGTGAAGGCACTGGTGGTAAGGATGGAGGAGGGAGAGTAGATGTAGTGCAAGGGGTAGACATGGTGCAAGCTGGTGAAGGAATATACGATGTTGGTGGAGACGGGATAGTGGTAGTAGACATCTCAAGCTCTGTTTCTATGATAGGTTCTGGTGGTATTATAGGTCTGATATGATCAGCATGTCTTCGCTTCTCATCTCCCCTAGGAGTAGTTTATTGTTCTTATTATTAATTATTGTTAAGTGTCGCATTTTTAGAAATAATATTTTTTTCTTCGTTTCTAAGATAGCTGTTGTATATTACCCATAACACAGGGGCGACTTGCTTAACTTTGGGCATATACAATGTGTGTGTTTGTCTGCCGATTTATTTATTATTACATACTATAGTTTGGTGCGCGACTACGCCGCGTCATACCCTGTGCAGTAGCTTTATTTTACTTACACAAAAACTTAATTCGGTTTTTTCATATATAAATAACAAAGAAACAAAGTCCATATAGTATAAACAACTGCCCAGCACATTATAGAGATGAGTCGAAGCTCACTTGATTTCAAGTAATACAACGAATGACATGTTATTTATGACAACATAGGTATTAGTTAGTAAATTTGAAAAAACGTGGTTGCAGCGCCTTATATTTAGCTAATCCATTTATGGAAACGACATCATTTATCGGGATAAGAAGTATCCTAAGTATTGATTCAGGATATAAGCCATCTCTGTGTCGAGTTTCGTTCATATACGTTTTTTGTTTTGAAGTGATGCTCTAACAGACAGACAGACAAAAATTCTAAAAATTGCGTTTTCAGATTATTCTGGTCCGAATTATCCCCACCTGATTTATTTTTTCACATTTTTAAACGCATTGTACAAACTGGAACCATTTACACATTTATTATAGTACTAGCGGTCCGCCCCGGCTTCGCACGGTATCTAAAAAGAAGACCACGCAACTTTTTTCTAATACTTACATTTTTAAACTCGTCATATCTTTCGAATGGAATGTCCGAATTGAATAATTCTAAAAGTTTTATAAAGGTATTGAAGTAGTCTTGAATATCAAGTAATTTATTTTGATAAGGATGTATACCAAGATACAAATAAAGAGCCCTTTCTAGGGGCGGAATTTCAATTTAAAATAAAAGAATAAATATTTTTAATATAAAAGATCACTTATTGTGGCATAACTATAATAGTTAGACATATGCTGTCCTTTTTTTGTACACACACACATGTTTTGTAAAAAATGATATGTTCTGCAAAGTCGTAGTACATTATTTTATTCTATCATCAATAGTTTTCGCAGCACACGCGTTTTTAGGTAATTTTTTTACACCTTGGGTTTGTATTATTGGAGTTTTAGTAAGGATCCCTAATTTAAAAAAATATATAATATAGCCTATGTCACCCGGAGATTGTGTAGCTTGCCAACAGTGAAAGAATTTTTCACATCGGTTCAGTAGTTTCGGAGCCTATTCAATGCAAACAAACAATCGAATCTTTCCTCTTTCTAATTTAAGTATAGATAGATATTAACTAGACTATATTTTAGTATTACTATTATTATACTGAACTATATCTTATACTATTAACTGGCGTATAAGATATATTGTTGTTATAATGGTGTAATATGATACGTTTATGAACTCCGCGGAAGGTCAGCTCTGGTCGACAGACTAGCATTATGCTGAGACTGATGCCCTTTTTAGGACAAGTTTGGTTTTTATGTCTATTTTTGATAACACTAGTTTAATTGTCCTAAATAAAATTATTTTGTTCTCTTTTCCTTTCAAAATATACCGGTTTTGTTTTTAACCGACTTTCAAAAGGAGGAGGTTCTCAACTTGATTGGCATATTTTTAATTTTTTATGTATGTACACCAATTACTCTGAGATTTATGATTCGATTTACGTGATTCTTTTTTAGTTCGGTGCAGAATAGTTGCCATTCGGTTCTCTAAAAATTTTACATAGTTTAGCCTAGTAGTTTTCATTTTATGAACATTTTTCATGAAATTTTCTTCAATTCCGTTCCGTATGTACATCGACTACGCTGAGATTTATGATCCGATTTGCGTGATTCTTCTGTAGTTTGATGCGGAATAGTTGTCATTTGGTCCCCTAAAAATTTAACATAGTTTGGCCGCGTAGTTTTCTTTTTATGAAAAAAAAATCCGCTCCCGTTTCTTGGGACCTATACTTTTTAAGGCGCGCGGTACCCTTCGTAGGCCTATCCATAGCTAGATACTAAAAAGTAACAAACAAAAAAAACTTCGTTTAAAAAAACCGACTTTAAAAACTAAAAAGTATAAAATAACTTATTTCTAAAGCTATTTTTAATTATAATATCTTATTTTTAATATAAATTATCTAAAACATGTTGAAGTCGGCGCGAAGTAAAACATAAAAATTCCTATATTTTAAAAATTACTAAGCACCAACTTTAAGATGTTTTAGATAATATATATTAAAAATAAGATATTATAATTAAAAATAGCTTTAGAAATAAGTTATTTTATACTTTTTAGATTTTTGATACAAACATTTTGGGGCCCTAAAAACAATCTGCGTTTATCGTAGCTTATTTTACTATCCGTAACTCATCGCTCTCAAGTTACTAGAGTATTATTATTTATTTATTTAGGTTTATGGCTTGGCAGCTAGGCCTTTAAGCCAGATCTTAGATTTTAATGTAGTTTCTTCATTTTCTTATGCCTATGTGTAGCACAGCTGAACTGTAGGTTATCAGCTGGTGCCATTCAACGGAGTTCTTGTGACAACTCAAAAGGCCACATTTCACTATACAGTTCACATTTCTCACAAAACATATAATTACTACTCAAAAACTATCAATATCCTACAACTATAGTTCATTTTAGAGTAATTTTACACATTTCTAGAAAATAAAACTGCACAGCACAACATCTCCTTTCAGTTCCCGCCAAAAACTCCCAGTTACTAGAATAACAAGTAACAAAATTACAACTTGCTAACTCTAAAATAACATTACTGAATTTCACCGTTCGCCTATTGGGTATCGAATAACTATTCGCATACTGTGAAAGCTTATAACTTTTACTTGTGGAAAAACGTGTGTTGTTTTTAGAGAAATTGCTACACTGACCGAAGCCTAAAACAACATTCAGTATCCCTATATATTCCGGCGTGTAACACTCATGTTTATGTGTTTATGCTTATTATTAGAGATATCGACCAGGACGTCAAGGCCCGTCTCTCAGCAACTTGGGCCAAGTGGGGTGAGGTGACAGGTGTCATTTGTGACTCCAAAATTCCGGTTAAATTAAAAGGACAGGTCTATAAATCCATCATTGGACCTGCCCTTTTGTATGACAGTGGAGCGTGGCCTCTACTTGAGCGACACAAGCAAGAACTGTGTGTCACGGAGAAGAGTATGCTGCGATGGATGTGTGGAGTGACGCGGAAAGACCGTGTCAGAAACTCCCGCATCCGCGGCAGTGTTCATGTCAGTGACATAGCAGACAAACTGCAAGAGTGTCGCTTACGCTGGTACGGCCACATTTCACGGAGACCAGCTAATTATGTGGGGAACAACTGTCTAGCCATGCCGCCTCCGCCAGATCCCGATCGAAGGGGAAGGCCCAAGAAATGTTGGCTTGACGTTGTGAAGGATGACATGCGTACCAATGGTCTCAAAACGAGAGATGCTGAAGACCGCGCGAAGTGGAGTAGAAAAACTAGAAAAGAGGACCCTGGGCGTTGGAGTGAACGCTCCGAACGCAACCGGGATTTAATATTCGGATGATGATAATAACTTATTATTAGAAATGCTGCGAATAGAGGTTTGGCAAATACGAAATATTCGGCCATGCTCTCGGCCGAAGCACCCAAAATTTGCCTACTGAATGTTCGCCTTAGGACATGTGCAATTCGCACGTAATAGGTTAGTATTGAAGCAATCATTTCTGAAGAAAGTTTTATCCACAGGAACGGAGAAAGAATACAATTTCCTGCGGCCGGGCGGCCTGTCGTAGAAACGACAAAACAAGCCCCAGCCAGGTGGGTACTTTCCCTTCTGGATGGCTACCACCTCTGGTCTAGAGTATGCGGCCATAACAACCTTGAGTTGTGTTCCGGCATTAGTGGTCAGGTCTCAGTCTCCCTTTGGAGAGCGGCAGCACATTGGTAGCACGTTTGGTGTTACGTTCATCTGGTTCCACCTGCCTGTCAGCTAAACTCATGCAATAAAAAAAAGACTAAAATCTGTCTCTGTGCTGAGTTTCATCCAGATACTTTCAGCTGTTCTGCTCTGAAAAATAAAAATGTAGGTCCTGATTCCAGCGCCACCTACTAGGTCTAACTGTAGATTTAAACCAACGAGGGCCCCACTCAAAAATATTCATCAAAATCGCTCCAACTGTTTAGTTAGGAGATCATTCACATACACACATATAGAACAATTATATATATAAAAAGAACGGTCAAATTATTTTAAAAAAGACGTGAGACATGAAATAAACGGTGGTATCAAAGAATGGATAGGAATTAAAGTATAGTATGTTTATGTAACTTGACAGCAGAACTCATACTTACCGACCCCTCAGTTTAAAATAAAATATCAATTCGGTTGAGTAGTTTCGGAGTTTATCGCGGCCAAACACTGACATGGAATTTTTATATATACAGTAGCATCTTGATATCTTGAATGTCAAGGGAAATGCAAAAAACTCCGACTTATTGAGTCTTAGACTTAACAAGAAGTGCGAGATATGAAGTGTTTGATGGCTAAAATTTCGACTTAAGAAGGCGCGTCTTAAGACTCGCGTTGTTGCTAGTTAGCGGCCAAATAAGTACTGATCGAAAAAAAAATTACGTTTGTTCATTGCTTTATGGTACACAGCTGAGTGACTTAGAAAGTTTAATGAATAGATTGATTAATTGCACATGTACTAGACAGAAACAATAAATAAACGCGCCAGACATTCCTTTTGGATTTTATTGCTTCGAGTTCGGGGAATTCCAAGTAAGACGTCATTATGTTTGACTAATTTCCACTTACAGAGTCTGATTTTTGAAATTCGAGTTATCGAGTATAAATATTCTTACGAGCTACAGGACTCGAATTAAAAATGCCGTTGCAACTACTATAGAATTTATTAGAACTGCACAAACACATATAAAACAAATACAAATAAAACTGGACGCAACCAGTTCACACTGCACGATTCAATGCAATTCGACCTGCGCAAATTCCGTCTTCTATATCGCTAATCGAGAGCACTACAAACGTGTTACTCGTACCCTAGTCGTCGCTTGACTGCCCCACACTATACAGTACAAAAAAATCGGCCGCGCACACTGAGTTTCCGAGAAATAGTAATTTGCACACCTGGTTGTCTATTCCTGCGAATGGGCAACAAAGTCGAAAACAATAACAATAGGCTATTGTCTTATTGCAAATTTAAATACGAAGTAATAAAAAAAAGAACTCCAAATGCGGGAGGGGCAATAAACGAGATGCGCAACATTTCTTTGTCGGTATGTGACAATAGGTATGCAGGTGGCCCAACTTATAACAATATGTATTAAAATAGCTACGCAGGGAAATAAAATTTTGTTCGAGTTACAAAGTCTAAATAATTCGAGATACCGAGTATTTGGGGGTTTAGTGGAAGGGAACAGCATTTTTTTTCCAGTTAACAAGATTCGATTTATAGAAATTCCACTGTATATAGATTAGTATAGACCAAAATGAAGCTATTTTAAGTGAAATATAATTACGTGATCAAACTACTGCCTCCACTTGACTCCTTACCACCCTGAGCGGTCCAGATTGTCGATGATTCCGAAATTACAGACGCTTTAGAGTCTCTTCGCTTTAGAAAGGACGTTAGCCCTCTAAGCGTGATCTACCGTCTGTACAACGGGGAGTGCTCTGATGAGCTATTTGATTTGGTGCCTACGTCGCCATTCTATCATCGCACCACTCGCCGGCGATTGGGAGTTCAGCCACAATTCCTAGACACTTGGAAGTCCTCCACTGCCCCTGGCGCACGCTCTTTCATATCATATCATATGTATGCAAGTTGTGGAATGAACTCCCACTCGCGGTTTTCTCAGAGCGCTACAATATGGGCTCTTCAAAAAGGGCGTAAACAGATACTTAAAGTCTCAACGAGGTAGGCAATGCATCGGCTCCCGTATTGCATATGTCTATGAGCACCGTTAACCACCTACCACCACTATATCTATACATATAATAAAACTGTAGAGGTAGAATTTTTGTACAATGAAAAAAAATGCTATAAACCAAGTCAAGGGGGATGTAAGAAGGGAAATTTAACTAAATTATATTTTTTTTAAATTTTATGTTTCTCTGTTTGTACCGGATAATCTCCAAAACGACTGGACCGATTTAAATGAAATTGTATATGGTGGTAGCTTATATCCCTGGTCAACATATAGGTTATTTTTCATCCCGAAATTAAACAGTTCCCGTGGGATAATTAAAAAATCGCACCACGCGGACGAAGTCGCGGCCATCAGCTAGTATATATATATATATATATATATATATATATATATATATATATGTGTGTGTGTGTGTGTGTGTGTGTGTGAAACAAAGTCGTGTTAGTTACACCACTCAAGAACGGCTGGATGAATTTTTACGATTTTTGTGTTTTTGGAATTGTCTTCGTCCGAATTAGGATAATAAGTATTAAAATATGATATTCATCATTAAAAAACCATCAGTCACAACATCAGTCTAGCCATTCATTTGTCTGATTTAGGTGAATTATTTTTGTATATGTTCAAGTGGATCCCGGGATGGTTTAGGTTCACGATTGGACCCGGTAGGTGGCGCCGCTGAACACCTCCTTAACGGTGGGACCGATTTTGAAGAATTCTTTGTGTTTTTCAAGTAGATTCGAGAATGTTTTATATTAAAATTATTATTGTTCGTTACTTTTTTTTTCCTTTTGTGAAGGCGACGTTACTGCCTGGCACTAACGGAAGACCAGCGTTGGTTGTTATCAACCAGCATTTGCTGAGTTAGGGCCTGTTTAGAGTTAGATAACCTTTGTTAAACTGCTTCTGTATAATTTTTATTTTAAATCACTCTAAATAAACATTATTGTCTTTCTTTCTTTATAACAATTGGTCCCGTTTGATGGCGCTGCGAGGTTTCTAGATGTTTTTTTAAGGCCAAGACAACATCTGTCAGGTACAGCTAGTATATATATAAATGAAAACATTGTAACGTGAGGTAGGTTGGTCTGTTGTCGACATAATTATCCTCGTTTAATTAAAATTACAACTGTTTTACAGATTGGACGGAATTAATTATTGCCTACTTTTACCTTTGGCTTACGAGTTCATATGTTACAGTAATTGTACCCAGTTCGTGTGACGTATGAATATTTTACGTGCTCTTAAATCCCCGTATCACCTGTCGTGTAGGAATATAAAATTTATACCAGGTAGAGATGTCTACGCTTATCCCGCGGATATAAATAAGCTTTTTATACTTTACTTTTTGCTGATTCTGTCGAGTTTAGAATTAAGAGTAGGGCTCCATATTTTCCCTGTCCTTCACTGCTTGAAAATCTAGAAAGTCAAGTATAAAGGTTATAGGTTAAGGTGCTTTTTCATACAAAGGTAAAGATAGACCAAAAAAGAGAAGGAAAAGAAAGAAAGAATTTATTTGCCAGGAAAGCGACAATACCAGGATGTAGAAATATTTATACACATTGTTACGAGCTACAGGACTCGAATTAAAAGTGCCGTTGGAACTACTATAGGTTTTATTAGAACTGTACAAACACGTATAAAACAAATAAAAATAAAACTGGATGCAACCAGTTCACACTGCACGATTCAATACAATTCGAACGCGCAAAGTCCGTCGTCTATATCGCTAATCGAGAGTACTAGAGAACGTCTCACTCGTTTCGTAGTCGTCGCTTGACTGCCCTCACCCCTCCATTCGGGTATCGTCTTATACTAACTACACAGTACAAAGAAATTGGAGGCGCACACTGAGTTTCTAAGAAAAAGTTGCACACCTGCGAACGTCCACAAAGTCGAAAACAATAACAATAGGGATTAGTTCGACACTAATGATGGTTATAAAACAAGTAAAAAGACAATAGCATGTTTTTCTTAACTACAAATTCAAAAGACAAAAGAGTTCCTTAATCCGGGAGGACAATAAGCTGCGCTTACAATAGGCTGTGCGGCTTATCTTTGACGGCATGTGACAATATATTTTTATGGTAAAATTTGATATGTTGTAAACCGCATTTCCTACAAATGAGGTCGGCAACTCAGCTTTATCCTGTGTTGGAGTTTCCTCCAGCACAGCGCTGATTTTCACTGCCGACTCCGCCTCATTGATTTATAATTAGACCTATCACCATAGTAAATATAACAAGTAACGGGAAATGTAAGACAGTAACACAGCATATGAAACATAAAACAGATATAACAAACACGCGCACAGAGAATAAAAAGAAACATTATCCTATATAGTAATAAATATATATATATACGTAAACAGAACTATAATAACTAAATACCAACCAGTTCGGTAATCAATGATCTTATCACTATTAATTGAAACAAATAAATAAAATAAAAACAAAAAGAAACAATCAATTCAATGGAAAAGACTTCAAATCCTTGGGAAGTTTGGATGGATTGTGTGAAGGATGATATAGTCACGCGGAAGGAAGGATGGGCGGAATCTGGAACGAGTCTTCGAGCAGAGCTCCATGGGTGCGCCGAGGTCATCGGGAGCGGCGCAGAAGGCGATGCGGCAGAGTAACTCGTTGGAGAATCGGGCATCCTCCGAGTGTCGCATCGGTGAGGGAGCGCTGGAGACGTCACGCGCAAGGTGGAGTCACGCATGCACAAGGAAGAGGACTTGTTGTCGTGGAAGTATTGTAGGAGTAGGAAAATAAAGAAGCCTACGAGCTGGTTTGTGGTTTGTATTTTGTGAATCTATGGATTCGTGACTATTGTCGAGTGTAGTTTTCTCCCAGACTTGGACAACGTATCGGACTGACTGTTCAGTGTGAGTTATACTTGCATTGACTTAAATAAAGGCAGGTTTCTGTTAGACCGGTGTTTCCTTCCAATCCCGATACCCACATCACGTAACAATATGATGATTTGTGGTGTGCCAGAGGATGCATGTCAGAATAGAGGAGTGTGAAAGGTAAAGACGTAATATGCTGACCCGAAATAATTGGGACAAGGTGAAAGAAAAGACAGAGGACACTTTTTCATATATTTACTTATTATTTTGTTTCTTTCATCTTAATCCAATTATTTGGATTCGCCACAATATATATTGTTACGAGTTTCGGGACTCGAATTAAAATGCCGTAGGAATGATTATAGAGTTTATTAGAACTATATAAACACGTATAACACAGGTACAAATATAAACGGACACAATAAATCCAAAAGTAAGGCAGAAGGTCGTTATTCCATAAAACGCGCAAAGTCCGTCAATATTAGAATCCTGATTGTACACACGTCACGCCTTGATCGTGGTTCTCGCTCAACTGACTTCTCTCTCAATCAGGCCGTCGTTTTATACTTCATAAATGCAACTGTGCCCGCCCGGCAACGTCGGCATAATTTCCTAGAATTAGCTTGTAATTGTAATGCGAAACCCTTGTATAATGATGCATGCCTGCAAGCGGCCGCAAACGAGTACAATAGAACAATAGGCTGTTCTTCACAATAACTAGAAACGTATGCCAAAAAATAAGTAAACAAAAGAAGACGATCATAAAAGAATTACAAATAGTTCAAATGCCGACAGGCAATAAAATATGCTTTTACAGATTAAGAGCGGAATTTGTTTTTGTCGGAACCTAAGTTGTAACAATATATTTAACTTATAAAATAGTTTAAATATATGTATTTAAGTTATCTCCTATGTAGTGCACCACAGCACCTACATTGCCAGATTAGTTTAAATGATTCTTTAAGTTAGGTTGCCTGGAAGAGATTTAAGCGTAAAAGGCCGCCTATTGTTTTTACCATGACAATATTTTACTCATATTTTTTATTGCTTTTTGTACTTGTTTGTATAGTGAGCATTATTCATCTATATTATTACTACATAATCGGTACATTCAAAACTAAAAGCTACAAAAAACTCACGTATTGCTATATAAAGTAATTCACAGAACTTTTTTGATGTCTTAAGAAAAAATAACCAATACATTTTTCTCACAAGGCTTTGACTTTTTTTTGCCTCGTAATCGTTTTTTTCCCTTTTCCATTTAACAAGCTGTTTTCCAAAAGAATTCACACGTAGTCCCTTTGATCTGCTCCACTCGTTAGGACGGCCAGGTTTTGGAGTGTCTTTGTCGAAAAAAACTTATCTAATTTGTTACAAAAGTGCTTTAATGATTCCGGGAGGCTCTTTGCAAGTGACAACGTGATTGAGTAATCCGTATTTTCCAGAATGATTTCAATATAATAGAACAGAATATACTGTATTATACAAAAATGCTACATAAAATCAAGAACATTAATATATAAGTACAATTGGCGGTCTTATCGCCCATGGCGATTTCGAAGATTCGAAAATTTTATATTAAAGATAGAAGCCGTATTTAAAACAAATAAGAAAATAATTCGTTATAATCTCCGAACAATAACAAGGGGTATAGGAATAAAGTATTAATTAATATTTAGTTAGAAATAATAAAAATAATTGTAACTATTATAATATGTAATTTATATTATTATAATCTATTTAATTATGTGTATCTATATTAGTTTATTATTATTTTGTTTTTCTTTAAATGTATTTAATTACGATTGAATAAGTTTTAATTTAATTAAACCACCAAATACTATTTAAGTTTTTTTCCTTTTAATGTCTCCTTGGACTTCGGGTTGCCTGGAAGATATCGCTATAAGCGATAAGGCCGCCCATTGTTCTAATCGAAATGTATCTATATATTAATACGTGAAGCAAAAACTTTGTACCCCTTTTTACGAAAATTGCGCGGACAGAGGAGTATGAAATTTCGCACACTTATAATTTATATAGAGAAGAAGCGACGAAGACTAATATTTTTTTTAAATTATGCATATTTAAATACACTAATCAATAAAAAAAAACATTACACACACTACCATGTATTTGACAGACACACGCATATATACTCTTTTGTTTATTGTTCAAGTCAAATTAACAGTGTAGCCTTGGCGAAATCTGTGATTGTAGAAGTATATTCTTTGACATTAATTGTTATGGTCGAATTTCGACCACGGGCGACCAATAGTTTATATTAAATGTCTAGGTTTAAGTTACAGTAAACAATAAAGAGTTTTCATTCATTCGTTGATTCATAATTAAAATGCGTTATTATAATAAGTTCTAGAATTTAGATGTTTATAAGGCCTAGAAATTAAGTTTGTAAAAATAAATGAATTTGAAATATACATGCGAACTACTTTTACTTATAGCGTTGAAAATGTGTTAAAAAGGGATATTCATATATTCGTAATTCAGAACATTGTCATTAGTTTATTTTCTACTAGTCAACTTGTCCGAAATATATTGGTCTTGCGTGAATGTCCCGAGCAGAATTTTAAAAATCCCATGTCTGCTTAAGAATGTTTCTGTTTCAAGTGCAGCAAGGCACTTGAAACAGAAACATAACAGTAATCAATGACTGCCTAGCAGAATTTTAAAGAAATGTGGTTGCCGACAATGATGCACGCAGGAGATTCGCCCTTTTACGCACAAAAAGCTTTAAAGCTGTAAAACGGACAACATAAACAACAACAATACTCTTTATTGCACACCTTACACTACACACTACTACTACACTTACAGACGGTTTAGAACCTTTAAGTTTCAGGAGAGACGTTGGCGCTCTAAGCGCGTTCTACCGTCTGTACAATGGGGATTGTTCTGAGGAGCTGTTTGGTTTGGTACCTACGTCGCCATTTTACTACCGCACGGCTCGCCGGCGACTGGGAGTTTATCCACACTTCCTTGACATCTGGAAGTTATCCACTGTACGTGATGTTCGCTCCTTCATGCCATACGTGAGCAAGCTGTGGAATGAGCTCTCTCCCGCGGTTTTCCCAGAGCGCTACAATATGGGGCTCTTCAAAAAGGGCGTAAACAGATATCTAAAGTCTCAACGACGTAGGCAACGCATCGGCTCGCTTAGTGTTGCAGATGTCCATGGGCGACCGTAGCCACTTGCCATCAAGTGGACCCGTCTGCCAGTTTGCCTATAAGCAAACATAAAAAAAACAGCAATATATTTTCATATCTTAAAATTAGAAAGGTAGTACAATAATAATATGATAATAGCAGCCTATAAATGTCCCACTGCTGGGCTCGAGCCTCCCGTTATAGAGGGAACGGACAGTATACCCGCCACGCTTGTCCAAGGCGGCTTGGCAGGTTTGACACATCAATTATCTCGATGTGCAAGTTGCATCACGATGTTTTCCTTCACCGTTGTTAGTACGTAATTGTAACAATATGCACATTACATCTGAAAACTGACTAAGTGGTGCAAGTGTTCCGGCCAGGATCGAACTCGCGCCCTTTGAGAGCGGGACGCGTGCGCTAGCCATTACGCTACCACGACTTACCGTAGATCAATGGGCGGCCTTATTGCATAAAGCAATCTCTTCCAGGCAACCATTGGATGGACAAGGAACCAATATTTACTTCCAAATTGCTAAGTTACTTAATAACTATTTAATAAAATTACACATCATATAATTAGATTTATATTGTTACATAGTTCATATTTAACAGATTCGTCAATTATTTGTTTGGATACCTATACGATATCTTAATTTAACATATGTACTTTAAAAAATTAATATGGAAATATGAGTGGAATGTTAACCATATTTTAACCACATTTATGGAACCTATTAGAAATACGTCGTGGCCTATATTGAATGACTTAAAGGAACCTCAAATACCTTTAATTAAAACGGTTGGTCAGCATTAAAAAAAAATTCAAATCAGCACGTCTGGAGTCATACAAAAATATGACTTTCGTCGTTCGATATACGGTTTAAAATTCGAAAACAAGGAACGTTTCTAATAAAATAGGCCAGGGACTTGAAACCACTCGTGCATTTTGAGAGGCTAGGCTTTGGTCAGAAGAGGCCTGAAGAGTCTCGGAGAGGCCTTCATAAACGTGACTCATGCGGTTTTTATACTGCCTGTAGTGAGTGTCGTTCAAAGTATAAAAGATGCCAAAGTTGTCAAGTTTGTTACAAAGGGGATGGTTGGGTTTTTCAAAATGGAGGAAGAGGTATGAAGAAAGAAATTTAGGTCGATTTCGTTTTGAAACTAAAAAAAGTAATTCAATTAATCAACTTATTTATTTGCTTAATAACATGGTGGTTACATGTCGTGGTAGCGTGGTACGCGGCCCAAACTCTAAGGGCGCGGGTTCGATCCTGACCGGAACGCATGCACCACTGAAGCAGTTTTCTGACCTAATATACATATTGTTACAATTACCACATCTTAACAACGGTGAAGGAAAACATCGGGATGCAACCTGCACATCAAGATAACCGATGTGTCAAACCAGACAAGTCGCCTTGGACTAGCGTGGCGGGTACACTGTCCGTTCCCTGTAATGGGAGACCCGAGCCCCGCAGTGGTAAATTTACGGGCTGATATTATATAAGTATAAAATGGTGCATATTATAAATGTTAGGACATATACCGTTTCACATGTTATTTACCTACTAGGCGTACAAATTCAAAAATAGTGAAATTAATATTATATTACACTATTTACTAAATTATAACAGTAACATTTGTTATTTAGCCAGTTGTGTAATTTAGGTTTCAATAATTTTACTGTCAAATCTTTTAGTGCCTCAGGAAGGTTATTATATGTTAATGGGGCCACATAGTGTGCAACTTTTTTGTAGATGTAGGTTGCATAGAGGTACTACCACTCTATTGTTTGTTTGATCACGCAGTATCCTCTCACGTCGGTCTTGATTTCTTTTAAACAGTTCTAGGTGTTGTTTAACAAAAAATTCTATCTGTTTTATGTATGAACATGGCAATGTCAATAATTTATGTATTTCTAAATAGTGGGCGATAAGAATAAGAAATGTGCCACGTGTATCGTTCTTAAGCAATTTTTTTGAGCTTTAAACAATCCGTTCGCGTCTACAGAGTTTCCTCAAATAATTAGACCATATTGAAGAACAGAGGCAACATACCCATGATATGCTTGTAACGCAGCTTTCACAGAGATCGTACGCTTGATTTGTCTATGGGGAAACATAAATCTATTAACTTTTTTGCAAAGTTCGTCTATATGGTTTTTCCATCCATCCAGTGTTATCAATTTGTTTATCTAAAAATTTCGCTACAGTCATCTCTTCTATCAGTTGTATTTTTTTCAAATTCAAACTAACGAGTTTGATTTAATTTTTAGATAAAATATTTTTGTTTTAATGGGGTTCAACGTCAGGTAAGCTTTGTATTGTGGGGGCGCTATAACACTGGAAATAAGGTACATTATATCTAATCCAAATAGACATACATTAACCGATTTTAAACAAAGAGGGTGAAGAGAAAAATCTTAATTATATAATAAAACTACGTTTTAACGGTTTTAATCGCGGTAATGTATTTCATTTTTTCAGTAGCCGTGATCACGGAAGACAAAGATGTCAAGTGTCAATGAGTATTGTTCAAATTTTATTTAGCCTTCAACTTGTTCATTTTAATTATTTAGTTTTAATTTTGTTTATGGTTATTTACTCTATGGGAGCCTAATCTAATTTACCATTTTCTTAATTCTCAATTAATTCTTTCTTAATTCTTAATTAGTTTACTGTACTTAGGTTGTAGCCGGTTCAACTTTTTCAGGTTTCCACGCCCTGCTTTCTAGTACTCAACCAAGAGTACAAACTGTAACTTGGGTAACCTGAAGGACTTGATATACATGAGATATCTACAAGCTAAGTGTTGCTTAATATACTTTTGTCTGACGTTTTCATTCTTGGAAGAATATCTACATTTTACACACGATCCATAATATGACATGTAATGAAAACAGCGTCCAAATGTCGCAAGATCGTGACTTGACTCACTTTGTATCCACTCATTCGTCACGTATTTTTTTAGAGAAAAGGGAAATACAGGAGACGAATTGACTCGTAAAAACGCCAGGGATCTACTGTATTATCTTTTCAATTCTCAGTTTATTTTCGGTTGGATATGACATTCCTTTGTAGTCCTCTTTTTATTACACCTGCAATGACATTGAGGTCTGTATTTTAGCAGCTAAGGCCAAGTAGTGTGAGATTACGGATGTTATCTACAAAGTACCAGTTAAGCTAAAAGGATAGGTTTATAAATCCATCATTAGATCTGTCCTTTTGTACGGCAGTGAAGCCTGGCCTGTACTTGAACAATATAAGCAAGTGTTGCATGTTACGGAAATAAAAGTGTAGCGACAGATGTCTGGAGTCACGACCTTCTAGTCCTCATATCTATACATCTAGCGGACCAGTTATCTATGTGAGGGACAAACATCTAGCCATACTACCTACTAGCTTACATAGAAGGTGTAGGCCTAGATATACTGGTTTAACCTCGTGAGGGATGATATGAGTACCAATAGTCTCATATTACCGAATGGCGAAAACCTTGTCTCCACAAAAAAGGAAGAAAGCGAATCCCGAGCTTCGAAGCGCACGCTTCGAACCCAACTGGGATTTAACGCTCGGATGATGATTATGACATTTCTTTGTAGTCATGGTAGCTTAATGGCTAACACGCTGATATCTCATTCATAAACGTGGGTTCAAATCTTGGACGGAAGGCAAGGAACACTTGGGCAGTGTTTCTAAAAATTAACTCGTACTAGTGATGAAGGAAGCCATTGGGATGAAATCTATATAGCGACATAACCAATGTGTGAAACCCGCCAATACGCCAAGCGTCTTTAATGTCTGTTTTCCTAAATATGGGTAAGCCCCAGCCCAGTAGTAGGATATTTATGAGATGTTTAAGGTATTCCTTTCGAATCAATATTTACTTGTCCAGAAAAGGAGTAAGATTGCTAATTAATGCGGCCTATGATAAGAGGCGATAAAATAACCCACAGCCAGGTGTTAGCGTAATTTGCCTGTCTGGATGGCTACCACCCTGGTTTAGAGTGTACTGCCATAACTACCTTGAGTTGTGTTCCAACATTAGTAGCCAGGTTATAACATTATATTAGCAACACTTTGGTATTGCAAATATCCATAGGTGAGGTAACAACATTCCGTCATGTAGCACGCAAGCTTGTATGTCTAGCAATAAAAAAAAAAGTACAATCTATTTATCTTATATCGTTTAATTTTTTTTTAAACGTTAGTATTTAAAAAAATATTATATTCCTTGAAAATTAACCAACTATGTTTTAAAATTGTTACGAATACTCGTAATATACATTATTTCTATATTACAATCTTTAATTTAAAAAAAAATCAAGAGCTTATTAATGCCGTATCTATTTGGACGGTATTTTCTTTATTCCTAGTATTCAGTGATGGATGTAGCGAGAGTTCCGGTTAAACTCAGTGTAAAAGGGCTTTTATTAATATCCAAAAACAGGTGCCATTTGTTCCACGTCCCCAAATGGGACAAGTATATAAAATTTGGTCAAGTGCGTGCGATTTTATTCAAATCGAATTTTGTTCAAATTTATTGAATTTTTAAAGGGGCACCAATTATGTGTGCAGTGAAAGTTTTGGTAGCGTAATGGTTTCGGGTTCGAAACCTGGCCGTATGCACCACTTAAGCAGTTTTCTGACCGAATGTGCATATTCTTACAACTACCATGTACTAACAATGGTGAAAGAAAACATCGTGATGAAACTTGCTCATCGAGATAACTGATGTGTCAAACCTGCCAAGCCACCCTGGACAACAGTGGCCGGTATACTCTCCATTCCCCAATAGCGGAAAGCCCG
Organism: Dendrolimus houi; assembly: GCA_039645545.1. Classification (NCBI taxonomy): domain Eukaryota; kingdom Metazoa; phylum Arthropoda; class Insecta; order Lepidoptera; family Lasiocampidae; genus Dendrolimus; species Dendrolimus houi. Next base: position 20,483,360 of record CM077128.1, on the reverse strand, counting down.
AGCCCAGCAGTGGGACGTTTATAATAAATGTGTTTGTAAGCTAGTTCTGTGTCAAATTCCATTTAAATATTATGTTATTAAACATTAACAAGGTTAACTCACCCAACCAATATAATAAAATAAAAAATGAGAACATATCATGGCCGAATGTGCCCCCAACATACAGGCTTGTCCTAGTTTGGGGGCAAACCGACAACTTTTAGTCTCTAGTAATGTATCTAGCATAAATATATTGTATATTGTAAGTGTAATTTACTCAAAGAAATAAAAAAAATATAATTATAAATTATAATACCTTCAGTAGTTTTCACGTGATGCTCTAACTGACAGACAAAAATTACAGCCGTTGCATTTTCAAAATTTGCCCGTCCGAATTAGAATCCTGATTTGTTTCCCATAAAAAATATTGCTCTTCGTTAGTGGTTCTAAAACTAAAAAACAGCTGGTCCCATTGTCATGAATTTTTTTGTGTCTATTTGAGTGGGTCTTGGATGATTTAGAATTAAAATTTGATGCGGCAGGTGACGCTAGAATCGGGTTCCAGGAGTTTGGTAAAAAAAATTCTCCGTGTTTGACTTGGTTACTTGTGGATTAGGTTCACAATTGGACTCTATAGGTGGCGCTGGGATCGGATTCCACGTTTTCAAAGCAGGACAACGTCTAACGGGCCCACTAGAATTAAATAAAATAATTTCTACAAATTGTAGATTATATCATAGATAAAAGATAGATTATAGAAAGATATATTATATTAGGTTGGGGAAAAAGTTTCTTCGCATTTTATATAAAAATTCAAAAGGTGTTTTTATAAAGTTTATTTACATTTGACTAAAGTATGTAGGTGCCATTTTGTTGGATAACTTTTTGCCATCTTGTAGGTAGGGACGTGATCCCATTGCTATAAACATATTGGGGGCTTCTGATCAAAAAACTGCGACAAGTGGTTTTGGCAGTCCTCTCGTGATGTTAACCTGACACTGCCTAAGGAATTTTGCAAAGACCAAAACAGGTAAAAATCTGAAGGTGCAAGGTCAGGACTATACGGCGGATGCATTAACACCTCCCAGCTAAACTATCGTAATTTTTGCTGAGTGGCTAAAGATGTGTGAGGTCTAGCGTTATCATGGTGAAAAACCACACCCCTTCTGTTGATTAATTCCGGCCGCTTTCTCTCAACTTTTTGCTTTAATCCCATTAGTTGTTCGCAGTACAATTCAGAATCGATGGTCCTGCCTGGTGGTAACAACTCATAATGAATAATGGCCTTGCAATCCCACCATACACACAGCATCACCTTGTTGCGAGTTAACCCGGGTTTCGCCACAGTTTGTGAAGCCTGACCGGCCTTTGACCACGATCTTTTTCGCACGTTCTTGTCGTACGTGATCCATTTTTCATCACCAGTTATCAGCTTCTTCAAATGGTTCGGTTTCATTACGTCGTAATAAAGAATCACAAATGAGTACACGGTTCATTATGTTTCTTTCAGTGAGCTCATGAGGCACCCAAATATCGAGCTTTTTTGTGTACCCAGCTTTTTTCAAATGCGCCAAAACCGTTTTGTGGTCAATTCCCAGTTTTCCAGCTACATCGTAACTACTAATATGCCGATCTTGCTCCACTTTTTCAAAAATGGCATCAATTTTATCCGTAACAAGGCGACCAGAGCGACGTGCATCTTTGATATCAAAATTTCCGGATTGAAAACGTTTAAACCAAATTTGCGCCACTCTCACAGATACTGCATTAGGTCCATAAACATCACATATTTTTTTCGCGGATTGTATTGCATTTTTACCTTTTTTTGTAGTAAAATTTTAAAATGTATCGAATTTCTTCATTAGATTCACTCATTTTAACAATAAGAAAAACAAATGAAAATCACACATTTTCCTAATTTGAATTTGGGATTGTCTTCTTTAAAACTAAAACTTTTTAATGATACCAAAACCAGCCAGATACAAATGGCCAAAGAGATCTTATTACAAGTTCATATATACTATATGCGAAAAGATTTTTTCCCCAACCTATTATTTAAAATCGAATCAAATCATTTATGACATAAAAACATGACAGGTATTGATATTTTGACAACAAATAGGTGTTGATGTTTTAATAATGATCACATGTTTTTTGCCAGTTCGGTGTAAAAATTTTTGTAACTTGTATTACATAGGACACTATACTTCATTACTTATTTAATTTTAATTGTAATTATACAAAACTAATTTAATTTTAATTATACAGACTTGTTCATCCATTGAAATGAGAAAACTCACTGTTTAATGAATAAACAAAGATCCTTTCAAACCAACCCTTTGCATCTCGAAATATGACATCTGCCCAGACATGGCTGAATTCGCAAATTATTAACACGGATCGTCCATATTTCACCAAAGCCGGTTCGTCTCGGATAGGCGTCATCCATCCGAAATAATACACCGTGTTGTTTTAAATGTACCCTGTATTTTGATAACTTTATGACAAATTGTTTTAGGTATTTTAGGCTTTTTGTTGTATGAGGTTTTGCAGGGTTCCGTAACCATTTTGATGGTGAAAAGGGGCTCTTACACACAAACAGTTTTATAAATCCGGGCCGATATTAAAAACCTAATAATTTGAGTTTATACAGAAAAATTAGTGTAGCATACAAAGACAGATGACATGAAGAAAATGTGAGTTGCGTATTTATAAACCCGTACTGATATTATAAACCTAATAGTTTGAGTTTATAAAGAAAAATGAGTGTGACATACAAAGGCAGATGATATGAAGAAAATGTGAGTTGCGTATTTATAAACCCGTACTGATATTATAAACCTAATAGTTTGAGTTTATAAAGAAAAATGAATGTGACATACAAAGGCAGATGACACGAAGAAAATGTGAGTTGCGTATTTATAAACCCGTACTGATATTATAAACCTAATAGTTTGAGTTTATAAAGAAAAATGAGTGTGACATACAAAGACAGATGACATGAAGGAAATGTTAGTTGCATTTTTATAAACCCGGGCTATTATTATAAACCTAATAGTTTGAGTTTATAAAGAAAAATGAGTGTGACATACAAAGACAGATGACATAAAGAAAATGTGAGTTGTGTATTTATAAACCCGTACTGATATTATAAACCTAATAGTTTGAGTTTATAAAGAAAAATGAGTGTGACATACAAAGACAGATGACATGAAGGAAATGTTAGTTGCAATTTTATAAACCCGGGCTGATATTATAAACCTAATAGTTTGAGTTTATAAAGAAAAATGAGTGTGACATACAAAGGCAGATGACATGAAGAAAATGTGAGTTGCGTATTTATAAACCCGTACTGATATCATAAACCTAATAGTTTGAGTTTATAAAGAGAAATGAGTGTGACATACAAAGACAGATGACATGAAGAAGATGTGAGTTGCGTTTTTGTCTAGCTACAAAATCTTAAAAATCATTCTTAAGTGCATTCGCAGTGGCTACATTTGACAATTCCCGGAAATTATACTCTTCAACATTAACTTTTAAACTAGTCATAACGCCCCTTTATAGTCTTTATAATTTACGACTCCTGCGCTCAAGTGCCGACCCCTGACAATATAGGGCGAAACATAAACAGTTTATTGATTCTAATAATTTATTACATTGTTTTATTAAATGCGCGATGGAATAATTTGCCATCATCTTTGAGTGGGATGATAGGCTTGTAAGGAGTTTGTTGAGCAAAATATGATTTTGGTACAATACACATACGATTTTTGCAATTAATTCCACAATTTATTGAGGTTTAAAAGATTTACGATAACTTAGAGTGTATCTAGAGTTCGATTATGAAGTAGAAAATGTTTTTAAACTAACCATTTTATCATGGAAAGTAATTTTTTTCTGACAAATACAATCTTGAAGTCTTCAAGTCACAAGTGATTAGGTTCTTCTAGGTAAGCGTGCTCCATTCTAGACCGCGTCATCACACAACATCAGGTGAGACAGTGGTTAAACGCAAACCTGTACATCCATAAATAAAAGATCATATCAAAGAGCATCTGTGTTAAACAAATAGTCGTCAAAAACATTAAATTGGTAACGTCATTGTAAATAGAGGACGAAAGAAAGTGTTTATAACAGCCTTAGACAATTAATAGAAAGATGGAAACTTAGACTCTCCAAGTGAAACAGGCTAAAGTATGCCGGTCTTACAATAGGATGCCGATCACGCCCCAGTGCGTTAGGAGAATAATCAAACAGCTACTGACAAAGGCGGAAGCTTCCATTGGATATGAACGAATATGAATGGCTACTCAGCCGGAGCAAACCCTGACTCTCTGCTCACCCGATGCCGCCTCTAAAATCCCAGCGAAACAAGGAGAAAAAAATTAAACGTCACTGGAACCGTGTAGGGAAAGATGCAGGATTTTGGCCGGATTAGAGCTTCCTTGCGTTGCACATACACTAGATTGGTTGACAGGACACGGTTGGCACTTTGAGAAACGGTTTTAAAGCACAATTCAGCAGTTTTCCAATTTTTTTGTAATTACTAATTGACGAGCGTGGCGTCGTTGCGATAGTTAGGCAGCCATTGAAGAATTGGCTCGACAATGAGACGCATGCTTCTGCGCATCGCCCTCTACTGATGACCAACGGAATAAAAGAAGGGAAAGAGGAAATGTTGCTAGGAAAGGATGCTTTCCAGGACTGTGACGGCATGTCGTAACAGGATGCTTTACTATTAACTACACAGAGGCAAACCACGTGTATATTACGTACATTTACGCACACAAGTTTATAAAACATGTTTGATGTATTTGACGCTTTTCATCACTTAGGCTCCGCCTATACTTACTTTTATTTCGTTCGAGATAACAATAATCAATCAATAAATCTGTCCACTGCAAACTTAAATAGATTTCAACCATGCTTTAAGCCGTCTTCCGTTCAAAGGACTCGTTTTAAATGTAACCTTTCAGTATTTTCTTTCAATATATTATTAGAAGCCCCATTTTGAGCCAATTACTGACGTTAGCGTAATTCGTAATGAAAAGGACCAAGCGATCCCTATCAATTATTGTTTTACAAAACACTGAGTTTCATTGTTGTGTTCGTGAATCGTCTGAAGAGAAATTAGCTTCTATTTCCATTTCTGGTAATCAAAGGAAATATTCAAAGGGGTCATTGCTTATCAATTATATATATATAAATATTTTCTTTCTTTAATTAAATCCTGGATGTGTCAAAATTTTCTTCAAAAGCTGAATTATTTATTATCTTCGAGATTTTCGCCTCTACTTTGCGTACTAGCTACTGACCACTAAAAATCATATTCCAAAAACGACATATCTAGTTCTTCTTTTATCACAAATCGCCTCTGCCTCAATAATGTGTTATGTTGAAAATTGAAATTTTAAAAGAGAGTTTATTTAACTTTCAAAAAATAATTCTAAACGAATAAAATGGCATATTTTAACATACATTGGCTACGTTCCACTAGAGATTCACAACGACCACGTTCACGACCGCGAATTTTCCCGTTCCACTTATTATAATGCTTGCCGGCGTTATAATCGTAAACCCAAGTGGAACGGTTATTCGACTCACCTCTTGACATGGGTCGTTGTGAGCCTTACGTGATCGAAAATGATAATGTCATTAGTGACGTGTTCGCCACAACGACCGCGGTCGCCTTGTGGAACGGCTAACGGAGCATTTCGGGCGTTGTGAGCTACTAATGGAACGCGCTGATTGTAGATTGACAGTGTAATGTATTTCCAAAGACATGTGACAACATATTAAAAGTTATATGATAATCTGTTTTAAAGTATACTATGGACGCGTTCCTTTAGTATCTCACACCGCTCAAAATGTTCCGTCTGCCATTCCACAAGGCGACCGCGGTCGTTATGGTCGTGGTGAAAACGTAACTAATGACGTTATCATTTTTGATCACACAACGCTCACAACGACTCATGTCAAGAGGTGGTTCGAAATGGGCGTTGACCACAGAGCATTAATTATCTCTATCGCTTGACATTGAAACAGGTGCGATTTTCAAATCAATCAATGACATTTGTGTATTCGTCGTTTATGACATCAACGCACCATAATCCGTTCCACTAGAGTTTATGATTGTAACGCCCGTAAGCAAGTGGAACGGGAAAAAATCGCGTTCGTGAACGTGGTTGTTGTGAGTCTCTTCTGGAACATAGACTATGTTGTCCTTTCGATCCAATTAATTTTGATGATTAAAAACTCTTCTAAAATTTCAATTTTCAAACAATACTGGTAGATAGCTTATCCGATGGTTTGTTATCGACGTTGCCGTCGTAAATGGACTTTGCATCATCAGGGGTGTTTCTAAGGCGTTCCTGGCTTCGAAGAAATGTTATAACATGTGACGAACCCTGTCAATCTACCTTGCAGAATGATGATAGATAGTTTCTTTCAGCTGATTCGAAGAATTAGCCTAGATGAATGGCATAGAGGGAATGCGATATGGGAGGATAGGATAGGGAATATGAAAAAGAAAGAAAGAAGCAAAGAAAAAGGATTTATTTAGAACCACAACACAAATGAGAATACATTACACTAGCATAAATAAATAAATGAACAATGTAACGTAACTTCAGTAAATAAAAAAAATCAAGCAAGTGTAGCTCTAAATTGGTCCTAGCACAGCATGTTGTTGGTTGGGTCACCAGCGCTGATCTTCAGCTAGGGCCATTAAAGTGACATATACAGACACAGAAGCAAATAAAATAGAAAGTGAAAGGAAATTATTAAAAAGAAGAAAAAAATGTATACCATGACAATTGTAAAAAGATTAAATAAATATTATTGTTACATGCCGTCAAAGATAAACGTACAGCTGCCTGTCGTAAACGCAGTTTATTGTCTTCCCGGATTTAGGAATTCTTTTGTGTTTTGAATTTGTAATTAAGAAAAACATGTTATTGTTTTTCTACTTATTTTATGACCATCAGTAGCGTCGAACTAATCCTTATTGTTATTGTTTTCGACTTTGTTGGCCGTTCGCAGGTGTGCAAATTACTATTTCTCGGAAACTCAGTGCGCGCGGCAGATTATTTTTGTACTGTATAGTTAGTATAAGACAATGCCCGATTGGAGGGGTGAGCGAGTCAGTCAAGCGACGACTACGAAACGAGTAAGACGTTTGGTAGTACCCTCGATTAACGATATAGACGACGGACTTTGCGCGTGTCGAATTATATTGAATCGTGCAGTGTGAACTGGTGGCATCCAGTTTTATTTGTATTTGTTTTATACGTGTTTGTACAGTTCTAATAAATTCTATAATAGTTCCAACGGCATTTTTAATTCGAGTCCTGTAGCTCGTAACATTATTTATACAGTATGACTCTAATTCCCTTGTAGCGTGGCAAGCCTTTGGTGTGGGATGCGACCTGCGTAGACACGTCTCGATCAGCCGGTTCGGTGGTGGAAACAGCTGAATCACTCAAGCGGCGCAAATATGCAACCCTCAGTGAGAGTTATATGTTTGTGTCGTTTGCTGTCGAGACACTTGGACCGTGGGGTCCTGAGGCCATGAGCCTCTACCATTTATCAAAACGACTCATTGACTCTTCAGGTGATCAGCAGGCTGGTGCTTACCTCGGGTAATGGTCAGTATGACGATCCAGCGAGGAAACGTAGCCAGCCTTACCCGTAGAAGACGGTGGTCTAGGCTCAGAATTCTATTTATTGTCTTGAGGGACTATGGGTAGAATACAATATATATAAGTTAAGTTTTCTTCTATTATATTAGATTATTAATAAATTTCTTCATTGAGCTAAGTAATAAATATAGAGCAAATAAAAAATTATATAGTTTGAAATAGTTATATCAATAAAACTACAAAAAGAGCAATATAAAGAAACATACAATATGGGAAAGGGAGGAAGAAGTGGACTATCAAAACTCTCACTCATCGTACATATATTGGAACATTCCCTTAAAATAGTCAACTTAGTCTCAGCAGTGGGATTTGTAAGGGCAGCTATTAATATTAATATTCAAATGTCCCACATGTAGCAGATATAAATTCTCCATTATTCCAACACCTATTTCCATATCAACATGTTACAACGACTGTAATCTCAAACATAAGGCTATCTTTTGACATTAAGACCAATTCAAGCTAAAACCATCTTTTATGTCAAAGTTTAAGGTTCAAATTCATGTGGGTGATAACAGGCTGTTAAGACGTTATGGTTCTCGATGAAAACATTCTAATATCTTTAGAAATGTATATGTATTCGATTTTATACTTTAATACGTACTCCGTAAAGTTGAATATAGGTTTGATTAAACCTTTAAAGGTAGGGACCGTATGATAAGGCAATCGTTACTATATACGATTGATTTCTGCATTACTCTCCTTTATGATCTAGTATGACGATGTTATATTAATTTTTTTATAGTCTACTCGATGTTGTCCTTATGTTTCTATCACAACTAGCAACGTAATATAAATACATGTATTAGACTTACTGGTTACTCTTAAATAAAAACAAAATAGTGTTACAACATAGGCTCCAACAAAAAAAAACAAATTCCACTCCTAATCTGTAAAAGCACATTTTATTACCTGTCGGCATTTGAACTAATTGTAATCCTTTTATGATCGTCTTCTTTTGTTTACTTATTTATTGGCATACGTTTCTAGTTATAGTAGAGAACAGCCTATTGTTCTATTGTACTCGTCTACGGCTGCTTGCAGGCTGTATCATTAGCCAGGTGTTGCGGATGATAAGTACAAGTTAATTCTAGGAAATTATGTCGACGTTCCCGGGCGGGCTCATTTGCATTTGTGAAGTATAAAACGATGGCCTGATTGAGAGAGGAGGTCAGTTGAGCTATAACTACGATACGGGCGTGTCGTGTGTACATTCGGGAATCTAATAGTGACGGACTTTGCGCGTTTTATTGAATTAAGACCTTCTGCATTACGTTTGGATTTGTTGTGTTCGATCATATTTGTACCTGTGTTATACGTGTTTGTATAGTTCTAATAAGAATTATTATAGAATAATTCTAACGGCATTTTAATTCGAGTCCTGCTAACTCGTAATAATAGGATGTAAGATTTTCGCTTCTAAACACATAAGTGGTAATAATAATTATAATAACAGCCCGTAAAAGTCCCACTGCTGGCTCGGGTACTATTGGGGAATGGACAGTATATCCGCCACGATTGTCCAGGGTGGCTTGGCAGGTTTAACAAACCGTTTTTCTTAACAACTCTACGGACTCTAGTTCCGTACCCTTTTCTACAATTTAATATAGAAAAAAGTTTTTAGAATTTATCCAAGCTTGTTTGCTTTGTTATTGTGTGTGACATTTATTGAATGTATATTTGTGTTGTGGTGTACGTTACGAATAACTTACTATATTCATTTATTCTCATTTACTAAACCTATAGTGCATCTGTTACATGCTGGTGTTGTGAGGAAGTGTATGTGCAGTGTGTGCCTTATGTTTATACTATATATATATATATATATATATATATATTAACCTAACTAGTGCTATGTGTATTTTTTCGTTTCTGTGTCTGGGTTATTAATTTTAGGCTCTTTGTGTCTCTTAGTTTGTTTGTGAAGTGTGCGTGTAATGCAATGTGATGGTAGTGTGCGTTGGTGTGAGTATGTGTGTGGGTTTTGTTGTTGGTTGTGTGTTTGTGACTTTGTGTGGTGTCATAATTTATTGTTTAATTGTTGTGACATACATATCGGTTATCTCGATGTGCAGGTTTCATCACGATTCCTTCACCGTTGTTAGCAGTTGGTAACTGTAACCAATGCATATCAGGTCAGAAAACTGCCTAAGTGGTACTTGCGTTCCGGCTGGGTTTCGAACCCGCGCCATTATTGATTGGCCGCTACCACGACTTTACTTACTTTACTTTACCACGATATTACGAATGCATTATTGTAACAAAACCACTAAAAACAAACTTTGAAACCTCATGTTTTCCTAGGATGTTGAATGAATTATTTTGAACTAATAAAGTTTAAACTAGGCAAGTTAGGGTGGGATGTTGATTCTGTGTGTTTGTGAACAGCGTTTTCGAGCTGGATCATGTCTTGTTATTTGTGTTTCAACCGCGGCTAAGCCTCCTTCGGGATTCGAAGTTCAGGGAACACTACACTCGTACGCATCAACGTATTTTATGTTATTCATCAAGATATCTTTGTTATTTCAAAGGTTCTGTTGTCAAAGACATAATATAATCACAGATTTCACCAAGGCTACACTGTTAATTTGACTTTAACAATAAACAAAAGAGTATATATATTTGTGTGTGTGTCAAATACATGTTAGTGTGTGTAATGTTTTTTTTATTGATTATATGTATTTTTTATGCATAATTTAAATTAATATTAGCATTCTGCACTCTATCTCTATATAAACTATAAGTGTGCCACATTTCATACTCCTCCGTTCGCGAAATTTTCGTAAAAAGGGGTACAAAATTTTTGCTGTGTTTTGATTCACTTATTAAATATATAGATAGCTTTTACTGTAGTTAGTATTACTGTAAGTAAAATTCTTAATATGAAATGTAAAAACACAAAGTATAATATTGTTACGAGTGCGGGAGTCGAATTAAAATGCCGTTGGAATTACTATAGAATTTATTAGAACTGTACAAACACGTATAAAACAAGTACAAATATAACTGGATACAACCAGTACAAACTACACGATTAAATAACACGCACAAAGTCCGTCACTATATCGCTTATCGAATGTACGTCTTGCCCGTATCGTAATTCTCGCTTGATTGTCCCACCCCTCCGCTCGGGCATTATTTTAAATTGCACGGTGCAATATGTCTACCTCATCGCGTTCACCCGATTTCCCGGAATCACAGCTGGCCACTGCCTACCGGAACAGATTACAATACATAATAGGCGGCTTTTCTAATTACAAATATTAAATACAAAGAAAACAAAAGAAGTGCAAATGCGGGTAATAAAACTTGGGGTTTATGACCGCAGGTGTTCATCCGCATTTGTTGTTATGCTTCGTGGAATTTTGGCTAAGTCGTAACAATACTATAATAGTATTGTAGCGCTACGTTTCATCCTCCAATTTATTGATGTATAATTTAAGGACAGTTAATAGTAGATAGACACGAGAAGTGAAAGTGACGTATTTAGGTTCATTAGAACGGTATTAAGTTACCACGAGTTAGTCTTTGAATTCTAGCAATATTTGACTTCTAGTCACATTTCAACAAAAATCTGTTTTCTCCTTAATAGAATAATCCAAAGCTTTCAGTGTTTGAGGTACAGATTAACTTATACAATTACTTTCGTACTCTATAAACTGAGAATGTTGTACATGTTCTGGAAAGCATGTTTTGTTGACTTCCATTAATGTATCTTGGTTTAGCGAGGGCTCGGATTACGTGTTATATTGTGACGAGCGATGGTGGAACGATCCAGTTGATTTAAGGAGTTTCAGAAAAATGTAGAAGATTCGAGAAGAAAAAGACAAGGACAGATACATTTTTAGAAAGGAATAGATGATGAATAAAAGAATAACGAAAAGAAGATCGAAATTATGGGTTCCAGAAGACTCTTTCAGCTATATAAGCAGCGTAAGGCGCGCCTACCGAGCAGTTTAGTGGAAGACAGCGAAGCGACAAGTGCGATATGAAAGATTTGGAACAGAAGTTTAATAGAAGATAGTGACAAGTTTAGAGAGTTGTAAGAAAAGTTTAGTAGAAGACAGTGTCGAGTTTAGTGAAGATTTTAGTTCAGTGAAGGAGAAGTTTAGCGTAGTTCAAAAGGAGATCCAGAAGCGAGCGCGCGGTAAATACGGAGGTGAGCACTGTTGTAGCAGGAAGTGGTCTACGCAATATCGGCGACGGTATTGTGAGTGAGACATCTTATCGTCGGGACAGTGCATCGTTATTTCTCTGTGGAGTTTGGGCAACGTTATGGAGGAGAATCAAGTAGGGTTGAGTAAGTTAATAAAAGCGTTTATTTAAAAAATTGGTGTTTCCTTCCAATCCCAAGTGCGTATCCCCGCTCGCACGTAACAATATTGTGACTGCCAATGAAAGTCTTAAAACGTATTTTTTTTAGACCAAAGTAATAAACATTATGATGCTATCTATGGTTGACACATCTATAAAATTTAATAGCGTTATGCTAAATTTTCCTACAAAATAAATACTACCTGTCATTATTTTATCTACTTATAGTCTTAAGGGATTATAGGTAGAACACAATATAATTTAAGTTTCCTTTCCTGAACTAGTTTATTGATCTACTATATACTGGCGCACGCTCTTTCATGTCATGTGTGCAAGTTATGGAATGTATTCCGCGATTTTCCCAGAGCGCTACAATATGGGGCTCTTCAAGTAGGGCGTAAACAGATACTTAAAGTCTTAACGACGCATCGGCTCTCTTAGTGTTGCGGATGTCCATGGGTGACGGTAGCCACTTGCCATCAAGCGGACCCGTTTGCCAGTTTGCCTACACGCAAACATAAAAAAAGACTGTGTGTGTTATATTTCAGGTGTATTTTAAATGTATAAAAATACTAGTGGTTCCAGCAGACGTTGTCCTGCTCGGAAAAAATAAAAAAATCTAGAACCCAATTCCAGCGCCACCTACCGGGACTAATTGTGAATCTAAATCTCCGGGCCCACTCAAAGAAATTTTTTTTATACCTTGGTTTAACATTATTGACGTTTTAGTAGGAATCTCTAATTTTTTTCTAATGGTGAAAGAATTTTTTAAATCGGTCCAGTAGTTTTTGAATTTATTCGTTACAAAAATACAAATCTTTCCTCTTTATAATATTAGTATAAATTTAATTAGTATAAATTTTGTTACTATTTAATAATAATCTTCATTCAATTCACTTCTTTACAGTGTGTTGTTTATCCCCACAACGCTTTGAATTCATCTCTTCCTCTCACAATTTACGACCTTCTACGAAACTTAGACTTAATACGCCCAAACATTATTCATCTTTTTACAATAATTCTTTTATTGTACAGGCTATTCGACTCTGAAATGACCTATTACTGTTAGACAAGCTAAATCACTAACAACATTTAAGAACACGACAAAAAAGCACTACCTGCAACATAGTGATGTTTGATATTTTTACGTATATTTATGTATATGTAATCTATGTATATATTTATGCACGTAATATCAGTAGGTGTATTTATATATGTCTATTAAGTATAATTCTTCCTTATAAAATATATGTAAGTAACTGCATATCCTCTAATATTTATGTATACCACCTTTGACCAATATAATCTGTTTTATTCCTGACACGGGTTGTCTGGAAGAGATCGCTTCTTAGCGATAAGACCGCCCATTTAGAATATTTTTAGGCTATAAGTTTTTCTGTGTTTTCTGTAATGGTGAACAATAAAGTGTTATCTATCTATCTATCTATAATCTTATAATTAGAATCGCGATTAGTAGATCTGTAGAGCTTAATTAGGGCGGTGTGCCACACAGTCGGAGGGCCTTCTTAAGCGCAGTGGTGCCAAGGATGGGGTACTACTTTCGGGGTGGCAGCGCATTGTGCTGGTGCTCCTGGCCCTAGTTAGTTGGGCTACTGTCCCGTCCCGAGAAGTGTTAACGTCAGGTAGGCGGCCGGTTGTAAAACAAAGCCAAATCTAAATATGTCTTATATGAATAATAAAATGCCTACAAGGACTAGGGCGCACCTGTAGGCGATGCGCAGGCGCAGCACCCGCCGCTTTCGAGAAGTATACAAGGGTTGTCGCACTATTCTGGATAGGGACGATATGATGATTTGTGATGTGACAGAAGATGTATGTCAGAATAGAGGACTGTGGAAGGAAAAGACATATTGTGCCGACCCCAATTAATCGGGATATGGTGAAAGAAAAGAGAGAAAGAGACGCGATGTTTATATATCGATTTGCGTAATTTCTCCCATACCGTCCTATTTAAAATAGACTCATACGTTTCTTTTCAATTTTCCAACCATAACATGTACCAGACCGCAAACAATGAAGAGTTCCTTAGGGATACAGACCCACCATATTTGCCAATAATTATTTATCCACGGAGTCTTAAAGCGTGTATCTAAAATATCTTATATATATATGTTGTTAAAACTAATTTTAATAAAAAATTTCTGTAGTATTCTAATAAGTTTTAAATGAAGCTTAACCTTCTACTGTCTTCGGATAGATAAAAGGACGTTTATTTTTTTTTAAATTATTTATTCATTTATCTATGACAATTTTACATAATAAAATAATAAGGCACCAATTAAACCTATGAGGTTTGCGTGTGATGCAACACACCGTCGCATTTAAAGTAAAATGTATTATATATCAATTTTAAAATGTACACACACAAGCGCACCTACAAACATCAAAATTATGATGATATTGTTAAATTTTCTATTTTCTTTTAAAAGTCTAAACATTGTGTGAAACTTTTGTTTAATACTTTTTTGTAAAACTTTATATGTAGAATAATATTAGAAAAAAAATGCTATTACCATTAGTAGAATTGTTAGCCGAAATGGGTCAAACACAAAAACGGAAGATAAAGGGGTCAAGTTAGATAAATTTGATATTTACATTATTTGTTCATGTATATTTTTTATTATATAAGATTATGTTGTGGGTATGTTAGATTTGACAGACGTTTGTATTTTAACAAAAAATAAATTAATTGCTGTTGTTTAAACCAGAATGCCTCCTACTGTAGAGTTTTCAGATACTAATTACCTCAGTTTGGTAGACGTTGAAAAATAATACAATAACAAAAAAATAACTTTTTATTTATAGAAACATGTGTAGATTAAAGAAATAGCGAATCAAAACATATAAACATATTGTTTCAACATTTGTAGTCTTCTCCTGTAGACATGTAAAACTTTTTGTGTTTGACCCAGAATATTGAATAACTACCGAAATTTTAAACATTTATTTCGCTAGTTTTCACTTATAAATATTTATAAAGATAGGGTGGCGTGCCACGGACATGCTATTGGAAATATCAGAATACCGAAATCACTACAATTGAGACGATAGTGAATGGCGATTTTGACGAGATACTAATAGCATATTGGGTGGATTCTATTTCAGAGAAGGAATCAGTATGGCGTTCCAGCAGGGTACCGTAGCCAGCTTTCTAGGAATCTTACCCAATTACTGCCATGATCTAGTCCCAGTATTCTACTTATAGTCTTAAGTACAGTTAGAATACTTATATAAGTTAAGTTTTCTTTATTGCACTAGTTTATGATTTAATGTAATATTACAATATTATTTTTCTAATGGATATATAACAAAAACTTACCACAACGATGCTAAACACTATTTTCTTTCATGCCCAAAGTACATTTCACTTTGAATAAATAATTTCACGATCACCCCATTTCAATAACTTTTGTATTACATTAAAATATCATTGAAATATTTTTCGTAGATGTCGCAAAATTTTAAAGCAATTTTAAGACTGCTTAACAATAATTAAGAAACGAAATTAACGGAAATTTGACAAAATAATAATTTCTATAATAAAATGCTCCTCGTAGCAACTTTCCGCGTAGCGCGTAGCCGTGAACGTAGCGCGCGGTTCACCGTCTACGAAGCGACTACGTATTACGTAGCAAGGTGCCAGAACTACTAGCCGTAGCAGCTTTAGCAGATTCCTTCTTAGTTGCGCAGACATGTATTACTTATTTATACTTTTATATTATACTTAATACTTCAAGGGTTATCAGCGCTCTAAAACTTAAAATTAAAGGCAGTTTTTAACAAGATTGCGAAGAAAGTGTATTAAAATGATTCTAAAATAAATAAAGGATTGAAGATATAAAGAAAAGAAATTAAAAAACAATACACTGTACATGTATGCATGACACACTTATAACATTCAGGGCAAACAGGCTAAAACGCAGGATTATGTTGCGACAGCCTTTATCAAAAAAATGCATTTATCTTCTATTTTATGTATGTTTTTATTATGAAAGAGTGCCTGTAGTCGGTTCGTACGGAATTTGGCGAGAGGAAAAATGTCAATGACGTATCCGCCAGGGCCTGGTAGAAGGGATAGGCCCATGAAATGCCATTTTGATTTAGTGAGAGATGATATATGAGCCAATACTCTTATTATGATGGATTTTTGAAGTGAAACTACTTTAGAATCGTTGTGATTTGAAATTCGATGAAACGAAAAAGCGACACTAAAAAGAGATATACACATAACTCTATAACACTCAGCCTATGAGAGAATGAGACAGAATACATTATACTTAATAATTTAAACACAACACTCTTACAGATAGAGTTGGCTAAATGTTTTGAAGTTTTTCGTTAATACTTCAAACTTCGTGTTTTAAGGCTCAAAATATATACCGCTATAATATATGAAATGTGACGTCACGAAATTTAGAGTCCCTCCCACCCCTTGTCACACTTTGTTTAACTTCTGCGTGTGAACTGCACACACACACATTTTTTCATTACCAAAAGCTGTGAAAAGTGATGTGATCCCACCTGATGGAAAGTGGTTACCGCCTATGGACGTTTGCAACACCAGGAGTGTCACGAACGCATTGCCGACCTGGAAGAAATTTTATAACGCCCTTCTTAAATGACCCCATGTCGTAGCGCAGAGGGACAATCGTGGTGGGAAGGTTCCACCAAGTCGTTATTGTTCGCGAAATAAAGGTAAATGAATATCGCATCGCAATTTACATTAGATTAACACTAGAGAGATCTGTATCTATACTAATATTATAAACAGGAAATATGTGTATTTTTGTATGTTTGTAATAAATAAACCCAAAAACCACTGGACCTATTTTGAAAGTTCTTTCACCATAAGAATGATTTTTATTTTTTAACTCAGGGGGGATTTTTTTTCTTGTGACACACACATTGGTCTTGGATACAGGGGAAGACCAAAAAGCCGCCTAGTGCCGCGTGCTTCACGTACGTGTGGGACTCTCGCACCAAACGGTAAACGGGACCTCCTCCATCAAAGGAGGAGGAGGCCGAACAAACTAAACCTACCTGGATCAATATGAGAGCATATATCTAGAATGTCAGGGATGTGTAAGGAAGTTAAACTCGTCTAACATCCTAGTGCGCTGATTTGGTACAAAGCCCCGGGAAGCAGGGCCATACCACTTCGTACAGTGGAGGTGATTCCACCGGTACCCCCATAAGCAATAGTTATTTACTACACCAATAGAATGATACATTGTGCCTGAGTAACATAGGCTATATTTAATTTAAATAACCAGGTTCAAATTTTTTTCAACGCAGGTCAACGTCTACCCGGACCGCTAGTATTTAGATAAAATAATTATTAATAATACCCGTAACTCCACCTAGCGAAGGTGAAACTAACTACGACAGCAGTATATTAAAATTGCGGCGTTGTCATTGTCTTTTCCATGACGATTTATTTATTTGTGAAATGTAGCGGGGGCGCCAATAAAACGCGGTCGGGGCGCCATATTTTTGGTTATCCTTCGAGAAAAGTACTTTTTTCTGGAAGAAAGATACCCTGTGTCCCTATTAAAAGGTTCAGAAATGAGAAGCAGCATTTCAATCCATAAATTACTTTAATGTATTTATTTGTTGCGGACAGAGAGCACCCCCTTGACCCGCCCGCCGGAGCACACCTATTCTCCACGCCCTGCATACCGCCGACGCCCATATCTCGCACAATTAGCAGCTAGGCATCGGACGGTACGCGATGGGATATAGGAGCGGCCTCGGAGGCAAAAATTGTTAATTCTTATAACATTAGCATTTGACTACTTACCACTCTCACTCGACTCTCTCGCAAAATTACTTTGTCATACGTACTTCTTTATATATTTCTAATGTATTAGTTTGTTATATAAAAATTTGTGGGTTATATATATAACCGGGTTGTATATAACAACGCGATTGTAAGATTTGAAATTTGTTTTATAACCACGGCTAGCGGGATGGGAATCGGCGGCCGGGAATAGGCCGTAGATTTCCATACAAGGGAAGACACAAATCAAACAACCAGAGCTGAGGATTCTTCTCTTTAATTTACCTCCTTAGGGAGTCAGGCAACGCACTGAATTAACATAACATATGATCTAGATTAAGCATTAATCGATTCTAAAAAATAGGGAAGACTCGCGGGTCTTAATCCCTGGTCACCTGCTCTGAAACCAACGGACTACCGTTCTGGAGGATTATCAAGGCGTGGGGAATCTAGACGGTTCCTAACCGTGAAATATACCATAAAGTTACGTTGTAAATATTAGCATAATCGTAGATAAAATTTGACTTAAGTAGTTTTTAAAAAGGGCGCCATCCCGTCCACGTATTGCGGGAAGAGTCTGCTCCGACGCTATCCCAGGCGGCGCCGCCCGACGAGGCCTTCGTCACGCAGCCGCCAGGCGTCGGAAGCACGTGGAAAACGTTGATAAACGAAGATGTGTGTGTGTGATGTGATGTCGAATGTGAGTCGGTGGGTCGACTCAACTGCTGGTCGACCACGTAGATTACGAGAGGCTATTCTCGTCCGAACGTGACCCCCTGGAATTCGAGAACGGATTCCAGTGAATAATGGGTATAAGTAATTCTTACGAAAGAGGTGTCGCTGATTTATTGTCACTGCTTTAGGGGAGATGAGGAGAATTAAATATGGTTAAGGGTAAGCTAGTCAGCTAACCCTTCCGGTGATGGCAGGCTTCGAGACGAGCTCGAAGGGCGTATGGATACGAAGAACGTCACACAGCCTACTACTAAATATAGGACAGACCTAATTCTGGGGAGGGTTAAAAAACACTCACCTAAAAAGGGAAGTGAAGAAGTCCTGGTTTTAATATTTTATGGATGACCCTCCCGGTTCATCTGGCGGTCTACCCCTTGCCTGGAATGACCGGAGTAAAGCCACGTCTGTAAAGGTAAACAGGACCTCACTAACATGGAGAAGAAGAAGAAAGAGAGAGGGAGATTCTAATAAGAATTCTACGTACCTTATCTTTATTAAAGTCACTGCTTCTAATCAAAAGCTATCGCTTTTTTTAATTATTTCAACAAAAGAGTGCGACGACTGCTCGACGAATAAAAGGGGCCTCGCAGGGTTCGCCTTGGCTTATAAAGCCTTAGGTAAGAGACGCGGGGGGCGGGGGCAGGTCGGCCCTCCGCCCGTTCCGTGCCGGGGAGAAGCTATTTTAAAATAGTGGCGTGATTTTACTTAACTAAATTAAGGAGTCTCACGACAATTGTCGTATGATATTTAGTGACGAATTTAAGAAGGCCGCCTTGCGCGGTCCCGCGCCGGAGGGCGCGAAATACAACGTGACAAGTTTAATAATAATAATCATACAGTCCATTATATAGAGATTAATTTTCAAAAAAGGAGCAACTGCCACCAATATTATTATTTTTCCGATTTACACACAACACGTGCACAGAACTTATCATCCTCACACTTGACTGTCACAGAATTACAATGAATTGTGTGCGCCACTCGGGCCAGGTTTTATACTATAAGATCGAAAAAGCCAAGTTTATGATGGTAGTTAACCATAAATGTCGCTCAAATCACTATTTTAGTAAACAGTTCTCATAATTTGATTTTATCAACGGAAGTCACAAAGAAACTGGTTGACCGGAAGTACCGCAACCATCAGTACTTCATTATTTAAATTATTTACACTATTTATAAAAATCTCACAATCATTATTATTAATTACATTTTAACAACAGTATTGGTGGTAGTTGCTTCTTGTTTGGAGAATTAAAACTCGGGAGTAATGGACTGTATGATTATTATTTAACTTTTTACACGAATAAAATAGGTACACATTTTGCAAGAGAGTCTTTGAGTTGTGATGAGAGAAGTACACATGTGCCGTTGTGAAGATGTGTCACGATGTAACAAGATGTGACAAGATGTAACAAGTTGTGAGTTTTTTGCCTCCAAGGCTGTCCCTATATCCCGCATCCCGTCTGACGCCTAGTTGCTAATTGTGCTAGCTATGGGCGTCAGCGGTATGCGGGGCGCGGAGAGTAGGTGTGCTCCGGCGGGTGGATCAGGGGGGTGCTCTCTGTCCGCAACATCCTCCCCCCGGCGCAGATCCTCGAAGCCATTTCTTCTCGTCAGGACGATGAGCCTCCTTACTGGTCTCCTGAAGATGCCTCCCCGCGTTCGCACGTCCACGCTCCGTATTACGTTGTCCGGTCCGCGATAAGTGCGCTCGATTTGACCCCGGGGCCATACGTTACGTGGCAACAGACTGTCCGCAATGATAACGACGTCTCCCACGCGTACGTTTTCCTCATTTCGTCGTACGTCGTCCCTCGGTGTCAATGTAGGTAAATACTCGCGTAGCCAACGAGTCCAGAACATGTCCGCTAAAGCTTGAGTGGCGATCCATGTCTTCTTGCCTGCCAACTCATTCGTTCCCGTGATTGGTAGGCCTGTCGCCGACCCGATTAGAAAATGGTTCGGGGTAAGCGCTTCGTCGTCTTCAGGGCTCACCGACACGTGAGTCAGCGGGCGCGAGTTTACGGTGTGCTCTATTTCCGTGATGACAGTCGTAAGTGTCTCTTCTCTGGGAGCTTGTTCCGCCAATGTTGCGTGGAGTGCCGTTTTCACCGTCCGAATTAGTCGCTCCCAAGCTCCCCCCTGGTTTGGTGCGCCGGGATCGATGAAACGCCACGCTAGGTGTCTCCCGTTCACGTGATCTGGCATCTCTTTCTTCCATCTCGTGTACGCCGTTAGTAACTCCGCGTTCGCTCCATGGAAATTCGTTGCATTATCAGACCATATCACTTGTGGCCAGCCGCGTCGTGCTCCCATCCTTCTTAGGGCCATGATAGCCGAGTCTGTGCTAAGGCTCGCTATAAGTTCCATATGAATGGCACGAGTCACCATACATGTGAACAGCATTCCCCATCGTTTTTCTTTACGACGTCCTATGGTCACCCACATGGGGCCAAAACAGTCGATTCCGCAATTGGTAAAGGGCCGTGCGTAGGCAGCTAGACGATCCTTTGGAAGGTTTCCTTTCACAGGTACTGTCGGCGCGGTTTTTTCAACCGACAGACTGTACACTGCCGCAGGATGTTTCGCACAGTAGGCCGCACTCGTAGCACCCAGTACTTTTGCCGGACGTTGTTTACGACGTGTTCTCTTCCTATGTGATGATGCTGTTCATGTTCACCTCTTATCATCAGCCGAGTGAGGTGATGTGACCCGTCTAAGATCGGTGGGTTCCCGGTAAGCTCGCGCAGGGTGGCCGCATTGATCCTACCGTTTAGTCTTATTACCCCGTCCCCCCATATTCGGGGTCGAGCTTATAAAGCCGGCTGTCACGTGACACGCGTTCCCCTTTCTTTAATCGCTCATAATCCTTCGGGAAGCTTTCCTGTTGCGCTTGACGAATGAGTAAACGTTCAGCTTGCTCTATATGTCGCGTTTCCATAGTGCGAGTCCTTTTTCTGCACTTGTCCATAAAGGCGAGCGCGTAGGCGGTCGCTCGTAACAATTTTCCGTATGACGAAAATCTTGTGACGTCAACAAGTGGCTTTTCATCGGTCGTGTAATTTACCACGACTTCGTCATCTTCGGTTTCCGTCGGTTCTTCCTTCGGCCATTTCGTCGGGGGTTCACGGAGAAATTCCGGGCCTTTAAACCAGCGGTCGTCCGATTTCATATTCGGGACGTTAATCCTGGTTGCGTCGTCGGCGACGTTGTAACTCGTCGGCACCCATCGCCATTGCTCGGACTCGGTTATTTCGCCGATTTCGCTCAGTCTATGTGCAACGTATGGGGTATATCGTGCCGAGTCGTTTCTTATCCAATGAAGAACAGTCTTCGAGTCGCTCCAGTAGATGACGTCATAAGGCTTGAAACTATGTTCCTTATGATCACTCGCATTCCTGTCTCTCACGCTATGTGCGAGGAATGGCGAGCTTCGTGCTCCGAATATCATAGACGTCATAATGTAGCGCCGAAGCGGGTTATGGCGGTCGTCACCGCGCCATAAAAAGTGCTGCACCGCTCTGTCTTCTTTCCTTATCTTCACTTGAAGGAACATGTCACGTATGTCGGCTGTTACGGCGATCTTCCCTTCCCGGAATCTGAACAGGATTCCGTATAAGGCGCATAGCAAGTCTGGCCCATCCAGTAACGCATCGTTCATGCACACCCCGTTCGAACGGGCGGCGGCGTCAAATACCAGTCTCACTTTGTCAGGCTTATTCGGGTTCGTAACGGCGAAGTGAGGCATGTACCACACGCGTTGGTTTCCTTCGTGGCTTCGTTCGCAAGGCTCGGCGTAACCTCTTTCTAGTAGCCTGTTGACCTGAGCTGTGTATGCTTGTTTGAACTGCGGCGATTTGTCCATTTTGCGCTCGATCCCGCGTAGACGACGCACTGCCATGTCATAGCTCGGTGGCATGGTGACGTCATCGTTTCGCCAGGGCAGTCCGACTTCGAAGCGGCCGTTTTCTCTCTTCACGGTTTCTGAAAATATCTTCAGCGCCCGTTGTTCTTCAGCTACAGGTTTCACTTTGTTCGATATGCCGAGTGCGTCGATATCGAAATGAGACTTCACTATTTCGAATAATTTGTCCTTTTCCCGCGGCTCTTTGTCTTGCCACGTTCGGACGTGTAATACTGTGTCGTTTCCCTGCATTACTATGCCTCTGGGTGCACTCCCATGTATGGTCCACCCCAAGAGGGTCAGGGAAGCGGCTGGTTGGCTCTTCTTTCCTGCCAACAGTTTTCTAGTCACGATCAGATGCCAGTTGTCAGCTCCAATCAATACGCGCGGTTTAGCGTTCATATAACACACATCGTCTGTATGAAGCGTCTTCAAATGACGTAACTGTCGTACGACTTCAGACTTAACGGAGTGAGTTCCCAGTGCGAGTTTCTTCACAGTGCGCGCCTTAATAGGATGGTAGTGCGGTTGCGCTCTTCCGCGCACCGCAACGCTCACCACCCTACTTTCCGCTTCCCGCTGGCTCGACGTGATGCCGTGGATGTTCAATGGCCGTCTCGGGCCATCTGCCCCTAGCATCCCGGCTATCTCCTCGTCGACGAGCGTGATCGTGGACCCTTCATCCAGCAACGCGTACGTACTCACTTCCTCTCCGTTAAGCCCCTTGACGGTAATCGGACACACCTTCAATAACACTCTGCTCCCGGTGTTAGAATTGTGAGCCGATGCCGTCATGACCGACTCCTCTCTGTCGGCCGGTTGATTGACCGACTCCGCTCGGTCGATCGGTCCACTGGCGGCTTCAGTTTCCCTCCGCTGGTGTAGAAGTGCGTGATGCGGCTCGCGGCATTCGTTAACACCGCACTTCCTCGCCTTACAACGGAACCGCCTGTGTTTACTTAGTAGGCACAAAAAACATATTCTCGTCTCCTTGGCCCACTCCCATCTGGTTGGCAACGACATCGAAGCCAGCTTGCCGCACTGCGTTGTCTGGTGGTCAGCTCCGCAACAGTAGCACACGATCTTGGCTTCCGTTGTAGCGTACACGCGACGACGCTCGTTCATCCTCGGCGGCTTCACTTTATTTTCTTTAGTGACGTTTACACTCATCGTAGGTAGTGATGACGTCACGAAGGAATACTTCATTGCTCTGTCTGCTTCGCCCATTAGAAACTTCGATAGTGTCATAATCTCCGGCTCGTCTCGGCTCGAGAATTCATCTGCAAAGTCGCACCATTTCGTTCGTAGATGCGGGCTGAGCTTCTCGACGACTTGTCCCGTCAACATAGGGTTAAGTAGATACCCCTTGTTGTCGACACACGAGATGACCGTCACTATATTCTGTAGTTTGGTGGCTAGGCTGTTGAGTTCGCTGGCAGACGAACCCGATCGTGGCAACTTCTTGATGTCTTCCAATGCGCGACTGATTATTATCTCTGGACGTCCATAGCAGCGCTCCAGCGTCTTCATGATGATCGCAGGATCCACGGCGGTATACAGCAGGGCTGTTACGCACTCCCTTGCTTCGCCTTTAAGGCAAGTGCGTAGACGGCCTAAATTTTCCGCAGGTGAAAATCCGTGTAAGCTCGTCGACTCGCGCATTGCAGCTTTAAACGGTAGCCACTCTCCCGGGGCCCCGCTGAAGGTAGGCAGCTCCTGACACTGTCGTGGTGTCGGCCTGTTGCGTGTCATGCGCTCCAACACTTCGGCTAGGCGGTCGATTCCTCGATCCCTGGATCTGGTCGGCGTCGGCGATCTTGCATTGCGCGGCGTTCTGAACGTCACGCGAGCGGTCTGGTCGTTCGTTTCCGCAGACCGGTCGCGCGCCATTGGATAAACTTCCCTTGCTCTTCCCGCGGCGTCTAACGGTGGTCGCGGTCCGGCTCTTCTCGTTCCGAGCTCGGTCCTGTCGCCTGCGCTCGGCGACTCCCCCCGTATGCGGGTATTCTTCAACCACTCTGTGATATTTCTCTCTGTTTCCACCCCATCGTCTTCGCACACGCTGTTTCCGTCTGTCTGCTCCTTGAGGGCGGCTATGTTCGCAGCGACCCTCTTCTTAATCAGCGACACTTGTAACCGGAGCTCTTCTCGACGGATCGCGGCGATTTGTTCCTCTGCTTCCAGTTCCACTTGCCTTACCAAAGTGGCGGCGCTGAGCTGCGAGCGGTGTGATCGGACGGACGGTGATCGCGATCGGCGTTCAGTACGACTTGCGGCGTGTACTTGTGAGGTCGTCGTCTGTTGCACTCCGGGCGACGCGGGTTGCGATACGTTCGGCGCGGACGCGGACGCGGATATATGTACGGACGGCGACGCGGGGGGTTCTTGATACGCTCTCTGCACTCTGTTTTCGGCGGTCTTGCTCCTAGTGTTCGGCATCTTCGGTCCTTGCCTAAGCCTAACACGTATGACCGACTACCCTGACCAGTGTGTATATGTGTGTGTATGACCGACGATCCTAATTCACTACACTAAACACTAAACACTGAGACCTTTGACCGACCTAACTGGAAACAGCGCACCGTCTACGACTTTGTGAACTGACCGTTTGGCACCGTTAGGTGGACAGTCACTCGGTCACGGTACGAAGTAACGTTATTCTTTTTTCCGGTCTTGATCCTGCAGACGCGTAGCCTCGGCGTCCGGGGCAGGAACTCTTGGTCTCCTGGTACGTAGTCCGGCAGGAACTCTTGGTCTCCTAGTACGTAGTCCGGGTTGCCCACGATGATCTTCTATAATAATCTTCTTTCTTCTTTGGAGTACCGCTACGAGACCGTATAGAGTTGGTCTTTCTTCTTTCTTGTGGTTTCGATGGAGCAAAAGACACTGCTCGTTTCTTCTTTGCAATTCTTCTATCCGGCGGCGAAGTACCAAAAAACTATTGGTGGTAGTTGCTTCTTGTTTGGAGAATTAAAACTCGGGAGTAATGGACTGTATGATTATTATTTAACTTTTTACACGAATAAAATAGGTACACATTTTGCAAGAGAGTCTTTGAGTTGTGATGAGAGAAGTACACATGTGCCGTTGTGAAGATGTGTCACGATGTAACAAGATGTGACAAGATGTAACAAGTTGTGAGTTTTTTGCCTCCAAGGCTGTCCCTATATCCCGCATCCCGTCTGACGCCTAGTTGCTAATTGTGCTAGCTATGGGCGTCAGCGGTATGCGGGGCGCGGAGAGTAGGTGTGCTCCGGCGGGTGGATCAGGGGGGTGCTCTCTGTCCGCAACAAACAGTAAATTATTATAGACGAAATTACTAAGTGTTTAATTGACGTTTATCAATGGTTAAAGAAGTTCTTATAACCCTTGTTCCTAACCACCGTTCTATATAAAACCCTTGACAACGTATATGAAAAATTTCGTGACGATCTGTTGTGTAGTAAAAATGTCACAACCCAACAAACTTATATTAGCATTTATAATGTTTAATTAGGGCCCTTGTACACGCTAAGAAATTTCACCGTGTCTCCGGCAGATAGGACCAATTCATCATGTACACAACTAGAATTCAGTCGAATTTAGCCAAGAAAATTTGTCGTGTATACTCCAGAAAAAGATAAATAGGAACGTGTAAACGGTGAGATTGTTTTCCTGTCACCGCAACAACATAGAGCGCGTCGAGTCTAGCGCAGACAAGATTTTTTCTTGGTCAGCGCCGGAACAATGTACACAGTTCGTGTGTAGAAACGAATTAAACACGAATTCTTGCGGTAGACCCAGTGACTTTTCTTAGCTAGTTGAAGTAGCCTTACGAACCTGAATATTATCTGTTTTGGGGTTAAAAGCACACATGATGACACACCACCGTCATACACTTGTGATTCCATTTATAAAATACATAGCCCGGGTTGTTTGGAAGAGATCGCTCTAAAGCGATAAGACCGCCCATTGTTCCTGCCTTTACTATTATTAAATGTGACGACTATAAATTGTTGATTAAATATGTATGTGGTGAACAATAAAACCTAATCTATTCTATTCCTTTCTGAACGAGAATGTTTTTTTGTTGTTTTGTTGACAGCCCTAAACACTGCGCAGCTGTGAACTTGTTCACTGGAGCATGTTAGTGGATCGTGTTTATTTATTCTTACATTTACTTAATATTAATATCCAGCCGTTTATTTTCCAAAATACCGAATGTAACAACCATGTGAATTAGATTTCTGCAACAAGCGTTCCTTTCTAAATTCTATTATCAACACTTTCCCTTAGTTTGACGATGACATTCCATCATAGAAATTGATTCTTAAAAGCTTACACCACATACTGGCTACTGTTACAATTACCACGTACTGGCAACGGTGAAGGAAAACATCGTGATGATCGAAATACTGTCCTTTCCCTTACAGAGGGAGGCCCGAGCCGAAGTTTATATGCTGTTGTTATTATTATTACGCGTGTACTACATTATTTTCTTTAAAGGTGGTTCGCATTTATATTTTACTAAATGGTGACAAGATATGTTTTAGAAGTAATATTTGACTTTTAAATTGTATTATTTTCAGAAATAACACGGACCCGTGGTGTACAGGAGTGGACGTAACATCGTTAACGTCAGACGTTGCTCAGTTTTATGCTGGCAAGTCAATATTCGTTACTGGAGGTACTGGATTTCTTGGGAAGGTAACTTAAAAGTCCTGTTTCTAACACTACCGCTCGCCATCAACGACCTAGTTATTCATAATAGTTATGCAAGGTTTATAGGCTCTTTAAAAAATGATTTATTGATCTTTTACAGGTACTCTTGGAGAAGTTACTGTACTCTTGTATAGATATAGAGAAAATATATTTATTGGTAAGAGACAAAATGGGCGTACAAGCAAATCATAGATTGGATAAGCTTTTCGAAAAACCTGTAAGTATGTGTTATCTTGGATTTTCGCGACATTTGTATTTATTTATCTAATTTATTTGGGAAACATGCACTCATTAATATTCTTTAATATAAAATACGAAATTACTATATTTTTTTATTGCATAAGTACAGCAGACAGGCAGACGGTCCACTTGATGGAATGCGGTTACGATCGCCTATGGACATTTGCAACACTAAGGTGCTACCAATGTGCTGGCGCTCTCTAAGGGAGACTGAACCCCGGCCACTAATACCGGAATGCACCTCAAGGTTGTTATAGCGGCATACTCTAGACCAGGGGTGGTAGCCACGTGGCTGTGGGTTGTTTTGTCGCCTCCTACGACAGGCCTCCCGGTTAAAAAAAATTATACTCTTTGACCGTTCCTGCACGGATAAAATAATACATAATAATCTGTCAATTCAGTTTCCACTAAAATACGGTTTGTATAATAAATATTTGGCTCAAACAAATACAAGAAAATAAACTGTACAATATTACAAGAAGAAATTGCTTAAACATATATTTGATGCAACTAGTGGTTGCCCAGCGGTCGAAATTCGACCATAATTAATTTAAATTATAAGTTTGAACATTATTAAGGTTTTGTTGTCAAAGACTATACTTCTATAATCACAGATTTCGCCAAGGCTACACTGTTAATTTGACTTTAACAATAAACAAAAGAGTATATATGTGTGTCAAATACATGGTAGTGTGTGTAATGTTTTTTTTATTGATTTAATGTATTTTTTATGCATAATTTAAAAAAAATATTAGAATTATGCACTCCTCTATATAAACTATAAGTGTGCGAAATTTCATACTCCTCCGTCCGCGCAATTTTCGTAAAAAGGGGTACAAAGTTTTTGCTTTACGTATTAATATAATGATATAATAATACAGCACATAAATGTCTCACTGCTGGGCTCGGGGCTCCCATTATAGGGGAATAGAGAATATACCCGCCACGCTTGTCCAAGGCGGCTTGCCAGGTTTGACACATCGGCTATCTAGGCATGCAAGTTTCATCATGATGTTTTCCTTCACCGTTTTCAGCACGTGGTAATTGTAATAGTAGCTATTTGCCTCCCAATTTTCATGGAAACGGGCAGTATATCCACTGTTTACTACATCTGTATTAATTCTTTGAAAAGTAATTGTGTAACATATTTCTGTATAAATATATAAAAAAAGAGTTTAAACTAGATAAATAAGAAGAAAAACAATTTGGGTGGGGCATAGTTATAGGGCGCATTTATTTATTATGAACAGAAACTTCTTAATATAGGTTAGAAGGCCAAGGAGGCTCCCCCGCTAACTCCCGCGTCTTAGCCTTCGTGGTAATTTTTTTTTATAACCACCCAAAATTCACTTCATACTTCAAATAATAAATGAATGCGCCGTATAACTATACCGCATCCAACAATTTTTAGCTAGACGTGTTGCTGAAGAGTTTCTTGCCTCTTCTTCTCCTTAACAGCAATAACACTTTGCGAAGCGTTGTACATAGACTAGGAAGTAAAATTGAGTTTTAACTTATATATATGTGACCTTCATAAAGTGTTCTCCAGTGAAAATTATTTTGAATTTGAATACTCATTTTCATTTGAATAGTCATTCACTTGTCTTACCATGGGTTGATTTTGTCATTATTTGTATGAAACTTATGTCAAACTTTAACCGATTTTACCGGCTGGTAAGATATAGGAACCGGTTATAAGGCGGGTTTGCGGATTTGACACATCGGCTATCTCGATATGCAGGTTTCATCACGATCTTTTTCTTCACCGTCAGCATGAGGTAATTATAACAATATGTAAATTAGGTCAGAGTTAACTGCCTAAGTCCTGCATGCTTTCCGGCAAACACTAATTTATTACGGCTTGCAGAGTTTACAATATTAGTATTATTGGTGGCAGTTGCTTCTCGTTTGGAAATTAAAACTCGGTGTAATAGACTGTATGATTATTATTATTGAACCTTTATAAGAAATGAAATATATATAGAATAAGTACAAATTATGGAAGAGAATAGTCGTTGAGAATTGTAAATGTGAAGAATTACGAAATGAATGAGCAAGAGGGTTCCGTTTTCGATGTTTTTGCCTCCAAGGTCGGCCCTATATCCCGCATGCCGTCCAACGCCTAGTTGCTAATTGCGCCACCTATGGGCGTCGGCGGTATGCGGGGCGCGGAGAGTTGGTGTGCTCCGGCGGGCGGATCAGGGGGGCGCTCTCTGTCCGCAACAAGTATAGATTTAGCAAATTTATTTGAAATCTTTTTAAATTTTTTAAATCCAATTTAATAATCCACCTGCATATCTATAAAAACACATTTTATTACCCGTCGACTTTTGAACTAATTGTTATCCTTTTATGATCGTCTTCTTTTGTTCACTTATTTATTGGTTATTGTGGAGAACAGCCTATTGTACTCGTTTATGGCCGCTTGCAGGCATAATTATCCAGGTGTGCGGATTACGATTCTAGGAAATTCGGTCCTAGCTGCCGGGCGAACATATTGCATTTGTGCAGTATAAAGCAATGGCCCGATTGAGGGAGAAAGCAGTCGAGCGAGAACCACCAGCGAAGTAAGGCGTGTGTACTACAATTGGGAATTTAATAAGTGACGGACTTTGAGCGTTTTATTGAATTACGACCTTCTGCATTACATTTGGACTTGTTGTGTTCGGTTATATTCGGTATTTTAATTCGAGTCTCGCAATTTGTAACAATATATTTAAGTAGGTATTATACTTATTGTTCCAAAGAAATGTCTAACGTCCCAAGGGTTTATTAAGATACGTCTAACGATGTCCCATACGTCTCTATGTACTAGTTTTAATTATAATATTGTGTATCTTTTTTTAGCTTTTTTCGAGGATAAAGCAGGAGAAACCAGACGTATTGAAGAAAGTTGTAGCCATATCCGGAGATTTGACATCTCCTAATTTGGGAATTAATTCCAGAGATGCGCAAATTCTAATCGATAAGGTGAGTAAATAAATAGATTGTTTAAATTTGATTTCTATTTATAATTGTTGTATATGAACATTTCAAATATATTGGCTAAAGATTATGGGCCCTCCATATTCTTGCGAGAACACCACGAGAAAGCGAGAAAAGCGCGAGAAACAGGAATGTTGAGTTCGTTTTTTTTCATGGATCCGGGAGTAAGTTGAAGACCTTTTATAATATAAGCAGCGAGAGGTGGAGGTTAAATAATACTTAAGATGGCAGAGAGTAGTAGTATTCACTATCCAGTGCTGATGAGAATTGAAGTGAACTGATTTATTTTGGAAACGGTAACTTTATGTACAAATAATAATAAGTCGTACAGGTAGTAGCTACAGTACATAGCGCAATGTGTGAGCGGAACGGGTGACGTGCGAGCGAAATAGAGCAACTAATCCCCGCGTTGCGTTAGCCAGTTCTCCGTTGTTCGCTGCGATGACTGGATGTATGCACCTCCCGTAATAAATTATAATTTACTTTGGTATATCGGATTCATGAAAATAATAATAAAAATCAGGCAATATATAATAATTATGTCATGTTTTAAAGTTCTATAGCTGATGAACAATTTCACAGAATTTTACTGTGTATGGATCGACACGTAACTGGTACTCGGTTAATTTTTCTTGTTTATCATACATGTGTTAGACCATTGTATGTACTTTTGTTAATAATAGGATAGTTTGTATCGATTATCGCACTACTTAGCTCGTTCTGTCATCGCTCGAATATAAAAGCGTGTGAATGGAGCTATAATATATAACAGACTGTTCCGACGCACATGTCGTTGTAGCACTCTAGGGTGACTAATTATTGTGCGAGTTAAATAAACAAACGTACAATAGATATAGATATGTAACTGTAAAGTATCTAAGAAAAATATAATAGAAAATAAGAGTTGTTTAAAAAAGAAAGAAAAGAAAATATAAAAAGATTAACCCCCTTTATAATCCCTTGTGTTTTAGAATTATTACATAAATAAAACCAGACATGAAAAAAAAGACTGTCTTGAACTTAGACGGAGAAGGCGAATATAAAAAAAAATTGTGTGAGAATAACCTGTAATTAAAAGTACTTAATTATTATAGACTAGCAGCCCAGCGCGGTTTCACCCGCGCTCTGTCCCGCTCCCGTGGTGTATAGCGTTATATAGCCTATGACACTCCCTGTGAACAAGCTACGTCCAACAGTAAAATAATTTTTAAAATCGGTTTAGTTGATCCAGAGATTAGCCCCTACAACGTCATAAACTTTACCTCTTTATAATATTATAATACCTGACGTGTAGTTTAAATTACTAAAACCGTATGTTCGTGTAAGTGCTGACTGTGCAGCATATACGATTATAACCGTACAGTAAGTATACTGTAGTGTTTTCCTTTATTTTACAGGTATCAGTTTTTATACACTCGGCAGCTACTGTTAAGTTTAATGAAATCTTAAGCATAGCTTTAAAAGTAAATGTTGATGGCACGAAGGAAGCTTTAAGTTTGGCTCGACGTATGAAGAATATGCAAGTAAGATATTAGTTATCTATATGCTATAGGAACTTAGACTAACAGAAACCATTCCGATAGGCTACTTGCTCTTCCCTCTATCTCAAACCTTTGTTCCATCTATCATCTACTATATCACTATACTAGACTATCAGCCTCGCAGTGAACTGGGAAAAAGGGTGGGGTATAGATATAAGGCGGTCTTATTTAAAGTAATGGGAGGGTTGGAGGGGAGGGTAGGGTGTCATACTTACCGCTTCAATAAACCTTATCTCAAGAAAATATATAGTGCTTGAGATATTAATGTTTTTGTAAATATAACCTCACTTATGTTTTTCACTAATATTACACTTATATTATAGGTCCAAAGTTGAAAACTCCAATCAAAATCCAGTATTTATTTAATTATTTATCATTTAGGATCACCAACAGTTTTTTTACATTTAATCAGTTAATGGGCTTATGACTGAGTTTTACAATGCGATGTAAAAACTTATTTATTATAGGTGAACACAGATTGCAATTTAATTTCTTCACTGTTCTTTAATTAAACTCTAATAATAAAAACAAAAAAGTATAAAATATTGAAATTAGGCTCTCTGTCTGTTTATGTCTAATTAATGTCTTTTAGGGTTAAACTTATCTTTTTATAAAATGATTTTTTTTAGTTAAAGTAAATATCAATAACACCACTGCTGCTATTGATTATTCTACACATTCTAGAGATAGGGGAGTTAGCACCTAGTACTGCTGTTCTTAATGGGGTAAAGAGGGGGGTTAGAGGTTGTCGCGGAGGTTTCGAAGGGACTCTTAGGCGGAATCGGCTTAACAATTAAGGGGAATCTATATTATTATGAAACAATTTATAAACAAACATGGCATGTAATATGTGTGTGTTTGCGTATGTATATTCAACATAAAAAATTCAAAATAGTCCAATAAAACAAGAAAGTTGTTGAAAAATAAATAAAACACATCTAAGCAATTCACGTAAATAGAAAAAATAAAAGACTCAAAAACAAAAATCATACATAACACTTATGTATTTTTTATGAAGTTGGCAACTGGGCCATTTCAGCGATGAAAATGTTGTTCTAATGTATTTTAGATTTAAAATGAATTTTGGATGGTTATAAAAAATATATTATACACATTTTCTAGATATAGGAGTTGTAGAAGGGGTGAGTATGATTTCCTACTCTTCCCCTCGAGCCTCCTTTACCCCTCCCATTACCTAAAATAAGTGCTCCCTATATCTATACCGCATCTGGTATTCCGGCCGGTGTATAATATTCGCCTGGTCGGAGTGGCACTAGCATCTCTAGCTAGAATTAAAAATGCTATTGTCACATCATAGTTAGGGATACCCACTAAAACCTCGGTACTCCGTCCTTCGCCTTCAACTCCAGGGCAATGAGTAAATAGGCTAGCCTCTCCGCTGGCTCTGGCGGTGGCCCATCAGTTTCTCCCACTTCCGGGGGACTACTTTGTCCCTCGGTATTTTCTTACTTACATTGCGGGGGGTGGTTTGTAACTCGCCCCATAGCAGGAGAGGTGGGCGTGCGCGGAATACGTTGCACTCCCATCTCAAAGGCATAAAACGGGTCGGGAACTCTATTCCATTCTCCTGTTCCAACTCCTCTATCCCATTGATTCTGATTAAACTCTTTATCTCGTCCTATCCTCTTATCCTGTCCTAAAAGTTGGCACTGCTTTTGGCTTCGCCCAGGGTGTAGCACATGTCTATAGGCCACGTCAGCCGTTTTCAATAAGGTGGGCCGTCTGCCTGTTAAAAATAAAACAAAATAAAAACAAAATAGATATATTCAAACTATTTACAATTACGGCGTTGATAGCATGTTAGGAAGGGATGTATATATAGACGTATATTCGTTATTTATTATGAGGGTAAAATTCTGAAAAAAGCTGGTGACAGCCTAAAATTCATTTCCATTGAGTAGTTTTGAATAGATATTTCCAAAACTACTGATTAATTTCATCATTTGGCTACAAAGCCCTAAAAATTCACTTTTGGTTTTTTGCGGCTTGGTCACGACCTTGGAATTAGCGACGGGCGAGACACCATTGGTTGACGACGAGCGTGATGACTCGTGGCATACTTCATTGTAGTGTACAGTGGTCGCCATCCCATCCTCGTCGCCAGAGAAGTGTATTTAAAACTTTTGTTTTTGTTGTTCCTCGCGTCTCAGTAGCTGTCGCTCACATCAGCAAGGTCGTGGCCAGGCCGTTAGGTTTTTATAGGTAAATGACTAAATCAATGGACTAATATGTGCTTGGGTATTTTTTAAAATTATTTGAAGTATAATTTCTCAACAGTTTATCTTGTTACTTTTTTTGTGGATTGTGTAAGAACCCTATAATTTATCTTTTACAGTTATTTGTCTACGTTTCAACAGCTTACAGTCATACGCAAGAACCAGTTTTGAAAGAAATTGCTTACCCACCACCAGTGCAGTTAAAGGAGGCGTATGAATTTGCTATGCAACATCACACGAATGAAGAAGTTGATAATGACTTAACTACATTTTTGAGTAAGTTGTTGTTCAATCTTTCTGTATATATAGATGAATAAAATTGAAGTGTGTGTTTGTAATGTCAAAATAAAAATATGAAAAAAATCAGGGGATAATTCGGACCAGACGATTCCGAAAATGCAATTATTAGATTTTTTTAATGTGTTTGATTCTCTGAAACGGCTGGACCGATTTTGATGGGTCTTTCACCGGCAGATAGCTGATGTTATAACGAGTAACTTAGGCTGCTTTTGAAATCAGTCCAAAAAATTCCGAATATGCAACTTTTAGAATTTGTCTGTCTGTCTGTTAGAGCATCACATGGAATCTACTGAACGAATTTAAATGAAACTCGACACAGAGCCAGCTCAACACTTAAGAATTTTATATCGCGATAAAGGACGTGGTCTCTTGAAGATCCCTGGTCTAGAGTATGCCGCCATAACAACCTTGAGTTGTGTTCCGGCATTAGTGCCAGGTTCCAGTCTCATCTACGAGTATGGCAGTACATTGGTAA
This sequence comes from Dendrolimus houi, assembly GCA_039645545.1. NCBI lineage: Eukaryota > Metazoa > Arthropoda > Insecta > Lepidoptera > Lasiocampidae > Dendrolimus > Dendrolimus houi. The sequence goes on along the minus strand of CM077128.1, from coordinate 20,448,446 downwards.
TACCTAGTGTTGCGAATCATTATAGGCGACGGTAACCACTTTCCATCACAGTTGGTTCGTCAGATTGTCTGCTGCACTCCAGCAACAAAAAAATAAATGAATATAGTTGAAAAGGTGGCACTATGATCCTCTTTTTGGCCCAACTGTTGCAGTTCACTAATAAATATAACGTCACACGAACGAAGTTTCATTAGTACAGTCGCGGTATGAAAAGATTCGTCACCTTAAAGTCGACTTTTGCTTGCACAAGTACAAGAAACAGTAGGCACTGCCAACATTTTAATAAATGTTATAATAATATATAATAAGAGACCATAAATATCCCACTGCTGGACTCGGGCCTCTTATTATTGGGGAACGGACAGTATACCCGCCACGCTTGTCCAAAGCGGCTTGGCAGGTTGCATCACGATGTTTTCCGTCACCGTTGTTAGCACGTGGTAATTGTACAATATGCACATTAGGTCAAAAAACTGCCTAAGTGGTGCAAGCGTTCCGGCCAGGAACGAACTCGCGCGCTTAGAGTTTGGGACGCGTTCGCTAGCCATTGCATTACCACAACTTAATAAGTATATATTATGTCAACTTAAAAAAATGTACAGTTCTTAGTTTAATTTTAATCTTGAAGTAGTTGACTGATAGTTATTATACATTTTTGTCTTCAGGAGGACATCCTAACACGTATACATTCACGAAGGCTTTGGCTGAGAATTACGTTATCCAGAATCACAAAGATATTCCAGTAATAATTGTTAGACCATCTATAGGTAAAAACAAACATATTATAAGAGATTCTAACATTACATAAGTATAAGACTAACATCGTAAATGTTTCCTTGCATCGGCATAGTGATGGCAGTACACGTGTGAAGCAGTACTTATATTTGTCTCATACAAAATAGATTTGTACTGATACGGCTGAAAATTTAAATTTGTACTACTTCCAAATTTTTATCTCGCTCCTACTCACGCGGCAAATGTAAGAGGAAGGACGGAACGAGGACAACAGTACAATAACGCCTCTACGGATATTCACATGACAAAGAAGTACAACATGACATGTACGACTGCTATTAAAATGAGGTGACCGAGGCCGATCACATCCGATTCTTAACGAACATTTCCGAACTAGAAGTTTTGTTCGGGACAAATGAGGGAATGACGCTTTCCGCCTCACCGGTCTCATCGCTTCAAATGTACTGTCGCGGTACAAACCATACAAATCTCCGCACCTCATTTGAAGTGGTACATTGTGCTGGTTCAGTACAGACGGTCATGTTACTCTTACAAACTCATTTTAAAATCATGTCCTAACCAACTCTACATCGGCATCATTGAATAAACCAGTGTCAGTTTGGTAAGATAACTGGTGCAAGGCAACTGAAATGTTGTCAGGAATAGTCAATGTAGTTATCTGAGTCATGTACAAGAGATGACTTGCACTGCCTCATTTGTGATAAATTTGTTATCTTATTATTAGCACGATTTAATGCCAGGTTGGGCAGACAACTGATTCATGGAGACTACATACAGTCTTGTCAGGAACAGTCTAAGCACTTATCTTGTACTCGGTGATATATTAGACTAAGTGTATCATACAAATATATAAAATATATAATTAACATTTTATCTATACTGTGATTGAATTCACAAGAACTGCATATTATATTATATGTTATAACGATTGAATATGTATATATAATTTATTATGTATACCACGCTATCGTATTGGTGACAACTGAACTGTTATGATAGCGATGTTTGTAAGTTAACGAATAAATAAGTAAAATGTTTTTAGTATTTTGGAGGTCTTCAGGTGGAAATGAAATACTGTTGTGTGTTTGAATTGCAGTTCAGGAATGCATATTTATTGGGTAAAAATACCGATTAATATTTTATATTACATCACACATTTAGCTGCTAAACAAAATATAACATTTAATAATAACAAGCGCATTCAAACGTGTGTGACACGTGTCGCGGTGAGGTGAGGCGAGGTATGCGCCCAGGGAAACACGGGGGCCGATTGGGAGCGCGCCCTAGCCGACCATTTGCGAACGGCCGCCGCGGCGATAGGAAGTTTGCGGCTACAGTATCATAATAATATCTACGAGTACCAGGTTGGACGGATGACTGCTGTAAGGCATTTGCAATATTGTTAGGAAGTTTGATGACTAATTGAGGTCTTGTCTTTGTTAAATGATTTTTTAAATATTTCAACATCATTATCAGCCAGTGCCGAGTTAGATGGATAACTGATATGGGCGATTGCTATATTATCAGGATCAGTTTAAATACTTATCGGAGTTTTGTATATGAGCTATCTTACAATAATTATGAGACTATATAAAATGTTTTTCAGTGTCAGCATCATTCAATGAACCAGTGCCAGGATGGGTGGATAACTGGTCTGGAGCCACAGCAATCTTGTCAGGAATAGTCAAAGGACTCATCCGGGTCTTGTACTCGAGATGTAATGTCATAATGGATTTAATTCCATTGGATTACGTCTCCAATTTAATCATCGTAGCTACTGCAAGGAGTAAAAGGTTTGTAATGTTATCTCAAGAGGGGAAATTTCCCGCATTTAAACAGGTAACAAAACCATTTTGAGGAATAGTGGTGAACAAGCGTGGCGGGTATACCGTCTGTTACCATAATAATGTTGAAGCTTGATCCCAGCATTGGAGCGTTTCTAGGTTGCTAATAATGAAAGTCGTTGAAATAAAATTAAATGTGTTATTTTATCTGTAATATACAATGGGCCACTCTGTGGCCGATATCAGACAAGACATCCATACCATTGCAAATAGTAGAAAGTACGTTTACAAAATTGCCGATGCCAGGAACCAAACTCGCCACCACTACGTTCCAGAAAGCTGGGCTAGCAAAGGCTTAACGAGAGAGGCCAGCGTATTATGAGAGCGTATAACCATTATTTCTGTTTATCACTTGGGGGAAACATGCGTGATGATACATAATGCATATACGCACTGTTATAAGTCTTGAAGGCGAACAACAAAAAAAAGAAACATGATTCAGGTCATGTTATTTCATATTTTCTCGCCCTTTCCCAGCATTACCAGTCAATGAATTTTAATTCCTTGTCCAGATCTGGCCTCTGTTTTTTGAGTATTGTTACAAGTTGGGCCACCTGCATGCCTATTGTCACACACCGACAAAGAAATGCCGCGTATATTGTTTATTGCCCCTCCCGCATTCGGAGTTTTTTTTTATTACTTCGTATTTAAATTTGCAATTACACAATAGCTACAATAGCCTATTGTTATTGTTTTCGCCTTTGTTGGCCGTTCGCAGGAATAGATAGTAGATAATAGATAGGTATGCAAATTACTATTTCTCGGAAACTCAGTGCGCACGGCTGAATTTTTTTGTACTGTATAGTTAGTATAAGACAATGCCCAAAGGGAGAGATAGGCCAGTCAAGCGACGACTACGAAAGGAGTAAGACGTTTTCTTATACTCTCGATTAGCGATATAGATGACGGACTTTGCGCGTGTCGAATTGTATTGAATCGTGCAGTGTGAACTGGTTGTATCCAGTTTTATTTGTATTTGTTTTATACGTGTTTGTACAGTACTAATAAATTCTATAGTAGTTCCAACAGCATTTTTAATTCGAGTCCTGTAGCTCGTAACAGTATTATTAAATCTCGGTTTCTGTAATTCAATTTATTTTGAATAGGTTATAGTACTATAGTCAGTAAAGTTAGAGTTTTGATTAAGTTCCTATTAAAGCCAAAAAAATCAAAAAAGATTCATAGACCTATTCCAATTCAAATTCAAAATAAGTTCCACTGGAGAAACTCTTAGAAGGTCATACATATAAGTTGAAATTTAATTTTACTTCCTAGTATATGTACACTGCTTCGCAACGTGTTATTGCTGTCGGGGAAGAAGCGGCAATAAACTCCCCAGCAACACGTCTAGCTAAAAATTGATTAACTCAAACTTTTTTTAAATAAATTTTATACAAACATATGTTACACAATTACTTTTCGAAGAATTAATGGAGTTGTAACAACAGATATAGATTATATTAGATATCGTAATTCAAAGAAATAAGTTACCTTTAGCGGTCGACGGATTTAGCGCGTAAGTAATTCACAATCTACGCAATCGTATCGACTGTCGGTTTCATTGAACTAAAAGATGGCAGCACCCATCTTCCAATTTCTACGTCATACTCTCTTTCTGTTTAAAATCAGTGTAAATTTTAAAACTATCACGCATTATGCTTGAGCGTACGAGCAGGGGTCGTCCCCCCGCCCGGTATTGCTAGACAACCAATAAGAGCGCGGGTGAATACCGCCCCCGCCTCAAGTCGCAACCCCGCGACCCGTGGCGTGATGGGCCTGCGTGACGCGGAGTCGCGGAGTACTAGTGGACAACTAGCTCTCGGCCTGACTGCGCGTGCACAGGGCCTGTCCTTCGCGTCGCGAGTGTGGCACGCCGGATGGCGCGTACTCTTGTGCTTTTATCCGCGCCTTTCTGTTGTCTTTCGCAATCAGTCAGTTTTACTTTTTTTATTATTTGCCGATCTATAAGTTTAAAATGTGAATCTGTAATTACTGTGTGTGTGTGTCAGTGTTCAAATAAACGTTTTAATCTGAAAAAGCCATGTTTCAGTTCCCCCTGACCATAAAACCCGATATATATTGGAATTTCATAAATAGGTTTTTTTACCTTTTTATGTTATGGTGGTTTGAGTATGTAGAAAATGCTTGAAAACAGAATCATAAAACAAGTGTATGACGGCATTGTGCGGTAGTGCCGGTAGACTGCGACCTACACACCATAATCAAAAAGCAGAAGTGTTAAGGCGAGGTTAATCAAAAAGCAACTCAAATAAACGTGCTTGTATGAAGAGGTTAAAGAAAAGTAGATGAAGCGAAAGTTGTCTGTCGGGATCGTCGCAAATGGAGATCATAGGTCTCTGCCTATCCCCATGGGAATTAGGCATGTATGTACGTAAGTTTTTTTTAAAACACTCTTCCGAGAGCCCGCTCTGACATTACGATTTAGTAGGGACGTGGAGATAAGAGTGAGTGAAATTCATTTAAAGTTTATGTCTATGTATACGAGTAAAATTTCACGAAAGTGCGTGATAAATTGGAATGAAAAGGGCGAAATTAAACAGAGAACAAAACAACTGCAAAGTTTTAATTTTAAAACATTTCAACTTTTTCAGGTCAAACCAAATAATATTTTACAACTGCTGCTCGAGTTGGGCCAATCCCATTACGATGGCGGAATTGTTTAAACATGTTACTATTTACGCATCAAAACAAGGTAATCTATATTAAATTATCTATCTATCCTTCTTTTTCATTTAATCAATGTCCACTCATAGACATAGGCCTTCCCAAGACTGCGTCATATATCGTCGGTGTCAGTGCAGGAACTAGCAACTACATTTTTTGGTGACGTTATTGTTTTCGTCAAAATTGTTACATTTAAGACGTAGTTGTAATTCCTAATTAATTACTTTACACTACTCACATATTCTTTTATGTTTCAGAAATGAACATTTACCCAACACTTAATTTTACAATCCGCAAATGGCTTTTTTTAACTCTACAGTTTCTACTACAGACATGTCCGGCTCAAATCGCTGATCTTTGGCTTAAAATTATTGGGAGAAAGACAAGGTATTCATTAATCTCTAATAAATACTCTATAATAACAGCCTATAAAGGTCCCACTGCTGGGATCGAGCCTTCCATTTTATAGAGGAACGGATAGTATACCCGCTACGTTTATGCAAGATGAATTTGCAGGTTTAACATATCGGTTACCTCGATGTGCAGGTTAAAACACGATGTTTTCCTTCATCGTTAGCACGTGGTGATTGGAGTAATATACACATTAGGTCAGTAAAAGTACCTAAGCGGTGTATGCTTTTTGTGCCCTTTGAGTTTGGAACGCGCGGTTGTTGCAAGGATCTGCGTTGGTTTCTGCGAGCAAGTCATGTTTGCGAAGGAGGAGGCGGTGCGGGAGCGTGAGCGGACCTCCTTGCTCCGCTCCCGCCAAAGGAGGACGCGCCGGAACCGGAGGTCAGATATTGACCTTCGGCCGCCGTAAGCGGGCGGCGCGGGTGGGACACTCGGGGTATAGGGGTTCTCACTCACCTGCACATGCCGTCGAGATGAAAGCACGAGAGTACCGCGCGCGCTCATCTCTCTTCCCGTGGGGTGCGTTACAGACCGCCCCATGCCTAGAAAAGACCTGGAAGACGCCGGAAGATAAGCTCCCCCGGCATTGGAAGAGGCCTAGTGAGGGAGGCCTACGCCAGCCAGGGCACGCGGAGTTGGGAATCCGCTGTCCCATAGCCCTGGCATAAGACGCAGGATGGACCACCCAGGGGTTTTAGTGGGTATCCCTAACTGGGGAGTGGCAATAGCGTGGCACCAGTTCTAACTGGGTACGCTAGTGCCACCCCCGATCTGGCGAATCCCAGACTCACGGGTCGCGAATTATCCCCCCAGGCTTCTGTGTCTGTCGCAGCTTAGTCCTCAAACGGATTTCCCCAGGCCAAAAAAAAAGGGATCTGCGTTCGTAGTTCCTCGGCAGTAGTTGAGGCCGAAGAGCTACCGCCTGCCAGGGCCAGCGGAGGGGCTATGCCATAAACCCGTGGCCCTGGGCCATTCATTAAGGGTGAAGGACGGAATACCTTTGGGTTTAGTGGGTATCCCTAACTGTGGTGTGGCAATAGCATCTTTAGTTCTTCCTAGAGGTACTAGTGTCACCCCGACCTGGCGAATCCTCACATACCGGCCGCGACTTTTCCCCTACGTGCGGCTGATGGCTATCAAACGGATTTCTCCTTGTTAAAAAAAACTGGGATCTGCGTTCGTACTTCTTATACTAAATTTTAAAATCTACTCTATTTGGTTTACTTTGAATCTGAGATCAGTTCCGTGCAGGAACGGAGACGGAATACAGTTTCCTGCGGAGGGGTGACCTCTCGTAAGAGGCGACAATAACACCCTACAGCCAGGTGGTAGAGTATTTGCCGGCCTGGATGGCTACCACCTCTGGTCTAGAGTATGCCGCCATAACAACCTTGAGTTGTGTTCCGGTATTAGTGGCCAAGTTCCATTTTCCTTTTAGAGAGCGGCAGCACATTGGTAGCATTTTTGGTGTTACAGATGTCCATAGGCGATGGTAACAGCTTTCCATCAGGTGGGCCGTTTGCCTGTCAGCTGAACTCATTCAATAAAAAAATAATATGTATATATTCCAGATACGTCAAAATCCAGTCTCAAGTAAGGACAGTATGTAAAGCATTAGAGTTTTTCACATGCAATTCATGGGTGATGCAATGTCAGAATACAAGAAACCTTTACTCTTCATTGACTGAACATGATCAACGAATTTTTCCATGCGACCCAGAAACTATTAATTGGAATGAATACATGCTGAAATATTTTGATGGTATATTTAAGTATTTGTTAAAAGAAACGTAAGAAATATTTAAGTCGACTTGAATGACTTACACTTTTTAGAATAATGACTTAAACATTTTTTTTTATACTTTCGTTTTATATCTCTATTTTATTAGTAATTATTGTGGTGACATTTTTTTTGTTTTCATTAAATATTGACCTCATTTAAATTAAATAGATATTTCATGTAACCTTCGTAACAGTAATTTTTTTTAAATTAACTGTTTGAGCCAATTTTTATTTTTATTATATATTTTTTTTTGTGGAAACTTTATTGATATATGTATTAATTTTGTGTTTTGCATTTAAGAATATTAATTATTGTATGTTTCCCAAACAAATTAAATAAAGATCAAAGATGGAAACCGGTAAAAAGTCGAACCGGTTACAGCCTAAATATATAGGAACTTTTCTTATTGGTTTGGTTCTCACTTTAAGCACGGTTTTTGGGAACAAAATTTCCGGTTTCAAATTAAGGTTTTAAACGCTCTCTTTAAGGTTTACAGAAAAGAATCAGTTGACTAAAACCGGTTTTTGTTTAATAAAACAACTCTACGGACTCGTAGTTCGGTACCTTTTTTTACAAATTTAAATGAGCAAATTTTTAAAGTTATACACGCTTATTTTTAATTTTTGTTGCCATGTATGACATTTTTTTATTGTTGTAGTGTACCTTAAAATAACTGCTTATATTAAATTATTTCAATTTTGTAATGCTAAACTTATGCTAATGTAGAGTGTATATGCTTGTTACATGCTGGTGTTGTGAGGAAATGTATGTACAGTGTGTGTCTTATGTCTACGGTATATGTTTTTTCTATAAAGATATTTTGTATATATGTTTTTTATTTATTACATATAAATGTTGTGTTGTTTTTTTGTGCTTAACATATACCCATCTATATTGTGAAGCTATCTAGTGCTACGTATGTTAACGATAAAAACCGGTTATAAACGATTGAAACCGGTTAACTTTAAACCGGTTCCAGGCCTTGTTTGAGATATAATATGCTGAGAGAATAACGAATCATATGATGTAGTCATGGATATTATATATGTTTGGGGGTTTCGGTGCTATATGAGATTGTTATTGTACATTGTCTATCTATAATTCAAATTATTTATCATCTGGCATCCCTGGTAGCGTGGCAGCCTTTGGTTTGGGAAGCGACCTGCGTAGACACGTTGGCCGCATCCCATTCACTAATCACGTCTAGATCAGCCGGTTCGGCGGCGGAAACAGCTGAATCACTCGAGCGGCGCAAATGTGCAACCCTCAGTGAGAGTTATATGTTTGTGCCGTCTGCTGTCGAGAAACTTGGAGCGTGGGGTCCCATGAACCTCTACCAAAATTTATCAAAATGACTCATTGACTCTTCAGGTGATCAGAAGGCTGTGCTTACCTCGAGCAACGGGTCGGTATGGCGATCCAGCGAGGAAACGTAGTCAGCCTTCTGGGCACCTTACCCATAGAAGACGGTGATCTAGGCTCAGTATTCTACTTATAGTCTTGAGGGACAATGGGTACCTTTATATTACCTATTAATATAATATATTAAATTTGTAGAAATTAAAAAATGAGAAATCGTCAACGGTTCTCATTAAAACTAGCAGATTTTAGAAATACTACTTTTAGAATTTTTATTTGTCTGTTAGAGCATCACGAGAAAAGTACTAAACGTGTTTAAATGAAACTCGACTCAGAGGTATCTTATGTCCCAAGTTGATAGTTATGATATTTTTTATCGCAACAATCAAGTCATTTCCTTGGGATTGGAGCCAAAAAGATTAGACTCGATATGCAGTCCGTGCAGGAACGGAGAAATAATACAATTTACTGCGGCCGGGCGGCCTGTCGTAAGAGGCGACTAAACAACCCACAGCCAGGTGGTAGGGTATTTGCTCGACTGGATGGCGACCACCCCTGGTCTAGAGTATGCCGCCATAAACAACCTTGTATTGTGTTCCGGCATCAGTGACCAGGTCCCAGTCTTCTTTAAGAGAGCAGCAGCGCATTTGTAGCACCTTTGGTCTTGCAAATGTCCATAGGTGACGGTAACCACTGCAATAAAAAAAAACACTGTTATGCCGTTCACGGTTCAATCTCGGTCCAATCAAATCTCACTGTGTATATACTATTAGTGTATTCTTTTCGAAGAACTAGCACTGGCGCGAATACGGGTCGGAAGTAGAAGAAATATGATAGTGAGAACTCTGATTCTCGCTACTTTAAGAATATTTGACCGGAGTGGGAACGGACCGAGACCGGAGCGAGACTAAACCGTGAACGACATCACAGTGTGAATTGAGACTAAGCGTTGCGGTTTTTTGGTGCCGCCGTTGCAGTTCACTAACATACATGTCATCACGGTAAGCAAACGAAGTATCGCTGGCATATTCTAGTTATTATTGCTTTTATACATGTATGTCTCTCAAGACCACGGGCCATAAAAATGGCTCGGACTTTCGGAGGGCTTGCGTGAGACCATGGGAAGAAATAAAATAAGGGAAGATGAAATATATGGGAAGAATAAAAGTTCCCAGGAGCGGTCCGAAGTTGTTCGCTTGCATGAAAATTAGCTTATGCCGACACAGTTTTCACTAAAACGATAGCTTACATTCTTTCCTTAAACGCTGCGACACATTGTGCCCTGGAAATCCAAGCGAAAATTTCAAGTCAAGCCTGGAAGAAGTCACGGCATATCCTAGTTTTTATATTGTTACAACTTAGCCAAAATTCCACGAAGCACGTCGACAAAAGTGAATGCACACCTGCCGACCATAAAGCACAGTTTATTACCTGCCGGCATTTGGAGTTCTTTTGTTTACTTTGTGTTTAAAATTTGTAATTAGAAAAGCCGCCTTTTGTGTATTGGAATCCTTTATGATAGTCGTTAGCCAGGTGTAGTTCTTGGAAGATCCAGTCCACGCGGTCGATTGTTGTATCGTATAGTTAGTATAAAACAATGCCCGAACAGAGGGGTAAGGCAGTCAAGCGACGATTACGATACGAGCAAGACGTGTGTACATTCTATTAGCTATGTAGTGACGGACTTTCCGCGCGTTATTAAATCGTGCATTGCATTTGGACTTATTGCGTCCATTTATATTTTTACCTGTGTTATACGTGTTTGTATAGTTCTAATAAATTCTATAGTAATTCCAACGGCATTTTAATTTGCGTCCTGTAACTCGTAACAATATATAAACATAAACTAAATAATTAAATCTAATCTAAAGTAGATTATGTATTAGATCATTGCCAGCGGGGAACGTGCCCAGAAAGCTAGCTGTGTTGCCACGCTATATGGCAATGCTTATTTGTTAGGCGAAATACGAGTTTCTTAGAGATGCCTTTGAAGACACACTTTGCAGGTGGATCCCACAGGCCCAATATTTCAACCCCGTACGTATATTATCTGTATTATTTTATTTCTTGCATAAAGAAGACAAAACCAGGCGGTACCGGCCTTGAAGTGATTTTATGACCCTCTCCTTAAACAATCCTACGACGTAGGTTAAAGGGAAAACCTTTCGAATAAAAGAGCTGTATAACAATTATTATGACAAAGGACATAAAGACAAAAATGAAAGGGCAAATCCTATTTTGGGCCTTCTCTAGATGCTTATATATTATTTACAGTTTCATCCGATTACTTGAGGGTATCTTTTGGTTAAATAAGATACGGGTAAATGTACGAGGGTCTGCGTGGAGGTATTCTAAACAGTGTATATTATTGAACAATTTGGATTGTGGGTAACTTAATATTTTCTAAAAGTCTGTACCAAAATCCAAATAGATACTGGATGCTTGTAAAATCGTAAGAAATACAATTGTAAGTGTGCAATCCTGAATCTCGGGATCGCGGTCGGAGCGAATTGTATTTCTACAAATTTTATTTGAATCTATGCTGAAAATGGGGAGCTGGCCAGTAAGAGCAAAGTATACGACGAATATTCAACTCACCTTGCGAGGTGGATATCAAAGTTCGATGGTTGATGCAGACAGTTTCAGTTGGACACAATTTCCAGTTCAATAATGGGCAACATCGGTTTCCTGGGCAGAGTTAATCGGGTCTGCGATATGGTCCAAATCTAAAAAGCTTGTCTATGCGAACAAGTCCCGGAATTTGGCCCAGTCTATTGCGGGCTTCGTCTGTGGCGTCGAGCCAGTTGGGGTCTAACTGGAGGACAACTGGCATATGGTCTGAGTCAATGTCATCCCGTGTTTCGATCGAGCGAAATTTAAGGGAGACTCCCTTAAATAGCGCTAGGTCGAGAACGTTCGGGTTCTGTGGGTCTGATTTAGTAAGGATTCTAGTGTGTGTATAGTGGGGGTCAAAAGGGCTAGAATACCAAAGAGGAGTTTATCCGAGAGGAGGAGAAGCTCTATTCCTTTGGCGTTTTCTATAGGGCAACTCAAACTCAGATGTTTGTAGTTTAAGTCCTCGGCTATTATAAACATGAGAGCCAAACTGAAAAAGGGCGTTTAGGTCATCTTCTAATATGGGTTTCAGATAAGAGAGGTGAGCTGAGACTATGATGATGGGCTGATGGCCTGTCATCGATAGTTTGCAGGCGGAGACTTCTAGTGTTCCTAGATGGGGCGTATCTATAGGGATATAGTGCAAGGACCGTTTGTAGTAGATAAGTGTACCTCTGCCGTGGGAAGTTAACCTATCATGCCTGATCAGATTGTAATTTGCGATCTGAGGATGAGTACTTGGCTTTAGAAAGGTTTCTTGCATTAAGAGAATGTCTGTATTTTCGGTAACCAAGAAATCATGAATTAAGTCGCGTTGATCATTCAGTCCGTTGGCATTATGTGTGGCCAAAGTCAGTGAGCGGGGTTTTGCCCTACTTGTGGTAGCCATTGAGACGGTTATTAGGGCTGGCTTTACAGGATCTCCAGCAGATAGCCGTGAGCCATGGCCAGCTGAAGATGAACCTGCAATGTCTTGGCAGTGTGGATTTTCCTCACCAATTTACGTACGTCTCTCAGGTCAAATGGTAGCAATTTAACAAAGCAAGTTACTAACGCTAGGTCCTCCGAGATGGAAGTGAAAGCACCAGTGGGCGATGGCATTATAACGGGTTGGGGTTGGATGACAGGCATTAGACCCCTAGCCTGGGTAGACAGAGAGGGGAAGCCTTTCCAGGCGTTGAACGCTGGGAGTGGGGTAGTCCCGAATGTCGCTTTTTTAGGGGTGGCCTTAAGGGCTGGTAGAGAATGCTTAGCGTTATTTTTGAATTTAGAAGGCGGCCAGGCATCTGCGGTAATTTGCGGGGCGACCGGATTGGCCGCAGAGAATGGAGCTAGGAGAGTCGGATGAGTCCCGGGTCCTAGTGCAGTCACTGGTCGCGTGATTCCCGAGATACTTGACGCATCTCGGGCGGGAATGGCAGTGGTTGGACAAGTGCCCGTATACCTGGCAACGGTGGCATTGCCGCAAGGTCTCGTTGTTGTATGGGCGCTCAAAGCAAAGACTGTAGAGCACACACACTTTTGGTATTAAAGATTGCCTTTTCTTCATCTAAGCGATCAAGGACGTCCAGCGACATATTGCATGATGGCCTATCTTTATTTCCCTTGTGCATGCGGTGAACCTCATGTATAGGGATGTCTCGAGCAAAAAAATGTTTATTACACCTTAGCTTAACAACCTTTTGAATTTAAATAAAAATAATATCAATTATAAACTGCCAAATTAATAAAAATAATATGATAAGTATGCCAATTATTGCTATCTGACATTCATACTTACTTGAAAATGTAAATGTGTTTGAATGTAAAATGTTGTATTGTGTTGTACTGTATTGCAGTGCACAAAACTGCATTCTGCTGAACTACGCTGTACTATGTATTATGTTGTACGCGACTATAATAGGGGGCCCTTCAAAAAGGGCGTAAACAGATATTTGTAGTCTCAACGAGGTAAGCAACACATCAGCTCCCTTAATGTTGCAGATGTTCATGGATAACAGTAACCACCTACCACCAAGTTGACCGCTTGCTAGTTTGCCTACACGTTAATATAGGGAGCTCTTTGGAACTGAAGAGCTTGCTTGAATGAAATTTTCTTGGCAGAGAATACGCAAGCCTGTATCTTCGTTTATTTAAGAATAAACATATAAGTATGTAATAGTAGACTGTTACACGAGGGATGAAAGTAACCTATTTGGCACGAGAAGCTCTGTCGCACGCGCGTAACGAGGGCGCTAATAGTATCTAAATAGATTACTTACATCCCTCGTGTACCAATATACAATTGAACGTCTCCTACTTTACCTACAAGCTAATATATATTGTAGTACATAAAGTCTTGCCGGCAACCATTTTCCACGAGATGGGTCGCCTGGCTGTTTGCAAGATTACGGCAATAAAAAAGTAAAACTTTATAAGAAATAATCTAAGAATCCTTTAATAAATTATCAATTTTACATCTTAGATGCTTTTGTATACCAGAACAGTAGACTGGTACATATTGATTCCAGTCAACGTCTGATGGATCAAAAGGAAACAACTCCTGGTCTTTGAGAGATAGGGTGCTGTACAGACGTCGGACTTCATCACTCTTGAACACCCAAGTATGGGAGGTGTAGTAGTCAATAGTGTCACGGGCCCGACGGACATAGTTCTGGATATCCATGTACCTGATAAAATAATAAAAATTATAATAATACGAATGCGGAAACATGCTACAATAAATTATAATACTTTTATATATAGGTTATAGAAAGTTCAGGCAAAAAGCACCTCAAATAAAGGCGCATGTATGAAAACATTATTAAAAGTAGATGAAACAAAATATTTGTCAGGATCTTTGCAAGTGAGACTGACGATCCATCGTGTCTGCCTAGTTCTATGGAAAACAGGCGTGATGATATGTGTATGTATAAAATAACAGGGGTGATAATAATATCTGATTATCTATCTAATTTTCAATATAATTATCGCGATAGAAATGATTGTAATTAGTTTTTAAACAATATGAATTAATACGCTAGCAAAAAGAGTCACTCCTCTTGTACCTTCTAATTAAATCATAATATTAAGTAGGTGCGCCTGTACAAAATGTATAAGGCTGCGATGTTTTATAAGTCAGATGAGATTTGAAAAGTCTTAGGGGCAATTTGATAGCAGGATATTAATTAAACGTAGTTATTGCTATACAAAGAATGTCATTTTTTAAACAATGTCAAATTAATTGATGTAAGGCTTTCCTTTATGTCTAGTTCTACCTACTACTTTCTACCTGGTGCTTTGATTTAAATCAAAATATATACTTAAATAGGACAGACTATACAGATAAATTAGATTCGGGACGTTTTTGCGTTTGTAGTAGTAGTGTGCCGTACTAGTAACACCAGCACATAAATAAATTAACTAATACTCTTATATATATTTTTATAGGCAGGTATTTAATATGAAACTGATAATATTTAACGATATTAATATTAAACATTATTTTTAATACTAAATTTCTTCAACTTTAGACATTTCGAATTCAATATCATCCTCACTTTCATGTTAATTCTTATTCGTTCTGATATTATATCTGAAGCCTCATCCCTTCCCTGAAATTTCTTTTCCTCATCAAGAGCATGTAGACAAACATTTGTCTATTCCTCTACAGTTAGGCTATTAATTTTTTTATCAGCTAATGTAATTATAGCATTCATGTTCATTGTGACATTTTTTTCTTGCATAAATTTTCTCTATCCTCTCTATATTTACCTTACTTCGACTACGTTTCAACATCGGGGCTATTTTTATTTAACAACTATAATATCAAATAACAAAAATTGGCTACAGATAATACATAACACTGAACAATAAATAACAACAATGAACCAGATACAAAATCAATTAATGAATTAATTATCAAACTAAAACCAAATAGTTAATCTTCAAAATAGTTAGCATCAGACTTTTAACTGTAAATATATTTTGTTCTTCAAAAGTAACGAACCTCTTTTTGCTGATTGTAAAGAAAATTTAAATTTCAAGTTTAGAATTCCTATAAATATACAAACACGTTTGCTACTATTTGTAGTAGCAAACGCAAAAATGCCTCGAAGCTAATAATACCTGTACTGTGCATCTGCATAGAAAGAACAACAAAGTCTGATATCACTTATTTTGCTTACAAGGGTCAAGCGTGTACACGAAACTCGTCTTGCGTCGTATACAATGGATACCCAGAGTTCTCTAAAACGAATAAAAAAAGTATTAAATCTCACTTTGGTTTCTTGCCGATCATTTTTAATCGCAAATCGGCTATATACGCCGGAGTGTACTGCAGGAGATTCGTCAACCATTTCACCACCGTCTCCGAATTTGAATATAGTGTGAAGGGGTACGGAATGTGATCTGAAAACACAGTGATTAATGTCTGTTTGAATAGTTTATGGTACTGGTGCGATAGGTTGGTTTTTATAAGTGAGTAGACGAATTTAAGCCCCAGACGAAGACGATGACTTACCATAGTCACGAGTTTGTAAATATAGGTAATACAGATATAAATGGGTATTAGTTGGAAAGTCGCAACAATCTTTGACATTTCTAATATGAAAACTCGTATTTGTATTATAATATTTATGTTTATTTCACTAGCTTTTGTACCGTTTCCTCGCAGATGTGTTGAAAAACGTTGTTTGATACACATGCTGTTGTTGGTTTTTACAAACTCGTGACTATGGTAAGTCGTCGACTTTGTCTCAGGCTTATATTTGTCTACTGGTTTATAAAAACCAGCTTACCGCACTAGTATTATAAATAACTATAATCATTGTAACTATTTAATATTAATCTTATACTTAGAATCATGATGTTTATTTCTATAAATACATAATTTATTTCATTCCGTCCTATTTCAAAAACTACTGGTAGGAATTAGAATCTTTGAATTTTTTCTCATTTTTAAATATATTGTACAAATTGACACGCAACAGATATGAATATTATTAAAAATATATATTAAATTACATACTGTAGCCACGTTTTTTGCCCTCTTCAACAAACAATGCATAGGTTTCGTCCCACGATATGGGATTTGTTGAACTACTGCAACTATTATAGACGGGAACAATTTTAGACCTGTAAAAATACTTTAAGTTATTTCATAATTGCTTTAAATATTTATTTCGTGCTGTAGACCAGGAGACAGGCTGTCAGGCCACATGCTGGAAAGTGGTTACCGTCATCTATGGTTATTTTCAATACCAGAGGTGCTGCTGACATGCTGCCGGCCTCGAACGAGCGGACTAGAAGCTAGACACTAATATCGGAACACAACTCAAGGTTGTCATAACGACCCAGTGCTATGTTCGAGACCCCTGGAGTACCAGGCCAAGAGAGATAGGAAAATGCCCTACCACCTGGCTGTAAATTGTTTTATCACCTCTTCAGGCCACCCGGCCGTAGGATTTGATATTCTTTCTCCATTCCTACACAGATAAAATATCTGTCACATATTTCTATAGTTACTAATTAATAACTTTACTATTTGTTTAACCACAAAAAGTATTTTACAAGATATGTGCTTACATTGGCTGTATGTATTATTCCTATACAAATCCTCACATTCCTCCGTGCCCGCCATACTCCTATAGAAGGGGTACAAGACAGCCCTAGAGTATTAATAGTAATGGTATTTGAGAGTAAATTAATACATAGATTAGGTATCAGTATTAGCTAGATCCACTTATGCTTCATTGTGGCTCGCATCGATTAGTTTATCAAGTTAGCAGCAGTTGAATTCTAAATAATATTATACATCTAAATATAAATATAGAACCTATTATATCTTTCATCCAGAAAAGAGTACTCTACCCGGTGGATAGAATAGAACTTGAATTGATTGAGAAAACACCATTCACGCGAGCAAAGCTAGTTTGAAATCAAAAGTTAGCGTATACAAAACACTCTTTTACTACAATGTCAAGTTGTGTAAAAATTTCAACTCAATCCGTCGACAACTTTTCCAGTTTTACAACCACAAACGTACGGAAGCTGATTTTTTACATATACATAATGATTGAGATAGCCTTGGTACAGACCTGTCAAATTTAGCAGCTGCAACAATTATCAGATTGGAAACATAGTCGACAGGCACCATATCTGGTACGTAGTGGCCTTTGCCCAGAGTGACACGGTTCCATCCTTTAGCCATATTATCCAACACTCCTGTAATACCTCCCCAATTGTCCAGCCATCCAGGTACTGGACCATCCTTGATTGGAGTCACTGGAAAGGAGATTAAAAAAATATATCTGTGGAATGTAAGAAAATGTAGCACATAAAGCTGTAGCTAATGCCTGGACACTTAAGGAGGAGAACCAATCGTTAGTCACAAAGAGTAAGTTTCTCGGGTAAATCTTGGGCCCAACAATAAGAGGAGACGGTAGCTGGAGGGTCCAAACCAAAACCGAAATAGAAGACCTCATGGCCGAGCCAAACAGAAACGGGGACATAAAATCGCATCGTCTCTCCTGGTTCGGTCATAACGGATGGAGGAGGATCGGGGAGTGAAGAAAGCACACTTGGGGTGACCAGTCAGTCGGCGACCGATTGGTCGTCCCCAGAATCGCTGGAAGGATAGAGTGGAAGCTGTCTTGACCACACTACAAGCTCACAACTGGCAAGACACTGCGCAGGACAGAGGATAATGGCGTGCTCTCGTTTCGGAGGCCACTCGAAACTCACTTTGAATTGCTAATGCAACGGAGTTAGCTGTCTAAAAGTTTTTGGAAGATACACCTGTGCCTAAAAATTGAGATATTGATGATTATGGTGGAATGGACATCGTATATGTAATAAGGAGGGATGAAAATCATATAATAAAAATAATTTTAAATTGAAAGATTAATAGATATAGAGTAAGGGTAGACCAAAAAGGATGGATTGAACGATGACATGATGATTTGTGATGTGACAGAAGACGAAGCTAGGATAGAGGAGTTTGGAAGAAAGAACCCCAAATGATAGGCAAGGCGCCTCCATATTTCTGCAGGAGATTGCCCCTGCTATCCAGCGAGATTCTTTACGCTTATAGAGATAGAAGGGCGCGTGTGGAACAAATGCGCTTCCCGCCTCGGCACTTCATGGAAGTAGCCACCGCCGGCGACTTTGTAGTCGTTTGTAACACCAGATGCGACGCGAGCGGTTTGCAGCCATCGATGACCTTAGATGCCATCCTTCTTAAATAATCAGACTACTACGTAGCATTGGCAGAACCTCGCCATTTTTTTTGTCTATTAGCTAGCCGGCAAACAGAAGAAGACTAATATATTAATGGAACAACATTTGCTGAACTTGCCTATTGAAGGTCTGACTATAACTGTGGGAATATTGCAACGATTCTTTGAGATATAATTTTCGCACAATGCTTTTGAAAATGTATAGGTGCTTGGTCTGCTATCTGAAAAAAAAATAGAGGCATTATAATCAAAAATACAATTATAATTAGATGTTCTGTACACAAAAATAGTAAAATTTGAATAGAACGGTCGCAAATCAAGTGTTTTATATGAGCTAAAAAGTTCCGAGCCATTTATCTTTAATATTTATTATGTCTGCCCGTGCGTTCGTTAGTGCGGAAATACTATCAATAGATAGACCGGCATTTGTATATTCCCTAGCTAGGCAAGTTGCGCTTGTGTTGTGGGTAATAGACAATGGACAACTGTGGAGCCGATTCCATATATCCAGACCGTTAATACTATATACACATATCTTATATATAAAAATGAATAGTAGAAATGTATGTACGAGCATAACTTGAGAACGACTATACCGATTTTGATGATATTTGTTTTGTGTGCTTGAGTCGGTTCCCGGATGGTTTAGATTCACAATTAGAACCGGTAGGTGGTGCTGAGATCGGGTTCTAGAATCTTCCAAATCACCTGGAGCGATTTTGTATTTGTGTCATCAAACAAACTCTTTTAGGAATTCAGAAAATATGGCGGTACGAAGTTCCCCGGGTCAGCTAGTTAATATTATAAATGCGAAGGTCAACTATCCCATAGCTTTCACGGAAAAGCTACAATACTGATTTTGCTGAAATTTCGTATATTATATCGTAGCTGATGCCCGCGACTTCGTCCGCGTGGTGCGGTTTTTTAACTATCCCACAGGAACTCTTTGATTTTTCGGGATCAAAAGTGTCTTATATGTTGACCAGAGATATAAGCTACCACCATACAAAATTTTATTTAAATCGGTCCAGTCGTTTCGGAGATTAGCCGGTACAAACAGACAGACAAACAGAGAAAGAAAAAAATAGAAAAAAAAATTGTTCTATTTCACTTCTTACATCCCCCTGACTCGGATTTTAGATTTTTTTTTCATTGTACAGAAATTCCACCTCTACAATTTTATTATATGTATAGATAGTCTCAATAACCGAGAATGAGAGTAGGATACCTTTTATTTCGGAAAATGGGATAGTTTACGTGATAATATCAAGTACATTTTTCGGGGTTGAATATTCTATAGACAAAAATTTTATGAAATGTAACCTATGTTTATTAAGGTTAAGCTGTCATGACCCAATACTTAAATATTTACTTACTCAAAAACCTCTTTGTTTCCTTTTCTATATGACCATAATCTTTTATGAACTTATAGATTTCATCTACTTCTGCAGGGGCCGGATAAATAATTTCTTCAAGCACTTTCTTTGTTGATTGTGAGAAAGCAGTTGATACATACACGAAGGCCTGAAATTGATAGGAGTTCTTGGGTTGCATCAAAAGTTGTGAGTGCTCTTGATGCATGGTTAGTCAAAAAAAATATTTACCACCCTAAGATTGAATATCATTTGCACTTCATAGGATGACAAGGTCTATTTTTGCTTGTAGAATCTATGTGACAGTAAGAAAAGATACAAATATATTCCAATCTAAGCTCTAGGCCTTAGTGAAAATTTCGTTAACTACGACTTATTGTCAAAACTGGCCATACACTTTCATAGCTGACTATACAATATCTTGGCGTTAAACACCGCTTTTGTCCGGAATATATACGTGTACGTATACCTCCTACCTCAAATGAATTCAATTAAAAGAATAATAAAATGTGTTGGAGCAAGCTTCTATGTAAATGATTTTTTGTCATTTAAGTATTCTTCAATCCCTTTTTTAGCAAGATACTTTTTAATTTGGCTTTAAATTTAGTGAAAGGCAGATCTAACATTTCACTCGGAATCTTATTGAAGAAGCAGAAAGAAAGAAGTTGTATACCAACCCCCAAGAAAGAGGACAGTACTTTTAGTAATCTAAAAGATGGTAACATCAGTCTATTAGAATGCTTGGTGTTGAAATTTTGAACATCCTTATACTGCTTGTAGGCACTCAAATTATTACGAATATAAATTATATTATTAAAAATATACTGGCAGGCGACCATCATAATACTGATTTCCTTAAAGCATTCTCTAAGAGACTCCCGAAGGTCGAGGTTATAAATTGACCTTAAGGCTCTTTTTTGTAAAACAAATATGGTCTCTAAGCAACAGCGTTGCCCCAAAGTAAAATACCATAGGACATGAAACTATGAAAATAACTAAAATAAACTAGTCTAGCAGTCTCTTCGTCAGTGAACTGCTTAACTCTTCTGACCGCTATACTCACTTCGCGCTATACTCAGCACTGGCAGATGTCAAAATTGTTGAAGTTTATATAATTATCTGAGTCTTTCGAGTAGTTTAACATATGAGAAAATTAACCATCATTAGATAGATAACACTAATACAAAAATGAAATTAAAGACTAAAATTATATCTAGTTTGTACAAAAGGACGGTCTTATCGCTGACAAGCGAGCTCTTCCAGGCAACCCCTATCGTCATTGTGGATGATAACAATTCGATGTTATAGAACGTCGTAAGTAGCTGTTTAATCCGCTAGTGCTATGCAGCAAGTGAGCATAAAAGCAATATACAAACACGTAATCGCTCTCGCGCTGTCCATCCTTTGACTTCTGCAAAAATGGTGACAACAAGGAAAACGTAGCATAGCGACAACAGCAGTGTCAGGACAAATATTGTCTTTATGCCCTTCACATTCTCGTGGCGCATGGGCATATTGCAAATGAGGGTTTAAGAGTTGGTATATAGGCAAAAATAGCTGAACTCCAACTATGCTATTACTATAGTGTCAAAATTACCGGCCACTAGCGTCTCATTCGCAGGTGTTGCTAATTTTGGCTTTCGGCTAATTCAATAGCGATCTCGCCACCCTGACACGCCTAAACATTTGCTAATCTCGTAAACATTGCATACATGCAATAGCAGACATGGAGCCCTTGCCGGGCCTTTTGATTACAATTTTAAGGAAAGAAAGATGTTGGTTTCGATATTTACATGTACTAGTACTTTAAAATATGTATATTAAAGTAATGTGTAAGTCGATAACGTAAATAATAAATGATTGTACATTTTTTTTGGTATTTTCGTTACTTCTTTCTTAATTGTTTTCACAAGGGGATTGTAGGTGGTATCTGATTACAATGTAAGAAGTAGTTAGACTGAAACAAACCAGTTATGGCGTAGATTGCTGTTTAATTATAACGTGCTCTCTAAAAATAAATAATTTAACATTTAACGTAATCACAAGATTACAGCAGTGGGACCGTGATGATATTCTCAGTTAGGACCAGCTTAGGCTGCTCTTGGTTATATATTACACCAACAGTTAATAATTATACGTTATATAACAATCTCATCATCAAAATCGAAAAGTAATATTCGATTCATACCTCCAGTTTCTTCATTTTCTTGGACAATTCTAGCATTTTTTGAGTCCCACCAAAATTAATATTCATTGCAATTTGCAAGGGATCTGTAAATTTTACTGTTGCGCCGGAATGAATCACTATCGAGACCTGAAGAAGAACATTTCATTATTTAAAAACATAAATTAACCTCGTAGTATTTTTATTATACAGTAAACTCACGTACAGATACTGGAGGTTAACTGTTGATAAAATGAATAATGTCAAAATTGCCTTAATAAGATACAATTACCTTCAAATATTCATCTGGATTTACCTACAAGACAAGCAATAGTAAAGTACCACAATGATTTTCTTTCTAATGACGTCGAATGTAGTTTCTAGTGACGTAAATTGGTTGTTCTGATCAATATTTTGATATCTTTAGTGTTAGCATTAAATATATCAAAAATGCGATTATTACCCACCAGCTCATTACACAGACGGCACATTCTACCCATTGGGTTGTAATAAAATGTATTATTTTTTATAAGTTCTCAGGGAAAAATGTAGAGTTGCGCCGTCTGTATTCGTATTTATTTTAAGGCAATTTAAAAACGGGCTTATACTGGGAAGAATGTTATGTAATAACATTAAATCATGTGCTGCCTATGGGGTCTATTATAATATCTAGTAAGTGATATGCCAAGATTATTTCTGTTGGATAAAATTTCAATGAAATCTTCTCGACAGCTTCAATTTTATTGCAGTAATTAGTAGATCGACGATGGCTGGATGGTTCGTCATATGGGGCTTTCGTATTCAAAAGACATGTGACGATATTTATAAAGAGATATATTAAACTATTCGAGGTTTTAAGATCTTTTGTGACTCTGACAATAAAACCAAGCAATTGATGCACCTATTGAATACATATTCATAATGATTCTTAAAAGCTGAATACTTTACTGTTTTATGGTGGATGGAGGATATTATTTAGAATGGATCAATTTTACACGAGTTATCATTTATTTACTTACATTTTCTTTGAGTAGTTCCTGGTCGCTGGTACTTACACCTAGATTGGCTGATATCAGATCACCACCAATAGGAATAATCTTTTTCAAAGCCTCGGGTTTTTCTTCTACCAATCTATTGAATAGCTAAAACAGAGTATCATTGTTAAGTTATTTATTACGGAAACGTTCCGGAATACTATAACAGAATTTTAGGGTAAAAGATGTGTTACGGCGGCTTTGGGTTTAGGATAAGAAAGGACTATGTCAATTTTGTAGAAAAAGAAGTGTGGGGGGCAATTTAGATGAAAATGTAAGATTGAGCACGCACGTACCTGATTAATGGACATGAAATACAGCTGCTCCTCACTTTCACTTCTTCTTACTTCAATTCACTTGGAATGTTCTTTACCTTTTATACTTAATTGTTTTAATGGCGAAACGTGGTTATTTTATTTTGAGTATGTATTTATTCTTATTTTATATTGTATATGTTTATTATATTTTATACTTGCGGTGCGGATCGGGTTATTTACATAATATACACATTTATGGTGTGTTTCGGGCGCGATATGATATGTTTTATGTTATGTTATTTACAAAGCGGAACGATTTTAATGTGATTTATTGATGACATGAGATTAATGACTTATTGACACGCGTGCCTAAAAGGGAACAAGCCGTCAAATTTAAAATAACAATTTAAATTAGTAAAAGAAAAGTTTGTATAGGCCGAAAGAAGGTTAAAACTATTGAAGCCATAACCCCAAATAAAGGAAAAAATACATTGACTGATCCAATGAGGAAAAAACCCAGACGAAGATTGCTAAATAAAGGCTTGGCGATTTAACGTTGGAAGAAGATGAATTATAAATACTTACTGTGTTATCAAGCATGTGTGCTATTCTTGAGTTGATGTTGTCAT
Source organism: Dendrolimus houi (assembly GCA_039645545.1). Classification (NCBI taxonomy): domain Eukaryota; kingdom Metazoa; phylum Arthropoda; class Insecta; order Lepidoptera; family Lasiocampidae; genus Dendrolimus; species Dendrolimus houi. The sequence continues at coordinate 20,424,318 of CM077128.1, read as the reverse complement.
TCTTTTTCTCCCTTACGAGTAAATAAATTTTATCAATTTCGCTGCAACTGTATAAGAGTTTTTCAACTATCACCTGTAAGAAAATTATAACAAATCTACAATACACTGCATATTCTAAAGCTAGTTACGTTTATGTTATGTTTAATTTACAATGGTTAACTTTGAAACCATTTTTGACGTGATAGAGCTATGCTGGTATTATTGTCTTGATAACCGTGCAGGACCGTTCCTGCATGATTTTCATCATCATGCAGGATGACAATACAATACAACACAATTTCCTGCGACTGGGCGGCCTGTTGTAAGAGGCAACATAACAACCCATAGCCAGGTGGTAGGCTACCACCCCTGGTCTAGAGTATGCCGCCATAACAACCTTGAGTTGTGTTCCGGTATTAGTGGCCAGGTTCCAGTCACCCTTTAGAGAGCGGCAGCACATTGGTAGCGCCTTTGGTGTTACATATGTCCATAGGCGACTGTAACCGCTTTCCATCAGGTGGGCTGTCTGCCTCTCTGCTGACCTCATGCAATAAAAAAAAATATCAGCGTGAAACAGTCTGAAGTTAATCGTGTTTCATACGATTAGTAATATATATTTCCGATGGCCTACTGTCCATCTTTTTTATCATATTATTTCTGTCTGATTCCGCTATTTCATCCTCAGGGTTGGCTTCGCCCTTGGTGTTGCAATCGTCTGTAGAAGACGGTAACCACTTTTCGTTAGATGAATCGTCTGTCTGTTTGCCAGCTTCGCAATAAAAAATAGCCGTTCCCAGAGACCAAGATCGTCTATCTATATATATATATATATATATATATAATTCTTCTGTACGTGTGTGGACCGTGAACTCCTCCTAAACGGCTGGACCGATTTTGATGATATTTGTTTTGTGTGTTTGAATAGGTCCCCGGATGGTTTAGATTCACAATAAAACCGGTAGGTGGCCCTGAGATCGGGTTCTAGAATTCTCCTAATCAACTAGACCGATTTTGGTGATTTTGTTTTTATGTCATGAAACAAAGTCTTTTAGGAATTCAGAAAATATGGCAGTACGAAGTTCGCCGGGTCAGCTAGTAATATTATAAAATTCTAAACATGCCGTGTCTGTACATTGAGGTATTTAAAAAAAACCAACTGGAATACATAATGTTTTCTTAAGTTTTCGTGACTTATAGTATACATAATAAATCTACGATTTTAAAGGTTTTGAGCGCGGTAATTTATTTGATTTTTAATATTTTGACGGCTACTTTCCAGTAGCCGTGACCACGGAAAACAAAGATGTCAAGTGTCAATGAGTATTTTTAAAGTTTTATTTAGCCTACCGCCAACTTGTTCTTTTTAGCTATTTAGTTTTAATTTGTTGTGGCTTGAAGAGAAGAAGCAGCGCAAGAAACTCTTCAGCAAACATGCCTAGCTCTGGAATACACTATATAAAAGATGGAGAATACGATGCTTTTTTTAGATTTCTTGTCTGTTTGTTCGGGATTCACGTAAAAACTACTGAACTGATTTCGATGCAGTTTTCGTTGATCGACAGCAAACTCTTAGACTTAAAATCTATCTCAGATTTTAAGTCTAAGAGTGCTGTCTTTGTCTAAAAGTTTGCTGACTTCTTGTCCTTGGAATCCCGCGGAATTTTTTTGGGAATGATTTTACATGACCAGATTGAAAAAACATTTGAAATTCCAATGCGTTTTTTTCACCGATCGATAATAAATTTTGTGTAACAAAATGTGTGATACTTTTTATCTCGGGAATCCCGCGAGTGTTTTGAGGTTGTGCATAAAAATTTACTTTTTCCGATACAGTTTTCACTAAAACGATAGCTTAAATTCTTTTTTAAATGCCTTTGATACTTTGTGTCCCGGGAATCCTGCAGGAATTTCAAGTCAAGCGTGGACGAAGTCGCGGGCATATCCTAGTACTAAATAATTTTAAGCAAGCAAATGCAAATAGACTACTCGACTGCAGGAACTGTTACTTTGTTTGCTGGTTATTTATTAAAAAAATAAAGTTTGCAAACAGCGTTTAAATGTTTTGATAATAGGTGTGTGATGACTTACCTTTCCTAAGAACCCTGTAGCTCCCGTTATAAATACGGATTTTCCAGCATAAAAGTCTGATATAGACTTATAAGACTTTGTGACGTTTTTATCGTTGTTATTACTGAAATTAACATGTCATTATTATAACTATAACAATATTTATCCTTCCTTTTATTGTATCTTTAACTTACTGAGTATTGTTTGCTAGAACTCCATTAATTCTTCGAAAAGTAATTGTGTAACATATTTCTGTATAAAATTTATTAAACACAAACTTTGAGTTAATCAATTTTTAGCTAGACGTGCTGCTGGGGAGTTTCTTGCCGCTTCTTCTCCTTAACAGCAATAACATGTTGCGAAGCGGTGTACATGACTAGAAATTAAAATTAAATATAAACTTATATGTATGACCTTCAAAAAGTGTTCTTCAGTGGAATTTATTTTGAAGAAAAACTATTGAATTTGAATATGAAAATAAGTCGATTTTCGTTTCCTCTTCACAATTTCAAATTCTATTAGATAGCATCTCTGCACAGGTTTCGTTAGATTTGGAGCTAAAGGAAAAAGCCGCAGTTTCTAGTTTACTAGTTTCTCTGTCGAAAAGAGAAGGCACAGAACGAATCGATAAGTGAGCTTTTTATGACTGAAGGAGAAAATAAAGTTAATAAGGACTTACCTGGTTCCACATGCAGAAAGATTTCTAAATTTCATCAAATTTACACTCAACCCAGTTTTGTAAGATTTTTTTGTTTCATAACAAACATTATGACTATCTAATTATAAGCAACTACGAGGGTTTTGCAAGTTTGTTAATGTCACCCCACTCTCTGTTCAAATAATTAGTTTTGTTTTGTTTTACCACGCTCTCACGGAATATCGGCGTGAAATTGTTAACCTTGGCTAATCGTGTTTCGTAAGATAAATGATAGTTTTGATTTCGATGAATGTCTCCCCTATATCCCTTTTTTTATTTAGGGGAAGTCCGATTAAGGATCATAAGCCGCGACAAGGGCAGAACCTCTGCCAGGTCCACCTCCTTTGGAGTTTCTTCTTGTAGAACGAATTCATCAAGAAGAGCCCCTGCATTTTGAGGAAGTTAATCAGCATTTGTCCCCTGTGATATCGGCGCCCTAAGCCATAAGGTCTGATTCTCGGTTCGTCGCATTCTTGTACTCCCCCTTTGGCGTTGAAGCCCTCCATGACAACGTTGTAGTTTGCGGAGGTCGTGTCATGTATGGCTTTAATGATATCCTCATACATGGCTTCAACCTCCTTGTCAGGGTGTGCCGAGGTCGGCGCATTTACCTGTATCACCTTCTATTGGTGAGTTTTAGTATTAGGTACCCAACCCGTTTCAACACACTGTTGACTTCCACAACGTTGTTAACGAGGGACTCGTTGACAAGAAAACCGCCACCACCCTTAGAGGCCTTGTCACCTTCTCGGAAGTAGAGCAAGTGCCTGGACTCCAGGGTTATGGTATCCTCCCCCTTTCTTCGGACTTTAGATAACCCTAGAATGTAAACGCATCAATAGTACTCGCAGGAATACTCCCTCTAGACCTCCGTATACAGGAGGCAAAAGCCCTGTATGAGGCGAGGAGAGGAGTAGTCCTGCCAATGCTAGCGGATAGGGAGGTTGAGAGGAGGGTTGCCTACGTACACACGCCTCACCCCACCGAACATGTCGAGCTGGAGTTCGTGTGCCTGGTAAACCAAAACGAGATCGACGACCACTGCGCGCAAGCAGTAAGGATATTTACGGACGGGAGCAAAATCGACGGGAAAGTGGGAGCATCATTGTCCATCTGGGACTATGATGGCGAGACCACAAGCCGTCGTTTGAAGCTCTCGTCCTACTGCACGGTATACCAGGCTGAACTCTATGCCTTATGCAAGGCGACGGAGGAGATACTAGCAAGCCCAGATGACAGCTTTGGCATCTACAGTGATTCACGTTCGGCACTTCAAGCCATGGTGAATTGGAGCAGCAACCACCATCTTGCCGTCACGGTTAGGCAAAACATTATACAGAGTATGGCAGTAGGCAAGGGGGTATCTCTGTTTTGGGTCAAGGCGCATGCTGAGGTAAGACAAAACGATAGAGCGGATGCTCTGGCGAAATCCGCTGCTCTCAAGCTGAAGATAAAGCCGCATTATGACTGGTGTCCGGTCTCATTTGTCAAGAGGATGACCCGGATGGAGACCCTTGGCAAGTGGAGCCGGCGCTTCAGTGAGGAGCCAACAACATCCCTATCTAAGTTTTACTTTCCAGATCCAACATGCGCATATAAAATAGTCAGAAGCATCACCACGTCAAACCTGACAACCCAGATATTCACAGCCCACGGAGGGTTTTCTGAATACTCGAACCGGTTCAAGTTGAAGGAAGATCCATCGTGTGTCTGTGAACCTGGAGTACAATCAATCAACAATTAACACTGGTGATATATAATTGTATATATTCACACAGTATACTTAAAATAGTATTAAGAATGTAAATACCCCAACCTGTAATAACATAAATGTAATAGATAAATAATAAGAAATATATAGAATAAACAGAAAATAGAACATAAATAAACATAATGTAATAAACAGAATGAATTAAAATATAGATATATAAATGTAATAGTAATAAGAACTGTAATAGATAATAAGAGTTGTAACAAAAGAGAAAAAAGGAAAAGAAAAACAAAGAAAATATAAATAAAAAAGATACCCCCTTATCATCCCTAGTACATTAGAAATAGCATTAGTTAGTTAGAACAAGATATGAAAAAGAAAAGTCTCTGTCTTGACATATGACGGAGGAGTAGGGTATAAAAAAAACCCTAGAATGTGCCATTTGATACGACTTAACTCTACTTCCAATTCCTGCGAGGTGATTATCTAGCCTAATCGTGCGTCCATTGTACGTTGCCAGTGTCAGTTGGTTACGTTGGCAGCCTCCCGTAACCCGGAGATTCCTAGCACCCTCCTCCCCGTAGTTACCACGACCGCTGTCGTAGCCGGGACTAGCGGGGCCGACGGGGACTGAGGGCCATGGTCTATATTTGTGTTTCTTAGTTGAGAGGAAATGTCATCGTCACCACACTTGGCATGAGGGTTGGTGATCGCAGTACCGGCTTACTCACATCGGAGACGCTGCTGCCCGACTTCGATCAGGGCATTTATGTAAGCCGGATTTTTGTTGATTGTTACACCACCATCGATCGGTCGCCATAGCCTCGTTAGTTGGCGATACGGAGTACCGCGGGCAGGTGAGGTTAACGTTTGCTAGATGGATTTTGCACACCCCTTATCCCCCGCCTTTTATTACGTGAGACGTTATTTGTTAAATTTTATATATTTATTACAAAGCAATACATTAGAAAATATACATAATAATAATTTATTCATTTTAAAGACAATAGAGTCTCTCTCTCTTTTCTTTCACCATATCCCAATTATTTGGGGTCGGCACAATATGTCTATTCCTTCCACACTCCTCTACTCTGACATACATCTTCTGTCACACCACATATCATCATATCATCCTTCACACAATCCATCCATCTTTTTTTTGGTCTACCTTTACATTTGTACCCATCTATCTTGACGTTTAACATTCTTTTGTCACGTGACTTTCATCCCTCCTCATTATATGCCCATACCAACTTAATCTTCTTCCTCTCAATTCTTCATTCACGTGTGCAACTTTCAAAGATCCCCTTATGTACTCATTTCTTACCTTATCCATTCTTGTGACACCAAAGATCCATGTCAAAAAAGACAATATAGTCTAGTAATATATAAAATATAAAATACCCTAATATTAGTACAGAAATGCCGGAACACAACTCAAGGTTGTCATGGCGGCACACTTTAGACCAGGGGTGGTGGTCATCCAGATGGGCAAATGACCTACCTGTGAGTTATTTCGTCGCTTCATAGGTGAAGGAACCCGGTGGCAGTGATTAGTATTCTTGCTTAGTTTGTAAACGGTAATTAAAATGGTCCCAAAATTTTAAGTAACAAACACCTAATTTCCATATAGGGACACCTATGTATATGGAAATTATTTTGAACACAAACTCAAGGAAAATAATTCACCGTGTATCTTAGACTGTAATACGGTGACTAAAATTCATTACTTGTTTTAGTCTTTTATATAACTTGGTTGTTTATATCAAAAAATAATTAGTATTGCCCCGCAGCTTTGCTTGTGTATTCAAAATTGCAATCTTCGGTACAGAATATGTTTATTCTCATAATATAGCGAATACCTTCCGGATGCATTGCAGTTCCGCTTTATAAATAGTGTATGTAACTAAGCCAATTTTGTTTTATATATATTGAGATTCATTTTAAAAACAATGTGAGTTGAGCTGCTATCTATGATTTCCGGCGCAGCGCTGAATAAAAAACCCGTAGCAGATCCTTAAGCTCCACTTGTAACTCATAATTGAAACATGTAGATAGTTCTAAGCTTTCCAGAAGACTTGTCCAGCGACTTTGTTTTATAGTGAACATTGAAGGAAACCTTATTAAAATTAATTCCTGCAATTTGCCAAGATGCGGTCAACGTGGAGAAACTCAACATAAAATGAAGGTGGACTTCATCTTATGTATAAAGCTTTTACTTTTAACCTGTGATGAAAAAAGAAGAAGAAAGAAAAAACAAGACTGATGTACTATGGGTATGCAATGAGGAGGGATGAAAGTCTTGTGATAAATAGAAGAAAGAAAGAAAACAGGTTTATTTTTAGAACGAACATATACAAGTGAAACAAAGACATTTAATAATAAAAAGAAAGAAAAGAAAGAAAAATATTTATTGTCGCGAATGAATGCACATAAAACTAAAAATAAAGTAAATTAACAATATACGTACTCATAAAACATAAATACATTAGAATTTTATAAAATATACAACTTCAAGAAAGAAATGTAAGTACATAACACTCACGTCAATAAGGCTGGTAACTCAGCGTTATGCTGTGTCAAGAACTGACACAGCGCTGATTTTCAGTACCAGCCTCCATCAAATCACAAGTGACCCAAACCAATAACTTCTTATTGTCCTTATAAAGCAAATTTAAAAACATTTTTACTTAAATACTAACAATAAACAAACATCTCCTATAGTCCACTTATTATACTTTCGCATAATAAATAATACTATTATAAGTTTACCTACACGGATACATTAATTCAGAACAATATGGAATAATAACAATTGAAGCTAATCAAAAAGTATACATAAATGTATGTATGAATTTCTGAAATAGGAAAACTATGATATCATATGAATGTAAAAAAAAGAATATGATAATCAAAGTAGAATAAGCATCTATATATGTTATTATTATGATATAAGTATAATTATATCTTACAATGAAGTTAATTTAAGAAATAAGTAATTTGAGTTTATATAAAAAATATTAAATAATAAATAAAAATAGTATATATATATATATATATTTATCTATGTGCAAAACATCATAAATCTTTTATCGTATTTAATGTGTTGCATTATTTGCCATACAACTACGAAAATTTTTAAAAGGTATAAGCACAGGGACCAATATTGTCAAACTCATTTTTACATGTCGCACTCTAAGCACAGGATCCCCTGGCTAGCGCCTTGCGAGTCTTTGGCCGCGCCTTGTCCAAATGAATTGCCACCCGTTCTGGCGGCCCCCCCCTCACGCGCCAAGTGAAACAACTAACTGTTTGTTCTGGTTAGCCTTTCATTTACATAGAAGCGTTGTGGCTCTCCAGCTAGTCCTAGATCAGTTTTATTAGCTATACGATGGACACGAGCATTGTGCAGTACCTCATCTCGTATGTCGCGCCTTGTTAAGTGAACCACGATGGTGCGTGGTCGTTGGGGCTTCATCACCTTATCACAATTAGAAGAATTTATGTAAAGAGTACCTTTTCGCTCGACGCTAACGAAATCCCGTTTTTCTCCATTTACATCAAACTTTGCAGCAACGAGTGTCACCAAGCACTTAGGATTATCACCCTTTTCTTCAGGAATGTTCCTGATTTCTAAGTCGTTTGCAAGATTCTCTTGTTCTTATTCGTTAAAGTCCTCTCTTAGCTGTGCAATCACCTTATGGAAGTGAACAGGACCTTTCATTTGAATGACACGATTCTCTAACGCTTCCGTTCGGGTTTCCAGTGTATTATAGGCCTGTACTGCAATTTTTAAATCTGACATTTCCTTTCGAAAATCTAAAAAGTCTACACGCATTGACCGTAACTCCTCCATAATATCTCTTATGGTAAAATCCTTGGTATTGATGTCCCCCCTGGCTTGAAACATTGGGCTGCTATCAGATGATGTATCATCCTCTTGCTTCTCCATGTTTTGGATAGTTATTGGTCTATTTTGTAATAAATCACCACCCCTTTTCTCTCCCTTTTTACACGTTGGACAACGCCAGGTGGGAGGTATTTTACTCTTTGCCGGAAGCGTAACACACGATTTGTAGTGTGATAATCTGCATATGATACACCTAATGCCCTCAGTAGGTGACAGAAATTTACGGCAGCAGCCACATCTTTCCGTAGGCATTTTACAACAATTAGAAATACCGTTACGTAGGTCACTGCACTCTCAAAGAATACTCCCGGTTACCGACTTAGTTTATAATAATATTTATAATAGCATAATAGCAGCCTATAAATGTTCCACTGCTGGGCTCGGGCCTCCCACTATAGGGGAGCGGACAGTATACCCGCCCGCCAATTCGTCCATCGTTTCGATCGAATGGAACTGAAGAGTTACGCCTCTCAGTAATGCTAGGTCGAGAGTGTTTGGGGTCCCCCAGTCGCGGTTGGGGGGGTATCGTGTGGGGGTCATGGGAGTTATTATATCAAACAAAAGATTGTCTGATATATTTATTAGGGCTCTGCCATTGGGGTTAGTGGTATTGCAATTCCACTGTTCGTGTTTACAATTCAGATCTCCGGCTATTATAACAGCTGGGCCTAAGTTGAATAGGGCTTCTAGGTCTTTCTTAATAAGGGTTTTCTGGCACGCGAGGTATGCTGAAACTATGACTAGAGGTTGGTGGCCAGTCATTGCTAGTCTGCAGGCGGATACCTCCATACCTACTAGTGGTGGGGTGACTAGAGGCATGCAGTGTAGAGATCTTCTGAAATAGATCAGGGTGCCGCCACCACGGCCTATCCTGTCATGTCTAGTGACCCGATAGTTAGAGATCTTTGGATCTCTTTCACTCGGTTTCAGGAAGGTCTCCAGCACTAGTAGTATATCTACTTGATTGGTAACCAGGAAGTCATGGACCAAGTCGCGCTGGTTTCGAAGGCCGTTGGCGTTATAAGTCACCAGAGTCAATGAGCGTGGTTTATTTCTACCTACATGCGCCATTTGCTACCGGTAACAATAATTTAACTAGGTTGTTTAGTTATAACGACCTAAGTACCTGGAGGAGGTACGCGTGATCCATTTCGATCACGAGTTGATCCCGGAGGGAGGGTTGACCAGACTCTGCAACTTGTCTCAGTTTTCGAGCCAAGAGTTGGACCTCTGCTAGGTCGAAAGGCAAGTTCTTGGCGAATTTAGTCGCCAAGGCTAAGTCCTCCGCTAAAGAGTGGTGGGGTGACGGCCCAGAAGGTGCTTTTAAAATGGGGGCGGGGGCAGGGGTTGCTGGGGGTAGGCCGGCCAAAATTGGGGCGCGCGTCCTTAGTGGAGGGAACGCTTCCGTCGTGGGAAGACCCGTCCAGTGATTTACCACTGGAGGGGGGGCCGCTACGAATGCGGGTTTGTTCGGCACTTTTCTAGTGCCTTTTTGGGCGTTGCCCTTTCCGAACTTACGTTTGGATCGGGGGGCGGCAGGACAGCCTCTGTAGTTAGCGAGGTGACCCGCTTAGCCGCAGAGAATGCAGCTCGGTGGCTCCGGGGAGTCCCGGGTGCGTGTGCACTCCGAGGTCCCGTGGTCGCCCAGGCACTTGACGCACCTGGGACGGGATTGACAATGTAGGGCAGAGTGCCCATAAAGTTGGCAACGATGACACTGCCGCAGTGTATGTTTTTCGTGTGGGCGTTCCACACGAAGGCTAGAGAGGCCACAGACCTTCTCAAGTTCGAAGATCTTTTTCCCCTCTGGGGAGAGGTCGAGGACAACCAATACTAGGTTTAGAGGAGACTTTGTTGCGTCGCCTCTGTGCATACGGTGCACTTCGTGCACCGGTACAGCTTGGGACTTAAGGTCCTCGAGAATGTAGGAACACTCGATTTCCTGTGGGAGTCCACGGATTACAGCCCGAAGGCGTTTTTCTTCCGGCAGGGGATAAGTGTAGTAACCGATTTTACGGTCACATAACAAGGATGTTAGGGAGCGGTGGTCACTTGAAGACGTGACCATAACTTTGATGCCGTGTTAGGTATCACGGGCTTCTTTTATAGAGATTGCCTTACCTGGCAGCTCCTTAGCGAGTTGAAGCCAATGGGCTTTCTCGCGGATGATCAGGGGTGGCGGCGGGCGCTGTGAAGGTGGCCCAGGGCGGCTGGAAGGTGCCGCTGTTGGTTTTGTGCCCGCAGTGGGAGCGGGGTTGGGGTCCCCTCTGGGTCTTCCGTTTTTTGGTACGATTGACGGTTATGAAACCGTTATCGTCCTCGTGGTTTAAGGGGATGTTCGCGGGAGGCGCAACATCCACGGGGGTGATTTCATCGGCCGGTGGAAGAGGGGCATCCCTGAGGTATTGCGGACCGTCAGGAGATAATTCGATTTCTCGACGAGAATCGATTACGCGGTGTATGGGCGATCGCGAACGCGATGTCGTCGAACTCGCGGAGCTCGATCGCTGTTGTCCCGACGCGGAACCGCGAGAAAACGAGGCGCGTGATTTTGGTGCCACACGGTGGGCATCGTTGAGCGGGGGTGCGGGCAGCGGGCGCACCGGTAACACGGCGGGTACGGATGCGGGGGGCGCGGGGGGCGCGGGGGGCGCGGGCGCTAAGGCAGAGCGCAGGTATTTAGCGATAAGCGCGGTGGCGGGGGTCGCGGGGGGTGCGGTGGTCGCGGCAGATGCGGGTGCGGGGGCCCCTTGCACGTGTAACTTGCAGGACACGGGTTTCTCGGAATTAAGTTCCGAGATAACGGACGCCATTGATTGGGACTCCGGAGTCCTCAAAAATTGGTCGAGCGCTTGAGGGAATTGCTGTCGTAAAAACGACAGCAAACCCTCCAACAGCAATGGAGAGAGCTCCACGCCGTCCATTGTCCCTGAGGGGGACGAACGATTTGGTGGAAAAACCACCTGATGACGCACTTTTCACTGCACTGTCACAGAAAAAACACAGATCGACCGGGTGAACGAACGAACACAACGAACACGAATAAAGGACAGCCGAGGTGGAGCGGGAGACGTGCGCGTGCGACGAACGACAACGGGCGAATGTAATGACTGAATGTCGACAGTGCGGCCGTATTTATAGGGCTCAGTGCACGTGATCACAAATTTTTAGGTTAAGTATTGAAATTACAATAAAATCTTGCTGTTTTACGTTAATTTCACATTACAATAAGCTCATAGTAATTAAATAAATGATTATTGTTTTTATAATTCGTTAATTGTTGTATTTGCGCCGACATATATCATTCATATATAAATATATATCTATATATATATATATATATATAGATGGGTACAAATGTAAATGTAACCTAACCAAGACATGGATGGATTGTGTGAAGGATGACATGATGAATTGTGGTGTGATAGTAGACGATGAATATATGATAAATGAAAGTTGGCCGGCCCACTTCCCCCTCCATTTCTCCCTTTCTTATATCATTCCCCTAACTCATCCCGTATTTCCCATTATTCTTGTCTGACTCTGTTATCCCATTCTAAACGCTAGCAACGCATTGGCTGCGGAACTTGTGGAACAAACGTCTATAGGCGACGTAAACATTTTCCAATAGGTGGTCTGCCATTTGCCAGCTTCGCAATTATAAGTAGAAAACACAAAAAAACACATACACAATATTTATATCTTATATATTCTTTGTAATCATTTATTTTAATTTTAAAGTATGACGTGTAATGTTATTTTATTATGATAAGCACGATAAGCTTATGTTTTGTTAAGCTAAAAATAATAATTTTGAAGATTTGAGAAAAAATATTTGTGTACAGTCGTGGTATTGATTCATTTAACGTTCCACAAGCACCTGTTACCTTTTCGAACTAAGTCACAGAAGAGACTGTTCCACAGAAAAGTATGTTTAACTATTTAACAATAAAGTTTAAAATGACTTGATCAAAGTTGTTTGATTTTCTATCTTATCTAAGAAGATTTTTTAGACATGTGAAACCTTTTTATTGATTTTATAAACGTAGTGATTATATCCTTTTGGTTTCTTATTGTTTGTTAATGGCAGCGTCTGTCTCTGTCAACACTGCAATTTTTTTCACGTTTCTGTATTTTATAAACGTAATATTTATAATAAAATTGCGCGGTAATTTATTTGATTTTGTTATTCCGGCCTTTCGGCCACGTTTCAAATTAGATTAGGCTCCCATATAGTGAATAATAAACATATACAAAATTTAAAACTAAATAATTAAAATGAACAAGTTGGTGATAGGCTAAATAAAACTTTAACAATACTCGTTGACACTTGACATCTTTGTCTTCCGTGATCACGGCCGCTAAAAAGTGGCCGAAACGTCGGGATAATAAAGATCAAATAAATTACCGCGCTTAAAACCGTTAAAACGTAGTTTTATTTTATTATGTATACTTCTTCTTCTTCTTCTTCAGATAATCTCAGTCCACTGCTGGACGTAGGCCTCCCCAAGTACGCGTCACATATCCCGGTCTCCCGTCTTCCTTATCCAGCCTCTGCCGGCGATCTTACGCAGATCGTCAGTCCACCGGGCTGGCGGGCGTCCTACACTACGTTTGCCGAGACGTGGTCTCCATTCCAGGACTCGTTTGCCCCATCGGCCGTCGGTCCTGCGACAGACGTGACCGGCCCACTACCACTTCAACTTGCTAATTTTGCGAGCTATGTCGGTTACCTTCGTTCTCTTACGGATGTCCTCATTTCTGATTTTATCCATAAGAGAAACACCTATCATAGTTCGCTCCATAGCCCGTTGAGCGACTTTAAATTTGTGGACCAGTCCCACGGTCAGTGTCCACGTCTCAGCACCGTATGTCATGGTGGGTAGGACGCACTGCTCGAAGACTTTCGTCTTCAAGCATTGCGTAATGGTCGACGAGAAGACCTGTCGAAAATTACCGAATGCTGCCCAGCCTAACTGGATCCTCCTATTGGCTTCCCTTTCGAAGCCGTGTCTACCTACCTGGATCTTTTGTCCAAGGTAGACATATTCCTGCACAACCCCAAGAGGGGAACCATCGACGTTTACCGGCCTCGGCACGACATGTTCGTTGAACATGACTTTCGTCTTGTCCAAATTCATGCCGAGACCGACCCGTCGGGAGGATTCATTCAGGCTGTTCAGCATGTCGGAAAGTTCCTCCAACGTCTCTGCGAAGACGACAATATCGTCAGCGAAACGGAGGTGGGAGATGCACTCGCCGTTGATGTTGATGCCCCGTTCATTCCATTCCAGAGTTTTGAAGACATCCTCCATCGCGTTGGTGAACAGTTTCGGGGATATGACATCACCCTGTCTCACCCGGTGACGTAGAGGTATAGGCTTCGCCCTCCGGTTCTGGATCTGAACGGTCATCATTGCGGCGTTATACAGACATCTCAACACCTCGATGTATCGCCAATCGATACGGCATCTCTGCAGAGACTCCAGAACAGCCCAAGTTTCGATAGAGTCGAAGGCTTTCTCGTAGTCCACAAATGCCATACACAGCGGCTGATTATACTCCTCGGTCTTCTGTATAATCTGCCGAACAGTATGGATATAGTCTACGGTGCTGTAGCCTTTTCGAAACCCAGCCTGTTCCGGAGGTTGGAACTCGTCAAGTCTTCTGGCGAGACGATTCGTGACGACCCTCGAAAACAACTTGTAGACGTGGCTCAAGAGTGAGATGGGCCTATAGTTCTTCAAGAGTGCCTTGTCACCCTTCTTGAAGAACAAGACCACCACACTTTCGGTCCACGCCTTTGGCACAGTGCCCCGGAGGATAACGGTATTAAACGGTATTATGTATACAAGTCGCGAAAACTTAAGAAAATATTATGCAACTCAAATGGTTCAAAAGGTTGATGGATGGAAGGTGGTTCCTGACAACTAAACAAGGAAACGACAGACAGACTAACAGACACACAAAACTTAGATAGACACGTTAACAGTTTTATGGATTCCGTTACAGAAGCATGCAATGGCAGTATTTCGTAAATTAAACCTGGTGGAAAGGAAAGTCAGATTACCGTGGTAGTCGGAGGACTTGTATAAACTTAAAGAGGGATCGAAAGGAAAAGGTCATAAAGAATTATTTGCAGGCTAAGCAACAAGCTACAAGGAACAGACAAAAAGGCCCAGGTAAGATCTTGGAAGGTGTTCTGCGAGAAGCAAGATAGAGAGGGAATGTGGGCGGGGGTGTACCGTGTGATAGCCCTATCACGCGGTACACCCCCGCCCACATGGTGATAGTACACATCACCCACATGGTACGCGTGATAGGGCGTAGGGCGAAAAGGTACAAAGACGAACTCTTGGTACATGAGGGCAAGGTTTTGAACCCCATAGAATCGCCTACCATTCTTGCTGACACCTTCTATTTGGTTGATGATATATCCGAGGACAACAACTATCACCACGCGGCTTAGGGATAAGCTCGGACGTTAAATGTAAAAATTGGTCACAATGGCGATGACCCGCCATTTACGATGGAGGAGCTCAAGCGTGCAGCGGTGAGCTTTATTCCAAAGAAAGCCCCTAGGAAGTATGGATAAACTCCGGACATATGCACACAAGCAGTCTTTTGAGCACCGGACCGGTACCTGTCACTGGTTAATGAGTGTTTGGAGTCAGGGCACTTCCTAACATAGTGAAAGCAGGCCACTATAGTGATTTTGCGCAAACTTGGGAAAACAAACTACAACGTCCCGAAAGCGTTCAGGCCTATTGGCCTTTTACCAGTGATGGGTAAGGTGTTTGAGAAGATGCCAATAGGAAGACTGCGATAGTACCTGGTACCTAAATTAAGCTCCCAGCACTATGATTTTCTGACCCAACGTAGCACAGAGGACTCTCTCTATGATCTAACGGGCCACATACGTGAAAGGTTGTTAGTGAAGCGACTTGTGATCTTGGTCTCGTTAGACAAGAGGGAGCGTTCGATAGCGCTTGGTGGTCACAGACAAGACTAGAATCCAACTGGCTGAAATTAATAGGCCAAGGAATATTCGGACGGTGTTGGGCAGTTACCTGCATAACAGACTGGTAATAGTCAGTCAGACAGAGGAGCAAGTAACCAGTACCACAGTCAAAAGCTGTGTGCAAGGCTTGATAGGAGGCCCATTCTCTGGGACCTGCTGCTAAATCGGTTGCTGCCGGAATCGCAAGTAAGAAGATACTATTGCTAGGCCTATGCCGATTATGTGGTGCTTATATTTGATGGCGACACTGTACTGAAGGTTGAGAGACATGCTAACGCAGCATTTGCCTTTTTCAAGAAAGGGGGAGCGCAACAAATTGAAATTTGTGTCCCATAAAACATGTGCGATGGCGTTGACTCGCAAGCATAAATATGACACCCCACGCCTTAGTATGGATGGGGTTGAGATCAATATGTTGG
The DNA here is from genome assembly GCA_039645545.1 of Dendrolimus houi. NCBI lineage: Eukaryota > Metazoa > Arthropoda > Insecta > Lepidoptera > Lasiocampidae > Dendrolimus > Dendrolimus houi. The sequence goes on along the minus strand of CM077128.1, from coordinate 20,408,514 downwards.
ATCAGGTCAAACTGCTGGGTCTGAATTGACAAAGTTCTTACTTTTAAGGCCCACGCAACCAACGTATGCGCACAGGCTTTGGGCAGTTGGGGCCTCCATCAGACGTCCTTAGATCCACCTACAGTAGTCAGTACCTACAGTAGTAGGCAGTAGTCGAGCCAATCGTGATGTATGTAGTGAGCAGCTGGACTTCGGCGACTACCAAACTAGGAGTGCTTAAGCTACTAAGGGTTGTACGGCGCGTCTTCGCAAGTTGTGAAAGGCCATAGCCATGTCAATACTTTGGGATAGACATATTGAGTAGAGCGTTGCTTAAACGCAATCACCTCACCCTGCCGAATATGTGAACCTGCAGTTAATATGTCTGGTAGATCAGAGATAGCTGGATTAACACCGTACGCCAGCAGTTAGGATCTTCACCGACGGGAGCAAGATCGACGGAGAGGTGGGAAGCATCATTGTCCCTTTGGGGCAATGATGAAGAAACTACAAACTGTCGGTTGAAGCTTCCAATCAGAACTGCTGGCTATATGTAAGGCTACAGAGGTGATCCTAGAGAAGCCAGAAGAAAGCTTTGGCATTTACAGCGATTTGCGCTTAGCATTACAAACGGTGCCCAATTGGGGCAGCACGCATGAGCTTGCCATCACGGCTAGGTGGAACTTAAGACGGAATATGGCAATATTATTATTATTATTAATCGGCAGACAAACACATATGGTATATCCCCAAATTAAGCGAGTTACGCTTGTGTTATGGGTAATATACAACGGACTACTCTGGTGCCGATCCCAGACACCCAGACCATAGTAAATAACGGAGAAAATATGTTTCCGAAATTTACTACACCAGGGATCGAACCCGGAGCCTCTGTGTTGCAGTGAGGTAAGTCGGCAAAGGCTTAGCCCGCTCAACCACAAAGGCCGTCATAGGGAAGTAGGGAAGGAGGTAAGCCTATTTTGGGTGAAAGCGCATGCCGAGGTGCAGGAAAATGATAAAGCTGACGTTCTGGTGAAAGCCGCTGCTCGTACCTTAAAGGTAAAGCCGCATTATGGTATCCGGTTTCATTTGTCAAGAGGATGATCCGAATGGAGGCCCTTGACAAGTGGAACTGACGCTTTAGGGACGAGCCAATTGCGTTAGTAACTAAGTTTTTCTTCCCGGATCCGGTATGCGCTTATAGGACGGTACGAACGCTGGAAGAGTCCAGTGTAATCACATAGATTTTCACAGGGCACGTACTCTTTTCCCAACACTTGTATCGTTTCAGGTTAAAGGAAGACCCTTCGTGCCCATGTGAGCCTGGAGTAGAGGAAACCCCATCATGTCATTTTTGACTGCCCATTTTCGCGAAAGAGAGATTTAAAGCAGTATCCATAGTAAGGGACAATATACGCGGTCTTTTGGGTAAGAGGCTACGCAACTAGTTTATGAGTTTCGCAATCAGGATTGTAACGAAGGTGATAAATAAAAGCCGGTCTATGAATAACGCTGCAGGCGTATAGCAGCTATACGCAGCCGGGAGCGTTAGTAAATATAGTTGTATATATATAAATGTAGTCATATGCTAGCTAAACTAAAGTCGTGTATAGGAATAACTATATATAAAATTTGTATTAACTTAGCGAAATAAATAAATACACACTAGATAGACATAAAAAAATGTACATTGAAAGTAAGTTGACGTAGTATGTAAAATCCTATAAATATTATAAACGCGATTTTAAGAATGTATGTATGGATGTATGTTTGTTACTCTTTCACGCAAAAACTACTGAATGGATTTTGATGCAATTTTACAATAATATAGCTTACACACCAGAATAACACATAGGCTATAATTTATAAATATATAGTGTGAATTATCCAAAATATAACGATTATCCATCACCACGCGGGTGAAACCGCGGGCGCAGCTAGTAGATAACAAATGTATAAGTAGTTAAGGAAATATTGTAATAGTTAATAGAGAGTAAGAATTTATTTATAAAAAGAAATATGAGACAAGAAAGCGGAAAAGAAAACCCTCTATCCTAAAACATGATGGAGGAGGAGGCGATACAAAAACTGGGTCTGTGTGCGTCTTAGCCAGCTTCGCAATAAAAATTAATACAGTCTTCACATGTTTTGGCAAAAAAATAACATCAGCAAATGTCTAAAGAAACAATTAATGTACAGAGAGAAAGAGAGAGAGAGAGAGAGATAACACTTTATTGTACACCAAAATATACAATTACAAAAACAGACCATATTTACAATATTTTCTAGGCAATACAACAGGCGGCCTTATCGCGCAAAGCGTTCTCTTCCAGGCAACCTAAATGAAACAAAAAAATTGAATCAGGCGATATAGATGGTGTATGAAAAAGGCAATAGATACATCAATACTTAAACTAGTTTAAGAAATGAATATACAAATACATACATATATACATAGTCATATATATACAATAATACATAAGTTATTATAATAATAATGTATTAGCATGATTATATTCTGTTAATCAGACATAGCTATTTGTGGACAAATAGTGTTTTCTGAGCAAATTTCTAAATATTGGTAATGATTTGGCCTCTCTGACAGTAAGAGGCAGCATATTCCAAAGTTTGACAGCCTGCACCGTAAAAGAATTACCATAACAAGATGAAGTGTGTGCAGGCATTTATTTAAAATGTCAGATGCTATTGCAAAACAATTTTCTTTTTTTTTATTAATTTATAAATAGACAATGGGCTATAAAATGCGCGTTCCATAATCAAGGTGAATTTAAATTAATTTCTTAGATTACACGTTGTTATGCGCAATATACATACAAGCAAGAGATATTTTTTTTATTAAATCATAAAGTTAATAAAATATTTATACTATTTATTCTAAGTATCCAATTAATATTATTATTTACAAATTAATTATTATCATTAATTCGTTTTTAAATTAAACTCATAAAATATTCGCGTCGTTTTAGTATTACGCCAAAAGGAAGGTTTGCACTGAAAATCAGCGTTGTGTCGGATATTATGCCGCCACAGCAATAAGCTGAGTTCGCAAACCTCGTTTGCTGAAAATGCGGCGAACAAATTCTAAAATATGTTTTTATTTTTAAGATACATGTCAGCAATGTAAGTATGTCGCTATTTCTTCATTTTTTTTCTTTCTTTCTATCTTATTTATGTTTGCAGCAGCTCCATAAATTCTGTACATTTCTTACTCATTTCATTTCATTGTATGCATTCCTTTATAGTTTTCACTTCCATAGTCTAATGCTGCAACCTTACCCGCGATAGCGTTAAACATATTGACTGTGGCTAAATGCGTCTTATTTATACAGTTAACGAATAATCACATTACTACCACCGGTTTAGAGAGAGATTTTTTATATATAGAAATTAAATATATAACTAAGCATTTAAATTCCTTAATATTGTTATGACCGACAAAGACAAATTCGCACCTGCATTTAATTATCTTTTCGGCATTTGCACTTCTTTTGTTTACTTTGTGTTTAAAATTTGTAATTAGAAAAACGGCCCATTGTGTATTGTAATTTTCTATGGTAGTCGTTAGACAGGTGTGATTCTAAGAAATTCAATCCCGAATACCGGCCGAGAGTGCAGTATAAAGCAATGCCCAATGGAGCGATCGGCAGTCAAGCGATAACCACAAGCGAGGCAAGACGTGTGTACATTCGGTAATCTATAAGGTGACGGACTTTGCGCCTGTTATTGAATCGTGCATTACATTTGAACTGATTGTATTCAGTTATATTTGTTACCTGTGTTATACGTGTTTGTATAGTTCTAATAAATTCTATAGTAATTCCAACGGCATTTTAATTCAAGTACCGCACTCGTAACAATATCTTTAATAAGCTTTTTTGTCAAACGTCGAATGATCGACTATTGTTATCGTTTGAACCAATACCTATATAGCTGTGGTAGCCAGGACGTAAGGATTGGATTAACCAATGGGAGCTGTATATGAAACTTGCTCCCATTGGCTAGAATTCAAAATGTAATAAGGACACAAGTTTTTAGAAATCAGTTACGTGATATTTTTTGTACTACTAAAAGATATTTGCTAGAGTTTAAATAAAAGCCAGTTTTAAGATTAAAATTATATTTATTCAAGTGCTCTACGTCACTTCCAGCATCGTTGCACTCTCTTCAGTGTATATACATACATACGTTATCTGTCAATATATAACGTCACTAACAATTAAAAACAATATTGCGTCACAAATAACGCATTGCACCCATCGCCACATCTGCGTAGAACGACCTATATCTTTAACAGTATCGCTTTTTACATAAAAACCGCATTCACTTAAACATAATAAAACAGAAAAATACCTTCATTAATTTAATTCAATGCGTTTTATTTACAAATCTCGTGTTGCGGTGTTTGTTACCAAACTCCTCTGAAACGGCTAAAACGATTTGAATTAAATTTTGTGTGCATATTGGATAGGTTTGAGAATCGGCCAATATCTATTCTTAATACACCTAAATGATAAGGGTGACCCACTCCTAAATATTGTTTTTTGTTTTTCTGTCAAAATTTCTCATTTATTATGATTTAGCATTAAAAATACACAGAACCCTAAATTTTCATCCTTCTACCACCAACCCCTATTTTTAATAGCGATATTAATACTGTAGTAATTTAACTTATTTAAAATTACTAAAAATAATTTAAATAACGTTTGCCGGGTCAGCTAGTAATTTATAAAAATGTATAATTAAGATGCAAAACAGTACAATTAACACTTAATCAAAACATTCCCATAATATGTGAAGTGTAAATTAATTATTCAGTAAATAAATTTTTAAGAACTGGTTTTGATATTTTTATGATAATTATACTTAGACATTGTTTTTCCTTAGAACATCATTTACATACATTACAAACAGTACTTTTCCAATGAATTACACTATTTATTGATGTTTAAATGTGTCAGGCAGTTTAAAACACATCTAAAGTTAGATATTACAGCTGATTTTTTTTAACATTAATTACCTAGACACAATTTAATATTTACTTCAGTTTTTACGATTAGTATACATAATAAAACTAAGTTTTAATGGTTTTAAGTGTGGTAATTTATTGGATTTTTATTATTTATAATTATTAGAGCTAGACATGTTGCTGAAGAGTTTCTTGCGCCGCTTCTTCTCTTCAAGTCACAATATGTTGCGAAGCGGTGGTTAATTAGATTAGGCTCCCATAGAATAAATAATAACCAGAAACAAAATTAAACTAAATAATTAAAATGAACAAGTTCGCGGTAGGCTAAATAAAACTTTAACAATACTCTTTTGATACTGATTGATACTTGACATCTTTGTCTTCCGTGATCACGTCTACTGAATAATAAAAATCAAATAAATTATGTACCGCGCTTAAAACCGTTAAAACATAGTTTTATGACACAATTTAACTTAAATTTTATCCAAATATTTATCTTGTAAGAAAAACAAGGTACATATAGAAATTTGGTCTGAGTGTTTGGGATCGGCCCCAGAGTGGTCCGTTGTGTATTACTCATAACACAATTGTAACTTTCTTAGCTTGGGGATATACAATATGTGTGTTTGTCTGCCGATTACTATAAACAAAATAGTGTAACAGACAACGACGTATTCCAGAATAGAGAAATATGAAAGAAAAGGACATAGAAAGAGTTTGAAACTGATTTAAAAAATACAATCTTAAAAATAGAATTTTTCCTAAAAGAATCATTAGTCTTAAATTTAAGTTCAGGCATGTTGTGCTGACCCTAAATCATTGAGAGGAAGAGAAAAGAAGATCGGAAATGTATGTTATTCTATCTTTTCCAAATATTTCCTAACTCCGTTAAAATATTTTGGTAAATAAGTCTTCCAGTTGATGTCGTTAGGATCCATAGGGAATATTAATTTATCTGTATTTGAAAGAGATGAATGCAGCCTTCTAACTTGTCTATTCTTTATGATCCAAGAATGAGAGGAAAAGAACTCCAGTGCTTTTCTCATTAAGGTTATCTTGGATTGCAGATTAACGTATCTGAATGACAGAAAAAAAAATATCAAGAATTAATTTCGTATTTTGATCTCAAGCGTTTAGTGCCTATAGACACTATGTAGTTAGTCCTAGTCGGGTCAATAACTTATACAGTCATTAAACATGTAACAAGTGTAGTAAGAATCGACATTAGAGCGAGTCTGCTTTAGTCGCTTCTAAGATCGACTAAGCAAAGCTCGAACCACATTATTTTACGTTCGACGTTTGAGTAAAAAGTTAGATACTTCTAGGTTTGACTAAAAATACTTTAGTCAAAGGTCAAAATTGGAATTTATTTCGGGTTTTGTCGAAAGGCTTTGGTTAAACCTAGGATAAACCAGTCATTCCGAGAAGAGACTGCATATCGACCTTTGACTATAACATATTATATATTGTTACAACTTAGGCTCCGTCTGACAAAAAAAAAACAAATTCCACTCTTATCTGTAAAAGCACATTTTATTACCTGTCGGCATTTGAACTAATTGTAATCCTTTTATGATCGTCTTCTTTTTTAAATTTATTTGTTGGCATACGTTTCTAGTTATTGTGAAGAACAGCCTATTGTTCTACTGTGCTCGTCTACGGCCACTTGCAGGCTGCATCATTAGCCAGGTGTTGCGGATTATCAGTACAAGCTAATTCTAGGAAATTATGTCTACGTTGCCGGGCGGACACATTTGAATTTGTGCGGTATAAAACGATGGCCTGATTGAGCGGGTCAGTTGAGCGACAACTACGATCAAGGCGTGACGTGTGTACATTCGGGAATCTAATATTGACGGACTTTGCGCGTTTTATTGAATTACGACCTTCTGCATTACGTTTGGATTTGTTGTGTTCGGTTATATTTGTACCTGTGTTATACGTGTTTGTATAGTTTTAATAAACTCTATAACCATTCTAACGGCATTTTAATTCGAGTCCTGCAAACTCGTAACAATATATGTATACGCACCTGTGGTCTCACAATGAGCACAATAACCGAGAACTGTGTAAAGTGGAAAAGACACAGGAAAGTGGATATCGAATTTCGAAGCAAGGTCTCCATCCAGAAGTAATTGGGATTTAATAGTAAAATTTAGATGACGACGAATGGCCAAAAGATAAAAACATTAAACAATAAAATAAAATAAATAACTAATTAAACACAAAATAGTAACCCCACCCCACATATGATTTCGATCAAGTGAACTAAGAAAAGTTTAAAGAATATTTTATCTTTTATGAGTATACTTTTGTGGCTATACTGTTTTAATTATAAAGCGATTCTGATTTTGGATATTGTCCTGATTATGATTATTTATAAAATTCTATAAATGTCGTGTCTGTACATTAAAGCTATTAAAAAAAAACAACTGGAATAGACTATATAAACGATGAAGAACACGATATAATTTTTTTTAGATTTCACGCAAAAACTACTGGGTCGATTTCGATGCGGTTTTCACTGGTCGACAGGTAATTCTTAGACTTAAAATGTGCGCTACTTTTTATTCTGGGGATCCTGGGGGAATTTTTCTGCGAATGATTTAAATTGGCCAATTTAAAATAAAAATGAATTCCAATGTGATTTTTTTACTAAAAAATGTGTGATGTATCTGTATTAGTGTGAGGGGTAAGGGATCTACAACTAACATCTTGTGGACCCAATTGTCAACCTCACCTGCCCGCGGTACCCCCTGCCGTCAGCAAACGAGGCTCTGGCGACCGATCTATGCCGGTATAACCATTGCAAGAAAGTCGGCTTATAGAAATCTCCTGGTCGGAAACGGGCAGCAGCGTCTCCGATGCAAATAGGCCGGCACTGCGGTTACCAACCCGCATGCCAAGCGTGGTAACTATGGCACTTATCCCCCATGAGAAAACACCATAGAAAACGGAGGAAGCCAGGGAACAGGGATAAGTGGCGCCGTCTTGGGGAGGCCTACGTCCAGCAATGGACTGCAAATGGCTGACGACGTGATGTTTCTTATTCCCGGAATCTCGTGGGGATTTTCCCGGGAGCGGTTTGAAGTTGTTCGGAGTCATAAAAATTAGCTTATTTCGACAATTTCCACTAAAACGACAGCTTGCATAATTTTTTAAATGCTGCGAGACTTTGCATCCCGGGAATTTCAAGTCAAGCGTGGACGAAGTCGGGGGATATCTTGGTTCTTAATAAAAATATTAGCCCAGTTCGTTTTACATAACCACTTTATCCACAAAAATGGATAATTGTAACAATTGCATGTATTGGAGGAATGCTGGCTTGCAATAATTTATATCGTCTGTCGCGAGGGTCTTTTGTACTCAAGCTACTATATTTTAGAGATTTTGAATATTTTGCGTTATTAGTCACTTAGAAATTCCACTAAACTTAGCAGTGTTTGCGTTACCTTGGTGATTTTCCACGTAATCTTCTTATGAAATCCAAAACATAGGCTGGAATAATTTGAAATAAAGTCGTTACCAGTGTAAGTAAAATGTAGTATTTCGTTATTATATATAGCTGAGGAAAAGGAACGACATCTGAAAAAATAGAAAGAGAACTTAATCTTACAGTTTAATAAAATATAATTTAGAATAAATTAAACTATACTATAAATAATACTATACTTACAAAATAACATAAATCTATAAATAAAAAATTGACTCCAAATCGCTATCGGTGGGGAGCGTGCCCAAAGTATTGGCCGCATTTCCGCGTTGGATGGTAATGCTAATTCGTTGCCCAAGGTGCAAGCCAGCCTTTTGGTCACGCGAGACCTCAATTAGACGCGTTGGGAGGTCTCGATAGAGGTGATGAGCTCCAGGCCCCCATGGCCCCAGGGTCTCGACCCCGAAAGCCACAAATACGTACCCACTACCAATGGATACATATTTGCGATATTTCAGGGCCTCCTGGTGTGCAGCAGCAGTCCCGGCTGTCACGGCTGTCTCTGAAAGATGGGACGCCGCCAAAGTATCGACACAAGTTGCGTCCCATACTAGGGGGCGTCCCATCTTCCATGGCACCAACGACGTCCCGTCTGATCTCTTACCATCGTCGCGACACAGCCCATTTGGTTCAAGAACAGCTGCTGCCCCGGCGGTGACAAGAGACCGACGGATAATGTCATTAAGTGTAGTATCTTACAGTTATACATAAAACGTTATTCTTGGTAAGTATAGACAATTTACGAAATACCTACATAAAATCATATGCTTATCCAAATTTAAGAGTTCGGGTTATTTATATTAGGGGTATCATAAGTTACAAGATCCTAGTAGTCCTATTTTTCCATACTTTAACATGGTCAATCGGACCACGTAGGTGACGCTGCTATCGTGTTCTAGAATTTACTTCTGCTAGGGAAGGACAACGTCTATCAGAACAGCTTCATTCAATTATATAAAATACAAAAATTCGAATGTGTTGTTCATTAGAAGTATTTAAATTTATACGACTATTTAAAACTATTAATATATAGACCCACACACACCAACACGCACACATACACACAGAGTGAGACAGAGACAGACAAACACAGTGTTTGTTACCTATCTCAGCAAGCTTATTTAAGTTAATCATAATAATTATTTATTCTTGGTATTATAGACTGGAGCACTGGTGACCTGTGATACAGATTTCTTGTAAATCTGTTTCAGCCACCCGTCTCACATATAGGGTTGCCACCCATTCAATATAGTATCGTAATGTATTTTAGCCAATTGTACTATATATTAGAAACAAAATATAGTACAAAATATACTATATTTTCATCGCTAAGTTAATTATTGCGCACTAGGTTCAGATTTTTTCATTGTTTTAAAATTAATAGATCTTTGCTGGCCAAAACAAAAAGCAGTAATAAATACACATGGGAAAATCAATTATTAAATAAATAAATAATAAAATGTGTACTTTATATTCTGCAAAAGAGGTGGCAACACCAGGTTTCTTTGTAAATTCCTTGTGTTCGGCCCGCTGGTAGATGTATAATTTATGAAAATAAAATAGAAACACTCTTATTTATTTAGGTCAAAGTATGAGGTGGAAGGTAGTAGAACCAGACATAGAGAAAAACTATGTTTCCCATCAATTAAATTATCTATATTTAAAAAAAGCATACTGTAACTGTATGGCAATAACAATCTATACATATAATAAAACTGTAGAGGTCGAATTTCTGTAAAATGAAAAAAAAATGCTAAAAACCGAGCTAGGGGGATGTAAGAAGTGAAATAGAACTAATTTAGATTTTTTTCTAATTTTTTCAACTTGGTCAACATATAGGATACTTTTGATCCCGAAAAATTAAAGAGTTCCCGTGGGATAGTTAAAAAACCGCACCACGCGGATGAAGTCGCGGGCATCAACTAGTATTTAATACATTGCCTACTAATATTAGCGAGTTACCACTTAAACGCTACAAACTTTATATGACCAATTTTTTTCTTACTAGATTATACTATAGCGTAGACGAATGTATAAATGATAATACAATAAAATAAGAGAATGGCATTTAATTTTTCAAACTTAATACTTTAATATGTTTTAATAATTGCAACAATCCTACTTTCTTACCCCGCAGCGCAGCGGCGGGTCAAACTCCGGTGCGTGTCTCTTGTTTAAACAACAGGCGTTAATACAGGTTACATTGTATTAAATTTTTATGTTAGTGCTATTTGCCCCCGGAAGATTCACTTCGTTTTATATCGCAAACTATCCCATCTCCCAGGATGAAAACTTATTTACATTTTCGGTATTAAAATTACATTTAAGCAAAATAAATCCAGTACTCCTAGTAGTTTTTCGGTGAAGTCTTAACAGACACACAAAGAGCCTAAAAATTAATAACCAAGGCACAGAAAGGAAAAACAACACAAATGGCACTAGTTAAGATATATATAGGTATAGAAATAAGACACCCACTGCACATGCACTTCCTCACAACCAGCATGTAACAGATACACTCTACATTAGTATAAGTTTAGTTTTAAAAATAGAAAAAAACAATATTATAAGTTATTCTTAAGGTACACTACGACATAAAAATCACTAAATTAATATCACACACAGTAACAAAAATAAACAATAAGCGTGTATGAACTCTAAAAACTTCATAGAAATTAAGTTGTAAAAAAGGGTACGGAACTCGAGTCCATAGAGTTTAAAAAAAAAACAGACAGATCAAGTTACTATCGCATTTTTTTATAGATGATAAATTTTTATATCTATGAACTTGAGAAATGATTGGAGTCTCATACAAACTTTCATCCTTATTTCTAATTGTATTTATCTATTCGGGGGTCTATCTATTTGTAAACTATATAAATGACAAAAATGACTAACATGACCAAATTGACCAAATAAAGAAATTTGTAAATAATCTAAACAATGAAATAAACTTAACTCATTTGTATTGTAATCTATCCATAGTCCCTCAAGACTATAAGTAGAATCTGGACTGAGTTTAGATCACCGTCTTCTATGGGTATGGTGCCCAGAAGGCTGGCTACGTTTCCTCGCTAGATCGCCATACTGATCGCCAATTAACCAAATTAACCAAAATGACAAAAATGATCAAATTGACCAAAATGACGAAAATGATCAAATTGACCAAATTGAACAAATTGACCAAAATGATGAAATCGACCGAAATTACCAAATTGAGCAAATTAACCAAAATGCCCATATTGACCAAAATGACCAAATTAACCAAATTGGCCAAAATAACCAAAATGGTAAATTACAAAAAAAACCTATCCTACTTTCTAGGATAATCTTTATATAAATTTATCCCACTATCCGGGATAAAAAGTATCCCTTGTCCATTCTCGATATTAAAGTTAAATTTATACCAAATTTCAGCCAAATCGATCTAGTACTTTTTCGTAAAAGCATAACAAACAAAGAGACAAATATATTTTTATCCCGAAAACTATCCCATTTTTCGGGATAAAAAGTATCATAGGATACTTTACGATCCCGAGGATGAACCTCTGTTCATCCTCGGGATCATAAATATATATATATATATATTGAGTTTCAGCTAAATCGGTCCAGTAGTTTTTTAGTGAAAACGGAACAGACAGACAGACCGACAGAGTTCCTTTCACATTTATAATATTAATAGAGATGTATAATTAATGAAATTATTTTGGAAGCATTAGTGTAAGGTAGGATACTAGGCACGTCACATAAATAACAAAACATACTGGAAACTTTTTATTATATAATACCTATTCATGTACCTATGTTCTTGCACATAAAGATTGATTGATTAAACATAATTTATACATTTAAAAGTTACGCACTATACAGTGGAACATGCGGAAAACAGGTACTTTGGTGAAATAAAGAATATAAGAATTCCACCAAGGCATTTCACATTTCGCGAATAAACAAGTTGAATAATCGAACCTCTCTGGAAGTGCTTTTGTTCAATACATTTGTCTCACTTTAATACTATAGAGAAAATGAGACGAAAGATGTAGTTCTAATTTTCACCACGCGAATGTGACGCCGTTTTTAAATGCGCCGCCATTTTCATATTAGAACCTTCAAATATTATTGCGACTCTCCGCCTAATGTTTAAGTTTGTTTTATTACCTATGGTACTATTGTCACGCAGATGTTTTGAAAAACGTTGTATGATACATGTTGTTGGTTATTACTAACTGGTGGTTGGTAGTGTGGTCTATGGTAAGACCTTCGTCTCGGGCTTAACTTCGTCTACTTGTTTCTAAAAACCAATTTATCGCATCAGTATTATAAATAACTATTCATGAATGTCAGTCATACCGTCTTATTTGAAACAGACATTAGTCACTGTGTTTTCAGATCATTTTCTCTACCCCTTTTCATTATATTCAAATTCGGAGACAGTAGTGACATAATTGACGAATCTCCTGCAGTATACACCGGAGTATATAGCCGATTTGGTATTAAAAATAAGCGGCAAGAAACCAAAGTGAGATTTAATACTTTTGTTAATAGTTTTAGAGGAAGATAAACATTCGTTTGTATGTATGGCACAAGCAAGAGCTGTGTTTCATGGAGATGAATATGTTGCGATGGATGTATGGAGTTACGCGGAAAGACCGTGCTAGGAACTTCCGCATCCGCGGCAGTCTTCATGTCCGTGATATAGTAGAGAAACTGTAAGAAAGTCGCTTACGCTGGTACGGAGACTGGCACGTCTACTCGTTTGTGGAAACCAACTTACCGCACTAGTATCATAAATAACTATTAAATAAGTTAAAACTTACAACACTTCTGTTCAATTGCTTGTTTGACAAATGCTCCGATAAATTCATGTAGCGTGACTGGATTTGACGAGCTACTGCAGCAATTGTAAATTGAGACTGCATTTGATCTGAAAGAAGAAGAAAAAAAAGATTTGGCGACGTACATATGATTTAAAAATATAGCATATTTTGAGAATTTATACGCCGCATTTACAGCAAACAAGGTTTGTATTGAGCTCATTGCTGTAAGGGAAAGATAGACCATCAATAGAGCTTCATCTGTGCAGGAACGAAGTAAGGATACTATTTTTTGTGACTGGGTAGCCTGTAATAAGACGGGAAAAAATCACCCATAGCCATGTGGTAGGGATTTGCCCGTCTAGATGGCCACCAACTATAGTCTAGACAGTCTAGAGTAGGGATGGTGAGCCTTTATGTATCAATGTTCCATTTTTTCTAAAGAAATGTTCATTGAGGCCATAGACGTACCGTCAAATAATTTTGACTTCGTGATAATTCGAAAAGTAATAATACTGAATACTATCAAATCAAAACGTTTTTTGCAATTTATTTTAATAAGTGTTTCATTTATAGCGTAATACAAATTAAAGTAAAATTAGTGTGACTTCTGTTATTATAAATAACTTATATTAGGATTGTAAGATGTTACTTTTAGCAGAATGCATGCTAAACTGGAGTCATCTGCCAAACGGTTGCTTCAGCTTTTATTTGTAATATAGTGAACTTGGTGATCGGTGGTGTGCCCAAAATATTGTGTCGCGTGCGCTCAATGGCACGCGTGCCATTGGTTCGCCATCCTTAGTCTAGAGTAGACCTAATATAATAACAATCTTGAGATGAGTTCCGGCATTAGGGGCCAGGTGTCAGACCCCTTTGAGGCCGACAGCACGTTGGTAGCATCTTTGGTATTGCAAAAGTCAATAGGTGACAGTGAAGTCTTTCCATCAAAATAAACTAGAATCTATTCTGAATCCATCGCAAAAATGATGATTAAAATTAGTTCACAAAAAATATTGATTGGTACGAGAAACATAAATATGTTTTTTTGTTTCATTTATACGTGTTGCTGGGGAGTTTCTTGTCTCTTCTTTTACAGCGATAAAACCTTGTGTATATGGAATAGGAAGTAGATTTAAATTTTAACTTATATATATGACCTTCAAAAATGTTCTTCGGTGAAACTTGTTTTGAATTAAAAAAATTGGAGTTGTTCTATCAATACTATATTGTGAATATCAATCTATATCACTAGATACGGATAAAAAAAATATCTACAAACCTTGAGTGTTTTGCTGCGGCAACAATACAACTGTTGCTAACATAGTCCACTGGTATGAAGTCGATGATATTGGCTGGATGACCATAAATAGCACGGTTGAGACCTTTCGCGAAAGCTACACACAGACCAGTAGCGCCATACCAATTATCTATCCACCCCTCGACAGGTCCTTTTAGGATCGGGGCCACTATAATTTGAGAAATGGTAAATATATGAAATATTGATCAATTTCGTAAAATTCATGCAATTAATGAAATTAAAGAGGAGCTAATTACCCCTTACATCACCAGATCAGTTTTTCTTTAATGGCCGGTTTCTATATCTCACAATTCATTCACTTGCCTTACCATCGCTTTAATTTTGACATTACTTGTATCAAATTTGAAATGCTATCATTTCATTTCATATAATTCATTTCATAATCATAAGGGAAACGAACGATCGGTAAGATATAGGAACCGGCCATAAGTTAGAAGAAGAGACTGCTTTAAGCGTTAATTGTTCATACCACGACAGTACTGTAATCGTGCAATTTTTAAATTGTTTATTTAGAATCGTTTTTTCAATCACCAGATAAAAGTTATTCAGAGAATAAAATGTGAACAAATTAAACATTAGAGTTGCGCAAATAAAGCAGTTGAATTGTTTCATTTTCAAATTCAATTAGGTTATAATTTATTCGATGGATAACTTTTATCTGACTATTGTTAATAATTGTAAATAAAAAATAATTAATGATAACCTATCAACTATTGTAAATAGCAATTTGACACTTCAAATATTAAACTTTCTAAGAATGGGCGAGAAGCTATTGTTCTACAATTCTTAATAAATTTTAAAAGAAAAAGGTTTACCCTAAATTAGGAAAGCACTTAAGACTTTCTACTAAAAGCTTTTACTAATATAGAAAGTGGCTAAATTTTAATCATATTTTCAAATTCATATAGGCATAACTAATATTTCTAGCTTACCGAATACTCTACAACCATTTGGACTCTCAAAGTAACTTTTGTGGATATCGTGTATACTAGTGTGTTTTATTAGTGTATCTTGTATCGTGTTTTATGTATGAATGTATACGTATCAGTATTCAGAGGAACACCCGGGTTCTAGTGATAACTTATGTTTATTCTTTAATGCTGAATAAAGCTTTTGAGTCATGGTAACCCTATCTCTTGTTCATACTTCATTACATATTCTTGATGCATGCATATTTCCTTCTCTTTTATATCCTGGTATGTATGTATATCTATCTCTGTCCTCCCAATTATGGCTTACTTCACGAAGATGCTGCCATTGTGTCGTCGGATTTCGTTTGAGGTATTGAATAAACAGACATGTAACAATGAATTCTGGCAAGTGCAGTGTGTTGGTGAACTTATTTCAATGGTGGCCGCCCTAAAAATTTCTGAACTTGGTGAAAGTGATCGATTGAGCTGGTTTCAAGTTATGTGCAAGATATATACTTATGGAGCCAAGGTGGACGTTGTTAATCGACGTGAGTTTGGGTGAGCGTATGTAACTTCTGTACTTATTTATTATATTTAAACAAACTGAAGGCAACAAAACTATACTATTAGGTTCAGAGGTTTCGTGTTTACAGAATATCCGGGGTTTTCTTAACTTCCGATCCGCGCACACGACTTGTGTTGATCGACTTTAACGTGCCGTTCAATATTAGTAATGCCATTTATTCCTATTGTTGTTGTAAGCACCTATAATAAATACAGTCCATATACATATATGTTCATTGAGTAATAAATAACCAGCACCCTACATGGATTACTCTTCTCTATGATTAGAGTCGCAAAAACACGACCAATGCTCGACTTGTGTTTAAATGATATTCTTATACTTTAATGTTACCAGTTTACCTATCGAAGCTCTGATGATAACAACAGGGATGTTTCTTTTCGCTTTCATGATAACAGCCTCCGCCATTCTTTTGGTGAATGTGTAAGTATTTGGTAGGCCATCTGAAACAAGTGGCCATGTACGAGTCTCATCAACATGAAATTTTGCAAGATGCTAAAAAGTATCAGACGATTGACGCTTTGATTCTTTATTACCTGTGACATAGACAAACACTGACGCAAAATTAAGAAGCTCTTTATTTTTTATTTTCAGGTATAGGAAATGAAAACTCATAAATATATGTAGGCTTGCAGACAAGAAAGAGGACAGGCGTGATGGATGTAACTTGGAAGGCTTTAATAATGAAGTGCAAATGAATGGGTCACATAATGCGATCCAATAAAGAAAAATGGACCAAAAATTTTAACGACTAGTGATGCAAATAGAAGAAGGGGGAGACCGGAAAGAAGATGCACAGACGAATGGAGAAGACGGAGATGTGTTTAAAAAAATTGATTATGAAATTCAGTGAAAATAAAGGCTATTTTTAATATTTAATTATTATTTGAATACATATCTCTTATGAATTTTTTAACAAAAAAATCAACTTTCAACTAAAAAGCAAAAAAATTAATATAATAATTATTTTCTACAACATCTTGAACTCGGTGCATTTTGTAATGTTGTTGTTTTTTATGTTTTCCTTAGCACCAACTTCAAGATATTGTAGAAATTATTATATTATTCGTTTGAAGTCGGTTTTGTTGTTGTTTAAAAAAACTTTTTAATTGGACAAATACTTGAATAGCTTCACAAATGATATATTAGGCGCCTGTGGAAATTGTACTACTGGCACAATTTCCTGATACTGTAGGCCCTCTTCAATAAAGGTTGCTTTCGATATCCCCTAACATCCATTCATCAGATCCTGATTTGGTGACAATGAAATCATCCCTCAGGAGTATGCTCTTTGAATAAAAAAATGAAAATCGGTCCATAATTGATAAAAAATCGCATAACATTAAAAAAACATATAGTTGTATTGAGAACTTCCCCTATTTGGAACTCGGATAAAAAGTTACTCACTCAATAACTCCGTAGTTCCGAGACTACCCTCATTTTGTTTGACATGATTGTATACAATATTGATATCAGCAGGTGCGGGATAAATCATCTCTTCAATGTTATCGTTATTGCAATTCGCGTAGGCTGTTGACACGTGTACCAAAATCTACAAAATAAATAAGAAAATATTAAAAACATAAAAAAATATGATGGCATTTCTATAAAATCTATGAAATGTAAAGCTTGTATAAACTTTAGGTACTTTCGGCGTTATAAAGTGATAAAAAGTTTCTGAGTTAATTTTAAAGTCAACTACCCTATTAAACTTCCCACCAAATGTCATTTATATAATTTAATTATTTTCGAGGAAGCTGTCCCATTGAGGAAAAAAGCGATGGACTGTATGAAGTTACAAAATTAAACAAAATACAAGAGAAAAACTTACTTCAATCTTTTTCATTCTTTTGCACAAATTTAATACTTTTTCAGTTCCTTCCACGTTCGCTTTTAAAGCATCTTTTAAAGGCTCGTTAAACTTTACAGACGCAGCGCCGTGATATACTATTGATGCCTGCAGAAGATAGATTTACTACTACACAAAGCCCAGTATACATTATTTGCAATGCAACATGGAAGGTAGCATGTAATGCAACATTTTCCATACATTTAAATGTAAATAAATAAATAAATCCATTTATTTCTGGGGCCGATCCGAGACACCCCGACCATAGTAAATAACGGAGAAAATACGTTTCCGAAATTTACTATACCAGGAATCGAACCCGGAGCCTCCGCGTTGCAGTGAGGTAAGCCGGCAAAGGCTTAGCCCGCTCAACCACAGAGGCCGTCAAATGTGTTCGCGAGCGCACTACGCACCCGCTCAGCGCACGTTGCTTGCATCCATAACGCGCTCGTAGGTTACCGCTGACTGTCGGTTTTTTAGACGAATGCTTGATTTGGACGGTCAGTCGAGATTTCAGACCATTTCGCTTTTTATATAGTTCAATTCTCCACCAACGACGGGTCTGTGATCTTTTTCTATATACTGGCTTAATAAAATAATTGAAACACAAATAATAGTCATGAACACTTCAAAATCGAGCGTCTTCACGGCGTGCGCGCTAAGGAGTGCCAAGAACAGACATTCGCTGTTGAAGTCCACATTATACTCGTGTTGCGTTGTAAATCATCTATATCTTAACACAAGGGCTGTAGAGTAAGCTTTTTAGTCCTCCTATAAATAGAATCGTAATGAGGATATCCGCAGATAGGTAACGGAGAAAAGGTTTTTTATTGCCTTTAATTGCCAGAGAGAAGGCCTACTTGATAGAAAGTGGTTACCGTCCCCTATGGACGTTTGCAACACCAGGAGTGATGCCAATTTATTTTGTAGCTATTCAATACTATTAAAAATTAAAAAAAAAAATATTTCTTAATGTTTTGCATAAATTGACAGGGTGGCAATTACTTGGGATGGCAACAATGGTATAGTCCCTATAAATGGAATGGTTCAGGCAACCAGCAGGTAGTCCCTTAGCGGTAGTAAAACAATTAAAAGTGTGCCAATGTTTGTAGGCGACGGTAACCACTTTCCATCATAGTTGGCCGTCAGACTGTCTGCTGTACTCCAGCAATTAAAAAAAAAAAAAAAAAATGTAGTGTGCTCCATCTAACACAAAAAAGTTTTACCTGTAATATAATTAAAACTATTATAACCAACCGTTTCTATTAACAATTCTTGGTTTTCTGCACTTATTCCAAGATTTGCTTGAGTTATGTCTCCAGATATTATAACTAACTTCTTCAAGTCCTCAGAACGCTCTTCGTTAAATCTTGTAAATAACTGAAAATAATTTTTATTAATGTGCCCTGAACAAACATCATTATTTAAGATTTCTGTTTCGGACGAACAGATAAATGACGAATTCAAAGCATGCATTGAACTCGTCATTTATGTAATACAAAGAATTTGACTAGCTTGTATATATATTAGGTTGGGGAAAAAGTTTCTTCGCATTTTATATAAAAATTCAAAAGGTTTTTTTTTATAAAGTTTATTTACATTTGACTAAAGTATGTAGGTGCCATTTTGTTGGATAACTTTTTGCCATCTTGTAGGTAGGGACGTGATCCCATTGGTATAAAAATTTTGAGGCTTCTGATCAAAAAACTGCGTCAAGTGATTTTGGTAGTCCTCTCGTGATGTTAACCTGACACTGCCTAAGGAATTCTGCAGAGAACGAAACAGGTGAAAATCTGAAGGTGCAAGCAAGGTCAGGACTATACGGCGGATGCATTAACACCTCCCAGCCAAACTCTCGTAATTTTTGCTGAGTGGCTAAAGATGTGTGAGGTCTAGCGATATCATGGTGAAAAACCACACCCCTTCTGTTGATTAATTCCGGCCGCTTTCTCTCAACTTTTTGCTTTAATCTCATCAGTTGTTCGCAGTACAGTTCAGAATCGATGGTCCTGTCTGGCGGTAACAGCTCATAATGAATAATGCCCTTCCAATCCCACCATACACACAGCATCGCCTTGTTGCGTGTTAACCCGGGTTTGGCCACAATCTGTGAAGCCTGACCGGCCTTAGACCACGATCTTTTTCGCGCGTTCTTGTCGTACGTGATCCACTTTTCATCACCAGTTATCAGCTTCTTCAAAAATGGTTCGGTTTCATTACGTCGTAATAAAGAATCACAAATGAGTACACGGTTCATTAGGTTTTTTTCAGTGAGATCATGAGGCACCCAAATATCGAGCTTTTTTGTGTACCCAGCCTTTTTCAAATGCGCCAAAACTGTTTTGTGGTCAATTCCCAGTTCTCCAGCTACATCGTAACTACTAATATGCCGATCTTGCTCCACTATTTCAAAAATGGCATAATTTTGTCCGTAACAGGGCGACCAGAGCGACGTGCATCTTTGATATCAAAATTTCCGGATTACCTTTTTTGTAGTAAAATTTTAAAATGTATCGAATTTCTTCATTAGATTTATTCATTTTAACAATAAGAAAAACAAATGAAAATCACTCATTTTCCTAATTTGAATTTGGAATTGTCTTCTTTGAAATTAAAACTTTTTAATGATACCAAAACCAGCCAGATACAAATGGTATAGCCAAAGAGATCTTATTACAAGTTCATACATACTATATGCGAAAAGACTTTTTCCCCAACCTATTATACTATATTACATAAATAATATATATATACAATAAGCAAGCCAAAATGGATTACACGTGGTTTAAAGCTATGTAGTAAAAAGAACTTTTATGGCAAATATACGAAA
Source organism: Dendrolimus houi (assembly GCA_039645545.1). NCBI lineage: Eukaryota > Metazoa > Arthropoda > Insecta > Lepidoptera > Lasiocampidae > Dendrolimus > Dendrolimus houi. Next base: position 20,387,747 of record CM077128.1, on the reverse strand, counting down.
AAAAAAGTTAACGCAACGAGCACAAAATAATAAAAAATCTAATCAAAAACTACTTTATTTAATAATTATTTTGTAGATACAATTAAACCAGCCGCAATAACAGGCAATAAAATTACGTTATTAATAAAGAACCAACATAATTCAATGTTTTGGCACCTTATGTACCCCAAGAGGTAGTTAAAATAATAAAATCGCTAAAAATACTGTTAAACACTTCTTTAAATTATAATTTTTTGTGGACTGTAATTATTTTAATTATATAAGGAAACTGCACGTGCGGAATAATGACGATTTTAATAATAATGGAGAGAAAAAAGGGATAAAAACAAAAGAATATCCATGTTCTAAATTTAAACATTTAGTATGTTTGGTGGCCAGTACCATGCCACACCAAATTAATAAAAACTTTTTGTTGCAGATTCTAACAAATACAAAAACTCTGGGATATGACGGCACAAATACAAAAATATTGAAATAACTAGCTGAGGAAATATCTTTACGTTTAAGTAACTTAATAAATATGTGTATATGCAAAGTTGTATTCCCAGCTGACCTAAAACTTTCAATAGCAAAACCGTTTTTCAAAAAAGAAAACAGGGAACAAATGGAAAATTATAGGCAATCAGTATTTTAAATCCCATTTCGAAAATCTTTGAAAAATATGTCTTTGGTCAGTTTAATGCGTATTTCGGAAAGTGTAATACTTTATCTAATGAACAAAAAGGGTTCAGGAAAAATAAAACTGTTAATGTGGCAATTTATGATTTTTTAAATCAAGTAATAAAAAATGTAGATAATAGAACACCAATATGCACTATTTTTTGCGACATGACACAAGCCTTTGATTACGTAGATCACGACATCTTCTAAAGAAACTACAAGCTTATGGTATCAGAAGCAATGTAGTCAATTTGTTTAACAGCGTTTTATCAGTCAAAAAGCGTTTTTGATTGGTTGCTCAGCCAATATTTATACACTTTATAGAGGTGAAAAAAAAAATGTCGATCTTGATCATATTTCTGAGGTAACCCTTGTACTCACAGCGCATTATTCATAAATCTTCTCAATAGAAAATAATTAATAATAATAATAATTCTTTATTTACTCTCACAATAACAATAACAATAATTAAATTATTAACAATTTTCTTATAAACTGAAATGGTGAGAGTCTGGTGTCAGTAAAAGGAATAATCCTGTGTCACTGATCACCAGCCTCTTCTCCCCGAAAAAAAAAACAGCTAAACAAATTGAGATAAATATTGTGTATTGAGTGTAATTATGTGTGACTGTGTGAGTATGTTATCGTTTACAATAGATGTAGAATAGTAATACGTGTTTATAAAATAAAAATTACATGTAAGTTAGACCTGCCTACGATAATGAAATACGACTAAATTTTATATATAATGAAGTATATATATATATATATATATATATATATATATATATGTAATATAATTATTGCAGATTTTAATGTAATAAATAAATGACAGATAAGTAGTAATATTAGGGCATTATATTTAGGTAACTAAGACTAACAATGCTTCAGTGGAGTCATAATCAAGTTTTAAAAGCCACTCAGTCAGAGTTTTCTTACATTTAGATTTAGTTAAAGGGTATATATTAATTTGCTTATTGATTTTGTTGTATAAATAACTGCCTATAAAGTACAAGAATCTTTAACAGAAGGCTGTCGTAACAGTGTTTTGTTTGCAAGGGATATGATTTATTTTAGTAAGAAAACTGGAAGATAAAAATGGAGTAATGAGATGTTGTTTTAAAACTATTTGTTGAATAAAAAGTTGCCGAACTGTTAGCACTTTCCAGCGGTCATAAAGGTCTTTGGTGGAATAGTAAAAAGGGAGAGACAAACTCACTTTAAATACCGCCCGTTGCGCACGTTCTGATTTTAACATTGCAGTTTTAACAGCTCCCCCCAAGACGTGATACAATAGCTCATAATTGATTGACATAAAGCGTAATATAATAATTTGATTACATTAAAATCGGCAACTTTACCAAGGGTTTTAAATATGTAAACTAATTTGCGTAATTTAAGTGTAAGTGAGTTAATATGTGGCTGGAAACTAAGCTTTTGATCAATAATTATTACTAAATATTTAATGTCTTTAGTTGTTTGTAAAGTAGGACAAGAGTTACAGGTATTATGTGAAAGACAAGAGTGGGCTATGATTTTCATAGTTTCTGGTTGTGGGTGATCCTGACTTCTGAGAGCAAAAGTGACATACTTGGTTTTATCTGTATTAAGTGTTAATATATTCGAATGTAGCCAACTCATAACTTTGTTAAGCCCGTTCTGTGCGCTTTGGAATGATTCTACCCTCGTATCAGCAGAAAAAAGGAGTGCTGTATCGTCAGCATACGTAATTATATTTCCGTTTACTAGTTCCATATCACAGAGAGAGTTTATATAAGTAAGAAAGAGGGTAGGGCCAAGTATACTGCCCTGAGGGACACCAAAAGTAATAACATCTTCTTTACTTATATAATCACCAACTCATACGCATTGTGTTCTGTTTTGGAGGTAATCAGTGAAAAGTTGTAACTGTAGATCTCTTATTCCTAATGCTTCAAGTTTCTGAATTAGTAGCGAGGTCGAAGCAGTATCAAACCCCTTAGCTAGATCGAGGAATATGGCTATAACTTTCTGTCTCTTGTCAAGTTTAGTTATTATATAATTTGATAAAGTTTCAACCGCCGCATCTGTAGATTTACCAGATCGGAAACCAAATTGATGGGTTGATATTAAATTATTTAACTCTAGATATTTAGTTAATCTATTGTTAAGTAAACGTTCTAAGATCTTTGATAAAGCCGGTAAAATAGATATAGGCCTATAATTGCCGACTTGGCTTTTATCGCGAGATTTATAGACTGGTATGATTACAGACTTTTTTAATAAGTCAGGAAAAATACCACTAGAGAACGATAAATTGCAGATATGAGTGATCGATGGAAGTAAAATATCTTTATACGATTTAAAAAAAAATGTTTGAAATACCGTCAAGACCAACAGAGCAGATTGACTTAGAATTTACAAATATAGTATCAATTTCTGATTCAGTTGTGGGTAACAGAACAAAAGATTTAAGAACAGTTGTAGTGGAAGGTTGACAAAGGGAGAGAATATTTTTAGAAATAATTATCTGTGCTAAATCGGAGCCAATCTTAGAAAAGTAGGAGTTAATTTTGTTTATCGAATCGTTAGGGTTTACAGATGATAATAGTTGTGTAGATGATTCATGTGGTTTTTTCATAATTCATATAATATTTTTTATTGTATCCCATAGAAGTTTACTGTTATTTTTAGCCTTAATAAGTGCAGTTTTATTACAATCATTTTTCAGTTTCTTTAAAAGATAGTTGCAAAAATTTCTGTACCGCTTATATGTAACTTTCAAAGCTTCATCAGTTGGATACTTTTTGTCTTTTTAAAAAGTGAATCCCGGTGTTGCATAAATCTTAAGATGCCGGCTGTAACCCAAGGTTTAGTGATTTGCTATCTATTAGGGATATTTTTCACTGTACTGTTGGATGTGATGGCTTCCGTCAATGTATCAACTAAGATTTTTGAGGCTGTATTAACATCTGCAGTTGATAGAATAGGTGTTAAATCAATGTATTTCATATGCTGATCTAATGCAGTATAATTAATACAGGTTTTAGTTTGTTGTATTTGAACAAAGGGAGTAGATTGTTCCAGAATTAGTATGGTAGCATTATGATCGGTCACAGAGGAGTCTAATACAGGAGAGTGTGTTTTGTACTTAGTTCTTATAATATTATGGTCAAGACAAGAATCAAAACGGGTAGGGATGGAATGTGCGGGGAGCAAGCCATGAGAAGCAAGAAGATCCAGATAAGAACTAGATCTGACATCCAAGGAACTATCAGAGATGTCAATATTGACATCACCGGTAATAATAATAGTTTTATTAGACGAAAGGTTCCTGAGACAGTCATTTAAAGATTTAAGAAATGAATCAACATTATGAATTGATGGAGATCGATAAAGGGCTAAAATTGTTATATTGTCGTTTATGTTTAAGTGTAAACAAGAGGCATCCGTAATCTGAGTTTTTTCGCATATAGAAATTTTTAAGCCGTTCCTATAGTATACAACTATGCCATCATTCTGATTAAAATATATACTGGAAGACACATATTTGTAACCCCCCAACGAAGGAATCACAGCGGATTGTTTAAGCCAGCATTCTGTTAGAACTATTACATCCCATGAGATTTGACTTCGTTTGATTAATGTTATAAAGTCATCAAAGTTACAGTAAATACTTCTTATATTTTGACTCAAAATTGAAAAGGGATATTTGAACTGTGCCAAAGTTGATGCACAATCCTCAACATTGATGAGAGACGAGGCAGCTATAGAAAAATTATCAAGTTCTTTCATTATGATATTATCGAATTTTAATAAATAAAAACTATCTTCTGTAGCATTAGATTGATAATTGGTTGAGATATTAATTCAGATACAAAGAAAACAATAGTCATTAAACCCCACTGAGCCATAAAAATCAGACAACTAATTAAATATAAGATTATGATAAAGTATGTTAATAATACGAACGAACAATTACTTTTAAAAACTGGATTGGCTATCCACATGTAATGTGTTTGGGACTCTGTAAATCTATAGTAATTTAAAAATAATATAAATATAAAAAAAAAAATTTTTGTTCACATTTAATTTATGATCTAATGTAATTACATTCTATATTGGTCTAATGAGACAAAGTATCTTGACAAATAGGATAAACGAGTAAAATAATATTCAATATAATATTCGTAGTATATGGGTGGTTAATAAACGATAATAATAAAGTACACATATAAAAATAATATATATTAAATGAATGTTTGTGTGAAGCATGGGGAGTGATTATGAATATGTTGTTCATTCTAATCAATAGGTTATAATGTATACATTTTTTAAAAATGAGAAGCCATTTGTATGTTAGAATTAATGATGAGTTTATATACATATATTGTAAACAAAGCAAAACATTAAACCTTGGTATTAAACACGTTAATAGTTTGCACCTTAAGATTACAATTTAAAAATACATACGAAAATAAAAACTGCATCATTGAAAGGTAGTCAGAAACTTTTAACAATTTATTTACGTATCTTATTTTTGGTGAGTCGTGAATGTGTTTTTCCTGTTTATATGTATGTATATAATAAGAAGACGTGGAGTGTAGTAATTTTAAATGATGTATGATGGGAAAGAACGAATACATAACTTTAAAAACTACAAATAACAATACAATGAAATATAATAGTATGGTAACTAGTCACTTTGTTGGGTTTACATTCTTCAGGTCCTCGAGACGAGCTTCATTTGTAATAAGAATGTACTGGGAACCTGTTTCTTTACGTAAATATATTTTACCTCCCGATGTCCAACAGAAAGCATAATTGTATTTTTTAGCAAACTCTCGGGTTACGTAGAACAATCTTTTAGATTTTGATGTCAGGCATTCGGATATATATATATTGGCCCATTTATATCTCCAGTATCTGAAATTCCCAGGTGTCTAGAGTTCAGACGTTCAGCATTCTCCTTATTATATTTTTTGACACTATTCATCAAAGAGGATAGGTGTAGTGTAATTGCAAAGTAACTTCTAAACGTGTTCTTCAATCTTGTATATTGTTATTACTGTTAAACGTACATCGCTAAAATTAATAACAGTAAGATATCATATTATAAGAAATATAATTATTGTAGTTCTCTTGTTCGATTAATTAGCGAATTTGGAAGTAATTAATTTGGAGTAACACGTAATCGCAGAGATCAGAATAAACTCTGTTTAGAAGTATAAAAAAATAACTCATGAACAGAAGCATAATTTGTATGGCTCCAATCATTTACAATAAGTTACCTAAAGACTGGAGAGATTTAAAGTGTGACTGACATATATAAACAAAAATTAAGGACATTTTTATTAGATAAATGCTATTATGAAATACTGAACTTTATAAATACATTTTGATCATTTTATATATATATATATATATATTAATGTGGTTTTAATATATTAATAAAGTAATAATTGTAGACAATAGTTAGTATGTAATGTACGACTTTGAAGTCCACAGGCCATAAAAATGGCCCGGACTTTTGGAGGGCTTGCGTGGGGGGCCATGGGAAGGCCAGCACGTAGAGGCCCCTTGACAAATTTAATGTAAATGTGGCGTGACACTGACCGGCGATTATCCCTGTCTACCCCATATAATAATGCACCCAAGGACAAGCCCCGGCCAGTGTAGGACTATTGTGGGAAATAAGAATAAAAAGTATCGGGCTATTGGGGCGAACTGCTAGTGGTACTAGGGGTCTGGGAATAGGGGACTATGGCGTCTGCCTGTTGCAATGTTCGGGGAACATGGAAAAATGGGCAGACGGTGACTCGCCACTCCTGCATGGACCCCAAAAATGCCATAGAAGACTGGAGCAACATGGGTGTGAGTGGCTAAGGGGCTTAGAGAGGCGGGCTGAAGTGATAAATGGCATCACGTCAGAAATAGCTTCGGTGAACCTGACACCGAAGCTATTTCTGACGTGATGCCATTTATCACTTCCACTTCTGGAGCTTGAGTCTTAGCTCCAGCGATCTCCACTCCGTGCCTGCTGGTTAAGACAAGCACAGAGGTGGGGGAACTTGCCTTGACCCCCGGAGTTAGGTACGTGGTGTCGCTACTCACCTAAGGCTTCGCCCACAAATCCCCCCCCCCCTTGTGGGATTATTATTATTATTATTATTATTTTATGACATTCTTTTTGAGGTATTATAATGACATTGCTTGTGGGACATTTAATTATATTTATTATTGTAATTTTTCTATGCCTAACTGGCCAAACATGATGCACATTTACCACTTTTACTAGTGGTCGCCCGTGCTCGAAATTCGACCATAATAATTAATTTCAAAGACTATAACTTCTATAATCACAGATTTCGCCAAGGCCACTGTTAATTTGACTTGAACAATAAACAGAAGAGTATATATGCGTGTGTGTGTCAAATACATGGTAAGGTGTGTAATGTTTTTTTTGTTGATTTAATGTATTTTATATGCATAATTAAAAAAATTGCATTTGTTGCTTTATCTTTATATAAACTATAAGTGTGCGAAATTTCATAATCCTCCGTCCGCGCAATTTTCGTAAAAAAAGGTACAAATTTTTGCATAGGTACCATCATACATACTCTGTTATATAAATATTCATGTTTAAGAAATAAATAAACTTTGACTTGTTTTATTGTATCTCATGAGACACAATGAAACAATGTAGTCAAATTCTTTGTTCTTAGTAGGAATCAGATGAGCATAAACGTCAGTACGTTATAATTTTCTCAAGATTGAAACGATTTGTGCACTAATACTGCTCGAAAACAACAATGCAAATAAATTTCATCCATAGACTATTGATATTTCTATAATTCACGAATCAAATTCCTTTTGCCCATTAGAACGTCGTTACATGTGTATGCATTTGATTGATAAAGGTTTTCTCGAAACTTGATCTTTCCCGTTGAATTTTTTAATTATCTGATTGAAATTATGTGCATGGTGCATTCCATCAGCTGGTTGACCTCTCAGTAAATAATCTATAAAATAATTCCTGTAAAACCCTTCCAGTGTATTCAACTGTAGTTGCAATCTTTGGTACACACCCTCTACTTTATTTAAACTAAGTATAAGGAGGTCAATAATCGTAGCAAAACCATGCAAAAAAAGCGATATTCACTGAGTTGCTATGATTTGCTAAAGTTACTCGAAATATGTTTCTGATCAGTCAATTGTTGGCAAAAACATTAATATACGTGTACAGTTCGTTTTTACATTGTTACATGCCTTCAAAGATAAGCCGCACAGGCTATTGTAAGCGCAGCTTATTGTCCTCCCGGATTAAGGAACTCTTTTGTCTTTTGAATTTGTAGTTAATAAAAACATGATATTGTCTTTTTACTTGTTTTATAACCATCATTAGCGTCGAACTAATCCCTATTGTTATTGTTCTCGACTTTGTGGACGTTCGCAGGTGTGCAAATTAATATTTCTTAGAAACTCAGTGCGCGCGGCCGATTTTTTTGTACTGTATAGTTAGTATAAAACAATTCCCGAATGGAGGGGTGGGGCAGTCAAGCGACGACTACGATACGAGTAAGATGTTTGTAGTACTCTCGATTAGTAATATAAACGACAGACTTTGCGCGTTCGAATTGTATTGAATCGTGCAGTGTGAACTGGTTGCATTCAGTTTTATTTGTATTTGTTTTATACGTGTTTGTACAGTTCTAATAAATTCTATAGCAGTTCCAATGGCATTTTTAATTCGAGTCCTGTAGCTCGTAACAATATCAAGGTTATATACATCGCAAGTGAGGTTGGGTCAACCAAGATACAGACGTAAACAAAGATAAGTCTCGGTAGTGTTAGAAGCAGTCACTTCAGAGCACCAGGTCCGCTATTCAAAAACTCTAATCATAATCTCTTTAGGCGGGAAATGAAAATAAAGCCTGATTTCATCCGTGCAGGAACGGAGAAAGAATACAATATTCTGCGGCCGGGTGGCCTATCGTAAGAGGCGACAAAACAATCCACAGCCGGATGGCATTTTCCCGACTGGATGGCTACCACCCCTGGTCTACCTTGAGTTGTGTTCCGGCATTAGTGACCAGGTTCCAGTCTCTCCTCACGAGAGCAGCGGCGTATTTGTAGCACCTTTGGTGTTGCAAATGTTCATAGATGATGGTGACCGCTTTCCATCAAGTGTGCCGTCTGCCTGTCTGCTGAACTCCTGCAATAAATAAAAAGTACTCTAAATGTGACTTACAGGATCATTAATGATGGATGCAAATCTTTGGTCAGCTCTAATTCCTTTCTTTTCTCTTGCTAGCACAAAGATTTTATTAATACCAGGACAACTGTACAATAGTTTTTCTATGAGAACCTGAAAAGATAAAACAAGTGTAACGTTTTACACGCAAATGCTATATTTATGTCTAGGCTTTTAAAAATTATAATGAAGTTCCAGTCTTGTTTTTATTTAGAACTAGCTGTGCCTTCTACTTTATTCGCGCGAACTTGGTTCTTATATTCATATCTTCTGAACTAATTTTAATTCAAATTAATTACAATACATTAACGTCTAAACTTATACTTCGTCGTCGTCAGCCAATGACATTCCACTGCTGGACGTAGGCCATCCCAAGGCGGCGCTACTCATCCTGATCCTCCGCCTTCCTCATCCAGCGCCTATCGGTGACCTTAGGCAGGTCGTCAGTCCATCGGGCTGGAGGGCATCGGACACTACGTTTACCAGGACTTGTCTGCAAAATTTATATATTTACATGCATCATCATCATCATCCGAGCGTTAAATCCCGATTGCGTTCGGAGCCTTCACTCGGACGCCCAGGGTCCGCATTTACATGCAAAAGAGATTATAAAAAAACAATTACATTTTGTGAAAAAAATGAAAGTAAACTTTCAATTTCCTTAGAAAATATCTCTTATTGGCTTCGGGAAGAAAAACATCCAAAGACGAAAGACCACAAAAATATACATATTGTTACGAGTTGTACGGCTCAAATTAAAATGCCGTTGGAATTATTATAGAATTTATTAAAACTATACAAACACGTATAACACAGGTACAAATATAACTGAATACAATCAGTCCAAACGTAATGCACGATTCAATAACACGCGCTAAGTCCGTCAATAAACAGATTATCGAATGTACACAAGTCTTGCTTCGCTTGTGGTTATCGCTCGATTGTTCATCTCTCCATTGGGGCATTGCTTTATACTGCATAGATGCAATATGTCTGCCCGACCACATGGACCGAACTTCTTAGAATCACACCTGGCTAATGACTACGATCAAATATTACAATACACAAAAGGCCGTTTTCTAATCAAAAATTTTAAACACAAAGTAAACAAAAGAAGTCCAAATGCCGAAAGGTAATAAAATGTGCAAGACAAGGTATGCAGGTGTGAATTTGTCTTTGTCAGTCGTAACAATATGAAACAAAAACCCTAAATAAGTCATAACGGCCCGGCTACGATTTTGTCGATATGAGCCTAAACGAGCACGACGCGACAAGCTACAAGAACAAAAGTATTAAGATGTAAAAAGTATGCCACGAGTTGTTGCTCTCCGCATTGTATCACCTGTCGAGTCGCTTGTCCCGTCGATAGGCAAAGACGCGGCCGAGCTGTTAGAAAAGAATGGGTCTGATTTTGAACTCTATATCTACCTTCCCAAGATATCCAGTCCCTCCAGTTATAAAAATAGATTTGCCAGCATAAAAATCGGCAATAGAAGAGTACTTCGATTCATTGTTCATAACGACCATCTCGCTGGTGAAAGTGGAAATACTTCCTCTGAAACAAGATTGATGACTTGAATTTACACTAGTAAAAGGTTATCAATAAAAAAAAAATTAACAAAATCATAAACCAACTTTAAACTAAAAAGTAAAAGTTTAAATATTTAACTGTCTTTTTTCTACATCTTTCCATCCATCCGTCATCATAATTATTAAGCGCCTTATAGAAAGTGTTCTACTGGCACGCATATAAATGTTTGCCATCTCACTTTTCGTTGTAGAAGCTTTTCAATAAGATGTGGATCGCAGAAAAATCGAAAGGCACCCCCTTTCGATTTTTCCGCGATCCACTTCTTAGGGTCTGACTTGTTGATAATGGGTGGATCCATACCTATGTCCATGGTTATGGGTCCACCCTCGGGAGAATACTCCTACGAATAAATCAAAATAAAAAGAATATACTTTTTCGAATAAAAAACAATTTGAAAATCGGTCTACAATTGGCAAAGAAATCTCATAACATGCAGTGCGTGTAGAAATTTTAATACTGGTACACGTATACAAGCTCTTCAATAATCGTTACTCTCGATTTCCATGGGATCAACTCATCAGATCCTGACTTGGTGTCAATAGGATCACTTCGGGAGTATACATTTTCGTATAAAAAATCGATCCACAATTGGCGGAGAAATCGCGTGACGAACATAATTTTCGAGAGTTTCTCTCGATTACCCTGGGATCCACCCATCAGATCCTACATGGTGACTATGGGACCAATTCGGCAGTACGGGTAATCGAAAGTGTTTTCGTTTAAAAAAGACCTTTGAAAATTGGTCCACAACTGACGGAGAAATCGGGTAAAATATACAAAAAAAAATATAGACCTATTGGGAACCTCTTCATTTTGGAAATTGGTTAAAAACATTGGCTAAGTGCGTATCGTGCCACTTACAATGAAAGTTTCCGTAGATGTGACGAATTTTCATTGAAATCCGCTGAGCTGTATCGGAGCCTACTCAAGACAAACTTTCAGTCTGAGAGAACAAAAACTCTAAAAGTAGTCATTCATGAGTTGATTGTATAATAGTAGCAATTTATTTTGAAATACTCAAATAGACATTTAGACCAGGGTCGATAATTTATGAAACCAAAAAAATAATAGTAGGATGAAACCCATTGGAAAAGGAAGAGAACATAACAAAATGAAAGGAAAAATAATTTATGGGCGATCTGAGGTCGGGAAGTGGAAGGTGGTGACTTTTTAAGGGTAAAAAACGGTTTTTATTGATTTCTGGCAAAACTACAAGTCCTATGAAACAAAGTTGAACGGCAAAGTTGTAGGTAATAAAAAAGTCTATAACTTTTGTATTTACACTTTTTTCACAGAACCTCAACATTTATGTGAAAAATTCAAATAACCAAGTGTTTGGTTTTTTATTTCTCGTTTACAAAAAGAAAAACACCTCTGGTGAAAACTTACCTTTTTATGTCCCAAACACACTGTAATTTTTTGATTTATAATATTGATTTCTTCACCTTAATCTGTCTTAATATCGGAAAACCACCCTAATTTTTAATCGAAAATTCTCGCATCATAATATCAGCTTTTTTAAAAAGTCGGTAGGCATTTTGTTCTTTGAAATCTCTATTTTTTGATGGTGTAAAAAATATACATAAATGCTATGGTAAATATTCTCAGAAAATGCGAAGAAATAACAGGGAGTAAGGCCCAGACCCTCCTAGCCACTACCCAACATCTCTATGAAATACCTTTTGATGGGCTAAAATTTATGCGTGATGCTTATTTATTGCTATTTTAAGATAATGTATATACCTGAGTAATCTACGTAAAATAAAACTTTTTTAAAAAAGTTGATATTTTGAAGCGAGAATTTTCGATTGAAAATTAGGGAGGTTTTTCAATATTAAGTCAAAATAAGGTGATAAAATAAATAATTTAATTCAAAAAAATTACAGCGTGCTTGGGATATAAAAAGGCAAGTTTTCACCAAATTTAGTGTTTTTTTTTTAATATAAATAAAATACCAAAAACTTGGTTATTTGAATTTTTCACATAAATTTTGAGGTTATGTGAATAAACTGTAAATACAAAAGTTGTAGATCTTTTTATTGCCTACAACTTTGCCATTCAACTTTTTCCATAGGACTTGTATTTTTGCTGGAAACCGAGATTAACCGTTTTTTCCCTTAAAAATTCAACCTCTTCAACTTTCCGACCTCAGATCGCCCGTAAATTACTTTTCCGTTCATTTTTGTTATATTCTCTTCCTTTTTCAATGGGTTTCATAGTACTATTATTATTTTTCACTTTTTACCATTTTCAAAGGCTAGCCCTAGTCTAATTTTATTTATCGAAAACAATGATAAAAAAGTGTACATGCTATTTACACACAGCAGAAGTGAAACTTCAGTACCCTACGAAAGAATGACATAAATATAGAGAGAGGAGTATTAAGATTTATAAGGTTTATTATTTTTATAAAAATATTAAAATAAATAAACCTTTATCTTACCTAGCTCAAATATTATTTTATATTTTAATGCAAAATATTACATTTAACATATTACACATATTTAAGAGTTCTAACACATATTATTCAGATTCCATGTTTTCACTTTGAACAAATGACACGAGAGGCTTAAGATAACTGAAATCGGAAACAAATGCTCTAGTTCAATTTGATTTATGAACCTCAAAATATTTCCAACTCAATTATTAAAACAGTGTTTAAATGATTAAATAACGAAAAAACTTCAGAATAGTTCAAACTCCATCTTTATAAGTATAGTATTTAAATTATTAAATATCTCTTAATGACGTCGTTTCTGTGGGAATAGAACAAAATAGTCGACCTACCTTTTAATATAAAATGCTATCTCAATTGACAGTCAAGATCCAACTGACAATTCATCTGCATATTCTAAAAGCGCGCATATACGTAACTAGTATCCGTCCGCGACTTCATCCACTTTAAACAAGTAACAAAGACTAGCAAACAGTCCATCTGAACGTGAATATCGTTGCCGGGTATTCGCAACGCAAAGGATGAAGCTAATGCGTTGCTAGCCTTTAGTATGTGATAGAGGGGATGGGATAGGTAAATCAATAAGGGCCTGGTTGCCCCAGCGCTGTGAGGAAACGGTCCCAGGCGAAACCTAGGGGAGAGTCCGCCCGCACTTAAGGCCGCTGGATAAGGGAGCGGATTTGTTCCGTGCTCCCCATTTTGTCCCCGGATGGTGCTTTGCGCTTTGCGGTGACAATGGATGAGGCCTGTTTGATCGACGCCTGCCGGGGCTCATGCGGGCAGCCGGTAGCCACTTCGTGCGGCCCTGGCTATAGGCGACTGGAAGGAACACGGAGTTTTAGTGGGTATTCCGGCAACGGGCCAGTGAGTCTCCACACGCCCTCACCGAGATCCCCAAATAGTGAAATGTCTGTAATTGGGCTCCTCCTCGTCAAAAAAAAGGAGAATAGCATAGGGGGAAGAGATAGGAAAGATGCGAGAGGTGGAGGGGGAAGTACGCCGTCACAACTGTCACTCGTCGTATGAAACCCAGTCAGCTCAAGGCTCTTCGTCTTCTGAAGTCGATATTTTGTGAAAGCGTGGATATCACGCCGGTCGTGTCAGCCCTACGAGCTGTTATCGAGATAAATAATTCCAACATGCCTCTACCGCATTCTTTGTTTGTGTTGTTTTGTCAATAGTATTTTATCCGTGCAGGAACGGAGAAAGAATACAATTTCCTGAAGCCTGGCGGCCTGTCGTAGAAGTCGACAAAACAACCCACAGCCAGGCGGTAGGGTATATGCCCGACTAGATGGATGACAACCTTGAGTTTGGTTTCCGGCATCAGAGATTGAGAGTGGCAGGACATTGGTAGCACCTTTGGTGTTACAAATGTCCATAGGCGATGGTAACTGCTTTCCATCAGGTGGGTCGTCTGCCGGTCTGCTGAACTCATGCCATAAACAAAAAGAAGGTTTTTTTTAGTATGAATAATTGAATATACATGAATTTTAGAAATTTCCGCAAGGGTAGACATAAATAATGTTACTAAAGAAATAAGCACTATAACTGTTCTACTAAACATTTATTTATTTATTCTATTTATTATAAACAAACACGGGCTGTCTGGAAGAAATTGCTTCTTAGCGATAAGACCGCCCATTGTGCACGTTTAGAATATTTTTAGGCTATAAGTTTTTCTGTGTTTTCTGTAATGGTGTACAATAAAGTGTTATCTCTCTCTCTCTCTCTCTCTATTATAGTGAAGTACTAAAGTATACTAGCTTGCGGGTAATAAAATCTAGTCTAGTGGTTTTGTAGTTATGAAATTTGAAAAAGTACTGAGTTTCTAAGACTAACACAGCTAAATCTCATGTTATTTATACGCATAATCGATTCATAAGTGTTACAAGATGTCCACCACAGTAGTCATGAGAACCATAGTATATATTAATATGACATAGACAATCGTCATAGATAATACTATTAGTCGATTTATCAGATGATTTGATTTATAATTAAATTACCATTTTCTACCGGTTTGTTAATTTTATAAGCCTACTAAATTATCATCTAGATCATTTAGTGCATCAGTAACTAATTATTATAATTGTTTTTATGATCCTGGCAACACTATAATGTAATTGGTATTTTTAGCAATGATGCAATGTTATTGTTTTGTAGGGTAGCATTTTTGTATAAAAGGCGTAGTGGCGTGTAGACGGTGTTCATTGCTTACTGTGCTGTGTGAATATTCACATCAAAGGCTGAACAATAAAGGGGAAACCCTGCCCAAATAGTTAATATTTGGTATATTTGGTGCTTTCTTACCCAAATCTCTCCTTGCATTTTACACTAGTCTAGTGGTTTTGTAGTTATGAAATTTGAAAAAGCAATGAGTTAGTAGAGTGTAAATAACGTGATGTAGTACCAAACTACGCCGTTCTAAGACTAACACAGCTAAATCTCATGTTATCTATACGTATAATCGATTCATAAGAAAAATAGAGAGGTGTTTCTGGAGCAAGAGTAACGTAATGAATAAAATAAAACGTAAAAGGGCTCTAATGGAAATCGTACCCTAAAAAGCTAATTTTAATACGCCCTATAGCTATTTAATACTGATCCCAGAAAAGACCCTAAAAAATCCCGGCAAATATATCACGGACATTAAATCAGAAATTCCACTATTAAGCAGTGAAAACCGCACCAAAATAGACCCAGTAGTTTTTACGTGAATGCGAATGAATGAAATAATGTATTGTAATGTATTGTATCTATAGATATTATTTCTTGTTCCCCATTGTTCATATTCATAGCATATGTCACTTGTTTCTTTAATAAGTTCAATGCACAGACAAGGCACTTACAATTTTATATTATTATACATACATTTATTAAGCCATTCATTGTTGTTTGTATAAACATAAATATTTGTATAATCTTAAATCTATGTTTCGCCATAGGTCGAGATGGCAATTCCCTAGTGATGTGACATAACATATTATACTAGGTAGTCGATATCAATATTTTTTGGGTACGTAGCAACAAAATGAGAGTATATCACCATCGTTTTGAAGTGAAACTTCTTTAGAATCGTTGTGATTTGAAACTCGATGAAACGAAAAAGCGACACTAAAATGAGATAAACATATAATTCAACCTTATTTAATTCCAAATAAAATATTTATCTTTACCCGTTTTATCCGTGCAGGAATGGCGAAAGAATACAATTTCCTGCGGCCGGGCGGCCTGTCGTAAGAGGTGACAAAACAACCCACAGCCAGGTGGTAGCGTATTTGCTCGACTGAATGGCTACCACCCCTGGTCTAGAGTATACCGCCATAACAACCTTGATTTGTGTTCCGGTATTAGTGACCAGGTTCCAATCTCCCTTAAGAGAGCAGCAGCGCATTTGTGGCACCTTTGGTGTTGCAAATGTCCATAGGCGATTGTAACCGCCTTCCATCAAATGGGCCTTCTGCCTGTCTGCTGAACTCATGCAATAAAAATGATTTCTTTGAAAAATGATACTCAAGACCAGGGGTGGTAGCCATCCAGTCGGGCAAATGCCCTACCACCTGCCTGTGGGTTGTTTAGTCGCCTCTTACGACAGGCCGCCCGGCCGCAGGAAATTGTATTCTTTCTCCGTTCCTGCACGGATGAAAAAATGAGGGATCCCTACTAAAACTTCAATAATGTAACTCTAGGTGTGCAAAAATTAGCCATAAAATGTCTTTCATTGCGTGCGCTGCGGGAATCTACTGATGATAGAATAAAAAAATATTCTACAATATTAAATTAAAATTTGGGCCACCTGCATATTCGTAAACAAAGCACATTTATCACCCGCCGGCGTTTGAGCAAATAACATTGAAACTGTTTATGACTGTCTTCTTGTATGTTTACCTTGTGTTTAAAATTTGTGATTAAAAACAACCCACAGTGTATTGTATCTTTTATGGCAGTCATTAGACAGGTGTGTCGAACTGATTCTAAGAAATTCGATCTACGCGAGCGGACAGCCATATTGTATCGGTGCAGTTTAAAGCAATGGCCCAATGGAAAGATCGACAGTCAAGCGATAACCACTAGCGAGACAAGACGTGTGTACATTCGATAATCTATGTAGTGATGGACTTTGCGCGTGTTATTGAATCGCGCATTACGTTTGGATTGATTGTGTCCAGTTATATTTGTACCTGTGTTATACGTGTTTGTATAGTTCTAATAAATTCTATAGTAATTACAACGGCATTTTAATTCGAGTACTGTAACTCTTATTAAAAGTTGATAGAAATGCTGACCATGTTATCTATACTTTTGTATTAATCCTTATCCAAATAAATCATTTCGTATTCAAGATTATTTCAGTACCTGTCGATTGTTTTTTGAATTTTTCAAATGGGACATTTCATTCAAAAGATATTACGAATTCAAAAATGTCACTCTAAACAAAATACTTGGCGCAGGAATCTGGTTCTAGATTTATATTTTTACAGGACAGGACAAAGTCTGCGGGATCGCTAGTTTATAATAATTTATTTCTCCCTTCACGTCACAATTTTCTAATGCTTTCTTTGGTGATGGTACATTGTGGAGTCAATTGATACAAACGAAGAATTAAAAATTATAAATTATAATGAAATTTCGTAAAATATAAATTGAGATTGTAATGAAAATAGGCTAGGTAACGTATCCTTAATGATTTCAGCGCGCCCATGCGGTCAAACTACCTAATTAAAATATGAGGTCGGTACACTATATATAAGAGATAGCGGTTTGTTAAATACTAGCTAATTGCCAGCAAATTGAATGTTTACATACAAAGGTTCTGACTAATAAACGAATTAAAGAATTTATTCGAAACCTTATTTATTAACAGACTGTACAGCAGTAATTTGGTATCGCAAACAACTGCTGTTGTATAATACTGTCTTGCAGTTGTTAGCGCCCACTTCCAGACAACTCGTTTGTTATACAATTTAAAAAAATATTTTATCTATTATACATTTGGAAATTTTCGTGTTAATATTTGTAATGTATGTGGGAAGGTATAGATGTGTGAACGGGTGTGTATATGCATGTATGTGTATATATATGTGATGTGTATGTATAAGTGAACGAGTGAGTGTGTGGTTACAGGCTTATTATTATACTAATGTAGTCGGTTTAATAAATTCTCGGTGTCGTCATAAGGGAGTTCTATTAGCCAGTTGAATTATTTTAATATACATTCGCGATGAGTAAGAGAGTATATATTTGGTAACTTATTAACTCAGTGGTAAATTTTGGGACTAAGAAAGTAAGCATGTACAAGTTTACAAACTAAATCGTTTGTGTTGTGCTGCATGTAAATCATTAAGTGAAATATTACAATTCGAATATTGTAATCTTCCGTTTAATAATTGTGAAGTTAGTAAATATTATAAAGTCGGTGTTGATAATAATTGCATAGGGTAGTCTGGAGGAGGAAATGAAGACAAGAAGATTAAGGTGGTATGGGCGTATAATGAGGAGGAACGAAAGTCACGTGACAAAAAGAAAGTCAAACTACAAGATGGATGGGTATAATAGTAAAGGTAGACCAAAAAAGAAATGGATGGATTGTGTGAAGGATGATATGATGATTTGTGGTGTGACAGAAGATGTATATCAGAATAGAGAGTGTGGAAGGAAAAGGCATATTGTCCCGACCCCAAATAATTGTGAGAAGGTGAAAGAAAAGAGATATTTTCTCATTTTGAAATTTATACTTTGCAAATTTGTACAATCAAACTAGAACCTTCTACAGATTTATTATATAGGTCTATTATTATAGGTCCTAAATATTTTATAACTTACCTTGTAAAGTTAAACCTCTTTTTATTCTCTCTAATGAAAAGTGTGCTATGATGCTGGACGTGAAGTAGGACACTTGAATAAATATAACTTCGATCTTAAACTGGCTTTTATTTAAACTCCTCTAGCAATATCTTTCTATAGTACAACAATATCTCGTAAATTATTTCAAAAACTTGACTTTTTTACATTTTGATTTTCAGCCAGTCGAAGCGAGTTTCATATACAGCTCTTATTGGTTAGTCGAATCCTTACATCCTGGCTATCACAGTTATACAGGAAACGATAACAAAAGATAATTCAACGTTTGCCATAAATCAATTTATTTGAAGAAAGAAAGAATAATATTTATTTCTAATACCAACACACAATACAAAATAGTACTAACATAACAAAGTATAGATAAAATTATGCAATAATTGTATGCCGCAATTTGGAAGTCAGAAATTTGGAAATTGGAAATTTGGAATTTGCCGCAATTTGGAATTTTGGCTAAGTCGTAACAATATATTAAAACCCTGTTACATTCAACTGCAACTTTATTTACAAAAAATCAACTCAATCTATTCACTACTTTTCAAGTTTCTAGCCGTAAACATACAGAGGCTGAACTTTTATATATAAAGCTTATTTTTTATATGACAGGACGTTAAAATGTTAGTTTAGCCATATATAGTTAAGTATGCCGACCCCAAATAATTGGGATATGGTGAAAGAAAAGAGAGAGAGTTAAGCGTGCATGGGGCCAATTAAATTGAAGGGTAATTAATTTGATAGCTTTGTGGTTGAGCAGGCTAAGCCTTTGCCGGTCTACCTCACTGCAACGCCCTCTGCGTTCTGTTATATCGATCCTTCGGAGAGCGTTTTAAAAAAACCTTTTTCCGAATAAACACTTTTAATTAAAATAAATTTAAAATATAAACTTTTCTATAGATTTACAATTGAATTTAAATATGGAATAGAAATTGAGTTTTAGAAATAGAGGTCCGCTCAGTACGGAGGATGGAAATGAACTGCTTGTCGGTTGAAACCGTTGGTGAGATCTGCCGAACAAAACAGGATAGGAAAGATATAAAGATACATGATCCTTGGATCATGTTTCTTTATATTTTTGTTATTTCCTTTCAACGGACGGTTATAACAGTTCGAAGTTCCTCCGGGTTCGATTTCTGGCATAGTACATTTCGGAAACTAATTTCTTCGTTGTTTACTATAGTTTGGGTGTCTGGGACTGGCCCCAGTCCTTTGTGTATTACCCATAATACAAGCGTAACTTGCTTTAACGCCTGATTTCATTAGAGAAGTAGTTGTTTGTTTAACTAAACAGTTTATATTTACTTTCCTCATATTTGACATGAGAAGCAGAGTGTGAAACGGTGAAACGCCTATTTAGGCACTCGAACTATTAGCGCTCACGCTACGCTCGTGCATCAAACCATCACGTGCATAAACAGGTCACTTTCATCTCTGGAGTAACAATCTTGTATTAAAAAAAATGGTTACAAGAGTGCACAACCCGAAGGCGGGCAGACGTCGTTATCGGTTGTTTTGGGTTTGAAAATTTTTAGTATAAATGCACATCGCTTACCTTTATCAATATAATATAGTCTAAAATCATTTCCTGGCTCTTTGATAGAGTAGCGGCCAATAATTAAATCACCGAAAATTTGTTTCTTTTTAATAACTACTGGATTGATAAGTAAATTTACTCTTCAGCCGGTACGACATAAAAGGAACTAATTTGCAAAATTAATTAATGATTGAAAGTACGCTGTATGCTCGTGTAATTACAATCTATCTAAACATAAATATTATAAAGAGGAATAATATGTATTTTTGAATTTGTTTCATTTGTAACGAATAAACTCAAAAACTATTGGACCGATTACGAAAAATCATTCACCATTCGAAAGCTATATTATTCCAGATTTTATAATAATATCAGCTTATAAATGTCTCACTGCTGGACTCGGGCCTCCCATTATAGGGGAACGGACAGTATATCCGCCACGCTTGTCCAAGGCGGCTTGGCAAGTTTGACACATCGGTTATCTCGATGTGCAGGTTGCATCACGATGTTTTCAGTTCCAGTATAGCAGATGAAATTATGGTAAATGAAATTCTGGCAAGTGGGTGTAGCTACTACACCCACTACTAGCTAGTGTGCTACGACTTATCCCAGAGGAACATACGCTATATTTATTACTAGAAAATATTAGGGATTCCTACTAAAACTTTAATAATGTAGTGAGTCTTCGTCGACGTATTTATGACAGTAGAAATGTGCGTGTAGAACTATCTTAATACAAACATTTATTAACATACATACATATATATTGTCACGCCAGTTTCCCATTGGGGTAGGGGTAGGCAGAAACGATGGGTTTCCACCTGCTATGATCATGACAAACACCTTTCGCTTTATCAATTTTCACTAATCTCTTCATACACAAACGCTTATTTAAAGTACTTTTCACATTACCTTTCTTTAAAATATCTTCAATTTGATCATGGTGAGTATCTCGTGGTCGACGTATTTATGACATTAGAAATGTGTGTAAGTGTGTAGACCGTAGAACTATCTTAATACAAACATCTATTTATTTGCAAGTTTTATTACTACGATTTAATTTTTATATTAATAAATATTACTTAAAGCTAGCTGTGACTACAGCAGTAGTAATGAATATATAATATATAAGTAGTTAATGAATGTAATTTTAGTATTTAAATAATGTAGAATTACTTAGCTAAGTAATTCTACATTATTTAAATGCTAAAATTACATTAATTAATTATATGCATATGCCTATATAGTTGTTTACTGCCTGTCTCTATTTATTATTGTTAGCCAAGGAGATGCGAGACTCCCAACGGCCGGTCCTACACTCTAATACTTGCTCACTACACACTGCAAAACAATGCAAATGGAATGACACAAAACAACTTAAAGGAACTAGTAAATTCATTTATTTGGGTACATTAATTTTTATACAATGTTACTTATATACTTTTATAGTAAAATGCGGCACCATCGCAACATTCAGTGTCACTGTGGTTCCGTTGCAAGACCCAGACACACGCCTGACCACTCCAGGAACTGCTGAACTGACTGTGATGCACCGCATGTCATCTAATGTTAGGCCAATCTGGAAGAAACGTAAAGAAGTTAGAGATATATACACATTTAGACACTGTGGCGAATTACAACCAAAATGTTAGGGATAAAATCAGGTCCACTCAGCTGTAGATCCAGGGCCGTGGGCGCTAGCAGCTAGAGATGAGGTTTAGCTCTACCTGTGGACCATGAAAAGGGGATCGGACTGTAAAATCAACTGATGTCAGTTACATCATAAAAAATAGGCATGTGCTTTATGGTCTTTTAAAGTCTTAGTTAATAATTATATATCACTGGCCCACAAAATACTATAGACCACTTTTTTGTGGGCTTGAGAGGACCAAAAATTATGTTTGGTCCTCTCCACAAAATGCACCCAAGGATATGCCCCTGTCAGTGTAGAACTGACCGGGACTTGTCCTTGAGTGTATTATTATATGGTATAGACAGGGATAATCGCCGGTCAGTGTCATGCCACATTTACATCAAATTTGTCAAGGGGCCTTTACGTGTTGGCCTTCCCATAGCCGTGGGGCTTGCGTGGGCAAGCCCTCGCAAAAGTCCGGACCATTTTTATGACCCGTGGTCTGTAGAGACTTTATTTCAGAATAACATGTCATTGCCTTATACACACCTATAAATCATTTACATTAAAAAATAAGTCATTAAAACTAGAGTACTAGAGTATTTCACCCGCTTCACTATTTAAAGATAATACTCCGAATCAAAAGAATATATATACAAAAATCGTGTTTATAGATTGAATCAGCCGCCGAGCCACGAGGCAGGTACAAAACAAACAAACTCACTTTACATTTAATTGGGTGTGGAGATGCACCTATTTATATAGCAGTGGCGAGTCCCTTCTTTCTGTAAAAACTGAGGATGCTGTTGGTGCTGCCACGTGGCCGCAAAGCCATCGACTCGCTTCTGCGAACATCCCTGACGCGCTGCACCGCCACAGCAGCCCCAACTTCACTCTCAGCCCACTATTGTGCTGGACGCGTAGGTCGCTGTTTGTCTTTTGCGCATAACTGACCCACAGGCTGCACGTGTAGAAGAACTGAGAGTATGCTTGAAAGAGCGTCTTCTTAACTTCTCGCACACAATGTGTGAGCCTGCGAGCCAGCATGTTATATCGGATAGTCAGCGACCTACGCTCCCAATCTATAACACAAATTTGCACATTTTTTACAAATTTTTAATAGCTTCTCTAGTACGTACTGTGGTAGAACCTATAACTCAATGACAGTTAATACAAATTCAAATTCAAATTCAAAGTTTTATATTCAAAATAAGTTCTAACTGGAGAACACTTTTTGAAGGTCATATAAATATATAAGTTAAAATTTAACTTTTCTTCCTATTCTATGTATACCGCTTCACAACGTGTTATTGCTGTTAAGGAGAAGAAGCGGCAAGAAACTCCCCAGCAACACGTCTAGCTAAATAATGTTTTTCTTTAAGTTTCTTATTCTATTTATATCTCAAGTTGTTTTTTTTTAAATAAGTTTTATACAGAAGTATGTTACAGAATTACTTTTTGAAGAATTAATGGAGTTGTAGCAAACAGTGCATACTCAATAAGACCAAGACACAATAAGAGGAAAGAAAAATATTATAAAAGTTATAATAATGATATGACGTACTAAAATGTTATGCTGCAATATATCTCCATAAATCCCTTACAAGCTTGGCAAGATAACATTATACAAAATATAGTATAAGATTTTAGAGCGAGCTGCTATGTAAATGAATTTTTGTCATTTAAGTATTCTTCAATAGTGTAGTATCCCTTTTTTAGCAAGATACTTTTTAATTTAGTTTTGAATTTAGTGAAAGGCAGATCTAACATTTCACTCGGAATCTTATTGAAGAAGCAGAAAGAAAGAAGTTGTATACCAACCCCCAAGAAAGAGGACAGTACTTTTTGTAATCTAAAAGATGGCAATATCAGTCTATTACAATGCCTGGTGTTGAAATTGTGAATATCCTTATACTGCTTGTAGGCACTCAAATTATTACGAATATAAATTATATTATTAAAGATATATTGGCAGGCGACCGTCATAATATTGATTTCCTTAAAGCATTCTCTAAGAGACTCCCGAGGGCCGAGGTTGTAAATTGATCTTACGGCTCTTTTTTGTAAAACAAATATGGTCTCTAAGTCAACAGCGTTGCCCCAAAGTAAAATACCATAGGACATGCATGACACTATGAAAATAACTAAAATAAACTAGTTTAGCAGTCTCCTCGTCAGTGAACTGCCTAACTCTTCTGACCGCAAATGCAGCAGAACTAAGTTTTCCTGAGAGGCTAGATACATGAGCGCCCCAGTGGAGCTTCTGATCTAGGTTAATGCCTAAGAATACAGTTGAATCTACTAGATTAAGTCTAGTGTCGTTAAGAGAGATATTAATATCGTATTCTTTTACATTGGGCATAACAAACTTAACACATTTAGTTTTGCTCGGATTGAGTAATAAGTTATTTACAGTAAACCACTTATATATTTGGGATAAGGCGTTGTTTACGTCGTCAAAGTTCAGTTTATTTCTATCAACTTTAAATATAAGTGATGTGTCATCAGCAAACAACACTACCTCACACATATCATTAATAAAATATGGCAAATCATTAATATATGTCAAAAATAAGAAGGGACCTAGAATAGAGCCCTGGGGCACACCCATAGATATGCCAGTCTCACAAGATTTGACATTGTTAATTTCAACGCTTACATACTTGTACATCAACAGAGTCATCGTTCATCATGCCGGAATCGACTTCATTGTCTTCGCTGTACACCAGCTTCGATTCATTGATGTTACTACATTCACCACATTTCCAGATTCCTTCTGCTAAGACCGGCTGTTCACCTGTACACACAAAGTTTTTTGTTCAATTTGCCACAGTAGCAAGTAAAAGAGTCACCACAGAGTATGTTATTCCAAAAACCTCCTAGGTGTCTTCAAGGCCCATGTGAATAGGTTCCTTCTTCTTGTCTAAGATGAAGCACGCTTACCTTCCAGGTAAGCGTGCTTCATCTTAGACAATACCTCCGCACAAAATCAGGTGAGATCATGGGCAAACGTGCACCTGTATTATTATAAAAAATAAACAGTTAGACCACAGAGTTGTATCACATTTTTTATTGCTACAGCAGACAAAATTTAGCGATCATGAATGAAATTGATCATTTGAAACTTTAAAGTTTTCATCTGAAAAATTTTGAAAATGTCGTTTAAAACGAGTAGCTTTTTAACCGTTGATATAATAAAAATACCTTCATCATTCTCTTCATTTTGTGTCACAGAAAAATCAACATTATCACCATTCAATAACATATCAATCACAGAATCCACATAATCATCGTTACTATCCATTTGCGCGAATATAACAGGAGAGTAACAAACAATTAATAAACATTTTAGAATCATCGTTAAAATATTTTTTGTAATATGTAATAATAATTATTAATTTGGAATATATATTTTTTTTAATTAAGTTTATATTAGCAATTATTTGCGCGTCAGTCTACGATGTCAGTTTGGAACTGAAGCTGCGTTTCTTATCAAAATCATTGACCTCAGTTCTGTTGATAATGGTTGTTTATTTTATTAAGTTCAAGTATTGTTTTGAAAAATATTATACAATATATTTATACTCGTAATTAATTACATTTACGAGCACTTCTGTACATTTTATATATAATATGAAAACTCATACTGAGATAAACTCTTCCATTTATTGCCTTTATTTAAACGTCTTACTTTGTTACAATTTTTAGATTGTTGCAATTTCACTAAATCATTGCATACTCTCAGCATTTTGAATACACATTTCTGTCTAATTTCATCCATGTAGACGCAGTACTTTTCCTCTGTAAAATATAAGTATAAACCTATACATCTGTATACTTTTTACAGATAAACAGACGGATAGAATAATGGATGGACACTCTAACAGACTGACAGACTGACAGACCGACCGACTGACCAACTGATTGACAGGCAGACGAACTCACGGACTGACGGACTGGCGGCATCTAACGCAAAGATTGGCGGACTGACGGATCGACGGTCTGAAGTACATAGGGCCAGATGAATTGACGGACTGACGTTACTTACGTTATGACGTACTGACAGACTGACGTACTGGCAGACTAACGGACCGATCGAAAGGCGGACTAACGGACAGACTGACAAGACAGACGGATGCTTCATGGTCTGATGAAATATATTTTCAATTAGCCACAAGTTTGACCGATTGTTTAAGGTTAGTCAAAGAATAAATATGCGATTTGCTCTCCACTAGTGCCTATTTGCTTGTTAATCAATTATTTCAAAACTTGGCTATTTATAAAGACTTAATTGTAGTTAAATGCAAACATATCGTTTGAAATAAAAATGCAACAGAAGAAATAAATTACTTCTCATAATTTTATCGACTTGAATTTTCTGCAAAGACGCTCAGTGGTGTCATTCCCTTATTACAATATTTAAGTAAGGTAAGCCGTCCTTTTATGCAGGATTAGCCTACTTAGCAAGCCTCCCAGGTAAACTTTAGGAGATACCCAATTTATACCCTCTTACTTATTTATGCTTAAGTACATTGCTAATCGTCTCAATGCTCGAGAGATAGATATATAACGTAACCATAGAATGTACGTTACAGTTTGTGAGAAAATTTATTGCTGGTAATTATTTATAGGTGATGGCTGCGGAAGAGATAGATAGATAATTCTTTATTGTACACCAAAATTATAAACAAAAAGAAAGAAGATAGTAAGTACAACGGGTGGCCTTATTGCTAAGAAGCGATCTCTTCCAGGCAACACTTGGCAGGAATTGACAGATTTTTAATACTGACAGTATTAAAAATAGCAGTAGGAATTATTATATACAATATAAAAGTAATGCTTCTGAACCTGATTTTTAATGCACGGTAAGGATATGGCTTGTCTCATAGAAATAGGTAACTTATTCCAGAGACGCATAACCTGGACGGTGAAAGAGTTATTATAAAAACAGGACGCATGCTTTGGTGTATTTATTCTGAATTTAGTGGAGGGGCGCAAATTATAGGAGCTAGATAAATAGAGAAATAGACAAACCGATAATCTATCTATCTATAATATTTTACAATTCTAAACATGCCGTATCTGTACATTGAAGCTATTAAAAAAAGCAACTGGAATACACAATATAAACGACGGAGAACACGATGCAATTTTTTTTAGATTTCTTCTCTGTTTGTTCGGGATTCACGTAAAAACTACTGGGCCGATTTCGATGTGGTTTTTGCTGATCGACAGCAAGTTCTTAGATTTAATATCTACGTCACTTTTTATCCTGGAAATCCCGCGGGAATTTTTCTGGGAAGGATTTCAAGTGGCCAAATTTAAAAATTCTAATTACAATGATCGCTCGATTTTCATTGATCGATAGTGTTACAAGATGTCCACCACAGTATTCATGAGAACCATAGTGTATATTAATATGACACAGACAATCGTCATAGATAATATTTTAGTCTATTTATCAGATGATTCGATTTATAATTAAATTACCATTTTCTACCGGTTAGTTAATTTTATAAGCCCACTAAATTATCATCTAGATAATTTAGTGCATCAGTAACTAATTATTATAATTATTTTTATGATCCTGGCAACACTATGATTTGAACAGGGTTTCCCCTTTATTGTTCAGCCTTTGATGTGAATATTCACACAGCACAGTAAGCAATGAACACCGTCTACACGCCACTACGCCTTTTATACGAAAATGCTACCCTACAAAACAATAACATTGCATCATTGCTAAAAATAGCAATTACATCATAGTGTTGCCAGGATCATTAAAACAATTATAATAATTAGTTACTGATGTACTAAATTATCTAGATGATAATTTAGTGGGCTTATAAAATTAACTAACCGGTAGAAAATGGTAATTTAATTATAAATCGAATCATCTGATAAATAGACTAAAAATATTATCTATCACGATTGTCTATGTCATATTATTATACACTATGGTTCTCATGACTACTATGGTGGACATCTTGTGACACGTTTTTGCAGGCATATTTGCCATCCTACCGTGTCTACCGTCTCGATTTGGTACTGTTATAAATACTTAATGCACACCATAT
The DNA here is from genome assembly GCA_039645545.1 of Dendrolimus houi. Classification (NCBI taxonomy): domain Eukaryota; kingdom Metazoa; phylum Arthropoda; class Insecta; order Lepidoptera; family Lasiocampidae; genus Dendrolimus; species Dendrolimus houi. The sequence continues at coordinate 20,359,705 of CM077128.1, read as the reverse complement.
CAGTGAAAGAAAAATGATTTCAATGGCCGAACAACATGTCGTAAGAGGCAATAACACAATCCATAGGCAGGTGAAAGGGCATTTGCCCGTCTGGAGAGCTACCAACCCAGGTCTAGAGTATGCCGCCATGACAAACCTTAAGTAGTCTTTACTCATCGGTAGCCAGGTCCCATTCAATTGTCCAGCACATTAGCTGCACCGTTGGTGTTGCAAATGACTATGAGAGCCAGTAACCATTTTCTATCATAGAGTTGTCCAGCAAATAAAAGAGGGATTAATTGCAGAACACAATATAATTAATATTAATTAAATAAGATTGGTTTCTTCTTTGTATTGTTGTTTAAAAGAATTAATAAGAATGCATTCTTTGAGGAAAATTAAAAAAAGTATTTTGTCTTTCATGTGAAATCTCTATCCGGGACGGAACGGAGAAGGAATACAATTTTCTACGGCCGGGTGGCCTATCGTATGAGGCGATAAGACAACCCACAGCCAGGTGGAAGGGTATTTGCCAGTGTGGATGGCTACCCTGGTCTAGAGTACGCCGCTATAACTACCTTGAATTGTTTTCCGACATTAGTGGCCAGGTTCCCAGTAACCCTTTAGAGAGCGGCATCACATTGGTAGCACCTTTGGTGTAACAAAATTAAATGTCCACAATGGTAACCGCTTACCATCAGGTGAGACATCTGCCTGTCTGCTAAACGCATGAAATAAAAAAAACAGGAAAATTTATAACACTCTTTTCATATGTCGTAAGGCAGAAATATTTGCCAACTAACAAAAATGCTTAATTATATAATGTCCTTCCTTTGAGGATATATGTGCGGATACTTACAATTCGAAGTTAATATTTCGCACCTTTCATCCTTATGACATATTATTTTCTATTACATTTCATTTATAACCCACGTAATACGGTCACAAAAATGTTATTACCTGCCAACTTAGACGAAGGTCTGACGTGTGTATACACACAAGCCTGAATTGACTAATAATGAAGATCTTAAACTGAAAACTGGCATTTAGCCCTTTATTAGTGGCTAAAGCAATTTTTACAAGAGTTAACCTGAGTGAGTTCTATAGGTAACAATAACAATAAATCAATTGTATATATATATTGATTTAAAGATAGCACGTTCTTTGGAAAAATAAAATCGGAAGGCGGTTTAATTATCAAATAAAAAAATTATTCGTCGGACTTATCACGTTATTGAAGCAAAGAGGCGTATGTCAGCACCCCTATTACCACGGCTGTAGAATCTATTACCTGCCTTCCATGAACTATCTAATGTTATTAAGCTAAACTTAATTCCGTTTCGACATAAATCGGTTGTATTAGCAAGCTGCCTGGTGAGATATCTGCATGCGCCGTTGTCATTTCCGGTGCTCAGGTTTCCGGTATATAACATTCCCTCCGGTTGGTATCATCTGACGTCATCCAATCGTGACAACTTACTATTATTATCAAATTATTAATTGATTTAATACAGTAGCATATTCTTAATAATAATATTACAACAAAATATTGAAGAGTGTGCTATGATATTATAGTTGTAATGCAAGGCTCTTGAATAAATATAACTTCGATCTTAAACTGACTTTTTATTTTCATTCTAGTAAGTATCTTTTTTCGTACAAAATGGTCTCCTCTTAACTGAATTCAAAACCCGTGTCTTTTTTACATTTTTGAATTCCCACCAATGAAAGCGAGTTTTATACACATCTCTCATTGGTTAGTCGTATCCTTACGTCCTGGCTAACATAGGCATATAGGCATTGATTAACAATAACAAAAGTAGATCATTAAGTAATTGATAAATTAAATTTAATTAAATAAATAAGAAAATTGAAATAGATAATTACATATAATTTATTTTATGATTAGAAATTATGATTGTACACGAATAGTAAATATAACGTAGATCAAAAGAATGATGTTGCATGTTTTTCATAAGGTAGCACGTCAAAAGTCAAATGCCAAAAGATTGACCTTGTACTTGACCTACTTTTGTTTATGAGAATTAGATTAAAATACAAGTTTTATTTATTGCGAAAGTTTCTAATAGAAGTGAAATGAAATCTAAGAAATGTATAAGCAAATAATTGAGTTCGAAACCCGAGCGTTTGGTAACCAGGATCATGGTATATTTTAAGCAAATATAATATAAAACCATCTACAACTAAACATGGTAAGTGCATCCACTACAATATTATACATAAATATGTGTTTAGTTGTTGCTGTAATAATGTGGTATCTTGAAAATTAAAATTTTATCAAAGACTTTTTTACCTTTCAGAAAAGAATTGTATTGAAACGAATACCTTTTTTACTGTCAATCTATGTATTCTATCTAAAACAAGAAGTTTTTTAGAAAAATAAAACCAGAAAAGGCCGATTTTAATTATTAAATTAAAATATGATTTTGTCGGACTTATCGCGTTATTGAAGCAAAGAGGTTATATACCAATTAGAGTGTATCATCTAAGGCATTAAATAAGAATATTATGAGTTCCTCCCCATTTACACAGTAATTTCATAGAGTTTATAAAATAATTCATAACTACTTTAAACTATTGTTACATGCCGTCAAAGATAAGCCGCACAGCCTATTGTAAGCGCAGCTTATTGTCCTCCCGGATTAGGGAGTCCTTTGTGTTTTGAATTTGTAACATGATATTGTTTTTCTACTTGTTTTATAACCATCATTAGCGTCGAACTAATCTCCATTGTTATTGTTTTCGACTTTGCGGACGTTCGCAGGTGTGCAAATTAATATTTCTTAGAAACTCAGTGTGCGCCTCCAGTTTCTTTGTACTGTGTAGTTAGTATAAGACGATGCCCGAATGGAGGGGTGGGGGCAGTCAAGCGACGACTACGAAACGAGTAAGACGTTGTCTAGTACTCTCGATTAGCGATATAGACGACGGACTTTGCGTGTTCGAATTGTATTGAATCGTGCAGTGTGAACTGGTTGCATCCAGTTTTATTTGTATTTCTTTTATACGTGTTTGTATAGTTCTAATAAATTCTATAGTAGTTCCAACGACATTTTTAATTCGAGTCCTGTAACTCGTAACACTATTGTATTATTGTAAAATGTTATTTTAACATAATATAATTTTAATATTGTAAAATATTGTGACTGTTCTATTAATTATTTTAACGTCAAATACAATACTCGTTTAAAAAATATGTCATCCAATGCCCCTGTTACATCTGGGATGATGTTAATATTAGTGACTGTGTCCATATGCGATTTACTTATAGCGTTAAAAATAACGCCGTTAAGAAGTAGCCACATTAGTGTATATACATGAGTTACCTGTGAATGTTTAACGTCATTAATAATGACGTATATCAAATAATGCATTAAGCACTTGGCTACATCTACGTGATACAGTAACTAACACTAACATTATCCCTGGTGTAGTAGGGACATAAAGTACTTAGTATTATGTAGGTTGCCTGGAAGAGATTGCTTTAAGCAATAAGCCAGTATTTTGTACTACATTATTTATGCATCTATACAAACTAGTGTTCGGCCGTGGTTGAAATTCGACCATAATAATTTGTTGTCAAAGACTATACTTTTATAATCACAGATTTCGCTAAAGCTACACTGTTAATTTGACTTGAAGAATAAACAAAAGAGTATATATGCGTGTGTGTGTCGAATACATGGTAGTGTGTGTAATGTTTTTTTATTGATTTAATGTTTATTTTATGCGTAAATTTAAAAAAAAAAATGCATTTGTCGCTTCTTCTCTATATAAACTATAAGTGGGCGAAATTTCATACTCCTCCGTCCACGCAATTTTCGTAAAAAGGGGTACAAAGTTTTTGCTTGACGTATTAATATATAGATAAATAATATTGACGTCTGTTTGTAATGTCAAAATAACAGCTTTCTATTAGTGTGACATCACATAATTTGCAATATTACATCAAGATATTATTAAATTAAAACAGCAGTTCCGTAATTAGTTTTATTTAACAATTTTTTAACAATTACATTTTCAAATTTGACGTGACGACAATTAGAACCCCTCCCATTCCTTGTCACATAATGTCACACTTCGTTGTCGAAATTGGTCCAACCGTTGAGGCGGACTTCGGTGACATAGACACGAACAGAAGAATTCTATATAAAAAGATGAAATATAAACCGATTCTGTCTGGCTTGACGTGAACGTAACATAATGTAATAATTACTAGCAGAGGTTGGTTGTATCAATAAAACCCCTGTATTAGAAGATTGATTAAATTTTCAAATCGTTCTTATTTAGTTCTAGAAAATATTTTAAAAAATAAAGCGCCATCTAGAATTTTTGTAGTTTTTTATTGTTAAAATATTCTCAATCCACTATAATATTAATTTTACAATAATTGTTTCCTGATTACTTCTATGTTTCTTCTTCATTCTTCATTTCGATAAAGCAGTTCGTTTCAATAGACACGTTTCTATGCCTTTGCAATAAGTGAAAATGTACTCCTTCCAGTCGATATCCTTAGGGTCGCAGGGGAAGGTGGCTTGGTCTTCGGAAGAAAGTGACTCGTAGAGCTGACGAGATTGGTCGCATTTCATCTCCCAAGTGTTCATTGTGAAGTAACTTAACGCTTCCCGAGCCATAAGTGCACGCTTTTGCAATTTAACATACCTGTTTAGATAAAAATAAAATACATCAAAGATCTTTTGATAAATTGTGGAATTTTAAATATAAACTATTTTTAAATTCTAGCACATACTCATAAACTAAATTACTATAAAATTTTATGAAAATTCGTTTAGTAGTTTTTGCATGCATTATTAATCCACCCTCCAAAACATCTTCGCTTTTAAGTATTAATAATGTTACAATTTGGACCACCTGCATATTTATAAACAAAGAATATTTATTACCCGCCAGCGTTTGAGCTAATAACATTGTAGTTCTTTTATGATTGTGTCTTTTGTTTACTTATTTATTGGTTATTGTGGAGAGCAGCCTATTGTACTCGTTTATGGCCGTTTTCAGGCATAATTAGGCAGGTGTGCAGATTACGATTTCTGGGAAATTGCATCGACGCTTGGCGGGCAGACGTATTGGCATTTGTGCCATATAAAGTAATGGCCGGATTGAGGAAGGGCAGTCAAGCGATAACCACTAGCGAAACAAGAGGTGTGTACATTCGATAATCTATATAGTGACGGACTTTGCGCGTGTTATTGAATCGCGCATTGAGTTTGTACTGGTTGTGTTCAGTTATATTTGTACCTGTGTTATACGTGTTTGCGTAGTTCTAATAAATCCTATAGTAATTCCAACGGCATTTTAATTCGAGTCCTGTAACTCATAACAATAAGATATTGTATTAATTAATTTTTCATTTCTCATATTCTGAAAGTACGCTTGGAGTTGCCTAATCACAGTCATGAAAACAGCACTTTGCGTCCTTGGGAACCGATTCTCCCTGGTGTCAAAAAATTTAGAAAACTATGCGAACCATAGATAATACATGCGGTTTATGTCCCAACTTTTTTTACAGCCACTTTTAAATCGCGGCATAATTTGTAATAAAAAAATATCAACAATTTTGTAACATCATTTCATACTTATAAATTACTTTCCCTCAATTATTATTATTTTTACATAAAGGGCTAAATATGTACCACCACCAGTTACTAAAAAGGCTGGTAGAATTCCACAGAAAAAAAAAATGACTTGATCTTTCATATGTCACATACGCGGATGACTTTTCATCAGATTTAGATATGGATTTAACACTTGAATTCATTAGAGAAGTAGTTGTTTGTTTAACTAATCAATTTTTATTTACTTTCGTCATATCCAAAATGAAAATCAGGGTGTTAACCTCGGGTGAAAGGCCTATTTAGGCACTCGAATTATTAGCGACCTCGCTACGCTCGAGCACCAAACCATCTCGTGCCTAAATAGGCCACTTTCACCTCTCGTGTAAAAATCTACTATTACATTGCTATTATTGCAAAGTATTATCATATTTTCTAATTGACATATTATTAACATATTTTTGTTTTTAGTGTTTTAGTTTCTGTGCATAATTTGACATGTTTTAAATTTAATTTAAATTTTTCTCTAAATTAGAATTAAGGAGAAAATATTGCACATCTCTATTGACAGGATAGAAATGTAGTAAACAATTTATTGAAACATGTTCATATATATTTAATCTATATTTGCAATGAAATTGATTTGAAATAAGTCTAAAGGAGCTGGTTCGAATTAAGCTTGCAAGATTTGACATAAACAAACCAACTAATTAACAAACAAACTAAAACAAACATTGTAATGAAATATTTGAATCAAAGCTTGTAAAAAACGCAAGAAACAGCTGACCACGTACGAGTAGAATTCAGATATGTGGTTAATTGTATAAAACACAACATGGCATGTTTATACAATTGTGAGAATAAATATTTATTTACAAAATGTTAAGCCCTAATAAATCAACAATTAATAGTTGGCTCTGAGACTCACCGGTCTTAGGCGCTATCACGGCATTTCGATAAAACATAAATAAGTATTATTCTAATGCAAGTGATGTTTAAACTTTAATGTTGAGAATGTTTTTATCATAAATTTACATACAGTTAATTGTATGTAATCTATGCTTTCGGAGTACAACCGATATTTAAATTGTTTTACTTACTTGGTTCGTTTTCCCAAAATTTTGAGCCAGAGATCGGCTAAATGTGATGGATTCGTTTGTAAGACGAATGTAACGAGGTCCAAAACAAATTTATATTTCGTTAAGTAAACTGTTACACACTGCGGCGAAATTGTGCCTGAAATTAAAAAATAAAGTTCTTTCTTCAACTTAGCTTCGAACGAACGTAGCGAACTTTTGTTCTTGGTCTAGTGTCAGAAGTTCGTAAATGTGTAAAATAAATTTTTCGTTAATAATTTTAGTGATGTAAAACATATATGCGATTTTTGCAAGTAGTGAAACTAAAATTTTGCTCTCTTTAAAAAAAAAAACGGGTTACATTTTCTTACTCTTGTAATGTAGCCCCCAAACTTGTCCTTTCTATATAGTTACCTATCATACTAAGTACCTACGGGCGCGATGCGATGGCCGGGAGAAGGCAAAGGGACGTGGAAGAAGAAGCAAGAAAGGGCTTACCTCGCCACCAGTCCGCCGCCACACTGCACTCGTCCCCCGGGGGTTCACACACTCACTAGGATTATGGTTTAATGTACATTAAATTCAGTTACAACAGTCTCTTTTCTATCTAATGTGTTCCAACAATTTATATGTATTAGCATACGAGTATTGCGCATTCTTCATTTAAAAGTTTATTCTTTTCTTGATGGCGAGTATGGGGAGGAAGAATTTATAAGGAGGTGTTGTTCCTCGGCGCAACCAGTACCTATTCATTTGCCTTATTACTGGTTAAAACTTACATAAACTCCATAAAACTAATATTATTAAAAAAAACAAAGATGTAAAAGAAAACATTACCAAAACCATTTTCGTACGTGTATTGTTGCCCTAGTTGAACAAACTTCTTGATAGGCAATGGGTTTATAGCGCTTGTGCAACTATGGTACACTGTCAGGCCACTGGAAAAAGAAATAAATAAGCATAAGTAGAATCGATCCACGAGTCCACGACAAATTGTATAAACATTTCCGTATTGGTTATCATCGTCTACCGTTTTAGTTATTTGATGAAGTAACTCTAAAAGGTCTAAAAACCGAAAATATATATTTTTTACAACTGGAGTACAGAAGAGCTGACGGCCTACCCGATGGACAGTGGTTGCCGTCACCCATGGACGTTTACGATATCAGAGATGTCAGTAACGCGGTGCCAGTCTCGTAGGAATTTTGTGCCCAAGCTTTTTACTCCATACCACAACACTGTGGGACAACCTCAGCTAGCTCAATCTATATCCCCACAGTGCGCAAAGAGAAACATTCTTGACAGTCGTTACGTACATGAACGAAGAAACTCATGGAATGAACGCCCAGCCGACAGCGAGCGGTGCGGTGGTAGAACGAAGACGAAGGCACCGTTCTGAAAAGTTTCTCAGAACACTCCTCGTTATACAGTTGCTAGAATACGCAGATGGATATGAAGTCTCTTCAAAGGCCAAGCTAGCTAGATTGTTTGTGAATATGGAATCATCGACAACGCTAACGGCTTGACGATGAATAAAGTCCAGGAGATTAAGCTGATAGGCTCCAGCTCATAAGTGTAAGCAGTACTCTTAATGGACCCTCAGTTAGGATTTATAAAGTACAAGGTGTTGCCGCCCGTTTGATAGGTCGCTCGACCGCAGGAAAATGAATTGTTTCTCCGTTCCAGCACGGATAATATGATGATGATGATGAGGATATGGCGACGGCTACCGTGTTTCATCAGGTCCATCAGCCTCTCTGCTGTACTCATCAATAAAACAATAAATAAACGTTCTAAATAATCAGATAAATTTGTGCAAAAAATAGATACACACTTTTTACATCTTGAAATAGCGATCAAAGTCAGATTGCTAACATAGTCTACAGGTATTATATCCAATACAACTCTGTTCTTCGTACGAAGTACTCTGTTGACACCGAAATTGAGTGAAACAATAATACCAGTTGCACCGGACCAGTTGTCGATCCACCCTGGAGTAGGTTCTCGGAAGGATGATGTAACTGAAATAATAGGAAATGGTTTAAAAAATCGGATAAGTGTATAATGCCCTCGTAAACTCAAAAACAGTATTCCAAAAAATGAGAATTTATATTTTTCATGTACACCTGCGAACGGCTAACAAAGTCGAAAACAATAACAACAAGGATTAGTTCGACGCTAATGATGGTTATAAAACAAGTAGAAAAACAATAGTATGTTTTTCTTAATTACAAATTCAAAACACAAAAGAATTCCTAATCCGGGAAGACAATAAACTGCGCTTACAATAGGCAGCTGTGCGCTTATCTTTGACGGCATGTAACACTATCATACCTTGTTTTTCTTACGAGATAAAGGAGACGGGGACTTTTGGGCCAATGAAATGATGAGGAAAGAGTTGAGATATGGCTTAAAAAAGTATTATATTTTTCTATTGTAAAAACGAAAACATCAGTCCTAAATTCTACATAGAAGATGAGAAATCTTAAAAATAACTCACACAAATAATATTACAATTTTCAACAGTTAATAATATGAAAACCCTTACACTATACGATTAATTCATTCGGAAGAACTAAATACCCACTACATTATTATAAAAAATGTCAACATAATACTATAAAATTATATCTTAAATTTTATATTTAATTTTTTTTATAATTTGGGCTTAAATAAATAAAAATTAAACTAAATAATTAAAGTGAAAAATTTGGGCTCAAGATTGTATGAAAGCGTATCCGTTTCCTTTTTGAAGAAAGTAGTTTGAACGAATATGAGTGGCTACTCAGCCGGAGCAAACCCTGACTCTTTGTCCACTCGATGCCGTCTCTCAAATCCTAGCGAAACGAGCAGAAAAAATTGAACACTTACCGTCACTGGAACCGCGTAAGGAGAGATGCAGGATTCTGGCCGGATTAGATCGTCCTTGCGTTACACTAACACTAAACTGGTTAGCGGGAGACGGTTGGCACTTCGAGAAACGGTTCGAGGCACAATTCAACAGTTTTCGAACTTTTTACTTATTGATAATTGACGAACGTGGCGTCGTTGTGATAGTTAGGCGGCCATTGATTGTTTTTGCAGTTGGTGAAACACATGCGTGTGCGCAGCGCCCTCTGCTGGTAGCCGGCCGAATGAAGGTGTGAAAGAGGAAATGTTGCCAGGAAAGGATGCTTTCCAGGACTGTGACGGCATGTCGTAACATAGTTAAATATTATTTTCGTGTTTTTACAACTTAATTTTATAGTAATGAGAATCTATTTTGAAACCACAGATGGCCAATGCAATTTTATTTATTGAAATTAATAATTTAGAAATGTAAGTAAAACCGTCATACTTATCGATGGTCTGATGATGATTGTTGGTAAGTTTCCACGATTTCTTTCCACCAGAGTTTCAGCCAACGCCTTAGTAAACGTGTACGTGTTGGGTTGATCCTCTGTAAGGAAGCAGAGAAATATAGGATAATGGTGTTAACCGCGACTCCTTTGGTAATAATTTTTTACTTTGAAAAAGCAAACACGGCGTAGAAATACGCACTAATTTTTTACCAAAAGCTTTATAATCCCTTAACATAAATTTCCGTATATGCTAATTTGAGAAATTATCGGTTGCCCATGCAAAACATCGACCTCTATTTCACCACATTTAAGATTACCTATATTACTCTCGGGGTATCAATTATATCCACTTGCCAGACATTACGATCAGTTATTGTGATAAGTTAACGAACAGCAGGGTCATGTACTTTCGGATTTAAATCGGCAGTCAAACAAAACATTGCATATCCTCAAGTCCCCAAGCTAAGCAAAATAAATCCCTGTACATATTCAAAGGAACTTTTTAATTTCCTCTATCAATCTCATTCCTGTAATTTGCGCTTAAATGAAAATCTTCTGCTAATGATACCTAAACACACTTCGTCCTTCGTAGGAAATTCTTTTGCCGTACAGGCTGATCGCCTGTGGTACTCCCTCCACTTGAAAATCCGACAAGCTACATCCATTTCTACACTCAAACACTTGATCACTGACCCATACTTGTCCATTAAATAAAATTTATTGCAGTAAATAGAATTATATTATTGTTCGCATGTAGGTATGTGTAATTTATATTATTATAATCTATTTAATTATGTATATCTATCTTTAGCAGTTTATTATTATTTTTCCTTTAATTATATTTAATTACGTTTGAATTAGTTTTAATTTAGTTAAACCCATTGTTCTAATGTAAATGTATTAATGAATATTAAATGTCTAGGTTTAAGTTATGGTGAACAATAAAGAGTTTTCATTCACTTATTCATTCAAATCTGGTTGTTGCAAAGTATGAACTTACTTATGAATTTCATCATATCTTCATCACTTCCACCGGTAATGTAATGCTCTTCAGCATAATTTTTGGCCTCAGACAATTCTACCGTGTTAAGGTACATCTTTTCCTCTAATATTTTTTGGTCTGTATGACTGTAAGCCGTCGATATGTAGACAAATACCTATGTTAAACATTACGAAAAGTTATGATTTAGTATGCACACACTTAACTTGGATTTCCCGCGACTTCATCCACGCTCGACTTGAAATTCCCGCGGAATTCCCATGACATAAAGTACCGCAGCTATCGTTTTAATGTAAACTGTCGGAATAAGGTAATTTTTATGCACCCGAACAATTTCAAACCACTCCCGGATAAATTCCCGAGGGATTCCCGGGACAAAAAGTATAACGCATTTTATTACATAAAATTTGCTATCGGTAGGTGAAAAAATCACATTGGAATTCCAAATTTTATTTTCAATCTGGTCATTTTAAATAATTTCCAGAAAAATCCCCGCCGGTTCACAAGATAAAAAGTAGCGCAGATTTTAAATCTAAGAAATTGCTGTCGATCAGTGAAAACCACATCGATATCGGTCAAGTAGTTTTTACGTGAATCCCGAACAAACAGACAAGAAATCTAAAAAAATTTGCCTCGTCTTCTCCAGTTGTTTTTTTTAAATAGCTTCAAAGTACAGACACGACATGTTTAGAATTTTATAATATTATAGATGACGCGGTAGGGACCTCCGTGGTGTTCATTAAAGAGTGTGACGTCAGCAACGCTGACGTCACAATTGTGGGTTTCTTGGTGACGACCCATATTTGAGTCCTCGAAATAGAATTCCAAGAGTACTCAGTGTCTTCTATTTCAAGAGGGTTACAACGTCCCAGAGAGACGTGTCGGCGCACGTGCACGTGATCACAAATTTTTAGGTTAAGTATTGAAATTATAATAAAATCTTTCTGTTTTACGTTAATTTGACATTACAATAAACTCATAGTAATTAAATAAATGTTTATTGTTTTTGTAATACGTTAATTGATGTATTTGTGCCGACATAGATATTATGGCAGAGCTATTCTAATAATTAAATCATGAATCATTATCTTTTTTTTATATTATCGTTTATTAATACAATACCATAAATAATCTAAAACAATAAAAGAAAACTTAACTTATTTATATTGTATTCTACCCACAGTCCCTCAAGATTATTCTTATTATCTTATCTTATATCAATCATTATCTTGATTACATATTCTCATTAGTGATGTTATTTTAGTTTTAACCGTGATCAAAGTCTAATCTCCTAAATAAAACTAAATACTGATATAACAATACTAAGTCTCACACGAGCAGTAATTGTTTGTTTCTATATGACAGGACTATTTTGTGTTTCTTTCGCTTTTTTAACCGAATAATTGCTCTATAAATTATATATATATACACAAACCGTGGCCTGCCGAGCTTTTGTAAGTGGCCCGTCTGATATGCTAATAGTTATACAATTACATTGGTAACACCGCTAGTGTTGCAACAGTCCATAAATGATAGTAACCACTTTCCATTAGGTGGGTCGCAAGCCTCTTTTATACTGTAGGAATAAAAATATACCTAAAGAAATTTATGTTGTGGCCCGCATCACCTTATCTAATACATCTATATAGCCCTTGTAAGAAAAAGGTTGAGTATCGCTATCGTAAGGTGTCAAAGCTCTTGCTTATAAAATTATACTCATTATCATAGGTTATGTCGACAAAATGCGTATGTTGTAAATAAAGCGATTTGATACTTGCACGATGTTTGACGTAATACTAAAAATGACTAGTAAGTATCAAAAGTACTTTTGACATAATATTGGAGTTTCTAGAGTTTAGACTTTGCTAAAGTGGGGCCCCTATTATTTTTTACTCTATTTGGCCAGCCTGTATAAAGTAAATACTGTTTAAACAATGCATTTTGTTCGATAGTATCGATCACAAAAGAATGAATTGAAATATACAGTCAAAATCATCTCACTTATAGAGAGGGATGTTATAAGAACCATTGAGAGTAGAATCATATTAAAGCAAGTAGCAAGGCATTATTTATTAAAAACACCTTGAAGATTGGTTAATTTAAAATGAACTAGTGGTCGAAATTCGACCATAATTAATTTAAATTATAAGCTAGAACATGATTAAGGTTCTGTTGTCAAAGACTATACTTCTATAATTCTATAATCAAAGATTTCGCCAAGGCTACACTGTTAATTTGACTTTAACAATAAACAAAAGAGTATATATGCGGGTGTGTGTCAAATACATGGTAGTGTGTAAAGTTTTTTTTATTGATTTAATATATTTTTGAGCATAATTTAAAAAATATATTAGCATTCTGCACTCCTCTATATAAACTATAAATGTGTGAAATTTCATACTCCTCCATCCGCGCAATTTTCTTAAAAGAGGTACAAAGTTTTTGCTTCACGTATTAATATAATGATTTACCTCTATTGTCTTCATACGTTTGGAGAGCTCTAAGATTTTCCTAGTTCCTTCCACATTAGTTAGTAAAGCATTTCGAAGTATGTCGTTGAATTTGACAATTGCCGCTGAATGTATTACAATAGATACCTATAATCAAAATTTATGAGAGAAAACAAAAACATGAAAAAATGCTTTTGCACCTACATCAATGTACTGTTTATACATTTTTATTAAGTATTAGCGGTTCCAACGAACGTTGTCCTGCCCTGAAAAAATAATAATCTAGAACCCGATACCAGCGCCACCTACCGGGTCTAATTGTGAATTGAAACCACCCCGTGACCCAATCAAACACATAAAATTCCATCAAAATCGTAGAAACCGATTCCAGTGCCATTCCATCCAGTTTGTTTAGGTTGATGAGTTATATTATTGAAGTTTTAGTAGGGATCCCTAATTTTATATAGCCTACATGAATCAGGGATCACGTAGCATTCAAATGGTGAAATAATTTTTGGAATCGGTCTAGTAGTTCTCGAGTTTATTGGTTACAAACATATAAAAATACAAATCTTTCCTTTTTATAATATTAGTTAGGATAAACGTTGGAATTGATCTGGTCAAATAGTTATTTGTTCTATGCAGATCGAACGATTACGATCTGTACCAACTACACCCTAAATAATATTTTTCTAGATCATTTTCAATAGTAGCAATCGCTGTATTGAAAACATTATACTAACCTCATTAATCAACAATTCTTCGTCTTCAGATTTCATTCCCAAATCAGGCAGTGTTATGTCACCTTGTACAGGCACAATCTTTTTTAACACATCAGCTTTCTCATTTCTCAGTCTCGCAAAAATCTAAAGATTGATTAAAACAGTGAATAAATAAAAAAATAAAGAGAAAAGACATATGTATAAAAGAGAAAATAGGAAGAAATTTCGAAGAGCATATTTATATACTAATGCAGGTTTGCAGTGATTAGTGCATATAATATTCATTATCATTCTAGTAACAATGAAATCTGGTTGGATTCAGGGCATCCACTGCCTAAAACTCGCTTTCTTGTTCTTTCTCAGCTTCGCAGTCTTTAGTATGTATTGTTAGTTCAGTGTCATCTACAGACTTGCTCAAAACGTGGATATACACGCTAGCACAACAATGCGGGAGTTCAATTAATTGGGTTGTTGGATTACATAATAAAAGCTAAGTGTAAAATTATAATATTAGGCCAGAACAAGAAAAAATCGGATTGTATGAAAGATAATATACAGATTTGTGGTGTGACAGAGGACGTATGTCAGAAAGAAGGACTATGGAAGAAAAAGACATACTTAATTGACCCCAAATGATTGGGGATAAAATAAAATAAAAGAGAAGAGACAGATAATATGTCAAAAATTTATTTGGAATTTTAACAGTGAATAAACGCTACGACCTTCTTTCCTTTCTCCTTTCCGAGACTACTATTTTGTCATATTGTTTGTTATTACATCTCTATTAATGATGTAATATAAAACTAGAAATAATTTTAGTAATATTTTCTTAATTACTCTTAAACTCTAAAACTAAAGCTCTTACCGGCTCTTGTAAAAGTTTTTCGAGCCTCTGGCTTATCGTCATGTCTTTTTTTTCTCGTATCAGAACATAAATCTTGTTTATATCTGAACAACTGTATACCAATTTTTCGATCATAGCCTGTAACAATGTACAACGAACTATTAATGCTCTCATATTTGGAAAATGTTGCTTAGCATATAGCCTTCAACTCATTATGACATTATTTATTTATTGGGTCGCTTTGGAATCGCGGTAGAAGAAAGGTTTACAAATTAGCGTTGTGTTGGAAAAAATCTGGCGCAGTAATAAGCCGATGACTATAATCATTTGTTGAAAATGCGGCGCGCATGTTCTTAAAACCTCTTTTTTTCCTATGATTTGTAATTAGAGTGTGGCGAACCTTTTCTCCATCTACATCTACATCTTCATCTCCATCTCCCACCCAACAGAGCACTATCAACAACGAAAAACCCTACTCAACCCGGTCTGGTAGGACAGTCACGTTCAAGTTACCATTTGGTTCGTCGACCGTCAACTGTTGCTGTGCTTGTTAGTTATTAAGTTTTATTTACTATTATCATAATAGTAGGAAAGCCCAAGCAGGGATTTTGGGATTCACTCAAGTGTGGCAGAATAACGTAAGGAGGGAAACCTGGCACTTTATTATTGACCCCTATCATACATGAACTCTTCATATAGGGTCTCTCAAAACTCAAGCGCGTCAGATTAAGACAAGGTGAGTTAATTACATGCAGAAAAGTCTACATTTCAATAATCAGACAATTTGAAAAAAAAAAACGTCACCTGCACATTGTCAAGTACATACATACATCATATAACCTTTTTTTCTTTTTAGCATCTAATCTTCATAATCGGAAAGGTCCCCGGGACACTTGAGTAAGTCCCCATTTAGCCTCTTGGGCTCCCTAGCTATAACTAGCTTCTTTAAGTTTTTGTCTCCGTGGGGGGGTGCTGTGGCGAACCTTTTCGCTCACTGGCCGGTCGGTCAAGGAAATTTGTTGATTGACAACTGTCAACACATTATATTAGAGAGAGAAAAGTCGTCGTAAAAATATGCATATTTGAATCCATTTAAATCTAATTACATATTAGACACAATTTCTTTGGATTGTGTAAAATATTATCTACTAAATTATATATTTTATAAATGAACGGTTATTCCTTAATGACCCGTCAAGAGTAAGTACGTCAATAGTCTTTTTCATTATTTATTATTTCTTACACACTAAAAAAATCGTGTCTATGAAAAAATTTAAAGACATACATAATACACACCTTTCCAAAGAATCCAGTGCCTCCAGTAATAAAAATTGTTTGTCCCTTGTAGAAATCCGCCACTGGCACATATTGGTGTTTGGCATCCGTCATCCTGTCTGGATTGTCTGGCACCATTCTTAATTAAATCTCTTTTATTTGCCTTGTTGGGAATTCAAAGTGTAGAATCCTAATATTGAAATGTCTAAAATAATTACAAAAAAATCATATAAAGTGAAAACAAATTTTTAAACGACTTCAAAAAGTTCTGTATGTTTGTTGCGCGATTTGATCTCCGTCAATTGTGGACCGATTTTCAAATTGCTTTTTTTATTCGAAATAGCATAGTCTTGAAGTGGTCCCATATTGTTATCAGGTCAGGATCTGATGAGTGGCTCGTAGGGAAGTCGAGTGAAACCCTACATTATAGGCAATTACAATGTGTTTCAAATATTTACTTCTTAAGCAATTAATAAATATTTTCTACAAGAAAAAAAAACTACAATGAATTTGCAGCATATAGTAATTTTTATGTTTTACTTGGCACGGACTTCAAGATGTACAAAATATTTATACTTTGCAATTGAGTTACTTCTTAAAATAGTTACTTCTCGAGTAACTTTTAAGTCGGTTTTTTGTATATCTTTAAATTTTGGATGTTTAACATTGTCTTCAAAATGTTATAGGAAATATTTATTTTTTGCTTTTTAGAGTCAATTTTGTTTTTTGTATTTTTTTGTGCGTTTTAACTATGAGACACACAATACACCCCCTTTTTATTTTATGTAGTACAGCAGCCTGACGGCCCACTTGATGAAAAGTAGTTACCACCTATGGACATTTGAAATACCAAACGCGCAACGAATATACTGCTGGTCTCCAAGCAGGGATTGAAACCTGGTCACTGATACCGGAACATAACTCTAGGTTGTTATGGCGGTATACTAGACATACCTACCTACTAGACCAGTGCTTTTCAATCTCTTTGAATACGCGACCCCTTTAGAGGCTGATAAATTTTGGAGACCTCCTTGGGTCATAGATAGACAAAAAGTTAGTTGTTAAGGCCAAAGCCATAAACCGCGTAACAAAAAAAAAGCTTATCAGTGACAGTGACGTTTATTATGTTTAATGTCTTTTGACGTTCCGCCTGCTCTCTCTCTTTTTCCCGCGCTCGCGCTGATATGCAATTCCTTCGCTGCCCGCTCCCGCAAGTAAATTATATTGTATAACGTAATAAAAGTGCATTTATCCGTGCTCCAATTCCTGTTGTGTGTTGTATGTGCAATCTCAGCAATCAACTTATAAGAAGAAAGAAAACGGGCCGGCCCAAAGAAAACACCAGCAACAATCTTGTAAGTCGCACACAAAACCTATTTACAAACAAACCAGCACCTACAGTCCACCCCCCTTTGGTCCACACCAGTTATTAATTTAAATGACTACGTTTATGTCTTTCTCTACTTTGTTACCTATATTCATTATTACGGCTTATACTCTGCAAATAGCTGCTTAGCTTAGAAAGTACCTAAGTATGAGGTATAAACTTAAATTGCCTTTTCCCTTTTGCCGGCGACCACCAGAGCAAGGCTCTGCGACCCCTCTAGGGGTCGCGACCCTCAGATTGAAAAACACCGCTCTAGACCAAGACTGATAACTATTCAGACGGGCAAATGCTTTGTGCTTCTTTGAGGTAAAATTAAAAAAGACTAATACATCGGCATGGCAGCGCGAAGGATAATGCCAGAGCGACTTTAATATGTTGCTCTCATGGTTCCTTCCACCTTCACTAGACGGTGTTACGGGTATCAATAGGTAATTAGAATAAAAAACTACTTTTGATATTTCTAAGAATAAAAACACATCCATGTCTACACAATAACGCGAGCCAAGCCGCGGATAAAAGCTAATAATATGTATGTATATCAACATACTGAAACCTTTAGAAAAAGAAAGAAATAAATATATCTATAAAATTCTAAACATGCTGTCTGTACATTTAAGCTATTAAAAAAAAAACAACTGAAATAGACTGTATTACCGATGAGAACACGAATTGTTTTTTTAGATTTCTTGTCGACAAACAGACAAGTTTGTTTGACTGTTTGTCGGTTCGGTATTCACGTAAAAACTGCCGATTTCAATGCGGTTTTCGACAGCAAACTTTTAGATTTAAAATCTGCGCTACTTTTTATTCTGGTTAACCCGCGTAAATTTTTCTATCAATGATTTAAAATGGCGACATTAAAACAAATCGAATTCCATTGCGATTTTTCACTGATCGATAGCAAAATATGTAACAATATGTGTGATATTTTTTATCCCGGGAATCCCGCGGGAATGTCAAGGTAAGCGTGGACGAAATGGCAGGCATATCCTAGTAATAAATAAAAATATTTTTACTGTCACCAAAATTATGTATATATTTCGGCTTAGAATTAAGACTGTTTGGATACCTAAACTAGGTCAAGCCTGAATCTTGGGTGTAAGTCCCTTCCACTGATATTATCCTTGTAACTAAACTTAAGTAACAAATTAAATATTAAAGTTAAAACTTAAAAAAGTTTCTTCGCATTTTATATAAAAATTCAAAAGGTTTTTTTTATAAAGTTTATTTACATTTGACTAAAGTATGTAGGTGCCATTTTGTGGAATAACTTTTTGCCATCTTGTAGGTAGGGACGTGATCCCATTGCTATAAAAATTTTGGGGCTTCTGATCAAAAAAACTGCGACAAGTGGTTTTGGCAGTCCTCTCGGGATGTTAACCTGACACTGTCTAAGGAATTCTGCAAAGACCGAAACAGGGGAAAATCTGAAGGTGCAAGGTCAGGACTATACGGCGGATACATTAACACCTCCCAGCCAAACTCTGGTAATTTTTGCTGAGTGGCTAAAGATGTGTGAGGTCTAGCGTTATCATAGTGAAAAACCACACCCCTTCTGTTGATTGCTTCCGGCCGCTTTCTCTCAACTTTTTGCTTTAATCGCATCAGTTGTTCGCAGTACAGTTCAGAATCGATGGTCCTGCCTGGCGGTAACAGCTCATAATGAATAATGCCCTTCCAATCCCACCATACACACAGCATCACCTTGTTGCGAGTTAACCCGGGTTTCGCCACAGTCTGTGAAGCCTGACCGGGCTTTGACCACGATCTCTTTCACACTTTCTTGTCGTACGTGATCCACTTTTCATCACCAGTTATCAGCTTCTTCAAAAATGGTTCGGTTTCATTACGACGTAATAAAGAATCACAAATGAGTACACGGTTCATTAGGTTTCTTTCAATGAGCTCATGAGGCAACCAAATTTCGAGCTTTTTTGTGTACCCAGCTTTTTCCAATGCGCCAAAACCGTTTTGTGGTCAATTCCCAGTTCTCCAGCTACACCGTAACTATTAATATGCCGATCCTGCTCCACTTTTTCAAAAATAGCATCATTTTTGTCCGTAACAGGGCGACCAGAGCGACGTGCATCTTTGATGTCAAAATTTCCGGATTGAAAACGCTTAAACCAAATTTGCGCTACCCTCACAGATACTGCATTAGATCCATAAACATTACAAATTTTTTTCGCGGCTTGTGTTGCATTTTTACCTTTTTTGTAGTAAAATTTTAAAATGTATCGAATTTCTTCATTAGATTCACTCATTTTAACAATAAGAAAAACAAATGAAAATCGTCCACTTTCCAAATTTGAATTTGGAATTGTCTTTAAAATGGGGCTTACAAGTCTCATAAAATCGGTTACCTACAATAGCTCAGATGCATTTTATTTGAGCTAAAAATGCTCCACATTCTACTAATGAGTTTATTTTTAACAAAACGAGTACAAACTTAAATTATATTATTACAACAGATTTCAACTTACTTGGATATAAATAAGTCCTTCACTAAACTATGGTGTAATTGCGCCTTAGGATTTAATTTCAATCACACAAAAGCACTGTCGTATAAACGTCTGTCAAAAGATCAGTGTGAACTGTTTTACGTAGCGCACGCACAGCGTTTCAGCGATCTTGTCATGGAGAGTGCTAAAATTGGTATTATATATGAGATCGGTGGTTTGTACTACATCACCATATATATGACATGAATAAATCATATATATTTAATTCACTATTTAAAAGGAATATGGTACTTACAAAATCAAAATTAAATCTTAATATTAGCAATACACGTCACATATAATATATCGATTACAAATACATTATGATTATTAGTCTACTTCCAATAAGAGGAGGTACCCGATTCGTTGGTTTGTTGTTGTATGTTTTTCGAGATTTCTCTGTCAATTGTAGAACGATTTTCCTTTTTTATTTATTCGAAAGAGTATACTCCTAAGATGAACTCTTTCTCACTAAGTCAGGATCTGATGAGTCGGTGAAACCGTCATTAAAGTGCGCTGTGCGCCTACACTGTTCGAAAAGCAAAATTTGTACAGGCGTTTCAGTCGTATTATACAATTTCAACACGCGTTTAAAATATTATTTCTAAAGGTAATTAAGGAACTAAACACTAGAAAACAATACATTAGATAAATTGTGTAATGTATTGATGATAAATTAGTCCAAGTATTTAAGATGAACGCACTGCCTTTAGTCAAAAAAAAATTTTAATGAATTTCATAACAGTAGTTAATAATCAGTCTCTGTCAATGTGACACATCCTTTCTGGATAAATCCGAATATGAGATGACTTCCGATAAATCAATGGGATTTAAACCAGCCCATGAAGTAAAGATTCTTAGTATTGGTAAACAAATTAATGTAAAACAACTCCCGGTTTCGATGCCCTACGTGCTATAGATATAAAGTTCTGTAGCAAACTAGTGCCGGTAATCACTCATCTAATAAATAGCTGCCTCAAAATTTCAATTTATCCTGGTCTTTTAAAAATTGGTGTAATAAGACCGATACCCAAGGTAAATATAATGACTATAATAACTATCGCTCCATTACTATTTTATCATATTTAAACAAAATTATTAAAAGGTATATTAGTAACGAAATAATCTATCATCTTCGAATTAATAACGTTGTAAATCCTCAACAATACGGATTTCAAAAAAATAAGAGCACAATACAACTTTTACGTAAATTCACTAATGAAGGTAATAGTTACTTAGATAATAAAATACACGTTATGGCTTTTTTCATTGATTTTAGCAAAGCCTTTGATATGCTACAATATGATATACTATATGACAAATTATCTCATAATGGCATACAAGGTCCGATCCTGGAACTTCTTGAACATTATCACACTAATAGATTCACAAATCACAACAGTAAAAATCCAAAATCAATACAGTGCGCAAAAATGGCTTTAAAAGGCATGGCCCAGGGACCAATGATTGGCCCATTAGAATACTTGATTTATGTTAATGCCATATGTAAACTAATAAGAGAAGGAGGAGGGTTCCGTATACCAATTTGCCGATGACACGTGTTTAGTTGTAGCTAATAAAAAAATTCTAAGCGCTCCAAAGTAACTGAAACACCATTTTGACCAACTATATAAATGGGCTCATGACGTAGGCTTGGCCATAAACGCCTAAAAAAACGAAAATTGTTTATATTCACTCCAGTCACAACAAGAATTCGTCTAAGCCTTGTACAACGGCTCCGTTGAGATATAACATGTCTAAGAACGGCTCATAACCATGCTTGTTTTCACAGGAAAATTAACTGCAATTGTCCTACTTTAGATGTTGTTACTGAAATGAAATAGAACTCGTAATTGCCAGCCGATTCTGCTGGGGCGCGCATGTAGATCATGTTTGTAACAAGTTGAGATCAGTATTGAGTAGGATGACCATATTAAAATACAAATTGCCCTATAAAACATTACGCTTACTTTGCCTAGCTCTAGCGAATTCGGTTGGTAATTTCGGTTTAAGTAGTTATGATCGAACATACAAAACGTATTTAATGGATATATACAAACTGCAGTTACGTTTATTAAAAAAGTACCCAAGAATATTAAATCTAAACATAGTATTACAAGTTGGGCCACCTGCATTCCTATTGTCACATACCGACAAAGAAATGCTGCGCATCTCGTTTATTGCCCCTCGTATTGTGAGTTCTTTTTATTACTTCGTATTTAAATTTGCAATTACACAATAGCCTATTGTTATTGTTTTCGGCTTTGTTGGCCGTTCGCAGGAATAAATAACCAGGTGTGCAAATTACTATTTCTAGGAAACTCAGTGCGCACGGCCGATATTTTTTATACTGTATAGTTAATATAAGACAATGCCCGAATGGAGGGGTTGAGCAGTCAAGCGACGACTACGAGACGAGTAAAACGTTTGTAGTACTCTCGATTAGCGATATAGACGACGGACTTTGCGCGTGTCGAATTGCATTGAATAGTACAGTGTGAACTGGTTGCATCCGGTCTTATTTGTATTTGTTTTATACGTGTTTGTACAGTTCTAATAAATTCTATAGTAGTTCCAACGGCATTTCTAATTCGAATCCTGTACCTCGTAACTATAGAAACAATTATAAAAAAATATTCAAATATTGTAATGTTATGAGTATATTAGACAAGATTAAAATTTTAATACTAACTGAATACAACAAACCGGAACTATTAGCTAACAAGACTAGACCTAATAACATGAGACCGATATCTGGCGCATTATTCCTAAATAGAATAACGTGTATGAGACAAGGCTCGAGGAATATATGACACCAATCATTGTAAATGATCTCCCAGAAGACCTGAAAAGATTCTATATTGATTCCCAAAGCCGACCATCAGGCTCACATGTGCAGACCTGGGACTAAAACAGAAACAATATACTAGAGTGATGATAACTCCGCCTTTGTTATCAAATCAGAACTAAACACTTGAATTATGAAAAAATTCCTCGCCCCTGCTCCTATTTTTGATATAACATTAATATTGTACATTACTTTGTACATATTGTGCAAATTCATTTTTTTAAATGGCATTATGTACCATAACCTAATGTATTCTACACGATTCTCTGCGGCACGAATAAACCCATGAGATTTCTGTGCCACAGTCGAATGTGTTTTAATATATATTAATGTAAGCATATTGGACAATAAATATAAAAAAATAACAATGATTTGTATCTATAAACTACTCGACCTATTTCAAAAATTCTTTTACCATTAGATATATATCATCATAGCTTATGTTTGTATCCATGAGTAACATAGGCTATATTTAATTTTTAATTTCAATAATCGGATTCTACATTTTTTTTTTTCAGGCGGGGGAATGCATTTCGCACATACTACGTCCTTTGCTAGGGATTAGACCGTTGTTGATCATGGAGGCAATCCAAACAATAATCAACCGGCTTGTGTGGAGTCTCGACTAATCAATACTCCACTAAAACCACCCTCCTCCCATGTGCCCCTGCGCTTATGAGTAGGAAAGGCATGAGATACAGAACGTAGTTACGCCCACACCGATCCTAGCGCACAAGTGCTTGAGAGTGCCCCGGGAGAGGTAAACTCACTTCGTCAACAGGGGTGAAGACTCCTGTGCTCCCTAGATGCTAGAGGGCCCCTGCAGCGGTATTTCAGGGGGGGAAATCGTGCGCATACCTGTGCCTCCGGGCACCCAACTGACGTCGGCGCCTGCGAGATGCATGCGCACTTCCATCTCTCTGCCTATCTCGTTCCGCGGCCTCCTTTTGAGACATTACAGTCTCGCAGAAATTGGCCGCGCCCACCCACCAATCGTCGCTGTGCAGCATGGCTTGCACCAGATCGCCCAGCGAATCGATCGGTCCTACTAGTGTCTCGAGTTCAAACCTATGGGGTGCCCATGCTGCGCACTCGACTAGCGTGTGTAACGGCGTGTCCAGTGCGCCACACTGGCGACATTGTGGTGAAGGCAAGAAGCCCGCAATCTGACACAGATACTTATCGAAGCAACCGTGCCCGGTAAGTATCTGTGTCATTCTGAAGGTCAGGGTCCCGCGTTTCCGCGAGAGCCATCGCAACAGCTGCGGTCGAACCGCTTCCACCGTGTCAATGCCAGCAACAGGGTTTTCTAACTCTACTGACCAAGATTGGATCATGGTCGCGGTTTCCCGCGTCGTGATCACCTGAAGTTCGACCTGGCCATAGACCACGCCACGGGCGAGGGCATCCTGACGGGAACGCCGAACTTTGGCAATCACGTCCGCCTGGAGAGGCCAGGAGGGATCGCCCGCCAAGAGTGTCGAGGTCATCCACGACACTGTACGGTATCCTCGGATGGTCCTCATCGCCAGGACCCGTTGTACGCGGTACAACAAAGTTCTATTGTTGCGGTGAAGTGCAGTGGACCATACGGGTGCACCGTACAGGGCCATGCTCCTAAGGATGCCCATGTAGAGTTTCCTAGTCGTCCCCCTGGTCCACCCAGGTTGGGAAGAAGCCGAGAGAGGGCGCCAGCGGACCCCACGAGCTTCGGAACTAGCTGCTCAAAATGCGCTTTAAACAGCCATTTCCCATCGAGAATTAACCCCAGATATTTCATCTGGGGACCTACACGAATATCCACCCCTTGGACTGTAACGGATAGGTCCGCGGGGGGATTACGAAACCGCCTATGGAACATGATGGCCTCCGTTTTCGCGGGGGAGACCTTCAAGCCCAGCCTACCTATTCTTCGGACCACGACCGCCAACCCGGCGTTGGTGAGGTCCACGTATTGCGCAAATAACGCAGCGCGTGCCGTGAGTAGGGTGTCATCCGCAAAGCAGATTAGCCCTATTCCGGGTAGGACCGCACCCGAAGGATCCAGTCATAACCGACATTCCAAAGAACCGGCCCGAGGACCAATCCCTGTGGGACGCCGCACGCGACGCAGATTCTACATTTTTCAAGGAAGGACAACGTCTGCCGAGACCGCTAATAATCTATAATATTAGAAAATTCTAGAAACGTCGTGTCTGTACATAGAAGCTATTAAAAAAAAACCAAAAAAAACAACTGAAATAGACTATATAAATGATGGAGAACACAATGCAATTTTTTTGGTTAGTTTTTTGAGATTTGCTTTCGGCGAGTCTGTTTTTGGGCCGGGAGTGGCTGAAGCCAATTCTCGTAAGAAGAAGATCCTAGGAGTAAGTCATACATATGTCAATGCAATTTCATCTCAATGAAATACTGAAGAATCTAAATAAATCACACATCTCAAATAGCAAATTTCCACATTAACACGTTTGGAGGTTTGTAAATTATGCACAGGGCTGAATTTGGGCTTTAATTTTGTGGGCTGATTGATACTAGTGATGAGTTTAGAATGAGTTAATCTTATCAAATTTCATGAAATATAATATTGTTAAATAATAGATTTAATTATAAAATGTGTATCTTATTTGATTAAAATTGCATAATGTTGTTACGTGCGAACGGGGGTAGGCACTTAGGATTGAAAGAAAACACCAGTTTTTAACTAACGCTTTTATTAACTTACACAGCCATGCGTGATTCCACTCTGAAGGGTTGCCCTTGCACATACAACGAAAGACGCACTGTACCGACGATAAGATGTCTCACTCACAATACCATCGCCGATATTGCATAGACACACCTTCTGCTGCTGTAGTGTTCACTGCAAAATTTACCGCGCGTAGCTTGCCTCTGGACCTCCTTTTAAACTACGCGAAACTCCTCCTTCACTAAACTGTCCACTACACTTTTCACTAAAATCACCACTAAGCTCGTCACTGTCTTCTATTAAACTCTTCTTCCAACTCTTTCGTATCGCACTTGTCGCTTCACTGTCTTGAACTGAACTCAACACTGAACTGCCCGGTAGGCGCGCCTTGCGCTGCTTATATACCCGGAAGAATTTTCTGGAACCCATAATTTCGTTATTCTTTTATTTGCTATCTGTCCCTTTCTAACATCTATCTATCTCTGTCTTTTCCTTCCCGAACTTTCTATTCTAGAACTTTCGTTCATCGTCTATCCCTTTCTAAAATATATCCGTCCTTGTCTTTTCCTTCCAGAATTTTCGATTTTTTTTTCTAAAAGTTCTTAAACTAACTAGATGGTTCCACCATCATTCACCACAATATAATATATGAGATATAAGAGAGAAAAAGAGTCATAAGATTCCATTCTCACTGATTCAAAGCTACAGTTTTGCTGGGAGAATATCGTTTCTAATATAATTCTTTCTTTCATAATATTATATTAAAAAGGTGTCTTCTGCTACTGAACATATTTATGTTAAAAACAACGTTTATTTTACTTAGTGTTCCTTAGTTTATAAGCCCAAATCCAAGAGTTTAAATGATCGAAAACTAGAGGTCTAAAGTTACAAAAAATTAGTAAACCTATTTTTCTGAACCTGTCCATTGTTTCTTATAATTGTTATAGCGTTGTCGAGACGAGGGATGTTGATATTATAAATATCAGCTTATCTTAATGTATTGTTGTTTCTATACATTTTATTATAATTAGTGTCTTAAATTGCGTATACCAAAACCACTCGTGTATTCTAAATTAATTTTTCAACACATATGCTCACAAAATGCATTTACAAAGCCAGTATTCATTGTTCTAAAGTTAAAAATTACGCAACACACAATGGAACTTGTGGTAAAATAAGTACTCTCAAATAAGCACCTATTTACCGTACGCCGAGCGTGCATTTCGTGACTATGGCAAACCCAATACTTCGTCTCGGGCTTACATTCGTTTACTCGTTTGTATAAACCAACTTATCGCACTAGTATCATAAATAATTACAGTGTAATAGTATATAAATTTAATATAGATACAGTGGATGGATTCAACAGGAACAATGAGTATAATTAAATGACAAATGTAAGTAGATAATTACAAATTTAATTAATTAAGTAATTATTAATGTATCAAGAATATAACATATTTGCGGAGGCCTGCACAGATGGGTTCAAGAAAATCACCCGCAAAAAAATAACGCCTGCTTGCTGCAGTGTGTGCGTGTGCGCGTGTCTCCAACGTTATTCAGTTATTACGTAATTTGTCTTAATTCGTCCCTGTTAAAATCAAATTTGCACGTGGTACCCGGAGCCCGTGAGTGGGTGCTCATTTAAATATATTCCCGATCGAGAGCACGTGTAGGGTTCGTTACCTTGAACTGTTCGAAGGTTAAGTAAATAATTTTTTGATGTATGTAAATGGCTCTTTGATGTACATATTCTTTAAATAAAACTAAAACTACAAAACAATGTAGTTGTATTTATTTGTCTCTGTATTTTCTTTTTTCTTCTCCCAATTATTTGGGTTTGGTATTATATGTGTTCTTTCCATGTTCCTCTATTCTGGCATACGTCCTCTGTCGCATCACAAATCATGGTCTCCTCCTTCACACAATCCTTTCAACTCGTTTTTAGTCTACTTTTGAATTTGTATCCTAGTTCTGCTTACCAATCTTCTAATTTAAAACTCTTTTTGGCCACATGACTTTCATCTCTTCATCACCCTAAGGTAATACTAATATTACCTCAATTTTACAGTCACAGTGCAACATTTAAAGATCCCCATATGTACTCATTCTCGCTTTATCCGTTCTTCACTTTATTCGCTCTTTATCCGCCTATGCACTTGTAACACCACATGTCTATTTCAAGATTCTCAACTCAGCTGTCAAAATTTTATAATTCCATATGTAAAAAATTAATCAATCCCAAATCGCTGTCGGTGGGGAGTGTTCTTATAATGTTGATCGTATTGCGCTGTTGGATTGATGGATGGATGGATGGCAATGCTGATGCATTGATCCAAGTGAAAGTCAGCCTTATTTTATACTGTTATATCTAACTTTAGATGTGGCTTAAGTCGTCTAAAACAGTGTAATTCGTTCCAAAAATCCTGTTTGTAATATACGAAAATCATCTAAGGAAAAACAATGTATAAGTGTTGACATCCCAAAGGTTTCCACGCAGTTTTCTACGATTAAATTTGAATGAATTTTCCAAGATAAAAACTATTTTAATCTATCTATCTATATTAAAACAAATCTGTTGGACGTAAAAATTATAGAATGTATTTAACAGAGAATATCGGGGGTCTAATTCGGACCAGTACATTCCGAAAACACAAATTCTAGAAAATTTGTCTATCTTATAGAGCATCAAGTGAAAACTAATGAACGCTAGCCTAGCGTAGAGCTAGCCTGTAGGCTAGCTCTACGTCGAGGTTCATGTAAATCCATTCATTAGTCTGGGATATATCCCGGGTTGACATTTAAGATACTTTATATCCAGATAAATGGCGTCCTTGTCGTGGGATGGATGAATATAGCCAAAAGGAAGTGGTCGCGTTTTTTAGTGCCCCTATTGAAGTGGACCAATAAAGGTTAGTAAGGTAACATAAATCCATTAATTCTTCAAAAAGTAATTCTGTAACATACTTCTGTATCAAACTTATTTAAAAAAGACAACTTGAGATATAAATAGAATAATAAACTTAAAGAAAAACGATATTTAGCTAGACGTGTTGCTGGGGAGTTTCTTGCCGCTTCTTCTCCTTAACAGCAGTAACACGTTGCGAAGCGGTGTGCAAAGAATAGGAAGAAAAATTAAATTTTAACTTATATATATGACCTTCAAAAAGTGTTCTCCAGTGGAACTTATTTTGAATAAAAAAAACTTTGAATTTGAATTTGAACGAAGTTAAGTGCGATATCCTACATTTATTATTATCCTTATACCCTTCTTGATCATGTAATTTCCAGCATATATAATAAATATCCTCATGACCTTTACACCCCCTGTCAGTTTTTCACTTTAACTTTCTATTTCTCACGCGACTTACATCCTTCCGTATTATATGTCCATACCACCTTAGTCTTCTTCCTCTCCGTTTTTCAGTCACCCTATGTACTCATTTCTTACCTTAATCATTCTTCTAAAACCACACATTAAGAATAGTAATCGTATGTCAGAAAGAAAAGACATATTTAGCGAACCCCAAAAGGACAAAAATCCTTAAGGCCCTTGTTGCCGCTAAAGGTCGAAAATGGGATGCGAACGAAACAAGTTTTCGTTGGTAATTACTGACCAATCTATCAATATATATAAAATAAAGTCTTGTTAGTTACACCATTTATAACTCAAGAACGGCTGGACCAATTATTATGATTTTAATGTTTTCGAATTGTCATTCTCCGGAATAGGATAATAAGTATTAAAATATCAAATTCATCAATAATTAAAAATATCATTAAAAAAACATCAGTCTAGCCGTTCATTTGTTATTATTATCTTTCCCGGCCGATTTCGGCGATGGTGACTGCATTTAAACTCATTTTCATTTGTCTGATTTAGGTGAATTATTTTTGTGTATGTTCAAGTGGATCCCGGGATGGTTTAGATTCACGATTGAAACCCGGTAGGTAGTTATAACCATCAAACGAAAAATTAGTATCGAAAAATCCTCAAGGACGTCGGCGTTGCTACAAGCCTTAACGCAGTCTAAGAGGAACCGCGCGATATTACGAGTGTTTACTCAGAAGTATATTTAATTACTTATGTAGATTACATAGATTATTCCCAACATGTTTCATTGACGTAAATCACGTAAAAATATTGACGTAAAAGTTAAATTTGAGCACTGATAATATCATTAAAACGTATAATGGTTGATATACTCTTTGCATATATATGTATATTAATTATATAATCTTTGCCTATTAACAAAATAAAGTCTCGCTTACAGTGTTTTGGTTTGACTAAAACTAAAAATCTTCGTCAGGAACGACGTTCCTTGTGTCAAAACGAAATATATTCATTTATTGAAAATTTTAATATAAAATAGTAAATTATATAAAATACTGTGCATGTGCGCGGCGACAACGTCCGAATAAGGGTAGTAACAAGTTCTCCTAATTTCAAAACGCCGTATGTCACACTGATATATATATATATTATGTTAGATCTTATTTCATTGCAATAAAGTTTGAAATTGTATGATAAAAATTACGTTAAAGGGCGCCTGGAGGGGGCCTAACGCTTTTCCCTTAAGTGACGATCTCTACCAATTCTCTTTTGTAAGCCGTGTCAAAGAACTTTGGTACAAAAAAACTAAACATAAAAAAATCCCTTTAAAATGTATACATTGGCATGTATGCAAATCCATTGTCTTAATAGAACATGATAAGGCTTTTTTTAAACAACCAATTAGAATCAACTGTACAATTATATTAGCCAATTGATATCAATTGGCCAAATACAATTTTAAAAATTGTATTCCTAGTGAGACCAGGGGAAAGTGTATAACAATTAATTGGTTCCGTATTTAATGCTAATAATAATATTTCGTAAATTTACCAGTCAGCTCTGGCCGCCACATTTTTTAATGAATTAAGAAAGTAGAACCCTACTTATATGTGGTTCTCGGGTAAATTCTTTTCAAAGGTAAAATTAGAAATCTGAAATGCTTTATTCATAACAATATTATACGTCAATTTCAATAATATATTATGGTCTCAATTAACCATTCAAATTCAAAAGTTTTATTCGAAATAAAAGTTCCACTGGAGAACACCTTTTGAAGGTCATATATAAGTTAAAATTTAGTTTTACTTCCTATTCTGTACACCGCTTCGCAACGTGCTGTTGCTGCGGCAAGAAACTCCCCAGCAACACGTTTAGCTAAAAAATGTTTTTCTTTATATTTCTTATTCTATTTATATCTCTAGTTCTTTTTTTTATAAGTTTATACAGAAGTATGTTACAGAATTACTTTTCGAAGAATTTATGGAATTGTAGTAAACAGTGCATCTTCAGTAAGACAAAGACAGAGTAAGAGGAAAGAAGAATATTATTATTGTTATAATAATTACGAGACGTACTAAAAGTTTGTACTGCAACATATCTCCATAAATTCCTTACATGTTTGGAAAAATTTAAACGTTATACAGACGATTGTATGAGAGGCTGGAGCGAGCTGCTATGTAAATGGAGTTTTATCATTTCAATATTCTTCAATAGTGTAATATCCCTTTTTAATGAAAGTGAAACATTTATTGAAAGACAGATTTCATTCGGAATCTTATTGAAGAAGCGTATACCAACCCCCATGAAAAAGGACAATACTTTTTGTAATCTAAAAAATGTCAATATCAGTCTATTACAATGCCTGGTGTTGAAATTGTGAACATCCTTATACTGCTTGTAGGCACTCAAATTATTACCTACTACCTACTTACTACCTAATATAAATTATATTATTGTTACGAGTTGCGAGACTCGAATTAAAATGCCGTTGGAATTATTATAGAGTTTATTAGAACTATACAAACACGTATAACACAGGTACAAATATAACCGAACACAACAAGTCCAAAAGTAATGCAGAAGGTCGCAATTCAATAAAATGTGCAAAGTCCATCATTATTGGATTCCCGATTGTAGTACACACGTCGCTTTGATCGTGGTTCTTGCTCGACTGCCTCCTCCCTCAATCAGGCCATCGGTTTATACTGCACAAATGCAATGTGCCCGTATCGTACTCGACATAATCCAAAACACCTGGCTAATGAGTCGGCCGCAAGTGGCCATAAACGGGTTAGTACCCGTTGTACCCCGTAAACAATGAGCTGTTCTCTAGAAACGCATGCCAATAAATAAATAAACAAAAGAAGATGATTATTTTCAATGTTATTAGTTATCAGTTCAAATGCCGACGGGTAATAAATGTGCTTTCACAAATCTGTACGTGGAATTTGTCTTTGTCGGCGCTTAGGTTGTAACATTATTAAAAATAAATTGGCAGGCGACCGTCATAACACCGATTTCCTTAAAGCGTTCCCTAAGATCCCTATAGGTCATAAAGTCTTCATGACTATAAAAGTTGTGCTCGACTGCCCACTTCTTGAGCCGTATTTTAAATGCAGTTACAGATGGTGCGTCTGTTATTCTGTGGGGTCATTTATTGTATAAGTATCAACAGTCCCAGGTCATGGGTCATCTGTTTGATTTCCCATGACTGTGTTTTAAGTGTCATTCTTAGAAACGTCATCACAAGGAAATATATTTTTACAAACGTTTTGGAGTATTTGGGAGCTGGATCGAGACTTATGGGAGATAGATCAGATAGATGGGTAAAAGAAAAGCTATTGTGCTATGTGATGATTAGGTGGGATAGGCAGGAAGGATTTTTTATTCATGGAGTACATCAAGAAGTTTGATGGCCTACCTGATGGAAATTGGTTGTGTCCACTGCTGGACAGAGGCCTTCCCAAGTTTGCGCCACCTATCCTGGTTCTACGCTGTTTTTATCCAGCCCCCACCGGGGACCTAACGCAGATCGTTGGTCTATCGGCTTGGAGGGCGATCTACACTACGTTTGTTGCAACACTAGAGGAGCTAAGAATGTGCTAGGATTCTTGAAGGGGCCTGAAATATCACAACACTGTTTTTTACACATAAATCCATTATTCTATAATTAAACTCCAGTTACCACCTCCAAGAGTTGGGATCCTCGTTTTGGACATCACGAACTATGTGTAGTTAAGGGCCATCTTGAAGACGAGGCAACACTTGCCTCCAAAATGCTGGGAGTGCTAAACCGGTCTAAGTAGTACTTCAATCCGCGGAAACGCCTTGTGTTTTATAAAGCCCAAATAAGGCACCATATCACGTGCCCTCACACCTGTGGGCTGGAGCACCAGCCTACTAGATTAATCCCCTGGATTGTTGCGAAGCGGTGTAAAAATAACAGGAAGTAGATTTAAATTTTGACTTACACGTATGACCTTCAAAAAGTGTTCTCCAGTGGAACTTATTTTGTAAAAAAACTTTTAAATTTGATTTTATTTTCAAGGTCGAGCCCTTCGCGTTTTCGATGATTCCATACTCACAGACGGCTTTGACCATCGGAGACTGTATAACGGGGAGTATTCCTAGGACCTATACAGAACGATGCCTTCATCCTAGTTCTACCACCGGACCGCTCGCCATCGCCTGGGTAGTCATCCGCATTTCCTCGAGCCACTTCGCTCATGTATGCAACGTATCTCAACAACTTTTCTCTTGCATACCGCGAGGATTTAGAATGAGCTCCCAACTGAGGTTTTCACACAGCTCTACAATATGGAGATTTTTCAAAAAGGGTATCATAAAATTTCTTCCAGGCCGGCAGCGCGTTGGTGACATCTGTGGTGTTGCAAATGTCAATACGCGACGGCAACCGCTTACCATCAGGTGAGCCACTTACCTTCAGTCTGCACGCTGTACTCCAGCTATAAAAAACACCTGTGGAGAGCATGTAAACTGTATATATATCACTTAGGTATAGGTTTAGGAGTAACACTTTAATTTTCTTATTTTATTAATATTTTTAACAGCGATAGTTACTTTAACAATGCAAGGAGATTATAAATAATAAAGTCAAAAAACAAAATAAGGACGAAATATGACAAATTAACGTCAAAACATAATAATTAAAATAACTAAAAATGCATTGAGATATAACATGTCTAGAGAGAGCATTGCTAACAAACAACAACGCGAAATCAGCATCGAAAACGCGAAGCGTTGCTATATTCACTCTACAAAAACTATCAATGTGAGCGTATTTTGGGGATATCAGCTAAAAAATACTACCCTATTTTTTATAATTAAATATTTTTTACGTAAGTGAAAAGTTTAAATGATCATTACGATTTAATCGCTTTATATGTTATAATTTTAATATTACTCAGATGTTTTAAAGTTTTTTTTAATCATTTAAAGTATTACCAACAAAAGTTGTGTGTATTGGAACAAACCATAGAAAATAAACTAGTCATAATTTATATTAAAATGAGATTTAGTATTTATAAGTTTGTATACTAAAACTAATGTAATAATTGCAAAAAAATATGGATAAATAATAAAGAAATATGAATGTAATAATAAAAAAATATTTTTATATTTACACAACAAGATGACAAAGGTTATTAGACTAGTTATGCCCCAAAGATTATATCACAAGCTAAAAGTTATTGAAATCAGTTGTAATAATGGACTTGGAACGATTCGATGGGTTCATACTGGGTACTGGGCGTTGTGTGTAATCCAAATAAAAAAAGAAATTAATAAACTGTTTGTGTGTGTGCCGTTCACACGCAGTAGAATGTGAAACAAAGTGTGATAAGGGTGATATCACATTTCATATATTATATCGTTATAATATATTTAAGCTTTAAAATATGAAGTATTATCGCAAAACTTCAAAATAAAAAAAGAAAATGGCGACATAGTTATATGTTTACATATTATTATTATATACATAACATATTTTCCAAAACATTTCCAACTCTATCTGTATGAACATAGTGTTTAAATTATTAAATATAATGTATTCTATCTCATTCTCTCGCAGGCTTAGTCTTATATATTTATATGTTTATATCTTTTTAGTGTCGCTTTTTTGTTTCATCAATTCACAACGATTTTAAAGAATTTTCACTTCAAAAATCATAACAAAAGATCCCAAAATTTTGGAAGTAACTCCCATTTATCACCTGACAACATCAATCAGTTCGATTTATCGAAATTAAATTTCTTGTTTTCATAAAGAAATCATGAGAAGTGTTAAACTTTCCGATGAAATTACATCTTATCCTTTTCTCCTTTAAAATAGTTCCGGCACATTTTAATGGCGCAGGATAGCATGTTTTTTTTTTTTTTGCGAGAGTTCTAAACAGTAAAATAGTCGAAATGACACTAACAGGCGTGGGAAGCAAGTGCACTTTTTTATGGCCGTTTTTGTGCAATTCATGCGTTAGACGTTTATATGATCTAAGTAAAAAGGTTTATGCCAATAGAGAGTTTTCTTACGTTTTTGTTGTGTAATGTTTGGTGAAACTTGATTAGATTAGATGTTTAATAGTGATAAGGTTAAAAACACACAATGTTACTGTCGTATTTATAATATTCAAAAGATGGATAAGGAAAACGAAACCAAGCAAGAACTTAAGAACCCTAAAGCATAAGTATTTTCGTAATCATCTTAAAAGAAGCTTTGCTCCAAACAATTTCAATAACCCGGGATCCTCGTTAAAAGCGAGATTTATTTGAGCCCACTTCAACATCGCCAATTACTCGCTTAAACGATAATTTCGATATTCTAAAGTAATGAATTTGTGCTGTATATTTCCAGAGAAAGCTAGGTTACATCCACTTCTGTGTAGTTTAATTTAAGCGCTCTTAGTTGGTACATTGATACAGCCCCTTTCATACTTTAAGAAGAAGAAGAATATCCAACAATGTCCAGTACAACCACCTAGTAAAGAATCTGCTTTTGAAAGCTTCTAAAACATGTTTTAGATATGTATAAAGCCTGATGTAGATTTGCATAAAGCTTGATTTAGATTAACATAAAGCCTGTGTAGGGGGTGCCCCGGATAGGGTGGAGGAGCGATGGAATACTCCTCCGTCTTAAATCTCATCCGTTACTGTTGAAAATTTGTCTATATTCTTTGTACGCGTTTCGGGAAACGTTTGTAACCTCAATTATTGCACAGCGCCATCTATTGGCTTGTAAGTGTTCCACTACACACCCCGTTGCTGAGACTGGAAGTCGATGGTAGACGAATGAAGTCGAGAGTTGTTCACAGCTATCAGTACTTCTCACTTGTTACTTCATTTGTCACTTGGCAGTCCTGTGAGTCGGACTGGATGCAGTTCTAAGAGCAGGAGCTCGTGTGTCAGTTTCCAATGCGTATGGAAAGACGGTTGGAGTGGGCGATTAGCTTCGCGCGGGTCACATGGTTGGACTGTGTTGGCTGTTGAGTGGTGGCCATCCACAGGAAGTAGCGTACATCAGGCGTGATTTGGTTGCCGAAGTCGCCTGAGTGCGTAGCCGTGGTAATAGGGATGGAGGTACATCGTGTTGCAGATGTGCGATCTAACCCTATAGTGGCTACCAGTGATGATTGGCAGTGGAGGCTAGCAGGATATACCCAGTGTCTTGAGTTATGCAGGGAGTGTGGTACTGATGATGGTGCTTGAAGTTGAATTGAAGTTCTATGGAGTTGGAGGCTTAAGGTTGAAGTGAAATCTTGAAGTTAATTTTTGAGACTTGATTGAAGGTAGTTTGAGATCTTCAGGTTATTGAAAGTTTAAGTTACTTGAGTGAAGGTTGAATGAAGTTATTGAAGATTGAAAGTCGTTGAATTGAAGATTGCCGTGTTCATTAGTCGAGGGTCACCAGTGTAGGTGCCCCGGATAGGATGGAGGAGCGAGATTGAATGCTCCTGCGTCTCAAAGGAAGATCTTCCATTGAGGCCAATGTTGTTCTTTGCAGGTCTAGGCCCGTCTGTTATTGTTGAAATTTTGTATATATTCTTTGTACGTTTCGGGAAACGTTTGTGACCTCGATTATTGCACAGCGCCATCTATTGGCTTGTAAGTGTTCCACTACACCTGATTTAAGTTTGCATAAAGCCTGATTTAGATTTCCACAAAGCCTGGTTTAGTTTTGTATACAGACTGATGTAGATTTGCACAAAGCCTACATTTGCATTAGTTACTTTGCGAAATTGGTGAGTTAAGCCCGTTATCGTGGTAGATCTAAGTACTTCATCGGAACTCCAACAATTGCTTTTCCTGTGCGGTAGGGTTGATCATCATCCACCCATGACAGATTACATCACGAAAAAGAAAGCGGAGGACCGGTACATATAATGTAAACTAGAGATGATCGGGAATTTAGTCATTGGTAATAAATGCATAAGTTGTAAGATAGAGTAAGGAAGAACCATATATAGGAATATATATATATATATATATATATATATATATATATATATATATATATATATATATATATATATATATATATATATGTTGTAAGGTTAAATAACAGAAGAACATTAAAAAACGGATATTGTACGTGCCAATATTACTAAAACAGACGTATTAACTTCGCCCTCATGTGCGGCATTTGTGCATTATAACTTGTGCATCTCTGGTCATCAAACGACCTTAATAAACACCATACAACAGCTCAACGCGGTTTGGCTTTGCAACAATCTTCCAACAACAAGCAACAACCAACTGGGGTCCATCGTTAACGACGTACAAGCCTCAGCATCTTTGGAAACCGTACAGAATTATAATATAAAAATAAAACAAAAACATAAAAAGAAAAAATCGCTGAATAAAAAAAAACAGTGAGGAGTGACAACTTAGATTAAAAAGAACTTTGAAGACTTAACCAACAACAACCGACAACAATAGTCCAACAGTTTCATCGATTGGTTAACAATAAGTACAAATAACATAGCATCACTTTTAGTGGATTAGTGGCTAAGGCTTACAAACCTTGTAGTTTTGCTTTCAAAGGTTTACAAACTTGTAGTTTTGTTTTCACTTATTTTAAGTTTAAGCATCCCTAATATATCTGAATAGATAAGCAGATAAACAAAATCCTCTCCGCAATAGGGCTTTGTTGCGTAAGAGTAGACATCTGTCTTTTGCATTGATGGAAATGGGACTCTTATTCTTGAACAAAACTTGTTGCGGTCGTGACTTTGTTTATTATTGCAAACCAATCAAGCAACGGTCCCTCTAA
Source organism: Dendrolimus houi (assembly GCA_039645545.1). Classification (NCBI taxonomy): domain Eukaryota; kingdom Metazoa; phylum Arthropoda; class Insecta; order Lepidoptera; family Lasiocampidae; genus Dendrolimus; species Dendrolimus houi. The sequence goes on along the minus strand of CM077128.1, from coordinate 20,321,883 downwards.
TGGAAGGTAGTTATCAGCGTCCATGGATGTTTGAATCACCGAGGGAGAAACTTACGCGTGGCTAGCTTTTAGGATGGCATAAAGGGAATGCGATGATAGGAGGGATTGAGTTGTGTTCCGGCATTAGTGGCCAGGTCTCGCTTTAGAGAGCGGCAGCACATTGGTAGTACCTTAGAATGAATGAATATGCTTTATTGTGATTTAAAAGATACGGTTAATAGAAACGAAATTTTACAATACAATATGCGGTCTTATCGCTATTAGCGATTTCTGCCAGGCAACCTTTGGATGGAGAAGAAGTAAGATAAGAACAGAGGTATGTTGCATTATTCTCACTACCGAATCAGTATCTTATAAAATATACATACATGATATAAGTGTTTTAGCGTTCCAGGTGCTTCAGAAAATATAAAAAAATATAAACAGATGTTATATGTAATGTTTGGGATTGAAACATTAAACCCGTGGGATCCGTCGGCAAAGAGTTTCTTTAAAGACATATGTAAAAAAACTCTTTGATACTACCCGTGATCAGAAAGCTGGGTCATATTTCGCACAACAAAAAAGTATTGCTATACAGCGCGGCAATGCAGCCAGCCTTCTGGGCACGCTCCCCGTTGGCAGTGATCTCCTGCATAGTGAATTTTAGTTTTGATGTCTTTCGTTATTTAATTTTATGATATAATATATATATATATATATATATATATGTGTGCAGATTGCAATATAATTGTAAACATTTCGTAAAGTAATATCTGATATGGGCTTTAAATTAATTGTACTTATGTTTTTCTTAAAATCCTGCACTTGATTTTATTAACTAGTGTTTTAGTTTTATAAAAACTGGGTTGTATTTATATTGTTATTATATTGTTGAGTACTCTATAAATGTTTTTAGGATTTTTAATAACCTTTGTAATAAGTTTCAGTTTACAAGATTGCTAAAAGGTGAACACTGTGTTGTTGGTTCGACAATATAAAAGGAGGTGAAATCGCTGAAACATTCGACATGCTACGTTCGTCAGTCGAAGAGAGCAAAAGCTCTATTGGATGAGGAGCACATAATAATTATGTTATGGTCGATAACTACTGCCTGATAATCGCAGTATTCTTTTAGGGCATTTTGCTGCTCGACACCTGGCAAGCGTGGATGCAACTCTTGGAATTGTCCTAACATTTCTGTGTATTATTTTGCTGTATTTAATATTGTAATTGTAATAATTCTAGTGTAATAAACTTAGATTATAATATTTCAGATTATTATTGTTATTATGGACGGTGAGCCTACACATATATATATATATATATATATATCATCAGTGGCGTCTGCCTCTCTGCTGAACTCAGGGGTTGGAATAGGGAAATAGAATAGAGGGTAAGATAAGGAAAACGGGATAGGAGGAGGGCGAAGTGGGCCATGCTCGGGAGCGACTATTTCACAATAAGGTCTTTCGTAATTAGTTAAAAAGTAAATATGATTTTATATTTAGATTTGATTTATTAGGTTGGGGAAAAACTTTCTTCGCATTTTATACAAAAATTCAAAAGGTTTTTTTATAAAGTTTATTTACATTTGACTAAAGTATGTAGGTGCCATTTTGTGGGATAACTTTTTGCCATCTTGTAGGTAGGGACGTGATCCCATTGCTATAAAAATTTTGGGCCTTCTGATCAAAAAACTGCGACAAGTGGTTTTGGCAGTCCTCTCGTGATGTTAACCTGACACTGCCTAAGGAATTCTGCAGAGACCGAAACAGGTAAAAATCTGAAGGTGCAAGGTCAGGACTATACGGCAGATGCATTAACACCTCCCAGCCAAACTCTCGTAATTTTTGCTGAGTGGCTAAAGATGTGTGAGGTCTAGCGTTATCATGGTGAAAAACCACACCCCTCTGTTGATTAATTCCGGCCGCTTTCTCTCAACTTTTTGCTTTAATCTCATCAGTTGTTCGCAGTACAGTTCAGTAACAGCAATAGTTTATGCTATTACTGAACTGTATTACTGTATACCAATATGAGGCGGTAACAGCTCATAATGAATAATGCCCTTCCAATCCCACCATACACACAGCATCACCTTGTTGCGAGGTAACCCGGGTTTTGCCACAGTCTGTGAAGCCCGACCAGCCTTTGACCACGATCTTTTTCGCACGTTCTTGTCGTATGTGATCCACTTTTAATCACCAGTTATCAGCTTCTTCAAAAATGGATCGGTTTCATTACGTCGTAATAAAGAATCACAAATGAGTACACGGTTCATTAGGTTTCTTTCGGTGAGCTCATGAGGCACCCAAATATCGAGCTTTTTTGTGTACCCAGTTTTTTTTCAAATGCGCCAAAACCGTTTTGTTGTCAATTTCCAGTTCTCCAGCTACATCGTAACTACTAATATGCCGATTATGCTCCACTTTTTCAAACATGGCATCAATTTTGTCCGTAACAGGGCGACCAGAGCGACGTGCACCTTTGATATCAAAATTTCCGGATTGAAAACGCTTAAACAAAATTTGCGCTACTCTCACAGATACTGCATTAGGCCCATAAACATCACAATTTTTTTTCGCGGCTTGTGTTGCATCTTTACCTTTTTTGTAGTAAAATTTTAAAATGTATCGAATTTCTTCATTAGATTCACTCATTTTAACAATAAGAAAAACAAATGAAAATCACACATTTTCCTAATTTGAATTTGGAATTGTCTTCTTTAAAATTAAAACTTTTTAATGATACCAAAACCAGCCAGATACAAATGGTATAGCCAAAGAGATCTTATTACAAGTTCATACATACTATATGCGAAAATACTTTTACCCCAAGCTATTAGATTAAATTATTTTTAATTTTGAATTATGTTTTTATTGTATATTATTTTTTTAGGCTTCTTAAGCTATAATTAAAACTACTTTCTAAAAACAGTCGCACAAGTAACTCCACCCTAATTTGCTTAGCTAGTAGATATATAATGTGTGTGCTTGTCTACCGATTACTTTAAAAAATAACAAAGTAAGATCTGTCTAAAAAAACTGGTGGTTAAAAATAAACGTCGCAACAACGAATGGGCGGCTCTGAAATACAAAGAAGGGAATATACAATAGGCCTTTGTTCCATGTGGAAGTAGACGACTGGGACAAAATAAGAATTGAGATATGTTTTAAAAATGTTTTATTTTTAAATAAAAATATTTATAAAAACAAGTGCTAGCACACAGAGCCGTCTTAAGCATATTAAATCCCGCGGTGCGAAAATCAGTTTTCGTCCCCCCCACCTCTACAATAAAAAAATACAAGCAAATCACTAGAAAGAAAGGTTGTATACTCTCAAATTGGTCCCATTGTCACCATGTCAGGATCTGATGAGTGGATTCCAAGGAATTGGAGAAACTCACGAAAATTGTTAACTAACTTCTTCGTAACACGATATCCCTGTCAATTGTAAACCGATTTTTAAATTGCTTTCTTTACTCATAAGTTTATACTCCCGAGGTAGTCTCATGGTCACCAAGTTAGAATCTGATGAGTGGATCGGATCCCAGGGATATCGAGCATAGCCATTATCAAAGAATGCCGTGCACCAAAATTCTTGGGAAAAGCTTGTATACGCGTGTAGGTATTATTACATTTTCTACAGGCGCTTAATTTATTTATATGCATATTACGCGATTTCTCCGTCAATTGTGGATCAATTTTGATTTTTTTTCTTTATTCATAAGTGTGTATGCTCCCGAGGTGGTTCTATGGTCACCAAGTCAGGATCTGATCAATGGATCGCAGAAAAATCGAGAGTAGTAGCTATTATTACACTTTCTACAGGCGCTTAATTTTTTTGTAGGCATGTTATGCGACTCGTCCGTCAATTGTGGAACGATTTTTAAATTGTTTATTTTATATTATTAACTCGTGAGATAGTCACCAAGTCAGGATCTTGCTGAAGAGCATAGACACCAAAAAATGAGATGGCTAATTTGTATAGCCGCGTGCGAGTTGTACAATTTCTACAGGTGCTTAATATATTATTTCTAAAGCTATTGAAGTATTTGCGCGACCAAAAAGTAAAAAGATCTTTTTAACAAAAACGCACCGACTTCAACCTAAAAACCAAAAAGCATATATTTGACCGACTTCTTTATACAACATCTCGAAGTCAGTGTGAAATAAAACATAAAAAAACAAAATATTTTAAAAGTTGTCGTTCTTTTATGTTTCGCTTGGCACCGACTTCGAGATGTTGTATAAAGAAGTCGGTCAAATATATGCTTTTTGGTTTTTAGTGTGAAGTCAGTTCTGGTTTTGTTAAATTTTTTATTCGTCATGTCCCTTAGTTGATATGGATGATATTTGATAGGAAGATGTACTTTATACATATGACGCTACATATATTTTTTTTAAATAATTCTCCTTCTCTCCTGACAGACACGATACGTCAGGTGTGTTGTCTTTCTTTTTTATTTACTTTATTTCTATTAGATCTTTAATTTCTCTTTTTATTTATTACAAACATATCTATTACAAAGTTCTAATATTACTATTTTACAATATTTTCTACTATCTATTTAAAATCTATCTAAAAACAGGATATTGATAGTTATTGAGTACTAATTACTACTACTATAGAATAAATACTATTATGCTTGCGGGCGCGATGCGATGGCCGGGAGAAGGCGTAGGGACGTGGAAGAAGAAGCAAGGGAAGAGTAACTTATCTAGCCACCGGTCCAATGCCACACTGCACTCGTCCCCGGGGGTTCACACACTTACTAGAATTTGCTAACAGAGCTAGGCGAATGGTTTCGCAAATGGAGGATAGAGGTAAACCCGGAGAAAAGCGCAGCAATGTTCTTTTCCCCGGGCACGCTTCGCTCTCCCAAACGCGCTTGCCTTCGCTTAAAAACCATCTCGCTCTACGAACAAGAGATCCCCTGGGCAAAGTACACCAAATACCTGGGTGTCACCCTAGATCAGAACTTGCGCTTCAACGAGCATATCACTATAGTCCGGAATAGAGCGCGATTTGTGATGGGTCGTCTAGCACCCATGATAGATAAACGAAGCAAAATGTCCCTCAGACACAAGCTTACTCTATATAAAACATGCATCCGCCCGATCATGACATACGCGAGTGTGGTATTCGGCCATGCCAAGCCTGCCCTTTTAAAGAAACTGCAAATCGTTCAGAATAAATTCATGCGCAGAGCCGTCGGTGCTCCCCTCTACATGCGTAACATCGACATCCACCGCGATCTGGAGCTTCCCTCCATCAAAAACTACATTACGTCGCTCTCGCGTAAGTATTTCGATCTAGCGCCGCACCATCGAAATCCCCTCGTCGTGTCCGCGTCCGATTATAAGCCTCAACGAAAGGCTCTCGTGCGACGACCGCGTAACATCCTCATGGACAAGGTCGACGATATCACAAAACGGCTGGCTCGGATCAGCCCGCCCGTGGTTAGGACGGCAGGCTGGCAGGCACCGACAGACAGACACAGACGGCGGCGTCGACGCCGCCAATCACGATCTCTCCACGTCCCCGCGAGGGACGCCAGGAGACACAGCCCCCATAGGATAGACTAGGCGTGTTGCTGGGAAGTTTCTTTCGCCGTTTCTTCTCTCCCAGCCATAACACGTTGCGAAACGGCAGTAAGATAGTATAGGCCACCGCGAACCGCCGATCCCGGTCCGCCGGGATCCTTCCTCTCGGGCTTTATATTACCCGTCGCCCGCTCTCAATTAGTGCATTGTGTCGCCCTATGGTGGGCATCATTAGATTCATCCCCCTCTCATGGCAACAGTCCAGCCGAGGTGAAACTCCCTAGGGAGCCCCCTCGAGCAAGTTGCCTCCCGGGCTCGAGCGCCTTCGCTTCGCAAAGGCACTCGCCCCGAAAACCCCGGTAAAGTTGTGAGGTCTTCGGACCAACAACATAAAGTCAAGTCCAATAATATAAATATAGAATTTGCTTAGGAGAATTAAAGTTATTTAAATTAAATTATAATGGTTTTCTTTCATATTGTGATCCAACTATCATTTTACTATATATTGCGGTGACAACACTGACAGAAGATGAATTGTTTTGCGCATTCTTCCTTTGAAAGTTTATTCGTTTCTTGATGGCGAAGATAGGGAGGAAGAATTTATAAGAAGGCGTTCCTCGGCGCAACCAATGCTTATTTCTTAACTACTATGTTATATAATATAATAGGTATTTATTTATATTATATGTACATATCTGGAAATACTTTTTTTCCAAACTACTATTAATCATATATTTATTAATTAAATACTATATATAGACAATACAATGCAAGAAAACTTAAGTTATTCGTATTCTACTCATAGTCCCTCAATACTATAAGTAGAATACTGAGCCTAGATCACCGTCTTCTATGAGTAAGGTGCCCAGAAGGCTGGCTACGCTTCCTCCCTGGATCGCCATACTGATCCGTTGGCCGAGGTAAGCACCAGCCCTCTGATCACCTGAAGAGTCAATGAGTCGTTTCGATAAATTTTGGTAGAGGCTCATGGCCTCAGGACCCCACGGTCCAAGCGTCTCGACAGCAAATATATTTAACTTTATATTATATTAAATGCTACCTTCTTGTTATATATATATATATATACACACAAGTTGTATCTTACGTAGCTTTGTTTCTTGACATAACGATATTTAAAAATTTTACTCACTAAGAAATAAACTCCTGGTACTTTTTCTTCATCATCAGCTCATGGATGTTATTATATTTTATTGAAAAGAGAATCTGATACTACGTATTGGTTAAGTGTCGTTAGTTACACTTTGTTTTGATGACATAGGGAGAAGCCGAGGGGAGTGTGGGACTCCCGAACGACTGGATCCCTGCGTGACCTCCAACTGGAGGCCAAGCAGAACTCGGTCGTCAGACTACCCACTAAACTTAACTTGCGACGCGCTCTCCTACGGTTTTACGGGGCGCCACAGGAATTAGTTCATAGACACTACATCTGTGACGCCCTAACGCTGGCTCTTAGGTTGCCCTCGGGGAAGGTACACTCTCTTCACGAATAGTGGGGGTAAGTCCGCGGTCTCTCCAGATCCCACGCGCCCCCTATAATGGAATAATGGGAGAAGAGATAGATAGAGAGAGTAGCGATGTGCGTAGCGACGCCTCCGACCTCCAGTCCGCCTCCTGCGGAGTCTTTAGCCACACCTTGAAAAATCATAATGTTTCTTCTACTTCTTTCTACTTTTTTATTGAAATCAATCGGCTTGCGTCCCTTATGTCTCTACGCCCGGGTCCCTCACTCCCCTTGCACCCCCGGATAAGGACGATCCTGGTAGCAGATATCTTCCTTCGTCATTGATGTCTATTGTAGGGGTTAATAAATATTGAGTAGTGCGTCGATGTTAGTTAGAACTTGGTCATAAAATCTTGACTCAAGAACAATGGTCCGCAAACTATTTGGTCTCGTAGACCCCTTGCCAATATTTACTGAATTCAGTGGACCCCTATCTTTTTAAGGATGAGGTTCTCAATTCATCGTATAAATAACATATATATATATTTTTATGTTCTACTAGCTGACCCGGCAAACTTCGTACCGCCTCAGAATCATTTTTTTTCATATTTATTCACCTTTTAAACCTTCCCTGGACTTCCACAAATAATTTAAAACCACAATTAGCCAAATCAGTCCAGCCGTTATCGAGTTTTGGCGAGACAAACGAACAGCAATTGATTTATATATATAACTTTGTTGTTTTTGAACCGATTTTAACAAATCTTTTGATATTATTGGGTTCAATATAATTCTAGTTGCATTCATAGATATTGTATTGCTTGTATGTACTAACGCACTCTATCATATTTTATTATTCTATTTATAGAAAGTTAGATTTTTTTCCGACTTGCTTAAATATAATTCACTGTTGTGTACCTCTATTTACAGCACACGGACTCCCAGGTTTTGTTTTCACTAAGGTGGACCCTTGAAGTTCGATATGGACCCCCCGGAATTCATATGGACCACTTTGGGGACCTATGATCTCTCGGACCTCTAGAACATGATCTATTTTTTTGCCTCCGGGCAATATTTCACCTTATCAGTAGTCAATGTCAGTGAATTCTAAACAAAGTGAATGTATCTATGTTGTTTTAATTTTAACGCTGATCCAAGTTTAAAATCCACTAAAAGAAACTAAATACAGATTGTTGCGGACAGAATCACCCCCCTGACCTATCCCCCGGAAATCCCACACCCCAAGCCCCGCTTACCGCGAATATGTAGCTCGCTCCGTTAGCTGCTAAGTGTCTGCATTTTTTGTAGTACCTTAGTAAGCACGATGCAAGCCGCCGGCAGATCATCGGTCGAATATATACACACAAAGGAAAAGTATGGACACACAAGAAGACTCTACAGCCATTGGACTCTCAGCGTGACTACGTGGATCTTGGGACCACCGGTGTATTGTGATTAGTGCCACTCGTATTGATCGGTGTAATCGATTCAATTAGTGCTATCCATGTTCAGTGGAACATCGGGGTTCTAGTGCTAAGTTGTGTTGGTTGACCTTGACCGTGCCGTTTAGTACAGTAGTGCTGGTCATACCTGTTGCTGTTGTATCACCTGTAAATAATACAGTCCATTTTGCTAAGGGGTGTTTCATTCAGTACAACCCCTGTGAGCGCGTATCGAACACAGATTTTACAATTGTAGGGGGTTTTCTTACATATTATGTTAATGATAGAAGTTTGTAGATGTAAATTGTTTATTGCTAAATTATGATAATGAAAATGATGGTGCTTATGATGCTCTAAGATCAATCGCTGTTTTTCCGACTGACCGAGTACGGTGCTAAACGAGTACTGATGCGAATGATATGTTAAAATGCACGTGTCAGTTTAAACCGCTGACACGGCAATGTACGGCTGTTGCTAGCCCGTACGACAATACTAAGTTCGAGCAGTAATTTTTTAAAGTTTAGAAAATCTTTGATTTCGGAACGCGACCGGAGCGAGATTGAACAGTAGACGGCATCATAGTATGTATGAATCGAGCCTAAATAATAAAAACTTACAGCTCTGTTAAGCAATAAATTTCGCACAAAAATTATGGGAGTAAAAAAATTTATTGTTACGAGTTGCAGGACTCGAATTAAAATGCCGTTGGAATTATTATAGAGTTTATTAGAACTATACAAACACGTATATCACAGGTACAAATATAACCGAACACAACAAATCTAAACGTAATGCAGAAGGTCGTAATTCAATAAAATGCGCAAAGTCCGTCAATATTAGGTTCCCGAACGTACACACGTCACGCTTAGATCGTAGTTATCGCTCGACAGCCGCCTCTCTCCACCAGGCCATCGTTGTATACTGCACAAATGCAAATATGTCCGCCCGGCAAGCGTCGATATAATTTCCTAGAATCAGCTTGTACTCATAATCCGTAACACCTTGCTAATGACAATAGGCTGTGCTCCACAAGTAAACAAAAGAAGACTATCATAAAAGGATGACAATTAGTTCATATGCCGACAGGTAATAAAATGTGCTTTTACAGACTGTACGTGTAATTTTTCTTTGTCGAAGCCTAAGTTGTAACAATATCTACATTTTTGGATGATTTTCAACAGGCTGTAACTTGAAGAAAAATGATCGTACAGAAAATTTAAATAAGCAAATTGTAGCTCCAAGTATCTAGTTTTTAAATATGTAGTATTAAATTAAATACTAGTAATTTTGAGAAAACCACCAACATAAAAAAATGTTTTTATGTCGGTGGTTTTTATTTTAAATTACTTGAAAACATTTTGGTAGAAAAATTTGAACGTCACATCCAAAAACTAGCCTAAACTTGGCGTTACAAATTGCTGTACGATCATTTTTCTTCAAGTTACACCCGGTTAAAAATCACTCAAAAATGTAAATATTTTTCTGTTCAAAGTGTGTTTATGTACTAAGTTTTCTAAAAGGAAAACATAATCAAAGGAAATAAACTATATATATCTTTGACATGTGGAGGAAAGAAAAAAGCAATTAAAGTTTAATCCTTTTTACTTTCTCAATAAATACTTTTTAATTCCTTTGCAGTACTGCAGTATATATTTGTTCCACTGTATTTGATTGGGGTCAAAAGGGAATGTGGTGCGATCTTTCTGGTTCATAGAGTAGTACAGCTTCATTTGGTTTTCATTTCGCATTGGAAAACTACGGCTGCTGAAATAGTTCAGAACATCTCGATTCTTTATCAACTTTGATTGAAGTTTTACTAATCTGCAATATAAGAGAGTCATCATTACGAATAAAAATTTGATGGCGGCCTTCCGTGACTTCATCTGCCTTTATCCTGCACATTCGCAATATGGGCATAAACTTTAGGATATCAGCCCACCTTTGGGCCGCGGGTCCGGCGTTGACGCGTGATATTCGCCTCGCCCCTCTGTGAGACATAGCTGCGGCGTTTTTTTTTTAACACTTATCGCCATATTTTGGCTAACTTGAAGAATATCTCAAGAAAGTGTAACTTAAATTTTATATGGATATATATTTATTTCTATTGGTGGCATTTGCTTCTTCCAAATAAAACGCGATGTGGACTGTATGACTTATTATTGGCGTTATTTACAATTAAATTAAAACTATATATAGATTAGTTACAGAGAATATAATGATGAATGGCAGAGAGTAGAGTAGTGCGTATTGGTGCCGTATTTATGTGAGCAAGTGTGCAAATGAGCAATATTTCCGGCCTCCAAAGCCGCTTCTTATATTCTCCGTTCTTATAGCCCCGTTCTGTTCGACGCCTAGCCGCTAACTGCGCGAGCTATGGGCATCGGCGGTATGTGGGGCGTGTAATTGTAATAATATGCACATTAGTAAACTGCCTAAGTGGTACATCCATTCCCGTCCAGAATTGGACTTTATATTAGGTGGTCCGTTAGCTTGTCTCCTACAACCTTAGTTTTCGTCGTCCGCCAATCACAGTCCACTGCTGGACGTAGGCCTCCCCAACTTGGCGCCACTCATTCCGGTCCTCCACCTTCCTCATCCAGTGCCTATTGGGCTGGAGGGCTCCGACTCTCCGTTTACCGAAACACGGTCTCCACTCCAGGACTCGTCTGCTCCATCGGCCATCAGCCCTGCGGCAGACGTAACCGGCCACTTCAACTTGCTAATTTTGCGAGTTATCTCGGTTACCTTGGTTCTCATACAGATATCCTCATTTCTAATTCTATCCAGAGATAAACACCCAACATAGCTCGCTCCATAACCTTACCTTCTGCACCCTAACATTAAAATATCATAGATCGTCAGTTTTGTTTTATTTACACAAGAGATTTGCTGGAAAAGTAAAAACTTAGATAAATCGAGCGAAATAAGCGATCTCATTACCTAGGATTCTTCCCTTTAGATAACCGCCAAAAATCAATAATATAAGCAGGAATTGTCTGCAGTAGCAATGTTAGCATTCTTAAAGCCCAGTCGTGCTTTGTTAATATTAAAAAAATCGGACTCGTGTTACCTAAAACAGTACAAAATAATTATTTATCACATCTAAATAAAAAAAGTCGTTTCACCAAAGAGTTTCACTGCTTACCAAGGTCTTACTAAATTAACTAAATGCTTTATAACTAATTAAATAAATGTATAAAATAAACCATTTCTAGCTTTCTGTTAGATATCGTTGAAAATAGAACTCTTATAAAGACGCATTCTTTTAGTATCTCACAACGACCAAAATGCTCCGTCTGCCGTTCCCCAAGGCGACCGCGGTCGTTATGGTCGTGGCGAAAACGTCGCTAATGACGTCATCAATTTTGATCACAGCGGTGACAACGGCCCATGTCAAGAGGTGTGACGAAGTGGGCGTTGACCATGGAGCATTAATTCTCTCTATCTCTTGACATTGCAAAAGACGCGATTTTCAAATCAATCAATGACATTTGTGTATTTCGTCGTTTATGACATCAACGCCCGATAATCCGTTCCACTAGAATTTATAATTGTAACGTTCCCAAGCAAGTGGAACGGGAAAAATCGCAGTCGTGAACGTGATTGTTGTGAGTCCCATCTGGAAAGTAGCCAAAATCGCCCCATGTCACAGCCATTTTTCTCAAAAATCATTGATGTTATTTGTATTTGATATGACGGTAGATATACCACTACACGGTTTTGTACTAAAAGGGTAGGAAAAAAACATTTAAAAATTAAACATAGTATAATTAGATGAATCCTTAAAAATGATAAACATGTTTTAAATAGTCTTCATTATAAGTGATTTCTTATTAAGATATAGACACCATTCATACTGATGTTATGCAAGCGATAGCAGCTCTGTCTGCCCATGGCACTTTCTCAGAAAAACTACCATCTGAGTCCCAATACCGAGAATGGACGTAGGGGTAGTTTTTATCCCGGAAAATAGTTTCCCGGATAAAATTAAGAAATTTTTCCGCCTAGATAAAAATTTAATGCAATTTAAGCTGTGTAAACGCTTGCCCTTAAAATAAACTAGAGATAAGGACCAGGGCTCCAAGTCTGTAATTCACAAAAAAACCCCAAGACCGTGTGAATCAAAATCCATTCGACTGGCGATGGTCTAATTATCCGTAGTCTCTAAAATTCATATTAAATTACTCTCGCTTAAATCAAGATTCATTCAATATTAAATCGCCATTGTTTATAACCAAAACCGTCAAGTTACGATTTGAATATGATTAGATTGTCAATTTGAGTTAAAAACTCTGGCATTGAGTATTTAGCGAGCCACTGAAATGTTAAATTGGTAACTGGAAATTTTACATATTTTGCCGACCCCTAATAATTAGGAGGTGAAAGGATAAACTGAAATTAAAATACCGTCTAAATTTATGCGAATTTTAATAGAAATGTCTAATTCATATAATTGCTTAAGTAATTTTAGAATAGATGGCAGTAAGAACTGTTATTGAAAAAAATTGTTTGACTTTAAAGGTGCAACGTAAGTTTCGCATTTAAGGATTAGTATTGACATCAAATAAGACTCACTAAGTCCAGCCTTTGCAGCATATTTTTTTGTATATTGTAGTAATTGTCCAATTGTAATAGGATTTGAACTTGAGCAGCAGTTATAGACCACTATTTTATCATCACTGGAACAATTTATAATAAAAATAATTGCAAAGTTTATATATTTACCTAAGCTAGTATTATACTATTTATAGAAGGCCCGATTTTTCAATCATCAGATAAAAGATATGAGTCGAACAAATTATAACATGAGTGAATTCAAAAGTGAAACAATTCATTTGTCTTATTCATGCAACAGACTTTTTAATTTTTCCATTTTTCATACTTTATTCTATAAATAACTTTTATCTGGTTGTATCTAATACCGTAAGCGATATATATAATTTTAGAGGAGAGCCACTTTTCAAATTATTTATTGATTAATACATTACTCATATATAGATCTCCGATTTTTAACATGTCTTTGTATTATTAAGATCTAAATTGTTTTTTATGTATGTTACAATAAAAATAAAGTAATAAGTACTAGCTTGATATAACTAATAACTTTCTTTACTTTACTGATATAACTAGTAACTTTAGTGGGTATTAGGGGTTTTAATTTATAATTGGTGAGAATTTTGGTCTATTAGGTGTTTTCCCTGAAAAAGAAACGCAATTTTACACAAAAAAACTAAAATTTCTGCTAGCGATCTTTCATACATTTTTAGTATATAAATTGCTGCCAATACCTCCTGGTATCTTAAATTATGTAACATGGCGCTATATGAGATTATGTACATTATTATCATATGCACATAACGTTGGCCGAAAATCTCGCCATGCCAGCCTCAATTACATTATCCGCTGAGCTCTCGTCAGCGTCGGCGTACTGGCTATCCTAGAGCCAAGTGGCTCGATGTGCGACGGATGGCAAAAGGCCGGACGGAATGTCACCGATGCCTGCTTTAGTCGCCACTCGGGCACCGTCACATTTTCCAATGACTGAGTCTGGGGCTGGCAACGCTACTTCAACAGTTGAAGCTCTCAAATGGCATAAATATGGCCTCAGGTACTTATTTGTGCCGTTTGTAGTTGATAGATAAGGTCCATGGTGTCAAATAAGAAATTCTTTGATGCCACACATGTTCAGAAGACAGGTACGTGTTTCGCGCAACGAATCAGCATCACCAGACAGCGTGCTAATGCAGTGAGCATTCTGGGCGCACCTCCCTCTGGCAGCGATATGTTACATATTTAATTTTAGTATTTAATTGTTATTTATACAGAAATTAGCGGATGTGACTTGTATCTACGAGTAAATATCTTCTACGAAACAAGACTATTTTACAAAAAAAAAACAGAGCTAACGTTGGTCACTAAGATTTTTAATTTGAAAACAGTTTTATTGGTGGCAGTTGCTTCTCGTTTGGAAATTAAAACTCGGAGTAATGGACTATATGATTATTATTATTATTTAATTTTTTACACGAATAAAATAAGTACAAATTATGCAAGAGAGATTGTTGAGTTGTTAGTCGAGTTGTGATAGTTGAGAACATTTTTTGCCTCCAAGGCTGACCCTATATCCCGCATCCCGTCCGACGCTTAGTTGCTAATTGTGCTAGCTATGGGCGTCGGTGGTATGCGGGGCGCGGAGAGTAGGTGTGCTCCAGCGGGCGGGTCAGGGGGGTGCTCTCTGTCCGCAACAAGTTTACTTACAAAAACATTAAAATTAAATAGGTAAAATACTTTCCTGCTTAATTCAGTAGCTGCAGCAACAATGCACATATTAGAAACGTAGTCTGCGGGAATTAAGTCGAGTACAATTTCTTTGTTACCCAGTACCACGTGGTTTAAACCTGTAGCTACCGTTGCAATGATGCTGGTAGCTCCATTCCAGTTTTCAATCCAACCCGGCATCGGTTCAAACATTGATGCACTAACTTGAAAATAAATAAAGCTGATAAATTTAAATACACGGAGAAATAAATGTAAGATGAAGTACTTAATGAAAGGTTTTTTGATTCATTTTCCTTACCGTCGGTTAAAATTTGACATAACCTTCATGCAATTAATGTCAAAACTCAACCTATGGCAAGGTAAGTGAATTAATAGTAAGATGTTAGAACCGGCTACAAGTCGTCACGTTAAAAAATATCAATTGATTGCTAACAATTTGTACCTGTGATGTGTAGTTGCCGGTTTGTGTAATAAAACTACTATTTGTGGCACATTTTATATTGAAAAAGTTTACATTATAGAATACAAACACTGCGTGTAAACGCTTTCCAGCGTTGCATGATAACCGCGGCAGGACTGTACTCGTTTTTTTTTTTTATGGCGGGGGAAATGCATTTCGCACATACCGGGTCCTTTGCTAGGGATTAGACCGTTGTTGATCATGGAGGCTTTCCACTGAGGCAATCCAAACAATAATCAACCGGCTTGTGTGGAGACTCGACTAATCAATACCCCACTAAAACCACCCTCCTCCCATGTGCCCCGCGCTTATGGCAGGAAAGGCGTGAGATACAGAACGTAGTTACGCCCACACCGATCCTAGCGCACAAGTGCTTGAGAATGCCCCGGGAGAGGCAAACTCACTTCGTCAACAGGGGTGAAGACTCCTCTGCTCCCTAGATGCTAGAGGGCCCCTGCAGCGGTATTTCAGGGATGGAGGTCATGCGCTTACCTGCGCCTCCGGGCTCCCGACTGACGTCGGCGCCCGCGAGACGCATGCGCACTACCATCTCTCTCCCTATCTCGTTCCGCGGCCTCCTTATGAGACACTACCGTCTCGCAGAAATTGGCCGCACCCACCCACCAATCGTCGCTGTGCAGCATGGCTTGCACCAGATCGCCCAGCGATTCGATCGGTCCTACAAGTGTCTCGAGTTTAAACCTCTAAGGTGCCCATGCTGCGCACTCGACTAGCGTGTGTAACGCCGTGTCCAGCGCGCCACATTGGCGGCATTGGGGTGAAGGCAAGCAGCCCGCAATCTGACACAGATACTTATCGAAGCAACCGTGCCCGGTAAGTATCTGTGTCATTCTGAAGGTTAGGGTCAGGACTGTACTCGTGCGCTGACCGTAACAGACTGTTGGCAGCGTAGCTAAACGCTAAGGGAAGGTTTAGGGAAGAGGGGCGCCGTAAGCGCGGGGCGGGCGGCGAATAACGCGAAGGCGGCTTGCTACGATTACATCGCTTAGGCAGATGCTACATGCTTGTTAAATTTCTAGCTTAGGGCCGATTTTTCAATCATCAGTTAGGCTTTATCCGATGAATAACTGGACTTCCTGAGGAATGACTTTATCTGCCGCTTCGAGGGATAGATAATCGTTATTCAACAGGTAATTTCCAAACAAAACTATTATTTTTAACAGTTTAGTAATTAGTAGATATTGTTACAACCTAAGCGCCGACAAAAACAAAGTCCACGTACAGATTTGTAGAAGCACATTTATTACCCGTCGGCATGATGGATCATACTAGAGTTAAACCCGCGGCTACGCCGCGGGTCAACCGCTAGTGCCTGCCTCTTGTTTAAAGAGCAGGCATTAATACAGGGACATTGTACTAAATGTTTATGTGAGTGCTATTTGCACCTGGAAGATTAATTACATTTTATATCGCAAACTATCCCATCACCCGGCAAGGCCAAAGGACAAAAATGTCATAAAGGACAAAATGGTAAAAAAGACAAAAAGGACAAAAGGACAAAAAGGACAAAAAAGGACAAAAAGGTCAAACAAGCCAAAGAGGTCAAAAAGGACTGTAACTCCAGCAAATAAAACAAGGAGATTTTTAAAATCGAAAGCAAGCGGCACGCTGACGAACGTAGGCACAAATAAAAACATATATCGCGGTGCGACGCGGACCGAAGACTAATTTCGCGTGCGCGGGCGACAACCGACGCAACCCACCCTCGCATCGTGCTCAACCCCCTCTGTTGCCATACGCGCGCCCTCTGCCGCCCCTCTTCGCCATTTATTTACAATATAATTTGACATTAAATAAGTATTATATTGCGTCGCTAACAAGGACAAAAGACAAAAAGGTAAAAAAATAAAAAAGGTCCAGAAGGACAAAAAGGCCAAAAAGGACACAAAAAGGATAAAGATGACCCAAATGACGAAAATGGCAAATCACAAAAACCTATCTTACTTTTTGGGATAACCTTTACATAAATCTATCCCATTATCCGGGATAAAAAGTATTCATTGTCCACCTTCGGTATTAAAATTACATATATACCGATTTTCAGCCAACTCAGTCCAGTACTTGTACCATAAAAGCATGACAAACAAACAGACAAACATATTTTTATCCCGAAAACTGTCCCATTTTTCGGGATAAAAAGTAACCTATGTTCATTCTTGGCATCGAAAATATATATATACTGAGTTTCAGCCAAATCGGTCCCGTAGTTTTTCCGTGCAAGCGGAACAGACAGACAGTCAGAGTTACTTTCGCATTTATAATATTAATAGGGATATAAAATCAAACACATCCGTGCAGGAACGGAGAAAGAATACAATTTCCTGCGGGCCGGCGGCCTGTCGTAAGAGGCGACTAAACAACCCACAGCCAAGTGGTAGGGCATTTGCCCGACTGGATAGCTACCACCCCTGTCTAGAGTATGCCGCCATTAACAAACTTGAGTTGTGTTCCGGCATTAGTGGCCAGGTTCCAGTCTCCTTTAAGAGAGCAGCAGCGCATTTGTAGCACCATTGGTGTTGCAAATGTCCATAGGTGATGGTAACCGCTTTCCATCAAGTGGGCCGTCTGCCTGTCTGCTGAAGTCATGCAATATTTTTTTTTTAAATTACAAAGGTAAGTAATACGGCCAGGCAGTTAAAATAATTCCCCAATATCTCATGCTAAAATTGTTTGCCCTAATTAAATTCCTCAAATAAAATCATTTGCCAAATTCGCGCTTGTCATTTTTATCGAATTTGATGATTGATGTATGTGGAAATAGTCTATCCTGCTCTAACGTGTGTTTAATCCGTATATTTGTTTCACCTCCTTGAAGTTAGCATTGTCTCAATCAATCAAGTGATCGTATGGCTATTCGTCAGCTCAATATCAATTGAAAAACCCATAGCCATCTATTGGACAGATAAACAGTCCGATAACTTTATTCCTTAGGCAGTTTGAAAAGCACTATTGAAAAATCAGCCCTTCGAAGAATAAATGTATAGAAGGACCTTCTTGAATAAAAGTAATAAAGGAAGTGAAGCAATTTTTACAAACTAGTTTGCATAACATTATGTAGTACCGTGAAATCCTGACAACTTAAGCAGCGGGTGAAAATTTTGCCATTCTAGATTTTCGTTTAGATTACAATTACCTTTCGCTAAAATGACTTTTTAAGCATATGACTCATAAGCAACGTCATATGCTCAAAAAAGTCACTTTGTGAGAGGTAATTGAAATCTTGTAAACGAAAGTCAAAGACGTATAATGCCACAATTGTCAACCGTATGTTAAGTTGTCTTATTCACGGTATACAGATGGCTTGCGTCTGTGCGAGTAATAAAATGTATCCTCTTTATTTATGAGACACATTGAAAAACAAATAATGAAACAAAATCGGTATTATATACTATGTAGGTATATATCAAAGAAAATGTCTCGCGATAGTTTCAAATAGCACGTATTTGAAACTATCGCGAGACATTTTCTTTGATATATACCTTTGGTACAACATATCCTAGGCAACGGGTACCTGATGCTGGTTTTCAACTGCACCCTAAGACGGACGGATGTTGAAGTGCTATTTATTTATATATTATATTATTTATATATACGTAGTGTGAATAATAACAAATTACGTAGCTAGACATCCACATAACACATAGAATTACTATCTATACATAGATATCATACTAATTTAATTACTTAATACTAAGTCCTTCATAGCCTACTGCGACACAATCGGCTTCGTATATCTAAATACTGGGATCAGGTTTACCTATTTTATACGTCTGAGTTCTTTTCTCTTCCGCCTATGGACATTTGTAACACCAAATACTACCAATATGTTGCCGCTCCCTAAAAGAAGACTGAAACCTGGCCACTAGTGCCGGAACACAACTCAAGTTCGTTATAGCGGCATAATCTAGAGCAGGTTGGTAGCTAGCCAGACGGGCAAATATCCTACCACCTGGTTATGGGTTGTTTTGCCGCCTTTTACGACATGTTGGCTGACCGCAAGAAATTGTATGCATTCTCCGTTCCTGCACGAATAAAATTTCATTTGATTGAACCCCTGCCATACGCAACAATATGAAAATATACAGAAATCCATGCTATGTGGATGTTTGCTATTTAGACATTATACAAGAACAATTGTATAAGCTTGAACGCCTTCAAAATGTTTGTATCCGTTTCATATTTGGGTTGTCTAAATATATCTTAATATAAAACTTAAATGGTTGACTATTCGCCTTCGACGGAATGTTCACTTACTCTCACTTCTACACAATATCCTTTTCAATCCCTGTACTCCCTCCCTCATATTTAAAAGATTTTTTTAGTTTCCTCTATCAATCTCATTCTGTATTCTGTATTTTACTCTCAAATAAAAATCTTCTGCTAACGATACCTAAACACACTTCGTCCTTCGTAGGAAATTCTTTTGCCGTACAGGCTGTTCGCCTGTGGAACTCCCTCCCCTTGAAAATCAGACAAGCTACATCCATTTCTACACTCAAACAATTGATCACTGACCATTATTTGTCCATTAAATAAAATTTGTTGCAGTAAATATAATTATATTATTGTTCGCATGTATATTATTATAATCTATTTAATTACGTATATCTAGAGGTAGTATTATGATTTATTTCTTTTTTTCTCTAATTATATTTAATTACGACGGAATTAGTTTTAATTTAGCTAAACCAATAATTATTTAAATTGTCTTTTAATGCTTCCTTGGACACCGGTTTACCTTGAAGAGATCGCTATAAGCGATAAGGCCGCGCATTGTTCTAATGGAAATGTATTCATATTAAATTGTCTAGGTTTAAGTTATGGTGAACAATAAAAAGTTTTCATTCAAATCCATTATGATGGTAATCGTATTACGCTGGGGTTTAACTTCTTTGTGGATTAAATAAAAACCCACTCAAATTTTTGAACAGAATATAAACATAATATTCTATTATTTTGGTAGATATATACCTAAAATAAATAAATCAATTCGCACTATGCACTAGGGCAGGGAATTTATTGAATATAATACAGTACCTATTGATGGTCGTATAATAACGGTGGGTACAGCACTGTTCTCCGCAACTAACGTCTCGCTTATAGCCTTTGCTACCGTGTAGCTATTTGGTCTACTATCTGAAAAAGATGAGAGCGAGTTTATTGATTACATTTATTTTATATGCGTCTCACTAGCTAAACTTTTACTGACAAATGTGTTGATTCTTGAAAATCTTAAAACTCTAACATAATATGTATTTTAACCAACTTCAAAAATGAGGAGGATCTGATGAGTGGATTTTAGGGAAATCGAGAGAAACCCTCGAAATTATTAACCGACTTCTTTGTTACACGATATTTTCGCCAATTGAGCGATTTTCATTTTTTTTTATTCGTAAGCTGCCAGGGTGGTCCCATGTAACCAAGTCAGGATCTAGTAAGTAGATTCCAGGTAAATTGAGAGTAACCCCTATCAAAAAACTCCAAGAGCCTGCATTCTTAGAAAAAAAAGCCTGTATACGCATGCCAGTATAACATTTTCTACAGGGACTTAATTTTTTTGTATGCATGTTACGCGACTACGTCGTAAATTGTGGGCCGATTTTCAAATTGTTTTTATTATTCGAAAGAGAATGCTCTCGAGATGGCCCCTAAACAAAAAAGTAAAAAAAGAATATTTTTTACCAAAAACCGAACCAATTTCAAATAAAAATGAATATTTAACCGACTTCTTTCTACAACACCTTGAAGTCGGTGCGGAGTAAAACATAACAATTACTATATTTTGTAAATTTGTTGTTATTTTTTTATGTTTTACTTGGTGCCAACTTCAAGATGTTGTAAAAAAAAGTTGGTTAAATATTTAATTTTTAATTTGAAGTCAGCTTTGTTTTTCTTAAAAAAAATGTATTTCTGGACTTCAGCTGACAGGCTATCTGTCCACCTGATTGATGGTTACTGTTGCCTATGGACATATGCAACACCAAAGTTTCTACTAATCTGCTGCTGGTCTCAAAGGCCTAACTACTAATGCCAGAACACGACTCAAAGTTGTTATGGCAGCATACACTAGAGCAGAATTCGTAGTTATTCCAAACCGACAAATATTCTGTTGGAGCTTAACCGGCTCTGCTCTGTTAGGAGGAAAGCCGCCAACACAGCAATCACAGTCAGTCCGCCTTACACCGTCCGACGACGCTTACGCATACAATAAACCATACATCGTTTACCTTTGTCGTGTATAATAACTGTACCGTGGTCGAAAATAAAGCTCGTATAATCATAACAGTCCACTGATTACTACAAGAACCCCAAAACACCCAGGAGGAGCCTAGACAATTCCACCACCTAGATGTGGTTACTTTTGTCGCCACTTACGACATGCCACCCGGTTGTAGGAATTAGTATTCTTTGTCCGTCCCTAAAATAACGGAAGGTTTCAAGAAATAGAAATTCCTGGCGCTAATTCTCAGCAAACAAGTCGGCCTTCAAGGCCAAAACTATAGCAAAAGAAACTTAAAGAAGTCTGGAGGTCGATTTTGATAAAAACTAAAAAGGCCTAATTAGATTTTTGAAAAATCAATTAACCTATTA
Organism: Dendrolimus houi; assembly: GCA_039645545.1. NCBI lineage: Eukaryota > Metazoa > Arthropoda > Insecta > Lepidoptera > Lasiocampidae > Dendrolimus > Dendrolimus houi. The sequence goes on along the minus strand of CM077128.1, from coordinate 20,300,103 downwards.
AGAAATTGAATCGGCTGATGTTGAAGAAAAAAAAAATACACCAACCCATAATGAAGCTTGTAAGGATCTAATTTCTGTGAAGGAATATGAAATGTAAAACTAAGAATAAGTTTCATCTTTTTACCTCCAAGCTATCCCCTCCCCAATAATTGATACAGAGGTAATTGATCCAAGATACCACGGTCTTTGTTGCCACCGTAGTGCCGGCAGGTAGTCACGCCACGCCGCCTTGACTGATGTCTTACGGAGGGCGCTTACCACCGCTAGCGTGCCGGCTTTGTTGGAGCCGAACGGTATTGCACGTGACGATGGTAGACGTCCTGACGGAATGACTCTAATTTCTGAGCAGCGTGGTAGCCTTTGGTGTGGGATGTGGCCAACGTGTCCTTTTTACTAAACACATCTAGCTCAGCGGGTCCGGTGGCGGAAACAGCTGAATCACTCAAGCGGCGCAAATATGCAACCCTCAGTGAGAGTTATATGTTTGTGCCATTTGCTGTGGAGACGCTTGGACCGTGGGTTCCTGAGGCCATGAGCCTCTACCAAAATGTATCAAAACGGCTCATTGACTCTTCAGGTGATCGGATGGTTGGTGCTTAACTCGGGCAACGGATCAGGATGGCGATCCAGCGAGGAAACGTAGGAAGCCTTCTGGGGATCTTACCCATAGAAGACGATGATCTAGGCTCAGTATTCTACTTATAGTATGAGTACAATATAAATAAGGGCAATTTTCTTTTATTTTGTTAGATTATTAGCAATAATTATTTGAAGGAAAGTTAACATTTTGTTAAAAACCATTCAGATTTACTTTATCTTCAGGTACGCCTCATAGATATGCAGCAACGAATTCATGTTAATAAGTGAAAAAATATCAAAATTGATTAGGAACTTAGAGGTTCTTAGTTAAAAGGTGGCTAAACAGTTCTTAAAGAAATTTTACAAGTAAGGCCCTGAATATGTATTTTATCCGTGCAGGAACGGAGAAAGAATACAATTTCCTGTGGCCGGACAGCCTATCGCAACAGGCGACAAAACAATCCACAGCCAGGTGGTAGGGTACTTGCCCACCTGGATGACTACCACCCCTGGTATAGAGTATGCCACCATAACAACCTTGAGTTGTGTTTCGGTATTAGTGACCAGGTTACATTTCCCTTTAGAGAGCGGCAGCACATTGATAGCGCCTTTGGTGCTTAAAATGTTCATAAGCGACGATAAGAGCTTCCCATGAGGTGGGCCGTATAGGCATACGGCGTCTGCTGAACTCGTGTAATAGAAATAAAAAAGAATATTTTATTTTATGTAATTTAGTGTATACCTATACATAGATAGATAAATATGAAGATCTGCAGACTTTACTTACTTTTAAAAGCATCAAATCTAACATCAGTTGGGTAAATTCCATCGGACATATCTTGATCCACATTGTTTAATGCAAAAGGAAGTGGATACACAACTTCTTCCAAAACACTTTGATTTGTATGACAATAAGCCGTAGAGACGTGTATAAATTTCTAAAAACAGAAATCGGATGAAACTTTGATTTTAATAACTTGTGGCGAGTAATGGTGGAACGATCAAGTTGGTTTAAGAAGTTTCACAAAAAGGTAGAAGATTCTGGAAGGAAAAGATAAGGACAGATACATTTGAGAAAGGGTAAATAAAAAATAACGAAAAGGAGATTGAAATTATGGGTTCCAAAAGATTCTTCCGGGTACATAAACAGCGTAAGACGCGCTTACGGAGTAGTTCAGTTGAGGACAACAAAGCGACAAGTGTGATACCCGAGAGTTGGAAGAGAAGTTAAATAGAAGACAGTGACGAGTTTAGAGAGTTGGAAGAAGGGTTTAGTAGCGGACAGTGACGAGTTTAGTGAAAAGTTTAGTACGAGTTCTGTGAAGGAGGAGTTCATCGTAATTTAAGAGGAGATCCAGAAGCAAGCTACGCAGTATATTCAGAGGTGAGCACCGCAGCAGCAGGAGGTGGTCTTCGTAATATCGGAGTCGATATTGTGTGACATGTTATCGTCGGGATAGTGCGTCGTTAGTTGTGCGTGTAGGGTAAAAGAATCACGTACGGCTGTGTAACTTAATAAAAGCATTTAGTTAAAAAAACCGAGTGTTTTCTTCCAATCCCAAGTGCGTACACACCCTCTCACACGTCCGCCCGATCATGACATACGCGAGTGTGGTATTCGGCCATGCCAAGCCTGCCCTTTTAAAGAAACTGCAAATCGTTCAGAATAAATTCATGCGCAGAGCCGTCGGTGCTCCCCTCTATATGCGTAACGTCGACATCCACCGCGATCTGGAGCTTCCCTCCATCAAAAACTACATTACGTCGCTCTCGCGTAAGTATTTCGATCTAGCGCCGCACCATCGAAATCCCCTCGACGTGTCCGCGTCCGATTATAAGCCTCGACGAAAGGCTCTCGTACGACGACCGCGTAACTTCCTCATGGACAAGGTCGACGATATCACAAAACGGCTGGCTCGGATCAGCCCGCCCGCGGTTAGGACGGCAGGCTGGCAGGCACCGACAGACAGACACAGACGGCGGCGTCGACGCCGCCAATCACGATCTCTCCACGTCCCCGCGAGGGACGCCAGGAGACACAGCCCCCCCATAGGATAGACTAGGCGTGTTGCTGGGAAGTTTCTTTCGCCGTTTCTTCTCTCCCAACCATAACACGTTGCGAAACGGCAGTAAGATAGTATAGGCCACCGCAAACCGCCGATCCCGGTCCGCCGGGATCCTTCCTCTCGGGCTTTATATTACCCGTCGCCCGCTCTCAATTAGTGCATTGTGTCGCCCTATGGTGGGCATCATTAGATTCATCCCCCTCTCATGGCAACAGTCCAGCCGAGGTGAAACTCCTAGGAGCCCCTCGAGCAAGTTGCCTCCCGGGCTCGAGCGCCTTCGCTTCGCAAAGGCACTCGCCCCGAAAACCCCGGTAAAGTTGTGAGGTCTTCGGACCAACAACATAAAGTCAAGTCCAATAAAAAAAAAAAAACCTCTCACACGTAACAGTATTTATTGGAATCGGTTATAACTTATAATTAGGCTAATAATACGTTTTTCGTCTCATAACGATAGTATTGAATTGGCAACTAACCGTGGCTTCCTATTTTAGACTACATTGAACAGTAAGATTTTACATAGTAAATAGTGAAAACGGAAATAAATTATCAGATGCGTCAATAAGCCGCGACTAATAAGGGTTTTCAATCGTTACTTGCGGACTTGTCCGAGTGCCTATTCCACAAAGAATTGTTATCAAAGAAACAGTCTAGTAATGTAAAGTGAGAACGATTTTCTGGAATTGACGACGGCTGCTGTGTGTTGTCCACCAGGAAAAAAAATAAAGGAAGTGTTTGTGTCCATGCCCAGTGCCCTTTTTTCCACTGGACACTTTGGGTAAGTGCCCGGTGAACCGTCATCGATAAGGCCCCCTAATTCCTGCCAGACATATCAGCTGGAGTGACCGTACGCATGCGTATATTGCTACGCACTGCATACGAGGACTGTCGGTCGAGCGCGTCTGTATGCGTGCCGTCAGTCGACCGACGTCCTACAGAAACAAATGAATGCGTTCAGTGCTGCAACGACCGGTGGATTGATCGCACGGATGTGTGTATCATCATAAAAAAGCGATTTCATACTGAATCATATTTCATATATCATACATCATATATAAATTTATATTTCACACTGAAATACAACAAGCTTTGATGACAGTAATTGTGCTTTCCAAGAATTCCATTGTTCTGTGGAATATTCTGAATTCGTTTATCATTAAGCCGAATGTAGACTCGATCTATCTCCTTGCACGACTAAGTCATATTACTACGTGGGCGACGATTGGGTGAACGTGATATTTACGTCGTCTGTTCCTTAAACGTTTACGACGATAATAAGCTGCAATTAAACTATTTGCAAACGCGTCCATTTAGTGTACCGACTGTAACAGTCCGGTCAGTTTGTTAATCAGGAGAGAACTAAACGTAACAAACTGGCGGTCGGTGGAGCAGTGTTACTGGCCTTAATAAAATAATCTTATATCATGCATAGACAATCGATTAAAAAACGGCGCTGCCCATGGCATATACGAAATGAGAATTGAGTCTGGTGAACTCCACACTTTATGTATATATGCACAAACATGCTGCACCTGTACACTAACCACATTTCATCTATTTTACCAAGTTTTGTTCAAATAAAGAATTTGAATTTGAATATGTTCATATTTATTAAGAGACGACAGTCAGTAGTCCATTTTTATTTTTCTCGATAGACTTTCGTATCCTTCTGATACTTTCACGCATTCCGCATCCCTTGGACATCGTCCACAGATTTCGTCGACACTATAGCGCATTGAATTGTCGTTAAGATTTAGTGATCATTTACTTACTATAACTGGTCTTTGAATACAATTTTGAAGTGAATTTGTTTCCACTTTTATATACGGTACAGTACGCTCTCCTGAGCGTCCTCCTGGACGGAATAAAAAATATTAAATAACACAGCTCTACCTTCAAGTTGTTCATTCGTTTGCTTAACTGTAAAACTCTTCTCGTTCCTTCGAAATTGGAGTTCATAGAGAGTTCTAATTTTTCATCGAAATTGACGGATGCTGCCGCGTGAAACATTATTGATATCTGAAAAGTATTTAATGTTGTAATTACTTTTGCCGCATGCCAAAAATTGGGCATGTTTAAGAATAAACGGAGGGCAATTTTAACTTTGGGGAAATTCAGCAGTTGTATGTATATGTAAAATAACTAAATGGCAAATGCGTGTCGGACCACGTTCTTTGAAGATTTCCAAAGAGGCATAGAACATCCAATTTTTCAGATCTGATTAGATAATCAGATCAGTTATCTTGTCAATCCTAGGTTTACCTGATTTCAGTCTTCTGTTAATTGCAATGGCGTGCCCGTGATAGCTTTTAAATATTTCATATTCATATATAATATTCATTTCAGCTAATGCCATCTTCTAATGGTAATATCAATTTTGTTTTACTATTATTCCACCGCGACGATGTCGAGAAGATATTGTTGATATAGTAGAATACGAAGTTTTGACACTATGACAATGCAATCGTACTTTGAATATATATTAAGAAGCCAAAATATTGAAATAGCAGAATTGGTTCCCGGGATGATTATAATGAATAAAAATAATTTACCTTATCAATGAAACCATTTTCAGTATTAGGTTGGATTCCCAAATTGATTTCACTTATATTGCCAGCTACTGGTACTAGTTTGTTAAACGCATCGGGTAACTCATTGTGAATTCTCGCAAACACCTTGAAATGACAGCATAATTACTTATGTTATGGTTCACTCGCTAAAAACCTAAGTCTTTATACAAAGTCTTGTACGCACTAAAGGCATTTTGGAAACACTATTTTGATTGCATCACATAGTCCTGGCCCAACAGATGTGGTACCACGGTTTCGCAGATTAATGGTGTGAAACGATTAACCTCGAGTTAATTATGTTTCTTACCATGAGTTCTGATGGCCCAGGATTCGATGTCGTGTCATTTGAGACGTAAATTTTGATACAGGAAATAAAGTAACTTCAATGTAAAAAATCGTAAGTACGACACATTCATAACTTCATTTATTAAATATTTTCATATAATCTATCAAGCGCGTGAATCATCAAGCTATTACGTCTTTCAATTAGATTATTAGAATAATATAATAATACATTATTTCATTTTCAGAAAAATCTTACCGATTGATTTATTAATTGTTCAAATCTCTGATAAGGGCTTACATCTTCCTTTTCACGAATTAAAACATAGATCTTTTCCAAATCCTGGCAAGTAAAGAGCAGTTTTTCTATGAGAACCTAAGAATAAAAAATATATTACAATAAATTGGGTAAGTGCCCTTGAGTTATATGTGCTGGGCAGTCCACGCAGTTGTTTCAATAAGTAGGCATCTGTATTAGTTTACGACATGGGAGCCAATCCATGGGCCCAATTCTACTATATAATATCTTGGTGTTGCCAGGATATCCAAAGTACAATTGTATTGGGATATTGTCAAAAATGTCTTAAGCCGAAATTAATATTGAAAAGCTACATAGGTACATTTTAAATATCGCTAGTTTTCGCTTATAAATAGTTATAAAGAGTGGCGTGTCGCGGGCACGCCATTAGAATTAAAAGAATACCGAAATCAGGCAAACCTACGATTGAGATGATAGGGTCCGGCAATTTTGACGAGATAGTAATAGTAGAATTGGGTCCCTGGTCAGCCACGAATGTGTGATACATTAATGGAATGTCCCACATAGAGACCCCAGAGAGACGACTTCATGCCGCCTCATGGCCGTATCAAGTAAAGACATCTCGTTGCGCAGCGTAGTGGGCGAAATGCTGCGCAACTAGAGACGATAGTAAGCGGTAGCCATCATGACAGAAGGCGGTCGACCGATAGAATCGTGTTTGTGTTTCTGAATATTTTTTTTTAATAAATGAAAAGATCTTATATGTATAAGTTTTATAACAAATTATTTTTTTTTCTATAATAAAAAGGGTATATCAAATTACAAATGAATTTTTGAACCCAATAACATAATAATAACAATAATTTATTGTAAAAAAGCCAGATACAATGACAAATCATTTTTAAATTAATTTACATCTATGTATATATGTTGACATGTCATTTCCATTGTAGGTTCTCATAGGTGAATATTACAAATTATTATTAGGTAAACTTGTCAGCAGATAAATGTACAATTATTAAGATCCAATTTTACTCAACAGATATTCAGTTTCATTATATGTCAATTTTTCTAAATTTTCAACAAGTTTCTTTTTAATGTTGAATAAAGTTAGTGAGTAAATAGATAAAGTTATTTATTTTATTATATAAAAGCGAACTTATGGTGACATAATGCCGGCTGGCAAAGTTTGTGCGTCTAACAGGTACAACACATACTGGGTGACCTTGATGCTTAAGAAAAACATTTAAGTCTAGGGGGGAGGTCTGAGTGACTTCGCAAAACTACACGAAGTATGTACAACTGCCGCACTGTTAATACATTAGAGTCGATATAGAGTTGGGTGTGGTAGGATAGTCCATCCGTTTAAAATGCATTATCTTCAGTACTGCTCTCTGGGCCCATTCTAACAGTATAAAAGTAGTTTTACAAACACCACCCCAGACAGGAATACATATGCAAGAAATATAGTTTTCCTATCAGCAGAGTGTCGCAAAGACTTAAAAAGGTGAATTAGACGTCTCACTTGTCCACACATATTTTCAATATGTGGTCTCGAATTCAATTCAATGCGAATTTGGAAGAATAGATCGAATGACACCTGCCCTTTCTATATTAAGTGTTAACAAATTCCTAGACAACCATTCCATGACAGTGCGAAGTGAAGATTCGGAATTTACTTTAGCACGTTCCCGTCTTTGTCATAAATTAGAAGTGCAGTATCATCTGCGTATGCAAAATATTACAATTTTTAAGCTGGAGTTTACATAAATCATTGATGTATATATATATGTATGTATATAAAAAAAAGCGTAGGACCTAAAATACTACCTTGGGGAACGCCAAATTCAATTACTTCTTCGGAACTCACAAGATTATTAATTTTAACACATTATGTACGGTCAAAAAGGTAATCTTCGAAGATTTTGAGCACAACCCCCCGAATACCAATGTTTTCTAACTTATTTAGTAGAATTGGAATGGAAACAGTATCAAATGCCTTGGAGAGAACACGGAAAACACCATAAAATTTCAGTTGATTATCTAATTTACTTACTAACATGTTAGTAAAAGAGATTACGATGTCTTCAGTTGATTTCTCTCTCACAAATCTAAATTGGTTATCGGCAATTATGTTATTATTAGTTAGAAAATTATAAAGATAATTATTAAGAATCCGTTCAATTATTTTTGATAAGGAGCTAAGTACGGAGATTGGTCTGTAGTTCGTGATGCTGCTTCTATCCCCACTTTTATAAATCGGACTTACAACGGCTTTTTTAAAAGCTTTAAGGAAAAACCCTGAGTTTACGGATAATTAATTTTTCCACATCACTTTTCTCAACGGGCAGGATTATAGAGGAGTTATGAGGTGAAGCGTGCGAAGATGTAGTTGAAATTATATTATTGCCCGAGGAAGTAATTTTATGAGCTAACTCCTTGCCAACATTGGATAGATAGAGAAGATTTATTTTTAACTGGTATAGAGAGCACATATGATATGACAGATATTTACACATTGCTTGGAGAGGTAAAAACACACCGTATTTTGTAGTATATGTTCTTCTAGTTGAACAGTAAGTACAGATTGCAAGGGTAGACTGGCAATTACACGAAAAAGTAATAATAACTAAAAAATAAAAATGGTTTAACTGAAAAGAATAGTTATTTAACATAACAGTAACGTAATCTTAAGATAAGTAACAAAATCATCACTGATTTTGTTACTTATCTTAAGATTGCGGTTTTTTTTAACTATAAATGTATATAATCTATGAATTGGCTTCCCTTCCGGGTGTGTGCGAACAAGAATCTTTCCATTTGCGTGCCAGCAAGAGTAGTTATGAGCCTTTGCCATTAAGCGCCTTTCATACATGAGTTTTCTTAACATAGGAGTCAGGTGTTCATCGAAGTAAATTGCTTTCTTCACTCCACTAATACCAAGAGTTTCTGTGTTTAGTTTTTCCACAATAATTTTGGTTTTATTATATTGACGAGCATCTGACAACAATTGATTTCTTGTAGAAACAGAGACAAATTCAGCTAAAATAAGTTTTGAAGCGGTTGACTTGCCTGGGATACGGTATATATCGCGAATGTCCGCGTTATTTATATTTAAGATCAGAACTTTACCAATATCGAAAACCAGCATCTTGAGATCATCAGGTTTTCATGGAGCTTTGTCGGAACGTTGCGTAATTCCATGGTAGACAATCGTGTTAGTAGGTTTACATCTTGGAGTTGCCTTTCAAGATTTTTTATCTTCAAAATGTAGAAAATATGCGTAATTTAAAGTTATAATAAGTTTAAACATAAATTGTTTAAACTTTTCAGTTATGCATCAATCTTCATGTCACATCACTAATATTTAAGAAAAAAATAAGAATTGACAAACATAACGTTGTTATGTGTTATGTTTCCAAAAATAAAATAACCTATTTATGGTGTTTTAATTTAATATAAATTATATTAATACATATTTTACAAAGCTAGTTTGTTAGTAGTTATATGAAATTTCAAACGGGCCTTCTTAAAACGCCGCAACTATAACGATTTTGCTTCACGTTTGAGCCCCGTTCCATTAAAAAAACCAATGGAACGTGGCTCAAACTCGTTATATAAACTAAGAAGATTTAGGTAAGGTAGGATTTAGGTTAGGTAAGGAAACTAAGGATGATTTTAAAAGGCCTCATAAAATTTCCTTGAAGCGCGTCGGCAACGCTACTGATGGGGTATTATACATCCATGGGTAACGCCTGGTATTAGTAATAAAAAAACTCATTCAGTACCTTCCCAACGAATCCAGTACCTCCAGTAATAAAAACAGATTTTCCACCGTAATAATCAGTTATTGATTTCATCTTGTATTGATTATTCAACTTAAAATTCAATTGCATTCAATCTTATCTAAAACATTTATTAACTTTAATTTAAATATATTATAATTCGAAGGTGTTAATGTGGTAAATTATAGAAAATCACGTGATACAAAAAAGGGGTTAATAACCACTGAATAAATAAAAATATACCAAAATTATTATTCGATTAAGTAAATGGCCGATTGTATTATTTAGAAAACGGCTTAAATATAAATATTACTATGCAAGTAATTAAACTGAATGTAACAACACAAACATCCATAAAAACGTTGCTAGGTTTTAAAATTGCTCCGTTGTATCCGTTGTAGCTTATGAAAATATATTTTAATTTCTCATACTCGGAAAGTACGCTTGAAGTTACCTGATCACAGGGTTGAAAATAGTACTTTTCGTCACTGGGAACGATTTTCTTTGCTGTCAACAATTAAAAACTATGCCATGTCCGAACTTTTTATACAGCCACTTTATTTACATAGATTTGAGCTATATATTTACTATCGTCAGTGACAAAGAAATACTGGCTGGTAGAATGCCACAGTAAAAAAAATTACTTGACGAATCATATTTGACGTATTAGATATGTTCATCAGATTCAGATATAGATTGAACGCCTGATTTTATTAGAGAAGTAGTTGATAAATAGATAGATAGATAGACAACACTTTATTGTACACCATTACAGAAAACATACGAACTAGTATTAGTCTAATTATATACAAAGGGCGATCTTATTGCTAAAAAGCGATCTCTTCCAGACAACCCGTGACAAGAATATTGTTGATTAGGAGTGGCGATGGTGATATACATAATTATTGTACGATTACTTACATTTTAATAATAAATATATAACTATACTATCTATGCAAATATACACAAGTTATATACATATACAAGATATGGTGATAAAATTCAACTATTTAAACATAAACATAGTTGTTTGTTTAACTAATCAGTTTTTGTTTACTTTCCTCATATTCGAAATGAAAAACAGAATGTTATCCTTGGGTGAAAGACCTACACACATCAAAAATATCTAGGGATCAAGTAAGTTTTAGAGTATCGTCGCAATTGAGGATTATTATTTTAACTTTTCTAGATCATTATTGATTCTATTTAGTAAATTTCACTATTTGAATAAAGAATTTTCTTTAAATTTTGTTTAAAAAAAGAAAATGAAGTGTCAATTAGGAATCCTTTAAAAGTGTGTAATAGTGTTTTTACAAAACCATTACAGTTTCTGCATCAAAACAAAAAAAATGCATCGATATGGAGCGACGACATAATTTGACACGGGAAGAGACGATGAGAGCCGTCGGAATGTTGCAAGCTGGTTCCAGGCTGAGTAATGAGGCTTTCGCTCTTTTGGCACTACACAAGGTGTCATAAGCCGCCTTTGGACACGTTACCGTATAACGGACAGCGTGGCTAAGCGACATGCCGGACGATCTCACATCACCACTCGCAGACAGGAAAGGTACATCCAAAATACTGCTCGGTCGGAATTGTACCATAACCGCCATGATGTTAGCTACGAGACTTCAAAGCTCTTCAGGTTTGCTGATAAGCGATCAAACCATCCGAAATCGTTTACGTGAAGTGGGTCTGCATTCCCAAAGGCCGCTGAGAGTTCCACCTATAACCCCGCCTGTTTATAATGGGCTCGCGAACACAGAAATTGGGAGGAAGAAGACTGGCGTTGTCTGCTTTTCCAATGAATCTCGTTTCTTGGTATGGGGCCGGATACAAGACGTACTCGAGTTTGGAGGACCTCTGGACGCCAAGAACGTTGGAAATTTTGACAGAAAGTTCATTCATATGGAGGGGAAACAATAATGGCTTGGGCCAGTATTTGTATCGGTAGAAGAACCGATCTAATTTGGATCAGAGGCATCCTCAATGCTCAGATTTATGCGGAGAAGATTGTTTCAGACGTGATCAGCCCTTTGCGAAGCGGGTTAGGTGATTCATTTCTACTAATACACGTTCGCACACGGCTAGAGTCGTAAGACGCACTCTTGCCGATGCTTGCATCAACGTCCTACCGTGGCCTGATCAATCGCCAGACCTCAACCCGGTTAAGCACGTATGGGATATGCTCCACAGAAGATCTCTACCGGTATGGATGCCGTGCATACCCCACGACAACTTTTTGACTTGTTAGAAAGAACGTGGATTGCCGTTCCTCATAGTGATTTTGATGAATTGATTTTAAACATGCCAAATCGCCATGATAGTGTGATTCGTGTAAATAGTGGAAACACAGAATATTATTATTTTTATTTTTATAATAAAAATTTAAACCATACTTATTTCTGCCTTTTTTGGCATTTAATTAACGACATTAATTTAGGTTAATTTACCACAATTTCAAAAATTGCAATTTTTCTTAATAATAACAAAAACAAACAAAACAAAATATAGGGATAATTTGTTAAATTAAACATAGGATAAGATCACTTTTACAACCGCACCGCTCGCCATCGACGGGATGTTCACCCCCATTCCCTGGAGCTCCCACGCTCAACTATGCAACGGTTCTCTAGAACTGTAGAACGTTTATTTCGCGTACAACAATGATCTGGAGAAAACTTCCCGCCGAGGTTTTCCCTCTGCGCTACGACATGGGGTCGTTCAAGAAGGGCGTTATAAAATTTCTTACAGGCTGGCAACGCCCCTGGTGTTGCAACGTCCATAGGCGACGGGAACCACCTTCCATCAAGTTGGTCGTCCACCTGTCTGCCTGGTTCAGACAATAAAAAAAGGAATTAAAGCAAGAAGCCAATCTGGACGACTAGATGTGGTAAATATAAATTGGATACTTTTTTGAAGTTAAAAATGTACTTGATCAGTAGACACTTTTGGTGTGTATATTTAGGCACCCGAAATATTAGCTCCTATTAAAACATCTTGTTCCTAAATACGTCACATTCATCCCTTGTGTAACAATCTACTTTTAATCGCCATTAATCCATTTAAAGTCTAAGTTTATGTCTAACAAATCGTAGTGTTACTTACCAACTGCAATTTACTAAAATGATGAATAATTTTAAAATGTAAAATGCAAAAATGCACTTATGCAAATAATATAACTTAACCAAAATTAGCCAAATCAGTCCAACCGTTCTCGAGTTTGGGCGAGAATAACGAACATCAATTATTTTTTTAATATATTATGTATATAATACACTGATGGACACATAAAATGCATCAAAGTTCAGGATTAATTTCACATGAATATTTTTAATGAGTATGCAAAATTTTTAGATTTACATAAAAAACTGAAAAACTGAAGACTGGCCATTAATCACTGGCCATAAATACCAGGTAGTAGGGCATTTGCCCGACTGGATAGCTACCACCCCTGGTCTAGGGTATGCTGCCATAACAAATTTGAGTTGTGTTCCGGCATCAGTGCCCAGGTTCCAGTTTATCTTTCAAGGCCGGCAGCACATTGACAGGACCTCTGGTATTGCTAATACCCATAAGCGACGGTAACCACTTCCCATCACAGTTGAGCCGTTAGCCTGTCTGCTATGCTTCAGCAATAAAAAAACATATAAAAAAAACAATAATTATAAAATTGGAACTGCAGCAATACAAATGATTACAGCCAGGAAAAGAAAATGTACGCGTGGTTTCAGATTTGCCTGTTATTAGGGTAAAGATTTAAAATGATTTTTTAACCGACTTTAAAAAGGAGTAGTTTCTCAATTCATCTGTATATTTTTTTTGTATGATCATTACTCGATATCTCCATCGATGGTGAACCGATTTTCAAAAAAATTATTTTAATCGAAAGGGTATACTCTCGAATTGGTCTCATTGTAACCATGTTAGGATCTGATGAATGGATCCCAGCGAAATCGAGAGAAAGCCTCGAAAATTGTTAACCAACTTCTTTGTTACACGATATCTTCGTCAATTATAGAACGATTTTCAAATTTCTTTTATTCGTAAGTCTGTACTCCCAAGGTGGTGCCATGGCCATCAGTCAGGATCGGGTGAGTGGTTCCCAGGGAATTCCAGAGTAAACCTCGAAAATTGTTAATCGCCTTCTTTGTTACACGAGTCTCCATCTATTGTCGAGCAATTTTTATTTTTTTTCTTTTTTTCGTTAGTGTATGCTCCCGAGGTGGTCCCACGGTCCACAAGTCAGGATCTGATAAATGAATCGCGGGGAAATCAATAGCAACCCTTGTTGACGAGCGTCTACACCGAAGAGTAATATAGTAACCTTGTATACGCGTACCAATACTATAATTTCTACAGGCGCCTAATATATTATTTCTAAAAATAGTCAACTATTTCCGCAACTAAAAAGCAAAGAATAGATATTTAACCGACTTCTTTCTACAACATCTTGAAGTCGGTGCCAAGTAAAACATAAAAAAACGCCAAAAATTTGCAAAATATAGTAATTTTCATGTTTTACCATTTTTGTCCGTTATTTTAAGAGTACGATTGGTGTAAATGAATGATGAAAACTATTCATTTAAATAATTTTAAATAAATAATTACGAGATTCAAACGAAAATGCTGCCTGGTTGTAACCAGCCAGCTCAACTCCGATCGTCGACGTCTTCTAAATACGACGAATCTCATAAGTCAATTTACATGGTCTTACTTTTTGTCGTTATCGATTTCCATTGTACGCTTTCCTAGTCCTAGTCGAGTCAATTACAGCACGTTATTGAACTTAATTAGGTACCTACTCGTTTTAGGAATGTCATAAGCTTAACAATATTTTTCAATACGTTTTCTCTTTGATTTTGAGTAATTTTTTATTATGTCTTCGGGACCCAGAGTCTAATAGAAATGAAATTTATACAGTATTATTTTGAAGTTATGTTAAATCCAATGCAAAAAATAATCAAATTCGATTTAGAAACAAAAAAATTATGAAAGACATACCTCAAAAACTACGCACTTTTACCCGATTTTAACGATTTTTTTGCTACATCTTCAAAACCTAAAGTCCAATAACAATTAAATATATACCAAACTACTACAAAAATACTCTGAATCAAACTAAAAAGAAATCATTAAAATCGGTTCAGAAACAAAAAGTTACAGACAATCCCTACAACGTTTTCTACTTGATTTTATAGATTTATTGCTATAGCTTCAGAAATCAAAATCTAAAACCAATTAAATTTATATGCGATCATTTCGAAGCTTTGGCTGAAAATACATTTAAAAAAATACACATAGAATTAAGAACCTCATCCTTTTTTGATCGGTTAAAAAAGGGATGTGGTACCGGTAGAAATAGGGTAACCACACGTCGTTATGACCGACTTATTGTTTCAGTTTCTTTGCGAAATCGTTTCCTCACGTCAGTTAACATTAAAACAGAGCTGAAGGAAGTACATGGAGTAACCGTGAGTGCACGAAAAATAAGAAGGAGGCTAAAGGAAGGGGCTATCACCCATTTCATAGCAGCAAATATTCCAAAGTTGTTTGCAGTTCACAGACAAGCTAACTTAATATTTGCGCGTGAACACCTAAATGGGTCTGAAGAACAATGGGCCTCTGTATTATTTGTGTAAAATAATGAGTGTAAAATATGTTTATATGTTACAAATGGTCGCAGATAAGTCTATATATAGTTGACGAGGGGAGAGATATACTCAAAGTCGCATTGAGGAGCATGTTCCTTTTGGAGGTGGTTCGTGTCTGACGGTCTGGGGTGGCATACCGGTGAACAGGCGAGCGGAGCTTGTGTTCATCGAACATGGTTCGTCAACACGGTAATAGCGGGAGTTTGATGGAACATCGCTATTCAACAGAGATTACAGAAGCTCACGTGGTACCTTACATGGGATTCACAGGCGAAAGTTTTACTCTAATGCAAGATAATGCCCGACCGCATGTCGTTGCACAAGCACGATAATATTACGAAGAGTTTGGGATACATATCATGGATTGGCCAGCCCGCAGCCCGGATCTTAAATACATTGAGCACCCTTGGGACAATTTAAAAACAGCTGTAAATGTGAGAAATCATCTGTTCACAACAGTGGCAGCACTAAGAAAACATTTTCACAGGACTGGGACAATATTCCACAATACCGTTAAATGACACTAAACAAGTCTATGCGGAACAGATTAGAATCAGTAATAAGGGCATTTGAAGGTAACAACAACACCTTATTAAAAGAAAAAAACCTATGCTTAAACTTTTATTCAATTCTTAAAACTAACTTTGCAATTAAACCAATTTGGATACCATTTATAGCTTTTGTTAAAAAAAATTAAATGGCTTCCATTAAACAAATTTAAACTTAGGGATATGATATGATACTACGCTGTTTTAAAATAAACGAACCAATTAGTTTTCATTGTAAATTTATATAAAACTAGCTTCTGCCCGCGACTTCGTCCGCGTGGAATAGTTAAAAAAGAGTAAGTTAAAAAAGCCCTCCTGATTTTAAAACATTTTTCATTGGTGCTCCGCTCCTATTGGCCTTAGCGTGATTACATATATCCTAATTGTTTTTTAATGCATAAATTGTTTTATTGTATGAAAGATGATACCGACAATATCAATACTTAATTAGGTGCATAAGTTGTATAATAAGCTGTTTAAGTAATTAAATTTATTTCTAACTATCCCACGGTAACTCTTTAATTTTTCGGGATCAAAAGTGTCTTATATGTTGACCAAGGATATAAGCTATCATCATACAAAATTTCATTTAAATCGGTCCAGTTGTTTCGGAGATTAGCCGGTACAAACAGACAGACCTACAGAGAAACCAAAAAAAAACTAAATTAGTTCTATTTCACTTCTTACTGACTCGGTTTTTAGCATTTTTTTTCATTGTACAGAAATTTGACTTCTACAATTTTATTATATGTATATGTATAGAAGTTATAATATATAAAAATATTTATTTCAAAGTCGTCTTGTATTTTGATGCAATTTATATGTCTGACAGTGTAGTATGACGGAATGTATAAACTGGTTTCCGGGGCAAAGTCTGTCTTTTTTCCAGTGACACAATAACAAGAGTCTAGAAGGCTTTGAAGAACCAGAATTGCGTCGCAGTGTGCTCTTACTGTCAAGGAACTTCAAAAAATAAAGAGGTTACCAATTAGTCTGTCTTATATTCGTCATTTTGAGCAGCTTCATCTGGGTCATAGTTAAAGGTATAATAATACGTCGTTTCACGCTGATGACAGCAGCTACAGCCAAAATCTTTAATGCTGGGATTTCATCTACTTTATTGTTAAAGGTCAAATGTCTTATTTAAAGCGTGTAAAAATAACGTCGTTCACGCATTACCACATTAGTGTATATACATACGTTATATGCATATACATATAATAAAACTGTAGAGGTCGAATTTCTGTACAATGAAAAAAAAATGCTAAAAGCCGAGTCAGGTGGATGTAAGAAGTGAAAGAATAGAATAGAATATCGTTTATTGCATAAACAATCACATACATATAATTTAAAGAAGACGAAGTTTTTTAGGAACGACAGTTTGTCCTTTCGAACGTGCAATACAGACAGTTTAAAATGTTGTCTGGTCATTATATAATATTACTAGAGTTAATTTAATAAAGTTAGTTAGTAGAACTCTGGTGCCCGCCTCTGGTTTAAAGAGCAGGCGTTAATACAGGTTACATTGTACTAAATGTTTATGTGAGTGCTATTTGCACCCGGAAGATTAATTACACTTTATATCGCGCAAACTATCCCATCTCCCGGCAAGGCCAAAAAGGACAAAAAGGCCAAAAAGGACAAAAAGGACAAAAAGGACAAAAAGGTCAAAAAGGTCAAAAAGGACAAAAAGGTTAAAAAGGACAAAGATGACGAAAATAGCAAATCACAAAAAACCTATCTTACTTTTTGGGATAACATTTACATAAATCTATCCCATCAACTGGGATAAAAAGTATCCCTTGTCCATACTCGGTATTAAAATTACATATATACCGATTTTCAGCCAAATCGGTCCAGTACTTTTACAACAAACAAACAAATATATTTTTCTCCCAAAAACTATCCCATTTTTCGGGATAAAATGTATCCTATGTTAATTCTCGGCATCGAATATATATATATATATATATATACCGAGTTTCAGCCAAATCGGTCCTTTAGTTTTTCCTTGAAAACGGGACAAACAGACAGACAGAGTTACTTATATTCGCATTTATAATAGGGATTATTATCATGTTATTAAATTTTTCTGTTATTCGTCACAAAAAAATATCACATTATTAAAAATACTTATATAAATCTAAGAAATAGAAGTAATTTAGATTTTTTCAAATTTTTTGCTCCTCTGTTTGTCTGTTCTTGTTTCTATCAATATTTCCCATGAAGTTTTGCATTTTTGCAACTAGTTTTTATTTGCTAGTGTGATTGCGTGATTTAGACATTTTTTTAGAATGATTGACAAGACTTTATTTTAATTCTTTGCATCTTGAAATAATTATAATCTTTTCCCTATAGACAGACATAAGGAAGAGATTATAATTATAATCAGAGCCTAAAAAAGCTTACAAGCTTTTTTAGGCTCTTTTTTTAGACTCGGATTTTAGCATTTTTTTTCATTGTACAGAAATTTGACCTCTACAATTTTATTATATGTATAGACATGTTATTGTTATCTGTCATGAGATTACGATTTAAATGTAACCATTGTTTAAACCTACCTTTTGTGAATTTGCCATATAAAAAATCAGTCAAGTACGTACTGGACCTCCGTAGATCAAAGGGTTTCGTATAGGCGTTTAAGATTGTTTGGTCCCTTTGAATTCTTTTAAATAATAATAATAAATACGAACCAGTTTCTGGACTATACTAAAATAAACGTTTCATCACATTACCATAATTTATCGATCATGAACTATTTATTATACAAGACTGTTTGAGCGCTGCCTGGTGCGCTGAGCGCTGTCCGTGTGAACTAATAAGTTTATTGAAGCGGAGCAAGGCTCCGGAGCGGATGAACGGAAACATATTAACCTGTCCTATTGGATTGCATAAAAAGTGCGTCAGTGGATAGGCAGCCAATCGTATTGGGTAATGTTTCTCCGTTTCCCCACTTCGCAGCCTCGCTCCGCTTCAATGGACTTAGTTCACTCGGTCAGCGCTCAGTCTTGTGTAGTTCACGGACGATGAATTATTAAGAACTTCGATTACTATCAAAGAAAATTTATAGGTTTATAATGACTGAATAGTAGAACCTGAAGAATTTGTTCAGTGACCGCATTATACCTACTAGACAGGAGCGCTCACTTAGTTGAAGGAATAAGCGCAAGAATAGTTTATTCGTTTGGTAAGAATCATTAAAACTAGCTTCAAATTGCAAGCTAAAAACCAAAAAATAAGTATTTCCTATAACATCTTGAAGTCGGTGCATTTTGAAATTGTTGTTGTTGTTTTGACGTTGCAAATCTCGCCCGCTACGCACGCATACGAATTCTGAAAAGTTCTACTCAAATTCTCAAAACTAGTATTCCACCGTGCCGCGACGTGTGTACAACTGTATAATAATTAAATTAGAAAATGTGTGAGTTTGATAGTGGTGCCTGACTCATGTAAGCAAATTGTTATCTCACACGCAACCACTTCAAGTTGTTGTAGAATATATTTATTTTCTGCTTTTTAGTTTGAATTCAATTTTGTTTTTGTAAAAAAAATAATGACTACTTTTTAGTTGCTTGAATAACTTTAGAAATATATATTATACGCCTGTAGAAATTGTTATACTACTGGCATGGCTATCCAAGTTTACCTTTCAACGAGTGTAGGCGCTCGGTGCTCTTCAACGAGGGTTGTTCTCGATTTATCTAGGATCCAATCGTCGCATCGTGACTTTGTAATAGTAGGACTACCACAGGAGTATACTCTTTCGAATAACGAAAATATTTTGAAAACCTGTCCACAACTGACGGAGCAATCGCGTATCAAACGTACAAAAAAATTTGAATTGAGGAACTCCTCCTTTTGGGAGTCGGTTAAAAATGACTAACACACAATGACAGACAAACAGACGGGCGTACAACTATGGCCGGTTAGTATACCTTACTATTAATTCAATAAATTGAAGATTTTTTTTATTTATCGGATAAGTGTGAAATTAACTGGGAAGCATTAGTGTAGGGCTATAGCATCAAGACATTTAGTTATTGTAAGAATTTGTTTGTTAAAATAAATTTAACCTATAGTAAAGCAATTGTTACAATTGCCACGTGCTAACATCGATGAAGGAAAACATCTTGATGAAACCTGCACATCGAGATAATCAATGTGTCAAACCTGCCAAGCCGCCTTAGATAAGCGTGGTGGGTATACTGTCCCCCGAAAGGAGGAGGCTCGAACCCAGCAGTGAGACGTCCATGGACTGTTATTTAAGCAATTGAATAGTTTTTAACATATAGGAACCGGCCATTAATTATTCAATAAGAGTTCAGTTTTTGACAAAATGCCTATAGAATTGCGAATTTAGTATGTCTTGTCACTATGCCTTCGAAACCTCCGCGACAACCTAAACCCCCCCTCTTTCCCCCATTAAGAACAACAGTACTAGGTGCTAACTTCCCTATCTCTAGAATGTGTAGAATTTTCAATAGCAGCAGTGATGTTACGTACATTTACTTTGACTCCAAAAATT
Organism: Dendrolimus houi; assembly: GCA_039645545.1. Lineage (NCBI taxonomy): Eukaryota > Metazoa > Arthropoda > Insecta > Lepidoptera > Lasiocampidae > Dendrolimus > Dendrolimus houi. The sequence goes on along the minus strand of CM077128.1, from coordinate 20,279,838 downwards.
AATTTTATAAGAAGATTCGTTAAGCCAAAAAGACATTAATTTGACATAGACAGACAAATTCCAGTATCTTCCACTTTTTTTTGTTATTTTTATTATTAGAGTTTAATTAAAATTAAATAACAGTGAATAAGCTAAATTGCGTGCTGTGTTCGCCTATTATTAGTTTTGTAGCAATTCGGGATCGGCAGTGGTCGAATTTGTCAATTATAAATAAATGGCACTATGAAATATATAAAAGATATTTAATAATTTTAATGGTACAAGATTGACGACAGACATGACGGAACAAAAGAATACATGAGAAAAACGTGGTAAAAAACCTGTCAAAAATATTTAAATATTTTTGACAGGTTTTTACATCGCATTGTAAACCTTACTCATAAGTCCATTAACTGATTAAATGTAAAAAACTGTTGGTGATCCTTAATAAATAAATAAGGAAATTATTATAACATTTTTTATTTTTCTCTTATTGTGCACTATATGTTGCACTCCATTAATTCTTCAAAAAGTAACTGTGTAACATACTCCTGTATTTATAAAAATGAGACTGAGGTAGATAAATATGAAGTGAAATAACCAAATCAAATCAAATCAAATCATTTTTATGGCGAACTAAGTGCTACACAGGTCTTATACAATATAACTTAGAACTTGTTAGTTAGCTGGCCTTTAATAGCATCGCAATATTAATCTTACTTAACCTATCTCTGTGAAATGTAATATTTAATTTGGTACCTTATACATATTTTATTTTATTTAACACAATATTTTCTTAATTTTTACCTCTCAATTAAATATTCTTGGACACTGTAAAAGGATTTTTTGATCAACTTTTCGAATAATTTTTGTTTAAACATATTAAACATATTTTCTTGCATTATATCACGCGGTAACTTATTATATATTCTTGGTGCCATCCCAAACACGCTTTGTGGGGGCATACAAATTTTATTCTTATTAATATGTCGGGTACTTCTATAATTTTCAAATAATGTTGGGTTGTTTTTAATTAACATGATAATTTCAAAAATATACAAACAAGGAAATGTCAATATCTTAAAATCAATCAAAAATGGTTTACATGTATCCGTCTATTTTGAATGTAATATGGATCTAAGGCATTTCTTTTGTGCTTTAAATATTCTTTCTCTGTCTGTGGAATGTCCCTAAAATATAATTCTGTATCTTACATTATCTAAGAGATGTAACATTTCCATGAAATGCTATTAATAGGGAATTCACATTCACAACTTTAGACATTATCTAGAGAGCATAAGAAAATTTGCTCAACCTTGCACAAACTTCGTCTGTATGGAATTTCCAAATTATCTATATAGTCCTAAAATTTTGTACAATTAACATGTTTAATACTTTTGTCAATATATAATAAGTCATTTAAATCTAAATTATTATTACTATTACTAAATGTCATAATCTTTGTATTTTCTAAATTAGTTTTTAAGTTAAATAGCTGTCAACCATTCTACTATTTTGTCCAAAGTATTATTTAATACTATTTCAACATGTCATCACCAGCGAATATAGCTGTACTATCGTCAGCAAATAAAATCATTGGATAGTCACATTGGACAGACATCGGAAAATCATTTATATAAATTATAAATAAGAGAGGACCTAGAATGCTCCCCTGGGGCACTCCATAATTTAACTGTCTAACCCGTGATTTATATGTTACTTCTTTTTTAGACCTAGTGCAAATTTTCCTAATATGGGTTATCTGATGTCGTCCGCTTAGACAGAATTCTATTAGATTTAAGGCGTTTGTTTCCCCGTAAGCCATAAGTGTTTAATTTTTTTTATCAATATTTTGTGGTTTACGTACTTAAAGGCTTTATTTAAATCCATATACAAAGCAGATATGGGTATTTTATTGTCATTGTCATTTTATAATATTTTCAAGGACGTGGTAAATAGCCATGTTAAAACTTTTGTTTTTTCTGAATCCAAGTTGTTCATCTATTAATATTTTATTATTCTCAAAATATTCTTCGAGACATTAATATATATGTTTTTCAATAACTTTGGAGAATATTGAAATCAAAGCAACCGGTCTATTGCAACTCAAACTTTTTTTTTTAACACTGGTCCACATAAAAGTGGGCTGTACTTTTGACCAGATTCGTCTATTCTTATATATTTTGATAAGCTGAATCCAAATCAGTTTGGTCCATACACCCTCAAAATTCTGAGGGTGAAAGACCGAACCTGGGGTCAATTTTTGTGGGCCGGTGTAATTTTTTGATAGACGTGTCGCCGGGGAGTTTATTTCGCTTCTTCTCCTTTAAACACTGATAACACGTTGCCAAGTGGTGTACATAATATAGATTAGGAAGTAATTTTAATTTTTAAATTATAAAATATGTATGACTTTCAAAAATATTTCTCCAGTGGAACTTGGAATAAAATTTATGAATTTAAAGTTTAACCCTAACAAAAATACTTTATAATACTTTGTTTTTTGTACATGATTTATTACTTGGTGGAAATAAATGTAATTTCTCATCTCGGTAATAATTAAAAGTCAAAGTGAATAATAATTATTTAAATTTTATATTTAATAAAATAATTACTTTTAATTTTCTAAATGTAAATTTTATTTACAATAATGTAGGTAGATAGATAGCGAATACTTTACTGTACACTAATACAAAATTGAACGTCCAGAAAAACTTTATCTAATATTTCGCCGCACAAAGGGCGGTCTTGTCGGTAAAAGCGATCTCTTCCAGACAACCCGCAAGTAAGTACATCAAATCATAAAAGTTAAAATAAAAAATTCTACCTATACTACCTACAATAAATCTGTAGAGTGTCTCGAGTTTATTTTTGGTTATTTATTAATTGATTTATTCAATGTATCTGTAGAAATTCGTTATTAATTATAGGTGATTTTATGTAGTCCCGATTTTTGGTCGACTGGTGTGCTCTTGAGCCTCTTCAGATAGAAACATAGGATATATCACGCTTTGTAGACGGTTGAACATTGAAGGCGCGTTGTCAATCTTCTTTCTGTCAGTCCGGTTGACCGGGCCAGCTGTCAGATTAGAATCTTCTTTGGATGCATGCCGTCAGGATGGGGCATAGACCTCGTGCATTGTGAAACATTGCTACTTTTTAGGGGACGAATAGTAAAAACAAATCGTTCTATTGGCTTAGGTACGTGTAGATAAGCGTCTAATAATATTTAGCAAGTAACCACACTTAGTTCTAGATGAAAAATTATTTAATTTTGATGAGACACAATAAATCTAACCGTTATGGCATAAACACGGTCCTACTTCGGCGGCTTCTGTGGTTAAGCGGGCTAAGTCATAGCCGGCCGAACTCGTTGAAACGCAGAGGCTCCGGGTTCGATTCCCGGGATGGTAGATTTCGGAAACAAGCTTTCTGTTATTTACTATTTATTTACTAACTTCTAACACATTTAAATTATTCATTTAAATCTGGCGGTTTGTTGCCTTTTTCGCATTCCGCATCCCTATTAATATTATAAATGCGAAAGTAACTCTGTCTATCTGTTTCGTTTTCACGGATAAACTACTGGACTGATTTGGCTGAAACTCACAATATTTATATATATAAGAAAAGTATGAACAGATCGAAAGGAGGTTTACATGGTGATACCAGTCCTGTTGTCCGGCCATTAGTGGTAAGGTTCCAGTCTCCCTTTAGAGGGCGAAAACACATTATGGTAACCGCTTTCCATTAGGCAGGCCATCTGTCTGTCCGCTAAACTCATGCAACAAAAAAAATTGCATTTGTTATACTAGTAACAAATGAGCCACCTACTTAGTTTGATATTATTAGCTCAATCTATTGTTAAAGATTTACGGTCTTATTCATATTGTGTTAGAGTAAGTTTGAAGGCTTCTTCAATAACTATAAATCCTTCAAACTTACTCTAACTCAATATGAATAAGTCCGTTGGATTAGTATTTGCTTTATTAACATTTAGTAATAAGTTTTGCATATTATGAACCTGCAGCCCACCTCTCTACACCCCTTAGTCACTTACACTCATGTTGCCCCTGTATTCAATGGCATTTTTTGGGGCCCATGCAGGGAGTGGCGAGTTAGCGTCTGCCCATTTCTCCATGTTCCCCGAACATTGCGACAGGCAGACGCCATAGTCCCCGAATTCCCAGACCCCTAGTACCACTAACAGTTCACCCCAATAGCCCGGTACTTTTTGTTCTCATTTCCCACAATAGTGCTACAATGGCCGGGGCTTGTCCTTGAATGCATTATTATATGATGTTGACAGGGTAATCGCCGGTCAGTGTCACGCCATTTTTACATTAAATATGTCAAGGGATCTCTACGTGTTGGCCTTTCCATGGCCCCACGTAAGCCCTCCAAAAGTGTGGGCCATTTTTATGGCCCGTGGTCTTCAAAGACATACATGTATATTAATAATAATCGGCAGACAAACAAACACATTGTATATCCCAAAGCTAAGCAAATTAGGCTTGTGTTATGGGAGATATACAAAGGACTACTCTGGGGCCGATCCCAGACACCCAGGTTATAGTAAATAACAGAAAGTTTGTTTCCGAAATCTACCATCCCGGGAATCGAACCCGGTGCCTCTGCGTTTCAACGAGTTCGGCCGGCTATGACTTAGCCCGCTTAACCACAGAAGCCGCCGAAGTAGGACCGTGTTTATGCCATAACGGTTAGATTTATTGTGTCTCATCAAAATTAATACAATTTTCATCTAGAACTAAGTGTGGTTACTTGCTAAATATTATTAGACGCTTATCTACACGTACCTAAGCCAATAGAACGATTTGTTTTTACTATTCGTCCCCTAAAAAGTAGCAATGTTTCACAATGCACGAGGTCTATGCCCCATCCTGACGGCATGCATCCAAAGAAGATTCTAATCTGACAGCTGGCCCGGTCAACCGGACTGACAGAAAGAAGATTGACAACGCGCCTTCAATGTTCAACCGTCTACAAAGCGTGATATATCCTATGTTTCTATCTGAAGAGGCTCAAGAGCACACCAGTCGACCAAAAATCGGGACTACATAAAATCACCTATAATTAATAACGAATTTCTACAGATACATTGAATAAATCAATTAATAAATAACCAAAAATAAACTCGAGACACTCTACAGATTTATTGTAAGTAGTATAGGTAGAATTTTTTATTTTAACTTTTATGATTTGATGTACTTACTTGCGGGTTGTCTGGAAGAGATCGCTTTTTACCGACAAGACCGCCCTTTGTGCGGCGAAATATTAGATAAAGTTTTTCTGGACGTTCAATTTTGTATTAGTGTACAGTAAAGTATTCGCTATCTATCTATCTACATTATTGTAAATAAAATTTACATTTAGAAAATTAAAAGTAATTATTTTATTAAATATAAAATTTAAATAATTATTATTCACTTTGACTTTTAATTATTACCGAGATGAGAAATTACATTTATTTCCACCAAGTAATAAATCATGTACAAAAAACAAAGTATTATAAAGTATTTTTTGTTAGGGTTAAACTTTAAATTCATAAATTTTTATTCCAAGTTCCACTGGAGAAATATTTTTGAAAGTCATACATATTTTATAATTTAAAAATTAAAATTACTTCCTAATCTATATTATGTACACCGCTTGGCAACGTGTTATCAGTGTTTAAAGGAGAAGAAGCGAAATAAACTCCCCGGCGACACGTCTATCAAAAAAATTACACCGGCCCACAAAAATTGACCCCAGGTTCGGTCTTTCACCCTCAGAATTTTGAGGGTGTATGGACCAAACTGATTTGGATTCAGCTTATCAAAATATATAAGAATAGACGAATCTGGTCAAAAGTACAGCCCACTTTTTTGTGGGCCAGTGTTAAAAAAAAAAGTTTGAGTTGCTATAGACCGGTTGCTTTGATTTCAATATTCTCCAAAGTTATTGAAAAACATATATATTAATGTCTCGAAGAATATTTTGAGAATAATAAAATATTAATAGATGAACAACTTGGATTCAGAAAAAACAAAAGTTTTAACATGGCTATTTACCACGTCCTTGAAAATATTATAAAATGACAATGACAATAAAATACCCATATCTGCTTTGTATATGGATTTAAATAAAGCCTTTAAGTACGTAAACCACAAAATATTGATAAAAAAAATTAAACACATTGCTTACGGGGAAACAAACGCCTTAAATCTAATAGAATTCTGTCTAAGCGGACGACATCAGATAACCCACATTAGGAAAATTTGCACTAAGTCTAAAAAAGAAGTAACATATAAATCACGGGTTAGACAGTTAAATTATGGAGTGCCCCAGGGGAGCATTCTAGGTCCTCTCTTATTTATAATTTATATAAATGATTTTCCGATGTCTGTCCAATGTGACTATCCAATGATTTTATTTGCTGACGATAGTACAGCTATATTCGCTGGTGATGACATGTTGAAATAGTATTAAATAATACTTTGGACAAAATAGTAGAATGGTTGACAGCTATTTAACTTAAAAACTAATTTAGAAAATACAAAGATTATGACATTTAGTAATAGTAATAATAATTTAGATTTAAATGACTTATTATATATTGACAAAAGTATTAAACATGTTAATTGTACAAAATTTTTAGGACTATATAGATAATTTGGAAATTCCATACAGACGAAGTTTGTGCAAGGTTGAGCAAATTTTCTTATGCTCTCTAGATAATGTCTAAAGTTGTGAATTTGAATTCCCTATTAATAGCATTTCATGGAAATGTTACATCTCTTAGATAATGTAAGATACAGAATTATATTTTAGGGACATTCCACAGACAGAGAAAGAATATTTAAAGCACAAAAGAAATGCCTTAGATCCATATTACATTCAAAATAGACGGATACATGTAAACCATTTTTTCATACTTTTCTTCTAACACATTTAAATTATTCATTTAAATCTGGCGGCTAGAGTTTGGTAAACTCTAGTATAATATAAAATAAAAATAAATACATACACAAAATAATATAAACCACATTTCACCACTAAAATAAATATGTATACAAGATAAAGAAACTATCAAAAGAACTGAAGTGTAGAAGAAGTGAAAGTGAGGGGTAGCTGCATCTCTTACTCATTAATCAGGAACATGCGTGCTCAATCACACATTCCCATCTAAATTGCCCCACACTTCTTTTCCTACAAAATTGACATAGTCCATTGTTATCCTAATATTTACATACATAAATATATACATATATATATAAATATATATATATATATATATATATATATATATATATATATATATATATATTTATGTATATATATTTATGTATGTAATATCACTAGGTCAATAGGTGTATTTACATATGCCTATTAAGTATTATTCTTACTTATATAATATTTTACATACTCATATGTTTATAAATGAATCAAATATATGTGAGTAACTGCATATCCTCTAATATTTATTTATACCACGTTTGACCAATATAATGTTTTATTCCTGCCACGGGTTGTATAGAAGAGATCGCTTCTTAGCGATAAGACCGCCCATTGTGCACATTTAGAATATTTTTAGGCTATAAGTTTTTTCTGTGTTTTATGTAATGGTGTACAATAAAGTGTTATCTATCTATCTATCTACTTTTAAAATCCTTAATTTAATTTAATTTGATTTGTTAAATCTTTCTATAACTTAAAATCTTTGTAACTTAATAAAAGTTATGGATATTATAATATAACAAACGACCAATCAGAGTAGAGCACGTGCTTCGAGCGGGGTCGAAACGCCATCTGTACTTAAGGGAGGCGGATGAGTTTTGCGACACATATGAGCGATAGCAACAGAACGAGTTGGATCGTTGAGAATTTAAAAGGAAAGGTTAAAGTAAGATCGGTGCCCTAAACCCGCTGCCCAGTCTTAACTGTGACGAAATATTGTTTAAATCTAATTAAAAGTCTATAAACCGTGACTATTGTTTTGTGCTCGCATTTTACCTTGATGACGCCCACTAAACCCGCAACCACTAAATTGGGTAACAAAGGGTCTAAAGACAAGCAGTAAGGAAAAACGCTCATTACGTTTCAAATAATAAAGAAACAAAACTATTCCTAATAAAGCTCGATTGAAACAATATTCAGGGCTTCTTATAAAATGTATTGATAACGCAATCAAAATTACGAATGAAAGGCAGATAAACACATCTAAGAATAAATGTAAAGCTGCATGGTCTTTAATTAAAGAAGAATTAGAAGCCACAATAACATATTGTTACATGCCGACAAAAAAGTAAATGCACACCTGCCTGCCATAAACCCGGTTTATTACCTTTCCCGCATTTGCACTTCTTTTGTTTACATTGTGCTTAGAATTAGTCATTAAGAAAAACATTCTATTGTTATTGTACTTGTTTTATGGCCGTCATTAGGCAGGTGTGTCAAACTAATCCATGTTGTTATTGTTTTGCGTCGAGACATATTATATTTGTACAAAATAAAAGGGATGCCCGAAGGGAGGGGTAAGGCAGTCAAGCGACGATTAAGATACGAGCAAGACGTGTACATTTGATGAGCTATATAGTGACGGACTTTGCGCGTGTTATTAAATCGTGCATCAAGTTTGTACTGTTTGTGTCCAGTTATATGTGTACCTGTGTTATATATACGTGTTTGTATAGTTCTAATAAATTCTATAGTAATTCCAACAGCATTTTGATTCGAGTCCCGTAACTCGTAACAATATGAACTGATTAAATGGTTATGTACAGATAATGGACAAATCACACATAACCCCAAAAAATAGTAAATACTTTTAGTAATTACTGGATAGATCTAACCAATATGGAAAATAAAAATATAAAAACTACACAAAGAAATATCTGTAGCATGTTTCTTAGACCTTATGGATATGACGAAATGTATAAGATAATAAAATCTATAAACAACACGAATGCGGTGGGATATGACGAAGGTTCTACAAAAATAATAGGTTGGGGAAAAAGTCTTTTCGCATATAGTATGTATGAACTTGTAATAAGATCTCTTTGGCTATACCATTTGTATCTGGCTGGTTTTGGTATCATTAAAAGTTTTAATTTTAAAGAAGATAATTCCAAATTCAAATTAGGAAAATGTGTGTCTTTCATTTGTTTTTCTTATTGTTAAAATGAGTGAATCAAATGAAGAAATTCGATACATTTTAAAATTTTACTACATAAAAGGTAAAAATGCAACAAAAGCCGCGAAATAATTTGTGATGTTTACGGACCTAATGCAGTATATGTGAGAGTAGCGCAAATTTGGTTTAAGCGTTTTAAATCCGGAAATTTGATATCAAAGATGGACGTCACTCTGGTCGCCCTGTTACGGACAAAATTGATGTCATTTTTGAAAAAGTGGAGCAAGATCGGCATATTAGTAGTTACGATGTAGCTGGAGAACTAGGAATTGACCACAAAACGGTTATGGCGCATTTGAAAAAAGCTGGGTACACAAAAAAGCTCGATATTTGGGTGCCTCATGAGCTCACTGAAAGAAACCTAATGACCCGTGTACTCATTTGTGATTCTTTATTACGGCGTAATGAAACCGAACCATTTTTGAAGAAGCTGATAACTGGTGATGAAAAGTGGATCACGTACGACAAGAACGTGCGAAAAAGATCGTGGTCAAAGGCCGGTCAGGCTTCACAGACTGTGGCGAAACCCGGATTAACTCGCAACAAGGTGATGCTGTTTATATGGTGGGATTGGAAGGGCATTATTCATTATAAGCTGTTACCGCCAGGCAGGACCATCGATTCTGAACTGTACTGCGAACAACTGATGAGATTAAAGCAAAAATTTGAGAGAAAGTGGCCGGAATTAATCAACAGAAGGGATGCGGTTTTTCACCACGATAACGCTAGACCTCACACATCTTTAGCCACTCAGCAAAAATTACGAGAGTTTGGCTGGGAGGTGTTAAGGCATCCGCCGTATAGTCCTGACCTTGCACCTTCAGATTTTCACCTGTTTCGGTCTCTGCAGAATCCCTTAGGCAGTGTCAGGTTAACATCACGAGAGGACTGCCAAAACCACTTGTCGCAGTTTTTCGGTCAGAAGCCCCAAAATTTTTATAGCAATGGGATCATGTCCCTACCTATAAGATGGTAAAAAGTTATCCAACAAAATGGCACCAACTTTATAAGAAAACCTTTTGAATTTTTATATAAAATGCGAAGATACTTTTTCCCCAACCTAATAATTAAAGAGTGTGCTACGGAACTTACTCCAATAATCACATACCTTATAAATCAATCGTTTGAAGAGGGTACATTTCCGGATGCATTAAAAATAGCTACTGTAAAACCGCTCTTCAAAAAAGGAGACAAAGACAAAGTGGATAACTATAGACCTATAACTCTTATACCCATACTATCTAAGATTTTTGAAACTGCAATGAAAAGAGGCGTATCAGAGTATTTAGATAAAATAATATTTTGAGGATTTTCTGTACGATCATTCTTCTTCAAGTTACACCCCGTTGAAAACCATCCAAAAATGTAAATATTTTTCTGTTCCCTTCATCTTTGTGCAAAGTGTGTGTTTATGTACTAAGTTTTCTAAAAGGAAAATATAATCAAAGGAAATAAACTACATATATCTTTGACATGTGGAGGGAAGAAAAAAGCTATTAAAGTTTAATCCTTTTTATTTTCTCAACACATACTTTTTAATTCCTTTGCAGTACTGCAGTACATATTTGTTCCACTGAATTTGATTAGGGTCAAAAGGGAATGTGGTGCGATCCTTCTGGTTCATAGAGTAGTACAGCTTCATTTGGTTTTCATTTCGCATTGGAAAACTACGGCTGCTGAAATACTTGATAACATCTCGACTCTTTATCAACTTTGATTGAATTTTTACTGATCTGCAATATAAGAGAGTCAATTACAACAAAAAATTTGATGGCGGCCTTCCGCGAGTTCATCTGACTTTATCCTGCACATTCGCAATATGGGCATAAACTTGATGATATCAGCCCACCTTCGGGTTGCGGGTCCGGCGTTGACGCGTGCTATTCGCCTCGCCCCGCCGTAACACATAGCTGCGGCGTTTCTTTGAAAACTTATCGCCATATTTTGGCTAATTTGAAGAACATCTTAAGAAAGTTTTGTCAGATGGTAGGGTATTTCCTCGACTGGATGGCGACCACCCCTGGTCTAGAGTATGCCGCCATAACAACCTTGTGTTGTGTTCCGGCATCAGTGACCAGGTTCCAGACTCCTTTAAAAGAGCAGCAGCGCAGTTGTAGCACCTTCGGTGTTGCAAATGTCCATAGGCGACGGTAACCACTTTCCATCAAGTGGGCCGTCTGTCTGTCTGCTGAACTCCTGCAATAAAAATAAAAAAAAGTATAACTTACATTTTATATGGATATATATTTCTATTGGTGGCAGTTGGTTCTTCCAAATAAATGCTTTCTATTAGGTGGTCCGTTAGCTTGTCTCCTGCACCCTTTGTTTTCGTCGTCAGCCAATCACAGTTTACTACTGGACGTAGGCCCCCCCAAGTCGGGTCACTCGTTCCGGTCCTCCGCCTTCCTCATCCAGTCTCTGTCGGGCTGGAGAGTGTCCGACACTCCGTTTAGCGAGACACGGTCTCCACTCCAGGACTCGTCTGCTCCATCGGTCATCGGCCTTGCGATAGACGTGACCGGCCCGCTGTCATTTCAACTTGCTAATTTTGCAAGTTACCTCGGTTACCTTGGTTCTCTTACAGATATCCTCATTTCTAGTTCTATCCATAAGATAAACACCCAACATAGCCTTACCTTCTCCACCCTAGCTTTAAAATTTTTGTTTTATTTACACAAGAGGTTTGGCAGAAAAGTGAAAAACTTAGATAAATCGAGCGAAATAAGCAACCTCGTTACCTAGGATTCTTCCCTTTAGATAGCCGCCAAAAATCAGTAATATAAGCAGGAATTTTCTGTAGTAGCAATGTTAGCACTCTTAAAGCCCAGTCGTGCTTAGTTAATATATAAAAAATCGGTCTCGTATCATCTAAAACAGTACCAAATAATTATTTATCACTTTTACATAAAAAAAGACGTCTCACCAAAGAAGGGGACTGCTTACTAAATACTTTATAACTAATTAAATCAATTTATTAAATAAACCTGTTAGGAGTCGGCGGCGCAGGTGTCGCACTGAATGAAACTCCCCTTAGCAAATGGACTGTATTTATTTATAGGTGCTACAACAGCAACAGGTATGATCAGCACTACTGTACTAAACGGCACGTTCAAGGTCAATCAACACAACTTAGCAATAGAGCCCGGATGTTCCAATGAACACAGATAGCACTAATTGTATCGATTACACCGATCAATACGAGTGGCACTAATCACAATACACTGGTTGTCGACAAGATCCACTAAAGTCACGCTGAGAGTCCAATGGCTGTAGAGTCTTCCGGATGCTTCCTGGTCTTCTTAGTCTTCCTTGTGTGTATTACTTGTTCGGAATCTTTATTTGACCGACTGATCTCATACTTGACCATGCCTGAGGCTCGCACCGTGCTTACTAAGGTACTACTAAAAGGCAGAACGCTTAACAGCTAACCAAGCGAGCTACATATTTGCGGTAGGCGGGGCGTGGGGTACGGGATTTCTGGGGGAGAGGTCAGGGGTGATTCTGTCCGCAACAAAACCATTTCTAGCTTTCTGTACGGATATCGTTGAAAATAGAACTCTTATAAAGGACGCGTTCCTTTAGTATCTCACAACGACCAAAATGCTCCGTCTGCCGTTCCACAAGGCGACCGCGGTCGTTATGGTTGTGTCGAAAACGTCACTAATGACGTCATCAATTTCGATCACACAGCGCTGACAAAGACCTATGTCGAGAGGTGGGTCGAAGTGGGCGTTGACCACATAGCATTAATTCTCTCTAACTCTTGACATTGAAAAAGACGCGATTTTCAAATCATTCAATGACATTTGTGTATTTCGTCGTTTATGACATTAGCACCCCATAATCCGTTCCACTAGAGTTTATGATTGTAAGGTCCGCAAGCAAGTGGAGCGTCGTTGTGAGTCTCTTTTGGAACGTAGCCGAAATCGCTCCATGTCACAGCCATTTTTCTCAAAAATTATTCAGCATGTATTGATGATATTTGTATTTGATATGACGGTAGATATACCACTACACAGTTTTGTACTAAAAGCGTAGGGAAAAAATATTTGTAGCCGTCATACTACAGTTGATAGGTTAACATTTCTTCAGTATAAATATCGTATTGTTGTGTATATTGTATCGTATCAGATAAATCTTTAAAAATCATAAACATACTTTAAATCGTCTTCCTTATTTAAGTCATTTCTTGTTAAGATATAGACACAATTCACAATATATACAAGCGATAGGAACTCTGTCTGCCCATGGTACTTTCTCAGAAAAACTACCATCTCAGTCCCAATACCGAGAATGGACAAAGGGGTAGTTTTTCTCCTGGCAAATAGTTTCCCGGATAAAATTAAAAACATTTTTCGGAGTTGTAATAGCGCCTAAATAAAAAATTAATGCAATTTAAGCTGTGTGAACGCTTGCTCTCAAAATAAACTAGGGATAAGGACCAGGGCTCCAAGGCTGTAATTCACAAACAATAACCATGACCGTGTAAGTCAAGATCCTTTCGACTGGCGATGCTCTAATTATCTAGTCTCTAAAGTTCATATTAAATCACTCTCGGTTAAATCAAGGCTGATTCAATATTAAACCGCCAGTGTTTATAACCAAAACCGTCAAAAGTTACGGGTTCCAATACGATTGCCAATTTGCGTTAAAAACTCTGGTATTGAGTATTTAGCGAGCCATCGAAATGTTAATTGGTAACTGAAAATTTTACATATTTTGCCGAGCCCTAATAATTGGGAGGTGAAAGAATCAACTGAAATTTTAACACCGTCTAAGTTTTATGTGAATTTTAAAAGAAATGTCTAATTCATCTAATTGCTTAAGTAATTTCAGAATAAAAAGCAGGCAGTAAAAAAGGAATTATTGTAAAAATTTGTTTGACTTTTGTTAACGCTGACCTATTTGGTCAACGCCTCTTTGTTTCCTTTTTTTTCTTTCGCCGCATCTGTCAGTATACTATTCCCATTTCTTTCTTTTCTCGATGACAGCTCCTGTGGAAACTTAAACGAGCGTCTTTTTTACATTATGTATACATTATTTAATAAAAATATGACGCTTACGCACGTACAAGGTCATAGCAGAGTCGGAAAAACTGATAAGGATGGAGCTATCGATAAACGTAACACGATAACAGACCCGATATTTTTTTACAAACTGTAAGAAACTAAACTATTGCCGGATAATTTTGTACAAATTTATTAACTCATATTAAATTAGTATCATTACAAGATGTAATTATATTATGTTGATTCTTTATTTATTTATTTTAATCAAAATCTGATGAATCGTCACTGTCACTCGATGAGCTCTCCCTAACATTTATTATAAGTTCCTGTACATCTATATTATCGAATGCCACATGAATTTCCCAATCCGACGCTATAATGTTTTAGGATCTTCTCACAAATTTTTCCCAGTGTTCGGTGGTTACTTCCGCACATGCGTTTTTTAACAAATCTAACATCCTGTTTGCTGTATAAAAGGGAGATGGGTATTGTTTCGAGTGGCGTGTCCTTTGATTTGTGCCCATATTAGTTCTATAGCATTGTACTGGCAATGATACGGCGGAATTCGAAGAACCCAATGACCACATTCGGCAGCTATTTCGTCGGTAACATATCTTCTAGGGAGGCTTTTTTTCGATTTTAAAATATTCACTAATTGTACTTTTAATAAAGTACTATCCACATTTTCGCCATGACGTTGGAGCCAGTCAATTAATTATCTCTTGTTTTTTATTGGCCTGCGTCGACATTTTATCAATTTGTCTGGAGTGAGGTGTAGCGTTGTCCATAATAATTATCGACAGTTCTTCCAGAGATTGCACCATTTCTTTAAACTAATCTTCGTAAATCTTCGCGTTCATTTCTTCGTGGTAGTCCACTGTTTTCTTGGATTTAAAGGCCAGTAAAGCATCTGACACGAATCCTTTCGTAGACCCGGCATGGCATATGATAAGGCGTTCATCTTTTCCCATTAGCACTGAACTAGTGGAAGCGGCGGTGTCGTCAGTCCAGTTCTTAGATACTGTGTGGTTTGCATTTAACCAAGTCTCGTCAGTGAAAATAACATTTGACCAATCTGATATCTTTTTGGCTTCGATCAAAACTTTGCAGCGAGCCATAGCAACATCGTGGTGCTCCATCAATATTTTAGGTTTGTCCGATTTTTTATAAGAAAATCCAATTTCTTTCAAAACCAAATTTAATGACGATTTTTGGCCATGGAACAAACCACATTCACGTAAAGAAGCAACAAGTGTTTTAAGTGTTGGAATTTCTTGTCGCAAGTAATAGTCGTATATATGACGGCGAATAGCGTCAGCGGTAAAGTTGTTAACCGATGTCACACGGCGTGGTTGGCGTTTTTTCTTCGGCGTACGAAGCTTATTTTGCTGCATACCACTTGTACCGTAAGCTTAGGTAGTAATTTTTGAAACAGTAGGTCCACTAATTCCTAATGCGGCCGCAACACGCTCTTGCACTTGCGACGTTGGTAACAGCGGATCACCATTTTGATACTCTGCGTCAGAGCAATTACGAACCCTGATCACCACTTCTCTCGCCAGCCTTTTCAGAACAGATCCTTTAGGCAGTTTGATATTTGACAGCTGGGAAGCAATCAACACAAAGAAACACAAAATACACAACGTAACGTATGGATAACGTGAAAAATCTCAGCGAACAGAAATGTAGTGACTATATAGCACGATCGTCTTGTTGCGAGTAACAGATTAAAACAAACACAAAATGGCGGTGGGCCATTGAGTGTTCCCAGCTTGAAAAAATATATTTGAATGTTTTTGTTGTATTTGTCTTTGTTCAAAATATAATAAATATATGCGATCGATATAATTACTTATTTGGTCACAACACTACAACTATCAAATTAAAACTGTCATCGAGAAAATAAAGAAATGGAAATAGTATATGTAATGTGACATCGTCTACGTCCGACAGCTGAACGCGCCGCAGCTTCCGCGCAAACTTCGCCGCGTTTTGTGTGTTGTGCCGCATTATACACCCGCTTACATCAACCGCACGCTGGAAAGGTGCACGCTGTATCGTTCCAGCTGGTCCACTAGTCGAAGGAACTGCAAGACGCAAAGGAAGGATCACGAGGAAGAAGTGCCTGCCGCTGCGAAGCCCGCATCGTTCGTAGCGTGTCTGGTGCGGCGACCTATCCTGTAAGTCCTTTCCTTCTCTTTTATCCCCGCTCCCGCCCGCGCTCACAACTTTAAAGTTGCAAATTAAGTTTTGCATTTAAAGATAAGTATTGATATCAAATAAGACTCACTAAGTCCAGCCTCTGCAGCATATTTTTTTACATATTGAAATAATTGACCAATTGTAATAGGATTTGAACTTGAGCAGCAGTTATAGACCACTATTTTTTCATCACTGGAACAATTTATTAAAAAAAATTATTGCTAAGTTTATATGGTTACAGCATTTTATCCTAAGTATTACTCGAGTGTTTTTGAATAACCTATTTATGTTTTTTTTTCAATAGTGAACTTACAAATTAACCCATGGCGAATTTTTTACCAATACTTGGGAGCAGAAGGCATAAAAAAATATTTTTGTTGTAATACCCAGATGAAAACCCGGTTTTTTAAAAATAAAATAGAACAAAAATATTTTTTATCTCGAGTTTTTGAAATATATCTATCACCATTTTTTTCAGAATATGTGTTTTATAATCCTTGTAGTCCTGGCCTTCGAAACGAGAATGCTCCACTCCTTTCTATTCATCGCTGTCTCCTGCCAGGCATAGGCTTGAAGCTCGCTCAGATCAGCCACCACTACGTCACTCCAGCGATATCTGGGCCGACCAACTGGTTGCTGTCCTGTTGGTCTGCCGAGATAGGCTATTTTCACCGCGTGATCTTCCCCCATTCAATGTAGGTGGCTAAGCTAGCGTAAGCGATGTGCCTTGGTCTCTCTTATGATATTGGACTCATCCACCAGCTCTTCGATTTCAGATTTTTTTCGGATCTGCCATTACTTCCCCTGTCGGACCCAGGATCTTTCTTATGACCTTTCTTTCAGCCAACAACAGCTTGTTTTCCTCCTTAAGTGTTAGCGTCCAAACCTCATATCCGTACAAACTTCAAACAAAGGACAAAAGAAAGGATTATAAAACACATATTCTGAAAAAAATGGTGACAGATATATTTCAAATACACGAGATGCAAAAATATTTTAGTTTAATTTTATTTTTAAAAAATCGGGTTTTCATCCGGGAATTACAACAAAAATATTTTTTTATGCCTTCTGCTCCCAAGTATTGGTAAAAAATTCGCCATGAGTTAATTTGCAATTTTACTATTGAAAAAAAAAACGGAAAAATAGGTTTTTCAAAAAAAACTTGAAAAATACTTAAGATAAAAAGCTGAAAAATTGGGTGAATTATTTTTATTTGATAGCAAAACGACCCCCATAGTAAAAGTAGAAAACGCCGTGGGGGGCAGTTTTACTTAGAAACCCTCTTCTAGATACCCTTTGTTTACTTTGTTACTATAAGTGGTTTTAGTTTATAATTGGTGAGAATTTTGGTCTATTTAGGTGTTTTCCTTGAAAAAGAAACGCAATTTTACACTAAAAAAGTAAATATCTGCTAGCGACCTTTCATACATTTTATGGTATATGAATTGCTGTCAATACCTTCTGGTATCTTAAATTATGTAATATGGCGCTGTATAAGATTATGTACATTATTATCCTGTACACATAATGTTGGCCGAAGATCTCGCCATGCCAGCCTCAATGACATTATCCGCTGAGCTCTCGTCAGCGTCGGCGTACTGGCTATCCTAAAGCCAAGTGGCTCGATGTGCGACGGATGGCAAAAGGCCGGACGGAATGTCACCGATGCCTGCTTTAGTCGCCACTCGGGCACCGTCACATCTTCCAATAGCTGAGTCTGGGGCTGGCAACGCTGCTTCAACAGCTGAAGCTCTCAAATGGCATAAATATGCCCTCAGGTACATATTTGTGCTGTTTGGAGTTGATACATAAGGTCCGTGGGGTCTGTCGGGTTCCTTCAAAGAAGATAAGAAATTCTTTGATGCCACCCGTATTCAGAAGACTGGTTCCTATTTCGCGCAACGAATCAGCATCATCATACAGCGTGCCAATGCAATCATCATTCTGGGCACGCCTCCCTCTGGCAGCGATTTGTTACATATTTCACTTTTTTATTTTTAGTACTTAATTATTGTTTATATAAAAATTAGCGGGTGTGACTTGTATCTATATATCTTCTACGAAACAACACCATTTTACAAAAAAAACCGAGCTAATTTTGGTTGCTAAGATTTTTAAATTGAAAACAGTTTACTTACAAAAACATAAAAATTAAATAGGTAAAATACTTTCCTGTTTAACTCAGTAGCTGCAGCAACAATACACATATTAGAAACGTAGTCTACGGGAATTAAGTCGGCTACAATTTCTTTGTTACTCTTTACCACATGGTTTAAACCTGTAGCTATCATTGTGATGAGGCTGGTAGCTCCGTTCCAGTTTTCAATCCAACCTGGCATCGGTTCGAACATTGATGCAGTAACTTGAAATAAAGGCGATAAATTAAAATACACGGAGAAATAAATGAAAGATGAACTTGAAGTATTAAATGAAGGATATTTAAATGTTTCTTTTTGTTCATTTGCCTTACCGTCGGTTAAAATTTGACATAAGCTATGGACCTTATATCAAATTTTAAACGACGGTAAACAGATCTGCATGGGTAAGTAATGTCAAGACTCAACTGATGGTAAGGTAAGTAAATTAAAAGTAAGATGTATTAAGTAGTCACGTGTAACATGCAAGGAGAGATTTGGGTAAGAAAGTACCAAATATACCAAATATTAACTATTTAGGCAGGGTTTCCCCTGTATTGTTCAGCCTTTGATGTGAATATTCACACAGCACAGTAAGCAATGAACACCGTCTAAACGCCACTACGCCTTTTATACGAAAATGCTACCCTAAAAAACAATAACATTGCATCATTGCTAAAAATAGCAATTACATCGTAGTATTGCCAGAATCATAAAAACAATTATAATAATTAGTTACTGATGCACTAAATTATCTAGCTTATAAAATTAACTAACCGGTAGAAAATGGTAATTTAATTATAAATGGAATCATCTAATAAATAGACTAAAAATATTGTCTATGACGATTGTCTATGTCATATTAATATGCAATATGGTTCTCATAACTGCTGTGGTGGACATCTTGTACACGTGTTAAGAAATATCAGTTGATTGCGAACAATTTGTACTTGTTATATATCTGGCTTAGGGCAAATTTTTCAATCACCAGATAAACAACCAACTAGGCTTTATCCGACGAATAACTGGACTTTCTTAGGAATAACTTTATCTGCCACTTTGAGGCATAATCGTTATTCAACAGAAAATTTCTAAACAAAACTATTGTCTTTAACAGTTTAGTAATTTGTAAGTATATTGAATTTTGTTTCTAGAGTTTGCGTAATTACGAAAATTAAATACGACAATATTATGAACTAGCTGCGCCCGCGGCTTCACCCGCGTGGTGATCGAAAATCGTTATATTTTAGATAATTTCCACTATATCTTTATAAATTATAGCCTATGTATTATTCTGATGTGTCAGCTATATTATTTGTAAGGTTTCATCAAAATCCATTTACCAGTTTTTGCGTGAAAGTGTAAAAACATACATCCATACATTCTTACAAACTTTTGCGTTTATAATATTTATAGAAATATTTTTGATAGTATACAGACGATTTGGCAATTGAATAAGAAACTCTTATAAATGAATTCATTAATCCATTTCAGAGGAAAATTAGATAAAAAGATAAAATCAAACACAAAGGTAAGTAACTAATAAGGCCAGGCAGATAATTCCCCAATTTCGCATGCTAAAATAGTTTGCCCTAATTCAATTCCTCAAATAAAAATTCTTTGCCAAAATCGCGCTAAAAATCTCCGACCTGGAGACCCACCCTGATTGACATTGTCATTTTTATCGAATTTGTCAATTGATGTATATGGAAATAGTCTGCCCTACTCTAACGTGTGTTTAATCAGTATATTTGTTTCACCTCCCTGAAGTTAGCATTGTCTCAATCAATCAAATGATATGGCTATTCGTCAGTTAAATATCAATTGACAGATAAACAGTCCGATAACTTTATTCCTTAGGCAGTTACTAAACGATTTATCTGACTATTGAAAAATTAGCCCTTAGAAGAATAAATGTATAGAAGGACCTACGTGAATACAAGTATTAAAGGAAGTGAAGCATTTTTTTACAAAATAGTTTGCATAACGTTATGTAGTACCGTGAAATTTTGACAACTTAAGCGTCGGGTGACAATTTTGCCATTTTAGATTACAATTACCTTTCGCAAAATGACTTTTTTAAGCATGTGACTCATAAGTGACGTCATATGCTCAAAAAGTAATTTGTGCGAGGTAATTGTAATCTTGCAAACGAAAGTCGAAGACCATATAATGCCAAAATTATCAACCGTATATTAAGTTGCCATATTTCACGATATACAGATGGCTTGCGTCTGTGTGAGTAATAAAATGTATCCCCTTGAAACGATTCCACCATTATTCGTAAGGAAAAAAAAGAAAGAAAGAAAAACATTTGTTTGATTTTTAAACATAGCGAGACACATTGAAAAACAAACAATGAAACAAAATTGGTATTAAACTATGTAGGTATATATCAAAGAAATATGTCTCATGATGGTGTCAAGCAAGTGTAGTACAGCATTAGTCAGGCAACGGGTGCCTTATGCTGTTTTTCAACTGCACTCTAAGACGGACGGATGTTGAACTGGTATTTATATATATATTACTAGAGCTTGCCCCGCGGCCACGCCGTGGTTCAAACTCTAGTGCGTACCTCTTGTTTACAGAGCAGGCGTTATACCTACAGGTTACAATATGTTAAATTTGATGTCAGTACTATTTGCCCCCTGAAGATTCACTTGTTTTTATATCGCAAACTATCCATCTCCCGGAATGAAAACTATCTGCGTCCATTTTCGGTATTAAAATTACATAAAATATGTACAAAATTACACCAAAACCGATCCAGTACTCCAGTAGTTTTTCCGTGAAAGCTTAACAAACAGACGGAGCGAGTTACAATCGCATTTTTTGTAGATGATGAATTATTATATCTTCGGAACTTGAGAAGTTCCTTGAGTTGGTCTCCCATACAAACTTTCATCTCCTATTTCAACCCGTTCTCGTTTTATTTACCTATCCCCCGTTCATCTATCTGCAAACTACATAAATCATAAAAAAGCCAAAAATGCCCAAAAATGACAAAAGTGCCAAAAATGGCCATAATGGCCTAAATGACTTAAATTTGTTGCAGTAAATATAATTATATTATTGTTTGCATATATTATATTATCTATTTAATTATGTATATCTATAGTACTTTATTTTATTTTTCTTTAATTACCATTGAATTAGTTTTAATTTAGCTAAACCACCAAATATTATTTAATATTTATTTTAATGTCTCCTTGGACCCCGGTTTGCCTTGAAGAGATTGCTAGAAGGCTAAGCGATAAGGCCGCCTATGTGCTAATGGAAATGTATTCATATTAAATTGTCTAGGTTTAAGTTATGGTGAACAATAAAGAGTTTTCATTCATTCAAAATAATAATAATTAATGGTTATTATTATGGTAGTCGTATTACGCTGGGGTTTCACTTCTTTTTGGAACAAATAAAAACCTATAAAAATTTTTGAACAGTATATAAACATAGTATACTATTATTTTGGCAGATATAGAAAAATATCTAAAATAAATAAATCAATTCGCATTATACACTAGGGCAGAGAAATTATTGAATATACAGTACCTACTGATGGTCGTATAATAACGGTGGGTATAGCACTGTTCTCCGCGACTAACGTCTCGCTCATAGCCTTTGCTACCGTGTAGCTATTTGGTCTACTATCTGAAAAAGATGAGAGCGAGTTTATTGATTATATTTTTTTTATATGCGTCTCACTAGCTAAACTTTTACTGACAAATGTGTTAATTCTTGAAAATCTAACGATTCTAACATAATGTGTATTTTGAACCGACTTTAAAAATGTATGTTCGTTACTCGATTAATCCGTTAAATGTGGACTGATTTTAAATTTTTTCTTTTAATCGTAATGGTAAACTCCCGAATTAGTCTTATTGTCACCGTGTTAGGATCTGATGAGTGGATTTCAGGAAAATCGAGAGAAGCCCTCGAAAATTATTAACCGACTTCTTTGTTACATGATATCTTCGTCACTTGTGGAGCGATTTTGTAAAAAAAAATTCTTTATTCGTAAGCGTAGTGCCAACTTCAAGATGTTGTAGAAAGAAGTCGGTTAAATACTTCTTTTTTGATTTTTGATTTGAAGTCGGTTTTGTTTTTGTTACAAAAAGATATTAGTATTTCTGGAGTTCAGCTGCCAGGTTATCTATCCACCTTATTGAAAGTGGTTACTGTTGCCCATGGACATGTGCTACACCACAGTTACTATCAATCTGCTGCTGGCCTCGAAGGCCTGGCTACTAATGCCAGAACACGGCTTAAAGTAGTTATGGCAGCATACACTAGAGCATGATTCGTAGTTATTCCAAACGGACAAATGTTCTACCACCTAGCTGTGGTTGGTTTTGTCGCCACTTACAACATGCCGCCGGGTCGTAGGAATAAGTATTCTTTCTCCGTTCCTAACCGAATAGAAATTCCTGGCGCTAATTCTCAGCAAACATTCTTTCGGTCAACCAATCAGGGTAAACTTTTTTAAGTCGGCCCCCAAGGCCAAAACTATAACAAAAGAAACTAAAGGAGTCTCGGGATCAATTTTGAGAAAAACAGGCCTAATTAGATTTTTGAAAAATCAGTTACCCTATTCAGGAATCATATCGGCTAATACTGAATAAAAAAAACACAACTGTGTATGTGTATTTTTTTTAAGGCGGAGGAAATGCATTTCGCTCAGTACCGGGTCCTTTGCTAGGGATTAGACCTTACTCGATTATGGAGGCATTCCCAAGGGGGCAAGTGTGGAGACTCGACTACCCAATACTCCACTAAAAACCACCCTCCTCCCATGTGCCCCGCGCCGTGGTAGGAAGAGCGTGAGACTTAGAACGTAGTTACGCCCACGCTGATCATAGCGCATCAGTGCTTGAGAATGCCCCGGGAAGCAGTGCAAACTTACTTCGACAACAGGGGTGAAGACTCCTCTGCTCCCTAGATGCTAGAGGGCCCCTGCAACGGTATTTCAAGGAGGGAGATCATGCACATATCTGCGCCTCCGGGACCCCGACTAACGTCGGTGCCCGCTAGACGCATGCGCACTTGTACCTCTCTCCCTATCTCGTTCCGCGGCCTCCTTTTGAGACATGAGCTGCATACAGCCTCGCAGAAATTGGCCGCACCCACCCACTGATCATCGCTATGCAGCATGGCTTGCACCAGGTTGCCGAGCGAATCGATTGGACCTACTATTGTCTCGAGTTCAAACCTCTGTTGTGCCCATGGTGCGCACTCGACTAGCGTAGGGAACGCCGTGTCTTGTGCGCCACACTGGTGGCATTGGGGTGAAAGCAAGCAGCCCGCAATCTGACACAGATACTTATCGAAGCAACCGTGCCCGGTGAGTATCTACGTCGTTCTGAAGGTCGGAGTCCCGCGTTTCCGCGAGAGCCATCGCAACAGCTGCGGTTGAACCGCTTCCACCATATCAATGCCAGCGACAGGGTTTTCCAACTCTACTGACCAAGATTGGATCATGGTCGCAGTTTCCCGCGTCCTGATCGCCTGCAGCTCGGCCTGGCAGTACACCTGGCCACGTGCGAGAGTATCCTGTCGGGAGCGCCGAACTTTGGCAAGTACGTCCGCCTGAAGAGGCCAGGGCGGATCGCCCGCCAAGAGTGTCGACGCCGTCTATGACACTGTACGGTATCCTCGGATGGCCCTCACCGTCAGGACCCGTTGTGCGCGGCACAGCAAAGTCTCATTGTGGCGGTGAAGTGTAACGGACCATACGGGTGCACCGTACAGGGCCATACTCCTAACAATGCCCATGTAGAGTTTCCTAGACACCGCCCGGTCCCCCGACGTTGGGAAGGAGCCGAGAGAGGGAGCCTGCGGACCTCACGAGTTTGGGAACTAGCTGCTCAAAGTGCGCTTTAAACAGCCATTTCCCTTCGAGAATCAGCCCCAGATATTTCATCTAGGGACCTACGCGAACATCCACCCCTTGAACTGTAACGGTCAAATCCGCAGGGGGATTACGAAACCGCCTATGGAACATGATGGCCTCCGTTTTCGCGGGAGAGACCTTCCTATTCTCCTATTCCTTCCTACCTATTCTCTGGACCACGATCGCCAACCCGGCGTTGGCGAGGTCCACGGATTCTGCGAATGACGTGCATCATCATCTGCAAAGCAAATTAGCCCTATCTCGGGCAGAACCGGAACCCGAAAGATCCAGTCATAACCGATGTTCCAAAGAACCGGCCCGAAGACCGATCCCTGGGAGATGCCGCACGCGACGCGTTGCCAACCTAGAGCACGATTCTCGGACTCATCGCCCTCCCAAAAGATGTACATGTCCTGGAGGTACGCGCCCAACAGCCTCGTGAGGTACGGGGGAACTCCGTGTACACGGAGCCCCTCCCTGATCGTCTCGTGAGGGAGGCTGTTAAAAGCGTTCGCTATATCAAGCGACACAGCCAGGACAGTATCCTTCGCTTGGACAGCTTCGTCCGTTACAGTCCGCAGTGTCTCGAAGGCGTCCAACATGAAGCGCCTCCGCCGAAACCCGAACTGCATCTGTGTTAGCCCCGGCTCCACAGTATCGAGATGCTTAACGAGGCGTTCCACCAAGATCTTCTCGAAGACCTTGGCGATCTCGTTGAGTAACACTATGGGCCTGTAGGCGGACGGATCGTTGGGAGGCCGACCTCCCTTGGGAATCAGGCATAATCGGCCTTCCTTCCATTGCGACGGAAACTGACGTGCGCGAATACAGGCATCGAACAATTCTCGTAGCTGGCTGCGTAGATGTTTAGCAGCCAAGAAGAGGAGCCGACCCGGAACCCCGTCGGGACCCGCAGCCGTCTTCGTGCCCCGGTGCCGGTCCAGGGCGACGTCTAGCTCTTCATCGGTGATGGAGTGAGGCTCCACCTCCGAGGTGTTGGGAATGATTGGACCCATGTCAGGGGGAGTAAAGATCCCCGGATCCGGGAAGAGCTCATCGATAACCGACCGAAGGACTTCAGGTTCGAGCGTTTCCGTGACCGTGGATGTGCAAGGCCGCAACGTATTGCGAGCCGCACGGTACAGACGCCCCCAAGGGTCCCGGTCAAGTATCTCGAGGAGCTCCCCCGCACCCGGGCTTTCGCTCGCAGAATTGCGATCGAAAGGGCCTTTCTGGCCTCTCTGAACTCTCCCACGAGTCCATTCTCCTCAACATAGTTTGTGTATGTGTATTACACCAACCCGTAACAAGCTTGTAAGGATCTAATTTCTGTGAAGGAATATCAAATGCAAAACTAAGAAAAAGTTTTGTCTTACCTCCAAGCTATACGTACTCCCCGTACGGCGGATGCGAAAGTTTTTCGATCAATGCGTGATTTAAATTAATCATTTGTTGGCGATAGCGTTGTGCGTCAACGGCTACTATGACTTTCCACTGCCTTTTTCTTTTGATGAAATAGAAAAGTATTTAAAGTCAGACTTCCCAATTATTTACTAAAGAAATGTTTATACTCGGGGCATGATTATTTTAATTGGAACAAGATATAGACGAGGCTGTATGACATTTATATGAATTTAATTACTTGACATTATTATTTTTTGACATACAACAATACTTTAATTTAATTTAATTAATTAATTAATTTAATTTTCCGTGGTTAACCTAACTAATATTTTAATTTAACACTATGTAATATTTGCACACCTTATGGGCAATGACATGTGGACTCATACATGTATAACTTAAGACCTGTATTTTAATGTACCATGTCATATGCAAATAAATTTCATTTCAAAAAGCAAAGCGTGCCGCAAATGTTCTTTTTCAGGCACAAACGTCATTATGATCACTTAACTATACAACAGAGATGCTATCAATTGGCAGACTCAACTTGTATGTGTTTTTTGTAGGTTCTTTGATTATATATCCTCTAGATTTGGCAAGATGGAGCAAAGACGTAAATAAAAATATCAGATACCTGTTACCTCATAAGCAGCTTGCGGTCCCGCAATGTCAATTTTGTTACCCCCGTGAACGGTCGTGTTACGTGTCAACTTACAGTGACCTAAAATGTCGTTTTGCGCGATAAAAGTGTGCAGAAATTACAAAAGACGAATAAAACGTCGAACGAAGTCACCTACGATCGGTAAGTAATTATTCAGAACTCAGTATTTCGTAAAAATAAATTTATTTATTAGGTAAAATCAGTACGACGCGTACTTGACCTTTTCGCCGATGTTGCCGGTTTTACAAAAGCAAAATTCAAATGACATCGATACATCACTATCGTGTACTATATTTTGTCTCATTTTCTCACAGCCGATACCCTATAAATACATTTATAGTTATCTCTTTCTTTCCTTACACTTTTTTGGTTCATAAAATTCAATTCACACCGTCCCTCCCAAAAGGAGTTTGTCTTTAAAATAAATTATAACTTTACGTTACATTTAAATTACATTTTATATTTTTTTACTTTCTTGAAAAAGTATCAAGTAGACCTTAGCATGATCAGTTTTTCCCATAATTATGAGTTTGTCTTTAGCTGGCATCTCTATATACGCTTCACACAGACTAATAAAATGGCGGCGCACGAGTGTAAGACAACGCTGTCACGCACAAAAGCATGCATTAGTTGGCCAGTTTTATAGTAAGAATTATAGAGCGACGCCAAATCTACTAAAGGTTATATATATAATCAAAGTGTAGGTTGTTATTGTCATACAAATGAACTGATGTGGTGTCGAATTTATACGTAGCGTATTGTCCCGTGGTGCCATTTCTTAGTAAAACCGGAAAAGACTTATGCATACACACATGTATAGTCTTGAGGAATAGTATTTTAGTCTTTAAGTTCATTTTTGTATTGGTGTATAATAAAGTGTTATCTATCTATCTATCTATCTAATATTTATTTTTTATTGTATTAGATTATTTGTTGCATTTAGCAATAATTAGGTATTTGAAGGAAAGTTAACATTTTGTTAAAACCATTCAGATTCCTTTTATACGTAGGTACGCCTCATAGATATGCAGCAGCTAATTCATGTTAATAAGTGAAAAAAGATAAAAATTGATTAGGAACTTAGTGGTTCTTAGTTAAAAGGTGGCTAAACGGTTCTTAACGAAATTTTACAAGTATATGTATTTTATCCGTGCAGGAACGGAGAAAGAATACAATTTCCTGTGGCCGGCAGCCTGTCGTAACAGGCGACAAACCAATCCACAGCCAGGTGGTAGGGCATTTGCCCGCCTGAATGGCTACCACCCCTGTTCTAGAGTGTGCTGCCATAACAACTTTGAGTTGTTTTCTGGTATTAGTGTCCAGGTTCCAGTGTCCCTTTAGAGAGTCGCAGCACATTGATAGCGCCTTTGGTGTTACAAATGTTCATAGGCGATGGTAACTGCTTCCCATCAGATGGGCTGTGTGCCAGTCGGCTGAACTCATGCAGTAAAAATAAAAAACAGATACATATGTAGATACAAAGACTTTACTTACTTTTAAAAGCATCAAATCTAACATCAGTTGGGTAAATTCCATCGGACATATCTTGATCCACATTGTTTAATGCAAAAGGAAGTGGATACACAACTTCTTCCAAAACACTTTGATTTGTATGACAATAAGCCGTAGAGACGTGTATAAATTTCTAAAAACAGAAATCGGATGAAACTTTGGTTTTAATATATTGTGGTAAGTGATGGTGGAACGATCAAGTTGGTTTCAGAAAAGGTAGAAGATTCTGGAAGGAAAAGAAAAGGACAGATACGTTTTACAAAGGGATAGACAGTAATAAAAGAATAACGAAAAGTAGATCGATATTATGGGTTCCAGAAGATTCTTCCGGGTATATAAGTAGCGTAAAGCGCGCCTTCGGAGTACTTCCGTTGAGGACAACATAGCGACAAGTACGATACGAGAGAGTTGGAAAAGAAGTTAAATAGAAGACCGTGATGAGTTTAGAGAGCCCGAAGAAGGGTTTAGTAGGAGACAGCGACGAGTCTAATGGAAAGATTAGTGGTGAGTTTAGTGAAAAGTTGAGTGGGAGTTCAGTGAAGAAGGAGTTCAGCGAGCTATGCGGTAAATTCGGAGGTGAGCACCCTATCAGCAGGAAGTGGTCTTCGCAATATCGGCGAGGGTATTGTGAGTGAGACATCTTATGGTCGGGCCAGTGCGTCGTTAGTTGTGCATGTAGGGCAACCCTGCGGAGAAGAATCACGTACGGCTGTGTAAGTTAATAAAAGCGTTTAGTTAAAAAACTGGTGTTTCCTTCCAATCCTAAGTGCATAGCCCCGCTCGCACGTCCAGCCACCCACCAGATCACTGTCGCTGGGCATTGTACCTTTTCTAAAACTTCTTAAACCAACTAGATTGTTCCACCATCACTCGCCACAGTATTTATTGAAATCGCTTATAAGTTATAATTAGGGTAATAATACGTTTTTCGTCTCATAACGATAGTATTGAATTAGCAACTAACCGTGGCTTCCTATATTAGACTATATTGAAAAGTAAGATTTTAGATAGTAAATAGTGAAAACGGAAATAAAAATAAGCCGCGACTGATAAGGGATCTCACTCGTTCGGGACGTGGCTTGCAGACTTCTCCGAGTGCCTATTGAACTAAGAACTATTATCAAAGAAACAGTCGAGTAACGTAAAGTGAGAACGATTTTCTGGAATTGACAACGGCTGCTGTATGTTGTCTACTAGAAACGAAAATAAAGGAACTGTTTATGTCCATGTCCAGTGCCCTCTTCCCCACTGGGCACTTTGGGTAAGTGACCCGCCATCGGCATTGATAAAGCCCCCTAATTTCTGCCAGACATATCGGCAATCGACAAGGGTGTTTTGAGTTTGTAAAATAATCTTATGTTATACATAGACAATCGATTAAAAAACGGCGCTGCCCATGGCATATACGAAAACAGAATTGAGTCTGGTGAACTCCACACTTTATGTATATATGCACAAACATGTTGCACCTGTACACTAATCATATTTCATCTATGTTACCAAGTTTTGTTCAAATAAAGAATTTGAATTTGAGTATGTTCATATTTATTAAAAGACGACAGTCAGTAGTCTATTTTTATTTTTCTCCATAGACTTTCGTATCCTTCTGATACTCTCACGCATTCCGCATCCCTTGCACATCGTCCACAGATTTCGTCGACACTACAGCGCATTGAATTGTCGTTAAGATTTAGTGATCATTTACTTACTATAATTGGTCTTTGAATACAATTTTGAAGTGAATTTGTTTCCACTTTTACATACGGAACAGTCCGCTCAGGAGGACGAAATAAAGAAAATATTAAATAACACAGCTCTACCTTCAAGTTGTTCATTCGTTTGCTTAACTGTAAAACTCTTCTCGTTCCTTCGAAATTGGAAGTCATAGAGAGTTCTAATTTTTCATCGATATTGACCGAGGCTGCCGCGTGAAATATTATTGATATCTGAAAAGTATTTAATGTGATTACAATTGCCACATGCAAAAATTGGGCATGTCAGGTCATATCTTCGCAACACTAAGATATTGAAATAGCAGAATTGGTTCCCAGGATAATGATAATAAATAAAAATAATTTACCTTATCAATGAAACCATTTTCAGTATTAGGTTGGATTCCCAAATGGATTTCACTTATATTGCCAGCTACTGGTACTAGTTTGTTAAACGCATCGGGCATCTCATTGTGAATTCTCGCAAATACCTTGAAATCACAACATAATTACTTATGTCATGGTTCACTCGCTAAAAACTTAAGTCTATACAAAATCTTGTACGCACTAAAAGCATTTTGGAATATTTATTTTGATTACATCACATAGTGCCGGCTCAAGTGATGTGATACCACGGTCTCGCAGAATAAACGCTAACCTTGAGCTAATTATGTTTCTAACCATGAGTTCTGATGGCCCACGATTCGAAGTCGTGTCATTTGAGACGCAAGTTTTGATACTTTTATCCGAGCAGGAACGGAGAAAAAATACATTTCCTGTGGCCGGGCGGTTTTTTTATCGCTTTTTATTGCTGAAGCACAGCAGACAGGCTTACGGCCGAACTGTGATGAAAAGTGGTTACCGTCGCCTATGGATATTAGCAATACCAGAGGTGTTGCCAATGTGCTGCCGGCCTTGAAGAAGAAAGTGGAACATGGCCATTGATGCCGGAACACAACTAAAAGTTGTTATGGTGACATACTCTAGACCAGGGGTGGTAGCCATCCAGTCGGGCAAATGCTCTACCACCTGGCTGAGGGTTGTTTTGTCACCTCTTAGGACAGGCCGCCCAGCCGCAGGAATTTGTATTCTTTCTCCGTTCCTGCACGGAGGAAATCACGGTCGGCATTAATGGCCGGGTGCCATTCTCCCTTCAGGGATTGGTAGCATATTGTTAGCACCTTTGATGTTACAAATATCGATAGGCGATTGTAACCGCTTTCCATCAGGGGGGCCGTCTGCCTCTCTGCTGAACTCATGCAATCCAAAAAAAAGATGAGCGTAATGAATTTTAAACTATGTTTAATACATATATTGGCAAAGCATTTTATTAATTTCACGACGTTAAAAGATGTTTCATGGATACTTTACTGCGAGTTTGATACTTCTGTTAAAACCAGTAAAACAAGACAGGTCTTAACTACATTATTTATTTTATAGAAACCGGAAAAGTATATACGCTAACAAAAACATTATAAGATTCTTATTTCTGAACTTTCGTATTATTTTCAAGTACTACTAGCAGTCACAGCATTTAGTGCTTGATAACATTCAACATAGCTTCGCTCTGTTCCACAGACGAACACCTAATGATCCATATTTTTGTTATATATGGACTTACTTTATGCTGTTGGGTCAAATTCGCGAATGCGCTCGAGCCTGGGGGCAATCTGCTCGAGGGAGCTCCCTAGGGGGTTTTGGCCTCAGCTGGACTGTTGCCATAAGAGGGGTTGAATTTAACAATGCCAGCCAAAGGGCGACAAAAATGGACTAATTGACGACGGACGACGGGTATATACAAGAGCATATGACTCCTAACGTCCCTCGCAAGGACGTGGATAGATCGTATTTGGCAGCGTCTGAGACGCCACCGTCTGTGTCTGTCTGTCGGTGCATACCAGCCTGCCGTCCTGACCGCGGGCGAGCTGATCCGGGCCAGCTCTTTTGTAATAACGTCGACCCCGTCCGTGGGACGTTACGCGAGCCGAGATACAAGAGCATTTCGCCGAGGTTTATAATCGGACGCGAATCCTTTAATATTGTCGAACCAACAACACCGTATTCACATTTTAGCAGTCTTATAATCTAAAATGTATAACTAAGGTTATCAAAAATCCTTTAAAATATTTAACAAGTACCTAACAATATAGATTGTACCATGTAAATATGACCTAGTTTTTAATAAGGTAAAACACTATTTACCAAATCAAGTTTTTATTACATCAAGTGCAGGTATTTAAAAAAACAAAACTACCTTCAACGTCAAAATGTGCCTTAGCAAGTTAGCACGGCAAATTCATAGCTTCATTTATTAAATATTTTCATATAATGATATCGAGCGCGTGAACCATTAAGCTATTACGTCTTTCAATTAGAATAATATAGATTATTTAATTTTCAGAAAAATCTCACCGGTTGATTTATTAATTGTTCGAATCTCCGATAAGGGCTTACATCTTCCTTTTCACGAATTAAAACATAGATCTTTTCCAAATCCTGGCAAGTAAAGAGCAGCTTTTCTATGAGAACCTGAGGATAAAAAAATATTACAATAAATTGGGTAAGTGCCCTTTAATTATATGTGCTGGGCAGTCCACGCAGTTGTGTCAGTAAGTAGGCATCTGTATTAGTTTGCGACATGGGCATTTGATTTTTATTATTAGCAGTTATGTGAATCAAATAAATTACCGCGCTTAAAACCATTAAAACGTAGTTTTATTAAGTGCGCTAGTCGTGAAATATTGAGGAAATACTAAGTAAAAAAATAAATAAATACAAGCTTTTATTTAAAGCTCTAAAAAGAATAAATAACTAAATTAAATCAAAACCCATCAATTTATTACATTACACAATTTATATGATACAAAAGCTTGTCGCGAGGTTCACTCGTGTAGAGGTATTTTGTAAAATATATACACTTTTTTCTTAGATTTACTAATGTCAAGATCAAATTACTTAATTATTGTATTCTTGTTTATCTACTTGTGTAGATAAACAAGAATAAAAGAATTCACTTATTTTTTGCTTCACGATTGTCATTCCCTAGTATTCTTCTTCTATGACACAACTATGTTGGGCCGTTCTGTAAAGCCACATTTGGCATCTATCAAACTACTGACTTTAGCAATTATCTAAACTATCAATGATGATACAACTAAAAATAAGAATCAATGTAGGAAGTCACACATTACCGAATCTATTAAAATAAAACGATTTATTATTTTCAAAAACATCTTTCAAACGGAGAAAATATGTATAATTTAATTATGATTTATGTTTAAACATCAATTATGCATTAGTCTTCATGTCACATCACTAATATTTAGGAAAAAAATGTGTTGACAAACATAACGTTGTTATGTGTTACGTTTCTAAAAACAAAATAACCTATTTATGGTGTTTTAATTTAATATAAATTATATTAATACTATTAAAAAGCTAGTTCGTCAGTAGTTATATGAAATTTCAAATGGGGCATCTTAAAACGGCTCAACTATAACAATTTTGAGCCACGTTTCCTTGAGATATTTATCTTTTGCACTTCGACTAAGGATAACTTTATAAAGCCTCATAAAATTTCTTTGAAGCGCGTCGGCAACGCTACTGATGTGGTATATACCCATGGGTAACGGTGACCTTCCATCAAGTGGGCTCTCTGCGTCTTAGCCTGGTTTTAGTAATAAAAAAAACTCATTCAATACCTTCCCAACGAATCCAGTACCTCCAGTAATAAAAACAGATTTTCCACCGTAATAATCAGTTATTGATTTCATCTTGTATTGATTATTCGACATAATAATCAATTGCGACATAATAATGAATTCAATCTCACCTGAAACATTAATTAACTTTAATTTGAATATATTATAATTCAAAGGTGCTAATGTGGTAAATTATAGAAAATTACGTTGTACAAAACAGGCATTAATCACTGAATAAATAAAAATATACCAAAATTATTATTCGATTAAGGAAACGGCCGATTGTTACAGTTATTTAATAGCATAGTTGTTCTTGTCATGTTTCTTTTTAAAGTTAATAATTCATTTTGTTATGTACCCTCTTATTTCTAAACGATACAATCAGCCATTCCCTTAATTGAATAATTATGTTACATTTTTATTTATTCTGTGATTAGCACCTGTTTTGTATAGAGTAGTTGTCTATAATTTACCATAATTTTACATAACAATATTTATCTTTTAATGATGTCGTAATTGTGTAGATTATAATTCAAAATCTCTCAATTCTGTATAGACGGTATTCATTACATTTTATTTTCATGTTGGCAGACGCGATAGATTTATACTATGTTCGGTTTATTTTATTAGATGTAAAACTTTATGTATAATATTTTACATAATATCTTATATAAAATATTATCTAAAATTTCCAAACAATAATGTATTAAATTCTTTTCATCCATAACCCTTTAATTCAAATAGTTTATCAATGACTTCAATCCGCTATCGGTTGTGCCAATTTGCTAAGATTAATATACTGTAAAATTGTTGGAGGGCTGGCGAGGTGTTCTAAAAATGCTTGTCGAGTGTAAAAAGTTAGTGTATAATATATAGTACGTTAAAAACTTAAGGTTCTCTGATTATAAAGTATTGTGACCAGTTGCTGTTCTTTTACTACCATAAACCCTTCTGAGTTGTTGCAAGTATTACACTATTGTATCGTTTAAAAAATGGCTTAAATAGAAATATTAATATGCAAGTAATTAAAGTGAATGTAACAACACAAATATCCATAAAAACGTTGCTAGGTTTTAAAATTGCCCCGTTGTATTCCTTGTAGCTTATGAAAATATTTTTCATTTCTCATACTCGGAAAGTACGCTTGAAGTTACCGGATCACAGGGTTGAAAATAGTACTTTTCGTCCCTGGGAACGATTTTCTTTGCTGTCAACAATTTAAAAACGATACCATGTCCGAACTTTTTATACAGCCACTTTATTTACATACATTTGAGTATATTTTTACTATCATCAGTGACAAAAAGATAATGGCTGGTAGAATGCCACAGAAAAAGAAATTTACTTGACGAATCATATTTGGTATATTAAATAATTTCATCAGATTTAGATATGGATTGAACACCTGATTTCATTTTATTTTTATTTTTTATCTCGTTCTTTATTTAGCCCGGGCGAACAGGATTGTCCGAGTCAATTACTATTTATTTTATTACGTTACAATAGAAATATTTTTTATTTTAGTAATCTTTAGGTAAATAAATTTTTCACTCTTTTGGGAATATGTTTGACATGGATGGGTTGGTGTACCTGTCTTGTCATAAATATTGTAACAAAGAATTTTTTTTCTATTGCAAATAACATGAGTTTTACAGTGTGTTAGTTTAATACATGTAAATGAAGAGTAACTTCATTCGATTTGAATTTGGTGTGCATTATCATACTATACGTCAAGTGTCAATGTAATGTCACTTGTACATCACACTTCTCAGAGATTTTGTCAGTTAGAACAATGAAACAAATTAAGTGCTATTTTAAATTCCTAAACGTACTAGATTAATTGAAATTGTGAATTAATTAGATTTAAATGTTGTTTCTCTTTTCAGATGAGTTACGTAATTATAAATTCACATACAAAAACAGTGTTCTCTTTTCAGAGCAACCGTTAGCTTTTAATTTACGAATCAAAAGTAAACCACATTATATACATAAATATAAAACAATTTAAAATACCACCTTTTTCGTACGAACACTACGTGGACGGCCAGATCTTTTTCTGTTACAAACAGAGGAGGTCTCATTGTACCTATTAACAGCCTGGTACACAAACATTTGACTAATACGTCAGTTTTAAAATTGCATTTAGCTCCATACCTATATATATATATATATATATATATATATATACATATATATATATATATATATGTGTGTGTGTGTATATATATTATACTAGCTGACCCGGCAAACTTCGTACCGCCTCAGAATCATTTTTTTTTCATATTTACTCACCTTCTAAACCTTCCCTGGACTTATGCAAATAATATAACTTAACCAAAATTAGCCAAATCAGTCCAACCGTTCTCGAGTTTGAGCGAGAATAACGAACATCAATTATTTTTTTAATATATTATGTATATAATACACTGATGGACACATAAAATGCATCAAAGTTCAGGATTAATTTCACATGAATATTTTTAATGAGTATGCAAAATTTTTAGATTTACATAAAAAACTGAAGAACTGAAGACTGGCCATTAATCACTGGCCATAAATACCAGGTAGTAGGGCATTTGCCCGACTGGATAGCTACCACCCTGGTCTAGGGTATGCTGCCATAACAAATTTGAGTTGTGTTCCGGCATCAGTGCCCAGGTTCCAGTTTATCTTTCAAGGCCGGCAGCACATTGACAGGACCTCTGGTATTGCTAATACCCATAAGCGACGGTAACCACTTCCCATCACAGTTGAGCCGTTAGCCTGTCTGCTATGCTTCAGCAATAAAAAACATATAAAAAAAACAATAATTATAAAATTGGAACTGCAGCAATACAAATGATTACAGCCAGGAAAAGAAAATGTACGCGTGGTTTCAGATTTGCCTGTTATTAGGGTAAAGATTTAAAATGATTTTTTAACCGACTTTAAAAAGGAGTAGTTTCTCAATTCATCTGTATATTTTTTTTGTATGATCATTACTCGATATCTCCATCGATGGTGAACCGATTTTCAAAATTTTTCTTTTAATCGAAAGGGTATACTTTCGAATTGGTCTCATTGTAACCATGTTAGGATCTGATGAATGGATCCCAGCGAAATCGAGAGAAACCCTCGAAAATTGTTAACCAACTTCTTTGTTACACGATATCTTCGTCAATTATAGAACGATTTTCAAATTTCTTTTATTCGTAAGTCTGTACTCCCAAGGTGGTGCCATGGCCATCAGTCAGGATCTGGTGAGTGGTTCCTAGGGAATTCCAGAGTAAACCTCGAAAATTGTTAATCGACTTCTTTGTTACACGAGTCTCCGTTAATTGTCGAGCGATTTTCATTTTTTTTTCTTTTTTTCCTTAGTGTATGCTCCCGAGGTGGTCCCACGGTCCACAAGTCAGGATCTGATAAATGAATCGCGGGGAAATCAAGAGCAACCCTTGTTGACGAGCGTCTACACCGAAGAGTAATATAGTAACCTTGTATACGCGTACCAATACTATAATTTCTACAGGCGCCTAATATATTATTTCTAAAAATAGTCAACTATTTCCGCAACTAAAAAGCAAAGAATAGATATTTAACCGACTTCTTTCTACAACATCTTGAAGTCGGTGCCAAGTAAAACATAAAAAAACGCCAAAAATTTGCAAAATATTGTAATTTTCATGTTTTACCATTTTTGTCCGTTATTTTAAGAGTACGATTGGTGTAAATGAATGATGAAAACTATTCATTTAAATAATTTTAAATAAATAATTACGAGATTCAAACGAAAATGCTGCCTGGTTGTAACCAGCCAGCTCAACTCCGATCGTCGACGTCTTCTAAATACAACGAATCTCATAAGACAATTTACATGGTCTTACTTTTTGTCGTTATCGATTTCCATTGTACGCTTTCCTAGTCCTAGTCGAGTCAATTACAGCACGTTATTGAACTTAATTAGGTGCCTACTCGTTTTAGGAATGTCATAAGCTTAACAATATTTTTCAATATGTTTTCTCTATGATTTTGAGTAATTTTTTATTATGTCTTCGGGACCCAGAGTCTAATAGAAATGAAATTTATACAGTACTATTCTGAAGTTATGTTAAATCCAATGCAAAAAATAATCAAATTCGATTTAGAAACAAAAAAATTATGAAAGACATACCTCAAAAACTACGCACTTTTACCCGATTTTAACGATTTTTTTGCTACATCTTCAAAACCTAAAGTCCGATAACAATTAAATATATACCAGACTACTACAAAAATACTCTGAATCAAACTAAAAAGAAATCATTAAAATTGGTTCAGAAACAAAAAGTTACAGACAATCCCTACAACGTTTTCTAGTTGATTTTATAGATTTATTGCTATAGCTTCAGAAATCAAAATCTAAAACCAATTAAATTTATATGGGATCATTTCGAAGCTTTGGCTGAAAATACATTTAAAAAAATACACAACGAATTAAGAACCTCATCCTTTTTTGATCGGTTAAAAAAGGGATATGGTATCGGTAGAAATAGGGTAACCACACGTCGTTATGACCGACTTATTGTTTCAGCTTCTTTGCGAAATCGTTTCCTCACGTCAGTTAACATTAAAACAGAGCTGAAGGAAGTACATGGAGTAACCGTGAGTGCACGAAAAATAAGAAGGAGGCTAAAGGAAGGGGCTATCACCCATTTCATAGCAGCAAATATTCCAAAGTTGTTTGCAGTTCACAGACAAGCTAACTTAATATTTGCGTGTGAACACCTAAATGGGTCTGAAGAACAATGAGCCTCTGTATTATTTGTGTAAAATAATGAGTGTAAAATATGTTTATATGTTACAAATGGTCGCAGATAAGTCTATATATAGTTGACGTGGGGAGAGATATACTCAAAGTCGCATTGAGGAGAGTGTTCCTTTTGGAGGTGGTTCGTGTCTGGCGGTCTGGGCTGGCATACCGGTGAACAGGCGAACGGAGCTTGTGTTCACCGATATGGTTCGTCAGAACTGTAATTGCGGGGGTTTGATGGAACATCGCTATTCAACAGAGATTACAGTAGCTCACGTGGTACCTTACATTGGATTCACAGGCGAAAGTTTTACTCTAATGCAAGATAATGCCCGACCGCATGTCGTTGCACAAGCACGATAATATTGCGAAGAGGTTGGGATACATACCATGAATTGGCCAGCCCGCAGCCCGGATCTTAAATACATTGAGCACCCTTGGGACAATTTAAAAACAGCTGTAAATGTGAGAAATCATCTGTTCACAACAGTGGCAGCACTAAGAAAACATTTTCACAGGACTGGGACAATATTCCACAATACCGTTAAATGACACTAAACAAGTCTATGCGGAACAGATTAGAATCAGTAATAAGGGCATTTGAAGGTAACAACAACACCTTATTAAAAGAAAAAAACCCATGCTTAAACTTTTATTCAATTCTTAAAACTAATATTTCAATTAGACCAATTTGGATACCATTTATAGCTTTTGTTAAAAAGAATTAAATGGCTTCCAGTAAACAAATTTAAACTTAGGAATATGATATGATACTACGCTGTTTTAAAATAAACGAACCAATTAGTTTTCATTGTAAATTTATATAAAACTAGCTTCTGCCCGCGACTTCGTCCGCGTGGAATAGTTAAAAAAGAGTAAGTTAAAAAAGCCCTCCTGATTTTAAAACATTTTTCATTGGTGCTCCGCTCCTATTGGCCTTAGCGTGATGACATACAGCCTAATTGTTTTTTAATTTATAAATTGTTTTATTCTATGAAAGATGATACCGGCAATATTAATACTTAATTAGGTGCATAAGTTGTATAATAAGCTGTTTAAGTAATTAAATTTATTTTTATCTATCCCACGGGAACTCTTTAATTTTTCGGGATCAAAGGTGTCTTATATGTTGACCAAGGATATAAGCTATCATCATACAAAATTTCATTTAAATCGGTCCAGTCGTTTCGGAGATTAGCCGGTACAAACAGACAGACAAATAGAGAAACAAAAAAATTGAAAAACATCTGAATTAGTTCTATTTCACTTCTTGTATCCCCCTGACTCGGTTTTTAGCATTTTTTTTTTCATTGTACAGAAATTTGACTTATACAATTTTATTATATGTATATGTATAGAAGTTATAATATATACAAATATTTATTTCAAAGTCGTTTTGTATTTTGATGCAATTTATATGTCTGACAGTGTAGTATCACGGAATGTATAAAACTGGTTTCCGGGGCAGTCTGTTTTTTTTCCAATGACACAATAATAAGAGCCTGGAAGGCCTTGAAGAACCAGAATTGCGTCGCAGTGTGCTCTTACTGTCAAGGAACTTCAAAAAATAAAGAGGTTACCAATTAATCTGTCTTATATTCGTCATTTTGAGCAGCTTCATCTGGGTCATAGTTAAAGGTATAATACGTCGTTTCACGCCGATGACAGCAGCTACAGCCAAAATCTTTAATGCTGGGATTTCATCTACTTTATTGTTAAAGGCCAAATATCTTATTTAAAGCGTGTAAAAATAACGTCGTTCACGCATTACCACATTAGTATATATACATACGTTATCTATACATATAATAAAACTGTAGAGGTCGAATTTCTGTACAATGAAAAGAAATGCTAAAAGCCGAGTCAGGTGGATGTAAGAAGTGAAAGAATAGAATAGAATATCGTTTATTGCACATACACTGTCACATACATATAATATAAAGAAGATGTTGTGTTCTTTGTAGGAACGACAGTTTGTCCGTTCGAACTTGCAATACAGACAGTTTATAATGTTGTCTGGTCATTATATAATATTACTAGAGTTAATTTAATAAAGTTAAAATAATAAAGTTAGTTAGTAGACCTCTGGTGCCCGCCTCTGGTTTAAAGAGCAGCCGTTAATACAGGTTACATTGTACTAAATGTTTATATGAGTGCTATTTGCACCCGGAAGATTAATTACACATTATATCGCGCAAACTATCCCATCTCCCGACAAGGCCAAAAAGTACAAAAAGGCCAAAAAGGACAAAAAGGCCAAAAAGGTCAAAAAGGTCAATAAGGCCAAAAAGAACAAAAAGGACAAAAAGGTCAAAAAGGCCAAAAAGGACAAAGATGACGAAAATGGCAAATCAGAAAAAACCTATCGTACTTTTTGGGATAACATTTACATAAATCTATCCCAAAATCTATCCCATCACCCGAAATAAAAAGTATCCCTTGTCCATCCTCGGTATTAAAATTACATATATACCGATTTTCAGCCAAATCGGTCCAGTACTTTTACCGTAAAAGCATAACAAACAAACAGACAAATATATTTTTCTCCCAAAAACTATCCCATTTTTCGGGATAAACTGTACCCTATGTTAATTCTCGACATCGAAAATATACATATACTGAGTTTCAACCACATCGGTCCAGTAGTTTTTCCGTGAAAAGGGGACAGACAGACAGACAGAGTTACTTATATTCGCATTTATAATAGGGATTATTATCATGTTATTAAGTGTTTTTCTGTTATTCATCACAAAAAAATATCACATTATTAAAAATACTTATAAATCTAAGAAATATAAGAAATAGAAGTAATTTAGATTTTTTCAAATTTTTTGCTCCTCTGTTTGTCTGTTCTTGTTTCTATCAATATTTCCCATGAAGTTTTGCATTTTTGCAACTAGTTTTTATTTGCTAGTGTGATTGCGTGATTTAGACATTTTTTTAGAATGATTGACAAGACTCTATTTTAATTCTTTGCATCTTGAAATAATTATAATCTTTTCCCTATAGACAGACATAAGGAAGAGATTATAATTATAATCATAATTAGGCTCTTTGAAACCATTAGCGCTTATTAAAATTAGTAGACACTGACTAAAATTTTTGGAAAACAAAGTTTAAATAATAGTAGCAAAATATGAAGAAAGTTAGAAAATACTTCTTCAATTTTATTTGCAATATAAACTTCGATGAGAGATAATTCGCTGATACAGTCTACAAATTTACTAAAACTTTCATCG
Organism: Dendrolimus houi; assembly: GCA_039645545.1. Classification (NCBI taxonomy): domain Eukaryota; kingdom Metazoa; phylum Arthropoda; class Insecta; order Lepidoptera; family Lasiocampidae; genus Dendrolimus; species Dendrolimus houi. Next base: position 20,238,433 of record CM077128.1, on the reverse strand, counting down.
CTAAAATCTCGTCTCGACTGAAATAACGTTGTTTGTCTTTTTTTACTTCCAGCGGTACTTTCAATGTTTGCGCTGTTGCATGGAATTTCATCATAATCAGCGAACGTTTATGCAATCTAAGTAATTTGTATCATACCTGAGAAAAATCTCACAGAATTCCCGGGACACAAAGTACCGCAGCATTTGAATAAGAACGTAAACTATTGTTTTAGTAAAATCGTATGCAAATCAGCTAATTTTTATGCACATAATCCACTTTAAACCACCCCCGGGAGAATTCCTGCAGGACTCCCGGAATAAAAATTATTCTATGTTCTCACCCGGGATATAGCTATCTCTGTATCGAGTTTCATTTAAAACCGTTCAATAGTTTTCACGTGATGCTCGAACAGACAGACAGACATTTCCATTTCTGCTGCTTCGAAGCCTCCCCGATCCTTTTTTCTTAATTTTAGATTCATTACACAAATACAAACCTTCGAGAGATTTATTATATAATCAGTCAAGTACGTACTGGACCTCCGTAGATCAAAGGGTTTCGTATAGGCGTTTAAGATTGTTTGGTCCCTTTGAATTCTTTTAAATAATAATAATAAATACGAACCAGTTTCTGGACTATACTAAAATAAACGTTTCATCACATTACCATAATTTATCGATCATGAACTATTTATTATACAAGACTGTTTGAGCGCTGCCTGGTGCGCTGAGCGCTGTCCGTGTGAACTAATAAGTTTATTGAAGCGGAGCAAGGCTCCGGGGCGGATGAACGGAAACATATTAACCTATCCTATTGGATTGCATAAAAACTGCGTCAGTGGACAGGCAGCCAATCGTATTGGTTAATTCGTAATTCGTTAATCGGATTCGGACGGTAGACTGGGAAAAAGTTAAGACGTATCGGAAATCAATTTATTGTATTTTAATTGAATTTATACAGTTAATGGTATGATTAAGTGCTAAAAATTAACTCTCACCTGCTAGTGTTTTCCTATCTTTAATCCACTTCACGTAAATAATCAGAAAAGTTAAAAGTTATTTCACTATGAACACACTGCAACAATTAAGTACTACATTTATCCAGAAAATGGAAGCCTTCGAGAATGAACTTAAAAAGGGTAACTCCTCATCATCTTCATCTCCCAATATTAGTACTCTGGCAGCAGAGTTTGCTGCCTTCAAGATCTTTGTCATGGATGCACTACGTACTCTTCAAGAACAAACAGCACTTTTAACACGTACTGTTGATCAACTAGAGATGCGAAGTAGAAGGAAAATCCTCCTTTTCCATGGAGTTCCTGAGGAAAAACAAGAGGACACTTGCTCTCTTGTAGTAAAAATTGTTGTGAATCAACTCAAACAGGATAGTTTTCAATCCTCACGTGTTTATCACTGCCACAGAATGGGTAAACCACCATCCTCTGGTGGGAAACCCAGGCCTATATTGGTAAAGCTTCGTGACATGGATGAGCGTAACGACATCTGGTTTGCAAAGACTAATCTCAAAGCTACTGGTGTCACAATCTCTGAGTTTCTGACTAAAACTCGACATGAGCTCTTCATTCAAGCTAGAAAAAAGCTGGGAGTGTCTAAATGCTGGACGCGTGACGGCGCTATTTACATTATTTCCCCTGATGGTTCCAAACACCGCCTCGACTGTCAAGAGGACTTGGCTAATATAACTATGCACGCACCCGTATACCACCAGGGGGCTGCGGCAACTGTTGAGAAAGGACCAGCCACCACAATACCAAAAACACGTCGTATTGCACCGAAAAAATAATATAGACATTTAATAATAAACATTCGCCTATGCGCTGTTATCACTCACTGACTTACAATCATCTTGGTTTTTTCAATCCACCGTCTTTTTCCTGTGTTTTTCATTAAGGCGACATTTTTTGTTTACAAATTATTTTTTAATTATTCTTTTATATCAATGTTATGCTATGATTTATTGTTAAATTAAAACAGTAGATTACTGCCCTTTTTTCCTCTGTAAACAAAGAACGTATGTACTTAATATATAACTTACTGTTTACACTTAACTATCTTTTATCAACAATTGTGTGTCTCTGTATGTGTTTTTAGAAAGGCTTTAATAGCTTTCAACTTATATGTTTATTGTAGAAAGTTATAATAATAACAATTTCGATAGTTCAATTATTTAAATTAATTTTGTTTGTTTAAAATTTATTTTAACTTTATTGTATTAACTATTCACGTTTATTACGCACTATTTAATTGGCAGGTGACTGTAAACGATTTTGTTTAGTCATTGAGAAATATTGTTTGTATTTTTAGGTTTTACATACTTATATTTTTTTTTATATGGCATACAATTTAAACACCGATAGTGATACAGAATATTTTTCATGCTCGTCAGACAGTCATGATTCTGAAGACAGCAATTATAACCTTTCTGACATTATTGTTCTGAGTTTTCCAATCTTCATTCGAATTTCAATGTCGTACATATTAATACGCAGAGCATTCCAGCCCATTTCCCCGATATGCTGGCATCATTTAGTCAAGGAAATATACATGCCTTATTAATTTCTGAGACCTGGTTGAAGCCATCCCTCCCAACTGTATCATATACACTACCAGGCTTTACACTTATTCGAAATGATCGTACTGGTGCCACTGGTGGAGGTGTGGCTATTTACCTTAGATCGCACATACCGTTCACTACTGTAAGTATGTCCTCGCAGCCACCAGACCCTGATGCGGGTGAACATATTCTAATAGATATCTCTCTGGGGTATACCAAACTATTGCTTGGCGTATATTATGGCCCGTCCTTGAGAGTCAACTATTTTTCATCTTTTGAAAAACTAATGGAAACATTCATACCTTTATATAGTCATTCTATTATTATGGGGATTTTAATACATGTTTACTCAAACGCGACCATAGATGTGCAATTTTGAAACTTTAATTCAATCTATTAATATGTCAATTCTTCCCCTTAGTGCCACTCACAAGTTACCTAATACGACCCCTTCTCTTTTAGACTTAATGTTAGTATCCTCCCCCTCTCATGTAATTAAACACGGTCAATATACGGCGAACGCTTTCTCCTACCATGACATGATCTATTTGTCTTACAATGTGCGTCCTCCGAAACCTAAATCGAAGTTGATTATGCAGCGTAATTTTGGTGGCATGAACCTGGAAGAGTTACGTAAGGATGCGAGCGAGTTGGACTGGTCGGGAGTTGTCAATGCGACTACTGTCGATGAGAAGGTGCATGTATTCAATGCAAACATATTGCGATTGTACGATTTACATGCGCCCACACGCCAAATAAAGCTCAAACATCTACCAGCACCTTGGCTCACTGATGAGATTAAATGCCTTATGTCTCAGAAATGTAAAGCTAAGTCTAAATATAAACGTCGTCCAACTAACATTAACAAAGAAGCTTTTATACAAGCACGCAATCGCTGCAATAGAGCATGTAGGGATACACAACGCCGTTATATTCACAAGTCAGTAGATAATAACAATCCTAGAAAAGTTTGGAAGTTTCTTAAATCACTGGGAGTCGGTAAAAGCACGTCTGTTTCAAATTCTAATAACTTAAACATAGATCTTCTGAATCAGCATTTCGCTGCCACATCTGATTTCAATTTGACTATTAAGTCAAAAACACTTAATTCGATATCTTCTCTTCCCACTCCACAGTGTTCTCCCTTTTGTTTTAATCAATTTTCGGTTTGTGATGTTGAGAAAGCTATAAAATCAATTACTTCTAACGCAGTCGGCAGTGACGGAATTAGTCGAAACATGATACTCCCCATAATTGATATCGTCAGTCCTACCATTTCTAATATAGTCAACAGCTCCATATCAACTGGTATATTTCCTACTGTGTGGAAAGAAGCCCAGGTTATTCCTTTACCTAAGAAACCTAATCCCTCAACCTTTTCAGAGTACCGTCCCATATCTATCCTTCCCTTTCTCTCTAAAGTCTTAGAACGTCTAGTACACGAACAACTTAGCATATTTCTCAACACACAATCCCTTATGAATCCTCATCAATCTGGGTTTCGCCCGGGCCACAGTACAACCACTGCACTGATTAAAATCACTGACGATATACGCCAAGGCATGGACCAAGGTTTGGTGACTATTCTGTCACTGCTAGACTTCAGTAGTGCATTTAATCACGTAGACTCTGACATACTTACTGAAATTCTCCGCTCTCTCAACATATCTCCATCCGCAATTGATTGGTTTCATAGTTATCTGATTAAACGCCGGCAACGTGTTCGTATCGATGATATGTTATCATCATGGCAAAATCTCTCTGCCGGCGTTCCTCAGGGCGGCGTTTTATCTCCTCTTCTATTTTCTATTTTTATAAATTCTATCTCGAAAAACTTATCTTCTTCCTACCATCTCTATGCAGACGATTTGCAGATTTATACTCAGGCGCCTAAAGACAACTTACATAACGCTATTAAGCTTATCAATGATGATCTGAACCGCATATACAACTGGAGTACCTCCCATGGACTTAGAGTCAATCCCAATAAAACTCAGGCCATCATAATTGGTAGCTCATGAGCCATAGCTAAAATAGATTTTTCACTGCTTCCCGATGTGATCTTTCATGATACGCCTATTCCTATCAGTGAGAAAGTCAAGAATCTTGGCGTAATAATGGACAAGGAGTTCTGTTGGCGACCCCACATTACTGAATTAAGCCGCAAGATTTTTGCATCCTATGCATCGCTTAGGAGACTGAAAAATTTCCTTCCGACTGCCACTAGAATTTCGATTGCTCAATCAATTCTACTACCCATCCTCGACTATGCTGATGCTTGCTATCTTAATCTCACTCAAGACCAACTTATTAAGCTCGAGCGTCTTCAAAATGTTTGCATAAGGTTCATATTTGGTTTAAAAAATATGACCACGTTTCTGAATTTCGCAAAAAGCTCGAATGGTTGCCTATCTCACTTCGCCGGAATGCTCATCTTCTCAACTTACTATATCGTATACTGTTTATACCTTATACCCCTCCTTATCTCAAGGAATGTTTCAACTTCCTTCACACGTCACATACACTCAATTTGCGCTCCACTAATAATCTCCTATTAATGGCACCTGCACACTCTTCAACATTTTATTCCAACTCCTTCGCCATGCAGGCTGTCTTACTTTGGAACTCTTTGCCCACTGACGTCAGAAAAGCTAAATCTTTTGCCATATTCAAAAATTCACTTAGGAATCATTATGTAAGTCTTATGCAATGATGTATGTGCTAATTTACACTGTAATCTGCTGTCCATGTATGTCTTTTTTTATTTTTTATTTTCATTTTACTGTGTTGCATAATAATTATAGATAATTTAAGAATTTCATCTGAGTCAGGTTGCCTGGAAGAGATCGCTTTTAGCGATAAGGCCGCCTTTTGTTTTACCAAGTAACTATTGTCTTGTACTTTTTTTGTAATTTTTGATTTGGTGAACAATAAAGTGTTGTCTATGTCTATGTCTATGTCTAATGTGTCTCCGTTTCCCCACTTCGCAGCCTCGCTCCGCTTCAATGGACTTAGTTCACTCGGTCAGCGCTCAGTATTGTGTAGTTCACGGACGATGAATTATTAAGAACTTCGATTACTATCAAAGAAAATTTATAGGTTTATAATGACTGAATAGTAGAACCTGAAGAATTTGTTCAGTGACCGCATTATACCTACTAGACAGGAGCGCTCACTTAGTTGAAGGAATAAGTGCAAGAATAGTTTATTCGTTTGGTAAGAATCATTAAAACTAGCTTCAAATTGCAAGCTAAAAACCAAAAAATAAGTATTTCCTATAACATCTTGAAGTCGGTGCATTTTGAAATTGTTGTTGTTGTTTTGACGTTGCAAATCTCGCCCGCTACGCACGAATACGAATTCTGAAAAGTTCTACTCAAATTCTCAAAACTAGTATTCCACCGTGCCGCGACGTGTGTACAACTGTATAATAATTAAATTAGAAAATGTGTGAGTTTGATAGTGGTGCCTGACTCATGTAAGCAAATTGTTATCTCACACGCAACCACTTCAAGTTGTTGTAGAATATATTTATTTTCTGCTTTTAGTTTGAATTCAATTTTGTTTTTGTAAAAAAAATAATGACTACTTTTTAGTTGCTTGAATAACTTTAGAAATATATATTATACGCCTGTAGAAATTGTTATACTACTGGCATGGCTATCCAAGTTTACCTTTCAACGAGTGTAGGCGCTCGGTGCTCTTCAACGAGGGTTGTTCTCGATTTATCTAGGATCCAATCGTCGCATCGTGACTTTGTAACAGTAGGACTACCACAGGAGTATACTCTTTCGAATAAAGAAAATCTTGTGAAAACCTGTCCACAACTGACGGAGCAATCGCGTATCAAACGTATAAAAAAATTTGAATTGAGAAACTCCTCCTTTTGGGAGTCGGTTAAAAATGACTAACACACAATGACAGACAAACAGACGGGCGCACAACTATGGCTGGTTCCTATACCTTACTATTAATTCACTTTTCTTAATATCATCGGTAGAAAATTAACTTTTAATTTCAATAAATTGATAATTTTTATTTATTTATCAGACAAGTGTGAAATTAACTGGGAAGCATTAGTGTAGGGCTATATCATCAAGACATTTAGTTATTGTAAGAATTTGTTTGTCAAAGTAAATTTAACCTATAGTAAAGCAATTGTTAAAATTGCCACGTACTAACATCGATGAAGGAAAACATCTTGATGAAACCTGCACATCGAGATAATCAATGTGTCAAACCTTCCAAGCCGCCTTAGAGAAGCGTGGTGGGTATACTGTCCGTCCCCCTAAAGGAGGAGGCTCGAGCCCAGCAGTGGGACGTCCATGGGCTGTTATTAAAGCAATTGAATAGTTTTTAACATATAGGAATCGGCCATTAACTATTCAATAAGAGTTCAGTTTTTGACAAAATACCTATAGAATTGCGAATTTTTAGTATGTCTTGCCATTATGCCTTCGAAACCTCCGCGAGAACTTATAACCCCCCTCTTTCCCCTATTAAAACGTACATTTATTTTGACTCCAAAAATCAATTTTATAAGAAGATTCGTCAAGCCAAAAATACTTTAATTAGACATAGACAGACGGACAGACCAATTTCAATATCGTACACTTTTTTTTTTTATTATTAGACTTTAATGAAATAACAGTGAAGAAACTAAATTGCATGCTGTGTTCACCTATAATTATTTTTTAGATCGCATTGTAAACCTTTGTAGATGAACCTTAATAAATAAATTATTACATTTTATTTTTATTTTTCTCTTATTGTGCAATATATGTCACAACCCCATTAATTCTTCAAAAAGTAACTGTGTAACATAGTCCTGTATTTATAAAAATGAGACTGAGGTAGATAAACATTGTTACAAGTTGGGCCACCTGCATACCTATTGTCACATACCGACAAAGAAATGCTGCGCATCTTGTTTATTGCCCCTCCCGCATTCGGAGTTCTTTTTATTACTTCGTATTTAAAATTTGCAATTAGACAATAGCCTATTGTTATTGTTTTCGACTTTGTTGGCCATTCGCAGGAATAGATAACCAGGTGTGCAAATTACTATTTCTCGGAAACTCAGTGCGCGCGGCCGATTTTTTTGTACTGTATAGTTAGTATAAAACAATACCCGAATGGAGGGGTGGGGCAGTCAAGCGACGATTACGATACGAGTAAGACGTTTGTAGTACTCTCGATTAGCGATATAGACGACGGACTATGCGTGTGTCGAATTGCATTGAATCGTGCAGTGTGAACTGGTTGCATCCAGTTTTATCTGTATTTGTTTTATACGTGTTTGTACAGTTCTAATAAATTCTATAGTAGTTCCAACGGCATTTTTAATTCGAATCCTGTAGCTCGTAACAATATGAATTAAAATCACAACTACATGTATCATGATTTTTTTATGACATGATAATTATGACTAAAGAATGATATAGATAAATAGACATATTGTACTTTTTTTTTGTTTTGCGTGGTATTGTATGATTTAATTCCTTTTTTTTATTTTAAATCTAATTTTCCAATATTTTATCAAATATATTATAATTTTCTTATAGTTGTATGAGCCAAATGCGTAACATTAATTATTTTTTAGTAGAAACTTAGTTGATATGTGTATTAATATATAACCAAAAATAAACTCGAAACACTTTACAGATTTATTGTAGGTAGTATGCGTAGATTTTTTTATTTTAACTTTTATGATTTGATGTACTTACTTGCGGGTTGTCTGGAATAGATCGCTTTTTACCGATAAGACCGCCCTTTGTGCGACGAAATATTGGATATAGTTTTTCTGAAGTTCATTTTTGTATTGGTGTACAATAAAGTTGTGATGGACCCGAACGAGGCAAAATTATATATATATATATATATATACATATTTAAATTAAAATGGGACTACAGAAAATAAAACGCAATTTTATCCTTACATTCGAATCGCAACCAACTCGATTTTCTTTTATTTTAATAAAGTTAGAAACCGAGCTGCCAGTACTATAATATCTATACAAAAAGTATTTATTCCACAACAAAAGTGTTATCCATCTATCAGTCTATATTGTTGTAAATAAAACTTATATTTAGAAAAATAAAAATAATTATTCACTAACTTTGAATTGTTATTGAGATTAGATTAAATTTATTTCCACCAATTAATAAAACATGTACAAAAACACAATAGCATACATTAGTTTTTTATTAGGGTTCAATTTTAAATTCAAAAGATTTTATTCTAAGTTTCAATGGAGAAATTTTTTTGAAAGTCATACATATTTTGTAAGTTAAAAATTAAAATGACTTCGAAATTTTTGTACACTTCGCAACGTCTTATCACTGTTTCAAGGAGACGAAGCGAAATAAACTCCCTAGTCGGGGTTACACTGTTCATTTTTGCTACTAATTACATATAGTATGTAATCAGTAGCAAAAATGAACAGCAAATTTTAGTAGCTTCATTTTGATGGGACTCTCAACTTTTACTATTACAAATATTTTCGATTGTGGTAGCTAACGGGGGGTTTTATCTGGGGTGAAATATGTCGATATGGTGATTCTGAAAAATGTTTTACTAACTGGGACTTGTTTTGTTAAATCAAAATTAAAAACAAAGTTGGGCGTCTCATCAAAATGAAGCTACTAACGGAAAATTAGCTTGATAGTAATCAGTAGCAAAAATGGACGGTGTATCCCCGACTACCCCGGCAACACGTCTAGCAAAAATTTACAACGGCCCACAAAAACTGACCCAAGGTTCGGTCTTTCACCCTCAGAATTTTGAGAGTGTATGGACCAAACTGATTTGGATTCAGCGCATCAAAATACATAAGAATAGAGATGAGTCTGGTCAAAAATACAGCCCATTTTTTGTGGACCAGTATTATTTCATTTTAATTTATTTGGGAAACACAATGATTATAATTCTTACAATATAAAAACACAAATTAATTTGTTTATTCAAAGTATCTGAAGAAATTCGTCATTTATAAGGTGATTCTATGTATTCCCGCTTTTTGGTCGACTGGTGTACTCTTGAGTCTCTTGAGATACCCAAACATAGGATATATCACGCTTTGTAGACGGTTGAGTATTGAAGATGCATTGTCAATCTTCTTTCTGTCAGTCCGGTTGACCGGGCCAGCTATCACATGAGAATCTTCTTTGGATGTATGCCGTCAGGATGAGGCACAGATCTCATGCATTGTGAAACGTTGCTACTTTTTAGAGGACGAATAGATAAAACAAATCGTACTCTTAGCTTACGTGTAGATAAACGTATAATAATGTTACGAGCTACAGGACTCGAATTAAAAATGCCGTTGGAACTACTATAGAATTTATTAGAACGGTACAAACACGTATAAAAACGAATACAAATAAAACTGGATGCACCCAGTTCACACTGCACGATTCAATGCAATTCGACACGCGCAAAGTCCGTCGTCTATATCGCTAATCGAGAGTACTACAAACGTCTTACTCGTCTCGTAGTCGTCGCTTGACTGCCGCTCTCTGCATTGGGCCAGTGCTTTATAACGCACCGATGCCATATGTCTACCTGGCGACCGTCGGCGCAATTCCCAGAAAACATAATCTGCACACCTGCATAATTATGCCTGCAAATGGCCATAAACAAGTACAATAACAATAGGCTATTGTCTAATTTCAAATTTCAAACACAAAGAAAACAAAAAGAAGATAGTCATAAAACAGTCTCAACGTTATTAGCTCAAAAGTCGCGGCAGGTAATAATACAGGTATTGTATTTGGCCCAACTTGTAACAATAATATTTAGCAAGTAAGCACATTTAGTTCATAATGAGAATTGTATTCATTTTGATCCTACAAGTATATAACATAATTTTATGACCTATTTCTCAATAGTTGTTCGATAATCTTTTATCTTTTGATGAATTTAATACGCAAACTTCCATAGTTTTTTTTATTTTTATTTATTGTCCTATATGCTCACATTCATGTAAATTAAAACACATTCGGCTGTGGCACAGAAATCTTATGGGTTTATTCGTGCCGCAGAGAGTCATGTACACAATATTGCAGTAGCAAAAACAGAAGCAGAGGCGAGGAATTGTTATCATTATTCAAGTGTTTAATTCTGATTTGATAATAAAAGCGGAGTTATCATTATTCTAGTATATGGTTCTGTTTTAGTCCCAGGTCTGCTCATCTGAGCCTGATGGTCCGCTTTGGGGATCAATATAGAATATTTTCATATTATATTTATCCATTTATGGTTATTTTTGTACATAGATTGCAGGTCCTTTGAAAGATCATTTATAATGATAGGTGTCAATTTGTGTATGACGTATTTTAATAAATCATAGAATGATCAGTTATTAGGTCTTCAAATAAGACAGCCGAGATTGGTCCTGCTTCCCTGGGCTTAGTACCAAATTGGCCCGCTATGTCACTGTGTCTGTCGTACATCCTGTGTCGTTCTGACAGTCTGACTGACTAAGTGTATTCTCTCTTCGGGACGCAGGTAGATTTAGTGGGTAGTTTGTCGGCCTCTTCCTTCATTGGAAGAGAAACCGAACACCGTTAGGTACAAGAGTCCCACACGTACACGTGCAGGCGGCCCTAGGCCCTGCACTTGGTCTCCCCTCGTATCCATGTGTGTGTCGCAATAAAAGACATGTCCCAGAGTTAACAAAAAACAAATATTTGATTAAAGGCTTATAGGGATGCGTGTTCATGTCGTACTATTACTTTACAGGTCGGAAGCCCGGCTAAGATTGTTGGAAGCGGCCAACCGTGGAATGCAGATAAGCAGCTGAGCGCCGGTGTAAACCTTTGTTTTATCGTGTTGAAAATCGCCTTAGAGATAAATGAGGCGCATAATTCCATCTAAAGATGCGGCTTAAAATTGCTCAACAGTAACTGCCCATAAACGGCCCACTGCTGGGCTTGAGCCTCCCACTATAGTAGAAGTAGTATACCCGCCACTCTTTTTCAAGGCTTGGTACGTTTGACACATTGATTATAATCTGCAGGTTTCATCATGTTTTTCCTTCACTGTTAGCACGTGGTAATTGTAACAATGTGCATATTAAGTCAGAAAACTACCTAAATAATGCACAAGTTTCAGCCGGGATTCAAAGCCGCGCCCTTTGAGTTTGGGACGCCTGCACTAGCCATTAAGCTACCACGACTAAACTTGCTCATTCATTTGAAGTTAATATTTCAGGCTAATCGCACCTTAGTAAATATCGGTAGAGCTGGTTTGACAGCACTGGACAACACTGGTTGTGGTGCTCTTTATATTAAAATTATTAGGCACCCGCTTACCAGACTGATCCTCTGAACTCCATCCAGCGTAGCGCCGTTCGTATAGTCGACGATCCCATACCAACAGGCGGTTTAGAATCGCTTAGCTTTCGCAGAGACTTTATGTCACTCTGCATATTCTACCGCCTGTACAACGGAGATTGTTCAAGGACCCGTTTGATCTGGTGCCAATGCCTCATTTTTAAAACCACACCGCTCGCCATCGAGGGGTTGTTCACCCCCACTTCCTGGAGCTCCCACGCTCAACTATGTAACGGTTTCCTACAACTTAGATCTGGAGGGAACTTCCCGCTGAAGTTTTCCCTCTGCGCTACGACATGGGGTCGTTTAAGAAGAGCATTATAAAACATTTTAGAGCCCGGCAACGTGTTGGTAACGTCCCTGGTGTTACAAACATCAGTGGCCGTCCGCCTGTTTGCCTGCTTCAGGCAATATAATTTCGAATAATTTTATGCCTACATGTAATCAAACTGTGAATGATTTTGGAGTATTGACTCTAGTTTTGCAGTGAAACTTCTTTAGAATCGTTGTGATTTGAAACTCGATGAGATGAAAAAGCGAAATGAAAAAGCGACCCTAAAAAGAGATAAACACATAAAATTCAACCTTATTTAATTCGAAATAAAACATCCTTCTCTTTACCCGTTAGTATTAATTTTCACTTTAAATGAAACTAAAAGTATAAGATATTCTGTTATACGTAGATACACATACGTGCGTGACGGTGCATTGAATTTTGAACTTTATTCTAGTGACTTAAAGTGTAATTTAGATTGAATTATTACGAATAAGGGTCAAAATACCTAAGATTAAATACGTCTATAATATAATAGAAATGCCATAATGTGTGTGTGCAGTTCATACTTGTCTACTCAGCTTTGTAGATATAATTATGTTCGCATGTATAATCTCTGAAGTTTCACTTCTACTGCGTATGAACTGCACACACATACTATTTCTTTATTATTCATTTTCATATTACACTAAATACGTATCAGTAAGTGTAAAAAAGATAACTACACATTTTCTGTCTTCTTTTAATAAACTTTCTGCTATATCTTTGGAACCCAAAGTCCAATAACAATGAGAATCTTTACTTGAGTTGTCTTAGCATTTTGATGCTTTAGAGAAATCAGCGCAAAAAAAACCGGTCGAGAAACGAAAAATTTATGGTTGAACACATACATACAGCCGAGACGAGCCTGCTTCAAATTTGTTTATCATATCACGGCACCATTCCACCCGGGCCTGCTTCTGAGCATCGATGAGGTTGTGCGGCACCCAGCGTGAAACTATTCTCCTCACGCGAAGATGCACGTGTAGAATCTCGTGAAGGCTTCCCGGTCCAATATGCAGTACGTGCTGAATCTTTTGATACGTAACTCGCCTATTGTCTTAGATTAAATTTTTCACTGCTACCACATTTTCTTCCGTAACAGCCGTCAAAGGGCGACCACTTCTTTCTTCAACCCCAAAGTTAGTCGACCGCGCTTGAATTCGTTGTACCAACGATACACGGTTACCTTAGAAGGGCCTTCATCCATGAATGCCATTTGTCATGATTCGTCCGGTTTCAGGCGACACTTGAAATCGTAAAAAATCATAGCGCGAAAATGTTACCGGCGTAGATCCATTTTTCAATGAGACATTATAATTTAAAGTAACGTACCTATTTTTAGTTATAATTAATCATATTTTCAAAATAGATTATAACTGGCCAGTCTCTCATACATAAAAAACATTTTTTCGCAATACTTTCTGAGTGGCCTGGTATGTACAAAAAAATATATATACGCGATGAATTGACAACCTCCTCCCTTTTCAAGTCGGCTAAAAATATTTGCACGATGACTTGATAACTGTCTTCTTTAGACGGTGGTAAAAAGTAACCAATTTAAAGTTGCATGATGCTTATTTTATAAATTATTTCTTGCTGCGATAATAACATTTTCTTCGAGCATCTTTGAAAGTATAACTTAATATTGCATTCATTACCGACAAAAGGGCGGTTTGAAAGTTATTTTTCCTCTGTCAAGACGTTAACGAGCCCGATATAATGAGGGTCGGTCTCCTCAGAGATAATACCCTGGATACGAGAATGCCTTATTACGAGTGTCTTGAAGGATTACTTTGGTTATGAAAAAAAAGTGTTTTATTGCCTCATTATTAGAGCGAATGATCATTCATTCATATGCATTCATAGATAATATTCATACAAATTACTTTCTTAAATCTATTATTATATATACGATTAAAATTGGGTATACTTACGGTCCCTATAATGGGAGGCCCGAGCCCAGCAGTGGGACATGTATGGGCTATTATTATAATTTATTATTATTATAGTTATGGTCCCGTGTCTTTATATACTGGTTGTCCTCCCTTATCTCGCAAAAAATATTACAGAGTTTGAGACGCAGGACGAAAGAGAACATAGAGAAGCCACAAGAAGGAAAGATTTAAAAAATAAAATAATGTCATCTTTAAATGTTGTAAAGTACAGTTTCACATATCAGGCTGTTGAAATTTTCAACAAACTACCTATTGACCTAAAGTTAAATGTATACAAAATGCAATATTTTAAACGTAACATTTAAAGCATTCCTTCTCAAACAAGCATATTATTTAGTTGACGATTATTTGTATTCTGAAATGTTAATATGATTATATAAAAATGCCTTCATATTGACATAATATTTTGTACAATGAATAATATTTATTGTAAATTTGAAATTTTTACTTTTATTTTTTATTTTAGGACTACGTATTTATAATCAGACACAAATATTTTTGTTAATGAATTAATATAAATAAATATTAATTCAAAATACATTAAAAAAGAGACCATAAATATATAACTATATATACATAATAATAATGAAAGAAAGAAAGAAAATATTTATTGTCGAGAATGAATGCACATTAAACTAAAAAAGCTACACTAACGGGACTTTTATACAGAAAACACCAACGTATATATGTATATATATATATATATATATATATATATATATATATATATAAACTATTTAAAAAAATGTACATAATATTCACGGCAATGAGGTTGGCAACTCAGCATTATGCTGTGTCCAAAGCTGACACAACGCTGATTTGCAGTACCAGCCTCCATCAAATTATAATTGATCCTAATATTCTACCCAAAACCAGAACCCAAATTTCACAAATAGAATAATTATGTATAGTATAGTCATAAGAGTCAAGAGTATAGTATAAGGTATTGGTACAACTCAGGTCCCGACAAAAACAAAACCCACCTGAGTATCTGAAACAAAACACATTTTATTACCTGCCGCTATTTAAACTAATTGTAACTCTTTTATGATCGTCTTCTTTTGTTTACTTTTCGTTTAAAATTTGTATATAGAAAACCGCCCATTGTCTTATTGTACTCTTTTATGGCAGTTTGCGGCCTAGTGATTAGCCAGGTGTGGCGGATTAAGCCGACTTAGATACGGAGACATTGCATTTGTGCAGTATAAAACGGTGACCTGATTCAGGGGGAGACAGTCGAGCGAGAACCACGATCGAAGCGAGACGTGTGTACTACAATCGTGAATCTAATAAGTAACGGACTTTGCGCGTTTTATTGAGTTACGAGCTATTGCATTACGTTTGGAATTGTTGTGTTCGGTTATATTTGTACCTGTGTTATACGTGTTTGTATAGTTCTAATAAACTCTATAGTAATTCTAACGGCATTTTAATCCGAGTCTAGGGACTCGTAACAGAATTATTATAGTATTAAAGTTAAAACAAAGAAAACATCATCATTAAAGTAAAATTATTATAATAGAAGCATATTAATATTATTATAATATAAGTTAGATGTATTAAAAATCTAATAAAATTTTGTGATAAAATAGTAATAAAAATAAAGTAATGGCAAAGCTACATTGCCGGGGAGATTTTTGTACCGCTTCTTTTCCTTTAATAGTAACTAAAATTGCTTTGGAAGCGGTGGTAGACTCTTGACTTTTAATAAGTAATCAGTAAGACTCAGTTTTGAAATTGATATATTCATTTTTATTTTCAAAGAAAGAAAGAGAGAACATATTTATTTGAAGAAACAGCGACATAATAATATTGCTGATATGTATCTTAAAAATAAAAACCAGTCTTTGTCCACTGCTGGACGTAGGCCTCTCCAAGTTTGCGCCACATATCCCGGTACCCCGTCTTGCGCATTCGACCCCTCCTGGCGACCTTGCGTAGGTCGTCAGTCCAACAGGATTCACGATCGGACCCGGTAGGTGACGCCGCTAAATTCCTCCTAAACGGTGGGACCGATTTTAATGAAATTTTATTTTTGTTCAAGTGGATTCGAGAAAAGTTTAGATTAACATTTGGTCACGCGGGTAAATGGCGCTGCAATCGGTTTCTAGATTTTTATTTTTTAAGGCAGGCAATGTCTGCTGGGTACAACTACTGTTTGACAGATAGTTTTTATGTGAAAAGAAAAGTGTTGTTTTTACTATTGTTCACGCAATTTTTTTTGTTTTTTTTTTAATTAATACCTTTCGTGTACCATAAGGAAAATACAAAAAAAAATGCCGAATTAGTTGAGCAGTTCTTGAGTTTTGCGCTTAGCAACATGAATTTTTATTTATATAGAAGAAGATAATATTTATATATGGGTGAGTTTGCGCATGAGAGTATGTGTATGCATGTGTGTTATGTAATACACCCATAATGTAAAAAAATACTAACACATATGGTATGGACCTAAAGTCCATAGTCTAGAAAAAAACCAGTAACCGCGCTTTATAAATCAACTTCAAAAAAAGAAATAGATTTTCAATTCTTCGTGTACCTAAATATCTCTTTAACAGCCCATAACGTCCCACTGTTGAACTGGGTCCACTCCATTTCTTTGGGAACGGACAGTATAATAATAATATTAATTTACATTCGAGATGAGTAAGAGAGTATATATTTAATAACTAATTAACTCGGTTGTATATTTTGGAACTAAGAAAGTAAGTATGTCGGTCAGCTAATCGAAGGCGGCATGGTACAAGTATACAAACTAAATTGTAACTTCTTTTATTATATATACTAGGATCAAACGGCAAAATACGGTGCTTATGAAAACTAACTGCATAATAAATAGTTCCCTTACAGAAAGAACCTTACACAGAATGTATAGATCGGAAGTCGGAAACCGTATTGGCTTAAACAAAACCACTTTAAGAACTGCTCGTTGAGCTCTTTCAAGCCTTAAGAGATTTGACTTAGCCGCTCCACCCCAGACTGTAATGCAATAGCGTAAAATAGATTGTCCCTGAGTATAATAGACTGTTTTTAAAATTTGAATACCAACAACGTTCCTAAGTGATTTGAAAACATAAATCCATTTACGCCCACGAGAAATTAACGCTTGTATATGAGGTTTCCAACTCAATGTGTTGTCAATTAAAACACCTAGTTACCTTATATAATCTACACACAGTTATCTCAATATGCAGGCTTTATCATGGTGCTTTTCTTCATCGTCAGCATGTAGTATTTGTAACAATGTGCATTTTAGGTCAGATAACTACACAGGAATCCAAGTCACGTCTTTTTTCAAGTGCAATATTATAAGTCGAGAATGTTAACACTGTTAGTTAAGTTTCTAATCTTATAACGAAACCAAGTACAAACTTCATTACGAAACTATCAATATTCATACCTGCATGTCAGACATACTGATTTACGAAACTAAATTATAAACTACGCAACTTAAGTTAGTAGTTTAATTTTGACTTACAATAGTTCAATGTTTATAATATTATGGTTTATATCAATATAAATAGTAGCTATATATAATTTTACTTAATTCACTTTCGATTACGAGTCATAATAATGACACAGTCTTTTGGAAAACTTCCGTGGGAGAAGCCATGTCTTAAGGGAATAATGTTACCTAATTAATAAAAACTACGTTTTAACGGTTTTCAGCGCCGTAATTTATTTGATTTTTATTATTCCGACGTTTTGGCCACTTTTGAGTAGCCGTGATCACCGAAGACAAAGATGTCAAGTGTCAATGAGTACTGTTAAAGTTTTATTTAGCCTACCGCCAACTTGTTTATTTCATTTATTTCGTTTAAATTTTGTTTGTTTATTATTTACTCTATGGGAGCCTAATCTAATTTACCACCGCTTCGCAACATGTTGTGGCTTAAAGAGAAGAAGCGGCGCAAGAAACTTCAGCGAACTAGGCATGTTCGCTGAAGAGTTTTCTTGCTCTAATAATTTTATATAATATTAAAATGAATGGGAGGAAAAATAAAAAGAAATTATCAATCAAGTTGTTTTGTGTTCCGGTGCACGCAGAAAGAGCTCACAATGTCTTGAGGTCTGGCAGTTGGTTTTTGCTGGGTTTGAGTCTTAATAGTCTTAGTAGTTTTATTATGTGTGTGTTCTAGTCGCGAAAACTTAAGAAAAGTTACCTAATTATTTTTTATTATTATTAGAATTTTACATGACATAGGTAAGTAACCATTCAAACCTAGAAGACAAATTTTCATATGATGCAACACCCCTTGTGTATATTAAAAATGTAATAAACTATTTAACAAAAAACAAAACTTCAAAGGTAACCAAAAAACAAAAAAATAATTAATTTATATATCTTGTAGTCGGTGCGAAGTGAAATATAAAAATTACTCTATTTTTAGCTTTGTTGTTGTTTTTTGTGTTTACATTTACATTATGTAGTTAGTTTGAAGTCGACTTTTGTGAAACTTTTTAACAAAACACAAATCTGTTTTTTTGTTAAAAGTCTAGTATTTACTACTTTTTAATTACGCAAATATTTGAACAGCTTTGTAAACAAAAAATATATGAAACACGTTATACGTGCCTATAATATTTTTGAGGGTTGCTCTTGATTTCCCTGGGATCCATTCATCAGATCCTGACTTGGTGACAAGTGGACCACCTCAGGAGTGTACTTTTTTTAATAAAAATAATTGAAAATCGGTTCACAATTGACGGAGATGCAGCGTTACAAACATACAAAAAAAGCAACATACAGCCGAGTTGGGAACCTGCTCCTTTTGAAGTCGGTTAAAAGAAAATACTTTATTTGAAGTAATAGCGACTTTACATTGATAACATAATACGATTTAGAAAAAAAATCGAGTGTTGATAATTTGCACACCACATTTATAGCAGATAAGGTTTATACTATTGCTGTTTCAGAATTGTTATATCAATATTAATATGATATAATATCAATATGAATAAAATGATGATTGATATAATGCTATATCAAATAAATAAAATCAATCGCACCATATTCACTCTCGTAAGACTCTAATATACTTGTAGGTATACCAGATTCCAATGAAATTAGCTTACGTGTATCCAATCCGTAAAGAAGGCGAAAACAAAAAAAAATAACCACAAAAACAACATCATAACCCGGTATCTTTTTTATTTTAGCCACAATTCCAGCAAACATGAGGTTGCCCAATTTTTTCCGCAAATTACCCGCATGCCATTTGCAAACAACTAATCCTAAATCCATTGGAAATTCGAAACAAAGCATTTCTGCACGAGCTCACGTACATAAAAGGTGGGGGAAGTACGCCGTGTTAACCTGCATTTGATCGTATAACTAGTTTCTCTTAGGGTTGACAGATTACTTTATCGCCAACATCATAATATATATTCCGAATATGGCTATCTCGCTCTAACACCTTTTCAGATATCTCGATCCCGCTCTCGTTCTTCCTCCTTGTGTTTCTTATTTCTCGAATATCTAGAGAAAATTCTACAGCGTTGCTTGTTAAGGCCCAGACACTGCATTACTTGTTAAAGGCTGGAATTTTATATGTATACTTCATTAATCAACTAGTGGTACATAAGAGCAACTTCCTAATATTCTCTGACAGCTTCTACGTTTTGTACCTCTTTAGAAAAACAGTATTAAAAGCTAACTCGCCTATAGGTACCTAATAATGCAAAATTCTCAATAGCAATACTGCACATGCACAATGCATATTATTACGAGCTACAGGACTCGAATTAAAATAAATGCCGTTGGAATTACTATAGAGTTTATTAGAACTGGACTAACACGTATAAAACAAATATAAATAAAACTGGATGCAACCACTTCACACTGCACGATTCCATGCAATTTGACACGCGCGAAGTCCGTCGTCTATATCGCTAATCGATTACTACAAACGTCTTACTCGTATCGTAGTCGTCGCTTGACTGCCCATCTCTCCGTTCGGACACCCCTTTATACTCAGCTTAGGACCGTGTAAATAATGATTCCCACGAATCACACCATCGACGCTATTCCCACAAAACATAATTCTGCACACTTGCAGGATTATGTCTGCGAACGTTCATAAACAAGTACAATAACAATAGGCTATTGTCTAAACAAAAGAACTCCGAATAGAGTAAGGGCAATAAACCAGGTTTTATGGCAGGCATATGTGCATCCCTTGTATTTGGCCCAACTTGTAACAATATTTACTATTCTGTCAAAAAAGTACCGGGAAAAGATCAATAAATAATACACAAAATGTTAGTTATTCATTCAAATGCATTTTATCACCTTCAAAGTATGCTCCTTCAGAAACGATATACTTACGCCAACGAATAATCCAATCATTTTTTGACAGAAAGTACTTTAAAAAAATTCAAGAATATTTTCCAAAAATCACTCTCCATGGTGGTTTCATTGTATTTTTTTTTAAATAAACAAAAGTCGTACATATATATGGCTCTATATGATTTATGTGATTGATATGATATGATTTAAAATAATATTCAAGTAAAAGCTTAAACCAAGTTGTACTTTAAACTACGCCAAAAGAGGGATTTTTTTAACAGCCCGAAAAGCAATATTTCACTCAACAAAACAAAAAGATCATTTTTCGATAAAACAATCAATGTACTACCAATAATACATTTTTCTTATGCCAGTATTATGCAGTTTTTGATAATATTACTGCACAGTAAAACATCACTCTCCAAAGTTCCGCCCAAAATATAGTAGTAGCCTACTGTCAACTTTTTTGAAAAAAAAACAAATTGACCAAATAAAGAAAATTGTAAATAATCTAAACAATGAAAGAAAACTTAACTCATTTGTATTGTAATCTATCCATAGTCCCTCAAGACTACAAGTAGAATCTGGACTGAGTCTAGATCACCGTCTTCTATGGGTATGGTGCCCAGAAGGCTGGCTACGTTTCCTCGTTAGATCGCCATACTGATCGCCAATTAACCAAATTAACCAAATTGACCAAAATGAACAAATTGACTAAAATGATGAAATCGACCGAAATTACCAAATTGAGCAAATTAACCAAAATGCCCATATTGACCAAAATGACCAAATTAACCAAATTGGCCAAAATAACCAAAATGGTAAATTACAAAAAAAACCTATCCTACTTTCTAGGATAATCTTTATATAAATTTATCCCACTATCCGGGATAAAAAGTATCCCTTGTCCATTCTCGATATTAAAGTTACATTTATACCAAATTTCAGCCAAATCGGTCTAGTACTTTTTCGTAAAAGCATAACAAACAAAGAGACAAATATATTTTTATCCCGAAAACTATCCCATTTTTCGGGATAAAAAGTATCATAGGATACTTTACGATCCCGAGGATGAACCTCTGTTCATCCTCGGGATCATAAATATATATATATATATATATATTGAGTTACAGCTAAATCGGTCCAGTAGTTTTTTAGTGAAAACGGAACAGACAGACAGACCTACAGAGTTCCTTTCACATTTATAATATTAATAGAGATGTATAATTAATGAAATTAATTTGGAAGCATTAGTGTAAGGTAGGATACTAGGCACGTCACGTAAATAACAAAACATACTGGAAACTTTTTATTATATAATACCTATTCATGTACCTATGTTCTTGCACATAAAGATTGATTGATTAAACATAATTTATACATTTAAAAGTTACGCACTATACAGTGGAACATGCGGAAAATAGGTACTTTGGTGAAATAAAGAATATAAGAATTCCATCAAGGCATTTCACATTTCGCGAATAAACAAGTTGAATAAACGAACCTCTCTGGAAGTGCTTTTGTTCAATACATTTATCTCACTTTAATACTATAGAGAAAATGAGACGAAAGATGTAGTTCTAATTTTCACCACGCGAATGTGACGCCATTTTTAAATGAGCCGCCATTTTCATATTAGAACCTTCAAATATTGTTGCGACTCTCCGCCTAATGTTTAAGTTTGTTTTATTACCTATGGTACTATTGTCACGCAAATGTTTTGAAAAACGTTTATGATACATGTGCAGTTGTTGGTTATTACTAACTGGTGGTTGGTGGTGTGGTCTATGGTAAGACCTTCGTCTCGGGCTTAGCTTCGTCTACTCGTTTCTAAAAACCAATTTATCGCATCAGTATTATAAATAACTATTCATGAATGTCAGTCATACCGTCTTATTTGAAACAGACATTAGTCACTGTGTTTTCAGATCATTTTCTCCACCCCTTTTCATTATATTCAAATTCGGAGACAGTGGTGACATAATTGACCAATCTCCTGCAGTATACACCTGCGTATATAGCCGATTTGGTATTAAAAATAAGCGGCAAGAAACCAAAGTGAGATTTAATACTTTTGTTAATAGTTTTAGAGGAAGATAAACATTCGTTTGTATGTATGGCACAAGCAAGAGCTGTGTTTCATGGAGATGAATATATTGCGATGGATGTATGGAGTTACGCGGAAAGACCGTGCTAGGAACTTCCGCATCCGCGGCAGTCTTCATGTCCGTGATATAGTAGAGAAACTGTAAGAAAGTCGCTTACGCTGGTACGGAGACTGGCACGTCTACTCGTTTGTGGAAACCAACTTACCGCACTAGTATCATAAATAACTATTAAATAAGTTAAAACTTACAACACTTCTGTTCAATCGCTTGTTTGACAAATGCTCCGATAAATTCACGTAGCGTGACTGGATTTGACGAGCTACTGCTGCAATTGTAAATTGAGACTGCATTTGATCTGAAAGAAGAAGAAAAAAAAGATTTGGCGACGTACATATGATTTAAAAATATAGCATATTTTGAGAATTTATACGCCGCATTTACAGCAAACAAGGTTTGTATTGAGCTCATTGCTGTAAGGGAAAGATAGACCATCAATAGAGCTTCATCTGTGCAGGAACGAAGTAAGGATAGTAATTTTTGTGACTGGGTAGCCTGTAATAAGACGGGAAAAAATCACCCATAGCCATGTGGTAGGGATTTGCCCGTCTAGATGGCCACCAACTATAGTCTAGACAGTCTAGAGTAGGGATGGTGAGCCTTTATGTATCAATGTTCCATTTTTTCTAAAGAAATGTTCATTGAGGCCATAGACGTACCGTCAAATAATTTTGACTTCGTGATAATTCGAAAAGTAATAATACTGAATACTATCAAATCAAAACGTTTTTTGCAATTTATTTTAATAAGTGTTTCATTTATAGCGTAATACAAATTAAGGTAAAATTAGTGTGACTTCTGTTATTATAAATAACTTATATTAGGATTGTAAGATGTTACTTTTAGCAGAATGCATGCTAAACTGGAGTCATCTGCCAAACGGTTGCTTCAGCTTTCATTTGTAATATAGTGAACTTGGTGATCGGTGGTGTGCCCAAAATATTGTGTCGCGTGCGCTCAATGGCACGCGTGCCATTGGTTCGCCATCCTTAGTCTAGAGTAGACCTAATATAATAACAATCTTGAGATGAGTTCCGGCATTAGGGGCCAGGTGTCAGACCCCTTTGAGGCCGACAGCACGTTGGTAGCATCTTTGGTATTGCAAAAGTCAATAGGTGACAGTGAAGTCTTTCCATCAAAATAAACTAGAATCTATTCTGAATCCATCGCAAAAATGATGATTAAAATTAGTTCACAAAAAATATTGATTGGTACGAGAAACATAAATATGTTTTTTTGTTACATTTATACGTGTTGCTGGGGAGTTTCTTGTCTCTTCTTTTACAGCGATAAAACCTTGTGTATATGGAATAGGAAGTAGATTTAAATTTTAACTTATATATATGACCTTCAAAAATGTTCTTCGGTGAAACTTGTTTTGAATAAAAAAAATTGGAGTTGTTCTATCAATACTATATTGTGAATATCTATAAACCTTGAGTGTTTTGCTGCGGCAACAATACAACTGTTGCTAACATAGTCCACTGGTATCAAGTCGAGGATATTGGCTGGATGACCATAAGTAGCACGGTTGAGACCTTTCGCGAAAGCTACACACAGACCAGTAGCGCCATACCAATTATCTATCCACCCCTCGACAGGTCCTTTTAGGATCGGGGCCACTACAATTTGAGAAATGGTAAATATATGAAATACTGATCAATTTCGTAAAATTCATGCAATTAATGAAATTAAAGAGGAGCTAATTACCCCTTACATCACCAGATCAGTTTTTCTTTAATGGCCGGTTTCTATATCTCACAATTCATTCACTTGCCTTACCATCGCTTTAATTTTGACATTACTTGTATCAAATTTGAAATGCTATCATTTCATTTCATATAATTCATTTCATAATCATAAGGGAAACGAACGATCGGTAAGATATAGGAACCGGCCATAAGTTAGAAGAAGAGACTGCTTTAAGCGTTAATTGTTCATACCACGACAGTACTGTAATCGTGCATTTTTTAAATTGTTTATTTAGAATCGTTTTTTCAATCACCAGATAAAAGTTATTCAGAGAATAAAATGTGAACAAATTAAACATTAGAGTTGCGCAAATAAAGCAGTTGAATTGTTTCATTTTCAAATTCAATTAGGTTATAATTTATTCGATGGATAACTTTTATCTGACGATTGTTAATAATTGTAAATAAAAAATAATTCATGATAACCTATCAACTATTGTAAATAGCAATTTGACACTTCAAATATTAAACTTTCTAAGAATGGGCGAGAAGCTATTGTTCTACAATTCTTAATAAATTTTAAAAGAAAAAGGTTTACCCTAAATTAGGAAAGCACTTAAGACTTTCTACTAAAAGCTTTTACTAATATAGAAAGTGGCTAAATTTTAATCATATTTTCAAATTCATATAGGCATAACTAATATTTCTAGCTTACCGAATACTCTACAACCATTTGGACTCTCAAAGTAACTTTTGTGGATATCGTGTATACTAGTGTGTTTTATTAGTGTATCTTGTATCGTTTTTTATGTATGAATGTATACGTATCAGTATTCAGAGGAACATCCGGGTTCTAGTGATAACTTATGTTTATCATTTAATGCTGAATAAAGCTTTTGAGTCATGGTAACCCTACCTCTTGTTCATACTTCAGTACATATTCTTGATGCATGCATATTTCCTTCTCTTTTATATCTTGGTATGTATGTATATCTATCTCTGTCCTCCCAATTATGGCTTACTTCACGAAGATGCCGCCATTGTGTCGTCGGATTTCGTTTGAGGTATTGAATAAACAGACATGTAACAATGAATTCTGGCAAGTGCAGTGTGTTGGTGAACTTATTTCAAATGGTGGCCGCCCTAAAAATTTCTGAACTTGGTGAAAGTGATCGATTGAGCTGGTTTCAAGTTATGTGCAAGATATATACTTATGGAGCCAAGGTGGACGTTGTTAATCGACGTGAGTTTGGGTGAGCGTATGTAACTTCTGAACTTATTTATTATATTTAAACAAACTGAAGCCAACAAAACTATACTATTAGGTTCAGCGGTTTCGTGTTTACACAATATCCGGGGTTTTCTTAACTTCCGATCCGCGCACACAACTTGTGTTGATCGACTTTAGCGTGCCGTTCAATATTAGTAATGCCATTTATTCCTATTGTTGGTGTAAGCACCTATAATAAATACAGTCCATATACATATAAGGGATGTTCATTGAGTAATAAATAACCAGCACCCTACATGGATTACTCTTCTCTATGATTAGAGTCGCAAAAACACGGCCAATGCTCGACTTGTATTTAAATGATATTCTTATACTTCAATGTTACCAGTTTACCTGTCGAAGGTCTGATGATAACAACAGGGATGTTTCCTTTCGCTTTCATGATAACAGCCTCCGCCATTCCTTTGGTGAATGTGTAAGTATTTGGTAGGCCATCTGAAACAAGTGGCCATGTACGAGTCTCATCGACATGAAGTTTTGCAAGATGCTAAAAAGTATCATAGACGATTGACGCTTTGATTCTTTATTACCTGTGACATAGACAAACACCGACGCAAGATTAAGAAGCTCTTTATTTTTTATTTTCTGGTATATGAAATGAAAACTCATAAATAGATGTAGGCTTGCAGACAAGAAAGAGAACAGGCGTGATGGATGTAACTTGGAAGGCTTTAATAATGAAGTGCAAATGAATGGGTCACATAATGCGATCCAATAAAGAAAAACGGACCAAAAATTCTAACGACTAGTGATGCAAATAGAAGAAGGGGGAGACCGGAAAGAAGATGCACAGACGAATGGAGAAGACGGAGATGTGTTTAAAAAAATTGATTATGAAATTCAGTGAAAATAAAGGCTATTTTTAATATTTAATTATTATTTGAATACATATCTCTTATGAATTTTTTAACAAAAAAAATCAACTTTTAACTAAAAAGCAAAAAATTAATATAATAATTATTTTCTACAACATCTTGAAGTCGGTGCATTTTGTAATGTTGTTGTTTTTTATGTTTTCCTTAGCACCAACTTCAAGATATTGTAGAAATTATTATATTATTCGTTTGAAGTCGGTTTTGTTGTTGTTAAAAAAAACTACTTTTTAATTGGACAAATACTTGAATAGCTTCACAAATGATATATTAGGCGCCTGTGGAAATTGTACTACTGGCACAATTTCCTGATACTGTAGGCCCTCTTTAATAAAGGTTGCTTTCGATATCCCCTAACATCCATTCATCAGATCCTGATTTGGTGACAATGAAATCATCCCTCAGGAGTATGCTCTTTGAATAAAAAAATGAAAATCGGTCCATAATTGATAAAAAATCGCATAACATTAAAAAAACATATAGTTGTATTGAGAACTTCCCCTATTTGGAACTCGGATAAAAAGTTACTCACTCAATAACTCCGTAGTTCCGAGACTACCCTCATTTTGTTTGACATGATTGTATACAATATTGATATCAGCAGGTGCGGGATAAATCATCTCTTCAATGTTATCGTTATTGCAATTCGCGTAGGATGTTGACACGTGTACCAAAATGTACAAAATAAATAAGAAAATATTAAAAATATAAAAAAATATGATGTCATTTCTATAAAATCTATGAAATGTAAAGCTTGTATAAACTTTAGGTACTTTCGGCGTTATAAAGTGATAAAAAGTTTCTGAGTTAATTTTATAGTCAACTACCCTATTAAACTTCTCACCAAATGTCATTTATATAATTTAATTATTTTCGAGGAAGCTGTCCCATTGAGGAAAAAAGCGATGGACTGTATGAAGTTACAAAATTAAACAAAATACAAGAGAAAAACTTACTTCAATCTTTTTCATTCTTTTGCACAAATTTAATACTTTTTCAGTTCCTTCCACGTTCGCTTTTAAAGCATCTTTTAAAGGCTCGTTAAACTTTACAGACGCAGCGCCGTGATATACTATTGATACCTGCAGAAGATAGATTTACTACTACACAAAGCCCAGTATACATTATTTGCAAAGCAACATGGAAGGTAGCATGTAATGCAACATTTTCCATACATTTAAATGTAAATAAATAAATAAATCCATTTATTTCTGGGGCCGATCCGAGACACCCCGACCATAGTAAATAACGGAGAAAATACGTTTCCGAAATTTACTATACCAGGAATCGAACCCGGAGCCTCTGCGTTGCAGTGAGGTAAGCCGGCAAAGGCTTAGCCCGCTCAACCACAGAGGCCGTCAAATGTGTTCGCGAGCGCACTACGCACCCGCTCAGCGCACGTTGCTTGCATCCATAACGCGCTCGTAGGTTACCGCTGACTGTCGGTTTTTTAGACGAATGCTTGATTTGGACGGTCAGTCGAGATTTCAGACCATTTCGCTTTTTATATAGTTCAATTCTCCACCAACGACGGGTCTGTGATCTTTTTCTATATGCTGGCTTAATAAAATAATTGAAACACAAATAATAGTCATGAACACTTCAAAATCGAGCGTCTTCACGGCGTGCGCGCTAAGGAGTGCCAAGAACAGACATTCGCTGTTGAAGTCCACATTATACTCGTGTTGCGTTGTAAATCATCTATATCTTAACACAAGGGCTGTAGAGTAAGCTTTTTAGTCCTCCTATAAATAGAATCGGAATGAGGATATCCGCAGATAGGTAACGGAGAAAAGGTTTTTTATTGCCTTTAATTGCCAGAGAGAAGGCCTGCTTGATAGAAAGTGGTTACCGTCCCCTATGGACGTTTGCAACACCAGGAGCGATGCCAATTTATTTTGTAGCTATTCAATACTATTATTATTGTCATTTTATGGCTAAAAATTAAAAAAAAAGTAATATTTCTTAATGTTTTGCATAAATTGACAGGGTGGCAATTACTTGGGACGGCAACAATGGTATAGTCCCTATAAATGTAATGGTTCAGGCAACCAGCAGGTAGTCCCTTAGCGGTAGTAAAACAATTAAAAGTGTGCCAATGTTTGTAGGCGACGGTGACCACTTTCCATCATAGTTGGCCATCAGACTGTCTGCTGTACTCCAGCAATTAAAAAAAAAAACAATAAAAATGTAGTGTGCTCCATCTAACACAAAAAAAGTTTTACCTATAATATAATTAAAACTATTATAACCAACCGTTTCTATTAACAATTCTTGGTTTTCTGCACTTATTCCAAGATTTGCTTGAGTTATGTCTCCAGATATTATAACTAACTTCTTCAAGTCCTCAGAACGCTCTTCGTTAAATCTTGTAAATAACTGAAAATAATTTTTATTAATGTGCCCTGAACAAACATCATTATTTAAGATTTCTGTTTCGGATGAACAGATAAATGACGAATTCAAAGCATGCATTGAACTCGTCATTTATGTAATACAAAGAATTTGACTAGCTTGTATATATATTAGGTTGGGGAAAAAGTTTCTTCGCATTTTATATAAAAATTCAAAAGGTTTTTTTTATAAAGTTTATTTACATTTGCCTAAAGTATGTAGGTGCCATTTTGTTGGATAACTTTTTGCCATCTTGTAGGTAGGGACGTGATCCCATTGGTATAAAAATTTTGAGGCTTCTGATCAAAAAACTGCGACAAGTGGTTTTGGCAGTCCTCTCGTGATGTTACCCTGACACTGCCTAAGGAATTCTGCAGAGACCGAAACAGGTGAAAATCTGAAGGTGCAAGGTCAGGACTATACGGCGGATGCATTAACACCTCTCAGCCAAACTCTCGTATTTTTTGCTGAGTGGCTAAAGATGTGTGAGGTCTAGCGTTATCATGGTGAAAAACCACACCCCTTCTGTTGATTAATTCCGGCCGCTTTCTCTCAACTTTTTGTTTTAATCTCATCAGTTGTTCGCAGTACAGTTCAGAATCGATGGTCCTGCCTGGTGGTAACAGCTCATAATGAATAATGCCCTTCCAATCCCACCATACACACAGCATCACCTTGTTGCGTGTTAACCCGGGTTTCGCCACAATCTGTGAAGCCTGACCGGCCTTAGACCACGATCTTTTTCGCGCGTTCTTGTCGTACGTGATCCACTTTCATCACCAGTTATCAGCTTCTTCAAAAATGGTTCGGTTTCATTACGTCGTAATAAAGAATCACAAATGAGTACACGGTTCATTAGGTTTGTTTCAATGAGATCATGAGGCACCCAAATATCGAGCTTTTTTGTGTACCCAGCCTTTTTCAAATGCGCCATAACTGTTTTGTGGTCAATTCCCAATTCTCCAGCTACATCGTAACTTCTAATATGCCGATATTGCTCCACTTTTTCACAAATAGCATCAATTTTGTCCGTAACAGGGCGACCAGAGCGACGTGCATCTTTGATATCAAAATTTTCGGATTACCTTTTTTGTAGTAAAATTTTAAAATGTATCGAATTTCTTCATTAGATTTACTCATTTTAACAATAAGAAAAACAAATGAAAATCACTCATTTTCCTAATTTGAATTTGGAATTGTCTTCTTTGAAATTAAAACTTTTAATGATACCAAAACCAGCCAGATACAAATGGTATAGCCAAAGAGATCTTATTACAAGTTCATACATACTATATGCGAAAAGACTTTTTCCCCAACCTATTATACTATATTACATAAATAATATATATATATATATATATATATATATATATGTGTATATGTATATATATATATATATATATATATATATGTGTATATATATATATATATGTATATATATATATATATATATATATATACAATAAGCACGCCAAAATGGATTACACGTGGTTTAAAGCTATGTAGTAAAAAGAACTTTTATGGCAAATATACGAAAAAAAAAGTTAACGCAACTTGCACAAAATAATAAAAAATCTAATCAAAAACTACTTTATTTAATAATTATTTTGTAGATACAATTAAACCAGCCGCAATAGCAGGCAATAAAATTACGTTATTAATAAAGAACCAACATAATTCAATGTTTTGGCACCTTGTGTACCCCAAGAGGTAGTTAAAATAATAAAATCGCTAAAAATACTGTTAAACACTTCTTTAAATTATAATTTTTGTGGACTGTAATTATTTTAATTATATAAGGAAACTGCACGTGCGGAATAATGACGATTTTAATAATAATGGAGAGAAAAAAGGGATAAAAACAAAAGAATATCCATGTTCTAAATTTAAACATTTAGTATGTTTGGTGGCCAGTATCATGCCACACTAAATTAATAAAAACTTTTTGTTGCAGATTCCAACAAATACAAAAACTCTGGGATATGGCGGCACAAATTTATTTATTTATTTTAGTAAGGCTTACAGACAAATAACGATATATATTAACAACATAAATAAAAGTATTGCTAATTACAAGCCTTAGCATATAGACTTGCTCAGGTTAATTGATGAAGATGTGTATGTGTGTGTGTGTGTGTGTGTGTGTCAGTGTGTTGTTGATGATGGTGATTGAAAAATTATAAAAATTGAAAAAGTGAAATTAAAAGATTGAAAAGAGAATTTGAATTTGAATACATATTGAGCAGTTTGGAAAAAACTAGTTTTCTTTGAAAAATTCTTTGTTTATTATGTTTCTAAAGGTGTTGGGTTTAGTTACAAAGATATCAATGTTTAATTTTAATGCTAGATCGTTAAATTGTGAGGCGCTGCGGAGAAAGAAAGAATTTTGTCTATAGTTGGTGGATGCAAAGGGTACATACAGTAACTGTCTCTGCCTAATTCACAATTGTTGAGTGCGTAGTCCAACATTACAAAGAAGTTCCGGACAGTCCATAAAGCCGCTGGTTATATATTAAGTAGAAAACAAATATCATTTACATTCCGCCTATACTCCAAAGGTAGGAAATGGTAGTGTTGACAACGTTCAAGATAACTATTTATGTTTTGGCTAGATTTATAGTCTAAATATCGAAGAATTTTTTTCTGCACTGCCTCAATACGCTTTGCACATAGTTGATACAAATACAAAAATATTGAAATAACTAGCTGAGGAAATATCTTTACGTTTAAGTAACTTAATAAATATGTGTATAAGCAAAGGTGTATTCCCAGATGACCTAAAACTTTCAATAGCAAAACCGTTTTTCAAAAAAGAAAAATGGAAAATTATAGGCAATCAGTATTTTAAATCCCATTTCGAAAATCTTTGAAAAATATGTCTTTGGTCAGTTTAATGCGATTTCGGAAAGTGTAATACTTTATCTAATGAACAAAAAGGGTTCAGGAAAAATAAAACTATTAATGTGGCAATTTATGATTTTTTAAATCAAGTAATAAAAAATGTAGATAATAGAACACCAATATGCACTATTTTTTGCGACATGACACAAGCCTTTGATTACGTAGATCACGACATCTTGATAAAGAAACTAGAAGCTTATGGTATCAGAAGCAATGTAGTCAATTTGTTTAACAGCGTTTTATCAGTCAAAAAGCGTTTTTGATTGGTTGCTCAGCCAATATTTATACACTTTATAGAGGTGAAAAAAAAAATGTCGATCTTGATCATATTTCTGAGGTAACCCTTGTAGTCAAAGCGCATTATTCATAAATCTTCTCGATAGAAAATAATTAATAATAATAATAATTCTTTATTTACTCTCACAATAACAATAACAATAATTAAATTATTAACAATTTTCTTATAAACTGAAATGGTGAGAGTCTGGTGTCAGTAAAAGGAATAATCCTGTGTGACTGATCACCAGCCTCTTTCTCCCCGGAAAAAAACAGCTAAACAAATTGAGATAAATATTGTGTATTGAGTGTAATTATGTGTGACTGTGTGAGTATGTTATCGTGTACAATAGATGTAGAATAGTAATACGTATTTATAAAATAAAAATTACATGTAAGTTAGACCTGCCTACGATAATGAAATACGACTAAATTTTATATATAATGAAGAAGTATATATAATATAATTATTGCAGATTTTAATGTAATAAATAAATGACAGATAAGTAGTAATATTAGGACATTATATTTAGGTAACTAAGACTAACAATGCTTCAGTGGAGTCATAATCGAGTTTTAAAAGCCACTCAGTCAGAGTTTTCTTACATTTAGATTTAGTTAAAGGGTATATATTAATTTGCTTATTGATTTTGTTGTATAAATAAATGCGTATAAAGTAAAAGAATCTGTAACAGAAGGCTGTCGTAACAGTGTTTTGTTTGCAAGGGTGTGATTTCTTTTAGTAAGAAAACTGGAAGATAAAAATGGAGTAATGAGATGTTGTTTTAAAACTATTTGTTGAATAAAAAGTTGCCGAACTGTTAGCACTTTCCAGCGGTCATAAAGGTCTTTGGTGGAGTAGTAAAAAGGGAGAGACAAACTCACTTTAAGTACCGCCTGTTACGCACGTTCTAATTTTAAAATTGCAGTTTTAACAGCTCCCCCCAAGACGTGATACAATAGCTCATAATTGATTGACATAAAGCGTAATATAATAATTTGATTACATTAAAATCGGCAACTTTACCAAGGGTTTTAAATATGTAAACTAATTTGCGTAATTTAAGTGTAAGTGAGTTAATATGTGGCTGGAAACTAAGCTTTTGATCAATAATTATTACTAAATATTTAATATCTTTAGTTGTTTGTAAAGTAGGACAAGAGTTACAGGTATTATGTGAAAGACAAGAGTGGGCTATGATTTTCATAGTTTCTGGTTGTGGTTGATCCTGACTTCTGAGAGCAAAAGTGACATACTTGGTTTTATCTGTATTAAGTGTTAATATATTCGAATGTAGCCAACTCATAACTTTGTTAAGCCCGTTCTGTGCGCTTTGGAATGCTTCTACCCTCGTATCAGCAGAAAAAAGGAGTGCTGTATCGTCAGCATACGTAATTATATTTCCGTTTACTAGTTCCATATCACAGAGAGAGTTTATATAAGTAAGAAAGAGGGTAGGGCCAAGTATACTGCCCTGAGGGACAGCAAAAGTAATAACATCTTCTTTACTTATATAATCACCAACTCGTACGCATTGTGTTCTGTTTTGGAGGTAATCAGTGAAAAGTTGTAACTGTAGATCTCTTATTCCTAATGCTTCAAGTTTCTGAATTAGCAGCGAGGTCGAAACAGTATCAAACGCCTTAGCTAGATCGAGGAATATGGCTATAACTTTCTGTCTCTTGTCAAGTTTAGTTATTATATAATTTGATAAAGTTTCAACCGCCGCATCTGTAGATTTACCAGATCGGAAACCAAATTGATGGGTTGATGTTAAATTATTTGACTCTAGATATTTAGTTAATCTATTGTTAAGTAAACGTTCTAAGATCTTTGATAAAGCCGGTAAAATAGATATAGGCCTATAATTGCCGACTTGGCTTTTATCGCGAGATTTATAGACTGGTATGATTACAGACTTTTTTAATAAGTCAGGAAAAATACCACTAGAGAACGATAAATTGCAGATATGAGTGATCGATGGAAGTAAAATATCTTTATACGATTTAAAAAAAAATGTTTGAAATACCGTCAAGACCAACAGAGCAGATTGACTTAGAATTTACAAATATAGTATCAATTTCTGATTCAGTTGTGGGTAACAGAACAAAAGATTTAAGAACAGTTGTAGTGGAAGGTTGACAAAGGGAGAGAATATTTTTAGAAATAATTATCTGTGTTAAATCAGAGCCAATCTTAGAAAAGTAGGAGTTAATTTTGTTTATCGAATCGTTAGGGTTTACAGATGATAATAGTTGTGTAGATGATTCATGTGGTTTTTTCATATGTATAATATTTTTTATTGTATCCCATAGAAGTTTACTGTTATTTTTAGCCTTAATAAGTGCAGTTTTATCACAATCATTTTTCAGTTTCTTTAAAAGATAGTTGCAAAAATTTCTGTACCGCTTATATGTAACTTTCAAAGCTTCATCAGTTGGATACTTTTTGTCTTTTTAAAAAGTGAATCCCGGTGTCGCATACATCTTAAGATGCCGGCTGTAACCCAAGGTTTAGTGATTTGCTATCTATTAGGGATATTTTTCACTGTACTGTTGGATGTGATGGCTTCCGTCAATGTATCAACTAAGATTTTTGAGGCTATATTAACATCTGCAGTTGATAGAATAGGTGTTAAATCAATGTATTTCATATGTTGATCTAATGCAGTATAATTAATACAGGTTTTAGTTTGTTGTATTTGAACAAAGGGAGTAGATTGTTCCAGAATTAGTATGGTAGCATTATGATCGGTCACAGAGGAGTCTAATACATGAGAGTGTGTTTTGTACTTAGTTCTTATAATATTATGGTCAAGACAAGAATCAAAACGGGTAGGGATGGAATGGGCGGGAAGCAAGACATGAGAAGCAAGAAGATCCAGATAAGAACTAGATCTGACATCCAAGAAACTATCAGAGATGTCAATATTGACATCACCGGTAATAATAATAGTTTTATTAGACGAAAGGTTCCTGAGACAGTCATTTAAAGATTTAAGAAATGAATCAACATTATGAATTGATGGAGATCGATAAAGGACTAAAATTGTTATATTGTCGTTTATGTTTAAGTGTAAACAAGAGGCATCCGTAATCTGAGTTTTTTCGCATATAGAAATTTTTAAGCCGTTCCTATAGTATACAACTATGCCATCATTCTGATTAAAATATATACTGGAAGACACATATTTGTAACACCCCAACGAAGGAATCACAGCGGATTGTTTAAGCCAGCATTCTGTTAGAACTATTACATCCCATGAGATTTGACTTCGTTTGATTGATGTTATAAAGTCATCAAAGTTACAGTAAATACTTCTTATATTTTGACTCAAAATTGAAAAGGGATATTTGAACTGTGCCAAAGTTGATGCACAATCCTCAACATTGATGAGAGACGAGGCAGCTATAGAAAAATTATCAAGTTCTTTCATTATGATATTATCGAATTTTAATAAATAAAAACTATCTTCTGTAGCATTAGATTGATAATTGGTTGAGATATTAATTCAGATACAAAGAAAACAATAGTCATTAAACCCCACTGAGCCATAAAAATCAGACAACTAATTAAATATAAGATTATGATAAAGTATGTTAAAAATACGAACGAACAATTACTTTTAAAAACTGGATTGGCTATCCACATGTAATGTGTTTGGGACTCTGTAAATCTATAGTAATTTAAAAATAATATAATTATAAAAAAAAAAATTTTTTGTTCACATTTAATTTATGATCTAATGTAATTACATTCTATATTGGTCTAATGAGACAAAGTATCTTGACAAATAGGATAAACGAGTAAAATAATATTCAATATAATATTCGTAGTATATGGGTGGTTAATAAACGATAATAATAAAGTACACATATAAAAATAATATATATTAAATGAATGTTTGTGTGAAGCATGGGGAGTGATTATGAATATGTTGTTCATTCTAATCAATAGGTTATAATGTATACATTTTTTAAAAATGAGAAGCCATTTGTATGTTAGAATTAATGATGAGTTTATATACATATATTGTAAACAAAGCAAAACATTAAACCTTGGTATTAAACACGTTAATAGTTTGCACCTTAAGATTACAATTTAAAAATACATACGAAAATAAAAACTGCATCATTGAAAGGTAGTCAGAAACTTTTAACAATTTATTTACGTATCTTATTTTTGGTGAGTCGTGAATGTGTTTTTCCTGTTTATATGTATGTATATAATAAGAAGACGTGGAGTGTAGTAATTTTAAATGATGTATGATGGGAAAGAACGAATACATAACTTTAAAAACTACAAATAACAATACAATGAAATATAATAGTATGGTAACTAGTCACTTTGTTGGGTTTACATTCTTCAGGTCCTCGAGACGAGCTTCATTTGTAATAAGAATGTACTGGGAACCTGTTTCTTTACGTAAATATATTTTACCTCCCGATGTCCAACAGAAAGCATAATTGTATTTTTTAGCAAACTCTCGGGTTACGTAGAACAATCTTTTAGATTTTGATGTCAGGCATTCGGATATATATATATTGGCCCATTTATATTTCCAGTTTCTGAAATTCCCAGGTGTCTAGAGTTCAGACGTTCAGCATTCTCCTTATTATATTTTTTGACACTATTCATCAAAGAGGATAGGTGTAGTGTAATTGCAAAGTAACTTCTAAACGTGTTCTTCAATCTTGTATATTGTTATTACTGTTAAACGTACATCGCTAAAATTAATAACAGTAAGATATCATATTATAAGAAATATAATTATTGTAGTTCTCTTGTTCGATTAATTAGCGAATTTGGAAGTAATTAATTTGGAGTAACACGTAATCGCAGAGATCAGAATAAACTCTGTTTAGAAGTATAAAAAAATAACTCATGAACAGAAGCATAATTTGTATGGCTCCAATCATTTACAATAAGTTACCTAAAGACTGGAGAGATTTAAAGTGTGACTGACATATATAAACAAAAATTAAGGACATTTTTATTAGATAAATGCTATTATGAAATACTGAACTTTATAAATACATTTTGATTTATATATATATATATATATATATATATATATATATATATATATATATATATTAATGTGGTTTTAATATATTAATAAAGTAATAATTGTAGACAATAGTTAGTATGTAATGTACGACTTTGAAGTCCACAGGCCATAAAAATGGCCCGGACTTTTGGAGGGCTTGCGTGGGGGGCCATGGGAAGGCCAGCACGTAGAGGCCCCTTGACAAATTTAATGTAAATGTGGCGTGACACTGACCGGCGATTATCCCTGTCTACCCCATATAATAATGCACCCAAGGACAAGCCCCAGCCAGTGTAGGACTATTGTGGGAAATAAGAATAAAAAGTATCGGGCTATTGGGGCGAACTGCTAGTGGTACTAGGGGTCTGGGAATAGGGGGACTATGGCGTCTGCCTGTTGCAATGTTCGGGGAACATGGAAAAATGGGCAGACGGTGACTCGCCACTCCCTGCATGGACCCCAAAAAATGCCATAGAAGACTGGAGCAACATGGGTGTGAGTGGCTAAGGGGCTTAGAGAGGCGGGCTGAAGTGATAAATGGCATCACGTCAGAAATAGCTTCGGTGAACCTGACACCGAAGCTATTTCTGACGTGATGCCATTTATCACTTCCACTTCTGGAGCTTGAGTCTTAGCTCCAGCGATCTCCACTCCGTGCCTGCTGGTTAAGACAAGCACAGAGGTGGGGGTCTTGCCTTGACCCCCGGAGTTAGGTACGTGGTGTCGCTACTCACCTAAGGCTTCGCCCACAAATCCCCCCCCCCTGTGGGATTATTATTATTATTATTATTATTTTATGACATTCTTTTTGAGGTATTATAATGACATTGCTTGTGGGACATTTAATTATATTTATTATTGTAATTTTTCTATGCCTAACTGGCCAAACATGATGCACATTTACCACTTTTACTAGTGGTCGCCCGTGCTCGAAATTCGACCATAATAATTAATTTCAAAGACTATAACTTCTATAATCACAGATTTCGCCAAGGCCACTGTTAATTTGACTTGAACAATAAACAGAAGAGTATATATGCGTGTGTGTGTCAAATACATGGTAAGGTGTGTAATGTTTTTTTTGTTGATTTAATGTATTTTATATGCATAATTAAAAAAAAATTGCATTTGTCGCTTTATCTTTATATAAACTATAAGTGTGCGAAATTTCATAATCCTCCGTCCGCGCAATTTTCGTAAAAAAAGGTACAAATTTTTGCATAGGTACCATCATACATATACTCTGTTATATAAATATTCATGTTCAAGAAATAAATAAACTTTGACTTGTTTTATTGTATCTCATGAGACACAATGAAACAATGTAGTCAAATTCTTTGTTCTTAGTGGGAATCAGACGAGCATAAACGTCAGTGCACGTTATAATTTTCTCAAGGTTGAAACGATTTGTGCACTAATACTGCTCGAAAACAACAATGCAAATAAATTTCATCCATAGACTATTGATATTTCTATAATTCACGAATCAAATTCCTTTTGCCCATTAGAACGTCGTTACATGTGTATGCATTTGATTGATAAAGGTTTTCTCGAAACTTGATCTTTCCTGTTGAATTTTTTAATTATCTGATTGAAATTATGTGCATGGTGCATTCCATCAGCTGGTTGACCTCTCAGTAAATAATCTATAAAATAATTCCTGTAAAACCCTTCCAGTGTATTCAACTGTAGTTGCAATCTTTGGTACACACCCTCTACTTTATTTAAACTAAGTATAAGGAGGTCAATAATCGTAGCAAAACCATGCAAAAAAAGCGATATTCACTGAGTTGCTAAAGTTACTCGAAATATGTTTCTGATCAGTCAATTGTTGGCAAAAACATTAATATACGTGTACAGTTCGTTTTTACATTGTTACATGCCTTCAAAGATAAGCCGCACAGGCTATTGTAAGCGCAGCTTATTGTCCTCCCGGATTAAGGAACTCTTTTGTCTTTTGAATTTGTAGTTAATAAAAACATGATATTGTCTTTTTACTTGTTTTATAACCATCATTAGCGTCGAACTAATCCCTATTGTTATTGTTCTCGACTTTGTGGACGTTCGCAGGTGTGCAAATTAATATTTCTTAGAAACTCAGTGCGCGCGGCCGATTTTTTTGTACTGTATAGTTAGTATAAAACAATTCCCGAATGGAGGGGTGGGGCAGTCAAGCGACGACTACGATACGAGTAAGACGTTTGTAGTACTCTCGATTAGTAATATAAACGACAGACTTTGCGCGTTCGAATTGTATTGAATCGTGCAGTGTGAACTGGTTGCATTCAGTTTTATTTGTATTTGTTTTATACGTGTTTGTACAGTTCTAATAAATTCTATAGCAGTTCCAATGGCATTTTTAATTCGAGTCCTGTAGCTCGTAACAATATCAAGGTTATATACATCGCAAGTGAGGTTGGGTCAACCAAGATACAGACGTAAACAAAGATAAGTCTCGGTAGTGTTAGAAGCAGTCACTTCAGAGCACCAGGTCCGCTATTCAAAAACTCTAATCATAATCTCTTTAGGCGGGAAATGAAAATAAAGCCTGATTTCATCCGTGCAGGAACGGAGAAAGAATACAATATTCTGCGGCCGGGTGGCCTATCGTAAGAGGCGACAAAAACAATCCACAGCCGGATGGCATTTTCCCGACTGGATGGCTACCACCCCTGGTCTACCTTGAGTTGTGTTCCGGCATTAGTGACCAGGTTCCAGTCTCTCCCTCACGAGAGCAGCGGCGTATTTGTAGCACCTTTGGTGTTGCAAATGTTCATAGATGATGGTGACCGCTTTCCATCAAGTGTGCCGTCTGCCTGTCTGCTGAACTCCTGCAATAAATAAAAAGTACTCTAAATGTGACTTACAGGATCATTAATGATGGATGCAAATCTTTGGTCAGCTCTAATTCCTTTCTTTTCTCTTGCTAGCACAAAGATTTTATTAATACCAGGACAACTGTACAATAGTTTTTCTATGAGAACCTGAAAAGATAAAACAAGTGTAACGTTTTACACGCAAATGCTATATTTATGTCTAGGCTTTTAAAAATTATAATGAAGTTCCAGTCTTGTTTTTATTTAGAACTAGCTGTGCCTTCTACTTTATTCGCGCGAACTTGGTTCTTATATTCATATCTTCTCAACTAATTTTAATTCAAATTAATTACAATACATTAACGTCTAAACTTATACTTCGTCGTCGTCAGCCAATGACATTCCACTGCTGGACGTAGGCCATCCCAAGGCGGCGCTACTCATCCTGATCCTCCGCCTTCCTCATCCAGCGCCTATCGGTGACCTTAGGCAGGTCGTCAGTCCATCGGGCTGGAGGGCATCGGACACTACGTTTACCAGGACTTGTCTGCAAAATTTATATATTTACATGCATCATCATCATCATCCGAGCGTTAAATCCCGATTGCGTTCGGAGCCTTCACTCGGACGCCCAGGGTCCGCATTTACATGCAAAAGAGATTATAAAAAAGCAATTACATTTTGTGAAAAAAATGAAAGTAAACTTTCAATTTCCTTAGAAAATATCTCTTATTGGCTTCGGGAAGAAAAACATCCAAAGACTAAAGACCACAAAAATATACATATTGTTACGAGTTGTAGGGCTCAAATTAAAATG
Organism: Dendrolimus houi; assembly: GCA_039645545.1. Taxonomy (NCBI): domain Eukaryota; kingdom Metazoa; phylum Arthropoda; class Insecta; order Lepidoptera; family Lasiocampidae; genus Dendrolimus; species Dendrolimus houi. The sequence goes on along the minus strand of CM077128.1, from coordinate 20,197,709 downwards.
CCGTTGGAATTATTATAGAATTTATTAAAACTATACAAACACGTATAACACAGGTACAAATATAACTGAATACAATCAGTCCAAACGTAATGCACGATTCAATAACACGCGCTAAGTCCGTCAATAAACAGATTATCGAATGTACACAAGTCTTGCTTCGCTTGTGGTTATCGCTCGATTGTTCATCTCTCCATTGGGGCATTGCTTTATACTGCATAGATGCAATATGTCTGCCCGACCACATGGACCGAACTTCTTAGAATCACACCTGGCTAATGACTACGATCAAATATTACAATACACAAAAGGCCGTTTTTCTAATCAAAAATTTTAAACACAAAGTAAACAAAAGAAGTCCAAGTGCCGAAAGGTAATAAAATGTGCAAGACAAGGTATGCAGGTGTGAATTTGTCTTTGTCAGTCGTAACAATATGAAACAAAAACCCTAAATAAGTCATAACGGCCCGGCTACGATTTTGTCGATATGAGCCTAAACGAGCACGACGCGACAAGCTACAAGAACAAAAGTATTAAGATGTAAAAAGTATGCCACGAGTTGTTGCTCTCCGCATTGTATCACCTGTCGAGTCGCTTGTCCCGTCGATAGGCAAAGACGCGGCCGAGCTGTTAGAAAAGAATGGGTCTGATTTTGAACTCTATATCTACCTTCCCAAGATATCCAGTCCCTCCAGTTATAAAAATAGATTTGCCAGCATAAAAATCGGCAATAGAAGAGTACTTCGATTCATTGTTCATAACGACCATCTCGCTGGTGAAAGTGGAAATACTTCCTCTGAAACAAGATTGATGACTTGAATTTACACTAGTAAAAGGTTATCAAAAAAAAAAATTAACAAAATCATAAACCAACTTTAAACTAAAAAGTAAAAGTTTAAATATTTAACTGTCTTTTTTCTACATCTTTCCATCCATCCGTCATCATAATTATTAAGCGCCTTATAGAAAGTGTTCTACTGGCACGCATATAAATGTTTGCCATCTCACTTTTCGTTGTAGAAGCTTTTCAATAAGATGTGGATCGCAGAAAAATCGAAAGGCACCCCCTTTCGATTTTTCCGCGATCCACTTCTTAGGGTCTGACTTGTTGATAATGGGTGGATCCATACCTATGTCCATGGTTATGGGTCCACCCTCGGGAGAATACTCCTACGAATAAATCAAAATAAAAAGAATATACTTTTTCGAATAAAAAAACAATTTGAAAATCGGTCTACAATTGGCAAAGAAATCTCATAACATGCAGTGCGTGTAGAAATTTTAATACTGGTACACGTATACAAGCTCTTCAATAATCGTTACTCTCGATTTCCATGGGATCAACTCATCAGATCCTGACTTGGTGTCAATAGGATCACTTCGGGAGTATACATTTTCGTATAAAAAAATCGATCCACAATTGGCGGAGAAATCGCGTGACGAACATAATTTTCGAGAGTTTCTCTCGATTACCCTGGGATCCACCCATCAGATCCTACATGGTGACTATGGGACCAATTCGGCAGTACGGGTAATCGAAAGTGTTTTCGTTTAAAAAAGACCTTTGAAAATTGGTCCACAACTGACGGAGAAATTGGGTAAAATATACAAAAAAAAATATAGACCTATTGGGAACCTCTTCATTTTGGAAATTGGTTAAAAACATTGGCTAAGTGCGTATCGTGCCACTTACAATGAAAGTTTCCGTAGATGTGACGAATTTTCATTGAAATCCGCTGAGCTGTATCGGAGCCTACTCAAGACAAACTTTCAGTCTGAGAGAACAAAAACTCTAAAAGTAGTCATTCATGAGTTGATTGTATAATAGTAGCAATTTATTTTGAAATACTCAAATAGACATTTAGACCAGGGTCGATAATTTATGAAACCAAAAAAATAATAGTAGGATGAAACCCATTGGAAAAGGAAGAGAACATAACAAAAATGAAAGGAAAAATAATTTATGGGCGATCTGAGGTCGGGAAGTGGAAGGTGGTGACTTTTTAAGGGTAAAAAACGGTTTTTATTGATTTCTGGCAAAACTACAAGTCCTATGAAACAAAGTTGAACGGCAAAGTTGTAGGTAATAAAAAAGTCTATAACTTTTGTATTTACACTTTTTTCACAGAACCTCAACATTTATGTGAAAAATTCAAATAACCAAGTGTTTGGTTTTTTATTTCTCGTTTACAAAAAAAAAACACCTTTGGTGAAAACTTACCTTTTTATGTCCCAAACACACTGTAATTTTTTGATTTATAATATTGATTTTTTCACCTTAATCTGTCTTAATATCGGAAAACCACCCTAATTTTTAATCGAAAATTCTCGCATCAAAATATCAGCTTTTTTAAAAAGTCGGTAGGTATTTTGTTCTTTGAAATCTCTATTTTCTGATGGTGTAAAAAATATACATTACTATGGTAAATATTCTCAGAAAATGCGAAGAAATAACAGGTAGTAAGGCCCAGACCCTCCTAGCCACTACCCAACATCTCTATGAAATACCTTTTGATGGGCTAAAATTTATGCGTGATGCTTATTTATTGCTATTTTAAGATAATGTATATACCTGAGTAACCTACGTAAAATTTTAGGCAATCAAAAGGACAGAAAGACAAAACGCTTTTTGTCTGTTGACTCGCTGTTAACATGGTCAATCGGACCGCGTAGGTGACGCTGCTATCGTGTTCTAGATTTTACTTGTTTTAGGGAAGGACAACATCTATCAGAACAGCTTCATTCAATTATATGAAATACAAAAATACGAATGTGTTGTTCATTAGAAGTATTTAAATTTATACGACTATTTAAAACTATTAATATATAGACCCACACACACCAACACGCACACATACACACAGAGTGAGACAGAGACAGACAAACACAGTGTTTGTTACCTATCTCAGCAAGCTTATTTAAGTTAATTATAATAATTCTTTATTCTTGGTATTATAGACTGGAGCACTGGTGACCTGTGATACAGATTTCTTCTAAATCTGTTTCAGCCACCAGTCTCACATATAGGGTTACATAAATTATCTATATTTAAAAAAGCGTACTGTAACTGTATGGCAATAACAATCTATACATATAATAAAATTGTAGAGGTCGAATTTCTGTGAAATGATAAAAAATGCTAAAAACCGAGTTAGGGGGATGTGAAGTGAGATAGAACTAATTTACATTTTCTAATTTTTTGTTTCTCTGTTTGTCTGTCTGTTTGTTTGTTTGGTGGTAGCTTATAAGCTACCACCATACAAAATGATCAGGGATATATCCCTGGTCAACATATAGGATACTTTTGATCCCGAAAAATTAAAGAGTTCCCGTGGGATAGTTAAAAAACCGCACCACGCGGACGAAGTCGCGGGCATCAGCTAGTATTTAATACATTGCCTACTAATATTAGCGAGTTACCACTTAAACGCTACAAACTTTATATGACCAATTTTTTTCTTACTAGATTATAATACTATAGCGTAGACGAATGTATAAATGATAATACAATAAAATAAGAGAATGGCATTTAATTTTTCAAACTTAATACTTTAATATGTTTTAATAATTGTAACAATCCTACTTTCTTACTCCGCGGCGTGGCCGCGGGTCAAACTCCAGTGCACATGCACTTAATACAGGTTACATTGTATTAAATTTTTATGTTAGTGCTATTTGCCCCCGGAAGATTCACTTCGTTTTATATCGCAAACTATCCCATCTCCCAGAATGAAAACTTATTTACATTTTCGGTATTAAAACTACATTTAAGCAAAATAAATCCAGTACTCCTAGTAGATTTTCGGTGAAGTCTTAACAGACACACAAAGAGCCTAAAAATTAATAACCAAGGCATAGAAAGGAAAAACAACACAAATGGCACTAGTTAAGATATATATAGGTATAGAAATAAGGCACACACTGCACATGCACTTCCTCACAACACCAGCATGTAACAGATACTCTACATTAGTATAAATTTAGTATTAAAAATAGAAAAAAATAATATTATAAGTTATTCTTAAGGTACACTACAACATAAAAATCACTAAATTAATGTCACACACAGTAACAAAAATAAACAATAAGCGTGTATGAACTCTAAAAACTTCATAGAAATTAAGTTGTAAAAAAGGCTACGGAACTCGAGTCCATAGAGTTTAAAAAAAAAACAGACAGCTCAAGTTACTATCGCATTTTTTTATAGATGATAAATTTTTATAACTATAAACTTGAGAAATGATTGGACTCTCATACAAACTTTCATCCTTATTTCTAATTGTATTTATCTATTCGGGGGTCTATCTATTTGTAAACTATATAAATGACAAAAATGACTAACGTCATGTTAGTTGAAAAAATTTGAACTTACTTAAACTTAAATAGAATATGGGCAACCCTATAACTAGCGTCCCATTACACCAGCGAGACAGGCCCTATTGTGCGGCAGATCTAATACTGTGCTCTCAGCGTCAATTTTAGACGGGAGAACCTTGTTAATAACTTAAGTTATATGGAAACTAACTACACTTAAAAGGTTGACTTTCAATTTATATATAGTTAAAATAATTATGTAGAAGTTAATTGACTAACGAAGTCTAAGCGTCAAGGTAGATAAATGTAGTTTCTTAGTTTTGTACCTGTGCCCGTTAGTCCGCTTGGAATTCATTTTCGCGGAACCCTAAAACTAACTAGCCTAAGTTACTCCTCATAGAATCAGCTATCTACAGTGAAAATCCCGGCAAAATCAGCCGTTTTGGAGATTAGCCGGGACATCCAGACAGACAAAAATTATAAAAATTGATTTTTTGTTATAAGCATGGCCGGATCGCATGCACCACTTAGGCAGTTTTCTGACATAATGTGCATATTGTTATAATTAGCACGCGCCAACAACGGTGAAGGAAAACATCGTGATGCAACCTGCACATCGAGGTAACCGATGTGTCCAACCTGCCAAGCCACCAAGCGTGGCAGGGGTATACTGTCCGTTCCCCTACAGTGGGAAGCGCGAGCCCAGCAGTGAGACGTTTATGGGCTGTTATTATTATTATATACTTTCATATACGTTTAGTAAAAAGCTGTTATTTTGACATTATGAACAGACACTTCAATTTTATTTATCTGTATAGACTCTATACAGATATATAAATGCATGCTAGTTCTAAAGTTATACGTGCTTTATTAGATAGAGACAAATACATAGAATCTATACATATACATAATCGACTGGATGGTCCCTGGCAAGACAGAAATTTGGTAAAATGGTCCTTCGTGACTTAAAGGTTAAAAACCAGTGGTATAGAGCATAGATTAACTTTAGATAGTCATTTGTTAGCCCGATGAACTGATGGCCCGAGAAAGGTCGCCGGTAGGCGTTGGATGAGGAAGGCGGAGGACCGGGATGAGTGGCGTGGACTTGGGGAAGTCTACGTCCAACTGTGGACTACAATCGGCTGACGACGATTCATTCGTAAATAATAGCTGGTTTAGATATTTTTTTAATGTATAAGAGTTATTTATTATTAATTATTTTACTAAATATTATGATCTAGTGTATAGGCTTAATAAGTAATTTATTTATTTTTTAACGTAATGTAACGATAACGTGTCCTATAAATAACCTTTATTTCTAAATAGACAATTGTTATTGAGGTACCTCTAGAAACCCTGGTCGTGTTAACATATAATCTTCTCGACACTGCTTTCAAGTTGACGTACTTGTGTGTACAGTAAGCACAATATTGTGATTTACAGTCGGTTAAGCGTAATAATCGTTGCAGCTGTTACAAGCGTTTCAAGACTCCTTCCAGGAAATGTAGGTGGATGGTTGCGATAGATGAGAGAAACCAGTAAGTAAAATTGGTGAATGTAAAATTTTAACACTTGTTATCTTGCTATCCGCACGGATATGGACAGCACGTGAACTGTATATATTATGACTTGGACATGAAGTAACACGAAAATTTTCTTATTATATTAGTATTTCTTCTACAATGATACGGTATAATGCAAGGATAAATATGGAGTGAAGAAAAAAAAAGAAATACGACAAACGTCAAAACATAAAAGGTAAATCTATCTAAAGAGGTTGATTCGATCAAGTATCATTGCCTTTAGTCTATTACTACCAAACATGAAAATTTCCTCAGGAGATTGCTTGGTGTCCGCTATAAAAGACATCAGTAAGTACAGTATTATAGTTCTTAATATCAGTCAGATTGCTTATTAGTGCTAAGACCGCCTCTGTGCACAATTAGATGTAGTGTTAAATTCAGCTTAATTATTACTTACATAGTAATTTTCTTTTAAGGATTCCTAAACGATACAATTGACCATTTCCTTAATCGAATAATAATTTTGGTGTATTTTATTTAGTGATTAACGCCTGTTTCGTATAGAGGAATTTTCTATAATTTACCATAATTATATGTTATAATAATTAATTCAAATATGACGGGGTAATTGTGTAGGTTATAATATAAAATCTCTCAACTGATTATAGACGGAATTCACTACATTTTATTTTCATGTTGGCAGAACCGTGATTTTTACAGAATAGACTTTTTACTGTGTTCGAATTACTTTATAACATGTAAATCGGCAGACAAAGACACATATTGTATATCCCCAAATTAAGCAAAGTTACGCTTGTATTATGGGTAATAGACAACGGATTATAATACTTTATGTAATATTCCTATTAATATTAAAAATACGAAAGTAACTCTGTCTGTCTGTTACGCTTTCACGAAAAAACTACGGGACGGATTTGGCTGAAGCCATATATATGTTGTTACAAGTTACTCGACTCGAGTAACTCGTAACTCGAGGGAATCGAATTAAAATGCTGTTAGAATTATTATAGAGTTTATTAGAACTATACAAACACGTATAACACAGGTACAGATATAACCGAACACAACAAATCCAAACGTAATGCAGAAGGTCGTAATTCAATAAAACGCGCAAAGTTCGTCACTATTAGATTCCCGAGTATACACACGTCACGCCTGTATCGTAGTTGTAGCTCAACTGAACTCCCTCTCAATCAGGCCGTCGTTTTATACTTCACAAATGCAAATGTGCCTGTCCGGCAACGTCGACACAATTTCGTAGAATTAGCTTGTAATTGTAATCCGCAACACTTGGCTAATGATACAGCCTGCAAGCGGACGTAAACGAGTACAATAGAACAATAGGCTGTTCTCCACAATAACTTAGAAACCTATGCCAATAATAAGTGAGCAAAAGAAAACGATCAAAAGGTATTACAATTAGTTCAAATGCCGACGGGTAATAAAATGTGCTTTTACAAATCTGTACGTGGAATTCGTCTTTATCAGGGTCTAAATTGTAACAACATATATCTAGTTATATCTGCGTGTTACATAATCAAGATTTTATTCGCGAAAACCTATAATTGGCTTTCTGTATAAATTTTAAAAGTTTATTCATGTGTATTAACTGTAGTTTCCATCACTAAGTAAATAAATAATTTTTATTATAGACTACTTTTAATTTTTATATTCATTATCTTTTGATTTCAATGTAATGTAATTCACTTCTCTATTAAACATCCTATAACTCTGATACTTTCTTCTCTTTTCCTCTTATAGAAGTCCCTCTCGCTCCAAACTTCACTAGATAGTACACATTAAATAACAACAGCAGCTGGGCTCGTGCCATTTTAGGGAAACTGAACAGTTCACCAACCACATCAGTCTATCGACAGGTAAGTACTTCGTAGTAATCCTGTAGGGATTTAACTTACTGTATATCTCTTAGCAGATTTTAATCGCTTTCTAAAATTACTTCGTGTCATAGGAGGAAAATAAACACTGTAGTTTCCGCTTGCGGCTTTGCTCGTTTGATATTGTTCAATTGCTTCAACTTAATGAAGTATTTGCTTTGGTTTCCTACTTCTGTTATGTTTCTGAAGTTATATCGAAATAGTAAATTATATTACCACCATTATTATAAATAACTCTTCTTGACTACAACAATTGGTTAGTTGACATATTTTACAATAATAACAATAAAACTATACAATAATCTGTACATAAAAGAGCAGTTGAGAAAATACCTATTCAGATAAAAATAATTTTAATTATTGTAGAAACGGAGGTGTTGTACAGTAACAATACTAGCCAGAGTCAATCTCAAAAAACTGTTGTGCCACGCTCTACTGGAATGGATCAATTATCATAATCATTAGGACGTATTGTAGCCGTTAAGGCTAACATCGTGATATTTATTTATTTATTTCACACAACAAAATACAATCATAAATACATCTAAATATTTTTGACACAATTTTAGAATCTAAGTCGTATTCCTAAACATGTGAATACAGAAAATTTAAAATACAGATATAGCGTTACGTATATAATAGCATACCATACAGTAGTTTAGATTCTATGAAATATGTTTGTTGATAAGAAAAAAATTAATATATGCCAGAGAAATTTGTTGCTCTAATCAATCGCTTAAACTCTCTATTGTTACCATTGAATATATCTAAAATGGGATTATCACTGACCAGCTCATTATACAGACGACACATTCTGCTCATTGGGTTGTAATAAGATGTATTATTTTTGTAGGCTCGCAAGGCAAATGGTGGTGGATTCAGTCTTCTGTAATTCTTATTTATATTAAGGCAATTCAAAAGATAAGGGCTATCTATGTACGAGTGAAGAATTTTATGTAATAACATTAAATCAATATGCTGTCTATGGGTGCACAGTTTTTGTAATATAAATTTAGTTATACTATTGTCATAACTTGCGAGTGATCGCCCAAGATTAAGTCTGTGGGATAAAAAAATTATGCATCTCTTCTGGACGGCTTTGATTCTATTTAAGTGAGCATAGTAGATCGGCAACCATATGGGACTACCATATTCTAGAAGAGATCTGACGAGGCTTATATAGAGATGTATCAGGCTATTCGGGTTTTTAAAATGTTTCGTGACTCTGATAATAAAACCAAGCAACTGATAGTACGCGACAATCTAGGTGGAGGCGATTTAGGAAGATTTCAGTAACATACACACGATCAAAGGGATTGTATATAAAAAGAATAACTACATCTGCTCACAGAAATAGACAAATTTTATTATCTCAATAAATAAACATATATTTTTGTTATTTATACAAAGTAAGAATAAGAGATCCTATATTTTCTTCAATACTACCTTTAATGTAAATTTTATGTACGTTATGTATTTTTCATGTATATTTATTTTCCTATAACTTTTCAATCGGAATCATCGCATATGAGCTCATGTGTGGATTCGTCGGCATCTACAACGAGTTGGTTTGACGTTCCAGCCTCGTCGTCTGAAGCCACATCTTGCTCCTGAAGTTTTTTCAGTTCCTCCAATTCAGTTCGTGTGAAGAAGCCACACTGAAAAAATAATTAGGAAATAATTTGTGTACCTACTATTTTTCTTAAAATTGCTTTTTTATGTTTGATTGTTGGCAAATGTGCCACCTGATTGCAAGTGGCTATCGTCACTCGTGGAAGACTGCAACACTAAATGCACTTGTAAACGACACCGCTGCCGGGCCGGCAGACTGTATATATCAGGCACCACCGCGTCGCCGCATTTATGCTATGAAGTATAACATCAGTGGTGGGACGGCGGTATTATAGGGGCTAAAAACGTTCGCATATATGTACGGTGAACCAAGTTCCTCCTTGATCAATTCTTTAACATTTTGCTTTGGACGGCTCATAAAGTTTCGGCATCCACGGACATGCTCTCAAATTTCATCACATTTATCAGAACCTTTCTAAAATGTCTAAACTAAGGGAAACAATTACTCCTGTTATATATGCACTTTGCCGATTGACGACGTCCTTTTTCTTTTGTATTCTGCTCTCGCTTTGTTTACAGACATCGATTTTATTGCCTACTTGTAAAACCCAAAACAGGTAACAATAAAACTTCGCCCCTAAAAACTGATGTTTTATTTGTGCGCGTGACATTACGCTGTTAGCGAAAGTTTTTGTCAGGCGATTTTAGCCTTATGGATGGTGCACCGCCTCTTTGGTCGGTTGTACACAGAATATCACAAATTAGTAGTGCGAAGGTGGCACGGTGGCTGTATTGCCTACACGGAGCGCTCTATATGATCGATTTCTTTTTTGCTTTTCTTCCATCTTATCCCAATAATTCAGGGCCGGCACAAAGTGTCTTTCCCTTTCATACTCCTCTAATCTGATATACGTCCGTTGTCACACCATAAATCTTCGTGTCATACTTCCGACTATACATTTGGTCTACCTTTATACATTTACTTATCGGTCTTCCGGCTTAACTTACTTTTTGTCCTGTGACTCTCATCGCTCCTCATAACATGTCCATACTTTAAATTTCTTCTCGCCAATTCTTCAGTAACGGGTGAAACTTTTAAATACCTTTACGCAATGTAATGTTATGTAAATTCATATCTGATTATCCATTCTTGTTACACCACACATCCACCTCAACATTCTCATTTCTGCTGAGTGGAGAAGTTTTTGTTCTACCAGTTTAGTGGCCCAACACTCGGCCGAATTCAATAAATAGGTATAAAATATTACCTTGTACAAAATATAAATAATGGCAGCTAAAGCTAATAGCCCTGCAATCAGACCCAAAATTATAGGCCAAATAGGTGGCGCCGGCTCCAAAACTAACGTTGTTGTTATATCGAAAAACCTGAAATAAATAAAAAATATGTTGTATACACGTTAGTATTATTTTGGTCGATTAGGTATTTACTCTTATGTATTTTAAGCTGGAGGACAGCAGACAAGCTGACGTCCCACCCGATGGAAACCGGTTGCCGTCGCCTATAGGCGTTTACAACACCAACGCGCTGCCGGCTTCGAAGGAATTTTATGGCACCCTTGTTGAAAAATCGTATTTCGTAGCGCTGTGGGAAAATCTCAGCTAGGAGATTTTTCCAAACCCCGCATGCGAAACATTTAGGCATGAGAAACGTTCTTGAGAAATGGTGCGTACACGAGCAAAGTGGTTGAGGGAAATACAGATCGATACCCAGCCGAAGACGAGCGGTGCGGTGGTAGCAAGAAGACAAAGGCACCACTCTGAACACTCCCTGTTATACAGTCGGTAGAATACACAAAGTAACGTGAAGTCTCGCCGAAGGCCAATCATGTCTAGACCGTCTATGAGTATGGGATGGTCAACAACGCGAACAGCTGATGAGCTAGTGATAAGCTGGTAGGTTCTTTATTTTTTTATTGCATGAGTTCAGCAGACAGGCAGACGGCCCTCCCTGGTGGAAAGCGGTTACCATTGCCTATGGGCATTTGTAACACCAAAGGTACTGTCGGCCTCTAAAGGGAGACTGGAATCTAGCCCCTAATGCCGGAACTCAAGATTGTTATGACGGCATACTCTAGACCAACTGTGGTAGCCATCTAGACGAGCAAATACCCTACCACCTGGCTATGGGTTGTTTTGCCGCCTCTTGCGACAGGCCACCCGGCCGTAGGAAAATGTATTCTTACTCCATTCCTGCACGGATAAAAGCTTCTTGGAAGCAAGTTTTGTCTTGCCTTCAAGATGGCCCCTTAACAATGACGATGAGCAATGACGACATCAAGATTCCCAATACTCTTGTAGACGGTAAGGCGAGTTCTTAGAAATAAAGTGCAAGTAACAATAATATTAATATAGATGGACTACTCACTTGAATTTGTACCATTTTATGGACATTTCTGTGGTGATATTATATGTCATATTTTGTCTGAAATCTTCCCCTGAAAATAAATATGATTAATTATTCAAAAGTTTTCATTCACATTAAGTTTCAATAGAGAACATTTTTTTACTTATAAATTAAAAATTAATCCTATTCTATGTTTAAAATAAATCGGCAGACAAACACACACACTGTAAATCCCCAAATTAAGCAAGTTACGCTTGTGTTATGGGTAATATACAACGGACCATTCTGGAGCCGATTATTCTATGTTTACACGTTGGTGATGTCTATCTCAAATACAAATAAATCTGATCAATCCGTCGTATTCCACGAACTATTAAGGGTTCAATAGAGTGAGACACTTTCACTTTTTTCGTCATTTATTACGGAACCTAATAAAGCATTCAATTTCAAAAATACTTAACTGATTTTATTCAAAACAATTCTCGTTGAAAGTATTTTTAATCAATCAATATCCTATTTGCAAGAATGTCGTTTATACAGGTGTTATACAATTGTAGATGCACAGTACATTCTACCACACAGTGGTTTACAAAATGACTTATATACTAAAATTAAATTTTATTATTAAATAAATTAAAAATTAAGACTTGAGTTTTTCAGAATTTTCACCTCTTAGTTCAAAAGTTACAGGGAGGAGTATACAAGACTTTCGGAACTAATATCTACCACACTATTAACTTAAATGAAAGAGTCATTCGTCACTACGTATTTTATTGTCTGACTAAAGATAACGGAGAAAGAATACAATTTCCTGCAGCCGGACAGCCTGTCGTAAGAGGCGACAAAACAACTCACGGCCAATTGGTAGGGTATTTGTGCGTCTGGATGGCTACTATACAATACTAATTTATTAGACCTGTACAAGCACGTATAAAACAGGTACAAATATAACTGGATACAACCAGTACAAACTGCACGATTAAATAAAACGCGCAAAGTCCGTCCCTATATCGCATATAGAATGTGCGTCTTGCTCGTATCGTAATCCTCGCTTGACTGCTTCCCCTCCGTTCGGGCATTCCTTTTATTCTATACAAATACAATATGCCTCGACGCAAAACAATAACTTCTTAGAATTAGTTCGAAACACCTGCTTAATTATGCCTGTGAACGGCCATAAACAAGTACAATAGGCTGCTCTTCACAACAACCAATAAATAAGTAAGCAAAAGAGGACGATCATAAAAGCGCTGCTATGTAATTATCTCAAACACCGAGCGGGTAGTAAATGTGCTTTATTTTCAATTATGCGGGTGGCCCAATTGTAACAATATATTTCTACGGTTAAATTTGAAATACAAATGACGCTGGTAACTCAATATTAAGCTGCTGGAATTTAAATCCTCCAGCACAGCGCAAATTTTCAGTGGCAATATCGCCTCATTACTTGACACATCGTGGAAACCTGATTTTAATAATACTTAGCGATATACATACATATATAATACATGAAGTAGAAGTTAACATAATACAGGAAAGATAAAACAGACATGAAAAGCAGTTATAAGAAAAAAGCGAAACAGTTTAGATAGTCAAACCAAATGATTACAGTATTTTTTTAATTTTATTTTTTTTATTGCAAGAGTTCTGCAGACAGGCAGACGGCCCACTTGGTGGAAAGTGGTTACCATCGCCTATAGACATTTGCAACACGAAAGATGCTACAAATGCGTTGCTGCTCTCTTAAAGGAGACTGGAACCTGGTCATTGATGCCGGAACACAACACAAGGTTGTTATGGCGGCATACTCTAGACCAGGGGTGGTCGCCATCCAGTCGAGCAAATATCCTACCACCTGGCTGTAGGTTATCATTCGCCTCTTATGACAGGCCGCCCGGCCGCAGGAAATTGTATTCTTTCTCCGTTCCTGCACTGCAGTATACAGTTTACACACCACAACATATACCGGTGTATGTTATTTTTCTTTTATTACTTTAAGCTTTTCTAGCTTTTGCCCGCGGCTTCGCCCGCGATATATCAAAAACCTAATAAAGTTTTTTATGTAAGTGAAATACAACTACTTAGTACACTAGGCTTTGGGAAAACTCTAGTTACCTACATATATACGAGAAGTGATTTTTGTTATTTTTCCAAGCTGAAAGTGTTATTATGCTTCGGTAAATAATATCAAGTTTGTTAATACAAGCAACGTCGTCAAAATCTATAGCACAGATGATTTTTACTATTTACTAGCTGCACCCGCGGTCTCACCCGCGTGGTGATGGAAAATCGTTATATTTTGGATAATTAACACTATATCTTTATAAATTATAGCATATGTGTTATTCTGATATGTAAGCTATATTATTATAAAGTTTCATCAAAATCCGTTCAGTAGCTTTTGCGTGAAACAGTAACAAACATACATCCGAACATTCTTACAAACTTTCGCGTTTATAACATTAGTAGGATACGGCTATTGTTGCATTACTGCAATGGCCTCATCGTTAAGAAGCAATCTTTCACTGTTATTAATCAAGCTATTAATAAAATCAAAATCTTACCGTAACTACTCAAGTTATACTTTAATTCCAAAACAACAGGCAAAGATACATTTGCTGGTATTGATAAAGTGCATGATATGAATGATATTTTGTCTTCGCAACCCTTTAAAGGAGAATTCAGTTCAACCTGGAAGTATTAAAATAAATATTCTCTATATACAGGGGAATTTTTTAAGTAGGCCTTACGGCCCAAAGCCCTGAACTATATATACTACATAGACAAAAACACTCAAAGAAGTCTCAAGGCCAATTTTGGCGAAAACCAACTGGCATCATTAGATTTTTGAAAAATCAGTTACCCTTGTCAGGAATCGAATCGGCTGATTTTGAATATTTTTTACATGAAAACGTTTTTACAAAATATAGTATTTTTTATGTTTTACTTGACTCCGACTTCAAAATGTCATAGAAAGATGTCAGTTAAATATTTATGTTATGTTTTTTAGAGTGAGAGTTGCTTTTGCTTTTGTTAAAAATATATTAAAATATTAAATACTTCAGTAACTTTAGAAATAATATATTAAGCACTTATAGCAATTGTATAACTAGTTAGCGTATACAAATTTACCATCTCACTCTTCGGGTACATGCTCTTCAACAAGGGTTGCTTTCGATTTATCCACTAATCAGATCCTGACTTGGTGATTATGGGATCAACTCAGGAGTATATACTTACTAATAAAGAAAACAATTTGAAAATCGGCCCACAATTGACGAAGAAATTGTGTAACATGCCTACAAAAAAATTAAGCGCCTGTAAAAAGTGTAATACTAGCACGCTTATACAAGCTTTTTTTTCAAGAATATATACGCACAGCGTTCTTTAGTAAGTGTAATGTATATGTTGTTACAAATGCCACGTGCTAACAACGGTGAAGGAAAACATCGTGATGCAACCTGCACATCGAAATAACCGTTGTGTCAAACCTGCCAAGCTGCCTTGGACAAGCGTGGCGGGTATACTCTCCGTTCCCCCTATTATAATGGGAGGCCCGAGCCCAGCAGTGGGACATTTATTGGCTGATATTATTATTTATATATAAATTATAAAAACGTAGGAACGGTAACGAAATAAAAGCATTTCTAAACATTCAATATTCTAAACATTATTATACCAAATCATAGTGTAGATCGTAAGGATCAATTTCTGTGAAGGAATGTCAAATGATAATAAACCAAGGCTTCTTTTTGAACAAAATGTTCTTATGATATGTTTATTTCCTTGAGTTTATTTTATATATACAGGATATATAAAATAAAGTGGGTTATTTATACCATTTATAACTCAAGAACGGCTGGATCGATTTTGATAATCTTTTTTTTTTAATTTAGCATTACCCAGAATAGTAGAATAACTATGAATATATGGAAAAATTCACTGTCAATTTGTTTTTAATATATTCAATTTGGAACTCCGTCTTATTCCGCAACTGACAGCTCACGTCACGCACGCTTATAGCTTATTTGTATAATAGGTGGCGCTGCAAACGGGTTCCAGGATTTCGATGAAATTATTTTGGTGTGTGTCTTGGGATGGTTCAGATTCACAATTGGCCCCGATAATTGGCGCTGTAATCGTGTTCGAGGATTTTTTTGAAATTTTTGGGAATATTAGAGCATGTCCCGGAATGACTTAAATTCACACTGCAGTGTAGTGTTGCAACGCCAGTAGGTGGCGCTGCAACCGGGTTCTAGATTTTTATTTTTTACGGCCAACGTCTGCCGGGCCTACTAGTACTACGAAACAAATAAAACTATTTAAGACCTTGTTCGAAGCAATTTAAAAAAAAAATCAATTTACTTACCTCGTCGGGCAAAAGTACTTGCACCTGCAGTCCACTCCAATCAGAAGGACCGTAGTTTGTTATCTGTAATTAAAAGTATTATTGTAAAATTTACAAGTATAACAGACTCATAATACAGGATATCACGGAAATCTCAATATCAAAAGCATCAACAATTACCTTGCATGTAAATTTATATTGAAATTAATTGTCTAATATATATTACATATATCAATGGACAATACAATGTAAGAAAACTTAACTTATTCGTATTATATTCTACTCATAGTCCCTCAATACTATAAGTAGAAGTACTGAGCCCAGATCACCGTCTTCTATGGGTAAGGTGCCCAGAAGGCTGGCTACGTTTCCTCGCTGGATCGCCATACTGATCCGTTGGCCAAGATAAGCACCAGCCCTCTGATCACCTGAAGAGTCAATGAGTCGTTTCGATAAATTTTGGTAGAGGCTCATGGCCTCAGGACCCCACGGTCCAAGCGTCTCGACAGCAAACGGCACAAATATATAACTCTCACTGAGGGTTGCATACTTGCGCCGCTTGAGTGATTCGGCTGTTTCCGCCGCTGTACCGGCTGATCTAGACGTGTTTGTTAAATGGGATGCGGTCAACGTGTCTGCGCAAGTCGCATCCCACACCAAAGGCTTGCCACGTTGCCAGGGAATTAGAGTCATTAAGTCATTCATCATTCATCATCATCATCAATCACAATTACCTTAAATCAGCCCTAGACTAAAGTGGTAGAGACATGCTGGAATCACGATCTTGATTACAAGTCTTAGGGGCTGGCTCGATGGTGTAACACCACGCTCTCATAAAATATCCACCTGAACGTCGTGAACGAACGTGATGAGCCTTGAGCTAATTGAGCTTCATACGATTAGTGAATACCAATAATCAACTTTCACCTTCCTATCCCATCTCCCTTACTATCCTATCCTTTTTATCCCATTTCTACTATATCACCATCCCCTCTTTTTTGATCTCGCTGAGGGAATGCATTTACGCTTGTCCTCGGACCCCGAAGGAGGTCTGTAAGGTATATAGGACTCGCGGTGGACAGTTCTGCACACTTTCACCCACTAAGTCTACCAGCGTCCCTCCGCGTCTTAGAGGATCTATCTTAGGCAGTATCCGATCTCCTCAATCCCATCACAAAGGTTGGAAACATGTTGGCATCACTCGCGGCGTGGCAAATTTCTATATGTAAAGGTAGCCACTTTCAGCTTTAGCCAGCTCCAGAAAATAAATAAAAGACCAGCTACTTACTATCTAGACATAGTTACATGAAATCGAAAAAAATATTGAAAGAGATGCCAAAGGGTTAAACACTGAGCAATATAGACTTTGCATTAATTAAAAACCTGTATTATGAAAAAAGTATAATAATTTACCTGGTAATAGTGTTCAAAAACAATATCTTCTGAATTGTATAGTTTCTCTCTCGTAACCGCCATTGTTGCATTTGGCAGCGGTTTTCTGGAACGGGGCAGAATAATTCATATTTCATTTTAAAACACAATTTAATTTCTCTGCAATTTTCCTGTTATTGTTTCTCGTTTAATTGGATTTTATAAATTATATTTAACGTTTTAGAATTATATGTACTACCCGTTACTCGTGATTTCACTCTGATTTTATTTTTTCTACTAAACGAAGTAATAAAGCAAAAGTATGAAACACATGTTTCTTTATTTCGTAGCAAAAACCTAAATATTTTCATATTCCTAACTTAATGAATTGGGTAGGTGCCACATTCAACATTGAATTCTAAAACAATGTGCACATAGAAGAGTATTAGAATACTATACTACCATCATACTAAAGAATTAAGAATTTTTAAAGAATTAAAGAATTTATTCGAAACCATTAACATAGTGTACAGAAACAATTTGGTGTCGCAAACAACTGCTGTAGTATAATACTGTGTTGCAGTTGTTAGTGCCCACTTCCAGACTATTCATTTGTTATACATTATAAAAGAAAATTATATTGAAGTTTATACATTTGGAAATTTTTCGTGTTTATATTTTAAATGTATAGATGTGTGAATGGCTGTGTATATGTATGTATGTGTATATGTGTGTAGTGTGTATGTGTGTGATGTGTGTACAATTGAAGGAGTGAGTGTGTGTGTCTTAGTAAACTAGTGCAGTCAGTTTAGTAATTTCTCGGTGTCGTCATAAGAGAGTTCTATTAGCCAGTTGAATAACTTTTAAAATATCATGGTAAAAATAATTTGAATTGTTTATTTTATTCAACAAAACATACCCAGTAATAACTAAATCAGCAACAGGCGTCACGTCAATCAAAATTTCCTGGTCTGGATTGTTAGTAATATTCCTATTAAATAAAGAATCTTCAAGAACAGCGTGAATAATTATCGGCTCTTCTTTACTAG
Source organism: Dendrolimus houi (assembly GCA_039645545.1). Classification (NCBI taxonomy): domain Eukaryota; kingdom Metazoa; phylum Arthropoda; class Insecta; order Lepidoptera; family Lasiocampidae; genus Dendrolimus; species Dendrolimus houi. The sequence goes on along the minus strand of CM077128.1, from coordinate 20,179,254 downwards.
GTATTATCATATCTAGATATGATATGAAGGTATGTTCCAGTTCAATTTCCCAAGTAATTTGTTCATCTCGATGCAATGGAGCTGGTACATCACAAACCATAATATGTTCCGGATAGGTACTATTTTGAAAAATTTCAAAATTGCATTCACTTGGGACCCTTTTGAGTGTGTATGGAAGTGAGACAGTAACTTTTGCTCCGTAAGCCGGTTCTTCTTTATTTAAGACTGTCAATTTGGCCCCAAACTTTGTGGATAATCCTGGAATGTATGGACTGTTTTTCATTAGTATTTTATTGTCTATGATTTAGCAACTTTATTATAAATTCATGTCTTATTAACTCTATAATCTAGCCTTAGCTAGCTTAGTGCACTGAAACATGGAGAAGCCGGGTTTCACTTCTAACGAACATTTAGATATTTACCATGTGATACCAAACAAACAATAATTGCTTGGTTGCTTAGCAGGTGTATATATTTTGTCGGATGATTAAACAAAATTAAAATAGCGGACTCACTCTTCTAAAGGTTCTAATGTCATTACTAGCCATGGTGTACAAATCATATCTTCACCACAATCTCTGATCAGCTGAATCAGGAATGAAGAATGTAGTACTGAATCTTCGGATAACCTTGCAGCCTCTAAGAGAAATTTTGTAGAATCACCTAGAAGTAAGAAAATAATAGATCATAATTTACCTTATAACGTTAGGTAAAGAGGAAGAAGAAAAAACGCCGTACAACGTAATAGTAATAAAAATCGCCTGTGCATGTCGGTTTACAGACAGTAAGTCTTATTGCTATATTTGTTTTAGAGTTTTTATGTGTTTTTATGAGTTCTATGACTTGATTCGAAATGTAGACGATAGTTGACACCTTTTAAAACTTTGGAAGCCCATACCTCCATGGACCTGCATAAGAATTTCATTAAGATGATTATTCTAGACGTGATATATGATATACCTTCCAATGTGCACTACATTTTTCTTTCTTTCCATGTTATCTCTATAAAAATACTTTATAGTTTTTGAGATATATTGTATGTAACCTACATAAAAGGATAGAGAGACCTAACTAAATTTTAAAATAAAGTGATGGGATGTTTACGGGCTACTCCTTAGGAAATATATCAAATGTTACTTACTCTGCATTAGTTCCACTGGTTGCAGCTCAAATTTAATACTTATGGGAACCGACAGATCGGCGGTTGGCTGTAACAACAAAGATTATTTTCTTATTCAATCCTTTTGTAAGTCATAACTATTAAGAGCATAGAATTCGACTACCTCAATATCTGTAGATACTGTTATAATATAATCTTCCAAGACTTTTCCAGGATTTTAAATAATTTCATCCCAAAAATAATTATGTTTCATTGGTATGACCTTTGATTACATGTAGCAGATTTATTAGTGTTAAAACCAGAATGAAATTTATACTGAAGCAAATATTAAAAACAAACAATCTATGTGTACTAGACTATTACGCCACGATGACTCAGTAGTATTTATAATATATAATAAATAATACCTGAGTCTCATTACAATAAATAATATTTATTGTAATTTTTACATATTATCTGACAAAAAATTTACAATTTTTTTAAAGGTAAAATTATTTGTAGGAGCTAAATTTGTAGGCCAGTCTGGCAAAAACATGTGTAAGTAAGTATAATCATAACTGGTATAACACTTTTTAAGTCATGTTTTATGTAAATAAATTATTTTGACTGATTTGAACTTAAATAGATTGAAATGTTATTCTGGATTCTCATTGAAATTTTCGCGTACCGACAATGAAAGAAAACATTGTGAAGGAACCGCTAATTTGTTTTAGAGAAGCATGGGAACTAATAACCCTCATTTCCTTGAAATATAAGCTCAGGTGAAAATTTATGTGCTAGTTTCACATATTTAAAGTACACTAGTCTTACTTAAGATGTAAAGTATATTTTATTTTCTAAATAAATAAAATAAATAAAGTGATATCATTTTAAATTACCTTTACTTCGACAATTTGCTCATCGCAGGCATCGTACCCTGGCTTAATACTAATCCCATATTCTGAGTCACCGTTAATCACTGCTCTATTCATTTTTGGATCTACAACTATTTTTGCGTTTAGGTCTGTAATAAGATTAAAATGCTTGTAAAATAACTTTTTAAGTTAACAACTTATTTGTTATTATATTTTTTAAGAATTTTAAGGCTTGAGTCTACGTATATTGTATCACCTAGATGATATTTTATTAGACTGGACTAAACATTTATATGAATTTCTTCTATCATGAAATGAAATAAAATTTGAAAATTTAAGTACTTACTCATTTTAACATGAGACCACAAAGGCTTTGGTGGTGCAGAAACACAGAATAAAGCTGTGAAACTAGTAACATTCACCGGTAAATTCATTGCATCTGGAACCTTTATTGAGGCATGTACTTGCATTGTTGGAACACAGCGATATAAGTACACTGTACTGCTATTGTGGGCTCCTATTGCCAAGTCTAAAAAGTAGTTTAATGGAAGTTACGACTAAGAACATCTGCTTCAACGAAATAACATTGGACACTGTCGTTAAAACCTGATTTACATTTGCTTAATTAAGGAGTTAATTAAATTGCAGAACCTGTGGGTTAATACCTTATAATCATTTATAAATTAATTTTTAGATATGTAATAAGTAAGTTGTCAATTGAGTAGATGTCTGTCCAAAAGATAACAAGGACTTGTTAACAAATTAACTACTTAACTAATGCACATAAATCACGATAGATATAAAATACTGATCATCCCTAATATTACGATTAGCTTCCACTAAATAGAAATTACGCTATTGCAAGTAAAACAAACCATACCGTTACAATTATTATGATCTACATCCAGTCCCTTCGAAATGGACATACCAAATCCGCTGGTCCCTTCTGCCATAATTCTTTGAACATACTCAGTTCTTAAACCTTTATCGTTGCCTTTATAGATATATACCACACCCAATCCTTCATTTTCCCATGGAGCCCCTATGGCAACATCTGAAATTAACAAATAGATATATTTGTAATGATTGCACTGTTGTTTATTATTTGATATACCTAATTATATTAAAAGCAGCAAAATTAATTTGGAAACGGTAATCTTCTAATATCATACTTGTAGCTTTAAAGGACTTAAATAAAATATACATCTATTTATACTAGATAATACTTTTATGATATTTAATTGAATAAAATGAAGATTTAAAACTAATTGTTAACCATTCACATCCAACCGTTGAGCTCGGACCTTCTCATGTTAAGGGACAATGTGACTGCGAAGTCTGCCAAAGGCAGGTTTTAATTTTAAGTACAATGTTAAAAAGATATTTACTTATTTATAGGATATTTTAGTTTTTATTTTATAAACTTAAATTACATTATAATAACAGCTTAAATTTCTAGCAATAAATTATACTTTCTATTTAATGTTTAAAGTAAACAACAAGTCACAATGGCTCTGTGGCATTCCATTTTAATATATTATATTCAACTATCTTGGGCTTAAAGCCAGGCAGAGAACACATAGTGATTAAACAACTTTTTTCATTCGATATGCACAAGAGTGACTCACCTTTAAAACCATCACCGTCCACATCACCAAGCTCAGCAATGGTAGCACCAAATCTAGCGCCACTGGCGCCTGAACCTGATACAAAACCGTGCTCTTTGAGGACAAAAGTAGAACCCTGAGAAATAAATAAAGAACTATAATATAAATTAATCCAAGAAATAAAATTACTTAAATTATTATTAAAAATATATATACAGATTAATTAGACACTACGTGTCTTATTGCTTATTGCCAGAGCGGAGCATTTCCAGAAGACTAACTTAATTTCAACGCTGGATGGCAATGCTAATTCGCTGAGCAAAGTATGATTCAGCCTTCATAATCATGGGTAGCATCAAAGAGTTTTTTCAAATATCTTTAAAGAAACTCTTTGACCAATTACAGCAAGTGTTAGGCAAAAATGAAGTCCTTTGACATCTTGTAACCAAACCTGATTCAACTACGAAAATGAATGCTCAGCACTTTTGTTAGTTTGATGTGATATGATGTCTTTTTTCGGAGGAAAAAACATTCGGAGTAATTTAATTTGAAGCTCAATTCAAATGATTATTTCAACTGTTTAATCTATACTAACCGTTTCTTTTGTCATATAAACAAATACAGCTCCCTGGTCATATGGTAATTCACCATCCTTTTTAACAAAAGTCGGAGCCCCGACTAGCAAGTCTGCTCTTTCATCACCGTCTATATCCACAGTGCAAATACTGGCTCCAAAATAAGACCCAAGTTGGGGACCTTTGATCTTTGTATGTATATTCAACGGGTCTTGTTCTCTTATAGTTGGTTCGAAGATTAGGACCTAAGGAAAACGTAGAAATAAATTTACATTTGTCTTGATAAGAAAACGAGATGATTCTAAGTTTTCTGGTCACTAATTAAAGAAGAAGCTGGTCTATGTTTAATATTTTAATACTTGAGGTTAAACATAATTAATGCGCTATTTGACTCGTTTTACTTGTAAGAAGTTATGACGTCATAAGTTTTTACTCTTGTACAAAATCTATAAGACTGCAAGTTTTGTAAGATAATATTTATAAAATATCTCAGCCGATTTGACTCTCCACTACACTACCTACCCTTATTTATATTTTTAGGATTATTTTTCCAAGCTCAATGTACAGAAAAGTATTGATCGACGATTGAAATAAATGATAATTACCTGACCATATCCCAGTTTTGATCTAGGTGCTCCACCAACATATAAAATCGACCCGTTCAATTGAAATATTCCAGTTTCTACACTGTATCCTGCAAAAATGTTGAATACCGTTCATTTTATTGTTTTTGTGACTTGTTTTCTGAATAAATAGTCTACAGTTTTTGTAATTCTATTTAGAACAGAAGTTTTTAGCCCTTGTGGTAGCATCTAACCAATAAGAAATACTTCTGTCGGCCTGTCTTTGTGTGCTATAGCCATTTTACTTAGAAATGACTAAATCTATATAGACCCATCTATATCATATCATGTCGTCTTTATAGCTGAAATTTTAATTATGCTGCCACACTATAGTATTGTAAAACTGGAAGTAAATAAATCATGAAACCCCATGATGTTCCTCAAACACTCTTTTAATTAAGCAGTAAAATTGTTGACTGATTTGATAATAAAAATCTCTATAATAATAAAACTAAAAAAACAAGCAGTTAGGAATTGAAAGCAACTTTCTTTAGTCTAAGTTTGAAATGGATTACACAAGGTTTTTATTTTAAGAACATTTATTAGTTGTCACAGAACACAGAACCATGTTTTTATTGGAAGGACGCAAAGAAAACCTGTGTATAATAATCAAATAGAATGTTAAGTTATTTACCAAAATAATCATCAGGTCCCAAATCCTTCGTGAAATATGGATTCGTCATTGGTTGTTTGCTAATAAACATGCTGTCTTCTGAAGGATTGAAGCGGAAACTTACTATTCCACCTGAAGTATACAGAACACATTAATTATACAATCAATCAATAATTCTTTATTGTACACTAATACAAAAAATAACTTACAGACTAAAACTATGTCTCATTATGCACAAAGGGCGGTCTTATCGTCAAAAAGCGATCTCTTCCAGACAACCCCAGAAATGAATTGAGATTATAATCACGATTGTGATATACATAAACATAGTACAATTTCTTACATTCTAGTAATAAATATATAAATGCAGTATACACAGATGTTCTATATATGAAATATATATTTAATATACATAACATACAAATACATATCTACAAAAATATATAAATGTTTATAGATAAATATATAAGTACATACATTTAAATATCATCATATTCCAAGAACAGGTAATATTTTCAGATCATCGTTTTAAATATTGGTTGGGATTTTGCTTGTCTGATAGCAATTGGCAGCGCGTTCCAAAGCTTTATAACCTTGACGGTAAAAGATTTGTTGCAGAAAGTTGAACTATGCGCAGGTGTGTTTAGTTTCAGTTTAGCGGAAGGACGTCAGCTATGGGAGCACGAAATAAAGTCAAAACATTCTTTAAGATAATGAGGAGTATTTGGGACAAATAAGATACTGTACAAACGACAAAGAATATAAATATTCCGGCGAACACGAAATGGGAACCACTTGAGTTTTTTATGAAATTCAGAGATGTGATCATATTTCCGTAGGCCAATATACCCTAGTAAAGTAACGTTTGTGCGAGAGGGCTTATAATACTTACTACGAAAAATTTTCTAGACGTACGCACTGGTAACCTGCCAAGCCGCCTTGGACAAGCGTGGTGGGTATACTGTCCGTTCCCCTATAGTGGGAGGCCCGAGCCCAGCAGTGGGACATTTATGGGCTGCTATTATTATATTTATTATTTACACACTGGTAGCGATCGCTACCAGTGCGTACGTCTAGAAAATCTCTTTCAGAAATTACAGAAACACAAATATTACACATTAGTTCAAAGGCAAAATTTTATTGCTCACCAACAAATATTACAGAAATTCATAGGTTCAATATTTATTTGGTTAAAACAGAAAGTGATCTTATCTCATCGTTAATAGGGATATTTTCTAGGTAACCTGACTTGAAGAAAATTCTTAACTTATGTGTAATTATGATACAGTGATGAAGAAAGAAAAAAATACACCACATGAATTTACAATACAAAAATGCTACCAATGTGCTTCTGTCTCAAAGAAGGGACTGGAATCTGGTCCCTAATGCTGGAACACAACTCAAGGTTGTTATGGTGGTACATTAGACTAGAAATGGTACCTATTCAGATACGGGCAAATGGTCTGCCACCTAACAAGTAGTACAGTTTTCACAACTTATAATTCCGCTCGGTAGTTTTGGTTTGCACAGAAAAGTGCTGACCTGTTTCCAACATGTAAATAATCTATATTAAAATTTATTCGCAAGCGCAAATGGCAGTGTTGCTTGCTATGCATTCTTAGCTCTGTTGCGGTTACACGATTCGTACACTGTCGACTGGTTCTCGGTCTACTAAAATTGTTCTACTGTACAACGGGAAGAATTATTAGTTGTTTAAAATTGTAATCTGTTATATTATATTATAATTATACTGTTATATTATATATATAGCATTATACTCCAATTTACCAGTCCATTGCATTAGACCCGGCGCACCAACAATCACATAATTGTTTGATGATACTGTTATGGACATGCCTGCTTCGCCATAAGCATAGAAATTCAAATGGGTACCATAATCACCATACTCTTTCCGCGAACCGTCAGATAGGAACGCTTGACGACCTGAAAACGAAAGAAATAAAAAAATATTAGTACCACACATAATGTAAAATACACTTATTTATACCAATATTATAAGAAGAGAGTAAAGAGGTAAAGTTTGTGAGGTTATTTCTTTGTTTGTAGAAATTAATCTATTGAACTATTGAACCGATGTAGAAAATCCTTTTACCGGTAGAACGCTACATTATTCTTAAATAACATGCCATATTTTATTGTGAAATATTTTTTAATATTTTGATGACGCACATCGAAGTGAGCACGCGTCAGCTAGTAGACAATAAAAAAATAAGAAATTGGAGTTCTAAATTGGTCCTGGCTCGACGAAATGCTAGTTAAATCAGTCAGTGCTGAACTTGAGAACATAAAAGGAAAATAATTTAAGAAGACAAAGAGGACCTGTACTACAAAAATGTTACATATATGTATACGTACACACTATTACAAATATATTAAATTTATATTTTTTAATATCAAAATCAGGTAATTTTATTATTTTAAATACTACTCGTAGAATTAGTTGCCGATTAGTGAAAATCGCATCGAAATTCCAAACAAACAGACAAGAAATCTAAAAAAAATTGCATCATGTTCTCCATCGCTTATATAGTCTAATCCGGTTGCTTTTTTTAAATAGCTTCAATGTACAGATGCGGCGTGTTAATATTTTACAATATTATAGATTGCGCCCGGTTCCTTGGTATGTAATAAGACAATTAGTTACTTCGCTCCTTAAGCGGGTACAAGACGCCATCCCTGTCATGTTTATGCAAGTAGCAAACTCCATTTGCCAACAAATGTTTGTCTCGGAAAGGCACAGCCCAACGCGGTGCGCAGATCTGAAATAAAGCATTAGAAAATTATACATTAACTTTTTGACAGACTTCAAAAAAGGCAATATTAATAATAATCATCGGCAGACAAAACACACATATGTTATATACCCAAATTAAGCAAGTTACGCTTGTATCATAGGTAATATACAACGGGCTACTCTGGGGCCGATCCTAGACACCCAGACCATAGTAAATAACGGAGAAAATACGTTTTCGAAATTCACCATACCAATCAAACCCGGAACCACTGCGTTGCAGTGAGCTACGCCGGCAAAGACTTAGCCAGCTCAACTACAGAGGCCGTCATAGATTCTCAATTCAACGTATATTATATTGTTAATAACATTTGTTCTATGAACAGCCGCATATTATATAAAAACAACCCTCTTTACCAGAAACTGCTATAACATGTGCATTCAGATCTATAATAAAATTCCGATCCACATAAAAGAGTTTAGGATTAATAAATTTAAAATTCAGTTAAAGGAATGGCTCTTAAATAGAATGTTTTACTCGGTGGATGAATTACTCAATTGTAAATAAATACCTTCCTTGATTTATGAATGTTATTATTATTATTACTATTATGTATTGACATTTGTCAGTCTTTTTTCATATGATTCATTTATCATTATATAATTTAATAAAATTTATTAAAAATATTTGTATGCTTAGGAGCAAAACATGTGTATACTATAACATATATTCCAACTGTTTAACCATGTTTTGACCAAATAAATTTGATTTGATTTGATTTATTATTGTAATATTGTAATATTTGCGGGCAGTTATGTTTACTAGTGGGGTATAACAAAAGTGACCGGACGTAGTTGCCAGGTGGAACGGGACGGGCACTTGCCCGTCTGTATAGCTACCATCCCTGGTCTAGAGCATGACGCCATAACAACGTTGAATTGTGTTCTGGCATTAGTTTCCAGGCCAGGTTCCAATCCTATCTATGAGTTCTCCAGCACACTGGTACCTTTAGTGTTGTAAATGTTCATAGGCGAAGGTAACCACTTTCCATCACAATTGGGCCGTCAGCCTATCTGTTGTAGTCGAGCAATAAAAAAATTAAAAAATAGTGACGAAAGATCATTCGCGCTTCGACTTTGGTCGATTGGTTGGTTATAATTAAATGTACTGTATAGATCAGCATTCTTCGTTCGAAAATCAAATTAAACAGTTCTCCAGATTCCATAATATGTTTCGTTATATAAATCCCGCATTAACAATATATATTTTTTGATGATTCTTATTGCGTTGGATTCAACAAAGCTTCAAAATAGTCCCATATAAATTTTATCGCTATTGGAATTGGGTTCCGAAGATATAGCAGAAATATCATACAAATCGGGCAGAAAATGTGAAGATTTTGCGATTTTTTAACCGTGATTGTTTTGTTTCCAAACGGATTTTGAACATAGTTTTTGCGTTGGATTTGGTACAGCTTCTTTTTCCTACAAATTGTATAGTTATTGGATAGCATATACGTACTTTAAAATTGAAAAATAAAAGTCGTCCAGTAAAAAAACTGACTTCAAGAGTAACTAAAAATCATAAAATAAATGCTTTCTACATCATCTTGAAGTCGGTGCCAAGTAAAACATAAAAAACAAAAATTTGCAAAATGCACCAACTTCAAGATGTAGTAAAAGATATTTATTTTGTGCTTTTTTACTTACTCTTAAAGTCGTTCCTTTTTTGCTAGAAATTTTTTTCATGTTTAAACTAAACAACAGATGTAGGTTGGGGAAAAAGTTTCTTCGCATTTTATATAAAAATTCAAAAGGTTTTTTATAAAGTTTATTTACATTTGACTAAAGTATATAGGTGCCATTTTATTGGATAACTTTTTGCCATCTTGTAGGTAGGGACGTGATTCTATTGCTATAAAAATTTTGGGGCTTCTGATCAAAAAACTGCGACAAGTGGTTTTGGCAGTCCACTCGTGATGTTAACCTGACACTGCCTAAGGAATTCTGCAGAGACCGAAACAGGTGAAAATCTGAATGTGCAAGGTCAGGATTATACGGCGGATGCATTAACACCTCCCAGCCAAAATCTCGTAATTTTTGCTGACTGGCTAAAGATGTGTGAGGTCTCATCATCATGGTGAAAAACAATACCCCTTCTGTTGATTAATTCCGGCCGCTTTCTCTCAACTTTTTGCTTTAATCTCATCAGTTGTTTGCATTACAGTTCAGAATCGATGGTCCTGCCTGGCGGTAACAACTCAGAATGAATAATGCCCTTCCAATCCCACCATACACACATCACCTTGTTGCGAGTTAACCCGGGTTTCGCCACAGTCTGTGAAGCCTGACCGGTCTTTGACCACGATCTTTTCCGCACGTTCTTGTCGTACGTGATCCACTTTTCATCACCAGTATCAGCTTCTTCAAAATGGTTCGGTTTCATTACGTCGTAATAAAGAATCACAAATGAGTACACGATTCATTAGGTTTCTTTCAGTGAGCTCATAAGGCACCCAAATATCGAGCTTTTTTGTGTACCCAGCTTTTTTCAAATGCGCCAAAACCGTTTTGTGGTCAATTCCCTGTTCTTTAGCTACATTGTAACTACTAATATGCCGATCTTGCTCCACTTTTACAAAAATGGCATCAATTTTGTCCGTAACAGGGCGACCATAGCGACGTGCATCTTTGATATCAAAATTTCCGGATTCAAAACGCTTAAACCAAATTTGCACTAGTCTCACAGGTACTGCATAAGGTTCATAAACATCACAATTTTTTTGCGGCTTGTGTTGCATTTTTACCTATTTTGTAGTAAAATTTTAAAATGTATCGAATTTCTTCATTGGATTCACTCAATTTAATAATAAGAAAAACAAATCAAAATCACACATTTTCCTAATTTGAATGTGGAATTGTCTTATTTAAAATTAAAACTTTTTAATGATACCAAAACCACACAGATACAAATGGTATAGCCAAAGAGATTTTATTACAAGTTCATATATACTATATGCGAAAAGACTTTTGCCCCAACCTATTATTATCGTTATTTATACTACCTACTAGCTTTTTCCCAGGGCTTGGCTAGAGTTGTAAAAGGATAGGTATATCATGAAGCGGATGTGTCATAAATTCTTAGAAATCTCGAACTTTATTTTTACTTCAAAGAACCTAACGATAAATACCCGTAACGCCATCTAGTGAAGCGAAGGTGGAACTAACCATGAAATACGCTCGTTAAAATTATCGCTAACATGTCGCCAGTGACACTAGTAATGTCTTTCAAGTTATGTCACTGTCATGTTTATTAATAAATAAATAATAAATTGATCTGTAATTCATTGTACAAATTCAAGTTCTCTACAGACATATTATAATAATAACAGCCTATAAATGTCCTACTGCTGGGCTTAGGCTTTCAAATGTTTTTTATAGAGGAGGATACCAGTACATATACTATAGAAAATAGATATATGATGTAGACTTTCCAGTATGATTTCTTTTGATGCTTTGGTGTCAGTAAAGTGAGTACAGGAACCATCTATGCTATTTATTATGACGGTTCAGTTCTGATTTAAAATGATAACACACTATCTGAATTTTGACGTCACTTTTTATCAAATTCATTCCCGTACATTCACTTCACTCCTACGCAGTCAATCACCCCCTCGCAAGCGGAATAATTCTGTTGCTAGGAGATAGTTGCGTCTCTTATATCCGGTTTCCACTAAAGCAGAAAGTAGAATATGTTTTGTAAATGGCAATTTTTTTATTTATTTATTCAAATTAATATATACATACCTATATATTATATAACTTTAGTTGTTTAATATTGATACGAGCTACAGGACTCGAATTAAAAATGCCGTTGGAACTACTATACAATTTATTAGAACTGTACAAACACGTATAAAACTAATACAAATAAAATTGGATGCAATCAGTTCACACTGCACGACTCAATGCAATTCGACACGCGCAAAGTCCGTCGTCTATATCGCTAATCGAGAGTATTACAAACGTCTTACTCGTATCGTAGTCGTCACTTGACTGCCGCACCCCTCCATTCGGGCACTGTCTTATACTAACTATACAGTACAAAAAAAAATCGGCTGGGCGCACTGAGTTTACGAGAAATAGTAATTTGCACACCTGGTTATCTATTCCTGCGAACGGCCAACAAAGTCGAAAACAATAACAATAGGCTATTGTCTAATTGCAAATTTTAAATACGAAGTAATAAAAAGAACTCCGAATGCGGGAGGGACAATAAACAAGATGCGCAGCATTTCTTTGTCGGTATGTGACAATAGGTATGCAGGTGGCCCAACTTGTAGCAATATTATAAAGCATTACAAGGTAATGTGATTCAGATATATTTTATGATTTGTATTTAATATTAGGATATGCCCGCGAATTCGTCCACGCTTGCCTTGAAATTCCCGAGGCACAAAGTACCGTAGCATTTAAAAAAGAATCTAAGCTATCGTATTAGTGAATACTGTGTCGGAATAAGCAAATTTTTATGTATCCGAACAACTTCAAACCGCTGGCGGGAAAATTCCCACGGGATTCCCGGGATATAAAGTATTACACATGTTTTTACATGAAGCTTTCTATCGATCAGTAAGAAGTCACATTTGTTTTTTTTTTTAAATATGGGAATTTTTAATTATTCCCAAATAAAATCCCGCGAGATTCCCGGGATAAAAATTAGCGTAGATTTTAAGCCTAAGAATTTGCTGTCGATAAGCGAAAATCGCATGGATATGGGCCCCACTAGTTTTACATGAATCCGGAACAAATAGAGAAACAGACAAGAAATCTAAAAAAAATCTATCGTATTCTCCATTGTTTATATAGTCTATTCTAGTTGTTTTTTCAAATAGCTTCAATGTACGGACACGGCCCATTTAGAATTTTATAATGTTATAGATTAAGAAACGTCTTACACGGCGGACAAGGGCCACGCACAAATTATGTCACACGAGTTTCATGATTTTTGACCCCTCCCCCGTACTTGTCACAGCAAGTCACATTCGTGACACTCCTTCTTCCCTAGAGTGACATCACACGTTATTGTTAATGTTACAATTTTACATGAATTTTTTTTGAAATTATAACAGCAGTTCCGTAATTAGTATTATTTTCATTTAAATTATTTTTTATAAAATCAAATACTGTAGAGAGATGGAAATATTTTGAAGTTTTTCGTTAATAGCGCACACGTTTACAGCTTAAATTTATTAGATTTGAAATGTGATGTCATAAAATTTAGGACCCCCACCCCTTGTCACACAATATCACACTTCATACCTTAAGGTGTGACGTTATTTATGGATGGACCGACATAAGCGAATTGTCTTGCTTACGTGAACTTAACATAATTTCATAATTAATAGCGGAGGTTGGTTATACTCGTATATAGCATTAAAACATTCGTGTTACATAAGTCAAAAAGATATCCCTTTAGTACGGGAAATCCTCATCGTCTAGTTATGATAGGGATTCGGCGAATACAAGCCAAAAAGAGCTTTACGCCTACGTTATAAGGGAGTTAGATTAACTTTCTTTCTTTAGTTTAATATTTAACATTCATTTGCAGAAATGAATCCTTATAAGCTAAACTATAGGTTGGTGTAATACACGGATATTTATTGTGTAATAAAACAGCAAGGGTATTTTTTTTTTCAAAATCTGCCTATTCAATTCATGACTAGGGTAATTGATCTTTCAAAAGTCTCATGATACTGCTTTGGTTTACATCAATTTTCTCTGTATTTTACAGTTTCGGATTTAGTACTTGAAAAACTTTACTCTGTATAACAAATAGGGTATCTGTGGCGTGGACTTCATACAACTCATAGCCCACCTTTAAGAAAGTGGCGAAGCGACGAAAAGTTCAAAAGAGCCATGCATTTATTGGCGTTGGCATGTTCTGTTCAAACATATTAATTACTAGTGTCTCTATAAATTAACTAGCGACCAAAATCTCGAAAGCGCCATGAATGTTTTTTAATTTTTTTGACGCTTACGTTTTTTCTTCGTGCCTATATTATTACTGTATTACTATTTTTTACACTCGGCGGCTTTCTACTCGTATTGGATGAAATAGCAACTCATAACCCGATCGGGCACCGGCTTTTGTTTCAAAATATGCGGTAAAAATGGAAAATTAAAAATAAAAATTCTAATAAGAAAATACATCGCCAGTGAGACGTTTTTATTTAGCTCATATTTTATGTAGCTCCACGACTACTTGCTTTTTTGTATGTTGATGATCATGATAGTGGGGCTTCAATTTCTGCAACAGCAGTGTAGTCGGTGCTTACAGCATACGATATGTCTAAACTTTTCAACCTGCTTGCCTTAGCCAAATTTCCATCCCGCGCCACTGTATAATATGTAAAATGTACTTTATAACTCAATGTTTAAAAAGCATCACTTACCAAAATTTTACCGTCAGTGAGTGGAGCTATGGTAGCTCCAAACCACATGTCATCTCTGAAGAAATCTGAAGGTATAAACCTTGTGTTCCTTTGCCTTAAATAGTCTGAAATATTGACAAATACAATTTCATACATAAAGTTATTAGCGATTATCACGTGGCGTAGCTCGCGTAAATATATATATATATATATATATCTTTTTTTTATCGCAGGAGTTCAGCAGACAAGCAAACGGCCCAGTTGATGGAAAGCGGTTACCATCGCCTATGGACATTTGCAACACCAAAGGTGCTACAAATGCGCTGCTGCTCTCTGAAGGGAGACAGGAACCTGGTCACTAATGCCGGAACACAACTCAAGGTTATTATGGCGACATATTTTAGACCAGGTGTGGTAGCCATCCAGTCGTGCAAATGCCCTACCACCTGGCTGTGGGTTGTTTATTCGCCTTTTACGACAGGCCGCCCGGCCGCAGGAAATTGTATTCTTTCTCCGTTCCTGCACGGTTGAAATATAGATATATCCATCCTACCCAGCTTGATCTATATTTGCATTAGTTTAGGAATTAGTTTACTCGCGAAACTTACGAGTGCTTATCATCGTTTGAACAGTAATTTGTCATTTAGGTAATATGCAGATTAAGTAGATGTCTGTCTAAATGATAATATGCATCGGTAGTTAACTAAATACTTAACTAATGGAAATGCAAATCAGGCTTTGTGATAATAATAACGATGTTGTCTTTATTTCAGGCAATACACCCATATATAAAATCACAACACAAAATTTTACAATTAAAAGTTATTAAATTAAATTCAAATTCAAATAATATTATGTCATTTCAATTAATACGTATATTATGCATTCAGAACAACACACATTGTATATCCTCAAGTTCAGCAAGTTACGCTTGTGTTATGGGTAATATATAATGGACCACTCTGGGGTCCATCCCAGTCACTCAGACCATAGTAAATAAAAAAAAGTTCCTTTACGAAGTTTATCATGCCAGGAATCGATCCCGGAGCCTCTGCGTTGTAGTGAAGTCGGCTGGCATAGGCTTAACCCGCTCAACCACAGAGGCTGTCAGATTATTTATAATGAAAAAAAACAGCATTTTCTGCATTCAAAAACTACTCAACGGATATTGTTCGAAACCGAAGAGGGGGTAGTATTAATTTAAAACAAAAAGTTATTAGAGAACATCAATAATTAGTAAGTTGAATGATAACTATAATTAGTTTACACAAAAAACTTTCAGGTCGTTTTTAGCTGTGGGGTGATTTCGTTTAAATGCTTATATCCGTACAGGAACGGAGAAGGAATACATTTTACTGCGGCCGGGTGGCCTGTTGTAAGAGGCGACAAAACAACCCACAGCTAGGTAGGCATTTGCCCGTCTAGATGGCGTTCCGGCATTAGTGGTCAGGTTCCAGACTGCCTTTAGAGAGTGGTAGCACATTACTAGTAAGTACCTTTGCTGTTACAAATGGCCATAGGCGATGGTAACTACTTTCCATCAGATGGGCCGTCTGCCTGTCTGCTGAACTTATGTAATAACATGCTATTTCGGGTTACGTGAATAGTTTTTAGAACAAATATCTATAATATTATAAAATTCTAAATATGGCCTGTCTGTACATAGAAGCTATTTTAAAAAAAATCTACTGGAATAGGCTATATAAACGACGGAACACGATGCATTAATTTTTTTTTGGTTTCTTGTCTATTTGTTTGTTTGTCGGTTTGTCTGTTTGTTCAGGATTCACGTAAAAAGTAGGGGGCCGATTTCGGTTTTCGTTGATCGACAGCAAATTCTTAGACTTAAAATCTGTGCTACTTTTTATCTTGGGAATCCCGCGGGAATTTTTCTCGGAATAATTTAAAACGGTCAGATTAAAAAATATCGAATTTCTATGTGATTTTTCACTGATCGATATCAAATTTTATGTAATAAAAAGTGTGATTTTGAAATTGTTCGGGTGCATAAAAAATAGCGTATTTCAGCATTGTTTTCACTAAAATTATAGCTTACATTCTTTTTTTAAATTTTGCGATACTTTTTGTCCGGGAATCCCACGGGAATTTCAAGTCAAGCGTGAATGAAATCGCGGGTATATCCTAGTTCGAAATAAAATTACCAGGTTCGATCCATCCCATGGGGTAACAGGTAACGTTGTGGACGTCCAAATTGCCCAGGGAACAGTTGTAGACAAGTCCAGGATTAATTGTGGCGTCTTCACGACTCCTCGCCTTTGGGGCTCCAACAATTAAACTTAAACATTAAATATAATACTTTCTGTAATATGATAAATAAAAACTTTAAAAAACTTTATTGTGCAAAAATAACAGTTCAAAATACTTACATTAAGGGCCGCTTGCGTAAGGTTGCTTAAGTTTATTTAAGAAACACAAAACGCATTTAACACCCTTAAATACAATTAGCGTCTTGCACAACGCAAAATTTGCCGCTAAATATATTTAAAGAACTGTCAATACGTTTTGTGTAAAACGTATTTAGGCAGTTTAATATGATTAACTAATTTTATTTAAAGGCGATCGTTATGCAAGCGGTCCTAACTGTGTTAGGCTAATATTATTTATACTAGTATCTGAAATCGAAATTAAAAATAAGTTGTGTTTCTTCGGTTTTTAGTACATCCCTTAATTATTTCCAAATACTTTGCCTGTATACAAAAATAAAGTGTTTATAACAGCTAAATATTAAAATTGTGTCTATTATGCTTTCACCATAAAACCACTATACTCATCTTACAGAAATCCGGTAAATTTGTAGTCTCAATGCCAAGAATAGGGTACTTTTTGTTTCGAAAAATGGGATACTTTTTGACCAACTTAAAAAAAAGGAAGAGGTTGTCAATTCGCCGCGTAAATATTTTTTTTACGTATGTTCAGCCATAAATTTGTTGTTTCCGAAACAATTTTGTTGAGTCTTTTTCACTTCGATCAAGCAAAACTACAAAATGATCTCATATAAATTTTATTACTATCAGACTTTGGGTTCCGAAGATATAACAGAAAAATTCTTGAAATCAGACACGAATGTGAAATGTTTGCAGTTTTTCGGTCATAACTTTTTGTTTGTCAACCGATTTTAGTCATTCTTTTTTGCGTTCGATTCAGTATAGATTGAGTATGGGTTTATTAAAATTTTATTGGTATTGAACGTTGAGTTCCGATGATACAGCAGAAATTCCTTAAAATCAAGTAGAAAACGTTGTAATTATTGACGTTTGTAACTTTTTTCTTTCGGAAACAATTTTAATAATTCTTTTTGCGTTAAATTGATAGTTACTTCGTGGTAGTCTGGTGTAAATTTCATTGCTACCGAAGTTTGAGTTCCGAAGATATAGCAAAAAAAACATTAAATCGTGTAAAAATATTCCGTTTTCGAGATATTTCATTCGTAACTTTTCGATTTTGATTATTCTTATTGTGTTGGATTCAGAATCGTTTTATAATGGTTTCATATAAATGTTATTGATATTAGATACCGGGTTCCGAAGATATAGCAGACAATTTCTCAAAATAAAATAGAAAACATATTGAAATATTGTTAGGTTTATGACAATCCTAAAACCAGTAGGTACCTAATTAAGATTAATAACGTCCTGTACTAGACTCGACTAGGATTACGAAAGTATATAATGCAAATCTGTAACATAAACAGGACGACCACATAAACTGAATTATGAGATCCGTCGTATTAAGAAAACATTGACGATCGGAGTTGAAATTGAAGCGAAAATACTGCCTGGTGAAACCAGATGACGGGTATAATCGTAATTATATAATATGTAACAATTTTCATCAAGCATTTTCACCAATCGGACTTCTAACAACCTATAAATACGGGTAAAACAAAATGCACGAGCCGCGTCGCGGCAGCGGCCGGCGAGTGCCAGAACCGACTAATATACATTCTCTGACCAATCTGTGCTATCGTAACTTCGTTTGCGTTACCGTGATAACGAACGACGTGTTTCTTAGTGGAATGTGACGGCACTTATTTGAGAATCATAAGTACGTATAATTTAGCTTCGAGTTGCACTCAACAACGTTTCCTAAATACGCTTGTGTTTCATATAGCCTTTCGTTTCCATTGACTTTGCACCGATTTCAAGATTTAGATTTTTTATCTTGAGACGAATTAAAAATTTACCGAAGCGAGAAGCGCCTAGATAAAAAAAATTATGCAACGTAACCTGTGCTGTGTGAATATTTACTCTCAAAATAAACTAGGGTTTGTTGGTTAAAACCCTAATCAAAACACGGAAAGGCCACGTCAGGAACTCCGCATCCGCAGTATTATTTATATGTGTGATTAGCAGATAAACTGTAAGATCACATGTGCAGGAAGACTCCATTTTACAGAATCCAGCATCTAGGGCACATTTACAAATCAGAAAACTAAAGTGGCAGAGGCTAGCCATATCTATCGCAAAATCGATGGCAGATAAAGCAGACGTGACCTGGAGTGAAGATCACGAATTGGTAAATACAGAGTCGGACACCCTTCAGCCCGGTGGAACGATGAACTGCGTGAGGTTGCAGCTTGGGGCTAAATAAGCAAAGCTTATGCTCCACTTATCCCAATCCTCTGACCCGACATATGTCTAGCCATGCTCTAGATAGATCCAAGAAATGCTGGCTTAACATCATGAGAGATGCCATGAGTGCCAATGGGAAACTCTCGAAGAGGAGAAGTAACAATAGAAATATGGACCTCGAGCTTCAAAGCGGACGTGCCGGACACAGCCGGGATTTAACACTGGGATGAATATGTCAACGTGAATGTAAATCTTAGTTTTTAGTCTACAAACACACTAGGCGGCGAGGTTGCGGCGGCCAAAAAGATCGGACCATTGTACTTCACTTTAACTCAATTACTGGATACCAGGACTACCGGATAGAAATTCGGTACCGTGTGCTCTAGGCCTCAAAGGGCAGAGACTAGAACATTATCAATCATGCCGGAACACAACTCACGGTTGTTATAGCGACTCTAAACCAGGGATAACGGCAATATAAACGAGCAAATCCGCTAATACCTGTAGGTTGTTTTATCTTCCCTTGCGATAGGCTGATTACTTCTCTTGCGTATGATGTAGTACCTTTTCTCCGTTTCTACAGAAATGATGGGCCGCCGTGGTCAGTGAGACCTGACGCTACATATATTCAGCCAGCTTATTACCGCATAACAAGATAAACAAGCACAACTAACTCCTCAACATCCATTTAAACCATGAGTTGATGGGTAAGAAGTAGCGCGAGGATTTCCTAGCTTTTGCAGTTAAAATTGTAAAGACGCGAAACAATAAAAACAGGTCAACAAGAAACGTTAGTAACATATAATGATTATATGTAAACCTAGCGTTTAAAATAGTAATAAATAAAATATAGGTATCCTTAGATTAGTAACAAAAAGAAAATGTATAAATAAATAGCAATAAGAAAAAATGTGTAGCTCGTTTAGGTAAAATAGATTAAAAGTAATAAGAAAGAAAGAAATGAAAAAGAAAGAAATAAAATAAAAGATATAACCCCCCTTTATTTATCCCATTAAAATTAAAGAAGGAAAACGAAAAGATAACAATAATCTCCATTTTAACCTATAATTGAGGAGAAGGCGAATTAAAAAAAAAGACCTCATCTGAGAAATTTTGGTTGCTACAATGCTAGCCAATAACCGCCTGGCCGCCGCCGCGATGTAGCCGCCCAGTGTGTTTGTAGCCTTAATCAAATGTTTTAGATTTAAATTGATTCATAAAACGACATTCAATATGCGTACTTACCCGTATTTATTCAGAACTACAGAATAGCCGAAATAATCGGAAATTTCTTTAACATCTGGTCGATAGGTTATCATTGTATTTTCGTGATAAATACTACTTGTATATACAATTACAATGAAACTGGCCAAAATCACGAGCACGATTTTAGTACGATTCATTTTGAAAAATACTTGTAATTCCAAAATATTTGCAGATTTTACAAATGATTTACACAGTCGTTTTTTTTTCAAAGTTCCATCTCTTATAAATTTTTAAGCACTACTTACATATCTTCATAAATTATTTTTTTTTATATATTAATTTGTCAACAAATGTAGTTATTTATAGCTTAAAATTGAATAAAGATATTTTTTTCATATTTATTAAATTTTAACAATCACACTTATGAAGTTAATAAACGCTTGGTTATCACAGTTTGTACGTAGTTAAAATAAATGAAATATATTATGCGATTCAGAAATGCACAATGTAGTAAACTAGCACTACCAAAGTTCGCTTACACTCTAATTTAGATTTGTGATTAAAAATTAAATATAATTACTAATGAGTTAGTGTTAACACGTTTACTGTATTTACATCACTGGCGCTCATAACAGCAAATTGATAATGACACAATAACTATAAGTACATTGTTATAACAATGTAAGATCAATATAAATGTGCATGGAAAAGAAAACTTTGTTGTTAGGGCATAAGGACAAAAATCAATATTTCTTGTTATATGGATTACTATTAGCCTCTTCATAGAATCTTCAACTTTGAACTCAAGTCAAACGAGACGGATACTCTCACATACATTCTTGAGCCTAGATTGTAAAATAAAATAAATAAATCGGCAGACAAACACACACACTGTATATCTCCAAATTAAACAAGTTACGCTTGTGTTATGGGTAATATACAACGGACCATTCTGGGGCCGATCCCAGACACCCAGACCATAGTAAATAACGGATAAAATACGTTTCCGAAATTTACTATACCAGGAGTCGAACCCGGAGCCTCTGCGTTGCAGTGAGGTAAACCGGCAAAGGCTTAACCCGCTCAACCACAGAGGCCGTCAAAAATTGTAAAAAACGAGTGTGATTTTAAGACTCATTTTCATTACGTTAATTTGTTTAATTGTACTGGGTTTAGTTATTTTGAATGAATTTATCGTGTGGAGTAAATGTTTCCTTATTATTCATTATTGAAATTCATTCACTTAAATCGTTTATGGTAATCGATAACTTTTTTATTTGGCGCCTTAAGGCTGGCCGCATACGCTCGGTTTCCTGATCAGGAATTCAGATTTGGAAACTTGTATGCTCTATTTATGTATAAAATGTGCAACGAGGCGCATACGTTCATATTTTTTCCGAATGGAAAAAACCTAAATTGCGGAAATTCGCATTCACAACCGTGCTAGCGCCGTGCCGAGTGGTTGTCTATCGAGCTCAACCCGTTTGTTTTTATTTTCTCTCGTATCTCATTATGAAGCTCATCAAAGTATTTCATTGACATCCTGTAATATTTGAAGAATTCTTCTGGGTGTGTGCGTAATTTTACTCTTTTGAGATAGAATTGACTCTGTTAATCTCTGAGTATTTAACGGTTGCACCCAATAATGACGACTCCTCTTCTTCTTATTTAGCGCCAGTAAAAATACCAATGGCAATCAATTCGTCGTCATTCATGATAACGTACTATCACAACAGCGTCTGCAAATGTACTGGCCGTATAAAATTGCGTATACAAATAACCGGACGTTTGCGCTAGTCTCACGGAATCCTGAATTTCAATTCCTGATCAGGAAACCTAATCAAGAAACCGAGCGTATGCGACCAGCCTAAGACTTCCCGTGTTCTAGATAGAATTTAAGGCTGATATTTCCTATTTTTATTGGAAAAATATTATGTCTTTTTTTAAGCTATATCTCAACTCATTACATTTCTTTATCCTAAAAGTCCCCGTCTCCTTTAACACGTGGATCGCCTATAGGTATATTATTTCGATTATTTTTAATTTTTATTAAATATATTTTAGTCTTTCATTTAAAATCTTTAAATTTAAAAAAATGTAAAGTTGTAATATCAGCGACGCTTCATGTACGTTGTAACTTATTTGGTAGTGCATTGCAATGGCATCGCGGAAGAAAACATGAGCAAAACACCACCATTTTGACTGTATTCGTCTACAGGTAGATATTAAATTTGAAAATATTACAAATTAAGGAAGTAAACACATCATTAAACTAAAATTTTAATTAAAAACTAGCTGATGCCCGCGATTTCGTCGTATTTATTATTTAACTATCCCACGGGAACTCTTTAATTTTTCGGGGTCAAAAGTATCCTATATGTTGACCAGGGATATAAGCTACCGCCATACAAAATTTTATTTATATCGGTCCAGTCGTTTCGGAGATTAGCCCGTACAAACAGTGAAACAATTTTTTTTTTTAAATAGTTCTATTTCACTTCTTACTTCCCCCTGGCTTGGTTTTCAGCATTTTTTTTTTCATTGTACAGAAATTCGACCTCTACAATTTTATTGTACGTATAAATTTATCTCATATAGTAAAACAAGGCATAAACGTGGATATGAGGATATCAAAAGACAAGTCTTGAAAATTATGTTAATTAGTAACAAGATCTTTTATTGTTACAAAAAGGTACCATGATAAAATATACGTTTCTCTCTTCTTTTGTAAAACTTTATTTTTTTTTAAATTATTATTAGACTTACAAGGAATTGTACCTAAAATATCCTCGGCAGTTAACGTGTTAAGTTTATTTTTGAGCTATTGATTTCTAAGTATAGAATTATGACTCATTAGGAGCAAGTCATGTCTAAATTATTTATTATTCATACAGTCATTGTCATGACCAGGGGGTACTAAGTGACTCATTAAAAAAAATTACCCTCTCCCCCCTCGGTGACCTCCCGTATTAAATGCCAATTTGTGCAAAAACAAAGTTTGCAAAAATAATTTGGCTTATTAGCCATCTAAAAAACGCTGAACGCCGAGCATTATACCATTATATCAATACGTGAAACAAAAACTTTGTACCCCTTTTTACGAAAATTGCGCGGTCGGAGGAGTATGAAATTTCGCACATTTATAGTTTATATAGATAAGGAGTGCAGAATGCTAATGTATTTTTTTAATTATGCGTGAAAAATAAATTAAGTCAATAAAAAAACATTACACACACTATAATGTATTTGACACACACACGCATATATACTCTTTTGTTTATTGTTAAATGTTAAAGTCAAATTAATACATATATATTTATATAGTCCTCCTTACCGATTTCAGTTACGGCGACCTCTCAAATGTCATTATTTCGCCGCCAGCGGGCCCTAATGTGGCTGGCCACACCGAATTTGTTTTTAAATTCCCGGCCACATATCGCACAATATAGTTGGCCAGCGGCGTTGTACGTATAGCTATAGGAGGGCTTGGGTCGCTCTTTGCGAGTTTGACGTTTGGTATCCAGATCTTCTAAGCGCTTCTCTTCGTCAATAAGTCCTTTCCATAGCAAGCTCCTCCCATTTTGTCAGTTTTATGTCGCATGCAGTTAGATGACGCTTGAGCACGTCCTTATAACGCAAGTGTGGACTTTGGCGAAATCTTTGAATATAAAACTATAGTCTTTGACAACAGAACCTTAATAATGATCAAACTTATAATATAAATTAATTATGGTCAAATTTCGACTACTAGGTTAGCACTAG
Source organism: Dendrolimus houi (assembly GCA_039645545.1). Taxonomy (NCBI): domain Eukaryota; kingdom Metazoa; phylum Arthropoda; class Insecta; order Lepidoptera; family Lasiocampidae; genus Dendrolimus; species Dendrolimus houi. Next base: position 20,155,116 of record CM077128.1, on the reverse strand, counting down.
TTTGGATAAATATATGTAGCTCGAAAATATTGACTACGTGACGAAAACCTAACCCTGCTACCAAGCGTTAAGGCTTTACTTTACAATCTTTAATTCATTTAAAAACGCATAAAGCACTCGCAGTGCCTTGTACGAGGATGTGCGCAATTCTTGCGTGGAACATGATTGCTGTAACACATTTGACAGGCGTTCCCGTGCCCACTTCGCTGGGCGTGAAACATTTTAACTTTTCGATTTATTAATCAGAATCAAATATAGTCTATATCACTCAGGATTAATGTAGCTTTCTACTGGTGAAAGAATTTTCAAAATCAGATCAATATTACCGGAGATTACCCCGAACATCCAAACTCACAAACTTTACCTCTTTATAATATTAGTAAAGAATACAATAAAAGAAAACTTACTTATATTGTATTCGAACCTTAATCCCTCAAGACTATAAGTAGAATACTAAGCCTATGTCACCGCCTTCTATGGGTAAGGTGCCCAAAAGGCTGGCTGCGTTTCTTCGCTGGATCGCCATACAGATCCATTGTCCGAGCCAGTCCAGTCCTCTGGTCACCTGATGAGTCTTTTTCATAAATAGCAAATAATACCTATGAAAAATAAATACAAATAAATTTACATAAGAATTACATGCCGCTACACTTTGCTCTTAAGAAATTTATGAAACAAATGATTGACTAATTTTTGAGATATACGAGTAAGCTATTTTCAATGAGATGTTTTTTTAACGTTCTACAACCAAATAATTCATCGTTCGAATTCACTTAGCCGATTTATCTTTGTATAGTGAACTATTTGCGCGTGATTTCGAATCCGTATTAAGGGAAATACAATACGATACGAGACGATAGGATACGATGCGATGTGATGCAATACAATACAATACGATAAGATACAATACAATACGATAAGATACAATACAATACAATACGATACGATACAATACAAAACAATACTGTTTTTGTACACTAACATGACGAAGAAAAAATACACAATAATGTTAAATATTTTAAGGTAGTGTTTAAGGCGTTGTGCTGTGCAGCCCTGCATAAGGGACTGGTGTCCAGATTTCTAAACAGAAAACCAAAATTAGGATCTATGAAACCGTCATACGGCCCATCCTTATGTATGGGTGCGAACCTTGGACGCTTGACCCCTCAAGGAGGAAAATCAGCTTCTAATAGCGGAAAGGAAGGTTCTCCGTAAGATTCTGGGTCTGGTAGCTGGAGGGTCCGAACCAATCTCGAAATTGAGTCCAACATAATAGGAGAAATAAAAACTCACCGCCTCCGCTGGCTCGGTCACATAGAATGGATAGGAGAGGATCGCAGCGTGAGGAAAGCATATTTGGGACGGCCGGTAGGTCGGCGTCCGATCAACCGTCTCAAATATCGCTGAAAAAACAGAGTGTAGGCTGACCTGTCGGAGCTGCGAGCCAATAATTGGCAAGAAACTGTCAGGACAGGGAAAAGTGGCATGTTCTTGTTTCGGAGGCCAAGAGACCCACCCACTTTGGGTCGCTGAGCCAACGGAGTAAGTAAGTATTTAAAGCAATCTCTTCCAGGCAACATTTGGATGGACAAGATCTAACTGCAAAAATAGCGTTGGCGTGCAGTTGAACTATATATATATATATATATATATATATATATATATAATATAAAAATATATATATATATTTATATATTATTACATATAGCTATAAAAATATATACGTATATAGATACATAACAGATTATTGCTCACCAAATATACAATTTCAAAAATAAACAATTACAATATTATCATGGTAAAAACAATAAAACAATTAGATATATTGTTTAGTTGTAAATACGTTTTCATTTTTGTATATTCACATATATTTTAATTATTAAAAAAATGTATTTAATTTATGATAAACTACAATAGATTTTGTACTTATGTGACAATAATTAATATTACATATTATGCAGTTTAAGTTACAATGATTTCGTACTACCAATGAATCATATTCTATTATAAATGTAACTTGTTTGATAATTACTTTTAAATATAATTTAACTTTTGTTAGTCACAATTGTTTTATCCTCTATTATTTATGATTAATTTAATAATGATTCATTGTTATTAAGCTAAAAAGAACTTTTATAAGTTTTCACGACTAACACACATCATAACAAAACTGCCTTTCAACAGTTTTAAGCGCCGTATTTGATTTGCGAAGCGGTGATAAATTAAATTAGGCCATAGAGTAAATAATAATCTAAAACCAACATTAAAACTATATAATTAAAATAAACCAGTTGGCGATAGGCTAATTAAAAACTAAAACATTACTCATTGACACTTGATATATTTGTCTTCTATGATCAATGCTGCTGAAAAGTGACCGAAACGTCGGAATCAAATAAAACACTGCGCCTAAAACCGTTAAAACATAATTTTATAAGAAATAGTCAGTTCAGGAGAATTGTAAAAAACGAGTCTTTCTAAAGCTCGATTTTTCAATCATCAGGTAAAAGATATTAAAACAATTCAACTATTTGTTCACACAAGTGTAATTCTTAATTTTTTCATATTTTGTTTTACTCTTGGACTAACTGTGTGCCCGCGCAGATTTTTTTTTCGCGAAACCCAATTTATAATATCAGCTATCTGCCAGTGAAAGTCCCGTGAAAATTGGTCCAGCTGTTTCAGAGATTAGCCGGAACAACCAGACAAACATATAGATAAAAAATTTAAAAATTGGTTTTATTATATAGGTACTATTACCGTATGTAGTGATGAGTATTACACGTGTGAGGCAGTTCATTTGTCCCGTACAAAATAGATTTGTACTGATACGGTTCAAAATTTAAATTTGTAGGTACTACTTCAAAAATGTTGTCCCGCTACTATTCACGCGGCAAATGTAAGAGAAAGGACGGAACGAGGACAACAGTACAATAACGTCTCTACGGATATTCACATGACAAAGAGGGACAACGTGACATGTACGACTACTAGTAAAATAAGGTGTCCGAGGCCGATCACATCCGATACTTAACCAACATTTCCGAACTAGAAGTTTTGTACGGGACAAATGAGGGAATGACGCTCACCGCCTCACCAGCCTCATCGCTTCAAATGTACTGCCGCGGTACAAACCATACAAATCTCGCCTCATTTGAAATGGTACATTGTACTGGTTTAGTACAAAATGTCATGTTACTCTTGCAAACTCATTTCCTATCCAACTCATTATTTCATATGCATTTAATAAAAAGCTGTGTACAAAAGACCCAAAATTTCCTGGTGAAGCTAAATTAAATAATCGTGACAGATGCTCAAATATATGCCTGGAATCGAATTACATTATATAATGATAGATAACATAACACTTGTATTATACAATTATTTAAAACATAGTGTGCTCCAAAAGGATACAGCGCCATCTAGTTTTGGATTGGTAAATTCAAATATTGATACCAATTCCGACAAGCTGTTATTTTGACATTAAAAACATACACTTCAATTTTTTTTATCTGTATAGATACATATTCTAATATTAAAAATTAAGTTAAGATTGGGCATTCTTTACTATATTCGATTAAAAGATTAGAAATAAAATTTATTTCATTTATTTTATTCTACTCATTTACTATGCCATACTCTTCGTTTATAACCACTCTTTTACATCGACTTTGACCTATATATCAATCGCGCAGCTTACTATTGCAGCTATCAGCAGCAGCAATCACGATCATATAATTTAGAAGGGGACCTTACAGCCATATTCTGTTTCATACAGTCATACTAGAAACTTCTTTCGACTTGCCCTTGTCAATTTCAAAAACATGGTTAACATTTGCATTCGACAATTTATTACATAGTGAAAAGTTCCTCTATATATATATATATATATATATATATATATATATATATATATATATATATATATATATATATGTATATATAGAGGAACTTTTCACTACTATATATATATATATATATATATATATATCTGTCTCTCTCACGTTTCACGAGTTAACTATTTAGCTAATCCAATAAAAAAAAATATCCTTCTTCGTGATATGTAAATTTTACAGGAAACTAGGATAAACTCGTGACCTTGACTTGAAATTCCCAGGATACAAAGTACCACAACTATCATTTTAGTGCAAACCGTTTCGGAATAGGGTAATTTTTATGCACGCGGACAACTACAAGCCGATTCTGGGAAAATCCCCGGGATAAAAAACGCAGAATTTTAATTATAAGAATTATCTGCCGATCAGCAAAAAATACATTAAGGTTGGCCCAGTAGTTTGTATATAAATCCAACAACAACATCAGACAAACCGACAAACGGACAAGATATCTAAAAAAAATTGCATCGTGTTCTCCATCGGTTATATAGTCTACAATTTTATAATTATAGAAAACTAGCTGACCCGGCGAACTTCGTACCGCCATATTTTCTGAATTCCTAAAAGACTTTGTTTCATGACACAAAAACGAAATCACCAAAATCGGTCCAGGTGATTAGGAACATTCTAGAACCCGATCTCAGCGCCACCTACCGGTTCCAATCGTAAATATAAACCGTCCAAACCTATACAAACACACAAAAATTTTTTTAATAAAATTCGGTTAAGTCGTCATTTTTATATATAAGATAAACATATCATATCATATATAATATATATTGGGATTGTCTGGAAGATATAGCTTTTTAGCGATAAGACCGTCTTTAAAACGTAGTAGAATGTATTTATTTTTTGCTTTCTATAATAAGTACTCTTGAAGTCAGTTTATTTTTATTCGTTTTTTTTTATTTTTAACTTGGTAAGTTACGTATCCAACCTACAATGAAATTTAAATGATTATAAAATCAAATTCCGATTTAATTCCACATTTTTACAGAATAAACTCTTTAGGTCTGTTATAGATTGCATAATATGGTATGTGTGTGGTATAACTATTTACTTTGGATCTAATAGGTATGCAGCGGCCAAATATAGAGTGAAGAATTTTTTGCGGAGAGTTTTTTATAACCCAAGTTGTGTTAATTGCGAAGTTTAATTAAAAATCAATAGTGCTTGTGAACAGATTTTGTTTTTAGGTTCATCAAAAAAGTAAGTAAATATATTGTTTTATTTTAAATTTTTAGGTTTTTATAACTATTTTCCCAAAAAAACATAAAAAGTCTATCTATCTTAGTAAATACGTACAGCATAAATAAATATTAAATAAATTGCCACACAAACATTATATACGAGTATTCCCCAAGTTAGCAAGACAACTGTCCAACCATATCCTTTGCGATCTACTTGGGTAAATAATCAAGTGTTGTATAGAGAATATACTGTAGTATCTTTAAGATTACAATCTGTGTGAGATTAGCATCTACGCTACATTGTTTTTCATGTCACCTATGTAAGATAAAATATATGAGATATCTATCATGTACTAGTGGAATATGTCCAAACTAACAGTTTTAGAAATGGTATAAATTAATTTAATGTAGGCTGGTATTACAACAATATATATACAACAGTATTTTAGCAGAGGCCTTATCAGACTCTGCCGAAAAAATTATAAACATCTTGCACACGTCACCTAATTTACATATTTACATTTATACTTATATATATAAAATAAAGTCGTGTTAGTTACACCATTTATAACTCAAGAACGGCTGTACCGATTTGACTGAAAATTGGTGGGGGGGTAGCTTAGAACCATGAGACGGACATAGAATCTTTTTATCCCGACTTAAACGATTTTGATGAAATTTGTTTTGTGTGTTTGAAATGTCCCCGTATGGTTTAGATTCACAATTAGAACCGGTAAGTGGCGCTGAGATCGGGTTCTAGAATCCTCCTAATCACCTGGACCGATTTTGGTGATTTTGTTTTTGTGTGTTTGAGTGGGTTCCCGGATGGTTTAGATTCGCAATTAGAACTGTTAGGTGGCGCTGAGATCGGGTTGTAGAATCCTCCTAATCATCTGGAGCGAATTTGGTGATTTTGTTTTTGTGTCATGAAACTAAGTCTTTTAGGAATTCAGAAAATATGGCGGTACGAAGTTCGTCGGGTCAGCTAGTATATAATATAAGTTGATTATGAATTATTAAGGCAGCGTAGCCAAGCTGTGACTAAGCCTTTAGGAATAATAAAAAAAAGAAAAAATTAAGCAAGCAAGGCTTGTTTTATAGTAGATACACAACGATACTCTGGGATAGGCCCAGACAACGTAAATAACGCAAAATTCGTTTACGGAATTTATTATACCAGAAATCGAGCCCTAAGCTTCTGCGTCCCAGTGAACCAGGCTGGCAAAGACTTAGCCCACTTAACCACAGAAACCGTCGAGGAGAGAAAGAAAAGAACTCTGATGTATCTACAAAAATATAGTGTATTTTTTTGTAATATCTATAATATTATAACATTTTAAACATGCCGTATCTGGACATTGAAGATATTTATAAAAAATAACAACTTGTATAGACTATACAAATGACGAAAAACACGATACGTTTTTTTAGAAGTTGTCTGTTTGTTCGGGATTCACGTAAAAACTACTGGGCCAATATCGATGTGGTTTTCACCGATCGACAGAAAATCTTAGACTTAAAATCTGCGCTACTTTTTAACACCGCGAAAAATTATCTGGGGATGATTGAAAATGTCAAAAAAAAAAAACAAATTCCAATGTGATTTTCTCACTGATTGATAGCAAAACGTGTGATATTTTTTTAATCCCGGGAACGGTTTGTAATTGTTCGGGTGCGATAGCTTACATTCTTATTTATATTCATACACACTCAGTGGTTTAACTCTTGAAAGAAAAGCTGTTATTACGGATTTAGGTGTATATTTTGATGAAAAGTTAACTTTCCACTCGCACTATGATTATATTATCACAAAATGTAACCAGCTCGTTGGTTTCATTTCACGCTCAACTAAGGATTTCAAAAACCGACATACAATCATTTACCTCTTCTGTTCTCTCGCTCGAACAATACTGGAATATGCCTCAGTAATCTGGTCTCCCTTCTACGCTGTGCGTAGCGAGAGAATAGAAAGAGTACAGAAAAAAATGTTAAATATTCTTTGTTATAGTTTCCATCTTGGCCGCGAATACAGATCCTACATAAAAAGATTAGTGGAATTTAAAATTGACTCACTCAAATCACGCCGTGAATGCAATGAACTTACTCTGTTTGTTTAAGCTCCTAAATGGTTAAATTGACTGTCCAGACATAGTTTCCTTTATTAATTTTAACACTAGATACAAAACTCGTAATCCTTCACCTAGACTCTTTTCCCTTCAAGTTTTTAAAAATAACACATCGTTTTATAATCCCGTCACTGGAATGTGCAGGCTATATAATGAGATTGCAAGTACAAATAGATCCATTGATATTTTTAATTCCTCCTTATTTAAATTTAAACGTAAAATTCGGGCTATTATTTGCACCAATATTCCTGGGATAAATGCGTAATAATTTTGTTACTTAATCCACCGTAAAACTAACATTAATAGTAAGTCATACTAATAATACTAACCCCTAAATATCTTGTCAATATATGGTACATTATGTGCTCACATGTATAGAGTTACGGCTTAGACCTAATAATTGATACATAATATGAAATATGTAACTTTTAGCTGTTTCTTGTTTTGTGTGCCAAATGAATAAATAAATATATGCTTATTATGCTGGAGTACTTTGTAACCCGGGAATCCCGCGAGAATTTCAAGTCAAGCGTGGACGAAGTCGCCGGCATATCTTAGTTATAATATAATATAATAACAGCCCATCCATGTCCCACTGCTGACCTCCGGCCTCCCATTATTGGGGAACACACAATATACCCGCCACACTTGTCCATGGCGGCCTGGCAGTTATCTCATAACACATCGGTTATCTCGCTGTGCAGGTTTCATTACGATGTTTTCCTTCACCGATGTTAGCATGTGGTAGCCGTAGCAATATGCACATTAGCTCAGAAAACTGCATAAGTGATGCATGCGCGTTCCGGCCAGGATTCGAAGCCGCGCCGACTTTTTTCTATATTATTTTGATTACATTTTGTAATATTGCGAAGGGGACTCAAGAAAGAAAAGTGATGTGTTAGAGATAGAGGCAAGCTGGAATCGTTATGTTGACTACAAACCATGAAAGAAACTACATTATACCTCGTACTTTCTTCCATTCTACAAGTAAGGTATCTTCTAGGTAAGCGTGCTCCATCCTAGACCTCATCACTCAACATCAGGCAAGACAGTGGCCAAACGCAAATCTATACATTCATAAAAAAGCTCGCTGGGCCTGCTCCGTCGGTGTAATACCACACTCTCACAGAATATCGGCATCAATCTGTTAATCTTCAGCTAACCGTGTTTAGACGATGAGTAGGAGTTCCTCTATCCTATTCCACCCCCTATTCTATTCTCTTATCCTATCCCCTTTATCCCTGTCCTCCTGTCTCATCACTTCCATCCCATCGTAAAGTAAGGCAATGCATTGGGTCCGAACCCGAACCAACTATTGTATGAGTCTATAGGCGATGGTAAGATAGCCCCCTCGTTTGTTTCCCAATTTTGCAATTTAAAAAAACTGTTACATTTAAAACTTAAGCAATATAAAAAAATGCCAATTCATAACTACATTTTTGTTATTCGTTGCATTTAAAAATAAAAACTTTGTTTTTCAAGCGCCCATGTTAAATGCTACTTCGAATAAACTGTAAACCGCAATTCGACTGTGAAAAATGCAAACTTAAAGTATTTTGTTTGACAGCAGCTCAGTGGGTTTCAGCTTTTTGAAAACTGCTGAAATTCAGCCCTGCTCGTATTGCTAACGTGATACACTGTCACGTAGAACATAGTACAACTAGCGCGGTTAAAATTTAAAAAAAAACTATTTTTTTTTACTTACGAAACTTTGCAAGTTATTTTCAGAAATTATTATCTTTCAAATATATGTGATATGCTTTTTAACATTTCACATTAACAAAATTAATTTTGAAAGGAATGTAATCTAAATAATCACGTGTTATAGATATAACTCTTTAATGTATACCAGTTAGTTAGTTACAAATAAAATAAAAAGAAACGTAATTAGTACAATGGATGGCCTTATCACTAAAGGGCAATCTATTTCAGGCAACCCTAGGCTGGGATTGACATATTTTAAATATGATGATGATGATGCAGTTTATAAATAATTGTAGACAGTATTGACATATACAAATAATGCCTCTGAATCTCGAGTTTTAAAGTTTAGTAAGGATTTGACTAATAATAGGTAAAATGTTAAAAATTATCTTTCCTTATATTCTTGTATCTGTATCAGTCAAGATTAGATAGAATAACATCAAAGATAGAATAATTAGTAACTAAACAACCCTTAGTGAAATGGTAGGTAATTTGTCTGGGTTTTGGTCTAGTTTATCAGTTATGACCATCTTTGGCATCAGTGATCATCTTCCCCCCTTCAAAACCGATATCACATTAGCAGCACGGGATTACAAATGTCCACAGGCGATGGTAACTACTTTCCATAATGTGGGCCGTCTGCTTATCTACCGTAGTCATGGAATGAAAAAAAACGTTAAAAAATATTTTATATTGAGTAAAAATGAACGACACACGTCGGTGCTGTGTGTCACGACGGTTGAGCATTTGCAGCGCCGCTCCCGCAATTTAGGGGTTTATCATACAAAAGTGGGAAGGGATTTTACACAGCTTTCCTACTGCCATTCTGTTGTGTTGTGAAGTTATTTGATTTGAATGAAATCTAGGTGAATATGATTTATCACATTATTTTGGACTCTTGAAAGTTATGTCTTTCATATTAGTTTTTATTTTCAAATTAATATTCAGTCAGGGGGACAAACGCGGCCGCTCTTGGAGAATCATTTAATGAAATGGAACTTTCTAGTAATACTGGTGGGCGTAAGACATAGTATAAAATTATTTTCATAGTCTTAATACGAATCTGCGACGGCCATTTTGACTTCTCAGATCACTGTACATTTATAATTGTAGCTTTTCAATTCTTATCGGGAAAGTAAAAGGTTTTATGTCCAATGATACAAAAATATGTAAATAAGAAAATATTAACTAACGTTTACAATAGAAACCGGTTACATTTTTCGTTTCACTTACACTCATATAGTACTGTTACAACTCAGGTCCCGACAAAAACAAAACCCACCTGCATATCTGAAACAAAACACATTTTATTACCTGCCGGAATTTAAACTAATTGTAACTCTTTTATGATCGTCTTATTTTGTTTACTTTGTGTTTAAAATTTGTGATTAAGAAACAGCCCATTGTTTTGCTGTACTCTTTTATGGCGATTTGCGGCCGAGTCATTAGCCGGGTGTGGCGGATTAAGCCGACTTAGATACGGGGACATTACATTTGTGCAGTATAAAACGATGACCTGATGGAGGGGGAGACAGTTGAGCGAGAACCACAAGCGAAGCGAGACGTGTGGACTACAATCGGGAATCTAATATATAATAATAGTATAGTGTTATACGTGTTTGTTATAGTTCTAATAAACTCTAATAATAATAATAAATCGGCAGACATACACACACACTGTATATTCCCAAATTAAGCAAGTTACGTTTGTGTTATGGGTAATATACAGCGGACCATTCTGGGGCCGAGCCCAGACACCCAGACCATAGTAAATAACGCAGAAAATACGTTTCCGAAATTTACTATACCAGGAATCGAACCCGCAGCCTCTGCGTTGCAGTGAGGTAAGCCGGCAAAGGCTTAGCCCGCTCAACCACAGAGCCTTCTCTCTCTATAATAATTCCGACGGTATTTTAATTCGAGTCTCTCAACTCGTAACAGTACTATATTAAACTACATAAATTAAATAAAAGAATTTCGAACAAAAAGTTTTTATAGTTAGTGCGGCATCATAACACTGGCCACCAAATATAATGTTTGAATTTAGAACATGATGTTCTTTTATTTTTATGCCATAATTTTTTTATTCAATAGTAAATTGGTCTATGTCCGTGCGTGCAGTTTTAATTGTTAAAATAATTACAGTCCGTTAACATATTAATATTAAAAGAAGTATTTCATAAAAAGAGCCGTTACTCAATTTTTTTTAACACGGTTTCCATAGAATGCAATAGAAAGACTATTTGAAGAAATAGCGACGTAATTAACTACATTACTATTATATAACAGGTTGGGGAAAAAGTCTTTTCGCATACAGTATTTATGAACTTGTAATAAGATCTCTTTGGCTATACCATTTGTATCTGGCTGGTTTTGGTATCATTAAAAAGCTTTACTTTTAAAGAAGACAATTCCAAATTCAGATTAGGAAAATGTGTGATTTTCGTTTGTTTTTCTTATTGTTAAAATGAGTGAATCTAATGAAGAAATTTGATACATTTTAAAATTTTACTACAAAAAAGGTAAAAATGCAACAAAAGCCACGAAAAAAATTGTAATGTTTATGGACCAATGCAGTATCTGTGAGAGTAGCGCAAATTTGGTTTAAGCGTTTTCAATCCGGAAATTTTGATGTCAAAGATGCACGTCGCTCTGGTCGCCCTGTTACGGACAAAATTGATGCAATTTTTGAAAAAGTGGAGCAAGATCGGCATATTATTAGTTACGATGTAGGTGGAGAACTGGGAATTGACCACAAAACGGTTTTGGCGCATTTGAAAAAAGCTGGGTACACAAAAAAGCTCGATATTTGGGTGCCTCATGAGCTCACTGAAAGAAACCTAATGAACCGTGTACTCATTTGTGATTCTTTATTACGATGTAATGAAACCGAACCATTTTTGAAGAAGCTGATAACTGGTGATGAAAAGTGTATCACGTACGACAAGAACGTGCGAAAAAGATCGTGGTCAAAGGCCGGTCAGGCTTCACAGACTGTGGCGAAGCCCGGGTTATCTCGCAACAAGGTGATGCTGTGTGTATGGTGGGATTAGAAGGGCATTATTCATTATGAGCTGTTACCGCCAGGCAGGACTATCGATTCTGAACTGTACTGCGAACAACTGATGAGATTAAAGCAAAAAGTTGAGAGAAAGCGGCCGGAATTAATCAACAGAAGGGATGTGGTTTTTCACCATGATAACGCTAGACCTCTTACATCTTTAGCCACTCAGCAAAAATTACGAGAGTTTGGCTGGGAGGTGTTAATGCATCCGCCGTATAGTCCTGACCTTGCACCTTCAGATTTTCACCTGTTTTGGTCTCTGCAGAATTCCTTAGGCAGTGTCAGGTTAACATCACGAGAGGACTGCCAAAACCACTTGTCGCAATTTTTTGATCAGAAGCCCCAAAATGTTTTATAGCAATGGGATCACGTCCCTACCTACAAGATGGCAAAAAGTTATCCAACAAAATGGCACCTACATACTTTAGTCCAATGTAAATAAACTTTATAAAAAAACCTTTTGAATTTTTATATAAAATGCGAAGAAACTTTTTCCCCAACCTAATACATAGCATATTTTTATCATTTTACGCTGCATTTTCAACAAACAAGTTACATCCAATATAACGCTTAGTTTTAATTGTTTATTGTCCAGAGGATTGACCGAACTGATATAACGCGTACACACTATGAGATGCATCATGTTAAAACATCCTGTGTTAATAATGATTACTTATGACATCATTTATGTTATCAGAGGCGCTTCATTGTTATAATATATGTCATATTTACATAACGATACTGAGACATATGGGGAATTACACCATTGTTGGCGACCTATGTAATTAGCATCCCATTTACCCATAAATAATACACTATATATAAAAATATTACCCCTTATACAAAAACTTTAATAAATATTAAGATTTACCATTAGTCGCGATAGCTTAGTGGTTAGAGCACTCGCGTCCCAAACTCAAAAGGCGCGGGTATATCCTAGCCGGAAAGCACACACTTAGGCAGTTTTCTGAACTAATGTGCATATTGTTACAATCACTACCTGCTAACGATGAAGGAAAACATGGTGATGAAAATTGCACATCGAGATGCTCATCTACCTTTGACCAGGCGTGGTAGGTATAGAAGTTTTCGCTCTAAAATGGCCTGAGCTCTACAATAGGTCTCTATAGGCTGTTATTTATATATGTGTATATATATATATACGTACCACATATATAATTATCTCGTTTTTTTATATTCTGGTTATTAAAATATATTTCACACCAAACCGATTGGTTGATTTTAAATAAGTCTTAACAATTTTCATTTTGAGCTCATTTGGACTAAAATGTATGCTTTAAAATTAATAATTGACGTGGAAAAGGGACAAAAGAAGGAAGAAGAAGCATTTCGGCATTGTTTTTTACTGGACGATTATCATTTACTTCTTTTCTTTCATGTTAACAAGAAATTATATAGTAGGTACAGTGCCATCTGTTATCTTAATTTCAAATTACGAACTCCACAAGTGAACAATAATCTGTATGACAGAGTGAGGCAATTAATAGGTGACGATGTATTTACTATAAATTATGGTAGATGGCGCTATATTAAAGATACATGAAATCTGATTTATGTTGATATAGTTTCAAAATTTTGATGACTTTTTTATGTTTGATTGGATGGTTTAGATTTAAAATTGGACAATTGGATTGGTAGGTGACACTGCAACTGCACCGGCCCGATGGTGCGGGCGACCGGTGGGAAGTCGGGTCCTCCGCGCATAAAGGCTTGAGAGGAAGAACGTGCATCTCACCTACCCGATGTAGCCGGAGACGCTCTCCGGCTTAAACCGGCCATTCCTTTTAGAATCCGGCTATCGTCTGTCTTGACTGAAGGTGAATGCGTGAGCGAGCCCAAAGCTCAGATATGGGACGTCTACATAAACGACCAGTGGTTATAATGAGGGTACCCTCGACCGACGTGATAATAGGATTTCTACGGGGGTGCCACCTCGGCGTGGCGAATCCCACAAGCCCCACCGCGCTTATTCCGTGCTAGTTCGTCCTTAGGCGGAGTTCCCCTGGAAAAAAAGGTAGTGCTACAACCGGGTGCCATGTCTTTTTGTGTGTGTGTTTGAGCGGATTGTTGGATGGTTGAGATTTAGAAATTTAATGGATTCGGTAAGTGGCGCTGGGGTTTCCCAGGGCAGAACAATATTTGCCCGGCTTACTAATCCTAATATAAAAATGTTTAGGAGACAATTAAAGTTATGTTTTTGACCAGTCTACACTCATTTTTAGTACTTGCTTTCATCATCATATTTAACACAAGCGACGCCACAGAAACACTATAGTATATAAAAAGTATAACACATAAGTTTTGCAATGAATTCCTTATGATTAAAACAAACGAACCATAACAATCCCTTTAATGAAAGTTCAATCAATATGGCACTAAATATTAACGTAGCCTTGATAGGCGCCATTTATGCAGTTGCTGACTGCATAAGAGTTATTAATTGTCATGTAGCTATAAATTTCAATATTATGAAAGTACTGGCCGACCCAGCCAGCTGTGCTTGGCTACTAACCTGTAGATAATAGGTATACGAGGTTTATCTGTTCGTCAAAATGATGTTATAAATAGTGTTATTCATAATCGCGTTTAGAATAAAATAAAATAAACACTTAACAATAAAAATAGATTTCTTATATTATAATGTGTATTTTGATAGAAAGTTTATGTAAAGATAGATAACAAAGGTTGATTAGATACTACAAAAATAATGTAAATATAAAAGAACTGTTGTGGCGGCTCTGGATTTAGTGATAACAATGGACTATGTCAATTTTGTAGGAAAAGAAGTGTTGGGTAATTTAGATGGGAATATGAGATTGAGCACGCACGTACCTGGTTAATGGGCATGAAATACATCTGCTTCTCACTTTCACGTCCTCTTCACTTCAGTTGTTGTTATGTATTTATTGTATTTTATATTATATATGTTTATTATATTTTATAATTGCGGTGCGGAGCGGGTTATTTACATAATATACACATTTATGTATTGCGAGCGCGGTATACATATATATTTTTTATTTATTGCAGGAGTTCAGCAGACAGGCAGACGGCCCACTTGATTGGAAAGCGGTTATCATCACCTATGGATATTTGCAACACCAAAGGTGCTACAAATGTGCTGCTGCTCTCTAAGAGACTGGAACCTGGTCACTAATGCCGGAACAATTAAAGGTTGCAATGGCGACATACTTTAGACCAGGTGTGGTAGCCATCCACTCGGGCAAATGCCCTACCACCTGGCTGTGGGTTTTTTTGTCGCCTCTCACGATAGGCCGCCCGGCCGCAGGAAATTGTATTCTTACTCCATTCCTGTACGATTGAAATAACATTTTATGTTATTTTATTAAATAAGTACAATTTGCGGGCGACGTAATTTAATTTTTGATGACATGAGATGAATGAAGTGCGTGCGGAACAAGGAACACGCCGCCAGGTTTAAATGAAGAATTTAAAATTAATTAAAGAAAAGTTTATATAGGCCGAAAAAAGGTTATTTAGCGATACCAAGAACAAATATTAGAAACCAGTATTTACAAAATCGTACTTTAACTCTTTTTTTAACGACGTTACAAAGCTCTTATATTTTTTTATTGCTTGAGTGCAGCAGACATACTGACGGGAACCTGATAGAAGGTGTTTATCGTCGCCTATGGACTTTTCGCACCCTTAAAATTATAGAGACATAAATCAAAATTTTGAGTGATTGTATTTAAATATAATAAGGTACAAAATTGAATAACTTCATATTTTTAATTAGGTCTGTATAATTCTAACCGTGCGATTTGTAACACCAAAGTTACCAATGCTGCAGGCTACGAAAGGGGTCTGGAATTTGGCCACTAATGAGCGTAACTCTAGGTTGTTGTCGCGGCATACGCTAGAGTACTCTAGACTATATAACGAGGGTAAATAAACGTGAAATTGTAGCCTACCGTCTGTACGACGGGGTGTGTTCCGAGAAATTGTTGCACATGAAGGCCGTCGGGTCATTTTCAAAACCGCAGCGGTAGCCATCGTCGGATTACTCGAATTTTTTTAAATATCAAATCACCATCTCCTCCGTCGTGATACAAAGCATAGTTCTCTATACTATTTTGTATGTTTTTATCTTTTCTTTTTTGGGAAATAAATATGGGCGGCTCTTTTATTTCTTTCTTTTTACAAACTTTCTTATAAGCTATTACAAATATTGATTCTTATTTAATAATGCATTCTCTCTCGGTGCAAATTGGAAAAAATTCTTTTACAAATTTTGAATACATTTACTATCACTACATTACATCTATACTACTACTACTGTTCTTATTTTCAATCTGTTTATTTCTACTTTTATAGTGTACATGCCATCGAAGAATTAAAATAATATCAGCTTATGAAAGTCCCACTAGTTGGATCGGGTCTCCCCATTTTAGGGAAAGGACAGTGTATTAACCAGGTTTGTTCAAGCTAGATTAGTGTTTGAGTTTCATACAGCAGTTATCTCGATGTGCAGAGTAAGTCGTAATTGTTCCTAATTTGCACATTAAGTCAGAAAACGATATCTCACTTGAGAAGGCTAAATTTGTAAATCGGGCGAAGTCACTTCTAAAAAGCTTCACATTGACAAAAATTCTTCATGGTTTAAGCCTGTTGCACATACTACGCAAGTCATATGTTAGTCTTATTTTATAAAAGAAATAAAGCCATACGTACAAAGGGTGGATCTAATCTTTTCTATTTTATATATAGAAGAAATATAATAAATAGATCCTAAGCTGAAAATTTAATAATCTATTTATAGTTATTTAATGAAACTAAGTGAATGGTTAAATCGATGGATGCGCGCGCAGCCAGCAGCCAATGGCTTCTTTTTTGTAACGAACATTTTAAAATGGATTCTTTACATTGCTTGTTAAGTATGATCAGCACCATACTCTCGGTTTTCTTTCACCTTCTCCCAATTTTTTTATTGCACGAGTTCAGCAGACTGGTAAACGTGATGGAAAGCGGTTACCATCGCCTATGGATATTTGCAACACCAAAGGTGCTACTAATGCGCTGCTGCTCTTAAAGGAGACTGGAACCTGGCCACTAATGCCGAAACATAGCTCAAAGTTGTTATGGCCGCATACTATAAACCAGGGGTGGTAGACATCTAGACGGGCAAATACCCTATCACCTGGCTATGGGTTGTTTTGTCGCGATTTACGACAGGTCGCCCGGCCGCAATGGAAATTGTATATTTTCTCCATTTCTGCACGGATTGTTTGGGGTCGACAAAATATGCCTTTTAATTCCACACTCCTCTATTCCAGGACATGTTCTCTATCATACCACAAATCATCATTACCTCCTTTACACAATCCATTCTACTCTTTTTTGGATTACCTTTACATTTGTACCCTCTAATCTTGCAGTTTAACATTCTTTAGTTACGTGACTTTCATTCTTCCTTATTACATTGAGAGAAGAAAACTTTGGTAGTATGGGCATACTACCAAAGTTTTCTTCTCTCAATTTTTTTAGTCACGGATACAACTTTCAAAAATCCCCTTATGTAGGTACTTATTTCTCATCTTATTCATTCTTATAGCACTATAAATCCATATCAACATACTCATCTCAGCTAAGTAGTGATGCTTTTGATCTAATAGCCCTTTATATTATACTAGCGGCCCGGCGCAGTTTCACCCACGTTCTGTCTCGCTCCCGTGGTATATAGCATAATGTTATATAGCCTATGACACTTACTGTTAACGTAGCTTTCTAACAGTAAAATAATTTTTAAAATCGGTTTTGTAGATCCAGAGATTACCCCTTACAACGTCACAAACTCACAAACTTTACCTCTTTATAATATTAGAAGATTTAAGATTTATTTATAATGGATATGTGTACGTAAAACGCTGCAGCAACACCGCTCTAGCGCCTTACCCCCGCCTAATACGTCGCGTAATGTTGTTGAATTCTCACATTTTACGCTGATGTGGGTAGTTTCATAAGTGCCGTTGGCTTTCCGCTTCGCCGCCATTGGTGGTGGTGAAATCTGTCTCCTACCCACGGAGGTCAGTTTGGACGTTTCATGCGCTCCGTACAAAGACCAGAGTGAACATTTCACCTCAATTTTTTATATCACATTAAATCTTAAATAAAAGCTATGCTTGCTTTTGGTGTGAGGGTGTGCCAAAAATCAGAGACCATAAAGTGGGTGGCACTTTACGATTTGACGACCTATTAGTGTCGTGCATTCTCAAGGGCTAACGTAGCTGACCTATTGAAGGAGGATTCCAATGTTAGTGGTACTTATTACCATGGGGTAATAAATGGTTTTTGTGCAGAATTGATCACACCTCTCACTCCCATAAATTCCCTAAAAAAATTACAATCTGCTTTACCAACATTTCTCAAACCAGCGACCAGCTGCGCGGGTCCGTGATCCTGCACAAATACCAGTCGCCAATAATTTGCAGTATAAATTATTCTTCAACTTTTCAATAAACTAAGCCAGCAATGAACACTGTACAGTTCGTATCCACGCTCCTTCGACTTATAACAAGATATGTAGTGAAAGACGGTGGAACCTGTACGCTAGTATAGTGCAGGTCAGTGTAGTCTATGGTGCAGTGCATTCAGGCACTAGAGAAGCTAGTGTTTGACTTACAAATAACAAAAAAATAAGTTATTAAAAAAATGTAAAATTGATAAGTTGATAGAAACATTAATATTGAATCAATATTACATTACTTAAAAAAGTTACGAGTTCATTATTTTTATTTATGTATTGGACCTAAATAGGCGGTGTTTTTTACTTCAATAAATCATGTTTAATTCTGTTATAGATGAAAAATATAAATAAGACAACTGAAATGTGTAACGTTTTTATTCATGCTAAGAGGTGTACCTATATCACTTTGACTTTATACTCTTTGACACACGTACACAGACAGACGGACGTACGTGACGATTGTATAGGGATTTCGTTCTTGTCAAAATAACTAGTGAATCCTAAGATAAAATAGAGAACTTATCTTTGGAGTTTCCACATGCTTGGTATTTGATAGACTGATAAGAAAAGAAAATTTTATTTTAAAGTACTTTTTTCTTATCATAAATAATCACATACATATCATAATAAAATTATTATTATTATTATTAAATAAAAGAAACGGAGTAAATGCCTTAAGAAACTTATTTGTTGTAAGATAAAAACAAACACGTTTCTTATTTTACATATTCATAGCGGAATATCGTTGTCAGCTCCATCAGTCGGCTCAGTCCTTTGATATAAATTGCTGCGTAAAGATCTATCAGTACCTCCAAACATAAAACGACAAATAAATCGCTTATGTAATCACTGTAATTCAATTAAATAACAACAAAAAAACATTCAATTGAAATAAAAAAACAATTCAATTAAAATAAAAAATAATGTAACTAAACAAAAATTGCACGTCATACAATTGTGTTCCAATTTCGAAATATTTCCTTTATAAACAGTACCGACTTATTTTTTTAACAAAAACTTTACTTGTTATTTTACCCTCGTAAAAATCGCAGATCGTGAAATCTAGCTAGTGCTGGTAAAAATTTAGAATTGGAATTAAAAAAATTAAAAACCAGATCCAGGGATCTGTAAAAGTCTACCTTCACCTGTAATGGAGAAAGGTGAACGCTTCACAGAGTATTTGTTCGCGAAAATGGGCCCAGGTGACCATGGGCCGAAGACTACTGAAGATCGGACGGCTCCAATCGAGCCAACTGGTCTGAAAAAGTGTTTTATCCAGAACACCATGTTGGTGGTCACTTTAGCTGGGGTCCTGGCTGGAATTGCTTTTGGCAAGTATTTATTAATATTCTATTTTTGAAGATTTGTCTTCAAAGTTGTGTACACTGATTTGGCCAGGGTAAAGAAGACAGTCAGCTAAATATGTATTTAATTAAAATACTAGAGATGTGCCGACTAGTCGGTAAAGCCGACTACCTGGTCACTGTCGTAGTTGGCGACTAGTCGGCACTATTCGGCAAAGAACGCCGAATATCCGGCTTGTTACTTTGTAGTTTGTAATCTATACTTTATTAATACTTTGTAATCAATCCCTACACGAAACTTTATTTTTGACATGGTTAAATTTTAATTGAGCTCTTTCACTTTAATGAACAATAACAGTATTATCTTTAAACTATTTTTTTTCTTTTTACACTCTCTCACTCAAGAAATAATGCGAAATAAACAAAACAGTTCTGACACGCTCGCATGCGGCGGTCGCGACTTGTGCGCGAATCCCCGAAACCATGATTGGCTTGGCCGACTAGTCGGCCGATTAGTCGGCCTCTTTACAACCGACTAATCGGCTAGTCGGCTAGTCGGTCAAAGTCACAATCGGCACATCTCTATAAAATACACTATCGTTCTTGAATTTTGGGAGTTTTTGGCGGGAACTGAAAGGAGATGTTGTGATGTGTAGTTTTATCATTTAAAAATGTGTAAAATTACTCTAAAATGAACAATAGTTGTAGGATATAGATCGTTTTTGAGTAGTAATTATGTGTTTTGTGAGAAATGTGTACTGTATAGTCAAATGTGGCCTTTTGATTTGTCACAAGAACTCCGTTGAATGGCACCAGCTGATACAGTTCAGCTGTGCTACACATAGGCTTAAGAAAATGAAGAAACTATATAAATCTAAGATCTGGCTTAAAGGCCTATCTGCCAAGCCATAAACCTAATATAAATAATAATCTTGAATTTTGTGAGTTTATGTTATTTTTTCCATCTAGAAGTTTTTTTTCCAGTCATGTCTTTTATAACTTCGCCACAATTTTAGTTTCCGTAGACATGTCTATCCGTTCGTCTGTACGTTTCATCGTCTGTATGTCTTTATAGATGAAATTTAAAGTAAGCTGTCTTTGACCCATTATTCAATAGTTAAGAGATTTACGAAAAAATTGTATCGTATCAAGAAGCGAAAGTAAGTCTATTACGTTTTCATGGACAAACTCCTACACTATTTTTGCTGAAATTTAGTACATATGTAGTTTAAATACCGAGAATGGACATACGACAATTTCTATCGCAAAAAATTGTATAGTTTATTTATTACTATAGTCAGTTTTCTGGGAGCGAGTATTTGTGTGACTGCGTTCTCTATAATGAACTAGTCTGGCCATAAATACTCTTACACAAAAACTTTTCTTTTTTTTAACTTTTTAATTATTTTGAATTTGGAAGACGTATATTATTTTAAAAACTTCTTTCGATTTTGCGACATTTCACATATTTTTTCCTGTTCATTATCAAATTACAATATGGAATGGAGTGTTAAAGAAAATAGGATTGCAGTGATCGCCTTGCACAAAGTGGGTATGGAACCGTCGGTCATATTCCAGGCACTTCAAAAGCTTGATATCAGCCGTATGTTCGTATATCGTACTATCAACAGATACAACAACACTTTGTCTATCAAAGACCAGAAAAGATCGGTGCGGCCGCGTGCTGTTAGAACTACAAAGGCTGTTAATGCTGTTAAAGCCAGAATTCGTCGAAACCCCATTAGGAGGCAAAAAATCTTATCGCGAGAAATGAAGCCTCCCGCTAGGAGTCTGTCGCGTATTATAAAACAAGACCTGAAGCTCGGTGCTTATCGTCGATTTACAGGACATGCCCTAAATCAATCTTTACAATTAAAGAGAGCGGATTGATCAAAACGCTTTCTGTCGCGATACGCAGGTGAAAGGCAAAGAAATATCATCTTTATTGATGAAAAAATTTTCACGATTGAAGAATACTACAATAAGCAAAATGATAAAGTGTATGCTCACAATTCTAAAGAAGCTGCTCAAGTGGTCGGAAAGGTACAACGTGGTCATCATTCTGGGTTAGTGATGGTTTAGTGGGGCGTGTCTTATCAAGGAGTCACAAAACTACATTTTTGTGAAAAAAGAGTGAAAACTTCAGCCAAAGTGTATCAAGATACAGTCTTGGATCATGTTGTGAAACCTCTCAGCAATACACTTTTTAAAAATATACCGTGGACTTTCCAGCAAGACTGCACCTGGTCACAAGGCACGAACTACCCAAGCCTGGCTTGAAACTAACGTTCCGGACTTTATAAGAGTTGAAGACTGGCCCTCATCTTGCCCAGACCCTACCCTTCAACCCTTTACGACTTCAAATTATGGTCTGTTTTAGAGGACATGGCCTGCTCTAAACGATACGGCGGTGTCTCTTAAAAAATCTTTGGAGCAAGCAGTGGCGAAATTTTCCTTAGAGACAGTGCGTAAATCCATAGATTCGTGGCCAAACAAATTAAAGGCCTGTATAACAGCCAAAGGTGGCCATTTCGAATAGAATATTTTTTTGTTTTTTGCTGAGTCTTTAATAAATATCTAGGTATAAATTGTAATAATATTACACTACTTCATTAAAAAAAAATGCATTTTCATTTGTAACAGAACTTATGGCTGGACTAGGTATATTAGTAAAATGTGTATTAATTAATTGTTTACTGTAACAGGATTCGGCCTAAGACCATACGAGCTAGGTGCTGACGCTCTCATGATCATCTCCTACCCTGGCGAACTTTTCATGAGACTCCTGAAACTGATGATCCTGCCTCTTATCATTGCAAGCCTGATCGCCGGATCCGCAAGTCTAAACGCAAAGATGAGTGGTAAAATAGCCGTTAGAACGCTTCTCTATTTCATCCTCACGTCAATGTTCAATGCGTTCCTTGGGGTACTCTTGCCAATGCTAATACATCCTGGCCAGCCTGAGATGAGGGAGGCTGCTGGAATCGTCGAAGGAAGACGGGATCATAGCATTTTGGACAGTTTACTAGATATTGGAAGGTAAGTTTTCGTAATTTAGAAAGTAACGTATTATTTTTAGAGTTCCGTAACCATTTTGCCTGTAAGTCCCTTCTATAAGTTTCAGTTCAGTATTTCTTCTCAGAAATTATTGTGTCTATGTGTATAATTAATTAATAAAACGGACAGACTTCGCGTCTCTCTGCGTATTCTATCGAATGTACAATGGGGAGTGTTCCGAGGAACTGTTCAGAACTTTTTTTTTTTTTTTTGGAGCTGGACACAGCTTAATCGCCGCAGATGGCTGTTTCAGCGATACCGGACTTTGGGGCTTCCCGACTCCGTGGGAGCGGAAGCGTTCAGTCCGGAAGCAGCACGCTCGAGGAGGCACCTCCTGTGAGGTTCGACCTCGGCTCGACCGCTGCTGATTGACTCTATATAGGATTTAGCCGTAAAAGGCTGAATGAGCTAAGCCAACAGGCTGAAGGATAATTTGGGGACCCGTTATCGACTCCGCCGGCGGAGCCGATCCTAGTCTATCTTTACTACCGCTTCGCAACGTGTCATAGCTGGAGGAGAAGAAGCGGCGGAAGAAACTCTCCAGCAACACGTCTAGTCTAATTATGTATGGCTACTTGCGTCTGTAATGAGTGGGTGAGCCGGGGGCTCGGTGCCTTCGTCTTCCTTTTACCACTGCACCGCACGCCATCGGCTGGACGTTCATCCCCACTTCCTAGAGCTGCTTCGCTCTTGTACGCAACGGTTCTCTAGAACGTTTCTCTTGCGTACTGTGGAGATTTGGAATGAGCGCTCAGCGTTGGTTTTCCCACAGCACTACAATGAGGGATTTCGTTTGAATAACTTCTAATCTATTGGAGTGAATTCAAAAGAAGGATTCCAATAAGGCACAATATAGAACTTTACAGGTTTTAAAACATCTTAAAACATAAAGCAGACGAAACCTTTTTGAGAATGTGATCGATATGATGATCATAATGCAAGTGTTGTATCTAAATACAAACCCAGCTCCCGTATGACGTTGACTCTCGCTAGTGGTAGATCGTAAATATTACAATGATAATCGAGAAAATTATTTTTACGAGTAGATAGGGTATTTGCCCGACTGGATGGCTACCACCCCTGGTCTAGAGTATGCCGCCATAACAACATTGATTTGTGTTCCGGCATTAGTGACCGGGTTCCAGTCTCCCTTAAGAGAGCAGCAGCGCATTTGTAGCATCTTTGGTGTTACAAATGTCCATAGGCGAAAGTAGCCGCTTTCCATCAAGTGGGCCGTCTTCCTGTCTGCTGAACTCATGCAATAAAAAATTACCGAACATTTAAATATATTCAAGAATAAATTATTCTGTTTACAATAGTCAGATATATGCAAGATATCTTTCTGAAGGAGTGATGCATCGACTGGACTAGTAATAGATTTATAATTTTCATATCGTCGGCAAATAATTGATATTTCTTTATATTTAAATTAATTGTAATTTTTATTTCAATAACACTTTTATAATTAACACGCTTGTCATCGATATCAATGTTCACGCGGCATATAATTTTTAGTTTATTATTTAATGCATGTTTCATCTTATTTAATCGTATACTAATATATATAATTAAGCTTGCAGAGTCATTACTACTCCCCATTCTTGATTATGCTGACGCCAGCTATATTGATTTGACTCAAGAGCAACTCAATAAACTTGAGCGCCTCCAAAATTTTTGTATAAGTTCATATTTGGGTTACGCAAATATGACCACGTCTCTGAGTTTCGTAGAAAACTCAAGTGGTTGCCAATTCGTTTTCGCCGGAACACTCATATTCTTTCACTCCTTTACAGTGTGTTGTTTATCCCCACAACCCCGTATTATCTCAAAGAACGCTTTGAATTCATCTCTTCTTCTCACAATTTACGACCTTCTACGAATCTTAGACTTAATATTGCCAAACATTATTCATCTTTTTACAATAATTCTTTTATTGTACAGGCTATTCGACTCTGGAATGAGCTACCTGTTACTGTTAGACAAGCTAAATCACTAACAATATTTAAGAACATAACAAAAAAGCACTACCTGCAACATAGTGATGTTTGATATTTTTACGTATATTTCTGTATATATATATATATATATATATATATATATATATATATGTATATATTTATGCATGTGATATCAGTAGGTATATTTATATATGTCTATTAAGTATAATTTTACTCATATAATATTTTACATACTTATATGTTTATAAATGAACAAAATATATGTAAGTAACTGCTTATTTTCTAATATTTATGTATACCACCTTTGACCAATATAATCTGTTTTATTCCTGACCCGGGTTGTCTGGAAGAGATCGCTTAATAGTGATAAGACCGCCCATTGTGCACATTTAGAATATTTTTAGGCTATAAGGTTTTCTGTAATGGTGTACAATAAAGTGTTATCTATCTATCTATATATTTTTCTATAAAGCTGAAGAGTTTGTTTGTTTGATTTGAAAAATTCTATCAGTGTTAGATAGCCCATTTATCGAGGAACGCTATAGGCTATATATCATCACGCTAAGACCAATAGGAGCGGAGCACCAATGAAGAATGTTTCAAAATCGGGGTTTTTTTTTACTATTCCACGCGGACGAAGTCGCGGGCAGAAGCTAGTACTAATATGTAAGGTGAAGAGTTTGTTTGTTTGCTTGAACGCGCTAATCTCAGGAACTACTAGTCCGATTTGAAAAATTCTTTCAATGTTAGATAGCTCATTTATCGAGGAAATAGGCTATATATCATCATGCTAAGACCAATAGGACACCAATGAAGAATGTTTCAAAATCGAGGTATTTTTTCCTCTATTCCACGCGGATGAAGTTGCGGGCAGAAGCTAGTACTAATATATAAGCTTAAGAGTTTGTTTGTTTGTTTGATTGAACGCGCTAATCTCAGGAACTACTGGTCTGATTTGAAAAATCATTTCAGTTTTAGATAGCCCATTTATCGAGGAAATAGGCTATATATCATCACGCTAAGACCAATAGGAGCGGAGCACCAATGAAGAATGTTTCAAAATCGGGGGTTTTGTTACTATTTCACGCGGACGAAGTCGCGGGCAGAAGCTAGTAAATGATAGTCTCACTATCTTAAGATGAACAATGGGCTATGTTATAATGTTACTATTTTTATTAAGTTTGTTATTTACTCAGTCAATGTTACTGATAAAGAATATTTATTTTGTTGTTCACGTGAATGATTTCAATTACATTGTAGCAATTGTTTTCATACTTATTAATAAAGGTAGCTAATTAGTATTTAAAAAGCTAGCTAATTATTTATTCTTCATAAAATAGTCACGGCTAAGTTGTCAAGCACTTCGCCAACTAACTAATGGCTGTTGAATAAAATCGAAACTGACAAGTTTACATCTTAGCCGTCAATCGTCGCCAGCTGGTTGATGGCTGTTAAATAAAACTGAAAACAAACAAGATAATTGTTTAGCCGTTATACGTCAGCTGCCAATTGACGAGTAATTCACCCGTTACCCAAAAAGTCGTCAGCTGGTTTTTAGCTGGCTAATCAATATCCACTAGCCGGATGGCTAGGTTTTTGGGATTTTGGATGGTCACCCACCGCGTATTGTTAATCTATATTAAATTTTAGAGTAGACAACACTTTATTGCTCACCAAAATAAACAATTACAAAAACAAAATGCATAGTTACAATACATATTGGCAAAACAAGCGGCCTTATCACTAAAAGCGATAACTTCCAGGGAACCTAGCTTAAAAGAATTTCTTAGCTAATCTGACGATGTAAGTGGAGCAAAAAAAAGAGAAATATACGTACTTCCACTAATTTATAAATTTAATACATACATAAATCCTTTGCTGTGCAGGCTGTTTGTCTTTGGAACTCTTTACCCGTAGATGTCAGAAAAGCTAAATCACTTGCCATATTATAAAATCTATCATAAACCATTACCTTAGTTTATAAAAAAATACATTTTTTTCTATTCTTCTTAACTTAGCTGTTTACTGTCCACATTGTACTGTACTGTTCTTCCTTTTTTTTTATTTAATTATACCTAGATATAAGTTGTGAAAACTATCTTCTCAGTCAGGTTGCCTGGAAGAGATCCTTTAAGCGATAAGGTCATTTTTGTTTTGCCACAAAATTAATGTAATTATTCATTCTGTAATTGTTTATTTCGTGAACAATAAAGTGTTTTCTATTCTATTCTATTCTATAATTACAAACACATTTATAGTATATCAATATATACGTATATACGAAATTGTCTAAATAAATATATTTATTAACATTATATATAACAAGCATTTTATATTAACATATTGTAATAGATAAATAAGTAAATGTTTATTATATTAGATATATTTACTTAAAGACAGATAGTAATTTCTAAGTGAATTAATAATAACATAAAAGTGTCTGTCTGAAATATCAAAGTAAATGCCAAAAT
This sequence comes from Dendrolimus houi, assembly GCA_039645545.1. Taxonomy (NCBI): domain Eukaryota; kingdom Metazoa; phylum Arthropoda; class Insecta; order Lepidoptera; family Lasiocampidae; genus Dendrolimus; species Dendrolimus houi. Next base: position 20,127,838 of record CM077128.1, on the reverse strand, counting down.
TTAACTAAAAACTGCTATTTTCTTCATAACGAAGCTGCCAAACAGGCAGTCAGCCCAGCTGATGGGAAATGGTTACCGTCGCCTGTAGACGATTGCTAGACCAAAGGCAAAGCCAACGCTTTGTCAGACGTTAGGCTGGGATCTAGAGAAAGGGACAGGAGGGAGAAATAGAAGAGATGAGATATGGGATTGAGATGGGCGGAATATATTAGAAAAGATGGGATAAGGGAGCGGGATTGGGCCATTTTTTTGTTATTGCGTCAGTCCAGCAGAGAGACAGACGATCCACCTGACGGAAAGCGGAGTTACCATCGCCTATGGACATTTGCAAAGCAACAAAGCAACGTAATGTCGCTCTCTAAAGGGAAACTGGAAGATGGCCACCAATGCCGGAACATAACTTAAAATTAATAAAACAGGGGTAATAGCCATCTATCTAGACGGGTAAACACCCTACCACCTGGCAGTGGGTGGCATTAAAACCATCATTCACCGTACAAAAAACGAAGAGTTTCACGCCGATTTTCTGTGAGAGCGTAGTCTCACACCTATCAAACAGGCTCTAAGCGCTGTAAGCAAAATAATTATTCCAGCATAACTCTACCACGTATATAAATATTTCAAAATAAATGTCTAAATTGAAGTGAAAACTTCTATTTTGTGCTATGAGTGACGTAGAATAACGCCCTTGCAACATCTAAATTACAAGGTGGTGTATAGAGACATTTATTTTCACAATGATTCCAGGAACATCTTTCCAGAAAACATAGTACAAGCTACATTCCAGCAGGCTCATACAGTATATGAAGAACCATCTAATATATTTATCAAGAACGCATCTGAAAATCAATCAGTTGCTGAACTAGTTCGTGTTGTTAGTTATAGGTAAGAATTTTGTGATTCACAATATTCTAAGTATATTCGTAAAACAAATTTACATAATCGAATGAAAGAATCAACCTCAAAATTGAGAATCTCGCGGCCGAGCCTAATATAATAAGAAAAATAAAAACGCACCGCCTCCGCTGGATCGGTCATCTAGAACGGATGGGAGAGGATCGCAGTATGAGGAAAGTATATTTGGGACGGCTGGTAGGTAAGCGTCCGGTTGACCGTCCCAAATATCACTGGAAAAACAGAGTGGAGGCTGACCTGTCAGAGCTACGAGCCAATAATTGACAATAAAGTAAGTGAAGGAGAGAATATAGAACAATTACAAAAATTGGTCCGTAAGAGAGTCTATCATCGCTTGCAAATTGAACTAGCAATGAAAGTAGAAGGTTTTACGTCTGTTGTAGATTCGACAGCGTATACAGCATATGAGTCCTAGAGCGGAGCCAGCTCCCTGATAAATGTAGTTTGTCTCTCAGGTCCAATAGACCGATGATTTGCGCAAGGTCACCGGTAGAAATTAGATAAGGAAAGCAGAAAACCATATATCATATCATATATGGTGCAAACTATGTTCACTATTGGACTAGACTAGCTGACTATGATAGAAGACTGGTGACTTAATAACATATTTTTACTTCCAAAATCAGATTATGTATAGAATCTAATATTGTATGGAGAGTCAACATCCGTAATCATTTGTAGCGATTATTCCTGTCAAACATTCAAGACCCGGTGCCTCAAAATATTACAACGTAGTGTCTAACCTTATCAAAGAGCAGGGAGTTGTTCTGATTTATTGCAATTGCCATATGCCGGTAATGAGGGAAAGAAAGCACCTTAATAAATCTACAGATCACAAGCGTAACGTATACATGCTACATATCCTCCATTTGTTAGTTTGAAAAATGTAAAATATATAAACTAATAATAGGTTATACACTACTACCATTTGAATATGTCTACATTTTAAAATTACCAGTAAGATTTATGCCCTTTTGAATAAGCAAGAAGAACATGGACAGCACATTGCTAACATAAAAATTATTAAGATGAACAAAACATGATTCAAATACCCATCTATTAATATGGGAATAAAATTCATTTTCAGATCTGGTACCAATACCTTAGGCTTGGTTTTCTTTTGCCTGGTGTTCGGAAGTTGTCTTGGAACCTTAGGCACCAAAGGACAAGTAGTGATAGACTTCTTCCAAGCTATATTTGAAGTCATCATGAAAATGGTAACAGGGGTCATGTGGTTCACTCCAGTTGGTGTCAGCAGTGTGATAGCTGGGAAGATACTTGGTGTTGATAATGTCGGTGAGTTTCATGATCCTTCATGACAAGGGTTTCGCGACGATGATGCTTGTAGTGGTTGTAGCGTAATTTGAAGTCGTTTTGTCGGAGTGAAATGAAACCAGTCTGCATCCAGATAATCTTTTACTCAAAAATAAATTTCTGTCCCAACAAAAGTATGGTGCCGCGCCTAGCTAGTACGAGCGTCTATAACTGTAATACTTGACCGACCTCTTTAAACACATGTTTTGCTGAATCGGCACCTCTACAAGGGAACTGACCCTTGCGTTTCGTTTACCTTATTGCTATAACATTTTAGGCCTTTGTAATACCAAGAGCACCAATACATTATTCTGTTCTTGCTTGTGTCAAAGAGACTTTATTATGACCTTCACATCCACCCAATATTATTATATATTAGGGAAGTTCTCTTCATTAATCCATTGTAAGTGGATTAACCATTCTAAAGAACTCCTGGGTATTTGAACGTGAGAGCTGCAGAAAATGAAGGTAAATTTCGTTTTGATGCCCGTGTTGTGGTCGTGGAAGTGAGATGAATTTATACGTGTATAAGTCATTCAGGATTTGCTATATGCAAATTGATTAGATTGTAATGTCTTCAATTTTAGATTCTTACTATGTACCTGTGCGTATATTTACACATGTATAAGGAATTGACTGCAAATAATAGCCGTGTTTGTGCTCGCTCATGCTTTAAAGTATTTTCAAATTCATCCTATTTAATAATATGCATACAAGCGGTTAAAGAAATTTGCACGTGAGGCGTTGCATGCACGCCGTGTATGCACGACGGTATGCATAAACATCGGAAATTATTATGTTTTTACTATATACTATTACAAAACAATACAGATCGAGAATATAGAACAAGCGAATAAAAAATAATTTTTCAACAGACTATTTAAATTCTGTAGATATTATATTATTTTTGTGTTTAAATGTTAATTTAAATTGTCGCAGAAAATTTTAAATTTGTTTTTGTCAATTCAAGAGACAAAACTAAGCAATAAATCGTGCCTGTATTATCAGGGGATTGATACAATGTTCCAATTTAAAATGCATATTCTTTGTTTGATTGTATGTAAGCAAAATGGTAGACTGTCCCGCTGCTGAGAGCCAATTTACTGCTTACCTCGTTCGAGATATAAGAATCTCTTTACGCCCTAACCGAAGAGCCCCATATTATAGCGCTCTGGTAAAATCTACAGCTGATTCCACAACTTGCTCACTTGTTTAATGGTAGTGTTTGCTTCTAAAGCTTTCTTTCTTATAAATTAGATACAAGTGACGACCTTATCGTTCAAAGCTATCTCTTCCAAACAACCTTGGGATGTAGAGAGAAATGTGGCCCAAAAGCTAGAGCAAGGCAAAATGTTACCTAGTAGCGTATGTAGTAGGTAGCTTAGTGGTTGATCCACTCGCGTCCTAAGCTCAATGAACGCGGGTTCTAGTCCTCGTTGAAAGAGCACGTACCTAATTATTATTTGAAAATAATCACTTTTTTGACCTAGTGCGTTTTTCTTTACAGTTTTCAAGTGCTAATGGTGAATAAAACGTAGGTACACTGTCCGTTTTGCACTAAGAAATTGAGTCCAGAGCTCAACAGAGTGCCAATTATGGGCTGTTATTTAGTAGTTGTTGTAGCGTAATGGATAGTGCAGGCGTCCCAAACTCAAAGGGCGCGGGTTCAATTCTGGCCCGAACGCAGGCACCAATGAGGTAGTTTTTTAATCTAATGTGCATATGGTGCATATACAATTACCACGTGCTAACAATGGTGAAGGAAAACATCGTGATGTAACACCTGCACATCGAAATAATTTATGTGTCAAACCTGCCAAGCAGGCTTGGACAAGAGTGGCGGGTATAATGTCCGTTCTCTGTAATGGGAAGCCCTAACCTATCAGTGGGAGATTTATCGGCTGTTATTATTATATACTATTATATTGTTACGAGTTGCGGGACTCGAATTAAAATGCCGTTGGAATTATTATAGAGTTTATTAGAACTATACAAACACGTATAACACAGGTACAAATATAACCGAACACAACAAATCCAAACGTAATTCAGAAGGTCGTAATTCAATAAAACGCGCAAAGTCCGTCAATATTAGATTCCCGAATGTACACATGTCACGCATTGATCGTGGTTCTCGCTCAACTAACCCCCTCTCTCAATCAGGCCATCGTTTTATACTGCACAAATGCAAATGTGCTCGTATCGTATCGTCGACATAATTTCTTAGAGTCAGCTTGTACTTAAACCGTAACCTAATGATGCAAGCGGCTGTAAACGAGTACAATAGAACAATAGGCCGTTCTCCACAATACTAGAAACGTATGCCAAATAAATAAGTAAACAAAAAGAAGACGATCATAAAAGGATTACAATTAGTTCAAATGCCGACAGGTAATAAAATGTGCTTTTACAGACTGTACGTGGAATTTATCTTTGTCTAAGCCTAAGTTGTAACAATATTATTTTTTCCATTAGTAAAATCTAGAAACCCGGTGGCATTAGAGAAACCATAGTTACTAATTGTCTGCTTATTCTCAATTCCAGCACAAGTTATGTCCCAGCTGGCATGGTTTATAGTCACCGTGGCGATCGGCGTCTTCTTCTATCAGCTTATAGTGATGCAACTGATATATTTCTTTTTCTTAAAGAAGAATCCTTACAAATATTACTGGGGGTTGTCTCATGCCATGTTGACAGCGTCTGCCACAGCGTCTACGTAAGTATTATACCTAGCCAATAGTTCAGCAATGCTGAAAGCGTTGGAGCCATGATCCCAAACAAAGAAGAAGAACTAATTAAAAAGTTTGCTCCTTTTTGTTTACTGTAATTTACAAAATTTAAAAGGAGCTAATTAGTACGTTAAATTTAAGACTGACTTGAGTTAAAAAAAATATTTTTTAAATAATAAATACGGGCTGGTGGCGCTATCTGTAATTGCAGAATGTATTACGAGTTAGATTCTTTATTAAGGGATTATTATTGCCCTGTCGTCGCTTTAGATTCCATCGGAAGACGAGAGTTGGTCCAATAGACCAACAATTATAGCTTGATCCAATTTTTAACACCAATATTACCTATTTTTCCTTTTTTAATTAAAATTCAACCTTACTAAGTGTCTCGCATTATGTCCCATCACATTTTACGCGACGCGGGATATGTTGCTTGTTCCCGCTCTGATAGCGAGCGCATGCAAATTGTTCCGCGGCGTTTGTTAAGGGACATGTTCAAAAAACATGTTGCTCCATTTGTCCCTTATTGTATCTAAGACTTAAATTGTGATTATTACTGCGATTTGTAATGATTTTCTCATAAAAAGAAATTTAATTTTTTAATTCTTTCAAAGTATAATTTTATTTTATGACAAATAAATGACCCCCATGTCTAATGATAAAAACAATCTTTCAGAGCCGCAGCTCTGCCAGTTACCTTCAGAGCAATGGAAGGCCCCTTACGCATCGACCCGCGAATCACACGCTTCGTCCTACCAATTGGTTGCAACATCAACATGGATGGGACAGCTCTATTTCTAGCTACTGCAAGCATGTTTGTATGTCAGATGAACAGTATGCAGATGGGATTTGCTCAACTAGCCACAATTTTGTAAGTATGAATTAACAACCATTTTTACAGGCCAACACACACATTGTACATCCCTAAGCTAAGCAAGTACGCTTGTGTTATTATAGGTAACTAGTGGTCGCCCGTGGTCGAAATTCGACCATAATAATTAATTTAAATTACAAGTTTGAACATTATTAAGGTTCTGTTGTCAAAGACTATACTTCTATAATCACAGATTTCGCCAAGGCTACACTGTTGATTTGATTTTAACAATAAATAAAAGATTATATATGCGTGTGTGTGTCAAATACATGGTAGTGTGTGTAATGTTTTTTTTTATTGATTTAATGTATTTTTATGTAGAATTTTAAAAAATATTAGCATTCTGCACTCCTTCTCTATATAAATTATAAGTGTGCGAAATTTCATACTCCTCCGTCTGTGCAATTTTCGTAAAAAAGGGGTACAAAGTTTTTGCTGTGTTTTTGCTTCACGTATTTACTATAGGTAATACAAAACAGACCTCTCTGGGGCCCGACTCCAGACACCCAGACCATAACGGAAAAGTAATTTACGAAACTTGCCGTACCAGATTTCAAACCCGGAACGTCTGAGTTCAATCAAGCTAGGCCGGCAAAGACTTAACCCACTCAAACATAGTGTTACGTATTCCAAGGGTTATTTATATTACATAAACATAATCAACTTTATTTATAACACTTACAATATAGCCAGAAATATAACACATTCAAATCTTTAGCAAACATAATCTAATTACAATAGTCGTATAAGTTTGACATTCCGTTTTCATGTGGTAATACACCGTCTCTAGGCTTAGACGGAACTGTCCTCTACTCTTCAAGATTTTATTTGTTAGCACAAAATCGGAAGAGAAACGCCTACATTGTAAAGCTGTAAAGAAGAGCATCTAAATATCTCCGAATACCTGCATGTAGCAATAATAGAACAAATTAACATTTTTAACACAGCGTGACGACATTTTAAAGAAATTCATTTGAATGTTCGTAAGCAATTAAAAATGGCTAATATAAGGTTTTAATTTAATTTGCCACGTGGTAGGGTATTTGCTCGACTGGCTGGCGACGACCCCTGGTCTTCAGTATGCCGCCATAACCACCTTGTGTTGTGTTCCGGCATTAGTGACCAGGTTCAGTCTCCCCTTAAGAGAGCAGCAGCGCATTTGTAGCACCTTTGGTGTTGCAAATGTGCATAGGCGATGGTAACCACTTTCCACGAAGTGGGCCGTCTGCCTGTCTGCTGAACTCCTGCAATAAAAAAAGGTATATTCTGAGAAAACATATTTTGCAGAATATACCTACGAGTTACGACGTAACAATATGATGTTGTTACGAGTAGCAGGACTCGAATTAAAATGCCGTTGGAATTATTATAGAATTTATTAGAACTATACAAACGCGTATAACACAGGTACAAATATAACTGAACACAACCAGTTCAAACGTAATGCACGATTCAATAACACGCGCAAAGTCCGTCACTAAATCGATTACCGAATGTACTTCTTATTTCGCTTGTGGTTATCTCTAGACTGCCGATCTCTCCATTGAAGCATTGTTTTATACAGAACAGATGCAATATGTCTGCCTGACCGCGTGGACCGAATTTCTTAGAATCACATCTGGCTAATGACTACCATAAAAGATTACATACACAATGGGCTGTTTTTCTAATCACAAATTTTAAACACAAAGTAAACATAAGAAGTCCATATGCCGAAAAGGTAATAAAATGTCTACAAGTATGCAGGTGTGAATTTGTCTTTTGTCGGCGTTCAGGCCGTAACAATATTTTACAATTATTTATTTTGGTAAGTGATAAAGTAGTATCTATCTTTCTTATTTCAGCCTAACCTCAACAGCATGTTCACTTTCGTCAGCATCGGTACCATCGGCTGCTATGGTGTTATTGTTGGTGGTTTTAGCAGCAGTTGATGCTCCTACACATGATGTTTCATTATTGTTCGCAGTCGATTGGCTTGTGTAAGTAAAATTTTTAGTGTTCGTTTGTTAGCAGTAAATCACCTGTTGCCAAGCCTGAAATAAACTCACGGATATGTCGTTTAAGCCTGTATGCATATAATTTATGGGTTTTAGATAAGAAGTCAACTAAGAGTTTGAATGAACGTGTTGCTGCTCTTCTTGCCGTTTCTTCTTTGAATGAATGAATGAATGAATATGCTATATTGTGTTTTAAAAGAAACAATTAACAGACATAACATTTTAAAATGCAGTAGGCGGTCTTATATGCTATTAGCGATTTCTTCCAGACAACCTTTGGATCCATTGATATATAAAGAAGAAGAAGAAGTATATTTCTTCTTCTTCTTTATATATCAAATTCAAAGGTTTGTATTTAAGGTAAATTTCACTGGATTTTTTTTTAAGGTCACACATATAAGTTAAGTAATAATTCTACTTCCTAGTTTATGTACATTGGTTTGCAACGTGTTATCTAATAGAGGAGACGCTGAAGATCGACTTTCACTCATCTGATAACTAGATCAGACGTATTTCTTATCAAATTACATCGATTTATATACATGATAGCTTGCCAATCTAAAAGTGTGCATGAACTTTAAAACTTCAAAACATGGCAATAATATTCCATAAACGAGTTTTTTTTATTTTTATTATTCCGACGTTTCGGCCACTTTTCAGTAGCCGTGATCACGGACGACAAAGATATCAAGTGCCGCCAACTTGTTCATTTTAATTATTTCGTTTTAATTTTGTTTATGGTTATTATTAACTCTATGGGAGCCTAATCTAATTTACCATCGCTTCGCAACATGTTGTGGTTTGAAGAGAAGAAGCGGCGCAAGAAACTCTTCAGCAAACATGCCTAGCTCTAATAATTTTATATAATATTAAAATGGGTGGGAGGTAAATAAAAAGAAATTATCAATCAAGTTAGATTGTGTTCCGGTGCACGCAGAAAGAGCTCACAGTGTCTTGAGGATAAAACTTTAACAATACTCATTAACACTTGACATCTTTGCCTTCAGTGATCACGGCTACTGAAAAGTGGCCGAAATGTCGGAATAATAAAAATCAAATAAATTACCGCGCTCGCAACCGTTAAAACGTAGTTTTATTATGTAAATAAATCGCGAAAACTTAAGAAAATATTACGGTTTTTTGCAGTTAAGCTTATACGGTTATTTTTGTAATTAAATTGTCTTTCTTATAATACCAATGTTTATTGGTTAACAGAACAATGTAGTTACCTATATTGACTTACCCGTTCATGCCTGCTTGCCAGCTAGCCATGACAGAAATAACCAGGCAAGTCTACAAGGCATTATCTCCATGTTGAAAACGATAAGTTGAAACTAAATTTGCTCAGTTATCAAAAGAGTGAAGATTATAAAAAAATATATTTATTTATTTAAAAAGAGTCATGAGTCTCTTAGACTAATTGCTGTTCAAGAAGTAAAAAGCGGCAAGAAACTCCCCAGCAACACGTCTAGCTAAAAATTTTTTTACTTCATATATGTCTGTCAGGCTCTTTTCTAGTACCTAGGTAAGATATAAAATTAGTTTTTGAAGGGTTAAGGGAGTTATAGTAAACAGTGCACAACAAGATAGTAAAGCATAGCGTTGTAATAATGATCCAACACTGTGTCTGTGATATCCGTATAAACTCATACGAGGTTATTAAGCACAAGTCTGATCTTCGCAATACGGGTGTAAAATCTGTTGAGTAATCAATCTTCTTGACAGAAATATAAAGGTTGCCTAGAAGAGATTGCTTTCAGCAATAAGACCGTCTTTTGTACTGTGTTACTTTTATTATGTTGATGCACAATAAAGAGTACTGTTGTTGTATTTTCCAGAGATCGTATACGAACAACGAATAACATGTTGGGCGATTGCTATGCGGCTGCTGTGGTTGAACACCTTTCCAAGAACGAGCTGATGGCGTGTGATGCCGTCTCCCCGGTTAGTTTCAAACTATATCTCACTCACCGACTAAAACATAAACATAGACAACACTTTATTGTTCACCAAAACAAAAATGCACAATAAGAGAGCAGCAGCGTATTTGTAGCACGTTTGGTGTTGCAAATGTCAATAGGCGATGGTAACCGCTTTCCATCTAGTGGGCCGTCTGCCTGTATGCTGAACTCCTGCAATAAAAAAAGTAAAAAAAAATGACAGTTATAGAGACTGCTGATAGAAGTGAAAACTTAGAACTTTTAATACTAAAATTTGAAATTTCATAATGTTTGTATTAAAACACTATTTCAACAATGCACAGTATATACACATTGAACTTTTCACAAAATCCATTCAATTTTGCTTATAAGATATACACAGCACTAATGTTGCACAATACGTCAGCTGTATAGCTACAGATATACAGCTATAAGCATGTCGGTGACGCGAACGCACGCGATTTCACCCATCCAAAAAGCGTCTACCGCGCACAGCACACAGCCGCTGCGCATGCGCCAATCATGAGCATGTGGGTGACGCGAACCCATAAGATTTTCCTCTACCAAAAAGTGCCCAACGCGGCTAAAGAAGTTTTCACTTCAAAAAGGCAATAGTTACTTTGTAAAACAAAAGGCGGCCTTATCGCTAAAAGCGATTTCTTCCAGACACTCTGACTCGAAGGAAATTCTTAAATCATTTGTAATTATTATGCAACAAAGAAAAAGGAAAAAAATATATAAATAAAAATGACATACATGAACAGCAGATTAGATAACAGAGGCGTAGCGCGGGTGACGGCCGCCCGGGACGGAAGACAATTTTGCCGCCCTTTTATTTAGGTATTTCAAATGAATGCATACTATATCTATACTAATATTATAAAGAGGTAAAGTTTGTGTGTCTGTGACGTTGTAATCTCTGGATCTACTGAACAGATTTCGAAAATTCTTTTTGTGTTGGAAAGCCCATTTATTGAGGAATGGTATAAGCTATATAACATCACGCTAGGATCAATAGGATCGGAGTGGTAATGAAAAATTCCGTGCTCTTTTCAATCGGTCCGAATTTGTAGTTGCGATAAAAATATGACATGGTTCAAATATTTTGTTATTTATTGTGAAATTTTGCCGCCCCCTAAAAAGTGCCGCCCGGGGTGGGCCGCCCCTGCCGCCTCCACTACGCTACGCCACTGTTACATACTAAACACAAGATGAAGCTTTAAAACCACTGTCTGCTGAACTCCAGCAATAAAATAAAAAAAAAACTCACCGGCGCTAGGAAGCAAGTCTGTCCGTTTTCTATCGGATACACTTTGCAGAGTGTGCTATGGAAAGACACGACTCAGTTTCCTCGTTATCTTTGTTTGTACTGCTGCGTCTGTTTGTCTGATGTATCATCGTTACATAGTGGACATACCATTGGTTAGGACTAAAAGCTTTGCATCCATCTGTCTTTTGCCTTGGAGTGGAACAATTTACCGGGGCCTATGTTCCCCGATTCATTTTTTGTTTATTGCATGAGTTCAGCAGACAGGCAGACGGCCCACCAGATGGAAAGTGGTTACCATCGCCTATGGACATTTGTAGCACCAAAGATGCTGCAAATGCGCTGCTGCTCTCTAAATAGAGACTGGAACCTAGCCGCTAATGCCGGAGCACAACTCAAGGTTGTTATGGCGGCATACTCTATCTAGATCAAAAGTGGTAGCCATCCAAACGTGCAAATACCCTACTACCTGGCTTTGGGTTGCTATAACGCCTCGTACGACAGGTCACGGGCAAATTTATTCTTTCTCCGTTCCTGCACAGACAATCAGTGATGAAGTGATTCATTCAAACTTGAGTTATTCAATATTTTGTGCCTGTAAATCAAATTAATACAATTTGACTGAACCGCGTAGAACAAAGTTGAGTTATTATAATGTTTTTGTCTATCTGTTACTATGGGGAAGCTTATTCATTTATTGTTCCCTTGTATCGATTCACCTTGATTTATTTAATTCTGATATTTTGTAAAATATGAAATTGCAAAGAAAACTGTTTTAGAAAATATAATACTTAATAAATATAGTTTTTACTTCATTGTATTTATTCACTATTGTTTGCAAATTAATTAATATTTTTTTACGTGTTAAAAATAATATATCTTCATCATTTAATTCCAGGAAGCAACAAATGCCCTAACACCGACTTCGGAAGCTGATAACGGCACCTCTGGCATCTCTATAACATCTGACGTAATTATAGACATAAATACAAACAATCATGGCAATAATACTAAAAACATTTAGTCCAAGAAAGTTTAGAAATTAATTACATTTAAGAAAAGATGGCGCCAAGAAATGTCTACCTACACAATTTGGGTGAAGCTCTGAATAAGTTAAGTCAGGCAAATAAATAAAGACATATAATTATAATTAACTCACATATTTTGTACTGATAAGCTGATATTGGACGGTTCATTTCTGTGTTTCAACCAACCAGTGGTCTATGTAAAGCTAAACTTGGATCATTCAATGTTGTTGAATACCGTCGCGTACTCTCAGTTCTGTACCTTTCAGCTAAACTGATTCAATTTGATTGATGCGTTTAATATCAACAATACGTTGCGTCGCATTTTTTGCTATGTTCTTCTATCCCACGGAAATAATGTCATTTATCATGATGAAAAGAATCCTAATTACTGATCCTGGTTATAAGCTAGCTCTGTGTCGAAATTTATTTAAGTATATTCATTGGTTTTCACGTAATTCTCTAATAGACTGACAGACAAAAATTCTAAATGTTTTATTCTTGACATCTTTATCGAATTAGCCCCTGATTGTTTCTCTTTTTTTAAATTCATTTTACAAACTTAACCGAAATACAGATTTATTAAATAAATCAACACTTATAACATAATATATAAATCAACACTTTCAACAGAATATATAAATCAACACTTTTATATCATTGGGAGAAAATAAATACTATATATACAAATAGAAAATAAATAATATATTTTATTTTAAAATTTTTTACATTTTTCTTATAAATATCTTATAAAACATGTACATTATTTAAACAAAATATATAAAAAACTGATATTATTATTATTATATTATAAATAGATATATTTCATTCAACACAACACAATTAACTCCATCTAGAACTGTTAAGTTATATATGGTCTGTACCTACACTAACGCTATTTTGGTCGATTTTTGATATATTTATTTATAGTCATCGCTGTACACTTCAGTGTGACCCTCATAAAATGATATTTTTACTCTTCATAACCCGTTATATTATAACTAAAAATCCCACATTACATAAAAGTCAATAATAGTTGTAAGTTCCTTTAATTAATGTTATTATCACTTAACCTTAAGTTATAACATAGACCTGTTTAACATTAGTTTAGTAGCGATTAACTAGCAAGTTAAGCCCTTGTCATCATTTATACAGGTATTCACCAATTAAGTAATAAATTATCGATTAAAGCATGTAGATGTTTGTATATTTTTTTTATATTTATTTTTTATTAGTTTGGAATATATGATTAATAAAGTTTAACTATAAATAAAACTAGAACTACAAAATTCTAGAAGTTGATTCCAAATAGCTGTCGGCGGGAAGCGTTCCCAAAATGCTGGCCGCATTTCCCCGATGTAAGGCAACGCTAATGCGTTGCCCCAAGTAGATATATGTACCTATGTGTAAACGCTGTTAATGGCTTAACTTGCTAGTTTCGCAACTTATCTTCTTAAGTATTACAGACATAAATCATAATTATATTAATCAGGCTTTAGGATAAGTTAAATAGTGATTTTACACCATAATGTGGCAGCCTTAACTATTTATAGTGATTTTATATTAGCCTTCTGCATTGTAGCATTTAGGTCTAACTGTGATAATTTTAATATTGTCTTTGATACTATTGATGTAGCATAAAAAGGCACTATGTGATAAACAAACTTACTTCATAGAATTGAGTGAAATTGCCGACTTCTATTAAGCCAAAATTACATTCACTTCTGTCTTTCAATTTCTATAGGACAAAAATATCCAAAAATAAATAAATATTTAATTTTTCACTTTTTGTTATAATAGTTTTTCATAAGTGACGTTGTTAATGGTAGTTAAAAAAGCCCACATTGTATTTTTAGCAATTAAATTGTTTTATTAGATTGTTTGCCCTATTTTCACCCAAATTGAAAGACAAAAATGAACCGTGTGATTTCGGCTTTAGATTGTTGTGTTTTATTTCGATAGCTTGTAGTTTTTAAAATATATGAAGTATAAGTCGTGCACGAGGGAGGGATGTCACGCTGCTAGAATAAATATGGTCGTATTAATAAATTAATACTATACCATAGCTAGAAAATCGAAGTCTTTGTCGTTAGCAAAAAACGTAGAGGAGGATTTCATACAGAAGACATACGCATAATTTGCTAAGGAATAAGAATATCATAGCAGGTCACAGTGTCCCGAGAAGTGGACATTGATAGTGGGTTTGGTTCACAAGCAGAAGGTCCCTCAGCGAGCTATGTTAGAAGTATCTCAATGGGTAAAATCACAAATGAGGATATCCATAATAGATCCAAGGTTACTGTCATAGCTCAAAAAATTAAGTAGCTAAAGTGGCAGTGGGCCGGCCAAGTCTGTCGCAAGACTGACAGCCGATGTAACAGACGAGTCCTGAAGTTGTGACTGCATCTCGGCAAACGTAGTGTAGGACGCCCTCCAGCCCGGTAGACCGTCTGCGCAAGGTCGCCCGTGGAGGCTGGATGAGAACCGCGAAGGACTGGGATAGGTGGCGCAAACTAGGGGAGACCTACTTTCGGCAGTGGACAACTGTTGGCTGACGACGGCGACGCCATGTTTATTACACTTCAATAATTTTAACTCTACTGAGAACTGTTAAATTTTTTGTGTAATATACGAAAATCGCATCAATTTCTAATATGGATCACTAATACCGGATTACTTTATCTTAAAATAGTAGAAAATAATGGAGGTTATGTTAAATTTTAACCAGTATTAAAGTAAATGAATGCATAGTAAGTCGATATTAGATGGGTTATTTTTGTCTTTCGATTAGGATGAATCTGCCAAAGTGATCCATATAAACACAAACTTGAATTATTCAATGTCATTGGACACAGTCCTGACCTTTCAGTTCTGTGCTTTTCAACAAAAGTCGTTCAATTTCTTTGAGCCGTGTAATATATATAGCATAACATCTCGTTTACATTATCTCTGCTACCATAGCAGCAAGCCGAAAAATAGCATTGGAAGTGGGCAGTCCTAATGTCACATGTGATCTAATTGTAACGCTATTTTATTACCTATGCCATCTCTGTATAATACTCCCTCTACGAAAAAAAAAGTTCTTAGCTGTTACATTGACATTTACATAATGTGCAAATAACTTACCTCATAAAAATAAAGCCAAGTTTTAAGTCTAATGCTCGGGCTTAACCTGCGATAAGGTTATAGTTATTTACTGCGGCCGAATGCATCTTATTTATAACGTTAAAAATAACGCCGTTAATAAATAGGCACAGTACGTTATCTGTCAATATTTAACGTCATTCACATTTAATAACAATATCGTATCTCAAATTACTCACTAACCCACCACGTCTGCGTGAAATGGCCTATAACTATAACATTATCCCAGATGAAGTAGTAGGGTCAAGAAGATAGTGTGACTATCAGTGTCAAGTGTTCATTATATTAATGTAATCATTTTAATGAAATATTCTAAACAATAAATAGTTTTCTTATTGGAAAAAACTGACTTCAAAAAAGAGGAGGTTCTCAATTCGACTGTGTTTTTTTTGCTGGTTTGTTACTCGATTTCTCCGTCAATTTTGGATCGACTTTCAATTATTTTTTTATTCAAAAGAGTATACTCCTAAGGTGGTCCCATTGTCACCAAGGCAGGATCTGATGAATGCATCTCGGGGAAATCAAGAGCAACCCTTGTTAAGGATCTACCTAAATGGAGTCCGCTATTTCGCTCACATATTACCACATTATGTATTGAAAATATAAATTCATAGAATTTACATATGACAAATTCGCATTACAAAAAACTTAATTAAAAAGTTACGAATGTTTCACAGTAAAATTTTGATTCATATGTTATTCAGACAAGCTTTCATACATTGTTTTTTTTACAAGAATTATTTTTTATATATAGAAATTTACACGAAGACATAACACTTTTGTTTTGTAATACGGATTTGTCGTAAGTAAATTATCTAAATTTATATTTTCAAAAATTTGGTAATGCGCGCGCGACATAGTGAAGTCCTTTAAAGAGTGATGAGCGCCTACCGGTGCCAGCGCATGGCAGTAGTACAATTTCTACAGGCGCTTAATATATAATTTCTAAAGCTATTAAGTAATTTGTGCAACTAAAAAGTGGAAAATATACTTTTAACAAAAACGAAGCCGAATTTAAACTAAAAAGCAAAAAATACATATTTTTTATAATATTGTTACGAGCTACAAGACTCGAATTAAAAATGCCGTTAGAACTACTATAGAATTTATTAGAACTGTACAAACACGTATAAAACAAATACAAATAAAACTGGATGCAACCAGTTCACACTACAGGATTCAATATAATTCGACACGCGTAAAGTCCGTCGTCTATATCGCTAATCGAGAGTAATCGAAAACGTCTTACTCATTTCTTAGTTGTCGCTTGACTGCCCACCCCTGCATTCGGGCATTGTCTTATATCAACTACACAGTACAAAAAAATTGGCCGCGCGCACTGAGTTTCCGAGAAATAGTAATTTGCACACCTGCGAACGGCTAACAAAGTCGAAAACAATAACAATAAGGATTAGTTCGACGCTAATGATGGTTATAACACAAGTAGAAAAACAATAGCATATTTTTCTTAATTACAAATTCAAAACACAAAAGAATTCCTTAATCCGGGAAGACAATAAACTGCGCTTACGACAGCTGTGCGCTTATCTTTGACGACATGTAACAATATCTTGAAGTCTGTGAGAAAGAGAACACAACCACCGGCAGGCGACAGGCACCTATTTCAAGATATTATAGAATGTTTCTTTTTTTACTAAAAAGCATTTAGTTTGAAATTGGTTTTGTTTTTGTTATTAAAACATCTTTACTCTGTTTTACGTTTGTTCAATACTTGCTTAGTATAAGGTAGATAAAACATCGCTACACTAATTTTGCAGTCTACCTTCATTTGTTTCTCTTTGGTTGATAGATTGAACTTTTGCGTGAAGTCATGCCGCGCGCTGTTTTTCTGCAAAATATACCCTAGGGAGATTGTTTATCTTAGTCAAGTATCAAAATAAAGTAGAACTTTATGCTATGTCTTACAACTACCAGTATATCTAGACACGCGTCATTTTCACTAAGCAATTCTCCATAGGCGACCGTTTTAGACCCGTATATCCGTACAGGAACGGAGAGAAAACAATTTCCTGCTGCCCGACAGCCTGTCGTTAGAGGCGACAAAACAACGCACAGCTAGGTGGTAGGGTATTTGCCCGCCTGGATGGCTACCACCCCTGGTCTAGAATATGCGACCATAACAATCTTGAGTTGTGTCCCGGCGTTAGTCGTCAGCTTCCATTCTCCCTTTAGAGAACGGCAGCACATTGAAAATGTTTATTTTTTTAAGAAATACTTAACAATAAGTTCAATTTAGTTTTATATAGTATAGTCGTGGTAGCATAATGGCTAGCGTACGCGTCCCAAACACAAAGGGCGCGGGGTTCGATCCTGGCCGGAACGCATGCACCACTTAGGCAGTTTTCTGACCTAATGTGCATATTGTTACAATTACCACGTGCTAATAACGGTGAAGGAAAATATCGTGATGCAACCTGCACATCGAGATAACCGATGTGTCAAACCTGCCAAACCGCCTTGGACTAGCGTGGCGGGTATACTGTCCGTTCCCCTACAGTGGCAGGCCTGAGCCCAGCAGTAAGACATTTATGGGCTGCTATTACTTTAAGTACAATTTGTAGTCAGTATTAGGCACTTATTTTAAGCCAATGCTACTTGTATCAGAAGATCCTGCTCTTCCGCACGTTAAATATTACATTGTGTAGTATTTAAAAGTGGAAAAGAATATACTTTATTGTACAAAATGCTACATAAAATCAAGAATATTAATATACATGTACAATCAGTGGTCTTGTCGCCCATGGCGATTTCTTCCAGACAACCTTTGGATGGAGAACCAAAGTCGGTAGTTACTAAACCAGTACTCGTACAATAATTTAGTTTATTAATTAACAAATAGTAATATATAAGATAATTTAATAAATAGAAACAATAATAAATGTACCTACTACAATACATATTATATATATAAAATACACATATTATATTATATACATACAAAAGTAAACAACAATATAGCTTGAGATAGTAATCTTTAATTAGTCTGTTAAAAGAAGGTAATGATCGTGTCTGCTTGATATTTAGAGGTAGTCATTCCAGAGTAGAATGGCCTGAACGATAAAAGACTTGTTGTAAAACTTGTTCTGTTGACAGGCGTTTTCAGTTTCAAATTCTCTGAAGAACTTAGTTTCTAAGTATTTTCATGCTATAGAGGACATAACAATGATATTAAAAATATTGCATTATACATGTGTATTGTAATTAAAATTAGTAAATGTACTTAATTTTCGTTAAGTATGAAACCTAATAATTATAGTTAGATACAAACTTTATGGCGGCTACGATATTAGCTGCGAGCAAAGCCGTGCGCAGGTACAGTCAAGTTGAGATTAATTAGGGCTAATTATGTTTCTACCATTTTTACCGACTTTAAAAATAAAAGGAGGTTCAATTCATGTAAATATTTTTTTAATGTATGTTCAACCAACTTTTTTGGTTCTAAATCGATTTTCATGGTTCTTTTTGCTTTAGATTCAGTTGCATCAGGATATTTTATATATATCATTATTTTTTATTGGGCATCATATACGTAAATTAAAAGTCAAAATAAATATTTTCAAGCAAAAAATAAACCGACTTCAAGAGTAACTAGATAGCTAAAATAAGTATTTTCTACAACTCTTGAAACAGGTGCCTAGTAAAACATAAAAAACAACAAAAAATTGCAAAATATACTAACTTAACTTTTATGTTTTACTTCGCACCGACTTCAAGATGTATAAAATAGTTATTTCTTGCTTTTTAATTACTCTTGAAGGCGGTTTCTTTTTTTATAATTGTTTTATTATATCTTTTAGAGTAATCAGAAAATTAAGAATTATTATTTCGAAGGTCTGTATTACCTAAAGTCTATAGTTTGTTTCGTGGAAAAGTAATTTTGAAAGTGCTGACGGCTGTTTGCTACTTATTAAGTAGGGGAGGGTTCAAGGAAAAATAATTGTTACTTATAATACTAGTGCGGTAAATTGACTTTTGCAAAACAGTTTGTAAAAACTAACAACCGCACGTGTGTCATACGTTTTTCAACTCATTTGCGCGAAAACAGTACAATAAGTAATGAAACAAACATAAATGTCAGTCAGATAGTCGCAATTTTTTTAACGTTTTAATATGAAAATGGCACGCATTTACAACGGCGATGGGATAGGGGAATGAAATAGGAGAATAGGAGTGGCAAGTAGGCCATCGGAACTCTCACTAATAGTTTGGAACTTGTTTTTTATTTCATAACATTTTCACGCAATATAATTCTAAAATTTAGACAACAACAACAATAAATTTAACTAAATATAAAAATGAAAAAATTTAATGGAACAATAACAAAACAATTAACAAATTTTCCGCTCTATTGTACTTGGGCACGCGTGTGTGTGCTGTGTACGGACGTAGCTCAATACTACTATAGCTACGTCGTGATGGCCGTAGGGCTGCCCATGCGCGCTTGCTAAAATAGTTGGAAAAAAGCGGTAGATTCTGCTACAGGACCAAAATTACAAAAAATATCCAGCAAGTGCGTGTCGTACCACGTAAACTGAAGGATTTCGTAAAAGCAAAGATCAACCGCTTTTCTTGTCGTTTGACTACGAAATCCTAAAAATCTAGTATCGGTTGGACAATCCTCAAAAAACGGATTCTTTTTTTTTTTTTTTATTGCAGGAGTTCAGCAGGCAGGCAGATGGCCCACTTGATGGAAAACGGTTACCATCGCCTATGGACATTTGCAACACCAAAGGTGCTACAAATGCGCTGCTGCTCTCTTAGGGGACTGGAACCTGGTCACTAATTCCGGAACACAACTCAAGGTTGCTATGGCGACATACTTTAGACCAGGGGTGGTAGCTATCCAGTCGGGCAAATGCCCTACCACCTGGCTGTGGGTTGTTTAGTCGCCTCTTACGACAGGCCGCCCGGCCGCAGGAAATTGTATTCTTTCTCCGTTCCTGCACGGATAGTGCAATTCATATTGTTGTAATGCTAATGAGATTTTAATCAATTGCTATGACACGATATAGAGTACCTTTGGGGTATTTAAATTTAATGCACATTAAACAACGTAAAAATTAATTAGATATTTGCATGTCATAAAAAGCGCAAGATCTCGCGCTGGAAGGTGTTTAATAAAAATGGGAGCTGGGTTGCCCTAAATCTATATATATATATATATCTATATCTAGCTCCGAAAGCGCTAAAGTGGCAGCCAAGATGAGTCGAGCGCCGGGGAAGTCCCGTAAACGAAAAAGCGAGCGAGATTTTTTTTTTTGAAGGGGGAAATCTTTTCGCACACTACCGGGTCCTTTACTAGGGATTAGACCAAAGCGATGAGAGGTGACATCACGAATGGGCACCATAATCAAATCGCCGGCTTGTGTGGAGACTCTAAAATTCAATACTCCACTAAAACCACCCTCCTCCCATGTGCCCCGTGCTTATGGCAGGAAGAGCGTGAGATTTAGAACGTAGTTACGCCCACGTTGATCCTAGCGCATCAGTGCTTGAGAATGCCCCGGGAAAGGCAAACTCACTTCGTCAACAGGGGTGAAGACTCCTCTGCTCCCTGGATGCTAGAGGGCCCCTGTGCGAGCGAGGATATACCTTGTCCCCCGACGAACGCGTTCTTCTAACACCTAACATCGCGCTCTGCGCATCAGAAAGTGCCATGTTCCGAGCCACCATTAAGTTTACATCGAACTATACATTGCACCACTATCGGCACCTTGGGTGTTACAAATGTACATAGGCGATGGTAAACGCTTTCCATCAGATGAACCGTCTGCCTGTTTGGTGAAATCATGCAATGGTGGTGGTGTGAACCAAAGGTGGGTGGACTGTAGGTGCTGGTTTTATAAATAAGTTTAGAAGGGCTTCGTGTGTCAATTACTTGATTGTTGCTGCTGTTTTCTTTCTGGGCCGGCTCGTTTTCTTTCTTCTTATTAGTTGATTGATGAGATTGAACACATACAACACACACAACAGGAATTGGAGCACGGATAAAGGCACTTTTTATTATGTTATACCTATGATTTACTTGCGGGAGCGGGCAACGGATGAGTTATATATCCCGAGCGCGGGAAGGAGAGGAGGCGGGAACGCCAAAAAAGACATTAAACATAATAAATGTCACTGTCACAAAATGATAAGTTTTTTTTTTGTTACGCGGTTTATGGCTTTGGCCTTAACAGGTGGATATGAAGTTTCGCAGAGCTTCTACTTTTCTAGTGCAAGTATCAGATATATCGCAACGAATACAGTCCCTAACAATCTCAATATTGAAACTAGATTAACATTGAAATTGTAAAAGCAGGTGCGATATGTACACAATATACCTCTCTACTATATTATAGTCACTATACTATAAAACATTATTGTCACGAAGATCTATAAAAACAAACTATTAGTATTAATATCTACACTTCTAAGAAAGCGAAAGAACTTATGTGTTTGTATGTTTCAAGGTGCTAATATAAAGTTTTGATTTGAATTTTGTAAATAATAGTTATGCTAATGATCTGGCTACGAACTAAACGACTTTGTATCCGTATACATAATACTAGGATATCCCCGCGACTTCGTACATTATTGACTTGAAATTCCTCAAAAAAAAATCACACATTTTATTACATAAAATTTGCTATTGATCATTGAAAAAAATCACATTGGAATTCGTTTCTTTTTAATCTGGCTTATTTAAATAATTCCCAGCAAATTTCCCAATACAAAAAGTAGCACAGTCTAAGAATTTGATGGCGATCAGCGAAAACCGCATTAAAATCGGCTAAGTAGTTTTTACGTGAATCCCGAACAATCAGACAAGAAATCTAAAAAAAAATGCATCGTGTTCTTCATCTTCATATAGTATATTCCAGTAGTTCTTTTTAAAATAGCCTCATTGTGGAGACACATATTTAGAATTTTATAATATATATAGATAGAACATATCAAACGAGTAAAGGAAGGAACTAGTTTGGTAAGAATATATAAAACAACTGCTTTGTATATTACAAGATTTATGATATATTATAGTGGTTAACCTTCGATGTAATCGTCAGAAATTTACTAAACATAGCTGCATTAAGACGAATTTTAAGGTTTAATAATTTGAATTTTGAATTAATAAATTTTCTTTAAACTAAAAATAACCAATATTTTTGTACACATACATTTAGGTAGTTGTTTAAAATTTCTATTTTCTAAGTAAATAATCTATAAATACTTACTTTATAATAACATAATAAAATAACATTGCCTTAATAAAAAATAAACGCTAAATCATATCAGTCTAGGCAATAATTTAATTTACAAACACTCAAGAAATATTATTGTAATATAGAAACTAAAACTAATAACATAAATAAATAATAAAACAATAATAAAAATAATTCCACAAGCATGCTTAGACTCTAAACAGTGATACACTCTATACTAACATATAATTCCAATCAAATTCAACCGAGGCCTAAATTTGAAGAATTGTGTAAGTTCAATTTGCAATGGAGAAGAGCGGACGCGGACGATTTAAAGAGTACATGTTCGCAAAAATGGGCACAGAAGAATGTGCGCCGAAGACTACTGAAGACCGGTCAGCCCCAATCGAAACTGGCCTGAAGAAGTGTTTTATTCAGAACGCCATGTTGCTGGTCACTTTAGTAGGAGTGCTGGCTGGAATTACTTTTGGTAAGTTTTTATTTTAGTTTAAATTTTGTTAAGATCGCCGTACCCGTTTCCCTAAAGAAGCAGTTAGCTTGCTTACAAGAAGCAGATAAATACCTATTGCTACTGCTGTTGAACTGAATCGCTTCAAAGGTCCCCATACTACGTGCTGACGAGGAAGGAGAACATCATAAGGCACATTCAAACCTCTGTTTGTCGATTACCGATGCATGAAACTACCAAATAAACCAATAAATACAAAACTAATACACCAACAGGTTTTGGACTTCGATCTTACCAATTTAGTGCCGATGCTTTAATGATAATATCATATCCTGGAGAAATTTTCATGAGACTCCTGAATTTGATAATACTACCTCTCATAATTGCAAGCCTGATCGCTAGTTCTGCAAGTATCAACACGAAGATGAGCGGTAAAATTGCTGTAAGGACGCTCCTCTATTTCGTCCTCACATCGATGTTCAATGCGTTCTTTGGGATAATTTTGGCTATTTTAATTAAACCTGGCCAGTCTAAAATAAACAACATTAATGGAATCGTAGAAAGAAAAACGGATAACAATATTTTGGACAGTTTGCTGGATATTGGACGGTAAGTTTAATTATGATTGCTTAACTTGGTATCTCCATACAGTTTCCCTCGCGTAAGCTTCAAATTGTTTCTTCGTTGATATTATCCCGTATTCCAGGATAAAAAGTAACACATGTACTTCTCTGTTAAAGAAGTTGTGTGATAAATTTTATAATTATTGGTTCATTTGCAAAGCGTTGAAGAAGAGACAAATAGATAAACCCAAAATTTTGCATCAGTATTTACACAAAACTTTAATAAAATAATTTGTACTAATATAGATATAGTTTTATACAAATAACTAGGTCTTTTTTCTAGTTCTGCTAACAATGGGTTTTATTTAACATCTATGATGTTTCGTAGCTGTTACTATCAACTCATAAAATTCAAAATGTCCCAACAGAATTGGAGTAGTAAAAATCTCAAAAATCATTCGAAGTCTGTTTGCCTTTCTTTACCTTAGTGAGGAATCAATTTAATGTTCCAACTACTAACACTTAAACCATTTATTAATATTAAGTGTTAATTACAATGGTTACAGGAATATCTTTCCAGACAACATAGTACAAGCTACATTCCAACAAGCACACACAGCGTATGTGGAACCTCCTAATTTGTTTACCAAGAATGCATTGAATAATCAGTCGGTTCCTAATTTGGTTCGAGTTATTAGCTATAGGTAAGTTTATTAATTTACCAGATTCTAGAACAGAACATTAAACAGCAAAAGAAATGATCAATATACGACCGTTTATAAAACCTATCAAGAAGCTTGATGTTCCTTTTATAGACCATGTACCGATCTGATACACTTTTATTAGAGATTATATCTAACGATAACACATTGGATTAATCAGTTTGTTAAGTAGCGGTTATATTATTTAACTAATAAAAAGGCAAAAATATGTGGAGAAAAAGAAATCATCGCTGAGATATTGAGAAAAATTCTGCAGCTACCAATGTAAAGATATCTAATCATTTGTAATAAATACTCTTTTAGGTCTGGTACCAATACTTTAGGCTTGGTATTCTTTTGCCTGTTATTTGGAAGTATACTCGGCACCTTAGGTGCTAAGGGACAGGTGGTGATAGACATCTTCCAAGCCATATTTGAGGTCATCATGAAAATGGTGAAAGGAATCATGTGGTTCAGCCCGATTGGGATCAGCAGTTTGATAGCTGGGAAAATACTTGGTGTTGATGATATTGGTAAATTGTAATCACTATTATTTTTGTCGTCAAGAGATCACATAACGCTATCTATAGACATGCACTAAGAAGGGTAATGTTGACAATGGCAAAATTATACGGTCGAATAAGACCTACACTTATTTTCCAACGATCATGCCACAATTCGTAGAAATATACATATGAAATCATGCTTGCGTATTTGCATCTTTGTAATATTGCAAGATCATTTTTAGGTATAAAATTTAATATACTATTTACAGATCTTTGTATTTGATTATCTTTTATGCTAGTAAAATTTTCGAAAGTATTTATTATACTAAAAACGGGAAGCGAAAGAGAAAAATGAAATTTAAAAATCGACAGTAACGTAATTAAAAAACTAAAATTAAATTATTCTATAAATATAACATACATATACTAGCAGCCCATAAATGTCCCACTGCTGGGCTCGGGCCTCCCACTATAGGGGAACATACATACAAAATAATAATCTAAGTAAAAAATAGACTTCAGGTTGCTGTCGGCGGGGAACGTGCCCAAAATGCTGGCCGCATTTCCACGTTGGATGGCGACACTTATGCGTTGTCCTAGGTTCAAGCCAGCCTTTTGGTCACGCGAGACCTCAATTAGACGCGTTGAGAGGTCTTGATAGAGGTGATGAGCTCCAGGCCCCCACGGCCCCAGGGTTTCAACCCCGAAAGCCACAAATATGAACCCATTACCAATGGACACGTATTTGCGGTGTTTCAGGGCCTCCTGGTGTGCGCCAGCAGCCCCGGCTGTCACGGCTGTGACTGGGAGATGGGAAGCCGCCAAAGTATCAACACAAGTTGCGTCCCATACTAAGGGGCGTCCCATCTTCCATGGCACCAACGACATTCCATCTGGTCTCTTGCCATCGTCGCGGCACAGCTCATTTGGTTCGAGTAGTAGTAGTAGCCCTTTTGCTAGTAAGAAGCCACGTTAAAGGAGATGTTTTACTATTAGGGACCATAATTATTTTATTCTAGATAAAGACAATTGTAAAGGCAAACCAAAAAAGAGATGGATGGATTGTGTGAAGGATGACATGTTGATTTGTGGTGTGAGAGAGGACCTATGTCAGAATAGAGAAATATGGAAGGAAAAAACATATTGTGCCGACCCCAAATAAATGGGATGGGCCCAATAACTAACGTTTGACGTATATATATTATCTCTACAAATCACTCATTGTATGTGGACTCACATGCACTTTTCCGATTGTAATATTGTTTTTCGTTTTTTCCATCAGCACAAGTAATGTATCAACTGGGTTGGTTTATTGTCAC
Source organism: Dendrolimus houi (assembly GCA_039645545.1). NCBI lineage: Eukaryota > Metazoa > Arthropoda > Insecta > Lepidoptera > Lasiocampidae > Dendrolimus > Dendrolimus houi. Next base: position 20,101,873 of record CM077128.1, on the reverse strand, counting down.
CGTGTCGATCGGAATCTTCTTCTATCAGCTTGTAGTGATGCAATTAATATACTTCTTGTTCTTAAAGAAGAATCCATACAAATATTACTGGGGATTGGTGAATGCTATGTTAACGGCGGCAGCCATGTCGTCTACGTAAGTAATCTATTTGTTCTCAATTATATTTAAAATTACTATTAAAGTCAGTGACTTACGCCTTATTTACAATTGAAGGGCACAGGGGGAAAAACACCCAATGTCACACAGACAATGAACAATGAAAAAGGTGTTGAGTACATACTCTTTTCATAAAATAATATTTATTTAATATTTTCTTAAGTTTTCGCAACTAGTCTATACTAATATATAAAGCTGAAGAGTTTGTTTGTTTGCTTGAACGCGCTAATCTCAGGAACTACTTGTCTGATTTATAAAATTCTTTCAGTGTTATATAGCCCATTTATCGAGGAAGGCTATAGGCAATATATATCATCACGCTAAGAACAATAGGAGCGGAGTACCAGTTGAGAATGTTTCAAAATCAGGGTTTTTTTCCCTTTCGAGAGCCTCCGCTGCGTGCGCTGCGTAAACAGTTAAAGTTTCACAAAAATCATGAGTGACAGAATGATTCCCCTTTAAAAGTTCTAAAAAAAAGTCCGCGACAGCATATGTCTATCTTTTAAGGTTGGTTCACTATAACCTTTTTTATGTGCATCCTTCTGCAAAGTGCCAGGTGGTAGGGCATTTGCCCGGCTGAATGGCTACCACCCCTGGTCTAGAGTATGCCGCCATAACAACCTTGAGTTGTGTTCCGGCATTAGTGGCCAGGTTCCAGTCTCCCTTAACAGAGCAGCAGCGCATTTGTAGCACCTTTGGTATTGCAAATGTCCATAGGCGATGGTAACCGCTTTTCATCAAGTGGGCCTGTCTGCTGAACTCATGCAAGAAAAAAAAGTGTGTTTTGGGGTTTCGTTCTACCACATTTGAACTATACAATGATATTACTAGTTTAAAAAACATAAAAATGTGAGATTGCATGTTTTTCCCCTCTGCCCTACAATTGCATTACTTTAAGATGTTGACATATTGACGCCGCACACAGCGTATGTCCGTTGCGTAAGGCGTCTGACAGCGGCCACTCTAGTGCATTTTCATAATGAACATTTGTCGGTCACGTAAGTCTACGGCGTTTGTAGTTGTTGTATCATCGCCTAAAAGAATATCTCGCATAGATTCCCAAGCAGCTCAGCGGATTTCAGTGAAAAGTGATTAGGAATTAAAACAGGATGAATAAATGAATGAATATGCATTATGTATTACAAGACACAGTTAACAAAAATTATTTATTGTGTAGTTATATTTCAATATCCTTATAATGAGAGAAACAAGTAATGAAATAATTGTTACAAAATTTGCAATGTTAACAACTTTCAGAGCTGCAGCTTTACCAGTTACCTTCCGAGCAATAGAAGGACCCCTTGGCATTGATCCACGAATCACTCGTTTTGTCTTACCAATTGGATGCAACATCAATATGAGTGGCACAGCACTATTTCTGGCTGCTGCAACCGTCTTTGTATGTCAAATGAACAACATCGATGTGGAGCTTGGCCAATTGGCAATCATCTTGTAAGTAGCCTTTGACGTTGTCTTGTGTTTCAGTATGTAATCTCCTCCCAGTCCCGGACACTATGTACAAATGCATTCTCCCAGCGTTATCAGATTTTTTTATTTATTTTTATTATTGTATAATAATTTTATATCATGAAATAGTATTAAGGCACAACTTAAACCTATGAGGTTTGCTTGTCACAACCCTCATCACATTTAAAGTAAAATTTATTCTGATTTATTAGGAAAAATAACACCTTAAGCGTATGCTTAAGGTGTTATTTTTCCTAATAATACCTTAAGCATACGTAAGTTGCATATTAAGCAGCAGTATTGCTGTATACATTTTGTTTTTATAGTTCTTGCAATTATTGAGTACATCTTTGAAAGTTGCACTCCTGACTGAAAAATTGAGAGGAAAAAGATTAAGTTGGTATGGGCATATAATGAGGATCGATGAAAATCACGCGACAAAAAGAATGTAAACTTCAAGATAGATGGGTAAAGGTAGACCAAAAAAAAGATGGGTGGATTATGTGAAGGATGATATTGTTACAAGTTGGGCCACCTGCATACCTATTGTCACATACCGACAAAGAAATGATGCGCATCTTGTTTATTGCCCCTCCCGCATTCGGAGTCTTTTTATTACTTCGTATTTAAAATTTTAAATTAGACAATAGCCTATTGTTATTGTTTTCGACTTTGTTGGCCGTTCGCAGGAATAGATAACCAGCTGTGCAAATTACTATTTCTCGGAAACTCAGTGCGCGCGACCGATTTTTTTTTGTACTGTATAGTTAGTATAAAACAATGCCCGAATGGAGGGGTGGGGCAGTCAAGCGACGATTACGATACGAGTAAGACGTTTGTAGTACTCTCGATTAGCGATATAGACGACGGGCTTTGCGCGTGTCGAATTGCATTGAATCGTGCAGTGTGAACTGGCTGCATCCAGTTTTATTTGTATTTGTTTTATACGTGTTTGTACACTTCTAATAAGCTCTATAGAATTCCAACGGAATTTATTTTTAATTCGAGTCCTGTAGCTCGTAACAATATGATGATTTGTGATGTGACAGAAGATGTATGTCAGAATAGAGGAGTGTGGAAGGAAGAGACATATTGTGCCGACCCCAATTAATTGGGATATGGTGAAAGAAAAGAGAGAGTTCTTGCAATTCACAAAAGCAAGCCAATTAAGTTGTACCATATAATTATTTATATATTTATTTATACTGTCCATTCCCCCTATAGTGGGAGGTCCGAGCCCAGCAGTGGAACATTTATGGGCTGTTATTATTATTATTATATAATTATTTATGTAATTTCAGACTAACATCAACAGCATGCTCCCTCTCAACGGGATCAATACCATCGGCTTCAATTGTACTATTGCTAATGATTCTAGCCGCAGTTGATGCGCCTACGCAAGACGTTTCGTTATTGTTAGCTGTTGATTGGCTTGTGTAAGTTATATTTTTATTGAAGATATATCTAATAAAATATTATTGTTATCCTTGTGTTAAAGTATTCAGGTAAAGGTACCAGGTACCAGAGGTAAGCGATCCAGTAACGTAACGTAGCCAGCCTTCTGGGCACCTTACCCATTGACTTGGATGACTTAAGCTCATTGTTCTATATGTAGTCTTATCAGGGTTGCCAGACGTCCCGATTTTGGCGGGGTGTCCCGATTTTGAAATAAAAATTAAATGTCCCGCACGGGACAGGCTCAGTCCCGCTTTCGGGGATAACTCGATCCTGCATGCAGCGTGCTCAGAAAGCGGAGTTACTCATCCAGTTTAATCTACAGCTGTCCTGTGAAGAGTTCTTCATCTTTATTAAAGAGAAAAAGGATACATTAAAAGAAGTTAAATCTTCACAGAAATATCATGAATAAGTAATACTTAAACAAAATTTATTCTTTTATTGTAAGTTGCAATTTGTAACACTCACTGCACTATTGTTTGAAACTTTTTTGATTTTGATTCTGTTTTTTTTATTTTTTTTATTCAGAAGACGAATTAGACTTAACTATTTAACGATAGGATAAATCTGATTTAAAAATAAATTTCCAATGCCTATTTTTACTATCTGTTGTCACGTAAACGTAATTTAAACTCAAATAAAAAGATAAATATTCAAAAACTGTTGATAATATACGTTTTTTTACTATGTCCCGCTTTCGACGACAGAATCCCGCTTTTTTCACTCAAAAAGTTCAAAAATCCCGACATAGCATAAAAATATTATAAAATTGTAAAAGTGTAGCGTTTTGTTTTTTAGATTTTTTGTATGTGTCTGTTTGTTCGGGATTCATGCAAAAACTATTGGGCTGATTTCGATGCGGTTTTCGCTGATCGATAGCAATTTCCTGGAATTAAAATCTGCGGTACTTTGTATGCCAGGAATCCAGAGGGAAATTTCTTGGGAGCGGTTTAAAGTGACCAGGTTGTAAAAGAAAATGATGTGATACTTCAAATCCCGGGAACGCCGCGGGATTTTTCCCGGGAGCAGTTTGAAGTTGTTATGGCACATAAACATTAACTTATTCCAACAGGCAACACCAGGGGTGTCGCCAACGCGTTGCCAACCTCTAAGAAATTTTATAATGCCATTCTTAAAAAACCCCATATCATAACGCAAGGGGAATACCGTGGCGGGAAGTTCCCTCCAGAGCATCGTTGTACGCGGAATAAATGTTCTATGAGCGTGAGAGCTCTAAGAAATGGGGGTGAACATCCCGTCGTTGGCGGTACTTTATATACTGGGAATCTCGCGGGATTTTCCCGAAGATGGTTCAAAGTAGTCAGGATGCATAAAAATATTGGCTTATTCCAGTCCAATGTGGACAAAGTCTCGGGACAATATTACTAAGAGTCATTAACGACTTGTTCATTGTACTAATATGTTTGTACGTGTATGCTTTGATGTAAATAAATTTTAAGTATATCTACTTTACTTATAAAAAATTGTTTTCAGCGATCGTATACGGACAACAAACAATATGTTAGGCGATTGTTACGCAGCTGCTGTTGTTGAACACCTCTCCAAGAACGAATTGATGGCATGTGACGCTGTTTCTACGGTGAGTTCTAGAAAGTGTAAAGATTTTATAATTCACAGAAGCCTTGATTCTTAACAGTTTAGAAGAATACTTTTGTGAATTGATGTTTAAAATTATAACAGACTAGCTGATGCCCGCGACTTCGTCCGCGTGGTGCGGTTTTTTAACTATTCCACGGGAACTGTTTAATTTTTCGGGATCAAAAGTATCCTATATGTTGACCAGGGATATAAGCTACCATCATAAAAAATTTAATTTAAATCGGTCCAGTCGTTTCGGAGATTAGCCGGTACAAACAGAGAAACAAAAGATTTGAAAAAATCTAAATTAGTTCTATTTCACTTCTTAAATCCCCCTGACTCGGTTTTTAGCATTTTTTCCGGTGTACAGAAATTCGACCTCTACAGTTTTATTATATGTATACATGAATTATCGTGCTGCCAGGCCCTTTAACCTCATTCATTTGAATATACTTTTTTGAGTTTGTAATAGTATGTAGTTTTATTTTCAGAAATGTTTATTTTGACTAAATATTAACGGGCAGTTGAAGGACAAGTGGTTTTTAAACAAGTATTGAATATTTGTGTTGGAAATGTCAACTATTTAGTAAAATGCGCTTTTTCGAACTGTCTCGAACAAATCTTTCGCTTGACGTCGGGCAGATTTTGACAAATCTAAGTATAAGGTTGACTGAGGCTTCTGATATATTTGGTCAGGCTTTTGCCTGATGCCTCTTTGCTTGAAAATTATTCTAAACATTATATTCATGAATATTTAACATAGACAGTATGGTTATCAAGTAAATATAATTGAATCTTCTTAAAATCCGTTGCCAAGTATGTACAGAGTACAACTTAATTTCTAATTTCTTTGTGTATTATTTAAAAAAAAAACACTGTTTGCATAAAACCTTTTAAATTTGAACTTTGTTTCAGGAAGTAACAAGCGAATTAACCACTATAGAAGTTGATATTGGAGTCAAAACACCTGGCAATGTCTTTATTGCCTCCGACTTAACTATAAGCTCAACAAACCATTGCAATACTATGAAGTAGTAGAGTAACAACCATACTATTGAAATTGTTTAGCCCACAATCATTTGTGTATTTATTACTTTTAAAGCAGCACAATATTATTATAATTCTAATATATGCCCGCGACTTCGACGCTTGACTTGAAATTCCCGCGGTATTCCCGGGACAAAAAATATCACACGTTTTATTACATTAACTTGAAATTGGACTTTACATTGGAGATCGATTAATTTTCAATCTGGCCCTTTTAAACAATTCCCAGAAAAAATTCCACGGGATTCTCGGGATAAAAACTAGCGCAGATTTTAAGTCTAAGAATTTGCTGTCGATCAGCGAAACCGCATCGAAATCGGTTTAGTAGCTTTTACGTGAATCCCGGACAAACAGACAAACGACAAAAAATAACGACAAGCAACAAAAAAGAAATCTAAAAAATTGCACTGTGTTCTCCATCGTTTACATAGTATATTCTAGATGTTTTTTTTAATAGCTTCAATGTACAGACATGGATCATTATAATCTATTTAATTATGTTTAATTACGATTGAAATAGTTTTAATTTAGTTAAACCGCCAAATATTATTTAATTTTTATTTTAATCTCCTTGGACACCGGGTTGCCTGGAAGAGACCGCTATAAGCGATAACGCCACCCATTGTTCTAATGGAAATGTATTCATAATTCTTTTTAGGTTGTCTAAGTTTAAGTTCTGGTGGTTAAAGCCACATAACGAAGCTGGAACTAACCATGAGAGCAACACATTAAAATTGCGATGTCAAAGTTGTTGTCATGACAATGTATTTGTTAAGTTGCCATGACCACATGTTTATTTGTTAGGTTGTCATAACGACGTATTTGTTAGTTTGCCATGACGACGTGTTTGTTTATTAGGTTGCCATGGTTACCTGTTTGTTAGGAATCATTTAGACGTGTTTGTTTCTAAGTTTGTCATAACGACGTATTCGTTTGGTTGCCATGACATAAAGAGTTTTCATCATTTATATTATCTTTCTACGTATGACTCATTTATAGGCCATGGACAGTGGTTAATATCTTAAAAAATTATTTCACTCTACTACTGATTTTAGCGGCTGTTTGCAATAATAAAAACAGATTCTTTTTATATATGTATTTGTATACAGATGGATTTTTCAAGTGGTCCTCTAAGTCCGAAACTATAATACTTCCAGAACGGCTTCTATAGTTGAGCGGACTAAGCCTTTGCCGGCCTACCTCACTGCAACGCAGAGGCTCCGGGTTTGACTCCTGGGATGGCAAATTTCGGTTACGAATTTTCTTCGTTATTTACTATGGTCTGGGTGTTTGGGATCGGCCCCAGAGTAGTCCGTTGTGTATTACCCATAACACAAGCGTAACTTGCTTAATTTGGGAATATACAATGTGTGTATTTGTCGGCAGATTATTATTATAATACTTAAACGAGTCTCGTGGCAGATGTTCATTATTTTTCTTAGTTTGAGATTCCTTTACAGAAATGTATCCTAACCTAGCCACACTGCATTCGTTGCTGTAATAATACGCGTTCTTTTTTGCAGTGGAACACTTACAAACCAATAGATGGCGCTGTGCAATAATTGAGGTTACAACGGAACGTACAAAGAATTTATACAAATTCCCAACAATAATAAATAGTTGGGCCTATAGGCCTATGAGGAATAGCAATAGCTTCGCTGGAAGATCTTCCTTTGAGACGGAGGAGTATTCCATCTCGCTTCTCCGCTTAGACGGGACATCCCTAAAAAAATGTTCAAAATCAGTTCATACTATTCCTGAGGAGGTAGATTATCAAAAATCAATTGATACCGCTTTAAGTTTTCATTAAAATTTTGAGCATTTTTTATGTATCTTATAGTTGCGCATTTAGCCATTGGCGGCATTGGAAAAAAAACACTCTGTAAGTATACAATGTGTGTGTGTAATTTGTGCTGAACAGATTATTACTGCTCTATTAACTATCCCATTTTGTCCGGATAAAATGTATACTACGTTTTTATCTCCATTGCTCGTGATAGAATACCGTATTTCACGACCATTCACCGCAGTATATTCATCTGTAGCATCTGTAATACATCAAGTACAGAATTCACTGCCATACAACAATTGTATCTAAGCATTATGAAAAAATAAAACAGTTTTATAAGTTTTTACACGTTTATTTTTTGTTTAAACATCCTCCGCAGTCATTGGAACTTACAAATAAATTTATAAACAGGCTATTTACAATAATAACACTCTGTTCAATTACGTATTTGATTCAGGATTTCATTTAAATTATACAACATATATAACTAGATACAACTCGGCTGTGCAATTTCGAAACCTAGCAACTGACATTATTTTTCAACGAAAGAAAGAAAGACTTTAATTGAAGAAATAGCGACATTCCTTATACATTACTATACACAGAGCATATCAATATATATATGCACTGAAAATCAGCGGATATTATGCACAGCAATAAGCTGAGTGCAAACCTTGTTTGCTGAAAATGCAGCGAACAAATACTCAAAATATGTTTGTTTTTAAGATGCATGTCAGCAATGAAAATACGTCGCTATTTCTTAAAAAAAAATTCTTTCTGTTTTCAGAAAGAATTTATTTTCTTTCGATTTGGCAAATTCGTAATGTCCGTCCGTCTGTTTGTATGTCGCAATAATTTTTTACAACACAATTAAGTATCGTTAGCAGATCTTGAAAAAACATGCTTTTTAAAGACTTTTTTATTCAAGTCAAATAAACAGCTTGCACCCCTTCGGTCCCTATCTTGCTTGTCGTTAAACTCAATAACATTTTTTGTGTTGGGGTATAAAATTACACGAAATGCACTTGCTAGGTTTTGCAATGGCACCGTTGTTTACAAACTCTATCTATACATACAGATACAGATAAATAAAATTGAAGTGTCCGTTTGTAATACCAAAATAAAAATGTAAAAAAATCAGGGAGGATAACTCGAACAATGAGATTTCGAAAAGGCAAATTTTAGAATTTTTGTTTGTCTGTCTGGATGTTCCAGCTAATCTCTGAAACGGTTGGACCGGTTTTGACGGGTTTTCACTAACAGAGAGCTGATGTTATAAAGAGTAAAGCTATTAAAAAAAACTACTGGTACAACTTTATACGAATGGAGAACACGATGCAATTTTTTTAGATTTCTTGTCTGTTTGTCGGTTTGTCTGTTTATTCGGGATTCACATATAAACTACTGGGTTGATTTCGATGCGGTTTGCGCTGATCGACAGCAAATTCTTAGACTTAAACTCTGCGTTACTTTTTATCCCGGGAATTTTTCTGGGAATGCATTAAAATGGCTAGATTAAAAAAAATCCATTGCGAATTTTTACTGATCGACAGCAAGTTTAATGTATTACAATAAAATGTGTGGTATTTTCTATCTCGGGAATTTTCCCGGAAGCGGTTCGTAGCACAGTTTTCACTACCACGATAGCTGCGGTACTTTGTGTCCCGGGAATCCCACGGGGATTTCAAGTTAGCGTGGACGAAGTCGCGGGCATAGCCTAATTATATACTTATATATATATATGTTCGCGTTTGACCGACGTTGCGCCTGATGTCAAGTGGAAATGAAGTCTAAGATGGAGCACGCTAACTAGAAGATACCTGTTCACGAGAGATTTGAGGACATCTAAATTATGTTTCAGGAAAAGTAGACGAGGGTAAAGAGTTCTGCTGTTACGAATTAGCCTCCCTGATATTTTTTAATTTTTAAGCACATTGTATAAACACGAACCCTGTACAGATTTATTATATTATAATATTTAGTGTATGTAGACAGATAAAGATAATAATGTATGACTTTTTTCCCCTTACTGTGTCTTTGTCTTACTGAGCATGTACTGTTTGCTACAACTCCATTAATTCTTCGTAAAGTAATTCTATAACATACTTCTGTATAAAACTTATAAAAAAAGAACTTGAGATTTAAATACAATACGAAATATAAAGAAGAACAATTTGTAGCTAGATGTGTTGCTGGGGAGTTTCTTGCCGCTTCTTCTCCTTAACAGCAATAACACGTTGCAAAGCGGTGTACATAGAATAGGAAATAAAATAAAATTTGAAATTGACTTAGAAGTTTGGAAAGTACATTTAATTAATATAATTAATAAGGACACAAGTTTGAAAAAGTAAAATCCAATATAGCGGTCTGGTCACACTTGTTTTTCCCTATATTATAAATAACAATAATTATAAAAAAGATGATAACTCGTGTAAAATTTAAACATCATGCGACCTTGTAACGCCTAGTGCATTTGAGCAACTTTTAAATTTGGACGGATTATAACCAATTTTGAATCCCACCTTTATCAAATCATCAATTATTCAGTACCAAAAGCCCGATATACATTTGCATTAGTTGAGTAGTTATTTAACTGGCAATTGGCGAGTTAGGTTACGTCATCTTTTGCACAGTAATTTCCCAATTAAGTAATAAATAGTCGATTATGTCTGTCCAAACCAAGGCTTGAAAAAGTTATCAATTACCTTTAAAAATATAGGTAATTACCGGTATTTTCGAAAAAGATATTGCCCAACTGGTGTTTTTTTAGCGTTACTTGGTAACCTGATTTTAACGTATAATACAACGTTAAAAATCGTATGTATAACGTTATACGTAACGGTATTTTTACGTTATTTCAAGCGACGTTGCTATTTTTAAGAATTGGCTTTATTTTAACTCCATATTACCGAAACAATCGACAAACACAACTCTAAATATTACGCGCGCTCTTAGCACAGTGCTTTTTGACAATCTTTGCAAATGAAAGAGAGCGACGATGGTATCAAATCATAGTTATAACTGTAAAATTACCGATAAAAATAGTATTAATCTTTTATTTTTTTACCGTTAAAATGGCTACAAATAACGGTAAGTTATTTTTTACTGTTATCTGAAATTAGCATAAATAACGATACCACATTTTTACCGGTATTTCAAGCCCTGGCCCAAACAATGATATAAACTTATTCGCAAGTTAAATAATTATTTAACTAAGGGCAGATTTTTCAATCACCAAATAAAAGTTATTCATAGAATAAAGCATAACACGTAAAAATTAAAAATATCACTTTAAATTCGCTCAGGTTATAATTTATTCGACAGATAACTTTTATATGATAAAAACAAATCAGCCCAAATGCAAATTAATCAGGCAAATAGCAATTATTATTTCAACAATGACATCGCGAATATTGCGAATATTAAGAACAGAGTATTAAACGCATTTTCATACTTAGACGAAAATCACAGTATAGTTAAATGATAATTTATTTAAACATAGATTTTATCGACATTACATTATTGCAATATACCGACAACAGCATTGTATTCTCAAAGCATTCATACAATTTTTAATATACATCATACATATTTGGGGTCATCCACAAATTACATCACAACGAATTTCATGATTGTTGACCCCTCCCCCGTCCTTGCCACAGCACATTCGTAAGATTCCTCCCTCCCTATTATGACATTCCGTAATTAGTTTTATTTCAATTTTTTATATAATTTAAACACTATACTCATGCAGATAGAGTTGGACATATTTGGAAGTTTTTCTTAATAGTTCAAATTTCATACTTTTAAACTTAAATATAATTGATTTTAAACATACAATAATTAATATTCTTAAATATAAAACACAAAATTAATACATATATATATATCAATCAAGTTTCCACTAAAAAATATATAATAAAAATATGTAATAGTTGTTACACTTTGTCGACCCCTTCCCCCCTTAACGTGTGACGTAATTTATGGATGGCCCCTTATATGTGTCAAACGGACGTCCTGATGTCTCTTCTTAATTTAAATACAAAAATTTTAAATAGCTCTCAGGTCTGGATTATAATATATACATATATAAGCCACACTGTCAAAGAACTGATAATTTCGGCATCTACATATATCAGAGCATGCATTACTTAAGCAGTTTGCAGAATTATAGTGCATATTATTACAATTATCACGTATTAACGGTGAAGGCAAACACACTATAAATGTGAGGACTGAGCCCAGTAATGGGACATTTATGGCTTTTTATTATTATGATATTTCATTTATTTATTTATCAGAAAGTTTGGTAGTTTGATTTCGATTAGAAAAACTGTATGTGATATTGATATGAAACGAGTAGTTTAATACTATTTGTGTTGGTTACACACCTTGCTGGAATCAAAGATTTAAATTTTAAATTTTCAGTTTTACTCCTGTCTAGGTGTAAGCAATAAACCCCAGAATTAACCATTATATATGTAATCAAATACACAAAAATAATAATGCCGATAAAACTATTACAGGCACAGGGTTTCTTACAAAAAAACAATACAAGAATATTGTTTTCTCTATATCATTTGTGACTGCATTTTACAAATAATACAAATATTGTAAACTGCTTTTGTCTTAATTTATAATTACATCTAAAAATACATCCTTATAGCTTACTGTAAAGCTGTTTTGTTTGTTATTAGATTAATACATTATAACATGGCAGTCTTGAAGTTTTTTTTTATATTTTACAAAAGGCACTAAAAATTTACAGTCTAAAGTATTTACAGTATAATATTACAGCCTTATAAAGAAATGTATATACATTTACCGTAAAAATCGGTAATAAGCGCTTAGTATATCACTTTGAGCATAATGTACAATTGTGTCCGGAAAAATATCAAAAATTAAATCAGAAATTAAAAAAATTACTGCTGACATTAAAAAATTCTTTAACAAATTACTGACTTCGTATCGACTTCGACCTACTTAACATTAGAGCTCTTTTTAAGTATTATTTATAATGAAATATATAAAAAAATATATTTATAGAAGCCAGGACACAATATCAAAAATAACAGCATGCACAAAATGATCTTTAGAGAACTAAAAAGAACCGATCAAATCGATTCAAATAAATATTAACTGCCCATACTAATAAGTAAACAGTCGCATTTATTATATACATTTCACAAATATTATAACCTCATTGTTGAGTGAGGAGGTTTTCTGCCTGCAGGCGCTGGTGGAAGACCAGGTCCTACCAGAGGCGACATTGAAGGCGATCTCGTAGCTAGAGGTGATAATGAAGGTGAAAAAGATGGGGACATAGCTGCAGCCGCGGAAAATCCACCAGGAACATCATGACTTATTGGAGACCTTGGTAATAATAACTGAGGTTGCCTACAAGATAATGAAGGCGCTGGACAACTTCTAGGAGCTACTGTCGTTAATAATGGAGGTGGAACACTTTTTCCCCCTGATATTGACGTTCCTTTACTCTTAGCGCTGGAAGCAGCGCTGTTTCCGCTTTGTAATGAAACTGCATCGTCTTTTAATCTAGCTATTTCTGAGAACACATGAGCTAATGGTTGATATTGGGGCCCCCAGTCAAGCAAATAATCCCAATTATAACTACCGGTTAATTCTTCTTCTGAATGTACGATTGAACTTAAACTTCCCGTCATAGACGGCCCTGCCGTTGGAACAGCTGTGTTTTCACCCGGGGCGCTTGGAAAAGCTCCTAAAGCCATAGCTCTGTCAACAGCAGCACTCGCTTCATCTGCACTACTTGCTCTTTCACTACCCGTGACTTCATTTAACTTGGCATAAATAAGATTAGTGATATCATTTTCATGACCTCCATCTTCATCAAACATATGCATAGAATCAATTGGAGCGTGATGTAGCATTGCATCCTTATTGCCTACGTTTTCTGAACATCGAACTCTTGATGATGTAGAAGCTCCGCCACCAGTGCCCGTATCAACAATACCTAGCCTAGCTAAATATTCTTGAGTATTATGTACTGATACGTCGGATAAATTGTCGTCATCTACTCCATTTGTTTGTCGATGCATACCATCTCTTTGTAAAGGCCCCTCATTAATCATTCTTATTTCTTCATCTTCACCGTCTTCGCCATCTTCTGCAGACCCTCTACCACTCGAACCTGAATTATCAGATCCAGAAAGTTCAGAGGTTGTGGCGGCTCCAGAGTTTGAGCTAGTTGTATGAGGACCATAAGGAGGTATCTCGTCATACTTTGGGGGAGCAAATTGATTGCCAGAACTTACCGGACCTGTATTTCTAATTGGTATCGTATCAAACGCACTGGGATCTACGTAGCTATTGGTAGCACCTACACCTTCAGAACTCAATCCTGGTTTGTTGACATTTTTATGTCGCTTGTTTTTCATGTGCAAAAACAGGAATGCAGCTGCAAATATAATTATTATAAAAATAAAAGCTATTAATAATCCCAGCGCCCAATCCGATAAACCACCACTTGGAGCTGAAGGCGTATCACTTATTTGTTCGGTGTCACCTGCCAGTGCCATATCAGTGATACCAATTTCTACGGCAGTTTTATTTGTGAGCGAACCTTGTCTGCCTGAACTTGCGGTGACAACTAAACTAATCGACTTGTCAGCACCAAACAGATTTTGGACAGAATCAACTTTCTTCTTCACTATAATAGCTCCAGTAGTTCTATTAATTTTGAAATAAGAGTGCGAAGTGGATAATTGATAAACAATTCTGCCATCAATGCCTTTATCTTTATCTATAGCAGTAGCTTGTCCAATAACATATCCAGCTGGTAATGATCCTGATTTAGGAACCCGGAATTTATATGTTTTCTGTGTGAATTGAGGGTAAAATTCATCTCTACTTTCAATGGCTATTTTGACTTTGACCTTAGTACTTTTACCTCCTAAATCAGAAGCTTTTATGGAAAACTCGTACTTATTTTTTAGTTCATAATCAAAAACTGCATTTGAATTGACCAGGCCAGTAGTCGAATCAATTTGGAACATGTTCCATGAATCATCATTCTTATTATAATTATTTGATGATGCTACAAGAGAATAGTTCAACTTTCCAAATCTCCCCTTATCTAAATCGGTCGCTCTAGCAGTAAATATTGAAGTTCCGACTCTTTCATTTTCGCCGATACTTTCAAAGTATTCGCTTACAGGGAATAACGGTATATTGTCATTTTCATCTATCAAGCTAATCTGTACATAGGCAGCATTACATAAAGGTAGAATTCCTTGATCGCAAGCTACAATTACAAGTTTATATTCAGTACGTCCAACGTCGTAATCTAGTGTTTTGTTTACCGTCAAAATTCCAGTATCTGGATTAATAAAAAATAATCCTTCATCGTCACCTGATGTAACATTGTAAGTTATAGCAGAATTAGGTGTTGCGTACAAATCTGCATCAGTTGCAGAAAGTTGTGTAAGTGTGTATCCAATTTTAACATTTTCACTCACGGCCAATTCAAGATCGTTATTAGAAAATACAGGAGCATTATCGTTAGCATCTGCTACCGTAACAAAGACTGTTATAGATGTCTTGTTTTGATTATTAGTTAATAATTTTCCTTGTTCCACAGCAGCCAATCCCAAAACGTAAGAATCTTGCATTTCTCTATCTAGCGTTTGAAGTAGAATGAGTGCTCCTTCATCAGTGACATCAAAAACGTCTCCTTCATTGCCCGATGTAATATGTAAATCTAAATTGTATTTCTTGAAGACATCGTTGATACCGCCGATATGCAAGAGAGATGATCCCTTCTCTGTATCTTCGTTCACTGTTATTCTGTAATGTAAAACATAATTTATATTAATCCTAAAAGCATGTGACAATAGATGCCATTAAGTCGACTCAAAACATTTTTTTATACATATTGTACATAAAGTATAGTATGTTCTAATATTAAATATTTGTTACGATATCAAAAAAATTCATATAAATTTAAATGTTATATGAATAATATGTTATTAGTTTTCAGACCTCAAAAAAACTATATTTTCATGAATACAATGTTTATTTTATATTTATGGAGGTTTGTGATTTATAATAAAAGTATATTTATATATATATATTAGGTTGGGGAAAAAGTTTCTTCGCATTTTATATAAAAAATTCAAAAGGTTTTTTATAAAGTTTATTTACATTTGACTAAAGTATGTAGGTGCCATTTTGCTGGATAACTTTTTGCCATCTTGTAGGTAGGGACGTGATCCCATTACTATAAAAATTTTGGGGCTTCTGATCAAAAAACTGCGACAAGTGGTTTTGGCAGTACTCTGGTGATGTTAACCTGACAATGCCTAAGGAATTCTGCAGAGACCGAAACAGGTGAAAATCTGAAGGTGCAATGTCAGGACTATACGGCGGATGCATTAACACCTCCCAGCCAAACTCTCGTAATTTTTGCTGAGTGGCTAAAGATGTGTGAGGTCTAGCGTTATCATGGTGAAAAACCACACCCCTTCTGTTGATTAATTCCAGCCGCTTTCTCTCAACTTTTTGCTTTAATCTCATCAGTTGTTCGCAGTACAGTTCAGAATCGATGGTCCTGCCTGGCGGTAACAGCTCATAATGAATAATGCCCTTCCAATCCCACCATACACACAGCATCACCTTGTTGCGAGTTAACCCGGGTTTCGCCATAGTCTGTGAAGCCTTACCGGCCTTTGACCACCATCTTTTTCGCACGTTCTTGTCGTACGTGATCCACTTTTAATCACCAGTTATCAGCTTCTTCAAAAATGGTTCGGTTCCATTACGTCGTAATAAAGAATCACAAATGAGTACACGGTTCATTAAGTTTCTTTCAGTGAGCTCACGAGGTACCCAAATATCGAGCTTATTTGTGTACCCAGCTTTTTTCAAATGCGCCAAAACCGTTTTGTGGTCAATTCCCAGTTCTCCAGCTACATCGTAACTACTAATATGCCGATCTTGCTCCACTTTTTCAAATTTTGTCCGTAACAGGGCGACCAGAGCGACGTACATCTTTGATATCAAAACTTCCAGATTGAAAACGCTTAAACCAAATGCGCTACTCTCACAGATACTGCATTAGGTCCATAAACATCACAATTTTTTTCGCGGCTGGTGTTGCATTTTTACCTTTTTTGTAGTAAAATTTTAAAATGTATCGAATTTCTTTATTAGATACACTCATTTTAACAATAAGAAAAACAAATGAAAATCACACATTTTCCTAATTTGAATTTGAAATTGTCTTCTTTAAAATTACAACTTTTTAATGATACCAAAACCAGCCAGATACGAATGGTATAGCCAAAGAGATCTTATTACAAGTTCATACATACTATAATGCGAAAAGACTTTTTCCCCAACCTATTATATATATTATATTAAAGTAATTTCTATTTTTTCTTCACTAGCCATAGCCATTTTAGTAGGAACTGATTACACAGAATGATTTTTTGTTCAGGGAAAAGAATAGTTTCTGTGGGGTACGAATCCAAAGTTTACTAGAGCTGAAAAGTCGAAATTAACAATACTTTCCATATTAAAAATAATTGGACATATTATGTAAACCAGAACGACCACTTTGGTAACATTCAGTTAAATACACAAACTTGTATCGCATCACGTGTTTTATGGCAAAAAGATTTTAAGCCTTATCTTTATTTTTATCCAGCTTATTTTGGAAAAATAAGTTTACTTGAATGTTCTACACAGCTTTGTATGTACATCTTAATTATCTCCAAACTGTCATCCTTTAAGTAAAGTTATGGATTGCGTAATGGCGTCCAAACATTCTAAATAAATAAAATTATTTACCTGTAAGTATCTTGTCCAATAAAAGGCTTTATTTCTGACGAAGCTCCAGTACTAATCCTCACAGATGCAACAGCGCTCCTATTGGGTTTTCCATGGTCAGTAGCTACCACAGCTAATTGTGTATCGCTATGGCTTGGCGATAACGCACTGTAGTTTACAAAAATTGTTCCGGAACCAGCATCTATGTAGTAACCGTTTGTTGGTCGAAGTATAGAATATGATACCTTGCCATTATCACCGCTGTCCATATCTTTTGCGCTGACTGTTCCGATCTCGACAGTATCACTGCCTTCTGAAATATACAATAACACTATTTTGAAATATGTGGTTTTTATTTCCTTATTTTTATTATGATTCTCCACAATTATTATTTAGCGCAAAAGGATTATTAAATTTTTTCTAAAATATACTCGCCTAACATTCAAATGATGTGGATTCAAATTAATACCTAAAATTTCCCTTGTAATCTATTTAAATTAAGATATAAGGATAATTTAAAGTTTTTATGAATTTACAATGACTTACCAGGCAACATTTTATCATAAGAAATATCATCAAAGACTGGCGAGTTATCATTAACATCAGTCACTTTGATTGTGAGTGTGGTTTTAGCAACGTGTTCACTATCTGAAGCAGTTATGTTCACTTCATACGATTGCTTCGTTTCAAAGTCTAACGGTTTATTCAATACAACCTTCCCGCTGTACCTATCTATAGAAAATCTGTTATCTCCTTGAATAATAGCGTATTTTAATGCCGGGTACGTATCAACGTCGTTAGCGGTAACAGATGTAAGCACAGTCCCGACTTCCGCTCCTGGAAAAAGCAAAAACAGACTCATAAGTATTTTGTCGTCGGTCGTTTTAACGATCAGCAAAATAAACTTGAAAATAAAACAGTTAAAACAAAGTACAATGATACAGAAACAGGTACAAAAAACAATGACTGTGGAACGGCTAAGAGATGTACACGAGGGAAAAAATGAAATACCATTGAATAAATATTGATCCAAAAGAACTGTCTTTTATTTAATTTCTGCTCCGAGATCGAGGGTACGAAATGCAAGTCAGTAGATTCGAGAATACAAATTATGTAAAATACTTCTCCTGTTTATGTGAAAGATTTTGTTTCAACAATTTCTTTTTTTTAAGTACAGTTAAAAGCAAAATGATATAATCAGTTTTTTGTTCATATATTTTTCTTTAAACTGCTTTCCACATGACTTTGATCGCAAAAACTTTGTATCAATATTGCATAAAAACAATATCACATCTATTATCTCACTATCACAATAACATATAATAATATCACACTATCACAATTTCTACCATAACATTCATTTCATACTTATCCCAGGTATCTAAAGTATAATTTATCTATATTCGAACCTTCGAGGCAATCAATACATTTCCAAAGCTCTAAGTAGTAAGTAGTAGTAGCAGAACTAAACTGCAATATTTACACATTGATTAAATGGATCTTTTCCGAATATATATCTTTCATCAAAAATATATAATAAGAAAATTGTTAAAGAAAGAAAACTACATTTTTATTAAAGAGCCTGTTTTAAAAATATTTGCCTCTTGGCTAGATTTAACATCTAGAATTCTAGACAATGAAGTGGTAGACTGCATACTTGCTTCTACTAAACTTCCTAGGAATCGTTTTTATGTTTCTAACAATATTTTGAATAAGGCTATTGGATATACTAAATAAAGTAATTTAAGAACTAAAAACTCAGTATTTATAATCATATTGAGAATAAAATTTAACGATACTTTATTAGAGCGTTCAAACTTTTGCCTTTGCCTGTATATACGCCACTCGACAACAATTGTTTGCCATAAAGCCAAATATGTTGACATAAAAAGTTACAAACCTTCAGAGATTGAAATGACATTCGGTGGTGGAAATGTTGGCTGGTTGTCGTTCACGTCTACAACATTGATACGTAAAGTTGCTGTTCCGGTCATCTGTGGGTCACCTTCGTCCGTTGCTATCACAGTTAATTTATACGATTCCCTTATCTCGCGATCCAATACGATATTCGTCTTCACGGACCCAGAGAATGCCGGTTCGATGATAAAAGCGTTATCGTGATTTCCATCAACAATGTGATACAATATCCTCGCATTCACACCTCTATCGCCATCTTTCGCTGCTAATTGTACAACGAATTCTCCTTTTGTATTGCCTTCTAGCACATTAGCTATGTATTGCTGCTGTGTAAATCTCGGTGCGTGGTCGTTTTGATCTAAAAGATTTATAATGACGTCGGCATATCCGTACAAAGCCATGGAGCCTTCTGTTCGAGCTACTACAACCAACTGTCTCCTCGGTCCCGGATATGATTCATAGTCTAAGTTAGCTGAGTTATTTACTCTTATTACTCCCGTATTGGAATCAATTTCAAATGCGTATTTATCATTCCCGTTTCCAATTTCATAAATAATTCTTTGGCGACGCCCGTCACTTCTTACAGCCGTCACTTGCAACACGTCTTTGCCATATGGGAGATTCTCCTCAATGGTTACATTGTACGTTCCATTTTGAAAATTAAGAGTAGGAGTTTGATCAGAAAAATCACCTACTTTAATTTCAATAAGTCCTATAGAACTTTGCGGCGGATTACCTTTGTCCTTTGCCAATACTTTTAAATGTATTAATTTTCCATTTTCACTGGCTAAGCTTTGAGTTGCCGTAAGCACCCCGGTTGTAGGATTTAAACGAAACTTGTGGTTTGATGTGTCAAGTAGTTCGTAAATGATTTCAGCATTGATGCCTACGTCATTATCTGTAGCTGAAACGCTGAGGAGGCTTTGACCTGGTGGCGTTAGAGTAGCAACTTGTTCTGTAAACGGGTATTTGGTAAATATTGGCTTGTTGTCATTAATATCTTTGATGGTTACTTCAACCGAAACCCTCTGAGAACGAGCGATATAACGACCTTCGTCTGTCGCGACTGCCTCAAAATGGTATACGTTAGTTTTTTCTCTGTCGAAATTCCTGAAAATAAAATAATATATCCAATTAATCCAATGTTCTACCTAGGCAGCAATTATGCACTTATTAGATATATTTTCTAGGTATTGTGAACATTTATACATATAATTGTATGGCAAAGGCAAACATATTTGTAGTAAAACGTTTAAAAAACGTTGCTTAAATAATTGCTGGTTTCTAGAAATAAAAAGGTTGGAATTCAGTTCTATGTATATGAAGTGATATTATTTTACGCGATATATTTCAGTAAGACGAAGTTCAAATTGGTTGATATAACACTTACCCTGTAGTAAATATAATTCCAGTTTTATTATCGATCCTAAAAAGCCCTTGACTTTCATTCGCCAAGGAATAAACAATACGTTTATTGAATCCCAAATCAGCGTCAGTAGCCCTAACTTTTATTACTGAGGTGTCAATCATTGCATCTTCAGGAATAGCTGCTGAGTAATGGCCTGTGTCAAAAACAGGATCATTATCATTCTGATCTTCAACCATTATTGTGATGTTACAAGACCCTTGCAAAGCTACTGGTGAACCATGGTCGAATGCGGTGATTGTTAAAAGATATCTAGACTGAGTTTCACGATCTAAAGTCTTAGCAGTGAGTCTTCCTGTCGTAGAATCAATAGAAAACTTATTTCCATTATTTCCAGACGTAATACTGTAAGTGATTACTCCATTAGCCCCTTCATCCTTGTCTGTAGCTGCTACTGTGTGTATGACTTCAGGATTATTATTTTCTGGTACAGTTAAAGGGTAACACGATCCCGTTTTAAAACTTGGTGGGTTGTCATTCACGTCCATGATACTGATAGTAACAGTGGCTACGTCAAAGTTAGTAGTAGACTGAAACGCATTAGAATCTGTGACGTAAACAGGAAAAATGTACAGGTCACGTTCTTCTCTATCTATTTTAGATTTAATGATGATTGTTCCCAGACGTTCATCGATTGAAAATTTGTTATCAGCGACGTCGGATGGTATTGTAAATGTTAAATTACCTGTAATAAAAATAGATAAATAGTAATTTTTATACATTTACCATAATATTTTTGTACAAAAATTACTAATAAAACATGCGTACATTGAAATTCAGATTCAAAATATTTATAAGTACTACGAGTATATTTATACTGTTCAACCTTAAACAAATTATGATTTAAATATGACTATATATTACACTAAACTAACTGTATATTTGCTTTCGTAAGAATTCATTAAAATTTGTAGAAACGAATAAAAAATGTTAATAAAGACTTCAAGGAAATGTTTAAGTTTAAGCGATTTTACGACGAAACCCTTTATTACAGAATTGTATATATGTATTAAAAAACTTACTTCCGGTACCTCTAGAAGATTTAGCTGTAAGTCTAGTAACAAAGCTGCCGGGCCTTATATCTTCACTTATATTCGCCCTATAATATGATTCAGTAAACCTAGGAGGATTGTTTGTAGATTCTTGTAAATTTAGTAAAAGAGTCATGTGACTCTGTCTTGGAAATGGCACACCATGATCAGATGCTGTTAGATTCAATTTATACTGTCCAGGCCTAACTCTTGAGATATCAGTAGCATATTTATTAGAAAGAGTTAACTTTCCATTATCATATTCCATGGAGAAGTAAGCGTGGTCATTACCACCCGATATATAATACGAAATCTTTCCATTTTCTCCAGAATCAGCATCAACTGCTAAAGCTTGATATAGAGTACCGGAAAGACTATTTAAAGATACGGTAGCTTTAGTCGGCGATACGAAAATAGGTGTGTTGTCATTCGCATCATTGATTTCTATATGAACAGTAGCCTGAGTAACCATTCTTTCAGACACAGTTACAGCTAAATCAGTTGCTTCGATCACTATCCAAAATTCTTTTGATAATTCATAATCCAACATCGATGTAAGCGTCAGTGAACCAGTTAAAGGATCTAAATTAAATACCCTACTGGTTACTGGCAATGATGACACGATTCGAAAATTCATTTCTCCGTTGGGACCGGAATCTAAATCTTTGGCTGTAAAGTTATAAACAGTCGCTCCAATAGGCGTCATCTCAGATATCTCTATATTTATAGGATCTTGAGGCCATTGCGGAGCATTGTCATTAACATCCATAATTTCAATTTTTACAGTAACAGCACTGCTTTGCGGATTATTTGTTGCCGATGTATCCAATGCTCTCACTTCTAGTCTATATTCTTCTTGAATTTCTCTATCGAGCTGTCTAGCTACAACAAGTGATCCAGAACGCCGATCTATTTCAAAGGTGCCAGGTAAATGATCAGCTGTTAAAGGCATCAGTAGGTAGGATATTTGTTTTTCCTCGTTATTTATACTATTTTCATTCATATCGCTGTCACAGCAAGCAACTGTACCAACAACATGCCCAATTTTGGCGTCCTCTTTTACCTGAAATTTAAGTGTTTGTTTAGGTACATTTTTGTCGTAAAGTTTATTTGGTTTTTCATCTCAAGTGAACTTTTGTTAAGGGATGGTATTTTAAAACAAATATTTGTTTGTTTTTCATAGAAAAAGTAACATGATCGATAGAAATGTAGTTTTAAATACGTGGATTCTTCTGATAAGATGCTCTGTTAAATTTAAAAATGTAGTGGGTAAAAGTAACGCTGTTATTTACTATGAATAATTATAGCATGCTTTTTCTTAAGAATTGTAAATTTTATTTAACTTACTTTAAAAGACAAACTTGAACTTGTAAATGTAGGTCTATTATCATTCAAATCCAAAACCTCAACTTTTAATTGCCTGATAGTTTGCTTTGGAGGTATTCCACTATCCGTAGCCGCCACTGTCAGACGGTATATTGACCTTTCTTCGTGATCCAGAACTGAAAAAATATATTATTAATATTGAGATTGATTATCGTTGGTATTTTTGTGTTAAGCGGCAACGCTTATCACATATAGTAGTAATAGTAGCCAGAAAAATATTTCTTTGACAATTTTAATTGTACACCTACCTGTGCTGGTCTTAATAATACCAGATTTGGGATCAATGACAAAAACTCCTACACCATCCATGTCTCTTTCATTCAATATGGAGTAAGTAACAGTTGAATTTTCTCCACTATCCCTATCAATGGCTTTTACTCTAGCTACTTCAGCACCTGGCTGCTGTTCTTCTCTCACGCTGACCACATCTTCTCTTGGATCGATAATTTCAGGAGGATTATCATTAACATCAGTTATTTTGATGGAAATTGGTACTCTACTAGAACGAGGTAGTGATCCTTGATCTTTTGCTTCAGCGAATAGTGAATAAGAAGTCTTGAACTCTCTGTCTAAAAACTCTTTTGTTGTAATTATACCTTTAACAAGAGAAAAACGTTGAGATTAATATCTGTAAAGTAAATCAAAAAATATTGTAAATACTAAAAAATTACAATTATTTTTAATATATTTTGTAATATGATTACATACATACATTCACATATTAAAACTAATACAATTTTACATTATAGTATTGTTGTATAAGTTTAGATGTAAATCATCCCACACATAAAACCCCAGCTCACCAGTGGGCCGTTAATGATGATGATGAATATTTAAATCATTTCCCACATGGTCATTTTAATGCTAAGGGAATTTCTCCACTTACTGCTATGTGGTAGAGGTAAAAATATAGCACTGCCAAGCACGTTACGTTTGAGCCCGTAGGTCATAGAAGGTAAGTGGTTGTGCACCGCAAGAATCACTCATGACCGTTTTCTCTAAAACTAACTAACCTTTACATAAACATATAGACAAACTGTTAGTTTTAATTTTTTGAATATAAGGAGGTCAATCAAATATTATTATTTTGTCTACTTATTTAAAAAAAAATACAGTTACGGCTAATCCCGATAAGCTTCAGTCAAATAATTATGCAACATCATATATGACTGTGGAGGCACTCCCTAAGGTCGCAGCACTTGCTAGGTAAGTTGCCCGCGACGGGTGGCGCTGCACAATGAATAAGTGCGTGTCAATTGCTTTGTGTTGCCATGTGTAATTTATTGCGTGCATATGGATGGATTTATAAGTACATTCATTATAAATAAGTCCAGATAATGTTTTATGAGTCGCTTATTGACTCACCGCGGTAACTTGTCTGCCGTTATTTTTTTCAGAAATCGATTTAGAAGGAAAGCATTTACTTAGATGGTTTATATGGATTAAAAGGTTTAGTTCCTTTTATTTCCTGAAAAATAGTGATTTTATTATTGAACGTAAAACATAAAGTTAGTAATGAAATGTATAAATTGTTATTATTCTAATAACCTACGTTTAAATTTATAAAATTATCAGCAACACTTCTTACATTATCGTCTCTTAATACAATAATACAAATAACCTACCAAATATCAAATACTTTACGAACAAAACATAAATGCGTCCTTGAACTTTGCACATGCCGTTGTACAGAACACAATTCAAAGGCTCAGAGACGGAACTGAGAGGGGAAGGTGTTGCGTTCTCGCTCGGCTCCTATCCGAACTCACGTGCCATCTCTTTCACACAACACACCGTAAAGTAAACGTTTTCATTTGACTAGATCTGGGCAAACTCACGGAACTAACTTCACTCGAAGTGCATTTAAACTTTACGCATACTGAACTTCGGAATAAATAATAATAATAGAATAGTTTATTAGGTATGTACGTACGTCGATATTTCTTGAATATTTTTTTCTTTATTTCTTTCTAGGTATCAAAACATTGTTATAACAGTAACAGAAAGTGCCATTACAATAAAATAAGTTAAAACTAATTAAAAGAGGAAACGATCAATAAAATTAGTGACAACTAACACGTAAACTAAGTAAAAAGCCTGTACGGTATTAGATCCTTCCTATATAATGTATTTATTACTTGTGTATGTATTTCAAGTGCATTTTTTAAAAGTAGCTATTGGAATATATGTATGTAAGTATATTATGACACATTTTTTTAATAAATCACCTTACACGACATATATTTAGAATGGCGTACATGTCTTCCCTACTTTTATACCCTAATGTTATCAAATAACTTTGAAGGTTAGCGACTTATCTAACTCAATATAGGTATTATTGATAAAATAGTAAGACAAGGTTTTTCTATCACCATTTAAACATCTTTCTGACATTTTCCTCGCTAGCAACACCATAGGTTACAAACACGGCCAGCCTGCGCCCGCGCTTGTGACCTGCCATTAACTATTATTAAAATATTGCTCTGTAGCTTAGCCGCTATTCTCTCGCATGTTTTATTGCAAACCCGCTCACAGATACTGTCGTCGGGCGTTTAAAGCTCATATGTTGTGTACATTATTGTAGGACGTGAGCATATGTACGCTAGATTCTTATATATACTATCCATCCTTTACCGTACCATTTTTAGAGTTTATATTTAATTTTAACCAGTATTAAGGCGAATGATTCTATAGTAAAATATAGATGTCTCACGGTTAAGTCCCGCAGACGCGGCGCTAAGGTCGCGCAGCATAAGATAAACTAATTTTAGCAAGACTCTGACTTAATATTATTAATAAATAGCTGACCCGGCAAACTTCGTACCGCCTCAGAATCAATAAATAAAAAAGCTGAATGATAAATACAGAATGTTAAAACTTTAGTTAAAATGTGGTCAAAACTTAACCGGATGATACACTATCACATCATACATTAAACCGCATTATGCACATAAAAATAAAATTCAACCAAGACAACGCGGCCTTTACGCCCAGCTTTCCGCCAAAGTCTGTAAAATATTATAGTTGCGATCAGAAATTGTTGGTTGTCAATGTCAAATGTCAAAACCAAATGAAAATAAAAACAAATAAATTCTTTTAAATTTAATTTGATTTCTGAAAGACGGGACGAACATCAAACGTTTGACATTCAAAAAAAAAAAAACACTTTTAAATTGAATTTTATTTCTGGACGACTTTTAATTTTATTTGAATTGAATCAAATGTTTGACAGGTAGAAATAGTTTTTAAGGGAAAGCGAAATTGTTGTTTTTACTATATTCCAAGCATTTTTTCATATTTACTCACCTTTTAAACCTTCCCTGGACTTCCACAAATAATTTAAAACCAAAATTAGGCAAATCAGTCCAGCCGTTCTCGAGTTTTAGCGAGACTAACGAACAGCAATTGATTTTTATCTATATAACCATAACATATAACCCGCAGAGGGGCTTTGTGGCGAAGCCTTAGGTGAGTAGCGACGCCTTCGACCTGACTCCGGAGGCCAAGGCAAGGCCTCCGGCCTCCGTACTTGCCTTAGCCAGCCGGCACGGAGTGGAGATTGCTAGAGCTAAGACTCAAGCTCCAGGGGCAGAACTGATAAATGGCATAACGTCGGAAGTAGCTTCGGTGAACCTGCAGCCCACCTCTCGACACCGCTTAACCACTCACATTCATGTCGTCTCTCGCCAATCTTGGTACTTTTAGGGGCCCAAGCAATGAGTGGCGAGTCACCGTCTGCCCATTTTTTCCATATTCCCCGAACAATGCGACGAGCAGACGCCATAGTTCCCATAGTCCCCGATATATATATATATAACTCCACTAGCAGTTCAAGCCAAAAGCCCGGTACCTATGTACTCATTCCCTACAATAGTCCCTTACCGGGGCTTGTCTTGGGGTGCATTTTTATATAGTGTAGACAGGGACAATCGCCCGCCACTGTCACACCACATTTAGATTAAATTTGTCAATGGGCCTCTACGTGTTGGCCTTCCATGGCCTCACGCAAACCCTCCAAAAGTCCTGGCCATTTTTATGGCCCATGGTCTGCAGAGTCATACATGAAGTATAATAATATAATGTAACATTTGCATTCAAACTCTTTATAGAAGCAACTTAACAACGTGGCTGGATTGATCTGTGTCATTAGTTATATTTTTTGCCGCGGGACTTAAGAAGAAACATTAGAAACAACATCTAAGAACCGGATGGCTGTGTATATATGTAGGCATATATAATGTGTATTGTAGGCAGGTATTAGTGACTACATACATACATATATATTATCATGCCTGTTTCCAATGGAGGCAGACAGAGACGATGAATTGTAAGAACTATACTCAACATGTGTCCAACTGTTATCACTGTTCAAATAATGTTGCAACAATCGTATTATCTGCATTTAATGCGATAAAAAAAATGACAACATTTTTCTTAGCAACAGCATTATGGCAAGACTTATAAAGCCCGAAGTGCGGAGAATCTCTGTCATCCGCAAACCTTTTATTTCGCATTACAATAAAATGAATTATACTTGGAATCTGAGAGCATGAACATGCTACAATAAATCGCATTAACACTACATGCTAAAAACAATAAGATCGAATAGTACAGATAGAACTATTGTGAATTATTGTATATTAAAAACTTGTTATCATTACATTATCTTTTGTTCATGGAGATCAGGTTACTGGGTGACGTTTATAAATAGCAGATACTAATTATCTATGTTCAAAGGCCGCGTTCAAAATAAGGTTTAAAAAACAAGGGTTACGTTTTTTTAACAATCGAATGTTGTAAGGTTATTTTTAAGCGACATTTTAGTAAATTTAAAGCTTCAAATTTCTAAATAAAAATGTTATAAAAAGATATATACTTTTGAATATGGTATCCAATAGGAATTCAGACTCTTTATATAATACTAGGATATACCCGCAGCTTCGTCCACGCTTGACCTGAATTTCCCGCGAGATTCCCGGATGTATCGCAACATTTAAAAAAGAACGTAAGGTATTTTTTTAGTGAATATTGTATCGGAAAATGCCAATTTTATGCACCCGAACAACTTCAAACCGCTCCTGGGAAAATTCCCGCGGGGTTCCCAGGATAAAAAGTAGCGCAGATTTTAAGTCTAAAATTTTTCTGTCCATCAGCGAAAACCGCATCGAAATTGGCCCATTAGTTTTTACGTGAATCCCGAACAAACATACAAGAAATAAAAAAAATTGCGTCGTGTTCTCCATCGTTTATATAGTGTACTCCAGTTGTTGTTTTTTTTTAAATAGCTTCAACGTACAGACACAGTATGTTTAGAATTTTATATACATTTTAAATCCAATCTTAAAAAATATATTACGTCATTAAGACTGAAACTGAAAAGACGTATTAAACCCTAGGCTACGTTTGCGTGAGCTTTTTATTGGTGCGTTAGTTAAATCATCACGGCGCAGGTGTAGCAGAGATATGACGGTAACTAGGTGTCTTTAAGGGACACCAAGAAGAGAAATAAGTCCGATATATAAAATAGAAAGGCCCCGTTCAAACAAACAGAGGGCATCGGATCCGCTCCCTATCCTTTTAAATTGTAGAGATATTAAATAGTGGGTGTTTGCCCAAACTGTTTGCTGGCCGGATGAGTCGCGCTACACACTTCGGGTTTTAGCTTACAAAGGCGCCGACGCACAAGTGGTTGGACACTGGACGAGTGTTTAGGGTTGCCGATTTAAGAAATATAATATGTATCTACTTCTTGAAATTAAAATTGGGTCATCGTATTTTGGCTAAGCGGACTGTGGTTATAGGTAAACTAGACTAGAAGAAGACTAGTGTTTTTTTTAATAATTCGAAATGAATCTCCTTACATTTTTGTAATTGGTTAATTCCCAGTTTATATATAACAAACATACTTCGGCAGTTTTAAGATATATAAGATATACCTCCTCACTGAAATTAAATCTTCGCATAATGTAAAGTGTGATGATGGTTAAACGCAAACCTAGATCTAGAAAAAGAATATTGCCCAGTTTGTTAAGAGAGTTGAGCTTCATATAAAATTGTACGAGCCTTTATGATCTTTCCCTGTTTTGTAGAGATTTTAAACAATTATCATATAAATTAAAAATATTTACATCCTTAGAGCAGGTTTAAGAGAAATCTTTATTTTCCCAGAGCAATATTTCTTAGAAAAATATAAATTCAAAGTTACAGTGTTCAACACTAGATGGCGCCGTTTGTTATTAACACACACTATAGTCTGCTGCTTTCGCTTCCATTTAGATTTAATCTATTTTATTTATAGAAGGTTTGCTTTTTGTGACCACAGCAGCGGCATTATAAATATCAGTATATTCACCGTGTGTGTTTTATTTCTGGAGGTACAAAAATGAGTTTAACAGTCAACAATATTTGGGGTTATTGAATACTATTAAAGAGTAAAAATGTTAGTCAACAAAATCTTAAAAGTTAAGATATGAACCATCGATTTTGATAGCGGAAAACCAAAATATGTTTATGTAATTGTAATTTATATTCTGGGTTAGAAAAAAATGTAATATTTTACTATAATAATATTAAAAATATTACAATGTTTTAGAAAGATATTTGGTTAAGGTTCACCGATTTTATGGTGGAGCCCAAAATGGGCATTATAATTTAAACAAGTAGCCGCCGTTCATCTCGTATTTGAAGGGATCTCCTCTATCAAAGACACAGGTATTAAAAGGTTTGTTCATTTCGAGTTTCAACAAATACGAGTTAACTTTTACACTTGCCGGCCTTTATCGATATTATAAGAATGTTTTAGTAATTTTGATACTACAATTTTGTACAGGTCTGTATGCCAAATTTTATATCTCTACTACGCTTAGTAGTTTCTAAGATAATCAGCTGGAACACTAAGTCGATATGAATTTAGAAAGAAAATATCGATCGACTGCCAGCCCTAATCCAAATACAAATGTGTAGGTATTACGGTAAAATATCATTGTTCTGGCTTAGTTGGGTAATCGTTTTAATGACGCGTGTAGAGGGCTAGGTATGTTTGAACTGTGTACGACATACGCAGCGGTAGGTAGACTTCTGGGAAATTAATATTTTTAACGTAATAAGCACTCTATTCCGGTATATTAACCCGTATTTCTTCGAAAATCACTTTGTCTCCCAAGATATTCTTCTACCATTTAGGAATCAACATTCTGATCTAATACAGGAAATATTCACCAGAACGTTTGGTCGGACACAACTCGAGTTCTTTTTTAAAATATACTAAGTAACATTTACATACAAGAAATCATGTCTCCGTGTAGTATCTTATAGCCATTTATGTAGCTTTGTTTTTGAAAGCAATATAATAATGAGTAAAATTCAAAGTTCAAGTTCAAAAATTTCGAAAGAAGATCCTGCGAGATGTATAAGGAAAAGTAGCAACTGGACCATGGTCTTTTAGTGCGAAGAGAACGCAATAGCCAATAGAAGTGGTCCTTACAAAAAATATAAATTAAAATGAAATTTTCTAGACTGATACTGTTTTTATTAATTGCATAATGTCTCAAACACGTAAGATAAAATCACATATCAAAGGATCCTTAATCGCCTGAGATTTTATCAACGAGCGTTTACTTCAAACTCTTAATATGGGATCCAAAAGGATCTGAACACTTTTAAAGCGAAATAATTGACTGATGAATGTAGGTGCTGTCTTAGATTTATATACTGTTAACGTGACGTATCCTCACGTTCTAAGTCCTAAAGAGGTAAAGGAGGTGTTCCAATACTTTAAGAGCGATAATGATAGTTGCTTGACCCTTGAAGACGAACTGTAGTTTTAAAAGTATGAGGCAGCTTATCCCAATGTTGTTGCTTACAAAATTACTATTACTACCTTTAGTAGTAAAATTTTATATGCATACATTCATTCATTCATTTATGAGCCTCAAACTATTTAGTATCAACTTGCAACTATATGAATGATATAATTCCAAATGAGATCCATAACAAAATCATTATACAGATTTACATTCTAATTATAACGTGGAATTATATTATAAAGTAATAAAGAGATATTTTATTGTTAATGATTAATATAGTTATGTTATAAATGAACGTTAAAATCATTGAAGTTCTTCTGAATACAAAAGTTTTAGAATAACCAAGAAATATTATGGAGGAAATGATGGGAACTAATTTTTTACTTTGCCACAACTTGGGTGACTGTACTGCTTTATATATAAAATTTGGTATATAATTTGACTACACTAAATACTAAACAATATATATTCACGTGACGTAGCGTGACGAACTAAATGGAAAAACAGCGCAGACAGTTGACTTCGGGCTATTAACAATTAAGAATTTAAGAAGTATTGACTATTTAAAAAATTAAACTATTCGAACGACTTGTAAAAGTTTTTGGCATTTGGTGTGCAGTATACTCATACAGGATCAAAATTATCAGGAGAAATAAGCAACACTCACCAGATACGGGATTGACGATGAAACTGGTATTCGAAGGAAACAAACTATACCGAACGACAGCATTATCTCCTAAATCTGCATCAATCGCTGCAATCTTGCCAACAAATGCACCGGCTTTCTTATTCTCTTCAACTTGAAATTCATAAGCACTCTTAGAAAATATAGGATCATTATCATTTGCATCCATTACATTAATAACAAGACTGGCACTAGCTGAAAGTGGTGGTAAGCCATTATCAGTGGCTGTTATTATCATTTTATGTTTTGCTACTGTCTCTCTATCAAGAGATTTAGCCACGTAAACCCAGCCTGTTGTTGGTTGAACTTTAATGAACTCCTCGCTACTTTTTCCTTCTGATGTGACTTTATAGGTTATTCTTGCGTTGTTACCTGTATCTTTATCGATTGCTTGAATTTCGAGAATCTGAAAGACAATATATTGGGCTTAGAATTAAATTAATAAGATAAACTAATAACTTTACTGTCACAAATAGATTACGTCATAGTATTTTTTTTTGCATAACTTCAGCTGACATACGGACAGCTTGATGGAAAGCGGTTACCATCGCCTATACACATTTGTAACACCAAAGGTGTTAGTTACCAATGCGCTGCCGCCGGGCACTAAGCTGAAACACAACTCAAGGTTGTTACGCCGGCATAGTCAAGACCTAAGTATTCAAGTTAATAATAAATTCACACTAAATTTTTATCGAAGTATTTAAAGTGACACAATATAAAAGAACCGATTTGAAGGAAAGTTTCATTTGATTGAACGTGAAAATCATATAATCGCATAACATTCTGCACAAACTTTGTGAAGACTAACTAAGTAAGCATAGGTATTCCAACTTATGACTTATACTGTGATAAAATTTCACGTCTTGAAATTCAGAACTTTTTTACTTACCAAACTAATTAACTTTGTTACTTAAAGTGCATTTTAATGTAAAACGTTCTATAGCAAGGAAATCAAACAATAAAGAACAATCGAACTTCCTACCTTAGTATTAACAGCTTCTGATTCGAGTACATTGGCGCTGTAAGACTGGTGCTCGAAGACCGGAGGATTATCGTTCACATCTTGAACATCCACAACCAGAGTTAAATTGGATCCCCGAGATGGTACGCCGTTATCCTTGGCTGAGATGATCAGTGTGTGGCGGACCAGATTCTCGTAGTCCAGTGGTCTATTAAATATATTCATTGATTATAATCAGTACGAAAAAATTAGATTCCATAAACGTATAAAGGTTACGCCGAAGAAATTTTAATAGTTAAAGCAGAAAGAATTCCGTAGTAGCAATATCATGCTTACTCTTTTTGCTATTTGGCTGCAAAACCTGCTTTTAAAAAATGAGTTTTATTTTATGGCGAACAATAAACCGTTTTCATTAATTTATACAACCCTAAATATGAACCCAATACCTCGAAAATACTACCATTTATATTTTCTGCCACTTTTGCCCAATATTTTCAAAATTTCTCGACACTTAGATAAAAATTTAGAAAGAGTCAGAATACAGATTTTACTCTAATAGAGCACAAATTTTCCAAAACAAATTCTGTACTGTCCTGGTTTTACGCCGTAAAGTACTCGTATATATTATTTGGGCAGCAAGTATCTCACATCAATTAGTACTCGAAGATCGTGCGAAGTAGATTTTTTTAGGAAAGTGGGCGCCTCGAACTTTACCAAGATTAACCCTAGAATACTGATAAATAGTATCAAGAACAGAAATGCAGAAGACCGTGTTAAATTAATAAATAAGAAAATTAAAATGACAAACTATAATAGCAGTTGACCAGCAGTAAAGTGTTCTTTCTAAAGGATATGTTATTAATGTATCTATAGAAGGGTGTAATACTTTTATCACAATCTTCTAAACAACGGATAACGTGTAAAACACGTAACAATCTCAGTAACGAGCAAAAAGCCTCCATTTCTCTGTACGATTTCAGCAAGAAAACTTATTATTAATGAAGCGGATAAACGTGCAATTATTGTTTTCTATGTTACGACTTATTAAAGAGTGTCGACTTCCAAGAGCGGTGTGCGACAT
This sequence comes from Dendrolimus houi, assembly GCA_039645545.1. NCBI lineage: Eukaryota > Metazoa > Arthropoda > Insecta > Lepidoptera > Lasiocampidae > Dendrolimus > Dendrolimus houi. The sequence goes on along the minus strand of CM077128.1, from coordinate 20,068,261 downwards.
GTCAATTCAATACTCGTTATACTGGAATGTTAGGTTAAGTATGTGCTTACGTAGAAAAACAATTTATTTTATCTACTCTTCGGTCTATTGGTGATGGAGAATAATTAATAAGTACGAGAATCGCTATCTATTGGCTGGTTTATTATTCCTGGCAGAATGGAAAGATTCTTGATTAACAATAGTTCATTGGTCTTTAGAGATAGATAGATTTCTCATTATTTTTCCTACTTCAGCTAACAGTTAAAATATTAATTAACCCACGACTATCTTCAGAGAGTTGAAATAACAATTATCTCCAAGAAAATTGTCGTTTCATTTAGAGCAGAGAATTTTACTTTGAATTAACGAATCTCATGCAACTTTAATTTGTCACTATTTTTGATCGATAGTCCGTTAACTGATTTTCAGACTGAAAAACATATATATTATCAAAAATACAGGCAGCATTTAATTAACCGTAAACAGATAGCTTCAAATGAAAGAAAACTAAATACCTAATCATCGTTAAATCACAAAGAAACTACACAGCGACTAAAGTCCAATGAATTATCGTTGACGAAGAATCATTTCATGTTATAATAATAAATAACAACAGCCCATAAACGTCCTGCTGCTGGATTCAGGCCTCCCACTATAAGGGAACAGACAGTTTACCCGCGACGCTTGTCCAAGGCGGATTGGCAGGTTAGACACATTGGTCATCATGACGTGCAGGTTTCAACACGATGTTTTCCTTCACCGTTGTTAGAACGTGGTAATTGTAACAATATGCACATTAGGTCCGAAAACTGCCTAAGTGGTGTATGTGTTCCAACCAGGATTCGAATCCGTGCTCTTTGAGTTTGGGGACGCGTGCGCTAGCCATTACGCTACCACGACACGACGCTACGCTATAACAATAATTCAGTAAAAATGTAACATCGATCGTAATTTTTTTTTTGCCATATAATAGACCAAGGAAGTCCCAGACATTTTTAAAGGTGTCGCGAATGAAATAAGTTTAAAAAATCCTTTAGACGATATAGCAGAGAGATAAAGTATTCAGATGTGCTCTGACAAAATATTTACCTCAATAAACTAACAAGTCCATGCTGAGTGTTCACAGCGAATGTGTTCGGTGGTCCAGTGGCTGATACCAGCTGATACAAGACCTGGCCATTCCGCCCGTAGTCTTCATCTGTGGCCCTTGCAGCATACACAACTGAGCCCACGCTGGCTGATTCAGCTACTGAAACCCTTACTGATGATGTGCCAAATTCCGGAGTATTATCATTCACGTCGTCCAAGGTGATTTGGACCTGCAATAAGAACAAAAACAAGTGACTGCGTGCAAGTCGTATAAACATTAGGAAAGACTTCTTTATCAAATGCAACATGGAAATTAAATCTTTCTTATACGGTGTCACTTTAGAAAGCCATACGTTCAGCAGTGGACTGCAATTGTCTGAAAAGTATCTGATCATCTTTCAATATAAATTAAGACTTTTGTGAATTTTTAATATTTAATCTCATTTAACACTTGTCGGCTCGTATCACTGCATCAGTACTTTAATTAAGTCAAGCTTCTTATTGCTGTATTATTACATATTTTTTAATTCGATCATTGATTCAAAACTTTTTAATACTACTGTAATTTTATTATATCGATTTTGTTATTTTTGACACTTACCTGAGTCTGATCGTAACTAGCTGGGTTTCCGTTTGAAGCTCTGACGTTTAGTAGATAAGAGGCCGTAGTCTCCCTGTCCAACTGGCCTGCTGTCCTCATGGCTCCAGTCATGGGTTCGATTGTGAAGTGGTGGTCTGGATCCCCTGAGACGATAGTGTAGCGAACTGGAGGTTTACCTGTTGAAAAAACAGTTTTGTAGTAAAGGCTACATTTTATTTGATTCAGGGGCTGGCAACGCTGCTTCATCAGCTGAAGCCCACAAAACGATGCAAATATGGAATCTTACAAAGAAGTTACATATTTGTGCCATTTAGCGTTGATATTAGGTCCGTAAGATACATCCGCAAAGAATTTCTACAAAAAAATTTGAAGGAAGATCTTCAATGCCATCTGTGAAGGCTTACTATACTTCACACAGTGATTTAGCATTACTGTCTAGGGTGGTCATACAACTAGCCTTCTGAGCAAGTTTCCCTCTGGCAGCGATGTGGTACGTAGTCCGTAATTAGTTTGTGGTTTTATTTTTTATTCCGTAACAATATTTTGTTGCAAGATATTTACAAATTTAATAATAAAATTAAAATCTGTGTATTGCCAAATCCTTTTAAATCATTCAAATTGCAGCTTAAGTAAATTAAATGATGCATCGAATGGTTGTCTCGTGAATTTAGGTTTTAGATTGAAATTTAAGGCTTTATTCGTGCCTTAAGAAAATAATAAATTAAAGCAAGGGTCGAAATAATGTAGGATTAAGTTATACGATTTTTATTATTTTCGCTTATAAATAACGTGTTTTCACTTTGTTATGTCCTTTTCAAAACTAAGTTAAATATTTTATATTCTGCTTTAAATATACACCAGCCTTAAATAAAACGAGCACCGTCTTCTTTATTTAACACTAGCTGTGCCCGCGACTTCGTCGTGAATTTTTTTCACGGAATCCTAAAAAAGTAGCCTGAGTTACTCCTTTATAACATCAGCTATCTGCCAGTGAAATTCCCGTTAAAATCGGCCCAGACTTTTCAAAGATTATTCGAAACATCCAGACAGACAGACAGACAAAAATTGTAAAAAATGTATTTTTAGTATCTCCTGGTCCGAATTGTTTCCATTGTTTTTTTTCATAATTTTATTTTGACATTACAAACAGACACTTCAATTTTATTTATCTGTATAGATGGCCATGCAAGATTTTTATGTTTTTTTATTGCTGAAGTACAATAGACACCTCGCTGATTGTGTGAGGCTCGCCTGGTGAAAAATTTTACCATCGCCTATGGACATTTGCACCGTCAGAGATGCTACCAATGTGCTTCGGCCTCAAAGAGGGAGTTGATACCTGGCCACTAATACCGTAAAACTTATAATTACTAATTTTCCAAAGTAAACATGTATATTCAAGTTTTGTAACAATCTTTTAGCAAATAGTCACCGAAGGAAAGCTAGACTCAAGTAACAAGTCTTTAACTGACGTCAAACAAGGACGATCTCGTTACAGGTTAAAAACACATACATGTATCACAAAATTTGAAAATTTTATTTATTTTATTTTATATCAATATTATAATTTTTGAAAGCACATTTCATCGCTAATCACCCTCAAGGTCCTGCCGAATGATATTTTAATCGCGAATTATTAAAAAAAATATATATATTTACTAAGCAACTATTACATACTATTTATTATAATAACTTATGCATTTTTAAATGTATTATTGCATATATATGACTATGTATATATGTATGTATTTTTGTATTTATTTCTTAAATTACTTTGAGTATTTATGTATCTATTTCCTATTTCCTGAACCACCTATATCGCCTGATTCGTTCTTTCATTTAGGTTGCCTGGGAGAGATCGCTTTGAGCAATAAGGCCGCCTATTGTATTGCCTAGAAAATATTGTAAATATGGTCTGTTTTTGTAATTGTATATTTTGGTGTGCAATAAAATGTTATCTCTCTCTCTCTCTCTCTCTCTCTCTCTCTCTATTGCTTTTATAAGACAACGTTAAAATCATGGTAATTTTTTCCAGCAACATGATATCTAGTCAGCAATATCAAGACAGAAATACCCGTTTCATACAAATTAAACTAAACGGAAAAATATTTGAAGTGCAAAAAAATAACCCTAAGCTGATACAGAAAAAACTGCTGCGCTCTGTAAATCCAGCCGAAAATAAGACGACCCGTTGACTGTATAAAGAGACGAGACAAAGGACCTCCGCGAGGTGAGGCAGATAAACGGAGAGGGGGAGATCTTAGGCCAAGAACACATTCTAGCAAACTGTTTATTCCTACGTTTATTTCATTTATAAAATAAACAGCAGCGTACTAAATAAAAAAATAAATTTTATGTAATATAACAGATTTCGGTTTTTACAATAATTAAGAGACCACTACAATTCCATCGCTATGGGGCCAACCACAAATTACGTTACTATAACTCGGATTATTTGACGGTAATACAATTCGATTATCAACATCTAATTCTCGTTCAACAACCGTATTATTTATAATAATAATAAATAATAAATCGGCAGACAAACACACACACTGTATATCCCCAAATTACGCAAGTTACGCTTGTGTTATGGGTAATATACAACGGACCACTCTGTGGCCGATCCCAGACACCCAGACCATAGTAAATAACGCAGAAAATACGTTCCCGAAATTTACTATACCAGGAATCGAACCCGGAGCCTCTGCGTTGCAGTGAGGTAAGCCGGCAAAGGCTTAGCCCGCTCAACCACAGAGGCCGTCGATTATTATAATATGTACTAAGCCTTACTGCAACAAAGACGAGCGGGCATGTCCCCGAATACGTCAGTATATCAATCTCACGTCAGCGTCCCAAAAGGGCGGGTGAAAAACGCCGTCGCAAAAAGCGGACCCGCAAAAAAACATTTCCACAATGAAACGTTTAAATTGTGAGAACTGCCAATTAAAAATTGATAGACAGAAAACTCCTTTCAGGTTTATTTTCTTAAATATTCTTGACAAGGAAAATCATATTGACTAGTTAACTCATTCATAATCGTTGTACGAGGTTTATGGGTTCGTTAAAAAGTGTTAGTCATAAACGCATTAGCTGACGATTATTTATTATAGTCAAGGTGACGAAGTCCGTCAATGGGGTAAGTTTATATACCGCATGATTTTTAACTTTTAGAAACGGAGTTTAACACCAACTACAATTCTAAGACAGAATTCATTGAAGTTTTAACTTCATTGAGTGATTTGTTGTCGTCGTAACTATTCAAAAACGGAAATAATGAGAGGTGTATGGAGTTCCCCCACTGACGGACTTCGCCACCTTGACTATATATTATTATTATTTTTTATTGGATGAGTTCAGCAGATGGATAGCAGTTACCGTTGCTTACGGACATATCTAACACCAAAAGTGTAACAAGTGCGCTGCTGCTCTCGTAAGGGAGACTGGAACCTGGCCTCTAATGCCGGATTACAACTCACGATTGTTATGGCGGTATAGTCTAGACCAGGGGTCTCATGCCCCTTGCTCCTATCCCATCCCAAAGGTTGGCAGCACGTTGGATTCGCCCCTGGTGTTGCAAACGTCTGTAGGCGACGGTAACCAACTTTCAAGATTTGGACCGTTTGCCTGTCTGTCAGCTTCATAATAAAAAAAACATAACTATCGGTTTACGTACTATTTCCCTAAAAATGAGGGCTTTAAGCCAAAAGTTGTGTCAAATGATCGGGTCCTTATGGACTTAGGGTCGGTGTCGAATCAATTCATTAAGGTGTACAAGCGTTTAAGTCACGTGAGACGTGCAGTACCGACGTCCTCCATAAAGGGCCGCTTACACTTATACAACGATTTTCGGTGGTCCACAGATTAGGGGCTGACATAGATTTCAGTGTTGACATTATACAAATTATATTTACGATTGTACTAAAATTCTCAGAACCAAATGCTTTAAAAAAGTGTAGAAAAGATTTTTTTTAATGAACGCGATCAATTATATACCAATCAATATATCTATACAAATAAATATAAATATTGTTACGACCTAGACGCCGACAAAAACACATTCACACCTGCGTACCTGTAAAAACACATTTTATTACCTTTCGGCACTTGGACTTCTTTTGTTTGTTTTGTGTTTAAAATTTGTGATTATAAAACAACCCATTGTGTATTGTAATCTTTTATGGCAGTCATTAGCCAGGTATGTCGGATTTAAAGTACAAACCGATAGTAAGAAATTCGGTCCACGAAGCCGAGCAGACATATTGCATCTATGCAGTATAAAGCAACGCTCCAATTGAGGGACGCGGCAGTCGAGCGATAACCACGAGCGAAGCAAGACTTGTGTACATTCGGTAATCTATTTAGTGACGGACTTTGCGCGTGTTATTGAATTACGACTTTCTGCATTACGTTTGGACTTGATCTGTTCAGTTATATTTGTACGTGTGTTATTACACGTGTTTGTATAGTTCTAATAAACTCTATAATAATTCCAACGGCATTTTAATTCGAGTCCTGCAACTCGTAACAATATCATTACATTTTCACATATCCATTTAATATTGTTGACCTCTTTTGTGATTTCTACAGGTATTTCAATTTGTATTCAAAGTTCGATAACAAAATATAACAACCTGTTTGTATGCCAATTTAGTTATTAATTAAATATTGTATTTTATAAAGGACCATTTACATCCGAGTTCGACCGTTTGTTCTTAGGTGATAAATACAATAAATGGTGCTAAACTTTTATAATACCTAATAACGCCATACTTGTCGGCTTGTATATCTCAATTTAAATAGAAGCTAATAACAATATCGATTGTATATATAAGTTATAGAATGAAATCCTTTCCGAAATTTTCACAAAACATTACAATATGAGGTCTTTCTAAAAGGACGTAATCAGATATTAAATGTTTCAACAAGGTAACTAGCTTATCAGCTCTCTTGGTATTGCAGATATCCATGGAGGCGGTAAATACTTACCATTAGATCAATCGTCTGCCGTTTGTGTGCTTATGCATAACAGAATATTCACTATATTGTTTTATGTCACATATCTCTTTTTTTTTCATGTTATTTTCCTTCCATACTCCTCTATTCTGACATATGTCTGATGTCACAACACACATTTTCATGTTATCCTACACGCAATCTATCCATATCTATTTTTGGTCCACCTTTACACTTATGTGTCGATCGTCCAGTTTTAATATACGTTTGTGTCACATACACCTAGAGAGGCAAAGAAATGTATTTTTTATGGTTAAAATATTTATATAATTGAGCGTATAAGTCTGTCTTTTCCCACAGCATCTGCATGTATCCCTTCAGAATTGAAATCATTAATGGCCAACCGATTATCTGCCTCACGAGGACGAAAACGACGCAATTAAGGGTTGTACCGATCTAAGGGAATCTTCGATTTAATTTAAATGAATTAATTTATCTAACGTAGAGATTACATCTTATATTTTGAATAACATCGCCATTGGAAGCTATTATTTCGACGCGGATAAATCTATTCTTACTTTAGTACAAAGTAAATACACAAGTAATTATAAAGGAATATTTAAATGTGGAAGGTAGTTTTTTCGCTGATTACCGATTTAAGCTTTATTCAGATTCTGCAACTGCAATGATTCTTGGTACTCTTGTCCCAAAAATATATATAAGTGGTTCTGCAGCAGTCAAGTATTTCATAGCATGTTCATTGAACGCTATCTTATACTTCAATCGCAAGATTTTCGTTTTTTTAAGAATCAACAAGAGTTTTTACAATAAACTAGTACAATTCACTTGTAAATTTGTAACATTGCTGTGTAAACACAAATTTTAGGTAAGTGCGAGTGTTCTGTTGAAATTGACTAACAACTTCCTATTCAACAAAATCCCAGAAAACGTTCAAGAGCTTTCAACAAACAAATTTAAACAAATAGTAAGGCAACGTTTGTGCGAGAAGTCATAAAATACGAGGAAAGATTTTTTTAGACAACCGTACCGTATGGGTATAATGCTATCCGCAACCAAGCTCTTTCAGTAATCATTCATATAAATTACTTTGTTAAACCTCGTATTAATATAAACTACATTAAAAAAAGACAAATAATATTAATTATGAAGTAAAGATATGTTGATAGATAGTTTGTTGCGCCGCTTCTTCTCCTTTAACAGTAAGTAAAATTGCTTGAAAATGAGTTTCAATAAGTAATCTGTAAGATTCCGTTTTGAAATACATACATTCATTATCATTTTAACATTTTAGATGTGGTAACAAGATGTCAAAATGTTTTTAACTTGGAACAATATTTCAAAATTATTTCCTAAATTACTAAGCACTACTGGGTCTTCATTAATTGATTGGAATATCTTATACTACTTCTTTTCATCTAAATCTTTAACCTACCTTCGAGACCGATATTCATATATGGGTGGTCACGCACACATCATTGGCCGCAACCAGATTTTTAAAAATCGTATTTCGTTTTAAGATTTTTTCCGGTTCAACTGCCTTGTTGATAGCAATAATGAGCACTAATCAGTTATATTGTAACTAAACATTAATGATTTAGCACAATTAAAAAAAATTGGGTTGCGAAGCCCTCTGCGCCCACACTAGGGTAAAAAGCTCCCGGTCGCGCTAAAGAGCTTCGCTCATATAAGGCCATTAAAAACGAACAAAATCACTTTACATTTACATACTAAAGACAACCTCAAATCGCAGATATCTGATATAAAGATTCCTTTAAACACCCATTATTATGTGTCCAAGAACTTTTCGGAAAATAATTGCGGTACATACAGAGATTTAAAAAAATAAATCTAAGAGTTCCAAGCAAAAACTGTCGTCGGGCAAGTTCGTTGAACTCCGGATTTATTCGGGTGCGCGGACCAGTGTCGTAAACGCATCCTCGGGTTTCTTTGGATTCGAATTACAAATTTTTCAGTTACATATACCAACTTGTATGTTATTTATAAATATATGTATAGTAGTAGACGTATTGCAATTTGCACCTTATTACATTTTATTAGACTCCTTATTGCTACGTAAGATATGAAGATCTTAAATATAAAAAAAATGCTAAGGAAACCGTATTGTGTTGTTGTGGTCTGCCCAGGAAAGTAACGTTGTATAACTTGGTTAAAATACTATACCTAAGTCACACTAATAAAATTAATCCCCTAAATATCTTATAAATGTTATATTATATGCTCACATGCTTATTAGTTACTCTGGTTTGAATTTCTGAGATTGGCCCAGAATTCTCCGCTATATAATTGTTGTCCATAACAAAAGCGTAGCTTGGAAATGTACTATGTGTTTGTTTGTTAACCTATTTATTTGTTATAGGCTTAGTACTTATATTATTTAGTACACAAATGTCTTTGTTGTTGAAAATTAATATATTATAAAATTTTCTTATTTTTCCGAATTATTGTATAGTGTTGCTAGATTTTACAGCGCATCAATTTTCAAGATGGCAGCACAAGCTAGGAGCAATTCGACTGTGAACAAACGAAACACAATAAACTCCTGCTTATTATCCCAGAAACAGCATTCAAAGGCTATAAAAGGCATTTCGGAATGGATATAAGCGAATTAAAATTCATCTTTCTTTGTCCCCAAGGGCACCTAAATCGTCACACAAAGGGCAATTCTGTTATCGGGGACTATTTGCCTAATGTTATTCATGTTATTGGTCCGTGTTTTGAATTCAGTTCAGTTTTATTTCTTATTTTAATTGATGTTAAAAATGGTAAATAAAAATGTAAAAAATTGGGTAACAGACACTTTGTGAAATAGGCTTTATTGTATTTTCTTAAAGCCGTAATTATTGCACATTGTTTTATCCGTTCATGAACGGAGAAAAAATACTAATTCCTGCGGCCAGGCGGCCTGTCATAAAAGGCGACAAAACAACCCATAGCCAAGGTGGTAAGACTTTTGCCCGTCTGGATGGCCTCGTCGAGAGCACGCCGCCATAACAACCATGAGTTGTGTTCTGTCATTAGTGGCCATGTTCCAATCCCATCTACGAGTCCGGCCAATATTGGTAGCACATTTAGTGTTGCAAATGTTCATAGGCGACAGTAACCACTTTCCATCATATGGGCTGTCAGCCTGTCTCCTGTACTTCAGCAACAAAATAAAAAAAAACTTTTGTTCTATTTAAAGTTTCTAAATCTGGGACATCAAAATAAATAAACTTAATTTAAAAAATATTATGTTATATAAATAAGCCGAAATCAGAGATCATAATTATATTCTACCCGTGCAGGAACGGAGAAAGAATACAATTTCTTGTGGCCGGGCGGCCTGTCGTAGGAGGCGACAAAACAACCCACAGCCAGGTGGTAGGGCATTTGCCCGACTGGATGGCTACCACCCCTGGTCTAAAGGATGTCGCCATAACAACCTTGAGTTGTGTTCCGGCATTAGTGACCAGGTTCCAGTCTCCCTTAAGAGAGCAGCAGCGCATTTGTAACGCCTTTGGTGTTGCAAATGTCCATAGGCGATGGTAACCGCTTTCCATCAAGTGGGCCGTCTGCCTGTCTGCTGAACTCCGTCAATAAATAAAATAAAATTAAGAAAAAAAGAAAAAAAATAAGTATAACAAATAATCATACGTAGCTTTTATTTAAAATATAAAAAGATCTAAGTAGAATTGTTTACGGTTCAAAAATTGTTGGCATTGATTTGAAAACTGGCAGTGCTGGCGAAACTTCTTTTGCGTTGCCATGAGGACGTTTTAGCCAGTAAATAGCAACGGCGGTATAAATAAAACTCGATCAAAGCGCCATCTTTTTAATTATATTCGTATATTGTGATCCGGAATCTAAGCTAGCTCTGTGTTGAGTTTTATTTAAATCCGTTAAGTAGTTTTGATGAACCATAACACTAACAGACAGCAGAAAAAAATCTAAAATTTGTAATTTCGAAATCTTCAAGTCTGAATTAGCACCTCCCATTTTTTCTCATTTTCAAATTCATTGTACATTCTCTACCCCAACAGATTTACTAATACAAAATTGCGCTTTTCTCGAAATATTAGATTTATTAGTTATTTAATTTTTCCATGACGGTGACGCACATTTGTAAGCCGCATTTTTTACAAATGAGATTGACGACTTTGTATTGAGGTTTAGAAGTTTTTGTTTGATAATCACCTCTTAAATCTATAAAACACTGAAATGCATCCGATATTCGGCATATAATAAGATCTTTCATGTTAACATATATAGCTGCCATAAAATTAAATGATTAATTAATATAAACTGTGTGTAGTCCAAAACCTGAGACGGGTATAAGTAATTTAATTGAAATTGATTTAGCCAGTGTCAATTATAAATATAGCGAACGGTTATGCTGCTGTTGTGTATTCTGTGGACACCGCGTCTCGATAAACGAAGCGCAGGGCCTGTGTAATTTTCTCAAAAAAGAAACCATGCCAGTTCGAGTCAAGATCCATTCGAATGACGATGGTAAAATATCCATAGTCTTTAAAATTCGTAATAAATCAGTATCGGTAAAATCTATATTGATTCAATATTGAGTCGATATGGTTTACAGACTACCAAAACTATCAAACATTACGGTTCGAATTCGATTCGAATGCCAACTTGAGTTATAGACTTGGGGCTTGGTTTCCTCTAGTCTGGTGAATCGACGACCTAAGGTCACCGCCAGGGGCTGGATGAGGAAAGAAGGCAAGAGAGCTATACGCGGCGCAATTTTGGGGAAGCTTATGTCCAGCAGTGGATATTCATTGCCTGAACAGAAAGAATTGTATAACGCGCCAAAATCCTCTTGGCCTCTTAAAACTACATATAAATCTACCCTCACTGCATATTTTGTACGAGGAAGCCTCGTGTACATATGTAGACTAAGGTGTAGACTTAATTATTGACTTATATGTATGAACTTCAAAAATTATTTCTCAGTGGAACTTAATCTGTTAGATAATAAATCTGTAGAGGATTCGAGTTTATACAAGGTATTCTTGAACCAAGAAATTAATCAGAAGAGCTAAATAAAAAACAGCAAGATTTTTATTGTTAGCAAAATTCAAGCAGTTTCCAAAAATGCAACTTAGAATTGCAGTTGACTAAAAGTGCTGCGGTTGACTAAAAGTGAAATAGATAAATATTATTATTATTTCTTTCACAATATTAGTAATTTATTTTAAGCACAAACTTCTCTTAATTAATGTCGACTTGACAATTTCAAAGCCGATATTAATCCGTGTGAAGCGGTCAATAAACACGTCACTTCCCAATATATGTGGTGTTGTATAATTTGTTTGTTATATTTATATACATTTTTAAATAATGGCTATTTATCTGGAGGCGAGTTGGCAATAAATCTGACGATGGGCGTGAGTTTAGTAATCCACAAATTGTTATGGCGATATTTCTAATTAAAGTTCGGTCTGGTCGCGTTACTTTGGTCGGTGGACAAGTTATAAACTGATGGCGAATTTACGGGAAGTATTTGAACATGTTATGAAAAGTTGTGAAATGTCTTTGCCAGGTTGTAGAGTTATTTGCCCATCTGGATGGCTACCACCCCTGGTCTAGAGTATGCCGCCAAAACAACCTTAAGTAGTGTTCCGGAATTAGTGGCCAGGTTTTGGTTTTCTTTTAGAGAGCGATAGCACATTGTGTTACAAATGTCCATAGGCAATGGTAACCGCTTTCCATTAAGTGGGCCAAAAGAACCACTATTCGAAGTTTAAGCGTACATTGTTTTTCTTTAGAAGATCATTTTCAAACACAACACGCACAATTTTTCCAATAAATTACACTATTTAATTATGTTTAAATGCTTTAGACAACTTAAAAACATCCAAATTTGATATTAGTTTGTTAGATATGGTAGTAATACTGGAATCATTATTTTGATAATAGATATTAGGGTCGGTTCGATCAGTAGGGGCGCGAGTTTAGGTTTAGTGGGTAGTTCGGCGGCCGATTCTCGCGGCAGCTTCGCTTTAGAAGCATGTGTGGAGAACCGGTCGCTGAGAGTCCCACACACCATCGATGCAAGCCTTATGCCTGCTTTCTGGCCCTTGCCCAAAGGGCCCGAGGATGGTGTCCAAAAATATTATCCCGGCGTTATAAAAAAAAGGGTCGATCTGATACCGCGCTCTCACAGAATATCGGCGTGAAACGGTTAGCTTTGAGGTAATCGTGTTTCATACGATGAGTGAGAAAGGGCTCACTTCATCTTCCTCCTGTCCCGTCTTTCCTATTCCAACATAAAGGCTGGCAACCCATTGGTTACACTCCTAGTGTTGCAAACGTATATAGGCGACGGTGAGCAGTTGAGCCGTCAGAAGGTTTACCACCTTCGTAGTGAAAAAAATAGAATAGAGAATGTTTTAAATAAATTTAATTTAACTAAAATATTTTATGTCGATTAGTATGCTATAACAAACCATTACGAAATTATTATCTCTATGTCTTTTTCGTCACTTCTGTCCATTGTGTTTTTTTTTTGTTCGTTTTCTTTAATTTATAACAATGTTCATATGTACTACTAATAGCATAATTTATTAGTAATGTTTATTGCTTCTAATTTGCTTTGTGGTTCTAAGCCGTAGCATCACTTAGAGGTACTTGCGGAAGATCAGCGCTGGTTACCAAACTAGCATTATGCTGAGCAAAAGCCTTTTTAGGACACCACAATTAATTGTTAGATCTATTATCATGTACGACTTTTTATATCTTGTCCTAAATAAAGACTTTTTCTTTCTAAAATTGTATTCAAAAGTATATCTTGTAAGAAAAGACAGACTTGACAGGAGAAAACGAACGAACAAGAAAGAGTATTTCAGCATGCCTATGACATCTTATTAGGTGAATAAATGCTATAAAATTTTGCAATATGTAATAAAACAATTTCTGATAATTTACGAAATTGACAATTTTCTATCAATTTAAATCATCTGTAATATATAATAATATATAACTCATTAATTTATTCCCTCTTTAAGCTTTCTAAGCGCAGCCACTGATTTTACAAGCGCTACTCTTATGACTTAAAGCCATAAACATCCGGTACGACGCGCTTATGATTTTTAGACGCTATATCAGCTTGATCTAAAAGATGTAATTTGCAACAAATATCTATGTTTTCGATGTCGGCTATTGTTTAGTCCGATTACGTTGTAATTTATCTGTGCTGTGTACACTACTGTTTTTTGCTACTGCAGTATATAAAATCTTCATGAGTAGTTTTTTGTTTGACAGGTAATAAATTAGAAGGGATCGTATACGCTTATTGACAATTTTACAATCATATTTAATGAGTCCTGCCACACTCTTTTTTTTATTTTATTTATTGCAGGAGTTCAGCAGATAGGCAGACGGCCCACTTGATGGAAAGCGGTTACCATCGCCTATGGACATTTGCAACACCACTGGTGCTACAAACGCGCTGCGGCTCTCTTAAGGGAGACTGGAACCTGGTCACTAATGCCGGAACACAACTCAAGGTTGTTATGGCGACATCCTTTAGACCAGGGGTGGTAGCCATCCAGTTGGGCAAATGCCCTACCACCTGGCTGTGGGTTGTTTTGTCGTCCCTTACGACAGGCCACCCGGCCACAGGAAATTGTATTCTTTCTCCGTTCCTGCACGGATCAAAACACACACACCACACACTTCACACTCAGTGAATACTAACGCTCTCGTGAGTCTTATCTCACTTAAATGCCATAAAAGGTAATCACGCCGGAGAATAATTAAAATTAATTGTTATATTTAGATAGAAAACGGATAATTTCAAAAAAATTTAAAACCATAATGTAAAGTTTCCAAGATATTTTTATTTTGCTACTAAAGCAAAATTCATACTCGTATTAAAGAGTAATACGAGATTTTTATATATAATAATGAATCAGCATTCGACTCTGAATGCGGTAGCTAGAGTATATTTATTTAAAGAGCAATTAAAATTTATTATTATTATAAATTTATACTACTTTTTAGAAATTAACGTTTTATTAGGTACGTATCTAAATAAGAATTGGCAAATATTTACAGATTTTAGACAATTGTTGCGGACAGAATCACCCCCCTGACCTCTCCCCCGTAAATCCCGTGCCCCCACGCCCCGCTTACCGCGGATATGTGGCTCGCTCCATTAGCTGCTAAGCGTCTGCATTTTTGTAGTACCTTAGTAAGCACGGAGCCAGCCGCCGGCAGATTAGATTCAAGCCAGATTAGATTCAAGGAAGACTAACAAGAACAAGAAGAACAGGAAGCATTCGGAAGACTCTACAGCTATTGGACTCTCAGCGTGACTACGAGGATCTTGGGAACCACCAAGTATATTGTGATTAGTGCCACTCGTATTGATCGGTGTAATCCATATAATTAGTGCTATCTACGTTCAGTGTAACGTCCGGGGCTAGTGCTAAGTTGTGTTGATTAACCTTGAACGTGCCGTTTGATCCAGTTATGCTGATCGCACCTGTTGCTGTTGTAGCACCTATAAATAAATAAATACAGTACACTGCCAAGAGGTGTTTTATTCAGGGCGACCACCGCGCCGCCACACCCGATTGTAATTGTTATAGACACACAACAACAATTGTTAGTAGTCACATTCGGTTCCTTACAATAACTGCTAACATTCTTTTAAGAAATAGTTCAGAAATTTATTTAAAGAATTTCCGTATACGAATTATTAGAGCAGCTATATTTAAAACCTTCAGCTATCCCGGAAATCGAACTAAACACATCAAATTCACTACTTGATCTCATAACTAACTAAACCAGTAGACCAAAACCATTTAACCTTCAAAATCAATTAAAATTAAGTCAATGACTCCTAAACAGTCGGATATCGTTTTCTGATGGCCGTTTATCACACCGTTGCGTAACATAATACATGCGCGTCGAACTGTTCGGTGTAATTTAATGCCAAACGAAGAGATTCGAGGCATTTCAACAAATAGACATACCAATTTCAAATTTATAATACATAGGGTAAGCGCATTATTTAAGTTACTGTGTTATATTTGTTATTTATATATTTTAGTATGATCTAGTCGTCTGGAATCGGGCCCAAAACTGTAACACGACGTAGTCTGCTTATAGTAATAACATTATATGTATACACATATATGTGTATATATATATATATATATATATATATATATATATATATATAATGACAGCCCACAAACGTCCCTTTGCTGGGCTCAGATCTACCCATTTTTAGAGTGGGAAGGGGAACGGATAGTATACCCACAACGCTTGTTCAAGGCAGGGTGACGGGTATCACAAATCTTTTGTCTTATATCGATGAGCAGGTTTCATAACGATGTTGTCTTACACCTTCAGCGCTTGGTAATTATAACAAAATGTACATTAGATAAAAAAAAACTACTTAAGAGGTGCGTGTATATTTATTTTAATTTCATTAAAATTAGTTCACATTGAATGGCATAAAAAAGAGTAATAAGATAAGCACACTAATATATTAAGATCTAAATTAAGTTATTATACTATATGTGATAGATTTTAATTAATATCTACAAACCTGTCCGGCAAATGGTGTATTTACCCTATGACAGTTTTCTAATTATTAACGGTAAGTCCAAGCTATTAATTTTGTTAAGCAATTTTATTAGAAAAGACGTTTTGTTCTTTATGTTATGGGTCTTTATAGGATTTATCATTTTATATATAGCATATCATATTAGGTGATACGAGTTATAAAAATAATTGTGTTTCTGTTACTTAAACTAACCTGGATTTTATTATTTATTTATTTTAATAAGGCATACAGACAAACGTCTCGTCTTTTTAAGTCGGTCAAAAAGTAATCATAAGCAACCGCAAAGAAATGTTATTTATTATGAGTAAAGGTGTGGCCCCAGTCATAGCGAGGCGAATGCGCCCGACCGCACATCATACGATCGTGATCTTATGCCGAGACAATGGGCGATTACCTTTGTTTGTAGCTATCTTTATATCGTTGGGGTATGGTCTAATTTGGGAAAAGTGGCGTTCTTTATTTTATGGTTTCTGTGTAGTGATGTAAGCAGTTTTATTATCAGGAGGGTAAACTTCAAAAACTTTTTCTTTATATGAATTAGTATAAATACTAATCTCAAATAAAAACTTATTTACTTTATTTTTCTTATGAGAAAATTTTGAATAAAATTTTATTAAAATTGTGTTCAGATAGTTAATTTAACATAGTCTCTAATTAAATATTTAACTTTAGATTTTCCCTAAGTAGATTAAGATATTTAAATATAATTAAATAGAGTAATTGATTGAAGAATCGTGTGTATGATGCACTAAAATCAACTCTATTCTTACTTGCTGTATTTATAAATAATCTAAACACAACTGTCCTATATTAGATATATAAAGTAATTATGACAGTTATTTGGTTATCCACAACTTCACTCGCACAAGATTCAATCCTATATATCTCGCAAGAAGATTTAAACTATACATATTAAAAAATAATCTCTTTTTATTTCCTGTTTTTAAAGATTATCATAACTTACCAAATTTTATTACAATTTGTTATTATTGAAGCTTGTGAAGGATAAATAAAATAGACTCACTTTAACATGTTACTTTATATAGGTCCTTACTTAAATTCAACAGTTATTATTCAAGTTATGTTCTGCTGAAAAGTATTTATAAAAAATCATATCTGTATATGTAAATTAAATATAAGCCTATTTCCTAGTTATAAGTCATAAACACCAGACCTAAGATCTCATTTTGAGCATACAAATTATTAATAAAATATTTTTTTCTCGCTTCCGCTTCTCCCTTGACGCTTAACAAAGAAAGCACGAATTCAATAAATTTGTTAAAGCAAAATGAAGCTATAAGGTAATTCCAAACAGTAGTTCAACGTAACAATAGATTAGTGTAAAAGTACTTTAGGACCGTTTGCGATATACGTTCTGTAATGGTGTACCTATTAAATAAAATTAAGCAAAGATCAGTGTAATGCAACCTTTATAGTTTGGATGAGTGGATGGGTGAGAGTCAGTTGCGACAGATTCGCGTAATCTATCTTCTATAGTAATCAATCATATAATTAATCTGTATAGGAGTATTCTTTGTACAATAAAATTAAATAAATTATACTTAAAAAACTTTTTATCGTTAATCGAACTTAAAAGCAAAAAATAATTCTTAAAATAAGAATAAAATAATTAACGAGAAAGTCAATGTCATTGTAGTAAAAATGTGGGGGTGTCGAGCACTCCACGCTTTTACCACAGTGACATTAATATTCTCGTTAATAACTTTATTCTTATATTAAGATTTTTTTTAGTTCGATTAACTATAAAAGCGTGTTTTTTATTTTTTTTAGACAAATTTTCAAATTAATCTGACCTTTTAAAGTGGGTAAAAGTGGAGTTCAAAGATTCCGTAAATACACGTGAAACTAAAATAAAATATAAAGCGTAAGTATATATTTATCTTTTTACATTCTTTATTTTTTATATATATAAAAAACAAAGAATGTAAAAAGAAAAAAAATAACAAAAACATGAATTGATTCATTGATATTATTAATTATAATTTCGCATTAACAAAGGACTAGTGGAATATGTCAGCGAAATTTCGTTTGTGTCTCTATGACGATGACGCATATGTTTATAAAATTCAAAAGTAAAACCAAAAAACCCGACCATAGCGTCCTCCTTTAGCTATTTTTGTATATCTCGCAACAACGATGTTAACTTGGATAGCTCTAGCATCTAGGGAGCAGAGAATTCTTCACCCCTGTTGACGAAGTGAGTTTGCCTGTCCCGGGGCATTCTCAAGCACTGATGTGCTAGGATCAGCGTGGACGTAACTACGTTCTAAGTCTCACGCTCTTCCTACCACAGCGCAGGGCACATGGGAGGAGGGTGATTTTAGTGGAGTATTGAGTTTTCGAGGCCCCACACAAGCCGGCGATTTGACTCTGGTGCCCATTCGTGGTGTCACCTCTCGTCGCTTTGGTCTAAACTCTAAACCCTAGTAAAGGACCCGGTAGTGTGCGAAATGAAATTCCCCCGCATCAAAAAAAAAAGGCGTGAGAGAAAAGGAGCCCAGACAGACTGGCACCGTAACGCGTTACGTAACGAAGCGGTTTACCCTGCTATAAGAAGTTATCACTTCAAAAAAAATGCTCGAGCCGACAAAAAATACTAAAACGTATATTTTTTAATTTGCTTGTCAGAATTAACCTTAGAAACTGAACCCTAAAGGAGGTCTGAACGCCCTACAAACCAAACATTGGCCAACACCAAAGCACTCCTTTCCACGGGATAGTGACTTTAACACGGAAAATTTTAAAAGATCAAACCGATGCTAATGTTTTTAGTTCCCAGAACCCGATTCTTTATTTGTTGAACTGTTTGGTATTTTGTTTACGTAATTTAGAAGGTTGTTAAGCACGTTTTCTCTTTATTCAACTTATGTTTAATTAGGTATATCAAGAATCTAAGTTCGGTTATTCACGTTTGCTAAGAGACGTTTGCGAAAGATGTTTTGTTTTTAAAGGTCTACCTCATTACAGTTTTAAATGTTACTAATGTTGTCTTTGTTAGATAGCTTTAATGTTGAATAATTTCAGTTTACTGTATACTACCCGTGCGCAGAAGGTTTGCCGATAGCCTCATGATGTCACGCGTCGATGGCCAGTAGGATTGACAAAAAAGATTTCATAAATAGTTGTTGCAATAAATGTATTATTTTAATTTATTATTGTATATATATCAGATAAGTATGTACAATAATAATAAGTAATAAAATACAATAACAGTAAGTAGTCATGGTCAAACCTGCGCGCGGCTTATATACTTTATAGGGATGCGTAGGCACTTTGGCAAAAACTGTAAAGTAGTAAGAACTGACAATCGGCCAGTTGTAAATGCGTAGATGAAGCCATAAATTGCAACTCACTCAGTTTTGACATTTATTATCTAAAATCAACTATTAGATCAAATCACAGAGTACATTAATATAGTAGGAGAAATCGAACAACAACAATTAGAGTGCGTCTCACGTTTAAGTCTCGCGGCCAAAAATGAAACAATTACAAAGATGAGCCCAGCTACTTTGTTATTTTGTTTTTATCAAGTGTTCTAATGTAAATTTTATATTATAGTATTACTATTAAATCGGTATATTTTTAAAATTAATTTATCTTTTACGAGTGTTAATAAATTTATTTTCAATATTTGACTAATTTGGTCTTAAGTTTTTGTTGACCGGTGGCATCATCGAGTATGTACATCAAGTTTTTCTTTTCTTGTTAGGCGATCGTCATTTGTAGTAGAATATAATTATAAAAATCTATATATTGAAAAACTAAACAAAAGGACTCACCTCGTTCTGCAACAGTTGCTTTCAAGTTCCCAACAAAAGTTCCAGTCCTCACATCTTCTTTCACCCGAAAATTGTATCTCGGCTTATCAAACAGCGCTTGTCCAACACCAGCAGGCATCACGGTCACATGCACCACAGCATTCTGCGCAGCTGCCAACCCACCTCCATCAGTCGCTGACACTTCCAGGTCGAATTTACTATCTTTATCTACCAGAGCTGGTTTAGTTACTAATATCTCTCCGCTACTTCTATCAATTCTGAACACATCATTGTCATTACCAGCTACAATTCTATAGCTGACAGTACCGAATTTGCCTGAATCGCCATCTGTAGCTGATACAACGACTATGGGTTCCGTGGATGACAGTCGACCTTCTTTTAATGATACATTATAGTCTTTAGCAATGAACGTTGGAGAGTTGTCGTTTATATCGATTATTTGGATCTTCACCATTGCGGTTGTTGACAGGCCCCCTGCAAATAATATAAATAATTGGATGCTTGTCTGCATTGTTGTAACGATGTTTAATTGACGGGCTTGATTTACGGTATTGTCAGTCTCGATGTTATGGTAATAATTGTAAGTGGATTGTTTAAATTGTAAATTGGTAAGGTAATATTACTTCAAAGCTCTTGTCACATTAATTATTGTTACGACTTTATCAATATTCATATTAATTACATAAATGTGATATTTGGATGTTTGTCTATTTCTTTCTCACGGTCTTGGCAATAAATTGATTGTCTCATAATTAAGTAAATATATTCCCAATAGCGTAGATAAAGAAAACATTTTATCGTGGATAAAGATTTTTTTATATAAGATACTGATTGTAGTTCACGCAAGCCTAATCACGTCAGTTGGTTAGCATAGTAACTTAGTGCTTCTAGAAAATTTAAAGCTAGTTACTTAAAGCACACGAACAAAAACTTCCCATCTTTTATGGAGCAAAGATGTTTAATATCTCCACTGCACACTTTCTAATACATATACTGCCAAAATCTACATACTTGATATTATCTAACATGAGGTTAATATGAAATGTTTCTTTAAAATAACGCCTCGATTACATTAGAGGGATAAAATGCCTAATCAAAAAAAGCACTCAAAATATTAGTTACTATAAATGATAGGTATATATATATATATATATATATATATATATATATATATATATATATATATATATACCATATTTGGATTATATTATGTTCCAATCTACAATACGAAATCCGCTAACGGCTTTATTTATTCATAGCCACAATGCTTAACAATGGAAAAAATAATTTTGTGCAGTCTGTCAGCTACCAAAGCCCCGAAATAGGATTCAACCTGTAAATTATAGTTGCTTTGGCAACTTTCGGTTGCAACGGAATGCAAAATATAATAAAGGCTGGGAAATACAAATACTACCTAAAAACATTGTAGGTATACTTTTCTCCAACGTACACTGTGTCAATAGAATACAGTTTTATCGTAAAGTAAGAACAACCTTAAGGTTATTCTGTTAACTACCGATTAACTACGCCCGTTTAACTTCCACAAAAGTCCCGAACACAAGCCAAATCCCCGGTGAAAATCCTTAAATTCCATGAAAGCGGCCGAACAAAGTTGCACAGTGAGATTGTTCAAAAAAATAAAAATCCAAAGTAATAGTTGGCCCATTCTCGCCCCATA
The DNA here is from genome assembly GCA_039645545.1 of Dendrolimus houi. Taxonomy (NCBI): domain Eukaryota; kingdom Metazoa; phylum Arthropoda; class Insecta; order Lepidoptera; family Lasiocampidae; genus Dendrolimus; species Dendrolimus houi. The sequence continues at coordinate 20,046,542 of CM077128.1, read as the reverse complement.
AATCAGTTGGGCTGCGCACACCGGCGGACATTTACGGAATTTATTTGGGACTCACAATTTCGCCACTGATTTATACTTTACTTTCCGCTTTTACGAATCTTGGATGATTTTTGTTTGTAAGTATGTAATTGTTCGCAGTGTAATATTGATACATGCCATACAACTTACATTAAATAATTATATTTATATTTACAGTTCATGTTTACTATCAACACACTAACACTTTCCTCGCAGCTAGTATTGAGTAAATATTGAATGAATATCACGGAAAATTTTAGATATACGTATCAAATATGCCAAATGTCTGCCATACTTCAGTAACAACACAAAAAAAACTTATCTTACGCGTAAACGTTGAATCCTTATTTCATTAAAATCATCCTATTTTCCATCACAAGAAGCAAAGTATGCTATGTACATTTCCGCTATTGATAGCATAGATATGTATTTATTAAATCTGGCAACGAAGGTGGCGCGCAAGATGAGATACGATTAAAAAAAAATATATACCTTACGCATTCATTAGATAAATAAATTTAAGTAATTTATAAATTAAATATAGATATAACTAAAATATACGTATTAAATTTTACGGCAAATTGTCCATTCTTAAGGTCGTGAGAAAGTATCAAACAAACACCTAAACTTTCACATTTATATATTTATTATATTATCAAGAAAGCTTGGATATGAATTGTTTAGCCAATTTATAGCCACAAAATAGGTAATTAATTTTGCTATCGATTCTGTATCAACACTAATTACCGGTATTAATGAAGGTCTCTAACACTCAACTAATGGAATGTGGTTTAACCTACTTTCAAGAAGAACAAGTGTTGCTATTGTTTAATTAGTGCAATATTAAATTAAACATGCTCCCGTAAGATCAAATCAAAATATTTGCCTAGGGCTGTACGTATTTTGTATTGTACAGTTCTTGCAATTCATGAAAACGAGTAGATTTTACTCGTGGTAAACACGTGTCTGTGTACGCGTGAAACCAAAAGCGGATATGATTGGATGGCACTCTCTCAACTATCGATCCTTTAAACACACACACATTATCGCAGTGTGCATGTACACGTTCAACCACAGTTAAAAGCCGCTTGCTGTCGGGGATTCCTAGTGCTCTAACATAAAAATCTAGATATTTTATTCATATCATCATAGTATTAAATTTTGATTCTGAACTCCTACTTTTACATCTCTATCTTCAGCATCCTTAATGTGATTCCATTGATACGCATATCATCTATCATTCCATCAAGTCAGCATTTCCTGAGTCTACTTCTTCTAGCAAGACCTAGTGAAGGCGGCATGGTCAGACATTTGTTCCCCACATAACCAACCGACTCCCGTAAACATGGCTGCACTAGCGTAGGGGAGTCTTTTGTAGTTGCCTAGTATTTCATTTTACTCATCATAATCCCAACCTTAAGTCCCGGTTACATCCAAAAAGGGGTTCTCTTTCTTTCTTTTTCTTCACAAACCTAGATAATTTAGGTGTTCTGCTTCATTATTTCAACTCTCAAAAGTCGAATAATATCATCAACGTTCATCTACTTACTTAATGTCACCGTATCACGAAATGTAGCGCTGTCTTTAATGCGTTCTGATGCGATATTGTTATTGACAAATTACGTATACATTTACACTAATGTCGCTAATCATTAATGGCGTTACTTTTAACGTTATAAACAAGACGCATCTGGCCACAGCCACTTACATAAACATTATCCTAGATGAAGCAGGGATATGAAACTCTTAAAATAATGTGACTAATTTCCGTAGACTAATTGCTTGCTAATCACATACCATGTGGTGGATTAATCGGCTTGTTTCCTCAACTTATTGCAATAAAAATACTAATATTCGCTTTAAAAGCGGTAGAAGAAATACGACTTCTGTTTATTAGTCATTAGGAATGGGTGAAAAAAATAATGTTCGTAAAAATACAAAGTATACCTACTTTTTAAATCATATAACATAATGAGTGATTATCCATTAAATCAATTTTAAATAACAATTAGAAAACTAATCCTTACTAATAAAAAATGGGAAAGAAGATTTGTTGTTGATTCTTTTCTTGACCCCTATGAACTGACTTTAATGAAATTTTAAATACGTCTGTAGATTGGAGTTGAGCATAGGACACTAATAACTTTCAAACAATGTGTAAGAATTCCTATAGGATAAAGTGCTGAAACAATTACGAGCAGAACCGCATTGCTAAAGTTCATAATAATTAAACATAATTAACTTCGGATGTTTCTAAATTACCTAATGAACTACACTTACGAAATAATATAAAACTATTAATAGATAAATAATCCCAGATCGTTGCTAGCAAGGAGCGTACCAATAATGATGGCTGCATTGCCACGTTGAAAACCGTCGCCAAAGCTACAGACTTATTAAATTTATTAACCATATCTCTAACAGGCACGTTGAGTCTGAATAGATAGGATGAGGCTCGAAGCTCAAAGTTCACAAACCCACTGACACAAATATGCTGTAATCATTAGATATTTTTAATTGATTTAATATGACTAAAACTCCATCCAATTAATTTTAAAAGTAATAAAAATTGCAAATTAAGATTTTATGGCTTAAGAAAGTCAAACAGATGACACATCATAGTGTGTTCTTTAAAAAGTTTTTGGAACAATATTTACATGAAAAATTAACTTGGTTTGGTGTATTTATGTTATGTTTGCCTATAAAAGCCTAAATACACGTTGCGTTGCGGAGGCGGCGCGGCGCCGGAGCGGCGTTGCTGCAGTATTTTAAATTCAAATATTCATGACGCCGCATGCACACTCAAGAATCGAGGCGGAGAAGGTACTATTACTGTAGTCCCGCCAATGTAGTGTAACAACGATACGGTGCCGCAACGCATCGCGTATCTAAGCCCTTAGTCTGTTATAAAATAAAATGCTTTGTCTTATACCTCTATCAGTAGCAATAACTGGAAACTCGAAATCACTGCTGGCTTCATAATCCAAAGGTGCTGACACACAGAGTTCTCCCGAATCAGCTTTAACTTGGAACTGAGGTTTGGCTGAGCTATCTCCGAGGGTGTAATTGACCAGAGCGTTGACACCGCAGTCAGGATCGATTGCTGACATCTGTGGACAAAGACAAGGTTTTCATTATTTTTTGTGATATATCAATATAAAGAACCGTGATTAAGCACTGCGACTTATTTCAATCAGTTACTATCGCGGCAAAATCACCGACCATTGAGATATTAATCGCAGGTTCTTCTAATTTTAATATTTTGCTAATTTAATAGTCTCGTACACTATGACAATGCAACGAACTGTCTTCGACTAGTTTTGGGATTAAGACAATGGAATCGTAGTTTGAATCTTAAAGTTGATTTACATTGACCCAGCTACTGACTTCAAATTCGAAGGAAGCCAATGCTCACTTCCTACTGGCATCGTATAAATTGATTTGAAGTAAATACAGCGCTATCAAGCCCGGCTGACTTCAATATTCCCGATTGTATGTTTTAAAGTCAGCCCGCTCTTTGAGTCAGTAGCTAGGTCGTAAATCGGCCTTAATGTTATAATAGCTGGAACAGTTACGTATTTTAGTTTGGATGAATTAACCAAAGTGATGCATGTAAATATAAACTTGAGTAACTCAATATCATTGGATACGTTCGTGAAGTTTCGATTATGTGCGTCTCAAGGAAATTGATTCAATTAGGTTAATTCGCCTAATATCAGCAATTTTACAACGCCAAATCACCGGCATATTTAGTAATGTAGGTATAGTCGGAGAGCCTGAGTCTATAGGCGACTAAAATACCTGTTATAGCGTGATGTTATGTCAACATCTTATTACATTACACACTTATAATATCAGCCAATTATGAACTTCCTGCTGCTGGGCTCTAGCCTCCTGGTTTTAAGAGTTGCAATTTTAGAACTCTTCCAAAACGTATCTTTAGCCAGGTTTCAAATATCATTGGCAGTTTGGTATTACTTATTTTATTAAACAGGACGCCAAAACTCTCATTGTATTATATTGTGTTGCCTTGCACAGCCTGGTATTGCCTTGCATGGCCTGGGATTGCTTTGCAGTGCTTTGCATTACATTGGATTGTATTGTGTCATTACATTCAACTGCAGCTGGTTTAAACTGCATATTTGCAGTCTTAATATATAATTTGACTCTGCTATATAATCGATCTTATCACAATCATTATTACTCTGCGCTCTCTACAATTCTTTAACTTTCCTGGACGTTCAACATAAATGACATAGTAAAGATTCTTTGAACTATTCGAAGAGCTTCAGATAAACTTACAAGACCTCACATAGCGCGTCTCAGTCACATTTTAAATACATTTAATTAATCGCGATAGCAATCGTGGCGAGTCGTCGGAGACCGCAATTAGTCGCGTGTTGTCGCACTTGGATCGCAGCGATCCCTTTGTTGCATCGCAAAAGGTACGTTTCCTGTTTGTTCAGTTCTAATGTTACATGCATGTTTGTAAGTAACGTGAGGAGTAAATATGATTTCCATATGAGTTGTTTTTTTTAAGTTCTACCACAATCCCTCCGATATTCTTAGGAGCCGTTTTATACAATCTGAAAAGTATTTATCTCACAATTATATTACTCATATCTTGGCCAAACTAACTCAACACTAGGTAGTTTAATAGCATAATATCTCATTTCTATCTATCCTTTTTCTTTTTCTATAAATGTATTTATTTAATTTTCCTTCTATTCGATAATGCAAGTATTTATTAAGTCTTAAGTTTTTATTATATATTGTAATATATACTTATTATATATATATGTTCAATATATTTTTATTTGTATCTATATCACTATTCTATACGAGTTTATGGCTGACAGTATCAATTTGGAGTAATTTAATAAAATCTATCCACTGGTAAAGAATCTATTGTACACTACTGGGTCCGATAGATGTTGACCTGCCCTGAAAAAATACAAATCTAGAATTAGATTCCAACGCCACCTACCAGTTCTAATTTTGAATCTAAACCATCCCGGGACCCACTCAAACATACATACAAAATTTCATCAAAATCGGTCCAGCCGTTTTTAAGTTTTAACCAGACTAACGAACAAAATTGATTTTTATATATAAGAGAAGAATATTATGAAATAAATTTTGAGACAAAAAACAAACTAATAAAATCGGCCAAGTGTTTTGCAAATTGTGTACGGTTTTTTTTGCAAATCTGGTAGACAGACAGAGAACCCATCAAATGGAAAGTGGACATCGTCGCCCGTGTACAAGCGATTTGTAACACCAGGAGTGAAGACAAAGCGGTGCCAACATTTGACATGGGATAAAAAGGATGGCATAGGAAAAATGGGACATGAAAAATGGGATAGGAAAGACGGGACAGGAAAGATGGGATGGAAAAGATGGAATAGGAAAGATGGAACAGGAAAGATGGAATAGGGACAGGGAGAAGTGGGGCAGCGGAACTCTCATTCATCATATATACTTTAAATTTATTTGCGGCTCAAAAACTATCGCCATTTATTTAAAAATGAATAAAACAAGATGGTGTTTCTTTGAGATTTTTTAATCTATCTATATAAATAAAAATGAATCGTAGAAATGTATGTACACGCATAACTTGAGAATGACTGTATCTATTTCGATGATTGTGTTTTTGTGTGTTTAAGTTGGTCCCCGGATAGTTTAGATCCACAATTGGAACCGGTAGAAGGCACTAGAATTTTCTAATCGGGTTCTGGATATTTATTTTTTCAGGACAGGACAACGTCTGCCGGGACCACTAGTAGATACATAATTTTTCCAGTACGCTGACGATACTTTGAAATGATGATTATTGATAGTGTTACGATGTAATGAATAAATGAATGGAATCGTTAACTTCAACTAAAATTGTTCTGCAATGTTTTTTATTCATTTCTAAAATGAACTCATATAACTATAATATTAAACAGCAATAACAAAACGTTAAAATAAAGTCATTAGCGAAGTCAGTAAAACTAACACTGTTCTCGTTTCAATTTACCATCAAGTCAGTACCAATCTTACTGCCTTGTACTTAAAGTTGAAAATCTTTAAGCGCTACATAAAATTTTTGCAGCAAACCATTTATCTTAGTACAGAGCAAGCTGCAATTAATCAAAGGGCCTTGTCATGTTGGTAATATATGTAGATAAAGCCAAAGATGATTTTAAGGCAATTATAATGTTGGCAGCAATGCTCGTTTTGGACTCTTAACGCCATCGGCAATTTGTCTGATTAGGTTAGTATTATTGGATTGATATCTTTGTTTGTTGTAGCACAAGGTCGTGAAAATGATAAGTTTTAATATAATATACCTTCAAAGATTGTGAGCCTGATTCTTATTGTAGTACCAGTTGAACAAATAATACTTTCATTAGAAACTATTACACCTTAAGTAAACAGGTGTAATTTGCATACCGTATTAAAACTTGAAACATCGATTTGAGTTTCATTTTAAATATATCAAATGATGAAAGAGTTATGGACGAAAATAAGTACACAAAATTTTACTGTACGTGTTATCAATACAATATATAAACATTGTATATAAACATAATAAAATAAGATATAACACAGATCAACCGAATTGACTCAATTTGTTTGAAAGGCACAGAAATGAGAGGCAACTACAATATTCAAAGACACTGAATGATTCAAGTTTAGGTTTTATGGCCGGTTCCTGCATCATACTATTCATTCACTTGCCATACCATCGGTAGAAATTTCACATTGCTTGTACGGAGCTTATGTCAAAGTTTGATAGTAAGACAAATAAACGGTTAGTACGTGTTCAACCTACGTGATGATACATTGAGAATACCTGACAGCTTAAGAATAAAACAGTCAAATAATTATATTTCGTTCAACTGTCTGACACACATACAGACAGACGTAAGCTTTCCGAATACACCATCAAATAAATACCCAAATATATTATGTTGCCAAATAATATTCTGCCGTATAATTTTAATATCCTCCTTGCAAAAGTAAGGCATAGGAACCGGCCATATTTGGAACGCTTTGGTTAATACATACAAATTGAAAAACAGAAATGCACCCTCAAATTTCTTTGTGTACTATCATTCTTTGTGTTTTTTCTTATTTTTAACTTACGGGACATAAACTTACTCTCCTGTAACAGTTTAAAACTAGTACGGCGAGTAATGATTGTCGCATAATTTTAAATTAAGCACTATTCTATATTGTACTCGTCTAGCTTATAATTGGAGACCAATAAATTCTTTAAACATCAGCTTAAGTGAACACTTCAAAATTAGTTTTGAAGTATCGAAAGATAACACCCAGACCGGTCGTGGCAAATATCTGCTATACCATTAAAATCTCTAATTGAGACATTGACAATTTTAAACGTTCAAAAGTGGTTTAAGCGGTCTCCGAGAATGTCAGCTATAAATCTTATTGTACCCTTATCGCTTGTAAGAGATATGCTATATGTCACCTTATTTGAATTTAAATGTGTCCAAGTACCTATTTTCAGTGTAAGGTCTCATTTGTCTCCTATACCTCACTTATAGTCGGTATTATTACTTTTATTATTAGATCGTATGTTTCAACTTCCTTCATGCATCACACACCTTCGATTTGCGCTCCTCTAATAACGTCCTGTTAAAGGCACCTGCGCATTCTTCAACATTTTACTCCAAATCCTCCGCTGTGAAGGCTGTTTGCGTTTGGAACTCTTTACCCGTAGATGTCAGAAAAGCTATATCACTTGCCATATTGAAAAAATCTGTCAAAAACCATTACCTTAGTTTATAATAAAATATTTTTTCTATTCTTCTTAACTTTGCTGTTTACTGTCCACATTGTACTGTTCTTCCTATTTAATTTTACTTCTTTTTAAATTTATTTATACCTAGACATAAGTTGTTAAAAGTATCCTCTCAGTCAGGTTGCCTGGAAGAGATCGCTTTAAGCGATAAGGCCGCCTTTGGTTTTGCCACAAAATTATTGTAATTATTCATTCTGTAATTATTTATTTGGTGAACAATATGTTTTCTATTATATTCTATAGTCTTATAACTGTCTATTAAAGGTGATGTTGATTTTAGAGAGGATTGCACCACACAAAACGCCTTTCTTTATCTTTTTTATATTGAATGAGTTCAGAAGGCAGACGGAAAGGGTGCTAACAACGTGCTGCCGCTCTCTATGAGAAGACTGGAACCTGGCCACTAATGCCGGAACACAACTCAAGGTTGGTATTACGGCATACTCTGGACCAGGGATGCTAGCCATCCAGACGGGGAAAATACCCTACCACCTTACGACAGGCCAGCCGGCCGCAGGGAATTGTTTTCTTTTTCCGTTCCTGCACGGATGTAATTTTCTTATCTAATTACCTTACGAAGCTCAAATTTTATCAACATTAACAAAAACAAAACCGACTTTAAAATAAAGGCAAAACATAGATATTTTCTACATCTTGAAGTCGGTAAGAAGTAAAATACAAAAATTACCATAATTTTGCAAAGTTGTTTACTTGGCACCGACTTCAAGGTGTTTAAAAATATATTTAATTTTGCTTTTTAGTTTCAAACCGCTTTTGTTCTTATTAATTAATTTATTATTTAAAATACGCTATGTGACTTGTGGGGGTTCCTTAAATGTATCTGGTGCGACGATGATGTTGAGTGAAGCATCACTAGCGAGAGCCCATAGCTCAATCGTCATGCGAGCTAGGCTCAACCGCTGGAGGGGAGTACAAAATAAGACGACGTATGTTGTACTCTTTATGTAATTATTGCTTAATTAATTTAACATTACACTTAAGACTATATTGTTACGAGTTGCAGGACTCGTAATTAAAATGCCGTTGGAATTATTATAGAGTTTATTAGAACTATACAAACACGTATAACACAGGTACAAATATAACTGAACACAACAAATCCAAACATAATGCAGAGGGTCGTAATTCAATAAAACGCGCAAAGTCCGTCACTACTAGATCTCCGATTGTATACGTCACGCTTAGATCGTTGTTAGCGCTCGACTGCCCCCTCCCTTAATCAGGCCATCGTTTTATACTGCACAAATGCAATGTGCCCGTATCGTAGTCGAGATAATCCGAAACACTTGGCTAATGAGTCGGCCGCAAGAGGCCATAAACGAGTACAATAAGCAATGGGCAGTTCTCTAAAAACGTATGCCAATAAATAAGTAAACAAAAGAAGACGATCATGAAAGAATTACAATTAGTTCAAGTGCCGACAGGTAATAAAATGTGTTTTTTACAGATATGCAGGTGGATTTTATTTTGTCGGAATTTAAGTTGTAACAATATATACAGAAATCGAAAGAGCTACGTGACAATATTTGTAACCTATGTAATATTCTGAATATGTTCGTAGATGCATCTCTGAAGGTCTTCTGTTTTCTGTATTGAAAGATTTTGACACGTACATGGACTGCTCAGTTTTAACCTTGCTAATTATGTAGCAATAAATTATTCCATGTACGTGACGTAACATGACTCGTTAAAAACGCGTCGTCACAACTTGCTTACACCCGTACAAAGTGTATGTAGCTTCGGTGTTATGTAAGAGGATAAAAAGTATCTAAGCTGGTTTTACTATCAACTATCCTATTGTATAAATAACCTACTGAAAGAATACATTCTGTCACAATAAGACCCCATTCCACGAAGAAGATAATCTAAATAAAACTATTTATTTTAAATTGACCAAAAATAAAAATGCAACGAAAATAAGGTTCACCCGCTCCCTGCATTCGGTCGCAGCAAAGGACAGTAACTCAGCATGATTGGCACACAATATGGTATCAAATGGGTCCCCCATTTAAAAATTGTCCGCAGTCTCTTAAAAGAAACAAAAATGTATACCGTAAGCGGCAGTTTCAAGGCTCTGACAGACTTATCCGCTGCTTGTTTTATTTTTCGATGCGTAAACGACTAGTGCCGATGTGTTAAGTTCATGCTACAATGATGAATGTACTGGAAATATGTGCTGTGGTATTTTATTGAGAATGGTTATTTTTTATTTTATATTTTAGTTCGGGATTTTGTAATGATTTTATTTACTGTGCTAAGGAGAAGTTCAATGATTAAATCTTTAATATTATGACATTCTAAACATGCCGTGTCTGTACATTGAAGCTATTTAAAAAAAAATTGGAATAGACTAGAATATATAAACGACAGAGAACACGATGTAATTTTTTTAGATTTCTTGTCTGTTTTTTCGGGATTCATGTAAAAATTACTTGGTCGATTTCGATGCGGTTTTCGCTGATCGACAACTAATTCTTAGACTTAAAATATGCGTTACGATTTATCCCGGGAATCCTGCTGTAATTTTCCCGGAAGCGATTTGAAGTTATTCGAGTGCATAAAAATTAGCTTATTCAGTCACATTTTCCACTAAAACAATAGCTTACATTTTTTTTAATGTTGTGATACTTTATATCCCGAGCATCCTGCGGGAATTTCAAGTCAAGCGTGGATAAAGTTGTGGACATATCATTATTAATACATTTTTAAGACGCAGATTTGTCTGTTAACCGATCTATTATTAATTACCATTATTTTTTTACTTATATCAAAATAAACATAAATTATAAATTAATATAATAAAGAAACCGTAACTTATTTATATTGTATTTTACACTATAATCCCTTAAAGCCATATATAGAATACTGAACCTAAGTCATCGAAGTCAATGAGTCCTGGATATTCCAGAAGGCTACACTACCTCGATGGATCGCTGATCGCTGATCCTTGGTGGAAACCAGCACCAACCCTCTGACCACCTGAAGAGTCGGTTAGGCATTTTGAGATCTTTTAGTAGAGGTTCATGGTCTTATGGCCCCATGGTTCAAGCCTCTCATCAGTAAACGGCACAAACAAGTAACTCTCACTAAGGGATGCATATTTCCCCACTGAGTGATTCAGCTGTTTCCACTGCCGAACTGGCTGGTCTAGCCGTGTTTGGTAAATGGAATGCAGCCAACGTGTTTACGCAGGTTGCTTCCCATACTAGAAGCTATTACTTTATCTAACCGTTGGTAAAAACATGATATTACTTGCATGTAGTTTGCCGAATTTTAACTGGTAAGAAATGAATGGGCACTAAGATATATAAAACAGACATTAATAATCGTCGTATTTGTTCTCTTAATTTAATATATACAAATTATAAATCAGTTATTTAATTAACATACTTAGACGCAAATCTATATTAATATTATAAAGAGGAAAGATTTGTATTTTTGTATGTTTGTAACGAATAAACTCAAAAACTGCTGGACCGATCTCAAAAATTCTTTCACTGTTAGAATGCTACATTATCCCAGATTAAAATTAGGCTATATTTATTACTAGAAAAAATGAGGAATCCATACTAAAACTACAATAATTAGCCCAAGGTGTAAAAAAAATAGTGTTTAAGTGGGTCCGGGGATGGTTTAGACTCGCAATTAGACCCGGTAGGTGGCGCTGGAATCGGGTTTTAGATTTTTATTCTTTCAGGGCAATGCAATGTCTGCCGAATCCGCTAGTGTTTTATAAGTTATTGTATTCCTCGCTTCTTACTTGGGTAATTTAAAAAAACGAATCGCAACATAATAAAATTATGTTGCGATTCGTTTTGCCACTTGTCCGTTGAAGTTTCACTTCTACTGTGGTGTGTGTCCCACTCCCAGCACACATTTCGATTTTTCGCAAGTTTACTGAAAATTATGTTTTGGTTAGGTAAGGTACATTTAATTGATGCATTTTTTATTTAAACATATTTTATTTTATTAAACAAAAAAAACTGACTTCGATCTGGAACCAAAAAACGCATCTATAGTCTACTCTAAACTTATGCCGCCTCTCACCACATCTAGTCTAAACTTGTAGTGGAAACGTTTGCGACCTCAATTATTGTACAGCGCCATCTATTGGCTTATAAGTGTTCCACTACAAACTTATGCCCCAGGCGGCGGTGACAGAAAAAATCCTGATATCCCCCGTTTATATAGAAGTTTCACTTCAAAATACTGAAGTATTTCCAATAAGTGGTTTATTACCACCCATTCAAGCTACCCAATTGCTTGCTTGTGAACAGTTACGTGGTTCATAAAGTATTTCCATCTCAACAAAAATAAAAACCTTAACTGACCAGACGGCCCCTGTGGCTGAGCGGACTAAGCCTTACTGGCCGTACTCACTGAAACGCAATGACTTCGGGTTCGATTTCTGGCATGTTAAATTTTTTAAATGTACTCCGTTATTTCCTATGGTCTGGGTGTCCGGGATCAGTCCCAGATTGGTCCGTTGTATAATTATAACACAGTCGTATCTTGCTTAACTTGGGAATATACATTGTGTGTGATTGTCTGTCGATTATAACAAAAAAAAATGTAAAATAATATTATTTTCCAAAACTATATATACCTATACAAGCACCTTTTAAAATTTCAACTGTCTATTTTAATAAGTATTTTCTTTTGTACTTATGAATAATTCAAGGCTTTATGTTGTACATACATTGCTTTTCTTCAGATCATTTTCATACATTTAAAACAGTATATTGCAAATTACACTGTTTAATTAGACAACTTAAGTCACATCTAAAGTTAGATATTACAGTGTTTTATATTAATCATCTAAAGACACAATTAAACTAAATGTTATAAAAAAAAAACAGAAAAACCAGGAATACGTACGTTAACGTAACTATGTGACAGTGCCTTAAAAGACAGTGGTTCATACGAAAAAATAAAATCGGACAATACCAACTCTTGGATTTGTAGGGCCATTAGTTAGAACAGACTTTATCGCGGTAGACAAATTTAAACCTTATTTCTAAGTTACCAAGGTTTAACACTTTTGTCAGTAATTAAAAAAATGATCTTCAATTTCTGACCCTGCATACCGATGGATGTATCACTTTCTTTTATAATTGTTTTATTTTTAAGCAATTGAACAGGATATTGTATTACCTACTGGTTATTGCTGGTTCTTACTTCTTGGTCCTTTTGCTACTTTAAAAAGACAAATGATAAAAAGAATTTATTAAATGAAATGACGCTATTGAAAGTGAAAACGGAAGAGGAAGTTTTTATTTTTCTGAACATTGAGGTTATTTTGACAATCTTATAGTCTATATAGATAAATAAAACGAAGTATTTGTTTATAACGTCAAAATAAAAATGTGAAAAAAATCAGGGAGGATAATTCGGACGACGACATTCCAAAAACGCAATTTTTAGAATTTTTGTCTGTCAGGATTTTCCGGCTAATCTCTGAAACGGTTGGACCGATTTTGACGGAACTTTCACTGGCAGATAGCTGATGTCATAAGGAGTAACTTTGGCTACTTGTTTTATGGTTACACAAAAAAAAACTATTTGTTCTACCTAATCTCTGAAACGGCTGGACCGATTTTGACGGGACTTTCACTGGCAGATGGCTGATGTCATAAGGAGTAACTTTGGCTACTTTTCAAAATAAGGGTCCTACGAAAAAATATTCCACGCGGACGAAGTCGCGGGACACAGCTAGTCCCAAATAGAAGAACATATAGAATCTCGCGTAACGAAGGCGCCTGATATTTGCGTTAGTAACGCGTATTGTTTGTGTTATTTTTTCGGGCTTCGCGAGAGGAAACAGGAAACATGGGGGTGCTATTATCACCCCAATGTATACCTCTCTATTTGCCACAGCCAATTACTTCAGGGACTACTAAGGCTGAGAAATTTAGCAGATTTCTAAAAATCTTATGTTCAGCCAGGGTTATTATGACAATACCTATTATTTCGTGTGTAAAAATTGAGTAAGCTCAATAGGACTCGAACTTACACCATTACAGTAAAAAGGAGCTGAACAAAAAAATACTGTACACCCTTTTTTATCAATTTTTTATTAAAAATATTTATTTTTATATTTTCAATTATTCATTTTAATTTAGTTTTTAATTAAAATTTACTACGTTAAGATCCACCTTCAAGTGAAACGTTAAAATATTACCTACCAGGGCTATAAAGGTCACGAGCGGTGTTCAGACAATTAAAGAAATAAAACGAAAATAAAAGTGAACATTTCCACCTGTCTCATACAATTTATAATGGACAAAAGATTTTATTTTCAATGTTTCCTGATTGTTTAAGAATACAATTATGTTTGTACTTGTCCTTATTTAAGATTTAAACAATTTTGTAGGTTTCCTTCCATAATAATAATGATCTTTGGAGGCCTAACCAGTAATTTTAAGCCCAGGCCCTGCTACCAGCGGACATAATAAAAGAATAATATTTGTATTTTTCCACAAAAAATCCTGTTTATACACCGTGTTTTTTTTTTAATTGTTGGAATAAATAAATGTGTACGATAAATACCCCACAGCTGGGCTTGGACCTCAGACCTTTTGGGGGAACGGACAGTATACCCGTCACGCTAAGGCGGTTTATCTTGATTTGCAGCAGAACGAGCTAATTGTAACAGTATTCACAATAGGTCAGAAAACTGCCTATACCTTTTTGCAAGCATTTATTTTACTTTGCACAACTCGATGAAAATCGAATTCATTTATAAGTAAGTTTTAATCACTTCAACTTATCTATATATTTTTGCTAAAAATACTATATCGTGTAATAAATATATCCACATTTCAATAAACATATTTTACATATATTAAATAAACCATTTTTGTAATAAAGTAAAAAAATATAATAAAGCTGATTTTTCTTACTAATCGATTATGTATAATGTCGATGGGTTAATAGTCAGTGCATTACATGACTCACAGAACATCACTGTAACGTCACCCACAGCAATAAAGTACGACAATTATGACGTTTGTTCCATGTGGGCTTTACTGTCAAGAAATATGTAACTTGATAGACGTGCAAACGTCAAAAGTAAAATAAACGTTTGGTAACAGTACACAATTGGTGCATATTTTTCCAGCCAAGATTCGAAACGGAGAATTTTTGAATTTGGGATACGAGTGCGCTAACCACTGAACTACACGACTTTTAAACTGCGCTACCACGTGGCACTAGTTAGGATAATGTATAGACATAAGGCACACACTGCATGTATGTATGTACACTTCCTCACAACACCAGCATGTAACAGATACACTCTACATTAGTATAAGTTTAGTATTAAAATTACAATAAATTAATATAAGTTATTCGTAAGATACACCACAACACAAATATCATTGAATAAATGTCACACTCAATAACAAACATAACCAACAAGCGTGTGTACATTCTAAAAACTTTCTTCTAAATTATGTTGTGAAAAGGGGTACGGAACTCGAGTCCGTAGAGTCGTTAAAAAAAACAGCGCTACCAACAGATAGTTTTGTCGTAAACAAGTATTTCCTTACTAAAAATACGTACCTACTTTTTATTACACTACAAGTAGTTTCACCGTAAAAATCCTATTTACACTTACAACCGCAAATGATCTCAAATTGCCATGTCGGGCAATGAACTTGGCATTTGATGGGAAACTGACGATTATTACAAAAAAAATATCGCTCGTAATGATTTGCAATTTATATAAAATGTTAAGGGGCTATCCAAAAATTAAATTACGTCACACGTTAAGGGGAGGGGAGGGGGTCGACGAAGTGTGACATTGTGTGACAAGGGGTGGGAGTGGGGGTCCTAAATTTCGTGACGTCACATTTCAAAATCTAATATATTTCAGCTTTAAATACGAAATTTGAACTATTAACGAAAATCTTCAAAATATTTCCAACTCTATCTGTATACGCATAGTGTTTAGACTATTAAAAATATTTTAAATACTATGCGTATACCGATACCATAATATCGTAGCAGACATACAGACAACCTTCGCAATTTTGTAGGTTAAATAAATGTCTTTAAATTTATGATTGGCTTGATTTAAACAATTTCTTTTAAATTATAAAACTTAAGACCTCAGAAATTTGATATTATTAATAAAATATACAAAATTACAATGTCAATTTTCAAAATCAACACGAAATTACACATACAATGGCTATTAATTAAAAATAAAATGTCGTGATACATTCCATTCGCGCCCACAGCCCAGTCGCGGCACTTGCGCAAGCGCATAATCTCCAAATTGATAAACTAGACACTAATGCTGTACTGATTATTTGTTAGGTTGCTTTTACACTAACATCCGTATACTCTTTTATTATAGAATTAAGTTTTAAATTATTAAGACGTGGTAGCATAATAGCTAGTGCACGTGTCCCAAAGACAAAGGACGCGGGTTCAAATTGTGGCCAGAGCGCACACACCACTTAGGTAGTATTCTAACTTAACAACAGTGAAGAAAAACATCGTGATGGAACCTACACATAAAGATAACCGATGTGTCAAACCTGCCAAACCGCGTAGAACATGCGTGGCGGGTACTATCCGTTCCATTGACGTTTATGGGCTGTTATTATATTACTATATAAAGAGCTGAAGACTTTAAGCGGCTACTTTCGCAATTTGTAAAATTGTATAATGTAATAAAAATAGAGTAGGACCTTGTACTACGTCTTTATCTAGAAACGTGTCAATTTCATAAACCGATTCTCCAATCCCTGTTTTCGGTCGGGTCTCTACGAATCTACATCTAGGCTCTTCTAGTACATCATTTTGTAAGGCCATATAGATTCTACGTTTCACATTTCATACATACTGATCTAGTAGTTTCTAATAAAAATATATGGGACATATAAAAACGGACAGAGAAACACCATCCGAGCGTTAAATATCGGTTGCATTTGGAGCATCCGCTTCGAAATTCGAGGTCATGGATTTTTTGTCCAAGGTCCACTAATCTATTTATAACTAGCTGTGCCCACGACGTCGTCCGCGTGGAATTTGTTGTTTCAAAACCCCCGATTTTGAAACATTTTTCATTGGTGCTCCGCTCCTATTGGTCTTAGCGTGATGGTATAATTATAGCCTTATAGCCTTCCTCGATAAATGGGTTATCTAAAACTGAAAGAATTTTTCAAATCGGACCAGTAGTTCCTGAGATTAGCGCGTTCAATCAAACAAACAAACAAACTCTTCAGCTTTATACTTATATATTAGTATAAGATTGTAATGGCGAACTTTGGATTTAATTATAGCGGCTGCCCTCTGATCTTCAAAACCCGTATATCGGGAAACCGAGATTGTGTAAGTAGAAAGAAGAAAAGGACATGAGTAGAATAAGGTCAGAAGTGAGATATGAATATGAATAGATTAGAATATACTTTATTGTAAAAAATGCTACATAATATCAAGAACATTAACACTCAAGTACAATCGGTAGTTTAAGGGCCCATGGCGATTTCTTCCAGACAATTAGGTACGGATAAAGAGGGATACCACTATCATGGAGAAGATGAGTAATTTTTTTATTGTATGCGTTTAGCAGACAGGCAAACGGCTCACAACATGGAAAGGAGTTACATTCGCCTATAGACATTTGTAACACTAAAGGTGCTAACAATGTGCTGGCGGTCTCTAAAAGAAGACTGGAAGCTGGCCACATATGCCGGGACACAACTCAAGGTTGTTGTGAACTACTGCATAGAGATAGTAAAAAAAAGTAATACATCGTAATAAATACATAAGTTAAATAAGTGTACATTTAAGCTTATATTTAGGTATATAGAGTAAAAATATATAAAATAAGGATAAATGTGCAGTAGTATTAAAATAGAAACAGCAAATAAATGTATAAGATAGATAGTATAAATAGGAAGAGTAGAACATCTAGGTTTAAGACAATGAAGGACGTAAGACTAGCATAAGGACCCATTGTTATAGATATAAGAGCTTAATAAAGAAATAAAATAAAAAAGCATAAAAATAAAATAAGTAGAATAGAAAACACAAAACATAAAAACCCCTAAACGATATAGAAAGCCGGATAAACTTGTCCGTCCGGTGGAAGAGAATAAAAACAAAAAAAGAAAAAAAAACTCAAGGTTGTTATGGCGGCATGCTCTAAACTAGGGGTTGCCAACCAGACAGGCAAGTACCATACAACCTGGCTGTGGGTCGTTTTGTCGCCTCTTACGACAGGCCGCCCCAACGCAGGAAATTGTATTCTTTCTCCGTTTCTGCACGGATAAAAGTGATTGAGTATATAGTTATTACAGTGGCAACTCGAAGTGCTGAGGCTGCATCCTTTCCGATATCCGAAGTCTATGTACAAATATGGGTTAGATATCTGACAGGAACACATTCTGGGGGTAATGGGGAAGAACATGACGAAAACAAAGGCTTTGTTTTTCCAAAATGGCTACGAAACATTAAAAAAATCTTAAAGCTAACTCTAGATGACAGTCTACGCTAAACATACAAGTCACTATGAAGTAAGTTTAGTAAAGGTAATAAAACTCATTTAGAAATCTGAAAGTGTATCACTAACATAATCTGTAAGCTCCTTTACATTTGAAAAAGCAAACTGCATCTAACAGTTGTTCTTATCGGACAAGTTTTTAAATAGATTAAACGCATATGAGATATCGTATTAGTCGTATTTTGATAACTAACGGGAGGTGTCGAAATTGAATTTAAAAAACAGCCTATTTAGTTGATTTTATAAGTTCCATATAAATAGTAGTTTTAAACGTTGTATAATTTCAACTTGCAACCAGTTTACAGTATAATAATAACAGTCCATAAACGTCCCACTGCTGGGCTCGGGCCTGCCACTATAGGGGAAACAGACAGTATATCCGCCACGCTCGTCCAAAGCAGCTTCGTAAGATTGACACATCGGTTACCTCGATGTGCAGGTTTCATCACGATGTTTTGCTTCACCGCTGCTAGCGTGGTAATTGTAACAATATGCACATTAGGTCGAAAAATTGCCTAAGAGGTGCATACGTTCCGGCTAGGATTCGAACCCGCGCCCTTTGATTTTGGGTCGCGTGCGCTAGCAATTACTCTACCACGACTTCACAGTTCACAGTACTACGGTGGTAATCATATTTTTTTTATTAACGCCATCTCCTCCGTCATAGTTAAAGACAGAGACTTTTCTTTTTCATGTCTTACTTTTCTTTTTTTTTTCTTTGTTATACAAATCTTATATACTGTTACGAGTCGCGAAACTCGAATTAAAATGCCGTTAGAATTACTATAGACTTTATTAAACTATACAAACACGTATAACGCAGTATACAAATATAACCGAACACAAGCAGTCCAAACGTAATGCAGAAGGTCGTAATGCCATAAAACGCGCAAAGTCCGTCACTAAAAGATTCCCGATGGTAGTACAAATGTCTTGTTTCGCTCGTGGTTATCATTCGACTGCCTCCTCTCTCCCTCAAGCCATCGTTTTATACTGCACAAATGCAAATATGTCTGCCCGGCAAGCGTCGACGTAATTTTCTAGAAATCGTAATCCGCACACCTGGCTAATTGTGCCTGCAAACGGCCATAAACGAGTATAATAGGCTGTTCTTCACAATAACCAATAAATAAATAAACAGAAGAAGTTAATCGTAAAATAATTACAATTAGTTCAAATGCCGACAGGTAATAAAATGTGTTTTTACAGGTATGCAGGTGTGAATTTATTTTTCGGCGTCTATCTAGGTCGTAACAATACTATTACATATTTTCTTATTCTCTATTACAATTTTTGTATCTATTTTCGCTTTTTATCTATTTTTTGTGTATTTTATTACAGTTCTTACTTACTTATCTATTTATTTATTGCTGTTTATTATGTTTATTTTTATTTACATCATTGTTCCTTACTACGTTAAAGATCTTACAACCACTTAAGGGTTATATTCATGTTTTATTGTCTGTTATTCCTTAATGCTATGTAAATATATACAATTATATATTACTAGCGTTACTTGTTGGCCCGTTTCTATTATTGACTATTTTCGCGATTCTGAGCGCTAACCTTGAGAAGTCATCGCGCAGTTTCTTACCGAGTAAGTCACCGATGTTCTTCCTTTCGATGTCGACTTTAAGGCCACATCCGACGTTGTACCGGGCCACGGCAAAGAGGGGGCAGTCGAAGAATGCATGTATGGGTCTTAATCATATTAAGTTAAAGTAAGTTTGTAGTATTATTTATGGTTCGTAAAGAATACTACAAACTTACTCTAACTCAATATGAATAAGACCGCCAGTCGTATTACTGTTAGCTTATTGAGAAGTGGATTAGAAAGGAAGAAAGAAAATATTTCTTCCCAAATGCTATACAATGAAGACAAACAGATTAGAGAACTTATACGAAAATTATATGCCGCAATTTAAGAAATGAGGTTGTCGGCGGTCCAGCTCATGGACATTACCGTCGCCTATAGACGTGCAACACCAGGAGCGAAGCAAACACGTTGCTAACCTTTAGGATTAGATAGGAGAATGAGATACAGGGATCAGACAGTCGACGATCCCATATTCACAGAAGGTTTAGGTAAGCTTGACCTTCGGAGATACTTTGCATCTCTCTGCGTATTCTACCGACTGTACAATGAGGAATGTTCCGAGGAACTGTTCAGAATGGTGCTTTTACCACCGCACCGCACGCCATCGGCCTGGCGTTCATCCCCACTCCCTAGAGCCGCTTCACTCTTGTACGCAACGGTTCTCTATAACGTTTCTCTTGCACACTGTCGAAATTTGGAATTAATTTTTCCCACAGCGCTACAATATGGGGGTTTTTTTTAAAAGAGTGTCATAAAATGTCTTCGAGACCGGCAGCGCGTTAGTGACATCTCTGGTGTTGCAAACGTCTATAGGCGACGGTAACCGCTTTCCATGAGGTGGGCCTGTCTACCTGTCTGCTGTACTCCAGCTATAAAAAAAGGAATGGGATAGAGGAGATGGGATATGAGATTATAATTAAGAGATTGAGATAGGGTTGAGGGATTAGGGCCATCGGAACTCTCACTCATCGCACGAAACACGATTAGCACAAGGCTTTAGTGGAACACTTACAAGCCAATAGATGGTACTGTGCAATAATTAATTGAGGTAGCAAACGATTCCCAACACGTACAAGGAATATGAGAAATTTCCAATAATTCTATATTTCTATCTTCCTGCAAGGCATAACAATAGCCTCGGAGGAAGATCTACCATTGTGACGGAGGAGCATTCCATCTCGCTCCTTCACCTAGTTGTCGAGACTCGGGACATTCCTAGAAGGCTTCCCGGAGGCGCAGACATGCGCAAAATCTCCCCCCGTAAATACCTCTACAGGGGCCCTCTAGCATCTAGGGAGCAGAGGATTCTTCACCCCTGTTGACAAAGTGAGTCTGCCTGTCCCGGGGCATTCTCAAGCACTGATGCGCTAGGATCAGCGTGGGCGTAACTACGTTCTAAGTCTCACGCTCTTCCTACCACAGCGCGGGGCACATGGGAGGAGGGTGGTTTTAGTGGAGTATAGATTTATTCGAGTCTCCACACAAGCCGGTGATTTGACTCTGGTGCGCCATTCGTGGTGACACCTCTCATCGCTTTGGTCTAATCCCTACTAAAGGATGGTAGTGTGCGAAATGCATTTCCCCCGCCTCAAAAAAAAATCCTAGAAGGCTTACCTTTTCACGCCGATATTCTGTGAGAGCGTGGCATTATGCCCATCGAGTCGACCCTCAGAGCTGTTATCAAGATGTTGATCCCAGCATGACTTTACCACGTTGAGAATTATGTACATTGTTTTAGAATTTATTGCTAAATTTGTCAAATACTCAATTGTGATAGTGGAAATAAAACGAATAAAGATATTTATACGCTCCTTTGTTACATAGCTTTTAGTAAAGTATCTATAATTACAATATGTAAACACATAATAATCATTAGTTCCCGCGATTGGTGGTCACGTGCCATAGCTCATGTCGGTCTAATGCTAGATTTCTGAACGTACTGAACATGGATGAGGCACTTTTATTTTGGGTTAACTTTGTCAAGGCGGTACACATTAAAAGTCATATTGACTAGAAGCGATAGTTAAAATGTTTAGTTGTATATAAACGATTTCACTATGTTTTTAACATTAACGTGTACAATAATGAATTTATAGTAGATAGAAAGAAAAATAAAATTTAAAAAAAGATTTTATATACTCAAATATATTTTCAGTGTCAGTATTATATGCGCAATGGTATATGTAACTTTAAAACATAATAGCAGACAGATGGGCATTCATCCTCACATGCTTGAGCCGCTTCGCTCACGTACGAGACGTTTCCCAAGAACGTTTCTCTTGCATACTGTAGAGATTTGGAATCAGCCCACAGCTGAGGTTGCACATTGTGCTACAGGAGTTTTTTGAAAAATGTGTCATCATCAATTTTCTAGGTCGATAGCATGTTGACGTATGCGACAGTGACCATTTTCCATTAGATCAACTGAAAAACTTTCCAAAGTCACCGAGAGGGGCTGAATGATGTCAACAGAGTGGAATAGTAAAGAT
The DNA here is from genome assembly GCA_039645545.1 of Dendrolimus houi. Lineage (NCBI taxonomy): Eukaryota > Metazoa > Arthropoda > Insecta > Lepidoptera > Lasiocampidae > Dendrolimus > Dendrolimus houi. Next base: position 20,024,088 of record CM077128.1, on the reverse strand, counting down.
AGTGACCACTTAGGAAGGCCTACGTTCAGCAGTATTATACACTAATTGTCTGAAGAAGAAATATTTATTAAAATACTTCTTCTTCAGTTAATCCAGGATTATTATTTAAATATACCATATCCATTTTACAAAATTTCTTCGATGCATGTAGTCATGCGCTCGCGCATCTCCGAGCTATTCTAATTAAGCAGCCATCCGAGATTTATAAGATATAGAAGCATTAGCAAGATTTATACTATGAACACAATATAATGAGATAATGCGAATGGCCGCCGCATTCAAATGTACCGCGACACGTAAATCTACTATTTGCCTAATCACAATTACATTATCTATCTACATTTAAATGAAGTATATAATAAATTATATTTCCACTTTCTAAGATTCTAATACTTGAAAGTAACAATTTATATTATTACATCACAAATTTGAAGATGTTCTTATTTTCAAGGTCGTGAAGAAGGAACAAACATATAAACATTTAAGCACTCAGAGAACCAGATCACATAGTAAATAAAGGAAGTTCTATCTTTTGACAGCTTTAGTTTCAAGTAAATACTTCACTATAAAACAAAAGTTCCTGCTTAAGTAATTACTTTTAATTGATTATAAATACAAGTATCTGAGCTGAAGTGAGGTAGGCCGGCCAAGACAGCCCTATCAACCACAGAGACCGTCTTAATACTGATACATAAATGTCCAATGTCTGAACTATTCGAATCAAATTTATTTCACAATCATTCAAAGTGCCTTAAACTGTTAAATAATTGCGTACTCTTCAAAGGACCCGATTATCTATTAATAGCTATTAACATGGAAATTAAATTATTTATATCTAATAACATTTATTACGAATAGACAGACAAATCAACGGTACTTTGATGTAGTTTCATTAAAACTAACTGTACTAATATTGAAATGGTTTACTTTATTTTTAATTACATCCATAAACTTCACAAAATATGTGAATTTAATCGTCGTTATGTCGACAACTTGTAGTGACTTAATGTTTAGATTAGCATTAAATTGGCATTTTTTTTATTGCTCGAGTACAGCAGACAGACTGACGTCCTGCCTGACGGAATGTGGTTACTGTCTTCTGTATCTCTTTCTGACCGATTTCGGTTAGGCGATCGCTTCAATTAGTGGCTGTTCAGCATCAAAATCCAGTACAACGGAAGCGGTCAAGTGCGCAGTGTACAAGCATTTGCGTGAACACAGGTGCACACACTCGTCCTCACCCTCCTGAGTCCAATGGAGCGGGAACCGCTACGACTGGAGGAGGGTTTCGATAGGAAAGGGGGGATACTTAGGATGTGAAGGGGATTTGATAGGGAGAATGGGAAGGAAGGGAGTAAAAAGGGAAAGGATATTAGAAACAAGGAGAGATGGGACACCACTGCCACGGAACAAAGGGAGTAAATGTCCAAGAGGAGGCACCCCCTGGGGGTCGTGTCGTCTATAGACATTTGACAACACTAAAGGCGCTACCAATGGGGATTGAAACGTAATCATTAATTGCGGAACAACTGTAGATAATGAATGAACACATTTGATCAGAGGTGATAGCAATTCTGGCGAGGAAATGCTACCTGGCTATGGGTTGTTTTATCGCCTCTTACAACAAGAATGTTGTCTCCATTCCTGCACGGATACTTCATTTGGTATTTTTTTAAAGAATAGATATTTGAATATTGGGAATGCTGATATTAGACGTATCAACCAAACTAAATTAACTTGGTTGAAAGGCACAGAACTGATAATACACGACAATATTTAATGCATTGTATGAATATTTATGTTTTTTTTGTTGATTCATCTAATTTGAAAAAGACAGAAATGAATCTTCTTGAATATTTCAGTTACTTTCATAGTATCATGTCCTATGGTATTTTACTTTGGGGCAACGCTGTTGAATTAGAGACTATTTGTTTTACAAAAAAGAGCCATAAGGTACATTTACAACCTCAGCCCTCGGAAGTCTTTCAGAGAACGCTTTAAGCAAATCAGAATTATGACGATCGGCTGCCAATATAGTTTCAATAATATAATTTACATTCGTAATAATATGAGTGCCTACAAACAATATAAGAATGTTCACAATTTTAACATCAGGCATAATAATAGACTGATACTGCCATCTTTCAGGTTACAAAAAGTACTGTCTTCTTTTTTTGGGGTTGGTAAACGCTTCTTCAATAAAATTCCGAATGAAGTGTTAGATCTGCCCTTCATTAAATTTAAAGCTAAATTTTAAAGTACCTTGCTTTAAAAAGGGATGCTACTCTATTGACGAATATTTAAATTACATAACTGCATTTTACATAGCTGTTTGCTCCAGCGTTTTATACTATCTTCTGTATAACATTTATATTTTGCATAATATGTAAGGAATCTATGGAAATTTGTCTAAACTATGCTAAGTCACATCTATTACGTACAAAAATTGACTTAACGTAGTTTTAAGTACATAATTATTGATCTCTTGGTATTGTAAATGTCCATCGGCGACAGTAACCACTTACCATCAAGAGGACCGTCTGATAATTTGAGACCTGCAAACATATATTATTTTAATTTTTCTTCATTTAATTTTTCTGATCTAATGTGCATATTGTTACAATTACCACGTGCTAACAACGGTGAAGGAAAACATCGTGATGCAACCTGCACATCGAGATAACCGGTGTGTCAAACCTGCCAAGCCACCTTGGACAAGCGTGGCGGATATACTGTCCGTTCCCCTTATAATGGGAGGCCGGAGCACAGCAGTGGGCAATTTATGGGTTAATTAAAAAAACTTAAAATTTAGTTTCGCTCAACGACATCCGCCGAGCTCTTGTCAGCGTCCGCGTACCGATAGAACCAAATAGATCGGTAGGCGACAATGGCAGGAGACCGGATGGAATGTCACCATTCCTTGGAAGTTGGGAAGGTTGCTTATGTGGGATGCGACGTGCTTCGACAATTTAGACCCGTTTCATCTTAAAATCACAGAGTTAGAGGCTGGCAAAGCTGCTTCATCAGCCGACGCCCTCAAATGGCGCAGGGTTAAGACGTCAGGTTGCTGGGGTCCATCCGCTAATAATTTCTACAAAAGAAATTTGTAGGAAAATCTTGATATCACCCATGATCAGAAGAAGACTGGTTTATACTTCCCACAGCGATTTAACATTGCCATCCGGCGTGGCGATGCAGGCAGCCTTCTGGGCATACTTCCCTCTGGCAGCGATATGGTGCACAGTCCTTAATAAGTTCATAGTTTTAGTTTTGTATTTCTTTTAAGTATTGCACACGTTAAGAGGTGAAAGGGGGTCGACGAAATGTGACATTGTATGACAAGAGGTGGGAGGGGTTCTAAATTTCCTAAAGTCACATTTCAAAATATTTAAGTTTTAAAACACGATATTTGATTCATTAACGAAAATCTTCAAAATATTTCCAACTCCTATTTATATAAGTAGTGTTTAAATTATTAAAAATATAGTTTAAATGGAAATAAAACTAATTACGGAACTGCTGTTTTAATTTAATAATTTCTTGATGTGAAATTGCAAAATATATGATGTCACACTGGAGAGGGAGCAGTCTCACGAATGTGACCATCTGTGACAAGGACGGGGGAGGGGTTAAAAATCATGAAATTCTTGTGACGTTATTTGTGAATGTCCCCTTAATGTGAAAAGTAATTTAGTAAAGTTTTATTTTTGAATAGATATACCTATTTAAATATTGAATGTAAATATTTTTAAAGTTAAGATATTTGACACCGATTTAATAAGAAATATATTTGCAATAAAATGTCTATCGAATCGTTTCCATTTTCAATATTAGCCTAACTGCTATATTAATAACAAGATGTCGATATGGTGAAACGCTCCTTGAATTCCTTGGTTCCGTATAGTATATTTGTAATGTGTGTCAAACTTATTGAGTGCTTTAAGTTCATCGTTGTATACTGTAAAGAAGAAAGAAAAGAAGAATAGAAGAAAGAAAGAAAATATGTTTATATAAAAATACATATTAGAGGGACCGGAGAGTAATGTCAAATTCAAATTCAAAAGTTTTTATTCTAAATAAGTTCCACTGGAGAACACGTTTTAAAGGTCATACATATAAGTTAAAATTTAATTTTACTTGCTAGTCTATATACACTGCTTCGCAACGTGTTATTGCTATTAAGGAGAGGAAGCTGCAAGAAACTGCTAGCTAAATATTGAATAACACAAACTTTTTTTTTATAAATTTAATACAGAAATATGTTACAAAATTACTTTTCGTAGAATTAATGGAGTTGTAGCAAACAATGCATACTCAGTAATACAAAGACACAATAAAAGGAAAAAAATATTATTATTAATTATAATAATGACATGACGTCCTAAAATTTTATAGAATAGAATAGAAAACACTTTATTGTTCACCACATACACATAAATTAAACAATTTACAGTAGTCACATTAAATAGTAAAAGTAGGAGCAATGGGCGGCCTTATCGCTTTAGAGCGATCTCTTCCAGACAACCCGGGCTATGGATTTTATGAATAGGAGATTCGCAAGTGTATACTTAAAATGAATAAAAATAAAATATAGAATAAACAATAACACATATTAATATTATATTACATATTTTATACTGGAACATATGTCCATAAATTTATTACATGCTAGTAAGATAAAAAACGTTACACAAAATATAGTCGTTTGTGTTGTGTGTGTCGTTTTCTTACGTTAAATTTAAATTTTTAACGTGTTTTTATCTTTATTCAATAATATTATTACCGTCATTATTGACAACCTTTTGCTGTTTAGATAGCAATTTTTCAATGCCGGATCGTGAAAACCAATTGTATTTTAAGCAAAATGTATAAAGATGGCATTTTAGGTTGCCACTTAGAAAGTGTTGAAGCAATCGGAATGAATGGAAATACGATGATGCAACACCGGGAGAGTATGGTGGGTGAGACAGTACGTGCCACCCCAATTAATTAATCGTTTTCCAGGGTTCATCTTACACAGTGCGGTCTTTCATTAGCGTGTTGCGGAATAACGCCTTTGTGGGAGGTACTGCCTCACCCACCATACTCTCCCGATGTTGCACCATCGTATTTCCATTCATTCCGATCGGTTTAACTTTCTAATTGAAGAGAGATTTGTAAATTTGGATGATATCCAAAATGCCATCTTTACACATTTTGCTTAAAAACCAATTGATTTTTATCTATCTAGCATTGAAACTTTGCATACTAGATGGCAAAAGATTGTTGATAATGAGGGTATATCATTGATTAAAAACGAAAACACGTTAAAATGTATGTGTTTGAATTTTAACGTAAGAAAACGAAATTAGCTTTCCAGTCCCGGTCGGTAATACAATATTTATTTATTGAAAAAAAACCAGCAGCGTGTATTACAATTTTGCCAACTTGAAAAGTATTTAAAAGATAGGGCTAATAACAGGTTTGTATATTAAATTTGATAGAGCAAACTAATTTCAATATGAAACATAGATATAAATAAGTAAAGTACAACATATAGTCTTGAGGGACTATGGGTAGAATACAATACAAATAAGTTAAGTTTTCTTTTATTGTATTCGATTATTTATAAATTTCTTCATTGTACTACTAGCTTATAATTTATGTAAAATACAACAAGGAAATCAAGTTCTAAATTGGTATTAGCGCAGCAGCATGCTGAACATTAATGTTTCTTCACATTTCAATAAATAAAGAAGAAAAACCTGATAGGTAAGAAAAAATTTCTACTGCGCGGGCCTCTGTTGATATAAAACTAGAAAAAAGTTTCATTTAATAAGCATTTAAATTTATGGACTACTACATAATTACTTTAAGTCGGATTGTTAGTGCAAGTCCATTTTCCATAAAAATGTATTACATATTTCATAAAAAATCGCTTTTAAAGCTGATTCTGGTAATTTAATTTGTGTTGATAAAACTAAAAATTATACCATCTTATATATAAAAATGAATCGTAGAAATGTATGTACGCGCATAATTTGAGAACGACTTTACAGATTTTGATGATGTTTGTTTTGTGTTTGAATGCCCGGATGGTTTAGATTTACAATTGGAACCTGTAGGTGGCGCTGAGATCGGGTTCTAGAATCCGCCTAATCACCAGGACCGATTTTGGTGATTTTGTTTTTGTGTCATGAAACAAAGTCTTTTAGGAATTCAGAAAATATGGCGGTATGAAGTTCGCCGGCTCAGCTAGTATAAGTATAATACAAAACGATTAGCCCATAAACATTCCACTGCTGGGCCTCAGCCTATTTATTTTAGGGAATTTAGGGATATAGAATAGGGAAATTATTTTTCCGTGCAAGAACGGAGAAACGAACGGATCTCAATAGCTTCCTGTCCAATAGAAGCCCAAGAGATGAGGTCAGAATGATTGACCACTGGCGTCATAATGTTTCTGTACGAAAATACTAGCAATATGGCTTACATATGCCACAGGCCCCACGTGTGCACGATTACAAATCATGGTAGTAACTGTATATATCTTCCCAGATATATACAGTTACTACTGGATATTGGCTTGTAATTTACAAATATACCATACTAAATAACTGCTATTTTGTTGAAAACAAAACTAGCAATATCGCTTTAGATTACCATATTTACTAAATCAAAACTGAACCCTAAGACCGAATCATTTAAATAAAAATTAAAAGGTATTTAACAAGACCTCTATAGAGAACGTTAAAAAAGAATTATCGTCTAGAAATGAGACTTATAAAGATGTTTACGTTAAATTATTGACACTTATTGTCGTTATGGCAAACTCGGCGGCATAAGTCCATCTTTAGTGTTGCCAGTTTCATAAATTAAGAAAATAAATACAGCTTTTCACGACAACAGATTTCATATCTTATATTTGACGGCCTCTGTGGTTGAGCAGGCTAAGCCTTTGCCGGCCGACCTTACTGCAACGCAGAGGTTCCGGGTTCGATTCCTTGTGTGGTTAAATTTTGGGAAACAACTTTTCTCCGTTCTTTATTATAGTCTGGTTGTCTGGGATCGGTCCCAGAATAGTCCGTTGTATTAATATACATTTACTTAATTTAATTAGTTACGATTGTGTATTGGGTAATCCCAATACACAATCGTAACTTGCTTTATTTGGGAATACACAATTCTGAATATTTATTTATTTATTTATATCGTCGGCGTCAGTGCAGGACCTTGTAACTACATTATTCGGTAAAATTCTATTTGTTCGTTCATTAATATATTATATGTAATATTATTGACGAAAAATTGTTGCAAGAAAAATGTAGTTACAAGGTCCTGCAGATTTCCTTGATTTGGGTGTGTATTTATTTTTTGTTTCATTTTGTATTTACAAATACTTCACAGTAGGCAGCTGTATACACAGAATAACTTACAATAACATAATATTTAAAATACTTTTATAACGTTTTATCTTAGATGTATTATATAAGTAACAATTGTTATACGCCGGAATAAGACTAATTCCTATGTTGAAAAATTATTATATCTAAAAAGACTGTAATAATCAGAATTACTGATCCAATCAAAGTTAATCCTAAGAGAAATAATCCTTTCCAACTTCTTTGTTTCTTCAAAGATATCACAAAGTATCTCTATTTAGGAGGCTAGTTCAAATTTCACCCAGCATATTAGTATTGCCATACAATTTGGCAATGCAGCGATCAGGCTCACATGTGCTGACCTGGGATTAAACAGAACCATACTGTTACGACCTAGACGCCAACAGAAAACAAATTCACACCTGCATACCTGTAAAAACACATTTTATTACCTTTCGGCATTTGGACGTCTTTTGTTTACTTTGTGTTTAAAATTTGTGATTAGAAAACAGCCTATTGTGTATTGTAATCTTTTATGGCAATCATTAGCCAGGTGTGTCGGATTTAAGTACAAACTGATTCTAGGAAATTCGGTCCACGCGGCTGGGCAGACATATTGCATCTGTGCAGTATAAAGCAATGCCCCGATTGAGGGACGGTAGTCGAGCGATAACCACGAGCAAAGCAAGACTTGTGTACATTCGGTAATCTATTTAGTGACGGACTTTGCGCGTGTTATGGAATTACGACCTTCTGCATTACGTTTGGACTTGTTATGTTCGGTTAATATTTGTACCTGTGTTATACGTGTTTGTATAGTTCTAATAAAGTCTATAATAATTCCAACGGCATTTTAATTCGAGTCCTGCAACTCCTAACAATACACTAGAATGATGATAACCCCGCTTTTGTTATCAAATCAGAACTAGAATGATGATAACAATTACTCACTCTCTTTTTGATATAACAATATTATGTACACGACTCTCTGCGGCACAAATAAACCCATGAGGTTTCTGTACCACAGTCAAATGTGTTTTTAATATATATGAATGTAAGTATATTGGACAATAAATTAAAAAACTAGGCACGTTCCTCCTGGCAGAGATTGTTCATTGACGTATGCTATAGATAACACAAGCACAATTTTCTTTTTTTGAGAATATACAATGTATAACGCACACTGTGTCTGTCGGTTTAGTTTTGAAAGCAAAAGTATTTCAAAACGTAACTCTTTTCTTAACTGTGTCTAAAATACAAGCCCAAGTTCGCAATTTCCAAACATACACATGGCAATACACAATTTAAAGAATACAACGGGACAGTTCTTACCGATTCGCGTATGATTTTCTTTGACACCACGGGGCGTCTTAAGGTTTTGAGTGTAAGACTTTGTATAGGGAACACCTACACAAGTTTTGTGCGATTTTAATACTAGACTAGTACAATCCCGCGGTTTAGCCTAAGCGAACTTGGACTCTAACATCTATACATTGATGTACATAATATTTCTTACATAAAAAGCATTCTGTGACATATTACGAAGGCCGAGTTTCGAGATGAAAGATTTAAATATTACACTCTCTGCTCTGCTCTGCTCTGTATAGTCTCTGTTAAACACTTGTTTAAATTATAATTTTTGTGGACTGTAAAATTTTAATTATAAATGAAAACTGCACGTGCGGAATATAATGACGATTTTAATAGCAATGGAGGAAAAAAACAAATAAAAAAAACAAAAGAACATCTGTGTTCTAAATTCAAACATTTAGTATATTTGGTGGCCAGTATTTATGCCAAACAAATAAAAACTGTTTGTTGGAGATTCCAACAGTCTCGTGTATTCGGAAATACTTTTTAAATTGAACTGCTTATCATTTTAAACGTCGGTTTAGGCGTGAGAATGCTACGATTTATATTTAATAACAAATATTTATTTTATCCTATTTTTTTTAATTTGTGCCTCTTTGAGGATATGAATAGAGCATGAATTAATGTATTAAAAAAGATTAGCGAACTGCACAATACTTATTGAAGCAATCATCAGGCCATAAACGTCCCCACCACTGTTATGTGCGGGATTGTCAATTTCAGGGTATATCCGGTGTGGTGGTTCAAGGCGGGTTAGTGGGTTTTACACAACCTCAACACGATATAATTGTAACAATATACATAATGTGGCCATAAAAACTGCCTAAGCGATGCATACTCCCCGGATTCAAATCCACGTCGTTGGAATGAGATGCGTGTATCTTAGCCAATCAGCTACCTCTAAGCAAAAAAACGGATTAATAAATTTTAAAGAAATTTTCTTAAATTAGTGAAACCGTGAAAATGAGAGTCTTTGACAAAATGAAAGTATGCCTCAAAATACATATTTATATAACATTTCATTAATAACTTTTTATGAATAGAGGTATCTTGCATACTAATGTGGAATTTAATAAGTTTATTTTATTATTTAAATTCAATAATGACAGACGCCTACAATTTAGCATAAATTAAAAAGGCTTAGTTAAATTTATATCCACGCTCAGAGTTGGATAATAGCCCATTAACCTTAAATAGTGTCGATAGAGTTTCACGTTTTATGTCAGTGGTGTGACAAAGGACGAATGTCAGAATAGAAGAGTGTGGAAGGAAAAAATATATGTGCTGACTCCAAATAATCGCAAGAAGGTAAAAGAAAAGAGAGAGAGTATTGCACGTTTTATTTTCTTATTTAATTTTGTAATTCACTTTGTGCCGTTTGTTGTTGAAACACTCGGATTGTGGGGTCCTAAGACCTTGAGATACTACGAGGAGCTTTCAAAATATCTAATCAAGTCTTCAGGTGGTCAGAGGGTTGGTGTTGGTTCCCATCAAGGATCAGTATGGCGATCTAACGAAGTAACGTAGCTAGCCTTCCGAGGGTCTTACCCACTGGCTTCGATGACTTAGGCTTTAGTATTCTACTTATAATCTCACGGGGAAGTCCCCATACTGTGCCCCGTTCAGGGGGGAAGAAGGTGTCCAAAATACCACGATTGGTCACATTGGGACTTATAATTCGTCACGTAGTCAATATCCTCTAAATCTCGCGCTTTTTCGCGATATAGTTTAAAAATGGTGCACAGAGTTTACCGCTTATCAAACGGCTTAAACATAAATATGGGCCATTTTTTTAACTTTCTGTGTACAAAAAAATATTGAAAATATATTTATGAATTACTACGTGAAAACTGGAGGGAGAGGGATCTTGGCATAAACTACGGGTGGTCACCGAGAGGGGGAGACGGGGTAAAAAATGGGTCACGTAGTATGGATAGTTCCTTAAGGGCCTATAGGTATATGTTGACGGTCTCTTTGGTTGAGTGGGTTAGACTTTTACGGCCGAGTTCACTGGAACGCAGAGGCTCCGGGTTCGATTCCTGGCATGGTAAATTTCCTAAACGAACTTTCCATTATTTACTACGGCCTAGGTTTCTCGGATCAGCCCCAGAGTCGTCTGTTATATATTATCCATTCTACAAGCGTAATTAGCTTAGCTTAGGGATATGCAATGTGTGTTTGTTTGCCAATTTATTAAATAAAAAATACTATTGACCAGAGGGCGCCACCAGCTATTCTTCTGACGATTTTTTAAAATCAGGAACAGATCGGCTGAATATTTATCTCAAAATCTATTCGTTTACTTTACCCTATACCCAATTTTGAGTCCGGTTTTATGTTTTCAGTCAAAACAACATTTATAATCAATTTTACTCGATTGTACATTCATTCTTTTTAAACGCGAAAAAGTCAATAAAAATAAATATTTCTCACAGCTAAAGAGAATTACTTAGTCACATATCAACGCCTTCGTACATCCATTACATGAAACAACGTATTAAGGAGACGTCAGTTTAGTTTAATTCTCAATCTGTTTCTTTATTTCCAAACAATTTCAGTTATGTAATCATTTGACGGAGTCTGTTTTCCCTGATAAATATAATCTGGCAGTCTTCAAGTCACGAGTGAATAGGTATCTTTTGGGTAAGTGTACTTTATCCCAGACCAAGACATCAGTGAAGATCAGGTGAGACAATAGTCAAATGCAAAATTATACACACAATTTTTAGACTTTTCATACGTGAAATTTCGTACTTTAATTACAAAACATTATAAAATAAAAAATATACATCCTTTAAGCATATTCAAATGTTAATTACTGGTTACAGAGGCCTTCAAATTCCAATATTTTAGTTATTTATTCTGGCATATACGCTATATGTTGCACACAATTAATATCAGTATAGGATAATAAAAATTGATTGTATAAAAAATACGAATATGTTTAAAACGTGGCTTGCATTAACATCGTATCTCAATATGTTGTAAAATTGATTTAATATGTGTGAGAAGTGAATACGACGGTAGTTGCGAAAATCTTTGACAGAAGGAGAAATACAAACATGTATAGCATAGGCACAGCCTAGTTTAGATGTCAATTTTTATTGCTTTTGTTTTTTAGTTGTAACGAAACAAACAAAAGAATTTATTTCTCACACTTACAAAAACATAAGCAAATATTATACATAGGTATGTACACTTTGGCCCAAGTGAAATTATTACATAATAATATCTGTACGGCTGCTCCATTATAAATTGCTTAGTGACGAAATCCGATATCTCTAAATATCCAAGATCTTGAATCTTCAATCAACAATTTTGCGTGTTTCGTGTTAACGGACACGAGATTCGGAGTTTAAAGTCAAAATAAATCTTAAAAAATAAACTTAACGACAAACTTGCATCGACTTTATTTTATTTTATTTTGGGAAGTTTAATGTAACTTGAAACGATCAGTGAAATCATGTCACATCTCAAATGGAGCTTTTAAATTACCTTCATTTATATTTGGCTAGGGCAAAGCTTAGTAAAATTAGCCAAGACGTGCATTCGGACCAAGCACAGTAAAAGGTTTTTATAGACGACTAGTGCAAACTACGCAGGCCCAACCCATCAAAACATAAAACACAAAACAAATACACCTCAACGCTCAAGACCACATCTACACCCTGCACACCAAACAACAACAAACAACACAAAAAGTTTACAAATTTAAAACATTCGGACACAAAAAAAATCTAACACACAAGGCAATTATTAGGCAAGTATTAGGGATATGTTATAACATTTTTTTTAATATTATAAAATTACATATAATCGAATACAATAAAAGAAAACTTATTTGTATAGTATTCTACCCATAGTCTCTCAAGACTATAAGTAGAATACTGAGCCTAGATCACCGTCTTCTATGGGTAAGGCCTTCTATGGCTATGGGTAAGGTATGCCCCCAGAAGGCTGGATACATTTCCTCGCTGGATCGCCATACTGATCCGATGTTATAACATTAATCCAATAAAAAAAAAACCTCTAGCGTATACCATAGCTGTAAGCAATACACTCCACAGGCTATCTACACATCATTATAATAGCAACACTTAACATTAGAATAAGTACCAGAGAATAAAACCTATTAATAAAATTTAAAATATTTTTAAGCTACACCCCAACACAAATACAATATGAACTTTATTTCGACTTATGTTATTCTACTTATTACTACTACATATTTTCCAAATGAGTACAGATTTAGGTGTGGTTGGTTCTTGGTAGGAATGCTTCGGATTGGGGGTGTTTGGTTGGAAGTGGTTGGTTGTGGGTTCCCTCTCACCTTGGGGTGAGGTAGAGGAGCCGGAGAGACCCCGATCTCCGGCTATTAAATGGTGAGGCCAGCCCGCAAAGGGGCCGGCCGTTGTCCGTCCGGGCTGATGGTGAATGCGCGAGCGAGCCCACAGCCCGGACAAAGGACGCTCGGGATCGGACAGGGGTTTTAGTGGGTATCCCTAACTGCGGCGTGGCAATAGCAGCTCACACCGAAGTGGGGTGCTAGTGCCACCCCGACCTGGCGAATCCCACACACGGGCCGCGACCTTTCCCCCTCGCGCGGCTCACGTTCCTCAAACGGATTTCCCAAGTATAAAAAAAAAAATGGTTGGTTGTGGGTTGGGACATTTTGTTTGTCCGGATCCGATGGCACGCAAAGGCCGGAGAGGAGGGACGCGCACCGATCCACGTGCCCCCTCTCATCTCGAGATGAGACCCAGATCTCCGGCTAGCACATGGTGGGGCCAGATTGTTAAAAGGCCGGCCGTTGTCCGTCCCGGGTGGAGCTGAATGCGCGAGCGAGCCCACAGCCCGGACAAGGGACGTTAAAGGTTCGGAACGGGTTTTAGTGGGTATCCCCAACTACGGTGTGGTAATAGCACTTCACTCATGAGGTACTAGTGCCACCCCGACCTGGCGATTCCACACACGGGCCGTGACCTTTCCCCCTCGCGCAGTTTAAAAAATGGATTGGGCCATTCGTTTTGGATGGGATGGGTGTATATGTAGTTTAAGATACCCTCTAACCTGGTAGACCAATTAGACCTGTGGAAGGGCAACGCTAGGGACTGGATGAGGACAGCGAATGATTGAAATATGTGACGCAAACTTGGAGATTGTTACGTCCAATGGACTGCAGCTATGACTAACGACAAAATTAAACTCTATTAAAGTCATTGAATATCTCAACGACGATTTACTTCAGTAAAATTTAGTGCAATCGCACAAGACATTTTGCATTCACCGTTAAGGTCTCACTGCTTTCCATTTATCTTAAAACAGGCCGTACCATGTTCCAATGACTTCGCCTGACAAGTTATTAAATCATGTTTAATTTTGTTATTCCTCCTCTATTTCGTAGAATATAGTAATGTCTTCAAATATATGAACAAGAATTTTTCTCCATGTTGTTGATTTTGAATTAGTCTATAACAGTTATAACTGACGACCTCTATGACCTTTACTTTGTGAATTTCGTAAACGAATTGAAAGACTTAAATGGCATTTGAAATCTTTCGCGAAAAATGAGTGGATTACTTGGGGAGTTTTTTTTATCGTTGAGTAGTTATTATGAAACTTACAACCTATTCCTATATCCTTAACAACCGTTCATTTGCGTTACTATCAGTTAAATACTATTGAATATTAAGATATTGTTACGAGTTGCAGGACTCGAATTAAAATGCCGTTGGAATACAACTATACAAACACGTACAACACAGGTACAAATATAACCGAACACAACAAATACAAACGTAATGCAGAAGGTCGTAATTCAATAAAACACGCAAAGTCCGTCACTAATAGATTCCAGAATGTACACACATCTCGCTTTGATCGTGGTTCCCTCGACTGCCCTCTCTTCCCATCAGGCCGTCCTTTTTATCTCACAAATACATATGTACCCGTATCGTAGTCGACGTAATCCGCAACACCTGACTAATGATTCTGCCGCAAGCGGCCATAAACGAGTACAATAAAACAATGGGCTGTCTCTAGAAACGTATGCCAATAAATAGGTAAACAAAAGAAGACGATCATAAAATAATTACAGTTGGTTCAAATGCCGACAGGTATAAAATGTGTTTTTACAGATATGCAGGTGGCATTTCTTTTTGTCGGAACCCAAGTTGTAACAATATAGAAACCGGACAATCATTTTCAAAATAGATTTCCAAAATTTTTTCAGTGGAGTAATTTGGGAACTTTTTTGGATTGCTTTTGCTAAATTGGCGATTAATGATCGCCAAAACATTCCACGCCATTTTGCCAGAAATCTTTCACTGTACATGCTGTAAGGTGGAATGCCTTGACAATGAACATCAGAAGTGCAAAGTCACATATCTTTTAATAAACTTGACAGAGATCACTATCTAAATCTGTAAACAACAATTTATATATGTGTTTGTAAGTTTATGTATATGTGTATTTATATTTCTTATTAAGATTCATAATTATACTTTAATCTATGCGCACTCGATACCGATCCACTATTATATTATATTAAGGAGCTACCTAAGTCGATTTCGCTATTCGCTCACGTATTATCACATTTTTTAAGATATAAATTCATAGAATTTACATACGACAAATGCGTATTACAAAAAACTTTATAATAAAATTACGAATGTTTCACAATAAAAATTGATTCACATTTTGATTCGGATAAGATTTCATAGATATAAAATGTAGAAATGGGCCGATTAGTCGGCGACTAGTCGGCACTATTCGGCAAAGAGCGCCGACTATCCGGCTTCTTACTTTGTAGTTTGTAATCTATACTTTACTAATACTTTGTAACATGTCAAAAAGAAAATCTCGTGTATAGATTCATTCCATAAACGAGACTTTCTTTTTGACAAGATTAAATTTTAATTGAACTCTTTCACTTTAACGAACAATAACAGTATTTATCTTTAAACAAAAATATTTTTTTATTTTTACACAAAAGCACCGCCCTGACCCGTACAAAAGCAAAAATCAACAAATAAGGCGAAATAAACAAAACAGCTCCGAGACGCTCGCATGTGGCGGTTGGACTTGTGCGCGAATCAGCTATAAACGAAGCGTCACCGAAGTCCCCGAAAGCGTGATCGGCTTTGCCGACTAGTCGGCCGATTAGTCGGCCTCTTTGCACCCGACTAATCGGCTAGTCGGCTAGTCGGCCAAAGTCACAATCGGCACATCTCTAATGAAATGTTTTTTTTCACAACTATCATTTTCTACATGTATCAAATCAAATCAAATATTTTTTATTGCGAACTAAGTGTAACTAAGTTATATTGTATAAGACCTATTTATACAATATAACTTAGAAGTTATTACTTAGCTGGCCTTTTATAGCACCGCAATTTTAATGTTACTTAACCTATCCGTATAAAATGTAATATTTAATTGGGTGCCTTATACATTATTTATTTTATTTAAAACAACACAGTATCTTCTTAATTTTTACCTTTCACTTAAATATTCTTGGACACTATAATAAGATTTTTTCATCAACCACTCGAATATTTTTTGTTTAAACATATTAAAATTATTTTCTTGCATTATATTACACGGTAGCTTAGTATATATTCTTGGTGCCATCCCAAATACGCTTTTGTCATATAATGCAGTGGTATGTGGAGGCATACACATAAAGACATACAAAATCATAACGATTTTTTTGGGAAACCTTTGAATTTTTTTGGTAAGTTTTGTGTAATATGGATTTGTCGTAAGTAAATTCTGTGAATTTATATCTTCAATGTGGTAATGCGTAACCGAGGCAGAGAACCCCGTTTAGTAGGCCTTTAATCTTTTAAGACGGAACCACCACAAATTTGTGGTCATATACAGATAATTGAAACGAACGTTGAACTGATGCTTTCTCTCTCTAACTACATAGAATTTTTATTACAATAAAAGAGACGATATAATTCTTTTAGTTTAGGCGCGGCAATTTTGTTGGCAGCTGGCAGCTTGTGGACAAAAATAATATTAAATTTGGCCCCTCGAAGGGGTTAAGCAAAATGATCTCCAGCAGGTTGTCTGGAAGAAATCGCTACTAGCGATTAAACCGCCGATTGAAATAGTTGTAATATAATTATTTCTGATGTATACCACTTTCTTGTGTGCAATAAAAAATATTCTACTCTATTCTACTTTGGGTACAAATAGTATTTACTGCCATATTTTTCGCAATGGTTTATACTTTTATAGTGCTTGGTTATTAACGGGAAGTGTACGTAAAATTCGAATTACCTATCGAGTGTAGCTGTAAATAATTTTATCACGTCTTCCGTGTGTGCAACCCGGTCATTTCTCGCCTCGAGTAGTGTAATAACGGGGTATATAGGCCAAATCGATTATTTGCAGCGAAACGACCTATCAGCTACTATTACACCTTAAGGCTTACATTTTAAAAACAATCTTTTAAATTCTATATATTGGTCCTGAAGAAAAACAAATCGTAAGCAAACCATAGAATTCTTTTCTTCTACCATTCACACAGTATATTCTTTTACAAGCTGACGGGTCGTTGAAAGAATAAATAACCCGTTCATTTATAAAATACATAATTTAGTATATAATATTTACATAGTCCAAAGAAATTATGTCTAATATATAATTAAGATTTAAAAGGATTAAAATATATACATCCGGCCAGTAGGCGACCGATTCTTGTTGTCTGTGATGCTCTGTTGTTGGGTGAGATGGGTTGGGTGGAGATGGAGATGAGACTGTGATCGAAAATGGAGAGTCAACAACAACTTGGTATGCGGGTTTGACACGGTCCATGCTAACAACCGCATTTCTATCTCCGATGGCGATTGTTAAAGTTTATTGTATTAAGCTTGCATTGTTTGTTAGTTTAAGTAACATTATACAAGATGAATTAGAACCAGTCCCTTTAGACTTACGGACTTGCAATTTTGCATGGAACAACCGGTCCTGAAAAAAACACTTCAAAATTAAAAAAAAAACTAAGTTGGCGTATTTTAAATTGGTTGCTGTACAAAATAGGAATAAAATCCAATAGAGCTGATATCAGGTGTGCGTGTTATAAAGAATATTATA
Organism: Dendrolimus houi; assembly: GCA_039645545.1. Classification (NCBI taxonomy): domain Eukaryota; kingdom Metazoa; phylum Arthropoda; class Insecta; order Lepidoptera; family Lasiocampidae; genus Dendrolimus; species Dendrolimus houi. The sequence goes on along the minus strand of CM077128.1, from coordinate 20,006,251 downwards.
AATAATATTTTTTTTATACAATTTTAAACATTGCAAAGTAAATAAAAATATAAAGTAAGAAATTAATAGATTTTACAGAGTTATAATTGCGTTTGCACTTTAAAAACATTCATAGACGACCATAACCATTTTCCATCACATGGGCCGTAAGCCTGTTTCTCTGATTCAGGCTATAAAAAGGTCATAAAGTAAAAAATAACTGCAGACGAAGTCGTTTATAATAGCTAGTATTATACAAGCCATACACAACACTCCTCATCGCAAAGGAAATAAAGAAACATAATGCAATAGAACATAACCTGTACACACGCTTGCAAAAGCATCTGCACACATCTCACGTCCACATTATTTAGTTAGAAGCAGCAAAAAAGCCTCCGTCTCACATCATTAGTGACCGATACCGGCCCACGGAGACAGATACGTCTTATTCAACATCGAAACCATAAATAAGATGGGACCAACTAGTAAAATATTAGATGCAAACGAACAAACGGAAAAATGTTGCCCGATTTACATATGGTTATGGCGCGACTTGGTAAGACCGCGATCGTATACGTTGCGATTGTTAGCGAGCAGCGGGATGTAGAGTTTTGAAATAGTAAGTACCACGGAGTTGAGAAAATCGTTGCGTGTTGGGGGAGTCGGGGGGTCTGTGGTAAGTACCTATTCGTTTATGGCCCGTTTATATATACTTTTATTATACGTACCGTTGAACAGTGGAACCAATAACTGTGGTCTGTTTTTTCTGCAAACATACAATTTAGGTGCCTTCAAGTCTCGCATGAACAGGCATCTTCTAGATAAGCGTGCTCCATCTTAGACTGCATCTCCATCTGACATCAGGCGCAATGTCAGTCAAACGCGAACCTATTCAATATACATATATATTGTTACGAGTTACGGAACTCGAATTAGAATGCCGTTGGAATTATTATAGAGTTTATTAGAACTATACAAACACGTATAACACAGGTACAAATATAACCGAATACAACAAGTCCAAACGTAATGCAGAAGGTCGTAATTTAATAAAACGCGCAAAGTCCGTCACTATTACATTCCCGATTGTAGTACACACGTCTTGCTTCGATCGTGGTTCTCACTCGACAGCCTTCCTCCCTCAATCAGGCCATCGTTTTATCCTGCACAAGTGCAATGTGCCCGTCCGGCCACGTGGACCGATTTTCCTAGAATCAGCTTGTACTTTAAAATCCGTAACACTTGGCTAACGATTACAATACAACAATAGGCTGTTCTAGAAACATATGCCAATAAATAAGTAAACAAAAGAAGACGATCATAAAATAATTACAATAGTTTCAATGTTATTAGTTATTACTTCAAATGCCGACGGGTAATAAATGTGCTATTACAAATCTGTACGTGGAATTTGTCTTTGTCAGCGCTTAGGTTGTAAATTTTTTTTTATTGCAGCAGTTCAGTAGACCGGCAGATGCCCACTTGATGGAAAGCGGTTACCATCGCCTATGGACATTTGCAACACCAAAGGCGTTACAAATGCGCTGCTGCTCTCTTAAGGGAGACTGGAACCTGGTCACTAAAGCCGGAACACAACTCAAGGTTGTTATAGCGACATACTTTAGACCGGGGGTGGTAGCCATCCAGTCGGGGAAATGCCCTACCACCTGGCTGTGGGTTGTTTTGTCGTCTCTTATGACAGGCCGCCCGGCCGCAGGAGTTTGAATTCTTTCTCCGTTCCTGCACGGATAATATATATGATGTATATTATCCCATCATTCGTGGATTGGCGTGCGTGTTACAAGTTACGTTTTTTACGGAGCGACTCTTCTGGCATAATTCTAATTGTGTTAACATATTCATAGGCATGTAAATATCACTGTTTATATACGGTGAAAGCTGACCTATGCAAGTATAAAGCTTAGCTACAGCTGGTGAGAAACTGCACAGTACATAAATGATGACCTGTTCTCTTTTACAAACAGAGATATTTTAATCGATGAGCCAGAGGCATAATAAATTATCAACTTTCACTTAAGAATATTACCAATTTTAATTCGAATCATCAGACCAGATCTATAGAATTTATCATTATATAAGTCGTGATAAGTATTTATTTGTACATAAATGTATATACATATTTAAGTAATGGTATATCAATAATATTATAAAAGTGTAGTCTTTTGTTTTTAATATGTTTGTCTGTTTATTTGGGATTCACGTAAAAACTACTGAGCCGATTTCGATGCGGTTTTCACTAATCGATACCTAATCCCCAGACAAAATTTGCAGTACTTTATATCACGGGAATCACGCGAGACTATTCCCGGGAGCGGTTTCAAGTTGGTAGGGCACATAAAAGTTAGCTTATTATTTTGATATTATATATTTCAAAACAGATTTAATCTGTGTTACCTGTCCAACGTGGATGAAGTCGCGGGCGAATTCTAGTAAATAAATAAAATTCAATAGGGAAGCGGACAGTCAAATCAATTGAGATACTTTTTATAAGCTTACAGAACGTCACCACCTAATAGATTTTGTACGAGCGTACGTACTTATGACGTCATATGTAGGTACAATTACAAGGAGCCAAATAGTGCTACCATTATTTTTCCAACAGCGATTTAAATTATTTGTATAAAAACATTTTAAAAGTAAGATAATAAGGTGATATTTTAACGCCTGTCTCTTTGTATGTAAATATTTCAGGTTTAATTTTAACATGAGTCAGTATCCCTGTTTTTTCAAAATAGCAAAACTAAGTGAAAACTTTAAGAAAAATTTTGAATGTGAGTCTGAATGAAAGTTTGTCTCGAATACATTCCGAAATCATGCCACAAAAACGATTTTATTTAGGGTGGCTTAATTAAAACTCGACGCTAACGAAGTTTCGCTAGCACAACTAATACAAAATAAATATGTGATCTGACTGATGTTACATAGTTATAGAGGCAGTAAAATTAACGTAGCCTATTATGGAGTAACAATTACGCCTTACGCCGGGACAAAAGCGTTAACGGATGGAGTGCAATCTAGTGAGCGTGTAGAGTGACTCTGTGCTTCGTATTCTGAAAGACAAATCTCCGTATTAAGATGTTTTACGACAAATTATTTTTATACAATCCAGCAAATCCACGGGCAAAAGCTATATATATATATATATATATATATATATATATATATATATATATATATATATATATATATATATATATATATATATATGTGTGTGTGTGTGTGTGTGTGTGTGTGTGTGTGTGTGTGTGTGTGTGTGTGTGTGTGTGTGTGTGTGTGTGTGTGTGTGTATGTGTGTGTATGTGTGTACTGGTAGACAAACATACGTGGAAAGCGACTTTGTTTTATCCTATGTAAAGATGTGGATAATTACAATTAAATATTTGAGAATATGAAAAATCGAGTTATCAGTATGTTGCAATTCTCGAATTCCTTTCCGCCCATCAGCACAGCTAAGTCAGTAAAATATAGACTGTGTGGGATTTATGGTCTCATATTACATAAACATATTCAGAAAGTCTACGGTATGTACATTATTTAAATTAATGTATCTACGTAATTAAATATTAAAGCTGAATTTTTAATAAAAATACGTTAATTTGGTTTAATTACTATAATTAAAAACGATATCTAAAACTCTGGCTGATAATCTAGATTTAAATAACAGAGTAAACAAAAAACGCAGTAGAAATTAATTAACTATAATTTGACTTCACTTTCCTAAAAAAACGAGTGCAAAATTCTTATTAAACATTTTTTAAAGTTTCATTGGAGATAAAGTGTAGTTGGAGATATCCAAGCTAAATAATGTAAATATCACTTGATTGCAAAGGGACACTCGGACTCTTTCATAAACCAATATAGATAGTTACAAAATTACCCCGTTTAACACTAATAAATAACTTGTAATAAGATCTCTTTGGCTATACCATTTGTATCTGGCTGGTTTTGGTATCATTAAAAAGTTTTACTTTTAAAGAAGACAATTCTAAATTCAAATTAGGAAAATGTGTGATTTTCATTTGTTTTTCTTATTGTTAAAATGAGTGAATCTAATGAAGAAATTCGATACATTTTAAAATTTTACTACAAAAAAGGTAAAAATGCAACACAAGCCGCGAAAAAACTTTTTGTGATGTTTATGGACCTAATACAGTATCTGTGAGAGTAGCGCAAATTTGGTTTAAGCGTTTTCAATCCGGAAATTTTGAAATCAAAGATGCACGTCGCTCTGGTCGCCCTGTTCGCCCTGTTACGGACAAAACTGATTCCATTTTTGAAAAATTGGAGCAAGATATTAGTAGTTACGATGTAGCTGGAGAACTGGGAATTGACCACAAAACGGTTTTGGCGCATTTGAAAAAAGCTGGGTACACAAAAAAGCTCGATATTTGGGTGCCTCATAAGCTCACTGAAAGAAACCTAATGAACCGTGTACTCATTTGTGATTCTTTATTACGACGTAATGAAACCGAACTATTTTTGAAGAAGCTGATAACTGGTGATGAAAAGTGGATCACGTACGACATGAACGTGCGAAAAAGATCGTGGTCAAAGGCCGGTCAGGCTTCACAGACTGTGGCGAAGCCCGGGTTAACTCGCAAAAAGGTGATGCTGTGTGTTTGGTTGGATTGGAAGGGCATTATTCATTATGAGCTGTTACCGCCAGGCAGGACCATCGATTCTGAACTGTACTGCGAACAACTGATAAGATTAAAGCAAAAACTTGAGTGAAAGTAACCGGAATTAATCAACAGAAGGGGTGTGGTTTTTCACCATGATAACGCTAGACCTCACACATCTTTAGCCACTCAGCAAAAATTACGAGAGTTTGGCTGGGAGGTGTTAATGCATCCGCCGTATAGTACTGACCTTGCACCTTCAGATTTTCACCTGTTACGGTCTCTGCAGAATTCCTTAGGCAGTGCTAGGTTAACATCACGAGAGGACTGCCAAAACCACTTGTCGCAGTTTTTTGATCAGAAACCCCAAAATTTTTATAGCAATGGGATCACGTCCCTATCTACAAGATGGCAAAAAGTTATCCAACAAAATGACACCTACATACTATAGTCAAATGTAAATAAACTTTATAAAAAAAACCTTTTGAATTTTTATATAAAATGCGAAGAAATTTTTCCCCAACCTAATAATAAAAAATTGTGTGTGCGTGCAGTTCACACGCAGTAGAAGTGAAACAGTGTGACAAGCGGTGGGAGAGATTTTAAATTTCATGACGTCACATTTCATATTAATATATGATAATTATAAAATAAATAATGAAATATATTATAATGATATAATAATCGTTATAATACATTTAAGTTTTAAAACACGAAATTTGAAGTGTTCACGGAAAACTTCAAAACATTTCCAACTCTATCTGTATGAATTGCTTTAATTATTATATAATATATTCTATCTCATTCTCTCGCAGGCTTAGTCCTATAGATATATGTATTAATCTCTTTTTAGTGTCGCCATTTCGTTTTATCGAATTTGAAATCACAACAATTCTAAAAAGTTTCACTTCAATAATAGCAACATCGCGATTTAATTACGGAATTTGAAATCCTAAACGAAAAGCATGCACCGCTCAGGAAGTTTTGACAACCTGACATGCAATTGTTATAATTACCACATGCTGACGCTAAAGTAATAGAGGGCTGGCAGGGATAACCAACACATCGATATAACTGACATGAGACCTAGGAATCTGCTTTGGACAAGCGTATCAGACATACTTCTAAATATATAGAGGACTGAGTCTAACAGTGGAACGTTTATAGGGCTGATAAAAGAAAATATAAACATCGCATCCGGCTGTCCCATTTAAACAACCGTTTAATACGATAAACATGATATAATTCAAAACAAACAGGAAAACGCAGCATTGACAACTCGAATCGCTCGAGGGTGCCCGCATTTCCATCCATGCAAATGGCTAGACTTTGTACATAAAGCTAGTGACTTCGATCTAGTATTAACTAAGTATTTCTTGTTTACTACTTGTAGCCTGAGGTTTTGCTTGCGTTGACGATAAAAATATCTATATTGTATTTTAGCAAATCAAGGTTGGCTATATAATGCCGACTTTCTCGATTTACATTATCATGTAGAATACAATACTATTTATTGTACACCAACATTACATAAAAAAATACACAATAAACTTACTTACTAAAAGGTAGTACAACGGGCAGCCTTATTGCTAAAAGCAATCTCTTCTCTAATTGCATAGATAGCGTTGGCGTGCAGTTGAAATAAATATTAGTATAATAATAAAATAATTATAATACATATAATATAGTTATAAAAATATATACGTACTACATAGACATACTAAACAAACAATAAACACGTTATACAGTTAGATAGTGCTTCTTCACAAGTCTGTAATGTAATTTGTCGATTTCACCTACTATATTTAGTTTGGAACAGACAAAAACAAAATGTAGATTTTGTAGTATGTAATTAAAAAACGAATCGTTTTTTTTTTGCCAACGGTTTAAGTTTAAATGTATTTTCTTTTGACTATTATTATTCATGATTATCTCCATTGAGTTTTAAATGCACTTTACATAATAGACACATAATATGAAAAATGTACTAATTAGTTTTTAAAGAGTAGTGACCTTAAAGGCGTTCCCCTTTTGAGGGTTTCACCATTGATTCAATGTAAATATTTTAAATAAATTTATACTTATTAAAACGTATTACATTAATTTGGACACTAAACACATGTCTTATTTTCGACAACGATAGGGACTCAAAGCAGTAATCAAATAAAAATCCATTTATTAATCGAAAACTATTTCATTTTGCTTATACATACTTCTAAGTACATATTTAAAAATCGAAAATAAATGTAACGTACAGACAAATGTAAGCTCGTTTATATGTAGACATTTTCATATCAACCATAAAGCATGGTCACCGTAAGTTAATGTGCGGGCCCACTACCGTCGTTACGACCCGCTTTCTAAGTAAAATAATGGCCTCCTATTAATATTATTCGTATGAACAAAGTAGTAGGGAACTAGATGTTGACCTCTATGTGAGTTACGGATGATTTATACCACACCGTGACGTGCACAAGCCGTGCGATCGTGCATAATTACTCACAGGGCCGTCTTTACTATATTGAGCGCTTGGGTGCCAAGATCAGCCTGTGCCTCCTTGCCAACAATAAAAAAAGGATGTGTGTGCAGTTCACACGCAGTAGAAGTGAAACTTCAGAGAATATATAGGCGAACATAATTAATTATCTACAACGCTTAGTAGAGAAGTGTGAACTGCACACACACATTTTCCCAATTCTATTCTAATATTGACGTCTTTATTCTTAGCTATGTTGACCCTTATTCGTAGTAATTCAATCTAAATTACACTTTAAATCACTAACATGAATTTCAAAATTCAATGCACTGTTACGCACGTATGTGTATCTACGTATGTGTCGATCTATGTATAAAAGAATATCTGCCTTAAATATATACAGATAGAGCTAAAATTAATTTGAAATCTTTTAAGTTTTATTTAAAATTAAAATTAATACTAACAGGTAAAGAGATATGTGTTTTATTTCGAATTGAATAATGTTGAATTTTATGTGTTTATCTTTTTTTAGTGTTGCTTTTTCATTTCGCTTTTTCGTTTCATCGAGATTCAAATTATAAAGATTTTAAAGAAGTTTCACTCCAAAAGTTATTTTTGTGGCGTGGTTTTTGTTAGAACACCAATTTAATTTTTTCTATTGCGAAGCTGGCAAGCTTCCAGACGGCCCGCACAATGGAAAATGGTTACCGTCGTCTACAGACGTTTGCAACATCAGGGGCGAAGCCAATGCGTTACGTTGCCAGGTATGGGATAGAGAGGTCAGACATGAGGAATGGGATAGAGAAATGAAGTAAGGGACGGAATAGGGAATATGGGATAGGAGGAGGGGGAAATGGTCCATCGGAACTCTCACTCCTCGTACGAAATACGATTATAATGACCCGGCAATGCTCCTCGGGAGGACCGGAGGCCCTTCCGTGCCCCGCAGCAGCTACTCACATAACCTGCAGCTTTGTGTGGCCAAATCACTTTCCACTTTATCCTGTTTGTGCTAGTATTGTCACACTTCCAACTCTCTTCTTACTGTTCCGAGGAACTGTTTGATCTGGTGCCAACGCCTCATTTTTACAACCGCACCGCTCGCCATCGACGGGATGTTCACCCACATTTCCTGGAGCTCCCACGCTCAACTAAGCAACGGTTCTCTAGAACGTTTATTCCGCGTACAACAATGTTCTAGAGAGAACTTCCCGCCGTGGTTTACCCTCTGCGCTACGACATGGGCTCGTTCAAGAAGGGCATTATAAAATTTCTTAAATAATAAAATAACTCAAACCTAACAGCTTCGAGCCGATATCCTGTAAGAGCGTGGTATCATACCGAACTAGCTGGTCGTAAGAGCTGTAATCAAGGTAATGATTCCAGCATGGCTCTACCATTAATTATTGTAGAAATGAGATCTAAAGACTTGCACATTGCTCGTCGCAATTGAGTAAGGCGGATGTTCAAAAGCTCTGCATAAGACACATTTGTTGACAATATTGCTATATTTTATGTTATTGAGTAATAACATTTGTTTAGTAATTTCAAACTGACAGATTAGGCATGGTATGTATAGGTAAGATGATGGATTTGCGCCTCCTAGGTATTGCACCCGGGTGCCACGCCAGTTACGTTTTGGAAGTGAATCTTCTTTAGAATCGTTCTGATTTGAAACTCGATGAAACTAAAAAGAGATAAAATATAAATCTATAGGACTAAGCCTGCGAGAGAATGAAATACGAGTTTTATATTGTGCAGCAAAGATTAGAAAATAAGATCGATAATTAAACATAGGTCCAATTTGGACCGAAATAAAACTGATAATATTTTTTAGATTAAAACAGTGAAAAGCTTAAAGTGATACTTAAGAAGTTTATTTTGAATTATAATAAGTTGACGGATGTAGGCAAAAGTAATTATATTTATATTAAGTTGTCTTCTCTGAAGTTTCCCTCCCTTCTACTGCGTGTGAACTGCACACACACAATTGTTTTTTTTTACTGAGCGATTATTATTAGTATTCTTCTACTATAGCATTATAAAATGTTCTTGAAGTAAGTTTTAAATCCATGTATCGCCCGCGTCTCGTACTGGATAGATGCGGCTCGTGTCGGCGCGGTCTGACATAAATCCTCCTTGTAGTTTGAAGGTGTAATTTGAATCAGTTTTATGATGATGACCCATGACTGACCCACGTCAGTGTGAGGCCATTGAACTTACTACTGGAAAATTCGGGTGCTTCCGTTTTATACCTACTTTTTATACCCTCAAGTCTAAAATAATAATAATAATTCCGTTTTCGACCACTTACAAAATTCAATTCCAGTTTCTACCTAGTAAACTGAGTACAGACAGCATAAAAAGTAAAATCGATTAAAAATATAATAAAGTCAAAAACAAAAACAGTTTACAAAAAACTAAAAAGCACTCTTAGTTTGTAAAACATTATTACATAGATCAAATAATCAACGTTTGGTACGTAATAATTTCAGAATTCAAAACCTCGTCAAAATATCAAATTTAAACTATTAAAAAAACTGTGCTAAAATATGAAATTGAACAATAAAATTATAGAACTTTTACAATAAAAATTACAAAATCACAGATTTGTCCACAATTAAAAATATTTAAGTAATCATTCACAGACTTTGAGGAACTATAAAGAAGTTTAATAAAAAATATATTTCCAACTGTTATTCTTATATATAGTATACTTATATATTTATTACGATAATGTAAGCAATCATACAATAATTATGTACACCACCATCGCCATTTTCTTTATTCTTTATTATACACAAAATAGTTACATATAAAACTGCCAAATAGTGGTGATGTACAAAGACGAGCTTAACCCTAAAAAGAGTTATCTTCCAGCTCACCTTTGCATCTAGCAAGAGGGGAAAACAAGAGAGGGAAACAAATCGGGGAATGCTTCCCGCAACAATAGCAACACTAGTCCCCAAAAATGTGGTCTGTACTTTGGACCAAACTCATCTATTCTTCTGTTTTTCTAATCGCTGAAACCGAATCTAGGGTCAGTTTAGTCCAGACACTCTTAAAATTTTGAGTAAATTGCATATCATAACGACTAAGGAGATTAGTCGTTACAGTGCACAGGCGTTTACGATCTAAGTATTCCTGCCACGGAATTATTTTATTTTTAAAAACAAACAGTTTACAACTAAGTACATAAAAGCTATTAAAATATCTATAATCATTTAATTGGACTGTCTGGAAGAGATCACTTTTTCGCTATAAGACCACCCTTTGTACACAATTAGAATAGTACTACTAGTTCTTAAGTTTTTCTGTAAAGGTGTGTAATAAAAAGTTATTTATGTTTTAATTATAATTTTTTTCTGTGCCTGTGTATGCGAATGAACTCCTCCTAAACGGCAAGAGCGATTTCGATGAAATATTTTGTGTTTTCTGATGGATTCAAGAATGGTTTAGATTAATAATTGGACCCGGTAGATGGCGCTGCAATCGAGTTCCAAATTTTATTTCTTCAGGGCAGGACAACGTCTGCCGAGACTAGGGTTGCCACGTTATTTTAATGAAAATATAGTATTTTTATTTTTTTACCGTAAAAATATAGTACTTTTGGGAAATTTAGGGGCAAAAATAGTACACATTTATTTTTCATTAATTGTTTTGTATTTAATTTGTATCATTATTGAATTTTCCATGTGTATTTATTACAATTTTTTGCTTTGGCCAGTAAAGATCTTTTACTTTTAAAATAATCATCAGAATCTTAACAAAAAGCGCGACAATTGAATCAGTGATGAAAACATAGTTGTACATACATTTTGTACTATATTATTTGTCTACAGTATACAGTACAATTGCCTAAAATATAGTACGATACTATATATTATAGTACGGTTGGCCACCCTAGCCGGGACAGCTAGTCGATCTATAATATTGTATCCGAGAGAGAATCCCTGCTTTTCATATTACAAACTAGCTGTCCAATTTCTAAATCTAACAACTGATGCTGTATTTTAAATGAATTTTTGAGCTTTTATTGTTTTGCTAGGCATATGTTGATGTATTGCGGTTGGCAAAACTCGTAGACTGTATCAATATACGGAATCGCTCACAATAACTATAATATTTTTTTACATTTATGTTCTAATTACCGATCCCTAAATATTCTTAGTACTATAATACTATATGCCCCTAAGATCTTATAAGTTACAGTCTATGTTTGCACTAATTTGATTTAAAGCTCTGTATCGTCAAGATTGTAATTTGTTGTGTGTACTAATAAATGGAAATAATAATAATAATAAAATACTGAATGACAAGAACTTGGCCAAATTTTATCGCTATAAAGATAAAGGCGTTTAACGAGCATAACCACTTGAAACCAAGCCGTGAAGAAGGTACCTTCTCTATCAAACATCATAACTCATTACACCATAAAACCAAATTAGCATAATCGGTGGAACTTTTTGAAGTCCCCCATAATTTCGGCGTTTCCCACAATATTTGACGCATTAAATAATAAAACTTACAAACAACAAGCCTCGGGTCGTTTAATTACTGTTAACAATGCGGCTGTTACAAGCAATTAAATTTAATACCGCCATAATTGTGTTATTGTTTGAATAAAATTGCATTAATTTAAGATTTAAATTGTTTTACATGGCCGCTGTTTTTTTTTAATTTTGATGTTCTTTTTTTGATTGTCTATGTCAACACCTGTCGGATTAAGATGATGTTTATGCATGGCGAGGTGATGTAATGGAGTTTTAACGCTATGTTGATGATGATTGTACAGATGTACACACTTACATAATTATGCCTACTAGTGGTCGCCTAGTGGTCGAAATTCGACCATAATTAATTTAAGTTTCACAGATTTCGCCAGGACTACACTGTAAATTTGACTTTAACAATAAACAAAAGAGTATATATGCGTGTGTGTAATGTTTTTTTTATTGATATTGTTACAATTGGGCCACCTGCAGAATTGAAAACAAAGCACATTTATTACCCGCTCGGTGTTTGAGAGAATTACATAGAAGCGCTTTTATGATCGTCCTCTTTTGTTTACTTATTTATTGGTTGTTGTGAAGAGCAACCTATTGTACTCGTACATCGTTCACAGGTATAATTAGGCAGGTGTTCCGAACTAATTCTAAGAAATAATTATTTTTCTTCGAGGCATATTGTATTTGTATAGAATAAAAGGAATGCCCGAACGGAGGGGGGAGGCAGTCAAGCGACGATTACGATACGAGCTAGACGTGTACATTCGATAAGCGATATGGTGACGAACTTTGCGCTTGTTATTTAATTGTGCATTACATGTGGACTTAGTGCGTCCGGTTATATTTGTACCTATGTTATACGTGTTTGTATAGTTCTAATAATTCCTATAGTAATTCCAAACGGCATTTTAATTCGAGTCCCGTAACTCGTAACAATATAATGTATTTTTTATGAATAATTTAAAAAAAATGTTAGCATTCTACACTCATTTTCTTTATTAATTTTAAGTGTGCGAAATTTCATACTCGTCCGTCCGCGCAATTTTCGTAAAAAGGGGTACAAAGTTTTTGCTTCACGTATTAATATATAGATATCTTACGTCATTAGGTACATTTTCTGTCCTAATAATAACGTATTGGATATTTATATAGAAGCAGCAGGCCCGGGAGATGTACTGCCGAAAGAAATAAAAATCTAGAACTCGATTGCAGCGCCGCCTGTGGGATCCAATTGTGAATTTAAAGCATCCATGAGACCCACTCAAACACACACAAAAAGGTTCACCAAAATCGATACATCGGTTTAGGAGGAGTTCAGTAACCTACCTACACAAGTACAGAAAAATTATATACAAATTATTTAAATTATATTATATGTTCTTTCACCTTCTGCCATTTTTTTAAAAATTATCTATAATATAAAATTTACATTACAAATAGAGGTAAGGCAGGCACCACTTAAACCTATGAAATTTGCATGTGATGCAACACACCCTCGCAATTTCAGGAAAATCTTATACATCCATATACACATTCACCTAATCACATCGTACTCGTATGTGCAGGTAACATATACGTAGTCACGAACGCTCACACACACAGGCTGTCATTGCAATTTGTCAGTGTTTGTTTTATATTTTTGTAATTTAAAGATTTCGTTAGTGTAGTGAGCAACTGATTGAATAATTTTGGTATTATGTAGTTAATGGTTATTGTGGGGCGGGAAAATTATTTGGGGTCGAGACAATATGTCTTTTACTTCCTTGCTCCTCTATTCTGACATACGTTCTCTGTCGCACCACAAATCATCATGTCATCTGTTAGCGACGCAATATAATATTTATTTAATGTTGAATTATATTTTAAATAAATGGCGAAGACGGGCGGCAGAGGGTGCGCGTAGGACACCAGAGGGGGTTTGGCGGGGTGCGGGGGTTGTCTTATGTCGATTGTCGCCCGCGCACCCTAAAATAGTTTTCGGTCGGTTTGTGCCTACGTTCGTCCGGGTGCCGCTTGCTTTCGATTTAAAAAAAAATTCTCTTGTTTTATTTGCTGGAGTTACATCATCCTTCATAGAATCTATCTATCTCTTTTTTGGTCTACCTTTACATGCAGTGTGTCTGTGGAATGCGCTACCTGTGAAAATCAGGCGTGTCTAGTCTCTTCAGGCGTTCAACGGACTCGTGAAGGATTATTACCTCGGGCTCTAAAGTCAATCATAACATCTTCATCTCTCCCATATTTACGTACCTAATTCTATACATTATTACTATGATTATTTATTTATTTATTTATATATATATATATATATATATATATATCAATATATGTATATCTTTGTCTTATACTTGCCACTTCAAAATTTTTTATATATACTTTTTTATTCTAGTTATATTGCAAAACCAACATGTTACACAATTTTTCTCTAATCCATCCTAAGGTTGTCTGGAAGAAATTGCTTTTAGTGATAAGACCGCCTATTGTCTTCTGTACTTAAACTTCTTGAATTGTATCTTAATGTTATGCAATAAAGTATATTCTATTCTTCTATTCTCTACATTTTCCACTCATTTCTCACCTTATCCATTCTTGTAACAACACACATCAATGTCAACATTCTCACCTCATCTGAGTGGAGGAGTTATTATTCTATCACTTTAGTGGCCCAACATTGAATTTGAGTCATAGAGCAAAAATAAAAACAGAACGATAACTCCTTCAAAATGTTACTAATAATACCCAATATCCGATTTGCATCACAACATGCACTTACAGTAATTTTAGAGACATTATTACCAGTGTAATATCACATTATTAGTGTAATTACATCGTGTCAAACATCGACTATACAGTTTTGGCCAGTTACATTGACCAAATATTTAAAACCCTTATTACACTACTCTGATTCAGGAATCCGGTACAAAGAGTCAGCGTGGACTAGCTAAAGAAACTGAGTCTTTTATTTATTTTGATGATTTTTGCATATTTTTTTTTACTTTTTATTGCAAGTTGTACATGAACAAGTATTTCGCGTAGTATGACATCGTCTTGCATTTCATACGGATCACAGACATACCCATTAAAATGTTTGATATGAGACGGATCAACCAAATTGAATCAATGTGATTGAAAGGCACAGAACTGACAGGACGCGGTATTCAACGACACTGAATGATTCAAGTTTATGTTTACAGGGATTACTTTGGTTGATTTATCGAAAGACAGAAATGAACCATCTAATATCGACTTTAGACATTGCTTTATTTACGTTTAAGTCTACATCTGTCAGTTTGTTTATTACAAAAACACGCCCAGTAGAAAACGCATGTTTCTGAAAATTACTACTAAGTTGAACAATGTAAAATTAAAAATAAATAAATATATCTGCAGGTTAGTGAAATGTGCTATAAGAAGTGTGTGTGGTCTTCGTAATGAGCATCGTTCGTTGACCAATTCAATAAAAGTTCGATGAAATGTGTTTAAATTGGTACTTAATTACATATAATCTTGTACTAATGCTGTTATTTTCTGCTGACTTTTCTGTGAGAGGTCAAACTGTAATATAAAATTGCTAAGCAGTGACTATGTGGACCTCCATTACACATGGAAATAATTAAGTATATGATATTAGACGGATCAACCAAATAGAATCATTTTAGTTGAAAGGCACAGAATGTCCATAGGCGATGGTAACCACTTTTCATCAAGCGGGCCGTCTGCCTGTCTGCTAAACTCCTGCAATAAAAAAATGAGAGGTTAGGGCTTTTTAATGACATTGAATTATTCAAGTTTATATATATATAAACTTGAATAATTCACCAAATTGGATTGGATTTGGATGATTCACCCAAGTTGTAACACAGAAATGTATCTAATATCGACAACTTTAAGATTGCGTAATGCATTATGCATTGCATTTCAATCAATGAATAATATTATGTTTTGTTTCAAACACAGCTCGATTACTAAAAAGTGGTTAGAATAATAAAAAAAAATTGCACATGAGTTGTTAATGATAAAACTTACTTTTACTTATGCGTATATTACAAGTACTGCTTTGTTACAATATGAAGCAATACTAATTTCTTCGGCTGAAATGTGATGATAACAATATTGAGCATTTATTTTATTTTTATTTTTTTTTTTGTTTTATTTGGGGGGCTAACAGCTATCATTAACAATAACTAGAAATAAACTAAATTAAGAAAAGCTATTAATAAGCGTCCACAGATAACAATAAAAAAAAAAAAGGAAATTAAACAAAGAAACAATAAAAAAATGTGCATTGGTAGGTACTTAAACTGATAAATCCGAGTTTGAATAGAACTTGACCGACCAACTTAGCGCTAAACAATGCTACACTATTAGTAAATAAGTCTAAGTCGTATATCTTCCAACTTACTTAACTTATTAAATTCATTTGCTGTTCTGATACAGAACGAATTCCGTCGGTAAATTGTACGCGTCAATGGTGTGTGTAATAATTTCTATTGTAATTAGAACATACAAATGTAGTTTCTCAATGAGATTTGCACAATCAATTTTAGATTGAGCAATTTTAACTAAGAAACGTAAATCAGCAATCTTTCTTCTAGTTTTAAGAGGTAAAAGGTGAAATATAAAGTACAGCGCTCAACGTAACATTTCAGTGGTAATTTAAATTTAAAATTGATAAACCTAGTAAATTTCTTTTGAATATTTTCTAGTCTAGTGGAATGTATTTCATAGTTAGGATTCCAAATTTGACTAGCATATTCGAGGTGACTGCGGACGAAAGCACAATTCAGAACTTTGAGAGTTTTCATTGCCTTAAACGAGCTAACGTTGCGAATGAGGAAACCCAAAGACGATGAAGCTTTTTTGGCAATATGATCAATATGGTGATCATAAATAAGACGATTATCTAAGTACAAACCAAGGTCACGTATTACTGTAACTCTGGCTAGTGGCTCATTATTAATACTATAGTGATAATTACAAGCCGTATTTTTTCCAGTAAACGTAATTACTGAACATTTGGATATATTTAAATCTAATTTATTACGTTTACAATAATCGGATACACGTGTGATATCATCCTGAAGTTGTGATGCATCAGCTAAACTATTGATGGATTTGTAAATTTTCATATCGTCAGCAAATAGCTGAAATTGAGAATGATGCATACAAGTATAAATATCGCTAATAAATATAACAAATAGCAGGGGGCCCAAAAGCGATCCTTGAGGTACTCCTGAAGGAATCTCAATTCACGAAGAAGTGAAACCACAAAGGACAACTGCTTGGGACCTATTGGCAACATAGGAAGAAAACCAGCGGTATAAGTCTCCTCTAATACCTAATACGAGATTATTAAATTATTGCCTTAAAGAAATTCAACAATCACCATTCGCAGTGTTTAACAACAGATACTTTATGGATAGATATATAGATAAAGATACAACTAATTTCCGATTTCCATTTGCATTAGTCAAGTATGTAGTTAGTTAATTTACGAATAAGTCCTTTTCATCGTTTGGACAGACATCTATTTATTATAGTCGCCGGCACGATTCTTGAGCGGTCAATTTTCCTATGAATAGTGAAATTACGATCATCATTTTTCAAAGTATGAGGTATTGTCCTTTTCGAATAATGAGACAACAATTTTTGTATAGTTACTTTAAGTTAAGATAGAAATTCACCCAACCCCTTCCAAAATTGTTGACATGAAACCGTTTTACTCCTTAATTTTTATCTTAACAAGATTAAAAACATATCGACATCTTTATAAAAGAGAAATAAATAATTTGGTTTTCTTATTTTTCTTTATTTTATACACAATAAAATAATAACGCATCTGAAAAACGACCACGTCTATGAAATCCACGCTATCGCCTGTAAAATCAGTACCATAAAGTCCTCAAGGATCAAGGAAGGAAGGAAGGACGTTGCTACCAGCCTCACTAATGCAAACGTAAGTCAAGCATTTGCTTGAAGAATCCCGGAACTGTTCGTGCATACTTTTAACAATACTCAATTACTTCTAGTCGGTGCTTAGTTCTATGATAGCCCTGACGGAAACAGAGAATAAACAATATAACAGAATGGTCATTAAATACATAATTTAGTGGCTTACCATAACCACCCCTTTCATCTTGAATGTTAATTGAAATGGCTCGGTTCGCGGCTCATAACTTTATTCGCTGTCGTCACAGTTACTAGTTTATAACTATCTTAATATATATACCTTGTTTTACATTCAAGATAAATTTTTGAATAATAAATTAAATTAAATTGTGAGCTAGGTGATTAATTTAAAATATTTTCTAATTTAATATTTATCTTAAGATGTTTTGACTGATGACTGGTTTCTATACCTTACTAACCGTTCATTCGTCTTACGGGCCATCCACAGATTACGTCACACGAATTTAATGATTTTTGACTACTCCCCCGTCCTTATCACAGCTCATAGCTTTAGCTATTTTTCCCTATAGTATACTTTGTAGTTTATTTTAAAGTTTATATCGTATTTTTCATCAATAAAGAAACATGATTTTTGCTAAAAAAAAATCATCTGCAGAAAAGCGCACATATTGTATGTCCCCAAATTAAGCAAGTTACGCTTGTGTTATGAATAATATATAACGGACTAATAGGGGCCGATCCCAGACGCTCAAAGTAAATAACGGAAAAAATTCGTTCCTGAAATTTACCATACCAGGAATCGAACCCGAAGCCTCTGCATTGCAGTGAGGTAGACCAGCAAAGGCTTAGCCCGCTCAACTACAGAGGCCGTCAAAAATAACTATATATAGATTAATTGTATTCTATTCGTGTATTTTAAAGAATAGAACAGGAAAGTATGTAGATTCGATCTGAGTAACACTTACAAACCAATAGATGGCGCTGTGCAATAGTTGAAGTCGCAAACGATGCCCGGCACGTACAAAAAATATATACAAATTTCCCACATAATAGGTGGGCCTAGGTCTGCGAGGCATAACAATAGCTTCGCTGGAACATCTTCCTTTGAGACGGAGGAGCATTCCATCTCACTCCTCCACCTAGTCGGGGCGTCCCTAACATGTAATTTAATGTAAAAAGCGGGGGGAGTGTGTTGTACTAAAATTAAATTTTAAGGAAAACTAGCGTATACTTGAATATTTATGTTCTCGAGTTTATGTAGGATTTTTGTACAATAAAATATATTTTATTATTATAACCATCAAACTCACAAAATAGCCTTTTTCATATTATCCACCTAATAATATTGTGTTGTTCATAAGTTGAAATAAAACAACTTTTCTAAATGTGACGATTTGCTCCGTTAAAACATCATTAGTCAACTCAAGTTATGAATACACAAGGCTTTAACCTGTGACTTTGCTTAACATTAATCAACGTTCGAGTAACTGTTGCGGGCAGTGCAACTAATCGGGTGTAAATTATCCTATTAATAAAGTTCGTCTAAGAATACTGAAAAGATTAAGAAAGAAATAAAGCTGTATAAGAAAGAAATTATTTCGAAACCACGGAACTATGGGATCCCTACGGGAGGCAGGCGTGGTAATATGTATATATGTGTATCCCTTGCTTTTTCTTACAACATATATTTTTGGATAACATTTTAGTTAAATTGTGATTATGTGATATTGTGATTAGATGATGATCAATACAAAACAAAACAATACAATTAATAATTAAAAAAATTCTACTGTAATATCTAACTTTAGATGTGTCTTAAGTCGTCTAATACATTTAAAGATAATTTTAAAAAAATGACTTTTTGATAAAGTGCCGTATATACTTTCATATGCCTTTAGTAAAAAGCTGTTATTTTGACATTATAAACAGACACTTCAATTTTATTTATTTGTATAGATTGCCCCTTTTTCCTGCACCACCTCCATCGCCAGAATAATTAACAATTTCCTTTAATCTATGTTGCCTGGAAGAAATCGCTTTAAGCGATAAGGTCGCCTACTGTATTGCCCAGAATCCTAGATAATATATTAAATATGGATTTTTGGTTATTGTTTATTTTGGTGTGCAATAAAGTATTATCTAACCTATAAACCGTGTAACATATTTAAGATAGAAGTTTTTCAGCTTATAGAAGGATATTGATTCTTTCTATGCATGCAAAATTCATTGCAAAATGACGTTTATACCCACTGGGGTATAAACGTCATTTTATGTGGAATTTAAACGCTGAACGCTGATTAGTCCATTCGTCCACCAGTCGCAACGCTTTATCGATTCGTCATAATAACCATAAGAACCATCAGTTTCAGTCAAAAAAGAACAAGAAATCCATAGTCTACCACTTACTCTTCCCAACGTTTGAAATAAATCATTCAATAGATAGCATGTAGTAGCAATCCATTAAACAGAAACAAGCATGAAGCAAGCAAACAAGCAATTACACAAGTTTCCTGAGCAATTTTTCTCATATGCCGCTTAGCTGCGTTTAAAGTCAAGCGCTTTGAGTATGACAAATCTTAATAATAAGTTAGCAATGCGAGTTGAATCCTAGTCATTTATAACGGATGACAAAGAGTAATGTTTCATGTAGAGGGGCAATGTGTTATGGGACACTGTTTCATGCCGAATTATCCGTAATGTATATAAATGTATAATTTTCTGCGACCATTTATAATACCATGAGCATGACATATAACTAACTCCGTTGGCTCAGCGACGCAAAGTTTGATTTGGCTTCCCAAAAGACAACATGCTACTTTCCTCTGTCCTGCACAGTGTCTTGCCAATTGTGGACTTGAAACTCGGTCAGGTCAGCTACTATTCTGTATTTCCAAAGATACATAGGACGATCAACCGGTCGCCGACCGATTGGTCTACCTAAGTACGCATTCTACACTCAGATCCCCCCATCCGTTCAACGTGACTGAGCCAGCGGAGACCATGAGCCTTTATCTCTCCAACTATGCTTGGGCCGGGTATGAGATTTTCTATTTCAGAGTTGGTTCAGACCCTCCAGCTGCTATCTTCTCTTTTTCTTGGTCCTAAGAGCATGACATACAGAAAAAACAAAATGATATTAAAACTTGAGGTCCCGGTAGATGTTGTCCTGCTCTAAAAAATAAAAATCTAGGACCCGATCTCAGCACCATCTACCAGTTCCAATTGTGAATCTAAATAGTCCCATTCAAACACACACAAAAAATATCATCAAAATCGTTAGTCATTCTTAAGTTATGCGCGTACATATATTTCTACGATTCATATATATATTGATAGAGATTATGTTTTGAAATCACATAATTGCTCACTTCCCAACACTCAAATTCAAATTACAAATTCACAAGTTGTTATTCAAAATAAGTTCCACTGAAGGTAAACATACATATAAGTTAAAATTTTAATTTACTTCCTACTCTATGTACACCGCTTCGCAACGTGTTATTACTGTTAAGGAGAAGAAGCGGCAAGAAACTCCCCAGCAACACGTCTAGCTAATAAAAATTGATTATACTAATTTTTTTTATAAATTTTATACAGAAATATGTTACACAATTACTTTTCGAAGAATTAATGGAGTTGTAGCAAACAGTGCATACTCAATAAGACAAAGACACAATAAAAGGAAAGAAACATATTATTACAGTTATAATATTCTTGCCACACATACGTTGCCACAGATAAAGAGAACTGTGGTAACTGCTACTATAGTTTCTTGTGATATAATCTGAATTATAATGTTAATGTATGCGAATACTTAATTGGTAAACGACTAAGTTAGCTGGGTGTGTACCATTGAAATATAGAGAGGTTTTGTTTATGATCGTGTTAGTGAGAAACTGGATAAGAAACTTTGTAAAAGTACCTTTATCACAGAACTATCAGAAGTTTCACTTAGGACACTATCTTAAAAGTTACATAAGTTTGTATCTATAACTTCTATCACTGAAGGAACGGAGAAAGAATACTTATTAAACTAGACAATCCACAGCCAGAATCTAATTCTGCTATTTCAATATTTTGGCGTTGCGAAAATATTCAAAGTACGATTCCATTGCGATAGTGTCAAAAATTCATAACCTACTAAATCTACAATATCTTCTCGATATCGTCGCAACGGAATAATAGTAGAAAAAATTGGTATTACCATTAGGAGAATTATTAGCCGAAATTAATATTGAAAAGCTAGCAAAATTTTAAACATTCATTTCGCGAATTTTCTTCTAATTAATTTTCACGGTCACGACATTGGGATTAACAGAATACGGGAATCAGGAAACCTTCGATTGACACGATAGTGTCCGGCGTTTTTGACCAATTAGTAATAGCAGAATTGGGCCTGCCACACCTAGTCTAGAGTATGCCGCCAGAACAACCTCGAATTGTATTTCGGCATCAGCGGCTAAGTACCAGTCACCTTTTTGAGGCTAACAGCACATCAACATCAAGTGAGGCGTCAGCATATCTGCTGTGTACCTCTGAAATAAAAAAAACTTATTCTATGTCGATCAAAACTCAGTCACAGTTACATGCGCTTCTGTAACATGTTATTATATATATTATTTTGTATGCTACTCTAGTCTTACATTACAAGTTGAAAATAGATTAATAACGCTTCAATTCCCATATCCAAATCAAAATATAATTATAATTGGTACGGGTAAATCATATCAAAAACTTCCACAAAATTATAAACGAAAAAATCTTCATCGTTCTTCACATAGTTTCCATAATAAAGCGCTAAATTTTAATTAAAAATTACATGCGCATGCGACAGTCGCGCAAAAAATGGCCGCGGGCCGATCATTTCCGAGCGTCGGCGGAGCCACCCGAACGTTGCCGCTTACATGTAATTACTCAATTGGCGAAACGAGAAATTCCTTTTACGACCCAGAGCAATACGTCTCTTCAACAGGGAGTAACCTATCGATCAAACATTATTAAACAATAATATTACTATTAAGAAACAAAGAACATGACATTCTAAAACTAATATTCAGTAATTAATTATCTAATATTAAAAAATAATAATGATTTTTTTTCTATTAATCAGCATCTCTGTCTCTTACTTTCGATCAACGATTTTAATCCTTTGATTTTATCTAGAACATAGAATTTACTACGGATGTATTGAATCAATAGTTAGTTATGTCAATATAATTAATTTAAGTAGATAAATATAAGAGTTAGTTATTGAGAAAGATTTAAAATTCGCACGTTCTCTCTTCATAGTCAGGGGCAAGAACTGGTTTTCATAAAATTCAGTACACGTGTAATAGAGATGATGATAGGCATATTCTTATTTCGGAAAGTGCAAAATATATTAATGTATATAAAATAATTTTAATACACATTTTATGTTCCTATTGACCTATTGTACCTATTGACTACATCAACAGACGTACCCAATGAGTCAGGGAACTCCCATTTACGTTGAGTAATGGTTTGAAAGTCCCTATGAACGTTTATGGGTTCACACTTGAAACAATTAGATGTGTGTAGGCATTTTTTAATTTGAAACGATTATGTTCAGGCTTTTTGATAGCTTTTAATGGGGTTGGTTTATTACTGTACGTGCGGCAGGAATATACTAAACGAATGTTGGAAAGCTACTTTATTTGCTTGGCCTTTTCCATATGTGATCGACTTAGCATGTCTTTTTCTTCTATACAATTACATTTATACGTTAAAATGTCACACCACCTGGTAATCACCATACAATTTTCTTGAGATCTGTCTGTGTGTATGTATTCTTCAAGAAACAGAGAACAATCTCACTAATTTTTCATTACAGAATATATTCCAAATTATAAACAGCAGACAAACACACATATATATCACCAAACTAAGCAAATTACGCTTGTGTCATGGGTAATATACAATAACCTACTCTGAGGTCGATCCCAGACCATAGTAAATAACGTAGAAAATTTGTTTCCGAAATGTACCAACCAGGAATCGAAACCGGAACCTCTGCGTTGCAGTAAGCTAAGCCCGCGAGGGTCCGCTCAACCATAGAGGCCGCCAAGTAATGATACAAATCTGATTTAAAAGAAATGCAGGTCTTAACTATCCTCTTCTTTTATTAAACGAGGGTAATTCCGATTGAGGACATGCCATCGCGGGAGAATCGTGGTGGCATATGGGATTCGCCACGTTGGGATGGAATTAGCACCCCTTTTAAGGAATCTCCTTGATATTTGAGTCGGTGGTACCCACTGAAATCCTTCGGTGTTCCATCCTTACCCTTA
The DNA here is from genome assembly GCA_039645545.1 of Dendrolimus houi. Classification (NCBI taxonomy): domain Eukaryota; kingdom Metazoa; phylum Arthropoda; class Insecta; order Lepidoptera; family Lasiocampidae; genus Dendrolimus; species Dendrolimus houi. Next base: position 19,982,430 of record CM077128.1, on the reverse strand, counting down.
TACCAGGGCCACGAGTAAGCGGCCTCCCCACTCCGCGGGTTCTGGCAGGCAGTGGCCCAATGGCCTCTTCTGCTGCCTTGGGAACTATAGAACGCTTCAAGGTGTTGCGTGTCATTGTGCAGGGTCCATGTTAATCTTCTCTGTATCGATCTGCTCGATTTTTAGTATATGTATACCTATTTGCCTTAATCACAGCGCTGCGCAGGCGTGTTATAGACCTCAGGGCCAACTATTTGTACTGGGGGCGCTGCTGGATGGTTATACCGCCTTCAATCGGTCTTCATTGCGTCGTCTGTAAATTGTAGGGCGTACCGGTGAGGGCTGGACGAGAACAGCGGAGGACTGGGATAAGTGGCGCAAACTTGGAGTACGTCCAGCAGTGGACAAAGGTTGGCTAACGACGACGACTCCCGAAGCAAGTACATCTTAACTGTCTTACCCGAGCTCCCTATTCATTAATCATACATACCACATCAATTATATCTCAATTTGAATGCAACGTGTTAACTCATACATCTTATTGGGAGGTCGTAAACACCGAAAATAACCGGCGACCGACCATTCATTGTTTGAATTTTTAATTTTCGAACACGACTGTTGATTGATCAGCGTTCATATGGGGAGATAACACGACAAGCTCTGAACGACACCTTTTTTCTGTTTTTTTTTTAACTTTTATTTTCGGACAGCGGTGTCACCGCACTACGGTTTTATCGAGATTATTATCGATAAATAAAGGATAATAAAAAAGGACACAATGTTGTTTAGAAGATATATTTGAGGTTGAAGCCTTTTTGGCGGATATGTGTAGTGATTAATTGCAAAAGGGTTTTATTTAAAAAAAAGTGTAAAGTATTAATAATTATACTTATTATGTCAGGCGCTTAGTTTTTATCTAACAATATCACACAGTTTAGTACATTAATAGTTTATTTTCATAGCATAATGTCTTTATTAGTATTAACTAAAACGCTGTTTTCATTTTTAAACAAACTCTTAAAGAACTATATAATATTTAACATAATTAAAAAAAGTTGGAAGTGAATTTAATTTCCAGCATTTATGTTCTCTTAGTTACATCACTAGTACTAGGATTATTTGACCGATTTTTTTTAATGAGCAAACCCGTCATTATTAAACATAATTTTTAAAGACATCAGACGCACAAATTAAAGTGTAATCGCATTAACATTGTATAAAAATGCATGTAGACTAAAGTTCTCAAGTCACGAAATCTTACTATAAAATATACTGCGACAAACCTAATAATATAGCTCTAAAAAATCTAAACCACATAAATCACTGAGCAAAAATGAAAGTAAAAACAAATACAATAGAAACTAAACATTCACTTAAACCTATATTAGATAGCCGACTACTAGTTTTTATTAGGAAAAAACTTTCTGAAAAAACACCCGAGTTTCGTTTCAAAACGACAATAATTCACTCGTGCGCATGTGAGAATGTGCAAAAAAACAACATGGCGTCTGCAATTCTATATTTACGTTGTAAATGCGAGTTTTTACGAGCTCTCCAGTGACGCTACTGATTTGTGGACAAAGGCATCAGCGGAAGCGATTTAGGCTCTCTTGTCGTAGAACTAATCACGCCAATGGGCATGAGAGATATAGTTTGAAAGGTTTTCAAAAATGGAACTATATAGAGTGGGTGAAATTTCAATTTTATCAGTTATCATATCAAGCTTCTGTTTATACATACATAGTGTTATTTTACATAGAATGCGGTGTTACTGTAATACCTTCAGAGTACAATTTCAATAATTCGACATAAGAAGTGTGTACTTATATAGATTAAATAAGAAAATTACCCGTAATTTTTGTGTTAAACGATCAAAAATGATTCTCACGTGTTCAACGTTTACATAATGTCGTAAATTCGCATCCCAGGACAGCATTGTTTCGCGTCAAACTAAATGTAAAATTGCTAAATTTATAATATCGTACTATAGGCACTTTACGCCCGAAAAATGTTTTACTTCGGGCTGAAGTCATTTCAGGTATCAATTCAAATTATTCAAGATTAAATTAATTTAGTCAAAGCGCATACAAAATAGTGATTATTCTAATTCTTAATTCTATCGATTTTATCTTGTTCTAGAAAACGTGAAATAAATAAAACGTACGTATTTTACGTAATGTAAAATAATACAATAAAAAAATGTTTTTATTTAATTGTTATTCCGACTTTTCAGCCACTTTTCAGTAGCTTTGATTACGGAAGACCTTATAGCTAAATTGAAATAAAATTCTAATTTCAATGCCATAAATTGAAATCAAATTATTTGCACATGTGAAAATTAAAATGCAGCTAGCAAATTCTCTATGAATACTAATAATATAATTAATTGTGCGCTCTTTTATTTTTACTGTACAGATAGCTACATGTTTTTGTACTTGGCTGTTTATAGCTCTGTTTAAATATTAAGGTCGTAAAAACATCAAATCGCTCTCGCCTATGCAGTAGGCCACCGTGTATATTACTTTCTGCATTGACATTGTAAAATGGCTGTTTGAAAGCTTTATTCATGTGCGTATACGTGGACGAACTGGACTATTCTTTAAACATATGTAAATACATGGTACCTATTCAAGTCAATATTTTTTTAATATCAACAGAGAAACACCATAAATGTGGTGGTAGAATTTTCACACCTACTTACTACCTATATCTATATGCAATATACCATATGCGTATGCAATATACCATATTTTCTGACCTAATGTGCATATTGTTACAATTACCACGTGCTAACAACGATGAAAGAAAACATCGTGATAAAACCTGCACATCGAGATTACCGATGTGTCAAACCTGCCAAGCCGCCTTGGACAAGCGTGGTGGGTATACTGTCCGTACCCCAATAGTAGGAGGCCCGAGCCTAGTAGTGTGACGTTCATGGGCTGTTATTATATAATATATTGGGGAAAAAGTTTCTTCGCATTTTATATAAAAATTCAAAAGGTTTTATTATAAAGTTTATTTACATTTGGTATGTAAGTGCCATTTTGTTGGATAACTTTTTGCCATCTTGTAGGCAGGGGACGTGATCCCATTGCTATAAAAAATTTGGGGCTTCTGATCAAAAAACTGCGACAAATGGTTTTGGCCGTCCTCTCGTGATGTTAACCTGACACTGCCTAAGGAATTATGCAGAGACCGAAACAGGTGAAAATCTGAAGGTGCAAGGTCAGGACTATACGGCGGATGCATTAACACCTTCCAGCCAAACTCTCGTAATTTTTGCTGAGTGGCTAAAGATGTGTGAGGTCTAGCGTTATCACGGTGAAAAACCACACCCCTTCTGTTGATTAATTCCGGCCGCTTTCTCTCAACTTTTTGTTTTAATCTCATCAGTTGTTCGCAGTACAGTTCAGAATCGATGGTCCTGCCTGGCGGTAACAACTCATAATGAATAATGCCCTTCCAATCCCACCATACACACGGCATCACCTTGTTGCGAGTTAACCCGGGTTTCGCCACAGTCTGTGAAGCCTGACCGGCCTTTGACCATGATCTTTTTCGCATGTTCTTGTCGTACGTGATCCACGTTTCATCACCAGTTATCAGCTTCTTCAAAAATGGTTCGGTTTCATTACGTCGTAATAAAGAATCACAAATGAGTACACGGTTCGTTAGGTTTCTTTCAGTGAGCTCATGAGGCACCCAAATATCGAGCTTTTTTGTGTACCCAGCTTTTTTCAAATGCGCCAAAACCGTTTGTGGTCAATTCCCAGTTCTCCAGCTACATCGTAACTACGAATATGCCGATCTTGCTCCGCTTTTTCAAAAATAGCATCAATTTTGTCCGTAACAGGGCGACCAGAGCGACGTGCATCTTTGATATCAAAATTTCCGGATTGAAAACGCTTAAACCAAATTTGCGCTACTCTCACAGATACTGCATTAGGTCCATAAACATCACAAATTTTTTTCGCGGCTTGTGTTCCAATTTTACCTTTTTTGTAGTAAAATTTTAAAATGTATCGAATTTCTCCATTAGATTCACTCATTTTAACAATAAGAAAAACAAATGAAAATGACACATTTTCCTAATTTGAATTTGGAATTGTCTTCTTTAAAATTAGACCTTTTTAATGATACCAAAACCAGCCAGATACAAATGGTATAGCCAAAGAGATCTTATTACAAGTTCATATATACTATATGCGAAAAGACTTTTTCCCCAACCTATTAGAATATTGTATTCTATTAGAATATGATACTGTACCACTTGCCTGTTCTAGAAAAATAAATTTCGAAATAATTATGAGAGAGATCAGAGGCTTAGTTCCTTACCTCGGACAACGGATCAGTATGACGATCCAGCGAAGTAACGTAGCCAGCCTAAATATGTAAAGTGTATAAAATACAGGTACGTATTATATGTGGGTATATACTCGTTCATCTTCGCCGGACTGGCATTGCTGGAACACCACCGTTTCGGTGGCGGCAGTCCGGCGAAGGAGCACACAAGTGCATAGAAACATAGCATAAATAATATTATAGGTACAATATATAATTATACGTAGTATATTAATAAGTATAATATGTGAATATATAATCGAGACCAGTATATATACCTATATATATATATATATATATATATATATATATATATATATATATATATATATGTGTGTAAGTGTGTGTGTGAAAAGATTCACTCATTTTAACAATAACAAAAACAAATGAAAATCAAACATTTTTCTAATTTGAATTTGGAATTGTCTTCTTTAAAATTAAAACTTTTTAATGATACCAAAACCACCCAGATACAAATGGTATAGCCAAAGAGATCTTATTACAAGTTCATACATACTATATGCGAAAAGACTTTTTCCCCAACCTATTATATATGCATTATATAATGATTATAGAGATAGTAAAGTATAAAATAAAAATATAAAAAAGACTCAGTAGCTTAGTGATTAATGCCGTCGCGGCTTAACCTCAAACGAAACGAGTTCGAATCTTGGCTGCATGTACCTCTGAGACAGTTTTCTGACCTCATGTGAATTTTACAATCATCACGGGCTGACGGTGAAGGAAAACATCACGATTAAACCTGCTCATCGAGATGTGTCAAACACCTCAAGTCGCCTTGGACAAGCGTAGTGGGTGATCCAAACAATCGGGACGTCCGAGCCCAGCAGTGGGACGTTTATGGGCTATGATCTATAATATTATAAAATTCTAAAAATGCTGTGTTTGTACATTGAAACATTTAAAAAAAACAACTGAATTAAACTATATAAACGATGAAGAACACGATGAATTTTTTTTTAGATTTCTTGTTTACCGTTTTATCTGTTGGTTCGGAGTTCACGTAGAAACTGCTTGGCCAATTTCGATGTGGTTTGTGCTGATCGACAGCAAATTCTTAGACTTAAAATCTGCGCTACTTTTTATCCTGAGAATCCCGCGGTAATTTTCCCGGGAGTGGTTTGTAGTTGTTCATGTGAAAAATAATTAGCATATTCGGACACAGTTTTCACTAAAACGATAGCTTACATTCTTTTTTAAATCCTGCGGTACTATGCGTCATGGGAATCCCGCGGAAATTTCAGGTCAAGCGTGGACGAAGTCGCGGGCATATCCTAGTTACATATACAAACTATAAACATCCTACTGGTGTGCTACACTTTACCCGTTATTCGTCACGCTTGTAAAAGGATTAACAGGTTTGACACATTGATAATCACAATAAATAAATAAATGAACAAACACACATATTACATATTTCCACACCAAGCAAGTTTTTTTTATGGCCTGAAACAGGCATACAATCCACCTGATGGAAAGCGGTCACCGCCGCCTATGGGCGTTTGCAACATCAGAGGTGTCGCCAACGCGTTGCCGACCTCTAACAAATTTTATAATGCCCTTCTTAAAACAACCCAGTGCAAGCGGAAAACCGCGGCGGGTAGTTTCCTCCAGATCATTGTTGTTCGCGGACTAAATATTCGAGCTCAAGAAAATGGGGGTGAACATCCTGTCGTTGGTGAGCTGTATGGTTGCAGAAGTGAGGCGTTGGCACCAGATCAAACAATTCCTCGGAACATTCCCCGTTGTACAGGCGGTAGAATACGCAGAGGGACGCGAGTTGCGCGAATGTTATGGGTAATATAAAACAGACAAGTTTTGGGTTGATCACGTACCCAGAACAGAATACTTAAAGGGAGGTACATTCTCAAAATCATCCTTTTTTTGTCAACGCTGGGGAAAATCATTTGCGCATATCCTCAGGGCCCGGGGGAGGCTACCAAGGGGTATATGGGACTCCCGGCTGCTGGTGTTGCAAACAAGCTTCACGTTAGAACTTGCCAGACTACCCACCGAACCTTCCAGCGTCCCTCCGCATCATGATGAGGCGCCACGGCATCGTAACCATGGGTATGACTGCCTTGACACCTCGATGAAAGCCGACAAGGAAGGGCGTCCTTGAGACTAGAATACTCCACGGCACTGGATGTAGCTCGTCGGGACGGTCCCCCAACCCCCCAGTCTCACTACGTTATCGGGAGGAGATGAGCTAAGCGTCTCCTGCGAATTCCTCATCCTCCTCCCTTATTCTTTCGGCGGCGTCCTTCTGGGACATAACGTCCTCGCAGAAAAAAGCCACTGCTAGCCAATTCGACTTGCTGTGTAGCATCTATGAACTAATACTTTAAGTACTAAATAACATAGGCCATCGAATGTGCAAATTTCGAACGCATGTCATTGAAATCAAGATGTGTCGAGAATCGTTTTATCCGCTGAGCTATCATGACTTACAATACATACATATAAAGAAAATTGTAAACCAAAAATTTTGTCCATTTGTATGAGCATAATACTTTTACAAATGCAAAACCCTCCTTGCTGATACAAAAGCTCAGCGTCAAAGTGGTATGCGAAAAATTTGCATAAGTTAACTTTGTCTGCAAACAGCGGAACTCTCAAAGTGATCAATTAGCATTTCTCTGTTCAGCGGCGCTTTTATACTGACGACACGACTAGAACACGATTCGATTTTTAAAGAATTTTAAGATAATTAATTAATGGTATATTATGGTAAAACTATTATCCTTAACTAATGCGAATGAAAAATAAATGCGTCTGTGAGTTTGTTTGTTACGCTTTCACGTCTTAATTACTTAACTGATATTTATGAAATGTTGCATACACATTGTCAAGGAAACAGACAAGGACATAGGATACGATTCATTAGAAATAAACCTGTTCCCAAAAGATAGGGAAATAAAGTAAAATAGATAGCCCGGTAGTCGCGCTTTTTTGTCGCTGCTGTTAATATATTAACAAATGGTAAAAAAGAGAACAATGAAGTGGACAACGAAAAAATAGAATACATCGAGAAATACATATATCTGATCATAACACTGAAAAATAAACAGATAGAAGTATAGCAACTACATGAAGAAAACATTGGAATTATAAAGAAATTACGAAAAATAAGGAGTTAGACATAGAACTTAAGAAAAAAAATATGATGTAGCAATTTTCCCGTGTTTAACATACGGGTGTCAAACATGGGCTCTTCGTAAGCAAAATGAAAACAAACTAGCTGTTCATCGGTGGAAAATGGAGCGAAGCGTGCTAGGCATGAAACTGCTGGATAAAATTCCTAATAAAAGTATAAGAATAAAAACAAAAGTATATGATGCGGTAAAAAAGGTACGGAGTCTCAAATGGAAATGGGCAGGACACGTTCATACAATGAACAAGGAAGAATGAACAAGGAAAGTGTCAGAATGGATACCTAGAGACGCTAAAAGGAAAAGAGGGAGACCAAATAACAGATGGGAAGACATATTCAAGGAAAATTGCGGCCCACATTGGACAAGACTGGCAAGAAATAAGGATGAATGGAGAAACTTGAGGGAGGCCTACGCCGCTGAGGCGTCTTCCGTAGATAAATAATAATATATATATTGACCTAAATTTTGTAATGTGACGGTAGAAATAAAGGCTCTTTTATTTCATTTTATTTATACATATTTTAGTAATTTTTTTACTATTTTGAAAATCCAATTCTGAGACTTAAAAGGCCACTAAACTAAGTGTAAAATAAAGTCGTTTATTTATTTTCATATGCCCGTTTAAACCTGAATAATGACCTTCGAAGTAGTACATACTCCATAGTTTCCCAAATCTTATGAACGAGGCTGTTCACGGTAAAAATATTTTGTATCTGTGTAGAGGGTATGTATAGGTATAACATACTCCAATATAACTGAAATCGGAAACTGTTTTATCTGGTTGGTTTCAAGTGAAACGTCTCATATGCTAAATAAGAGCCAAGCTTATTTAGCATAGCGAACTAAGGTTTTAGAAAACATCTCCTTTAAATATCGCAAAATATAAAAAGTCTTTTAAAGCCGGCTACTTATTGACGTTGCAGAAATGGCGGAAGAATACTTTTATTTGGTTCACGTTAAAGATGTGACTTTTTGAGTTATTTATATAGTAATAAACGATTTTAGACTCGACTACGTGGTATTCAACTACGGGGGGGATATATCGCTTTAAATATATTAAATTTAGAACAAATTTCCTTTTGTATATATTGTGTATATATATATATATATATATATATATATATATATATATATATATATATATGTGTGTGTGTGTAATCAAATAGACTAGTGACTATTATTATTATTTGAATTATAAAAATATTTTCGACTCAAAATACTAATAGCCGGTCCGTAAAAGCAACCTTAAAAAAATAACGCTCGGATAGATTCGAAAAAACTTTTCAAATTCAAGACACGTACCGATAAGCGGTGTTAAGAACCACGAGACAAATGGCGAACACTTATTGAAATATCCAATACATTGACGTTGTACGATATAAATCTTATTTTAGCTAATTAAGACATTTTATAAATCACCTCGGCCCCTTTTTGTACCATGAGATAAGGACGTGTTAATGTTTAAAGAGGCCGACGGGGACTAATATGTCTCATACGGACATTTTTATCGGGGCTGTCAAATTTTGAAATAGGCCGATAGCCGGTGATACATACGGTGATACTTTAATTATTACGTCATAATTTGTTCACGCTTACGCTGGTCTGTGTACATTTAATTTGTTCTGGTTTATTACCATACTAGAGATTTCTTCATGAATTTGCGTATCTAAATTTTGCTCTATATGCCACGGTGATTAATTACTGAGTTTGAATAAGTATGGACAATATTAAAAGTTCCGTTTAACCCTTATTCTCAGGCAGAAGCTTGGAAATATGTTTTACCGACTTACTGCATTGTCTGATTTTCGTCTTGTCTGTCTTCATGTTATGTAAGAACATATATCTTTTTTCATGTTGTTTATTACCTGAAACAAAATAATTAAAAATTTAAATCTTTTATTATTATTATTACTTTAAGTGCGTTTCGATTTTTTATTTATGACGTAAATATGATACGTATTATCGTCACTTAATTAGATAAACTACAAAAATCACAATTAAAATTAAAGCAAATACAAATATTAAAAAATAACACAATAGATAATATCAGGATTATAAAAATGCACATAATACAAAAACTGGACATTGCGCATTGGACTAATAAAGGTTATTGAATAAAAAAAATAGGTAATTTTATCAATAACCACAATAGCATATGGGTTGTTAGAAAGTTCTCGTACAATGCTGGCAGTAAGTCAATTTGTTTACAGCGAATGCTTATTGCCGTGAAGTATCGCAGCTTGGGGTCAGTGTAACCCCATACGGGGTCACATCGACCCCAGAGCCCATAAGAATAGACCGTGCGAACGTGTATTGCGTTTACTAAATAATTTAGGTCTATATACTAAGATAAATGACGGCTGGAATAAGGAGTCATTCATTCTACAATGTCATGAATAAAAAACCGTCACTATCAAGAGTACACACTAGGTAGGTAGGCCTATCCAGTTCTTAGTATGATATATGAAAGGTCTATCCACCACGTCTATTTAACGCGGGTGGGTATGTGATATTACGACAGAAATTCAGAACATAGCAACTTATCCAAAATGATATGTCTTGAATGAATGCATGAAAACTCTTTATTGTTCACCATAAACTTAAATCTAGACAATTGATATGTATACATTTGCATTAGAACAATGGGCGGCCTTATCGCTTATAGCGATCTCTTCCAGGCAACCCAGTGTCTAAGGAGACTTTAAAGAAAATTTGAATAAATTCTAGTAAAAAATAAAATAAGATATAAATAAACTACTATATATACATATATAATTAGATATACGATGATATTATAAATTAGATATATATACATTCGAACAATAGATACATTCATGTAATGCAACAATTTTATTTAATAGACCAATAATGGTCAGTGACCATACGTTTGAATGTAGTCATTGATTTAGCTTGTCTGATTGGTAAGGGAAGGGGGGAGTTCCACAGTCGGACAGCCTGTACGGCAAAAAAATTTCCTACGAAGGAAGAAGTGTGTGCAAGTATTGATAACAAAAGATTTTCATTTGAGCGCAAATTACAGGAATGAGATTGATAGAGAAAATGTCTTGAATGTCTTGTTTAGATGAAAAAGTTATTAAATCAAAAATAATTATTACAGACCTAATAAAATTTTCAAATCTGTCTCTACACACTGTAGTACACTTTTAAACAACTAATAATTACTCCCATACTTGTGCGTATTTTAACAGAGCGCGTTAATGTACGAATCGTGTAAGTGGGACCGAGCTAAGAATGCATAGCAAGCAACACTGCCATTTATGCTATATAAAGTTCAATATATTTACATGTTGGAAACCGGTCTGCACTTTTCTGCGCAAACGAAAACTGTCGATCGGAATTATAAGTTGTGTAGTACTGTATTATTTGGTGACAAAATATTAAGTTTATAAAATAAGGTGAGGTTAACCAAAGAATCATAGAGACAGTAAAAAACAATGATTTGTGACTTCAAATCGGTTTCCTGTAAAATAATATTTACTAGTGGTCGCCCAGCGGTCGAAATTCGACCATAATTAATTTAAATTATTGGTTTGAACATTATTAAGGTTCTGTTTTCAAAGACTATGCTACTATAATCACAGATTTCAACAAGGCTACACTGTTAATTTGACTTTAACAATAAATAAAAGAGTATATATGCGTGTGTGTGTCAAATACATGGTAGTGTGTGTAATGTTTTTTTTTTGTTGATTTAATGTATTTTTTATGCATAATTTTAAAAAAATATTAGCATTCTGCACTCCTTCTCTATATAAACTATAAGTTCGCGAAATCTCATACACCGCCGTCCGCACAATATTCGTAAAAAGGGGTACCAAAATTATTGCGTCACGTATTAATATAATGATTTCAATGGATACTCTGTTCATCTAGAGAAATCTAAGATACATATATTTGAGTCATATTCATAGAATAGGGGAGTGGACTGTCAAATAAATTGAGATACTTTTTATAAACTGACAGAACGTCGCAGCCTCATAGATTTTGTACGAGTGTACAAACTTATGACGTCATAAGCTGAAAAGAATCAAACAGCTCATTAATTATTATTTGAAATTTAATTAAAATTATTTCTATTATAATATTTTAAGAGTTAGATGATAGAACATAATTTTAACGCTTGTCCTTTTATATGAAAAAATATTAGAATTTATTATAACACTAGCTGTTACCCGTGACTTCGTCCACGTAGATTTTTTCTTGCGGAACCCTAATTTCCGAAGTAGTCTAAGTTACTCCTTATAATATCAACTATATGCCAGTGAAAGTCCCGTCAAAATCGGTCCAGCCGATTTAGAGATTAGCCAAAATTTTAAAAGTTGATATTTTGATATAATTACCGTATATATTTTTATATGCATTTAGTAAAAAGCTGTTATTTTGACATTACAAACAGACACTTCAATTTTATTTATTTGTTGCAGCAAATGGAATTGTATTATTGTTCGCATGTAGGTATATGTAATTTATATTATTATAATCTATTTAATTATGTATAATCTATATTAATTTAGTATTGTTATTATTTTGTATTTTCTTTAATTACGATTGAATTAGTTTTAATTTAGTGAAACCACCAAATACGAATTATTTTTTCTTGTAATGTCTCCTTGGACACCAGGTTGCCTGGACGAGATCGCTACAAGCGATAAGGCCGCCCATTGTTCTAATGGAAATGTTTTTATATTAAATATCTAGGTTTAAGTTATGGTGAAGAATAAAGAGTTTTTTCATTCATTCATTCATTCATTCATTATATTTTCGTATGTACTAAAGAGTCCGCTCCCCTATTGTGTTGATAGTGGTAAGATATCACGATAAAAGTTAGTATATACAAAAAAGTAATGAAACCACAAAACGACATCAACCCACGCTCGTGACGATGCTGTACATTAAATATTATCATCAATCTAAAAATGTATGATAAGTCCGTGAATTTTGCTGCATGAATCTTATGCATGACAATCGCGTTGTAATGTTCTTATCAGTTCTAAAAATTCTCATAAAAACGGCTCCGTAGACGACATACAATATCGGGAGGATATTTTTGCTTGTTATACATTATTATGATGGTATAGTATCCAGCAAGGATCTTGAACGATTGACGGTATTAGGGATCTTCTTCGCTTCGCGCATTAAGCGTAGCCAATATGATGCGGTTTATCAACATATCGATAACATCGAGCCTTTACCGCCATTTTACACTTAATTATTACTATTAATTTAATTAGGTAATTTATTGACTGAATAATTAATGTAATAATGGCCAGGCACCATTACAATTGCCCGTATCGTACGTCCGAAAGGACAAACTGTCGTTCCAACGAAGAACTCCAACACCTTTGTAATTTTATGTTTTTGACAGTTTATATAGTAAATGTTATTTTATTATATTCAATAGTAAGCGACATTTGGGACCCAAGTATGTTTTTTGTTCCAAAAGGCATTTGAAATTATTATTTTGTATTTAAGACTTTAGTTTTAGTTAGAAATACTGGATCAAAAACTGAGTCTTAAAACAAAATAATAGTTTAAAATACACTTGTATTAAAAATATTCTTGGGCCCAAATGTCGCTTACGATAAAATGGCGGTAAAGGCTCGACATTATGTTTTCGTCCATTTACTCGAAAGGGTTAGTGCCTCACATTACGAAAAAGAACCGAAATGTCACATGTAGGTCAAGATGACCGCTCAAGGATCGTGCCAGGAACTATACCTCTCATCTCCTTGGATATGAAGTTACCTGGATGAAGTTGCTATGAGCGAGAAGGGCACTTCATTGTTTTAACTATTTACTTATCAATCACGTTGTTGTACAACATATAGTAATGGATTGTATTATCTTATTTCTGGTAAGTTCCTTTATCTTAACGACCGCTTATTTCTCTTACTATCGATTGAAATTTGACATAAGCTATACAAGTAATTTCTAAATTCAACCAATGGTAGGGCTAGCGAATGAATAGTAACATATAGCACTATATATAGATTCATACCTCACGTAATAATGGTGCTGTTTGCTGTTGTATTTTTTTAAACTTTCAGTTTTAGAAAAAATTATGGTCTGAAAACAGAATAATAGTTTAAAATAGTAGTATAGTAGTCACTTATGATAAAATGGCCGTAAAGGCTCGATATACAAGCTACGAGTTTAGTATTTAAGCTGAAGAAACTATAACCATTATTAATATGTCAATTAGCAAATTTTTCCTTGTTATCTAAGAACAGGATATGTAGAGTCAAAAAAACAATATTAAATATAGATCTAGGAGTTCATTCAGTTAACGATATTTTTACAATATCAAACCTGATATTAACTTTTTTTTCGTACACAAGACAGTTTGTTCCCACTTCTTTATTAGACTTTTTAGTACATTTCCCAAATGTATGTAACCTGTGTAATATGTGGAAAAATTAATAATTTGTATGTATGTACCCTTGAAATTGTTTTATTTTTTATTTTAGGCCTCCATTTTCATAAACATACAACGATGCCAACGGCGTTCTATCCGCGTTTTTATTTCTACCGTGCAGTAATTAATTAGTCTCTTACAAGTGTCTGCCTTCCTAATTAATCTATTACAATTTGCATACTCTTTAAGTCCTTAACCATCATTCCATTGATTGCAGCAAAAAGACGGTCCGACAGAAGGAATGTCGTCACCGCCGCGCTGCCTATGAACATTTGCAGCATGAAGGGTTATCATCAACAAGTTTTTAGCCTCGAAGAAATATCTTGATACCCTTTTTAAAATCCCCGTTTCCAAGCGCAGGTGAAAGAAACTCACCAGGAATACTAACAGAAATAAAAGTTCTATATAATATTTATGTAGTATCGCTTCACAAGGTCTATCCAACAGGTTTTAGGACATTAAAATTTAATCCAGGAATAAGTATATCTAGGTACACATCATAAAGACAAAAGGAGTCTGTATGGTATTCTATTCTTAAGACGTCAGCAGGACAATGTGCGTTCTGCCCGAACAACATCGCGTCAGCGTACTTACTCATTGGCGGTCGCGTGTTGACTGATAACGTCTGTTTTTTGTGCAGGAACCAGCTAAATGGCCGCAAATGGCTGTTTCAACGATACCGGACTTTGGGGGCTTCCCGATTCCGTGGAGGCGGAGGCGTTCAGCCCGGAAGCAGCGCGCTCGAGAAGGCACCTCCTGTGAGGTTCGACCTCGGCTCGACTGCTACGGGGGGATGACTCTATAGAATTAAAGATAATATCCCTACTTTCAAATGTACCTTATATATGATTTAAGATTCACTTCTATCCGCGCATATACTACAGATTCTCACAAGTCGTCTGTGCAAGAATGGAAAAAATACTAATTCTCGCGGCCAGGCGGCCTGTCGTAACAGGTGACAAAACTATCCTCAGGCGGGTAGTAGGACATTTGCACGTTTGGATGGCTACCACCTCTAGTCTAAAGTATGTCGCCATAATAATCTTGAGTTGCGTTGTGGTATAGCGGCCGGGTTCCATAGCTGCCCTCTTCGAGGATGGGAGCCCATTGGTAGCACCTTTAAATAAGTAAATAAAAACACATATATTGTATATCCCCTCGCTAAGCAAGTTACACTTGTAGTATGAGTAATATACAACGGACCACTCCAGGGGCCTATAACAGACATCCAGACCGTACTAAATAAAGGAAAGTTCGTTTAAGAAATTCACCATGCCAGGTATCGAATCCGAAGCCTCTGCATTCCAATGAGATCGGCCGACAAAGGCTTAGCCCGCTCAACCATAGAGGCCGTTTAATGTTGTAGATATCCATAGGCGATGGTAAGCATATTCCATCAGGTGGTCCTGTCTGCTGTAATCCAGCAATAAGAGAAAATGTCACTCGGGTTTAGAAGTTATTGTGAAATAAACATATCGACACAAACACGACACTTTATCTTATTTTAGTAGTTCAAATAAAACCTACGTAAACTACGTACATTAAGATTGCCACTTAAATATTCCATTCAACAAAATTCGGATTAAGATTTTTGAGAAAACATAACATTTGGTATATTTACGAGTATATCCAAACTTTCTTAGAAAACGATTGCTATCTGTACAACTCGGTAGCTTGTTATGTCTAATTGAATGGATTTCATCAAAATATTCTTTTTGCAGCTGCTTATAAAACTACCTTTGTCACAAATAGTAATATCTCCAAGGATACATACACATCGCACGTGTAATAGAGAAAAAGTTTAATCTTCAAATCAATTATTGGCACAGATAGCACATCATATAAAAAATAAGAATATACGTAGGTAATATGTTTAATTAATGTTAATATTGTGTATATGTATTATATGTATTTTTACATATATCTACCGATGTATTTTATTTAGATATCTCTGTATGCATTTGTGTTTGTTATTATGTATGTATGTGTGTAGGTGTGTATTTCTTTCACTTATCAACTTATGTATATATTTATTGTATTTTACGCAAATTTAGTTCGCTCGTTTCTTTGTAATTTAACTTTATAGAAAAATGTATTATTAGCCTTACATTTTAAGTAATTTTTTGTTTGTTTGTATTATTATAATGCGCGCCGTTGCTATTGTAATGTATGTGATGGCGGCTTTGGAATGAGCTCCTGACGGTGGATTTCCCACTGCGCTACAATATGAGGTTTTTTTTAAAAGGATGGCATAAAGTTTCTTCGAGGCTTGTAGCGCGTTGGCGACATCTCTAATGTTGCAAAAATCAATAAGCGACGGTAACCGCTTTCCATCAGGTAGGCCGTCTGACTGTGTGCTGTATGTACTCCAGCTATAAAAAAAATTATAATGATATTATCACGTAGCAGTTCAGATTTCTGTATATATAGCCTTAAGGGGTAATTTTTCAGTCATCAGGTAAAAGTTATCAGTCGAATAAATTATAAGCTGAGTGAATTCAAAAGTGAAACCATTGAACTGTTTTATTCATGCAACTGACATTTTTAATTTTTCCATGTTATACTAGATTTTTATATCTGGTGGTTATTTTTATCTTCTGTTTGAACAATCAGTCCTAAGTTTAATGTTAAAATAATATACATATTATCACGCCTGTTTCCCATAGAGGTAGGCAGACACTATGAATCTCCACTTGTGAAGATCCTGACAAACAACTTTCGCTTTATCTACTTGACGGCCTCTGTGGTTGAGTGGGCTAAGCCTTTGCCGGCCTACGTCACTGCAACGCAGAGGTTCCGGGTTCGATTCTTCGTATAGTAAATTTCGGAAAATTATTTTCTCCGTTATATACTATGGTCTGGGTGTCTGGGATCGGCCCCAGAGTAGTCCGTTGTATATTACCCATAACACAAGCGTAACTTGCTTAATTTGGGGATATACAATATGTGTGTTTGTCTGCCGATTATTATTATTATTACTATTATTTCATTAACCTCTTCATACATGCACGTTTATTTTCGATGCTTTTTACCTGACTTCTCTAACACTTCTGCTATTTGATCATGGTGTCTACGTTTCGGTCTACCGGCAGCACCTCTACCATTCACAACGCTGTCATACACTTGTTTTGTGATGTTAGAATAATTAAGCAACAAATTCATAGAGAGTACAACTACCCATCATATTATTTTGTAGGTACTCCTCTCACTAGTAATGGCGATAAAGCCATGGGCTCTCGCCAGTGGTGCGTCACCTTACCCAACGGGGTAAACATCACAGACATACCATACATTTTTTTTTTTTGTTAACGCAGGGAATGTCTTTTCTTGCTACACACTCTCGGGCTATGAATACGTGGGAAGGCCAAATGCAGCGCCGCCTAATGTCGCCTGCACGAGTACGTGTGCCCACTAAAGTTAACCTGCGCCCCATTCTCGCACTTTAGCTGCACGTCATGGGATCTAGGACATAATTACTGGGCCGTGCCCTCATGCATTGGCTGAGTTGGTACACTTCGGGGAGCAGGGTGTACCCTATCAGTGAACTGGGAGGGTAATCCGCTGTTACCCCCATATACAGCGGCCGCTTGTGATATACAACTTACGGCTTAACAAGGAAGTTGGCCTGATCTAAATTCCACCACTGGGTATAAATCATCTACGATAGATGAATAAATCCTAAGTATCCTTTCACAATGCTACTTCATAATACCAGCCAATATAACCCCAATACGTGTCAAATGTTCCCGGTACAGAACAATGCTTTACCTGTCTATCTGTGTGTTGACATTCGACTTTCATTATTCAGAAAGTGTACCGCAGTAAATAATATTAACACATCGCGATCGGGCGCGCGATCTGACGGCATTTGCGGAAAGCACGACCGCGGTATTTTCTTGTGGTGCGGTATGGTCGCATTGATAGCGATTAAAGGCTCTATCATCTTTTAAACCCACCACTTCCACAGCAGCAAACAGGAAAGTAGCGAGGGAAATATCAAATTTTTAAATAAGTTGCTTTTGACAAGTGAGTTTATTTTATTTGCATTATATTCTTTTATTTTTATATTATGTGAATTATTATTCGATTCATGTTTATACATTTAGAATTATTATATTTTTAATTTGACGTGTACTCAATTATTTATATGGCCATAATATATATCTACATTATGTACATATGTCGAATGCAGTAAGACCATACAACTATTACCTGTTTTCTACAAATAAAGATTAATTTATTTATTTATTACATACTCGAGCTGCCTTCCCTCGCCTCGTTCTTGCTAGCTGTCATGAAACTGGGCATAATATAAACGAGGCATTAGTTATGCATGTTTGGCACAATAAAACGTAACACAGACAGTGTAAAGAAGATGAAATATTTAACTTTATTACCACTTTTAGAACGAACATAATAATAAGTAATATTTTTTTTATACAAAAGAGCTACTGCTCGTTCGATTGTAACCTAAAGAGGTCGTTAAGTCTAGCGTTCTCTATACTTTCTGAACATGACTTAAAATGTAAATAAAAATCGCTATAAATGGCACCACAAAACATTTAAGTGCCATATCCCCTTATTACAAACTAAGGAGGTCTGCCCTTTGCATTCGTACATAAGGCAAATATGAAGCTTAAACAGCTAAATGAAATATTGTTACAAGATTATGTTTTGATAATTGAAAAGCATGTAATGTTAAATGCAAATAATGAAACTTTACTATTAATCTTTATTCCATCGGTTATGACAAAATGCAATTAAGGTCGTGGATTGTCACAAATATTCAAAGTGGCATCTAACATCTATCAATGTTGTAGGTCATTTTCGGCGTCGGATGACGTTATACCTTTTAATTTAAAAGGTCCATTTTGCCTGTATTAACTAAGTTCAGTGGTACATTAGACCTGGAATAATTTTTAGTTAACTTTACTACATACTACACACAAGAAGACGTATTAGTCAATGATCGACTATTTAGATGACTTGACACTAGACAAGATATGTAGATTTTAGTAATAATTGACAATTGTATAATAATTACATAATAATAGTACTACTAAATAAGGTTAACTGTTAATCTACAATACCATGCTATACCCTAAAAGGTTAAATGTACAATCATGTCCATATATCCATATTAAGCATTCAATAAATTAATTGTTTTGAAAAAAAAAAATTTCATGTTTTTAAAAGTCTTATAATTATCTATTGCTTGTTTCTAATATGTTCTATGTATTTTTATATATATTTATTTTTGTTAATTGTTATTGTTGTTGTACCTCTTGCTTTTTATTGTAACTTTTTATAAAATATGTTATAAATAAAATTAATTATTGATGGTCACTCTGGAAACGTCTAGAAGTGTGTCAGCTTTTCCCGTACACTCGGGATGATTGGACAACTTTTCTGACTTACATCCTTTGTCATACCACAAATCATGTTATGTTATCCTTGACAAAAACCACCCATCTGTAGTGGAACACTTATAAGCCAATAGATGGCGCTGTGTAATAATTGAGGTCGCAAACGATTCCCGAAACATACAAAGAATATTTCAATTATTCAAATTCCCAGTAATAATAGATGGGCCTAGGTGTGCAGGGCATAACAATAGCCTTGCTGGAAGATCTTCCTTTGAGACGGAGAAGCATTCCATATCGCTCCTCCACCTAGTCGGGACACTTTTTTGATCTACCTTTACACTGTTTTTACATGGTAACCGTCGCGCAAAGACTCTTGCAACACCAGCAGCGAAGCCAACGCGTTGAGAGCCTTTACGATGGGAAGGTAGAGCTGACAAGTGTCCGGTTTTCAACCGAACAGTCCAGTTTACTTTATGTTTGGCCGTCAAGAAAATCTTGGTAAACCGAACAAAAGATTGTCCGGTTTTCAAGAAAGTTCGTTCATTATCTGCCGAACTCTCGTGACTCGCCGTAAATACTAGTGAATTGTGCGGTTTTTTTTTAATACAACTACTAGTTGCACTGAATTCGATGATGCCATCCTAGGCGATTAAACTTTATTAAAAGCAGTAGCATCGAGTACCAAATATATGAAAAAGTAGATTGGCTCTTAATTTAGCATTCGATGCAAATTAGTTTTCAGTGAATTTATATGTTAATAAAAAAATTTAAAACCATGTCCGGTTTTTTTATCGAACACATTTAGCAACCCTAGATAGAAGGGATGAAACAAATGGATTACGCAGAATAGAATTGGATAGGGGATGGGATAGGAGAACAGGATCCCCTATCCTGGGGATCCATAGGGTCAATGGGGGTCCATCGGAAATTAGTTATTATTTTGACTTTAAAGTATTCAATTGGTGAGTAAAAAACTTGTATTACACAGTTGGAAAATATTGTCGTGACCGTCAAAAACAGGGATATAAGGAAATTGTGACATAGTTTGTTAATTACCAGCAATGTTGTAAAAAAAAACTAGTAAATAAGCCTGTAAGTAAAGTAGATTAAATGACATTAGCACTGCGATGCAATTACAGGCTAATTAAGTATTTAGTGCTACTTTCAATTACTAAAATCTATGTCGTACGTAATTCTCAATAAAGATGATTATTGATTTGAGACCATCTCGCGTGTTTCATAAACAAATAGGCCGACATTTGCCACGATATCAGTGCATATTTTTCGTCTCTTCTCCTTTCGTTATCTTCTTCGTATATACACGTTTGATTAAAGAACTTAGTACGTAAAAGTAAAAAAATATAACGAACGTAAAAATAAATTAATTCAATCAAAATGTTTTAATTGATTATATTGTTTTCAAATTACAGATATTGTAATAATTGTTCGGAAT
Source organism: Dendrolimus houi (assembly GCA_039645545.1). NCBI lineage: Eukaryota > Metazoa > Arthropoda > Insecta > Lepidoptera > Lasiocampidae > Dendrolimus > Dendrolimus houi. Next base: position 19,961,676 of record CM077128.1, on the reverse strand, counting down.
CGGTGTTAATCATTCAAAGAATGTTTGGAAAATTGGCGTGTGTAATTAGTGGCTAAGGCATACGCGTTTTAGTGCAATGACATGAATTCGAATCCTGAGCAGGAAGCATTCAACACTTAGACAATTTTTCTGAGCTAATGTATGTAATGTTTGTGCTGACGGCGAAGGAAAGTTTCTCGATGAAACCTGATAGACCAAACGATGTGTTAAACCCGACAATGGGCAATAGACAAGCGTGTTAGGTATACCGTCTGTACCGCCAAAAATGTGGAAGCCAACAATGGAAAGTTTAAGTGTTGATATGTATCTATAATATTATAAAATTCTAAACATACCGTGTTATGGACACGAATTGAAGTTATTTAAAAAAACAACTGGAATAATAAATGATGGAGAAGAACACGAGATGCAATTTTTTTAGGTTTCATGTCTGTTTATTCGGGATCAAGGTAAAAACTACTGGGCCGATTTCGATGCGGTTTTTGCTGATCGACAGCTAATTCTTAGACTTGAACTTTGCGCTACTTTTTATCCTGGCAATCTTACGGAAATTTTCCCGGGCGCTATTTGGAGTTGTGCGGGTGCATAAAAATTAGCTTATTTCGACATGGTTTTCCTTAAAACGATAGCTTACGTTCTTTTTTAAATGCTGCGGTACTTTGTGACCTGGGAATCCCACGGGAATTTCAAGTTAAACGTGGACGTGGTCGCGGGCATATCCTAGTTAGCTTTATAATTATAAACAAGTCACGCTTGTATCATAGGTAATATACAATGAACTTTGGAGCCAATCTCAGACCTGAACAAATAAAAGAAAGTCCAGAACCGAAGCTAAATTTTTGCCTCCATATAAACAAGGCAAGGTGGCACTTACACCAATAGACCAGAGGCCATCAAAGTTACTTATAGATTCCTCATAAATAATACCGTTGTTAATCCAGTCAACACAGAATGGGCTGAGCTGGTTATTACATCGATAATTGATGCTAGTACCGATACAGGTGCATCACTAAAGTTATGAGCGTAAGGCATTGCATAGAGCACGCCCATCACTGATGTAGCGCAAGAGCACTGAAAGAAAGAAAGAAAGAAAGAAAAACTTTATTCGAAGAAATAGCGACGTAATTACATTCGTTATACATTATTATACACAGAGCATATTTTGAGAATTTGTACGCCGCATTTTCAACGAACACTGCTAAGCCGTTTGCTTTCCTATAACATGAGAATTATCTATTTGAAATGACATGACGTTCTGTAGAACGTTTATTCCGCGTACAACATTGTCTAGAGTCTCATTGTCTTAAAATGACACACCGCCGCAAGATTCAACTGGCGTGTCTGCTTTTCGGTGTAATTAAAAATAAAGCACCTAAGCATTTATTTGAAAATCTTTTATGGGCAGGCTCACATAGATCTACTAATCTCGGACAGCTTATTACTTTGGGACACCATTCAGCCGCTTTTAAAGCCAACTTCCGGTATTCGGCTTCCAGGTGCTGGAACAATATTCCGCCACTAATAAGAACCGTTCGAAGTGCACATATTTTTAAAATTAAACTGAAAGCGTTCCTGTATGAACACCAAAGGCAGCAAGCAGACTCGCACTTGACCCAAGCGCCTTTTAGTAAGCCTGTTTGAGTCTTTTTCATAGTTATAGTTCTATTTAATTTAATTTCGTTTTGTACGTGACGTGCCTATTATTATGTTTCAAAATCATTATTTTCACATTTCAATAATCATTTAATAACATATTATTTACTTATATTATATATTAAATTTTCAAAATATATGGTTTAATCAACCAGCGCTGGTCTTCCGTTAGAGAAGTGACTTTACAGTGACTCACAGATAGACAAAACAAAACCCAAAAAACCACAACATCTAGTACTACTACTAAAGTCACAAACACACAACCAACAACAAAACTCACACCAACGCGCACTACCACCGCATTGCATTACACGCACACTTTACATACAAACCACGACATACAAAGAGCCTAAAAATTAATAACCTAGGCACAGAAAGGAAAAACAACACAAATGGCACTAGTTAAGATATATATAGGTATAGACATAAGGCATACACTGCACATGCACTTCCTCACAACACCAGCATGTAACAGAATACTCTACATTAGTATAAGTTTAGTATTAAAAATTAGAAAAAAAATGATATTATAAGTTATTCTTAAGGTACACTACAACATAAAAATCACTAAATTAATGTCACACACAATAACAAAATAAACAATAAGCGTGTATAAACCTAAAAACTTTCATAGAAATTAAGTTGTAAAAAAGGGTACGGAACTCGAGTCCGTAGAGTAGTTAAAAAAAACTACTACTACTAGAAAATACGACTACTATTATTAAAATAAAATAAACTTACGTGTACTTAAATTAATACTATACAAGAACATAATCATGAAGGTTAAAAACTATAACAATACCAAATTTTACACAAAAACAAACATGATTCACAAAACACAAAATATACATAAGTAGAAATTGTACATATGTCGAACTTTTAATCGGCAAGATTGACAGCTCAGCATTATGCTGGATTGTAATTTATAAAAAAAATCCCGACACACCCTGATTTTCAGTACCGTGAAATATGGCAACTTAACCAACGATTGACAATTTTGCCATTATAAGTCTTCGACTTTCGTTTACGAGATTACAATTACCTTTAACAAAATTACAATTACCTCTAACAATTTTACTTTTTTGAGCATATAATGTCTCCCAAAAAGACATTTTTCGAGAGGTAATAGTAATATTGCAAACGAAAACGTATAATGGCAAAATTGACAACCATTGGTCAAGTTGCCAGATTTCACGATACCAACCTTCATAGACTTGACTGAACCAATAACCCATATCTTTATATACATATAGATACAAGCACACATAGACATAGGTACACATTAGCGTTGCCATACAGCGGGGAAATGCGGCCAGCGTTTTGAGAACTTTCTCAAATGACGGCGATTTGGGACTCATATTGTTTGTAATTTTCATTATTTTAATTTATTTCTAACTTAGTTTATTTTTAATATTTAATTCTATTTTTTTAAGTTTGTATAATTTCATAGTTTAAAATTACTGTATTTTGGATACACGTATTTCATATTATATATGCTATATTTGTGTAATAAATTGAGAAAAAAAAGTAGTGGCTGAACATATACAATAAAATACAAAAATTAAGAACCTCCTTTTTTGATGTATAATGTGTATAATTAATTTCAATAAAAAAAATACCAATAGGAAATCTCAACCATAGGGACTAGCTCTAAAAGAACATTAAAATTCCACCTGACCCAAGCACAACAGACAAAAGGAACCAACCTCCAACTGATTGCTGTCACCGACCCGAAAATTACAGCAGGGAAGCAGCGCTTAAAATTTTCACAAAAGCAATAAATCATATTGTAGAATTAGTCGCAGGAGTACAACGGGCCTACACAACCGAACAAACATCATAACAAGCCGTGACATTTGCGGCTGAGCGGCCCAAGAGGCCATTACTCAGGGCATTGTCTAAGGCGGGCTACAGCTGTGCGACTAGTACTGGAAGTATCCATAACGGTAAGTCTTGAGTCACAGAACAGAACATTTAAAAATAAGGCTGGCTATGCGATTTCGACTAAAAGTTTAAATTGCTGTGAAAAGTCTTTGTAGGTATGTGGCTACGGTATCTTGGTAGTATTCTAATGATATAGATTCCAAAGCTAATAGTTTTATAGTCTAATATGAATGTAATTACATAACATGTATTGGTAGTCAAAAAAATCTTTTTTGCTAAATTGTAGCAGATATTATGCTGACGACCCAACTGTGATGAATGGTAGGTACGGTCGCAATATGGACATTTGCAAGATCAGAGACACCACTATGGTGTTGCTAGCCTCAAAGGGGTAGCTGGAACCTAGCCACTGATGCCAGAACACAATACACAGTCGTTCTACTCTAGATCAGGCAGGTATCAGATAGGAAACGTCCTACCACCTAGCTGTGGGTAGTTTATGTCGCTTCTTACGACAATTCGCCCGGCCGTAGGAATTAGTATTATATCTACGTTCCTGCACGGACAGTATCCTTCAGGATGATTATTTAGAAATTGACAATGTGCACAACAACCCACCAAACTACGTTGTACATGTACAGCTATGAAATTAATTTAATAATTATAACGCCATCTATACCAGTTATTGAGGTAAAACGAAAAGCCTTAACCAGTTCCTATTCTTTTACGATGCCAGTATACGTTAGAAGAGTCAAAAGCAATAACTAGTGGCAATTATCTTGTTAACTATTAGGTATTAAGCATGATTTTTAATACTTGCAAGTCTTATACATTGTTGTACGAAACTACATTAAATTGAAAATAAATTCCAAAGTAATAATTTTCAAGTTCCCATTAAAAATTTAATTTAAATTGTTAGTAAGAATAGTGACAAGTATCTTGTTTATCCCAACTATTGGGTATTAAGCATGATGTTTAACACTTGCAAGTATTATACATTGTCGTACAGAGCTGCATTAAATTGATAATAAATCCTTAAGTAATAACTTACAAGTGCTCATTAAAAATTTAACTTCGATGGTGAATAAGAAGTCGCAAGTATATGACATGCCTTAAGTAAAACTTACAAGGTACACGACACATTGTCGCAGTTGTACACGGTCGCAGCGTTCATTTGCGCTTTATTATCAACACTTCGACGCTAGCCGGAGATTTGTTGCTATTTCATTGCATTTCAATACTAAAGTACGTTAAGATTGAATACAATTTCACTTCTTTCAAAATTTTATAGTCATTTTGGCATAAATAGATATAGGCACGACAATTTTACTCATATAAGTGCTCTATGTATTCCAGTTTCTGTGACACAGATGTCTGTCCCAGCATTTTTTTTATCAATAACTGCAAGGTTTCCATCCGTGCCGGAATGGAGAAAAAATACTAATCCCTGCGGCCAGGCGGCTTGTCGTAAGAGGCGACAAAACAACCCACAGCCAGGTATTAGGGCATTTGCCCGTCTGGATGTCTACCACCCCTCGTCTAGAGCATACCGACATAAAAACCTTGAGTTGTGTTCCGGCATTAATGGCAGAATGGCAACACCTCTGGTATTGCTGATGTCTATAGGCGACGGTAACCAATTTCCATCACAGTTGGGCCGTCAGCCTGTCTGCTGTACTCCAGCAATAAAAAAAGGTCTGAAGCCGATATTATACTCTCCATTTCTGTCTTTCAGTGTGGTTAAATCAACTAAAGTGATCCACATAAATATAAACATGAATCCGTTCAGCCATTCTGGTGTGATTGAGTAACAAACATCCATCATTTACAATACAGTAGAACCTCTCTCGATAAGTCGAAAACCTCCCAAACTAGAAAAAAATTGTGTTCCCCTTCCCTTCAACCCCAAAACCTCCGTTGGTCGAAATCTGAACCCTCTATAAGTCGAAATAATTAGTAACTTCCTATAAGCAAATTCAGTACAACTTATTTTCCCTCTATAACTCGAAAAAATAAATTAGACCTCTGTATGTCGAACATAGGAATATTTTATTTTACCACCTCTATTCCTCCATAAGTCAAGAAACTATAACTTGAATTTTTTGGCGTCTCCCTTCAAGTTCGACTTAAAGAGGTTCTACTGTATTATGTATTAGCATTGGGAGTTTTTGGCGGGAACTAAAAGGAGATGTTGTGCTGTGCACTTTTATATTCTACAAATGTGTAAAACTACTCTAAAATGAACAATAGTTGTAGGATATGGATAGTTTTTGAGTAGTAATTATGTGTTTTGTGAGAAATGTGAACTGTATAGTTAAATGTGGCCCTTTGAGTTGTCACGAGAACTCCGTTGAATGGCACCAGCTGATAACCTACAGTTCAGCTGTGCTACACATAGGCTAAAGAAAATGAAGAAACTACATTATAATCTAAGATCTGGCTTAAAGGCCTATCTGCCAAGCCATAAACCTAAATAAAATAATGTATAGACAAAAAAAATAAATTCCATTACATCTATAGATAGAAGTAAGTGTTTGAAACGCTTACGCTATTCTAATCAACCTTCGATACAGTCGTAAATACCCTGTCCAGATGTCTGAAGGGATTCAATCGCTGTTCTCAGAACTATTCCGTTCTTGATGCTATCCCAAGCACGGAATATATCCTGTACTCGGTATCGTAAAAAGCACGCAAAAGAATTTAATCGCTAGTTTTAATCAATGCCCGATTAAAATTGAACTTTGCGGATGTTTACTTGGAAATATACGAAAATCGGAAAGACGGGCTAGTACCCGATGCAATATCTTAGTAGATAGTGCACCATTCAGGCAAGGTGAGAATATTGAGATGGATGATATTATGAGAAATGATTAACTAAGAAATAAGTATTGGTAGACAATGGAAACTAGCTTGTATGACTGATAAATTCAGATTTAGAAGATTTACGCAATACTAGAAAGATGAAGTAAGTAGTGAACGACAAACAGGAGATTTTGGAAAATGCCTGCAGATAAGATAGGTAGACAAAAATGTAATAAAGATAAGTACTGCTTATAAGGTGATGTTTACGCTGTAATTTATAAAGCTTAAATTTGTGCACAGACACATATCTATATTTAATATTGAAGGGGGTGCCCTGACTGAGTGGAGGAGCGAGATGGAATGCTCCTCCGTCTTAAAGGAAGATCTTCCAGCGAGGCTAGTGTTGTTCCTCGCAGGCCTAGGCCCATCTACTATTGTTGAAAATTTGTATATATTCTTTGTATGTTTCGGGAAAGGTTTGTGACATCAATGCACATCATGGCACAGCGCCATCTATTGGCTTGTAAGTGTTCCACTACAATGTTAATCCTAATTAATCATAAAAAGCCAAATACAAGAAGAATCATAAATATAAAAGCCTTATATAAAAATTAGTATATTCTTTATTAAAATTGTAATACAACAACAGCTGTACGTAAAATCTGTAAAATTTAAAAAGGTTAAAATGCTTACGTTCTTAAACATAATTACTGGGTTATAAGAATGGATTTTTGAAACAACCTGTACAATATTAATATTTGCTCTAGTCAGGTTTGGCTACCTTTGGAAATTGGTGTAATATTAGCCGCTTTATATAATACGTGCATCGAATGAGCGCCTTTGGAATATTCCATAAGTAACACAATAACGATTTTTTTATTGAAGGAATTCTTATCAGTAATCACCTAAGAAAATAACTAAATTACGCACGAAACTAAGCAACAAAACAAGTATACTCCTCGGTTTGAGGCTACGTTCGATACGTCAAAGTATCTGACACCTAGAAACTTCATAGCAACAATACAAAAGTAGCCTTATAAATTTGTTATATCAAATTCATCGAAACCGATCTTTATTGCCCGGAATTAAGAGCACTTATAATGTTTAATAGGGTATTGGAATAGTAAAACTAAATTTGTTGATGTGAGATTGACGGGCCTTACCGTTACTCGAGGTCGGGGCACTGCACTCGAATCCGAAAGCGAGTGTTATCGATAATGCGCACATCACTACGCGTCGGCCATCTTTGTATAAAAATTTGAAATAAGAATGTAGAACACAGATTTAGGGTTCGTTGGTAATATATTCATTATAAACACAAAGATGTTCTATGACGTTTTTATATAATTAATTAATTATTATAAATATATATACATATTAATTAACATATTTCTTATTGTAACGATTCAGTGACTCTTCTGGTGATCAGAGGGCTAGTGCCTAAGTCGGATAATAGATCAGTATAGCAATACAGCGACAAAACGTAGTCAGACTTCTGGGCACTTTACTCATAGAAAACGGTGATCTAGGCTCAGTATTCTACTTATAGTCGAGAGACTATATGTAGAAGGCAATATAACTTAGTTAAATTTTCTTTTAGTTTATTAATTGTTTAAAACTTAAAAAAATATTTTAAATATTGTGTTCTAAAATCATTTAGTTTTCTAATCGTAGATTTTTAATTCGAATACAATCAAGACTATACAAATATAAATTGCCATATATATACTGTTAGGTTCAATGTATGACAGCTAAATCTGAAAAAGAACTCTCCCAAAGATTACTCAATTAAACTGTATTAATAAAGTTATTTAGTTTTCGAGAAGACACGTAACGGGTGTATTCTCGGAAACTAAATAACTTTATAGATACAGATTAATTGAGTAAGTGAAACGTTTAACACAGAAAACTTGTTCTTTTTGTTATTGAAATTTTTTAAAAAATCAATCTATCTATCCTCGTTGATTTGTTTATGCTCTGTGTTCATTAGCCAATCGTTATATCTTTTTTTATTTATAATAGAAAAAAAGACGGCTTCCTTATATAAAATTATTTGTATTTCGAATGCTCTGATAGATTTAAATTGGTATAATTAATTTTGACATATAAAAAGTTTTATGGGATTTAATCTGTCAAATATTTATTCTTTCGGATTGTTTAATTCATAAAATAATTAATGTATAGTTTATAAAAACTATATATTAATAAACACTACGTAAGTAGAGTGGATGTAATTATTTCTTGTGAAATTTTAGGATAACAAAACCAATTTGTCGTCTACAAGAAATTCAGATAGATAAACTACTTTATTTTAATAATTAAAAAAACATAAAATATGCAATAATTGCTTTTACTGATAAGACCGCCTATTGTCTTCTGTACTTAAACTTCTTGAATTATATCTTAATGTTATGCAATAAAGTATATTCTGTTCTATTCTAAAAATAAATTATATGTAAGTAAAACTAGTTTACTTGAATTTAGAAAAAATAACATTAAAATTAAATGTGGAAATTAGTCATTAATTAATAGGTACTCTTAGGCGATAGCGATCGCTTAAATTTCAAATGCGTATCCCGTACAAAATCTCCTATTTTCAAGAAAAAAATATCTTATGTTCATATTCTGTGATCTTGAAAGTACTTACATAGAACACACAAGACATTTTAAATTTTATTTATTACGTAGTCATGAGTTATTTGAATTCCACTATAACCTTTTCTAACGCATTATTTATGTACCGTTCATATTTAGCGCATTACTCGTGTTAATAACTGAGTTAAAAGAAACTACATGGCTTTTGGTACGGACGTAAAGTGAGTTTCAAATTAAAACCGTGATTTTATTATCAGAATTCGAAGTGTAAGATACCCAATCTGCATTGCACGGCTTATTGAATAGTCCGTCAATTGTTGCCGACTCATATACAATTGGTCGGGTTATATTGACACGGCGGGGTGGCCGGTATAGTGATGCGCAATTATTCTATCAAACTATCGCTGTCGATGATTTAAGACACATACCTTATTAATCAAATACAGCAATATCTACTTATATTGCCTAAATGATGATCCGGTATAAATTAAAATCTTTATAATACATCAATGTAACCTACTGACTAAGCTTACACGCAATTTTATTTTATCCGTGCAGGAACGGAGAAAGAATACAATTTCCTGCAGCCGGGCAGCCTGTCGTAAGAGGTGACAAATCAACCCACAGCCAGATGGTAGGGTGTTTGCCCATCTGGATGGCTACCACCCTTGATCTAGAGTATGCCGCCATAACAACCTTGAGTTGTGTTCCCGCATTAGTGGCCACGTTCCAAATTCTATTTATTTTGCTATTAGACACACATTTACATAACAAGTGAAGGCAATAAAATTATACTATTAGCTCCAGCGGCTTCGTGTGTACGGAATATCCGAGTTTTATTTTTTAACTTCGGACCCGCGCATACAAATAGTAACATACAGATACAGGCATTAAGCGATAAGGGCTTCAAAATTCATTGTACATACTAATTATAGGTAAATGTGAAGGAAAATGTGCTTAAGAAATCTTCACGTTAAAATTATCGATATGAATTATTTACATCAGTTTGTAGTATTTTTTAACAATAGATGGATATGAAATAGACGGATTTTCATACAAAATCAGTCATCCTCGGTCACCTGCTTCTAATCAAAAGATGTGATTAACCTTTTGTTAACCTTTGTATATTAGATATGCATATTTATGGAAGTTTTATGAATTATTTATTTTTATTTATTTATTTACACTATTTATAATTACTTCAAAAAATCAAGCATCTTACTATCAGGAATTAAGCTTAGATCGTTTTGATGGTTTGTAACCTATCAGAAACTTGATACAAAGTGTATTTTTTTTAACTTATTTTTTATTGCAGGCGTTCAGCAGATAGGAAGACGGCCCACTTGATGGAAAGCGGTTACCATCGCCTATGCACATTTACAACACCAAATGTGCTACAAATGCGCTGCTGCTCTCTTAAGGGAGACTGGAACCTGGTTACTAATGCCGGAACACAACTCAAGGTTGTTATGGTGACATACTTTAGACCAGGGGTGGTAGCCATCCAGTCGGGCAAATGCCCTACCACCTGGTTGTTTTGTCGCCTCTTACGACAGGCCGCCCGGCCGCATGAAATTGTATTCTTTCTCCGTTCCTGCACGGATAAAAACTTGAATTCCCTGAATGTTTATAGTAAAAATAGTCTGAACTAAGTGTTGGAACTCTAATTAAATGTTGCGCGTGCGTCTATAACTTCTTTAACGACTTCGGTTCATGGCAGAACGAACCTAATATCTGCTTCGTCTACAAAACCAAAATTCACAAAAACATTTATTTATAATATATGTATAAAAATAGTTAATTTTCATAACCGCCATAAATATTATTTTTTCTTTTTCACAGTAGTCTCGCCTTGTCCGGTTGCTACTGACATCATCACACTCTTAGCGTATAGGTGTGAAATTATTCGTGTGTAAATGGAAACTTAATCCAGTTTTAATGTTTGTAATAAATAAAATGAGCAGTAAATTTAATACGTATGTTGCTTTCAAGTAACAGTTTATTAATGATGCCAATATAAGTACGCTCTACAAGCATAGTGTAAAAACTCAATTTATCGGTGGGGCATCGCCTTTGAAGTTCTGCGAAATGTCGTATCCGTTTAGACATACGCATGATATGCGGGTTTATGAAAGCCTTGTGTAGTTCATGTACTATGTATCGGTTCTCTACACTACTAAGAGAAACGTTTCACATTACTAATCATTATTAGTTCATTCGGTTATCTCTCAATGCGCTAGTCAACAATCCGACAGTCTCGTGTAAGTTACGTAACGATGAACTATTAGGAACCGTGATTCGATTGCTAACAAAGAATATTGATAAGTTGTGATGACTGAAAAGTACTATTACGGTGAACTAGTTCAATGACCGAAATGTACTCGAAAAGAGCTTTCACTTGGATAACAGAATAAGCTCTAGACTAGTATATTACAGTGCTTGGCTTGGGCTCTCAACCGCCCCTCCCCCTACCCCGCAAAACTCACATGAACGTTCCAAATGGTCATCTAGACGTGCCCGTTGACAGACTGCTTCTTTACACTGTAGTACCTATACGTTGGATAAGTGACAAAATGGTTTATGACTACTGACCCCATAGTTCGAATTGGCATCTAAATAACTGTTAAAAATGTAATTACCAAAATGTAATTTTATGACAGGAAGATGGCTATAGAAAATATATACCACTAGGGTTTTCACGTGGACTTACTCGTATTAACTTCGGAGCCGTATGCCAGTATAAATATTCCGTTTTTGGGTTAAAATTTACGCTATTATAATTCATGGAAACGAAATTACCTACATAATATAATGCACATATTTGTACTGAATTCATAAATAACTAAAGCTTCTAAATAAACTCAATTTTAATTGTTATAATGCTAATTATAAGTGACATAATGTATAGTTTAATGTTTCTTTCTTAAAAAGTTTTACGGCACTGACAACACGGCTTAGCGACGGGTGACACGACGAGCAAAGCAACGGAGGTTGCCATCAGGGCGATAACTTGTGGCATGCTTCGTATATTTTAATAGTTTGGACTATGTCGTTTTTCGCGTCGTGCTTAGATGTCGCTCATACCAACAAGATCGTGGCTGGGCCCATTATATTAGGAGCGATATTATATATGGGTACCTTTTTTTATTTCTTGTCACAGCCAGAATATATCAGCAAATACGAGATAATAAAAGCACAAATATTCATGTACAGTGTCAGTTGCAAGCATTTGAAATTGTAGAGTTGAAGGGAGCCAACGGATTGCTTATCTCGTTGGGAATTTAAAAATCTGTTCACACTCTTTTCCAGTCCCATTTTATACCATTTAAGAAACATAAGGAAGTTCATTCTGCACACGTATAGGAGGACAAGTAACAAGCCATTGTTGTAGCGATAAAAATATCGATAAATCAAAAAGTATTCCCATCCCTACACAATAGTGGGGTACACGCGTAGTAATGACCTCAATAGATGTGAACAGAGTAACATCTCATCAATTCACCTCACGAGATTTCTATCTGCACGCACTAACCTTTACTTGTGTTTTGAAATATTTACGAATGTTGGAACACTCGAATTAAAATAACTAATTTCCCAATAGGAAGCTAATGACTCGTGTAACTCGACCGCCGAGTGTCTTTGGTTACTCTAACTTTTACATATTATCACGCCTCTTTCCCTTTGGGGTAGGCAGAGACGATGGACATCCACTTTTTTTTTAAATTATTGTCTGAGTACAGCTTAGAGACGGACTACCTGATGAAAAGCGGTTACCATCACCTATAGATGTTTGTGACACCAAAGGTGCTACAAATGCACTGCTGCTCTCTTAAGGGAGACTGGAACCTGGTCACTAATGCGGGAACACAACTCAAGGTTCTTATAGTGGCATAATGAGCAGGGTCGGTAACCATCCAGACGGACAAATGGCCTACCACCTGACTGTGGATTGTTTTGTCGCCTCTTACGACAGGCTGCTCGGCCGCAGGAAATTGTATTCTTTCTCCGTTCCTGTACGGATGTACCAGGATGACCTGCTACTTCCATTGATCTCTTCATTCATACACGCTCATTTAAAGGGCTTTTTACCTGACCTTTGTTCAAAAGTGCTTTGGGCGTGTAGAGAGAATGAATGAAAGCAGAATCGCAAAATAAGTATAGGACAGCAATGTGGCTGGCAGAGTCGGTGCCGGTAGACGACGACGTACTCACCACGGTCAAATTGAAGATATATTAGCATATGTCAGCGAAACTTCGTTAGCGTTTCCGTGGCGACGGCGATGTGTTTGTTAGTGAACTGCAACGACGGCGTCAAAAGGCACGACTGCAGCGCCATCTTTTTGGCTACATTTGTCTATCCGACGGGAACGACGTCATTGATCGAGATAAAAATTATGTTAAGCGTTCAACGGGGATGTAAGTTGGCTCTGTGTCGAGTTTCACTTAATCCGTTTAGTAGTTTTCAAGTGATGCTCTTACTTACGGACAGACCGAAAGACAAAAATTCTAAAAATTGCATTTTCGGAATCTTCTGATCGGAATTAGGCTCTTGTTTTTTTTTCATTTTTAAATACATTGTATAACCTCGAACCCTGTACTGATTATCTATATATATAATTCTTCTGTACGTGTGTTGACAGTGAACTACTAAACGGCTTTGATGATATTTGTTTTGTGTGTTTGAATGGGTCCCCGGGTGGTTAGATTCACAATTGGAACCGCTAGGTGGCGCTGAGATCGGGTTCCAGAATCCTCCTAATCACCTGGAGCGATTTGGTTTTTGTGTGTTTGAGTGGGTTCCCGGATGGTTTGGATTCACAATTAGAACCGGTAGGTGGCGCTGAGACCGGGTTCAAGAATTTTCCTAACCACCTAGACCGATTTTGGTGACTTTGTTTTTATGTCATGAAACAGTCTTAAGAATTCAGAAAATATGGCGGTACGAAGTTCGCCGGGTCAGCTAGTATATTATAGATTTCAATGGAGGTTAAAATAAAAATCAAATTAAAAAGTTTTAGTCCATATAATTTATTTATAACTTGTTTATTTTTTACATCATTAATAGTTATTTTATATTTAATTAAATATATGTTAAATAAAAATAGATTAGATTTATCAAATTAGTTATCAATTCATTTGATTTCATCAAATGATTTATCAAATCAATTACACACAAAAGTTTTATACAAAATAAGTTCCACTAGAGAACACATTTTAGGGTCACATAATTAATACAAAAGGTATTTCCTTAAAAAAACTTTGAAAAACATTAATTCAATATAATTTATGTCACTACGTTTTTATTGTTTCCTTAAATAGAAGGTCGTTAACATGGGTTTTTATGTCTCTATTTATATTATTTTCTAGTTTTATAATCATCGCATATACCAGCATTTCCCAAACTATGGGTCGCGACCCACTGATGTAATCAAAAGCGAATAAAATGGGAGCTGATGCTTAAGCTATAAACATAAAATTTGGGAAACAAAATTATTTCTTCTCATTGAAGTAGCACGACTTTTATATATTGACCGCCTCTGTAGCTCAGTGGGCTAACCTTTTGTTGGCTTAGCTCACTGAAACGCACAGGCTCCTGGTTCGATTCCTGGCATGATAAATTTCGGAAACGAACTTTCCCTTATACACTCCGTCTGGGTGTACGGTATCGGCCGCAAAGTGGTTCATTGTATATTACCCAAAACACAAGCGTTACTTGCTTAGCATGGATATGTACAATGTGTGTTTGTATGCGAATAAATAAATAATAATATTGTTATTAAAAATTTAGATTGTAATTTTTTTATGTACGTATAATATGTATTTGTGCACAATATATATGAATATTATAAATATATATATTATGAATATCTGTATATTATTATTTTTTAGTTACTTACATATTATATATAATATATAGTATATAGGGGACACTTCAGCAGGCATTATTTCATTATTTTATTAAATACGTTTACATTTATATCAGAGCTTGTCATAAACTCTTTATAGCGGTCTTGCTTTTGTACAAAAACACTGTAAAGTGTAAAGTATCCAGTAATAGGCAAAAATCATATTACACAGATTTTATTGTCTAAGTTATAAATATTGTAAGCTGTTGGATATGTAATAAATAAATAAATAAGTAATCAATATTTTTAATCATTTGAACAGTCCTTCATCCATATAGTTAGTTATACGACTTTTTTTCGACATGACAACCATGAGGTATGTTCCGAATTTGGAAGTTTTTATTAAGTGGGTCGCGGTTCTACTAGCTTTGGGAACCACTGGCACATATAATAGGAAATTATCTATATTCATAACTGTATCAAATTACCCTGTTTCTTAAATAACTAAATATATTAAAATGTTTCAAATTTCGTTTAACGAGTAGTCAGAAGTAACAGTACCTACCTAAAACTAGATATCTCAAATGATCAGTCATTTCTTTATTGTCATTTTTTCATTCAACCTGACAATTGTTAGCTCTAACTGCTGTAGAGGCCTGATTGTCTTCGGAATTTTATTAACATTGTATATTAATGTTAGACATCTTTAACAATCTAGATCTTTAAAAGTATAAAAGTTATAAGTAGGTATAATATTTATACGGAATAAATTTCAGCGTGTAATATTAAATATGGTATTGCAGAAGTCTGTTGTCGATGTCAACCACTTTCCATCGGGTAGTCTATCTGTTACTCCTTGCTTTAGGTAATAAAAAAATCACTCACATTGTTTTTAAAGCTTACATTTTCTTCACAAATATAAAAAAATAACAGCATGGTGACACTATTTTTATAGTTAGTTATAAATATTATTACGCCTGTTTCATCATAGGGTAGGCAGAGACAATGAATGTATCTTTATTTACTACGATACTTGCAGAGAACTTTTGCTCTACTTTCAGTAACGTCTTCCTAAATGCACGATAAGTCAAAATACTACCGAGATATACCTACGTGTAATAAATATTTCAAGTACTGACGTGAAAACTATACATACTACTCTAGGACGCCGAACTTCAGAAAATAATAATGCACTATAACAGTTTATTTCACTTTCCACGTCTAAACACTATACCAAACATCAATTTTACACTTTACTTTTAAGCTTTATCGATACATAGATCGCGGCCGAATAATCGATCAAAACAAACACTAGCCGTTTCTTTTTTTAATTTTTGGGTCCAAAACAACAACAACAACCAATCTTTACGGCTCCGGTTCTAACAAAAACTTGAAAAAGAGGCGAAAATGAAACAACTTTTCATTGGCAATTACTGAACAATAATTTACCAAAAAAATTGATATAAATTTTCACGTTATATGTGACATGGTTTTTCATAAATTTTCTATGGTTATTTCAAGTTAAGAAAAATATTCACTAAATCACCTCCAAATCATTGCAATGAAACGATTTTACTCCTCCAATGTTTATCAAAACAGGATAAAAAATATGTACATTTTTATAAAAGAGAGATAAATATAACATGTGCATTCAGATCTATAATAAAATTCCGATCCACATAAAAGAGTTTAGGATTAATAAATTTAAAATTCAGTTAAAGGAATGGCTCTAAAATAGAATGTTTTACTCGGTGGACGAATTCCTCAATTGTAAAATGTAATTTTTTTTTTCATATTATTAATTTAACATTATTTAGTTTAATAAAATTTATTATAAACATTTGTATGCTCCTATGTGAGCAAAACATATGTACACTAACATATATTCCATCTTCTTAACCATGTTTTGTATAAATAAATTTGATTTGAAAAAATTACTTAGTTTTATTGTTTTTTTTTAAATACTATACAGCGAATGTTTGCGGGAACAAGGTTCTCATAACAATACTACTTATTTTCATAATTGTCAAAGTTATGCATCGTATACAATTACATAGTTTCATATAACCTATTTAATTGTGGCATTATTAAACGCGTAATTACCACAACCATGGAAGTCTACAACTATAGATAGTTTCATGACATCTCCTATGAATACATATTAGCTGCCATATATTTTAGAATGTGAACAGTACCTATTATATATATATATATAAAAATCAATTGCTGTTCGTTAGTCTCGCTAAAACTCGAGAACGGCTGGAGTGATTTGGCTAATTATGGTTTTGAATTATTTGTGGAAGTCCAAAGAAGGTTTAAAAGGTGAGTAAATAGGAAAAAAAATGCTTGGAATATAATAAAAACAACAATTTCGCTTTCCCTTAGAAACTATTCCTACCTGTGAAACATTTGATATTCGTCCTGCCGCTTAGAAATCAATTAAATTTAAAAGTCGTTCTGCAATTATCCTTCAGCTTTTTTATTTATTGATTCTGAGGCGGTACGAAGTTTGCCGGGTCAGCTAGTACACAAATAAAAACAATACAAATATACACGCGTATTATACATACTATGACTTAGCTCCGGAATCATTGTATGCTATTGAAAGGTAATGCTTCTTTCTACATCTGATTTTTAAAGATCAGTAAGGACTTATAAATTACCGTTAAATGATAATTATATATTTTCCTAATACATTATATTTCGTTCGCAGTAAGTGTATGCGAAAGCACGATTAGATATTAATAACAATAGAAGCTTTCTGTATGTCTGTTACGCTCTGGCGGTTGGGAACTTTTCAATTAACCGGACGACTGGAACGTCTTCTTGTTGAAAATATAATAACATTTGAATGAACTATGTGAATGCGCTTTAACATTTAAAGAGTGCCACACTCAGAGTTACGTAATGGTACATTAATTTTAAATATTATATTTATTCCATTTATTCCGCATACAATAATGACTTGGAGAGAACTTCGTGCCGCGATTTCTCCTTTGTGCTTACGACATAGGGTCATTTAAGAAGGGCGGACGTTACAAAATTTTTTTGAGGCCATCAACGCACGCTATCCGTGCAGGAACGGAGAAAGAATACAATTTCCCGCAGCCGGGCGGCCTGTCGTAGAAGGCGACAAAACAACCCACAGCCAGGTGGTAGGGTATTTGCCCATCTGGATGACTACCACCCCTAGTCTAAAGCATGCCGCCATATGGGCTGTTTGCCTGTTTGCCAGCTTTTGTAACTTTATTTACGTCAATATTATACACTAGCTACACACGAGCTGTGCCCGCGACGTCGTCCGCATGGAATTTTTTTTCAAAACCCCCCGATTTTGAAACATTCTTCATTGGTGCTCCGCTCCTATTGGTCTTAGCGTAATGATATATAACCTATAGCCTTCCTCGATAAATGGGCTATCTAACCCTGAAAGAATTTTTCAAATCAGACCAGTAGTTCCTGAGATTAGCGCGTTCAATCAAACACACTCTTCAGCTTTATATATTGGTATAAGATACTTTGAATTTAAATAAATTGGATTATTACTTGGCTGTCCGGGTACAACGAAGGGTTCCGTAAAGGTATTGCTTTCGTCATTTAGTTATAGTATACTATAAAAAAGAATTTGGTTTAAAACACTCACTGGATGGAATGGATTTTGGAAACCAACTTTCATTAATAGTTTCGTTTCGTCAAATCTACCACTCTGATTTTTTTTTCAAAATTGTCCACGTCATTATTTAAATGTTAGAGGAACACAATGTTTACGATTATGGAAACTAATATCTGTATATTTATTGACGTAAATAAAAAACTCTTCAAAGAACATTATAGTGATTTTTAAAATCCGATAGACCGTCATATAGTACATTAAACAACGTCAGAGAGGTTGCGACTCAGGACACCGTTGCTTACTACGGGGATTTACGCAAGATCATCCTCTGTTCAGACTGTCCAACTCTGGAATGTTCTGCCGCAGATGTCCGATCTGCTTAATCTATCCATTCCTTTAACAGACTTGTAAAGGAGCACTATCTAACTGTATAACGTGTTTATTGTTTGTTTTGTATGTCTATGTACGTATGTATTTATAGCTATAATATATTATTTTGTTTTATTATTAGTATCTAGTTCAACTGCACGCCAACGCTATCTTTGCAATTAGATGTTGGCCATCCAAAGGTTGCCTGGAAGAGATTACTTTAAGCAATAAAGCCGCCCATTGTACTACCTTTTAGTATTTAAGTTTATTGTGTATTTTTTCTCTGCAATGTTGACGTACAATAAAGAGTATTGTATTGTAATAAAAAAAAATTAAACCTAATTTACGTGTATGACAGCCAGTAGTCATCACTAATGTTTATTTTTTAATATTTTCACTGCAGCGTTATGTAGCAGAATAATATGTCTTCCAAATTTACATACATATATACTACCACACTTTGACGATTTTATAAGAGTTCCATATACGCGAAAACGATTACGGAACCCCGAAAAACATAACAAACAATTTCAATTTCAAAGACGTCCAACGCAAATAATACATTGCAAATTGATTAACTTAGCAAACCATGCCCGAAAAAGGTCGGCCTCAAAAATACAAGATTAATTGTTTTGATCCCGTCTCAAGTCTTGACGTACATACCTCCAAGGAGGGCGTTGTACTCAAAACCATTTTGTCGAGTCGACGAAAAAACAGCATCGATAAAATCGGTGCGATATGATCGCATCACTATCCCCATTGTGATTTTATTACAAAGACACTTATCAATTAAAGTATTTCGATTGTGCTTTTTTTGAGTATTTTTAATTATCTAAACTTTTGTTGCCTATCTTTACACCTGGTTCTTTTGTATAGTAACGGTACTTTGCTTCTTGATAGTATAAGAGTCACTGTTAAAATTTCCTACTAAAAGGATATGAGTGATTCTCTGAGTGACATAGATAGCCTAGACTATAATATTGTTACATGCCGTCAAAGATAAGTACACAGCTGCCTATTGTAAGGGCAGTCTATTATCCTTCGGGGGATTAAGAAATTCTTTGTGTTTTGAATTTACTATTAAGAAAAACATGCTATTGTTTTTCTACTTGTTTTATAACCATCATTAGCGTCGAACTAATCCTTATTGTTATTGTTTTCGACTTTGTGGACGTTCGCAGGTGTACAAATAAATATTTCTTAGAAACTTAGTGTGCGCGGCCAGTTTCTTTGTACTGTGTAGTTAGTATAAGACGATGCCCGAATGGAGGGCCGGGCAGTCAAGTGACGACTACGAGACGAGTAAGACGTTTGCAGTACTCTCGATTAGCGATATAGACGACGGACTTTACGCGTGTCGAATTACATTGAATCGTGCAGTGTGAACTGGTTGCATCCAGTTTTATTCGTATTTGTTTTATACGTGTTTGTACAGTTCTAATTAATTCAACAGTAGTTCCAACGGCATTTTTAATTCTAGTCCTGTAGCTCGTAACAATATAATCTTAATCTATTTTTATATAATTCTTCTGTTCGTGTGTAAACGGTTGGACAGATTTTGATATTTTTTGTGTGCGTTCAAGTGGATTCGAGAATAGTTTAGATTTAAAATTGGAACCGGTAGGTGGCGCTGGAATCCGGTTCCAGGATTTTGACTAATAAAAATTATGTTTATTTGAGTGGGTTCCTTAGTTCTTTAAATCCACAACTGGACCCAGTAGATGGCGCTGTAATCGGGACCTAGATTTTTATTTTTCAGAGTAGGACAACGTCTGCCGAGCCCGGCTGTAGGTATATATATAATTACTTGGGGTAATTATATATGGGGTTGTCTGGAAGAGATCGCTTTTTAGCGATAAGAACGCCCTTTGTACACAACTAGATATAATTTTAGTCTTTAAGTTCATTTTTGTATTGGTGTATAATAAAGTGTTATCTATCTATCTATCTATCTATCTACTTGACCTCACTGACTTACATATCAACGTATACACTCCAAACTACAAAACAGACTAAGACCGTGAAAATTTGCATGCGAGTTCTTTCTATAGACACTGTATGCAATAAGAAAGGATTTTTGAAAAATTCAACCTCTGTGGGGGTGAAAAAGAGGGAAAATAATTGTATGAAAATCCATTATTTTCAAAGTAAGAAGCACAAAATTTTATACACCTGCTTTTGTTTAGATATAAATGTACACATGTATCGGCGTTTTTGTAAATTCAACCCCTAAGGTGATTAAAAAGTTGTAGAAAGTTTGCTCAAAGTATGACTATTTTTAATCTACGCGAGCGAAGCCTCGGGCAACAGCTAGTATATTAATAAAATATAAATATAATTAGTAATAGAAAAAGAAAAATAATAATATATAGGTATAAAACAAGAAATCGTGCGAAGTGAACTTTAAAGTCGAGCAACGGAACTCAAAAGTAGACACGTTTTGAGTGAACTGAACACAGAAAGCTAACAGTATCTAGCATTTTTTATTAAAATTAATCGAATTCTTTGTTCCGTTTTTGTATATCCTCAAATCGATTTATAAAAAAATCTCGTTAAAAATAGTCTATTAAGTTTACAGTTGTTCCCGAGAAGTCTATTTTACTATAAAGAGGAACACGGTTTCCTGCTCATCTGATTGAAATGATGTTATGAATTAGGCAGTTTTTAACAATGTTCTCAAAATAATAATTATTTATTAATTAATCGGCAGACAAACACACACACAGTATATCCCCAAATTAAGCAAGTTACGCTTGTGTTATGGGTAATATACAACGGACCACCCTGGGGCCGATCCCAGACACCCAGACCATAGTAAATAACGGAGAAAATACGTTTCCGAAATTTACTATACCAGGAATCGAACCCGGAGTCTCTGCGTTGCAGTGAGGTAAGCCGGCAAAGGTTTAGCCCGCTCAACCACAGAGGCCGTAATAATAGGAGGACACGTGAATATTTCTTTTCTTTTGTTTTTATTTCTTTGTGTAAAGCTAAAAGTCGTCCATTGATGCTTAATATGTAGTATATACGAATTTAAAAGGGACTAAACTTGAACCGAAAAATTTAATATATATTTTTTTTTTCTAAATTTCGATTCTAGTCACTAATATATAAATACAAATCGCTTGGGATACCATGAGTTATCCTGCAGTACAAGCGCAGCAGAACCCCGGCACGCAGCATTCTACGATATCATCCGCCCGAATTTCGTCACCGCTGGAGCACCTGCCGTTCCGAGCCAAGAGGCCTTAGCTGCGACGATACTGGACGAGACGACGTTGGTACCCTGGAAGATGGGTCGCCCCCAGTCTGGGAGTCTTTGTGAACTTGGTGGCGGCGTCCTATCTTTCAAATACGCTTATTATGGTCGGCTCTGTTGCAGCCCAACAGAAAGCCTTCAAGCGCCGCAAAATTGCCACCATTGAAAATGGCTACGTATTTGCGTCGTTTGGCGACTTAGGCAAATTTTTTACCTAATGCGCATATTGCACATTGAAATTACTCATGTGTAAAACCCGACAATCTGAACTAAGAAGCCTAGTGCACAACTGGTTGCTTTTATTTTAAATCTATCTATAATATTATAAAATTCTAAACATGCCGTGTCTGTACAACTAAGCATTAACAAAAACAAATGAAATAGACTATGCCTTATAAACGACCGAGAACACGATGCACTTTTTTTTGATTTCTTGTCTGTTTGTTCGAGATTCACGTAAACACTACTTGCCGATTTTGGTGCGGTTTTCGCTGGTCGACAGCAAATTCTTAAACTTAAATCTGTCCTACTTTTTATCCCGGGATTTTTTCCGGAAATGCTTTAAAACAGTCAGATTAAAAAAAATCGAATTCCAATATAATTTTTCACTGAGCGAAAGCAAAATTTTATGTAATAAAATTTGTGATTTTTTTAATCCCAGGAGTGGTTTGTAGTTGTTCGGTCGGGTGCATAAAAAAATAGCTTACTCCGACACAGTTTTCACTAAAAACGATAGCTACGGTACTTTGTGTCTCGGGAATCCGGGGGGAATTTCAAGTCAAACGTGGACGAAGTCGCGGGCATATCCTAGTAATAAATATATAATCAGCAGACAAACACACACATTATATTCCCAGAGCTAAGCAAATGAGCAAGTTGTGGAATGAGCTCCCCTCCCACGGTTTTCCCAGAGCGCTACGATATGGAGCTCTTCAAAAAAGGGCGTAAACAGATATTTGAGGTCTCAACGAGGTAGGCAACGCTTCTACTCCCTTGGTGTTGCAGATGTCCATGGGCGACGGTAGCCGCTTGCCATCAAGTGGACCCGTCTGCCAGTTTGCCTATAAGCACACATAAAAAAAAGTTAAGCTTGTGTTATGGGTAATATACAACGGACCACTTTGAGACTGATCTCAGACACCAAGATCATAGTAAATAACGGAGAGTTCGTTTACATAATTTACTATGCCAGGAATCCAATCCGTCGTGAGGTAGCCCAGCAAATGGTTTGCCTACTCACCCACAGATGCCGTCGACTTTTATGCGTTTTGGCTAGTAATGTTACATTGATTGAATCATTCATATACTTCGATATCCATACTAACATTCGGATCATCGTAAAATATTTCTACTACAAATAGTTTCGCTAACCGTTATTAATAGTTTTTAATTTAACAGAATCATAATCGATCATCGGAAATTAATTTATTAATAATCGATATACATATAGTTAACGGTGTTTCAAACAAAAAATTTATCGATAAAATAATTTGAGGCAAGCTCTAATATGCGGTAAACAAATTACATTGGATAAATTAGATTGATGGGGTTTTTTATGAAATTTAAAATGTTCTGACAAACGTAAGTCATCTATGGAACAAATATTCCATAGTATTCTTGTGACAATCGCCCAGCAAAAGATGCAACTCGTAACACACTGCAATCACAGATGACGCTAACAGTCCTTTCTTGGTTTTATAAAAAAATCTCATTGAGTTAAATTTCAAATTCATATTGAGTTCAAGTAACTTTGTAGTATTCTTTAAGGTTCTTAAAGAATACTACAAATCTGAATAAGGGCGTAATTATTTAAAACATGTTTAATAAAATTAGATCCGTCATAAATTGAAAGTCCCAATTAGCCCCATTTTTCTCTAAATTTAATGAACGTGACGAAAGAGAAATATTCTGGAAATGATTTTTCAAAAAAACGTGATTTTAAAATAAACGGTTAATGCCAATTTAATCAAATTGTATAGAAGTAATAATTGTAAAGAGAATCGAAAAATATTAAAATCATACTTCAAAATATACATATAAGATAAATAAAATTTTAGAGATATAGAATGAATAAAAGCAGATTCACGAAAGAAGTGTATGGCTGCAGTGTCTGGTAGATCGGTGCCGGTAGACTGCGACGTACTCACCATGATAAAATTGAAGATATTTTGAAGGAGTTCAGGTAACAAGCACCTTAAATAAACGTGTATATATGAACGGATTAATGAAAGTTGATGAAGCGAAAAGTGTTTGTGAGGATCGTTGCAGGTGGAGATCCACCGGCTCTGCCTACCTCTATGGGAAACAGGCGTGGCACTATGTATTTTCTAAAAGAATAGTTTATTATAATTTGGATTTATGGCTTGGCAGCTGAGGCCTTTAAGCCAGATCTGAAATTACACATGATTTCTTAATTTTATTAAGTCTACGTATAGCTCAGCGGATATATTGTACGTTATCAACTGATGCCATTCAACGGAGTGCTTGTGACAACGCGAAAGGCCACGTTTGACTGCACAGTTCACATGTCTCACAAAATCACATAATTACTAATTAGGAAATATAAATACCCTACAACCATTGTTCATTTTAGAGTAATTTTACACATTTTTAGATAATAAAACTGCACACCAAAATGTCTCAGTTAGCGCTAAAAAATATATTTAAAGGAGTTTTTAACATTTTGGGTAGAGCTGGGATAAATACATTTCTTAATAAATTTATCGATATAAAAACGAGTGAACACACAATATGGTTTTGATAAATGACCATAAGTAAATTGCATGTCAGGGGGCGCCCGGCTGTCGAGTCAGTTGTTACGTTTTAATAAGTTGCGTCAACGTATTTTCGGAACAGGGGTCCGTTTATCCCATCACCGGCGGCCATTTTGGATTTATCTTTTGTTTTTGGAACGCGTCATTTTTGGTTTAATTAAATTTCAAGGCTTTTTAGGCGGATGATATTTTAGGTACTCGTTGAAGATAAATGCAAAGGTATATGTTAAGTAATTCATTTTTTTACCGTATTCATAATAACTATTCAAGGCTTATGGGCTCTTTTTATAATAGCTTTCTGAATGCGATTATAAATAATACTTCTTTCAACTTTTGCTTAACGCGCCTTTCAACCTCGTATGTCTGTTATGTTTTGGAGCTGTACAGGTTATATATTCTTTATTGGACGATTGTAATTACTAGTTGTAGTATACGTGTGGGTAGAAGCGAATCTTATTACCTATAAAGGTACACTCAAAAATAAGAACATTATCAGTCAACACACGACCGCCAGAGCAGTAGTAAATCATGGTACACTGGTGCTAAGTACTACGGGTAGAACGGCACATTGTACTTCTGACGTCTTAAGTGTATATGGAGATAGACAAGGAGATACAGTACTTTGATCTGTTGAGCTAAAATACCATAGCATGGCATACATTCGAAATTCAAACCACTTTTTTAACCGACCACCTAGACACAGCCCATCATTATCCATTTAAAGTTAACGCGAATCATTATGCGACTCTGAGTGTCTAACAAGCCTTAAATGTTATACAATAAATTACTAACGAAATATGCATTAACACTGAATTTTTTTACGTTTAATTATGATTAATTCAATGCGTAAATCTCGAATGATTGACGACAAACATAAACGGTCTTGTCGTGACGTAATTAATGTTTTATGTTAAACAACTGGTGGCACAGGTCAAAGTAATTTGCCTGTATGTGTATGGAATGAGTTTAACGACAAAAAATGTATGACAATTTACTTAAATATAAAATGCTAAACGTCGACTCAGGATAAATCAACGAAGTTATAAATAGCTGTATAATCTCATTATAGTGTATGTAGCGTATCATCGATAGAGCGAAGTGTACACAGAAAGCCGTTTGAACTGTAGTTGAGAACACAACCATCTCCTGGCTCAAGGAGAGACCCGTCCGCAGACAGGAGCGTTAATGACGCCTAACCTTATACTTGTAGTCTCAGCATATGATGATAGGAGGAACCAGGAGTTTAGTGGGTAGTCCAGCAAAAGCTGTCTTCGAGTCCTATACTATCTGGGGTGTCCACAAGCATCTGCTTATATGTGAATCATCACATAGAAAATAAATTCGACGGATTTACCTAAAAAAGAAGACTGTCTTAGGTGTCACTTTGGATGGCAATGCTGCTTCATTGTATGAACTAGGAACCAGTCTTCTGATCATGGTTATTACCGTAGCGTTTCTTGTAAATTTTCTTTTGTCCATGGACCTTCTATTATATCATCTGTGGTTGCGCGGGCTAAGTCTTGTCGGCTGAACTCGCTGAAACACAGAGGCTAGGGGCTCGATTCCTGGCATGGTAAATTTTGTGAACGGACTTTATGTTATTTATTTACTATTTGAAAATTTATACACAAAGTTACTTGACGAAAAAATTTAAGAAGTAAGGGTTCTGTTGAAATAAAATTTAAAATTAGTCTCGCTTATCACATTTCAACGTTAAACTGGTATTAGACGGTTCATTTGTCTTTCAATTTAAATGAATCAACCAAAGTGATCAATATAAAAGGCAACTTGAATCATTCATAATTGTTTTACAAAACACAGACTTTCCAACGTCATCGAGCCATGTTGGAGTCATTATCTTAAGATATCCAAAGTACCATTCCATTGCGATAATGTCATAAATTCGTATTCTACTAAATCTACAATATTTTCTCGATATCGTCGCGTCAGAATAAAAATCGAACGAAATTGGTTAATTACCATTAGAAGAAAGTCGCTCAACGGGCTATGGAGCGAGCTATGTTAGGTGTTTCTCTTATTGATAAAATCAGAAATGAGGACATCCGTAAGAGAACGAAGGTAACCGACATAGCTCGCAAAATTAGCAAATTGAAGTGGCAGTGGGCCGGTCACGTCTGTCGCAGGACCGACGGCCGATAGAGCAAACGAGTCCTGGGGTGGAAACCACGTCTCGGCAAACGTAGCGTAGGACGCCTGCCAACCCGGTGGACTGACGACCTGCGCAAGATCGCCGGCAGGGCTAGATGCGGAAGACGGGAGACCGGGATATGTGGCGCATACTTGGGGAGGCCTACGTCCAGCAGTGGACTGAAATTGGCTGAAGAAGAAGAATAAGGTTAGAAGAAATGGGGTTAGCCGAAATGAAATACTGAAAGCTACCAAAATTTTAAACAATTCTTTCTCGAGTTTTCTCTTATAAATATTTTACAAAGATAGAGTGGCTTGCCACGGATACCCCATTGGAATTAACAGTATACCGAAATCGGGCAAATCTATCATTGAGACGATAGTGTCCGGCGATTTTTACAAGATATTAATAATAGAACCCCAGTTCGTAGGGCCGGTTCGTGCGGTATAATACCTCGCTCTCATAAAATATCGGCGTGAAAAAATATTCATAGAATAAAGAATACAATCTCCTACGTTGGGGCGGCCTATCGTAAGAGGCGACCGACCAACCCACAGCCAGGTTAGGGTATTTGCTCGACTGGATGGCGACCACCCCCGGTCTAGAGTATGCCGCCATAACAACCTTGTGTTGTGTTCCGGCATCAGTGACCAAGTTCCAGTCTCCTTTAAGAGAGCAGCAGCGCATTTGTAGCACCTTCGGTGTTGCAAATGTCCATAGGCGACGGTAACTACTTTCCATCAAGTGGGCCGTCTGCTTGTCTGCTGAACTCCTGCAATAAAAAAAAATAAAAAAAAAATCGTGTTTCGTGCGATGTGTGAGAATTCCGATGACCCACTTCTCTCTCCTCCATCCAGTCCTCCCTCTCCCATCCCAATCACATCCCCTCTATCCCATTCCTCCTATCTGATCCTTCTGTCTCGTCACCCTATCTCATCTTCTTTATCCCATCTAAAAGGCTGGTGACACGCTGCCTTCGCCCATGGTGTAGCAAATAACTATAGGCACCGGTAACTACTTTCGATGGGCTAAAAACAAATTTGGAGATTTTTTGGAATTTTGTTTAAAAGTAGTAAAGAAAGTTATGCATAATAACAAAAGTAGATAAATAATATTGTACATTAATTATATATCAACAATATATAGCAAATAAGGTATAACAAGATACTAAAAAATTCACATTTTTTTTATAAGAAATCTTATAAAATACAAGACGGTACAAAATAGTACGTTCGTATATTTCAAATGTACACACCGTACCCCGAAAACAATTATTTTTAAACATACTACATCTTTGGTTCTTTCTGCCGCACAAAAGCTTGGGGATAGACCTGTCAGCTGTCAAATCAAAATACGTCATTTCAGATGTCAAAGTTGACACTGACAGGGTATGGATACGCGGTGTTTCCCAACTGTTACTTTACGGAAATGAAGTATATCATTGATTTCAAGCGAACTCTATCTGTGAGTTTATTAAAGATAAATACATTCTTTCTTTATTTCTTGAAACTTAATAGTATGCGGGCAACCATGGTGAAATAATTTGAAGATGAATCGTCATATTCATTGAAAACCAGAATTCCTGAGTTCTATACGACTGTATTAATTTTAACGATATAATAATAATAATAACAGCTCCTAAATGTCCCACTGCTGGGCTCGGGCCTCCCATTATAAGGGAACGGACAATATACCCGCCACGCTTGTCCAAGGCGGCTTCGCAGGTTTGACACATCAGTTATCTCGATGTGCAGTAAGCATCACGGTGTTAATTATTGTAACAATATGCACATTAGGTCAGAAAACTGCCTAAATGGTGTATGTGTTCCGGCCAGGATCGGGCCCGCGCCCTTTGAGTTTAGGACGCGTGCGTTAGCCATTACGCTACTACGACTTATTAACGATGAATGAGGGAGAAATTTTATAAACAAATTTAGTAGTTTCGCTGCTATGCAAATGAACCAACATATAACAATAAAGCGAGATAGACGCAGTGTATAATTAACCTACAGATATACCGTTGTGTGTTACCCTAGTTTCCTATAACACAAGCGTCATCTTTATAGTCAGTGCCAAATTTTATGACTGATGTTGACGATAGACGGCAACTCAAAAGATTGATGCTTTTTCATAAAAACTATTAAAATGTATTATGCAGTCACATGATTTGGACAGGCTACAGATACTGGTGCATACCCTTATACCCCAGAAGTACTTTTTTGTTTTTCTAAATTAAATAAAACGCAATTATAAATCTGAAACATGTAGTTGTTTTTATTTATTATCAAAAGTCCAAGCTTTTTTTTCATACCCGTAACTTGTACCTACTTATGTCCTACCGCTACAAATTTTTATTCCCAATTTCACCTCTTCTAAGATAGACTTTTTGAGTTAAAAAGTATCGCCCTCCCCGAAGATAATTTATCCGCTTACCAAATCTCATGACCCCTTCAGTCGTTTAGTTGTCAAAAGTAACAAACAGGAATACCGTCACATTTATAACATTAGGATGGATGTATGTATGTTTTACCGATTTATTTAATCTAATTATTATGTATTACAACAGTGCTATAATATATGTTATTACCATACAAAGTAGTAAAGGTCGTGACGCAAAGGACGATACCCAGCGCTGTGGTTCTAAAAAACGTACCAAAAAAAAGCAAGGATTCCCAGTAAAGTTAGATACATCCAGGTGCGAAATGTATGCAAGATTGTCTATCTAAACGAAATGCAACGTGGAAACCGAGGTCGTGATGATGTGAGCTTAGATATATCCATGTTTTAAGGCATATAATTTTTATTTGACTTATTATTTGAGAGGTGTGTGGGAGAATTAGGGGCTATGGTTTTGTCGTCTGTATTGTGAACGCAACCGGGATTTAATGCTAGGATATTGATGGTATTATTATTACTTGTAGAAAACAAGTACATTATGAGCTACCATATAATAGCTTTACATCTTAACACTTGCAAATTAAAAAGTAAAAAAATAAGGACACGTGTTTGAATTAAATTGTTGTATGAAAAATACGCTTCATAGACTTCACGTAAGTTACTTCATTCACGCGTGTCACCGTAGGCTACCAATACACAACTTTAAAATTTTTAGTGGCTAATTTTTATAATAATCTATATTATAAGCGACCCATTTCTGGGCAAAGACTTTTCTATATAAAAAGGAACAACGGTACACCTGAACATCTACTACTAAATCTAGATGTGCAGCTTTACTCAGAGTATTTATTTCATGGTCAGCATGTGGTAAAATATATACATATTTTTTTTTAAACTACCGCCCTTTCTAAGTTAGAGTGAAATCAGGATAGTTTAATAAACAAAAGAATCGGTATCTGATGAAATGGAATACTTAGGCCACGTCCAGCCGTTGTACTAGGTGCCTAAATTAGTACCGTGTATATATTTAAAGCGATTTATTTACTTTATCATATAAATTTCCAAGCAAGGATTCGAGTGTATATCTTCTTTAGAGACGCACCTACAGTCGCAGAGTGAAAATGTTCGTCACCTTAAAGTCGACATTTGTTTGCACGAGTGCAAGAAACAGTACTGCCAAAATTTTAATAAATGTTACGTTTATAAAATATAGAGACCTGAAAAAAGAAAATTGCAATGCTGACAATGACAGACGCTGAGATTGACAATAAGAAACAATAGGATATAATAACCACGCTTAACATAAATATTAAAACCAATAAAAAGCTTTTACATGTCTAAACAGTCGTCTTAGACAACATAGAAAATCAAACAACTTTGATCTAAGTAATTTTAAACTTTATTGTCAAATAGTTAAACATAACTCTCTGTGGAACAGTCTGTTCTGTGACTTAGTTTGAAAAGGTAACATGTGCTCGCGGAACGTTAAGTGAATCGATTTGAAAACTGGCGAACATTTTCATATCACAACTTTACTTAGACATTAAACCATGAAGACTGCTAAGAAATGTTTTGAAACAATATTATATTTTTTTATTAGTGGAACTGAACAGCCAGGATGACAGTCCAGATGATACAATATCATTACCTTCATTTGCAACATCAAAGGTGTTAACCAATGTGCTACCGGACATATTGAGGAGACAGGAACCCAAATGACTTTTTACTACTTGATCACGTTCAAATTAACGAAATTTTGTATGGCACAATTTATGTTTCCCTTCGCGCTCATGAGATGGCGCTAAGCGATTCTCATACAAAAATGCGTTAACTTGAACATAATCGCGTAGTAAAAATACTCGCATTAAGCACACTGGACACTATACTCTTTCCAACCGTTCATTTTACATTTTACAAGTGTATCATTGATCAATTAATAATACCCTAAAGCATTAACAATTTTATTTTATATAAAATTAGAGTTTCTTTATAAATATATTTTAATCAATTTGAATTTCCCATCTTCCAGACACAGTCGGGGCTGGTGCCGCCCACCAGGAGGCCCTGATATGTCGCAAATATGTGTCCATACTTATTTGTGGCTTTCGGGATCGAGACCCTGGAGCCATGGGAACCTGGAGCTCATCACCTCTATCGAGACCTCTCAGCGCGTCTAATTGAGGTCTCGCGTGAGCAAAAGGCTGGCTTTTACCTAGGACAACGAATCAGCACTGCCATCCAACGCGGAAATGCGGCCAGCATTTCAGGCCCGCTCCTAGCAGACAGCGCTTTTTAAGCCAATTTTTTACTTAAACACTTTGTTTTTTTGTAAATATAGTTTTATTTATAGTATAGTTGAAAATAATAAATTACAACAAATTTTGAAGACAAGTAAAATTTAATTTGATTAAAAAAAAATACATTCTATCGACTAATATATATTATGCCATATAACCAATGGAGTCAAATGGAACAAATATTTACTTTGTAAATTTATAAATGCCGTTTTGCTTTATTTTAAACAAAATATTTTTATCTCAAAACGGTTAATTACGACCATAAATAGATATGATAACGAAAGCTTGCAATATGTTCTGTGTATTAAATGACTCATAGAACGTCCCTATTAACGCCTTGGAACAATTATGAAATTTGTAGTATGTGGAATTTACTTTCAAAAATGCGAAACTTGATAAACGTGCAAACGTCAAAAGTAAAATAAATGTTTTGTAAGAATATAGTGCCACTAACGGTACAAGGTTAAAGTCAAACAACATGATTATTTATTTAGAAATAAAATAAATCCAACTGCTGAGTATTCCATCGAACCATCCTTCACAGTAATGTATAAAAAGACAAGAATGTAAAACTATCGTATCCAATATCAGTATAAATTGCCACAGTGTATTTAAATAGCTAACATTGTTACTTATCGTAATATAGTTGGCTATTAACATTATCTGTTTTCCTTATAAGCTGTGCAATAAAATGATTGGCCTTAATGTGGCCGGTCTGAGCTAATTCGATTTATGTGTTAGTGAAACTAGAAATGCAGGATTGTTTCTTAATTTATTAGTGTTAGTAATGTATGGAGGACTAGATGCAAGAGCAGAGTAGTATTAAGTTTATATTTGAGAAAAACATGAGCGAGTAACTGGGACAACGCATCAGCGTCACGAAGGGAGGTGCGCATGCGCTCCGCGGATACCGACGTCAGTCGGGGCCCCGGAGACGCAGGTATGCGCAAGATCTCCTCCCGTAATCCCCCTGCAGGGGTCCCCTAGCATCTGGGGAGCAGTGGATCCAACCCCTGTAGGCGAAGTGAGTCTGCCCTACTTCCCAGGGCATTCTCAAGCACTGATGCGCAGGATCAGCGTGGGCATAACTACGTTCTAAGTCTGACGCTCTTTCTACCATAAGTGCGGGCCAAATGGGTGGAAGGTGGTTTTAGTGGGGTATTAGCACATAGGTTACCTCTCCACACAGAGAGAGGAACCTTGTTGAGTCCCCCCCACACATGCCGGCAATCGACTCTGTTATCTGCGCTATCTTCAGTGGATAACTCTCATTGCTTTGGTCTAATCCCAGTAAAGGACCCTGGTAGTTTACGAGATGTATTTCCCTTGCCTCAAAAAAAAACGCATCAGCGTTGCCATCCAGCGCAGGAATGCGGCCAGGGTCTTGGGCACGTTCCCAACGGACGGTGATTTGGGACTCGTATATTACTAGGATATGCCCGCCACTTTTTCCACGATTGACTTAAGTTATCGTTTTAGTGGAAACTGTGTCGGAATAAGCTAACTTTTACGCATCCGAACAACTTCAAACCGCTCCTGGGAAAACAGCCACGGCATTCCCGGGATAAACAACATCACACATTTTATTACATCAAATTTTCTATCGATCAGTGAAAAAATCACATTGGAATTCGATTTTTTGTTTAATCTGGCTGGCCATTTAAAGTCAGCCCCAGAAAAATTCTCGCAGGATTCCCAGGATAAAAAGTAGCGCAGAGTTTAATTCTAAGAATTAGCTGCCGATCAGCGAAAACCGCATCGAAATCGGCCTTGTAGTTTTTATGTGAATTCTGAACAAACATACAAAAAATCTATAAAAAATGCATCGTTTTCTCCATGGTTTATATACTCTATTCCAGTCTTTTTTTAATAGCTTTAATGTACAAAAACGGCGCCAACAGCGATTCGCCGCTTAATTAAATATATATTACAACATACATAAACTATCTCTTAATACAACACTAGTGACCAGTGAAGTGAAGTGGGGAGCTGAGGAACAGCGTGTCATCCATATCCATCAATCCAGGTACGCGCGTGCTCTTTCTCCCATACTTCTTTTCTTATAATTTAACACAGTCCGCTTATCATTAAATCCAGCGCCGCCGCAACAAATACTGAAGAAGGAACATATAAACATAATATACTCACTTTCACATTAACATATACATTAGTATGGATTTTACAAATTGCATTTGTATATCTCAGATCACCAAATGTATAAATGCCTCGATTATGCAAATTTCATAGTTCACAAATTCAAAACCACTATCAATTCAGTTAATCGTTTTGTTTATGTTAATAATAACAGATTCAACTAAAAGGGCTTTGATGTAATTATCATGAATATATTAGAATATATGCATTATTATGACAATCACGATCCTATAGAGAACGCATATGGACTATATTCAACGTCGAGCCGTTCGCGTTGTTGATGATCCCATACTCACAGACGATCTAGAGACGCTTGGCCTTCAAATCAAATCATTTATTTGCTTAAAAATATGGTAAATGAAAACATTAGATGACAGTATGTTTTTGCCTTTTCAAGCATGCAAATACTAATTAAAAGTTGAAAATCAACTAGTTCACTAAAACAAACTGTAATCCACTCAAACCACTAACATTAAGACTCACATTAATTTTACTTTATTTTTTTGTAGAGAATTATACAATAATTATAGGTATACAATACTTATTCTAAAATACAAGGTCAAAAATGTTAAAATTAAATATTAGAATAATAATAAAATAACAAAGTATATTATGAATGTCAAATTTAATTTAGAATCCCGTTCGGAGAGACTTCGCGTTTCTCTGCGTATTTTACAGACTGTAATATAATAACGGGGAGTGTTCCTAGGAATTATTCAGAATGATGCCTTCGACTTCATTATACCACCGCACCGCTCGCCATCGGCTGGGCGTTCATCCGCATTTCCTTGAGTCACTTCGCTCATGTACGCAACGTTTCTCTAGCGTATCGTGGAGATTTGGCATGAGCCAAACCATCAAAAAACCATCTGAGATTTTCCCACGGCGGTAGGAAATGGAGTTTTTGAAAAAGCGTGTCATAAAATTTCTCCGAGGCCGGTCGCGCGAACACCATAGCTCTTAGCCCCTCTAAATAAAAAAAAAATATTTTTTCATCTATTTTTCATTTCGCTATCTCACTGGGTTCATAAGATATAGAGTCAGTCCCCTGAGTCAGTTAGTCGTCCATTAAAATAAGTACGAAATTGTAACGGCAATGAGGGCTGCGGTGTGTGTGCGCGTGTGTGTGCGCGTGTGTGTGCGCGTGTGGGTGCGCGTGTGTGTGCGCGCGTGTGTGTGTGTGTGTGTGTGTGTGTGTGTGTGTGTGTGTGTGCGCGCGCGCATGTGTGTGTGCGTGTGTGGGTGTGTGTGTGTGTGTGTGGGTGGGTGCGCGTGAGTTTTTGTATATGTCCCGTATTTTTTTTTAAAGTATTGTACGCTACCATCTTTTAGTTCGTGGATAATGTAGTTGGATAAGCATTGATTTTATACTATATACTTTTTTTATTATGTAACTTTTGTGTATATCTGTTTATTAATCTAAATAAATAAATAAAATAACATAGATTGCGGTTTATGAACATATAGATTAGCAATCGACAAACACTTCGAAAAGTAGTTGTGTTCTATGTACTTTGCTGCTGTTAAAGCTCTTCATGTACTCGGTTGCCTCCGAAGGCAATCAGGGATGGAATGATTACGGAAAACCTTACATTGCGGCTTACAGAGTTCGGCTAGTGACATAGCATTTAAAAAAACTCTTGTTGGATCGTTTGCCATTTGGGATTCGAGTGTTTGCATCGCTATTCTAGTGTGGTTGTGTAGGTATTATACTACTTGTGTTGTAGTCCAACGTCAACAAGGTGACGGGCACAACTTGTATGGTATAAATATTTTTTTTATTGCATGAGTTCATCGGGGAAAAATACGGCCCACCTGATGAATAGTGGTTACCATCACCTATGGTCATTTGTAACACCAAAAGCGTTACAAATGCGCTGCTGCTCTCTTAAGGGAGACTGGAACCTGGCCACTAAAACCGGAACACAACTGAAGGTTATTATGGCGGCATATTCTAAACCAGAGATAGTACCCATTAAGAAAAATACTACCTGGCTGTCGGTTATTTAGTCACCTCTTACAATAGGCCGCCCGGCCGCAGGAGCTTGTATTCCTTTTCCGTTGCTACACGGATAAAAAAATAGAACAAGTAACACCAAACGAGTATTTACTATATATACTACTTCAACATAAAAAATATGAGAACGGTAAAGACAATAATTCTCAGATTTTCCAATATATTAGCAAAGCAGCCAAAACGAACTTCTCTTGGTCACAATCTGATCCCAGGACCTATTGCATCAGTGCTCAATTAGCCCGGCATCCGTCCGTCCACCTGACGTCGCTGACCCACATTCTTGCTAGATTTACGGCCTGCGCGGGCGCACCGCTCCACTGGTGTTGCCAGGTTAACCGATTTGCACGGACATTAAAAAGCTATTAAAATAAGACATGGAACGGACTTAAACTCGGCCAATTTCTTTTTACTTCCTAATTTACATTTAGACAAGAATTTTATTGTAACAATAAAAACAAGTGAATTCGTTAAAACATAATTCGATAAAAAAATAACATGAGTTTAAGTTTAGAATTACTGGAAATAATTTCAATATTGCAATTAAACTGGCCAAGATAATTATTTAAACTACTAATTGAACTTATAATCTGGTCTCACAGTCGACAAAAAAAAAAATATAAATATATTTATTGATATATTAATATTACATGAGTTCCAAATTACCCAATTTTATATCGTTTTCAACAATAAGTGGCATTTATCATGGCGAGTAAACTGTCAAAATGTTCAGTCTTTACTGTTGATTATATTGGAGTAAAATACGCCAGTTTGAGATTATGGTTCCAATGCTCTCAGAAGCGAAATATAATATTATCTAGTGTGAAATTGCCACTAAGTTTCTATATGATTTAATAATAATTTCTATATGCATAAATATCTTCCACCTACCAGTATATCTAGACGTAGATACACATACGTCAGATCCAAAACTCGATTCTACAAACGTCGCAGTCACAAATCTACTGTTCAGTGAAGTATCAGAATTGTGTCGCAAATAATCATCTATTTTTATCACAATTTGTAAATTTTCATTCCTAATATTTATAAGTCAAGATATGGCAACACTACGCTCAAATGTTGTCTGAGGTACAATTTATGCCTAGTAAATGGACCAGTAACGTAAACACTGCAAAATTTTAATGATAGTGTACTTAGAGGACTTTTTACGTGGATTAATCAGATATGACTAAATTACATTACTATAATGGTGTATTGTCTAAATAAATTGGTTATTGAAGCATTTCAAATTTGCAACAAAAAGCTTTTCTTACGGAAAGAGAAACTTAATAAATAGCTCGCTCGCGTCATAAATTTTTCTTTCTATTTTTTTTTGCTTTAAAACCCAGCTAAGCTGTAGAAGTGGGATCATTGTATTTGTCATTTTTTTAAGTGTGACTAATTTCTGAGTACCGAAGTTCTAAAATATATAGTCTATTTAAATTTAAGAAATATATAAGTTTCTATGAAGTATATTGTTATTTAAAGCATTCCAAGCAGGCTAGCAACTGGCATTGATCCGGTGCATCATTTTCAAACAGATATAAACTTTAGGCTCGCTAAACGAAAGATGGAAGAACCCTTAATATGATTCTTTATGTCCTATGTAAATCACAATGAGTTCTCACTAAAACTATTGATTCTTTATAGATGAAAATTCGAAAGAAGGTGTATTATATACGGCGCTATAGGTATAATAGATAGCCTCTATGGTGTAGTAGTCTAATTGTTGATCCGCTTAATTCACTGGAAAGCATAGGTCGCGGGTTCGATTTCTCACATAGTAAATTTTAATAAATTTTCCCTTATGATAGGGTCTGGGATCTCGGCGATATATACCCATAACACAAGCGTAACTCACTTAGTTTTGGCATATACCTACAATATATGTGTTTGACTGATGATTATTACTCTTATTAAGTAATAAAAAATGCAATTAGAGCATTTGAGTTGAAATAAGCATTCAATTAAGCCAACAAAACAATTCTAGTCGTATTATTATGTACATATTAAATTTCTTGTCTCCTAAATCATTAGAGTCATTCGTGCAAAAACTTGTTGATTGCACTGTCAGGCTTAATTGACTCTAATTATATTCCAACGCTTTATTTTAATATTATTTCAATTTTCTTGTACATAGGTAGGTAACATGTTATTGGTCATCAAAATAAATCTGGCAAACAAATTTGTTACTATCGCCTATCAATATGATGTGGAACATCGTAGGCGTATTGTAAGGTGGACAATATGCAACGGAACACAACGCTAAGTAATCGTGGCGGCATGTTCTAGACCAGAGGTGGTGGCCAATCAAAAAAACAAATGCCATACTACCGAGCTGTGGGATGTTGTGTCACCTTTTACGACAGGTTGGCTGCAGGAATTAGTTATTTTTCTCCGTTTCTACATGGATTAAATTCCAAACGTATTCGAACAACTCGAGTAATCTCAGATAAGTGTACTCCCATGAAGTTATTTCATACGAATGCACTCGTAGTATACTCTGATGGTGTCAACCCGACTTAAACAATTACAAAAATGTAATGTTAAGAAATGAAAATAAGCAGCTTCTGTGGACCCTAAATATAAGACATTAATTAAAGTAAAGACTAGAAATCAAATTTTCTATGTAAGATTAATTTATATTATTGTAATTAATAAATTTAAAACAAGATTTCTTGTATTAAATTAAACTCCTTTACCATTATTTATCTAAATGTTTCAAAATCGTAAAGGAGTGGCAATAAATTCAATGCTTGAATGAAAATCTAACATGCAATTCACTTGACATTTTAATGGATATAATTTTAATGAAAAAAATGTTGTTTGACCAAAACAACATTTTTGCAATTGCAAAGTCGTGTGACTGTTTTGGAAGTCCCATTAAATACATAGCTAACTCAACCTCGTTTCTAGAGCAACTCTTGTGGTTGTATTTTTAGCTAGTTATCCTACTTAATTTATTCTTATTGAATATTTTAACGCATATTTTACGATAAATTTAACATATCTCATATTTATCCGTGATATCATATCATTTTTATCCGTGCAGGAACGGAGAAAGAATACAATTTCCTGCGGCCGGGTGACCTGTCGTAAGAGGCGACAAAACAGCCCACAGCCAGGTGGTAGCGCATTTGCCCGACTGGATGGCTAACACCCCTGGTCTAAAGTATGTCGCCATAACAACCTTGAGTTGTGTTCCGGCATTAGTGGCCAGGTTCCAGTCTCCCTTTAGAGGGCAGCAATGCTTGAGTAGCACCTTTGATGTTGCAACTATCCATAGGCGATGGTAACCGCTTTAGGCGCTTAGGCGAGGCTATCATTGCTCCTCGCAGGCCCATTTGTTATTGTTGAAAATTTGTGTATATTATCTATTGGCTTGTAAGTGTTTCACTACAATCGCCTCCTCCTCTGTTTTTGATCAGGGCAGAGGATCATATTTTATTTTAATTTTTATATTTTTTCTTTTTAATTTATTTTCTTTCTTTGGTTTTTCCCAAAAGATAAAAATTAAAAAGAAAATTATGATCCTCTGCCTTGATCTATGATAGACCAGGAGGCAATAAAAAAAAACAGGCAGACATACAAAAACTTCTTAAAATTGTATTTTCGAAATCTGCTGGCCCGAATTAGCCTCCCCCAAAGATTTTGTCTTTCTTCGGGAATTCTTTTGGGAATTTTTATTTTATCTTCTTTTCAGAAAATAGCCACTACCATATTTCCGTTCACCATAGCTTAACGCGCAGGTTTAACAAATTCTAAAAACTAACATCATTTAATATAATAAAACTAGGTTGTAACGGTTTTAAGCGCGGTAATTTATTTGATTTTTATTATTCCAACGTTCCGGCCAGTTTTCAGTAGCCGTGTTCACGGAAGACAAAGATGTGAAGTGTCAAGTTGTGCAGGTTTATTATTTTATAGATATATCGATTTTCAGCTATTAGGTTATAATCCTTTTAAAAATTACATTACCAGTTTTTACAATCGCACAAAAGTTTAATTCCACTCATAAACACGACCGCACAGCGATAATAGCCATAATGATATCAAATTGTATTAAACATTACTCTGATTGATTTATTCGAAAAACGGAGATAAATTCTGGACATAGATGTATTGATTTGTTCAATCTTGTTGCGATACGAGGAACAGTTTCAACACTTCGAGTTTGCGATAAGTAGGCGTAGTTTAACATCCGTATCAGTACACATTTTAAATCGATCAATTGTTAAAAAAGCGGTGGTGGCTTAGTGGTTTACGCTCTCGCGGCCTAACTTCCAAGAGAGAGAGAAAGAAAGAAAAGAAAAAAACATTTGTTTAGAACTAAAACACAAATAAAAATAAATTACACTAGCATAAATAAATGTAACATGCAGTAAAAAAACGAAGCAAGTGTAGCTCTAAATTGGTCCTAGCTCATTATGTTCCTGGTTAGGTTAACCAGCGCTGATCTTCTGCTAGGGTCATTAAAGTGACATACACAGACACGGAAGCAAATAAAATACAAAGTAAAAATAAAGTATTGAAAAAGGAGAAAAACAGTATACAGAAGCTGAAAAGTTTGTTTGTTTGAACGCGCTAATCTTAGGAACTTCTTGTCTGATTTGAAAGATCCTTTACAGTGTTAAATAGCCTATTTATCGAGGAAAGCTGTAGGCTATATATAATCACGCTAAGACAAATAGGAGCGGAGCACCAATGAAGAATGTTTCAAAATCGGGGGTTTTTTTTAACTATTCCACGCGGACGAAGTCGCGGACAGAAGCTAGTTATTTATATAGTCTGAGATAGTTATATCAATAAGAGTATAAAAAGATGGCGCTAATTCGAATCCCGGCCGGTAAAAGAAAGCACCTCAAATGGCCGGTTTTTACATCTTACTGGTTATTCACTTGCCTTAACATTGGTGTGAAATTTGATATTACTTTTATAGAACTTATGACAAATTATAGGAGCCAAATGAACGGTCGGTAAAATATGGGAACGGGCCAGGCAGTTTTCTGACATGGTAAATTTCGTAAACGAACTTTTTGTTATTCACTACGGTCTGGGTGTCTGGGATCGGCCCAAGAGTGGTCCGCTGTATATTATCCATAACACAAGCGTCTGCCTATTTATTTATTAACTTATTCAATTACCGCGTATTAACGGTGAAGGAAAACATCGTGATGAAACCTGCACATCGATATAACTGTTATGTCAAACTCGCCAAGCCGGCCTTGGACTACCTTGATGAATATATTGACCGTTCCCCTAGCAATTGTGAGGGCCGAGCCCAGCAGTGGGACGTTTATGGATTGGTATTATTTATTATTATAATTGTTTAGATAACCTACTTGAAATAAAATCTAAATATAAAAAGTGTTTCAATTCATTTTACTGTCATGTCAGACGAACAAAATAGATAGATCGAACCCCAAGCTCTCAGAGTGAAGCCGGCTAAAGGAAGCCGATCTTGCTACACTACTTTACGCGAACTTAGTATTTATTGTTCTCCAGTTATAAGCTAAACAAGTAAATTATATAATAGTACTTAATTTAAAATCATGCGACAGCCATTAATCCCCGTACTAGTTTTAAGCCGCGTTACGGCAGAGTAAGTTCACGTCCCATAAGTTAAAAATAACAAAAAGATAGAAATTTGTATCGAACTACCTTCGAAATAATTAGTAAGTAAAATATCAAAAATGAGTTCATACATTGCTTATTAGACAGTAATTATATAAAAATTACAGCAACGTTATTTGTTGAGTAAAAATAAATAAATATTAACTTAGTATTAAATAATCGAATTAGTACGGTTAAAGGTGGAATAATTTCCAGTGGATACATTACTATTACTCAAACATATTTAATAAAGCTTATTATTCTATTAATGGGTATCTTACGTACCCAAACACTAACACTGTTATGTGCCTACTTTTAAAATAAGTCAATTCATATTTGTTTTTTTGATATTACTATGGGAACTGCGTATGTCTAGGCATCGCAGCAAACAACGATACTGGCTAGCGCAACACAAGGTGGGAGCGCACATATTAATAGTCGCTCTATCTCACTCGCACATTATCCATCCCACTCACACATTGTGCTAGATATTGTACTAGCTGTACGACTTGTTAATATTTGTACTTAAGGTTACCGTTTCCAAAATAACTTAGTTCACTTCAGTTCACATGAGCTCTCGACAGTGAATACTACTCTCTCCTGTCTGAAGTATCATTTAACCTCTACCTCTCGCTGTTGCCTTACTAGTTACTGTCAAATATTTTAAAAGATGCAGATGCGACAGAATACAATGATACCATACTTCATTATGCTGACATAATTGAACCTGTATTCACAAAATAAATTATTTTGACTTTAGCTTTTGCAGACGCAAATCACGTGTAAACTACATAAAGGGACTCATTCACTATCCTGCATTGGGTGGAGCTTGCAGGACTCAAAAGGCATTCTATGTAACGGTGTTGCCGGACGCAATGCCGGCTGCAACAACCATATTAATATATAGGCACCTTTATTTTACGCACACGACTTTTAAAAAAATACTTCACTTCATTTAGCACTTTTGTTCCAGTAGACTCCATGTCGGCGGACGACTAACCTGAAGAGGTACATACTGGTCCAGCCGGGATGAAAGCATTACGCTCGCGCCGGTATGTACGCGCAATATCCACATTTGTCTATGAGAACACTCGTAGTCTACGACCAACCGCCGAATATTCGAATTCTGTACAAAACGAAAAACGAACCTTTGTACGCGTGTATGTTATTATTATATAATAGTAAATTATTGAAATATACGCAATATTACGAGAACAGTTGCTTTATTGAAGACTTCCTACGCTTCACTCCGTCTATACATTTATTTATTCATTTGAGACTGCCATTGGCTTTATTTAGAAAACGTACACTCAATATTAATATTGAATGAAATAGGCTAATAGCTACTCAGAAGCTATCTTAAATCATAGACGCCAACCTCATTTAGACATGCCTAGGCAATTTAGATATATATCTAGGCAAGGAGTAGCATGCAATCTGGTAGTGTTGAATATAGCGGGTTATTAATATCGATAGTGGCTTCTGATAATTATAAATGTGGAATTCAAAGTAAGATAACAAGAACA
This sequence comes from Dendrolimus houi, assembly GCA_039645545.1. NCBI lineage: Eukaryota > Metazoa > Arthropoda > Insecta > Lepidoptera > Lasiocampidae > Dendrolimus > Dendrolimus houi. Next base: position 19,918,731 of record CM077128.1, on the reverse strand, counting down.
GCCCTATAAATGTAGCTGATGACATTTGTAGATGTCAATTATAGACTTAAGAAATGGACCGACTGTAATTATATAAGTCTGTGTACACTTTATATAATACTAGCGGTCCCAGCAGACGTTATTCTGCCCTGAAAAAATTAAATCTAATACCCGATTGTAGCGCCACCTACCGGATCTAATTGTGAATCTAAACCATCTCGGGACCCACACAAACACGCATAAAATTTCATCAAAATCGTAGAACCCGATTTCAGCGCCAAGTATTTTGTTTAGATTGATGGGTTACATTATTGAAGTTTTAGTAAGGATCCTTAATTTTTATAGGGTCTATATTATTCGGAAATAATGTAGCATTCGAATGGTGAAAGAATTTTTGAAATCGGTTCAGTAGTTTTTGAGTAATAAACTCAAAAACTACTGAAACTACATTACAAAATACAAATGTTTCCTCTTTATAATACAAAAATAAATAGAATACTAAAAAAATGTGGAATTATATAAAAGGTAAACCTCCGGAGCGCATCTTTGTCCAAAACTACGTTTTAAACCGACTTCGAAAAAAATGATTGAGGTTTTCACAGTTCATCACGTAAATATATATTTTTTTAAGTATATTTAGCCATAACTTTTTGTTTCTGAACCGATTTTGATCATTTTTCTTGCGTTGAATTCAGTACAGCATCAGGATATTATCTTATAAATATCATTGTTATTGGACAGTATCGCTTTTATTCATAGAGAGTTAGAGTAAGTTTGAATGCTTCTTTAAGAACCATAAACAAGCGTTCAAACTTACTCTAACTCTCTATGAATAAGACCGTAAATGTATAACTTAAAAGTTAAAAATAATAATTTTCTAGCAGAAAAGGAACCGACTTCATGAGTAAGTAAAGAATAAACATTTTCTACACCTTGAAGTCAGTGCCAAGTAAAATATAAGAAAACAACAAGAAATTTGCTAAAATATAATATTTTTTATGTTTTACTTCGAAAACTTGTACAAAATGTTTATTATTCCTTTTTAGGTACACTTGAAGCCGATTTTTTGTTTGCTAGATTTTGAAGTGAAACTTCTTTAGAACCGTTCTGATTTGAAACTCGACGAAACGAAAAAGCGACACTAAAAAGAGATAAACACAAATCTATAGGACTAAGCCGGCGAGAGAATGAGATACGAGTTTTACATCTTGCAGCACAGATTAGAGTCGCCAATGATGAAACATACGTTCAATCTGGACTGAAATAAAACTGATAGTAATATTTTTTAGACTAAAACAGTGAAATATTGAAAGTGATACTTATGAAGTTTATTTTGAATTATAATATGTTGACGGGTGCAGGCTAAAGGAATTATATTTATATTACTAAAAGTTATAGAAGAATTATCTGTGAGTATATTCTCTGAAGGTTCACTTCTACTGCCTATGAATTCCAAACAGACATATTTTTTTTATCTAAGCCCTTTATCATTTTTATTTGCTTGAAGCGGGCAAATAGACAGACGATACTCTTGATGAAAAGCGTTTACCGTCGCTGGTGGATAATTGCAACACTGAGGACGTTGCCAACGCGTTGCCAACATTTAATTTTAGGACTGAAACACTGCCTTAACGGTGCATGTTCTCTAACAATATTCAATGCTCCATCAATGAAATGAACCAGTGAGCCACCACTTACTACATTTGATGAATCCAAAAACCATGCAAAGTTATATCTGAAAATGAAATGCAGAAAATTTTGTTTCCTAACTAGCCCTTATCGGCTTAAAGACTTAGCTGCCAAGCCATAAACCCAAAAAAAAAATTGTCCTTATAAAGTTCATACACATCAAGTCTTCCACCATAAAACACTTTAACAAATAAAAGTGAACAGATAAAACAAGTTTCATCAATAACCAAGCGATATTTTTCTAAGTACCTATCAGATTATGACATTTCGAAATTAACATCAAGCTATGTCACCATTGCTTCTGAGCTACTTATAAAGTTATAATTTACTGCCCTCGTACTAGGTAAGAAAAAGTTCAAAACTATTTTAACAAGGTACCTAAGCAAAAACGCGTCTCGCTAGTTCAATACAGATGTCACAGTCAAGACTTGGATTGCGCAGACTAACTGCTTTGAACTTCAAACACAGGACAGGGTCTCACGTTTTTCTATTTTCAATGGTGGCAATTTTTGCTAATTCGCCTATTAGTTCAGGGTTAGTAAGTAATTCACAACGAATAGTATCATTGTTGATAATTTTGTTCAAAATATTATTTTCATGGAATGTCCCCAACATATTAACATCGTGTTTGTACTCACATGTAAAAATTAAGTTTTAAACGCTATTTTCTATACAATTTATGGTGAATGAAACATAGGTTATGTTATGAAAATAATTATTTTTTAATTACTACCTAACACACACAAAGTAACATATTTTTATATGAAAATAAAAACTGCTGTGATACAGTAGCCATATTAAATAATATTAATTTATTAATACTAGTGGTCGCTCAGTGGTTGAAATTCGACCATAATTAATTTAAATTATAAGTTTAAACATTATTAAGGTTCTGTTGTCAAAGACTATATATACTTCTATAATCACCGATTTCGCCAAGGCTACAATGTTAATTTGACTTTAACAATAAACAAAAGTAGATATATATGTGTGTGTGTGTCACATACATGGTAGTGTGTGTAATGTTTTTTTTATGGATTTAATGTATTTTTTATGCATAATTTAAAAAAATATTAGCATACTGCACTCCTTCTCCTATATAAACTATAAGTGTGCGAAATTTCATACTCCTCCGTTCGCGCGATTTTCGTAAAAAGGGATTACAAAGTTTTTGCTTCACTTATTAATATAATGATGATTTTCCTACATTCTCAATTATTGTATCAGCAACCAATGCAGTGCTGACAAAATTCTAAATTTAAAACATAAAAAAATCATAGCGCGTGCATTTTGCAGTCGATTCTCATCACATCACAACTGCAAAACAGCAGTCCGTCTATACCTTAGATATTTGTGTGAAACTAATGATCTTATTACAACTTAAGGTAACACTAACTACATATTTGCTACTTATCTGGCGTTGATTTATGAATCAACATTTACAAAGAAGAAAAATTAGGACAGATATAATAAATATATTGGATTTTGCTGACAAAATTTGTGGTAATACGAATATTCTACGTGTTAACATTAAATGCAACTTTAAAATTTATCTATTTATATTAGAATACAAAGGGTTTTTGCGCGTTTTCTCCCGCGTCATCTTCGGATCTATATCTCATTAAAACTATCGTATCTGTAAATAATATTATATAGTGGCTAAATGCGACTTAGTTAAAAAAATAACCCGTTAACGATTAGTTATAGTAGTGTATATATATATGAGTTATCTGTCAATGTTAAGCGTTATTAACAGTTTCGGATTTCAAATAACACATTAAACCCTTCGCCAGATCTCAGGTGAAGCAGAAGCGTTATTGAAATTACGCATAAAAATTTACAAAAATTGTTTCATTTGAAATTGACATAATGCCACAATAGTAAACAAGTATCTAAACATAATTACTTTCAAAAAATATTCTTCACCAGTATATGGAGAAGAGATTTGACTTTGAATTTAATTAACTCCTTTGGCTCAGCCACCCAAAATATGTCTTGGCCTCCGAAACGAGAACACGCCATCTGTTTCTGTCCTGTGTAGTTTCTTGCCAGTTATTGGCTTAAAGCTTACATAGGTCAGCCTTTACTCTGTCCCCCCACCGGTACTAAGGGCGAGCGACCGAATTTGAATTTACTGACATTTTTAATAAAATGAACAAAGAAATTATATATCCATCTCAGACGAAATAAAAGTATAGACGGAACCTACATGAACATAAGCGTAAAATGAAGTGAAGCATATTCTTAAAACTTGTGTGCGTGAACTTATGTATTTATACACGTGTTTTAACGTTTGTGTGAGTAATAGTAATGTATCCACTGGAAACCATTCAGCCTTTATCCGTACTAATTCGATTCAATGCTCAGTTCTCGTAACGTACTGCGATGTGATCAGCATCATATTCTAAGGCTTCAGTTTGAGAGTTCGAGACACCGTCTCTAGATTAATGGTCTAAGATATCCATGGACTACTTTGTTGCAGCGTGGTATAAGTACGAATGCTGTAATAAGAGATGTAACTCTTACGTAAACACAATCGCAATCCGAAGTCCAGTTTGGGAAAGTGAATCACGCAATTTCCCATAGCGGTGAAAGGCGGGGTCAGGTTATGGAAAGGCTCAACCGTCATACACGCATGCAAAGTGCATAAACGACAATTTACACGCCAGCGGCTATTGTAAATCATTGGAAAGTGATTCCGGCTTTAGCAGGTTGTTGAGATGTTTATTAACATTATATCAATACTGAATGTAAGCGGCAAGGATTTAGTTTCCATGAAATTGTTTCTTGTCTGGTGCAAGTTTGTACTGTAATTGTTATTTTTTTACTGCTGGAGTACAGCAGACAGGCTGACGGCCCACCTGACGGAAAGCAGTTACCGTCGCCTATGGACGTTTGCAACACCAGAAACGTTACCAACGCGCTGCCGGCCTCGAAGAAATTTTATGACACCCTTTTTGAAAAACTCCATATCGTAGCGCTGTGGGAAAACCTCGGCTGGGAGCTCATTCCAAATCCCCACGGTACGTAAAAGAAACGTTCCACAGAACCGTTGCGTACATGAGCGAAGCGGCTCAAGGAAGTGGGGATGAACTTCCCAACCGATGGCGAGCGGTGCGATGGTAGAAATAGGACGAAGGCATCATTGTAAACAGTTTTTAGGAACACTCCCCGTTATATAGTCGGTAGAGTACACAGAGAGAAGCAAAGTCTCTCCTAAGGCTCTCTAGACCGTCTGTGAGTATGGGATCATCAACAACGCGAACGGCTCGACGTTGAATACAATCCAGGGGATTAAGTTGGTAGGCAGGTGCTCCAGCCCAAAGGTGTGAGCAGTACTCTATATGCGGCCTCACCTGGGCTTTATAAAGCACAAGGCGTTGCAGCAGTGTGAAGTACTGCTTGGACCGGTTTAGCACTCCCAGCTTCTTGGGAGGCAAGTTTTGACTTGCCTTCAAGATGGCGCCTGAACTGTACATCGTTCGCGATGTCAACACCGAGGATCCAATACTCTTGGAGGTGGTGAGGGGAGTTCCTTGGAACTGAAGCGCTTGCTCGAATGGAGTTTTTGATTTTTATTAAACGCCATTGGTATGCATTTCGTACTTCACGCCGTCAAATCAACATTTCTTAGACCTACTCCTACTGGAAACTGGCGGAAGCGGCATGAGTAGACATTTGTTCCCCACATAATTAGCCAGTTTCCTTAAAATGTGTTCATACCAGGGTAGGAGACATGACGACTGCCGCGAATGCAGGAGTTCCTGGCATAGTTTTTCCACGTGACTCCACATCATTCGAAACATATTCATCTTCATGATATGCAGTTCTTATTTCTGTCACTCAAGTACAGGACACACTTCACTGCCATACAGAAACACAGGGGCCTAATTCTACTATTTTAATATATTAGCATTGCGAAGATTACAAAGTACGATTCCATTGTGATAGTGTCAAAAATTCGTATTCAACTAAATCTATAATATCTTCTCGGTATCATCGCGGCGTAATAATATCTAGTAGAAAAAAAATATATAACCATTATAGTAGGGGAGATCCCAAGCGGGGATTTTGGGATGTACTCAAGCGTAGCAGAATAACTAAGGGGGGAAACCTTGCGCTCTACTATGTGCCCCCACCATAGATGAACTCTTCATATGGTCGTGCGTTTAGGGCAGCCGAATAGTAAAAAAAAAACGATCGTTAAAAAATCTCAAGCGCGTCAGATTAAGACAAAGTGAGTTAATTACACACAGAAAAGTCTACATTTCAACAATCTGACAATTTGCGCGTGAGATTAGGAAATAGGAGAGTCACAAAGTTGCAAAAAAAAGTCACCAGGACATTGTCGAGCGCGGTCAAATTTTTATTTTACTTTGAAGGAATTCATTCAAGGATCACGGTAATAATACAATCTGTCGATTTCCACAAGCCGAAGTAGTTAAAATCATCAATAAAGAGTGGCGCGTGAGCTGCAGAGAACTATGGATTTCCATAACAAATGTGGATGGAAAATTGGAGGTGACTTGGTTCGTTGGTAATCAACTATCAGAAGTGTATGAAGATGTTGTCATAGCTCCTGATATTGTAGGAGATGCTTCAGATTCAGGTACAGAATATCGAAATCAAGCAAAACTACGATTGAGACGATAGTGTCCGGCGATTTTGACGAGATAATAATAGCAGAATTGGGCCCCAGGTCTAGTGATGGATTTGTAGATCTATCCTAGCTTAAAATCTTGGCTGCATACTAAGGTTCAGCTATGCAATCAGAAGTTCCTTTTACTTTTTTACCAATACAGTGGGAAGAACAAGGAAAGCTTGTTGCCTTTTGGTGGAGTCATACAAACTAAATATAGAAAATTGATTTGTGACTGAGTGTTGCGGAAAATCTATCATCCAAAATTGTGCAAGTCTATTAATTTTTTATAGTACCTACGTCCATGCACGAGTAGGTATTTACAAATGATAACCCTGTACATAAACAAAAAACGAATCGACATTCGCATCTAATTGTAATGATTTTTGCACATTGTTACAATTTTCATATGGTAACAGTTTAGGAAAACAGTGGAATAATCTGGACAACAGGTTACTGTTGTGTGAAACTCGCGAACTCGTTCTTGAGAAATATAACGGATATAGCGGTCTTTCCCCTACAAGAGACCCAAGAGCAACGATCAGACCATAATTGTCTGATATTACTTCAAATAAATCGACTTCACATTGAGAAATGGAAACAGGGCAGATATTTCTCTTAAAACTTTAAATTAACATAAATGAAGTCACAGAAACGACTTAGTTCACTATATAACAAGTAGGTAGTCAAAAGTATTTTGAATAACAAAGAATTCTAAAGGGCTATGGTCCTATTCCATACTAAAAAGCGCTATGCATATATATTATCAATTTCTCAACCAGTTAATCTCACAAATTATAATAAATAATTAAAAAACCTGTCCAAAGCTTAACACCTTATAAAAAATGTCGCTCAAATTCAATCAAGTACAATCATTGACCATTGCCATAAAGTTTTTATTATAAAACTAAACTTATATTTTACAGCTAACCGGCCAATCAGAGCGGATGATTTCAAATTTGGAATTAAACTGTCATTTTCGTCTTGCGCCGCCATTTTGTGAAATATCATAAGCGCCATTTTGCTTTACACAATTTCGACGTTATACCGTGTGTTGTAAAGTCGATTTCGGTTGGAAATTTTGTATATATGAAGTTTTCGAAGGCTGATAGCGCTTCACTGGCTTGAGAATGGTAATAGGGCTACTTTCTACAATAGTAACATGGTTATAGAACCGTGGGCGAAAACCTGTGGTCTACAAGAACTTTTATCTGTTAAGTACTCAAATCCGATGTTATTGTTATGTAACTTGTAAAATATTTGATGTTATATTTGAAAATGTGTTTTCCATTTCGTTTGTTGGGTATATGCAATTGGAATAAGATTAGATGAAAGAGAAGATTTTCTACATTATAGTTTAGAAACTAGTTATTTAATTACGAAATATATAACTATTTTACTATCATCCCCATTTAAAACACCATCATTATTGCCAGTTACTATTTATTACCAGATAGATTGTTACATCAAAAACTACTTTAATTATATATGTGATTCTTCAAATGTGTCAGTATCATAATACCTATTTGCTAACATCACAGATATGGTATCTTTATGATACTACAACTACGTTTGTTTCGCGTACAACTGACCTGGAGGGAACTTCCCGCTGCGGTTTTCCTTTTGCTCTATGAAATGGGGTTTTTTAAGAAGGCCGTGATAATTTTTTTTAGAGGTAGGCAACGCGTTGGCGACCCCCCCCCCCCCGGGGGTGCAAATATCCCCAAACAGTAACCACTAGGACAAGGTAGACTTAGCAAATTGAGAAACTGCAAAGAGGAATATGCTAAAGTCAGAAATACTCTATTTTAATAAACAACGAATTAATGAATTTACAATTCAAGAAGATCTCTGATAAGCAGATGATGATGACAAACCGATAACATTTATAACAACCATACATGCTGTTCTTATATAGCTTGTAAGTATGGTACGCAGTAATGAATTTACATATTTAAAAGATTGTGATAAGCCGATAACGGTTACAATGACTTCAAATGCTCTTAAGTAGATTGTAAGTATAGTATTTTGGCCAAGAAGATACGATCAAACCAAAAACATGTCAAGGAACAGACGCAATCAAGTATATAATATTATAGCATTTTCTTCCGTATAAATGGAATATCGTCTATTAAGTGAAATATGACAGGCATCAGGTACAAGCCAATTCATGCGAGAATGTAGGTTAGTCATAACAGACTGTATAGTTTATGAAACGTTAAATGCTTTTACAGAAGCGTGATACTCGTAAATCTGTGATCGATACCACTACTAAGAATTGTTAAAGTATTTATCACAGTCAAACCCTGTTACGTATTCTGGAGCCAGTTTATGGTTTCGTAAAGCAAGTGATATATATAAAGGTATGTAATAATAATTTCGTTCTCTTTTTGAAATTTACCTCATTAAATCCTATCTGATAGAGTTCTCATATTACACTATTTTTAGTCATTAATCATCGTCTTTACTCGAGTTAGCTATGAAAAGTGTTAAATGAGGAAGTTCATGGACATAACAGTAAAGGAATGCCCAAGAAAAAATGGATGCTGTGAAGGATAACATAAATATTTGTGGTGTGGCGTAAAAAGTGTGCCAGGTGTTAGCGTATTTGCTCGTCTGGATGGCTGCCACCCCTAGTCTAGAGTATGCCGCCATAGTAACCTTGAGTTGAGTCCCGGCATTAGAGGCCAGGATCCAGTCTCCCTTTAGAGTGTTACAAATATCCATAGGCGATGCTAACCGCTTTCCATCAGGTGGGCTTGCCTGTCCGCTGAACTCAGGAAATAAAAAAGTATGCTACAATAGAGACCTACACAGGAAAAAGATATACTATGCCGACCCCGAATATTTGAGAAAAGGTAAAAGGAATAAATGAGATATAAAATTTTCCATATTATTTTGTGTTATCAGGCATTATCCTTCTTTATTATTCTGATGACTTCTCTGAAGTAAAGTGTCAACAACTTATTTACTAAATAAGTAAGAAAAAAATAGACTACAATAATAAACTGCAGACACCAAATCATGAGAAAATGTTCTAAACAATACGCGGCTGAATTCAAAATATTTTCGTGCAGGGTAATTAGCAAGATTATAGACACCCAGGCCAAGATTTGAATGTTGCGTACTCACATACTTATTTTGCAGGAAGAGAAACCATAACTGGCAGCCGGGGTGCAACTACACCTTCTTAAGGTTGATGACTACTTAAGAACGTACAGTATTTATGGGTTTTCTACCTCTGTATTGTTTCATGTAAGAGGTTGAGGCTTCGAGGTTTCTCTCATAACCCCGGCTTTCACTCAGAGAGCAACGACCCGTATGTGACTCGATTTCAGTCGCGAGTTGGCTTCTTGGGTTGCGGTGGCCTTTTAGCGGCATCCAGTGGCCATCACTGGCTTTTCGATGGCCATCTGTGGCATCTAGTGGCATTCATGCGGCATTAAGGCTGATTTGGTTGGGGTGAAGCTAGATTTCACTGGCGGAGTTTGTCCATATTTCCTGTCTCCGCTATATTGCCACGACGCTGCTTTCTTGTAGAAAAGTATCTACCGCAAAACAATGTATCATTTTAATTGCACTTTTTATGGCTTTGAATTTCGTATTAATACCGACTTACCTTCAATTATAAATACGAGTCTTAATGGCCACATTATTACGAAATATAAACAGGCAATAGTAGTCACTAAATTCTCGACTACAAAATACTACCCATGCTTTATGTTACATAGTAGTGGTGATTACAAAGTTCAAAGCGAGAGGAAGTGTCGTAAGTGCAATTTATTATTAACAACGCCATCGTCGTGTAGACAACGACAATTATTGCGTTTTGGAATTTCAATAATTGCTCGAAAGGTTCTTTGATCTGTGCAACTGAGATTTGTAGCCATTATGGGAAGTGTGAAAACAATTACCTAGCATAAAGTATCAAGAGAATATCCATTTTCGAATAACGAGAACCTGAACAATACTTCTACATTTAGTATAGGCTTGCGTTCTAAGCTAATTAATACTCATTGACACTTGACATCTTTGTCTTCCGTGATCACGGCTGCTGAAAAGTGGCCGAAACGTCGGAATAATAAAAATCAAATAAATTACCGCGCTTAAAACCTTTAAAATGTAGTTTTATTTTGCGTTCTAAGCTTCAAGCTTGGGGTCCAAACTGATGTTCCGTTTTTCACAGGATCTTCAGAATACATATTGAAGAGATCCAACATATTTGGCTTAATTTTAAGTTTGTTAAAAGTATGCGTTTATTAATTAAGTTTCAATACATCAAGTGAGGGTTTTAACAGGAGCGATTATACCATTTATTTAACCTAGTATTGCAGTAGAATATTATTGGGCTGGCTTCATCTATACTTATATTTATGAAGAGGGGAAATTTGTATTTTTGCATGTTTGTAACGAATAAACTCAAAAAGTACTAGACCGATTTCAAAAATTCTTTCATCCTTGATTAATATAGATTATATAAAAATTAGGGTTCCCTACTAAAACTTCAATAGTGTAACCCATCAATCTAAACAAAATACTTCGCGCTGGAATTGGGTTCTACGATTTTGACAAAATTTTATATGTGTTTGAGTGGATCCCGGGGTAGTTTAGATTCACAACTAGACCCAGCAGGTGGCGCTGGAATCGGGTTCGAGATTTTTCGAGATTTTGCTGAGACCGCTAGCTATATAGCTTCAACTTCAGATTCCTATCTGCAATGATATGTTTAATTTTCCGAGACAAAAACTAACTCTAAGCGTCATTGGAATTGAACCCACTTTTTCCCATAATTGGAGAATTCTTTGTTTAGGAATAAACAATGTCTGTGTTCATCTGTTAATTTATTCTCCCATCTTATTTAATAGCTCTGATTCATAATATGTCGTGCAAATTAATAATGCTTTAGAGTCCCGACATAGCAAAAGGGCTTTGCCATAAACAATAAAAACTTAAAGACACCTAACACATGGCCCATGCATAAAACATGGCATATTAGCATAAGTTCATGCAACGCCACGCCAGCCATTGTCAGCACCCCCCGCCTATTGAAAAATTAATTTTTTGTTTCCATGTACATACATTTTCATAGTAATTTGTATTTTGTAAGGTTTGTCTCCAATCTGTTTTATAGTTTCGCGTTTACAATTATGAATACCAGTGTTGCGAAGGTATGGTCCTAAGGGCGGTATCCTTAAATAATATAGTGCAGTGTTTCTAAACCTGTGGGTCGCGACTCCCGGAGACAGGAAAGGCGTAATCATACTCTTTCATTAATATTATAAGCGAAAAAGTTCCTAAGCCTGAATATATATTTGTTATTCCTTCACGTAGAAAACACTGAAGGGATTTTACCGTAATATACATTAGTATGATCTGACCTGTCGGCCACTTCGCTGGGTCTCATTAAAAACAACAAGCACGCACACACTTACTCACGCACGCAAACTAAGGTTTAATTAAGCTTTGTAACCTTTAATTAACTTACAAACGCGGAAATCACTCGCTGTGCCTCGTACGAGGGTGTGTGCAATTCTTGCGCGGAACGTTATTGCTGTTACATATTTGACAGGCATTCCCGTGCCGACTTCGGTGGCCGTCATTATAAATACATCCTATGTCACTCAGGAATAATGTAGCTTTCGATTGGTGAAAGAATTTTCAATGTCGGTTCAATATTTTAGGAGATTACTTCTTACAAACACACTAACAAATTTTACCTCTTTATAATATTATCATTAGTACAGATTGTGTGAATTAGACAAAATATAACGATATATCAATCTCGCGCAAACGAAGTTATATAACACGTCTGACGTGTTATATAAACAATCGCAGTCAACTACTGGACATAGACCTTCCCATGTTTGCAGTACATAACCCAACTCTCTGATTTTCTCACCCAGCGTCTACAAACGACTTTGCGCAGGTCATTGGTCCATCGGGCCAGAGGGCGTCCTACACAATGTTGATTTTTTAGCACTTGATTTTCCAATCAGAATATAGATAGATAGTGTCAATTGACAAAAAATATTAGATACGTTATCGTTTAATCACTAACATAATTTTATTATGGCCCTGGGTCAGTCATCAGTCTTTTTTATATCTAAAGGGGTCGTCTAATCAAAAAGTTTGATAATCACTGGTTTAGTTGTAACGGATGCTTGAGATGATGATTCATCCAAATTAAAAAATTTATAACTACCCTAAGCTTAAAGCTAATATTTAGTAGTTTTTGAAAAAGAATAGCTGGGACATCTATTGACGGATATGACATTTTTACAATGGTTGTGCTTTTGCCAAAATGGTTAAAAACAATAAAGAAACGGATAAGCACACATTTTTATGGATATTTATGATTTCAATTGAAACTTAGTATTCCGAACATTGACAAATCACTTAGACTATTGTGATTTTAGCAAGCCATTGTGCTAAGAGGTATTTCTGAATAAAGGTCATATCACACTTAGTATGCGGTGTGGTGAGCATGGTAGTGCATCCGCCAAGTTTTTGTACGTTTGAAAATGTTTTATTTTAGGAAAGTATTTACTGCTTTAACAGTTCACCTTCCTGTTTAGTAACATCAAAATTGATTAATATTTGTGCTAGGTTTTTAGTGAAGTTACAAAATCCTGTCCTATATAAGGTATAGTGCATTTTAAACATAAGAGTGGTTTGAATTAATAAATATAATCATCGAACACAGGTCGGCAAAGCTATTTACAGAGAATAAAAAAGGATGCTCGTTTTTTAACAGTATTTATTCTGAGCGCGCCTCTTGTACGAGAATGCCGAAGTGAGAATGCTGTTCATCGCTCCGCCAGCTCGCTTTTATATTTGAACGAGCCGAGTAGTAATCACGACTACCCACAATATTTTTTTTTAAATTTATAAGTTTGCCAGCAACTGATACATTGATATACTTAATTTAATATACGTGCTAATGGTCTTATGCTAAATGTACAGTCTCTTACAAGTAAACAAACAGCTTGCTTAATATAAGGAAAATATACAACAAAAAATCAGGGCAAAACGCTAGACTAAGTCTTATTAATTAATACTGAGTGAATGTGTTTCTTAAATTTGAATAAGGAGTTATGATGTATGTCTATACTGTTCATTTTATTATATAACCTGCATATACGAGGAAAAATCCATGAGCTGTTTTGCGCAATGGCGGTACTAAGGGCTTGATATGATAACGCGGAATTCTAGTGGGGGCAACAGATATTATCTAATCCGTAATCCAAATCGGTACAATAAAACGATAATGTAACAAATGAGATGACGTGAAAGTAATGATGATGAAGGAGAACACCGTGCATATTGAGATAACCGATGTGTGCAACCTGTCAATCCGCCTTGGACAAGCTTGGTAGATACTCTGTAAATTCTCCTAAAATAGAAAGGCCTGAACCCAGCAGTAGTATGTTTAGAAAATGGACTTTCATGAAACTCTTACGAATTCTTCCATTTTATGGACCATATCCTGCGTCGAGCAGCGGAAGCAAACGGAACAAACTCTCTTTAAAAATGTATATACCTATATGTTACTATAAATTAGTATGGGGCCATAAAATCTGCAGGTAAATCTTATAGACAAAATGTAAAATTATACGAAACTACTTGCAAAATATGAAAAACGTAATAGGGTAAAAAAACTACACCATTGTTAGCACTCTATTATTCAAAACATTAAGAAATCTTTTTTTGTCTGGTCATACAATTATATTATTGTATGACAATGAAATAAAAAGTGTTAGGATGTACTTTCGATAATGGGGCTAGGCCATTTACCAAACACGTCTAGATCGGCCGGCTCGGCGGCGGAGGCAGCAGAATCACTCAAGCGGCGCAAATATGCAACCCTCGGTGACAGTTATATGTTTGTGCCGTTTGCTGTTGAATTGGTTGAACCGTGGGGTCCTGAGAACATGAGCCGCTACAAAGATAATTCAAAACGACTTATTGATTCTTCGGGAGACCAGAGGGCTGGTTCCTACTTCGAACAACGGATCAGTATGGCGATACAGCGAGATAACGTAGCCAGCCTTCTAGGAAACTTACCCATTGACTTCGATGATCTAGGCTCAGTATTCTACTAATAGTCCTAGGGGATTATAGGTAGAATCTTATACTAATATATGAAGCTGAAGAGTTTGTTTGTTTGTTTGCTTGAACGCGCTAACCTCAGGAACTACTGGTCTGATTTGAAAAATTCTTTCAGTGTTAGATAGCCCATTTATCGAGGAAGGCAAGGCTAAAATCTATATATCATCATGCTAAGACTAATAGGAGCGGAGCACCAATGAAGAATGTTTCAAAATCGGGAGGGTTTTTTAACTATTCCACGCGGACGACGTCGCGGCCAGAAGCTAGTATAACATAAGCTAAGTTTCTTTCACTGTACTAGTTTTAAAAAGTACCTATTTCTTATCTCAAACATGTACATTTTAAATAAACACAACAATGTACAAAAATCTTCATATATGAAATATGTATTTTTTTTAAATATACAATAATGTTACAAGTACTTATTTGTATAATCTGTGAGGGACAAATATGGTTTTCCAAAAATGTCATATACCTAACCTATTTTTTTTTTAATATTAAAAAAACCACTGCAGTATCCCGTAAGTACATAACATAATTGATCGCTTTAAAAATACTTTCTTTCACACTTCGGTAGTCGATCGCAAGTATTGTTGATAGTTGTATAAAATTATAACTTTCTTAAGATATCGCAGTGTTTTTTTCAAAGAGCGACTTATGTATGCACCTTACACTTTAAGAACTTTAAAGAAGCCTACAAACTTACTTTAACTCAATATGAATAAGGCCGTACGTCATTTAAATGTTAAGTTTAATCATGACTATTGTCCAAGAATACGGCTTTATTTTATATCATACATTAAATTGCTACTAGAAATTCGATTAACGAGCCTTTCTTTAAAGTGCAATTAAGAAAAACATAAAAATAATCGAAGGAGATACAAATTAACAATATATCCTAATGATTAATATCCGTCTATTATTGTGAATAGGCAATTAGTGGAAAACAGCATTGAACTAGAATGTGAAAGCTGTTTAATGCATTATTGGAAAACAAAGTATCTCCCTACAGCGACTATATTATGCGAAAACACCTGATTGCCTGTAATTCTGATTGACATAAGTTTGGTTATTTAGTGCTATATATAACGAAGCAAGTGGTGCCCTCATATAGAAGAACTCATGCTACAAATTATACATTATGCTAGTCTTACGCAATAATGTATGTGTTAGTTTATTATACTGTTACGAGCTACAAGACTCGAATTAAAAATGCCGTTGGAACTACTATAGAATTTATTAGAACTGTACAAACACGTATAAAACAAATACAAATAAAACTGGATGCAACCAGTTCACACTGCACGATTCAATGCAATTCGACATGCGTAAAGTCCGTCGTCTATATCGCTAATCGAGAGTACTACAAACGTCTTACTCGTCTCGTAGTCGTCGCTTGACTGCCCGCCCCTCCATTCGGGCATTGTCTTATACTCACTACACAGTACAAAGAAATTGGCCGCGCGCAATGAGTTTCCGAGAAATAGTAATTTGCACACCTGCGAATGGCCACAAAGTCGAAAACAATAACAATAAGGATTAGGTCGACGCTAATGATGGTTATAAAACAAATAGAAAACAATAGCATGTTTTTCTTAATTACAAATTCAAAACACAAAAGAATCCCTAAATCGTTGGAAGACAATGAACTGCGCTTACGACAGGCAGCTGTGCGCTTATCTTTGACGGCATGTAACAATACTTTAGACTATAATCTGCCTTCCATGTATGTCATTTTTATTTCTCTATTTTTTTTTTCTTTATCATGCATAATAATTATAATTTCTTTTGATTCAGGTTGCCTGGAAGAGATCCCTTTTAGCAATAAGGCCGTCATTTGTTATATCGAGTAACTATTATCTTGTTTTGCTTTTTTGTTTTGGTGAAGAATAAAGTGCTGTCTAATGGCCGGTTTCTATAATTTACTATTCATTCACTAGCCCTGCCATCGGTTGAATTTTGATATTAGATGTATGGAGCTTATGTCAAATTTTAACCGATAGTAAGGCAAATAAATGAACGGTCCGTAAGATATAGGAACCGGGCCTAAGTCTGTGTCGGTTTCTGAATGTGTTCAGTTTTAACGACCGTAATAAAAAGAATATCTGGAATATTTTATAGTAGTTTTTTTTCTAGGTCCAACTTCTAATAAATTGACAACGTAAATAGCCGAATACCTAATATTTTTTATGTTTGCGAGTAGACAGTGCACCCGATAGTGAGTAAGGGTTTAGAGGTACGCTATGTGTACCGATGCATTGCCTACCTGTCCAAGAAAGATCTATAGAATATTTAAAAGAATATGTTTTGTTTTGCAAAGTATGGGAATAACGAGTAAATACATAAAATCCTTCTATTATGGATAATCAGATATTGTACAAAATAATAGCTTAATTACAACCAACAATAGGGCATATTATCATGTAATTACTCAAAAACTATTGTTTCCCAATTTCATATATGGTCCTATCAGTTGAAACCTGGTATTCCATCATATTAGATCACATCTGCCTGGGCCTTAGTAACTTTCTGATAACCTTGATAAGACATTCTTATATCGTTGTGGCAATTCGAACACAACTAAATATCTAATGTTATTTACCATCACGTTTATATGTTTAACCACAGATAGATCCGCATTTTCATTTCATTTTACTATAAGATTTAGCCAGAGTGTATACCGATATTGGTATATCTCTACAACAAAACTATTGTATAGCTATATAAAAATTAAATCGTACCTAATACTGATTTAAAATAACCTTACGAGTATTCATGTTCATAGTTGCACGACTACGCCGACAATACCTGTAAATAAAAAAAAATGTTTATAGTAAGTACATACTTAGGCAACGAGAATTTATATTACTTAGTACTAAGTTACAAACATTACTTTAACAGCAACATAAAAGAACACCCGCCTGTTTTACGGCCACCTCGCTTAGTCGCGATTATCATACAATGCCCACTTGGGATGCGTCTACGTTGACAGATACCCGTTTCCTGTTACCGTCCGACGCCATTTTGTTCAGAAACACACACGCGAAATGGCCGACGAGAGAAGCGTCGCCTAACAAATTAAAATTTTTCCTTTTTTTATCTTGAGACCGATTTATTCGCTTGCTAGAACTAGTTCTTGTAGTAGAATGTAATACAAGAAGGTCAGGGCCCCGAGTATGAAAGATAATTAAAAATAAGTAGGTAAGAGATTTTTTTGGCTATTCAAATCTTTGTGATGTTTATGGTTGTAGTAAGCTCATCACAATCGTCGCTCATCGCTCCACTGTTTGCACACTTTTAATTGTGAAAATGAGTGTATTCATTTCAAAATTGAATCTTATGTTGACTTTAGACGGTTCAACGAAAATGAAACAATTTGCTTGATTTAAATCATCATAATTTAAAAATAAAATTTTGTTGCGATTTGATTTGCCACTTGTCCGTTGCCATTCGTTTTTCCACTTATCCGTTTTTTTATTAGACTGCGACACCCTTTAATACTGTTACATGCCGTCAAAGATAAATGCACAGCTGCCTGTCGTAAGCGCAGTTTACTGTCTTCCCGGATTTAGGAATTCTTTTATGTTTAGAATTTGTAATTAAGAAAAACATGCTATTGTTCTCCTACTTGTTTTATGACCATCATTAGCGTCGAACTAATCCCCATTGTTATTGTTTTCGACTTGTTGGCCGTTCGCAGGAATAGATAACCAGGTGTGCAAATTACTATTTCTCGGAAACTCGGTGCGCGCGGCCAATTTTTTTTACTGTGTAGTTAGTATAAGACAATGCCTAATGGACGGGTGGGAAGTCAAGCGACGAATACGAAACGAGTAAGACGTTTTCTAGTACTCTCGATTAGCGATATAAACGACGGACTTTGCGCGTGTCGAGTTGTCTTGAATCGTACAGTGTGAACTGGTTGCATCCAGTTTTATTTGTATTTGTTTTATATGTTTGTACAGTTCTAATAAATTCTATAGTAGTTCCAACAGCATTTTTAATGCGCGTCCTGTAGCTCGTAACAATACGAATCGCGACGCCCAGTTTGAGCAACGTCCAAAGAATATTGTTCTATAATACGGTCCTAAAACTATAAAATGAGTACACCAGCACTTGCAGATCCTGATATTTCTACCTTACTAATAAGGTGGATCGAATCGCGGGACGCGTGCGCACCTGACGCAAGCCCGGTCACGGGACGTCTGATCACGTATTAAAATTATCTTGTATGAAAATAGCTTATGGCTGGTTTACACGTCTTAACTACAAAAGCAAATAAGTAAATTTTAAATAATTTCAAGTGCAACTGACCAAGATAACGAAGTAAAATCACATACTCCAGAAACTTTTTAAATTCATCCTGAGGTTATCCGAAAGAAATTGCTTGTAGTAATAAGAGCAGAGAGAGAGAGAGAGAGAGAGAGAGCAGCAGCGCATTTGTAGCACCTTTGGTGTTGCAAATGTCCATAGGCGATGGTAACCCCTTTCCATCTGCCTGTCTGCTGAACTACTGCAATCAAAAAAATAAGAGTATCTTATGTTCTTTGTATTTAAGCTTCATGAACTATATCTTATCTATATGTTATCCAATAGAGTAATTCTAAAATCATTGCTTATATGGATTAAGTCACACAAAATATAATTAAAATTTACAATTAAATTGATTTATAATTCGTCAAAGGGCCGAGTTTTCAATTAACAGATAAAAGTTATTAATAGGATAAAATACAACATGAACAAAATAAACATTAGCGGTAAATTTGAACGCTTCTTTATGGTTTGTAAAGAAGCGTTCAAACTTATTCTAACTCTCTATGAATAAGAACATAACAGTTGTGTAAATTAAACAGTAAAATTGTTTCACTTTTTTTATTCGATGGATAACTTTTATGTGTTGATTGAAAAATCGGCATAAAACCAGCCATTTGTGAGCTATGTTAAAAAGAACATTTGTTGCTTTTGCTTCCATTTAAAAGTTATATATGTATTATATTTCAACGAAATTTGAGACCAGTAATAAGCGTACTAGAACAGTTTTGTCATCTCTACGAAACCCTTCATTATGTACTGTCCGACACGCCCTTGACCATTTTTCTATACAAATAAATGAAATTGAAGTGTCTGTTTGTAATGTCAAAATAACAGCTTTTTACTAAATGCACATGAATGTATAAACGGCACTTATAACAAAAAAACTATTTTTAAAATTTTTATCTGTCTTTCTGTTTGTTTTAGTTAATCTCTGAAACGTCTGGACCGATTTTGACGAGACTTTCAGTGGCAGATAGCTGATGTTGTAAGGAGTAATTTAGGCTACTTTTAAAATTAGGGTTCCGCGAAAAAGTATTCCTCGTGGACGAAGTTGCGGGTAACAGCTAGTATTAAAATATAATTACAGCCAGGTCGCAAATATGAACATTCGTACAAGCCTGGGAACAGGTACGTCGTGACTGTTGATAGACGGACAACATGTCCTAGTTGTATCTCTCTCAGTTATGCTGCGACGATAAAACTGATATTATAAGTATAGACACGCTTCATAGTTCGCAATACATGTATACATAATATGTATATTTGCTAAAATAATATTTGTATAATAAAACTACATTTTATCGGTTTTTGACGCGGGTAATTTTCTTAACCTTTGTTACTCCCGACGTTTCGGTCACCTATCACGGAAGACCACTGACACGCGGCCACTGAAAGGTGGCCGAAACGTCGGAGTAACAAAGGTCAAGTAAATTACCGCGCTTAAAACCGTTAAAACGTAGTTTTATTATGTATGCAAGTCGCCAAAACTTAAAAAAATATTATTTTATTTGTAACAAGGATATGCCCCGCGACTTCGTCCACGCATGACTTGGAATTCTCGCGGGATTCCTGAGACACAAAGAATCGCAGCAATTAAAAGAAGAATGTAAGCTATTGTTTTAGTGGAAACTATGTCGATATAAGCAAATTTTTATGCATCCGAACAACTTCAAATTGCTCCCGGGAAAATTCCCGCGAGATTCCCGGGATAAAAGATATTAAATATTGTATTACATTAAGCTCTATCATAAGTCTATGAATTACCTGTCGATCAGCGAAAACCACATCTAAATCGGCCCAGTAGTTTTTATGTGAATCCCGAACAAACAGACAAGAAATCTAATAAAAATTGCATTATGTTCTCCATCGTTCATATAGCCCATTCCAGTTGTTTTCTTTTAAATAGCTTTAATGTACAGACACGGCATGTTTAGAATTTTATAATATTATTGATTACGAAAAAGTAATTAACCCGACACATAAAGATTATAGCTTAGATAAACATACACAATACACATTTAGGGAGAAATTCTTATATTGCACATCTCAAGCTTCAACTGCATAGTTTTACACAAGTAATAATTCCTCCCGATGCCCCTGCGCAGTAGGCCAATTTTAGTAGCGCGGGAAACTTCGGCTTACAGTGTACAAATCCTGTAAGCGGAACAGAGCTAAGAGTGCATAGCAAGCAACACTCTGCCATTTCCGCTTGCGAATAAAATTCAATATACATTATTTACATACTAGAAACCGGTAGGCATTTTTCTACGAAAATTAAAATTGACGATCGCAATTATAAGCTGCGTAAAAGTGTAACACACATAATTATAATAATCTATACATACATATAATAAAACTGTAGAGCTCGAATTTCTGTACAATTAAAAAAATACTAAAAGCCGAGTCAGGGGGATGTAGGAAGTGAAATAGAAGTAATTTAGATTTTTTTCAATTTTTTTGTTTCTCTGTTTGTACCGGCTAATCTCCGAAACGACTGGATCGATTTAAATGAAATTTTGTATAGTGGTAGCTTATATTCCTGGTCAACATATAGGATACTTTTGATCCCGAAAAATTAAAGAGTTCCCGTGGGATAGTTGTATAATTAAATATAATGGGCAATTAAATGTCGGACTACTGAGCCTGTCTATATATTTCTGGGGAAACGGATAGTATGTAAAAGCAGACATTTAACATTTTTATCCCAACTAAGTTTCACTGGAGAACATTTTGAAGGTCAAACAAATAGTTAAAAATTACGTCCACATCCTATTACGTGTATACATCTATCTGATCTATTTATACTAGCCCAAGGCCGATAAGTTTGACACATCTGTAATCGCTATAGACAGTTCTTCCTTACGAAGTTTATCTTTAGCGTCAGCACGAAAAATATGCACAGTAAAGAAATTAAGCATTACGTGCTCTCTAAGCAAGAGTCAGAATGTCAATGAACTGAACTATCGTCCAAATAGTGTCGACGTAGAGTCGGTCCAGGAAGTGTGACAAGGGGTAGGTGGGGTCCAAAACTTCGTGAGTCACATTTCAAAATATTTCCAATTCTATCTGTATTAGCATAGTGTTTAAATTATGAAAAAATAATTTAGATGGAAATAAAACTAATTATAGAACTGGTGTTTTAATTAAATAATATCTTGATGTAAATTGCAAAATATGTGATGTCACCCTAGGGAGGGAGCAGTCTCACGAATCTGACCAGCTGTGACAAGGACGGGGTAGGGGTCAAGAAATCAAGCAATTCCTGTGACGTAATTTGTGGATGAAGCCTTATACGAAAGTTTAGTGTTTAAAAAAATTCAGGTAGTGATTTTTTTCATAATCGCATTCTAAATGCGATTAAAAAAATCTTTTTAAACTTCCTTTTGACGAGCCGATAAACCTTGTATAACTATTATGAATAAGAGGAATCTGTGTTAAAATTAATGTATTAATTACTTATGTGTGGGTTTATGTGGTTGAAATTAAGACACAGGCGATTTTGGAAACTTCACGAATATTTTTTTAATATTAAATGCAGGGCAAATCGCGTGGTGTAACTAGTATCAGGTATTATAGGCTTTGATATTGGCTGTAACTAAACAATGTTCTAGCACAATGTTTACGATTATTTATTATAAGCAAAAATACACGGTCGTGATCTAAGAACAACGTGAGATCTGTCTTCATGTAAATATATGGCGATGCAAAAACATTGCATCTCAAATTTTATATTTTGTCTCATAAAGCACGATGTTTGAAAGAGGTTTGTATCTACCTATTACATTAAAAAATATTTTATATTTTATATTGCGCGGGCAGGTGGTGTACTCAATGAAACACCCCTTAGCGGTGGACTGTATTTATTTAAAGGTGCTACAACAGCTACAGGTATGATCAGCATCAGCAGTACTGTACTAAACGGCAAGTTGAAGGTCAATCAACACAAGTTAGCACTAGAACCCGGATGTTCCACTGAACACAGCTAGCACTAATTGTATCGATTCCACCAATGAATACGAGTGGCACTCACCACACACTGGTATCCACAAGATCCGCGAAAGTCACGCTGAGAGTCCAATGGCTGTAGAATCTTCCTTGTGTGTATTATTACTTGTTCGGAAACTGTTTGTACTTAACCGACTATGATATCTGATGATATACATGACCATGACCTAACCATGCCGGAGGCTCGCACCGCGCTTACTGAGGTACCACTTCAAAGCGGACGCTTAGCAGCTAACCGAACGAGCTACATATTCGCGTTAGGCAGGGCGTGGGGTACGGGATTTCCGGGGGAGAAGTCAGGGGGGGATTATATCCGCAATATTTTCTTTTTAGTTTTAAGCCTTATTTCGTGTAATTAAACTTGCGTATAAATAACTTATAAATAAAATTTAAATTTATTTTTTAAAAAATTAACTTATTTTATTACTTAGTTAGGTGAACGTAAATGACAACTGCATAAAGTTTCCGTTCTAGTATATAAAAAAAAACTTGATTTCACATTTATTTGTTTTAGCGATTTCCGTTTTCAGAAAGGTTTTTCGATGGATTCATGTCCCCCCCTGTTTACGACTATATAAATTAACTAGAAGTATTCAAACTAAGTAAGTGACCATTAGCACTTTTCCTATTGTCTCTGTTAAGGGGAAGACACTTTGTTCATGTGTTCTTTATTAAGCTAGGACATTACACTACACTTTAGTTTTGTTTATAGCACTAGTTCAAACGGTTTTGTCCTTTTGAGCCTTCTCATTATATCCGTGTTGTTTAGGAGCTGGATCGCCTCGACATTCACATGATGATGAAGCTGATGCTCGTGGGCTTCTGCGCACTTTCTAATAATGCTAGTGACAAACTCCACTTTCAGGTCCCGATGGAGGTCGCTCGATCTAACCAGAAGACTAAAGATGAACGTAATATTTTAAGCTAATAACTACTTCAAACTCAAAATATGTATAAGTTCCCTCGGGATACGATACCAAAATTTCTGTGGACAAAGCCGTAGGTTATCTCTGGTTCATTATACATAAATAAATTAGAGCATGCGTCTGTTTCCCTACTTACTGAGTTTAATATGTCAAAGTATACAGACGTAAGGATGTATAATCCTTCAACAAATGTAAGTAAATTGAAAAAGCAAAATAAATCTTAGCTTCAAAGAATAAAGTCTAAAATTTAATAGCTTACGAATTTCTAACTGCATCATTATCTACGCTTAGTTTGTTATGTTTTGCCGGCAGAATAATAGAATTTAACCTTTAATCATACGAATATAAGGGTGAAAAGCAAGTATAAAGTCGTTCAAGTATGTTAGCATTAGTAAGTCTTGAATGATGCCTGCAATAAGTTAATGCTAACAAAGCGGTTAAGTAAATACATTATGCTACTGTACGCTTGATACATTTGTTCACGTTAAAAACATCTTTAAACAGGCAAACAAAATTGAAAGCTTTTATAAATTTCGCCGACAGAGCATTATTTATAAACAGCACTAAACTAAACATTTGCATTTACTTCTCAAAATAACTGATAATTTACTCTTCAAAGTAGTTGTAATTATTATATTTTATATAATTCGGTCGTACATCAATTTAAATACTATATTTCATTTTGCTTTTACACAAATCCCTATTAATATTATAAATGCGAAAGTAACTCTGTCTGTCTGACTGTCTGTTCCGTTTTCACGGAAAAACTACTGGACCGATTTGGCTGAAACTCAGTAAAAATATATTTTCGATGCCGAGAACGAACATAAGATACTTTTTATCCCGAAAAATGGGATAGTTTCCGGGATAAAAATATATTTGTCTTTCTGTTTGTTATGCTTTTACGGAAAAACTGCTGGACCGATTTAATTGAAATTCGGTATACATGTAATTTTAATATCGAAGGTGGACAAGGTATACCTTTTATCTAGGATAATGGGATAGATTTATGTAAAGGATATCCCAAAAAGTAGGATAGGTTTTTTGTGATTTTTCATTTAGGTCATCTTTGTCCTATTTGTCCGATTTGCCCGATTTGTCCTTTTTGTCATTATTGTCATTTTTGTCATTTATGTAGTTTTCATAGATAAATATAGCTAGGACGGTTTGAAATAAAGGTTGAAAGTTTGGATGAGACCAATCATTTCTCAAGTTTATAGATATAAAAATTCATCGTCTATAGAAAATACGATAGTAACTCAACATGTCTTTCCGTTAAGCTTTCACGGAAAACTACTAGGAATACTGGATCGGTTTTGCTGTAATTATGTTTAAATGTAGTTTTAATACCGAAAATGGACATAAATACTTTACATGCCGGGAGCTGGGATAGTTTGCGATATAAAATGAAATTAATCTTCCGAGTCCAAATAGCACTAATATAAAAATTTTGTACAATGTAAACTGTATTAACCGCCTGCTCTTTAAACAAGAAGCACGCATTAGAGGTTGACCCGCGGCGCAGCGGCGGGGTAAACTCTAGTTCTTATTACAAAATTAGACTTCTTTCATGAACTTCCTTTTTTACTTTTATAAATAAATGTAAATAGGTATCTTTTAAAAGTAATGATAAAATATTAGATTAGCGTTCTATTTATAATTAGGTCGTTCATTATTTAAATATACACCACATTTCCTTTTTACACAAATCCTTAGCTCAAGAATGAACTTCTTTTTAAGTTTCGTTTTTTACTTTTATAAATATAATTATCTTTTAAAAGTTAGAATAAAATATGCGATATTATGTTATTTTTATAATTAAGTAGTTCATCATTTATCATTTAAATAATAGGTTGGGGAAAAAATCTTTTCGTATATAGTATGTATGAACTTGTAATAAGATCTCTTTGGCTATACCATTTGTATCTGGCTGATTTTGGTATCATTAAAAAAAAAAAATTTTAAAGAAGACAATTCCAAATTCAAATTAGGAAAACATGTGATTTTCATTTGTTTTTCTTATTGTTAAAATTAGTGAATATAATGAAGAAATTCGATACATTTTAAAATTTTACCACAAAAAAGGTAAAAATGCAACACAAGTCGCGAAAATTTTTTGTGGTGTTTATGGACCTAATGCAGTATCTGTGAGAGTAGCGCAAATTTGGTTTAAGCGTTTTCAATCCGAAAATTTTGATATCAAAGATGCACGTCGCTCTGGTCGCCCTGTTACGGACAAAATTGCTGCCATTTTTTTAAAAGTGGAGCAAGATCAGCATATTGGTAGTTACGATGTAGCTGCAGAACTGGGAATTGACCACAAAATGAAAAAAGCTGGGTAGACAAAAAAGCTCGATATTTGGGTGCCTCATGAGCTCACTGAAAGAAACCTAATGAACCCTGTACTCATTTGTGATTCTTTATTACGACGTAATGAAACCGAAACATTTTTGAAGAAGCTGATAATTGGTGACGGAAAGTGAATCACGTACGACAAGAACGTGCGAAAAAGATCTGGTCAAAGGCCGGTCAGGCTTCACAGACTGTGGTCAAACCCGGGTTAACTCGCAACAAGGTAATGCTGTGTGTATGGTGGGATTGGAAGGGCATTATTCATTATGAGCTGTTACCGCCAGGCAGGACCATCGATTCTGAACTGTACTGCGAACAACTGATGAGATTAAAGCAAAAAATTGAGAGAAAGCGGGCGGAAATAATCAACAGAAGGGGTGTGGTTTTTCACCATGATAACGCTAGACCTCACACATTTTTAGCCACTCAGCAAAAATTACGAGAGTTTGGCTGGGAGATGTTAATGCATCCGCCGTATAGTCCTGACCTTGCACCTTCAGATTTTCACCTGTTTCGGTCTCTGCAGAATTCCTTAGGCAGTGTCAGGTTAACATCACGAGAGGACTGCCAAAACCACTTGTCGCAGTTTTTTGATCAGAAGCCCCAAAATTTTTATAGCAATGGGATCACGTCTCTTCCTCCAAGATGGCAAAAAGTTATCCAACAAAATGGCACCTACATACTTTAGTCAAATGTAAATAAACTTTACAAAAAACTTTTGAATTTTTATATAAAACGCGAAGAAACTTTTTCCCCAACCTAATATAATACGCTTGATTGTTACACAATTCTTATTTTAAAACTAATCTTGTTTCATGTAATTTCTTTGTTTCTTTTCTAAATAAAACTTATCTTTTAAAAGTTTCGTTGTAACTTATTTTGTCGAGTAATTGTAAGTAGCGTTCTGTTTTTGGAATATGAACGTTCTCCGGTAATTTTGTTGATTTTTAGACTAAAGGGATAGATTATAATTATTGTAAGTGCCAAGATTTATAGATTAGTCACAGATTTATACCAAAGAAAGTAACAATCACAAATCTAATTACTAAGTTCGATTGGTTCCTTAGTGCCATTCAAGTTCATCTTAGTTAGTTTATTATATTGTTACGCCGACAAAGATAAAGTCACACCTGCATACCTGTTTTGCACATTGTACTACTTTTCGGCATTTGGACTTCTTTTGTTTATTTCGTGTTTAAAATCTGTGATTAGAAAAACAGCCCATTGTGTATTGTAATCTTTTATGGTAGTAATTAGCCAGGTGTGATTCTAAGAAATTCAGTCCACGCGGTCAGGCAGACATACTGCATTTGGGCAGCATAAAGCAATGCCCCAATGGAGAGATCGTCAGTCGAACGATAACCACAAGCGAAGCAAGACGGACTTTGCGCGTGTTATTGAATCGTGCATTACGTTTGGACTGGTTGTATTCAGTTATATTTGTACCTGTGTTATACGTGTTTCTATAGTTCTAATAAATTCTATAAATAATTCCAACGGCATTTTAATTCGAGTCCTGCAACTCCTAACAATACTCCTATCAGTCACAAGTCTTATAAAAGTCTTAAAAGGATCCAATTATTCATGACATAAGCAATACAGAACACTACTGTATCTCCAGATTGTAACCCTCAGAGCAAAACACATACCCTCTTCGGCTTTAGTTCATTACATTTCTTGTACTGAATTAAAGCCTAAGCAGTCGCTAATTGATAATATTAGACCCGATAGCCAAAAAAGAGATGACTTAAATATGACTTCACAGTTCAGCAACTAACCCAAAACCAAAAACATCAAGATCCTCGAAAACAACTTTCAATTCACCACAAGAATACGTTTTATAGTGGTACAGACAGACTGTGCCATTATATTTTAATGACATCAGGCTTTGACAAAGGTTTTTATCAATAACCGCCGCCCGTTAAATTATACATAATAATAGGTTGAAGGCAATTCGCTCGAAATATCCAGAAAACATATAAAAACCAATTTAGAGAGAGAAACCTAAAATAAGAAAAAATAAAATGGAAATTCATTTATTTCTTACGATTGTTGGTCGCGACGATTACACGTCTTAAAGCTATACGCATACTATACAATTTGATCAGTTTGATGTTATCAGTAATAGAGTTGACTTTAATACAGATCGTAATAATATATTCACGTTTTCATCACTTTTGTTGTTAGACGATAAAACAGTTTAATTGAGCCCCACGTTTGATCTTACAATTGTGAACTACCTACTAAATTGAAAAAAATAAACAATTATGAAGGAAACGATTGACTATTCCGACACAATTTAAATTTTAATTTCAGACTTAGAGCTTTGGATTCGGGCCGATTCATTATTTTAAGGGAATAGACGCTAACGGTTATCGTCCTAAAAATATTTACAACACCAAAAATGTTACCAATGTGCTGACGGGGGTCCTCAAAACTGGAGGCTGGAACCTGTATTTCGTTAGTGTCAGCAAGTGGTAACTGTTCAATATACAGAAATAATGCTTAAAGTGTATATGCTCCACATCCAGGATTCAAAACTGATTCTAAATTAAATGCAGGTCCTTTTAGGTACAAAGCTACGATGACTTCAATCTGTAAAATATTTTATATTAAGTTCCAGCTAATAATGTCCTCTATTTTATTGTAGTGTAGAGACAAATTTGACCTACGCTTCCATGTATCAATGAACTATATAAAACCGTGAGATGACCAAATCAGCCTGTTTATCATATCGTGTAACTGCGTTCTTGGAATGATCGGACTCGTCGATTACAACCGCACCTCGGTTTCCGCCAACAAAGTCGGTTTGAACTGTGAAAATTATTACACAGACATTGACACTGTGTTGGATGATCCATAGTTTATTCCTCAAACATTGCAAGTATTGCTAGGAGTAAAAAATGAAAAAAAAATTTCCTCTTCACGGTGTGGGGAATTAATCGATTATTATGAAATTCGGTGTATAAGTAATTATGGAATTTCAATAGGGCGAACAAAAAAGTTTTCCTGTGGATAGTGCGGAGCCAGAGTTTAATACTTCCGGACCCTCGACCAAAGTAGCATGGACAGGATTGATATTCATAATGGATCCGAAGTATATGTGAGCGAAAATCGTGAAATAAAACTTGAATTCTGGTAATATATAAGTAAAAAATTGAAGTGATACTAACTTTTAACTGTCTTCTATACAATAATGAGAAGGAATCCCAGACTTGAGTTTTCCAGATTTAAAAAGGCTTAATTTTTCAAGCGTCAAATAAATTATAACCGGAGTGAATTCAAAAGTAAAACCATTCAACTATTTTATTCAAGCAACTGACATTTTTAATTTTTCCATGTTATACTTAAGTCTATGAATAACTTTTATCTGTTGTTTGAAAAGTCGACCCAGAATCATTTACTCCCGATGATTTTTATATTCACGAATTTGACGGCCTTTATGATGTTAAGCCATTATTATCAGCTATTGCCATTGAGTAATAACTAGTGCTGTCAATGTATTGACATGACCAGATAAAAAATGAGTTTTCTAAAATTCTCCATGTAAAGGTTGACCAAAAAAGAAATAGATGTATTGTATAAACGAGGAGAGATGATTTGTGGTGTGACAGAGGACGTATGTCAAAATAGAGGAGTGTGGAAGGAAACGAAAGACATATTGTACCGACCCTAAATAATAGGGAGAAGATAAAAGAAAAGAAAGGGTAGGCGCTGCAGAATTTCAGTACGTTTCATATTTCGAAGCAAATTGATTTTGGCTTCTCCATAATATTTTTGAATTTATCGTATATGACAACACCGGTGCCCGCACACAAACAGAGCGTAGTTGGAATACGCAATAATGACAGTACCGCGTTGCGGTTAACCCATTATTATCTCCATCCCCCTTCCTCTTACGGAATGGCCGTAAATTAAAAAGAGAGGTATAATCAGAGATCTACGTGATCTCCATTACACTCGCTGTTGCGTTTTGAAGTCTTTTGTTTCTTTTTCATATTTCAAATTAGTTATACGCGGTTAAGGAATTATTGTGCTAGTTCAATGGTTCGGTCGCCTTACTTGTGTTATTTTTTATGCGGGTTCGATTTCATAACGTAAATAGGTCCGTAAACGACTAGAATAAGGTAACTACGACGTGGTAGACCTATGCTAGAATCACTTTCTTGATTACAACCCTTAGGACCGGCTCGATGGGTGTGATACCACGCTGGCACAGAAATACGATTCATCGATCGATGAACGAGAGATGGCCTATTTCCCCCTCCACTTATCCAACCTTCCTTATCGCATCCCTTCTATCCCACTCCTCTTGTGTGATCCCTCTATCTCATCCTCCTATTTTTTTGTTGACGCAGGGGGAATATCTTTAAACCGAGGGCTCTTGAACGGCCGCATTCCCACCGTAGCCTCCGAGCATAGCACAGGGGGATGTCAGCCGTCAAACTACCAACTAAACCTAATCTGCGCTTTTACGGGTCGCGACAGGAACTACTTCTGAGACACTACATCTGTAGCGACTATCTCATTCTCCTACCCATCCTCTTTATCCCACCCTAAGGACTGATAACGCGTTAGCTTCAACCTTGGTGTTGCTAACGCTTATAGGTGACGGTAACCACTTCTCATAAGCCTTCTGAAGAATGGTATCAACAGTTGCGAGAGTGAGTTATATGAATCTACGTCTTATTTCGATGACGTGGTTTCAAAGCCGTGTAAGTCGCGGTAGCTTACTGCTTAACGCACTCGTGTCTCACACACAAAGGGCGCGGGTTCGAATCTCAGCCGGAAAGCGTGCACCGTCTAGGCCGTTTTCTGATCTAATGTGCATATTGTTATAATTGCCATGTGTTAATGATAAAGCAAAATATCGTGCTGAAACCTGCATACTCAGATAACCAATGTGTCAAACCCGCCTTTCCGTATTGCATAATAATCATTTTTAACTATCTAAGATCTAAGTTATTTCAGATAAAATCTATTATTCAATTCAAAAGTTAAATTGCTAAAAAATTTAATTAGCATTCAAAATTCGTTTCAAATGAATGGAACTGTAATGTCCTGTACCCACTTAATATTCATGGGACGAAAAGGGGTATCCCCCAAGGACGCATGGAGTCTAATGTTATTTTTAAAGACGTATCAAATTCCAAGACTTTTAATATAATAGCCTTCGTCTGAAACTACAAATCAGCGCTATGTCATCTCTTGACACAGCATAATGCTCTAACTCCTTACTGTGTCATTGGCAAAATCAATGCCTGTGTTGGCGACATTCCAACTAAAAATATAACAGAATAGAGTTACCTGCCTCATTGTCGTGATCTAATGTACGGGCGCGGTATGAAAATTTCCGTCACCTCAAAGTCGACTTTTGCTTGCACGAGTACAAGAAACATTACTGCTAACATTTTAATAAATGTGACGTTTATAAAAATTAAATACAGAAAAAAGAAAATTGCAATATTGACAATTTCAGACACTGAGATTAACAATGGTTTTTTTTATTGCGTGAGTTCAACAGACAGGCTGACGGCCCCCACCTAATGGAAAACTGGCGAACCTTTTTACACCACTACTGTAACTAAATTTGTCTAAAGTGTCTTTTTGTATCTTATTGTCTATAATATTATAAATTTGTAAAAGTGTATTCTTTTATTTTTTTGTACATGTTTGTTCACGATTCATACAAAAACTACGGAGCCGATTTCGATGCGGTTTTCGTTGACCGACAGCAAAATTCCTGGACTTAAAATCTGCTGTACTTTTGATCGCGGGAATTTTCTTGGGAGCGGTTTAAAGTGGCCAGGTCGAAAAAATTCTGATTCTGATGCAATATTTTCACTGATTCAAAATCTCCGTGTAAAACATTGGGTGATCTTTGCTACCCATCGAACGTGAACGAAGTCGGGTGAAAATCCTATTAATTATATTATCATACCCTATGTGAATGACAAACAAAACGTGTATTTACTGTATTCTTTTTGCATTATTTTGCGACAGTAAATATATTTCTTTCTTTCTTTTTATATACCTACCCCTGACAACTTGAAAAGTCACAAACAAACTCACATTTGCATATATAGTATTAGTTAAGATAAGATTTGCCAATGGCCATAGACTATAACTCAATCTATACTAATATTATAAAGATATAAAGAGAAAAGATTCGTGTTTTTGTATGTTTGAAACGAATAAACTAAAAAACTACTGGACCGATTTCAAAAATTCTTTCACCATTCGAATGATACATTATCAATGATTAATATAGACTATATAAAAATTAGGGATCTCTACTACTAAAACTTCAATAATATCCACCAATCTATCACAGAATACCTACTTGGCGCTGTAATCGGGTTCTACAATTTTGATGGCGTTTTATGTGTGTTTGAGTGGGTCCCGAAGTGGTTTAGATTCACAATTAGACCCGGTGGGTGGCGCTGGAATCGGGTTCTAGATTTATATTTTTCAGGGTTCTAGTCTTTTTATACAATTCTTCTGTTCGTGTATATGCCACTGAACTACTTCTAAACAGTTGGATCGATTTTGATGAATTTATTTGTATGCTCAAATGGATTCCAGAATAGTTTCATAATTCGAGCCAGTAGGTGGCGCTGGAAACAAGTTTCAAGATTATGACGAAAAAATTTGGTGTTTGTTTTAGTAGGTCCCTCGGTGATTTAAATCCACAATTGGACTCAATAGGGGGCACTGCAATTGGGACCTAGATTTTTATTTTTCAGAGCAGAACAATGTCTGCCGCACCCGCTATTGCACTATATCAATTCTTTCGGTATACAGAAATAAACATTGTATATGGTCTTATTCATATTGAGTTAGACTAAATTTGAAATCTTCTTTAAGCACCATAAAGAATCTTTTAAACTTAGACAAGTCAATACGAATTAGACTGTAAGTCGGTGTGGCTATGAGATAATCTCTCTTCCATTAATTTTACTGAATTATGAAGGGTTCTCATGATTCTAAATCACCTGATACTTATAAAAAAAATCCCTGACCACATGGTATAATTAAAAAGGGGTGTGGTTTAAATATAATTACGCGCCGCCCTACGACCAATCGCGTGGCTCCTCGCCCAATTAGTCGCCGGGAAGCGCACGCGCAGGATACGCGGCTTGTTTTACAACATGGCGGGAGCGATGGCGGTATTTTCACCATGTTTTTGACAAATTGGGACACATAACGCAACTATTTCTCCAAATTTGGCATAATAACCCGCATCTATAATATGATAAACGTGTTGTAGGTTTGAGTTTGTACAATGCGAACGTTTCTCTTCCGAGGTTTTCCCACAGCCCTACGATATGGAGTTTTTCAAAAAGAGTGTCATAAAATTTCTTCGAGGCCGGCAGCGCGTTGGCTACATCTCTGGTGTTGAAAACGTCCATAGGCAACGGTAACCGCTTTCCATCGGGTGGGCCGTCAGCTTGTCTGCTGTACTGCAGCTATAAGAAAAATAGCATTTAAAAACGTGAAAAAATCAGAATACAGAGTACTTATGTTAAACCTGGTTCAAAATATACCTACATTTGATTTGTAACTGTTCCTTGCGGCTTCGCTCGTGTAGATTAAAAATAGTCATATTATAGTTCGAGCTAACTTTCTACACCTTTTTAACCCCCTTAGGGATTGAAATTCCAAAAACGCCGATACATGCATATATTTATTTCTAACCAGGAGCAGGCTTCTTACTTTGAAAATGATATATTTTCATAGAAACTTTAATCCCCATTTTCAACCCTTTTGGGGTAGAATTTTCAAAAACACATTCTCAGTGGTGCGCCTGCAATACAGAAGAGAGGGAGAAACCCGCATTATACATGTACAGATATGTAATACAAAATATAAAATGAATATAATGTTTCTGGATAGTTTCTTGCGCTGTTTCTTCTCCTTTAACAGTAACTATGATTGGAGTGTGGAGTCTAAAATCGCGGGCAAAGCGGACGCGATGTTAGACTCCAGGCTTTTAAAATGTAATCTGTAAGACCGATGTATGTTATAAAAAAAATATATTTTCAAAATCAATAAGCCCGAGAGCATAACTACGGGTTACTTAAAGTAATAATAAAACATAACTTGACTATCATTGTTCTCAGAGCCTTTTACTTAAGAATACATTTAAAATAAGAAAACGTAAATAAAAATGTCACTGCGCATTCACCTCAAGGAAGTCGGTCTCACTGGCAACACTAAATTACAAATTAAACATTGCACTCTTTTTACAAGAAATTTGCGAAATTTCGACTTTATCGTTCTTTGATTAACGTCTTAATTGAGTAAAATTACTAGTTAATTAGCTTTGTTTCATAAAACCGCTGTAATCGTACACCATACCGGTAGAAATGGAGCTTATAAGATAATATTTTATTTGAATCTATATGGGTATGTGATTCTTTGATTCTTGACATTATTCTGTGTGAACTTATATACTTACCGACTTTTTATTAACTGAATCAGGCAAACAGGTAGATGGCCCACCCTATGTAAAGTGGTTATCGTCGCCTATGGATGTTTGCAACACCTCTGATGTTGCAAACGCATTGCCGACATCTAAGAAAAATTATTACGTCCCTCTTAAAGAACCCTATATCATAGTTAGTTTAATCCCAGCTGCGTCCGAACTGTGCACTGTTTAGTGAAAACTGCCAAAAGAACTCTTTCGTTTGGCGTCAGTCAAAGACCTACAATTATGTTGACGCTCTTGCTTGAAATTAATTTAAAAACTTGAATACTCGTGGATACATAATACTGGCTTGATACACAAATCATCAAAAGTCAAAAAAAAAATTTTGGAAATAATTTTGAAAATTCAAAAATTGTGAACATTTAACTTCCAACGCTTAAAAATAAAAGAAAAAAATAAAAAACTTTGGTTATTTATCTACTTATTAGTGGCTAACGGCCGCGTAGGACGTTATCCTACCTTTAAAAAAAAAATAGACCTCGATTTTTTTTAAATAATACCGCCTATGTTATTAAGAGATAATGTAGCATTCTAATGGTGAAAGAGTTTTTGAAATTGGTCTAGTAGTTTTTGAGTTTATTCGTTACAAACATACAAAAACACGAGTATTTTTCTTTATAATATTGGTATAGAAGTATAAATACTACAATTCCTAAAAATCAACGTTGTATTAGAAATACGTATGAAACCAAAAAACATTGACGTGCCTTATACCCGATCGGTATGGGGTAATTGAAATCTTCCCACGGGGAAATGGATACAATAAGAAAGTTTCGAGGAAAGCAACATAAAGTTTGGTGAAAGTAAAATACTTAAAATCTATCTATAATATGTTAAAATTCTAAACATGCCGTGTCTGTACTTTGAAGCTATTAAAAAAAAACTGGAATAGACTATGTAAACGATGGAGAACATGATGCAATTTTTTTTAGATTTCTTGCCTGTTTGTCGGTTGTTCTATTTGTCGGTTTGTCTGTTTCTTTGGAATTCATGTAAAAACTACTAGACCGATGCGGTTTTCGCTGATCGACAGCAAATTCTTAGACTTAAAATCTGCGCTACTATTTATACTGGGGAATTATTCAAAATGGCCAGATTACAAAAAATCGAATTTCAATGTGATTTTTTCACTGATCCATATCAAATTTTATATAGTGTTACAACTCAGATCCCGACAAAAACAAAACCCACCTGCATATCTGAAACAAAGCCAATTTATTACCCGTCGGCATTTGAACTAATAACATTTAAATTATTTTATAATCGTCTTCTTTTGTTTACTTATTGGCATACGGCCTATTGTTGCATTGTGATCATTAGCCAGGTGTTACGGATTTAAAGTACAAGCTGATTCTAGGAAATTCGGTCCACGCGGCCGTGCGGACATATTTTATCTGTGCAGTATAAAGCAATGGCCCGATTGAGGGAGCGGAGAGTCGAGCGATAACCACGAGCGAAGCAAGACGTGTGTACTACAATCGGGAATCTTATGAGTGGCGGACTTTGCGCGTTTTATTGAATTACGACCTTCTGCATTACGTTTGGACTTGTTGTGTTCGGTTATATTTGTACCTGTGTTATAAGTGTTTGTATAGTTCTAATAAACTCTATAATAATTCCAACGGCATTTTAATTCGACTCTCGCAACTCGTAACAGTAGTAAAATGTGAGATATTTTTTATCCCGAGAATTGTGCGGGAATTTTGCCGGGAGCGGTTTGAAATTGTTCGAGTGCAGAATTAGCTTATTCCGACACAGTTTTCACTAAAACGATAGCTGCGGTACTTAGTAGTCCGGGAATTTCAAGTCAAGCGTGGTCGAATTCGCGAGCATATCCTAGTGAATAATAAAATTCACTATAAGAAAGCAACTTAAAGTTTGACAAAAGTAAAATATAAAAGAAAGATGTTCATCGTTAAATTTTAAAGGTAACCATAAAAAAGTGTGATGATTAAAATTCATAATAATTAAAATTAAATATTTGGCAGGAACCTTCCAACTCTCCCTGCAATAAACGTCAAACATAACGCATACTACCGATGAGAATCGATTTCGAAATCGATACCAATCTTATCGATTACTCGGCAATCGGAGCGCTCAATCTTCGCTCATTGTCAACCGTGTTCTGAGTGACAACTTTGATAACACTGGCCATTATAATACAAACTCAATGTACACGTCAATAAAGAAGAAAATCGAATGTCAATATATTATCAATCAACCATCTTCATTACAAATTTACAAACGTTACAAGTCACGCGATTATATGCTTAAATAGTTAACAATAAGGTTGCACTCGAGAGCACTTTAAAACTTGCACACATGGACAAAACTCTGATCTCATTGAAGGTTTTCCGCTCTTAATTAGCGTCATGTTTATGTCACATCAACGCCTCCAATATGCATATGAACAAAAAATGAATATTAGAAATTAAAAAATACAAAAGTATTCTTTGAAGTGTTTGTTTAAAAGTGCTATAAAAACTCAATAAATCGAGCATTATGTTAATCAGACGGTTGGTATTTTTTGTTGTAAACATATAAACGGCCAACTAGTGAATAATGATATCGTCGCCTACACACGTTTGCAACACCAGAAGCGTTGACAATGCGTCGCTGACCGCGGAGAAATGAAACGCGAGTTTGTAACTTGACGGCGTTACCATATAATAATGTTACTTACGACTTAGCCAAAATTCCACGAAGCACAACAACAAATGCGAATGAATTCCTGCGGTCATAAGCCCCAAGTTTTATTACCGTCCGCATTTGCACTTCTTATGTTTTCTTTGTATTTAATATTTGTAATTAGAAAAGCCGCCTATTGTGTATTGTAATCTGTTCCGGTAGGCAGTGGCCAGGTGTGATTCCGGTAATCGGGCGCACGCGATGAGGTAGACATATTGCACCGTGCAGTATAAAACAATGCCCGAACGGAGGGGTGGGACAGTAAAGCTACGATTACGATACGAGCAAGACGTATATTCGATAAGCGATATAGTGACGGACTTTGTGCGTGTTATTTAATTGTGCATTACATAAGTTCTTATTGCGTCCAGTTATATTTTTACCTGTTATACGTGTTTGTATAGTTCTAATAAATTCTATAGTAATTCCAATGGCATTTTAATTCGAGTCCCGCACTCGTAACAATAATAACAGCCCATGAACGTCCCACTGCTGATCTCGGGCCTCTCACTATGAGGGAACGGACAATATACCCACCACGCTTGTCCAAGGCGGCTTGGCAGGTTTGACACATCGGTTATCTCGTTGTGCAGGTTTCATCACAATGTGTTCCTTCACCGTTATCACTTGGTAATTGTAATATTCACATTAGGTCAGATAACTGAGCAAGCGGTGCATGATTCAGGATTCGAACCCGCGGCTTTGAATATGGTATGCGAATGCGCTAACCACTAAGCTACCAGGCCCTAAAGACGAGTGACATGGGCTCTAAACGAATAGAATAAATGAATGAGAACGACACAATACTTGGCGTAACGATATGTCATTCCCATACATTTTCTATTCTCTACTGAGCCAGGGGTCCAATTCTGCTATTATATATATTATATCAGAAGATTCCAGGTTCGAATCCTGGCAGGATCGCCATGTAATGTGGCGAGAAGCAATGGGTAAATGGAAATAATACAATAGTCTGTATAGAATGATCTTCAATGAGTAACTTAATATTATTACATACACTACATACACTACAACTACCTCGACAAAATCGCCGGACACTAATTATAGACAGCCTGATTTCGGTATTCTGTTAATACTAATTGCGTTCCACCAATCTTTAGATATAAATATTTATAAGCTACTCACGAAATAAATATTTAAAATGTTGATAGGTTTTCAATATTAATTTCGATTAACGCCATTTCTGGTACTAGTAATATCATTTTTTTTTCTATTATTGTTCCGCCGCGATGATATCGAGAAGATCTTGTGGATTTAGTAGAATACGATTTTTTGACACAAGATATTGAAATAGCAGGATTGGGCCCCAGGTATTACTTGCCTCTCGATTATAATCGAGACAAATATCTTAAGTCTCAATAAATACCCTGATAACCGATCCTTCCGCATGTCCCGAAGATATGTTCAGTATTTGATGACGTCTCGAGTAAATATACATCGGCAATTTACGATATGGATGTATCGTCCGTATATCGGCGGCATTTCAAAGTTACGTGTTACGCGTAATATCTTTGCGTGTATAGGTACTTATGTCTGGTACCGGTTATCGTTAAGATTGTCGCTTGGCAAGTAGCGTATAGCGATTTTAAGTCGATATTCTTTAGGTACTTTAATTATCACTAATAGTCCAGACAACGAAGGAAAAATAGTGGAAATACTTCGTGTGAAAGCCAATTTAGGCATATATGTGGGGGAAGGTGTCCTGAACAATATATTGAAAGCACTGATGGTTGGGAATGGAGCTAGAGAACGGTATCATATAACTAGAGTATCCATAAATGTCCCTTTTTGCAGATTTTCGTCAATAACTCGAAAACTACAGTCTATAGCATAAAATATCTTTATACTGAAACTAGATATATTGTATAGGAGTTAGCGGATATGCAGACAAACAAACAAACGCAGAAAGCACCTTTGTTTTATACTATGGAAAGATAACCTACATAAAATTTTCTACACAAAAGTTCCTATACATATATTGCTTGGATCAATACCCTACAAAGTCTTCGTTTCCTGAACTATAAGGCAGCACCTTAATAATGGACTCAAAATTTTAAGATCGTTTAAAATCGCTAATCGCCCCGCTTCCGCTTATCACTCCCAACGCTCCCAACAACATTAACATCTCACTTGATAAAATTAGTTCGATATTACGCCGCACGCGGGCCAGGAGACTTCCACCGGCAGATTTTAATAGCTTGATATCGTATTTATGATGTAAAATATTCAAGGAAAAGCTGTTTAATGATGAGGCGTGTCATCAGATTCAATAGTCAAGGTGGCCGCCCTCATAGACTTTAAATAACGATTAACCTTAAAAAATTATATTTATATTCTAAAAATTGTTTTAACTCTTTATGTTTACACAAGACTATAACTAATAAAAATTTATGTATATAATATTAATTTAAAGTTTATTATTTCAAGTTATAAATTCAAATAACTTATAAAAATTATATACTATGTAAAAATAAATTAACATACAAATAGGTATTTATATACCATATAAAATAAAAATATATCTAAGCTAAAACTCGTCCAATCCGACCAGATCGTTATAGTAAGGCAGGGCACCAAAAAAGCTGGCAGCATTAGCTATGCTAATACAAAGGCTAATTCTTTAAGCGAGGTAAGCTCCATCCTTCCTCCGGTTAATTGTTGCTTCGACCAGCTGTTTTTTCAATTGTGAATTATTTTGTGGGCTCTTAACCCTCACAGACTTAAAGCCACCCCAAACAGCTCAAATATATTATATATGTAAAGGTCATATATTTGCGCCATCTAAAGTGTTTGGCACAAGTAACTATCATAACATTATACAGAGAAATAATGAACGATTATTACAATTACAATCTGCACATCGGGTTAGCCGATGTGTCCAAACTGCTAATCCGCCTTAGACAATTCTTTATCCGTACAGGTACGGAGAAAGAATACAATTACCTGCGGCCATGCGGCCTGTCGTAACAGGCGACGAAACAACCAAGTGCTAGGGTATTTGTCCGTCTGGAAGGCTACCATCCCTGGTCTGGAGTATGCCGCCATAACAACTTTGAGTTGCGTTCCGGGTTTAGTGTTACATTAAAACCAATGAGCCATGCTGTAATAAAATATTACAAAAACATGCACTAAGTTCCAGTTTTCCTTAGAGGGCAGGGGTGAGCTCAGGTTAGAGAGCTGGGATGAGCCCAGGTTAGAGGGCAGGGGTGAGCCCAGCAGCGCAGCTGGGGTTTAGAGGGCCAAGGTAGCATCAAGACCTTTAGTGTCGAAAGTGTGACAATACGGACATAGAGGAATCTGAAACTAATGTTATTTTAAATAACTCAATTTTAAACGACGTCAAGAGTTCGGAGAAGCCCAAGCTGTCGTTTAATAATAATGTTATACCCGATTTTGATCCCCTAAATAAAGAACAAACTATGGTGGATCACTAAAGTAGAAGAATGTGCGGAAATATATGGTTGGTCTGAGAAAGAAATTATTCATTATGCACTTCCAAAACTTACGGGAGTAGTAGTATCAAGGCTTATACGCTTTTGCATACTTGGGGTGAGTGGAAAAAAATTAATTGAATCTTTTTCCTGTCGCGAGGACTACGCCGAACTCTTGACCGAGATGTTATCGAAGCGTGTTAAATACGGCGAGTCATTGGAACACTATTATTACACGAAGCTTAACTTATTAAACAGGTGTAAAATCTATGGCAAACGTGCAGTAGACTGCATTTTGCATGGAGTAGATGATCGTGCAATTAGGATAGGAGCCCAAGCGGCCCAGTTTGATGAACCAGAACGAATTTTAAAATATCACGGTAAAAGTAGGCCAAAGTAAGGAAAGACACGACGGCAATGTCAAAATCGGGGGCGATCGTAAAAATCTTAATAACATAACAAACGATTGCAAAGCTCTAGGTTTTAAGATGAATTGAATATACGATGTTTCAATTGTGGTGAGTTCGGTCACCCCAGTTTTAGGTGTGAAAAACCTATTATTAAATGTACGTTGTGTGAAAGAATGGGGCATCAAGCCGCTAACTGTTATAAATTTAAGCCATTACTAACCAAGCTAAAACTGAGACTCAGTCGAAGGATAAAATTGAAAAGCAGGTGTTAGAACTAAGCAAGTTTGATAGGTCTGTAGATAAATACATATTTGACATTAAAATAAATGGGAAAGTATTACAGTGTGGATCTTGGAAGTCAGTGTTCATTAATTAAAATGTAAAGCTAAGGAACTGACTTAGTATTATGTCCTCCCAATCTCCCGCGCTGATAGGTGCAAACTTAACCATCCCATTAGGTGTGATTACTACCGATGTCGAAGTTCAGGGTATTAATGAGGTTATAGACATTTATGTAGTTGAAGATTATGTACTGAGCTATCCCGCTCTTCTCGGACATTCATTTACAGAAATACCTAATCTCATAATCACTAAAACACCCACTGAATTAATTTTCAGAAAGGGTGACCCTAGTAAAGTACACCTGGAATGTAATGATAATGTCTGTATCCCCAAATTGTCGTTGTGCGTTATACCCGTAAAATCCGAACTACCTTTTAATGGGAACGTTTTGGTACGTGGTTCTGTCAGGGTCTTAGAAGGAAACTACTATTATCTTCTATCAGGTGAATACAATATCAAAAGCGGGACTGGTTCATTACTCGCGTATAATATGTCTGAACATGATATAACTATGAAGAAAGATTCGTTATTAACTCGTGCTGATAAAAATGATTATGTCAGTTCGAATATAGTTAACTGCTATCAAATGTCCCTCGATTCTCTTGATTCGGATGAGCCAATTAAAATTGGTGAAACATTAAATCATAACGATCGTCTAAAGATACAAGAACTATTGCACAAGTATAAAGACTGTTTTGCAAATAGCTTAAAGGAGCTTGGCTTCACTCAAGTCACAGAAATGGTTATTGAATTAGTAGATACTGAACCGGTAGTATATAGGCCATATCGTTTATCACTCACGGAAAGGAAGTTGGTAAACGACATGGTACAAGAAATGATGGACAGCGGCATAGTTAGGGAATCTTCATCACCTTATGCAAGTCCTATTGTT
Source organism: Dendrolimus houi (assembly GCA_039645545.1). Lineage (NCBI taxonomy): Eukaryota > Metazoa > Arthropoda > Insecta > Lepidoptera > Lasiocampidae > Dendrolimus > Dendrolimus houi. The sequence continues at coordinate 19,876,443 of CM077128.1, read as the reverse complement.
CTAGTTCAGAAAAGACCGGGGAAAAACGTCTCTGTGTTGATTATCGAGCTTTAAATAGGAAGACAAAAAAAGAACACTACCCCCTCCCACGTATAGAGGACCAACTAGACCAACTAGCAGGCAATCGATTATTCACCTCACTTGACTTAGCATCTGGTTATTATCAGATCCCTATTTGCGAGGAGTGCCGTCATAAAACTGCCTTTGTCACTCCAGATGGGCAATTTGAATACAACCGCATGCCATTTGGTCTAGTCAATGCACCTTCAGTCTTTCAGAGAACAATTAATAAAATCCTCCATGATGCTAAAATTAAATACGCGATAGTTTATATGGACGATATTCTTATCCCTTCTAAAGATGTAACTGAAGGCTTAAACAGATTAGAAGAAGTTTTAGAACTACTAAAACAAGGAGGTTTAACACTAAGACTTAGTAAATGTAACTTTTTCTAAGTACCATAGATTTTCTAGGATTCCAAGTAAATTATGCTGGTATTCGCCCAGGATCTAGGAAAACCGAAGCGATCTCAAAATTCCCAACGCCTAAAAATATACACGAAGTTAGACAGTTTTTAGGATTATCTGGATTCTTTAGACGTTTTATCAAAGATTATGCTATAATAACGTCCTCGTTAACGAATCTCTTAAAAAAAAATATTCATTGGACATGGGGCAGTAAAGAGGAGGAATCATTCAATTTAATTAAAACCATGCTCACACAACGACCATTGTTGGCCTTATACGACCCACAAGCTGTAACACAACTCCACACCGATGCGTGTAAAGATGGTCTTGCAGGCATTCTCTTACAAAGCAACTCTGCAGGAGTGTTTCACCCGATATCATACTTCAGCCGTAAAACCTCACCGGATGAACAAAATTGCACTCTTATGAGCTCGAGACCTTGGCTGTCGTAGCATCTTTGAATAGGTTTAGAGTGTACTTGCTAGGGATTCCATTCACGATCTATAGTGATTGTAGCGCCTTAAGGTCCACTTTCTTAAAGCGTGATCTGATTCCACGAGTAGCGCGGTGGTGGGTTCAGTTGCAAGAGTTTGATTGTACCATTGAATACCGTTCCGGATCCCGAATGACTCACGTTGATGCACTTAGTCGTAGTCCAGTTTCTCCTCCCGTAACCGAAAAACTCGTATTGGATATTTTAACTATTGAAAACTCTGACGAAGACTGGATCACCACCGTGCAAAGCGCGGATGAAGAAGTACAAAGTATTAAAAATATTCTAGAGGATAAAACGGCAGAAGTAATCAACGACGTTCATAAAAATTATAAAATTAAAAATGGACGCGTGTATCGTATTGTAGGGGATGATATTAGGTGGTTTGTTCCAAAAAGTGTACGCTGGCAAATATTGAAAAAGAACCATGATGACATAGGGCATTTTGGATTTGACAAGACACTACAGCGCATAAAACAGCGCTATTGGTTTCCAAAAATGCGTCGCTTTACGAAAAATATGTACAATCTTGTCTCGAATGCGCACATTACAAAACACCCGGTGGCAAACGAGAAGGTGAATTACACCCAATAGAAAAGGTAAGCATCCCCTTCCATACTGTACACGCTGACCATTTGGGCCCGTTCATTAAAAGCAAGAAAGGGAACTGCTATTTATTAGTTTTGGTAGATAGTTTTACAAAATTTGTCAATGTAACCGCCGTCAAAAATACTAAGTCTCTTACCACTATACGCGTACTGAAAGAACAAATAAGTTATTTCGGTGTTCCCACTCGGTTGATAACTGATAAGGGGACAAGTTTCACAAGTAAAGTATTTAAAGAATTTACAGTACAATACGGGATAAAACATATTACTAATGCCGTTGCGACGCCTAGGGCAAACGGGCAAGTGGAGCGGTTCAACAGAACAATTTTAGATTCTCTTTCGACTTGCACTCATAATAAAGATGAAAAATCCTGGGACGATTATATTTACGATATTCAATTAGGCATCAATACCACTGTACATAAAACTACTCAAAAAAGCCCGTCTGAACTATTATTTGGATTTAATGTAACTAGTAGGTCGGAAGGTATTTTGAGCCCCATTATACGTGATACAACGAATGTGATCAATTCTGACAATCTAAATAACGCAAGAGATGAAGCGAGTAGTAATATAAAGACACAACAGTTAAAAGATATAGAGCGGTTTAACAGTCGTAGGAAATCAGGAAGATGTATAAGGTAGGTGATTTAGTTCGTATTGAAAAACAAGTCCCTCATGATGGTAAATCTCAAAAATTAGTTATTAAATTTCAAGGTCCGTATCGTGTAATGAAAGTGCTTCCAAATGATAGGTATGTGGTTGAAGATACGCCAATGACACGACACGGCCGTCGATATGAATCAGTGATAGCATTAGACAAAATGCAACCCTGGTTATCATTTTCTAGAGACTTTGAAAGCAGTGACAATGATGAGGTTAACGATAATGGGAATGAATTAGATTTCTTAAAAGAATAGAATAAAACTAGATAGTTATTTTATTAGTAAGGGCGTGTTATATCAGGATATTTGCCTTGTAATCTAGATTGGTATAAGTAATCACTGTTGATTATTAAAAATGTTGTAAAAAATTGATGTTATAATCGTTTATGCTATCGTCTTACATATTGTTAACTGTTAAATTAATTTGTGTTATTTCGGTAATCAGCAATTATTTTATTTACATGCTAGTATACATAGTTTTTGTGTCTCAATTGCATTCCTAAACACTGTACTTTTGTTTTCATATGTGAAAACCGCGAGGACGCGCTTTGGACAGGATGGCCGAGCTGTTAGCTTGCATCCAACAACAATCTACATTTTCTCTTATCTGTAAATAATAGTCTGTGTTTGAAGGCTGGTAACCCTGTTTTTATTTTTAATAGAGGGTACCAAAATATACAATTCAACATATACCGTCAGATACATGTTTTTCATTGGTTCGGGGATCAAAAATAAGCCTTTATCCTGTTCGGAACGCTGCAGTACACATAACTGTCCTAACATTAGTAAAGTAGAAAAGTTGGATAAGAAGGAATCAAAATAGAAAGCAGATAAAGAGTCCATGATTAAGTTGTGAGAATTATACTGTGAACCGCTTATTAAAATGTAAGTAAAAGCCATGCTAAATGTTTTGTTACGTGTTATGAGTAAAGGAAATAGATAATTATGTTCGTAAATATTATATAGTTGTTTTTCTATTGCGAACCCATCAAACTTGGAACTGTGAATAACAATAGTAACCGCTTTCCATCAGGTGGGCCGTCTGCCTGTCTGCTAAACTCGTGCAATAAAAAAGACGAGCATGGCTGGTGTACTGTCCATGTTCCCCAAACAAAATAGAGACTTGAGCCCAAGTTTTTCTTCTGGCAAACGCGTCTACTTGATAGCAAAGTGGTCACCGTCACCCATGGTCATCTGCAACACGAAGAGAGCCGACGAGCTGCCTACTAAGTTGAGACATTAAATAATTAATCGAAGAGTCCCATATTGTAGCGTTTTGAGAAAACCGCCGAAGGGAGTTCAATCCATAGCTCGCTCACGTATGGCACGAAGGAGCGTGCACCAGGTACAGTGGATGACTTCCAGGGGTGAAGGAAGTGTGGATGAACTCCCAATCGTCGGCTCACCTGATGGAAAGCGGTTATCATCACATATAGAGATCTGTAACTCTAAACGTGCTACTACTGTGCTGTCGCTCTCTAAAGGGAGACTGCAACCTGACCACTAATGACGGAACACAACTCAAAGTTGTTATGCCGGCATACTCTAGACCAGGGGTGTTAGCCAGCCAGACTGGCAATTACTAATTGCTCTACCACCTGGGTCGGTTTTGTCGCCTTTTAGGACATGCCGGCCGGCAGTAGGAGATTGTATTCTTTCTCCGTTCCTGCACGGATAAAACTGCTATTAACGCATAATGACTTTTCAAATGGCACCGGTAGTTCTTTAGATAAGTGCTTATGGAAATATGGTTTGTCCGTCGGTACCCCACATAATCAAGCCAACCACTTCATTAGCTCATTTCCCGCGCTAATTATAGTGCAATCCGCATAAAATCGCTAGTTAAACTAGTAATTGTATGTAACAGTCTATTTGTGTCACCGTTATGTTAATGAATATACCTAAACATGGTAATACTAATACTATATAATTAAAACTACGTTTAACAGTTCTAAACGCGGCATTTTATATGATTTTTATTTCGACGTTTCGGCCACTTTTCAGTAGCCGTGATCACGGAAGACATACAGCCTCCTTCCAACTTGTTGATCTGCTTTATATTATAATAACAAATCTGAGTAAAAATGCTCTGGAACTATATGCTACATAAATACTATCAAAACATTTTCAAAGCTTTGTTTAAACAAAAAAATATAGTGTAATTGGGATAATAATAATAAATAATTAATCGACAGACAAACACATTGTACATCCTCAAGGCAATCAAGTTATGTTTGTATTATGAGTAATATCTTCCGTGCAGGAACGGAGAAAGAATACAATTTCCTGCGGCCGGGCGGCCTGTCGTAAGCCAGGTGGTAGGGTATCTGCCCGTCTGGATGGCTACCATCCCTGGTCTAGAGTATGCCGCCATAACAACCTTAAGTTGTGTTCCGGCATTAGTGGCCAGGTTCCAGACTCCCTCAGGAGAGCAGCAGCACGTTAATAACTCTATGTTGCAAATGTCCATAGGCGATAGTAACCGCTTACTATTAGGTGGGCCGTCTGCCTCTCTGCTGAACGCATGCAATAAAATATACCATGTCAGGAATCGAACCCGGAGCCTCTGCGCTGCAGTGAGGCCGGCCCGCTAAGGCTTGGCCCGCTGAACCACAGAGGCCGAGAGGGATAGATTATTATAATAGTAGAAGAGCGCCCTGGACGACACGCACTTAGTTAAATTTTCATGTAGTCTGTACTTCCATTAAAAGAGTATGACAATATTTAGAAGAGCGTTAGTCATGAACCCCGGTTCTATGGAACACACAGAAACGTAATTAAATTTTATTTTGCAGATAGTGTTTGTCCGTAGTAATAACCAACTCGTTTTCGAAAACAAAATAGTTTTAAGAGTACCCTACTATTGTAATTTTAATAACCAGCACTTTGCACGTTTAAAAATAAACCTTAACACATAACTCCCTAAAGTCTAGATTGGATTGAACTTGACTGTTTTAATATTATCCCTAGACAAATTTATATTTGCGTTTGAAGTGAGTAGATCGAAAAGGATATCGAATGGAAGGGTTGAGTTTTCAGGCGCAATGATATGTTGGGTTGGGTAAGATTTTCATTTCAAAGAGTTTATGCATATAAGACGAGTGTTGTCATAAAGAGTGCCATAAAATATAATAGTAATATGTATGAATGTTAGTACCTACGTGGAAAGTGCTAGCATGAAATTTGACTATAAATTTTGATGTTGTTAAAATATCGACAAGTCAGCTGTGCAATTTTAAAGTCTAGCAAGTGCTTTCCAAGACATTTTGAAACACAGCACAAGGAAATGTTATAAACTTCAACTACGGACCATCTTCAAACTATTTATTAAGCTTATTGAGAACAATGCCATATTTTGATATAGTTTTCACAATGTTTTTGCAGGTATCATCAGCGAAAGCCTAATAAGACAATGAATACACAAACATTTCTGATTTCATTAGAGAAGTAGTTGTCTCTTTAACTTTTTTTATTGCTGAAGCACAGCAGATAGGCTGACAGCCCATCTGTGATGGAAAGTGGTTACCGTGACTTATAGACATTAGCAATACCAGAGGTGCTGGCAATGTGCTGCCGGCCTTGAAGGAGAAACTGGAACCTAGCCAGTGAAAACAATTCGAAGTTGTTATGGCGGCATAGTATAGACCACCTGGATGTGGGTTGTTTTGTCGCCTCTTACGACAGGCCGCCCGGTCGCAGGAATTAGTAGGTATTATTTTTACGTTCCTGCACGGAGGTCACTGTTCCTGTGGGATAACATTAATGCGAGCGAAGCCGCGGGTAAAAGCTAGCATTACATAAAAACAGAAACCTAAAAATCGTTGTTTAACCTAAACTTGCGATAGATACTCACAAGCAATTAATATAAGCAGTTTAGATTTTCAAATATCTTATTATTTACCGTCGTCGAAAGCTGCTATTCGTTATAACAGATTTCCATTTGCATTTGGACATTGTGCAAATATTTATGACTAATAGTACGTATAGGATAATCTGTGCAACGACAGGTTTCAGAAGCTTCCTGGTTTTAGCCGGGCATTGTTGTTGTGAGGAATGATTCTGTTTTGTATGAAGATGCGAGATCTTTTATGGTGGCTCAAGATAGCTATTACAAACATCGATGACAGTCATTTAAGTCATTTTTACGTTTTCTCGTGGATATGTATTATATAGTATTTTCATAGGTTTTCGTGACTGTTAGTTAGGCTGCCTGTCCATTGAAGCGGAACGAGGCTGCGGAGCGGAGAAACGGAGAAATATTAACCAATAGGATTGGCTGCTTATCCAGTGACGAAATTTTATGGAATCCTATTGGTTAATATTTTCCGTTTTTCCGCTCCGCAGCCTCGCTCCGCTTCAATGGACAGGGAGAATTAAGCGGGTCATAGACGTGCGAGCAAGCACCTTTTCGAAGTGCAACTTCTTTATCGACGTAATGAAGAAAAGTATAGTACTTTTACAACTTAAGTTCCGACGAAAACAAAATCCACCTGCATATCTATAAAAACACATTTTATTACCTGTCGGCATTTGAACGAATTGTAATCCTTTTATGATTGTCTTCTTTTGTTCTCTTATTTATTGGTTATTGTGGAGAACAGCCTATTGTACTTGTATATGGCCGCTTGCAGGCATAATTAGTCAGGTGTGCGGATTACGAGTCTAGGAAATTCGCTCCACACTGCCGGGCGGACATATTGCATTTGGGCTGTATAAAGCAATGGCCCGATTAAGGAAGAGTCAGTCGAGCGAGAACCACGAGCGAAACGAGACGTGTTTACTACAAGCGGGAATCTAATAAGTGACGGAATTTGCGCGTTTTATTGAGTTACGACCTTCTGCATTACGTTTGGACTTGTTGTGTTCGGTTATATTTGTACCTATGTTATACGTGTTTGTATAGTTCTAATAAACTCTATAATAATTCTAACGACATTTTAATTCGAGTCTCGCGACTCGTAACAGCACCAATTAATATATTATATATATTGTTTTAAAATTATACTTCACCTAATATGACGAGTTGACTTAGACAATAAGATATTACAAATATACTTCAATCGAGGCTACTTGTAAACTCTACTTGTATTGAGGCTATTCGGAATTGTACTTGTATTGTGAACTACATTTAATGATGTCAATCTGTACTATAATAATCTATCTATATACTATAATAAACCTGTAAATGGTTCGAGTTTGTACAATGCGTTTAGAAATGTGAAAAAAATCAAGGGGTATGATAATTCTGACCAGGAGATTCCGTAAATGCAATTTTTAGAATTTTTATTTGTCTATCTGTTACAGCATCACGTGAAAACTACTTAATGGTTTTAAATGAAACTCGACATAGAGCTAGCCTTTATCCCGGAGCGTAACTTAGGATACTTTTTATCCCGACAAAAGACGTCATTTTCGTGGGATAGACGAAAATAGCGAAAAAGATGGCACTGCGAGTGCATCTTTTTTGGAAACTAGTGAACGTATAGAAATGAAACTCGACATAGTGCTGGCATATAAACCGAGTTAACACTTAGGATACATTTTATCCCGATAAATACAGTCCTTTACTTAGAATAGACGGATCAGCAAAATAGATGGCGCTGCAATCGCGTTTTTCAATTCACTACTAAATATCTACCTTGTCATAAACAACATGTCATTCGTTGTATTACTTCAAAACAGGTTGGCTTCGTGTCGCTTCATTGTTTGCTGGGCAGTTACGTGGACTATAATATGTGGACTTAGTTAGTTTCTTGGCTATTATTATATGTAAAAAACCGAATTCAGTTTTTGTGTAAGTAAAATAAAGCCACTGCCCAGGGTTTGTCGAGCGGCGCAGCCGCGGGGCATACTCCAGGAAATAAATAAACCTCAATATATTTTTTATCATTTTCAATAGTAAAACGAAGGTATGTCTACAATCCAAACCCACAGTGCAGCAATAACATAAACATCCCGATGAATCACAGAGTAGTTTGTTCCTACATGCGTTAACGTTTCACGTCACAGAGTAGCGTGTCCATCATAAAACCAGCGAGCCGGGGGGCAGTGGATAAGATGAACATTTGCATGTTCAACTATTCTGTGGTACTGACTGTAGAGATAAAGGTATTTATGCATTGTCGACTCTCGTATCGTATGTGGTGACATGTATTGTTATAGGTGACAATGCTCTATGCAATTATAGACTTTGCGTCGAAGACGTTAAGGTTGATATTTCATAAGAAATATTCAAACATGTGATATAAAATTGAACATGTCTATACGACTGTAATATAACCGGGTGTATAATTTTAAACAAGGGATCTATTAATTACGACAAACGAATAAGAAGGCAGAAAGATCTTACATAGCGGGAAGTGATGTCACTAAATTCATTGACATTTTTCTACGGTAAAGGGGCACATTCACTATCCTGCTTGAAAGTTCTACGTTAGGCGGAGCTTGCAAGAGCCTAGGGATATCCTTCTTAATGTCACCAGACGCAATGAAGGCTGCAACAACATTCACAATCCTTTTTTTTTATCAGGCGGGGGAAATGCATTTCGCACATACCGGGTCCTTTGCTAGGGATTAGACCGTTGTCGATCATGGAGACATTCCACTGAGGGCAATCCAAATAGTAACCGACCGGCTTGTGTGGAGACTCGAACCAATGGACAAATGCTCAAGGGCTAATACCCCATTAAAACCACCCACCCTCCTCCCATGTGCCCCGCGCTTATGGTAGGAAAGGCATGAGACTTAGAGCGCATTAAGCTGCGGACGGCTAGGCGGATTGCCATGTAACAAACTTTTTAATTAAATTGACTGTAAATCCTAACTAATGTTATAAATGGGAATATAAGTTTGTTTGTTACGCTTTTACGTCCTAAGTACATAACAAATCGTAATGAATTTTTGCATACACGTAATAAGGGGTATAAAAAAGGACATAAGGTACTTTCATCCAGATGAAACAACTATTCCCAGAGGATAGACGAATATAACCGAAAAGATGACGCTGCGACCACGTTTTAGTTATGGCGATGATAAGGAAAAAATGTTCCCTTTACATAAAAATATCTCACACTTACCAATTCACCAAAAATGTTTCATTTAATTTTGATAATCGTTGATCAAATTCTTACCTGAAAGAAAAAAAAATTAATGTTTATTGCACACGAAAACTTATGCGAGACTAAAATCTAGCTAAGCCATACTTATGTGACATTTATACACGCATAAATTAACAGTTCATCAATAATAATACAAAATTTTAAACATGCCGTGTCTGTATACTGAAGCAATATTGAAGCTATTAAAAAAAACAACTGGAATAGACTATATAAACGACGGAGAACACGATGCAATTGTGTTAGACTTCTTGTCTGTTTGTTCGGAATTCACGTAAAATCTATTGGGCCGATGCAATTTTCGCTGCTCGACAGCAAATTCTTACAATTAAAATCTGCGCTACTTTTATATTGGGAATGCCTTATTCCGACACATTTCTCACTTACATCCTTTTTTAAATGCTGCACTTTGTGTCCCGGGAATCCCACAGGAATTTCAAGTCAAGCGTGGACGAAGTCGCGAGCATACCCTAGTTAAAATAGAAAACTATATATTATAAATAAATCCCTAACAATATATATACACTTAGCAGAAAAATACACACTATAAACTATAATTGGACCAGCCCAACCTGACCGCTGTTGCTGGGCAGTGTGCCTAGGAGGTTGGCAGCATTACCTCGCTGAATACTTACACTAATCCTTTGAGCGTGGTAAGCTCAAGCCTTCCGGTCGCCTGTGGCCTTGACCAGCTATTTTTGAATGTATTTTAAAAAGTCTGTGGGCACTTGGCTCTCATGGATTCAACAGTATATAATGTTCCAGTCTCCCTTAAGAGAGCAGCCGCGCATTTGTAGCAACTTTGGTGTTGCAAATGTCCTTAGGCGATGGTAAGCGCTTTCCATCAAGTGGGCCGTCTGTCTGTCTGCTGAACTCGTGCAATAAATATTTTTTAAAAAACGCAGCTAGTATTATATATGGCACTAATGGCCCCGATACAGCTTGCGCTTAGAGTGAAAATGCCAAAATCACATGATTATACATTAATAGGTGGGACAGATAAACCTAAGCACAGACTATAAAAAAAACACTATCTCTGCATTTCTCAAAAAACTTAAAACTATTATCTACATCGCTTAGTAACCTGAAAAAATGGACTTCATCGTCTATTTTCCAAGAACAATATAAAGGCGAAAGCCCATATGAGGCCCTCAATAAACAATTGACTAGAGAAAAAATACTATATACATAATTTTTGTTATTAAAAAATATGTATTTACCTACATTGAAATCGGCGCTACTAAAATAGAATCACAATTCGATTTAAAAAAAACCAGGAAGTTGTGGCAAAAAATTGCCAGTATCAAACTCATATTGGTATTATGATTAATCGATGGACCGAAATCGATCTATACACAAAATATGCATTAACATCAACGGCATACTTACGGGACTTTTATGTGGTTTTTATTACAAAACAACTAAAACGAATCGTGTACTGTTAAAAAAAGGAATATAATAATAATATTTTAATTAGGTAAAAAATAATCGACTTATTTTTTCTTGATAGTGGCAACACTGAATTGAATCTGACATGTCATTCTGTCATCCTGAGAGGCTAACTGACAATTCGCTTGTTGCTTACGCGCGATTTGAATCTGTATTGGTCTTTCTTCGACTTCTTCTACTGCAACCTTATTATACCCCAATAATAATAAGAATAAAAAGTGTCTCCCTAATATATTTTATGTTACGAAGACACTTTTTATCATAATTTAATTATCAAACAATGAAAAAAGGGAATTTTTTGAATTATTATCGTCTCACAGTTGTAGCAAAACATTTTCATATAGAAAAATAACCTAGAAAGTTTTGTGTTTTTTAAATATATCTACAATAGTGGCGTCAATGTGAACATAATTTTTAGATATCTAATACCATTATGACTTAAAAAAACTCAATTTTTATTGTAATTTTTTATGTAATACACTATGGAGTATGGGTTTTCCCCTTTTTGTTTTTATTTTGTTGATTGTCAAATTCTCACTATTGCCTTCATGACAAACAAGTTGTGATATATTGTTTTATTTATTTAAATACGTTTTGGAAGTAATTCTGAGGAGATTTGTATTTAAAGAGAGTTTTCTGCATTAGAGTTCTGCAATATTTCAGACGCAAAAGCCACATAGTAAAGAAAAAATAGATTTATAAAAATTTCACTTGTAAGTAAACAAAACATGCACAAATTATAACAAGATTGCTTCAAAGAATACTTATAATATAAAATTTTACGCACTGCTATGAAGTTAGTGTTTTAGAGCTTGTATGTAATTAATTTAAAGCGACACAAGCCCTAATCCAGTTTTCATCTAAGTATAAAACGAGTCGACGACATTTTACGACTTTGTCAACGAATATTAAAAGTTTATTGCAAGAGCAAAATATTGGATTTAGTGAATATATATTTATAGCTTTATATTAAATTTAATTTATATACATACTAGGTGCCTACGCGCGGCTTAGCTTACTTTTTTTGTTGGGAAAAGACCCTTTTTAGTACAGTATATTATTTATTATTAACTAGGATGTGCCCGCGACTTCGTCCACGCTTGACTTGAAATTCACTAGGGATTCCCAGGACAGAAAGTACCGCAGCATTAGAAAAGAATGTAAGTTATCGGTTCAGTGAAAACTATGTCGGAATAAACAAATTTTTTGCAACCGAACAACTACAAACCGCTCCCGGAAAAAGTTCCGCGGGACTCCCGGGATAAAACATATCTATCACACAGTTTATTACATAAAATATTCTATCGATCAGTGAAAAAAATCACATTTGAATTCGATATATTTTTTAATCCAGGATAGAAAGTAGCGCAGATTTTAAGTCTAAAGAATGTGCTATCGATCAGCGTAAACCGTATCGAAATCGACCCAGTAGTTTTTACGTGAATCCCGAACAAACAGAACATAAATCTAATAAAATTGCATCGTGTTCTCCATTGTTTATATAACTGGGATAGACATTCCGGTTGTTTTTTTTAAATAGCTTCAATGTACAGACACGGCATGTTTGGAATTTTATAATATTATAGATTAATTAGCTCTTTTTAAATTTCGTAAATTTCATGAATCATGGTAATAGATTTTAATAACACTTTCCAATAAAATGATTTTGTAAAATATCCAGTTTGTAAATTATCTTGATGACGGCTTGATTGGTCCGGTGTCATACTACGCTCTTGAAGAATATCGACGTGAACTGGTTAGCCATGTGCTGATCATGTTTTCTGCAATGAGTGACAGTTTCGGAGGCCCACTTCCTCTACTCCCTATTTTATTTTCCTATACCATCTCCCCGTATTCCAATCCCATATCCTATAATCCCCACACCCTTGTATTCTATTTCTCTTGTCAGATCCCTCTTTCTCAACCCTCTATCCCCTCCTCTTTGTCCCATTCTAAAAGCTGGCAACGCATTGGTTTCGTCCCTAGTGTTGCAAACTACTATATGCGACGGTAACCACTTTCGTAAAACAAAAAAAAAACAATTTTTGACATAGTGGATTATTTAATTTTTTTTTAGTTTTCGCGACTAATATAAGTAAGTAATAAAGAGTAAGTAATAATCATAAACAACATTAAAACTAAATAATTAGAATAAACAAGTGCCAACTTGTTTATTCTAATTATTTAGTTTATCTATATATTTAGTTTACCTTATACGGAATCCTCAATAGCATAAATTTATTAATTCATGTAAATAGTAATAATTCTATGCCTCTGCTACATCAATACAATTTTAGTGTTAGTTACTGTGTCACGCAGATGCGGCTAAGGGTTAACGAGTTATTTCTGATGTTACATTATTACTAATTGTTAATGATGTTGAACATTGACAGATAACGTACATATATTCACTAATATAGCTAATCATTAACGGTGTTATTTTTAACATTATAAGCAAAATGCGTTTGGCCATAGTCACTGCTATTATTCCCGATGGAGTAGGGACATTAAAGTACTAATAATACTAATCTGCTATAATTCAGATTTTATTAATTTTGCAAGTGCAAACATGGATTATACTGCTCCCACATCTGAACATAATATACGACCATCCAGTTAAAGCTTACTTGATATTATGGATACTTAATCATAATTTAATATTTTCCCTTAAATTAGCAAAACCATAAAATTATCTTTTTTAGAGTATAAACATTATTAAATTAACTAGCAATTAATTATCCCGAATACGCTCATTTTATTAGCTGTGGTATATTTTCGACATTAAGGACCGACATCTAGGATCTCGGTTTATTCAAAGAGCTTTATATGGAAAGGCAATGTTTCTTCGTGGTTAAATATTATTTTCTTCGCTTTATGTATTTGGCTTGTATCAAGTATTATTGAATATGACATTTTTAGACTAACTTTCAAGCACATAAGCACCAATGAGAAGTCAGAGTAATATAGAATAGAACAGAAAAGAATATTCTTTATTGCACACAAGAAAATAATACACATGAGTTAATCATTTAACTAATAAAATCGGCGGTCTTACCGCTAACAGCGATTTCTTCTAGACAACCTTCTGGAGATAATTTCACATTTCTAATAGTGGTACAGTATTTATTCAGTACGCATAGTTTAGAATATATACATATATTAATAGTAAACACAAAATACACATACATATTTATATATAAATATACGTACATAGAGTGACATACACGTACATAAATTACTGTTTACAAATTTAGATAGTGAGGTGAATCTTTGAGGAGTTTATTAAAAGATGTAAGTAACTTTGCACTTCTGATGCTCATTGGTAATGCATTCTACAACATTACAGCCTGCACAGTGAAAGATTTCTGACAAAATTGCGTAGAATGTATTGGCGTCATTAGTCGCAGATTTGCTGATGAATATACACAATTCTCGCAGAATATGGATCCAAACTCGACGTTACATATCTTGTTACGTTTTAGATAAATCATTGTACCAAATTATTGTTATTGATATTAATATTGTCACAGTATTTTTTCATTGGGGTAGGCAAAGACAATGGATCTTCACTTGCTACAATCCTGACAAACACTTTTCGCTACATCAACATTCATTAATCTCTTCCTTCATACGGCCTGTGTGAGCCGGCTTCTGTTTCGATTCTGGCATTGTAAATTTCAGAAACTAATTTTCTCCGTTATCTACTATGATCTGGGTGTCTGGGTTCGGCCCCAGAGTAGTCCGTTGTATATTACCCATAACGCAGACGTAATTTGCTTAATTTGGGGATATACTATTGTGTGTTTGGCTGCCGATTATTATAAAATAAAAATATATAACTTTGAATTAAGGTACTTTTTTTTAAATATTTGTTTACGCCTTTTTTGAAGAGCCCTATATTGTAGCGCTCTGGGAAAACCGTGGGAGGGTGTTTATTCCATAGCTTGTTCACGTATTGCATAAAAGAGCGAGCGCCAGGTACAGTGGATGACTTCCAGGTGTCGAGGAAGTGTGGATGAACTACGACTCGCCGGCAAGCAGTGCGGTGGTAAAATGGCGACGTAGGCACCAAATCAAATAGCTCATCAGAACACTCCCCATTGTACAGACGGTAGAACACGCTTAGAGCGCCAACGTCACTTCTGAGACTTAACGGTTCTAAGCCATCTATAAGCTCAGGATCGTCGACAATCCGGATCGCTCGGCGCTGCAAGGAGTCAAGTGGGATCAGTTGGTACTGAGGTGTACCAACTCAGAGGTGGGAGCAGTACTCCATATGGGGACGGACTTGGGCTTTATAGTGTTACAATTTAGCCAAAATTCCACGAAGCACGCCGACAAAGTAAATGCACATCTGCGTGCCATAAACCCGGGTTATAACCTTCCCGCATTTGGATTTCTTTTGTTTACTTAGAAAAACAGTCTATTGTGTATTGTACAAGTTTATGGCCGTTCGCAGGAATAATTAGGCAGGTGTGCAGATTATGTTTTCTGGGAATTGCGCCGACGCTTGCCAGGTAGACATATAGCATCGGTGCATTATAAAACAATGCCCGAACGGAGGAGTGAGGCAGTCAAGCGACGATTACGATACAAGCAAAACGTGTGTACATTCAATGAGCGATGTAGTGACGAACTTTGCGCGTGTTATTTAATTGTGCATTATATTTGGACTTATTGCGACCGGTTATATTTGTACCTGTGTTATAGGTGTTTGTATAGTTCTAATAAATTCTATAGTAATTCCAACGGCATTTTAATTCGAGTCCCGCACTCGTAACAATATAATAAAAGCTTATGTCCCGGTGTGAAGTAATATGATGGAGGTGAAAAAATATCGTGAAGATACTATCTCATACCCAATACTCTTGTCCAAGGTATCTCGATGCGTAAATTTCTTCACGGTGTTCCGTGTTCCACCAGTGCCGTGGAGCATCCTGGTTTTAGGGACACCTCTCCTTGTCGGCATGCATCGAGGGGTCACGGCAATCATATCTTACTGATTACGGTTCCATACCGCCTCATTATGACACGGAGGGGCGCTAGAAGGTATAGGTAGTCTGGCGGTCGGTACTTGATACTCCATCTATTATCACAAGCTTGTGTGTAGCATCGGCCGTCGGGAGTACCATATACTCCTTGGTAAGTGGGACTCAGCCCCCGGAACCCGAAGGTATATGCAAATGCATTCCCCTAGCGTTATCAACAAAAGGTCAGAAAACTGCCTAAACGTTGCATGCTTTCCGACCAGGATTCGAACTCACATCATTGGATGAGAGACTGGAGCGTTAGCCACTTAGCAGTCGCCACTTATGAAGTATAAAGACTTAATAACCATCTTTATAAAAAAGAGCATTGTTTTTTTATTTATTAACCAATATGTAAAAAATAATACATTAAATTGTGAACAAGAATACTAAACCAAACAAAATGGTTCGCAACAAAAAATGATGATTATTTAAAATACCAGCAACACAATACGTAATACCGTCATTATTACACACTTTAGTGTACTGGCCTGTTATTGGTTTAAAAAAAGCTAGTAATATCAATTTAGTGACGTTTTTATCATCACGATCGGCCATTTGCAAGCGGCACGCACATCTGGTTTGTTAAGGCGAATATAGTGCTATTATTTCCATATGCTTTCATTATTATAAACTTGAGTTTCATCGCGCTACACCACAACTCCAGACTCTAGAAGTAGCTGTATTTTACTTACATAAAAACTTAATTGCGTTTTTTATATAAATAAACCTTCAGTGATGAAAGATCTAACTGTTGATGAAAACCACTTAAAAATAGGTTGCATGGTTCAGGAGGAATTAGCGCGTATATACACAAACAGACAGACACGGAAAATGATTTTGTTTTATACTATGTAAAGATGTAAAGAATTCGAGTTTCTGTAATTTTTTTTATTACGCGATTTTTCCGTCAATTGTGGACCGATTTTCAAATTGATTTTTTTCACTTCCGAGACGATCCCATAGTCACCAAGTCGGGATCTTATATGTGGATCGCAAGGAAATCGAGAGCAATCCTTGTTAAAGAGCATATACACCGAAATATACTTTAATTTTAAATAAGTTAATATTATACCAATGATGCGTATGTAGCTGGCTATTGCGAAACAAAAATAAACAAAACAATTAAAAACTGGCATACTTCTCCTTAACAATAATACACCATTTTCCCATTGTAAGAGGTTGTTGGTCAGTTTTTGCCTGTTTTTTTATAATTCAAAAAAGTCAGATTGAACGATGGTCAGATGAAGACGATTTTGATCGATGACACACTGATTTGAATATGAAATAATTTTAGCAGTCCATATCATCACATCTTTGTTAATGGCCTGGTCTACTGGTGGAACAATACTCATTGACTTGAGATGATAACACATATTAAAAAGTATTTACAGAAGCTCAAGAGTCAGAGCTATACGATATTTTGTTTTATATACATATTCGAAAATGTATATATACTGAGTTTCAGCCAAATCGATCCAGTGGTTTTTGCGTGAAAACGGAAGAGACAGAAAGACTTTCGCATTTATAATATTAATAGGGTTTTATAACCCCACATTGTCATGGAATGTGTTCGAAACGAGGCAGCCAGAATTAAGTCATGCGCGGAGTTAAGTCTGGAGAGATTAGATTGGTGTACAATATTTAATAATTTTTTATTGCATGAGTTCAGCAGACAGGCAGACGGCCCAACCGATTGTAAGCATCATCGAAACTTCGCAAAATAAATCAATAAAATTATCGTAATCGGTTTACTGAAGAGCGCAGCTCCTGGCGAGTGGTAGAACCACTGTCTGCCTCGCCTGACACACCGCTTAAATACTGTAAATTACTTGAAAGTACCGTCAATTAAATGTTTGCATTAATATAACATTAACGTATTCACTAAATAATCTTGTTATTCACTGCAACAGATTAATAAACATCCGCCTTAAAATAGCTGTTGTTTCCTGATATCTAACATAATCTATTAAATTATGACATTATTATACGAGTAATTACTACAACTGTAGCTTCATAACATATCTGTAAATATATATTAGCTGCCTGTATTTAGGGCAAAGGATTAGCATTGCCATACAACGTGGGAATGTGGCCAACATTTTGGGAACGCTCCCCACCGACAGCGATCTGGATTACATCTTTTACTTGTAAATATGTTTATAATAGTATTTAATTTCTAAGTTTTTTTGTAGTGTCATTTATTTATAATTTAGTTTGTTGTTAGCTGCCATAAATTTAGGTTGCCAACACGATGGAAAGCGGTTACTATCGTCTACATACATTTGCAATACCAAAGGTGCTAAAATGTTCACATTATAGATACAATACAATGCAATATTACAAAATTCTAAAAATGCCGAATCTGTACATTGAAGCTATTTAAAAAAAACCACTTGGAACACAGTATATAAACGATGGGGAACACGATGCATTTTTTTAGATTTCTTGTCCGTTTATTCGGGATTCACGTAAAAACTACTGAGCTGATTTCGATGCGGTTTTCGCTGATCGACAGCAAATTCTTAGATTTAAAATCTGCACTACTTTTTATCCTAGGAATCGCGTGAGAATTTGTCTGGGAATGATTTAAAAGGGCCAGACTGAAAAAAAATCTAATTCCACTGCGATTCTTTCACTGATCGATACCACGAACCCCGCGGGAATTCTACTTGGAGCGGTTTGAAGTTATCCGGGTGCATACCAATTAGCTTATTCCGACACAGTTTTCACTAAAACGTTACTTACATATGTAAGCGACTTCCATGTCCGTCACGTTTTATGTGTGCAACACTGAGTCCAATCCTTAGAACACCAAACTCTTGATACAGAAGTCGTTTCCTGGGGCATAAAGCCAAGATTTATGGCGGTGCTAACTTGTATAGAAATGGCAAAAAGGCACTTTACAGTCAAACTATAAACGTTTGGAACTACCGATAGCTTTTCAATAGCTGATTTGTAATCTCAACAGCACAACCAACTGCAAACTTTGATTATTAAAAACTAGCAGGAATAACTTCGTTCGCGTTGCCATAAAGACGAATTTATTACCCCACTGCGCCATCTGTATAATATTGTTACATGCCGTCAAAGATAAGCGCACAGCTGCCTGTTGTACGCGCAGTTTATTGTCTTCCCGGATTAAAGAATTCTTTTGTGTTTTGAATTTGTAATTAAGAAAAACATGCTATTGTTTTTCTACTTGTTTTATAACCATCATTAGCGTCGAACTAATCCTTATTGTTATTGTTTTCGACTTTGTTAGCCGTTCGCAGGTGTGCAAATTACTATTTCTCGGAAACTCAATGCGCGCGGCCCTTTTTTTTCTTTGTGCTATGTAGTTAGTATAAGACTACGAGACGAGTAAGACGTTTGACGTATTGAATCGTGCAGTGTGAACTGGTTGCATCCAGTCTTATTTGTATTTATTTTATACGTGTTTGAACAGTTCTAATAAATTCTATAGTAGTTCCAACGGCATTTTTAATTCGAGTCCTGTAGCTCGTAACAATATTAATTCCTGCGGCCGGGCAGCCTGTCGTAAGAGGCGACAAAACAACCCACAGTCAGGTGGTAAGGGTGTTTGCTCGACTGGATGGCTACCATCCCTGGTCTAGAGTATGCCGTCAGGACAACTTTGACGCCAGCAGCACATTGGCAGCAGCTCTGTGGTTGCTAATATCCATAGGCGACGGTAACTACTTTCCACCACATTTGGGCAGTCAGCCTGTCTGAAGTGGTTCTCTCTTCAACATGAAAAAAATGTCTGGGATAACGTTATAGTTATTGACTGTTTGACGTAGATGTAGCAATGGGTTTAATATGCTATTTATGATGCGATATTGTTATTAATTATTAACGACATTAAATATTGACAGATAACGGATAACGTGCATACAGAATGTAGATATTCGTTAACGGCGTTATTATTTAACGCTATAAACAAACGCAGTTGAAGTGAGAGCTTTGAGAAGTATATGTGCGGTTGAATGATATGATAAGGAACAGTATGTATGTATGATAAGGGAACGTTGTGATTGAAAGAAGATGTAATAACAAGAGTTGAAAAAGGAATGTTAAGGTGGTTTGAACATGTAGAGAGAATGGATCACAAAACAGGTGTATGACAGTATTGTGAATGATAGAATTGTTGCCGGTAGACCGAGACGAACACACCATGATCAAATACCAGAAGTGTTAAAGAGATGTCAGGTAAAAAGCATCTCAAATAAACGTGCATGTATGAAGATGTTAATGAAAGTAGACGAAGCGAAAGTTGTTTGTCAGGACCGTCGCAAGTGCCATTCATCATCGATTCATAGTCTCTGCCTACCCCCATGGGAAACAGGCGCGATATTATGTATGTAGTAGTGCTATAAACAAAATACATTTGGTTACAGTCAATAACTTTAACAATAAATAATCCAGATGGAGCCCGAGAATTTGTGAATTGAACGGCAGCACCAAAAAGAACGCACTCGTCAGACAATCTATTCGTCTATCCCACGAAAACGACGTCATCTATCGGGATAAAAAGTATCCCACATATTGATCAGTGATATAAGCTAGATCTGTATCCAGTTTCATTTAAATCTATTCAGTACTTGTCAAACATGTGATGCTCTAATAGACGGACAGACGAAGTTTCTAAAAGTTGTATTATTGGAATCTTTTGGTCCAAATTAACCTCCTGATTTTTTTAAACAATTCATTGCGCAATAAAACTCCTTCAAAGATTTATTATATAAGTCGTGTGTAGAAGGTTTGCCGATGACAACCCCTCCCGCCTCCCACAACCGCGACCCGCGGTCATCTAGTTCTTAGTACTACTGAGACAAGCCCCGGTGCCAGTCGTAGGAAGCGGTAGGGGCGACCATCGGCAAACCTTCTGCGCACGACTTATATATATTGAACTCACATCAGGGCCCCAATTCTGCTATTAGAATTTCGTCAAAATCGTCGGACACTTTCGTCTCAATTGTAGGTTTGCCTGATTTCTGTATTCTGTTAAACTCCAAGAGCGTGCCCGTGGCAAGTCGCTTTATAAATGTTTATAAGCGAACACATGCGAAATAAATGTTTAAAATTTTGGCAGCTTTTTAATATTCATTTCGGCTAATATTAATACCAACTTTTTTCTACTATTATTCCGCCGCGACGATATCGAGAATATATTGTGGAATTAGTAGATTACGAACTTGTGTCACTATCACAATGACATCGTACCTTGAAGATCTTCGCAACGCCAAAATATAAATAGCAGAATTGGGCGTCGGGGGTAGAAGTCGTTCTTCATATCCGTCATTTCTTTGACAAAGCGACAACCAGAAATGTAAGTGTTCTCTTTCAATTTAAATTATTTCTTTGTTACTTAGTTGTTATTCACTGTATTTTTATTTTTAAATATCTACATGTTTATTAACAGGTATTAGTAACATCAGATACTTACGTTCTCGTATTTTTAAAACATGCAATGTTACCGCTTTTGTATATTATTATTGTATCCGTAAATATATCAATGGTTTGAGTAACGAAAGGAAGCGAATTTGTTGGCTATAGACTCCAAAGACGCTATTCTACAAAACTTATTTCTCGTCAATATAACACGAGCAACCACTTTCATTTCATGAATTGTTGTTGAAATGTTGGTTCGATAACTTAGTTCATAATATTTTTATAAGTAGGATAATCACTAGCTAGTGCTATAGAGATTTATAGGGGAGTAAACGTTAGTGCAATTTAGGCGCAATCCGCAAAGGGCGCAACCCACATCGAAGAGGTTCCATTAACATTATAAAATCCCTTATTGTAATGCTGTATTAAGCTTCTGGCTTAGTACTCATTACACCAACGATAGAAATTTTAAAAGGCGTAAGAAACGTCTTATCATAAGGACATTTTCATATTAATACTATATGAATAAACTTAAAAGAGTTTTTTTCTATGTTTACATGTATTTTTATAATTTTAATACTTCTTTAACTGAAGAAATTGCTATGTTATATTATTTTGAGTAAGTGACAAAACAGTAAAAAACTTTAAAACTGAATTTCTCTATCTTACTATCCATATCATTAGATAGCCTTACTATTAGTAGAAATTTGACTTTACTAGTATAATTTATGCCAAATTTTAACCAGTAGTAAGGCAAATGAACGGTTGGTAAGATATAGGAAACAGCTCTAGGCGTAATTTTCACCATCGATAAAGTGTGTAAAAGATTTTTTTAATTCTCGTATCGCTTTCTCTTATGAACTAAGCACCCAAAATCCAACATCGGGCCGCGCAAAGCTGACGTGACTTTATACTAATCTCCAATCAGCACACAACATTTCGACTTTAATACATTTAATGACAATAAAACTCAATACATTCACCGAAACGAATGTATCATACAATTTTGCGTGTTTTATTTTTAATGAGGTACGCGCTTAATACGTTCAACAATTTTACATATAATTATTATCTGTATACTTTATTGTACACGAAAAGGTATATACATGTTGATGTACAAAGGCGAGCTGACCCTAAAAGAGTTGTCTTTCAGCAAACCTATGGGTCTAGCTAGAGGAGAAGAAACAAAAAGTAGGCTTTTGTACACTGAAATACTTTTACGATTTAACTTTATAAATATAAATAATATGCCTTTTCCTCACAAGAGTAAGGAGAGACCATGGATCTTTACTTGCTCTATCTTGCTATGCACCATTCTATTGGTCTACTTTCTGTAAGATGAAATGAAACTGCAGTGGATATACTCATATTATTATCTTTAAATGTCACAGGTATATTACAATGTAATTTACACAGTATGCAGCGTTTTGCTTTACCCGAAGTTACCCGAAGCATCACTGACGTGTTTCAACGGAAGCTTTTTACTTTTTAATATTAGATAACTGACACATAAATAATGTGTTGGGTGATATTCTCATATCCAACACTTTAATTAATCACTTTTACTTAAGGTGTACCAAGATTAATTTGTTAAAATCTCAACGTGACTCAAACATTTTATTCTTTAATTTTGGCAACGCCTGGCAGAAGTTTACACACGACTTTAGTTCCCTAATATCTCACTACTATGATTTTGGCATAAAAGTCATTAAAAAAAACATTGCTATTGTTTTATCAACACCTGACTAGCGATACCCCACACGACTATGTCCACTGGGAAAAATCTTTCAACTCTTACTTACATGTATGACAGCCACCGGTAATCTTAATTTTTTCGTGCTTACACTACATAACTTGGTGGTGTTGTACAGAATATGTTTTATTATTTTTTATATTTTATTGCATGATTTCAGCAGACAGGCAGACGGCCCATCTGATGGAAAGCGGTTACCATCGCCTATGAACATTTGTAATATCAAAGGTGCTACAAATGCGCTTGCTCTCTTAAGGGAGACTGGAACCTGGCCACTAACGTCGGAACACAACTTAAGGTTGGTATGGCGGCATACTCTAGACCAGGGATGGTAGCTATCCACACGAACAAATATCCTACCACCTGGCTGTGGGTTATTTTGTCGCCTGTTACGACAGGCCGCCCGGCCGCAGGAAATTCCCGAGAACAATGACTTTGACCCACAAAGACAAACGGACGAACGATTTCATAAGGTAAGGAACCCTAAAATTTATAAACTTAACTAAAAACTAACTGTTGCAGCTCAACGACCCAAAATAAGTCCTGACCTCTGAAACGAGAATATTCTACTCTCTTCTGTTCAGCGCTGTCTCCTGCCAACTTACCTGCAGCAATTTCTTCGGTGGTATTTTTGAAAAAAGCTACCGATATATGCTGTCTCTCATACTTAAACCTACCCATAGCGCTGTTCACCCGCACTTATATAGAACATTCTCGATCGCCAAAATGACAAAGTGCCTCAAGATCCTATTTTATAAAAAAAATATAATTTAAAAAAATTGTAGCTTAATTTAATTCCACTACTTTTCAGTCAAGTCTTCGTTTTTGTATTCAGATATCATTTAAGAAATATTGTTCATAATCTCCTAGCGTCTCAGATACCTACTCCCAGATCCTCATCAGCTCTTAGTCCATCGATCTACACTAATGTTATAAAGAGGTACATTTTGTGAATTTGTTTGTAGAAAGTAACCACCATTAATTCACCAGTAGAAAGCTATTTTATGCCTTAGTAACACAGACTTTATTTGATTGTGACTAATTGTAAAATATCAATTCCGAGAAAAACGGGCTGATGCGTTGATTTATCGGCGTACGCTGACTAAACAATAAATAAGTCCTAGTTTCTCTTATGGATAGAATTAGAAACGAGGATATCCGTAAGAGATTCAAGTTAACCGACATGGCTCGCAAAATTAGCAAGATGAAGCGGCAGTGGGCCGGTCACGTCTGCCGCAGGACTGATGGCCGATGGAGCAGACGAGTCCTGGAGTGGAGATCGCGTCTCGGTAAACGTAGTGTCGGACGCCCTCCGGCCCGATGGACCGACGACCCACGTAAGGTCGACGGTAGGCGCTAGATGAGGAAGTCAGTAGACAGCGATTGGGTGACGAGGGTCAAACATTCACTCTGAGATCAATTTGTTTGGCTTATGTTGGTATAACGCCCAGCGAAGTGGGCACGGATCAGCTGGTTGGATTATGTAATCCAAAGTTAACACGAGCCAGCCACGTGGATAGTTATATGTCTATAACATCCTATCAACACAACATAATATTTCAATGCACCTAACTCAACAATATGAATACAGGTCGTTTCGCATTCAAGACGATATTTCTGCTATAAAATTTACATAGTCCCTTAAGGAATACAAATCAAACAGCTAAACAATGCTCTCAGCCATGAGTTGAGTCAGGAACTTGAATAAATCAAGTTGTACTTAGGCTACAACTTATATTGAACTAAGTTAGTAGTGAGTATTCGCCATAACTTCATGCTAATACTAAGTTATTGTACATTATCAGTCCAATAACGTACCGAGTGAAGTCAGGGTTTAAACTATGTATTGGTTGTCTGCGTACTTATATTCCTAAACCTGATTGTAACAGAACTGTGTGTAACAGAATGCTAGACACATATTTGGACTTGATTTTAGGTTACGAAAATTAAGGTATTTGTTTAAAAATAGACTCTTACGGATTACTTATTTCAAGTCATGAGTTTACTACTGCTTCCAAAGCGATTTTAGTTGCTATTAAAGGAGAAGTGATGCAACAAACTCTCCAGAAACATATCTTTACTTAATAATTATTATGTATATAATTCTTTCGTAATATATATAATAAGCCTGCTCTCAAAAACTTTTTTAGTCATTTTTAACTTCTTTAGTGAAAACTCTTAAATGTTTTCTGGGATTTTGTTGAAGAGCATTCTGCTTTGTCCCACGAAACTATTGTAAACTTCATTCTACACGTGAGAATTTCTAATTTATTTTTGCTCCTTGCTGAAAATCCGAGATTTTTTCTTAATATATAGAACATTTTCAAATATATACGGCGAAGCCAGTTTTTAAATATTTATTTCTTTATCTCGCAAGGAATCCCGTACTCCCGTGTTGTGGTTGATTGTCTCTGAAGTAAAAGAACACAAGAGATAAAACTTTTGCGCCCTCTCGTGATACGCCATATCATCTGCCTTATTTACAGTAGAGTTACAAATGTTGTAGAGTACCTAGTCAATACTTTTATATATAAATAAATAATAGCAGCCCATAAATGTCCCAATGCTGGGCTCGGGCGTCCCACTATAGGGGAACGGACAGTATACCCGCCACGCTTGTCCAAGGCGGCTTGGCAGGTTTGACACATCGGTTATCTCGATGTGATCACGATGTTTTCCTTCACCGTTAATAGCACACGGTAATTGTAACAATATGCACATTAGATCAGAAAACTGACTAAGTGGTGCATGCGTTCCGGCCAGGATCGAACCCGCGCCGTTTGAGTTTGGGACGCGTGCGCTAGCCATTACGCTACCACGACTTTTATATAATTAAGTATATATGTAATAATTAAACCATTTATAAATAATTTATAATTGAAATATAAGTAGTCGTACTATGTTATGAATAGCATAACATCCAAGTGGGTCCGATTGCCAGTATGCCTACTGTTTTGTATTAAATAAAAAGATAATTAATTAATTTCTTGTTATATATTTTGTGAGCACAACCGTTTCACAGAAAAATAACAGAGAGAAGACAGCATAAATAAGTTGCATTGTCTTTGGTAGAGAGCGATGAAAAGTTTGGATGAGATGAAATTCTGCGTTCGGATACGACACCTACAAGTTAACATAAGAAAACCTCGAATACGAATTTTTATTTTTTTCCAGAGTAAATATCGCTCTAGCGATAAAACCGCCCTTTGTGTACAATTAGATACTGCTTTAGTTTGTATTTTTTAAATATATTATTAGCGGTCCCGGCAGACGCTGTCCTGCTCTCAAAAAATAAAAATCTAGGACCGACTCTAGTGCCTCCTATCGGTTCCAATTATGAATCTAAACCATCCGGAGACCCATTCAAACATGTTTAAACAAAGTCATCAAAACCGGACCAGGAGGTTAGGAAGATCCTAGAACCCGCTCCCAGTGCCACCTACAGGTTCTAATTGTAAATCTAAATAATTCGGAGACCCACTCAAACACACTCAAAAAAATTCATCATAGTCGTTCTCAAGTTATGCGCGTATATACATTTCTACGATTTATGTTTGCTTATATAGATTTTTATATATTATTGTATTGACGAACAGTAAGAGTTCTTTATTTTTTAAAATTATCTATCTTATTTGTAAAATAAATTAAATTTATAATGAATTCAAATGAACATGGTTGTATTGTATCATTTTGGCATAGTAATAGATTTGAAATTACTTTAGTTTTATTTTTAATACTTTACTAGTCTCCAGTAAACGATTTTTAAAACATTCTATGGCCTAGTATAGATACATGAATTAAAATAAATAGTAGTAACAATGACTAAATGAAATAAGATTTGGATTTACTAGATCGAATTTGATCCATTCATAAGTTCACTAGTTAAATCTAATTGTATATATACATTTGACAGACGCCAAATAATAGAGTTTCAAATGAAACGTTTCAATAAACAGTTTAAATTTTCTACATAAACGCAGAATTCTAATTTAAAAACAATCAATGTCCTACAATACATTTCTATCCAAATTTATAAGTTCTTTGAAATCAAATTTATAACAAAACATCACTCTAAGCACCCTTCAAATACTGTGAATTTAAATAAATAAAAACGCATATTTATATTGACTTTAATCACTGTTATATCATTTTAAACGTATAGCTATTGAGTACGGAAAAGCAGGTAAATTATGTAATAATTACAAGTAGCTTTTGAGTCATTCGTTTTGGTATATATTATTACATTCACCTTATCTAAACCATTCGAAGCTCTATTTAAAAAGGTTCAACGCACCAACGGAATGCCACACCCCCCTGCGCGCGCGCAACATAGAAACATAATTAGTGTTCTCATCTCATCGCATAGTGTCGACAGCGTTTTCACATTCGTCATACATCGAACGTATACATGGTTTTATATAAAATACTTCGTTACATAATAGGCAATGGAAAACAGAAGGGCACGTAATTATCGAGGACATTATTTAAATTGAGTAATCGTCGAATTTTTGTAATTAGTACAGGTCAGTTAATACTCAGAAAGCTGTGAAAATGGAAAGTTAGTCATAAGGATTTTTATTTTACACTGAAACGTGAATATTCTGTAAAAACAATTAAAACTGTAACAAAGGCGTTTCATTCTGCACTCAATAAACGGTTCGTAAAAGTAACCAATGTCCACTATGTCCATCATTTGGCCACAAAACACGCAAAAAGTATACATTTTTTTTTAATAACTACTGAACGCATCTTAATGAAACAGTTTTCTTTATATACAGTTTTAAACCGTGATAATAATTAAAGTTTGACGTTTTTAAAATGTTATAATTTTCGAAAATGGAAATGATTAAATCCCCACTCCTAGTACATTGCAAAATATGATGGCCATCCTTAATTTGTAGTTTTTTGTGTAGTGCCATATATAATATAATTTTTCATAAATATCATCTATATTAACCTAGTGGTTCCTGAGAAAATGATGGTAACACATAAAGATAAACGGACAGCTAGCCAGATAAGCGATTCTATAAGGGTTCCTTTTTTTGCTAGAGTGACTACGGAACACTAAGAAACGTTGAAATCCTATTACTTATTATATCACTAGGCTATATTAATCTCCCTTCACATTTACACTTCGATCAACAATTTATTGATCGAAGCATTTACATGTTTAATATTGTACAGTGCGCTCTCGAAATAAAATCATATTTAATACTTTCAAAACAAGCGTGTGTCTTTGGAACCTACTCTCAACAAAATTATCTACAAGAGTAATTAATTCAAAATTTACTTTACTAGTTTTGCCTTGAATATTAGAAGACGAAAGAAATTATTATTTGCGATAATTTGAAGACGGATGTTTTAAATATTTGTATCCAAATCAATTAAGATTATTCCTAATAACATCTCTATGAATATTTATATACAGGCAACGTAATAAATCTTCATTATTTTCCCATTAATTTTAATATATATTCAATGTTATATAACATACTCTTTTGTCTGTTTATCTATTTGAAAGAATATATCTTTAATTATGTTAATGTAGCTCCCTATCCGCCATCTAAGATAATAATCATTCTGTAGGTTCATACAAAAATTTAAGAATTAATGCGTAATTAAAAAAATATATGACAGAGATGTTAATAAAGCTTATTTATTAAGTAAATATGATCTGATACTCGAGTATGCCAACGACAGACCTCCGGAAATGAGAATCTTTCGAATACCTGTTCAAGAATAAGTGAGCTATAGAAACGCACTTACATCAGAGCAAAATATGTTAAGCGCGAGTCAGCTCACACACAGCGAAAGATTCCGTGGTGGTTATAAGTTTCACCTGTCTTTTCAGTTTGGCTAAATACTTATATAATTTAAAAATAAAATATAATATTGTTACGAGTTAGCGGGACTCGAATTAAAATGCCGTATTATTGACATAATTTCCTAGAATCAGCTTGTACTTAATCCGTAACACCTGGCTAACGATGCCTGCAAGCGGCCGTAAGCGAGTACAATAGAACAATAGACTGTTCTCCACAATACTAGAAACGTATGCCAATAAATAAGTAAACAAAAAGAAAACGATCATAAAAGGATTATAATTAGTTCAAATGCCGACAGGTATTAAAATGTGCTTTTACAGACTGTACGTGGAATTTGTCAATAACGAAGCACAAGTTGTAACAATATAATTCAATTGTATCGTATAATATATACTTATACCACCTTTATTCCTGTATAGGGTAAGGTTGTCTGGAAGACATCGCTTTTCAATGATAAGCTAAGACCGTCCATTGTGCACATATAGAATATTTTCAGACCATAAAGTGTTGTGTTATGGTGTACAATAAAGGGTTATCTATCTAACTATCTTTTCAATGTAAACAAAAAAAACCGTCTCTCCAAAGCATTTTTCAAGTTTTACAACGCTAAATATTTTGACAATTTTTCACCTCATAAAATACCAAGGGAAGGTAATTTTTTGTTATAATTTTAGTAACGCATTCGAAAAGCGACTCTATTTTTACATATAACGATGTACTTACACTGCTTATATATTATTTAACTAGCTGCGTCCCGCGGTTTCACCCGCGTGGTGATGAGTCACACTATATCTTTATAAATTATAGCCTATATGTTATTCTGATGTGTAAGCTATATATTATTGTAAAGTTTCATGAAAATCCATTCTGTAGTTTTTGCGTGAAAGAGTAACAAACATACATTCTTACAAACTTTCGTGTTTATAATATTAGTAGGATAATAACATAATCTTAGCACATTGTTAATTCGTTATGATTTTTCAAGAACTGTCTAGCGATACATACGTCTATGTATGCTGTATTTCTCCATCTCTTAGTTATATGTACAGAGTGCCACCCATACACGTAGTAATTTCTGTAATACATTGTATTACATATAGAAGACAATACATCTTCTTGAAGGCATATATCAGCCCTGATACGTCCTATTACTGACATAGTACCATTCGGTTTCAGAGATATAGACGGGATACCCACACGTATCATATATACAAGGCAGAAGTATTTCATAAGTAGACACCGCTGGACAGAAAGGAGTCCAGTTTCCCTTTCGTAAGATAGGGTTAATTTTGAGTAGGTGAGCCGCAGCAGTTAAATTCAAATTTAAAAGTTATTATTCAAAATAAGTTTCACTGGAGAACATTTTTTGAAGGTCATACATATAAGTTTAAATAATCATCCGTGTAGGAACGGAGAAAGAATATAATTTCTGCGGTCGGGCGTCCTGTCGTAAGAGGCGACTAAACAACCCACAGCCAGGTGGTAGGGCATTACCCGACTGGATGGCTACCATCCCTGGTCTAAAGTATGTCGCCATAACAACCTTGAGTTCCGGCATTAGTGATCAGGTTCCAGTCTCCCTTCAGAGAGCAGCAGCGCATTTGTAGCACCTTTGGTGTTGCAAATGTCCATAGGCGATGATAACCGCTTTCCATCAACTGGACCGTCTGCCTGTCTGCTGAACTCCTGCGATAAAAAAAATATATTTCCTTCCTAGTCTAAGTACACCGCTAATTACTACTAGCCGTTAGTTAGTACGACCGCCGAAGGTCGCCATCAGAAGGTTGGATGAGGAAGGCGGGAGACCGGGATGTGCGGCGCAAACTTCGGGAAGCCTACTTCCAGCAATGGACACTGACTGGCTGAAAAAGTCCGTTACTAGCAAGTATACACTGTAACACACAGATGATAAAAGAAGATATCCTGAAGGACATTTAATTTTATTATACAGTAAGAATACTAATTCCTTATACATGCAGTAACGGAGAAAGTATCTTAATGCAACCAGGCGGCCTGTCGTAAGGGTCAATAAAACAACCCACAGTCAGGTGGTAAGGCATTTGCCCATTTAGATGGCTACCGCTCCTGGTGTAGAGTATGCCGCCAAAAACAACCTTTACTTACATTCCAGCAACAGTGGCCAGGTTCCAGTTCCCTCTTCTTGGCCGGCCACATATTGATAGCACTTGTATTGTTGAAAATGTTCATAGGTTAATAACCACTTTCTAACAGGTGGAACATCAGTTTCTTTGAGGTACTCCAGCTATAAAATAATTACTATACGCATTACACGCACAAATGAAGAATACTACGATTCACTGTAAGTCATAAAAGCATGAACAACGCGCTAGCGCAGGACGTACTGGGGTTACCAAATCATAAATCAAAATTCCGGAATAAATTCTGCATTTTTCGGGTAAAATCTGAACTTTCTTATAAAATTAATGTTAATATCATTATGTAAGCCTGTTGCGATGGATGTATGGATCATGCGGAAAAACAGCAACAGGAACTCCTGTAACCGCAGCAGTCTATGTCCGTGACGTAGCAGACAAACTACAAGAGAGTCGCTTACGGCCATATTTTACGGAGACCGGCTAGTTATGTGGAGGCCAAATGTCTAGCCACGCTGATGCTAATGCCAGCCAGCCATGATGATATGCATACCAATGATTTCAAAACGAGGGACGCCGAAGATTGCGCAAAGTGTAGAAGAAAAAGTAGGAAAACGTACCCGGCGTTGGAGCGAATGCTCCGAATGCAACCAGAGTTTAACGCTCGAATGATGATGATGATCGAGCAAGCGAAAGTACGTTCTCGTTCGCTTACACTCTATATTGTGCGTGTTTGAATAAACGCGGCTGGAGGAAGGGCATTTCCCGCCCCCGCCACTCATACCTTCTCCAATGTTATTTGTCAATAGCCAATAACCAACTGAGTATAATAAATCGATTTTTCAATTATTTCTTAACCTAAATAATGGAAGTTCCAGACGGCTTAGAATTCCTCCGCTAAGACCTATTACCGGACATATCCGGAAAATTCCAAACGTATGGCAACTTTAACTGCGACGTTTCAGAGCGGGATGCACACGCACGTGCCACTAATGTCACTGGCCTTGTCAGTTTCGCTGTGCAATAACCGTTTACGACTATTAAAATTCTACTACCTACGTATATCTAAAACTTGTGTGATCCGGTATAACTCCTAGTATTAATCTTGCTCTTTAAATAAATTTTATATTTTAGGAGCTCAGTCTTTACTTGCGTATAAGGATGACAGAAAATAAACATTTCTGAAGAATTTGGTAGAAACATGATACAATACAATACAAATATGTATGTAATGGGCTACCGCACGCGTCCCAGACTCAAAGGGCGCGGGTTCGAATCCTGCCCGGAACGCATGCAGCACTTAGGCAGTTTTCTGGCCTATTGTTACAATTACAAAGTGCTAACAACGGTGAAGCAAAACATCGTGATGAAATCTGCACATCGAGATAAGCGGTGTGACAAACCTGCCAAGCCGTAATATTTCTCCGTGTCTCCACTCCGCAGCCTCGCTTCGCTTCAACGGACAGACAGCCTAAAGGTTGGCCACGCGTTGGCATCATCCTTGGTATTGCAAACGTCTAGAGGCTTGCCAGCTTCGCAATAAAAAAAAATGTGTAGAAACCCTCAACTGTTTGATGAAATATGAGTTTTCTTACCGGCATACAGATCTTATGATGAACTAGAGGTTTCCTCGCGGCTAAACCACGTGAAAAGCCCTAGCTAGTAGCTCTATGTTACTCACATAAAAATATAATTAGGTGTTTTTTTATATACAAACCTTTAATACTTAAGTTTCTTGTTGAATTCAATACAATTACAAAGAAACTAAGTCAATATAGTGTAGAAAACTGCACAGCAAAGCACAAAGAAAAGTCGCAGCCAACCTGATTTGAAGTACCTAACACGTAAAGTGGGCAACCTGACAGCGTATTTGTTTTTGAATTACAGCGATGGTTGTCTACATTACAATTGCAGCGCCATCTATTTTGCTAATCTGCCTATTCCAAGTAAACGACGTTTTGTCGGGATAAAACGTATCCTAAGTGTTGATTCGGGTTATAAGCCAGCACTATGTCGAGTTTCATTCATATACGTTAAGTAGTTTCCACAAAAGTTGCGATCGTAGCGCTATCTTTATTAATATTTTCGTCTATCCCACGGAAACGACGTCATTTATCGGGATAAAAAGTAGAATCCAAAGTTACGCCCCGGGATATAAGCTAGTTCCGTTTCGAGTTTCATTCAAATTCGCTCAGTAGTTTTCAAGTGATGCTCTAATAGACAGATAGATAGAAAGACAGAAAGAAAGAGAGACAGACAAAAATTCTAAAAACTGCATTTTCGGAATCTCCTGGTCCGACTTAAGCCTCCTGATATTTTCACATTTTTAAACGCATTATAAAAACTTGAACCATTTACAGATTTATTACAGTATAGATAGATAGATTTGGTATTACGTCTATTTAGACATAGAAAAACAAACCATTGCCCCAATTCTTGACTAGTTTCCAAGTTCTTCCAAGTCCAATCCTTAATTGTTGATTATAAATTCTAGTGACGGCTACAATAAATATGGCAATTTGAATGACTGCCACAATATACGAGTTGTGCACATTAGTACGTGGCTCTCGTTCATTTGTGATATATAAAGTAAATAGGTATTTATTTATATTAACAGACAGGGTGCGCCTTAGTCTTGTGTAATGCATGAATGATGTACTTTTAAGATCCGGTTCCCTATACTGTACTAAAAGAAACGTTTCACGTTACCGAACGTTAATCGGTGTATTAGTTCGCTCGGTCAGCGTTCAGCGCGGCAGCCACGTCAGTCTTGTGTTGTCCTGTGTTCATAAACCATAAATGATTAAGAATCGTGATACGATTGCTAACAAGAAAGAGCGAAAAGTCCTAAAGACCACCGAACAGTACTAACAGTACTTTTCGGTGTATAGTACAGGGTGAACTAGTTCAGTGAAATTGTACTAGACAGTAGCGCTCACCTAAGCGAGCGAATAAGTCTAGAAGAACTAGTGCGCCATTGCATACTTGATTTGGCTAACTTATTTTTCTGTCTGCATTTAATAAAAAATAAATCAGGTTCAGAAACATTACTTTTCTATTGCGTATAGTAATCCTAATCTGTTATATAATTATTTGTGTGTATATTGTCATATAGGTTACATTATATTACTTACATAGTACATATATGTGTGTGTGTATATACATATGTATAATTGTATATATAGTTATATTGTTTTCGTGCTTATATGCACTGTGTATACTTACTATAATTATTTATATACTGCACCACCGTCAGTTTTAAAAATCTATTAATCCCTGCCAAGAGTTGCCTGGAAGAGATTGCTTTTTAGCAATAAGGTATTTTTCTGTTTCTGTTTGTCTATGCTTTGGTACAAAAAAGAGTTACCTGACCTTACCTTAATTAACAGGACTTTTATTGAGGATTGAGGCTTCGTTCGCGTAAGTTTGAATAAGAGATATTTATTAACTAGATTTTATGATAACTGGTAAAAAAAACAAAGAAGAAACTAACAGCTAAACATAATTTTTTTGTTTCATGTTAATAATATTAGTATTCCATAGAATCTTTCCCTTTAAACAATAGGGAGGCCAAGCCCAACATTGGGATGCTAAAGGCTGTTAATATAGGGTCTATTAGAAATATTGTAGTTTCTTCGAGTCAGTTCTTCCTTGTTTACGGATAATATTCGTTGTAGTTTGGTATTAAAATAGTAAATTATACGGAGAAAGAATACTAATCCATGCGGCCAGACGGCCCGTCGTAAGAGAGGACAAAACAACCCACAGCCAGGTGGTAGGGTATCTGCCTGTCTGGATGGCTACCACTCCTATTCTACAGCATGCCACCATAACAACCTTGAGTTGTGTTCCGGCAGCACATTGGTTGTACCTAGTGTTGCAAATGTTTATAGGTGAAGGTAACCGGTTTCCATCACAGCTGGACCGTCAGCCTGTCTGCTGCACTCCAGCAAAAATGAAAAAAAAAACAATATAGAATATAGAAATGTATATAATGACATATTTAAATATTATAAAATAAATTGTCACTCTCTCCCATCCAAGCTTCTACTGAATCACTCGTTTTATTTCCACCTATTACTTCAATATTGGTCAAAACTCGATCCAATGTTGTTATCGAGAAAAAATGGTCTTTATGAAATTATCAGATATTTTGTTCACAGTTGATTTATTGCAGAAAATATACCATTTAAAAATTAAGAATATACCAAAAACAGTTTTTGATTTTAATTCAAGTTAATTAGTTGATTACATTATTATTTCATTGATGGTATTAAGGGTAACTTTATCTTCTCTCAGAGTAAACCAGAAGTCAATCTTATCTACTTACAATAAATACCTACCTAGTAAGTAGGTACTATTAATGTTTACTTTTCTGCCTAGAAAGTGACAAAAAACTAAACATTTTGATTATTATATATATTGATGTATAGATTTGCGTTTGACCACTGTGTCACCTGATGCTGAGTGATGAGGCAGTCTAGTTTGAATCAGATTTACCTAGAAATACCTATTCACTCGTGACTTTAAGAATTCAAGATTGTATTTGTCAGGAAAAACAGACTCCGGCAAATTATTCCACTCTTCGGCAGTGCGTACCAGAAAAGATGAAGCGAATCGCTTGGTTCTGACTGGTGGTGTATCCTCCATGGAACGGTGGGGCAAACCGGTGCGTCTTGTTGGCCGATAGTAAAATGGGGATGGAGGAATCAGCTCATGCAATTCTAAAGAACACTCCCCGAAATGTATCCGATAGAAGACTGCCCGCATAAAAAACACGGTCATTGCGGACCAGCTTCTGGCTCTTATCTCAATTGATTCCAACGCCTCCAACTGGTATTTGGCTGAGCCCTCCCAAAGATGAGAACAGTACTCGATGCAGGACCGAACTTGTGCTCGGTATAAGTTCAGCAGTTGTTCCGATGTGAAGTACTGTCTCTCTTTTGCGAGTACCGAGTTGAGCTTTTGGCCGCCACTTGCGCTAAAGACTTTATTACAAAAATATTGAATTTGAATCGTTTAAGATAATCATCCTTTTTTCTTTCTGAGTGCGATTCCTATTATAATGTAAGTTCAAACGTCACGGAGAGAGCGTTCAACCTTCATCCGACGACAAAAAATCAATTTAATATACAGCAATAAAACTAGACATTCGTTTTAAGCTTAATAGCCTTGCAATAAGACATTTTTGTCATATTACCGCAAACGTTCCTTACAATAAATTAAATTCAAAATCGCAATCGTATAAAATTATCTCTTAACTATTATAAAACAATAAAACAGAAGGTAGTCAATAAATCTTAGTTGATATTAAATTAAGATAAAGTCACTAAATATTTGAATTTCGCAATATAAGTACAATAAAATATCTTTATTTCGCCTACCTTGGTTTGATTCGATTTCATTCGGAGGATTCCATCCGAGCAGGAACGCAGAAAGAATACAATTTCCTGCGGCCGGGAAGCCTGTGGGAAGAGGCGACAAAACAACCCACAGTCAGATGGTAGAGTATTTACCCATCTGGATGGTTGGTCTAGAGTACCTAATAACAACCTTGAGTTGTGTTCTGGCAATAGTCCAGTCTCTCTTTAGAGAGCGGTAGCACATTGGTAGCATCTTTGATGTTACCAAATATCCATAGGCGATGGTAACCGCTTTCTATCAGTTGGGCCGTCTGCCTGTCTGCTGAACTCTTGCATTTAAAAAAAAGCAAAAATAAAATATTGTATAAAAAGCATAAGTACTTTTGAGAGGACTGGTGCCTATCTTGGACTAAGGAGCAACATGGCAACCCAGCGAGGTAACGTAGCCAGCCTTCTAGGAACCTTACCACTTACTTCGATGACCTAGGATCGGTATTCTACCTATAGTCGTAATGGATTATAGGCAGAATACAGTATAAGTTAAGTTTTCTTTTATTGTTTTAGTACTTATCATATATATAAAACAAACTTTAGTGTGTGTACAGAGTTGTGTAACTAATTTAGTTTTCCTCATCTCGCTAAGTGTATAAGTTTGCTAAAAGAAAACTCTTTTTATAGTTCAGCTTGTCTTTGTACATCATAATAAAACTACGCTTTGACGGTTTAAAGCGCGGTAATTTATTTGATTTTTATAATTTCGACGTTTCGGCCACTTTTCAGTAGCCGTGATCACGGAAGACAAAGATGTCAAGTGTCAATGAGTATTTTGTTCAAGTTTTATTTAGCCTACCGCCAACTTGTTCATTTTAATTGTTTAGCTTTAATTTTGTTTATGGTTATTATTATACTCTATGGGAGCCTAATCTAATTTACCACCGCTTCGCAACATGTAGTGGTTTGAAGAGAAGAAGCGGCGCAAGAAACTCTTCAGCAAACATGCATAGCTCTAATCATTTTATATAGTATTAAAATGGGTGGGAGGAAAATAAAAAGAAATTATCAATCAAGTTGGTTTGTGTTCCGGTGCATGCAGAAAGAGTTCACAGTGTCTTGAGGTACTACTAATAAATACTATACGATTAGATAAGAATTGACCATTTACAAAAACAAGGAATTGGCTAGAATGCATCATTTCTTCACATGTTGGAACTCCGCTGGGACTAATTCAGAGTTCGTTAACACTTGTAAGGTATATGGCCGATTATGGTCAATTTGTACCAATTAAATAATTGTAAACGTTGGTTTCGTGTACATATCGACGTTAAAGATGCCAAGGGGTGACGAATCGGTAATGGCTGACGTTATTTTTGTGTTAGCCGACTCGTTAAGGCGAATGCTGCTTCTTGTGTTGAATATGTTTCTGTACAAAATTAGAACGGATTTAGAATTTGTAATAATATATGATGAAAAATAAATATCCTCCACCCGCATCGGGTAAGCTGTTGTTTCTCCACTGTATTGTATAATATTTATGTACAAAATTTGACAATAAAATCCATTTTATTCTATAAATCAGAATAACTGTAAATACTGTAACTGTAAATTTGCACGGTTTCATGTTCACATATATTTTATATTGATAGTACGGCGCAATAATGTAAAGATAGGCCAAAAAAAGATTAATGGACTGTGTGAAGGATGATGGTATGTGGTGTGACAGAAGATGTATGTCAGAGTAGTTGAGTGTGGAAGGAAAAGACATATTGTGCCGACCC
Source organism: Dendrolimus houi (assembly GCA_039645545.1). Classification (NCBI taxonomy): domain Eukaryota; kingdom Metazoa; phylum Arthropoda; class Insecta; order Lepidoptera; family Lasiocampidae; genus Dendrolimus; species Dendrolimus houi. The sequence continues at coordinate 19,838,395 of CM077128.1, read as the reverse complement.
CAAATAATTGGGATATGGTGAAAGAAAAAGAGAGTACGACACAATAAATTTTACTAAAAACACAACCTCTTACTTTTGTAAATTGAATACTGTGGAAAAACGCGATTTTGTTGTAATAATTTGTTCTAAAATTAAAAGATATTTTTTTCTACCTGGATAATGTCAGATTTATCTGTGCATAATGTCAGAATTTGCTTTCCTACTTGCTTTGACATTTATTTATTTGTGACGTTTATTTATTATAAACGTCATAAGAAGTATAAAATTACCAGATCACCTATCACAATCAGACTGACTTCTGTAATGCACAGAACATTGTCAGCAATACTACGCTAATTTACAATCAGTGCTAAGGTACTCACCAGACTATGAATCAAACTGTTTAAATGTTCTCTTACAATAATTTTAAATGTTCATCAAATTTAATATAAGTTCATTAATTTAAATCAGGTTAACCAAGTGTAGAGCAGAAATAATCTCACACAAAAACAAAAACAACATCATCTATCTCGTTCACTAATCCGCAAGTGTATAGCCATCTTGCTCACTGGCAGCTATTTTAAGAGCTTAATAACAAAAAAAATTTGGGAGTTGCGAGTACGTACGCCAATAACAAACTTCCCCTTAACAAGCCTATAACTCGAAAATATCCAAAAAAACAATTTAAGTTGTAAAAGCATAAATCGGTTTCGTTACCGTTACCTCGTTGATTGGTAATTTTAATCATCAACATCTATGTTCCCATGAAAACAATTTTTTACCACTTTCAAAATATGCCGAGCGCCGTGACCAAACGCTTAATTCGTATTTGTAATACATTGTTGTTCGTTAAATAAAGTCAATTATTTCTGTTATTATGCGTTGTTGGTCGGGTACTGATTTACTTGGACAATTAAAAAAATAACAATCGGGAAAGTTCCAAAGTTGTTTGGCAAGTCAAGAGGTTTCAACGTAAGAACAGCCACGGACTTCTGTGGTACAGTAAATTTTATCCGTCATCTCTAGTAATATTATAAATAGGAAAGATTTGTATTTTTATTTTATATTTGTAACTAATTCCACCATTCGAATGCCACTTTATCTCTGATTAATATAGGCTATTTAAAACTTAGGGGTCCCCAATAAAACTTCAATAATGTAACCCATCAATCTAAACACAATGCTTGGCGATGGCACCGGGTTCTAAGACTTTGATGAAATTTTATGTTTGTTTGAGTGAGTCCCGGGGTGGTTTATATTTACAATTAGGACCCGGTAGCTGGCGCTGGAATCAGGTTCTAGATTTTTTTTCAGGGCAGGACAACGTCTACCGAGACCGCTAGTTTGATATAAGCTGTAAACAGGCTGCCAAGTATAAGAATTGGTTGTTAGCTCCTTCATTGCAGCTTTCAGCACGAATTGATTGTTGATATTTTTTTAATGAAACTTTTTTAATGAATCGTTGTGATTTCAAACTCGATGAAACGAAAAAGCGACACTAAAAAGAGATGAACACAAAAATTTATAGGACTAAGCCTGCAAGAGAACGAGATAGACTACATTATATTTAATCATTTAAACACTATGCTCATACAGATAGAGTTGGAAATGTATTGAAATATTTTCGTTAATACTTCAAATTTCGTGTTTTGAATCTCAAATATATTATAACGATATAATATATGAAATGTGATGTCACGAAATTTAGAATCCCTCCCACCCCTTGTCACATTTTGTTTCACTTCTACTGCGTGTGAACTGTACAAACATATTTTTTTTTAATTTATACTGGTGGGTCCGGCAGACGTTGTCCATGAACAATAAAAATTTAGAACCCGATTCCAGCGCCATGTACCATATCCAATTGTAAATCTAAATCATCTAGAGACTTACTCAAAAACACACAAAAAAATTCATCAAGATCGATGGAGGTGTTTAGGAGATTAGTAGCCTACACTGTAACATAAGAAATTTATATATAATATAATGTCTTTTATACAATACATAAAAGAAAAAGATAAAATATTTATTTGATATTGTGACCCCAAAATGCCAGTTAAGCTAAAATAACAGGTCTATAAATCCAACAAACATATACATTCTCGTACACTGTATATCTTCAAGCTTACGCTTATGTTATTGGTGATATACAACGAGATCACTTGGGGGCTGATCAGAAGAACCCAAACCAATGTAAGTATTATCGTAGAACGCAATTTAAAATGCCATGAATCGAACCTGAAACCACTGAGTTCAGGCAGATAAGACTTTACGGAGTTATACTTTAATTTCCCCGTAGCCCTGGCAGTTTTTTTTGTATTGAATAGGTTCGCGTTTGATGTACATTGCACCTGATGTCAGATGGAAATGCAGCACGCGTAATGGGTCAACAAATAATGTTGTTACTATATAATGGTATATATTCACTTGGCGTTAAGATTGTATAGATAATAAAAGTGTGAAAAAACCCAAGTAGCTATAAGAAAATGTAAAAAAGAAGTAGTAAGTAACAGACGTAAATAGATAGATATAAGTTGATAGTATATAAAAATAGTAATAGATATATAAGTGAAAGAAAAACTGTAATAAAATACATAAAAATAGAGAAAATGTATTAGAATATAAGATTTGGTTTTTAAAAAAGAAAAAGAAAGATACAAAGATCATCTCCCTATTTCATTATCTCTGAGTCAACATAAAAAAAAAATAAGTAAGACATGAAAAGAAAAGTCTCTGTCTTGAAACACGACGGAGAAGTTGGCGATTTAAAAAAAATATGGAGCACGCGTCCCTAGAAGATACCTGTTCATGAGAGACTTGTAGACACCTAAATTTTGTTTCAGGAAAAATAGGCCATAAGGCGAAGAAAGTGCGTCCTCCCCGTCCTGACCTACGGGGCCAAGACATGAACACCGACGGCAGAATTGGTCCACAAGTTCCAAGTCGCTCAACGGGCCACGGAGCGAGCTATGTTGGGTGTTTCTTATGGATAGAATTAGAAATGAGGATATCCGTAAGAGAACCAAGGTAACCGACATAGCTCGCTGTGGTGTATTCACATCACTAGTTTGTGCACACGGCGATTTGGGAGGCCTACGTCCAACAGTGGACTGTGAGTAACTGATGACGAAGGCGAAGGATGGAACACCGAGGGGTTTTAGTGGATACCCCCGACTTAGGTGGTTATAATATCTCGGAGGTGTTCACCTCTTCAACGTAGCCAACCCCAGATAACCCCAAAGCGCTTACCCCGCGGTGGGAAGTCCTCAAATTTCCGCTCTTCTATGGTACAAATTTACTTTTTAGTAAAATAAAAGCATGTATTCCTCCCGTATCATAAAATAAACCACGAAATACATAATTGTGTTATTTCTACATGATTCGTGTATAACTTCGCGTGTTTTTAGAACCGCGTCCATTAGTGAAGAATGTTAATATTTGGCTTTAACAATTATTTCATTGGTTAATTGGCTACGGATAACGTGTAAAATGTTTCGGCGATTTTCGACATCAAATAACACTGAGTAATAAAAATCTTTCATGAACTTTTATTTTGATAACAATAAATTTCAAGCAAATATATCTAAAATCTAATTTAATCGCTTTCAAAATTATGACAACTATGACAGAATAAAACGACGTTTTAGCGGTTTTAAGCGCGGTATTATTGTATTTGAATTTTATTTGCCGACGTTTAGGGCTTTAGTATTAAAACGTAGTTTATTATTTGTAGGTAGTACTAGTAGCGAAAACTTAAGAAAATACAAGAATGACAACTTAAATCTAAACGTGCCTACGTCTACATGCCAGTAGGAATGAAATCGTAAGCCGTTAATGAAACCAAGTTTCTAGGCATCTCTATACATGAACATTGCAACGAGAAATCTTCTATACATACAGTACAGATAAATAAAATTGAAGTGTCTGTTTGTAATATCAAAATAAAAATGTGAAAAAAAATCAGGGAGGATAATTCGAACCAGGTGTTAAACTCGTATAAAACCTCTATTTCGCCATTGCTGGCGAGATAGAGAACAATTAGAAATATATTTAAATTTTGAAGTTTATGTTTGGATTGATTTTGACGTAAAAAGACTAGAAATTTACCTAAAATATATTATATGGTTGGAATTTTCACCTTGGCAGATAGCTAATGTAACCAGGAAACTTAGAAAATGCAATTTTTAGAATTTTTGTCTGTCTTTCTAGATGTTTCGACTAATCTCTGAAAAGGCAGGATCGATTTTGACGAGACTTTCACCGGCAGATAGCTAATGTAATAAACTTAGGCAATTTTTTTAGTGTTTCGCGAAAAAAAATTCACGCCGACGAAGTCGCGGGCACAGCTAGTCTCATATACATCTCATTGATAATGCTGATAATAAACGAACCAACCAAATATAATCAATTTGATTAAAAAGCACAGGAGTGAAGAAACACAACAGTATTTAACGACATTGAATGATTCAAGATTATGTTTACGTCAGTCGTTTTGGTTTATTCATCCAAATTGAAAGACAGAAATCAACTCTCTCTTCAATGTAACTATAAGTGAGCGTGTAAACAATACCGCCAGCGCGTCGCCGCTGCGCCGTGAAAACGTGAACAAGGTGCGACCGTGTCGCCGCATTTTCATTGTCAAACGGGCGTCAACGGTAGGGCGAGGGTGGGTATGGGAATGCAAAAAACTTTCGGTTATACACAGAATAGTAACGTGGTGAAGGTGCGGTAGCGGTGAGGTGGCCACGTAGTTGGTTGCTGTTGGTGCTGCCATCTATACAAGCGCTAGTTATTATAAATCAGTAGATTAATTATCCTCATATTTCGAAGATATTATAATTTCCCAAAATCGAGAACTCGTACAATTTGAGTAATGTTGAGACAAAAATATGTAAAAATTAAATGTCTATCTATACAAATAAATGAAATTTAAGTGTCTGTATGTAATGTCAAAATAACAGCTTTTTACTGAATAATATGAAAGTATATACGGCACTAATATAAAAAAACATATTTTAGAAAGAAAGAAAATATTTATTCCAAGTGCGACTCACGCAATACAAACTGATAAGAAAATATACATATTATACAAAAAATTAGAGCCGCAATTTAAGAAATGACGTCGGCACTCAGTCTTTTGCTGTGCCGAAACATGTTCCGACACAGCACTGGTTTTCAGTGCCCACCTCCAAAATCTCATATTTCCTAAGACCCTAAGTACGTGGGTAACCTTAAACTATTACCTACATGAATAACAAAAAATGTATAAGAATTATAGAATAATAACAGACAAGAATTTTTAAAATTGTTTGCTTCTTCCGGCTAATCTGAATTTGAAACGGCCGGACCGATTTTGACGGGACCTTCACTGACAGATAGCTGATGTTATAAGGAGTAATTTAGGCTATTTGTAAAATTAGGGTTCCGCGAAAAAAAATCCACGCGGACGAAGTCGCGGGCACAGCTAGTTTGATATAAAAACATGTCATAAATTTTGTATGACTTCTCTATTTTGTCGGATATTATTCTAAACCGCGACTGGGAGTCATTCGCGCTTATAAATTTTATGACGTAAAAGCAAATAAGGGGTAATTAAAACTCAAGTTTTTGCTATTTCGGCATTTTATAATGGCCATAATTCATTACGGTTTTTATAGTTGTGTATTATTTTTGTACATCCGCTGTACTGTAATTTATTTTGATAACTATTCATATGGACTATGTTCTGTCACGCTTTTAGATATTAATTGAGACTGCCACCCATATATTGATTTGAATTGATTACCATCAGTTATTAAGTTAATTGATTTTTCAAAAATCTACTATAGTTTCCATCAAAATCGGCCCGAGACTAGGACTAGGAGTGGGTAGCTATTGTAAAAGCTAGCTGATTAGCGGTTGTTCACAAAATAGCTACGACAAAGTTGTCAACCACTTCGGCAACTAGCTAATTGTTGAATAAAACCGACCACTGGCAAGATTACGAATTAGCTTTCACCCATTAGCCAAATAGCCATCACCTGGTTTTTAGCTTGCTAATGAACTACTGTTAATCGGATGGCTGTTTTTCGAATTACGGCTTTGAGTGTTTTTCGTTATATGTTGTAGTTTTGGATTTAACCATAGACAACTAGACACCCACTTCAACAATTCACCTGTTTATCTACTGACACATAGCAATCTAGTTACAGATAACCTTCGATTTACTTACCTTCAGAATTTAAAACTTTATCAGATCACGATGACACGAATCAATGGCATTAAAGAAACATTGACATCATGAAATATATAATTTAGTTATTATTTACAATAATACAGACATCGCGTGTACTAGCTTAATCGGTAACGGGGTGGTTTTTTTAATGCAAAATCGCCAGCGACACGTTCATAAAGTCGTTAGCGCGCTGATGTTAACAATTTTAAGTGATTCCCGTAATGGTAGTAAAATAGCTGAGCATTAAAAAGTAAAGTGGATTTGTGATAAAAATATAAAATTCTTGTACACTGACTTTTTGCTTTATACTGTGGTAAATGAGGCCTCGACGCCAACTCATCATCATCATCCGAGCTTTAAGGCTTGTAGCAACGCCAACGTCATTGAAATTTTTCGGTACTGACTTGAAGGGCGATAGCGGGGATTCCGTAAACGTGTTCGTTTTTCAGACGCATTATTATTTTATTGTGAATAAAATAGTATTAAAAAAAAACTCTCTTTTCTGTTTTTTCTTTTTTAAAGATATAGATATTTGTTTATCCCGTTTTGATAATAATTGAAGGAGTAATGTGGTTTCATGTCAATAATTTGGAGATGATTTGGTGAATTTTTTTCTTAACTTAAAATAACTATAGAAAAATTACAAAAAAAACCACTTTACGTCTCATATCGTGAAGATTTATGATATTTGTTGAAGTAAAACTTCTATAAGGGGGGGTGTGTCAGGATTTTTCTGTCACGAAAAAGCGTTACGGGCGCGTGGTGCGGCGGCATAAGCTTAGAGTAGACGGGTGAGAGGCGGCATAATGTTTGAGTAGACTATATATATATAGATGTTTTTTTGGTTCCAGATCGAATTCAGTCTTTTTTGTTTGATAAAATAAAATATGTTTAAATAAAAAATGCATTCATTGAAAAGTACCTAACCTAACCAAACCATAATTTGCAGTAAACCTGCGAATAATCGAAATGTGTGCTGGGACACATAGTAGAAGTGAAACTTCAACAGACAAGTGGCAAAACGAATCGCAACAAAAATTCTACTTGAAGTTTTACAGGCACGTTTTCAAATTGGACAAGTACATTAACAATCTGCCCGTAAAACTTAAAGTTAAAATTTTGTTGCGATACGTTTTGCCACTTATCCGTTGTTTTTGTTAAATTATTGATCAGAAAAGTTGTTTCGTTTACATCCCACTTTCGACCTTTTGTGGCAACCGAGGCCTTAAATCCGATTGTGTTAGAGCGTTCGCTTCGACGCCCAAGTTCTGCTTTCCTACTTTTTCTTCTGTACTTCGTCCGGTCTTAGACATCCCTTGTACCCCATTAGTATTATTACGAGCTACAGGACTCGAATTAAAAATGCCGTTGAAACTACTATAGAATTTATTAGAACTGTACAAACACGTATAAAACAAATACAAATAAAACTGGATGCAACCAGTTCACACTGCACGATTCAGTGCAATTCGACACGCGCAAAGTCCGTCGTCTATATCGCTAATCGAGAGCACTGCAAACGTCTTACTCGTCTCGTAGTCGTCGCTTGACTGCCCCACCCCTCCATTCGGGCATTGTCTTATACTAACTACACAGTACAAAAATTAGTAATTTGCACACCTGCGAACGGAAAACAATAACAATAAGGATTAGTTCGACGCTAATTAAGGGTCATAAAACAAGTAGAAAAACAATAGCGTGTTTTTCTTAATTACAATTCAAAACACAAAAGATTTCCTAAATCCGGGAAGATAATAAACTGCGCTTACAACAGGCAGCTGTGAGTTTATCTTTGACGGCATGTAACAGTATGTAAGTCATCCTTCACAACATCAAACCACTACATTGGGCCTGGGACCTGCAGGAACCAGGATGGTTAGTCATTTGTTCCCTACCCGACTGACCGGTCTTCATAAAACGCGGCCGTATCAGCGTAAGCAACTCTCTAGCAATTTGTCTGCTATGTCACGAACATGAAGACTGCCGTGGATGCGGGAGTTCCTGACGCCTCGATGCCAACTATAGCTACACAACTTAAAATAGAACCGAAGCCTTGCATTAGAACTTGAAATATCGGCGATACAACCATCCGTGTCGTGAACTTTTTAACTACCCTCATGTAATGCGTTTGCCACCGGTTAAGTTTCCTATGAAATACAATGAAGACTACAACTAAAAAGCTTTTTATTTATTTCCTTATAAATAATATTTTCATTGTTTCCTCATTTTTCGAAAAAAAAGTCCGGCGTTCCATTTATAGTCTACGGGAGATATGCCTCTCCTCACAACATACCTAGCTTCGACTCCGTTAAATTGGGTAGGTAATACATAGTAAAATGAATTCTAAAATTTGTACAAAAGAGCTGAGTTTAAAATATTTTGCTATCGTCTTCCTTTTAAAATAAAACATGATTATAGAAATAATATAAATTAATGCTTAAACATAATGAATGTCAAATTTGTGTCGTTACAGACATAACTTCATAACTTACGACACTCGTCCTAATTAAAATGATAATAAGTGTCTCAATGAATTAGACAGGCAACTACCCTATTGTATATCTATAACTGTCTGTCATACCGACCGGTCATGTAATACGGGTCCGAATGTTGGGCCACTAAAGTGATAAACCACAGACGTCTCCTCTCAGCTGAGATGAGAATATTGAGATGGATATGCGGTGTTATAAGAATGGATAAGGTGAGAAATGAGTACATAAGGAGATCTTTGAAGGTTGCACTCGTGACTGAAAAATTGAGAGGAAGAAGATTAAGGTGGTATGGTCATATAATGAGGAAGGATGAAAGTCACGTGATAAAAAGAATGTATTAGATTAGATAGATATAGATTCTGCGAAGGACGATGTGATGATTTGTGGTGTGACAGAAGACGTATGTCATAATAGATGGGTGTTGAACGAAAAGAGATCATGCGAACCCCAAATAATTAAAAGGTGAGAGAAAAAAAAAGAAATGCTCTGAGACTTGATTAGCAATGTTGTATAGGCTTCTACATATACATATACGCAAGCGAGTCTATGCCTTATTTTTCTTGAAAGAAATTCTCTTTATGGACTGCCCACCATCAGAATTGAAATCATTTTTTCATATTTTAAGCACCGTAACGTTAACTAATTTAACATTAAAATTACAAAAAATATTCATTTAAGAAACTTGATTTTCCCGCTAATAAGACTATCCAACATATAACCTTAAACCGTAACCTTAGGGTTACGAAAATTATATATTATAACTAAACTTATATAAATCACTTCACATACAAAACCATAAAGAAGAAACAAATTTAATTTCACTTGTATAATATAAAGTATATGGATTCCTTAACCAGTTGTTATTAACAACCACAGAAAAGGGCCAATTCAGTATAAAAACAAAGAAAATAATTTATAGTACCTAATCACTACCCACACTCGCTTATCGAAACGACGGCCCGAGAAGTTATCTTGTGTTATTTTTCAATAAAATAAAAAAGGGTATTTTTATCTCAGTTGTTACCCGGTAACTAATTTAACAATAATAATCCTATGATTTTAGTAATGACACAGTGCGGTTTGTAATTTTTATGTAATTTTCTCGGGTGGACGAAATATAATTTTAGGTTCTGATTGCTGTCTGACAAAAAATATGTTCGCTTGAATTCTATATCTTTAGAAGACGATCAATTTTGTCGCTTGTATATTTTTGGGTTCTTGTATTGGTATTACGTCGAGTTCGTCTTTATCCACACTATTATTCCGATGTGAACGTGAGTTTGTTTGGATGTTTTTATATTTTTTCTTCACAGCGTTGTTGAGTATGATCCGAATGTAGTATTTTTTATAACCAGAAGTATATATATATTAGGTTGGGGAAAAAGTTTCTTCGCATTTTATATAAAAATTCAAAAGGTTTTTTTATAAAGTTTATTTACATTTGACTAAAGTATGTAGGTACCATTTGGTTGGATAACTTTTTCCATCTTGTAGGTAGGGATGTGATCCCATTGCTATAAAAATTTAAGGGCTTCTGATCAAAAAACTGCGACAAGTGGATTTGGCAGTCCTCTCGTGATGTTAACCTGACACTGCCTAAGGAATTCTGCAGAGACCGAAACAGGTGAAATTCTGAAGGTACAAGGTCAGGACTATACGGCGGATGCATTAATACCTCCCAGCCAAACTCTCGTAATTTTTGCTGAGTGGCTAAAGATGTGTGAGGTCTCAGCGTTATCATGGTGAAAAAACACACCCCTTCTGTTGATTAATTCCGGCCGCTTTCTCTCAACTTTTTGCTTTAATCTCATCAGTTGTTCGCGTTACAGTTCAGAATCAATGGTCCTGCCTGGCGGTAAAAGCTCATAATGAATAATGCCCTTCCAATCCCACCATACACACAGCATCACCTTGTTGCGAGTTAACCCGGGTTTCGCCACAGTCTGTAAAGCCTGACCGGCCTTTGACCACGATCTTTTTCGCACGTTCTTGTCGTACGTGATCTACTTTTAATCACCAGTTATCAGCTTCTTCAAAAATGGTTCGGTTTCATTACGTCGTAATAAAGAATCACAAATGAGTACACGGTTCATTAGGTTTCTTTCAGTGAGCTCATGAGGCACCCAAATATCGAGCTTTTTTGTGTACCCAGCTTTTTTCAAATGCGCCAAAACCGTTTTGTGGTCAATTCCCAGTTCTCCAGCTACATCGTAATTACTAATATGCCGATCTTGCTCCACTTTTTCAAAAATGGCATCAATTTTGTCCGTAGCAGGGCGACCAGAGCGACGTGCATCTTTGATATCAAAATTTCCGGATTGAAAACGCTTAAACCAAATTTGCGCTACTCTCACAGATACTGCATTAGGTCCATAAACATCACAAATTTTTTTCGCGCCTTGTGTTGCATTTTTACCTTTTTTGTAGTAAAATTTTAAAATGTATCAAATTTCTTCATTAGATTCACTCATTTTAACAATAAGAAAAACAAATGAAAATCACACATTTTCCAAACTTGAAGTTGGAATTGTCTTCTTAAAGAAGACAATTAAAACTTTTTAATGATACCAAAACCAGCCAGATACAAATGGTATAGCCAAAGAGATTTTATTACAAGTTCATACATACTATATGCGAAAAGACTTTTTCCCCAACCTATTATATTAGACTTTTTGTTGCAGAAAGTACAAAAAATTATACCGGATACGGATCTGAAGATTATGCGTAAGAGACCACGCAGAAAACCCTTTTTAATAATAGGTATAAAAATTTGATGATTAATGTTTTTTTATAAAGAAGAGTTACATTCCCTTCACAGATATTTATTCTGGCCTGGGATCTGTTCTACTATAACTTGCTTAGCTTGGGAATCTACAATGTGTATGATTTAAAATAATTAGCCTTTACAAACCAGGTATAAACGTGAGAAAATTTTTATCCTGGAAAATATAGAGAAGGCTCTGAATATTTCTACACTATTAATAAACTTTTTTGTAGACTTTGTAATAAAAGGAATAGACAATTATAGATCAATAGAAGCACCACCGCAGCGTTGAGTTTATCAATAATATTTAGTACCGTCAATTAGTATTAATTACTTTACCTTATACAATTCTGTACAATTTATATAACATATTAAATTAAATGATTACTTGTGACAAGTACATTTTAACATAATTTATGTTACAAATACTTCAGTGATAACTTTACTATCATTATGTACATTACATAATACATACACATGCGGCGCCGTACACAATTCCAATAGTAATAATTGTAATGACTAACGAAAAAGTAATAAAATTAACCGACCAATACTATTTAAATGAAATATAAAATCCATTGGAGTAGTCATTATTAGTGGCCGTTTTCTTTACGATTTTTTTCCTTCACACATTCCATAATCAAAAACAATGTGTTCGGCGAATTTCGTGACTTCCGAATTCACCCGAACGCATTTCCATCGACCGAAGTAGATTATTATGACACAGTGTAGTGTAGAAGAGTATGTAATTTTATTACAAATGACAACATATGTTTATTATAAATATTTGTGATTGATTCGAAACTCGAGAGCTTAAATAAAATGCACGTTTTTTGTTGTGATAATAACGCTGAAACAAATTTTTCATATAAGCAATTATCATTTCTGTGACACTAAATTAATCACTGAAAGGTTTTTTTACACATTTTGTGGCTTTTTAGGCATGTTGGTAAAAATTTAATGCATATAAATTAGTCATATCCATCTGTGTATGTCTGTTACGGCCATTTTTACATAGAAGCCTATTATTGGCTTCTTATGCAGGAAAGATGGTTTTCTACTGTATGGATTTTGTTTAATATTGGAGTGGCGTATTTGAGAAAAAATAATAATTAAGTATGGTTGCCATACAGGTAATATTATAATATTAATTGTAATAATGTGTTAATGTTAATTACGCTACAGCGCACTACATGGACATGCAGTGTATCGTTAGACAGTTTTGATTAGGTTATAAGAGTGCTTACTCAATAGCCCTTTTCAAATTGTTAAAATGCTTACACTTATACAATACAATACTCTTTATTGTACACGAACATAATATAAATGTAAACATAATTAGTATTATTTTAAACGCTAAAAGTTAGAACAACGAGTGGCCACATTGTATATTTTTTCTTTCATGCTTTCATGCAACCTAAATATTTTACAAAAATAATACCGAAAATAGACGGTTCATTTATGTCTTTCAGGTTTGATAAATATAAGTGTCAACTTTAAAATATAAACGAACTTTTATATGTAACTTTTTTAATTGTTTACTTGCTTACTTTATTACAAATTTGTGTTTAACGTATAAAATATTGTTGTGTATAAATAACTATTACAATTCGAAACTTTTAAAATAAAATATTAAACGAAAGAGCAGTTAATTCACTAATAATTAAAATCATTTTATTTTATGTCTCATTTCTAAACAAATTAAAAGACAGAAATGAATCCGCCGCCTTTCGGTTTAAAATGCAATAAAAAAAATTGCCCAATTTTGTTTGTCTACTGCACTCACCATGTACTATGGCTAGACCAAGATGGCGGCTTATTTTTTATCCATCATTATAGCGAGCTCGCTTTTTTTTGTTCGGTCATTATCCGTCAAATCCCGTGTGTTTCGGTTTGTAATGATATGAAACTAAATTATAAGGCTTGGGCTCTGAGCCTATTAACATACCTAGCTGGCCGTGTATCATTTCGGTTTTTGGGGAAATAATGGGTGTTGAGTGAGTAGTCGCTGAGTAAGGTTCTCAGAATGCAATTATTTATATATACATAATACCTATGTATATTCGTTTGTTTTGTTTTGTATACATACTATGAATTGAGACTTGGCTTTCTACTCTAGAACGGCACTCGGTCGTGATTCGAATTTGGAATTACACGGCCAAATCTAAAAACATATCTAGTAGCATTTTAATAAGTTATACAACGTTACTTGTTTTGAGTGTATACCAAATTATTTTTTATCTGTAGTAAACAAAATTTAGTAGTAGTAGAATTCGCCGCAAAGGCAGGCAATGGAATCTTAGTCGATACAGCCAATCCTGATGTATAAGTCTTCGTATACGTACCGCTGTTGGATTGTAGGCTAGAACTGACGCCATTCAACGGAGTTCTTGTGAAAACTCGAATAGCCACATTTGACTATACAGTACATATTTCTCACAAAAACATAATTACTACTCAAAAACTATTAATATCCTACAACTATTGTTCAATTTAGAGTAATTTTACACATTGTTGGAAAATAAAACTGCCGAGGACAACGTCCGTTTCGGTTCCCGCCAAAAACTCTTCGTAAACAAAATGTATTCACAGATCAATGATAAAGGCCGTAAGATCTATGTTTGAATCGGTTTTTATGTATATGTATGTCTATATTATTATAATTTCATTTTAATATGTTTTTAATAACATACATAATATAAAGAACACCTAAAATTAAAATAGCATTCTATCAGAAAGACTGTTGACTGTTTATTTCAAACACTAATAACAGAAGCTTGGTAAAAATATGACTTTGTAGTTTTTCCGCTAGGGTTTTTCTAGCAAATTTTAATATATATCCTTTGGAACTATATATATATATAAATTCTTAAATCTCCGGCCTAAAATAATTTTATTTTTATTTCGGAAAATACAAAAATTACGATGTGAATTGTGATTTATGTGACATTTGCTTATGAATTTGCCAACATTTTCACAACAAAACCAAAAGGAAGAAACCAATTCATTTTTTTAAAGTAAACCATATTTACCCCACGGTGGACAGAGAGAAATATTAATCCTTTCTTATCGGCAAAAATCTTTCCCCAAAATAACTACATCCCTCCAACCAAAAGGCTAGTTACATAAAGATATATAATATTAGAGGGAACACTATTGAATTTTGCTAACAATACCATAAACAAACTCACCATACGAAATGAGTCATCAAACCTCATTATTTATGTGTTAGATCCAAGAAATTACATCGCCATAACTCAAACGTGATCTATTATGATTTTTATAGTCATTAGTCATATTTATCAAAAAGCTCGGTCATTATTCATTTTGGTATTTAAAAAAGAAGCTGCAGGCGTTGAATTTAAAAAAAGAACGATACGCATTCAAAACAAACGACGTGGCTTTTAACCATTCTTGAATTGTCTATGGGTTTTAAGATTTATATAACACTTGGTAAATTTAAATATCGAACACATTTCATTTTTAATAAATACTTTTTGACGTAAGACTGTTTATGGCTTGGTTATATTCTATACGGGTTGTCTGGAAGAGATCGCTTTTTAGCGATAAGACCGCCCTTTGTACACAATTAGAATAATACTAGTTCGTAAGTTTTCTGTAATGGTGTACAATAAAGTGTTATCTATCTATCTATCTATCTATCTTACCAACCGTTATTTTGCCGCATTATCGGTTAAAATTTGACATAAGCCCATTATTACATCTAATGTCAAAATTCAACCGATAATAGTGCAAGTAAATGTATAGTAAGATATAGGAACCAGTCAGTAGTCGTCTAAATATGGATAATTTTGGACCAGGCGAGTATGAGAGTAGAGAGAAATTGTAACTTTTGTCAGCCTAGTAGACCGACGACCTGCGTAACATTGGCAGATGAAAATTTATATTAGAGCAGGGGGCCTCAAGCGGCCAATTTGGCAGATTAATATTATGAAAATAACAAGTGTCAAAATAAAATATAACATTATGCTATATTCTACGTATATTTATTTTGTACATTTAGTCGCATCTTAATTTCACCAAACGGTCCTTGAAAAGCGGCCTCTTTAGACTTCCAGAATATATAAATAGTATCTAAATAGCATCACGCTTAGTATACTGGAAATTAGAAATCCCCGATTCGATTCCCAATAGACTAGATCTGGTAATCTTTGGTATTGTATATGTGTATATATATATATATATATATATATATATATATATGTGTGTGACTATGTATATATGTATGATTTTGTATATTTAATTCTTAAATTAGTTTGAGTATTTATTTATCTATTGCCTTTATCCTGCACCACCTACATCACCTGATTCAAATTTCATTGATTTAGGCTGCCTGGAAGAGATCGCTTTGAGCGATAAGGCCGTCTATGCCTAGAAAATATTCTAAATGTGGTTTGTTTTTGTAATTGTATTTTTGGTGTGCGATAAAGTTTTATCTCTCTCCCTATATATATATATATATATATATATATATATATATATATATATATAAATTCCCATATTACAATGCATGTGATGTGTTTATCTGGCCGATCTGTATGAATGAGGATTTAAATTAGGTTGTCATGAGAGACATGAATTACAATATCTGTTAGACATCATCTCTAACAGAGGATATCAGACAGTAAGTATTATACAAAATGGAACCACGACATGCGTAAAACTAGTCATATAAATTTTATTGTTATATATTTTCTTAGATTGCTCATATTATATATTAGAATACACTATAGATAAATTAGTTTATTAAATAAAAAATATAAACTAATTAGAATGTATCAATGTTAAAATAATAACTTGACATTTTCAGCTCAACACGAATTAGAATTAGCCACCGTAATTACCAGTCTCCCAGCCAAAATTACAGGCAGCCATTAAAATTTAAAACCACCGTACAAACCACAAAAAAACTTCTAAAAGTCATACCACTTCAACCAATCACTGTTCGTGTAAAATATTTAGACAAAAATCAACTCTAAATTCGAATTGTTAAGATATTTATTTGAATAAGTACGAGAGTGTAAGATCACGCAGTGACGCGACGATTTTGTAAAGCATTAAGTTTGTATGTATGCCCTGTGTATGTATATAAAAATTGAAAATTTGCTTTTAGGTTTTTTATGGTTATCTTAGTAATGTAATGATAACAATAGTCAGCTTTTATACTCGTGGCTGTAAATAAGTAGTAAGTAAACTACAATACGACCATGTATTTTATTCTCAAAATGGTTTTATTTTACTTTTACGGTTACAATAATTAATTAATTATATGCATAAAATGGTTCATATATATGTACTAGTTTTCGTTCGAGTTCGTTGCAATAGTTTAAAAAACCGATTTTGAAACATTCTTCATTGGTGCTCCGCTCCTATTGGTCTTGGCGTGGTGATATATAACATATAGCCTTAATCAATAAATGGGCTATCGAACACTGGAAGAATTTTTCAAATCAGACCAGTAGTTCCTGAGATAAGCGCGTTCAAGCAAACAAACAAACAAATTCTTCAGCTTTATATATTAGTATAAGATATGAAAACAGTGTGTTTACTAGATTACTTTATTGTTTATTTTTCCTGTTTATTGATATATATTATATAATATTTTTTTTTTTATATTTAAAATTTTGTTCAAGTAGTTATTGTTATAACTAAATTAAATACTTATTATTCGGGTCACAAAACAATACGTGTAGATTAGGAGGTGGGCACTGAAAAGGCGACAAAAAAAGCCACAGCCAAGTGGTAGGGTATTTGCCCGACTGGATGGCTACCACCCCTGGTTTAGAGTATGCCGCCATAACAACCTTGAGTTGTGTTCCGGCATTAGTGGCCAGGTTCCAGTCTCCTCACTCTCATGCAATAATAAAATTAAAAACTGTAGTGGCGGAGTATCTTCCGTAACAACGATATACTGAGTCCCAACCTCATTTGTCGAATTGGGGCATACAACTCCAAAAAATTTTTTTTTTACTACTTTTAGTTATATTTTGTCTTTGCCGCATTTGGCAAATCAGCTTTCTTTCTTGTTTTATTATGTGTACGTTAATTGATACATGTTTATTATTATTACCCTTGTTCGATACTTAAGTTAATGAATGATGAAATCACATCTTGACACAGATTTTTGTCTAATTTCGATGTACTAAATAATTTACAGAATCTATCTATCTACAAAGTTTAGCTTCACGTATTAATATGATGATAAAATTAAATAGAAGTTACAAAAATTTTGCAGATATGCCCGTCAAAGGCGAAACATGTACTGTATGTAGTCTAAAGCATTTACAAAAATGTCTATGTTTCAAACGAAATAAATTACGTTCACTTTGATATTATTTTTATTTGTATTGAAAACAACTTCCAAATGGCTAATGGCGACCGAAGATCGTTTCCTACACCGGTAGCAGAAATTTTAAGATGTTTCTTACTTTTGCGTCATACAAAATACAGTAAAATCACCACAACATCAAAGCGAATCGTTACGACAATACGAATGCGGTTAAACCAAATAATATGATGCTTTTTGTTTCGGACATCACAAAAAGGTTTTACTGGCCCTAATACCTGGTGCCGGGGCATTTGATGGCCCCATGATTACATGGGCCATACTATGGGTTCTTTTTATCCTGCAGTAATTTTTTTGTGTTTCACTTTCTGTCAATTTCAAATTATTTATGTTCAGAAATAAATTATAAGCTAACAATGAAGAAAACATAACGTAAGCAAACCTAATTCATGAATGGCCATTAGTTATAACTTACTAGAATGAGAATAAATTAATATAATAAGTTCTTAAGGTACACCACAACACAAACATACATCAAATAAATGTCACACACAATAACAAAAATAAAATATAAGCGTGTATAATTTCTAAACTTTTTTCTAAATTAAGTTGTAAAAAAGGGTACGGAATTAGAGCCCGTAGAGTTGTTTAATTAAAAAAAAAAAACTTTTACTAACTTTTGCTCTAATAATCTATCTATAATATTATCAAATTCTAAACATACCGTATCTGTACAATGAAGCTATTTAAAAAAAAACAACTGGATTAGACTATATAATCGACGGAGAACACGATGCATTTTTTTTAGATTTCTTATCTGTTTGTCTGTTTGTTCGGGATTCGCAGTTTTCGCTGTTTGCCAGCAACTTTCTAGATTTATAATCTGCGCTACTTTTTATCCTGGGAATCCCGTGGAATTTTTCTGGGAATGATTTAAAATGTATAGATTAAAAAAATCGAATGCCAATGTGATTTTGTCACTGATCGATAGCAAATTTAATGGAATGAAATATGTGATTTTTTTATCTCGGGATGCTGCGGAATTTTTTCCGAGAGCAGTTTGTAAATGTTTGGGTGCGTAAAAACTAGCTTATTTCGACACAGTTTTCAGTAAAACGATAGCTGCGTTGCTTTGTGTCCCGGAAATGCCGCAAATCAAGCGTAGATAAAGTCGCGGGCATATCCTAGTCCTAGTATTATATAAAATTATTAGAGCTAAGCATGTTGCTAAAGAATTTCTTGTGTCGCTCCTTATCTTCAAGGCACGACATGTTACGAAGCGGTGGTAAATTAAATTAGGCTCCCATAGAGTAAATAATAACCATAAACCAAAAATAAATATAAATAATTAAATAAAACAAGTTGACGGTAGGCTAAATAAAACTTTAACAATATTGATACTTGACATCTTTGTCTTCCGTGTTCACGGCTACTGAAAAGTGCCTAAAGCGTTAGAATAATAAAATTCATATAAAATACCGTGTCTAAAATCATTAAAACTTAGTTTTATTATGTGTACTAGTAGCGAAAACTTCCCTTATGAAATTTACATATCCATCACAGTTATTTTTCTCTAAACCTACTAGGTATATATGAATTAAATTTAATAGGAATGTATGTACATATACAATTTATATGCCGCTATTATACTCTGTAGTAAAGTTGCGAAAAACTTAATTAATGTAACTGAGTTTGTTTAAATATTAAAATGTTCTAAAAACTTATTTTCTATAACAAATACTTGTAAGTTTCTACGTTAATGAAACATCATTTAACTTTGAGTGCGGGAGTCAGTTAAATTTTTGTAATTTCTACTTGACTTTGAACAGCAATAAAACTAATGATTACCATTAAATGCCATAATTATTATTGTACGAGAATAGTGCAATCATAAAAGTAGACCCCATTCCTCTCAGTTATTTTTTAAATCGTTAATACTGGGCCGTTTTAATTGCCACTGTGTGTATCAACATCGTTTCAAGTCGTACACTTCGGTGCAATGAATTTGTCTACAATATATATCATCATTATAGCTAATATTTTTGAAATAGCTGAGATTAACTGACATTTACAAATATTTTTGCTTAGTTGTTGAAATTATGCGAACAAATAGGCTTTCGAATTAATATTAACATTATGTTATGTATCATGAAAATGTTAATTTAGGCTACACATAAATTAATTGACCGTCTTATTTTATATTATTATATATAGATTATTTTTTGCAGTTTATATTGCTTTGGATAGTTAAAAACAAGTAAACAACATGTATATTAAATAATTTAAATAGATAATTTTTATTGTATATCAAAAAATTAATCTAACAACAAATTAAAACGTTGTCTTATATATTATTATTATTCTTTAAACTATGTTTAAAATTATTTCAGTGATAAAATTTTGAAAATCAGATGTTAGTTACTTAAACGCAAACTCCTTTTCATGTTCTTACATTATTTTTAAATGTTTTGTTAAATGTGTCAAATACCCATGTTTTTTAGAATAGACTTCGCATTTCTCATTTCTCCATTCAATTGTAGAATGGAGAAATTCAGTGTCATGGCTGAGGAGCTGGGCATGAGAATCGCCGCCAAGCCCGCCACTGTTTTAAGGCAAACCCTAGAGACCCGTAGCCAGCGTAATAATGCTTTTTTCTCTAGGTTTTAGGGCGCAAAATTCAATTCTTCCTCTCTAACAGTAATGTTTTAAGTATAATTCTATATCACTGTTCTCAGATACCCACACTAATGTGGTGGTCATTTTTCCTTGTCCTTAAGTATATTAAAATCGTTTTGTACATTAAGTTGCATGAGATTGTATGCAATAAAAGTTTAATAATATTAATTGGGATATAGCGCTGAAGTCCGGCGCTTGGTGGGCCACTTATACCATACCGATGACGCAAGTTTACAAATTATTCTCTAGCCTTAAATAAAAGAAAAATAACGTCAAACATCAATCATGTACATTTTACAAGCTTTTTCCTCTATCAAATAATCAGCAGATTACGATAATTAATTTAAACTGTATCATACGTATTTTTAACCCTTGGTAGCCTTATTTGTTAACACACCTCGCGTCTGAAACTCAAAGAGCGCAGATTCGTTTCCTGGCCGGAAAGCAAACCCGCTTAATTTTCTAATCTAATGTGTATATCGTTACAAGTACTGTAACGATGATAATGGTCTCTTTACGTACTGTAAGATAATACCCATAGAAAAGCAGATTAAAATAATGTTACTCAAACAGCAATTTTTGAAGTAAAACTTCTTTAGAATCGTCGTGATTTCAAACTCGATGAAACGAAAAAGCGTCACTAAAAAGAGAGAAACACATAAATCTATAGGACTAAGCCTGCGAGAGAATGAGATACAAGTTTTACGTTGTGCAGCACAGATTAGAGAGTCAATAAAACCGATGATTGAACATAGGTCCAAAGGACCTGTGAAAGGTTCGGTGAAAGGACCGAAATACAACTGATAATAAATAATCTTTTTTATATTAAAAAAGTGAAAAATTAAAAGTGATACTTGAGAAGTTTATTTTTAATTATAATATGTTGACGAATGTAGGCTAAAGTAATTATATTTATATTAATAAAATTTAGAGAAGAATTATCTGTGAGTATATTCTCTGAAGTTTCACTTCTACTGCGTGTGAACTGCAAACACATTTTTTTACAAAAATTTACAGGGAGAGATTCAGCACTCTATAGATACGGGGGCCATTGCGCAAAACCGGTTTAGTCACGAGTCGAACTAACAACACATACAGCAAGTGACTACTGCTTATTTAATCCCGCGCTTACTAAATGATTTATCTCCTGATTTTAGAAATAGTATTACACCTAAAAAACACTAAAATTAAACTAAAACTATACTTTTTATCATCGTAATTTCAAATTGTTAAATGCAACACTCTGTCAACCATAGTAGTATTAATATAAACGCTAGAGGTTTCCATACTATGTATAAATCGATCAATGTTATGTTGTTTTGATAAATAAATAAAAAAAATATTATTTATTATTATTATTAACTAGGATATACCCGCGACTTTGTCCACGCTTGACTTGAAATTCCCGCGAGATTCATTCATTCATTGCTGTTCAAGTATTTGCGTAAGTATAAAACATATTTTTATTGTTATTTGGTTTATTAACGGTTTTCTCGCTGACACTTGCAACTCACAATCACGCTTAAAATATAAGGGGCTGCGCACACTTATAACGCTCGTGATCACACCCGCGTTTAATTGTACAAGCAACAGAAGCTGTTATACCAAATATGGTGGTGTGCGGTCACGCCGGGATAGAAAACGCTGTGCACTTTCGTTATTACTGGTTTATCACTCTGGTTTAGAAGCCTAAATGTATACATATTAGGTTGGGGAAAAAAGTTTCTTCGCATTATATATAAAAATTCAAAAGGTTTTTTTAAAAAGTTTATTTACATTTGACTAAAGCTTGTAGATGCCATTTTGTTAGATAACTTTTTGCCATCTCGTAGGTAGGGACGTGATCCCATTGCTATAAAAATTTTGGGGCTTCTGATCAAAAAACTGCGACAAGTGGTTTTGGCAGTCCTCTCGTGATGTTAACCTGACACTGCCTAAGGAATTCTGCAGAGACCGAAACAGGTGAAAATCTGAAGGTGCATGGTCAGGACTATACGGTGGATGCATTAACACCTCCAGCCAAACTCTCGTAATTTTTGCTGAGTGGCTAAAGATGTGTGAGGTCTAGCGTTATCATGGTGAAAAACCACACCCCTTCTGTTGATTAATTCCGGCCGCTTTCTCTCAACTTTTTGCTTTAATCTCTACAGTTTTTCGCAGTACAGTTCAGAATCGATGGTCCTTCTTGGCGGTAACAGCTCATAATGAATAATGCCCTTCCAATCCCACCATACACACAGCATCACCTTGTTGCGAGTTAACCCGGGTTTCGCCACAGTCTGTAAAGCCTGACCGGCCTTTGACCACGATCTTTTTCGCACGTTCTTGTCGTACGTGATCTACTTTTAATCACCAGTTATCAGCTTCTTCAAAAATGGTTCGGTTTCATTACGTCGTAATAAAGAATCACAAATGAGTACACGATTCATTAGGTTTCTTTCAGTGAGCTCATGAGGCACCCAAATATCGAGCTTTTTTGTGTACCCAGCTTTTTTCAAATGCGCCAAAACCGTTTTGTGGTCAATTCCCAGTTCTCCAGCTACATCGTAATTACTAATATGCCGATCTTGCTCCACTTTTTCAAAAATGGCATCAATTTTGTCCGTAGCAGGGCGACCAGAGCGACGTGCATCTTTGATATCAAAATTTCCGGATTGAAAACGCTTAAACCAAATTTGCGCTACTCTCACAGATACTGCATTAGGTCCATAAGCATCACAATTTTTTTTCGCGGCTTGTGTTGCATTTTTACCTTTTTTGTAGTAAAATTTTAAAATGTATCAAATTTCTTCATTAGATTCACTCATTTTAACAATAAGAAAAACAAATGAAAATCACACATTTTCCTAATTTGAATTTGGAATTGTCTTCCTTAAAATTAAAACTTTTTAATGATACCAAAACCAGCCAGATGCAAATGGTATAGCCAAAAAGATCTTATTACAAGTTCATACATACTATATGCGAAAAGACTTTTTCCCCAACCTATTATAATAAAACTGTAAAGGCTGAATTTCTGTACAATGAAAAAAATTTGCTAAAAACCGAGTCAGGGGGATGTAAGAAGTGAAATAGAACTAATTTAGATTTTTTTCAAACGTTTTGTTTCTCTGTTTGTGTGTCTGCTGGCACCGGCTAATCTCCAAAACGACTGGACCGATTTAAATGAAGCTGAATTTGTATGGTGGAAGCTTATACCCCTGTTCAACATATAGGATACTTTTGATCCCGAAAAATTAAAGAGTTTCCGTGGGATAGTTAAAAAAACTTTCCACGCGGACGAAGTCGCGGGCAGAAGCTAGTTGTATAATATCTATCTGTATATGTATAATAAAACTGTAGAGGTCGAGTTTCTGTACAATGAAAAAAAATGCTAAAAACCGAGTCAGGGGGTGTAAGAAGTGAAATAGAACTAATTTAGATTTCTTTTAATTTTATGTTTCTCTGTTTGTACCGGCTAATCTCCGAAACGACTGGACCGATTTAAATGAAATTTTGTATGGTGGTAGCTTATATCCCTGGTCAACATATAGGATACTTTTGATCCCAAAAAATTAAAGAGTTCCCGTGGGATAGTTAAAAAAACTTTCCACGCGGACGAAGTCGCGGGCAGAATCTAGTTTATAATAAATTGGATCTAAATAAATGCTGTATGCATCTCTTTTCGTTCATTAGCCTTACCATACATTTAATTTTTACTGTACGAGTTCAGCTGACAGGCAGATGACCCACCTGGTGGGAAGCGGTTACCGTCATCTATGAGCATTCCTAACACCAAAGGCGCTGCCAATGTGCTGCCGCTCTTTAAAGATAGACTGGGATCTGGCCGTTAATGCCGGAACACAACTCAAGGTTGTTATGGCGGCATACTCTAGACCGAAACATAGATAAATTTAAAGTCGATTTCTTCAAGCAAATCTATTTAGCGTATTTTTATATCTTTATTTTATTTGAACCACAGAAGAATACTTCTACAGTATATATAGTAAGAATACAATCGCTTAGTAAAAGTGTAAGTCGTAGTACACTACGCAATCACAGTTGGCGCCACAAGTCCATTCTTGTTTTCATAGAAAATATCAATAACATTTTCAATGAATGTTTTATAACATTCTAGCTGACACGTGCCCACTTCGTTGGGCGTCATTAAAAAATACACTCACGCATATCAAGGTTTAATTAAACTTTGTAAACTTTAATTAATTCATAAACGCAGAAAGCACTCACAGTGCCTCCTACGAGGATGTGCGCAATTCTTGCGTGGAACGTTATTGCTGTAACATATTTGACAGGCGTTCCCATGCCCACTTCGCTGGGCGTGAAACATTTTTACTTTTCGATTTATTAATCAGAATCAAATATAGCTTATGTCACTCGGAAATAATGTAGCTTTCTATTGTTGAAAGAATTTTCTAAATCGGATCATTACTAGCGGAGATTACCCCGAACATCCAAATTCACAAACTTGACCTTTTTATAATTTTTATAGTATAGATATGCTCCTTTTCAATTTTGTAAATTTCTTGAAATGAAAATGAAGGTCGCGAGTGACATGAGCATTTGTTCGTTGAGAGCCTGTTCACCTGTGCTCCTACTACTACTAGGCGATTGTGTTCTTAATATATAGGTATATATATGTATATATATACTTCTATGGTTCCAATAAAATAACGATATAAAAATACGATAAATAGATTTACTTGAAATCGACTTTAAATTTAGCTATGTTTCCGACAATAGCCCTTGGCCCAATAAGGCTGTAATTGGGAATCAAAGGCAACACGACCATTACGGGCGTATGGTACACGAGGCGGACCTATTTAGATGCGGGTTCGATTCTATTTAGGGATCAAGACAGTGAACATCGCTGCATCCCTGAATCGCAGGTAATGGCTGCTTTATTTCTATAAAATTAACTAGAACTCAATAATAATAATTGACTTTGTGTATACATATTTTTTTTATTGCAAGAGGTCAGAAGACAGGTAGACGACGCACCTGATAGAAATCGGTTACCATCGTCTATGAACATTCCTAACACCAAAGGTGCTGCTGCTCTCTAAAGGGAGACTGGAACCTGGCCAATAATGCCGGAACTCAACTCAAAGTTGTTATGGCAGCCTACTCTAGATCAGGGGTGGTAGCCATCCAGACGGCCAAATACCCTACCACCTCGCCGTTAACGCCTCCTAAACCACGCAACTGATTTTTAAGCGGCTTTCACCATCATTTATATAATTGTTCACTAACGAGTATATAAAATACCTAATTAAGTTTTATGTAAGTAAAACAGACATACTTAGACGGGTTGAACCCGCGGCATAATCGTGGAGAAAATATTGATTTAAGTTATAAATAATTAGAAAAGTTTATTTCAAAGCAATGAATCGTAAATTCAATCATTCAATTACTTTTCATTTTTGGAGAGTTTACAGATGTTGGTCTTCTTTTAGTAATTATATTTGTTTATTTCAACTAAAAAGTCTTGAATATTAATTGTATTATATAGGCAAGAAATGAAAGTAGGATATATTTTAAAGGAAATAATAATACGAGATTCTATGAAATAGAAAAAAGACAATTACATAAATGATTCCACTTGGGAAATCCTCTAAATTAAATAATTTTTATATTTTTTACTTTTAATCTACCAAACTTGCATCACACAAATTGTGGGTCGTCTGGACGACCGTTACTTACAAAATAACATAAAATAGTGTTATACAATAGAGAAAATCATAAAACGCATATGTCAACAATAGTACACAGGCGCGTCCATACTATTTGTTTAGCTGTTCAAAAAACAACCTTAATTCCATTTAATAGAGACGATTATCTGAAAACGAACTCTACTAATTTAATGATCGTAAAACTACACGCAGAGTAGTGTTGCATGGAGGAAATATTTCGCCGCTGTTATAACCAGCCTGAAATGAAACCTATAAATGAAATGCGACTTATTCGACCATAAATTGCCAGATGTTTATTTTTATGACGATTTAGGTGTGGTTTGTAAGAAGAATCTATCTAATCTATAATCTAAGAACAACTACTGTACAATAAACATCTAACACTGAAAATCACCTCAATCCTACTCGACTAGATGGCGCCACAAAATACACTACACACATTTTTGAAGTGTGAATATTTAAAACGTGTCATATTTCGTTTATCCGCTCAGTGATTTTCACGTGATGCTCGAACAAGCGCCCAATTCTGCAATTTCAATATCATGGCATTGCGAAGATATTCAAAATATGATTCCATTGCGACAGTGTCAAAAATTCGTATTCTACTAAATCCATAATATCTTCTCAATATCGTCGCTGTGGAATAATAGTAGATAAAAATTGCTATTACCATTAGCAAAATTGGCGTCAGCCGAATTGAAAAGGTACCAAAAATTTTAAATATTTGTCTCACCCAAGATTTCGCTTGTAAATATAATTCATAAAAATTCAGTGGCGTGCCACGGGAATTAGCAGGATACCGAAATTAGGCAAACATACGATTGCGGCCATAGTGTCCGGCGATTTTGACGAGATAGTAATAGCAGAATTAGGTCCCAGACAGGTATTCTATACATATAGATTTTCGTGTATTTCCTTTCAGTGTCTTGGATGATACTGAGGATTTGAATACAAACTCTCAAGTAACGCGCGGACGAAGCGCCAGGCAGAGTTACTTCATAAATTATATCAAGTATGTGTAATAAAGTTTCAATATTAATTATCGGATAACTTATCAAAAGAGACATAAGGAATCTTTAATAAGCATTTTAATTACTCTCCTTTTTGTCGGATTCGAATAAAAGGTAAAGTAGATTTTATTGGTGATCATAAAATGTGTAATGATGTCTGTTCATTGAACTTGTGTAAGATGTGTGATCGTACGATTAATTTGTGCATTCGTTTGCAGACAAGCTTGTAGAACTGTTCAGAATGGTGCTTTCATTTTCTGTCAAACACAGCAGTGTCTATAGACTTCATTCATCCATTATAGGTTAAGCCGATGTTAGACGGATCAATTCTGTCTTTCAATTTATATAAACATAATCCTGAAGCATTCAATGCTATTGAATAGGGTCGTCTCCTTTCAGTTATGTGCCTTTCAACTAAATTGATTCAATTTGGTTGATCCGTCTAATATCAACATGAGATAATACTCATTGAAAGTTAGATATAAGTCTACCATTAAATCAAATATTTTAAAGCAATTTTAGTTAGGTGTTGTTAAAATTAAAGGAGAAGAAGTGACTCAATTTACTTTTTAGCAATATGTTTTCTTTCATTCATATTTTGTACTAGCATGTGCTGGTGAAACTTCGTTAGCGTTGCTATGACGACGACGTGTGTGTTGGTGAACCGCAACGACACGGTGGCACCAGCAAACTGCGCAGAGCCATCGTTTTTCTGTATTCGTCTATCTATCTCTCCATACAGGAACGGAAAAGAATACTAATTCCTTCAGCCGGGCGGCCTGTCGTAAGAGGGACAAAACAACCCACAGTCAAGTGATGGGGCATTTGCCCGACTGGATGGTTACCACCCCTGGTCTAGAGAATGTCGTCATAAAAACTTTGAGTTGTGTTCTGGCATCAGTTCTGGCCAGGTTCCATAGCCCCTTCGAGGCCGGCAGCACATTGGCAGCACCTCTGGTGTTGTTAATGTCCATAGGCAACAGTAACCACGTTCCATCACAGTTGGACCGTCAACCTGTCTGCTGTGCTTCAGGAATAGAAAAGAATAAAAAAATATGTTTGTGTGTAATTCACACACGACAGAAGGGAAAACTCAGAAAAGTAGCCTACGAGAGTATGAGAGAAATATAGAGTATCAGGAGTATTAGGATAATTATAAGGTTTATTATTTTTATAATATTTTTACCAAACTTAAAAATCAATTTATATTTTAAAACAAAATATATATTACATTTCATATATTAAATATTTAAGATATATTATAACACATATTATTCAGATTCCATGTTTTCACTTTGAAAATATGAAACGAGAGGCTTATGATAACTAAAATACGAAACAAATGCTCTAGTTTCAATTTGCTTCAAAATATTTACAACTCTATCTTTATGAGCATAGTTTTTAAATGATTATGTATCTCTTTTTAATGTCGCCATATTTTCGTTTCATCGAGTTTCAAATCACAACGATTCTAAAGAAGTTTCTCTTCAAAAATCTATCCTATGGAAACGGCTTCATTTTGCGGGATAAAGAAATTAATGTTGGAACGAAGTTTCAAAGACCATCGAAGACCATCGAAGGCTTTCGGAGGCTATTGAAATTCGTGGTAGCGTAATAGCTAGCGCACGCGTCCCAAACTCAAAGAGCGCGGGTTCGAATCTTAGCCGGAACTCATGCACCACTTAGGCAGTTTCTGACCAAATGTGCATATTATTACAACTACCACGCGCTAACAACGGTGATGAAAAACATTGTGATGAAACCTGCACATAGATATAAGCGATGTATCAAACCTGCTAAACCGCCTTGAAGAAACGTGGCGTGTATACTGTCCGTTCCCCTATAGTGGGACGCTCGAGCCCAGCAGTGGGACGTATATGCGCTATTATTATCTTTTAGGGGAAATTACAAGATCTTCTATTTCCAAAACATCGTATACTGCACTAATGGATATTATTTTAGATCTTATTTCATTGCATTAAAATTCGAAATTGTATAACAATATATAGTGGTCAGCATTTTTTCTTCCGCTAACACTTTTTAGTAACGTGCGATATGGAACTTCGTTCCAAAAGTATCCTAAATGCTGATCCGGGATACATGCTCGTTATATTTACGTATGAAAAATCGTTAATTCAGCATGGCAGCCAACTGAACGAGACTCCTTGGCCGTAAAGATAAGAAAATATTCGAAATTTAAAAATACTCAAAACAGTTATGCGACTTCAAGGAATTAAAGTAATATAAAAACTCATAAAAACCTGCGACCGCCATTTGCAAAAAGGCACCGACTATTTGAATCGAATAATTGAATGATAAATAAAAGATTAAAACATTTCGTCGTCAATATCGATTATTTAAATTCGTGTGGGGTCCGACCCTAATGGTCGGATTTTGAACGATTTAAAATTTTGATTGTTTTCTGATTTTGTTTCAACTTGAGCAATCCTTAATATATTGATAATCTTACCTGAGGTTGGATAAATAATTCTAATTTTGATTTTTTATTAAAATGAATATGGTTACGAGCTACAGGACTCGAATACTCGAACTACCATAGAATTTATTAGAACTGTACAAACACGTATAAAACAAATACAAATAAAACTGGATGCAACCAGTTCAGACTGCACGATTTAATGCAATTCGACACGCGCAAAGTCCGTCGTCTATATCGCTAATCGAGAGTACTACAAACGTCTTACTCGTCTCGTTGACTGTCCACCCCTCCATTCGGGCATCGTCTTATACTAACTACACAGTACAAAAAAAGGGCCGCGCGCATTGAGTTTCCGAAAAATAGTAATTTGCACACCTGCGAACGGCTAACACAGTCGAAAACAATAACAATAAGGATTAGTTCGACGCTAATGATGGTTATAAAACAAGTAGAAAAACAATAGCATGTTTTTCTTAATTACAAATTCAAAACACAAAAGAATTCCTTAATCCGGGAAGACAATAAACTACGCTTACAACAGGCAGCTGTACGTTTATCTTTGACGGCATGTAACAATATGTTTCAAAATATGAATCTGTAATAGTATTGTTTGTTACGTGCCACAAAGCAGTAAAATGAACTGAGACATACTACTTTCTTAAGATATCGCGAGTAACAACAGTAACAAAACAATTGTTATCATTTTTAAAAATCCGACGCGACCTCTATTACGAGAATAGCAATTTATGATATCATAACTTATGGCCGGTTCCCGTATCTTACCAACAACTAAAATTTCACACAAGCTACATACACGTAATTTCAAATTTCTACAGGCAAATGTATGAATAATAAGATATAGGAACCGGCCATTATTTAGTCAAATAGGGTCTTAATTATTGATTAGAGAATTATTTTATGAACTAGCTAATATGTAGTATGATATTTTAATAGACTCCTCAAAGATCACTATCTAAATTTGTAGACAGAAATTTATGTATGTGTATGTAACTCTATGTACATATATTTGTATATAAATATGTATGTGTATTTTTATTTACTCTTAATATATGTATATATATATGATTGTATGTATTTTAAACTATGCGCACTGAATACCGACCCACTATTAGAAATGTGAAATGATCTCCAGAAGGTTGTCTGGAAGAAATCGCTGTTAGCGATAAGACCGCCGATTGCACTAGTTAATGATTGTTAACTCATGTGTATTATTTTCTTGTGTGCAATATAGAATATTCTATTGTATTCTAGTATGATACTGTACCACTCGGCTGTTCTAGAAAAATAAATTTCGAAATAATTATGAGAGATATCAGAGGCTTGGTTCCTTACCTCGGACAACGGATCAGTATGACGATCCAGCGAGGTAACGTAGCCAGCCTAAATATGTAAGGTGTATAAAATACAGGTACGTATTATATGGGTGGGTAAGTACTCGTTCATCTTCGCCAGACTGGCATTTCTGGAACACCACCGTTTCGGCGGCGGCAGTCCGGGGAAGGGGCACACAAGTGCATAGAAACATAGAATAAATAATATTATAGGTATATAATTATACGTAGTGTATTAATAAGTATAATATGCAAATATATAATCGAGACAAGTATATATATATATATATATATATATATATATATATATATATATATATGTGTGTGTGTGTGTGTGTGTGTGTGTGTGTGTGTGTGTGTGTGTATACTGGATAGTATATATAGTTTTTCGATTTTCAAAAAGCTAGAAATTAAGTAAGACCACTAGGTCTTACTGTATAATTACTTGTATACTAATGCATGTTCTTATTATACTAACTATAGTATAATAAGAACATGCATTAGTATACAAGTAATTTTTTTGTTTTTGAATGGGTATGTATAGTTATAAGTGACCTATGTATGTAACGCTCGGGCATATCTTATTCGCCTGTGAATACGAGTGCTGAATAATAATAAAAAAGTAGCCATCCTTCTAGGAACCTTACCTATTGATTTCGACGACCTAGGCTCAGTATTCTAGTTATAGTCCTAAGGTATTATAGGTAGAATACAATATAAGTTAAATTTCCTTCACTGTACTAGTTCATAGT
Source organism: Dendrolimus houi (assembly GCA_039645545.1). Taxonomy (NCBI): domain Eukaryota; kingdom Metazoa; phylum Arthropoda; class Insecta; order Lepidoptera; family Lasiocampidae; genus Dendrolimus; species Dendrolimus houi. The sequence goes on along the minus strand of CM077128.1, from coordinate 19,806,719 downwards.
TATAATGTATTATATAATTATTAATTTCTGACAGTTCATTTCTGTCGTTCTATTTGAATGAATCATTCAAATTGAAAGACAATTTAATGAACTTGGAATATTCGATGTTATTGAATATCATTGTGACCTTTAGTTGTCTTTCAACCCATTGATTCTATTTCATTGAGCGCTTTAGCATCACCATTACAACGCGTCATCTATCCAATTATAACAAGGAAAAATAAAAATAAATGTCCTTTTAGGCAAATTTCGAACCCATCCTTGATAATTTTGTAGGGTAGTCAGAATAGTTTAATTTAAATTAATTAGAAAAGATTTCTAACAAATGTTAAGACAAGTGTATCTCGGAAACGTGGAAGTTGAGAATAGGGGACTAATTCATAAAGCACAATCGGAGCAGTAAAGTACACGGCTCTGACATTTGGCACCAAATCGGCTAGTCGATCGGCTGAATACATTAGACTTAATAAAGCGGACAAGGCGCTTTTCATTAGCGAGCTCCCGGACTATCTTGATGCGGGACTCAACGGTGAAATTCAGGGCTGGCCTATTAAAAATTTTCATAGAATCATGTGTTTTTTTACTATCCACCGTCAGCGTGGCGACTTAAATGACGTGGTTTCGAATCCTGGCTAGAAAAGCATGCACCATTTAAGCAGTTTTCTAACCTACCACCTAAACAAGTAGCATAAACGCTTGATACACACCATCAATTGAATTTCTTCGCTGAATCTACTTGTGATAAACTCGGATTAAGTAAAAATCTTTTGCCAACAAAGTTAATCCTTTTATTTTAAAATGCAAAGCGACTACTTTACAAAAATGACAGTTTATAAAACATTTTGTCAATTTTCATGTGGCAGTTGTAATGCCACGATATACTTTTTTAAATCAACCTTATGGCCTCGACAACGTCATTGGCATATATTTTCTATTTTATTCATTTAGCGCTAATGCCACACTTGTCTAGGGGGGCAAACGTGTATTATTTTTTATTTGGTCTGCAAAACTGAATAGATTTTAACATCTTTTTAGCATACAGTGATTAAATACTAGGTGCATAGGTTAACAATATATTCTATATGTGCATGAATAAGACAATTGTCTTAAAAACTATGTTAACAATATACATAGTTTTTAAGACAATTGTCTTATAATTACGTGCCGACGATAGAGAATAACATTGTGATGACACCTGCACATCGAGATAACCAATGTATCAAAGCCATTAAGCCGCCTTAGATAAGCGTTGCTATAGTGTTTTTATCCGTGCAGGAACGGAAAAAGAATACAATTTCCTGCGGACGGGCGGCCTGTCGTAACAGGCGACTAAACAACCCACAGCCAGGTGGTAGGGTATTTTCTCAACTGGATGGCGACCACACCTGGTCTAGAGTATGCCGCCATAACAACCTTGTGTTGTGTTTCGGCATAAGTGCTCAGGTTCCAGTCTCCTTTAAGAGACCAGCAGCGCATTTGTAGCACCTTTGGTGTTGCAAATGTCCATAGGCGACGGTAAACACTTTCCATCAAGTGGGCTGTCTGCCTGTCTGCTGAACTCCAGCAATAAAAAAAAAGTGTCTTTTCCCCTACGAAATTGGGAGGCTCAAGTCCAGCAGTAGGACGATTATGGGCTGTAATTATTATTGACTTTTTAGCCAATTGCAGTTGACTACTAGACAGTCTTCCCAATATTGCGCCACATCTCATAGTCCTTTGTTTTTTTAACCAACGCCTACTAACTTGGCTAAACTTGAAATTCGTAACGCGTGGAAGATATACCATCTCCCAAATAAAAAGTGCAACTTTTTTCAAGTGCCTATTTTTATGGAAATGTCTAAGGTGATTTATTTTTATACCTTCTGAAAGAACTCGGTATACAAACTTTGATTTCATTTCCATAAATTTGAAGTGGTAGCCCTATCAAAGTGCACCTACCCGGAATTGCACCAGGAGCCTGATCGACGTTTCGCCATTTTTTTACTAATTAGTATAATGAGGTGTTCTGTGTTTAGGCAAAAAGAGTATAAAATACTTTTAGTTTGTTAAGGAACAATTACTATACCATGTTTGATAGACAAGCCTGAATTGGCTCTGTATTTTACCTTTTAAGACAGTCTTAGTATCTAATATAAACGTGTGAAAGTGACTTTGTTTTTGTTCTTTACTCGGGATAAAATTTGAAAATAATTTTTAAAATAAAATTTACCTCAGAAAATGTGATTTATTCCGTGAGATACGGTTCTTGGTTTACGGTAAGCGAAGCATATTTATAAAATATAAAAAGCGTTAAACATTAATAAAACTATCAATTAATTATATAAGAACAATCTTCATGTATTAAACATTATGAATAATATTAAAGATAAAAAAACGATACCCTAAAACATAATTGTAATAAATAATTTATCCTATTAAAACGTCTTCAAACAGGCACTTTCATTCCAAAAATTTAAGTTGTTTTATAATATACCCAGTTTAAAAAAAAATGTATATTTAAATATACTTATGAATTTATTAAAATTATTTTAATAAACAAATTTGTTTTAATTTTAAATTCGAAAGAAGAAATTAAAATTAAAGGCTGCTTACTGACTTCACGTTACCAGTGGCTTCCTTCGAATTTGAAGTCCAGTAGCTGGATTAATGTAAATCAGCTTTAACGAATTTAAGATCAGAACATTTTTTTTCGCACGGTACGTCTCGAATTAGAATGACAAGAAACCGTAATTTTACACAATTACAGCGAATTTTACCAAAAACATTCGTACGGATTGAATCATTTTAGCCAAACACCGCCCAATTACGTTTAAGTACAGCCAGCAAAACAGTAGACAAATGTGACTGCTGTACGAAACGAGCGAAAAGAGCCGAAAGAAGATAATTGGAACGGAATCCAACAGTTACATTATATAAAGCCAGTTCGTTTTTTCCCGCGTATTTGGTAGTATCATAATTTCTTGTCGAATGTATGTTTTTTTGTTTTTTTTTTTTGTTTTAATACCGAGGCGGTGGTTTTTGATAGCCGCCCAGATAATTCTTCCGACGCGACGCTCGCGATTCGGAATAAATGTACGCTACTTATTGTAGTTGACCGTACTTTTGCAGATACGGATTCGAGTCAATACTTCACAAAACATTTATTTCAAAAATATAACATGGCAAGAAATAAATAGTATGGGTCCCTTTTATACGACTGCCTAAAAAATCTGTCACTAATTGGGAATCATTACTTTAAATGTATTAAAGATAGTCAAATTCTCGAAGTTTCTAATAATATTTAATAGCATATTTATCAAATATGGCAAGCTTTGTTTTCGATAATAACTATTTTACTTCATAAAATTTTATAAGGATCGCAATGAGGCAGCGTTTAAAACACCAATTCCTATGAATAAAACTGTATTATGTTCTCAACGTTGTGATTCTGCACAAAGTTTTCTGGATTTTGTTTCCTCGTATCTTTTTCTAATCATTTATTAGTGTCTAATCTTTTATATATTGGTATACATAGTAAGAAGTACAGATTTATCGTCTATGCCTACCGCTACGGGAAAGGGGCGTGTTATATGTATGAACAGTTATAGATAAAGTTTATGTAATCTGCCTTACGTCCTCTGTTACACCAAAAAGTTTAATGGTCTGTAAATTTAAAACGAAAATGATGTTAAAATCCAAAAATATACCACTTTTCATTTAATTTTAATAACACTAAATATATTGTAGATGAATTGTACTAAATGAATAATATTTGGATTAATCAACCTAAAATTATATTTGATACTCATTGTCCGCCCCCATACTTAATTATTTTTTAGCCACAGAAGAGAAAGAAAAGAAAGAAAGAAAGAAAAACTTTATTCGAAGAAATAGCGACGTAATTACATTCGTTATACATTATTATACACAGAGCATATTTTGAGAATTTGTACGCCGCATTTTCAACGAACAAGGTTTGCACTCAGCATATTGCTGTGCCGGGAATATATCCGACACAACGCTGAACAAGAGTACACACTGGTTGATTTTGTATAAAATGTTACACAGTTATCCATTACTAAAAGCAACCATAAAGTGTGGCGCGGGCTAATACATCTTCTCAAGTGTAATATTTTCGTCTACCTTAATACGGCCCTGCATCCATGGGTTATGTAAGACGTTATACATTTTTTATTCGGTTTTTGTCTCGAAATTCCAGTTATTGTACTGTAATGGTGTGTGATAAGGCATTTTTATGAATTCAACCTGGAGCCCGGTTCGGTTGTGTGACGAATCAAACCTATTGTGTTACTAGACTTATAAATAATGAATTAATAAATAATGTTGTGTGGTCGTATGGAGACAGATTGATTGGGTTTAATAGTGAATCTAACAATGAAGATTTTTCTTATAAACAGAAATTGTAAATAATTTATATTTATGTCACAATATGTAGAGTTGCAAAATTAAATATTTTTTTACATTTCTTTACATGCCTTGTAAAATTTAATACTATCGATTAACATAACGACGATGACCTCTGCGTTTTTTTATATTTTTAATATACTCTGTGTTCCATTATGCGTACATATTCATTCTACTATATATTTTTATCCATGCAGGAACGGAGAAAGAATACAATTTCCTGCGGCCAAGCGGCCTGTCGTAAGAGGCGACAAAAGAACTCACAGCCAGGTGATAGGGTATTTGCCCGGCTGGATGGCTACCACCCCTAGTCTAGAGTATGCCGCTATAATAGCCTTGAGTTATGTTCCGGCATTAGTGACCAGGTTCCAGTCTCCCTTAAGAGAGCAGCAGCGCATTTGTCGCACCTTTGGTGTTGCAAATGCAATATCCATAGGCAATGGTAACTGATTTACATCAAGTGGGCCGTCTGCCTGTCGACTGAACTCCTGCAATAAAAAGGGACCATCCACAAATTACGTCACACGAATTTCATGATTTTTTTGACCCCTCCCCCGTCCTTGTCATAGCTGATCACATTCGTGAGACTCCTACCTGCCTAGAGTGTGACTTTACATATGTTGCAATTTTACATCAAGAAATTATTAAATTGAAACAACAGTTCCGTAATTAGTTTTATTTCCATTAAAATTATTTTTTAATCATTTAAACATTATGATCATACAGATAGAGTTGGAAATATTTTGGAGGTTTTCGATAATAGTTCAAATTTCTTCTTCTTTCTTCTTTATGTATTTCTCGCTATTTCATATTATAATTTCGAATCTGACGATAGAAATCCACTTGAGTAATTCACCTGTATAACTAATACAAATGTAAATAAGGCTTTAGGGACATCTTCTAAAGCCGGGATTCCCAAACTATTTTGGGCAAGGGAACCCTTTTACAAAATTAACTGATACCTCACACCCCCATAGCCAAATTATCTTGCATGAACTTGTCCACGCTTATTGACTTGCCGAGTTTTTTCATCTTGTATCAACTTGTGCATGCTTATCGACTTATAGATTTTTTTAAAGTACAACAATGATACTTCCTACTAAAATATTAGTTATTCTTATAACAACTTGGTACACATAACACAACTTATACAGTATCTTGATTGTTTCAAATAATAACTTGTGTTAATTAAAAGCGATTTTTAGACTCATCGAACGCCAAAATCAGTTTTCGTTTATGTTGACCCCTGGGAAACCGATTACGACCTCAAGGGGCCGATATCGACCACTTTGGGAAGTCCTCTTCTAAAGTATTGTTACGAGTTGCAGGACTTAAATTAAAAATGCCGTTGGAATTATTATGGAGTTTATTAGAACTATACAAACACGTATAACACAGGTACAAATATAACCGAACTCAACAAGTCCAAACGTAATTCAATAAAATGCGCAAAGTCTGTTGTTATTAGATTCCCAATGGTAGTCACACACACGTCTCGCTTTGACCGTGGTTCTCACTCGACTGCTCCTGCCTCCATCAGGCCATAGTTTTATACTGCACAAATGCAATGTGCCCGTATCGTAGTCGACATAATCCAAAACACCTGGCTAATGAGTCAGCCGCAACTGGCCATAAACGGGTACAATAAACAATGGGCTGTTCTCCAGAACGTATGCCAATAAATAAGTAAACAAAAGACGATCATAAAAGAATTACAATTAGGTCAAATACCCACAGGTATAAAATGTGTTTTTACAAATTTGTACGTAAAATTTGTTTTTGTCGGCGCTTAGGTTGTAACAGTATTGTTTTTAACAAAATTTAATCGATACCTTGTCGAAAATGAATTAATTGGGAAACGGTACTTATGTCTCAATTGTCTTAACAGGGTAAAAAATTAACAGACTTCCTTTGCAAATGTAAATACTTAAGGGATATAATAAGGATTTCTTAATGACATAATATACTGCGTCGATATTTCAAGTCAATAACATAATTTAAGCCAAATATTGGCATGGCCGATCTGATAGTGGACGGCCGGTTCCGAGATGCCGCTGCGAAAGTAAATTCACTTCGAAATTAAAATTGCAAACGATTGTCGAATGCTTCCATTTTAAAAGGAAATCGATTTTGTTAAAAATGACAGCGAGGATTGAAGAACTATTCGTTGCAAGCGACAAGTCTTTCTAAAAAAAAAGTATCATGTGACACAAAAATTACATCCTTAATAGATCGGTGGTAGAAGCTGTGGTAAACTCGTGACTTTCAACAAGTAATCTGTAAGACTCTATTTTGAAATAAATATATTAATTTTCTGTATATACGTATATTCACATGTATTCTGTGTTAATAGATATAAAACGGCACTGTTGGATAAGAGTGTTTGCGAAATGGCTCCTGCAATATTTAATAAACTACTAAAACCGTTAAGAATAATAACATTAAATATATTTCAAACAAGACTAAAGAAATTATTAATAGACAGATCATATTATTCCACAAATGAATTCCTTAATGACAAATTTGAAACATAATTAATAATAATATTTAAATAATTACATACACAGATTGAATTAATCTTGTTTTTTTAATACAGATATCTATATAATTAATAAATTAAGGTATTAAATAGTATTCAAATTACATAAAAGGTACTTAATGATATAAATAGGAACTAATTATTTAAAAATAAGAATTAAGATCCTGCTTACTTGCACATCATTGCAACTGGTAAAATGTACTGAACCATGTTTTTTCTACGAATAACACTCGTATACAACTACATTTATGCAAGAATAAATATTTATATTTCAATTTAATTTTCAAATTATGTAACATGTTAGAAACTGAGGAATATAATTTTAAAAGTAAAATGTTTCACTTACCTAATTCTATACTGGTTTTTATTAATCCATTTAACGTTATAATAGTGCTGTACTGATGGTCGTAGTGCGGACTCATCGATATTTACTCGGATAAAAAATCCCAGACAATGCTAACAAAACCCTCGCATTATCTCAAAGGCACATACATGATCCTTAAATTTATTCAATTAACGAGCAAAACAAACGGTTTTCACGATAAATCACATTCACCCGGTAGCCGGGAGTCGAACCCGCTACCCGATACCCCCGGGTCACTAGATACAATCGCATTGGGACATTCCCTTTAATTGTGTTAGCACGAATTTAATTGACGCCATTTTGAATCTGTAATCCTTAGTCTATGGTAATGTTTTTTACCTTCAGGGAGGTCGGAATGTCATTTCGGTATTGCCAGTAGACGAATAATGAAAAATATTTTTTTGGCGGGAACTTCAAAGGTTTAATTTTATTTTTAAAGAATCTATAATTCAGTTTAAATTAACAACAGTTGCAGGTTATTCAATGATTTTAACAGAGTATTTGTGTGTTTGTATTAATTTCAACTGTTTATTGAAATATAATTCCATTGTTAAGCGTCTATCAAAAACCTAAAATCGTCTTTTCTTTGAAGATTATTCTAAAATTTTATGGATACTTGAAGACTGGTTAGATACACAAATTGTGCACAAAGATATTAAAAAAGGAGATGAATGAAAATTATTACTGTAACTATTATTTTGTTTTATTTTTTATTTCATAACTATTGTAGAATATAAATTAGATCAGCTGCACTACTTCCCAGTGCTGAGTTAGGTTCCCTAATTTCTGTTTCCTAGAAACAGTACTAATCCATACTACTATTACTAATGCGAAAGTAATTCTGTATATCACCAATTGACAACTAAACGTCTGAAAAGATTTTTATGAAAAGCAAGGAGATAGATTAGTTCCTACCAGAGAACATAGACTCATTTTTATCTTAAAAAACAATCTTGAACAAGGTGAAATAGTAGATGAAAACTTTTGTAATTGAAAACTCATATTTAAGCTATTGGTAGAAAATAAAGGAAAACGTGGTTGAGTTTTTACAGATGCATTTTTACTTGATTCAGGAATTAAAAAAGTGCTAACGAAATTGCGGGTAACATTAAGTAACAAAACAAGAAACGTTGCAACTGACATAATAAATACAATTAACAAAACAGCTACAACCTTTGTTCGGTCCTTGCCTAGTGTGAGGAAGGTAGAAAATCACTCCATTAATTTTTCTGTCTACCCTCTTTATGTGTGAGGTGACGGCCAATGCACAGAAGGGAGATGCAGCGATTTTTAGACTTACTGTCAACGTTTCGACGACATCGCCCCGCACGCTCACTGTTATATTAAATTCAAATAATTATAATTACTGGCCGTGCCAATAACTTTCTAAGACCTAATCTGTGTATAGTGGTAGCTCTCAAGTGAAGCACAGTACCGTGCTCTGTTCCCGAGTGCAACCTGAACCGAGCCAGGAGAGGGCTGATTTCAAGGTTGGTGGAGCTTCTACTTTTCTAGTGCAAGGATCAGGTTCAAATGTCTCCCAATACTGTCCATAACTATCGAACCATATTATCCGTGACTCAGCGCCGCGCAATCTTTCTATGTTAACATTTTACATATATCAAATTTCACGATAATCGGTTAATTTTTGAAGACGTCTATAATAATCAATAAACAAACAACTAAATAAAAACACTTTCACATTCATATATTAGTGTGAATGACACACATCACAAGTCTGGTTTATTATTAGAAATCTTATTAAATTAAGAGTTTAATCACTATAAAATTGAACACAGTTTTCAATTATGCAGATAGGATAAAGAAAATAAAAATCTCAAAGGCCTATAACAATAAATTTAAAAATATAACGATTTGTAATTTTTCAACGACCTGTCACAACAACTTACACGACCCTACGTCTTTGACAATAAAGTTCATGTTTGAATATATTTTCACGTTATCTATTATAGCATAATTTATTAAGACACATAATGTTATTATTCATGTTTACAAAAAAAAATACAATATAGAAGGAAAACATTAAGAATTCCACAGTATTGGCATGGCATAGAGAACGGGACCGGTTTATCTACGAGAATTTATGTCGCCGTCATTATAACGTTAACGCCATTATAAGAAATATCTGAATGCCAATCTATATTATTAGTTTTCAAACATTTTTTATACAAATACTTCGAAGATATGTATTAGCACATTATTTAATTAATCGAGGTTTCCCACAGCGCTAGGATTAGAGTTGCCAGATGGCCGGTTTTCTTTATTTTTCTCTGGTCAAGAAGATATTTTGGTAAAGCGGACAAAAGATGGTCCGGTTTTAAAGCAAATTTGTTCATTATCTGGCGAACTTTCGTGCCTCGCTGTAAATACTGTAAAAAAATAATAGTGCGTTTTCTTTAATATAACCGAATTCATAGATGCCATCTCGGGAAATAAAAAAATATTAAAAGCAGTGGAATCACGTACTAAATCTATGATTTCTATATTAAGCTAAAATAATAGCCAATCTACTTTAGATTGGCTATTATTTTAGCTTGATATACAAATCTAGTGACTAAGAAGTTAATTTTCAGTAAATGTATCAGTTAATGAAAAAATATATTAAAAACTTGTCAGGCTTTTTTCGAAAAGGTATTATTAAATTCTTTCATAGCATCTCTCTTATTACAGACGTCCACGGGCAAAGTTTAAAGAATGGGTACAAATAAATAATTTTTGTTTTTTTTTCTTTCTAAATAACAATAAAGTATTGGAGCACATAGACATATATAACTGCTCACCTTTTAAATTCAATTTAAATTAAATTTATATATATATGTAAATAATGTAACAGTAGTAATATATAAAATGTTTTATATAAATATGTATTTAATAAGCCTAGCAAACAAATTTCATATTTATTAAAAAAAACTATTCCACTTAATATATCACTCGATAGTTGATATTACCTTCTTAAAGATGTCAAATTTTTGATATCTCTTTTTAATTAAACAAAAATATATCTTCACAATTTTTACAAAACACATTGACACATACACAATGCATCTATAAGTACAATATTTATAATACTTTTGAAGAAAATAGGATGTGACATACAAATACCGAAGTGATACAATAAGGATTCTTTTTACTTTTAAGTGTCAGAGACAAAAAAACAGGCAGATGGCGCAGCTCATGGAGCCAGCCTTTAGGGTGAGATAAACAGGATATGGGGATGAGATATAAGGATCAGACAGGAGGATGGGATAGAAGGGAGGGAGAAGTGGGCCATCGAAAATGGCGAATTTCATACATTTACAGTGTCATAAAGAATGTTGTAGTCTTCCACGAAATATAGTAATTAGGATCATATGGTGGCCACCATTAATATCGCATATTACCTAGAGACAGGTTTAGGGTCAATGGCACATACATCGGGTAACAAGATATACCCGTACCGCGGATTTACTTTCATTCGAATTAATCTTTACATATGAATATATTGCGAGAGATAATTACGTATATCTCTTAGGCGGCGGTCTGTTACAAACGCCGTAGGCTGCGTACCGCGTGACGCCTTACACGACCAAGGAATGCTTATTATGAAAATGCATTAGAGTGGTCTCTCTCAGACGCCTGACGCGGCGTCCAATGTCAATTGATGTTAGACGCCGTGTTCAGCATCTGTCACAGACCACGGCCTAGAAAGAAAATCCTACGGTCGTCTCTAATGCCTAATAAATAAGTCAATAAGCATCTTATTACATATTAGTATGCTAACATCAACATTTTTGTAGGTATAAATTTTAGTATTACCCGTTATTTCCATGCCGCAAAACAAAAATTCTAATCATCACGCCGAATCATCAGTATCGAAAATGCCGAATTAAATACTTAATTTCGTAAGTTGTTTGGACAAAAATTGCTAGATAAGTAATAAATTCACGAAAAATATAAGAGCTTAACTCGCAAGTTAGGCAAGTCAACTCGCTTCTTAACTAATGTAAATGAGGCTTTATAGTATAACAATGATATCGGCCTAATATGTAATAACTATAAAACTATTCCAATTTCAAACTACTTGGCGAAAGGTTGACGGTATCACGTACAGCTTGAATCTTAATACTATTAATCCCGTTCATACAAAAATCAATTTTATAATCTCAAAAATAGAGTTTGTTGTCGTATGATAGAAATTTTATTAAAGAATATAAAACCAGTTATTGAGACTTAAATTCTATATTCAAAAGTCTAAAGGCTGTTATAGAATGTTGGCGGCTCGAAGAGCGGGGTATCGAGTTTCATCCTCACTCCACAGGTGTCGCTGGCGGCGAAGCTTTGTTTTTCACCCTTTTGTTCTACAGTGTGAACGCGATAAAAACTTGAGGGAGGAAGCGAGAATGTACAGAATAGGCGCCCGTTTTTTACTTTTTAATATACGAATGTTTGTGTGTAAGGTGATGCCTTATACTTCTCATTTTAGTGGTTTAAGAATAATCTCGATTAGACAATGAGTTTTGGCTGCTAATAGTTAACTTTTAATATATTAAAATTTGCTATGTAAAAATTAATCTATACTAAATATTGTCCATTAAAAATAGTAATATATGATTTTTATTATTTAGAGTAAATACTACTTTATAAAGTATCAATTCTCAAATATTTTGAAGAAAGGTCAAGCACTTCAAATAGTATATGCTATGAAGAGATTAAGCGAAAAGTAATATGCTAAGCTCGTAGCTATACTCTGATTTTTAATTTTAATTACCTGGACTAACATGACCGTTGCGATTGACTTTTTTATGGTGCACACCTGGAGCATAGTGTTGTATTATGTACGGCTCATTAATAAAACTGTCTATTCTATCACGAAAGATTTTCTAGACGACCGCACCGAATGCGAATAATGTAATTACTCTTTCAGTAATTATTCATACAAATTACTATGCCAAACCTTGCATTAGGTTAAGTTTATTAGAAGTATACACACGTAATTTACAGTTCTTATAAGTAATTAACAAAACCAAACCGTAGGGCAGAAAATAGTCATCACATAAATCGCGCAAAGTTCGTCATTATAAGATACTCGCTCCGAAAGTGCGCTAGGTAACGCCTCGTTCGCAGTCAGAACATGACTGGCGCATTTAACGACGGGCCGACCCTCACCCATTTGTAAATTAGATATGGCCTCCTAGCAAAAATACCTTCCACTGGTTCTAGAAATCATTAAATGGCCAGCTTAATGGCTTCCGAGAATTCGCATAAAATACCAACAGAGGAAAGAAAGTATTATGATGTCTTACGGTGGCCTGAACAAAGAGATTAACGCGAACAATAAATCACTCAAATTAAAAGGGGTAATAAGACACCTGCAAAGGATTAGTCTCGGCTTGCAACAATATATGAAAAAAACATCAATAATATTGTTACGAGTTGCAGGTCTCGAATTAAAATGCCGTTGGAACTATTAGAACTATACAAACAAGTATAACACAGGTACAAATATAACTGAATACAATCAGTGCAAACGCAATGCACTATTCAATAACACGCGCAAAGTCCGTCACTAAATAGATTACCGAATGTAGTACACACGTCTTGCTTCGCTTGTAGTTATCGCTCGACTAACCCTCTTTCCATTGGGGCATTGCTTTTTACGGCAAAGATGCAATATGTCTGACTGGCAAGATTCGACGCAATTTCTTAGAAATCGTAACCCGCACAACTGCCTAATTATGCCTGCAAACGGCCATAAACGAGTACAATAGGCTGCTCTCCACGATAACCAATAAATAAATAAACAAAAGAAGACAATCATAAAGAATTACAATTAGTTCAAATAGGTAATAAAGTGTCTACAGGTATGCAGGTGTGAATGTCGGCACTAGGTCGTAACAATATACATACTATATGAGCTAACACTCAAGCTCTAGGGGTGGAATTGATAAATTGCATAACATCGAAAGTAGCTTCGGTGAACTTGCAGCCCACCTCTCCACACCCCTTAGCGACTCACACCCATGTTGCCACTCGCCGATCTTGTACGGAATTTTTAGAGGCCCATGCAGTGAGCGGCGCGTCGCCGTCTGCACATTTTTCCCAGGTTCCTTGAACATTGCGACGGGCAGACGCCAAAGTCCCTATAGTCCCCAATCCGTAGTTCCATTAGCAGTTCATCACAATAGCCCAGTGCTTTTTGTTCTCAATCCCTACAATAAATAGTCCTACACTAACCGGGGCTTGTCCTTGGGTGCATTTTTATATGGCATAGACAGGGATAATCAGTGATCAGTGTCACGACACATTTAGAATAAATTTGCCAATGAGCCTCTACGTGTTGGCCTTCCCATGACCCAACGTAAGACCTCCAAAAGTACGAGCCAGTTTTATGGCCCGTGGTCTGCAGAGACATACATAATAATTATAAGATAATGGATATGTTGCTGGGGAGTATGTTGCGCCGCTTCTACTCCTTTAACAGTACCTAAAATTGCTTTGGAAACGGTGGTAGACTCATAACTTTATTGAGTAAACAGTAACATTCCATTTTGAAATTAAAAAAATATTTAAATAAAGGCCTTTCCTCATACACCATCACATATACTTTGTGTTGGTATATTGATATTAAAAGGCTTTTTATGGGCGCGTGTGCATGTGTGTATTTGTTGTATAATATGTATATATATATATATATATATATATATATATATATATATATATATATATATATATATATATATATATATATGTATATATGGGGGTATAATTAGCAATCATTCTTTATTGCAACATATGCGAAAACAAACAGCGCAATGTTGTGATAAACGAAATTTGAGTGCGGATATTCATTGGATGTTTATACACTTTTATTTTTTTTGTTGCAGACTTCAGCAGACGGCACACCTGATGGAAAGCGGTTACCATCGCCTATAGACATTTGTAACACCAAAGGTGCTACAAATGCGCTGCTGCTCTCTTAAGAGAGTCTGGAACCTGGCCACTAATGACGGAATACAACTCAAGGTTGTTATGACGGCATACTCTAGACCGGGGGTGGTATGGGGCCATCCAGTAGAACAAATGCCCTACCACCTGGTTGGAGTTTTTTTGTCGCCTCTTACGACAGGCCACCCGGCCACAGGAAATTGTATTCTTTCTCCGTTCCTGCACGGATGTATATAAAGTCTTATTCATATTGGGTTAGAGTAAGTTTGTACGCTTCTTTAAGGCTCTTAAAGAAGTTAACAAACTTACTCTAATTCAATATGAATTAAGAATGGTTATAATTAAGAATATTTAAAAACAAAGTTTGTTTCTTTACATAATTGAATGTAAAAAATAAGTAGTGAGCGATCATTTATATGTAACTCATCGTAATTTTTAAAGAACAATGTTATTTGATTTTATGTATTGTGATAAGTAAGCGTTAAATAAGACTCGTTGTGACAGTTCTACACCTCGAGTACACGACTATGAAGTACCGTTAGCAAATTAATCTAAACCTGCTCATTTAATTACATTATTTAATATTTTCGTACATTCGTCATCATCACTATTCCTACCATAGGTTAAATTTGAACATTAGATATATTACGGAGCTTATGTCAAGTTTTAACCGATGTTAAGGCAAATGAACGGTAGGTGAGATATAAGAACCGGGCCTTACTCGACCTGAGCAGTTGTCTACTGTAAAATTAGTCGACGACACCAAATGGAAATAATGCGATCGCTACCAAGCTCCTTCAGTAATTATTCATACAAATTACTTTGTTAAACCTAGTATTAGTCCAAAATACATTAAAAAAAGACCATGAATAAATACATATTAATTATGAAGTAAAGATAATTACATATGTTGCTAGGGACTTTGTTGCGCTGCTTCTTCTCCTTTAACAATCACAAAAATTGCTTTGGAAACTGTGGTAGATTCATGAATTTAATTCTTCAATTTAAGGAATCTGTAAGATTACATATTGAAATAAATACAGTAATTTTTAATGTCTCGACAAGGTCGGCAGCATAACGGCTTCCTAAGCGTTGCAGGAGTCTATAGGTAAATTTATTTTATATTTTATTTATCTCCGGTCTCTGAAGTATAATTATATATTAAAAATAACGAAGAAGAGGTGGATAAGCAAAAAGTTGACAAACCTACAAACATGTAAGTATTCACCGACATTCACTTTCATATTATTAATACAAATAACTTCACGTGCTATCTCTACATCGTCAAAATAACATTCAAGTTTTATACCGAGTCCCGTGTAAGTATTTCAACACGCTCCAACACTCGTCGGGCAGCAAACTGGAATATACATCTAACTCCCTCTTTTCTATACAATTTCAGAGTGATCGGCATATATTTGTCAGCTCGCATGTCGATAGCCCGGAACTTGGCGGCGCATGTTCATTTACATCGAAAGAATGGGTGTAGTAGAATAATGCATTCTGTGGATTTGTAGGGGTTCACATTTCAATGTTGAAAGTTGGTGGGCTGAGGGTGATGACGGGCGCAAGGAATTAGTGCTTATGTTAATACATATGTATAATAATGACAGCCCATTTCGTCCCACTGCTGGTCTCGGGCCTCCCGCCACGCATGTCCAAGATGCATTTGACACATTTATTATTTCAATGTGCAGGTTTCATCACGATGTTTTTCTTTCACTATAGACATTTACAATACCAGAGGTGCTACCAATAGCTGCCGTTCTCGAAGAAAAAACGGCACATACTTTCTAGAAAGGTTCAAATCCTTTGAATGAACTTCAGATAACATCATTGAAGACGTGAAGCGTGAAGCTACTTGAAGATATATAATATGACAAAACAACCCACAGTCAGGTCGTAGTGTATTTGCCCGTTTGGATGCCAGCCCTGGTCTAGAGTTTGCCGCCATAACAACCTTGAGTTGTGTTCCGGCATTAGTGGCCAGGGTTCAGTCTCCCTTTAGAGAGCGGCAACACATTGGTAGCACCTTTGGTATTACAAATTTCTATAGGCGAAGTAGCCGCTTTCCATTAGGTGGGCCGTCTGCCTGTCTGCTGAACTCAGGCAATTCTAACCTATAAATATTATAAACGCGAGAGTTTGTAAGAATGGATGTATGTTTGTTAATCTTTCACGCAAAAACTACTGAATAGATTTTGATGAAACTACAATAATATAGCTTACACATCAGAATAATACATAGGCTATAATTTATAAAAGATATAGTGTGAATTATCCAAAATATAACGATTTTCCATCACTAGATGGATATTTTACTACGCGGGTGAAACCGCGGGCACAGCAAGTAAAAAAATAAAATTTGAAAATGCTACTTTGCTATAAGGGATATAAATATTGTATTATATAAGTTGTATTGGTATAAGAACTAGGATAGGCCTAGTTCTTATACCAAAACAACTTAGACCATAACTAAGTGGAGCTAGCGCAGTATTAAGTGTAAATAACTCTTAATACTGCGCTAGCTCCACTTGATCTGAATGATTACGTTTATACTTATGAATTTACCTTTTTAATTTAAAAATCTTCGATGCTAGGCTCATCTTACCTGAAAAAGAAAAAATAATTAATATCAATCAATATTTGGAGTATAATTTACAGGGCTATTTTAAACTCCAACACTAAATATTATTTATATAATTATATTGAAAACATGTTTATTTCATATCAAATTAATTATAAATATGATTAATTTAATATGAAATAAATATTCAAAACATATTTATCTAAGTCTAAGTTAGTCTAAATATAAGATCTAGGCCTATCTTAGTTCTTATACCAATACAACTTATACAATACAATATTGATAACTCTTATAGCAAAATAGCATTTATAATTTCTAATTCGCTAATTTCTTTAAACATTTTATAAAAACAAATACATATAATAAAAAAAATGTTAGCTATTTTGACAATTTATTTATAGGAGCGAAAGAGGTGCGCGGGCGCGCTGCACTTAAACGAAAAAAATTGACATAAGCCCCATACAATTGATTATAAAATTCAACCGATGGTAAGGCAAATGAATGAATAGTAAGTTATAGGAACAGGCCATCAACAAATGTAGATCTAAATCTGACATCAGACTAACAACATGACATTCTAAAAGCTTCAAGGGCAAAAGCTAAATTAAATCAACTCACAGTAATAAACCAGCGATAACTTTTAAATAATCGTCAAAATCTTTACATTTTATTGTTAGTTAATTTAAATATTAAAACAATGAAATAGGTATGGATTCAATGAAATTAAGCAGTCATTTATAATAAACACGATGTCTTATCTATATTGTAAAATATACAGTAGTTAATGGACTATTATGCATAAGTATCATCTGCATACTATTCGTAACCAACTAATATTGATTTAGCTATAATCTTTTAAAAAGCCATAAATAATAATGAGTTGAGCTTATCAATATGTGCATTTTTTACTTTAAGCAGGTCGGCAAAAGAAAAGATGACACGTTTGGCAGCTGTGACGTAATTCTTTGTAATTGAAAATGAATATATTTATTTCTAAACGGAATCTCAAGCCTATATTAGACGGTTCAATTATGTTATACAATTTGGATGAATCAACATTATAGAATACTGTCATGTCCAAGACCGTCTTTACCCGGGGTGCAAGGGATACGTGACACCCGGGCGAAAAGACCTAGGAAGCGCAAGCCGACGACCCTATACCCACACAGACCTAGGGGGCGCAAGCCGACGATCTTACCGCACGCCGTGCGGTGAAATAGGTATTTAGGTAAAAAAAAAACAAAAATTCCACCAAGAAGTTTCACATTATATAAATAAGCTGAACAATCGAAGCTCTTTCGAAGCGATTTTGATCAATACATTTGTTTCATTTTAATACTCTAGAAAAAATGGGATGAAACATGTAGTTTTAATTTTCACCACGCGCATGTGACGCCATTTGCAAATGTGCGCCATTTTCATATTTGAAACGTCAAACATTGTTTTCCAACTTTTGCTTTTTTCTCGCAAAGTTGAAAAACGTTGTACGACATATGTGGGGTTGTTAGTTTTTACAAACTCATGACTATGGTAAGCCCTCGACTTCGTCACGGCCTTATACTCTTCTACTCGTTTGTAAAAACCAACTATCCGCACTAGTATGATAAATAACTATAATCGACAACTTATTATCATTTACAATTAATATGATATATATAATATAATTTACAACTTAAATAGTTTTTATACTAGATTCACAACATTTTAGGGTCGTTTTAGTATCACGCCAAAAGGAAGGTTGGCACTGAAAATCAGCGTTGTGTCGGATATTATGCCGGCACAGCAATAAGCTGAGTGCAAACCTTGTTCGATGAAAATGCGGCGTACAAATTCTTAAAATATCCTTTTATTTTTTAAGATACAAGTAAGCAATGTAAGTACGTCGTTATTTGTTCAAATAAACTTTTTCTTATTACTTAAGGGACTACCTAAATGGAGTTTGCAACAAAAAAGATGGACGGCGATGACAATAATAAAAGGGCAAAATCAACACGAAACGAATAGAAATCAATGGAAATATTTCAAGATTTTAATATTTTTAATAACTACCTTCATCTAGAGTTATGATTAACGATTTCACTGCATCGATCTCGTTGGAAACAATTTAATAACATAACTATAATCGTAACTATGTTTAAAGTTTTAAGATTCGAACTAATTAGTAAAACTTTTTTTATGAAAGGAAACATGTATTGATTGGTCAATAAACTGATTCCGTCATGTTATAACTATTAGAAAGCTCTTAATGTACAGTTATATACCGATTATAGACATTGGTTCTTACCAAACGGACTGCACGATAACTGCACCGCGACTGCATCTCAACTACAGTGAAAAGTGCAGCCCGTTTGATTTGGTACTACAAAAAGTTAATTAAAGTAATGAAAAAGCTTTCTGGCTTCAGAAACAAATTTCGTATAATGGTGATACATAATATTATATAAGTGATCCATAGACATAACTTTATATTTTTAGAATTAAAAAAAGTGGTTTCAAAAGTGGTATAGAGAAAAAGCATTTATAAATACATTCACAAATGGGTCTCCTTATTACAATAGAGATAGTCATAAAATCGGGTTTAAACTCTGTTTTTTTATGAATTGTAATCAATCTTTGAATTAGTGATAAAAATGAAAATGAAATCGGTATGGATATTGTTACGACCGACAAAGAGCAATGCACACCTGCAGTTTATTACCTTTTTGTCAGCCATTTCCTTTGTTTACCTTATGTTTAGAATTAGTAATTAAGAAAAACATTCTATTGTTATTGTACTTGTTTTATGGCCGTCATTAAGCAGGTGTGTCGAACTAATTCTCGTTGTTATTGTCTTGCGTTGAGGCATATTGTATTTGTACAAAATAAAAGGGATGCCCGAAGGGAGGGGTGAGGCAGTCAAGCGATGACTACGATACGAGCAAGATGTGTGTACATTCGAGGAGTTATATAGTGACGGACTTTGCGCGTGTTATTAAATCGTGCAGTTTGTACTGGTTGTATCCAGTTATATTTGAACTTGTTTTATACGTGTTTGTACAGTTATAATAAATTCTATAGTAATTCCAACGGCATTTTAATTTTAGTACTGTAACTCGTAACAATATTATACATACGTATTCAACGTATATATAATATCCATGCCGATTTCATTTACATCGTTATCTGTGTAGCTAGATTATGGTCACGTGATTCCTAATATAGCCATGCTGCCTCCGCCAACTGTCGGTTGAAGAAGGCTCAAAAACTGCTGCTTTGACTTTGTGTAGGATAACATGCGTACCAATAGCTAACGGAGGATGCAGAAAACTGCGTGAAATGGAGAAGATAAAGCAGGGAAGCGGACTCCAGGCGTCGAAACAAACGCATCGAACGCAACCGGGATTTAACGCTTGGATGATGATGCTGATGTGGACATGTGTTTCCTAGTATTTGAAAAATTAGGAATTTTAACATATCAATTTGCTTTGTTTTAGTTGCTCGGATTTTAAGATTTTAAGCTAATAGGAGTACAAACAGGGTTCCGCCATTTTTTGTCAAAAAAATAATATTTATTGTGAAAGACAAATAGTTTAAATTTAATCGAAGTATTGTCCATCACTAGCAACTACTTTGTCCCATCTTTCAGGCAGTATTCGGTTTCCGCGTCTGAAGAACTCCTTGTCTTTTGAGGCTATCCACGAATCAACCAAATTTTTAGTATCTTCATATGATGTGAACCGCTGCTACGACAGAGCATATGCCATTGACCGAAACAGATGATAGTGGGAGGGGGCAATGTCTGGTGAATACGGCGGGTGGGGTAGGACTTCCCAATCAAGTGTTTTCAAATAGTTTTTCAGCGGAACCGCTACAAGCGGACGAGCATTATCATGTAGAAGAATAATTTTGTCATGTCTGGAGTAGTATTGCAGATGTTTTTCCTTCAGAGCTTGTCTCAATCTCATCAATTGTGTTCGGTAGAGAGTTCCAGTGCAGGTTCCGTTTGTGTTTGAGACGAATTTTCCTCCAATAATTTCTCCAAATCTGCATCCTCGTGAATTTTTGGCCTTCCACTGCGATCTTTGTCTTTTACGTCAAAATCACCGTTTTTAAACATTTGAAACCACTCACGACATGTTCTCTAACTCAAGTCATCTTCATTATATACTTCTACGAGCAATCGATGCGCCTCAGCTGCAGATTTTTTTTATTTAAATAAATAAATTAAAAGTTCCCGCATATGACACTTAGTTGGCTCAAATTTAGACATTTTTAGATGAAGAAAAATGTACGATGCTAATGCGAACTTAATAATATGATACGGTTATGTTGTTTTGGAATGAACAAACTAATTTTCAAGCCGGTTACCATTTGCGAATTCTAACGTAAACCTCGGGCCACGCCATCTTTCTCAAAACGGCGGAAACTTATTTGTAGACCTATTTCTATCCGTGCAGGAACTGAGAAAGAATACAATTTCCTGCGGCCAGGCAGCCTGTCGTAAGAGGCGACTAAACAACCCACAGCCAGGTGGTATGGTATTTGCTCGACTTGATGGGGACCACCCCTGGTCTAGAGTATGCCGCCATAACAACCTTGTGTTGTGTTCCGGCATCAGTGACCAGGTTCCAGTCTCCTTTAAGAGAGCAGCAGCAGCGCATTTGTAGCACCTTTGATGTTGCAAACGTCTATAGGCGACGGTAACCACTTTCCATCAACTGGGCCGTCTGCCTGTCTGCTGAACTCCTGCAATAAAAAAAAACCTAATAATTTAATTATTGTGCCGTCCACCACATTCTGTGGCTGCGATTACTTGATGCGGCGCAGTCCGTCTGCGCCCACCCTTTGTTGTGTGCCGCGGCGCCGTTCACTGCGACTACTGTAGTAATTATCGTACATACATATATTATAAGTTTATGGGTTATTTTTTAGAAAATGGTTAAACCCAGAACTCGATTGTAATTGCTTAAAAATATTTTCATATCGGTGATGCCTCCGTTTGAAACATAAATGTGATCACTTAGTGATATACTGTGTAAATTAAAAATTTAGATGAATTTATTCATCCGTTACAATGATAACTGGGTATATTTTTTTAGGGTTCCATCTCAGATGAATAAAAGTATAGACGCAGCCTATGTGAACAAAAGCTACAAATGAAGTGAAGCAGTTTTTTACTAACTTGTGTGCGTAAACTTATGTAGTTTTTTTACCCACAGGCAGGTGGTAGGGTTATTGCCCCTCTGGATGGCTACCACTAGAGTATACCGCCATAACAACCTTAAGTTGTGTTCCGGCCTTAGTAGCCAGGTTCCAGTATCCCTTAAGAGAGCAGCAGCACATTTGTAGCACCTTTGGTGTTGCATGGAGAAGAAGCGGTAAGAAATTCCCCAGCAACATGTCTAACTAAAAATTGTTTTTCTTTATATTTCTAATTCTATTTATGTCTCAAGTTAGTTAGGTTATGTTACTGTCGCCTATGGACGTTTGCAACACTAGTCGCGTTGCAAACGCGTTGTTGGCCTTTAAGAAATCTAATGGCTCCCTTCATAAACAACCCCATATTGTAGTGCAGAGGGAAATTATCGGCGGGAAGTTCCCTCCAAATCATTGTCGTACGTGGAATAAACGTTCTAGAGAACAGTTGCCTAGTTGAGCGGTGGAGCTCAAGGAAATGGTGATGAGCATCCCATCAATGGCGAGCGCTGCGGTTGTAATTACCAGGTACTGAGGCTCCTAATAGAACCCTGATTAATAATGTAAGTGTTATTAATAAATCACCATAAATAGAGGTAACACCAAACAAGCATAACTGTCTTTAATATTCTTAACAGCCTTCTTTAATAATCTAGGAAGTATCCTAGATTACTTTAAACTACTTGAAAGCTGATATAAGATGAAACTTACGTTTTCATAGCAATAACAATTAATCTATCTAGTCTACACAGAATCCAAAAAAATTTAATCTCTATGCCCAAAAGAATACGTATCAATATCGCATAAACTTATAAACAAGTACATTTTCCAACGATCTTAGCACAGAGGGAATGTGGCTTATAAGGTTTTTTCATTCGATCTTAAAAGGCACTTTTATAATTTTCGATTTACTGTCACACTTTGGTAAATAAAGAGTAATTATAAATTATTAACATAATGACAAAAATGGGATAGTCGATTCTTCAAAGTTTTTATCTCCATAGGGACTTGTATTAAATACTTCAAATTGTCACAAAAATAAGTCATATATCATCTAACTACACTATAATAAATGTTACAAGATGTCCACCACAGTAGTCATGAGAACCATAGTGTATATTAATATGACATAGACAATCGTCATAGATAATATTTTTAGTCTATTTATCAGATGATTCGATTTATAATTAAATTACCATTTTCTATAAGCCCACTAAATTATCATCTAGATAATTTAGTGCATCAGTAACTAATTATTATAATTGTTTTTATGATCCTGGCAACACTATGATGTAATTGCTATTTTTAGCAATGATGCAATGTTATTGTTTTGTAGGGTAGCATTTTCGTATAAAAGGCGTAGTGGCGTGTAGACGTGTTCATTGCTTACTGTGCTGTGTGAATATTCACATCAAAGGCTGAACAATAAAGGGGAAACCCTGTCCAAATAGTTAATATTTCGTGTATATTTGGTACTTTCTTACCCAAATCTCTCCTTGCATTTTACATAAATCTGTAAATAATTTGTACAAGGCTTTCAAAAATGTGAAAAAACTTAAATTCACGCGAGCAGATTCCGAAAATACAATTATTTGAAATCTGTCTAATAGAGCATCACGTGAAAACTACTGAAAGGATTTAAATGAAACTCGACACCGAGCTAACTTATATCCCGGTGTGTAACTTGGATACTTTTATAAATGACGTCGTTTCCGTGGGATGGACGCAAACAACCAAAAAGATAGCACTGCGATCGCATCTTTTTTGGTGACTACTGAACGTATATGAATGAAACTCGACATAGTCCTGGCTTACAAACCGAGTTAACACTTAGGATACATTTTATCCTGATAAAGGACGCCGTTTCCTTAATATAAACGGATTAGCAAAATAGATGGCGCTACAACCGCAATTTTTCAATTCACTTAAAAATACGTTGTCTTAGAAAACAAGTCATTCATTGTATTAATGTATTTCTAATCAGGTTGGCTTCGACTCATCTCTATGTTTTGGTGGGCAGCTGTTTAGACTATATGGACTTAGTTTGTTATTATAGTGGATTGAACAAGAATCAGTAAAGTTTTAGGTCTAATATATATAAAAAACCTAATTTAGTTTTTATTTAAGTAACATAGAGCTATTTCGTAGGGCTTTTCACGCGGAGCAGACGCGAGGAAAACTCCAGTTTTATTTATATACCTACACAATCAGTCCAGCAGTGATAATGCTGATATACGACGGATCTATCAAATTTAATCTATTTTGTTGACAGGCACTGAACTGAAAGACGACGGTATTCAATAACAGTGAATTATTCAAATTTACGTTTACATAGATCACTTTAGTTGATTTGGCTTTAGGCCGATATTAGACGGATCAATTTGGATGAATCAATCAAAGTGACACATTTGAACAAAAACCATTCAATGTCATAGAATACAGTTCATGCCCATTCGGTTCTGAGTCTTTCGAACAAATTAATACTATTTGGTTGATCAGTTTAAAATCAGCATTATAGAGATCAGTGTGCTGATGTATAAAATATATTTGGTTGGCGGAAGGGCCTAAAACGGTCACCTTTGAAGAATCGCTTAGTGAAATTTACACGTATCTATCTAAATATACTGGTAGTTTGTAAGACAGCATAAAACTTCACTTTACGTTTATACTTGTTTTGTTCATCATATGAATCTGCGAAAACGACCTCTATAGGCACTCCGTGCTTAAAACACTTTCTTGTTTAAAAAATGGATTAAGAAATAAAAATAAATACAAAAAAAAAAAATGAAACAATCGCATCGCGATCGTGTCGTTACGAATAACTGGACACGCAATTCTCAGAGTTGTGGCTGAAAAAACTTATGGGAGCAGGCTTGTAGGGTCCATTCCCTAACCAACTTTTACTTTATATGTAAAGAAATAAAGCTTATTTTCGATTTCTGCATAACAATGTTCCTAATGTAATGAAGTTTAAGCGAATTTATACTATAATATTTAAAGCATAAAGATATTTTCTGTTTATGTATATGAAAGGTTTACATATTTTGTAATTTGGGCTTTATGCAGTTGACTTTAAGGTGTATTGTTCGATTCAAACACATGAAAGAATTAATAGGCTCTTGTAGAATGCCTGAGACGCGTCCGGAACGCGAGTTTTTCGATTATTACAATTCGCGCGAAAATGCAATAATTTCGATGCGATTAAAAAATGCTACGTATTTTTTCAGTGAGAGTGGTTTTCGTTTTCGATAACAGATGTTGCAGCTGGGACGCTTTTATTTTGATTTTAGTCGCTTTTAGGCCAAAAAGACACGTGAAAATATTATTTCTCCTAAGCTTTTCGATTCTTGTATGATAATAACTTTTATTTGTCACTAAGATAAGGGGAAGATTTTATCATCAATTTTAACAATCGTTCCCTATATTAAATATGGACGAAGAAGGGTGAAAAGGAACGAACCGAAAAATTCAGCCACTTAAATAATAATGCAGAAACAGGGGGAATCTTTCATCCATATTATACGCGCTGACGAAAATGCAAGTATGCATATCTTAATACTTGCCTTACTATTGGTTAAAATTTGACATACGTTCGATATAAGTAATATCAAATTTCTGGCCCCGAACTGGCCATATGTTGATGACTTTATGAGCCAGTCAATCTATAATAGACTGCTAACTAAAATCAAAGACTTAGTAGACAAGCCTCGGTTTCTTAAAAACTTAAAAGTTATCGACCAAAAGCCTTTTTAGGAATTTATAATTCATAATATTATAATATTTTAAGCATGCCGTATTTATACATAGAAGATACTAAAAAAACTGGAATAGACTATATAAACGATGGAGAATACAATGCAATTTTTTTTTAAATATCTTGTCTGTTTGTTCGATCTTCACGTAAAAACTAATTAACCGATTTCAATGCAGTTATCGGTGATCGACAGCCAATTCTTAGACTTATAATCTGCGCTATTTTTGTCCCGGGCATCCAGAGGGCATTTTTCTGGGAATTATATAAAATGGCCAAATTAAAAAAAATCGAATTCCAATGTAACTTTTTACTGTTCGATAGTAAATTTTATGTAATAAAAAATGTGATATTTTTTATCCCGGGAACCCGCGGAACATTTCGCGGAAGCAATTGTAGTTATTCGGTTGCATAAAACTTAGCTTACTCCGACACAGTTTCCACTAATAAGATAACTTACAATCTTTGTTGAAATGCTGCGATACTTTTTGTCCTGGGAATCCTGCGGGAATTTCAAGTCAAGCGTGGACGAAGACGCGGGTGTATCCTAGTTTAATTATGAACTAGTACAATGAAGGAAACTTATTTTTTTCATTTATTGCCTAAGGCAGGCAAACATGCAGACAGCCCACCTGATGGAAAACGGTTACCGCCGCCCATGGATGTGTGCAAGACCAGGGATGTCGCCAACGCGTTGCCGACCCCTAAGAAATTTTATATTCTTAAAACCCCATGTCGTAGCGCAATGGGCAAACCGTGGCGGGAAGATCCTTCCAGAACATTGTTGTACGCGACATGAATGTTCTAGAGAACCGTTGCGTAGTTGAGCGTGGGAGCTCAAGAAAAGGGGGGTGAACATCCCGTCACTGACGAGCAGTGCGGTTGTAAACTTAATAACTAAACTTAACGTAAATTTAATTCATATTGAAATACGAGTGTATTTATTTAAACAGTTAACAATAAGTTAAACATTGTATAATTGTACTAAATAAAGGACTTATCACTTAATTAATATAAAGTAGCACGCAATATGTACTTACACAGAGCTACTAAAATCGCCACATGTCTGCCGTCCCGTGCGTGGGACTTCTTTGAACTGTGTGCTCTACAATTACGATATATACACTAACTTTTTAACGTTGCAAATTATCATATAGAAATATATTTCGAAAATAAACGCCATTACTTAAATCTTCAAAGTAAAGATGGCATCGATAAATATGCTGCCAGAAAATTAGAACTAAAACTGATTAAACCAATTAAGAACCACCAATATGTTTGATATATTTTAATAGAACTACAAACTCCTTGAACCGTGTTGCTTGTTCAATAAATTTACAGAAATATAGATTTTGAAATGGTTATAGGGTTGTCACAGTTTCAAGGTAAGGGGCTACCCACAAATTACGTCACACGAATTTCATGATTCTTTGACTCCCTCCCCCGTCCTTGTCATAGCTGGTCACATTCGTGAGACGCCTCCCTTATTAGTGTGACATCAAATATCTTGCAATTTTACATTTAAAAAAACGTGTGCCTCTCGGGACGCCCAACAGAAGTGATAACTTAAACTTTAACAAATTGTTTAACTTGAGAAAAGCTTAGGTTATTACTTAAATTTTATGTATATAGCGCGTGGGTTAGAGTGAGAGAGGAGGAGCCTGCCTACCTCTGCCGTATGCGTGAGAGATAGGGAAGCCAGACAGACTGGCGTCGTAGCGTGTTACGTAACGAAGCGGTTTACCCCCTCCCATAAGAAGTTATCATTTCAAAATCATTAAATTAAAACAGCAGTTCCGTGATCAGTTTTATTTCCATTCAAATATTTTTTAAATAGTTTCAACACTATCGGTCTTATTCATAAAGAGTTAGAGTAACAGAGTAGAAGAATTATTATAATAGTAAAAGAGTTTGAACGCTTCTTTAAGAACCATAAAGATGAGTTCAAACTTACCCTAACGCTCTATGAATAAGATCGTAAATTCATATAGATAGAGTTGGAAATATTTTGAAGTTTTTCTTCGTTAATAGTTCTAATTTCGTGTTTTTAAGCTTAAATATATTAGATTTTAAATGTGACGTCACGAAATTTATGACCCCCTCCCAACCCCTTTCACACAATGTCACACTTCGTCGACCACCCCACCTCCCCTTTAACTTGTGATCCCTAATTTTTTCTAGTAATAAATATAGCCTATGTTACTCAGGGATAATGTGGCATTCCAATGGTGAAAGAATTATTGAAATCGGTCCAGTAGTTTTGAGTTTATTCGTTACTAACATACAAAAATACATATCCTTCCTCTTTATAATATTAGTACCCATAGACTACATAAACAAAGCCCCGTCTAAAACGCAAATATATTTTTCATTTCTCATATTCTGAAAGTACTCTTGGAGTTGCTTAATTACAGGGATGAAAACTGTACTTTTCGTCACTGGGAAGCTATTCTTTCTAGCGATTCGAAGGAAAATCTATGCGAACCATAGATAATACATGCAACTCATATCCTAGCTTTTTTACAGCCACTGTTAAATCGCGGCATAAATTGCAATAAAAAAAGATATAATCAATTTTGTAACATCATTTTATACTTCTAAATTACTTTTTATGAATTACATATAAAATCACTAGGGTATTATTAAAAACTAATACAAATAAATAACTAAAAAATATTAAATATTTTCACTCGGCATAATTTCGTATTGTACTCTTTACCGACACTAGCGCTTCTATTTAAATTAAAGACATGTGGGAAATAATACAAATAATTTGGTTGTAGCAACCCTAAATGCGAAAATTAATTAACGATTTCTGCATAAAAAGCTGTTAGCTTTTAGAACTAAGTCATTGACATCGCTACCTGATTTAAAACAACCAGACAAATTATTGTATACCTGTCCGTCTCAATATATTTAACGACCCAAAGTTTTGTTTTAGATGAATATTTTACTGTTTTAGTCATCTTCATAATATAATATGTAGCTGTTCCTGGCTTATTATTACGCCCAAAATGTTAATTCTATTATTATAAGATTTTGTTAATTACGTCAATTTAGTCATTTCAAATATCATGAGTTGAAATGCCAAAAAGAAAACGCTTTATTTAAGAACTAGCTGTATAAGCCAAACTTCATGCGCGTTGGCATTAACAACGTTTCTTAGAAGATTTCTACGATAGTATAAAAAAAACTACCAAGCTGATTTGGCTATATTCGTCTATCCCACGGATATAATGTCATTTATCAGGATAAAAGGCATCCTAAGAGTTTACATGGAACATAAATTAGCTTTGCATCGAGTTTCATTTTCTGTAGTTTTCACGTGATGCTCTATTAGACAGACAGAAAAAAAATCCAAATGAAGCATTAGCCAGGTGGTAGGTTATTTGCCCATCTGGATGCCTACCACCCCTGGTCTAGAGTATACCGCCATAACAGCTTTGTGATCTAGAATCAGTGGTCAGGTTCTAGTCACCCTTTAGACAGAGGCTGCACATTTGTAGCATCTTTGATGTTGCAAGTGTCCATAGGCGATGGTAACCGCTTTCCATCATATGGGCCGTCTGTCTGTCTCTTGAACTCGTGCAATAAAAATTTTTAAATAAAAGATATGCCTATATTTCATAATTTTTCACCTTATTTAGTCCGGGAAAGTTATGTATAAGTTTCTGGTTGACCGTTGTCTTAACTAATGTTAAGTGATGACGCGATCTACGATAAAAGGCATATATGTAATTAAACGATAAATACTCATTCGTTATAGTATTTTCTTAAGTTTCGCGACTAGTACACATAATAAAACTACGTTTTAACGGTTTTAAGCGCGGTAAAATATTTGACTTTTATTATTTCGACGTTTCGGCCTTTTTTCAGTAGCCGTGAATACGGAAGACAAACATGTCAAGTGTTAATGAGTATTGTTAAAGTTTCATTTAGCCTGATTCGTTATATTACGAATTCTCCGTACCTAAAAGAAGGGATGAAAGTAACGTGACTAAAAGAATGTTAAACTACAAGATCGATGGGTACAAATACAAAGGTAAAGCAAAAAAGAGATGGGTGGATTGAGTGAAGGATATTATGATTTGTGCTGTGAACGAAGATGTCAGAATAGAGAAGTATAGAAGGAAAAGACATATTGCACCGACCGCAAATAATTATTTGGGAAAAGGTGAAAGAAAAGAGAGTACCTAAAAGTTGTGGGAACGAATTGCAAGCAAACGGATAACCTTTACAAAAGTGACATCCTTTGGACCTATTTATCCACAAAAAGAAAAATTACTAAAATATTCCCACAAGTATTTGATAAGCCATCTGTCCATTTGAAGTACATACTCTCTTGCACACTCTATATAAAACAAAATACGGAAAATTATTCAGAAGAACGCTCTTGTTATTCAATAACAACTAGAATCCAGGCTTTCTATTATAACTTGACTCTAAAGGAAAAGAATATCAGAAAAACAGGTTTCGTCATCCTGGTTTCTTAATATATTCGACATTTTTAAGGTCAACCGCGGAGCAACTTCACAATTCCTCAACAGTACAAGCTCTCACCTTGTACTGAACCCGGTGTTTTAAAATACAAGTAGAGATTTTAAAAACTTGTTAAAGAACACACTTTCGGCCCATGAAAAAGGTTGTCTATTGTTTGTGTGCGTTTCGAAATGCTAACCAATTTTTTTGTTGTAAATTCATAAAAAATAATGTAGTATAAAATAATAATATTTATGTTGGCATAAATTTAAACATATATCTACCTCTATGATTACTATCTAAGATTGACAACTTGCTTTGGAATAAAATTTAATTTTTTATATGAATTAATTTCAGAAATATAACTAAATACATTCATATTATATATCTTGGAAGCCGAAAGACTTTACAGTAATATTGATGGGGAAGAAGCCCTTCGTCTCTTTTTAGTACAACTTTAAGAGTCTGAAAAAAAAAATCTTCTTGTAGTACATTACAGTTTACACGTTTACAGTTCTTGTTTAAAAGCAAAAAAAAATTATACTAACATGACATGAAGGTTGACAAGTTTGAATTTTTTAGTTACATTAAACAAATATGTATAATATAGAAAGAAAGAAAACAGGTTTATTTTTAGGAGATATACAAGTGAAACAAACACATTTGAAGTAATAAATAAAGCACAAAAAAAAGAGACACAACCACAAAAATCAGAAGATATACATATTATGTCCTAAAAATTGGATCAAGCTCAGCAAAAATGTTGATCTCTGTTAGACCAACGCTGATCTTCCGCTTGAACCAACACATTATATATACATCAGATATATAACGTCAGTGTCCAGCAGAGCACCGTGTGGGCGGGATGCGGAACGAGGTAAATAACACGCGTCATTGCCGGATACGCGATCAAAGGTAGGTAGACGGGTGCGACGTCGTTGAGGGATGGGTCCATATTGCGTATTTGCATGATCAACGTAAAAAAAGACACGGTCAGCCGTTAGTTGAATATAAATTAAAGCCAAGTCAGCGGGCGCTATGTTAAGTTATTATAGGTACACGCAGTGATACAAGCTGATATAGTGCGCAAGCGCATGTGCAGACCGGACCGTGAGATATTGCCTTGTAGGCTACGGTTTGCGTTTAGAAACGATTTCAAGTTACTTCAAATATATCTTTTTCATGTTAAGAGAGGTCTAAGCAAGAAATTAAAATAGAATGCTTTAAGTCAAAGATATTAATAGAGTTACAATACAATACACTTTATTGTACAACATGACAGACAAAAAATACACAATAAAATTAAAAACTACAAGGTAGTACAATGGGCGGCCTTATTGCTTAAAGCAATCTCTTCCAGGCAACCTTTGGATGGACAAGATCTAATTGAAACCATAACTTTGGCGTGCAGTTGAACTAGATACTAATAATAAGACACAATATCTATTATACATGTAGAAAGGTCACTAAAACTTTCACTGTCATAATGTCAAGAGTGATATGTTGTCAACGTCACTCTCGCGGAGCGTCTTGGCTAAGGAAGCGAGGTGGCCGTAAGAAGGAAGATATGTAACCTCTTCTAGAGAATGGTCGCTAGCGCACCAAGTATTCGACGAACCGCGATCTATCGCCTTGATCAAAATGAATTATAATGTAATCAGTGTTAATATGAAGAGTGTTATTTAAAAGCAATAGAAACATTATTTTGGTAAAGATCACAAAAGATGTTAATTTCATATATACACCCACATACATCATGCCATGCCATGATGAATTCTGATGAATAAAGCCTTCCTGAGCTCATACGGTTCTGACGAGCTTATATACATATATAGCTATAAAATATGTACATACAAAACAAATAACAAACATGTTTAGAGTTTATATACTTATTCATTTTTATATGGGTGTAAGTAAGGCTACTAAAATATGTTCCGTAAGGTATTGAAACCATCAATCCAATCAGAAAACGCTCATAATATGTAGGTGCCTGATAAGCTTTCGGTACCGAGTAATTTTGATTCCACACCGCTGCTGTAACGATAAACCAGAAGCATTTGTATTTTTTGTTTATAACGTTGGGATAATGCATTATCGCCTTCCAACTGCCATAGGCCGGCTCTAAACACACCTTCACTAAAGAAGGTAATGTGAGATACCAGTCGCCAATTTACCTATTCACTAAACCTTACGCTGTCCCTCCGCATCATGGTGGTGAGGCGCCATGAAATGGCTAAACTAACCTATCTGGACCTAGCATTAAATCGACCGATCATTATTAAGTTTTCATAAAGTTTGGCGACGTTCTAAAATATCATTTTATGATCGCAATTTGTTATAAAACCTCATTGTGCTAATGTCGTAGACAAAATATCTTATTGTATAGAATACCATTTAAAATGAATTCAATAAAAAATGTCGAAACGTTAACCATAATCTTTTCCTTAAAAGATTTTATAACACAATTAATATTTTATTTATTTGAGAGATACTTATTTGTACCGTTTGCTATTGAAACGCTGGGGCCGGGGGTCCTGAGGCTATGAGCTGTTATAGAGACATCCCAAAAGCGTAATCGCCTTCAAATGACCAGAAGACTAATTCCTACCTCGGACCATGGTTAAGTATGGCGATCCAGCAAGGTAACGTAGTCAGCCTTCTGGGAACCTCACTCATAACTTCGATAACCTAGGCTCAATATTTTACACATAATCTTGAGAGATTACAATATAACTATCAAGCATTACTTAAGTTTACTTTATTGTATTAGTTTATAATTCAAATATATTTTGATATAAGTTAATAAATTTACAAAAAAAATTGTGACAAGGGGTGGGAGGGATTCTAAATTTCGTGATACATTTCATATATTGTATCGTTATACTATATTTAAGCTTTAAAACATGAAATTTGAAGTATTAACGAAAAACTTTAAAACACTTCCAACTCTATCTCTATGAGTATAGTGTTTTAATTATTATATAATATATTCAATCTCATTCTCTTGCAGGCCTATTCCTATAGATTTATGTGTTTATCTCTTTTTAGTGTCGCTTTTTCGTTTCATCGAGTTTCAAATCACAACGATTCTAAAGAAGTTTCACTTCAAAAATATATATTCAAAATTTTTGAAGAAATTTCTGGAAAGACTTCCGCAGTCAGTATCTTTTTTACCTTAGTCACTTTTTATTTATATTCAATTGCATCCTACAGACGTGAAATAATAATTGAAAAAGTTGTTAAACGCCCTACAGTGCCAATTCAAAACATTTATACGACTTTAAGCTATATAAAAACCATTCTCAGGACATTTCTGACATGTAAAATGGTACCGTAGGCGTTCGAATACAAGGTTTTGTAGTTTAAACGACAACTTTTGTAACTATATCGCGTATTTGGAGAGATCTAAATGTTTCTGCATCTCAGGATTGTACGGATACAAGGTGATGTGTGAGATACATACTGGCGCGATGGTCGGCGTACAAAAGCGCGAACATTTTGTACGGCAGTATTTTAACTCTCTAAGACGAAACTGCCACAAAGTTGCCGAACTGTCACACACGGTTAATTGGGAAGCACCACAAATTTGTGATCAAATACAGATGATTGAAACGAACGTTGAACTGATGCTTTCTTCCTCTAATTACATAGAATTCGTATTAGAATAAAAGAGACGATATAATTTTCATGGTTTTGGCGCGGCAATTTTGAAGTCAGCTGGCAGCTTATGGACAAAAATAATACTAAATTTGGCCCTTCGAAAGGGTTAACACACATAAAACACATACTCGTTTCCTATTGGGATAGGCAGAAAAGATAGATCTCCACGTATTACCATACTGACAAACTTTTCACTTTATCTACTTTCATTAATCTCTTCATAAATACATATTTATTGGAGAACCTATTTACTTGCCTTTTTTCAAAATATATTCAATTTGCTCAGAAATGGTGAGTACGTCGCGGTGTACCAGCATCGACTCTACCATTCATACTGCTGTTATATAATTTTTTTATGGTTCGAATTTAATCCACCCTCTCTACATGTCGAAAGCATATTAACATTCTTCTTTCAACTCTTGTCACTACATCACGCACAGTATTTTAACAAGGGAAATTGAGCATTTTTTGATCATGTCCCCGATGAAAGTAGGCTAAATGTAAACTCGTATTTTCGTTATTAGGTCACAACATTATGTTTGCCTTGATTTGTGATTAAACCTATTGACTACTAATATATGAAAATCAATAAGTTAGTATATCAATTTCAAACAACAAACTTGCTAAAGTTGTCTGTTTATAAGCTTATATTTTTTTTTTCGTGTATACTTGTAGGTATAAGATATATAGCATAAAGATCCAGTTTATATAGACAATTGTCATATTCATAATACGAATGTGCAAAAGCAGTCGCTTTGGGTCTCGAAAATTATTCGTCAGTCGATACCCCTTTCTTTAGCTGTATATAACATAAATATCTACGCAGTGTGCAAAGATCCAAAAGATTTAAATATCTACGATAAAATTTTATAACACAACGATATTCACCGATCTTTCCGTCCGTGTGTAGATAGTTTTGCGTATAAACCGAAGGAATACGTACATGTTAACACGACACCATGCAACACGCCGCATACTTACATATTTATCCGTTCTAATGTAACCGAAGTACAATTTCCTTACAATTTAGCGATAATAGCATCTTAAAGTCAACAAATATATAAATCTGTCATACGACCAGTCATGCTATATATATGGGTCGGAATGTTGGGCCACTAAAGCGATAAACCACAAACGTCTCCACTCAGCTGAAATGAGAATGTTGAGATGGATGTGTGGTGTTACAAGAATGGATAAGGTGAGAAATTAGTACATAAGGGGATCTTTGAAAGTTGCATCCGTAAGTGAAAAATTGAGAGGAAGAACTTTAAGTTGGTATGGGCATATAATGAGGAGGGATAAAAGTCACATGACAAAAAGAATGTTAAACTTCAAGATAGATAGGTACAAATGTAAAGGTAGACCAAAAAAAAGATGGATGGATTGTGTGAAGGATGATATGATGATAATTGGGATATGGTGAAAGAAAAGAGAGTCGTGGCTTACCACCATACTTGGACGGGAGAAAACAAACTGATCAATCGTTTATGTCTGGTTTAAACATATTAATTGGAACGGAGTTCTTTTACGCGGCTTACAGTAGAGTGAATTGGTAGAAATCGTCATTTAAGGAAAAAGCGTTATGCCTTCAGGCAACGGTTAACATAAGGTACTTCGGTTTCAGTAATTTCCCGCGGCTGGGTGGCCTGTCGTAACAGGCGTCAAAACAACCCACAGTCAAGTAAGGTATTTGTTCGTCTGGCTGGCTACCACCCCCGGTTTGGAGTATGCCGCCATAACAAAGTTGAGTTGTGTTCCGGCGTTAGTAGCCAGGTTCCAGTCTCTCTTCATAGAGCGGCAGTACATTTGTGCTACAAATGTCCATAGACGATAATGGCCGCTTTCCATCAGGTGGATCGTCTGCCTGTCTGCTGAGACCATGCAATGATAAAATATATTAGCAATTCCAATTTAAGTTTTTATTCAAAATACGTTCCACTGGAGAACACTTTTTGAAGGTCGTACATATAAGTTAAAATTTAATTTTACTTCCTATCCTATATACACTGCTTCGCAACGTGTTATTGCTGTGAAGGAGCAGAAGCGGCAAGAAACTCCCTTGCAACAGGTCTAGCTAAAAATTGAATTTCTTTATAATTCTTATTTTATTTATATCTCAAGTCTTTTTCTTAAAAGTTTTATATAGAAGTATGTTACAGAATTACTTTTCGAAGAATTAATGGAGTTGTAGAAAACAGTGTAAGACAAAAACGCAGTAAAAGGAAAGAAGAATCTTATTATTGTTATAATAATGACGAGACGTACTAAAAGTTTGTACTGCAACATATCTCCGTAAATCCCTTACACGTTTGGCAAAATTAAAACGTTATACAGACGATTGTATAAGAGGCTGGAGCGACCTGCTATGTAAATGAAGTTTTATATTATTGTTACGAGTTACAGGAATCGAATTAAAATGCCGTTTGGAATTACTATAATATTTATTATAACTATACAAACACGTATAACACAGATACAAATATAACTGGATACAACTAGTACAACGTAATACACGATTCAATAACACGCGAAAAGTCTGTCACTATATAGTTTATCGAATGTACACACGTCTCGTCTCGCTAGTGACCATCGCTAAACTGCCGATCTCCCCATTGGGCCTCTGCACCGATACAATATGGCTGCCCGTTAGCGTAGATGAAATTTCTTCGAATTCGTAATGTACACACCTGCTTAATTATGCCTGCAAACGTCTATAAACGAGTACAGTGCACCATAGGCGGTTTTCTAATTAACAAATTTTAAACATAAGGTAAACAAGAGAAATCCAAATGCCGAAAAGGTAATAAACTGCAGGTGTGCATTGGTCTTTGTCGGTCTTAACACTATTACCTATGTATTATCTATATATGTTGTCACTTGCTGTTGGTTATATATATCCACGGGCTCCTTTACCTCAATATACTTGTGTTCAAATTAAACCAGTGATATCAAAACAGGCCTTAACATTGTGTAGGCGTAAACATTCCGACCACCGGTGCTCTTATTTCTTTAATAATACATTAATTTAGAAGCAAATCGGAGCGGTGCGAGCAAAAGGGGTATTAGGGATTTGGATTATTTTTAATTAAAACAGTTTGCCTTAAATATTGGTATTGACATGGTATTGATGATATCTTGTAGTAGTAATGCTACGTATTAATTCCTTTCAATTAATCAAGTTTATACAAAAGGAATTTGTTTTTTAAATATTCAGAGTAGTTCTTTATATTCAATTAAAAACTTTCGCTCGATCTTTCGCGTCGAAAAAACTGAGTGAAGCCGAAAGAAGTACACGATCGCGGAGAAAGAAAGTTTATCTTTAATTTGGGCAATAAAATATATCAGACATTCACTATGGGGATTAAACTATCAAGTTTTAACGGATCATAAGGCGTTGTTTTGTTATATAACATCAAGGACACCAATAGTTTAATTTCTGTAGGACATAAATAAAATTGGCCTCCAATTTGCCGCATTAGGCTCCAGCCTACTCCTTTTGCGAGGCTGTCATATCCGCAAAGCAGGCGGCGGAGCGAGAGAGAAAGCGAGCAGCGGCGCCTATTCCCGCCACAAAAATAGGACTCGGCGCTGGACTCATGACCTCCAACCGCCGTAAAAGTGCGGCAGCGGGTGGCGGCTCGCAGAGACATTAGGCCGTCGCCTGCATCCAAGCTGAGTAGGGAGCGCATCGGAGTACCGCGCACGCCCCTCTCAAACACTGATTGACGCAGGAGAAGCTTGCCCTTGCCCTTTGCTTCTTCAATAAGATTCCGAGTGAAATGCCTTTCACTAAATTCAAAACCAAAATAAAAGGTATCTTGCTAAAAAAGGGATACTACACTATTGAAGAATACTTAAATGACAAAAATTCATTTACATAGCAGCTCGCTCTAACATCTTATACTATATTTTGTATAACGTTATCTTGCCAAGCTTGTAAGGGATTTATGGAGATATATTGCAGCATAACATTTTAGTACGTCATGTAATTATTATAACTTTAATAATGATTTTCTTTCCTTTTATTGTGTCTGGGTCTTATTGAGTACAACTCCATTAATTCTTTTAAAAAGTAATTTTGTAACATACTTCTGTATAAAACTTATTAAAAAAAGAGAACTTGAGATTTAAATTGAATAAGAAACTTAAAGAAAAACAATATTCAGCTAGACATGTTTCTGGGGAGTTTCTTGCCGCTTCTTCTCCTTAACAGCAATAACACGTTGCAAAGCGGTGTACATAGAATAGGAAGAAAAACTAAATTTTGACTTATATATGTGACCTTCAAAAAGTGTTCTCCAGTGGAACTTATTTTGAATAAAAACTTTGAATTTGAATTCGGGGCGGATCCACGCTAATAGGGGTCGCGGCGAAAAGCACCAAGGAGTTTTAGACTGCTTGTGCTTTAAAGGCGGTGGCCATCTGTCCGGCGAGTACCACACTGCCCCGCCGTAGTTTCCGTAGTCCGCTGGCAGATTTACCAGCCTACTCGGCCCGCTGGTAAATCCGCCACTAATCTCAGATATTAATTTGTGTATAAGTTCAGCATAAGGGTTTGTGTTTAAGCTATATTTAGTTTGTTCTAATTTTAAATGTAATTTTTTTAATAATCTCATCGTACGTCAAAAGTCCATTATTGCATTCAACCAACAAGTCATAAACTTGTAACTAACTATATTAAACCAACGTAGTCAAAAAATGTATGCAGTGTTAATGTGTGAAAAATCTTCCAAAAGACTGTCTATATTTGTGTTGCAAGGTGAGCCGATATAACCGGGAAGTCTCGATTCTTAACAATTAATTGAGGCATTTCAATCTTTTGTAAATTTCAAGTCAAGATGGAATCAGTAATTTGATTACAGTACAGCTCTTAGGGCCAGCTCAATCAGTGTGATACCACGCTCTCACAGAATATCGACGTAAAACAATTAACCTCAAGCTAATCGGCTAATGTGCGATGAGTGAGAGTCCCGATAGCCTACCCCCCCTTCCCATCCTTCTGTTCTAATCCCACATCTCATTCCCCCTATTCCATTTGACGGCCTCTGTGGTTGAGCGGGCTAAGCCTTTGCCGGCTTACCTCACTGCAACGCAGAGGCTCCGGGTTCGATTCCTGGCATAGTATATTTTGGAAACGTATTTTCTCCGTTATTTACTATGGTCTGGGTGTCTAGGATCGGCCCCAGAATGGTCAGTTGTATATTACCCATAACACAAGCGTAACTTGCTTAATTTCGGGATATATAGTGTGTGTGTTTGTCTGGCGATTTATTATTATCACATTCCTCCTGTCTTATCCCTGTATATTATACCCCTGTCCTTTTCTAAAAGCTGGCAATACGTTGGTTTGGCCCCTAGTGTTGCAAATGGCTAACCACCATCAACTGGGCCGTCTGGCTGTTTGCCAGCTTTGCAATAAATAAAAAATTGTGTGTGTGCAATTTACACGCAGTAGAAATGGAACTTCAGAATATACTCACAGATAATTCTTCTCTAACTTTTATTAATATAAATATAATTCCTTTAGCCTACATCCGTCAACATATTATAA
This sequence comes from Dendrolimus houi, assembly GCA_039645545.1. Lineage (NCBI taxonomy): Eukaryota > Metazoa > Arthropoda > Insecta > Lepidoptera > Lasiocampidae > Dendrolimus > Dendrolimus houi. The sequence goes on along the minus strand of CM077128.1, from coordinate 19,767,264 downwards.
TTTAAAATAAACTTCTTAACTATCACTTTCAATATTTCATTGTTTTACCTTGGGTTTATATGTATATTATGTAGGTAGGTATCTATCAGTGTGGATATTTTACAAGTTACGCTGGCAACACCACCGCACATCATCGATCATTTATGCTCATACGCATCGACAGACGTTAATTATAAACACAAAGAGTTTATTAGCTCCTTAATTATACTTTGGACAGGAAAATGCTTATTATACGCCTCTCATACGATGAAAGACTTTTGGAGAATATTAAATTTTGTATTTAAGTCAAAAAGTTTAAAGTTGTGATATAGTTTTTTTATTATTTTAGCCAGTAAAGATTATAAGCAAATGTTTTTTATTCTGTTGTTTTTTTGGGGGCGGGGTTATCCACACAGATACTTCAACCCTATCGTGAGATGCGTTTTATTACATGCTTTCGAAGACGATAGCTATTTATAAGCAATCACAAAACGCGCACTGTATATGTATAATAATAATAGTATATTTATTTATTTATTATTTCCCCGCCTCCGTGCTTCCCTTAGCCAGCCGGCACGGAGTGAAGATCGCTAGAGCTAAGACTCAAGCTCCAGGGGTGGAAGTGATAAATGGCATAACGTTGGAAGTAGCTTCGGTGAACCTGCAGCCCTCGTCTCGACACCCCTTAGCCACTCACACCCATGTTGCCTCTCGCCAATATTGTAATTTTTAGGGGCCCATGCAGTGAGTGGCGAGTCACCATCTGCACATTTTTTCCATATTACTTGCACATTGCGACGGGCAGACGCCATAGTCCCCATAGTCTCCGATCTATAACTCCACTAACAATTCATCCCAATAGCCCGGTACCTTTTGTTCTCATTCCCTACAATAGTCCTACGCTTACCGGGGCTCATCTTTGGGTGCATTTTTATATGGTGTAGACAGGGCCAACCGCCGCGGTCAGTGTCACGCCACTTTTAGATTAAATTTGTCAAAGAGCCTCTACGTGTTGGCCTTCTGATAGCCCCACGCAAGCCCTCCAAAAGTCCGGGACATTTTTATGGCCCGTGGTCTGCAGAGACATACCATTATTGTATATTTGTTACAACAATGTACAATATATTGCTCTCGTGTCGATTTGTGCTGCCAACTATAGTATGTGCACGTTTCCTATAGGAATCGATCATTAGTGAAATTGACACGTCTCTAGATATAATAACCTAAGTAGACACAGCATAATCTTTCCCCTTTATTTTGATACTCGTCATATTCGTAATGCGATTCTGCGAAAGCGGCTACCTTAGGCCCCCTGTTTTTCAAACTAACAATGTTTTAAAGCCAACACGTACTTGTTAGCCGAATAGACGTTGTTTACAGCCGCATTTTTCAAGCGACGCCCTTAAACGGCTCAGAGCTTGTTAGCTCGACACGGCCGTGGAATAACTAAAAAATCTTGTTAGAGATACAGTTCTAATTTTAGATGGGATTAGAACTGCTTAGTTTTGGTTGTATGTGTGAAAAAGCCTTCTTCGTAACCTTACAAATTTGGACATCAATAATGTAGTTAAATCGGTCAAGTGCATGTTGGGATATAGTGAATACATAGCGGGGAACTATAGAAACATAACTTAGGTATAATCATGTCAGAAACAATTATTAACATCAATACATTGTAATATTAAGATTATGCATATGTGTATGCATAAGTCTTTTCCGGTTTTACTAAGAGATGGCATCACCGAACAATACGCCACATATAAATTAGACACCAAGTCAGTTTATTTGTATGACAATAACCTACAAAAACACATACAAGTTGAGTCTGCCAATTGATAGCATCTCTGTTGTATGTAGGTAGTTAAGTGATCATCTTTGTACCTGAAAAAGAACATTTGCGGCACGCTTTGCTTTTAGATAAACGCGATTATCCAACTTAAATGACTTTCATTTTAAATAAAACAGATAAAATAGTAAATATATGATATCAAAAATCAATGTTGCAACATTGATTTTTGATATCATTTTCTACACCTTGGAGGCTGAAAATCACTTCACTTCTCGTCACGACTATTCTCTCTACAAATACTACCATTATTCTCGCCATTATTCTGTACTCATCTAAGTATAATTTTAAGTTATAATAATAAGTAATACAGTAAACCTCGACTTTTATTTGGAAGAAGCAACTGACATCAGACTAAATAATTATAGTAAACAATACAGAAGAAGTCAGAAATCGAACCCGAGACCTCTGCATAGCAGTGAATTGAGTGAAGGTGAACCAAGAGATCGCTCCACCACAGAAACCGTCCAACTATATTCTATAGTTGTATGGAAACTAACCATGTCCTAAGAATAAATCTGTCCCAGGCGGCTTTAACTGGCAGCTTTTGAGTTACAAACGCGATGCGTTCATCTAACAAGCCGTATAGGTACCACCATACGAGGAGCTGTTATAAGGTCCCAGAGTTTCTCGCGATTTCATTATATTTTTACAGATTTGTAGCCATTCTGGCAAAATTGAACTCTTATATACTTATATAGATTTTATCCGTGCAGGAACGGTGAAAGAATATAATTTTCTGCGACCGGGCAGCTTGTATTTAGTGGCGACAAAATAACCCACAGCCAGTTGGTAGGGTATTTGCCGGTCTGGATGACCACCCTCAGTTTAGAGTATGACGCAATAACAACCTTCAGTTGCATTCCGACATTAGTTTCCAGGTTCCAGTCTTTCTTTAGAGAGCGGCAGCAAATTGGTAGCACTTGTAGTGTTACAAATGTCCATAGGCGATAGTAACCGCTTTCCATCACGTTGGCCGTCTGCTGATGTCGTGCAATAAAAAAAGATAAATAAATAACTAGATAGGTAGATAACTCTTTATTGTACACCAATACAAAAATATACTTACAAATTAAAACTAACGCTAAAAACCGATCACTTCCAGACAACCAAAATGCATTGAGATGATAATAGCGATAATGGCATATATAACAGACAGACATATGTAGTGCGACTACTATTATAAGAGTTTCGTAATGTCCGTCCGTCCGTCTATTCTGTCTTTGTATGTCAGTCATTGTTCTCGGAAAGTATTGTTTCTTTATTGATGAAATTTAGTAGGCATATGCAATTGATACATCGCTACAGAGTACATGTAACTGTGAGTTACTTTTTTACTAGTATGATGGTAAATACATTTTATTTCACTCTTTAGAAGAGCATCTAGTCGTGCGGGGTAGAAATTCGGCCAGGGTAAGCCGATTGAAAAAACAAAATATCGTATGATGCAAGCGCCGACTACACCGCTGTTGTTGAAATTAAGAACTTACACTTCTAATTAAAAACGTATAACCCACAATGTATTTTCTTATTACAATTTGTATTTTTAATTTTGCAATCTTACCACATACTTTGTAACAAAAGCCGGTGCCGGATCGGGTTATGAGTTACTATTTCGTCCAATACGTTTGGAAAATCGCTGAACGTAAAAGATAGTAATACAGTAATAATATATATACGAATAAAAAACGTAAACGCCAATAAATTCATGGAAGTTACGACCTTTTTGTCGTTAGTTAATTTATAGGGACAATAGTAATAATATGAATAGAACACTAAACACCAATAAATGCATAGCACTTTCAACTTTTTGGTCGCTTCGCTAGTTTCTTAAAGGTAGGCAATAGAGAATCGAGTTGTATGAAGTTCACGACACTGCTAGCTACTTTGGATATTACTCTAATACCATCTACGCTTGTCTAAGGCGGATTGATTGCTTTCGCACGCAGGTTATTTTGGTAAGCACGTTTGAACGATATCACTTCTCAAATGACGCTGACTCGGAAAGCATACAACACAATTTTCTGTTCGACTATGCATATTGTTACTTTATTACAATTACCGCGTGCTATCGGTGAAAAAAACACATCGTGGTGAAACCTGCACATCGAAATAACCGACGTATCAAACCCGCCAATTCGCCAAGCGTGGCGGGTACGATTCTATCCGTTTTCCCCTATTATTTATTTAGCTTTAAGGCTTGGCAGCGAGGCCTTAAAGCCAGATCTTAAATTATAATGTAGTTTCTTCATTTTCCTAAGCCTATGTGTAGCACAACTGAACTGTAAGGTTTACAGCCGGTGCCATTCAACGGAGTTCTTGTGACAACTCAAAAGGCCACATTTGACTATACAGTTCACATTTCTCACAAAACACATAATTACTACTCAAAAACTATCAATATTGTTCATTATAGAGTAATTTTACGCATTTTTTAAAAATGAAACTGCACAGCACAATATCTCCTCTCAGTTCTCGCCAAAAACTCCCGATTTCCCCTAAAAATTGGGAAATCCGAGCCCAACAATCGGACGTTTATGGACTATTATAAATATACATATTTCATTCGTTTCTATTGTTCTTCTTTTCAATTTTAAAATACTTTAAATAGTAAGCGTAATTCAAAAACTCTATTGCATAAAGGATCTATGTACACTTCTGCACAGCTAGAGATACAATATACCAAGTACTACCCGCAAACATATGAATATTAAAAAAGTAGTAAAGTGCAGAAGCTTACGATTAGAGTTCAGACAGTACAATAGTTTTTAATGCGTCGTAATATTTTAGTAGATATCTGTAAAAGTTGAGTTACTATATACTTTGTAGCTTCCAGTCAATAGCACAAGTGAGCAACTAAAATAGTTGGATATATGACACTTTTTTCATGAGTTCTGCAGATAAGCAGATGGCCCACCTGATGGGAAAGCGGTTACCATCGTCTATGGACATTTGTCACGCCAAAGGTGCTACCAATGTGCTGCCGCTCTCTACGTGGAAACTGGAACCTGGCCATTCGGAACACAATTCAAGGCTGTTATGCCGACATACTCTAGACCAGGTTGTAGCCATCCAGACAGGCAAATACCCTACCACCTGACTGTGGGTTGTTTTGTCACCTCTTACAGCAGGCTGCCCGGCTGCAGGAAATTGTATTCTTCCTCCGTTCCTGTACGGAAAAAAATTCGCATTCTTTACAATAAATTCTAAAACAAGGTATTCGTGCAGCAACGAAGAAAGAATACAATTCCTGCTGCAGGGCGGTAAAACACTACAAAACAACCCACAGTCAGAGAGGGTATTTGCTCGTCGTCTGGATGGCTACCACCTGGTCTAGAGTATGTCGGCATAACAGCCTTGAATTGTGTTCCAGCCAGTGGTCAGGTTCTAATTCCCTCCTATCGAGGCCGACGGCACATTGGCAGCACTATTTTAATTGTAAACATCCATAGGTGACTGTAACCGCTTCACATTAACATGAGCCGTCTGCTTGTCTATAATTGAAAGTTATTATTCCGGCATTCTCCAAACCAAGGGTAACTAATCATCCCGACGGGTAAATGCCCTACGACCTGGTTGTCGATTATTTTGTTCCCTCTTATGATAGACCTCCCGCCCCACGACTTAGTGACCTTTTTCCATTTTAAAGTGAAACTTCTTTATAATCGTTACGATTTGAAACTCGATGAAACGGAAAAGCGACACTAGAAAGAGATTAACACTTAAATCTTTAGAATTAAACCTGCGAGAGAGTGAGATACGAGTTTTACATTGTGCAGCACAGATTAGAGAGTCAATAAGACCGATGATTAAACAAAAATTAATATTTTTTTTATACTAAAACAGTGAAATTTAAAGTGATACTTAAGTTTATTTTGAATTTTGACAGATGTAGGCTAAAGGAATTATACTTATATTAATCAAAGTTACAGAAGAATTATCTGTGAGTATATTCTTTGAAGTTTCACATCTACTGCGTGTGCACTGCACACACACACCAATTTTTTTTGTACAGAATCTTCATCTATCCACCAAGTTTTATACATATTGTTACGAGTCGCGAGATTCGAATTAAAATGCCGTTATAATTATTATAGAGTTTATTAGAACTATACAAACACGTATAACATAGGTACAAAGATAACCGAACACAACAAGTCCAAACGTAATGCAGAAGGTCGGAACTGAATAAAACGCGCAAAGTCCTCACTTATTAGATTCCTGATTGTAGTACACGTCTCGCTTCGCTCGTGGTTCTCGCTCGACTGTCTCCCCCTCCAGCAGGTCATCGTTTTATACTGCACAAATGCAATGTCCCCGTTTCTAAACCGGCTTAATCCGCCACACCTAGCTAATGACTCAGCCGCAAACTGCCATAAAAGAGTACAATAAGCCAATGGGCCGTTTTCTAATCACAAAGTAAACAAAAGAAGACGATCATAAAAGAGTTACAACTAGTTTAAATGCCGGCAGGTAATAAAATGTGTTTTGTTTCAGACAGGCAGGTGGGTTTTGTTTTTGTCGGGACCTGAGTTGTAACAATATAGACACCGTACCTTAAAAAAAATACTATGCCATACAAAGACAGACGGAATGAAACTTGTATAACAGTTTTTTTTCGTCGAGAGACTTATGGAACCCTAATTAAAAAAACACTCAAGCCTTACCTTCATAGTAGACAAAACAAATAAAAAGATTTCCTTTCATTAAAATTTTAAAAACTTCTCTATGGATTTTTAGGTACTACTTTGCTTAAACAAAATTGCAGTATTGCAGCATATAATTAAGAACCGCCTCCAGGGCCGAGTTACACATTAAGTTTTCTAATAGCGATCTTTAACGAAACCTCTAAAAATTTTAAGTGCCTTTTGTTTCATGTTATTCTCAACCTCTGAGAAGCGAAGATCATTTGGATTTTTTGTATTTACGATACCTGCATATCTTATAATTGACGTTTTGATGGAAGCTTTGTTCTAAAAGTTCTAAGGTTTTTAGGGTTCATTATATATTTTATTTATTACTAGTTTTCCCCACGACTTCACTAGCGGAAGATATCTCATTGTTCGGGTCTAAAGGATTTCATACTACTTTAAATACAAGCTTTCACGCAGGTTAAATTGCATTACATTTTTGTGTAGACCTCATTCTTCCCAGGAAAATTCCGATTCATCCCGCGAATGTTTTTCTTTTTCTTCCTGGACAAAAAGTATCTACATATACAAAATTTTAGTAAAATTAGCAGTCTCCAAATTGGGGAACTTTTCTCCAAAATTTTTTGATGTATGTAGAATTTTTATATCTCTGGGATGTAAACATTAAAGCCAAGCACTAATATGTATCTAATAATGACAACGACCTGCTTATTATAATATAATAGTTTTAACATTATAAATTCATAGAAGAATCTATATATAAAAAAGAATTGCTGTTCGTTAGTCTCGCGAAAACTCGAGAACGGCTGGACTGATTTGGCTAATTTTGGTTTTGAATTATTTGTGGGAGTCCAGGGAAGGTTTAAAAGGTGAGTAAATATGAAAAAATGCTTGGAATATAGTAAAAACAACAATTTAATTATCATCGACAGACAAACACATATATTGTATATCCACAAGTTAAGCAAGTTACGCTTGTGTTATGGGTGCTATACAACGGCCTATTCTGAGGCCTATCCCAAACACCTAGACCATAGTAAATAACGCAGAAAATTCGTTTCCGAAATTTATTAATTTTCCAAACCTCAATCTAGGGACCCTGAAAATTGATGACATGATTCATCCGTGAAAGTACAACACACAAAAGGCAGTTTCTTTCATAGGGGCCATCCATAGATTACGTCACACGTTAAGGAGGAGGGGATCGACGAAGTGTGACAAGGGGTGGGAGGGGTCCTAATTTCATGACATCACATTTCAAAATTTAATGTATTTAAGCTAATTACGGAACTGTTGTCGTAATTTAATAATATCTTGATGTAAAATTGCAAAATATGTGATGTCACACTAGGAAGGGAGGAGTCTCATAAATGTTACCAGCTATGACAAGGACGGGGGAGGGGTCAAAAAATCATGACATTCGTGTGACGTAATTCCGGCACAGCAATATGCTGAGTGTAAACCTTGTTTGCTGAAAATACGATGTACAAATTCTCAAAATATGCTCTGTGTATAATATAAGGAATTTAATTACGTCGCTATTTCTTTAAGTAAAATTCCTTCTTTCTTTCTAATTTGTAGATGACCCTACATTTATAATAATATATGGATAGTAAAGTATGGATTTAATTGCTAATCTGTCTCAAAAATATCCTTACAGCTATTTAAGGCATTCACTTCTAATACCTGCATGTTTTATAACTACAAATTCTAGATAGTGCTAAATTTTCTGTCTCGTACTAATTCTAACAAATTTATGTGTGCACTTCTTAAACATCTACGCCGGTTAATATATCGCTTATTTTAAAGCATTATGGTAGAAATTCGTTTGTAATCTTAATTGCAGGGTTATATTAGCAATATATTCTGATCAATAGCGTAAGATAGGTCCGGCCGGTCGTCGTATTCCGTCTTAAATCTCTTTCTACGCCTTTATTAGGATTCCTTTTGCATTTACGAAACACCGTTACGAAGTACTATCTACTTTTATAAGTAGGTCTACATTCTCAATACCTAAGTAGATTATAAACCGCTTTCAGGTAGAGATAAATAAATAATTAAGTTAATTACTTTTTAGAGTTCTGTGGCTATTTTGGTAAAACTGAAATACTATATTTGCGTCCAGGGCCCCAAATCTATATCATTCACAAACAAAAACCATGCCAGTACGAGTCAAGATCCATTCAACTGAGAGATTATCAAACATCCGTAGTCTTTAAAATTTACATTAAATCAGTCTCCGTCAAATCAAGATTGATTCAAAGATGGTTGGTTTGCAGACTATCAAGACCGGTAAAACTTACGATTCCAATTCTATTCAATTACCAATATGAGTTAACGACTTGGAGCCTTGTGTTGCAGGAGTCCAATGCTGCTATATCAATATCTTGGTGTTGCGATATTCAAAATACGATTTCATTGCGATAGTGTCAAAGATTCGTGTTCTACTAAATCAACAATATTTTCTCGATATCGTCGCAACGGAATAATAGTAGAAAAAAAATGGTATAAATAACTATTAGCAGAAATGGCGTTAGACGAAATAAATATTGAAAAGTTATCAAAATTTTAAACATTTATTTATGGGGTTTTTGTTTATAAATAATTATACTGGGTGCCACGGGCACGCTATTAGAATTAACAGAATACCGAAATCTGGCAAACTTGCGATTGAGACGATAGTGTCTGGCGGTTTTGACGAAATGATAATAGCAGAATTAGGCCCCTGCCTGTCATTGCATGTCACAGTATTATAAATATAAATTTAATATGTAATTAAGTGTGCTTATGCTTAAGATGCTGCTTGAAGAGTATCATTGTAAAGATTGTAACCACTATTTTTTATAGCGAATCTGGCAGACGGCCATCTAATGGAAAGTCCGCCTATAGCATCTTTGCAACACCAGAAGCGAAGCCAACGCTTTGCCGGCCTTTACTACTTATGGGAAAGAGGGGATTGGATAGAAGGGATAATAGAGGGAAGGGTAATTGGGCCCTGCATGCCGTACTAAGATATTGTTAATTTTTTTCAGTTAATCGTTGAATATAAAAGCCATAAAAAATAAAATAAGTACTAATATATGCATTCAATCATCCTCTCACAAGAATGTGTTCTAAATCCCATACAATTAATGTCAGTTTATCTACCAATGATAAGGTAAACGCATGTGGACAGTAAGATATAGAAACTTAAGTCAACATCGACGCCTTCAACTATTACATCTCAATACTATTAAAGTGGCCGTAGTACGTCGATACACAAGCAAAAAGTGAGGAGAGTTGTGCGTTTCGCACGTATCCTTAGTACGCATGCGCGCGCGCACTTTTGCGCCGAACACGGACCAATTAGCGGGTACGTCGCCGCCAGATACGAACGCTCATAAATCGAACGGACCGTTCGTTTCGGGCTAGAGAAATAGCGGGAAAACCTCAGATGAAATGAAAGTATAGACGGAGCCTACTTTTCCGTCCGAGCTAGAGGTGAATGCGCGAGCAACCCACATCCCAACCATGAGATGCAACGAGGGTCGGCCAGGAGTTTCAGTGAGTGGGTTAAGCCATATACCCCGAGCCCTGGCATTAATGACGAAGGACGGACTACCGAGAGATTTTAGTGGGCATCCCTAACTGCGGTGTGGCTATAGCATCTCTAGTTTTGCTTAGAGGTGCTACTGCCACCCCGACCTGCCAAATCCTCACACACCGGCCGCGATTTTCCCCCTACGCGCGGCTGATGGCCCTCAATCGTTAAAAAAAAAGAGGTTTAGTGGGTATTCCTAACCATGGCATGGCAATAATATTCCTGCGGGGGTGCTTGTGCACCCCAACAAGCCGAATCCCACACGCCACACCGCGCTTTCCCCGCTGTAGTTTGTCCTCGAGTGGATTTCTCCTGGAGTTTGTCCTCGAGTGGATTTCTCCTGGATAAAAAAATAAAATAAAAGACGAAGCCTACGTGAACAAAAGCATCAAATAAAGACAAGCATTTTTTTTTAACTTGTTTGCGTAATCTTTTGCAGTCTCTTGGCTCGCATCTGTGTATTAAATAGTAATTTATCCATTGGAAACTATTTCACCTTTAACCGTAATAGTGCGACTAATTTATTTCGATTTAATACTGAGCTCTCGTAACGCATTGCGGTGTAAACGACATCCTTTAGTCAGTTTCAGTTTCAGAATCTGAGGCTCCATCTTTCCATTAATGGGCTAAGCGGAAAACAAACAACTCTATTGCCAGTTGGTCGTATCAGATATCGCTGGAGTGACGTATAAAGGCTGATCTGGGTGAGGTTTAAGCCTAGGACTGGAAGAAGACAAGGCTGAACAAAAAGGAGTAAATTATTGTCGTTTGTGAGGCCAAGAATTGTTTTGGGTTGTAGAGCCGCAGCAATTAGTTATTACTAGTATTTTTCTGAGGGACACAGTAAACAGCCCGATAGTTCATTATCATTTCTCAATCTAACGTTTCGAGCTCTTGTTTCTGTACCATTCAACATATTTTAATGATATATAGCTATTGTCGCAAGGTTCGACTGCTTCTTCCAATAACATTGAGTAGGGGTAGTCATTAGCTTGAAATAAGTTGTCGTTAAAATTTGTATTAAATATAATTAATTACTAACTACTAACTTTAATTTGTAATGCACTTGTAAAGAATACGATGTATTGACCCTTGTCTGAAATAAAGTTATTTAATATTATTATAACAGTCACGAAAAGCTACGAATATACTCAGACTAAAATAATGTTGATAAAGGAAAATTAATTTTCTTTTCCGTGAACTTGAGTAAAGTTTAAAAAAAGTGTTAAAAGCATTTTCGTGTTCCAGGTCTTTAATAAAACTACAAAACGTTTGTCATTCAGTTAAGCTATTTATTTATTATACTGGCTTATATTAATTAGGTAGTTTACTTAGCATAGGGCATATAATACAAAACTAAAAATTAAGTTCGTAATTCTAGATATGGGAATATAGACATTTTAAGTAGTGTAATATACATGGTGTATTATCTATATAAATGTACATTTAGAGTATGTAACAGTTTATAAAATATTATTAACAGAACACGACAAGTGTGCTTGTAATTTACACAACAGTACAAGTATAGTAATTACTATTTAAGTACTATTTTTTGTATACTACAATGTGAATATTAGATATGTGTTTATCGTACTTGCAATGTTAGTCGACTTGAACGCAATAAATATTAAATATTAACACATATTGAAACATTGTTGAAAATACATCCAATTAGTTTAGTGATTAATGAAACTAGTGTGCAGAATTGCATACATAAAAATAACATTTTATTATATCTATATAATAAATACTCCATCAACATTAACAATTCGCTAGTGTGTGCTCGTCTTATGCATCTTGATAAATATACCGCTTTTAAGACTCGAGAAAATTAAATTTATTTCATAAAGAACCGATCAAATCGCTGTTGTTATAGCCTCATTACTCCCGGACCCCTGCCGTTCGGGAATCTTCGCGGTGGATCGCTGCACTCGTACGTGTGCAGTCGAACTAGATTTCAAAATCAGAATTCCAAATTTGAATTTCCATAAAGGATACGTGAAAATATCTAAATCAGTGTTCGCCTCGACAATCTGGTTCAATATCCGAATAGCTCTCTAGTTAAAGATGTTTGTAGAAGCACATTGGTACTACTAGCCCTATAGACGAGTGGCATTAGTGCTAAACGATTAGTATGCAAATGTATGGGAATGACACAATACTTTTTTTGCTTTTTTTTAAAGGGGCTTTGAACCTTTTCGATTATGTCACATCGTACCCTTTCTTAATTTGTTATAACTTACATTAAACTAACATAAAATTAATATGAAATGTTAGGTGTCTGTGACAATGTTTGTAATAACTTGTACATTGTTCTAGCTTCTTGAGAAGCAGGGGAGGCCAAAAATTTTAAATATTGTACACAAGTCCTATCTCTCCAGACTTGACATAAAACTTAGCGTAATAATATGTCATTCCCATATATATTTTCTATTCTATTCGTTTAGCACTAATGCCAGTTGTTTATGGGGGTTTGTCGTCACTACAAATAACTTCTATTTTCTACTGCGGGTACAGTTGTCAGGTAAATAGAAGTTTATTCGTATCAAAATGTTACGTTAAAAAATAAACAAAATACCGTTAAAAACCTCTCCAACAATTCGATGCAGAAAAAACTCAGACGAATGATTAGTGAACAATAATTTACGTAAATTTCACAGTTTGTCGTATTAAAGGTATAAAATTATGAAGTATAAAGTGTCGTATTGCGCCTGCGCATCGGACCACGAGCTGTCATTTTAATGCAACCTTACGACTGCTCTTCTCTCTCTATCATACTTATGACGAAAATGTTGCTGTCCCTTTCTAATTATACCTACAAATCAAGTGAGAATTTTTGATGTGTTTACTTTTTGTAAGTGGAAATTATGTTTTAATTTACTTTTTGGACAATTCACCCTACAATATTATTTTAAAATACATGAAAACTCTTATTTTCTTAAATCAGAATGTACTTAAAAATTTTAGTATTGCTATAGTAGAAATATCGAAAGCAACCATCAAATAATATCGCATACCAATAAAAGTTATCGCTACTCTATTAAGAGTGAAGAGAACAACGACATATTTATTTTATGACAATAAAAAATGACGATTTTTCATGTTCAGATAATTCTGACAGATCGGTACATTAACATTTCTGACTCCCGGTTACTGAACCACTAAGGTCGCGTTCCCACTATACAGAATCGGCAGTTTAACCGTCTTCCGGTACCCGGGAATAAGTGGACTTTCGGTGCTAGATCTAACGCTTTTTCGTCTCTGTTAACGCCATAAGGGGCCATCCATAAATTACGTCACATGTCGGGGGTGATGATGTCTTTGGCGAAGTGTGACATTGTGTGACAAGGGGTGGGAGGGGGGTGTCTTTGGCGAAGTGGACATTGTGTGACAAGGGTGGGAGGGGTCCCAATTTCATGACATCACATTTCAAAACCTAATGTATTTTTTCTTAATGTAAAATTGCAAAATATGTGATGTCACACTAGGCAAAGTCTCACGAATGTGACCAGCTCTGACAAGGACGGAGGAGGGGTCAAAAATCATGAAATTCGTTTATTTAGCGCTTATTGCCTTTAGTGCTTTATTTAGTTATATTAGTCTTCACGGAAATATCAACGTGTACAGGAATATAATAGTCGAAATACTAATATTTACAATAATGTAACTTATATTTTATTGCTCTGCTGTATTGTTAGCGCTATTTTCAAATGTATCCCAATCTAGCCGCTTTTTAGAAGTTGAGACAGCGCGATTTTCTCTAGCGAGTATGAGGAACACTGAACTCAATCTAGAACTCAGTCAAAGTCAGGCCTCCATACACGATGAATGAACAAGTAAAATCGTAGATTCTGTAATTTTTTTATTTAACAATTCTAAGGACTCGAGTTCCGTACCCATTTTTATAACTTAATTTTGAAGAAAGTTTTAATTAAGTATTTATACACGTTTCTTGGTAATTTTTGTTTTTGTGTGTGACATTTATTCAATCATGTGTGTTGTGGTGTATCTTACGAATAACTTATTATATTAATTTATTCTAATTTTAATACTAAACTTATACTAATTTTTATCCGTGCGGGAACGGAGAAAGAATACAATTTCCTGCGGCATGTCCTAAGAGGCGAAAAACAACCCACAGCCAGGCGGTAGGGTATTTGCCCGACTGGATAGCTACCACCCCTGGTCTGGAGTATGACTCCATAACAACCTTGAGTTGTATTCCGGCATTAGTGACCAGGTTCTAGTCTTCCTTGAGAGAGCAGCAGCGCATTTGTAGCACCTTTGGTGTTGCAAATGTCCATAGGCGATGGTAGCCGCTATCTATGAAGTGGGCCGTCTGCCTGTCTGCTGAACTCCAGCAATAAAAAAAAATGTAGAGTGTATCTGTTACATGCTGGTGTTGTGAGGAAGTGCAAGTGCAGTGTGCGCCTTATGTCTTTACCTAGATATATTATCTTAAATAGTGCCATGTATGTTGTTTTTGCTTTCTGTGTCTGGGTTATTAATTTTTAGGCTTTTTGTGTGTTCTGGTTTGTTTGTGAAGTGTGCGTGTAATGCAATGCGGTGGTAGAGTGCGTTGGCGTTGGTAGTTTCTGTATTTATATTACGGATTACGCCCAAGTTTATATCCATGACGTAAGTGCTTCTGCCGGGAAAACGAGCATTGGAATGGTGATGACATGTGTGAGGAGAGAGCAAGATGATAAGATGCCATTTAAAACAGAAAAAGCAAATCTCTCCTGAACGGTACTTCCGGTCCCGGAAGTTTTACAGAAGGTTCGCAGTAACAAAGATCCGGAAAAAATATCAGTCGGTTGTTTTGACTCATCTACCATAGTGTAGACAGCTTTATATTGATTGTACAGCTACCAGCACTTCTAGTAGTTTTGTTGCTTCGTCAAAACTACCGGTTCGGTATAGTGGGAACCTAGCCTAAGAATGAACGTTTGCAAATAAATTTATAATTCAAGGAATTAAAAATTGTTAAAAATTATTAGCCGTGAAAAAAGAAATATTAACTCTGACAGATAGCCAATAAATCTTCTTTGCAGAAATTTAATACTTTATGAATTGCACTGTTCATTCATATTCTTTATAGCCATATCGAGATTATGTAACATAAAGGCACGTGCATGATGTTCTACTTAATTATTGTTGTTAAACTTTAAAAAATATATCAGGCTATATATATCACGTGTGAATTGTGAATCAATTGACGTTGTTTTCTATCCACGTCCGATTGATGTGTTTCACACATCGATAGTTTTGAAGCGAAGATGTTTTCACTTTGGTAATCGGTGCCAGAACGTAAATACGTCCATTGGCCTCGAAAAATTGCCTAAGCGATGCTTTTCAATAATAAGGATTCTAAATAATTGAAATGTCAAATTGTCTTGGGCACTATCCAACGTGCTTGTAAAATTTACATTACAATCCCTTATTCATTATATTAGGGTTATATAGTGTTTACAGACTCGTTAAATATAGTAGATTGTTACACGAGAGGTGAAAGTGCCCTATTTAGGTACGAGATGGTTTTTGTCACTGATGATAGTAAATGTAGCTCAAATTTATAT
This sequence comes from Dendrolimus houi, assembly GCA_039645545.1. Classification (NCBI taxonomy): domain Eukaryota; kingdom Metazoa; phylum Arthropoda; class Insecta; order Lepidoptera; family Lasiocampidae; genus Dendrolimus; species Dendrolimus houi. Next base: position 19,751,628 of record CM077128.1, on the reverse strand, counting down.
AAATGAACTAATAATTTATTGAAAGTAATCTATAAGTATAAAATGATGTTACAAAATCGTTGATATTTTTTTATTACAATTTATGCCGCGATTTAACAGTAGCTGTAAAAAAGTTAGGACATGAGTCACATATATTATCTATGGTTCATATAGTTTTCTAAATTTTTTGACAGACGGCAGGGAGCATCGTTTCCCAAGGACGAAAATTGCTGTTTTCATTCCTGTGATTAGGCAACTCCGAGCGTTCTTTCAGAATATGAGACAGACATGAAAAATGGTATTTATAATCGGATTCTGACTTTTCTTTACGAGCCAGTAAACCTTGTAGGGTAATATTTTTTATAAATAAATAAACGCGGACATGAGTTTATATGGGTTTATTGTATGAATGTTTTTTTGTCCCTTTTAAAAAGATATCAAAATCTTTTTTAATCTGTTAATAGTGTAAGTAAGTCGTTATTTCTTCAAATATATTACTTTTTTCTTGTTTATTATCTACTTTTTTATAGCATGAGTTCAGCAGACAGGCAGGCGGCCCACCAGATGAAAAGCGGTTACCATCATTTATGGATTTGTAACACCAAAGATCCTACCAATGTGCTGCCCCTTTCAGAAGGGAGACTGGGTGTTATGGCGGCATGCTCTAGACCAGAGATGGTAGCCCTCCAGACGGTCAAATACCCTACCATCTGGTTGTCGGTTTTTCTGAAGTCTCTTACGAGAGATCGCCCGGCCCCAGGAAATTGTATTCTTTCTCCGTTCCTGCACGGATAACTTGTGTACCTTAACGTTGGAAGAATAATCTTAATTATAAGGAGTTAGGAGAGTAAGATATAGGAACCGACTGCTAGTGGTTTATAAAAATACTGACAGTTCCTTTACAATATGCAAAAGCGTGTGTGAAAGCACCTCACATAAATAAACATTCAAACATTAAACGTACCAAAAATGCAAAGTTCAAAATCGTAAATCAGTCACAAAAGCAATTAAAAACATGTAAAATCACAATAATACGCGCATTGTACTCGATCTGACCAATTCGAAGGAGGCGAATGCTTTTCCAAAAAGATTTATTACCATTTTAATTTTTACGACCAAAGAAGTAATTACTACATTTTTGACTTAAATTGTATCAGGTATTATATAAATATTTACGGACTTATTCATATTGAGTTGGATTAAGTTTGTAGGCGTTTTTTTGTCGCCTCTTACGACAGGCCGCCCTGCCGCAGAAAATTGTATTCTTTCTCCGTTCCTGCACAGATGATTGCACGGACGACAGTTTTCTGACCTAATGTGCATATTGTCACAATTACCACGTGCAAACAAGGGTGAAGGAAAACATCGTGATAAAACCTTGCACATTGAGATAGATACCCGATGTGTCAAATCTGCTTATTCGCCTTGGACAAGCGTAGCGGGTATACTGTCCGCTCCACCTATAGTGGGAGGTCCGAGCCCAACAGTGGGACGTTTACGGACTGTTATTATAGGTATCATGGAAGAAGATAAGTACTAAGGAATAATATAAAAAAACGTAACTCATAACACACTCTGTACTTTCTATTATTATTTAAAACACATATTACAAATTTAAAATAGTCAATTGAAAGCCCAAATTGACTCCTTGTCAATTTCATTATTATATTAAAGCTTCAGATAACGGTGATAAATATACAGACGTTTTATTTAGAAACATGCAAAAAATACAGGCAAAATGGTTACCCCTAACCACATATAAAACCCATAGTAAATATATTTTATGAAAAGTTACTTATCAATCAATCAATAACTCTTTATTGTACACCATGTCAAAACCATGTCTCATTATGCACAAGGGGCGGTCTTGTCGTTAAAAAGCGATCTCTTCCAGACAACCCCGTACTTATTTATTTATGGAAAACCTACAGATAAATACATTTGTATAGATAACTACAATTAACAAAAGAAAGCCAATGACAGGTATTCACGAATAGGCTACTGATTATAAGTAACATGCAGACGTAAAACAATTAATGCACATTGAAGAAACTATAATACAGCTGCTCTAATAGAATACTATAATGTATTTCAATTCTATAAAATAGATCATAAAGCTCGCTGTAATATAATCTAGTGTGTCATCAAGTACACAGGACCTCCCGTAAAGGCGGCAAAGTTTTTACGAGCATTCTAATTGGCAATGCCAAATAAACAGAGAAATATGAAAACATAAAGTGCGCGGTGAGACCAGTCCGAGTATAAAATGTTGCCAGGTTGCAAATGAATGTCGTCAGCCAATAAAAATGAATAAATACAATTGAATAACATATTCAAATTTTAAATAAATTTCTAACTTTCTGAAAAGGTGTCGCAATGATAATATTATACCGGTATGTAAAGCTAACATCTAAAAAGATATATCGGGAAGTGCCAGCCAGAATTCTACGGTAAGCTAGGTGTCTGGAAGAGATCGCTTCTTAGCTTCTTAGCGATAAGAGATTGTACACATATAGAATATTTTTAGACAATAAATTTTCTGTAATGGTGTATAAAAAAGAGTATCTATCTAGTTTAAAGTTATTACGCTGCCTTATCCGCCAGCACCGTTTATTTTGAACCACGTAGATAAGAGTAATCGAGACCCGTGATAAAACCGTCAAAATGTAGTTTTATTTAATTTCTGACATTCAGAAGACAAAAAAGTTAATTAGAAATATAAAGAAACACACGCAGCATATTATTTAAAAATGCCATCATATATATCGCATCTTATATCAGATTACAGGAAATTTAAAGAATTTCAGGCTTTAGAAACTAAATCAACAACAACCACCAGTAAAAAGTCAACTATGTAGTACTATTTGATATTTTATCAAATCAGTAAGGTCGTGGTACTTTTTTGCACAGACATGGTGCAGATATTATATTATATATGACATAATTTTTCAATATTTTTAAATTGTATTCAATGTGGCAAGCAATTGCAATTTAGAAATGCAATTAGGATCACTATAAAATTGTCATTAAATATAAATAGTGGAATGCGCTATTCGGTTAGAATTGAATTATATTATAGTTTTCACATGCACTTAGCATGCATATAATTTAATATTGCAACGTAAACCAGCGGTGCAACGATAATTTTCCAGCCCGATCACAATTGCAATTTTAGCACCGTAATAAATTCTAGTAAATATCGCTAATTCCTGACACCTGGAAACATTTCACATTATGGATTTAGCGACATGCGCGCAATAAAAACGTCGACTGACTGCTTTATTCTCTTATGAAAGCTCGCTGGAATATCAGCCCGTATGTCCCTATCGTAAAATATTCACAGCCTATTATTATTGTTATAATTTTGCAGTCATTCAAAACTTTACTGATGAGCAATTATATTTTTCGATTACGACGGACGACGTAGCCTCACGCTTTGACCACATTAATTAGGTGTCTGTAACTTAAGAGAACTGGAGGCCTAAAATGATCGCTTTATACAAATTAGTGAAAGTGACATATACTGGTAAGCGTAAGACATAGTATAAAATTCCATTTTATTTTGACACTTGTCATATTCGCAACCGTTCTCTAGAATATTTAGCGCTACGATATATATTTTTTCAAACGAAGTGTCATAAAGCTGCAAATGTCCAAAAGCCCAATAACCGCTTTCCATGAGGTGGGTCGTCTGCCTGTACGCTGTACCCCAACTATAAAGAAATAGCACGTGGTAATAGTAACAACTTACTTACACATTAGGTCATAAAATTGCGTAACTGGTGCGTGCTTCCACCAAGGATTCGAACCCGCCTCATTTGAGTTTGAAACACAAATCTCTTAAATGTTGAGAGAGCACGACTGCCGTGCCGTCATAAAATCCCGAATTTTATCCATTGGTTACGTTCCGTGCGTAATCGCTTTCAACTCATTGACTCGGTTTAACTGAAAATATTAACAATTTAAATTAAACTCTTATCCGTGCTGGAACGGAGAAAGAATACAATTTTCTGCGGCCGGGCAGCCTGTCGTAAGAGGCGACAAAACAACCCACAGTCAGATAGTAGGGTATTTACCCGACTGGATGGCTACCATCCTTGGTCTAGAGTATGCCGCCATAACAATCTTGAGTTGTGTGCCGGCATTAGTGACCAGGTACAAGTCTTCCTTAAGAGAGCGGCAGCGCGTTTGTACCACCTTTGGTGTTGTAAATGTCCATAGGCAATGGTAACCGCTTTCCATCAAGTGGGCCGTTTGCCTGTCTGCTGAACTCCTGCAATAAGAAAAGCGATTTTTGAAGTGAAACTTCTTTAGAATCGTTGTGCTTTGAAACTCGATAAAACGAAAAAAAGCGACACTAAAAAGAAATATTTAATCATTTAAACACTTTGCTCATATGGAAAGAGTTGGAAATATTTTGAAGTTTTGAAGTTCATAAATTAAATTGAAACTAGAGTATTTGTTTCCTATTTTAGTTATCATAAGCCTCGTGTCATATGTTCAAAATGTAAACATGGAATCTGAATAATATGTGTTATAATATATTTTAAATATGTAGTATATGAAATGTAATATTTTGCATTACATTATAAAATATTTTTTTTTAACAACTCTGCGGGCTCTAGTTCCGTACCCTTTTATACAGCTTAATTTAGAGAAGTTTTTAGAATTTATACACGCTTACTTGTTATTTTTGTATTGTGTGTGACATTTATTGAATGTATGATTGTGTTGTGCTTGTACCCTACGATTAACTTATTATATTAATTTATTCTAATTTTAATACTAAACTTATACTAATGTAAAGTGTATCTGTTACATTCATACATATTTATCTCAGTCTCTCGTAGGCTACTTTTCTGAAGTTTCTCTTCTGCAGTGTGTGAATTGCACACACACAATATTTTTTTATTATTTACTTCATGTTCCAAAAAAAAGTGTGACATGTAATGAACTAGGCCCTCTGAAGGCTTGCGAAGGTATGTCCGTTCATGCAACGCAAATTGAATCATTCCATTCCAAAGGCAACCGCCTGTTCCTTGAACCCCACCACCGCAGACAGGATAGCCGCAAGTCTCATTCGGAATAACACAAGGCGCAATTGCTTATCTACCACAAACGGCCGGTTAAATTGTTTCTACGACCCCAAGCGACGATACAATGTTGTATTCATCATACTCCGACAATAACGCTTGGAATTTTGTCTTGAAATTTACACCTCAATGACATTATGCGAGCATTCAGAGGCCTTATGAGATAAAAAGGTACCTACACAATTTGTTGTTTTTCCTTCAATGGCTAGATTTGAGCTAGACATCAGTAAGACACTCCCACATCTTTTGTTTTGATTATTTTAAAGTTTTACATACGTGACGCCGTGGTGGATTAACTTGAAGACAAAGAAAGGTTTTTATTTAGAACTACGTACAATATAAAATATAGTTCTAAATAAAATTATAAAAATACAACTAGGAACGAAGAACTAGTGTTGTATGCAAATGTTATCGATAAAAACAAAACGTCGACACTTCTGACATAACACGATGCGACTACCGTGAACGCTTTGCTGAGTTCCCGTTTAGCTGCCATAGTGTTGGGTTACAGTCATAAATAAAAAAAGAACTATTACTTTATAAAACTCGTTGCTTAGTCCAAGGTTTTAAATGAAAAGGCACAATTGGCGACTTTGGTAGTTTGGTGGCCAAGGCTTCCGCGTCTAACACCAATGACATGGAGAATGCACAGCTTATAGAGACAGTTTTTTAGTCCTAATGCGTACATTGTAACTGTCACCGTGTACTGTCTAGGTTGTAAGGGAAACATCATGAGGATGCCTGTTCATCGAAATTACTGATGTGTAAACCTTGCTAATTCGGTTTAAAGCGGACTCACATTTATTCTCCTAAAATGGAATGGCCCGAATCCAGTAATGAGACACTTATCATCTAAATACATGTATCTTTGTTACATGATGATTTATTTTAATTTTAATTTAGAAGTAACGTATTTATTGTTGGTTTTATTCAAATGTATTTATTTATTTTTACTAATTAAATAGTATATAAGTAGACTTAGTTTTATAAATTATTATTAGTTATTTAATTAACAAATTTGGGTCGTTTTGGTTTTACGCTTAAAGGAAGATTTGCACTGAAAATCAGCGTTGTGTCGGATATAATTCCGGCACAGCAATATGCTGAGTGCAGACCTTGTTCGTTGAAAATGCGGCGTACAAATTCTCAAAATATGCTCTGTGTATAATAATGTATAACGAATGTAATTACGTCGCTATTTCTTCGAATAAAGTTTTTCTTTCTTTCTTTAAATGATATTGAGAAATAAAAGGGGAAACGTTTACCGCCTTTGAAAACTGCCTTGCTTTTAACATTAAAATTTAAAAAAAGTTATCATATCCCAGACGAGAGTCGGTGTAACATGTAAAAGCCCAAGTAATTAGCACTGAAGTTAAATAGGTTCAGTCGTACCCAACATTCTCGAGAACACGAGTCAAGGCAATAATAATTTTGTTTTTACGACGTCTCGCATCATATGCCCCTTTGATCTTAGGTTTTATTATCATTTTATATATTTAAATTTCAATTATCGTCACAGAGAAAGCTTTTGCATGTAAAAATTATCTATTCGTTGAGAAAAAGGATAATTAAATTTATAAGTTTTAACATTTCTGCAATTTCCAGCTCGAATTTAAAGTATGTGTAATGTTTATTAGTTCTGTAGGCATTTTGGCAAAAAATGGAAACCTGATGATATTATCATATCCGTCTGTCTGTGTATCATAGACAAATGGACTGTATCAAACCAGGACTTTCTAAAAAGTAACGGGTCTCTATTAATGAAATTTGATAATTAAAAAATAACAATGATGTTTTTAGTGACTTTTTTCTTAGAGTCATAAAATCTGTCTATTATAGTTACATAATTTACTCGCTTAAAATATGTAATTTTTCTCTGTGCAGGCTCCAGTTTCTCTTTCAGGGCCGGCAGCACATTTTCAGCACCTCTGGTATTGCTAATGTCCATAGGCGACGGTAACCACTTTCCATCACAGTTGGACCGTCAGCCTGCTGTGCTACAGCAATAAAAAAAAATGAGACCCATTAGGAATCTCAAAAATTGTTACAAAGATTATAATACAAACGTAAAAAGTTCCACGAATGACTTCTAAACCACATGTTGTTAATTTCCCTTGTAACAAGGTGCATCATAAATTCCGAATCTCAAATCTTAACTTCTGGAATGCAAACAAGGCACACGTTCCACGGGGCTACCACATTTATACCACGAATTACTCGATCTTGCTCTGAACGGGATAGAGCATATCCCTTACCTTCTCATATTTCTGATAAACCACATCTATGGCATATAAAATTTACATTTTTAATAAATATAGACAACCGTTCCTATCAAACTGACGCAAGCAAATTTTCATGTTAATAATATAAAAATAAGTCATAAATTAGATTGCCAGCGCTCAAAACATACGACCTGTATGACATCATATTATTTAATTTTTAATTTGCATACCAATTATGTCACTTATGGTGAAGCAAAAAAAAAAGCGTGGAATAAACTAAGCTTTTAATAAGTTTCTTTAGATAGTTAAAAATCTAGTTTGGTTGCGACTTGATGTTGGACCGGTTATTGTGTATCTTTACATTCTTGGTGACGCAAAATATTAGAAATATGACTTTATGGATTATAATAGTATTCAAGAAGCGTATAAAATTAATTAATAAGACAAATATATAATCGCCAGTGCGTTCCATGTGACTACGTTCATGTGATTTTCACACACATATTCCACACACTCTTTTTCTGGGTAGAAGTACTTTCACCCGGAAAGTTGTAGTACTTTCATCCGGGAAGTTGGTAGTGTGACAATTTTTGATCGCTACACGGCAAAATTGGATTATATTCACGTTTGCAAAACGGGAAATATGGAGACGCACAGTCGACTTAGCTTTTTACATCGATTTGTGTACGATATGCTCCGAGTGGCAGTTGTCTTCATCATTCGTCCCGGTTACGTGATACTCGTTTTTTCTGTTATATTTATGCCTCTTATAAATATATACACGCTAATCATTTACTAACATTTATAGATTAAAACTCAATAAACATTATACGCTCTGGGAACAAATTCAATTAGGCTTTCTAATTTGTATCTAAAGTAATTTAGTAACATTAGTTTCTAAACGTAATTAGACACTATATAGATATTAAATATTTCTAATAAAAAAATCAGTAATGAATATAAGTCTAAATAACTTAAGTTCTAATAATAATAATAATGACACATCTACATACGACTTTACAAGAACACTTAATTAAATCGATTTCTGATTTAAATTAAATTCACATTTAATTTAGAGTGCAGATAAAAATCAGACAGATTTCTAGAAAACAGACAGGATGTGAACTGAAGTGCTGTCATAAAACTTATCTAAATAGCAAAACCGTTTAAAACAAAATATGATCAATATTATAAAACACTAAATCGAGTCTGTCAAAACTTTCACCTTTAAAAGCATGACATGCCCCCGTGGTTTGAGATCAAAATAATTTCTCACTTCATATTAATAAACACGAATTAGATTAGCAAAAACATTGGGTAACAAAAAGTTCTAGGCTGTAAAAAGGCGTGAGCGATCTGTCACACTTGTCAAAATGCAACAAATATAGGGGGCGTGACCGTACCTATCGATATAACTGGATCACTTGCACAACACTATTCAAATGTAAAGCATTTTTGTAATGACATTTATTAACCATTGTAAATGTTTTCAATCTAAGCGTATACGAGGAACATTCATGCATCATTATTGCCACAAAAACAGACTTTAAAACTTTTAGTACTAATAGCAAACATCTAAATTTAATGCACACAAATAGAGAATGCGACCCTATGGTTAAAAAAATTAACAGCCTTTGGTCTTTAAATCGCCTTCGCAATCGCAAAAATTGAACATCCTAGGGTAGGGATCGATTCGCGCCAGAGTTCCTGAACCATTCTAGCAAAAACGCTAATAAAATCTTCATATTCTTCCATCTGTCCGTCTTTGTATGTCGCAGTAGCATATCTCGGATTCTACTAGGTCTATAAAGAAATATTCAGCATAAAGGTGTATGGTCTATATACAATGATGCAATGCAATTGCGAAAAATGGGAAACACCAATCCAATCAATGGCTCTATCCGGCTGGAAGGACCAAAATTTGTGTTAGGGCAATAAGCCTAGTCGACTGTAGGTATTATAGGTTGGTCCCTGCTCATCGGTGTTGTGTCTTTCGTAAACTGTATAACGGAACAAAGGTAGATCACCTTACCGATGATGCACTCTTGAGGGTCCTTGCCGGCCGGCTGGAGTTCACGCCATAAGATAGCATACGCGTCACGCTTTATAAAATGTCTTATCACCGCTGAAATGAGACACACGTCCTTCTTCGCTCAAGGCCGCGGAAGATTGGGGTGGCGGCGCAAGCGTCGCCTGGTTATATCGATACAACCAAGTCCGAATACAATGTTGCATGAAGAGATATCATATATCTAAGTAAAGGTTGAAAATATTTTTTAATGCCTATAGCCATGTCCGGTATCGTTAGTCATGATAAAATGCAAGAGAGTCGTTGACGCTTACAATTATGTTTTACGGAACCAGCTAGTTATGTGGGTAAACATATCTAACCATGCACCTCCACCTAGTCCCGGTAGAAGAGGCGAGCCTAAAAAATGCTGGCTTGACATCGTGAAGGATGACATGCGTACCAATGGTCATAAAACAAGGGATGCCGAAGACCGTGGTTTTTAAGCAAAAGCTCTGAACGCAACCGGGTTATAACGCTCGGATGATGATGATGGTATTGGTAGTCACGTCTTCAAAAATCCTAACGAAGTTTTTTGGTGACGCTTTTCGTTAAGCCAATAGTCGAATGATATGTTTTCTTTCAAAGTGGTGGCTCTTTACAATTTAATTTAATAAGCCCTGGACTTACACCAATTATTGAAATATACAATATGTCACAAAGTTATAGCCTTGAAACTGTTTCAATGATTTACAATTTTCGACTTTTGGTCCGTTCTTATATCTTATCAACCGTTCATTTGTCTTACAATCGGTTAAAATCTGTCATAAATTCCTTACAAGTAATGCGAAAATTCAACCCATCGGTTGAATTTTGACATCACAAGGCAAGTGAATGGATAGTAAAAAGGAACCGGCTATTATAGAATACACGTCGCAGGCGGATAATAAGTGAGTTGTCAATTATTAAAAAAAAATTTTGTTCGATTTTTATCTTTTTCAACAAACGGAGATTTCGTGCGAAACTACAAATGTAGTCATAATTCAATTTCTTAAATTATCAATCAAAAATTCCAGGTGAGGAGCGTACGAAGTATGTGGGCGTTGAATATAATTAACCTTTTATAATGTAGTATCTAGATCTATCCATCAAAATATGCTTAGCTGCTATCAAATTTAAACGGTCAATGCATAATAATGAGGATGTGTCACCTTTTATCGATCTTTTAATTCTAAATATTTATTTTATTATCGATATTTCTCAAACGTTATAAGTTAACGCACTAATATATGATTTATGTTTTAATGATTCAATTTTCTAAATCATGCGAGGTTTTGTCTCAAATAGATTTTTTTAAATTACACGATGGACACACACATTGTGTATTCGTAAACTAAATAGGTATGTTATGGCTAACATGAAACGGATATTTTGTAGAGGTGATAATTAACATTTATCTTACCGGGAATCGAACTTGGACCCTCTGAGTCTTAGTAAGGCGAGTTGATCTGTTATTTTAAACTATGACTTTTCACACAGATTTGGTCACCTACACACCAAGGTACTGCATTTCTCGAGAACTAATACATAGTCAAGAATTAAAAAAATCTTATGTGCTTTATCGGTATCTAAAGTAACTACATATTGCTTGTTTTTTTATGAAAAGGTTATCCCAAAAATAAACACTAACGTTTTAATGAATGAATACGCTTTATTTTGTGTTAAAAAATGCAAAAAGAGACAAAAATTTACAATACGATAGACAGTCTTATCACTAATAAAGATTTCTTCCATACAACCATTTATTGACTTTTATATTTTGTTTTTATCAAATAAAATTGAAACTTCAGTAAAGTATTCAGTTAATGACACTAAAAGCTTGCATTTTCTAATGTATACTAATATCATAAAGAGGAAAGATTTGTATTTTTATATGTTTGTAACGAATAAACTCAAAAATACTTGACCGATTTAAAAAAATATTTTACCATTGAAATGATACATTATCCCTGAGTAACATAGGCTATATTTATTACTAGAAAAACATAGAGATCCCTACTAAGACTTTAATAATGTAACCTAAGGTGTAAAAAATAGGCTTAAACCACCCGTACAAAGTCGAGTCGGGCCGCTAATGTAGTATTAATAAAATACTACATAATAAAATTCTCCTGTCACGGTGTTAGTTTCCAAACTCCTCCGAAACGGCTGAACCGATTTCTATGAAATTTTGTTTGCATATCGGGTAGGACTGAGAATCGGACAACATCTATTTTTCATACCCCTAAATGATAAGGGTGACCCACCCCTAAATATATATTTTTTTTTTTACAAATTTTTTATTTATATTTTATTATGATTTAGCATTGAAAAATATATACAACCCTAAATTTTCATCCTTCTACCACCAACCCCTATTTTTTAATAGCGATATAAGTACTTTAATAATTTTCTACTGTTTGTTCAAGTTGATTCGAGTTTAGATTAATATTTGGTCCCGGTAGATGACGCTGCAATCGGGTTCTAGATTTTTATTTTTTAAAGGCAGGACAAAGTCTGCCGGGTACAGCTAGTGTAGTATAAAATTACGAATTTCATTCAACACACATTCACATTATATTTGTATATCAAAGTTTTTCGACGATCTTATATTAAGTATAAGATTTATAACCCGATGATTTTTTTAAATCTTTTTAAAGAGTTTTTGTTATATAACTTCATAAATGTTATATGTACATTACTCATATATTTTGAGACCGATGAATAAATAACATAATTGCTTCCTTTGTATTTGGAGTTATAACAATATTTTTTAATCATAATATATTAGTATCAAGTATGTTGTATATATTTATTATGCACAATATATTATACTTTATGTCATTTAATATGTCCGAATTCATGTATGTTGCAGGACTATAAAATTTATGTATTCGATTTTTTTTTGTCTAATATAATGTTTAGTAAAATATACATCATCTACAGTCTATTTCAAATAGAACTTTATGGTTGACACATCCATAAAACGTAAGTTATAGCGTTATCGTAAACCTTCCTACGAAAGAAATGTTAATTTTAATTGTATAAAAATATATTTAATCTTCTTCCTATTTAATAATAATCTTATACTTAGAATCACGAAGTTTATTTATTATCCGTGCAGGAACGAAGAAAGAATACAATTTCCTGCGGCCGGGCGGCCTGTCGTAAGAGGCGACAAAACAACCCACAGCCAGGTGGTAGCGGTATCCAGTCGGGCACATGCCAGACTGGATGGCGACCACCCCTGGTCTAAAGTATGTCGCCATAACAACCTTGAGTTGTGTTCCGGCATTAGTGACCAGGTTCCAATGTCCCTTAAGAGAGCAGCAGCGCATTTTTAGCACCTTTGGTGTTGCAAATGTTCATAGGCGATGGTAATCGCTTTCCATCAACTGGGCAGTCTGCCTGTCTGCTGAACTCCTGCAATAAAAAAAATGTTTATTTCTCTTATCCTATGATTACCTTCGCTATAAAAAAGTATTTAATTATGAGTATATAAATCTATGTATATATTTATCTTATACTAATACATAAAGCTGAAGAGTTTGTTTGCTTGTTTGCTTGAAGGCGCTAATCTCAGGAACTACTGGTCTGATTTGAAAAATGCTTTCAGTGTTAGACAGCACATTTATCGAAGAAGGCTATATATCATCACGCTAAGACCAATAGAAGCGGAGCACCAATAAAGAATGTTTCAAAATCGGGCGATTTATTTTAACTTACTTTTTTTAACTATTCCACGCGGACGAAGTCGCGGGCAGGAAGTATATAAGAATATTAAGATCTAGGTTGTATGTTCTACAAAACCCTGTCCTAGTTTTTGTGCCATATTTTTCTCTCTAATTCTAAACTGTTTTTGTGTATTGTGTCATTAATTTTATTGTACGATAAAGTATATTCTATTCTGTTCTATTCTGTAATTACCATCACTTACACCAAATTTCATGAAAATCTGTAATTGCTAAAACCCTAAAGAAGGTATGAACTAACTTCCAAAACATTGTTCTTTTACATTTATATTATAATATATATTTTGTAATTACTGTAAATCTTTTTATACTTCTAGAGTACAGAAGTCAGGCTGACATGACCTGGTGAAAAGTGATTACCGTCAATTATGAATATTTGCAACAACAGAAGTTCCATCAATGTGCTGCCAGCCTCAAAGGACATAAAATTGTATGTATACAAATAAAAAATGTACTGATTATTTTAAAAATACTGTTACAGCCTAAGCGCCGACAAAGACAAATTCCACGTACAGATTTGTAGAAGCACATTTGTTACCCGTCGGCATTTGAATTGTTTCAATGTTATTGAAACTATTGTAATTCTTTTATGATCGTCTTCTTTTGTTTACTTATTTATTGGCATACGCTTCCAGAGAACAGCCTATTGTTTTAAAGTACAAGCTGATTCTAGGAAATTCGGTCCACGCGGCCGGGCGGGCACATTGCACTTGTGCAGGATAAAACGATGACATGATTGAGGGAGAGGGCAGTCGGGCGAGAACCGCGATCAAAGCGAGACGTGTGTATTACAATCGGGAATCTAATATTGACGGACTTTACGCGTTTTATTGAATTACGACCGTCTGCATTATGTTTGAATTTATTGTGTTCGGTTATATTTGTACCTGTGTTATACGTCTTTGTATAGTTCTAATAAGCTTTATAATAATTCCAAGGGCATTTTAATTCGAGTCTCGTAACTCGTAACAACACTAAAACTCTCAACAGAAACTAATCAATCAACAAAACAAATACAAATATGATCATATCATCCGTCTAACCTCTAAAATGGCGTCAAAATGCAAGAATTTCGACTGGAATACCTTGTATATTTTGTAAAACTTTTTATCTTCCAATCTAAGTTCTTCGACTAACGTGTTATGGACCCCCCTGTCTCTGATCGCCTTAGTACCTATGATCTAATCCAAATAAGTTTCATTTTTTGTTTATTTTCTTGATCGTTTGTATCTTCTTTTTTAATATAATTAATAAAATTGCACTCATGGCAATGGTAAAAACGGCTAAATCGTTATCCATCTTGATAGTATATCCTCAGTAGTCTGTGATCTTAATAAAGTATGACGTTTATATGATCGTAAGTGTAATATGTAGAAATGAAGAACAGCATCATTTAAATATGATCATAGAATTTGACTGATCTGAGATCATATTTATATGATAAAAATATGATAGGGCCTAAAAAACCGATGCAGTAATACGTTTCAAAAACTTATTTAAATAAAAGTTTTCACATAACTATCTTCATATATCGCCCAAAGTATTAAAATTCCATACCACTAGAATCTCTTTGATAACCGTAACAACATCCCATAGTAGAGTGTTTGCAGACAGGTCTAGCAGTATTCAACGCGATACCACTTGAACAAATGTTTATTAGCCTATTGATACGCTGTTATAATATGACCAGTTTAAAAAGACCCCTTGTCATGTGTGGTCGTTACACGGAGTTTGATAGTATCATTTCATTGTTTTTGTATAGTTCTTGTCAAAGAACATGAATGTACATAGATACTAATTTTGGTTCGATTGGACTCCATTGATAGAATCGCAAGGGAACATACACTACTGTTTCGTTGTAAACAAAACAAAAATATATAAATATATACAGTTTTGTTCAATTTCTGTCTAGCTATACTAACAGAAAAAACAATATTCAGAGCTGAAGCAGAAAGAAAACGATCTTATTCTTTCTGTTTCAGCCGCAGTAGGAGTCGTTGGTCCGACCAAGATCCGCACCACACTCAATGACTGACAAAGAAGTTTCTAAGAAAAAATAGTGGGGAATGACCACGAAGTTCAGCACGACTTGAGGATGGAAGGAGGAGGTATCTAGCTGTAGTTTCTACCCAAGTTGTTTTTTTCACAAAATTATGTCTTATGCATATTCACGTCTAATCCTTAAAATTATTAATAAAAAAATTGTTCAGAAAATATCATTTTAAACTGGCTGGTACTAGTGTTGTGCCACATACATAGCGCACCAAAAACCGACAAAAAACCCCGAAACAAAAAACACGAAATCGTTCTTTTGACAATGTTACACGTTGAGAATATTAACCACCTAGTTTGTTTGTTTGTTCTTTTATTGAAGTGTTAATACGAGTCTTAGCACGTACTTTGATATGAATTATTGAATAGGCCATGTTCTAACAGTGACATAAGAGGAATGTTAGTTATTCAAATCGTGTCAACCGGTTTTTTTGGGGAAATAGTTTCGATTTGATATCAAAGTATGTTACTTGATGATGCTCCGGCGAATTTCTAAGATTTTATTTTGTCATTTATAACATTGGTTAAACCCAGAAACATTACGAAAGCACATTAGAAATAATTTTAAGGTCATTTACGTTTGTGCAATATTAAACAACCTGTGCTAATATATTAAGCTTACTAGACATGTTTGTGATAGATTTGTACATAAAACGATTTTTGCTTTATAATTTTTATCAATCACAATAATCTATACAGAAAAATAAAATTAAAGTATCTGTTTATAACGTAAAAATAACAACAGCTTTCTACTAAATGCATATGAAAGTATATAACGGTTCTATTATCAAAAAAACAATTATTAATTTTTTTATCTATCTGGCTAAAAAATTACACGCGGACGAAGTCGCGGTCACAGCTAATATTTAATAAAATTAAAAAAGTTATTGAATCAGTAATAGATTTTTCTCTTCGTATGTTAGAGTATCGAGCACCTTCATTGTTCTCTATGGCCTTTAACAACAGACCCGTTAAAGCAGCAATACTTTTGACCTCAATCAGCAAAAGCACCGATCCATGGTTAACTATTTCAGAGTTACATAATAAAAATGTAAGCTCGTACAAAATAATATTAAGCCGAAAGATATAAAAATATCAATTTCGGTTCCTGCAGTTTCCGCGCTTCATTGGTCCGAAAACAATATATGATTTTGGACGTATGAAAGCGCGCGCGCAGGGTTTAAACGGATTTCGGGGTATCAGATTTAGCGTCAAGGGTTTTGCAAGTATCATATGACCTTGTACCAGATGTAGACAATATTTTATACCACTGGAGATCACCGATGGTACATTTACATACATCCATATACCAATCTTCTATACTAACATAATGGAAGTATTACCATGATTTCAAAACAAATACCAACATGTAAATCAAATCTGATAATACATGATCATTTTGTTCCAACTAGTATATACACTAAATTGTATTTAATAAACCAATATTTTTATCAACGGAAAATTTTAACGCCGTCTAATTTTTAACTGTTTTTAAATTAATTAAAGCTCAATGTTGTAGAAAATATTTGATTTTTGCTTTTTAGTTACTCCTGAAGTCGGTTCTTTTTGCTTGAAATTTTTATTTTTATGGTAGTTTAAACAGTGTCAAACTCTCTTTTAGCTTACGTATTTTTGAGATTATATATCAAATCAATCGAAATCAATTTACTGTCCAAAAATTGTTAAAGAAATAAGGCTTACAAAGGTTTCCCGCGCTAGGACTAGCCTGTATCGTGGGACACCAAGTACATGCGGTAGTTCACTTGCAATTTTAATCTCTAAAATTAAATTATTTATTTATTAGTGGACAACAATATTCTGATATAAATATAAAATAAGTTTTCAGTTTTTTGGTAATCAAGATGGTATTAATAACACAGTTAATGCCCATTTTAATTTATCAAGGGTTTTTCTTAAATAAGCGTTATTGTTATACCAATCCATGGGCGCGGATTAACAGATATACCATGATGTGAAACGCTAGTAGCAATTTTACTCTTACAGGTGTATGTTATAGCTCAGAGATGTTACTAATATTCGACTGCTATTCGGTATTCGGTATTCGGCCGAATAGTACACATACTTATTAATAATATACACACATACTATTCGGTCGAATACCGAATACCAAATCGTGAAAAAAAAACACATATTGCTCAAAATTTTAAATAAATATTCCTATCAAAAATGTATAATTTAATTACTTTTAACAGTTTTAAATATAATTTTAATTAATTTTTTATTTAAATATTAGATTTTAAAAACTTAACTAAACTGTCAGAATCAAATAAAAAATATTTAAAATTGCGCTTAGAACCATTAAAACATAGTTTTAATTATGTCTACCTATCATTCGCGAGAACGTAAGAAAATACTTCACAAATTATTGCTTCAACACCAACCTGTTACACGCGAATTGCACATGTCTTACGCCGAACGTTCGGCAGCCGAATATTCGGCGCTTCGATTTTCGGCCAAATCACTATTCGTGGCATCTCTATTATAGATACTTTATACAAGTATACCTCTTACAAGATATTCACCCTTTGCGACTGATCAGATACCTATAGAAGCTCATATAAAATGTATAAAGAACATTAAGTCTTAATTTAAGAACATAGAAAATGGTTATTGCGGTCGTAATATACGGGTTTTAATATTGCTTCGTTGCAAATTAGCTGCTGTATTACAGAAGCTCGGATTAAAACTAAGTTATTTCTTATATTCTCGATATGTTAGTATTATTTTTATGGATCTCAAGATAAGAATGTTTGGAACGTTTAAATTGCAAATTCGAAGATGATAGATTTTAGATAAATACCATCTTATTTGGTAAATGATGTTTATGAAAACAGTTTTATAGACACCTAACTAATTTTGCGGTCATTAGCCTCCAGAAAGAGCTATCGAAAGGTTTTATCATCTCTTTACGTAAAGTCGTGGTAACGTAATGGCTAGTGCACGAGTCCCAAACTCAAAGGGCGCGGGCTCGATCCTGGCCGGAACGCGCATGCACCACTTAGTCAGTTTTCTGATCTGTGCAGATTTGTTAAAATTACCACGTGCTAACAACTGTGAAAGAAAACATCGTGATGCAACCTGCACATCGAGATAACCGATGTGTCAAACCAGCCAAGCCGCCTTGGACAAGCGTGGCGGGGTGTACTGTCCGTTCCCCCCCTATAATGGGAGGCCCAAGCCCAGCAAGTGGGACATTTGTGGGCTGATATTATAGGTGATCAGAAGGTTTGGTGGCTACATCTGAGAACGAATCAGTACGGGATCCAGCGTAGTAAGGAAGCCAGGCTTTTGGATGCCTTTCTGAGTTCATGAACTTCTCAAAGACAAAACAAAGACTCTCAAAACACCTAAGCATACTCTTGGCATGGTCAGGTAGCTGGTGCCTATCAGAGAATTATAGATAGATAGAAAATACTTTATTGTTCACCACATACACATAAAGTAAATCATTAAGTCATTTCGTCAATCAAGGCAGAAACAAAGGGCGGCCTTATCGCTTTAGATCGATCTCTTCCAGGCAACCCGGGCTGTGGATTATGTGAAAGGAATCGAGAGTGTATGACGGTGGTGTGCAAATCAAATACATGTAATTAATAGGATACATAGCTATTACACAATACATATAATTAAGATAAATAAAACTAAAATAGACAATAACACAACATTATATATTATATAATCAAATATATACATTATTAATATGTGTATAGCAACAAAAATAGGTATACAATATTAATACACTTATTAACAAATTAATATACATACAATTTGATATTGAAATTTATTAAAGAGAGAGATGATATTCTCTTACCAGTTTTTTGAAAGTGGGGAGTGATTTTGCCTGTCTATTGTTTAAGTTATAAGTAGAATACAATATAATTAATCAGGTTTAGTTAGGGTCAAGTTATCGGCTTCGTATTGGTTTACTAATATTTTTAATCTGATATATTTTAGTCGCAGTGGCTTAACAGCTAAGTAACCCGCGTCTAATTCTTTACTTCGTATTTTGGAAGAGGCGCAT
This sequence comes from Dendrolimus houi, assembly GCA_039645545.1. Taxonomy (NCBI): domain Eukaryota; kingdom Metazoa; phylum Arthropoda; class Insecta; order Lepidoptera; family Lasiocampidae; genus Dendrolimus; species Dendrolimus houi. The sequence goes on along the minus strand of CM077128.1, from coordinate 19,732,441 downwards.
GTACCGCTTAGGCAATTCTTTTGAACTAAAATGGATATTATTACAATTATTACGTTCTGTGTGCGAGGACAAAAAGCAAGATTACCGATGTGTGAGACCCGCACAAAAAAAGCCTCTGAAAAATACGGCAAGTATGCCATCCATTGTACTGAAAGCACTTACTTGTTGAATAGCCTAATTATTAAGAAAAGTACAAAACATTATTCTATATATGTCTCTACAATAGGTTATAGGTATAACTTAAAGCTAAGGAACAATAAAAACTTAAAATTAACTTAACCGATCTGTAGAAAAGTATGCAAAGTATATAAATAAGGTTAATTATTCTTTGCTTTTTTAGAGCCTTATTTCATCATTCTAACAACGTCTGCCGGGTACAGCAAGTATTAATATAATAAACAATTCAGAATCTACCCAGAACATATTTATTATTATTATATTATGTTCTAAATAATTCCAGATTCATTTCACGCTCGTTTCTAGCAATACCGTGAAGTTATCACAAAATAATTAAAATCCCCACACATAGAGCTGTAAAACTTAAAGCAAAAAACTCGTCAGATGCGACCTGTGGACAAGAGCCGATGGTTCCGTACTAAAATCTTATAAAAACACTAGGATATGCCAGCGACTTCGTCCACGCTTGACTTGAAATTCCCACGGGATTCCCGGGACACAAAGTACCGCAGCATTTAAAAAAGAATGTAAGCTATCGTTTTAGTGGAAACTGTGTCGGAATAAACTAATTTTTATTCACCCGAACAAATTCAAACCGCTCCCGGGAAAATTACCGCGGGATTCCCGGAATAAAAAGTAACGCAGATTTTAAGTCTAAGAATTAATTGGCTGTCGATCAGTGAAAACTGCATCAAAATCGGCCCAGTAGTTTTACGTGAATCACGAACAAACAGACAAGAAGCCTAAAAAAATTGCATCGTGTTCTCCATTATTTATATAATCTATTCTAATTGTAATTTTTTTAAATAGCTTCGACGTAGAGACACAGCATTTTTAGAATTTTATAATATTATACATAGATTTTCTATCTCTTTCCTTTCACCTTTTACCAACCATTTGAAGTCATTTTACACATATATCAGTCATATATATCTTTTCCTTCTGTACTCTTCTATTCGTCTTTCTTCTATGCGTCCTTGATTATGGTTCCCGCCCGACACGGATATTAAACTTCAACGGAATGCTAGAGATCGCTTTGCACATTGAGTGTAACTATTTATTCTTCACCAAAAAATTTCTTACATACATATTGTCACGCCTGTTTCCTATTAGGATAGGGGTAGGCAGAGACGATGGATTTCCACCTGTTACGATCTTGACAAACATTTTTCGCTTCATCAACTTTCATTAATCTCTTCATATACACGCTTATTTAAAGTGTTTTTCACATACCTTTTTTTAAAATATCATCAATTTGATCATGGTGAATATATAGTATTATCTATGTCGCGGTCGACCAACACCGACTCTACCACTCGCATTACTGTCATATACTTGTTTTGTGATTCTGCTTTCATTTATTCTCTCTACATGCTCAAACCACCTTAATATTCCTTTTTCAACTCGTGTCAGTAAAAAAATCCTTCTTTGGGAAAATCCTTATAATTTAAAAAAAAACGAAATTTCACTAGACGCGAGCCAACGTTACCACTTAAAAATCGCGCCGAAGATTAAACACTACTAATAATTATGTCATTCTTCATACAATTCATCCATCTGTTTTTTGACTTGTCTTTATGCCGTAATATCCCATTATCCAATCTAAGATACATTGTCAACATGCTCAGGACTGGATAACATGATCATATTGTACATAACTTATGTCCCAAAGTTATTGACCATATCTAGCTATAACATAAATTACTTTTCACATTAAAGACAATTAATAATGTTATTTAACCTGATTTTTTTTAGCAAAACTTAACTGTCTGAATTTTTATTAGGTGCGCACCTAATTAGAAGTTTTAACATTATTTACATTAGTAGGGGACAATCCACAAACCACATCACACGAGTTGCATTAATTTTTCAGCCCTCCCCGTCCCTGTTATAGCTGGTCACACTCGTGAGATTCCTTCCTCCCTAGTGCGACATTACATATTTTCAATTTTACAACGAATTAGTAAATTAAAAAATAGCAGTTCCGTAATTAGTTTTATTTCTATTTAATTTAATTTATATATATAAATATTATATAATAGATATTTAATGTATTTTTTAATAATTAAGACACGTTCATACAGATAAGAGTTGGAAATACTTTGATTGCGTTAATAGTTCAAATTTCGTGTTTTAAAATTTAAAACATGATATTAGATTTTGAAATGTGACGTCAAGAAATTTAGGACCCCTTGATCACACAATGTCACACTTCGTCACTGCCCCAAAAAGTGTTATGTAATTTACGGATGCTCCCTAGGAGAACTCTATACATCATTTCGAACTAAATCACCACCACCCAAAGCAAAATTGTAATGGCTGCAAAAGGCTATAAAATTTCCACGCTGCTAAGGAAAGAAAGAAAGAAAGAATCTTTCTTTATTTCACAACGCTAAGGAACGCAACAATATATTGTTAACCCTAAAATGAAAAAAGCATCTCAAAGCCCTGACTTACGTTACGTGCCTTGAATACAATATCAGTTTGTTTTTGTGTTGTCAGTTTGTGATTTCGTGTCAAAATAGCTTTTGTTCCTTATTCTGCCTGTTGTTGTACTTTACCTTACGAAAGCGATTTTATCTCGACCCTTACCTGTGAAAAGAAACATATTTATTATTAATTGGTTCTGGAATATGATTTATACAATAATGAATAAAAGATTGTATAAAATGGATTATACAGACAGACGTCTCTTCAATTCTGATAAAGTAACTCTAAGTCAAGGTACCAGAATGAACTGGTATTAAAATGTTATTCTTATTTTAAATGTAATATACTAGCTGTGCACACGAATCGATCGCTCAGGTTTACCAATATTTATATTACATATAACTTGATATATAAAAATGAATGTTTGTCTGTATGTCCTTTATAGAATCGTAAACTATACATTTGATCATGTGATGATCTTTAGCAAAGTTGTTGTGCATGAGCCAAAGAAGGTTTCTGAGTTTGTTCACAATTGGACCTGGTAGGTGGCGCTGCTGTCGGCATATCGATTGAAGCTTTTTCGGGCAGAACGACTTCTGCCGGGACAGCCAGTAATATTATAAAATTGTATAAGTGTAATGTTTTGTTTCTTACATTTTTTGTGCTTCCCTATTTGTTCGGGATTCACGTAAAAACTACTGGACCGATTTCGATGCGGTTTTCGCTGATCGATAGCAAATTTTTGAACTTAAAATCTACGGTACTTTATATCCCGAGATTTCTATAATTTTCTTGGGAGAGGTTTTAAGTGGCCAGGTCGAAAATTGATGCCAATGGGAAATTTTCACTGATCGATAAAATCTTTAGATAAACAATTGTAGTTGTGTATGGCTTTAGTAACATTACATATCTTGAGTTGTTATGGGAACTTTCTAAATTCATGTATTTTCATACAAAAAAATCTATTACCCAGCTGAAAACAACCTATGAAGTTATATTTAGCAAAATAACTATAATCTTTGTTACCTGTCCAACGTGGACAAACTCACAGGCAAATTCTAATATCTTTATATCATTTTAACCAATATGTAAACAAGTAAGCGAAGTATGAATAAAGTGCATTATTTTTTGTTTTTTAAACCTTTTTTAGAACCGGACAACATAATATAATAAACAATTCAGAATTTAGTCAGAACCTACCCTGTACCAGCAAAACTTCGTTTGCGTTGCCATGAATATGACATAGTGAACTGAACGGTGACACCCAAAAAAACGCAAATATGGCGCCATTTTTGTCGCTATATTCAAATGTCCTACAGATAGTACGTAATTAATGGGGATAAAAAGTATTCTAAATATAGATCCGGGATTTACATCCTGAGATATATATAGCTTATGCTAGCTGTGCGTCGAGTTTCATTTAAATTGGTTCACTTGTTTACACGAGATGCTTTGAAAAGCCAGATAGACAAAAATGTGTGTGTGTGTGTGCAGTTCACACGCAGTAGAAGTGAAACTTCAGAAAATATACACACAGATAATTCTTCTGTAACTTTTATTAATTAATAGTATAAATATAGTTCATTTAGCCTACATCCGTCAACATATTAAACTTAAGTATCAATTTTAATTTTACACTTGTAGCCGCAGACGTCTGATCACCACGGCGGCCGTTTCCCAAATGATCGGCAAACGCGCTGCTCCTAGTCGAGGCCCCCGTGTTCCCCTCCGCGCATACCTCGCTTCACCTCACCGCGCACGTGTAATCGTTCGAATGCGCTTATTATTATTAAATGTTATATTTTGTTTAGGAGCTAAATGTGTGATGTAAATAATATAAAATATTAATCGGTATTTTTACCAAATAAATATGCATTCCTGAAGTGCAATTCAAACACACAACAGTATTTCATTTCCACCTGAGGACCTCCAAACACTGTTTTAGTCTAAAAAATATTATTATCAGTTTTATTTCTATCCAAATTGGAATTATGTTTAATCATCGGTCTCATTGACTCTCTAATCTGTGCTGCACAAAGTGAAACTCGTATCTCACTCTCTCGCAGGTGTAGTCTAAAATTCATTTGAAATCTTTTAAGTTTTATTTCAGGTGAAAATTAAATCTAACAGATAAAGAGAAATGTGCTTTATTTCGAATTAAATAAGGTTGAATTTTATGTATTTATCTCTTTTTACTGTAACATTTTTTTCATTTCATTGAATTTCAAATCACAACGATTCTAAAGAAGTTTCACTTCAAAATTCTAAAAGTGTTTTCATCATTTTTAAACGCATTGCAGAAAGTCTTAACAGATTTGTTATACATATTATAGATAGGTAATTCTTCTGTACATAATAATTATGTTTGTCAGTGAACTCCTACTAAACAACTGGACCGATTTTGGTAAGATTTTGAGTGTGTGGTTAAATATGTTCCCCTGGATGGTTTGGATTCACAGTTAGACCCGATATATGGTGGGATCGGGTTCCAGGATTTAATTTTTATTTTTTAAGTTTTTACGCCTATAACCCACAACCGCTTTCTTCAGTATTTAAACCCTAACTACCAATTATACGTTACATGTTCTCGCGATGGCAAATAGTGGAGTTTTTTCTCTTATACGCTTCAGGCATTGACCAATAACTTTATTTGTGTGTGTATGAGTGAGTCTCTGGATAGTTTGGATTTACAATTGGACCCAGTAGGTGGCACGGAGATCTGATTCCAAGATTTTTTTTATTTTCAGAGCAGGACAATTTCTACCTGATGCAAAATATCTGAAGATAAAACATTGGTCCCAAACCAATGTCAAGATGTCAAGTTAAAATAAATTACAAAAATATTATCGACATGTCAATATCATACAATAATAGTCAATTAAAATCAATAATAGAAATTACAATCATATTATAATAATGTCCTGTTTATTTTTATAATATAAGATTTTATTTGTCACTTCTTTTCTTTGTCATTTATATATTCATTTACTGTATAGTTTAGTCAAAATTATCTTTAGAGACTTGTACATGGTGCTCTTAGCATTTCTGGTAGTTTGTTGAAGCATTTCTCTAGCTTTGCATATACTGTAATTTAGATAATGGTTTTTTATTTATACAGGTTATCATTTCAAGCGTCATTTTACATATAAGCATGGATTTATAAGACGGTTCTTAGACTTCATACCTTGTACTCGCCGATGTTAGCAGCATCTCTTGCGTCACCATAGATGAGACGAATTCTCTCATAAGACGGTGTGGTGTGCCACGAACACAGATGGACGTGAATGATAAATACATAAGATACCACTTACTGGGAACTATTGTAGAGCTTGGTCCAATAATAGGCATATCGCGATTTGGACATAGATATGGACGTACACATCAAACCTAATGAAAAATACACTACACTACTTCATTTAGTGGTTGGTAGCTTAAAAATAGTCGAGTTTAAGTAATGAAGTTATAAATATTAATGGATATATTCTGCAAAGGACATGAACATTTTTGGTGTGACACACCCCACAATGAGAAAGTATGGAACGAAAAGTCACATAAATTCATAAACCGTTTAAAACAGTCCATAGATGAACACTTTTCTTTTACATCTAACTATTACTCCTTGATGTCATTGGCAAAATCACGTATGCGTTGGTGCTCCAACCAACAATAGAGTAGGAAGAAAAACAGATACTGTGTCGGCACCAAATTAATTGAGAAAAAGTGAAAAGAGAAGTAGACCTAGACATAGACAACGCTTTATTGTTCACCAAAACAAAAATTACAAAAATGCATAACAAGACAGTTACTTGGTAAAACAAAAGGCGGCCTTATCGCTAAAAGCGATCTCTTCCAGGCAACCTGACTCAAAGGAAATTCTTAAATTATCTATAATTATTATGCAACAAAGAAGCAAAATAAATAAATGGCATACATGGACAGCAGATTACAGTCTAAAGTATTGCAAACTAGCACATACAGTATTGAGTAAGACTAACATAATGATTCTTAAGTGAATAATTAATTAAATATGGCAAAACATGTAGCTTTTCTGACGTCAGTGGGCAAAGAGTTCCAAAGTAAGACAGCCTGCATGGCGAAGGAGTGGGAATAAAATGTTGAAGAGGCAGGTGCCATTAACAGGAGAGTATGGTTGTACCTCTAATAAATATATCTTTATTGAGAATCGCTTAGTTAGATTAACATGTACGTATATAGGTATTGGTAGATGCAATACGTAGTTATAAGGTTCCACTTTATTTTGATACTTGTCCTGTTCGTATTATGAATTTATGAAAGCGGTGGATTTAAGTCCCCTGGTGACTTGTCTCCTCCTCAACAAATTTTACAATCTTTGCCCGTACATTTCATTTTCAAATATACAATAAATAATACAGTTTCAAAAAACCAATGCCAGCAGAACAGAAAGTAGCTGGTTATTTTTACATTTTCGTAGCAGTATAATAATATTTCATATTTATTATGTCACCATTTGTTGGACTGCGGCAGTTGTCTGACACAGCGAAGGAGTATGCTGAGTTGGCACACGAATTATGATGAACGTGTATGATAACTTCACTATATAAAACTTACTGGGAACTATTTTTTACTGCATTCAAGTGAAACGCTTAAGCGATTGTTAGCTTAAGGGCATAATACACGTACAATTAAAAGCTGGTTTGAACATTTTTAACTAAATCTCTTATAAAAATACACTTGAAGTGGAGTATTATCAATTTTAGGCTATCTAACAGTCAAATTAATTGATACTTTCACTTGATTATTATTTGAATAATAATTAATTATTGTTTAAATAATGGTCTAGCAACCATATATTAAATATTAATCAAGGGATAGTTTTTGAGTTATTTTATCAAGGGATTTTAGAATTGACACGTACGTACGATATGCTTTTTTATTTCTTGTTAAATAGAAATTCAAACGGGGGAACTTCATTTAATTTTAAAACGTGTCGATGTGGCGATAACGCTCACAGTCTTACAACTTTGCGACATTTCTCTTATTATAAGGCTTTATTCATAAATTGATTATTTTGGTCGATCAATTATCATTCAATGTAGACGAAGCTGTAAATATACCATTGTTAACAATCTGTCAGTTTATTCGAAGTATTAAGAATGCTTATGTTTTTTTATCTTGTAGCCAAACAAATTATTATTATTAAACTATGACAGTTTTAAGGGCGCAAATAATATTTTGAAATCCCGCATCAGCGTATAACTTGGAGAAGTCAAAAACCTTTGTTTTAATAAAAATACCATAGAGCGATGGCACGTTGAGGCGAATCGTAACCACCGTACGTGGGTCTGCCTTGTAGGACGTGGGATGAGTTTTACACAACTTCGGGAAAATCAAAGGTAGGTTTAAAAACTTATTCATGTTAATAAAAGGAATTAGTGATGTATAATAACAGCCCATAAACGTCCCACTGCTGGGCCTCCCATTTATGGGGACACGGACAGTATGCCCTCCACGCTTCTCCAAGGTAGATTGACGCGTTTAACACACCGGTTGTCTCTGTATGCAGGTTTCATCACGATTTTTTTGTTCACCGTCAGTATGTGATAATTTGCAAGAATATTGTCTAGTAGTGCATGCTTTTCGGCTAGGATTTGAACCCACGTCTCCTTTAAAACATGCGTTTCTAACTCGTGAGTTTTTTAAATAAAAGTTTGCAACTCGCTCGCTTTACTAAGGTGCCACAGAAGATGCCCATCACATTTTGACAGATTGTGGGCGCGTCGAGCGTCAAAGACGTGACAAATTTGGAGCTAGAACATATAATTTAGGATTCTTTAACAGTATTCTGGCCTCACCGCTATCCGATGAGGCCAGAATGCTGTTTAAAATTATTACTTTAGGATTAAGTCTTAGAGATTAATTATCAAAGTTACTTTCTTATTTATTTTTGTGAGCAAAAACAGGGGTTACATTTTCTACCTGAAAACCCCCCTTAAATGAAAAGATTTTAAAAAAGTATTTGTATATGTGTTTGTACTAGACTTGCTGTATACTTGTATCAAACTTTCGATTTATGATTGTTTAAATGTTGATTTAAATTCATAAGTTTTTATGAACGAATAATTTATTACTAAAATGTGTGTACACAAAATGTTACAATATGCGTTATTTTCAATACATTTTGCGTTATTAGGCGTACAATGTCCGAATTCACGTCAAATTATTAAAACTAAATTACATTATAAACAAATATATGTTATAGAATATTGCAATAAAATTATATGATATTATTCATATCTTTGTCATTCTCATATTCACTTATACTATAATAACTTTTGTTCATTTTTTTATAAGTTCCAGTTGCAAACATTTTTTGAAAGTCATATATATAAGTGAAAATTTAAATCTACTTCCTATTTTATGTACACCTCTTTGCAACGTTTCATCGCCGTTTAAGGAGAAGAAGCGGTAAGAAACTCCCCAGCATCACGTTTAGCTAAAAAATATTTTTCTTCATATTTATCTATCACAGGCTCTAGTATTGTACATGATCTTCATTTTGACTTTGTGTATTGTACATCAAAAAAATTTATCAATATTTGTATCTCTTTCATATTCTGTACTTTTTAATGACATTTCTTAAACCAAAACAGTACTAGACATAAAAAAAACTGTGCACAACAAACAATATAAACTAACCCAAATGCATATAAAATAAAATTATCAACACGTAAATTGGTTAGAATTACGTCGCAGCCTTTGTTGCTGTTTTACTTACACACGAAATTAAACTACGGAACCAGTCGTTTAAGAACACAACTCAAATTAAACGTATTCCTTTAATTAGTATAGTGCATTGAGTTTACTTTAAAATATAACATAAACATTGGCCATAAATTGAGCCCGAGAAACAATGGCCGACCATTCGGTGGGACGCTAAAATAGTTTTTATTGTAAAGAATAGGGCTACCGATGAGTGAAATCAGGTTTAAACCAATAGCGGTGATATTACAATGTACTATTGTGACAGTAAATATGTAGAGACAAATTTTAAAAAATATATTATAAATAGTTTATATCTATACTTATTACAAAAATTAATAAAAAAATAGTCTCATAAAGATTGTATGTATATCAATTAAAACGCCAAATGTTTCTAATCAAATCCGAGAAGAGCATGGTGGTTGACAACTGTCGCTCTGAATTACTAGCAACCGATCGCCACGCGACAATTAACTAAAATCTCGGTCGCCAGTTAATAGCTGCGGCAACAACCAAATGTAACTTTAAACCAATATGACTGTGAAATATAAAGACAGATGGACGGATATAACAAATACGCAAGAGTTTTAAATCTATATAAATGTAAATATAAGCGTTCCTTGCTGGATCTTTTACGGTATACAGTTTGATTGATATTTTATGGTTGTGGCGCAACAAGGAATATTTACTATGCCAATTAAAGCATAGTTCTTGCAATTCACGAAGGCAAGCGGGCTTTATTTGTGTTAAACACTCAAAGTGTGCATAAGACCAAAATTGAATATGATTGATGACGGTAGGCTCGTGATTGATCATTCCATCAGCCACGCAGACTATCGCCATTTGCATGTAGTCGGTGAAAAAATATTCTCATCTGCGATTATCATAAGACAAACAAAGTCCTCTTCAAATTTCACAATACAAATACCACGAAATCATATATCACAGCAATAAACCATTGATTGTTATCAATTTTTGTATGACGGTAGCCCTGCCCACATCACCGAGTTGAACGCGCGTTTAGAGCCCAAAAGGTGTTAATGGTTATACAAACATTGGTTTGGCTACTGGTAGCAGCTACCAGAAGCTTAGGAACGTAGACTTTCATATTGAGGTATAATGATAAATAACACGTGAGGGTTTTCTTTATGTTGAGTCAGTAAAGAATATACTCGACCGAGATAACAATGTCGAGGTAGATTTGTGATGTTACGAAATTGGATTAACTAATACAGGAATCTATATGAGAAATCTTATAGGTTACATCTGTACTAACAAATTGATAAAAAGTGTGATATGGATAGAGAGAGTTGTGACCACTGGGAAAGTTGAATAGACCTCATGGTAGATCTCCAAATAGGTGGATTGACTAGGTTGCTGACTAGCTGGACATGTCGACAAATTTGGTTCTCCACCGTGTTCAAAATCGATCTCAGTGGAGGAAAGCAATTGTTCACTGCCATCAACGTCACGATCCTCAGCAGTGACTGAACAGCTTAGAATACGGACAGAAGAAGTATGGATAAGTATTGAAGAGATGTGAAAATGTATAGTTATAACAGATCGAGAAAATTTCAGACTCGTGGGCCAAAATAAAGTTGACAAGATAATGTTATAAAGAGAAAATTTCATTATTAAGATCGAGGTCGGCTAAATTTAACGAAGATGAACACAGTGTTCAAACATTAAGTAAAAGTTATCAAAGAAAAGTGGTATTTAAAAAATAATTCTCGTTGTGATGCTATATATATAGTGACAAATTCTTTTAAAATAATAGTCTTTATTGATATGTAACTTCTTCTTCTTTTAAACGAAAGTACACGACGATACACAATGACATTGAATGATTCAAGTTTGGTTTATATGGATCACTTTGGTTGATTCATCCAAATCGGGAGACAAAAATGGACCGTCATAAAGGGTTTGACGTATTTATTACATGCATAATTTTGTGTAGTAATTTTTTTCATTCACATTCTTTATTTGCATTTTGAAATAATAACTACCAAAGAGTCTAGCAGTTACAGTACAATCTGTATAGTTTTAAAACTTATATGTTTAATATTTTAGGAAATCTAACAAAGGTTGTAATACGTAACCTTAAAACTGTTGCAGAGATGGACAGAAACGTTCCTAATTACTCGAGCCATAATCAAACCGCCCCCGTTTATAATGAAACTCAAAAATTTCGAGTAAAAGCTTAAATCTTGAGTGTTAATTGTTTTTGTGGCTGCCGAGAGGTGGATGGACGAGGTTTGCTTGCTGAACCAATTCACACTATTAAATCGGTATGGATAACGACCAGCGATTTTTGGTTGTGCCGTGTGTATGTGGGGGTAGCTTTATCGACGGTTTGTTGGTGTTTGAATATTTTATACACCTACCTTCATTTTTCATATTGAAACCATAGGTTATACGTACAGACAAACAAATAAAATTATGCTGTGTTTATCGCCTCTTAAATTATTGCATAACAAAATAAAAGAAAGGTATAATTTTATTACGTAAGTATATCAATCAACTTGTTTTAAAAGAAAGAAAGGATGAATATTTAAGGCACACTATCCAACTTCTAATTTAGAGAGCGAGAACGTAAAAGTTTGTATAGGTATCTAATAAAAAAATGTTTACTCTAATAACCGCTTTTATATAAGCCAATGGGATATATGACAGTCAAATAAATTGAAACACTTTTTATCATCTTATAAAAAGTTGCGGCCTCATAGATTTTGTACGGATGTGTAAAAAATTATGAGATCATAATTTTCCACAATTAAAAGGAATCCAATAGCGCATTAATTATTGTTTAACGGTAATTAAAATTATTGCTATCGTGATATTTTAAAACTAGTATGATAAGATGCTATTTTAAATTCCGTCTTTTATATTTTCCTAAATAATGTTAGAATTTATATATACCTTGTTTCATCTATCCGATTATGTTATTAAATGAGTTTTTTTACTGTTCTTAATAGAGATATTTCTAAGATAATACTCAGAGAAAACTCTAATCGACCTATATAAACCTGCAATACAATACTTTTCTTCAATCCCTAAAAATCCCAGGCGGTGCGCAGGCGCATGCGTCACGCGAGGCGCGGGCGACGCGAGGAATTCCTAACAAGCCGAATTCGACTTGTCGGCTTGCAGCGCCTGTCCGCGCCATCTGGATTAACAGGGATGTACATTGTACACAAAATGTTAATCGATACTCATTAAAAAAATTCTTATAAAGATAACGTTACACCTCTATCAATTTTTTTAAATTAATTGAAATATAAGACAGATAAAACATCCAGCGTTAAATTACTAGCTACATTAAGATTAAAATATTCGAATAATTATTTAAAAGAAGATTATTCGACGTTTATCTATATTACGGTCGAAATAAAATCTTATTGGATTAAATTTGATTAAACAATGTGATTTTAACTGAATCACTCAGACTTGGATAATAGTTCATTAAACTTTAATATTAACGATAGATCAACATTTCTATTACAAACCAGCCTTATGCTGATCCCATGCTCGGCATAATGCTGGTTTGTATTTAATGTTGTTGTAATTGTAGGAATTAAAATTACTGATTTATATAAATGTAAGACAATATGATTATTTGTATTTTTGTATTTCCTTGTCCTAAATAAATAATAGTATTTTTGTATTCAAAATAAAGAAATTTTAATTAAATCTTATTATATTAATCATTCTTTATGTGCTCTGAATACGGTAGTATATTATTATTAGTATAGTATATTACAAATAATACAAAATAAACTAGTTTGATTAAAGTGTCGCTTAATATGCCTAAAAAACTGCAAGCAGCTTGAGAAAAAAAACAAGATGAATATATTTCTAGCAGTACAGACTTGTCTATCTTAAAATAATAAAATCGATATCGATAAAATGTCATCACTTATTAAATATCGTTGCAACATCGCCATTACACATCTCTTTTCAATGCACATCACTAAATCATTCCGTCCTTTTCGCACTTGACTACCTTATTTAAATTAGAGTCGGCACGGTTGCTCCTCATTCATTGTCTATTTCAAACCGTAAATTTTCCACGCCTAAGGTATAATTTAGCTTGTAACATTCTCATAGGAGATCAAAGGACAGGGAAATGGCATTTTGAACTTTATGTACGTTTTGTTTACGGTTGATATTTGAATATAAACATTATTAAAAAGGTTAAAAAGTTGTAGGCAGGTTATCCCGCTTCACAAGTGCGCTCTGGTGGGAGATGCCGCAGAGTACGTTGTGGCCAAATTGTTGAACCAATTTTCGATTGGAACCCTCTTGACCTTGACACTGAAGTTAAAATGTGGGTTATAATACTACCTTTTCCTTTGAGCTCTTTAGGACTCCGTAGACATTTTGGCATTTGGTCCCAAGGTCTTCAGCTCGGGGATTGTAATCCCCAAAAATGTTTGTTGGGGTAGGTATAAAGCTTGTCGGTATGAGATGCAAAAAAATCGAGCAAAGCACTATTAAATATTTGATAATGTCGATGGTCATGTTACTCCTGGCATAATAAATGCGTCAAATTGGGGAGATTACCAAACCTCAATCTGGGAACCCTGTTTGGTTTTTAAGTTTTCGTAAAGTCTATCTGTCATGCCATACACTAAATTCGTTAGTTAGTCTCCTTCATTCATACTCTCCACTTGTCCGAACTACTTTAATATCCGTGCAGGAACGAACCGAATGCTCTCTGACGCTCATTGTGAAGCTGCTATGAGTGAAAGAACATGTCGTGAGTGGTTTCAACGCTTCAAGAACAGTGATTTTTGCGTTGAAAACCGGCATAGTGGTGGAAGATCAAGTCTTTGAAGATGAAGAATTAGAGCATTTCCTCAATAGACTCGTGTCAAAGTCAAAAGGAGTTGGCAAGATCGTTGCAAGTGACTAATCAGTTTTTTATAATAAAGCTTTGAATTTTTAAAAAAAAACGGCGGAAGCAAATTTGTATACCTTAATATATATAATCTTACCGTGTTTACTGTAGGACTATAGAGGACACACAATACTTTTGGGTACCATAGTAACCTAATACAATGCGGTTATGTGTAAACGTTTCAACGCCTGGATACGTAATTCAATTCCCGTGTTAGTAGGTTAAGAGAGAACGTTAGAATAGTAAGTGATACCAGTATCATCTGACCACGTGCAAGCTAGTAAAGAAACGTTATATGGCAAACATCTACTTTTGTTTACTTACAGTTTTGCTATTGTGATATTTATTGGTACAACATTTAACGGGTTTCAACGCATGTTTTGCATATTTACGTATTTGATTGTATCTTCTGTCCAGTGGGCTTAGCTTTTGCTAGCCTAATTCACTGGAAGGCAGAGGTCCCGGATTCAATTGCTTGAATGATAATTTTTATAAATTACTCCTCCGTTATTTATTCTTATGTGAGAATCTCCAGAAGTGTGTGTCCCTTTAGTATCATCCATAACTCAAGAGTAACTTATTTTAGGAATATACGATATGTATGTTTGTGAGTCGATTTATTTATTTATTTTTGCTAATGTTTTATGCACTTTGGAAATTGTAGAAAAAAGAGATGCGCTTAAATCTTTTACAGAGAGTAGTCAAAAGAATTCACAATACAATTATAACAGCTGTCTTACTAGTGTAATGTTGAAGTTATAGAATTTAACATATATTATCGTGAAGTAACTAGACAAGAAGGTAATATATATATATATATATATATATATATATATATATATATATATAACTATATATATATATATATATATATATATATAGTAATATATTATAGCTATAGCTAAGCATACAAAGCGAGAACTTTGAGACCTGACAAAAGAAGCCGCAACCATGGTGCGATGAATTGAATGTTTTAATCCAAAACCTGCAGAACGCGCTTCCTTTGGCAATATTCGCAACTAACAGGGGTTTGGGAAATGTGTATTGTAAGTAATTTTCATTATGGTTTGTTATGTATTTATTTAATTTGTTTGGGAAACATACAATAATTAATATTCTTAAATATAAAACGCAAAATTAATACACATATCAATCAAGTTTCCACTAAAAAATATGTGTCGTATTATGGTATGTTATATATTATATTAGTTTATTTAAATTAATGATTTTATTTTCATATTTTTTGTCTCAAAGAATTAGTGTTTGTATTCAGCGAGGTAATGCTGCCAGCATTCTAGATACATTGCCCTTCGACAGCAGTTTAGGCAGGCTGGACTGGTTTACTATAGTCTATATAGTGTACATATTTATTAGGTTTTTTTAAACTTATATTATTAGTCTATTTCAATTTCTATATATAGTTCATTTTTACCATTACATAACACATTCTAATCATTGTATTTTTATATGAAGATGTGTACATATTTTACTTTTATTACTGCCCGTTTACGCCTGTCTGAAATATTTCTTTGTTATGTATTCAATGTATAATAAATACACCTGCGTACATAAAGTTGTTAGAACGCGCTACAAAAACATGAATACTATCAAGTACAATATTATCCCAGCGCCGAGTCCAAACTAGCTCGCCAATAAAAATGCCAGCCCGCCTATCAGTGGCACAGAGAGCGTCATCAATCGCCAGTCGCCTGGCACTGGCATCAACGGTGGTTAATCCAAGTGCCAACCAGTTAGGCGTCTGACACATTTGTCAAAGTATACCGTTAGCGAAGACTGTTTATTGGTGCAAAATTATAGATTGGCGTGGTTGTAACCACTTGACTGTTCCGGAACCTATTCTTTTTAAGGTGGGAATTATTGAGTGTTTCGTAATAAGTATGATTTTATCGTGATAGCAACGCATCCTGCTTTCGTTACAACGCAAGCCCGACTTTGCTGTTCGGCCGTGAAAAATCAAAACGTAGCCAGTGGTTCGTAATATATTTTACAGCGGAACAAAAAACAATGTCACAAACTGTAAAGACACGCCATTTAAAACTCGCTACTTTTTTTGGGTGCTATGTTGCTTTATAAACTTTGTCACGATTATATAGACTGCTTGTCTCTTACTAATACTAATCTGACTGTGTCCCAAGGACAGTTCTTAGACACGCGGTATAAGTAGAGGCTTTTTTCTACAACTTCCTGTCGTAACTAACGCAGGACTTCGTGCCCCAATGTGCCAACTAGTCATCAATTACAATACGTACTTTGGAAATGTTGATATCTATGCACTTTACTTGGGTGCTTTTAAAAAATACGTTATTAATGCTATTAAAGAGAAGGCATTGAAATTTTTTTTGTCTCTGTTATTTCTACTTTCCCATATATGATATATTGTTAGTCTGTTGTGTGTGTGTTTGTCCTATATGTTAGGTTTAATGTATTGTACGCTACCCACTTTTAGTTCGTAAATAATGTAGTTGGATAAACACTGATTTTTGTACTACATACTTTTTTTATATAACTTTAGTGAATATCTGTTTGTTATCTTAAATAAATAAATAAAAAGAAAAAATACAATATTTTAGCTTTATCACATTGGAAGATAAGACATAATTTTGATATCATTGTTTACATCCATAAAACGCCTAGCGATATACAATCATATTCCATCAATGCACATTCATTGAAGCAAATATCGGTTGCTACGATTTGAAATTGGATTTTAATGACATAATTCCGCACACACAGTCAAATAATGGTCCATTAATGTTGACGGCGATCACATTACTCGTTCTACTCTTTTATTTAAGTCTGTATTTTGATCAGTAACTATTATTACTTCTTATGTTTATTTCTAGGTAAATTGGCAGACCATCTACCTGGTGGTAAGTGGTTACCGTTGCAGATGGTTATTCGCAATACTAAGGAAATCGATTCGCCAACTACTTCGTTAGGGCTTTAAATATCTGTTTGGGGCCTGCTTGAAGCGCTCTGTCAAAGCCGCGAGAAAATAATTTTGAGTTACAACGATTCTAATTATTATTTAATTTTTATTATCTTTTAATTTCTCTGAGTGCAGAAGCTACTTTAATATTCACGGGGCATAATTTAATCAAAATCAAACGGCGATGTAACATAAATCCAACTTCCGTGTAAGTCCTTAAGTGTAACTTTAAGTACCAACTCAACTATCACATAAGTCGTTGATATCTCAAGCAATTTGCTTATAATGTGACTTCTAAGTTACATTTACTTAACTTATGCAGGAGTTAGTTGAGGGATCGAGATCCATTTGTTTCATGTCGTCCGCACAGTCCAAGTTAGTGGGCGTACGTGAATTATGCTAAGTTGGGTTTAAGTTATGTTCAAGTTGCATGAATTGTGGTGATTTTTCTCTGCTACCGTGTCTCGTGTGATGTTTTATCTCGTTCCTTTTATGGGGATGTGAGGAAGACCGAAGATTAAGATTGAGGTCTGAGCCCCTTTGATTTGATCCCGACCCCAGTTCTTTGACTTTATGACGTCGTCGTTAAATATGTATAGACCGTTTGTACGTTTAAAGGCTAAAATATAAATAATTATTTTTGTTTCTTTAAATACAATTTTGTCATATTTGCATTTTTAAAATCAAAGAGTTTGGAGGGATATCCTTCTATAAAAATTAAATAATAATGAATTAAACCGTTGCTAAAATAATAAAGAATCGGCAGACGAACAGTCTTATATACTATTATTACTCATAATAATCAGCAGATATGCTTGCTTAGGGAAATACAATTTGTGTTATTTGCTGATTTAAAAAAAGTAAGAAAATATACTATATATTTATATATGTAATATTAATAGGTGTATTTATATATGCCTATTAAGTATCATTCTTACTTACATAATATTTTACATACTTCTATTTTTATTAATGAATAAAATATAATGTAAGTAAATGCATATCCTATAATATTTATGTATACCACCTTTGACAAATGTAATCTCTTTTATTCCTGCCACGGGATGTCTGGAAGAGATCGCTTCTTAGCGATAAGACCGTCCATTGTGTACATTTAGAATATTTTTAGGCTATAAGTTTTTCTGTGTTTTCTGTAATGGTGTACAATAAAAAGTTATCTATATAGTATGGTATATACCATTAATTATTAGCACCCCATCCAATGTTTGTTAATTTATTCAAGAAATTTGAAAAAATCTTAATATCTTCTATTTTATAGCCATAAAAGAATATTATAAATGCCATTGTACGGCTTCAAAAAAAAAAATTAAGACTTCTTAATGTTTTGAATAAAATAATATGGTGTTTCCCCTATATGGGTAAAATAGCCTTATGACTTTCTCTTGAAAAAAATCACTACAAGGGAAGGTTATATAAGCTATTATATAACATGATGCCATGATCAAATAACAGGACAGTATCTTCTTGACATCTAATGGCCGGTTCCTATGAGTTACTAGTCATTCACTTGCCTTATCATCGGTTGAATTTTGACATCACTTATATGGAGCTTATGTCGATATTTAACCGATAGTAAGTCAAATGAACAATCGTTAAGACATAAGGCCCGGTCATAAATCAACCGATCTAACAAACTGAGCTTTTCAAACCCAGGACAATGACACGAAATGAGGAATATGTATCATTCCCATCTAACACAGGTAAAAGCGCAAGGCAATCTCAAATACTGCGAAACAACTTTGTTGCATAGTGAACTTTTTGGCATTATATACTTTACAGTACCAGCATTCCTAGGAGTACAGCGGTCCCAACTGTTCGCAAAATTCAATGGCGAAAGTACTTTATCAGATAACCTCATTACTATTTTGCATGGAGGTATCGGTACTTGCTACACGAGTCGCGCACTGTGCGACGAGTCGCCGGCAACTCAACTCACTAATACTAAACTAACGTCCTTTCATTAGCAACTTTAACAAGCCCCATTTACAATTTAAACCACATATGAAAGGTCTAGAAAAAAGTCAGATTTAGATATTTCCACTTGGCCTTGACGAAAGTTCATTGTTAAAATGTTTTTAGATTAACCGCTTTCTTTATTCATAACCAGCTGTTCCTGTGACTTCGTCCACATGGAATTTTTTCACGAAATCCAAAAAAAAGTAGCTTAAGTTACTCCTCATAACATCCGCTATCCGCCAACGGAGTCTCGTCAAAATTGGTCCACTCGTGCCAGATTACCTGGAGCATCCAGACAGATAGAAGTAAAAAATTCTAAAATTTATATTTGATAATGAATTCAGTAAAAAGCCGTTATTTTGATACTAGCTGCGCCCCGCGGTTTCACCCGCGTGGTGATAGAAAATCGTTATATTTTGGATAATTCACACTATATCTTTATAAATTATAGCCTATGTGTTATTCTGATGTACAAGCTGTATTATTGTAAAGTTTCATCAAAATCCATTCAGCAATTTTTGCGTGAATGAGTCACAAACATACATCCTTACAAACTTTCGCGTTTATAATATTAGTAGGATTACAAACAGACACTTCAATTTTATTTATCTGTATAGTTTATAATGTGAAATATATGTAGTCTACAGGCTCGTTAAAAAAGTTATGTTTAAAGTTTTTTTAACGAGCTTATAAACCTTATATAATTATTATGAGTAAGGAGTTAGTGGATAATGTTTAATATTTAGGTGCCATGGCCAATTGTATTCGAAAAGTAAAACTAAGAAAGAAAAATAGCAACAGTGTTATTCTCATTAAAATTAAAGCAGTTTCCAGTTAACAATGAGGACATGAAAAATCGTAACAAATAAACAACCTTGTAGCTACATAAGCAATGCGAAATTCTCAGTTGTACCTTGTTCGATAGATATTGTGTTTAGATACTCGCGCTGCTTATTTACCTCGCCGTTTTCCTGCTTCCTGGCGTAAAAATGGGTATGTAGTCCAACTTGTGAAATGGCAAAAAATGAAACTGCAGCCGCGATGTTGAAATTTCATACGAATTACGGCTGCCAGTTCTAAAAAAGTTGTTTATTCGTTAATGTAATAATTTATAACACTATAAATAAGACGCATTTTTCCACAGTCTTCTTTATTCAAATATATTTGATGATTATTCATAGATTGACAACACCGGAGCTAACGCAGCTCTTCACTTTACAAATAAGTTGAGAGCACTATAATGTAAATAAGTGATAAGAATTTGGTGCTTTTAATTTTCGATGTAAAGTTTTCATTCATTCATTCCTCCATTCACTCATTTATTTATGCTTCGAAGCGATAACTAACTTATGTAACAAACAAAGTTACTACAAAATCGCCAGCAACTGAGCACCGAGTGCGCGACAGCTATTAAAGTTATAAGGTAGTTTAAACAAAATTATTTGAAACACCCACGTACAAGTTTTCTAGGCTAACTTAGCATTAGCGCGCTTACTTGACAATTGTATGGATGAATTTATTGAAACTTACCGCGGCGTACAGCTGTTTATTTATTGGACGACGTAACAAGGTTGTTTCGCACAAGAGAACCCATTTCTGGCCTAACAGTAAACAATGATTAAATATGAGACAAATATTTTTATTCTTCTTGGCTTGTCGTGAGAACTTACAATAAATACAGAACATGTTACAGATTTTCTCGTGTTATTTACTATGACTACCTACAAAGTTTCAACATCGTATACATACTTCGTGGAACTATTCCATGTTAACCTATACTAGTTTTCCCTGAGGCTACGTCGCGAGTAGCGATGAGCAGTACACGTGTGAGCCAGTACATTTGTCTCGTAAAATACATTTGTACTGATACGGCTCAAAATTTGAAATGTACCACTTCAAAATTTTTGTCGTGCTACTACTCAAAAGAGGAAGGACGGAACGAGGCTTGTACTACAACAGTACAATAACGCCTCTACGGATATTGACATGACAAAGAGGGACAACATGACAATGTCATAGTACGACTGTTAGAAAAATGAGGTGACCGAGGTCTCCGATTCTTAACGAGCATTTCCGAACTAGTTTTGAACGGGAAAAATGACGGAATGACGCTAACCGCCTCACCGGCCTCATCGCTTCTAATGTACTGCCGCGGTACAAACCGTACAAATGTCCTCGCCTCATTTGTTCATTGATTCAGTACAAAATGTCATGTTACTCTTAAAAATCATTTTAAAATCATGTACTGCCCAACGCTAGTCGCGAGTAAAGCCCTGGGAAGTAGCTCATTTTATTTATATAAACAATTAAATAGGTCTTTTACGTAAACCTCCTTCAAGGGTCAAATTTAATATTATTTTTTCCACAAGCTGCCATCAAAAGTAAAGTTTATTATATATCAAAACCAAGAGAATTATATCGTCTCTTTTATTCTAATACAAATTCTATGTGGTTAAAGGGAAAAAGCATCCGTTTCAAAGTTCATTTCAATTATCTGTATTTGACCACAAATATGTGGGACTTCCCAATGAGCCATGTGTGACAGTTCGGCAACAAATTTGTGGTGGTTCCGTCTTAAAGGATATAATAGGTTGGGGAAAAAGTCTTCTCGCATATAGTATGTATGAACTTGTAATAAAATCTCTTTGGCTATACCATTTGTATCTGGCTGGTTTTGGTATCATTAAAAAGTTTTAATTGTCTTCTTTAAGAAGACAATTCCAAATTCAAGTTTGGAAAATGTGTGATTCTCATTTGTTTTTCTTATTGTTAAAATGAGTGAATCTAATGAAGAAATTCGATATATTTTAAAATTTTACTACAAAAAAGGTAAAAAAGCAACACAAGGCGCGAAAAAAATTTGTGATGTTTATGGACCTAATGCAGTATCTGTGAGAGTAGCGCAAATATGGTTTAAGCGTTTTCAATCCGGAAATTTTGATATCAAAGATGAACGTTGCTCTGGTCGCCCTGTTACGGACAAAATTGATGCCATTTTTGAAAAATTGGAGCAAGATCGGCATATTAGTAGTTACGATGTAGCTGGAGAACTGGGAATTGACCACAAGACGGTTTTGGCGCATTTGAAAAAAGCTGTGTACACAAAAAAGCTCGATATTTGGGTGCCTCATGAGCTCACTGAAAGAAACCTAATGAACCGTGTACTCATTTGTGATTCTTTATTACGACGTAATGAAACCGAACTATTTTTGAAGAAGCTGATAACTGGTGATGAAAAGTGGATCACGTACGACAAGAACGTGCGAAAAAGATCGTGGTCAAAGACCGGTCAAGCTTCACAGACTGTGGCGAAACCCGGGTTAACTCGCAAAAAGGTGATGCTGTGTGTTTGGTGGGATTGGAAGGGCATTATTCATTATGAGCTGTTACCGCCAAGCAGGACCATCGATTCTGAACTGTACTGCGAACAACTGATGAGATTAAAGCAAAAAGTTGAGAGAAAGCAGTCGGAATTAATCAACAGAAGGGGTGTGGTTTTTCACTATGATAACGCTAGACCTCACACATCTTTAGCCACTCAGCAAAAATTACGAGAGTTTGGCTGGGAGGTGTTAATGCATCCGCCGTATAGTCCTGACCTTGCACCTTCAGATTTTCACCTGTTACGGTCTCTGCAGAATTCCTTAGGCAGTTTTAGGTTAACATCACGAGAGGACTGCCAAAACCACTTGTCGCAGTTTTTTGATCAGAAACCCCAAAATTTTTATAGCAATGGGATCACGTCCCTATCTACAAAATGGCAAAAAGTTATCCAACAAAATGACACCTACATACTTTAGTCAAATGTAAATAAACTTTATAAAAAAACCTTTTGATTTTTTATATAAAATGCGAAGAAACTTTTTCCCCTAATATATAGACGTTCAGAGAAAAATTATCTAACTGATAGTGTAAACCGCATGAAAATCCGTTGTTTAAGAGGAGTTAGCGAATATAGAGACAGAAGAGAGACGCGGAAAGCGATTTTGTTTTATACTATGTAAAGATATGTATCCCCTATAATTAGTGACATATATGACATACTAAAAACATGACCTACGACGGTAACAATATTTCTTGTTTGTTACAAGTCCATTAATTCTTTGAAAAGTTATTGTAGAATAGAATACGATTTATTATTCACCAAAATAAATAATCACAGAATGAATAATTACAATAATTTAACGGCAAAACAAAAGGCGGCCTTATCGCTTAAAGCGATCTCTTCCAGGCAACCTGACTGAGAGGATACTTTTAACAACTTAAGTCTAGCTATAATTAAAATAAAAAAAGGAAGAACAGTACAATGTGGACAGTACAAAGTTAAGAAGAATAGAAAAAAATATATTTTATTAAAAAATAAGGTTTTTGTCAGATTTTTTAATTATTGTAATACAACTTTTACATGTATTTAAAAAAAAAGAGCCTGAGATATATAAATAATTACGATGATAATTTATTTTTATAACTAGACTTGTTGCTGGGGGGTTTCTTGCCGCTTCTCCCTTAAACAGCGATAACACATTGCGTAGCGGTGTACATAGAATAGGAAGTAGATTTAAACTTTGACTTACATGTATGACCTACAAAAAGTGTTCTCCAGTGGAACATATTTTGAATAAAAACTTTTGAATTTGAATATTAATCTCCGTTAGATAGCATTACCCGAACAGTCTCTGTGGTCGAATGGGCTAAGCTTTTCTCGGCCTCCCTCGCTCACTGGAATATAGAGGATCCGGGTTCGATTCCTGGCATGGTAAATTTCGTAAACGAACGTTCCTTCGGTTACTATAGTCTGGGTATCTGGAATCGGATTCAGAGGTCAGGTGTATATTACTCATAGTACATGCGTAACTTGCTTAGTTTGTAAAAATACAATGTGTGTGTTTGTCTGTCGATTATAGGTTAAAAGTGAACAAGAGTTGTGATTTTCATTGTAACTATTTCGTTCCTAATTCCGTTAAGAAGGAACAAACAGACATCACATTATAGTTGTAATGCACTTATTTATTATATCTTTAAAATAAAATTTAAAAAAAATAATTAAAAAAACACATCTATATTTTCAAATTTATTTGTAAAACTAATAAAAAAAATCACTATCAAATCCTTCTCAATGATTGTCAACAATTTATTTAAGGTAATTGTGACATTCACGAAAGTCTTAAAAATTAAGCTAAGATCGAATTTATGTCATTAGCTAGAACGCGGATCAGAAGGGAAAGTTCTATCAGCACCTTCCAATAAAATTTGGGCGTTGAAATATCCAAAAAAGAACAAAACCTTCGACCGCTAAAAAAGGTCTAGCAAAAAACCCTCCAAGTATCGAAGCTCAGCGAGGCCGAAAACCAAAAGTGCGATCAAGTGGAAATTCTCAATACAACGCGTCCCAAAACATTAAGGACCTTTCAGTTACTGACACAAACTGGTAATATCGTATTTCTCTGTACAAAAGTTCAGCTTAACATCCATTCATTTCATAGTTTGCAAATGCTCAATTTTGCTATTACTATCACGTGAAAATCACCGGACGCTGATGTCTCAATTGTAGGTTTGCCTGATTTCGGTATTCTGTTAATTTGAATGACACGCCCGTGGCAAGCCACTCTATTTTTATAAATAGTTATAAACGAAAACTCGCGAAATAAATATTAAACGCAGACTGAGGTTCCGGGTTCGATTCCTAGTATGGTAGATTTCGAAAACGAATTTTCCCGTAATCAAATTAAAATTCATTTTTTTTAAATTCAATATAAGTTCTACTGGAGAACACTCTTTGAAGGTCATACATATAAGTTATAGTCTAGTCTAGTCCTAGTCATGGAGACCGCTTCGCAACGTGTTATTGCTGTTAAGGAGAAGAAGCGGAAAGAGACAACACGTCTAGCTAAAAATTGATTAACTCAAACAATTACTTTTCGAAGAATTGATGGAGTTGTAGCAAATAGTGCATACTCAGTAAGACAAAGACAATAAAAGGAAAAAAATATTATTATAGTTATAATAATCACATGATGTACTAAAATTTTATACTGCAACATATCTCCATAAATTCCTTACATGCTTGGCAAGATAAAAACGTTATACAAAATATAGTATACGAGGTTGGTGGGAGCTGCTATGTAAGTGAAGATTTATCATTTAAGTTTTCTTCATAGTGTAGTATCCCTTTTTTAGCAAGATACTTTTTAATTTGGTCTTAAATTTAGTGTAAGGCAGATCTAATATTTCGTTCGGAATCTTATTGAAGAAGCGTATACCAACCCCCAAGAAAGAGGACAATCCTTTTTGGTTTTTGCAATCTAAAAGATGGCAATATCAGTCTATTACTAAGCCTGATGTTGATTTCTATTTACTGTGGTCTGAGTGTCTGTGACCGGTTCCAAAGTAGTCCGTTGTTTATTACCCACAACACAAGCGTAACTTGTTTACTTTGGGGATATACAATATGTGTGTTTGTCTGCCGATTATGTATTTATTTACAGTGAAACATCTCCGCTCCTAAACAATCCTGCATAGATTATTAAGCCTAAATGGCACAGACAAAACCCAAAAACTAGCAGTATATTTTCTTCAAATTAGTACCACCTTCAACGAACCTAATCGAATTAATGACTTCACTTTATATGGTACAGTGCAATGTTTGACCTATCACGATGTCATCTATATGCCAGATCCCTTTCTCCAACTTTTATTGGCTATTAGACATTTACATATGCTAGTAACTTCTTTAATGGCTTAGTTTCTAATGTTGCAGTAATTTTAGATACTCAATATTACAATTTGCCACTCTGTATTTCAAGGAAAAGAAAGCATGTGAGACTCAACGACCGGTCCTCTAATCTGTCTACAAAATTTACATTAACTCGAGCAACGCCGCGAATTAATGTAATATTTTTATGTAGTATATAATAACAGCCCATAAAAATCCCATTGCTGGGCGTGGGTCTCCCACTATAGGGGAACAGATACTATACCCGCCACGCTTGTCCAAGGCGGCTTGGGAGGTTTGATACATCGGTTATCTCGTTATGCAGGTTTCATCTCGACGTTTTCCTTCACTGTTGTTAGCACGTGGTAATTGTAACAAATATGCACATTAGGTCAAAATACTGACTAGGTGGTGCATGCGTTCCAGCCGGGATTCGAACCCGCGTCCTGTGAGCTTAGGGACGCTTGCGCTAGCCATTACGCTACCACGATTTACTGAAGATGTTATATGAAGTAATAATTATATTAGTCTGTATATAAGTATAGGACTTTTCCATACCTTTTTATAGTTTTGCAATAATTTGGCGTATTTTTTTAACAAAAATAAAACCGCATTAATCTAAAAGGCAAATAATGCCTTGCATAGAGTGTATAACAAAGGTTGCTCTCGATTTCCCTAGGATCTACTAAGCAGATCCTAATCTGGTGACAATAGGACCACCTCAAGAGTATATTCTTTCGAATAAAGCAAAAAAAAATTGAAAACCGGTTCACAATTGACGTAGAAATCGCATAACAAACATATAGTATGAATTGCAAACCTCGTCCTTTTGAAAGTCGGTTAAAAGGCTTACAAAGTCGTGACATATATAGTTACAATTGTAAGTTTACTACTGATTAGGCAGTATAGTCACAAAACAAAGTGTAAACTTAATAAATTGTCTAAATACCCGCTCATTACTAACAGTGACATAGCCCACGGCCGAGGCGTACAAGCACGCAACTGGGATAACATACTCGGAGCATTGTGGCCAAGTCCGATCGTGCGATAGGGGCCCACTGCGAGGTTTACTGTTACAACTTTATGCAGCTTATTCTCGCTTCCTGAACGTGCTGGAAAGGACAGCTAATTTGTTTATAGAACATAATAAAAGTCAAGAAAAACATTTAATGCATATGATTCAAGGACAACTGTAACAGAGTTTAGTGTGATCACTAAGCTTTTGGTATTTGTCTCTCAACACTGTTGGCCAGCGCTCTCTTTGGTTATGCCTTTAGATTGTAAAGTTGTATGTGTGCTTTTCTCAAAATTAAATAACCATATTGAGTTTAAATTAAGTTTAATCTCAAATATCACAAAGCGCTTATTAGATTTCCTAATTTTAACTTTTTTATTGATTGTATTTTTCTACTGTTACCATATGGGGTTTTTCAACAAAGATATCATAAAATTCCTTCGCGGCCTTTAGTGCGTTGATGATACCTCTGGTGTTGAAAAAGACCGTCAGCCAATCTGTTGTACTGCTATAACAAAAAAGGTAATGTCTTTTTGTTTATAGCTGTTGTATGACTTAGCGTAGTTAACGGAGATAGTGTAGAGATTATATTATCACGTGCCTATACTAAATGAATTTAAATATAAAAATAAACAGTCCATGCCCTAAAGCCGTTATGAGTCTCTTCGCGATATTTCCTTCAACCCTAATTTAACACTAAGCATAAGAATTCAGAAATAAGAAATCGCACGTTCCCTCCCTGCCACTAAGCTATCAAACTTTACGGCTACAATGAAAAAAACAGGTTCCAAAATGCGAAATCGATAAATTAAACACGGAATTGAACCTAAATAGTTAAATACGAGCCGCGTATAACAGTTTAATGGCCTAAGGGCGATACGCATAAGCATGCAACCGAACCGGCAACACGCGTGGCATTGTGTCCGCGTCCGATCGCGCAAAGATAAATCGAGATCCACAATTTACAGTTACCGCTTTGTGCGGCTATTCTCTAAAATTAGATGATTAATTACAATATTGATTTCCTATGCTATTGAAGTGAAACTTCTTTAGAATCGTTGTGATTTGAAAGTCGATGAAACAAAATAAAAGCGACACTAAAAAGAGATATTTAATCATTTAAACACAACGCTCATAAAGATAGAGTTGGAAATATTTTGAAGTTCATAATTCAAATTCAAATTAGAGCATTTGTTTCTTATTTTAGGTACCATACATAAGCCTCCCCTGTCATTTGTTCAAAGTGTAAACATGTAATCTGAATAATATATGTTATAATATATCTTAAATATGTTGTATATGAAATGTAATATTTTGAATATATTTTTGAGCTTGTTAAAATATTGTATAAAATAATTAACCTTATACTTTTACATTTATCTCATTCTTTCATAGGTTACTTTTCTGAAGTTTCAGTTCTGCCGTGTGTGAATTGCACACACAATTTTTTATTATATCGTGGTAAAGGTTCGCGTTTGGCAGCTATCTCAGATGATGTTAAGTAAAGATGCGATCTAAGATTGAGCACGCTTTCCTAGTAGATAATTATTCACTCGTGCCTTGAAGACCACTGGTTTATATGAAACACAGATCCGGCAAATTGTTCCACTCGACATAAGTGCGCAAAAAAAAGATGGAGGCAAATCTTTTAGTTCTAACCAATGGTATGCCCACCATGTAACGATGGCGCAAGTCAGTGTGTCTGGTTGTGCGATGAGAGAAAGGGGAAAAGGGAACCAAGTCGTGAAGTTCCATAGCACACTCTCCAGTGTATCCGATAGAAAACGGACAGACCTGCTACCAATATCAATATATCATAATATATAATATTGTTACAACTTAAGTTCCGACAAAAACAAAACCCACCTGCATATCTATAAAAAAACATATTTTATTACCTGTCGGCATTTGAACTAATTGTAATTCTTTTATGATTGTCTTTTTTTGATTACTTATTTATTGGTTATTGTGGAGAAAAAGCCTATTGTACTCGTTTATGGCCGTTTGCAGGCATGATTACGCGGGTGTGCGGATTACGATTCTAGGAAATTCGGTCCACGCTGCCGGGCGGTCATGTTGCATTTGTGCGATATAAAGCAATGGCCCGATTGAGGAAGAGTCATTCGAGCGATAACCACAAGCGAAGCAAGACTTGTGTACATTCGGTAATCTATTTAGTGACGGACTTTGCGCGTGTATTTGAATTACGATCTTCTGCATTACGTTTGGACTTATTACGTTCGGTTATATTTGTACCTGTGTTATACGTGTTTGTATAGTTCTAATAAACTCTATAATAATTCCAACGGCATTTTAATTCGAGTCCTGCAACTCGTAACAATATCAATCAATCTAATGGCTCTCCTATCGATCGACTCCAAAGCGTCCAATTGGTACTTAGCTGAGCCGTCACAAAGGTGAGAACAGTACTCCATGCATGATCAAGCTGTCCTTGATATGGAGATAAGAACTGTTCTGGCGTAAAGTACGATCTCACCTTCGAAAGTACCTACACCCAGATTTTTGGCTGCTACTTGAGCAAAAAACTCAATTATAATGTTAATGAAAATTTAAACCTGGAAATTTTTTTTTTTAAATATTATTTTAATATCGTTTAATATTATTAGTTTCATATTAAGCACCTGCCTATAAAAAACATATAAAAAGAATTAGTTTATTTATTTATGTGCTGACAGTACACACGTCTCGAAGCTAATTTATCTGTACTTGTATAGCAATACCTATTTAAAAAATGTATAAATGTGTGTGTGTGTCTTCAGCACTCATAACCCCTTTCATGTGGAAAGAAAGGGACGTGTGTGTGTTCTGTTCACACGCAGTAAAAGTGAAACTTCAGAAAAGTAGCCTGCGAGAGAATGAGGTAAATAGGAGTATTAGGATAATTATAAGGTTTATTATTTTTATAATATTTTTAACCAAGATCAAAAATTATTTTATATTTTAATGCAAAATATTACATTTCATATATTACATATTTTAGATATAAGGTTCAATCTAAATTACCCTTTAAATCACTAATATAAAGTTCAAAATACAATGCCTGTTCATTCATTTGAAATCTTTTAAGTTTTATTTAAAGTGAAAATTAAATCTAACGAATAAAGAGAAATGTGCATTATTTGGAATTAAATCAGGTTGAATTTTATGTGTTTATCTCTTTTTAGTGTCGCATTTTTTCGTTTCATCGAGTTTTCAAATCACAACGTTTCTAAAGAAGTTTCACTTCAAAAATGGTTCACACACTGAAGTTAGCAGCAGACTATGAAGCAAGCTATATTGGGAGTGTCTTTGATAGATAAAACCAGAAACGAGGATATCCGTAAGAGACCAAGGTTACCGACATAGCTCGCAAAATTATGAAGCTGAAGCGGCAGTAGATAGGAGTTCAGGAGATAGGCAGATGGCTCCCCTAATAGAAAGCGGTTGCCATCACCTACAGACCTTTGTAACACTAAAGATGCTACCAATGTGCTGCTGTTCTCTAAAAGGAGACCTGAACATGGCCACTAATGCCGGAACACAACTCAAGTTTGTTATGGGGGCATACTCTATACCAGGGATGGCAATTATCCAGACATGCATATACCCACCCTAGCACCTAGCTGTGGGTTGTTTTGTCGCCTCTTACGAAAGGCCGCCTGGCCGCAGAAAATTGTATTCTTTCTCCGTTTCTGCACGGGTAAGTATCTAAGCACGGATCTGCCCAAGATCACCGGTTGGGGCTAGATAGGGACAGCGGAAGACCGGCATAGGTAGTGCAAACTAGGGGACGCTTACGTCTAGTAGTGAACAACAATTGGCTTCACGGGTACCGACGTCAGTCGGGGTCCCGGAGGCGCAGATATGCGCATAACCTCCCTCCTTGAAATACCGCTGCAGGGGTCCTCTAGCATCTAGGGAGCAGAGGAGTCTTCACCCTGTTGTCGAAGTGAGTTTGCACTGCTTTCCGGGGCATTCTCAAGCATTGATGCGTTATGATCAGCGTGGGCGTAACACATGGGAGGAGGGTGGTTTTAGTGGAGTATTGAGTTGGTAGGTAGGATGGTTCGATTCTCCACACAAGCCGGTCGATTACTGTTTGGCAGCCCCTAGGGGATTGACTCCATAACCGACTATGGTCTAAAGTCTAATCCCTAGCAAAGGACCCGGTATTATGCGAAATGTATTTCCCCCGCCTTAAAAAAAACACTTAGTTACCACGGCGATTCTCTGTTATAAAAACTAGTCTATGGTCCAAGAAAATAATCTGTGGATACAAGAAGACTGTCTACAACGATATCCCTCGACGATATTATGTAAAAATAACTAATAGGCTATTAAATTATCCAACTTTATGTATTGTACGTGTTACGACGTACAATGTTAGCGGTCTAGCGGCTAGCAAGCGTGGGGATGCGCCTGCGCAAGCTGATAGAGATCGCCATCGAAATTTACAGTTAGCCGCTGTGTCGCTGCCGTCATTAAACGATAATGTGGTGCCAGCTTTATTAATTTTGATGGTGGCCGCTAGATTTGCAATTTATTAAAAGCATAGTTTAATTTAAATTTTAGTCCACAATATTACCTATTACCAATTTAGTGAGACATGTAACACTTCATTCTTCAACAATACTTAATAACTTTACAAGTTAGGGAAGTACTGGTATAATTATATCAATCTAGTAAACTTACATAAACACGGGCTGTTTGAAAGCCTCATTGTTTTATAATTAAACTTGATGTTGATTAACATTGTCAGTTGCTATTGAAATGTCTGATTTGTAACGATATAATTATTTAATTAATCTATGCAAATAAATAAAAGTGTCTGTTTGTAAAGTCAAAATAACAGCTTTTACTAAATGCACATAAAAGTATATACGGCACTTATACCAAAAACACAATTCTCAACATTTTTGTTTGTTTGTTGGGGCTAATCTCTGAAACGGCTGAACCGATTTTGATGGGACTTTCACTGGCAGATTTACTACTTTAAAATTAGGGTTCCGCACGAACGAAGTCGCGGGTAACAGCTAGTATAAAACATAGTGCAAGTGAAGTGCCTTTCCTATCATTATATGGACACGCATACACAAAATATAAGTTTTAATCAATCAAAGCACATGATGTGTTGAAATTAATAATTTTATGCTGCATTCGTTTTAATTGTGAAGCTGCCAAACAGGCAAGCGGCTCAGCTCATGGAAAGTGGTTATCGTTGCCTATAGAGGTTTTCAACACCAGGAGCGAAGCCGGCACACTGCCAGCCTTTAGGATGGGATAGGAGGATGAGATAGAGGGACCAGTCAGGATGGGATATTTCATTGGAATAGGGGGGTAGATAGCGAAGATCGCATAGAAGGAGAGATAAGCGGGCTATCGGAACTCTCACTCATCGCACGAAAAACGAAACCCGTTTCACGCCGATATGAGACCGTGGCGTCACGCCGGTCAGGCCGACCCCAACAGCAGTAAGCACGACAATGATTCCAGTATGGGTCTACCTCGTATTGAGGGTTCTATATCCATTTTGATAAAACCGAACTCCTGTAATGTCGAACCGAAATTTGGTTGGAATCTTTGGAGAAGTTTTTTGAGATCATGGTTATTTTCGGCTTATGTTTTTAGGATCTAGCCAAATAACAAAAACACTAAACGTTTATAATTCCTATGCACCTCTTAACCATACGCAGACTGACACGCGATTGGCTAATATTTGTTTATACAACAACTCAAGCAACACTTACTCATTTTTGAATAATACCTATTTATGCACAAACCACAAAATGTGACTATAATACGTCATATAGATCTACGAGGTTTCAGCTTTAACAATAATTATAAAAGTATCATTAGTTGTTAGCCAGACTTTTGTCAAATACATCCTAAAATATAATTTAAATTATTTGTCAATTTTTTTCAAGGATATTAAATAAGCAGGCAGCAAAGATTATTATTACACAAAAAAATAACAAAAACAGTTATTTGATTTAAAGTTTTTTAATAGTCGTAAATCAGAAAAATAATCAATAAAAAACTATGCAGACGGAAAACTAAAACTGAAATTAGAATATTCAAATTAGCATTTATATTGCATTAGGTACGTAATATAGATCATTCAAAAATAATACTCAACATAAATCCGTATAAAACCGGCACTGCTATACTATCTTCCCTATTTATCTAAAGTATAGAACGTTAATAATTAAAAGATGTTTTGAATGGAACACTAAATATGCCCCGATTGTGTGTACTGGCACTAAAACAGCGATGTCAACGCTTCCGCGCCACTATTGTGCACTGGGGCTTAGGAGGATTACACACTCTATAAATTTGACGCTGCGTTAACCGTGTTTTATGCGGCTTTAAACAACGACAACTTTGAGAAAATTATCAATTAATACAATTAGGAAAATTTTATCATATCTACATATAATTAATTAATATTAGTTACATAGTATTCTATAATTATTAACTCTATACATAATACTTTAAGTTTACGGTCTAGGTAATAAACTAATTGTCATGAAATTGAGTATATAAGTATGGTATAATTAAGAACTACAATGAATATTGCACATTGAATACTTTATGTACCGGGAAAACAATAAATAGTATCTGTAGAAAGCAGATCCCCAGTATATCCGAAATATGTGACAATTATTACGAAACATAATTATAAATAATCCTTTTATAGTAGTATGTATACCTATAGAATAATTTTTATCCCGTAAAATAAAATAGAAAGTATTCATGGAATAAACATTTAAAATTGACAAAAGCAAAGCCGTAAAAGAACGTGTGTGTAGTTCACACGCAGTAGAAGTGAAACTTCAGAGAATAGACTCAGAAATAATTCTTCTCTAACTTTTATTAATAGAAATATAATTCCTTTAGCCTACATCCGTCAACATATTATAATTCAAAATAAACTTCTTAAGTATCACTTTAAATTTTTCACTGTTTTAGTCAAAAAAATATTATTATCAGTTTTATTTCGGTCCAAATTGAACCTATGTTTAATCATCGGTCTTATTGACTCTCTAATCTGTGCTGCACAATTTAAAACTCGTATCTCAATCTCTAGCAGGCTTAGTCCTTTATTCAATTTCAAATTCTTTATTTAAAATAAGCTGGAGAATACTTTTTGAAGGTCATACATATAAGTTAAAATTTAAATTTACTTCCTATTCTATGTACGTCGCTTCGCAACGTGTTATTGTTGTTAACGAGAAGAAGCGGCAAGAAACTCCTCAGCGACACGTCTAGCTAAAAATTGTTTTTCTTTATATTTCTTATTCAATTTATTTAGATTTATGTGTTTATCTCTTTTTAGTGTCGCTTTTTCGTTTCATCGAGTTTCAAATCAAAACGGTTCTAAAAAAGTTTCACTTCAAAAGAAATATTACTTTTTTTAAAGGACTTTGTCGGGATGAATTTTATGAAACAGCCCGCGGGGAAATTCATTATATTACGCAGTAAAAGAAATAAAAACGTCTCTATACAATATATTTAAAGTTCATATTTGCTACATATCCAATCAAACGTTGAAATGGATCTATTTGTATGAAACCTTCATAACTACAGTGCAAATTCTTTTAACGCAGCAGTATCTTCACGCGACATCGCCTCTTAATGTGTACACGTCTTTATATTTAGTGCCATAGTATATTCAATGCCTTACAAGATATTACATTTTAAAACATATATTAGAGGCGTGTTATATTGTCAGTTTATAGGGAAATTCCTATTCAGTCCAGTGTTAAATGGTTTTAAACATGAACCAATGTTGTTACATAACATTTCCAGTCCTAATATAAATTAGCACTTTCATTAAAGTATTTCGCAAATATTTCCTTTGACATTTATTTATTGCACCGTGCCTTTTCACGTGGCTTCATTCTTATACAGTTAAGTAAATTAAAATTAATGCTTTATGCAATTTTTTTTATTGGCTGAAGCTAGGAAACAGGCAGACGGCGCATCTATGGCCGGTTATTATAAGTAAATTAATTAATTAATCGGCAGACAACACACACACACATTACATATCCCCAAGCTACGCAAGTTACGCTTGTGTTATGGGCAATATACAACGGACCACGGATCCCAGACACCCAGAAAGTTCGTTTCTGAAATTTACTACTTGTATATCTTACTATTCATTCGATTGCCTTACCATCGGTTGAATATTGATTGACATTACTTGTATGGAGCTTATGTCAAATTTTAACCGATAGTAAGGCAAATGAACGGTCGGTAAGATACAGGAACTACTACTACAGCCGTTTGCAATGCTAAGGGCGATGTCAATGTGTTGGCAGCTTTTAGGATAGAATAGTAGGGTGATATAGAAAGGTCGGGATAAGACGGACGGCATAGGAGAGATGTAATAATAAGGGAGATTTGATAGAATGAGGGGAGGGACAAGTTAGCCACAAGAATTGTCACTCATCGTATGAAATATGCTTTAATAATAACAGCCTAAAAACGTCCCACTGCTGGGCTCGGGCCTCCCTCTATAGGGGAACGGACAGTATACCCGCCACGCTTGTTCAAGGCGACTTGGCAGGCAGGTTTGATATATCTATGTGCAGGTTGCATCACGATGTTTTCCTTCACTGAAAACTGCCTAAATGGGGCATGCCTTCCGGCCAGGATTCGATCCCGCGTCCTTTAGGTTCGAGACGCTAGGAATGCGGGCGGTAGCCATTACACTACTACGACTTAGGAAATATGAGTGGCTCGAGGTTAATTATTTCCCGCCGATATTCTATGATTAATTAATTATCAAATCCTTATAAAATTATTCCACATGATATTGTGATAGTTATACCAGCACATTTCAATTAGGCCAGGATGAGATTTCTCATTCATATAGAGCCAGGCATTTCTGAAAAAAATTACTGAGTCATACAAAACAGACGGACAGACAGATATGAGAAAAACCTTTATTTATTTGATCGTTTTGTCACAATGGTTTTCTAAACTTTTCAACTGAATACGATTTTTGTAAAAGTTTTTAATTTCTATTTAGCTTTATAAAGAGGGCAGTGAGCGAGATATAGAGCAAGAATCACCGGCCCACAAAAAAAGTGGTCTGTACTTTTGATCAGACTTTTGATTCTTGTGTATTTCGATGCACTGAATCCGAATATACACAAATAATAATACCTTAAAATTTTGATGGCGTATAGACCAAATTGACCCGATCGGTCCTTTGGTCCATAAACCCCAGGACTACTTTTTTGTGGACCAGTGTAATCTTTTGTAAAAGTATTACACCGAGACGATTCCAAAATATATTTTCCAATTTTCAAACTTGAACAAACGCATAAAATGATTTACAATTTACAGTATTCCCACAAGAGCGTTGTGTGAAAAAATTAATTGCCTATTCTCAGACATTTTATAATTTTAGCACGTGAGAAAAACACAAGGGCAAAACGGCTTTATTCCGAGAAATATAATTAATATTAGCAAATTCATGATTTTTCGACTTTACTGTGACATATTTCATTATTGGCTCTAAAAGGAAACTGGAACCTGGCCATTAATGCCGGAACACAATTCAAGATTGTTATGGCGGCATACTTTAGACCAAGGGTGGTAGCCATCCAGACGGGCACATACCTTACCACTTAGATATAAAAGCGAGCGGGC
Organism: Dendrolimus houi; assembly: GCA_039645545.1. Classification (NCBI taxonomy): domain Eukaryota; kingdom Metazoa; phylum Arthropoda; class Insecta; order Lepidoptera; family Lasiocampidae; genus Dendrolimus; species Dendrolimus houi. The sequence goes on along the minus strand of CM077128.1, from coordinate 19,695,876 downwards.
GTAAGGCGAGCGGTCAACGGCCATCCCCTCGGGATCCTTGTTACCTATCGCCCGTCATTAATTACTCCATTGTTATCGCTCTTCGGCTGGCGTCTATAGATTCAACCCCCTCTAATGGCAACAATCCAGCTGAGGTAAAGCCCCCTTCGAGCAGGGAAATCTGAACGCCTTGCCTTCGCTTCGCGAAGACGCTCCCCCTTCCCGGGTAGAGTTGTAAAACGAATCAACAGCATTTTCACTTCGGCTTTGGTTCGATGCACATGTCATAGTAAAGCTCTAGGGTTAATCATAATCTATAATTAATTATACTACCTATAATAAATTGATTAGACCGGCATTATAGTGCAAAAGCGCGCTCAGAATAAAATCCGCTTATAAACGAGCATCTTCTTTCATTCGGGTATTAAATGCATATTACTCCTAGAATAGTTTGTATATGAACATTCGTTTCGGTCTTCGTCATTACTTTACCTAACTGTTGCACTTTCGCATTTCTGATATTAAAGTAAATGAGAAGCTGTATAAATCTTTGTAGCTCATCGACTAGAAAGTTGAAATGTTTAGCCTTTCCCTTCATGTTTTATAGTCCATCCAATAAATTACAGTTAAATAATGCAATACAAAACTTATTAATATTTAGATACATTCTTTAAAGGTTGTCAAAACACCTAGTGGGCCAGTAACATTTTCCAGCTTCCCAAATTATGCTTGGATCCTCCAAGAATACACAAATTATGAGGAAATTAGGAACAATAGGAAAACTTGAGATAAGCGACGAAATTTATTTTACATTGCGATTGTGATAAAAAAATTCAAAAGAAATATGATATTTTAATTTATAATATAATGCTATATATATAAAAAAGAATATGATTTAATTAGATTTATAAAAGAACAATATGTGTTCCGAATAAAATTGATGTGCTGTATGTACAAGGGTTGTCTAGAAGAAATCGCTAATAGTATTTATATTACCGTGAATTCAATTATTAATTATTATTTTTAAGTCGTGTGCAATGAAAATGAAATACACAAATTTATTTTTCATTTCTCTTATTCTGAAAGCACGCCTGGAGTTGTCTAATCACAAGGATGAAAACAGCACTTTTCGTCCCTGGGAAGCGATTCTCAGTGCTGTCAAAAAATTTTGAAACTATACGAATCATAGATAATACATGCGACTCATGTCCTAACTTTTTTACAGCCACTGCTAAATCGCGGCATAAATTGTAATAAAAATATATAATTTTGTAACATCATTTTATACTTATAAATTAATTTTCACTAAATTATTATATCCGTGCAGGGACGGAGAAAGAATACGATTTCCTGCGTGAGCTGTGTTCCGGCATTAGTGAACAGGTTCCAGTCTCTCTTAAGAAACCAGCAGCGCATTTGTAGCACCTTTGGTGTTGCAAATGTCCATAGGCGATGGTAATCGCTTACCATCAAGTGGACCGTCTGCCTGTCTGCTGAACTCATGCAGTATAAAAAAAATATATTTAATTTACATAAATTTGAGCTAAATATTTACTATCGTCACTGACAAAACCATAGTGGCTGGCAGAATGCCACAAAAATATAAACCTTGACGTTTCATATGTGACATGCGAGATGATGTTTTATCAGATTTAGATATGGATTTAACGCCTACTTTTATTAGAGAAGTAGTTGTTGTTTAACTAATCAGTTTTTATTTACTTTCCTCATATTCGAAAATGAAAAGCAGAGTATTAACCTCGGGTCCTATTTCGGCAGTCGAATCATTAGCGCCATCTCTACACTCGTGCGCCAAACCATCTCGTGCCTAAATATGTCACTTTCACCTCTCGTGTAACAATCTACTATTACATATTTATCCATCAAATCGAGGTATTGTAATATTGTGATATTACAACTACTTAATTATAAAAATTATATAGATTTAAGGGAAGCTTTGAAAAAAATGCATAAAGAAATATGGTGGTCACAAAAGCTTCGAATCTATCCGTATTTAGCATAACACTTTGCCTAAAGTATTAAACATTAGTGTAAAAAATTACAATGTGTGAAGTTAACATCATATTTAAAAGTAAACAAGCAATCAAAGAGCGTTAGGAAAGAAGTAGTTCTCATTAGGTACAAGTTTAGAGCAAAAACGTATGATAGATAGCCGGGAAATGATTTATGGCCGTCGATGGCCAGCCTGTACGGAGTTTCTGCGCCTAAGGGAAGTAAGGTCTTTATTGAACCGGATCTGAAACCGCATTACTGTAAGACTGATTATAAGCTCAATCATTTAAGTAAAAAAAAGTTGGCCAAGTATGTATCAGTCGATACACAATGAAGAGTTCAGTAGAGGTGGCGAAAGTTAATTGTTTTTGTTGATTGAGTACAGAACACTAAAAATCCAATAAGTATAAACTCACGAATTATGAAGTTTTCCATAGAGGTAACAGACATCTACTGCGTCATAATTTACCTACTGTATAATGAATAAGTATTTAACAGAAAATACTCTATACCTTTAAATAAATATGCTGCAGTGTATGTATGGAGTCACGCGGAGAAACTGCATCAAGCACTCCCGCACCTGCGGCAGACTTCATGTCAGTGATATAGTAGAGAAATTGCAAGAGAGTAAGTAGCCTACGCTTGTACGGCCACGGTTTGTGGAGATCAACTAGTTATGTGTTATATTTTAAAGAAAAATAATACCGCAATTACTATAAGTGCCATTTTAAATGGCTTATTTAATATATGTAAAATATATTTTTTTATTTTTTATTGCAGGAGTTCAGCGGACAGGCAGACGGCCCAGCTGATGGAAAGCGGTTACCATCGCCTATGGACATTTGCAACACCAAAGGTGCTACAAATGCGCTGCTACTCTCTTAAGGGAGACTGGAACCTGGTCACTAATGCTGGAACACAAGTCAAGGTTGTTATGGCGACATACTTTAGACCAGGGGTGGTAGCCATCCAGACGGGCAAATGCCCTGGCAAAATATATTCATTAAAATGTGGGTATATTTATTACACGAAATAGTATTTTTAGCAAAAATATATAGAAAGTTAAATTGATTAAAACTTATTTATAAACGAAGTCGATTTTTATAACAAATCGGGTCGGGAACGCTTTAGGGACATTACTAATTGGTCCGTCATCGAGCTGTCAAAAGTAAAATAAATGCTTGGAAAGGGTATAACCATTTTTTGAAATATGTGGTTGTGGTTGTGGTTGTTTTTTCAATAAAACGTTTTTTTATAGTTTCACAGACAAAAGACGTAAACAGTAGGTATACGTCTGTTATTTCTGCAGCACCTTACATAGTTCGCGGAATGCCACGCACTTAGCTGATTTAAAAAGAAATCTCTAAATTATATAAGTGTCCCTAAATAACTACGGGACTCTAAAACTTGATGCTTGTGTACACTGAATTCCGTTTGACATCAGCAAACGATATAGGTACCTCTATAGTCAGATTCCACAAATATTACGACACGCACAGTTGAAACCACTTTTATGGGATAACCTCGGCTCTATATCCCACGGGAATTCTCCTTCTTTCCTTCTACCTGGCAAATCGATAGAAGACACATTTTTAAGGTTTTTTTTTTTTTTTTTTTATTAACTACTCTACGGACTCGAGTTCCGTACCCTTTTTTACAACTTAATTACTCTTAAAGTTTTTAGGTTTATACACGCTTATTTTACTATTGTGTGTGACATTAATTTAGTTATTTTTGTGTTGTAGTGTATCTTAAGAATAACTTATAATATTATTTTTTTATTTTTAATATTGAACTTATACTAATGTAGAGTGTATCTGTTACATACTGGTGTTGTGAGGAAGTGCATGTGCAGTGTGTGCCTTATGTCTATACCTATATATATATTTTAACTAGTGCCATTTGTGTTGCTTTTCCTTTCTGTGCCTAGGTTATTAATTTTTAGGCTCTTTGTATGTCTTGGTTTGTTTGTAAAGTGTGCGTGTAATGGAATACGGTGGCAGTGCTCGTTGGTGTGAGTATGTGTGAGTTTTGTTGTTGGTTGTGTGTTTATGACTTTGTGTGGTGTTATAATTTATTGTTTAATTGTTGTGACATGAAAATTTTTCAATTGGTGTCATTGATGATGGATGGTTTAGGAGGGGGATTATTGGCCCTCCATTAGACGTTGGACCACCGTCTTGTCTCCCATGCGTATCGCCATTTTTATATTGTAATCCCTGATCTCATCGGCTGTGACTTTCTCCGCTTTGAGGACGAAGGTGGCGGTAGCGTGCTCTTCGCACACGGCTGTGTAGTAAATACATTTAGCAGTGTGCCGCGAAATTGCCACGACCGCATGAGGTATACTCTTGTACAGGTCCATCTTGTTGGATTTGGACCTCACGATCACCACTGTCTCGAAGGTAAGACCCTGAGCCTCGTGTATCGTTTGAACGCATGACCCTTCGCCTTTGCCACAGCCTAGTTTTATTAGGCTCTCTTTCTCTGACTGCGTGTGAGTTAGATAAAGAGTATTGGCAAGTTCTGTGGGTATGCGCTCTCGCGAATACCGTTTGAGTTCCAGGGAGCGAGCTTGATTTTTGGACGAGTATATGCCTGAGTATACATCACTCATGGCATATGCTACGTCTAGTGGATTTCGGTGTGTACAGAGCTGTTCTCGGGTGATTTTAGCCGAGGGTGTAGGGCGGTGATATAGCATGGGGAACAAGTCGTTCCTGTCTCATTTTTAAGGTTATACATATAACTTAAAAGTTAAGTCTTTTTCTTGATTTATGTAAACCGCTTCGCAACGTTGATATAGTTATTTCAATAGTAACGGCAAGAAACTCTCCAGCTCTAGCTAAAAAATCTTTTACTTCATATTTGTCTCTCTATATATTTGTTAACTAGCGGCCCGTCCCGGCTTCGCACGGGTGGTTTATGATTAATTTTCTACACCATGGGTTACATTATTAAAGTTTTAGTAGGGATCCCTATTTTTTTATTAATAAATATAGCCTGTGTTACTCAGGTATATTGTAGCATTAAAATGTTCAAAAAAATTTTGAAATCGGTCCAGTAGTTTTTGAGTTTATTCCATTACAAACATATAAAAATACAAATCTCTCCTCTTTATGATATTCCTTTCCTCTTTACAGTATAGGTTTGTTGTAATATTTCCAAAGCATCTCCTCTCCGCTTTATTGGAAGTCAACTACAACCAATATAAGATGGCATTAAACTGTTTATTAAATTCGTTCTTCACATAATTCTATTTAGGCGCGGCCATTTACATAAGCCCGTTTAGATTTCTACAAGCATTTTCAATTACTAAGGAAAGCTCCTTGGGCTTTTAGCGTGCCACGACGAATAACTGTTCGGATGTTTTGAATTATTATAAAGCTTTGAGAGTTTAATTTTCTTTTGTCTCGAAATGGAGGGCTTTTAGTCGAGCCCATACCATAAAAGACTCGTTTTGTTATAAGTTTATACATATTTTTTTATAGCCTACTATAACTATCATCGACCTATATAACTACCAGGCGATTAATTTAAAACATTTTCTACTTTAACACCTTAGTTTAGATACTCCTTAAGTGAACTACAACATTTAAACTTAATTGGATAGTGTAATTGTTTACCAAGATGTTCTTAAAGAAAAAACAATATATAGTTACGAATTTTGCGGGATTCGAAATAAATTTTCGTATGAATGATTGTATGTACATAGAGTTTATTATAAGTACACGCTCGTAATTCACAGTTCTTACAAACACAAAGTCCAAACTGTAAGGCACAAGATCGCAATAACATAAAACGCGCGAAGTCCGTCAATGTGAGATTCTCGATGCGAAAGTACACTTAGTGACTCCTCGATCGCAGTTGAAACACAACTAACTCTGTTTCAACGGGCCGACATTATATATTCGCAAACTAGACTTCGTTCCCCAGCAACATGCACACCATTCTTTAGGATTCTCGAACTCTAAGCTTAATGGTGTCTAAGAATATTCAACGAAATTTGAACAATAAAAAGAAGGATTTATGACGTGTTCCTGGAAAGCAAAAAAAAAAGAGATTAGCCCTTTATAATAGCAGTTAAATTTCAATACTTGAAAATTAACGCAAACAAGGGACAGTGAACAATTAAGACAATCATTAAAAGAGTTATGAAACAATATGGGAGCGGTAATAAGACTGGTTTATTGGCTATATATAAAATATACATCTAGCCATAATGTACACACATTAGAAGTTACAGATAATTTAAATGCCAGGGGTAATAAAACACGTGTTGCAAAGGATTATTATCGATTCGATTACGGTTTCGTTCGCATGAATTTGGCTCTGCATTTAGCAAAATTATCCTTTACCAATATACTTATATAAGAACTAGCCAGTTATCTGGGGAGCAAATCTCTTCATGGCGCCTTGATCAAGTCTACAAAAAAATGTAGACTCAAGACTGGTTTATTGGCTATATATAAAATATACATCTAGCCATAATGTACACACATTACTACTCAAAAACTATCAATATCCTACAACTACTGTTCATTTTAGTCATTTTACACATTTTTAGAAAATAAAACTGCACAGCATGACATCTCCATTCAGTTCCCGCCAAAAAACTCCACATATAGTTATAAGAAAATTCATGAAAATCAAAGTTTTAGATTAAATGCTTAAATTATATGCTTAAATTATATGCCTAAATTAAATGCTTAAATTAAATAATTGTTCGATTAATTAAAAAAAAGAAAAACACTGGTAAGCCAAAACCTTTCGCAATTTACGTCACTTTCCAACTTAAATTATATGAAAGAATGTTCTGTTTAATTGAAGAGAAAAGCTAACAATACCAGTGTATCACAAATGGCATTAAAGCAGGCAAATTGTTGATCTACGAAGAGGACGGATAGATGCGGTAGATACAAATTATTTTATCTTATTTATTCATTAAATTTAATTACAATTTCATAACAGTTATACACCTAAAGTGACAACCTTATCCTTAACCTCTTGTTGAAAATGCACTAAATAAAAAAGAACAAAACTATTTTATATTTTAAAACTGGATGGTCAATAACGATCACTTGAAAAGCCTTTGTAGTCTCGTAGTTTCAATGTTAAACGTTTGACTGACTACAATGCAGAGTATTAGAATTCAATTACCCCAATAGGGTTGTGTATCAGAAATACTTCCTGTGTGGTATTATATATACACTATGATGCGTACCTACGCATCTGGTCCATCCAGTGTGACATACCTATGTCACATTGGTATTTGTTTGCCAGATTATATGTTTTTCTTTTTATTTATCTTGATACTATTATATTCATATGTATATGTTATTAAATGTGAAAAATGGCTCTATAAAAATTATAACTGGATGGTTGATTGACCCAATTTTAATATCTATTACGGAACACGTTAGAATATTCTTATCAGTTGTTATTTTAGTTAACTAATAAAAACACTTTAAGTCAATCCTAATAAAAATACCTCATCTATCTTGATCGGGCTTCATGACCACACATACCTCAACGTGAATCAAAGTTAACTGTATAGAAACTCAATGCGGCATTTTCTAAGCAAAAACTTCAGGTTCATTGGATTGTCGAGGAGACTTGGTGTTACAGTGACACGTTTTCCAACATTTATCGTTTGATTTGACCGAGTAAGAATGCGCTGGAGCTAACTAGAAATCATCCTCACAAAAGATATCCACTTATGTAAATCCTATGTTCCTTATAACAGTTCAGAGTCCCATATTGCTACATCTCTTTATTTATACAGATAAATAAAATTGAAGCGTCTGTTTGTAAGGTTAGCTTTATACTAAATATAGACAAGGCGACGAAGTCCGTCAGTGGGGGAACTCCATACACTTTTCGTTATTTTTGTGTTTGAAAACAAACGACCACAACTAATTGGTCAGTAAAGCTAAGACACCGTTTAATTCTATGTTTAAATTGTAGTTGACTTTAAATTCCGTTTAAAACAGGTAAATAACGAGAGGTATACGAACTTACCCCACTAACGAACTTCCCCACCTTGACTATACATTTGAAAGTACCTATATAGAATAATCAATTCTTAAAATATTTCTCTGAAATGACTGGACCGATTTTGACGGGACTTTCAGTGGCAGATAGCTGATGCTATAAGGAGTAACTTAAGCTACTTTTTTTAAGGTCCCGCGCAAAAACAATCCACGCGGACGAAGTCACGAGCATAGCTAGTAATATATAAATTCGTAGAGGAATTATCAATCAATCAATCCAATTATTTATTGTACGAAAAAATGGTATAAAGATATTGTTATGAAGATCGACATGTTTGTTTATTGTCTGTTTACAAATTCTTTTATAATTATGAATAGATATTATTTTATAAAAAAAATATATTTGAACTATTATTATTAAGAAAACTTATCTATGTTAGTTCTTATATCTATCGTCTAAAGTCTCTAATGATTTAATTAATTAATAAATGTCATTTAAGCGCACTTCTATACAATTAAGTTTGTACTTCTTCTTCTCTGTTATCAAGGCAGCATCAGACCTAGGGTCGACCTTTGCAATAAAGAGGAAGAGAGAAGAACACGTCTAGAACGCTCCCAGTTCTGCTGATTTTTTCTAGTTAGATAGTCATAAGCCAAGCACAGCGTCCACTCCTGAACGTAAGCCTCTCCAAGTTTGCGCCACATATCCCAATCTTCCCTCTTCTTCATTCAGGCCCTGCCGACAACCTTGCGCAGGTTTTTACAATGAATTGAATGTCCAGCCGATGGCGAGCGGTACGGTGGTAGAAAGAGGACGAAGGCATCATACTGAACCTCGTAACACTACATTGTACAGTCGCAATATAGTACAGAATACGCAAGACGCGAAGTCTCTCCGAAGGCCAAGCGTGTCTAGAACGTTGGTGAGTATGGGATCATCGACAATGTGAACGCCTTGACGTAGAATACTGTCCAGGAGATTAAGTTGATAAGAAGGTGCTCCAGCCCACAGGTGTGAGCAAAGCACAAGGCGCTGCCGTGGAGTGAAGTACTGCTCGGACTGGTTTAGCACTCCCAAATTTTTGGAGACAAGTTTTGCCTTGCGTACAAGGTGGCCTCTGAACTGCACATCGTTCGCGATGTCAACACCGAGGATCCCAAATCCCTATCTGTAACATACTTCTGTATAAAACTTATAAAAAAAAAGAACTTGAGATAGAAATATAAAGAAAAACAATTTTTAGCTAGACGTGTTGCTGGGGACTTTCTTGCCGCTTCTTCTCTTTAACAGCAATAACATGTTGCGAAACGGTATACATAGACTAGGAAGTAAAATTAAATTTTAAACTATATGTATGACGTTCAAAAAGTGTTCTCCAGTGGAACTTATTTTGAATAAAAACTTTTGAATTTGAAAGGAGCCCGAGCAGCCTTATTATATGACCTGCCCATTTCCAATTTAATTTTTATGCACAACTCAAGGCGTTAGTGGCTTTTGTTATAGCTCGAAACCACACATAACACATCAAAAATATTTCGAGCTACCAATCTTACTCGAGAACAAGAAAAAAGTTAATGGAAAACGCATGTCTTTAAAGCAGACATCAAAGAGCATAAAAACTTGCTATTCAAGTTTTTTTTATAACAAAGCTTACCCTTTTTCGATGGAGGGTGTTAACATATTGAAAAATGTACGCAGGATGCGTTTTAAGAGAACACATTGGAAATATTTTGATTGCTTTAATCCGTAGATGAAATAATGATTTGTTAAGATAGAATTGACATAATATTCGCATTATCTATCTATCTATTTCTAAGAAAATTACGATTGTAAAGTTGTAGAAAACGTATTAAAATAGCTACAAAATACATCTAAACTATTTTCATTTATAGCGTTGAAAGTATTAGAAAGGGACGCTTATAAACTCGTCCATTCGTTGATTTTACCTACACTCTGATTATGATTTTTGTTTTTGATTACCTATACTCTGATCAGAGTTGATCGCAGCTGTCATTTTAGTCCAGGTAATTAAAAACAAGCGTATAGGACTATGTGTGGATATCATGGAATTTTATAAATAGTCAAATCCAATAAGACGCTCTTTATAGAGACTCATAAGATTTTTTACGCGTGTACAAAAAAATGTCATGTGGCAAGAGTCAAATAGCATCATTTGTTTATAAAGTAATTAAAACTATTTCTATTGTATTTTAAAAGCAATATGGTAAAATGCCTATTTTTATATATTTAAGTATTGTTATAATTTATTGTAACATGACGTGTCATCTACCGAATTAGAATAGAAAATGTCATTTTATACTTACGAGTAGTCTGAAACAATAGAAATCTATGACGTTATTGTGTTTTACTCACACTTATTTATACTTTATTACTTTATACGAAAAAAGAACTAAAATTGCGTTTTATTTAAGCACAGTTTCTGCAGTTTGGTTATTACTATATAATCCGTTTTATTTTTAAAGGCATTCACTATACTTGGCTAAAAATTTAGTATCGCAGGATTATTGGAAACGCACATATAATGGACTCAAATTACTATAACACCACTACAATGCCCGCTTTTCCGTTTCTGAATATAAACAGTTTTCTCGAATAACTTTCACTTTATTACCTTTCCAACTCTGTTTACATATGCATATCTACAACCGGACTGAAGACATTGACGTGTTTGTTACCTATCACCAATTCTTTTTTACAGATTCCAAATTCAAATTTTAAAACAATTTTATTTTTAAATTAGGCATCTATTTCAACTCTATGGCTAAAGAATTATAATACAAGTAAAGTATATCATCCATTCTTTTTTTCGAGTTCTATATTTGAATTTTAACTCTATTTTTAAATGATCATTTCACCTCAATAGCCAAAGTATTAGAATTCCAGCCATAATTCGAAGTAAAAATAAACAACTTGTAATATGAAGTACAAATATATTGTAGGAGTTATTGGCAAATGAAGGGTGACCCTGTTCTGTGGAGTCTTAATTTATAAAAAATATATAATATTGCTTTAAAATGAACAATAGTGTAGGATATTGATAGTTTTTCGCAGTAATTATATCAGTTATTGTGTGAAATGTGAACTGTTTAGTAAAATGTGACATTACGAGCTGTCACAAAAAATCCGTTGACAGGCGTCAGTCGTAAACATACAATTCAGCAGAGCTATACTGAAGACTTAAGACATCAGACGAGGCTGTATGGACTTAGTACCTTTGTCTGTCGTTGTGGTGAATTGTATTACTACTATAAATATTTTGTTTTATTTTTATTGCGAAGCTGGTAAACAGACAGACGGCCCAGCCCAAAGAAAATGGTAATCGCCACATATAGACGTTTGCAACATCAGGGACGGCCCAAACGCGTTACCAACCTTTAGAGTGGAATGAAGAAGATGGGATAGGCGCATGAGATTAAAGTATCAGACGGGAAGAATGGGATAGAGTGGATAGGTTATGGGATGGGATAGGAGAGAATGTTTTTAATGAAGAGTTTTTTTTGTTTTCAATATGTCACCATCGAAACTTTCACTTGTCGCACGAAACACGATTACCTCAAAGCCAACCGTTTAAGACCTATACTCTGTGAGAGCGTGGTATCATATCGATCAAGCCGGCCTTATCACTTGTAACCCAGATAATGATTTCAGAAGAGCTCTGGCACGTTGAAAATGTATCTGTTTCGAATAATGAATGACACATAGGTGATAATGGAAGATGACTACCATTAACTTTGACCTTGAGATAACCTCAGCCCGCTAGTTGAACGCTACACCTTTGTTTGCTAGACTTTTTCTTCCTTTTATATCTAATAGAAATCTCACGCATCCTCATGATATAATAACTCGTGAAATGAAACGAAACAGCAACAAAAGATTTAGCGATGCATTAATGCGTGTCCAACACGAACATTGTCACCAAATCGGACCGAATTCAATTTGGGAGCCGTTAAGGTGAGTGCTGATTGGACACGTGAGCGGAGAGAATTTTCTACTATAAATATTTCGGCAGTTGATGAAACTAAACATATTGAAAATGATTTTGTATAAAAAATTACACTTTCGTATACGTACTCATGCTATTCGTTTTTCATAAACGTATCTTATACTAGGATATGCCCGCAACTACGTCTACGTTTGACATAGAAAATTCCATCGGGATTTCCGGGACACAAAGTATTTTATAATCATTTAAAAAAGACTCTAAGCTATCGTTTCAGTGGAAATTGTATCGGAATAGGCTATTTTTTACGCACCCGAACAAATTTAAACCGCACCCGGGAAAATTTACGCGGGCCTCCCGGGATAAAAAGGGGCGCAAAATTTAAGTCTAAAAATTAACTGTCGACCACTGAAAATCGCATCGAAATCGACCAAGTAGGTTTTACGTGAATCCCGGACAAACAGATAAACCGACAAACAAGAGAAGAAATCTAAAAAAAATTGCATCATATTCTCCATCGTTTATATAGTCTCTTCCAGGTGTTGCTTTTAATAATGTCAATGTACAGAAAGGGCAAGTTTAGAATTTTATAATATTATCATTTTGGTCGAGAAATTGGACTACTCTTCATTTTAAATAAAAAATATGCTAGGTACATTAATTGAAAAATAGGAAATATAAAAATACGACGACTGATAGGTGTTAGCACCTGCACCACTTATTTTTCTATTCATGATTAAACACTAATAGTAGGGGAGCCCAAGATGCTAAATGTGGAGTTACTCGAGCGTCGCGGGGACCTTTCGGATTGTGAAGATTAAATGCTAAAAAGAAAAAAGGTTACATGATGTATGCCCTTTCACTGGAGAGGAGAGCGTGTACAGGTTTTTTAAAAAAAGAGTCGCTCAGAAATTCTCAAGCTCGTCAGATATTCAAAACTGATGTTAAATAAACCCTGAAGGAACTCCTATTCAAAAGATTGATGATTTGGACGCGACCAAAAGTAATGGCCGGTTATTAAAAATGCAAAAAAAACGTAGCATTGAAATACTCGAGCGCGTCAGATTAACATCCAGACGGTTCAGCTTGCTGTCCTTGTCGTGCTGACCCATAATTTGACAATTATGTGGAGGAATTTCCTCAATCTGAAAGTATAAAAAAAAATTTGAAGAATAAAAAATACCCCCACCCTATATGAAGGATTAATATATGGTGGGGATACATAATAGGGTGCAACGTTTCTCCCCTTATGTTATTCTGTCACGCTCGAGTAAATCCCAAAATCCCCGCTTGGCCTCCCCTACTATAAAACAAAACTATATAATACAAATTACGCTAGAAACTTTAGTACCAGGCCGCTGTCAGTTGGGATCGTTCCCAAAAGACTGGCCGCACTGCCTCATCACTTTGCGGCCACATCTACAATAATCTATAATAATTATAAATAGGAATGATTTGTATGTTTAATGAATAAACTCAAAAATTACGATTTCAAAAATTCTTTCACCATTCGAATGCTACATTATCCCAGATTGATATAGGCTATATTTAGTATTAGAAAAAATAGGGATCCCTACTAAAACTTCAATAATGTAACCTAAGGTGTAAAAAAAATAGTGTTTGAATGGGTCCAGGAATGGTTTAGATGCACAATTAGACCCGGTAGTTGGCGCTGGAATCGGGTTCTAGACTTTTATTTTTTAAGACAACGTTTGCCGGAACCGTTAGTGTTAGATATTGCATGTGAGTAATCGAATGCGCCTTATTTAAAAAGCTAGAAATAACTCCGTTATCGATTAGCCACATTAGTATACACGTATACATATGTTATCTTTCACTATATAACGTCATTAACAATTACAAACAAAATCGCATCCCAAGTAACGCATTATACTCATCGCCACGTGTGCGTGAAACAGCCTATATCTAAGCCCCACCATCACGAATTTAGATATTATTCAAGAAAAAAAAAAAATTCATAAAACTACAACATCATCGTGGTACAATTTTGCGCATAATTCAAAATGGCGTCGATACGTCCATGTTTTTGTCTTTTATATATACATTTTTTTGCCACATTCGTTATGGTTTCTGGAAGGCTTTTGTACCTGACTACAGTCTTTTTTATAGACAAGGTGGTACGTTTAAGAATTTCAGTTTTTTCGACTCATCCTAGTGAGATGGATACACATACCCTTCTTTTTTGACGTGGTAGAGCCGTACTGGAATCGATCAGTGTGATACCATGGTCACTCAGAATATTGGGGTTAAACAGTTATATATATAATAATAACAGCCCATGAACATCCCACCTCTTCTCGGGTTTCCCACTATACAGGGGAGCAGACAGTACACCCGCCACGCTTGGCCAAGGCGGCTTGGCATGTACGATACTTCGGTTATCTCGTTGTACAGGTTTCATCACGATGTTTTCCTTCACCGTTGTTAACACGTGATAGTTATAACAATATGCACATTAGGTCACAAAATTGCCAAAGTGGTGCATGCGTTCCGGCCAAGATTCGAACCCGCGCCCTTTGATTTTGAGACGCGTGCGCTAACCATTACGCTACCACGACTATAGCATGTGAAACGATCAGCCTTTTGACAGTCGATTTCGTGCAAAGAGTGAGTGCTGCTGCGATGCGGTGGCCGGGAAAGGCCTTTTCCTACAAAAATACACATGGCCCATTTTATAAACTTTATTTGTGTACGAGTTACAAAATTCATAAGCAAAAAAGAAATTGGTCTGAAAATAATCAAACTTTAATCTTCAATATTTGTTAAATGATGACATTCATGATAAAAAATGTAAGAGAGCTTTTTTGTAGAGCGTTCGATTTCCTACAAAAAAGTACTTGAATTTTGCTGCTAAATCAATTACTAAGGGAGATATGATTTTTTTTCTATTGGGCTAAGGAAACAATCGAAAACTGTAATGTGGAGGACCTTTCTATTGAAGTTAAGAGCTCATTTTTTATGAGAATTCTCTAAAGGTGTCTAGCAAACCATTTTTCAGTATGACTATGAAAAAAAAATTGATTTTTTTGGCTCACCCTAATATATATATATATATATATATATATATATATATATATATATATATATATATATATATATATATATATATAGGTATGTAGTCAACCTTCTAGGAAACTTATATATTGACTTCGATGACCTAGGCTCAGTATTCTACTTCTAGTCTTAAGGGATTATAGGTAGAATACAATATAAGTTAAGTTTCCTTCACTGTACTAGTTTATAGTTATAATGTATTCATAATGTTTTTAAAAATTATAATATAAGTAACTTAATAGATTCGACTTTGAGGCTACCGTTTTAAAAAAATATATTGTTAGTAAATTTAATGTCTCACTCAAAGTAAAAATGCAACACAATCCGCGAAAAAAAATTGGTTTAAGCGTTTTCAATCCGGAAATTTTGATACCAAAGATGCACGTCGCTCTGGTCGCCCTGTTACGGACAAAATTGATGCCTGATGTTTTTTTATAATGAACTTTATAAAAAAACCTTTTTATATAAAATTTGAAGAAACTTTTCCCCAACCTAAATTAAGTTGCTTTTACAGATGTAGATCTGTATTTGTATATTATGTAAATGTGGACACTATGTATTATGGAGAGGTATAATGTAAAGATGGTCGGATAGATCCAA
The DNA here is from genome assembly GCA_039645545.1 of Dendrolimus houi. Classification (NCBI taxonomy): domain Eukaryota; kingdom Metazoa; phylum Arthropoda; class Insecta; order Lepidoptera; family Lasiocampidae; genus Dendrolimus; species Dendrolimus houi. The sequence continues at coordinate 19,680,254 of CM077128.1, read as the reverse complement.
GGACATAGATGTGGACGAAATCTTAGAAGAAAGAAAGACTGTCTTTAGTGGGCTTCAAGTAGTCCGATGCGGATATCGCTCTAACGGGGGCCTATTCAATCATTCTTTCGAAACATTGATAGGTGTTTAGGATGCATACTGGCTATCCACCTGACTCCAAACCGGATGCCATGTTCGTAATAATGAATAACATAAGGGTATTTCATCACCATGTAATAGTATTTATTGCACCAATTAACCCTGATTGGCTTGATCGTTTCAATCAGTGTTGCCATAAAACCATTTTTCCAAGAGGCAAAAGGGATTTTTAAGAATGCTCGGTCGTTATAAAATTGATTTGATTTTAGAGACATTAATTGCTTGTGTATAAGTTTTTGGAGAATAAAACCATAATCGTAGACGAATGTTAAGGCATGTTAAGCGGTCCTTAGATATTTTAATAATATTTCTCGAACAACAAATATTTTATTATTTGTTAACCTACTATTTTTTAAAGTAATGTCTGATTATTAAACAAAAGCGAACTATAAACATCTAACTTACTGTTGTTACAAATTAATGAGATACGTAACTTAATAACAATATGTAAAAATCTAAAAATTTAAATCATCATAAATTATGTATACATTTATACTTTAAACAAGAAATCTAAAAAAAATGTATTTTCTCCATCGTTCATATAGTCTGTTCCGGATATTATTTTTTTAATAGCTTCAACGTGCAGACACGACATTGTTAGAAGTTTATATAGAACAAGAATATTATAGATATAATGCGTTTTCAATTACTAATGTTCAAAAGTGTAATAAAATAACAATTACATAATAATTCTTAATATATTATTCAGCCTATATAGGAATCCACGTGCAATATAAAAAAACTTTAATAGACATAATTAGGGTCTTATTCATATTGAGTTAGAGTTAATTCAAAATTTTTATTCAAAATAAGTTCCACTGGACAACACTTTTTGAAGGTCATACATATAAGTTAAAATTTAAATCTACTTCCTACTCTGTGTACACCGCTTCGCAACGTGTTATCGCTGTACAAAGGAGAAGAAGCGGCAAGAAACTAAAGCAACACATCTAGCTATTTTTTTATCATAATTATTTATCTATCTCAGGCTCTTTGTTTAAAGTACACATAGAAGTTCTATTACAATTTCTTTTCAAAGAATTAATGGAGTTCTAACAACCAAAAAAGGTTGTTACTCTCGCCATAATGACATGTAATTTAAGTAAGTTTGTAGGCTTCTTCAAGAACCTTAAAAAAGCCTACAAACTTGCTGTAACTCAGTATTAATAATACCGTAATTCTTAAATTTAATTTTAGCGTTCTATGCTCTTAGCAACTTCAAACTTGGCAACTCGTATTCAGTTCGCCCACTTTAACTGTATGTATCCCATTTTTCTCTACACAAGGGTCTTGTATCGTTAACTCCGATGGCTGCCCTATTAAAACACTAAAGACCCGATACAGGTCGCTATAATAAAATAAAATCGATTAAAACGTAGACGTAGAGCGATTTACATTCAACGATCACTACGACTGTTATCTATTTCTGTCTTGAAAATAAATCGTGTGAAATTTGTCTAGTATCAGACTGACAATGTCTGCAAATTAATTTGCTAATTTGTATACTAATTGGTCTGCATGATAATTTTTATTATGGATGTTGGGTGAGATTTATCATTTATTTCAAAATTATTGAAAATTTCCCATCAATCAATTATTGGGAGAAGATTAGACATCCTTTCTGCACATATCTCTTAAAATCGAATAATTTGTTCCCTAGCTTAAATGTAAATAACTAAAAAAAAACTAAATATATAACTTCATATATAAAACTTTTCAATGCTTGTGTATATGACTGAAGTCCTCCTAAAGGGCTAGACTGATTTTGATGATTTTTTTGTGTGTCTCCTGGTGGCTTCGAGAATGGTTTAGATTCACAATTGGACCCGGTAGGTGACGCTGCAATCGGGTTCTAAATTTATTTTTTTCAGGGCAGGACGATGTCTGCCGAGACAGCTTGTATATATTTCAATAACTATGCGCACACATAAATACTTTACATTTTCATTTTAAAACTAATAATTTAAATAGACTACAGATTCTACTTCCTTATAAAAAAAATCGTATTGAATCAGCAATGTGTCAATCGTCTTTCTGAATAAAAATTTCTAAGAAACAATCATATACCCTAAAACTCAACCCAACCTCGCCCCGTATACTATTAAAAAAATAACTGAGCGCTCTATAAAAGTAATTAACTCTGACTCAAGATAATTGATGAAGCTTAGAGATTACCTTTGCCTTCTACACTGAACATTGAACAAAATGTAATCTTACTTTTAATGTAACAGGGTTGAAATTTCAATATAAGATAAATAGAACTTAGTAATAAAAGTACGTGGATGGACGTAGGGCAGTGGATAGTGGATTTTTTTAAATATTTATAGAATAGTTTCCGTCCGTGATTTTGTCCTGAATAATAATGTTGTTTTGATGTTATACCTGTGAAAGTATAATATGGTTCCTTTCAAAAAATTAATTTTTTTCTCTAAAATGTATGTAAAATAAGATTTGTTGATAGTAGAATTATGTTTCAGCTGGACCAACTGATTTTCTTTTCATACAAATTTACAGACCTTCTTTTTTAAGTATGGCTTTGCACAATTTGTGTATTTAGCCTCGTATTTGTCTAGTATATTTTTTTTGGCGGACGTATAGCAGACAGGCCAACAAGCAGCTCATCTGATGGAAAGTGGTTACCGTCGCCTATGGAGATTTGTGACACGAGAAGAGCAACCATCGTAGCGTCATCGTCGATAAAAAAATATGACTGTCATCAAGGTTGTTCTTCTCACGTTTTTTGCAGTTAGAATTTTTAAAACACAGTTTTTGGCCAAAAAATAAGTAATAAATTGAAAGTCTTATTAAGTTTCTTTTAAAAATTTGACGATTTGGTGTAAAAAATTTTTAAATATCCAAACAATAAAGAGTGCAGTGTAGTCATAATATAGTCGAATGCAATTTTTAAGATTCTTCTTTCATGCCAATATGGTGAGGCCGCACCTGCGATGATGTTAGAGATTTCTTATTAAAAATAACGCATTTGTCGATTTTTTATAATGCATTTCAGCAGACAGGCGGACGGCCCACTTGATGGAAAGCGGTTACCATTGCCTATGGACATTAGCAACACCAAAGGTGCTACAAATGCGCTGCTGCTCTCTTAAGGGAGACTGGAATCCGGCCACTAATTCTGTTATGGGGGCACTAGACCAGGGTTGGAAGCCATCCAGTCGGGCAAATACCCTACCACCTAGATGTGGGTTGTTTTGTCGCTTCTTACGACAGCCCGCTCATCCGCAGGAAATTGTATTCTTTCTCCGTTCCTGCATGTATACGAATCGCCACATTAGTGTATATACCTGCTTCATCTCTCAATATGTAACGTAATTAACGATTCAAAAAAATTGGACTAGTAGTAAGTTGGTGTAATTTTATATCGGTGGCTTCTTAAATTAAATGGGTATTATCTCAAGCGTATTTCATAACTGAGCGATGTTCAAATAACCTTAAATATAGTAGCTAACAAACTGACGAACAGTCATTCATAATGTAAGGATAGATGCTGCATTTCTTTCGTATTATAACATCGTCAAAACCATTCTATAGACGAGTGAGAAATGATGTTTTGACTTTGTATATTTGTATGTGTGCATCGGTGTTACAAGGTCGAACATTTTAATTGCCGATAGAAAGGGAAAACATTCTAAATGAACATAATTATTCATTTAATTATAGGATCAAATATTTTATTTATTTTCGTTACAAAAGTTTCTTTTAATAATTAATGTTTAATAAATCATGCTGTTTTTTTCTAAGTTTTACTATTCCATAAACATTCCTAAGTTTACTCGAGTTTTCCAGGCGATTGGCGTCTGCACAATATATCCCATTTATGATTATCCTCGTTATAGAAACCATTATATAGGCATGCAACAAATTTCTTGACAATCAGGCCATTTCCTAGGCCGTAAAGTAGAACTTAAATTTTTATATAATCACAAATAGTATGGTTGTGGAACATAAATTTGACGAGTTTCAAATAAAAAGCGTGCGTAAGAACTGTTGTAACCCGATTCTGATGGTCATTAATTCCGTTTTAAAACATTTTTATCAAGACATACAATTTACTTATCAATGGTCAATTCCTATAATCTTACAAATCGTTAATTTGATATCAGTTAATATTTAGCATAAGCTCCATAAGAGTAATGTCAAAATCAAACCGAACGTAAGACAAGTGAATAAGTATGTAGTTTTTTTGTGAAACAAACTCTACGGACCCCTGTTCCGTAACTTTTTGAAGTGAAACTTCTTTAGAATCTTTCGATTAGAAACTCGGTGAAACAAAATAAAAGCTACATAAAAAAGATTTGTTTAATAATTTAAGCACTCATAAAGATAGAGTTGGAAATATTTTGAAGTTCTGAAATTCATAAATCACATTGAAACTAGAGCACTTGTTTCCTATTTTAGTTATCATAAGCCTCTCGTGTCATTTGTTCAAATTGAAAACATGGAATCTCAATAATATGTGTTACGATGTATCTTAAATATGTAATATTTTGCATTCAAATGTAAAATAATTTTTGAGCTTGGTAAAAATATTACAAAATTAATAAACCTTATAACTATCCTAATACTCCTGATACTCTATATTTATCTCGTTCTCTCGTAGGCTACTTTTCTGAAGTTTCACGTCTGCCGTGTGTGAATTGCACACACACAATATAGATATATTTAATTTTGAAAAGTATTGAATTTTACACGCTTTATTATGTTTGTGTTGTTGTGTATGACATCTAATGTTAGATTTGTTAGTGTGTTGCGGTGTCCCTTAAATTTAAATAATACTAATAACTATTTCCAGTTCTTATTTTGCATTTTAATGTGGAGTGGTAGCTATTACATGTTTGTGTGGTGAGAGAAGTGTATGTATAGTGTAGCGCTTATATCTAACGGTTTATGTCTTCCCCTGAATGTAATGTCTGTGTAAATGTAACATGTAGTAAGATTTAGGAACCGGCTGTAAATGTACATGATCTACAATCAATTTCGAACGATTTTAATTGCAGTTCGACAAGAATCGGCGCAACATAAACTTAAAATAGAAATAAAACAGATTACCTATCAGAAACCGAGACATCCCGTATTAATGTATACACCTGGTATTATTACAATGCGCTGTTAATTTTGACGGTGTTTTGTAGCTAGAGGGCGTTTTGTAATAATGTATTTTTTATTATTATGTACGATGAAAGATTAGTTTTGTTTTGTGTTGAGGAAAGCTTGGTTGTAATGACGGGTCGGGAATTCGGTTGTAAGTAGCTAGTTTGAAATTAATGACTGATTAGTGGTCGAAGACGTCGGGGTATGGCCGAAACCTCAAGAGGCTACCTTTTTCATATTTGCTTGTAGTTAAACTGGTAGGTGCTAGGTAACCACTGTCAGGTGGTAAGGTATTTGCTCGTCTGGATGGCTACAACTTCTGGCCTAGAGCATGCCGCCATAACAACCTTAAGTTGTATCCCGGCATTAATGACCAGGTTCCAGTCTCCTTTCAGAGAGCAGCAGCACATTGGTAGCTTTTGGTGTTGCGAATGTCCATAAACTATATCCTCCGTGCAGGCAAGGAGAAAGAATACTAATTCCTGCGGCCAAGCGGCCTGTCGTAATAGGCGACAAAACAACCCACAGCCAGGTAGTAGAGCATTTGCCCGACTGTATATATGGCTACCACTCCTGGTCTAGAATATGCCGCCATAACAACTCTGAGTTGTGTTCCGCGGCATCAGTGGCCAGGTTCCATTACCTCATTCAAGGCCGGCCGGCATATTTTGTTAAATTTTGGTGAGAAAATTATGTCAAATTTACTAACTTAACCAGCTGCAGTAATTTTTTATCAATTCGAAAAAAACTAGAGATAGGATTTTAAAGTAATTTGCCTAGGGGGGGTCTTAGGTATCAGTTTATTTTGGAAAAGGGGTCATTTGCCCAAAATTGTTTGGAAATCCCTGGTCTAAAGTATGCTGCTAAAACAACCTTTAGTTATGTTCCGGTATTAGTGGCCAGATCCCAGTCTCCCTTCAACGTCAACATGTTTACTAATACGAAAAATAATAATTTAAAAAAGAGATACAAAACATCATCAATACCACTCAGTGTTTGGTAAACGTTTTATAATCCAAAATTGAGGTATGCTAATCAAACACAAATTAATAATTAAAAAACAAATATAAATCGTGATGATACTGAAAACATTAATTAATTTATGTATAAATATCCAATTAAATTCGAATTTAAGTTTTAAAATCTAGTGTATTTTTTATATACTCGCCTAGATAATCTTGTTTGTGTAGATTAATATACATACATAGTACAGATAACAAAAACTAGTGTATTTGAACAATGACTTGGCCTAACCCCATAATAAAATTTCGGATGTTTTTTGTAATATAAAGTATTATCCCGTTCGAGTAAAAGGGCAATGAGTACGGTCAATGCGCAAAGCGATCTCTTCTATTCTGCCCACCACATAAGATCTGTGCTGGGACCTATACTTTGGCACTTTGTACCCAAGCCACAGGTATAAAAATTAATCATACGAATTCAAAAATAAATAAGCTTTTTTTTAAAAGGCTTTTAAATACAAGCTTTTGACATCCTAGATATCATGTAGCAGCAGAGTGCTAGCCAAGACAAGTAAAACGAGCCCAAAAACGACGGCTTTATCTTGTTTAGTACAGGAGTTCCTATGGCCACCTTCCGACTCCATCATCAGATCAGCTCCATGGTACCATATTATTGCATTGTCACACGATATACATATGCGTGCAAAATTTCAGCTCAATCGGAAACCGGGAAGTTGGTCAAATTTAACTTGCAAGATTCCACCCGAACTTACATACGTCCATTGCAAGTTAAATAAAAGCTTGTAAAAATCTTCAATCATTAGAAAACCAACAACAAAGTTTAAAACAATCACCTTTGCGAAGAACAGTCTAAAATCATTCAGTCCCTAATAAAATTTACGACTTAAACCGAGTAATCTCACTTTAATTATTATGGTTTATAAAAGAAGTGAAGCAGTACACAGTACAACAAGCAACATTACCACAGAATAATCAACGAAAAATATAAAATCAACAACACCAATAAAGTTGATCGTAATAATTCGCGATACAATGTAAATATCGTTTTTATTGACTTTAATGATCACAATGTACAAACGTACCGACAATTATTAGTAGTAAAATATTATTGCTTAGGAATTTTGTATTAATAAATGTGCTGTTTATTCTAGCATGGTGGGAAGCAAGACATTTCATTTCAGTATTAAAGATTATACTATTAAATAAATAATAAAAGCAAGTTATTTCACTATCTTTTAATGGTTATTAAGAAAGACTGCATTTTATCCGTGCAGGATCGGAAAAACAAAACAATTTTCTGCGGTCGAGCGGGCCGTCTGGATGGTTACCACCCCAGGTCTAGTGCATGCCGCCATTATAATCTTGAGTTGTGTTCGAGTATTATTGGCCAGGTTCCAGTCTCCCTTTAGAGAGCGGCAGGACATTGTTAGCACTTTTGGTGTTATAAATGTCCATAGGCGATGGTAACCGCTTTCCTTTAAGTGGGCTGTCAGCCTGTCTGATGAACGCATGCAATAAAAAAAGTGATTTTAATTTATTTTTTTATTACAATGACACATTCAGGCCACTTGTAACTTTATTTGTTTGTTGACCAGCTTCTGCCGTGTATTTTCGTCTTTTGTCTGTGCAACTATAAAAAAGTATTATCCAAAACTAACTCATATCTCAAAAACTACTCTAGAGATGGTACAATTTAAAACTGTACAAACTATACTTACTTCCTTTTTTTCATAATTTTCCAGTTTACTGTTAAAAAATTAAAGTAGGGAGAAAGAGTAGAGAGGTGGAGAGGTAAAGAGTAGGGAGAATATTTAGACGACTTTGGCAGCTAATATCTCCCAAGTAAATGAGTTATAAGAATCCAACTGTAACCCATTTGTTGCATAGTTCATAAAATTACTTATTTATAACTTAGTTTATTTTTAGTATTTAATGGTATATGTTCTAAATTAGTTTGGTATTGGTGACAGTTGTTTCTTCCAAATAAAACTTGATGTGGACTGTATGACTTATAATTGGCGTTATTTACAATTATATTAAAACTATACATAGACGAAATACAGAGAGAATCATGAATGGCAGAGAGCAAAGTAGTGCGTATTAGTGCCATATGTATGTGAGCAATGTGAACAATTTTCAACCTCAAAGGTCGCTTCTTTTATCTCCTGTTCCGTCCGATAACTAGCTGCTAACTGTGCGAACTATGGGCGTCGGCGGTATGCGGGGCATGGAGAGAAGCTGCGCTCCAGCGGGCGGGTCAGGGGGGTGCTCTTTGTCCGCAACATGCGGTTTGTAATATATTTTTAACTTTTATCCGGTGATTGAAATATCGGCCTTAAGTACAATAAAATTTAGTAAAATCAATCGTCCATATTTTATATACCCAGTTGTTTTTAAGCAAAATGACTTCCGAAGCAGTGTACATAGAATAGGAATTAAATTTAAATTTTAACTTATATCTATGGCCTTCAAAAAATGTTCTCCAGTGGAACTTATTTTGAATAAAAACTTTTTAATTTGAATTTGACTGTGATATATATAACTCTGTACTTCCTTTTCAAAAACTGCCATGATGAGCAAAAGTATCTACTGCGTGGCACCTATGTAACCATATGTAATAATCTTCCGGAGATGTTTAAAAGTCTATATATAGTACAATATGTTATAATATATTTGAATTTTTTTATAATGTCATTTAGTTTTAATATTTCAATATGTATTTAACATTGCACGTCTAATAGGCCGAATCACTCAAGCAGCGCAAATATGCAACCATCAGTGAGAATTATATGTTTGTGCCGTTTACTGTCGAGACTCTTAGACCGTGGGATCCTGAGGCCATGAGCCTCTACCAAAATTTATCAAAACGACTCATTGACTCTTCAGGTGATCAGAAGGCTGGTTCCTACCTCGAGCAATAGATCAGTATGGCGATCCAGCGAGGAAACATAGCCAGCCTTCTGGGCACCTTACCCCTAGAAGCCGGTGATCTAGACTCAGTATTCTACTTATAGTCTTGAGGGACTTTGAGTAGAATACAATATAAATAAGTTAAGTTTTCTTTTATTGTATTAGATTATTTGTGGTATTGTAATAATATATATTTGGACCCCTCTTCGGGTGAAGACCTCCCCCATCTTCTTCTAGATTTTTTTGTTTTTACATAGTATCATCCAATCCTTGCCTGCTGTTTCCGATATGTCATCAGCCCACTGTTTTACCGGTCTTCCCACTTTGCGTTTTCCCACTGGCCCTTTCCATCTTGTAGTTTCTATTGTCCATCTTTTATCTTGTAGGCGAGCAACGTGTTCACACCATTGCCTCACCATTATTATTATAATAAAATATATTTATTCTAGGGCAACGTATTGATATCAACGCATAATATATATTAACATATGTATGTACACATTTTAACAATAAATCTTTTATTAATTCAAAAACAGACAGACTTGACGATTTCATAAAGGTTTTGCCAGAATGACTATGGTACCAGGGTCCTAACAGTCATAACGAACGCAAATCTTGTCTGTATGCATATTGGTCGTTTGCATGCATGCGTGTCATAAGTCCTGGGTTCTCATATTACAGTAAACGGGTTCTCGTAAATATGTGTTCGGTCGTAAGTTCGGCTTAGCCATGTGGATTATTTAGTAGGTGCTGGATCGACTTCCTAGATATCATTTAGATCTGAATTAATGACTTATCTACTCTTAGTTGAAACAAATAAAATAAAAGAAAGACTTTATTTGAAGAAATAGCGACATAATTACATTCCTTATACATTATTACACAAAGAGCATATTTAGAGAATTTGTACGCTGCATTTTCAGCGAACAAGGTTTGAACTCAACATATTGCTGTGCCAGAAATATATCCACCAGGATGCTGATTTTCATTTTGATTGAAATGAAAATGTGTGTGCAGTTCACACGCAGTAGAAGTGAAACTTCAGAGTATACTCACAGATAATTCTTCTGTAACTTTTATTAATATAAATATAATTCCTTTAGCCTACATCCGTCAACATATTTAATTATTCAAAATAAACTTATTAAGTATCACTTTCAATTTTTCATTGTTTTAGTCTAAAAATTATTATTATCAGTTTTATTTCGGTCCAAATTGGACTTATGTTTAATTATCGGTCTTATTGACTAATCTGTGCTGCACAATGTAAAAGTCGTATCTCATTCTCTCGCAGACTTAATCGTATAGATTTTTAAGTGTTTATCCCTTTTTAGTGTGGCTTTTTCGTTTCATCATGTTTCAAATCACAACGATTCAAAAGAAGTTTCACTTCAAAATCTAACAAAAAGAAACCGACTTCAATAGCAACTAAAAAGCATAAATACATATATTTTCTAGAATATTTTAAAGAAAGCCAAGCCAAGTAAAACAACAAACAACAACAAATTTGCTAACTATAGTAAATTTTGTGTTTTACTGGACACCGACTTCATGATGACATAGAAATTGTTTACTTTTAACCGACTTCAAAAAAGATGACATTCTCAATTCAATCTTGAAATCGGTTTCTATTATGTTAGAAAAGATTGTTACCTTTTTACTGGACAATTATCGTTCTTATCATTCAGGTTCCATGGGAAGAACCGAATAGACTATATAATACACGATAGTATCAGTTATTTTCTTTCTTAGATTTTTTTAAAGGCCCGAATAAAACATGAATATACGTCGCAAAAGGTTTTCTAAAATCCCATGTATCAATTTCTAGCAGCAATTATTTTCTTATTCCCAAAGAAATACAATAATGATGTGATCTAACAAAGGAAATTGACAATGCAATGATATTTCGAAAAAAAAGTCCGGCGCCAGATACGACCGACGTACCTGCTATTAAGACTATGATTCTCAAACTTTTCTCCCTAACGTATAATAATTTACTCACAGCCAGGCATATATAAGGTCACATAAAATTCTACATAGACCAACGTTCCAATTTACAATCAAAAACATCACAGGAAATGATCGCGAGATTTTTATTTTATGATTTTTGAAGTGAAACTTCTTTAGAATTCGTTGTTATTTGAAAATCGATGAAACGAAAAAGTGACACTACAAAGAGATAAACACATAAAATTTAACCTTATTTAATTCGAAATAAAACACTTATTTCTTTACTTGTTAGCATTAATTATCAATTTAAATAAAACTTAAAAGATTTCAAATGATTTTTTGCCCTACCTGTATATACTTAAGACAAAATTATTTTATGTGTATATCAAAAGAAATTGAGCGTTACAGGGCATTGAATTTTGAACTTTATACTAGAGTTTTAAAGTGTAATTTAGATTGTTTTTTTTAAATTATAATATGTTGACGGATGTAGGCTAAAATAATTATATTTATATTTATAAAAGTTAAAGAAGAATTATCTGTGAGTATATTCTCTGAAGTTTCACTATCTACTGTATGTGAACTGCACACAAAACACATTTTTTTTTAAATTGTATTAGTTCCTAAAGTCATTTTAATTTAATTTAGAATTTTATTCTTCTTCGGCCAGTCTCTGTCCTTTGCTAGACTTAGACTAAGTTACGCCACATATCCCAGTCTACCATATTTATATTTAATAGAATTTTATTATTTAATTAATATCTGATATCTCATAAAAAGAAATTAATAACATATAAGAAAGGGAACAAAAATATTTAAAAGAATAAATGAAGCGGTTCATAAATTATACACGAAATTGAATTCAACTACGTCTTTTACTGTTATTCCGATAAAGATACTTTTCTAATGCTTCGTCCAAATCCTATTAATTGCTCTTGGAGATCAGTTTGATTAAGGTAGAAATAAAGAGATAATTTCATTGTTAATATTTAGATTCACAATTTATTAAAGGTAGCACATTTTTTGTTGCTCAAAAGGATACACAACACATGTCTATTGTTCTACTTGTTCAAGAACTAGGTTTATAATTTATAACGTTGAAGAAGTTATCGAGCCAAATTGTAGTTAGTGAAATAAAAATTAAGTATAGGCTAATTAATAAGAAATATAAAACTACAAACATTAAAATATAAAGCTTACATTTAAATTAAATAACAATCTTATGTATAAATAACAAATTGCTAAAAGTTAACAAAGCTTTTTAGATAGCGGTTTTATTATATTCATAATATCTATAAAAAGGAAATGTTATACCTATATATGTATCTTCTTGATCTCGCCGCACTCATTTATAAATAAATATTAAAAATAAAAAACCAACACATTTCGGTTTATGAAAAACATCAAAAAGCTACTACACCGACCGTAAGCTATTAGGATTTTTATGGCCTTGCAAATAGCTTCCTGTATTTGTTATTACATGAATTAATATTTAATTAACAACTTATTCACTAAGACATCATGGCTTTGTTGTTACGGACTTGTGTACTAATTCTTTGAATTTGGTACGGTGCTATGCAGGGGTGAGTTTGTGTGAAAGAAAACACCGGTAAGAAAATTACACAACGAACTTAATCATTTGTAATATCTGCGCTTTTGTAATAATATTTTAATAATCATTTAGCACTTTACTACTAGTACTACTACTACTAGTTTTAGTTATAATGTATTATATATTTTAATAATTTATTTAAAAAATAATATGTGATCTAAACATAAGTGAAATATAAAGACATAACATAGAAATTTCAATTAATGGAGAGGCTTCAGCCCACTTACGACAAGTAAAAATTGATTTTTTCCAGAGAACATGAAACTTGTGATACCTTATTTAACGTATACTAAGAAGTATATATTTATCGTGGTAAAGTATGTGCATCTTGTTTTACATTTGTTTGACAGTAATCTTGGACTTATTTTAGGTAGGCTGATGTACTACAAATCTGAGGTCGTAGTGGTTTGGTGGCTAAGACATATCTGTGCCTCATTCTAACCATTTGGTTTCAATTCAGTCAGACGGCCACCTATAGCTTAGAGGGAACTTTCAGACCTAATGTGTATATTGTAACAATTACAACATATACGCCGCGTTTCTAGTTACATATCTTACTATCAATTCTTTTACTTTACCATTGGTAGAAAACTGACACTATGCGGAGTAAATGTTAAAGTTTTACCTGGCAATAAACGATAAACGAACACATTTCAAGGAAATTTGATTAGGTGTTACTGATTTATGAACCCATTTCATTAGGACCCCTAATATGATGACGCTCATCAGTGAGTCGTCTTTAAACTAATATTACTATAATCTATACATATATAATTGCTTGACTTCATTAGCTGACTGACTGACATATCGTAAAGCCCAAACTACTAGGGCTAGGACCGTGAAATTTTGCATGCGTGTTTTTGTTGTAGGTGCGCCCTAAGACGTGATTTTTGAAAACTCAACCGCTAAGAGGTTGAAGGGTTTAAGGAAAAGGGGATGTAGGTTTGTATGAAAATCGGTCATTTTCAAATTAGAAATTAATCTACATAACACGTGTATCGGTGTTTTTGTGAATTCAACTCCTAAGGGGGTATAGGGGTTGAAAGTCAGCTCAAACTATGACTATTTTAAATCTACGCGGGCCAAGCAGCGAGCAAAAGCTAGTCGTAGATATAATTATAACTAATATAGAGTTACGAATATTAAAAATGTATTAAATTTTTTTGTTATGGAAATGTTTGAGCACCGCTGTGCCGTTATAGGCTTACCTGTCGGTACCCGAGCGGTGCCCGAAATAATTGCCATTATTACCGAATAGAACAGGTAGACAACCCGAGCCTGAGAGTTCTGATCCACTCACATTAAAGTATGCTAACAAAAAAATACATTTTTATGATTGTTACCAAATTACTGGTTGCGTGTGCACATGGAGCGTTTCATAAGTTCGCCTCAGTTCATTTGAAGCATTCAATTAAATGTCCATACGACTCTACGTTATATACAGTAAGTTTTATCCCTACTGATGGCCGGTTCCTATATCATTGACTTGCCTTCCATCTCTCAAAGTTTAACCGATAGTAAGGGAAATGAAAGGTTAGTAATATACAGGAACCGGCCATTAGTCACTAAGTTTTATTTAGTGAATATAGTAGCAATTTTAAGCATAAAATGGTTCTAACTATATACAAAAAAATTGTTTAAATCTTACCGACATAACATTTACCTTCTTAATAACTTAGTTATTGCTGATTTATTGACGTACCTGAAATTAAAAATATACAATAGTTAGCACTATTATATAGGTATAATATATAACTGAAGAAAATAAAAATAAAATACATTGAATTTAATAGAGAAAAGAATATATTAGGAAGGTAAGTAAAAAAAAATACAACTTTTGGAATTCTTTTGTGTTCACACATCACATGTAAATTGCTGACTGTGATTTTGAGACTTTGAAACTTGTCATATACCAATTTTGAGCAAGAACATAGATTACTTGTTACACACAATAATAATGTAATGAAAACATGTAAATCTATACTGATACATAAAAGTGAAGTGTATAATATACTAGCTGCGCCCCGCGGTTTCACCCGCGTGGTGATGGAAAATCGTTATATTTTGGATAATTTACACTATATCTTTATAAATTATGGCCTATGTGTTATTCTGTGTAAGCTATATTATGGTAAAGTTTCATCAAAATCCATTCAGTAGTTTTGCATGAAAGTGTAGAAACATACATGCTTATACAAACTTTCGCGTTTATAATATTAGTAATAATTGGATAAGACCGTAAGAATAGTACCAAAGTAATGATACATACCTTGTTTTTTCTTACAACATAAATTTTAGTTAAAAAAGTGGCCGAAACGTAGGAATAACAAAAAATAAATTAATTATCGCGCTTAAAACCATTAAAACGTAGTTTTATTCTAAATTGTGTTTTTAGATGATTAATATAAAACATTTTCTAATGTAATATCTGACTTTGGATGTGGCTTAAGTTGTGTAAGACATTTAAACAGCATTAAATAGTGTAATTCATTGCAAAAATCCAGTTTGTACAAAGTATGTACAGTCACGGAATGAAAAGGTTTGTCACTTTGAAGTCGACTTTGCTTGCATGAGTACAAGAAACAATACTGCCAACATTTTAATAAATGTTACATTTATAAAACATAGAAATGTGAAAAAAAAAGAAAATTGCAATGTTGACAATGACAGACATTGAGATTAATAATAAGAAATAAAGAGGACATAATCACTACGCTATCATAAATATTAAAACCAATAAAAAGGTTTTACATGTCTAATAAATATTCTAAGCAAGATAGAACTTTGATGTAAGTAATTTTAAACTTTATTATCAAACAGTTAAACATAATTGTCTGTGGAACATTCTGTCCTGTGATTTAGTTTGAAAAGGTAACATTTGCTCGCGGAAGGTTAAATGAATCTATTTCGCATGCGTCTCGCGGGCGCCGACGTCAGTTGGGAGCCCGGAGGCGCAGGTATGGCATGACCTCCCTCCCTGAAATACCGCTGCAGGGCCCTCTGTGATTTCACCCCTGTTGACGAAGTGAGGTAACATTTGCTTGTGCGCTAGGAAGGCGTAAACGTTCTGAATCTCATTCCTGCCATAAGCGCGGGGCACATGGGAGGAGGGTGGTTTTAGTGGGGTATTGATTAGTCGAGTCTCCACACAAGCCGGTTGATTATTGTTTGGATTGCCTCAGTGGAAAGCCTCCATGATCAACAACGGTCTAATCCCTAGCAAAGGACCCGGTATGTGCGAAATGCATTTCCCCCGCCTTAAAAAAAAAAAATCTACTTGAAAACTGGCGAACCTTTTCACACCACGGCTGTACAATGGTCAGCAAATTTTTAAATAAACAACTGCGGCTTAATGCTTAATTACAGCACATTTATATTCGGCTATTTTCGGATAATAAAATCAATGTCATTACAACGCTCGTTGGGTTTGATATTTCTTACATTTTACCCTTCCCTCCTATACTAAAACTGTATACACACTACACTGTTTATAATTATACAAAAATAATCTAAAGAAAACATACAATAAAGAGTTATCTGTCTATCTATAGTCAAACATTCGCCCTAAAACAATATTTTTCAGGCAGTCGTGTATAATAAGGGTTAAAACTTAATTTGACTTATTTAAAGTCTTTAAACTCTGCCCAACCAAAATCAGCAAAGGATAAAACAAGCAAAACCTCCTTGATATCCCTTTCAATGGATCTGACCTCGATTGTCCGTCAATCTCGCAGGTCGAACAACTTTATTGGTACCTATCCAATATAAACTGAGCCTTACATCTTTATAAGCGAGTAAACAGAACCAGTTTTGAACAGGTCTTATTATTATGGTGTTCAATAGGTCGTATGTAATACTCCGTTGTCATTATATGCAAATTATCGATACATTGATGGATACGCTGTAAAAATTTATGTTGAATAACACTTGTTAATAACTTTGATTTGTTTACCAGATCCATCATCGTCAGTTGTTTTTATTTCGTCTTGCATTTCTTCCTGCTGAGGTAATGGAGTTTATATAAATAAATAAATAATCGGCAGACAAACACATATTGTATTTGTCCAAAATAAGAAAGTTACGTTTGTGTTATGGGTAATACAACGGACTACACTCTGGTTCCGATCCCAGACCATAGTAAATAACTGAGAAAATTCGTTTTCGAAATTTACCATACCAGAAATCGAACCCGGAGCCTCTGCGTTGCAATGAGATAAAGGCTTAGCGCTTTTAACCACAGAAGCTGTCTAATTTGGATTTTCTTTACTCAAATTCTTTATTAAGGACTGTCCAAACTCCTTGAGCATCTAACTTTTTCACATTTATTTAATTTAAAATATCTTTAAGTGGTTTTAATTTACATTCCCTGCTGAATTCACGAATATTTTTTTATTTAACAATTAAACATAAAGTTCACTGTTCACAGGCATTAATTCCAATAGTAAAAGTAGGTCTCTAACATTTCTTTTCGTTTTATTTAAAACTACTTATTGCATTTTTTTTGTTTTAAATATAGCTTCGTAAGGTATGTCGTCTAGTCAGTGTAAATTAATAATGAATATTCAAAGTTGAGATCTAAAATTAATTATTTAATCTTCAAGCAACAATCAAGCGAAGACCCTGGAAAATTTTGGATGGGGCAAAATTAAAAAAACTGGTCCCCTGAAAATTTTACAGCATAGCAAACTTGATTCGACAGACAATCAAACTGACTTTCAAAACTTCTATTCTTTCGTAATAATCGCAGACTAACAAATGAGCATATTACGATAAAATGAACAATATTTTTTAAAGTTCCCATTTTTATATAAGTTCACGGTTTATGTATGTAGGTACATATTTTTATTGCAGGAGTTCAGCAGACAAGCAGACGGCTCACCTGATGGAAAGCGGTTACCGTTGCCTATGGACATTTGTAACAACAAAGGTGCTACAAATGCGCTGCTGCTCTCTAAAGCGAGACTGGAACGTGGCCATTACCACCTGGCTGTGGGTTGTTTTGTCGCCTCTTACGACAGGCCGCGTGGCCGCCATAGATTGTATTCTTTCTCCGTTCCTGCACGGCTAAAAACATATGTCTTTCAATTTTAATGAATGAACATAATTAATCCATATAAATAATGCCTTTCAGTTCTGTGTTTTTCAACCATACAGATTCAATGTAGTTTGACGGTCTCTGTGGTTGAGCGGGCTAAGCTTTACCCGGCTGAGCATACTGGAACGCAGAGGCTTCGGGTTCGATTCCTGGTATGGCAAATTTTATAAACGGACTTTCCGTTATTTACTGTGGTCTAGGCGTCTGATATCGGCCTCAGTGTTATCCGTTGTGTATTACCCATAATACAAGCGTAACTTGCTTAACTTGGGGATATACAATGTGTGTATGTTGTCAGCCGATTATTAATTAATCCGCCTTAAGCGAAGAGAATAATATAAAATTTCTAAACAATATGGCGTATTTGTATTAGAACATTAATTAAACCAAAACTGATTTTACGATCGACCCAAATGGCTAACAGAGGGCTTAAGATAAAGATATCTAGCTTCAAACTTCCAATAACTTGTTACAATAGCGCTAACATCATAATTTACATGATAATATTCATTTTAGAAATGAAAGTTCATTTCATATTAATACAGCCCTTGTTCCCTGAGTCATAAGGTTTATATTCAATCTTTTAATATTCATAGCGAATTAGCAGATAGTAAAACTTTAGGTGCAAGTGTTTAGGCGAGTAGGGTTGATATGATTTAATGATAATTAGAGGATAAGTCTTAATACTCCCGTTACAAATCTTATACAGGTAGGCACATAATTCATCATCGTCGACGCACTCTTTTATTGCAATGACGTATTTCATTCCTGATCGGTATGCGAGCACCCGCTTGAGCAATTTTTCTAGGCTATTATGCATATTGTTTCAATCACCACGTGCTGGCGATGAAAGAAACCGTCATGGTAAAACCCGCAGATCGAATCCCACAACGTCAATGCATCATGTTTCTAGGCCCTTGGGCTCTTAGAGTCTACGCACACAATGCGTTTCGATGGCGGCGCCTTGCCGGAACTGTGTTGCTCCTGCGCTTCACATATGTACATAAATACCCATTCTACGCCACACGGTACACTTCGACACCGCGTCATACGCACAACAGACTTGCAACCCGTAAGACGAGGCAGGGAGAGGTGTACTACAGTAGTACAGGATGTACTACTACTGTAGTAAGGACTACACTAGTAGTATCCCTCTCCGCCGCATTAGTGGAGAGCTACTGCAGTGTAATAAAGTGACGATGCCACACCGCAAAGATTTCGCCGCACTGCCGGTTACAGGGCCGTTGTGTGTTACGTACTGAGATAATACAGTTGAAGAGTAGACTATCCCGAATACAACTTAAGCCATAGTCCTATGACAGGCGTCCCGTCGGTAGCGGGTGGGCGTAAGTTGAGAGCATGGCGGATTAAGATAAGGTCGCCAAGTTGGTTACATAGTCTCATAGAGTCGGCCCTATCTCATTTCTAACATGTTTGAGCTTAGCTTGAGATTATAAGCTATGACTACATCAAATTAAGGATTTAAGTATTATCTACATATAAATTTACGAAGGTAAGGTAATTTTCCTTTCCTTTTAAGCGTATTGAGAAACGTGAGATTTGAGATAATTAATTTTTATACATGTGTTAAAAGTACATTTAGCGCCGATTTTTCACCAAATAAAAGGTATTCATAGAATAAAACATAACATGGGGAAATTAAAAATGATATTTGTCTAAATAAAACGTTTGAATTGTTTGACTTTTGAATTTAGTCAGGTTATAGTATATTCGACTGATATTTTGATCTGATGATTGAAAAATGGGCCTTTAATAAAACAAATTAACTATGTAATATAAAAGAGATAGAGCATAGTATGATGTGAGTGATAGAGTGAGATACGTAGAAGAATTTACAAATATTGTTGATTTTTAACCGCTTTTACACATTTTTAGGATTTCGTAGCTATTTTAATAAAAACTGAACGCTTATGTTTTGTGTCATGTCCACCCGTCTGTCAATCTTACAGTCCAATTTCAACTACTGGTCGATCGTTAGTATGTAATAAATTACAACTTAGGCGATGGCAGGATTAATTGCTAAGAAAACATGTCTATAAAATAAATAGGGTTGCTGAGCGACCGGAATTTGCTTCGTGTTACCAATAATTGTTATAATTTTTTAGTGCCACTGTTTCAAACCGACTGAGAAATGTGTGGTGCAGGATCTCCAACATCTCACATACGGGCTCTATCACCCAATGAAAATACTTTATCCCTAACGAGAGTCACCAGGAATTAAACAGTTTGCAAAATTGAATTGAAATACCATATTTATTATGGTTGGAGAAATAGTGATGATGTGTCTGGCAGACAAGCTGAAGAATAACGAGATGGAAAGTGATAACATTTACATTTATTAGACATCATTACATCAAAGATATTTTTATTTATTGCACCATTACACCAAAATGAAGAATTCGAAGTTATCGTCAACGCACCTTGGTATATAAGCCAGACGATCTTCATCAGGATCTAAAAATGGACCTTGTCGCTAGCACAATTAGTAAACACGCTGAAGCTCACCAGCAACGGCTTCATCACCATGTGAATGTCGAAGCCATCCAGCTCCTCGATAACACAGACCTTGTAAGAAGACTTAAAAGGACCAAACCTTTTGAGTTAGTGTTGTAAAACTATCAAGATAAAAGTAAAGTGGAGTGCAATGTACATAACATTAATAAAGAACACACGAACAAAGTGTCTTCGCCGTAATAGAGACAATAAAAAAAGTGTTATTAGACACATTCTTAGTATAAACAATTAAATCTAGTATTTTAGGTCAGACTTTAAATGACTTATTAGTCTTGTTTCTTATATTAGATTGTAATTTTAATTTTGTATCTTTAAAACGCAGCATTTAAAATAGCAGCAGTAGTAAAAAAATATTACACCATGCTGCGAATGTGTAGCTGGGGGGCCTGGAACCTGGCCTCTAATACCAGAACTGAACTCAGGATTTTTATGACGGCATACTCTAGACCAGAGATGGTAGCCCTCCAATAAGGTAAATGCCATATCACCTGACAGTGAGTTGTTTTGTCGTCTCATACGACAGGTCATTCGGCCGCAGGAATTAATTTTCTATCTCCATTCCTGCACGGATAAATAAATACATACAAGACACCGTAAACTACAATTTGCCTGCTTTTATATAAAACAACATGAACTGTTTCAAGTAATAACGCGTTTATTAAGCCTATCCTACCAACGAGCAATTTATATTTTTATGCCTTACCAATGAGTTGTTTAGAGATAAATGTTTTACGGCGCAACAATAAACTTTTTTATGTCTTAGTAATACAGATTACTAATAAAACTCTTAGGTTTTATGTAGTAAAGTATCCTGGTTGAGAATACATCCGTTAAGCAGCCCAACTTCCGCATTGTTATAATCACCACGTGCTGGCAGTGAAGAGAAATAACGAACGAGATTGCCGATATGTGAAACAGAACAATCCGTTTCCACAAAGTCTATTCAAATAAGATCTAAGAAATATTACTATGATGCCATACAGAATTGTATGCTATTGATTTTAGAACAGGTACCAAAGCGAGTTTTCTTATTATTCTCGAAAACAGTTTATCTATCTATGTTTTAACTTCTCTTTCTCTTTTTCAGCTTATCCCAATCATTTGGGGTTGGAATAATATGTCTATTCTTCTCTAACTCCTCTATTCTGACATACGTCCGCTATCATACCACAAAACATCCTTCAAATAATTCATTCGTCTCTTTTCGGTCTTCCTTTACAGGTGTATCCATCGATCTTCCAGGTTTGTGATACGATTTTCATCCCTCCTAATTGCATGCTCAATTGCCCATGCCAGTCTTCTTCCTCTCAATTTTTTAATCACAGATGCCTTCCAAATACCCCCTTATGTGTACTCATTTCGCACCTTATCAGTTCTTGTAACATCATATAAATCTTAACAATTTTATCTCAGCTACTAGTCTACCACAAACGTAAACATCTACATTTGTATTAGTGTCTTATTATCAAGTGTTCCAATAAGTTGCGTTTACATACTCCCGCTGCCCACTTCCCTCGCCACATTCCTGCTTGATACCTTGAAAGTGGGCAAAATATAAACGAGGCATTAGACCTGTATTAAGATTAGTGGTCTTTGTCTGGCTCTTTTTGGAAAAGCATTTATAGCCGGTTCCGATTTGCCTTACCATCGATTAGACAAATTCGGCTATTTGACTTTATGGGTCTTATGTTTGTGCTGCGGCGGCGCTGGGTTTAACGATAAGCTAACTGTATCAAAATGAGAAAGACGGAGAATGGGACAATTTTGATGGGAATTTGAGAATGAGCACACATGTACCAGGCTGGCTATTGGGCATGAAATGCAGCTGCTCCTCGGTCTACTTCACTTGCACCTTCGTTAATTATGTTATTTATAGTTTATATTAATGTATTTACATGCGGTACGGATTATAAGTATTATTAGTATATTTTATGTTAATTTATTTACAGCGAATTATATTAATTAAAGTGGCGCGATATATTTTATATTATGTTATGTTATTTCATATATTTACAATGTGCGGAGCGTATTATTTATTTATTTGTTGATGAAATGACAATGAATGATTGACATGCGTGCGAAAAAAGGGAACACATCTGGCGGTGCCAGATTTAAATAAAGAATTTAAATATGTCGAAGAAAAGTATGAATAGATCGAAAGGAGGTTAACATGGCGGTACCAACTTGTATGGATAAGTAGTGTCAACATTCAGCCGATGGTAAGTTAATTTAATAGTAAGATATAGGAGCCGGCCATTAGTGAATTTGATATGTATCTCGATATACTGGCCTTTGTATACTGCAAAATGTTTTATTTTACTTTTGAAACAACGCCTATTCTTAGTACGAATTTGCAAAAATGTGCATTTTAACCCTATTGATATCAAATCAGTGCTCTCATGTCACATAAAGAAGCTTAAGAACTTCAGAACTTCCTTTAATGTACCGGGGTAACCGTACGATATAACTTATTATCAGACACAGAGCCATCTTACATTAGAGCACATCATTCGATTAATGTCGTGGGTGGGCATTATGTCAACCCTATTCTAACATATGAAACATTACATTGATCGCTATTACTGATATTATGTAGGCAAGTAATAAAGTTGCGAGACCGATTTGATATCTGGACACCTTTATTTGATTCTGGAATGTTCACGATTCCTGTGCATGTTTCGGAGCTTATCCGAATCTGGAGTCAGTTTGGTCCATACACCCTCAAGATTTTAATGGCTGAAATAACCCCAGATTCGGATTCAGCGCATCGAAATACATGAATACATAGGTCTGGCCAAAAGTACAGATGAATTTTTATATTTTTGTGGGCCGGTGCAATCAATAACTGCGTCTGGCGATATTGAAAACTATCACAATTATTTATAAAGATAATGTATTAGCTTAACATAAATAAATATTTGCCTATACAAGAACATAATTAATTAAACCATCCGACTTTTCCTAATAAAGTAAGTAATATTAATCATGACAATATGAAAGTATTATTTCTTATATAACGTATTTTATTGAAGGTCGATTTTTCAAACATCAGAGAAAAATTATCAATGGAATAAATGATAAGCTGACTGAATTCGAAAGTGAAACAATTCTTTCACGCAACGGTCAATTTTAATTTTACCATGTTGTACTTCATTCTATACATAACTTTTGATGTGATTGAAATCGGCTCTTATTAAAATAAATACTGTTAATTGCGTAGACGTTAATTCAAGTATAGGGGAATTTAAAGCTTACGTTTCAGGAAATATTTTTTATCGGTAAAATATTTGCATAAATGATTTTAAAGTGAATGAGAAATAAATAAATAGAATATTTCTAACATTGTTCGTTTCATTTAAGGATAAAAAAAGGTTTAAACTGTCAGATCGTGTTCGTCTTTAAATAAGGTTTCCTACATATTTTTTAAGCCTTGTTTTGAAATTATTTATTGATGGAGATACTCTTATGTCTAAAGGTAAATCATTATACAGCTATGCACCTTGAAATGCTATTACTACTTGTGTCGTATTTGGTTCTTGATGCTGGTAAAATCAGCTTTTGTTTATTTTTAATCCGGATCACATTAGAATCAATATTCAAGAGTCAAGTCAAGTTTAGAATCTGGTGGACTTGTGGAAAAGAACTATAATCCAGATATCTAAGGCAACGCGATCTTAAGCATTATTTCCGTTTATATATTAATCTTAAGCTTAAGAGCAAATGGATCTATTAACGTCCACCTGCAAAGAGGTCGCCACAAACTCTTCAAAGTTAAGGGCCGTTTTAATCAGAGCATCTGCGACGCGCCGTCATCGATTCCGGACGACGCATCGGTAATTTATTTTAATTAAGGTAGTCTCGCGAGTGGCCGCCGCCCGTGGGCGCGTGATTGAGGACCGACACACCGGTCTGACGCAAAAAAGGAACAGTGGAACCCGCCTTTAACGAGTTCGGGGTCTAGTTTCTAATCTGTTGTTATGTAGGTGATAGGATTTTGGCGAACTGTTAGAGCCCTGTTTTAGTGTGCATGTATTGTCGAGTAGACAACTCATTGGCGTCAATCGCCAAAATGTCGATCAGCAATAAATGCCTGTAAATACTAAATATTTTCGACACTGAGTCGAGTCTTCTGGTAATTAGCCAAAGCCAAAACTACGGACCTGCTTTGGCTTTGGCTAATTACCTGGCTTTGGGTTGCTCTAACTACATTACCACACATACTGACACCAACGCGCACTACCACCGCATTGCATTACACGCACACCTCACAAACAAACCAAAACACACAAAGAGCCTAAAAATTAATAACCCAGACACAGAAAGGAAAAACCAACACACATGGCACTAGTTAAGATAATATATATATAGGTATAGACATAAGGCACACACTGCACATGCACTTCCTCACAACACCAGCATGTAACAGATACACTCTACATTAGTATAAGTTTAGTATTAAAATTAGAATAAATTAATATAATAAGTTATTCGTAAGGTACACCACAACACACATATGATTGAACAAATGTCAAACACAAAAACAAAAATTACCAAGAAGCGTGTTTATATACTTAAAACTTTCTTCAAAATTAAGTTATAAAAAAGGGTACGGAACTCGAGTCCGTAGAATTGTTAAAAAAAAACTACATTACCAAGAACAGGGTTCGGTAGACCTTTGGGTCCCATTAGTTTGAGGCTCCAATAATAATATTATGATCAAATAAAAGCCCGTGTATAAGTGTTTTTTTTTTTTAAGTCTAAGTGCCCGGGTCTAATAATTCGAATTTCGTATGATGTTCCAAGTAAGACCTGTTAAAGCGAATCACATTTTAAGATTCTAAGTAGATCTCATGATCCAAAGCAAAATGTAAGTAGACAAAACTTAACATTTAGGTGATGACAGACGATAAATAGTCTATTGGTTCCTTCATCTTACTATTCATTCACTTGTCTTACAATCGGTTGAATTTTAACATTACTTGTCTAGAGCTTAGCTTTATTTAACATCAACAAGAATCACTGCAAACTGCTCAGTGGATATGGTTGAAAACAATTTTCGTTGAAATTATTTTTGAAACATGTTTTTCATAATTTGCCTGTATATTTGTATAATATAAAAAATGGAGCGGAGGAAACAGTTTTTAAGGCTTTGCGACCTAATATCTCGTCACCTACTTCATTAAGAAAGTCATGAAACATCACACTAACATCTAACTAATGTTACTCCAAAGGACTATAAGAAAATAAATCAACACTTAGTTACGTATTGCGACCATCTTTATTTTTTCCCTATTTCACTACATAATACATATTGTAGCGCTAAGAACGTTCCATATACGTCGTTTCCGGGAAAAATTACTGTGATATAGAGAAACGGACATCTGGACATGGCAATTCATAAGGCTTCTGTTATTTGCCTCAATGGGTACAGAACTTTAAAAACTGATATGCTCATGTGTCGCATGGTAACAGAACCTTAAAAATGTCGTGTCGCTCGGCACTGAACCAAAATACCTAGTTATTTTTAGCATATTTCAGTCTACGTTAAAAATGCCGCCTATAAGAATATTTACTTGGTTTATATTAAGCCCCGTAACAAAACGTGCTATTTGACCGAGTGCAGTGTGCTGAGTGAACGCAAAAAGACAAAGAGACAAGCCTCGGTAGACTGCAGCGCCATATTTATGATTTCACGCTATCTGGAACCCGTCGTCGCTGGAATGGCGTTGAACGGATTAGATTGGACTTTGTTAATATTAAAACTAATTTAATATTCAATTGGATAGGTGCAATGGACTTGATGATTAATTCAACTGTTTATAACATTAGCTTTTAGCGTAATTAATATAACTTTACTGGTTGCGTTAAGCAAAACCTCCTTCGTAAATTCTCCTTCTCCTCTTCGACATCAAGAAAAAGAACTCAAATTCGGGAAGCGCTAGACAAAAAGTCTATAGAAAACAAAGACTTCTTGACATCGTCGATTGGCACACGTATAAAGAAGACCTATATAATACCTATCTATATTTGAATAATTTTATTTACTACCAACTACTCCATAGCCTTGTGTTGCGAGTGTGTGTCTCCGGTGGAAGGTGGACGCACCAGATTAGTGGCAAGGTAAGTGCCTCTTCCCGTTTTCTTCTCCGACTCTTTTGCCTTCTCTAGAGTATCATATTATATTATATTACATATTATTATATATAGAGCCCCATCCTCTCTCGATGGTGAAGAGTAAATATGTTAAAAATAAGTTAAATTAAATACTATAGTTTTTCAATAACAGACGTCAATAAAATCAGACAAGTGCGTGTCAGTCTAGGCGCAATGAAGGGTACCTTCGCGTGGTAGTAATTTTTCGCTGCTTTTGTTATTTGGCCATAAAAACTACCCTATATCTCAAAAACTAATTAACTGATCTCACTCCAACAAATTTTCTTTAAAAGTATAGGTTTATGTTTACATTGTATTCATCTTCATTCTAGGGTTAAATCCCGATTGCGTGCAGGGCGTCTACCTTGAATCCCTGGGTCCGCTTTTCTACTTTTCTTCTACACTTCGCGTGGTTTTCGGCATCCCTAATTGTGAAACCATTGGTGCGTATACCTATTATCAGTTACGACATCAACCCAGCGTTTCTTGGGCCTGTCGCTAAAATTTTATTTAGTATGTGTTATTTTTCTGGTATAGGTATAGAATAGAATAGAAAATACTTTATTGCATAATAAAATTAATGAAACAATACGTAAAAACAGCTTAGAATTATGTGCAAATCGCAGTCTTATCGCTGACAGCGATCTCTTCTTAAAAATCTTGGGATATAGAGAGAAATATGACACAATAGCTAAGTCAGGGCTTAGTTTCACAATTTTCTTTTTTTATTGCATGTGTTCACCAGACAGGCAGACGGCCCAGCGGCCCAACTGATGGAAAGCGGTTACCATCGCCTATGGACATTAGTAACACCAGAGGTGCTACAAATGTGTTGGCGCTCTCTAAAGGGAAACTGGTCACTAATGTCGGAACACAACTCAACGTTGTTATGGGGGCATACTCTAGAGCAGGGGTGGTAGCCATTCAGACGGACTAATGTCCTACCACCTGGCTGTGGGTTGTTTTGTCGTCTCTTACGATAGGCCGCCTGGCAAACAGAAATTGTATTCTTTCTCCGTTCCTGCACGAATAAAGTTCGAAAAATATATATTATACCTACTTTGTTGTTGTAGTTATAAATAATTATTATTTTCTTTTTTCTTCTTTAATATCCACCATTTGAATTCAGGACGAAAACTAGTTACGTATATTTGAATTCTAGTCGCCATTGAGTCTGCAATACTAAATCCTTGTTCAGTACTATTTATTAGTCATTTGAGTATTATAGTTCGTGACCACATAATGAGTGCCTATTCGTTTCCTGGTGGGAAATAAATTTAATTAGACCCAATAATATTAATCTAATTCTCTTTATCTCAGACTTAATCCAGATTTTCTTTACAAATTAGTACACGTCAACTTGAGTTTGAGAACCTAGAAATATGCCTTTCTCAGCTACTTCGATTATACAAAGACTTAAAGACCCTCAAAATTACTCTAATGCTGGGGCTTCATCTGCTATAGTGTTAAAGATTTAGGCTGTGGCCGAATGCGTTTTATTTAAAACGTTAAAAATAACACACACAGACTTTAATGTATTGTTACGAGTCGCGACACTCAAATTAAAATGCCGTTAGAATTAGTATAGAGTTTATTAGAACTATGCAAACACGTATAACACAGGTACAAATATAACCGAACACAACAAATCCAAACGTAATGCAGAAGGTCGAACTCAATAAAACGCGCAAAGTCCGTCACTTATTAGATTCCCGATTGTAGTACACACGTCTCGCTTTACTCTTGGTTCTCGCTCGACTGTCTCCCCATCCATCAGGTCATCGTTTTATACTGCACAAATGCAATGTCCCCGTCTCTAAGTCGGCTTAATCCGCCACACCTGGCTAATGACTCAGCCGCAAACTGCCATAAAAGAGTACAATTAGACAATGGGCTGTTTCTAATCACAAATTTTAAACACAAAGTAAACAAAAGAAGACGGTCATAAAAGAGTTACAACTAGTTTAAATGCCGGCAGGTAATAAAATGTGTTTTGTTTCAGATATGCAGGTGGGTTTTGTTTTTATCGGGACCTGAGTTGTAACAGTATATACATAAGTTATCTGTCAATATTTAATGTCGCATCTAATAACGCACGTTTAACTTATATGTATATTTATATATAGTACAGTTATATATTTATTATTAAAATGTCAGTAATCTTACAATAATTATATATACCACCATCACCACTCCTAATCAGCAATATTCTTGCCGCGGGTTGTCTGGAAGAGATCGCATTTTAGCGATAAGACCGCCCTTTGTACACAACTAGAATAATACTAGTTTGTAAGCTTTCTGTAATTGTGTACAATAAAGTGTTATTTACCTATCTATCTATAACGCATTAAACGAATCCCCATATCTGCTTGAAACGACATATATCTGTAACAATATCTCAGGTGAAGCCGCACCATAAGGGATAAATGAATCTACTTGTCTCTTGGTACCGATTTACTCAAGAAATAACTTTAACATTTACAAATTAAATACTTAATTGCAACCATGCACAAACCAAAAGAAACCGCATTTAAATTAAAAATTGAATAAGACACTTAAGATATCATTATTAGATAAAAACAGACAGATGGTACACAATCTCTATGATTACTTAAACACAATCAAATGTCCTTCAGCTGTCAAATTGTACAAACCCACTTGTATTTTATTGACAAATTAGATTTATCGCTTGGTGGCTTTTATGCAATAATTGTTGTGTTATTGTACCTATTACAAATCGTTATTAGCACGCACAGACGGACATGCGTTGTTGTTTGTTATTAGTTGTTTGTAAGCTGTCAGCTGGTTGGGCCATTGGTCTTAATGTACTGTAGAATGTAAGTTAGACAATGCGTGACTAAAAGTTAACAGGAGGTGACTTTGAGATCGAAACAAACGAATAGGCAGCGAATAAGTACGACCTGTTTTTTCTTACGAGGTAAAATATTTGAATAAAATGTTAGTTAAATTGTGTTTTGTGTGATAATTTAAAACATTTTCTACCTTAATATATATTGTTAATAAGATTTCTTCCAAGTAGTGCCACCTATTATTGTAATATTTGCGGATGGTTGTGTTTACTACTTGGATATAAAGCGAGCGGGCGTAATGACGAAATATCATTTTCACTTCGATTTTGGTCGGATGCACATAACATAGTAGCTATCTAGGATGGTTAATTACTGTGCGAGAATCTTAACTTATAATTAATTGTACTTTAGATCGGCATTATATTTATTTATCTTATTTATCCGTGCAGAATCGGAAAAAGAATACAATTTCATGCAGCCAGGCGGCCTGTCCTAAGAGGCGACAAAACAACCCACAGTCAGGTGGTAGGGTATTTGGCTATCCGGATGGCTACCACCCCTGGTCTAGAGTATGCTGCCATAACAATCTTGAGTTGTGTTCCGGATTAGTAGCCAGGTTCCGGTCTCCCTTTAGAGAGAGATAGCACGTTGATAGCACCTTTGGTGTTACTAATGTCCATAGGCGCTGGTAACAGCTTTCCAAAACAAATCATTTTGAATTTAGATAAAACAGTTCTACGTTTTTCGTTATATAAATCCTGTACTAACAATATATATATATATATATATATATATATATATATATATATATATATATATATATATATATATTTATTTTATTTTTGTTAACAACTCTACGGACTCTAGTTCCGTACCCCTTTTAGTACAATTAATTTTAAGAAGAAGTTAAGAAGTTGTACACGCTTATTTGTTACTTTATTATTGTGTGTGACATTTAATGAATGTATGATTGTGTTGTGGTGTACCTTAAGAATAACTTATTATATTATTTTATTCTAATTTTAATACTAAACTTATACTAATGTAGAGTGTATCTGTTACATGGTGGTGTTGCGAGGAAGTGCATGTGCAGTGTGTGCCTTATGTCTATACCTATATATATAATATTGTAGGTATAGGCTCGCGTTTCACCGAAATCGTACTTGATGTCAGGTGGAAATGCATTCTAAGATAGACTTTAAGTTGATTAATACGTTTAAACATCATTAAATAATTTAATTAGAACAAATTCAACAGTTTTTTTTATTAAATTTGATATATTAGGTTGGGGAAAAAGTGTCTTCGCATTTTATATAAAAATTCAAAAGGTTTTTTTATAAAGTTTATTTACATTTGATTAAAGTATGTAGGTGCCATTTTGTTGGATAACTTTTTGCCATCTTGTAGGTAGGGACGTGATCCAATTGCTACAAAAATTTTGGGGCTTCTGATCAAGAAACTGAGACAAGTGGTTTTGGCAGTCCTCTCGTGATGTTAACCTGACACTGCCTAACGAATTCTGCAGAGACCGAAACAGGTGAAAATCTGAAGGTGCAAGGTCAGGACTATACGGCGGATGCATTAACATCTCCCAGCCAAACTCTCGTAATTTTTGCTGATTGGCTAAAGATGTGTGAGGTGTAACGTTATCATGGTGAAAAACCACACCCCTTCTGTTAATTAATTCCGGCCGCTTTCTCTCAACTTTTTGCTTTAATCTCATCAGTTGTTCGCAGTACAGTTCAGAATCGATGGTCCTGCCTGGCTGTAACAGCTCATAATGAATAATGCCTTTCCAATCCACCATACACACAGCATCACCTTGTTGCGAGTTAACCCGGGTTTCGCCACAGTCTGTGAAGCCTGACCGGCCTTTGACCACGATCTTTTTCGCACGATCTTGTCGTACGTGATCCACTTTTTATCATCAGTTATCAGCTACTTCAAAAATGGTTCGGTTTCATTACGTCTTAATAAAGAATTACAAATGAGTACACGGTTCATTGGGTTTCTTTCAGTGAGCTCATGAGGCACCCAAATATCGAGCTTTTTTGTGTACCCAGCTTTTTCCAAATGCGCCAAAACCGTTTTGTGGTCAATTCCCAGTTCTCCAGCTACATCGTAACTACTAATATGCCGATCTTGCTCCACTTTTTCAAAAATGACATCAATTTTGTCCGTGATAGGGCGACCAGAGCGACGTGCATCTTTGATATCAAAGTTTCCGGATTGAAAACGCTTAAACCAAATTTGCGCTTCTCTCACAGATACTGCATTAGGTCCATAAACATCACAATTTTTTTTCGCGGCTTGTGTTGCATTTTTACCTTTTTTGTAGTAAAATTTTAAAATGTATCGAATTTCTTCATTAGATGCACTCATTTTAACAATAAGAAAAACAAATGAAAATCACACATTTTCCTAATTTGAATTTGGAATTGTCTTCTTTAAAATTAAAACTTTTTAATGATACCAAAACCAGCCAGATACAAATGGTATAGCCAAAGAGATCTTATTACAAGTTCATACATACTATATGCGAAAAGACTTTTTCCCCAACCTATTCTTATTGCGATGTCTCTTGTACCTTCAATATTGACAAGTTAAGAGAAAAAAAGGATTATTGGAGTTAAAGCCAACGCAATAATAAAGAGAAAAATAAATTATTGATCCACAAGCACATTTACACAAAAACAAATTCGATTCGCAAGATATACCTGAGTAGGGATTGTAAGTCTACTTCTCAGTCAATGAATCAGACAGCTCAGCATTATGCTATACTGGAATTAAAAAGTCCCGAAAAAGTGCTAATATAACGTACAATGTAGAGAGTATATAATAATATCTATGTATGTATAAGTAATCTAGATTTGTTAACAAAATACCAAGTACCTGAGGATAAATGTGAGATAATTGATTTTATTTAATAATTCTAATTTAATTTACAATTTATACGTATTTGACATGGCACGTAGATTTAGTTGATTGACATACATACTATTTAAAAATAAATTATAAGTAAGATAATTATATACCTTAATGGAATAATAATATTAAAAATAATTAAATATTAATAAATAACTTGGTTAAGCGGTTTTAAAAATATAGATATAAATAAATACAAATATAGATATAGGTATGTTAAAGAAGACGGAATTTTCAAATAATGTACATGATAAATATTAAATTAATTTACAATTATTATTCTTATTGGACACCATGAAAATGGTAGAATGTGTAGGACATCAACTTATCATTGTAATAACTTTTGTACTACATTCTGGCAAATAAAGATTATTATTATTATTATCTGCACGACCTACATCGCCAGATTAGGTTAAATTATTCTTTAATATTAGGTTACCTGGAAGAGATTGCTTTAAACTTTAAGCGATAAGGCCGCTTGTTGTTTCTACCATGACAATATTGTAACTGCATTTTTATAAATTGTATATTTGGTGAGGAATAAAGTGTTATCTTTCTATCTATGTATTTCCAAAAAATAGGACCTTACAAGATATAGACTCGAAGCTCATTTAACACGACAAAACTAAACCAAACAAATAGTATAGAAATGAAATCGCCTCGAACCACTCCGTACAAAACCAAACCAGTTGAATAGATATAAATGTGAGATACAAAAATAACTTTCACTTGAAACGAAAGAAGCTCATGATAAGCCAAGTTAAGGCGCGATCAGCTTACTGCCCGGTGAAGATACACACGATCTAAGATAAACAATCTCAATCAATGACCTTTATTGTTTGCACAGCGGTTCTAAAAGTTTTCCCAAGTGTTTTAATGGTGGTGTTACGTCACGTTTCATCCACCAATTTATTGATGTATAATTTAGCACAGATAAAGACTATGGTCAATGCATGAACGTGATGCTATGTAAACACAGATAATAGATGCCGGTGTCAGAGATAAGATTAGGCATCTGTCTGTATCGTTAAAAATGTTCAATTTCATAAATGTGTAAATATAATATTTAATGTTGATTAGAATACTGATGTGCACATCACGTAGACGATAAGATTTCTATATATATATAGACTAAGTTAAATTAAAAACAATTAAGAAATGATTATACTACAAGATTAAAATTAATATTATATTTAAATAGGTAAATCATGAAAATGTTTTAGTGTACATAACCCTGCCTTCTGATTCTTCCCTTCTCTTTAGACTCATACGTTTGCTGGAAGAAAACTCTTTTAGGGTTAAGCTCGCCTTTTGTAAATCAGCACTATTTTAAACAATAAATAAAGAATAATATTTATTTCGTAGCAAAGCTTACGATAACGCTACAAGTTACGTTTTATGGATATGTCAATCTGTTGGAAATACCATCCTATTTGAAATAGATTTTTTTTTAGTAGAAGTTTGGCGAGCACTGCGCCTCTGCAGCTATTCTCAATAATTGAACCCGGGGGTCACATGATAGCGATCAACCGCCGCGCGGCGCTGCTATCGATGTTAGTAATTAATTCCACACCATGGACACCTGACGTTCACATTTCGCTTCTATAGTAATTTATTAAATAATTATGCTTTTGTTATTCCAATTAAACTATTCCAACATTATACAGTTTTGATGGTAGGAGTTGGAAATTTACATTTTTATGTTGTATACAGCTCTGCCCAGACCTTAACGGTTTATAATCTATAATGTATAATAATGAGATCTCATGAATGTCCCACTACTGGGCTCGGCCTTCTTCATAGGCGACTGCCCAAAGTAGATTAAAGGTTGAAACTATAAATTCATGACATGAATGACAAAAAAATCGCACGGCCCCAAACCCTAAAATTCCCGACAATATAATTATATGAAAATTAGAAATAGTATCTAAATTTAATTTAAAATTTGTTATCGACCAGTGAAAAAAATCGCATCGGAAACTATTTTTTTTATCACGATCATTGGTATAGAATGTACCGCATAACGGCCTTATTCATAGAGAGTAAAATATGTTTGAAGGATTATTTAAGACAAATGGCCAAAAATATTGTTCATAAACACATATTAGCGTTAAAACGCTCTACAAATTTACGCTAAGTATCGTTAATTGATGCATAATAAAGTGTTAAAACTCATTATGGACGAAACAGTATTCATAATCACATATCAGTACTAAAACGTTCTAAAAAATCTCGCAAATTTAAAATAGCTAGGACCCTTAAGTATGTAACTTGGTGTCAAGATTTTTCAATTATGATTTTTGGTAAGACCGAACAGAAAATCTCAGTCTTTTTATGCTAGTTTTAAAATGGGTTGAGTTGGGAAAAATATATTCGTGGAATGTGACGTCATAAGTTGAATCGGGAATAAACCGTTTATTTCGTTCATCTCTTTATCTTTTTCTCTCCGCCTACTACTCAGCGGCTTGGATACAGGTGATGGCCTGGCGTCTCCGCGGGTCGTCACCCGCTGCCGCACTGTTACGACAGCTGAAGGTCATGAGTCGTCTGGCACCAAGTCCTATTGTTGCGGCGGGAGATTAGCGCGGCTGCTCGTTCCTTCTCCCGCTCCGCCGCCTTTTTTGCGAACATAACAGCCTCGCAAAAGGTGGCAACGGCGTCCCAGCCAGGTTAGCACCTGAGCATGGCTTGAACTACGGCTAGGAACGACAAATCTGCTCCAATGGATGCGACGAGGGTAAGGCGCTCCTCGTCCCAAGCTGAGCACACTTGAAGAGTGTTTGTTTTTTTTGGATTTTTTGTGTTTGTCTGTTTTTTTATTGCTGTTTTGTTTTAGTGTGTTTGAGTGGGTCCTCGGATGGCTTTAATTTACAATTGGAACCGGTAGGAGGCACTAGAATTGGGTCCTAGGTTTTTATTTTTCAAGGCAGGGCAACATATACTGGGACCGGTAGTATCATATAAAGAGTGGAACGGATCAACCATCACCATACACTTTACACAACATTTTTATACAATTTGTGTTCTTATTTATAGCCTAAAATCAAACTCAGAGTAAAGAAAGTTATCAACTACACCGAAAAATAATAGAAAAATTAATGTCACAAACACTTTAATATAATAACGGTATTCGTTAAATTAACACCCACGCGTGGTAGCGAAACCTCTTTTGAAATAAAAGTTCTTCGAAAAATTTTTCATAACACTTTAGCCGATGTACAATTTAGTGAGGCGGGTTGGCTCGCTCGCATTCCATCTTACGCTGGCCCAACGTTTTTTAGAAAGCTTATTACCTGCCCGTCATTCCAATTTCAACTGTATTTAGATAAGGTTAAGATAGCAGTTCCATTGGAGGTCTCGTCTGGATATAATTAAGCCCCGTGTTCATCCAGTGGACATGATATTGTTTTTTATGCCTCAATAGGAGACTGCGTAGATTAAACCTCTACTGATGGCGTCGATGTGAGATAGGTTTTTCTAACATTTGAATATTACCCAATGTACAAAGTTATTATTCGTACACGCAATTTACGAAATAGTACTAGAAATACTATGTACATTTTTAATCCGTCACGAAAGTGACTTCCAGACATCAAAAAAGGTACAGATAACATATTTTTTTTAAATCAAATTTTAATTATACTATACTACTAGAGAAATACATCAAGGAATCTCTGATTTTGACGACAACCAAAGGGGTAGATTTTTCAAAAATCATTAACCCTAATCAGGAATCCCACAGTGTAGCTAGTAATGATCAATTTCTATAACGGACTGCCAAACGTCTTAGGTCGATATTAGATGGATCAACCAAATTGAATCGATTTGGTTGAAAGCCGCAAAATTGAAAGCATACGATGACGTTGAATGCCTTAATTTTATCTTTACATGGATCGTTTCGGCTTCTTCATCCGAAACAGCCTCTGTGGTTGAGCGAGCTAAGCCTTTGCTGGCCTATCTCTGCAACGCAGAGGCTCTAGGCTTGATTCCTGGCATGGTAAATTTCGAAAACGAATTTTTCATTATTTGCTATGGCCTAGGTGTCTGGGATCGGCCGCAGAGTAGGCCGTTGTATAATACCCATAACACAAGCGTAACTTGCTCATTTTGGGGATATACAATGTGTGTTTGTCTGCCGATTATTGTAAAGAATACTATTATTTAGAAAAAAAGATTGAAAGACAGAATTGAACCACCTCATATATGTTTAACTAAACATTTTTTTCAATAAATTACACTGTTGTCATGTTCTAATGACTTATTGCTTTTTCTTGTTATTATCTTATTTCTCTTGCCTAATTTATTTGCCTTTAATAGTGACAAGTAAAAAAAAAACGCCCCGTCTTCAAAATGTTGTAGAAAATATTTATATTTTACTTTTTAGCTACTTTTTAAGTCGGTTTTGTATTTTTTATGTATATATATATTCAAAAGCTTCTCGTAAGAAAAAGTAAAGTACGTAAAGGTGCTTGGTGTTTAGCCCTTCAAAGCGTTCAATAAATGAATTTTAATAGCACAAATAATTACAGTTCCAGCATTTCTTGTAGTAAAATACGCCAATCAATTGTCGCATTTATTTATTTCGCTGTAAATACTAAACGGTATTAATAAGCCCATATAAATGCAAACTACTATTTAAAACGATACCTGACACGGTTTAACGTCAACCCAAGAGGTAACTATACGTCATGTTACATGTTACCCGACTGGGAGAATTTTTATGTTTTATTTTAAAATTATGTACTGCTCTGCAGTTATCAGTGAGAGGTGTTAATGGAGCAAGACAAGCAAAACGAGGCGGTAGAAAATAATAGAGCGGCTTGTCATTACATGAATTGTTGTTTGCGTGTTTGTGGATAAATTAATAATCAGTTAAACTTGATAATGAAAAGAGAGTAGAGGAGGTACGAAACTGAATGGTTTCAGTAGATGTGTATTAGCGAACACACTCAGGACACTACTACTGGTGATAGCCCGGACTCCGAACAGCAAAGACGCGGCTTTTTTATGCCTGATGCCGCAAATCGAGGCAGCGCTAGCAGCATCCTGAAAATGTTATTATATTGAACACTGATGGCGCTAACAGCTCTCATTGTATACTTGACTCAGAATGACGAGGTAGAATTGTTTTTTTGCCTGATAGCGCAAAAGTCAACAGTATGCGCTTCCGCACACAGCGGATGCACTGCAGAATCGAGGCAGCGCTAGCAGTATCCTGAAAATGTTATTATATTGAACACTGATGGCGCTAACAGCTCTCATTGTATACTTGACTCAGAATGACGAGGTAGAATTGTTTTTTGCCTAATAGCGCAAAAGTCAATAGCATGCGCTTCCGCACACAGCGGATGCACTGCAGAATCGAGGCAGCGCCAGCAGCATCCTGGAAATGTTATTATATTGAACACTGATGGCGCTAACAGCTCTCATTGTATACTTGACTCAGAATGACGAGGTAGAATTATTTTTTTGCCTGATAGCGCAAAAGTCAACAGTATGCGCTTCCGCACACAGCGGATGCACTGCAGAATCGAGGCAGCGCCAGCAGCATCCTGGAAATGTTATTATATTGAACACGGATGGCGCTAACAGTTCTCAGTGTATAGTTGACCCAGAATGACGAGGTAGAATTGATTTTTTGCCTGATAGCGCAAAAGTCATCAGTATGCGCTTCCGCACACATAGCGGATGCACTGCAGA
Organism: Dendrolimus houi; assembly: GCA_039645545.1. Lineage (NCBI taxonomy): Eukaryota > Metazoa > Arthropoda > Insecta > Lepidoptera > Lasiocampidae > Dendrolimus > Dendrolimus houi. Next base: position 19,642,334 of record CM077128.1, on the reverse strand, counting down.
ATCGAGGCAGCGCTAGCAGCATCAGTGTATAGTTGAACCAGAAAGACGAGGTAGAATTTTTTTCGTTATCTTCAACATATCTCTCCTCTCCATTTTGGTTATAGCGGTTTTTAATTTAATTTTAATTCGTATTATTATTATTATATTCAGGTCCCCGCGACTATTCACAAAGTGCAGAAAGTCGGTAACTTTTCCCAATTTAATTAATTGAGCCAATATTAAGTTAATCGATATCAAATAAACTATCAAAAATTAATAACGAATCGATTTTTATATAAAATAACGACTTTGGCGACATAACCGGAAATTTGACAGTTAACCCAGTGATTTGTAAAAAGTTAAAGCATCTTCGTCATTAGGTCCGATCCACACTGTCAAAACTCGGTTAACTCGAAAACCTTTTGGTATTTATTAATTCGACTATTATAGTATTTTTGTTGTCCTTCCTATACTCCATCCAAAGGTTGTCTGGAAGAAATCGCCATGGGCGATAAGACCGCCGATTGTACTTGTATATTAATGTTCTTGATTTTATGTAGCATTTTTACAATAAATTAAATTAATAAATAATATTCTATTCTATTATTGCTACCTAAGCATGATGGATAATACTTAAATCAGTTAGAATAAATGTATACAAATAACATTTATTTAATAGAAAAATTTTCAAGTCAAGGCAGAAGTGCACATGTTCGGATTAAAGTTTTGTATTACATTGTTAAACAAAGTTTAACGAATATCGTAAATTTATCTTTTGTACATATATATAATTCACCACGGAACATTGACAGTATGGAGTGTGTCCTTAGATTCTCATTTACATTTTTACTGGTGTCTTTTTGTGTACTGTCATTAAATAATACAACTACAATAAAGAAAGACTTTATTTGAAGAAATAGCGACGTAGTTACATTCCTTATACATCATTAATTCATTATCATACACAGAATATATTTTGAGAATTTATACGCCGCATTTTTAGCAAACAAGGTTTGTATTCGGCATATTGCTGTGCCTCTGATGGGTGGAGGAATATCGTTCCAGCAATGAGTGGCAACATTTTTGAAACAGCCTCTGAAAGTAGCTGTCTTGTGCTTCGCTGTTATTAAAGGTTTCGTAAGAAATGCTGTGACCTATCCATCTTCAGTCCATCTTATTGTATAGATATTTAGGGTACTGCGAAGAAATTACACCAAACAGCATACAAGATAAGTGTAACTTCCTCCTACCTGCCATCTTTAACACATTATCTTTATTTAAATATGGGGTAACATGGTTACGTAAGTTAAACAAAAGATGACAAATCAGAATAAGAAGCAACTGCCAGTAGTTGCTTATTTTGTAAACGACACAGGGTTGTCTCGAGGGTAAACATAAGCCGATCTGCTATAATGCTGGTATTAGAGGGATCAACCAAAGGAGGTCACCCAGCCTTCATACATTTTTGGGCTAATTTTGAAAATGCCACCTAATTTAAACTCAATATTATTATAGAGTATAACACAACGACAAAATAAACACTTTTATTAATAGACTATAAGTTCTAAGTAAAGTTTGTGAGATAATATTCAATATCAAAACATCTATTCTATTTGTGGAATTAAACCTAATTATTATAATATTACTCGTAGTATGCAATTCAGAATAAAAAGGTAGCAGTATTTATTTATTTTTGCCCTGAGCCTTTTTATAATGCACGTGAGAGTAAAACTCAATTGACTAACATTACACCACTTTATAGTATAACAGTTTTGACAATACAAAACTGGTTTATATCTACGCTGAGTGATACTTTGAGGCTTAATATTCAAACCTAAATATAAGCTTAGAAAATTGTCTTACAACTTTGGTACAGTAATAAAAATATATTATAATGTTGAATTCTACGCGGTCATCCACAAACTACGTCAAACGAATTTCATAATTTTTGACCCCCTACTCCGTCTTTGTCACAACTGGTCACATTCGTGAGACTACTCCCCCCCTAGTGTGACATCACATGTTTTGCAATTTTACATTAAGATTATTTAAATTCAAATTCAAAAGTTTTATTAAGAATAAGTTCCACTGGAGAACACTTTTTGAAGGTCATACATATAAGTTAAAATTTAATTTTACTTCCTATTCTATGTACAACGCCGCTTCGCAACGTGTTATTGCTGTTAAAGAGAAGAAGCAGCAAGAAACTCCCCAGAAACACGTCTAGCTAAATATTGTTTTTCTTTATATTTATTTTTCTATTTATATCTCAAGTTCTCTTTTTATAAGTTTTACACAGAAGTATGTTATAGAATTACTTTTTGAAGAATTAATGGAGTTGTAGCAAACAGTGTATACTCAATATTAAATTAAAACAGCAGTTCCGTAATTAGTTTTATTTCCAATTAATTTTGTAATAATTTAAACACTATAATCATACAGATAGAATTGGAAATATTTTGAAGTTTTTTGTTAATAGATCAAACTCCGTGTTTTAAAGCTTATATATAGACTTTGAAATGTGACGACACGAACTTTAGGAACCGCCCCACCCCTTGTCACACAATGTTACACTTCGTCGACCCCCCCTCCCACTTAACGTGTGAGTGACGTAATTCATGGATGACCTCTATTTAAAAAATTCGTTTATCATATCATTACAACAATATCAAGAAAACATTAAGCAACATTATCAATAAAAAAAAAATAGGTAAAAAATGTTTAAAATGAGAACAGTTCGAAAAACACCGTGGAGCAAAAATGAGCTGGGTCTGTTTTCTTAGAATACTAATGTGGATCAGCCCTAACATTCGTTTCTATGACAGAACCGACGTTAATCACCAATTAACGGTACTAATAAAATACATTTTGACAAATAACTGCGATAATTGTCTCTTTTAACCCAATTTTGCCACAGATAGAAACTTTGATATTTTATCGACGTGTATTTAGATGAGAAATATAAGAGATGCTTTATACTTACTACTTGGGTTTGGATTGCAGCGCCACTTTGCAATTTTCGCAATTGTGGATTTAAGCCACCGAGGGACACTCTCGAATAAACACAAAAAATTGTTAAATTCCTGAAACCCGATTCCAGCGCTACCTATCGGGTCCAATTGTGAACCTAAACTATACATCCACTTGAACACACACAAAAAAATTATCAAAATCGGTCTAACTGTTTAGGAGGAATTAAAAAAAACTTCGCATAATTTCCTATTTATGTCTATAACCGGTATATCATCTTTTTGGTAGTCTAGTAATGTATGTTCCAATTAATTAAATTTAAAATTCAAAGTCTGATTAACTATACAGAATATTGTTTGCGAGCCGATAAATAATACTTTGCAAGTGCTTTATTAACTTTGAGCTTGAGTGATATATTTTTGCGCTAATCCCTTTCTTCTATTGCGCCGTAGTAAGACGTCATAAGCCTTATTTCTTTTGTTTGTATTTCATGCAAATTCAAAAAATTGCTAGGAGCCATGTCTACTTTATAAAGGGATAGGGCCGGACAGTCGATCAAGGAGTCAGTCGTATACTGACTGCGAACGAAGCGTTACCTAGTGCACTTTCGGAGCAAATATCTTGTAACTACCAATTTCGCACGATTTATGTGATTACGATTTTCTGCGTTAAGGTTTGGTTTTGTTGTATTCGTTTATACTTGTAAGATCTGTAAATTACGTGTGCGTACTTCTAATAAACTTTGTGATAATTCCAACAGTATTTTTTAATTCACATCCCAGAAATTTGTAACAATATAATGAACCTGCGTTTACTACGCTATCTAAAATTAAACGTCTATAATGAGCGTCTTCTTAACTCAAAAGTCAATATCATACCTAGAATAACTTTACGGCCGTATTTCAAAAACCTATCAATCCATTCTTTTCCTTAATGCACATAGAAATTTTACATTACGTCTACGAAGTTTATGTCCACTTCCATATGCAATAAACGTTTATTTATGCTCGCCTGAGTAGCAACTTCAGGTCACAAGTGCAGTTATTCCATTCATTATCATAACGATCACTATAAAGTAGTATTATATTTTTTAAGTGAAACTTTTTTCGAATCGTTGTGATTTGAAAATCGATGAAACGAAAAAGCCACACTAATAAGAGATAAACACATAAATCTATAGGACTAAGCCTGCGACAGAATGAGATACGAACTTTACATTGTGCAGCACAGATTAGAGTTAGCAAGACCGATGATTAAACATAGGTCCAATTTGGGCTGAAATAAAACTGATAATAATATTTTTAGACTACAACACTGAAATATTGAAAGTGATACGTAAGAAATTTATTTTGAATTATAATATGCCAACGGATGTAGGATAAAGGAATTATATTTATGTTATTAAAAGTTAGAGAAGAATTATCTGTGAGTATAGTCTATGAAGTTTCACTTCTACTCCGTGTGAACTGCACACACACAATTTTTTTTATTGCAAAGCTGGCAAACAGCCAGATGGCGCAGCTTATGGAAAATGGTAACCGCCGCCGATAGACGTTTGCAACATCATGGGCGTTGGCAACGCGTGGCCAACCTTTAGGATGGGATAAAGAGGGCGGGAATCGGATATAACACTTAGGAATCTATGGATATTTGTCACAGTATGAATTCTTAGTATGTCATTATTGCGACGGTAACAATATTTTTTGCTCGTTACAACTCCATTAATTCTTTGAAAAACTGTTTTATGGGAGCTGCACACGTCTAGTCATCGCAGTGGACAACGAACTACTTGCTAGCGTATGTTTTACTGCGCAGGATCCAGCTGAATAGCCGCAGATGGCTGTTTCAGCGATACCGGGCTTGGTGGGCTTCCCAACTCCGTGGCAGCGGAGGCGTTCAGCCCGGAAGCAACGCGTTCGAGGGGCACCTCCTGTGAGGTTCGACCTCGGCTCGACCGCTGCAGAGAGAATGACTCTATCGGATTAAGGCGTAAGAGGCTGAATGAACTAAGCTAAGTGTTATAATGGGGACTCGTTACCGACTCCGCCGGCGGAGCCGATCCTAGTATATCTTTACTATCGCTTCGCAACGTGTTATAGCAAGCAGAGAAGAAGCGGCAGAAGAAACTCTCCAGCAACACGCCAAAGCTAATCTTGTGTGCGGGCTAGCGCAACGCGGGAGCGCACATATTAATAGTTGCTCTATCTCGCTCGCACATCATCCGTCCCGCTCACATATTGTACTAGCTGTACGGATTGTTAATATTTGTACTTAAGGTTACCGTTTCCAAAATAAATTAGTTCACTTCAGTTCACATCAGCACTCGACAGTGAATACTACTCTCTGCCATCTGAAGTATCATTTAATCTCTACCTCTCGCTGCTACAGTTTCACGCCTATATTCTGTGAAAACGTGGTATCACACCTATCGAGCTGTAAGAAAAGACATTCTTCTTTGTGAAAAAAAAACTTTATATGTTTCTCCAACATAGAATAACCCATATGGTACATCACGTGTTGCTGGGGCTTCATCTGCGTCAGTGTTAAAGATTTAGGCTGTGACCGAATGCATCTTATTTAAAGCGTTAAAAAATAACGTCGTTAACGCATAGGCGCATTGGTATATACATATATACACATGTATTATCTGTCTATATTTTAATTTAACAATGTCGCATCTTAAATAACGTATTAAGCCCATCGCCATCATTGCGTGAAACGGCCTATATCTGTAACATTATCCCAGATGAAACCGCATCATTACAGAAAAGTCACATCATTTATAAGTCTTTATACCCTTTCCGAGCATTTATTTAACTTTTGACAGCTCGATGACGATGACTCGATTTGTTATAAAAATCGGCTCCATTTATGAATAAATTTTAATCAAATTAACTTATTTATAATTCCATTATTTTATTTATTTAAAAATTATCATTGTATTTAATTCGGCAAAATAAAATGGCACTTGTAATAATCATTTCAGTATTATTATTTTTTAAAGTAGAAGATTTTTTATTTTTAATCGATTACTTTCGATTTATTTACGTATAGTGTCGATGGTTTAATAGCCTGTGAGTGACAAGACTCACAGAACAACACTATTATGTCACCTACAACAATAAAGTACGACAATTATGACATTTTTTTCATGTGAGATTTACTCTCAAGAAATACGTAACTTGATAGTTGTGCAAACGTCAAAAGTAAAATAAACACTTGGTAACAGTATAATCTATGAGTAGATTGGATTTAAAATAAATAAGCAAGAAATCGACCCTATACACAGTCATGTCATTCGCAAGCTTATAATCACATCAGTTTTTGACCAGAAGAGGGGAAATATTAATAACCAAAGATAAACATGAACAGTACATCCGTTCTCATTTATTTCAAGTAACGAAATGTGATTTTAAGTACGTAATAAAATATAATTATGAATATTTTGAAAATTAAATGATAAACGTAATTTATGAGAAGTGTTTCAAGTTTGCTTTCAAAGTATTAATGACACTCCATTTATCTTGATTACGGTATTCTGAGTTTTTGTTTTATTGAAGGGTATTAAAAAAAATATTAGATAAAAATGTATATAGACGGCCTCTGTGGTTGAGCGGGCCAAGCCTTTGCCGGCCTACCTCGCAGCAATGCAGTGGCCCCGGATTCGATTCCTGGTATGGTAGATTTCGGAAAAACTAATTTTCCCCGTTATTTACTATGATCTGGGTGTCTGGAATCAGCCTCAGAGTAGTGCGTTGTATATTACCTATAACACAAGCGTAACTTGCTTAATTTGGGGATATACAATATGTGTGGTTGTCTGCCGATTATTATATTGTACGTCTTTGAAGACCACGAACGATAAAAATGGCCCGGACTTTTGGAGGACTTGTATGGGGTCATAGGAAGGCCAATACGTAGAGGCCCCTTGACAAATTTAATGTAAATGTGACCTGACACTGACCGGCAATTATCCCTGTCTACACCATATATAATAATGCACTCGAGGAAAAGCCCAATACTATTATTATTATTCAAAAAATATTAACCTACATGTCAATATAAAACGTGGTAACTTAGTGTTTTGCGCTTTCGTGTCCCAATCTCAAAAGGCGCAGGCTCGAATCCTGGCCAAATGGCATGCACCATTTAGGCAGTTTTCTGACCTAATATGCATATTGTTGCAATCACAACAGCGAAGGAAGACATCGTGACGAAGCCTGGCCATCCAGATAATCGATATGTCAAACCCGCCAATACGCCTTGGTATATATAGTGTAGCAGGTATATTGTCCGATCTAAGTTATAATAGACTGATTAGTTAACTTTCGTAACTGGCGGTTTAAGTCCTAATAACCGTTTGGAAGGAAATTTCTAGTTATTTTTTTAAATTTTATTCTGCTTTTATAGCTGGAGTACAGCAGACAGACAAACGGCCCACCTGATGGAAACCGGTTACCGTCGCCTATGGACGTTTGCAACACCAGAGATGTTAGTAACGCGCTTCCGGACTCGAAGAAATGTTAGGACACCCTTTTAAAAAAAACCCATATTGTAGCGCTGTGGGAAAATCCACGGCTGGCAGCTCATTCCAAATGCCTACTAATGCCTAGAATCTAGAGAACCGTTGCGTACAAGAGCGAAGCGGCTCTAGGAAGTGGGGATGAACGCCCAGCCGATGGCGTGCGAAGCGGTGGTAAAAGAAGACGAAGGCACCATTCTGAACAGTTCCTCGGAACACTCCCCATTGTACAGTCTGTAGAATACGCAGAGAGACGCGAAGTTTCTCCGAAGGCTAAGCGTATCTAAACCGTCTGTGAGTATAGGATCGTCGACAATGCGAACAGTTCGACGTTGAATACTGTCGAGGGGATTTAGCTGCTAGGCGGGTGACCCGGCCCACAAGTGTGAGCAGTACTCCATATGCGACCTCACCTGGGCTTTGTAAAGCACAAGGCGTTGCCGCGGAGCGAAATACTGCTTGGACTTAAGTAAAAAGTTTTCGATTAAGTAGATGTCTATCCAAACGATGACTAGGACTAATTCATAAGTTAACTATCTACTTAACTATTGCCAATGTAAATTAGGCTTAAAGTCAAGCAGGCCAGGACTCTTTTCGAAAAAGTACTTTCAATGACTAGCTTTTAAATACATAGTTACGTTTACAGCTAGCCATTGATACGGCGCCAGGCTGTACGTGACGGACTATGGGAAAATGCTAACGAGGAAGACAAACATAATATTATGTTACGACTGTATTTCTGCGACATGTACTATGTAAATTTAGGTTCCGGTCGCAGAAAATATTTTAATATCCGGTATAAAACGTATCGTATAAAGATTCTTGGCAGTTCCGGATCTTGAATTTTTTCGAGGGGGGCAAAAACTTAAAAATGCCGTCCCCGCACGCCTATATTTTCACCTTAATCATCATCACCATCCGTGCAGGAACGGAGAAAGAGCACAATTTCCTGCGGCCGGGCGGCCTGTCGTAAAAGGCGACAAAAAACCCACAGCCAGGTGTTAGGGTATTTGCCCAACTGGATGGCTACCACCCCTGGTCTAGAGTATGCCGCCATAACAACCTTGAGTTGTTATGAAACCTTGAATGCCGGAACACATTCCGGCATTAGTGACCAGGATCCAGTCTCCCATAAGAGAGCAGCAGCGCATTTGTAGCACCTTTGATGTTGCAAATGGATATTTTAACCGCTTTCCATCAAGTGGGCCGTCTGCCTGTCTGCTGACACATGCAATAAAAAAAGCCATCACACGCCCACTGATGCACACGCGTGCGTCAGTGGTTTTTAACCTATACCTACGCGCCCCGTGAAAAGTGATTTATGTGCTTAACGTACTTACTAGACGTTTCAGCGGTCAAAGTGGCGTTTTTGTTAATAAATGTTTTAATAATACAAATAAAACCACTTTCTAATAGACAAAAAAGGAGAACGATTTCAATATATACGTCCACCTTCACCAGGTCCGGTAGAACGGGTAGATCTAAGAAAAGCTGGTTCGACATCGTGAAGAATGCGTAGCTACTAATGGTCTCAAAACAAGGGATGCTGAAGATCCCGCAAAGAGGAGAAGAAAAAGTATCGCTTAGCGATATTTTGTGACAGCATTGACATTTTTTTATCCTAATGATGTAAACTTACAGAATATAAAAAACCTGTCTGCTGAACTCAATTAAAATTAATAGATATGATGTTGTTTTTAAAATTAGTACTTAGTTTATTAAGGATGTCTTTTTTTTGGGTAATATGAAATATTAAACTCTTCTCCCGACATATTATTCAAATGTCGCTTAAAACAAATAACCTTTCATACCTATTATTTTGTATCGTCGTTATATTCTGAGATCAGTTGAGTTATTTAATTTACCGTTCGCATACTTTCCAGACGTGGACGCCGACAGTGGGACTGCTCCACAGATTTAACTCTCAGCGGGCTGGAGCGACCTACGTTAGGTTTTTCTCTTATGGATAGATTCAGAGATGAGGATATCTGTAAGAGAATCAAGGTAACCGACATAGGTCGCAGAATTAGCAATTTGAAATGGCAGTGGGCCAGTCTGTCGCCGGACCGACTGCCGTTGGAGTAAACATGTCCCCGGAGTGGAGACCGCGTCTCGGTCGGCATAGCGTTGGATGCCCTCCGGCCCGGTGGACCGACGACCTGCTTTAGGTTGCTGGTAGGGACTGGATGAGGAAGGAGCGAGACCGGGATATATGGCACGTACTAGGGGAGGCCTTTTAAGCTTCTGCGATGAATATATCATCAATTAAGGCGCAGGTATTCTTATCAAATGGCATAATTGAAGATCAAGGCCATATTCGTAGCTCTTAGTCTGCAGGCATTCCTTATTATAAGCATCAGCAATTTACACTGCAACCTAAAACATTCGTTTATTTTTTTATTGCAATAAATATCGAAGCACTTGGTTGTTAATAGACATTGCAGTTTGCCGCTCATTAATAATCAATACGCTATCCCTTGATGGGTGAGCAGAATAAATAAAAAGTGCTGGAGAGGGTGAACTATCACAAAACAAGAAGGTTCCGCATGCCGAAGCAGACGGGGACTTTCGGGCGAAAGAAATGTAATGAGTTGAGATATGGCTTAGAAAAGGCGTTATATATTTATTACAAAATGGGAAACATCACCCCTAAATTCTATCAGGAACACGAGATATCTTAAAAATAAAGTCACAAATAAAATAAATTATCATTACCATAATCGATTCATGTGAATGAATTACAACAAGTAATAATATGAAAACACTTACACCACACGATTAATTCATTCAAAATAACGAAACCTACTATAATAATAAAAAATATCAACGTAATAAGAAGAAATCTTAAAATGAATTTCATATATTTACAATCTGAGTCTAAGAATTTATGAAAGCGTATCCGTTTCCTTTAAAACTTATCCACGGCAGAATGGGGTAATTCACAATCAAATCAACTGAGATAATTTTTATCATCTTCCAAAACTACTAGTACTAGCGTTGCAACTTATGACGTCATTTCTATAAGAATTCAAATAGCTTATTAATTATAGTTTAAACAGTAATATAAAATTATTTCAGTCATGATATTGCAGGGACACACTTAGCAGACATTAGTGAGTAGTCAGTGAGTGAGTCAGTTGGCTCCCGGCTTGTCAAGTGGTCATCAGTATCCGATTGAGGCGATGTCAAATTCAATACAGCTAAAACCCAGGCATGTCTGTTTAGGGCGAAAAAAAAACAGTTTGAATTAAGTCTCATTTTTCGAGGTGACCCATTCCGATAACAGACCAACTTCAACTTCTTGGCATTTATTTAAGATTCACTCTCAATTTCGGCTCCTATATAGAAAGTGTAGCTCAGCTGGCCGCAAAAAAGCTGAGTATACTTTCAAATGTGAGACGATACTTCCCTGCCTCTGCAGGAGCTACCGCTTAATCTTTACTGTGCTCAAGTAAGATCTTGCATGGAGTACTGTTCTCACCTTTGGGACGGCTCATCTAAATACCACATTGAAACGCTAGAGTCAATTGAGAGAAGAGTCAAGAGGATTACTGGTAGCGACCAACTTGTCAATACAAGGCTTCAAAGCCTAGAGCATCGACGCCGGGTTGCTAGTCTATCGGTTTTTTATAGGATTAATTTCGGAGATTGCGCGGTTGAACTGTTTGACCTGATTCCCCCTACACCATTCCATCTTCAATCATAAGGCGCTCTGGTCTACTACTCCTACTACTCTACGTTTCGCCTCCACGTTCCTTCTACGTAAGGCTGAACTATGGAATTCACTACCGAAGTCCGTGTTTCTCGAAAAGTACATACAATCCGGGTATCTTCAAGTCTCGTTTGAATAGGTACTATCTAGGTAAGCCTGCTCCATTTGCGACCGCGTCATCGTTCGAAATTAGGCGTGATCGTGGTCAAACGCGAACCTATTTATAATATTGTTTTTTTAAATTTGCTCTTATTTATGGGTACTATTTTAGAATTTATTGTAAGGTCTAACAAATACCCAATTGAGTAAGTTTTTGTCTATTCTGAAATAGCCGAAACATCCAAATTTTGTACAAGAATAGCAAGTTATAACGTCATAACTTAAACGAGTCAAATAGCGTATAAATTAAACAGAAATTGAAATTATTTTTATGGCATTTTAGTGCCCACTCTTTTTTAATGAAAATTTTGGACCTCATTTATAATACAGTCATTTTACAAATTAATATGGTTTCAGGTAAGTTCATGTTGGTTATTTTAAATTCAAAATTCAACTATGGGACCCTAAAATCGTGAATTGGAGGACGTCATCACCACAGGAGTTCTCGGGGGACTGTGTAGACTAGTTTTTGCGCTTGGTTTTACTTGTGCTGTTCGACTTATTTATGCGATTAAGTATCTATGATATGGCATTTTATATGGAGTCATTTAACTGGTTTAAGGTTAGGAATTTTGCATTTGTTGATATACGGTGCCCTAAAGTTGAATTTTAATTTTGAGAAGATTGATTGATTGACAACAAACGATGACTGTGTGGGATTTGTTCTAAATGTTGCCGGTGAAATACCTTAGTAATATATATTTTATTGTTATTTAATTTTTATTTTATATGTTTTAATTATATATGGAAATTTACATACATATTATCACGCCTGCTTCCCATGGGGGCAGGCAGAGACTTTAGATACCCATTCGCGACATTCCTGACAAATAACTTTCGCTTCATCTACTTTCATTACCCTCTTCATACATGCACGTTGAGATGCTTTTGTCTGACCTCTTTTTAACACTTTTGCTATTTCATATATCATGATGTGTACGTCGCGGTCTATGTAAATTTATTTCTGAAATATAGAATTTATTATTATTTAACTCAAGGTACTAAACAACCACAGAGCTAAGAAAATCTTCGGGCGTCCGTCGTCACATCTCTCCGCCCGGGATTCACTGCTCTGTGAGTACAATCTTTTGGTCCAACACTATGAAATTAGTCCATCTATCTATATCTGCTCTTCTCGGACCTCCCCATCTTTGGAGAAACAGAATGTTTCACTACAATTTTCTTTTTCACCGTCGTGCGTCGAAGATATGATAAGTTCAAATTAGTGCGATATGACGAGCATTAACTTAAGCTAGTGGTCGCCCGTTCTCGAAATTCGACCATAATAATTAATGTCAAAGACTACACTTCTATAATCACAGATTTCGCCAAGGCTACACTGTTAATTTGACTTTAACAATAAACAAAAGAGTATATATGCGTGTATGTGTCGAATACACGACAATGATTTTTTTCTGTTGATTTAATGTATTTTATGAATATTTAAAAAAAATATTTGCATTCGTCGCCTCTTCTCTATATAAACTATAAGTGTGCTAAATTTCATACTCCTCCGTCCGCGAAATTTTCTTAAAAAGGGGTACAAAGTATTTGTTTCACGTATTAAGCCATTTGACGTAGTAGAGCAAAGCTAGAATCACTATCTTAATTACTTCTCTTAAAGCAATCTCGATCGGTGTGATACCACACTCTCACAGAATAGGCGTGAAACGGGTTAGCCTTGAGCTAGTCGTGTCGTGCAATGATCCAACCTTCCCTATCCCACCCCTCTATTCCAATCCCATATCCCAAACCTTCCGCCCCATTCCTATCTATCTATTTCTATTCTATATCATCTATCTCATCCTTCAATCCCATCCTCTTTATACCATCCTAAAGGCTGGCGACAGGTTGGCTTCGCACTTACCATGAGCTGAGCCGACTGCCTGTTGGCCAGCTTCGGCATAAAAAAGAATTAGTACCCCGCGTATTCGTCTCACATATTTGTATATTCACCAAAATAAACTTCGCAACACATTAAAAAGCAATACGAAACAGTGAAACAGGTTGAACGAACTCCGAAAAGCCGCAACTCGAAACGAGCAATTAAATCATAAATTTCATATTGATTCGATGCAACCAACAATCACAGGAATATCAAAACGAAACGATTATAAAAAAAAACAAAACGTAAGTACCGATGCTGCATGCGATCCGATACGAAAATTAGCAGTGCGTTTTGTTTTTGGTGTTACTGGGCGTAGTGCATTGAAATGATTTATTATTTACGACGAAACGTAATGGTGAAAGCATAGTACCCGTATAATTAAACATTCTCTTAATTTTTTTGTACATACACTAAAGATGAAAATGATTTATTAAAAAAAAATATTATTGAAGTGAAACTTCTTCAGAATCGTGATTTGAAAATCTATGAAAGGAAAAGCGACACTAAAAGGAGATAAACATATAAAACTCAACCTTATTTCATTCTAAATAAAATACATTTCTTTTTACCCGTTAGCATTAATTATCAATTTAAATAAAATTTTAAAGATTTCAAATGAATTTTAACTCTGTCTGTATATACTTAAGGCAGATAGTCTTTTATACATGATTCAAAGAAAATTGTGTGTAACAGTGCATTGAATTTTGAACTTTATGGTAGTGATTTAAAGTGTAACTTAGAATGATTTTTTTAACATTATAATATATTGATGGATGTAGGCTAAAGGAATTATATTTATATTAATATAAAAGTTAGAGATGTACTATCTGTGAGTAAATTCTCTGAAGTTTCACTTTTAGTTTATGTGAACTGCACACACACACATTTTTAAAATTATAAATTATATAAATCCCTTAGTGTTGCAGATGTCCATGGGCGACGGTAGCCACCTATCACCAGATGGTCCGTTTGCCAGTTTACCTACAAGCAAACATAAAGAAAACGAATTATAATGGGTAGTTGAGGCATAGCACAATAAATTCTGAAACAATATTCATACAAAAGAGCGGCCGTTCCAATAACATATCATCATTATAACTTTAAAATATCATGATTGATATAATTTTAATTACTGTTTAAACTACAGTTAGTACACTATTTGACTCGTTATAGAAATGACGTCATTATTATAAATGCTCGTACAAACTCTAGGTGGCTTCGGCGTTCTGTGAGATGATACCTCAGTTGATTTCACTGTCAACTATCCTATTACAAGTAAAACAAAAATGCTACATAAAATCAAGAACATTAATATTCAAGTGCAATCGGCGGTCTTCTCGCCTATGGCGACTTCTTACAGACAACCTTTGAATGGAGTATAAGAAGGATAACAGAAGTTCATAATAATAACGATAAAATTAATATAAAATTAAATATGTAAAAGAATTTCACCTTAAAATCTATGAGGAAAACAACTAAAGAATTAAAAAATAACAATGGACAACGTGTTTCAAATTAAATCAAACTCGAACGACGACATCTTATTTGAATACCCTGCCAAAATTAAAAGCTTACAAAAACAAACAAGTGGCAAACTTTTAAAATACTTTTTAAGCTAGCAACATTATCCCTAATTCTTATTGACAGCCGGGCTTTGGAGTGTCGTTTGGTATTATCTTATTTGGGTCAATTACGTAGGGCTGTCATTATTATTAAATACTTAGTAAGGTTTTTTTAATTAAAACACTTGTATGTTAACAGAGTATATCCTGACTAGGCATTGTCGATTCTATAAAGATAATTTTGACAGCTCACAGAAGACATGAAGTTAGAGTATATCGTTAATGACCCTATTCGATTATTATTCTCACAGATGGAATCGGTAGTGGCATGGTTATGCTATATGATCAGACTATAATACAGTCGATATTCGAATTAGACGGTCTATGGTTGTTCGTGATGCGTGGCACTTCTCTAAGTAGGCCGTATCCATCAATGAAGTACGATATTATCTGTAGTACAATTAACCGAAGAAAAATCGTAACTTCATAAGCGTGAGCTGACAAAATAATCATCCGAAATTTGTCGTCTGTCGTCTTGTCGTCGTCGTCAATCGAAGTTTACTGCTGGACGTACGCCTCCCCAAGTCAGCGCTACTCATCCCTATCTTCCGACTTTTCAAATTTAATACAGCAAAATGACAATCATATCCCATAGCTTTGAAATCTTAATGACACTCCTGTTTTATAAGTTACTGCTATAAAAATACTGAACCTGATAAGTACGCCGAGAGAGGATGCCTTGATATAGTTACCCCTAGAAAGAGACTTGCTGATCTTCTAAGAAACTAACGGCTAGAAGTTCTGAATTAAAATATGAGAACTAATGGACTGACAATAGAGAACGTTGAAGGTGGTCTAAAGAAATCGTCAGAATAACTAACTAACCGAAACCGTATTTAAATAGCTAAAAAATAAATACTACCGAACTATTTTCACTTATGGCATTGATAATGTGTTAGAAAGAGATGCGTATATGGTATTACATGCGTTATTTACAATACTGTTAATTATTTCAAGAAAGACGTGTCCGTTTAATAATTTAATCGAATATCGTCGATTATTTAGTACTATTGATACATTGATATTCGCTGATGAGTTTCAACAACCCTATTTAACGGGCCAATGATCTGGACCAATCCTTTTATTTTAAAATCGTCGAGTCTCACATTTGCATATTATCAATGCTACGATCTTAAAGGGTAAGGCAACAAGCCAAGAATTATTCCACATTGAAACTTAGCTGTTAAGATACTTGAGGAACAGATACTTAGCAAAAGTCCATATAAACGTACTAGAAAAAATATATTTGGTAAAAATAAATTGATATATGGCTCTGTAATGCCTTATGTATTAGAAAAGACTTTTGAATTTGAAAGGATTATCATCTTGAGGATCGAGTTGTGCATTAGTGTATTTCCAAAATACGGATCTCAGTATTAAGTAAGAAAGAAAAGCATCTAAGGCGATACTGACATCATAAAACATGGCATACCTATTAATGTCTTATCGCCACACAGAATCAGGTAATTAACAATAGCATGCTAATCTAAAACAGTTGATAGTTGAATTTCATATTTTCCTTAGTTACGTATATCTTTGGTCGCGTTCCTTTAGTATCTCACAATGCCCGGTCCCGGTCCCGGTCGAAGGGGAAGGCCCAAGAAATGTTGGCTTGACGTTGTGAATGATGACATGCGTATCAATGGTCTCAAAACGGGGGATGCTGAAGACCGCGCGAAGTGGAGTAGAAAAAGTAGGAAGCGGATCCTGGGCGTCGGAGTGAACGCTTCGAACGCAACCGGGATTTAACGCTCGGATGATGATGATGAATGCCCAAAATGCTCCGTCTGCCGTTCCACAAGGCGACCGCGGTCGTTATGGTCATGGCGAAAATGTCACTAATGACGTCACCATTTTCGATCACACAGCGCTCACAACGACCCATGTTAAGAGGTGAGTTGAAGTGGGCGTTGACCACAGAGCATTAATTCCCTCTATCTCTTGACATTGATAAAGGACGCGATTTTCAATTCAAACATTTATGTATTTTGTCGTTTATGACATCAACTAATAATCCGTTTCACTAGGGTTTATGATTGCAACATCCGCAAGCAAGTGGAACAGAAAAAATCGCTGTCGTGAACGTGATGGTTGTGAGTCCCTTCTGGAACGTAGCCTTTATGCCGCACAACTACTTCAAACCACACTAGATTTTAAAACAACGTTATTTGAACTTGGTTTTAAAAATAGCAATGGATGCAAGAGTTATGTAGGAAGCAAAATGCAAAAAAGTATTGTCCATTTGGTCAATGTTTATCAATCGTAACGTGTTTGTTCTCTTCATCCACGCCTGTTTTGAATTTTAAACTAGGTTATATTCAATTATTTTTTTTATAACGGTGGGGGAAGGCATTTCTGCATCCTTTGGGTCTACGGGGAAGGCACACCGAGGAGTATGTGGAGCTCCCGACAGCCAGCTCTGCATATATCTTCCCTGAGGAAGGAGTTGAGAGATACCTGCCAGACTACCCACAAAATTTACACCGTCTCGCCGCGTCTTTGTGAGGAGCCATGGGATCTGTTACGTCACGTACATGGAATAATTTATTGCTAAATAATTAGCAAGGTTATAACTGAGTAGTCAATGTACGTGCCAAAATCTGTCAATATAGAAAACAGAACAAAACCTCGGAAATGCATCTACGAATATGTTTAAGTTTCACACATAGTTTCACGTAGCAGTTAAGATTTCTGTATATATAGTCTTAAGTTTAATGTTAAATTACTTAAGCAATAATTACATAGAGAGTACAACACAAGTGGTTTTATTTTGTACTCCCCTCAAGCGATTGAGCCATGGGCTCTCGCCTAGTGTATTTTGTTTTTTTTTTTGAGGCAGGTGAAATGCATTTCACACACTACCGTGTCCTTTACTAGGGATTAGACCAAAGCGACGAGAGGTGAGACCACGAATGGGCACCAGAGTCAATCGCCGGCTTGTGTGGAGACTCGACTACTCAATACTCCACTAAAACCACCCTCCTCCCATGTGCCCCGCGCTTATGGCAGGAAGAGCGTGAGACATAGAACGTAGTTATGCCAACGCTGGTCCTAGGGCATCAGTCCTTGAGAATGCCCCGGGAAAGGCAAGCTCACTTCGTCAACAGGGGTGAAGACTTCTCCACTTCCTAGATGCTAGAGGGCCTCTCGCCTAGTGGTGCTTCAACAACGTACAACAGGGGTCATCAGTGAAGCACCACAAATACTTAAACCCCAACAGAATACACCGTAAGTACTACCCTATAGCACCTCGACGCATAGAAGGCCTCTGCAATAAAGATGTAGGTAGAATCAACAACATGAAATCAGTTCTTAGTCTTGTGACCTGTAAATTTGATATGGTTACACTTGTTAAAAGTTACTTTAACTTAGTTATTAAAATAACCTTTTTAATATGTATAATTAATAGTAAATTTTTAATGATATTTATCTGTCTTATTAAGTCAGCATGACATATTGTAAGCGTTTTAAATATTTCGTTTTAAACATTTATAGTTAAAATGATTTATGTATAAAGATTGTTACGTAGATAAGATTCCGGATCTGTATTTATGTACTATTAAGTAATTGCATTTATAATGTCTTCTTTTAATATCAATCAAGTTCTTATAATCAGCCATTCTTGATTTTACCAGCGTTTAAGGTTTGTCGTCTAGAAAAATATGTTACTAGAAACTAAATCAAAGAGTGTTTGTTTCTGGGACTTTTTTTAGCTTCTTCTGCCTAAAATAGACCTAACAGTGAAGTACATGTTTAAATTTTTGAACAGGTCATGAGCCTCTACCAAGAGCTCTCAAGACGCCTAAACGATTCTTAAGGTGATAAGAGGGCTGGCTCTTAGTTCCTACCTCGGACAATGGATCAATATGGCGATTCAGCGAGGTAACATATCCAGCCTTCTGGGAACCTTACCCATTGATTTCGATGACCTAGGCTTAGTATTCTACTTATAATCTATAAGGGATTATAGGCAGGACACAATATAAGTTAAGTTTCTTCATTTTACTAGTTTATCATTTATGTATATTTTAATGTAATTAATTCTTTATAGATACTGCTATTTATACAAGTTTTGCTCACGGCTACGCCGCAGGTCAATCCTTTCTAAGTAGCTCTACATTACATATATGAAAACTTGATAAAAAAATTATATATCGCTTGCGGATGTGCGGATGTGCGTGTGTGTGTGTGTGTGTGTGTTTGTGTGTAATATAAAACTTCCTTGAAAAATTATAAACTATTTGATGATGACAACCGCTTAAAATCGGTTGCGTGATTTAGGAGTTAGCGTATATACAGACAGATAGTTAGACGCGGAAACCGACTTTGTTTTATACTGTGTAACATTGAAAAATGTTCTTCAATGGAATTTATTTTGAATTAAATCTACTGAATTTGAATATTCAGCACGTATTTTATATTAACAATATATAAATATGTATGTATACTGTTACAATTATAATAAAACAAATACGTAAACCGAAGGAAAAAGATAGCATGTAAAATTGTAGATATTTAAATAATAACTTATCAAAACCGTGACTCGTAACTCCACGTATATCTTCTGCCGTCTACACGAGCCTTAGTAAGGATTTTGATCAATTTGCTCACGTAAAGAAACTTAATGTATGAATACTGACACTATCGAATCTCACTTATGGGTGGAATACACTTCTCCGTGTGTCTGCGCTTGATAAAAATAATGAAATGACACGAATACGAGATTATTTCTTACTTCTATATAATGTTGTATTAATTATATAAATATTGCAGCCCTTTGGGCCGGGCTGAATAGGCTATTACTACTCGTTGGCAATATCTATACATCTGTACCCCCTGATAATGCGAATATTCATGTTTTTATCTTTAATGGGAAAACGTACAATTTACAAGAAAATATGGAAATAAAACTATAGTAATTTAATACATAATATATGATTATTCTAATCACAGATCGTGAAAAGATGAAAAATTGCCTGTGAAAAGAGTAGTTAGAAAACTAGTAGCATTGCTACGCTGTAATATGAAGGCATGATTCCTGAGCCAAGTGTAAACCAGCCGATCGGATACGGTTGGCAACGTAGTATATAATATAGATTTCTTAATATACATCCCATAATACATTAATTATTTAATATGGCTGAATTCACACAGACTTGTTACAAAAAGATTAAAATCTACACACTCATAATTAAATATAACATTGTGATTTTGTGTGAGTCACGCTAGCGATGGTATGGATGGATGATATGATGATGGATGATGGATGGTATGGTAGTAATGACTAACTAACGCACGCGTCCCAAATTTAAAGAGCGCGGGTTCGAATCCTGGCCGGAACGCATGCACCACTTAGGTATAGGTAGTTTTCTGACCTATTGTGCATATTGTTACAATTACCACGTGCTAATAACGGCAAAGGAAAACATCGTGATGAAAACTTGCACATCGAGGTAACCGACATGTCAAACCAGCAATGGAACGTTTATGGGCTGTTGTTATTATATTGCGATTTTAGGATATGATATGAAAAGTGTGTCAAAAGCTGAAGCTGACTCAAGAAAAAACTTAACCAAGTAATACATTTTCTTTTTTAGAAAAAGCCCCACAATTTGATCAATGGTATTTATATGTTCCATTAAAATAATTTATAAAGCGATCTTGAACGAATAAAACTGTCCTAATGTAAACAATCCCTAACTACCAGACTGCCGTAGACATTATCGTAACACGATAGCCCGCCGACATAACTAAGGCCCCGGTCCTACTCCCGATAAATGTTAGCGAAACAATATCGAGTTGATACCGAATATCGAATGAGTTAGGGCTGCGAATTGTTTTACACCGATAAATCCTGTTTTCGAGTACTCGATATCCGAAACCATACTCTCGATTTTGTTTGTTTATTTTTCAAAGTGTAATACATTTTTGAATAAAGTTTATTTTTTATTATTAGGGCCCAATTCTGCTATTTAAGTAACTTGGCGTTCAAAGTGCGATTCCATTGCGATAGTGTTAAAAATTCGTATTCTACTACATCCACAACATCTCGCTATCGTCGTGGTAGAATAGTAGTAGAAAAAAAAGATTATATTATCAGCAGAAACAGCGATAGCTGAAATGAATATTGAAAAGCTGTCAAAATTTTAAACATTAATTTTGCGAGTTTTCGCTTATAAAAATGGCGCGCCATTGGAATTGACAGGATACCGAAATCAGACAAACCTCCAATTAAAACGATAGTCTCCGGTGATTTTGACAGCTTACAGCTGTCAGGTTGACGGTCTACCTGATGAAAAGTGCTTATAGACATTTACAACGTCAAAGGTACTACTACTAATGTACTGCGGCCCCCAAGGGAATCTCGAAAATGATGCCGATGCGGGAACACAAGTCAAAGTTCTATGGTGGCATACTCTATACCAGAGATGGTAGGCATTCAGACGAACCACTCTGGCTACCTAGCTGTGGGTTCTTTGTCGCCTCTTAGGACAGGCCGCGTGGCTACAGTATGCGGTACTCTTACTCTGTTCCTGCACGGCTGAGAATGAACCCATTGAACAATATGAATTCCATTCAACATAATACGTACGTACCAGTCTACCATTAAATTAGATATAATATAAATATACAAGTGTATAATTGTTTCATTGTATCTGTACAATCTGTGTCAGAGAGTAGTATTACTGTAAGTAATGTCGATGTGATAAAAATATATTCGGGTTATTATATAATTATAAAAGAAAACTCCAAATAAACTTAATGTTTATTTGGAGTTTTCTATTATAAATCTATACTAATATTATAAGGAAGAAAGATTTGTATTTTTGTAGGTTTGCAACGAATAAACTCAAAACTACTGGACCGATTTTAAAAAGTCTTTCACCATTAGAATGCTACATTATCTAGTATATATAGGCTAAAATTATTACTATAAAAATTAGAGATCCCTGCTAAAACTTCAATAATGTAACGCAAAGTGTAAAATAATCAGTGTTTGACTGGGTCCGGGGATGGTTTAGATTCACAACAACACCCGGCAGGTGGCGCTGAAATCGTGTTCTAGATTTTTATTTTTTCAGAGCAGGACAACGTCTCCTGGAACTGCCAGTATTATATATTATAAAAGAAAACTTCAAATAAACATTAAGTTTCCTTGGAGTGTTCTTTTATAATTACACCGAATTAGCGATATAACCATCCTCCCTAAATCCAACAGTATCTTTACTTGTTTCTTCTTCGTACATAAGCGATAATCATGAAATTTAATATAGAAATAACAGATATACTTACTACTCTATTACTAATAGACCTATTTATCCCAAAAACAATTCGTTTTCACGGGATCAGATTTCCAAGCTTATGCTAAAGAAAATACACTTGTAATATTGATAAATAACAAACAATTTAGATAACAATGACAATTTTTATTCACGAATAATTATTTATAATAGCGAAGCCACGTAAGCACAAATTTACATAATTCAAAAAGAATTAGAGAATAGCACGTAATACAGAATATTTATTACAACACCACTAAAATCTAGCTCTCACAAAGCTTTCTTATAACACTTTCTAAAAACAATGAAACAATTACGAGATTTGGTTTTACGACAGTCATGTGAAAAAAAGCATGAAATTATGCGTCGTGAGTTGGGAAACAATAAAATATAACGATTTTCACTCGAATAGCTTTCGGGGATCATATCGCGATGTTTTACGGTGTGTATAATGTGCGATTGTTCCTTGTAATATTTACGATTTTCATGCACGTCAGAGCTACGATAGATATGCTATTCACCCTAAAACGCAATAGTGGTAAAAACCATTTATGGCAAGTGGGAAAGAGTATTTGAAGCTGTGGTAAGAAGGAATTCTTCATTGTTGGTCTGTCGTTGAATAAACATTTCCGAGGTCATCTTCTATATATATATAATTCTTCTGTACGTGTGTTGACAGTGAACTCCTCCTAAACGGCTGGACCGATTTTGGTGATTTTGTTTTTATGTCATGAAACAAAGTCTTTTAGGAATTCAGAAAATAAGGCGGTATGAAGTTCACCGGGTCAGCTAGTATACATATAAATTATATACATGAATAATAGGCAGCCATATAATAATAATAATCGGCAGACAAACACACATATTGTATATCCCCAAATTAAGCAAGTTACGCTTGTGTTCTAGGTAATATACAACGCACTACTCTGGGGCGGATTCCAGACACCCAGACCATGGTAAACAACGGAGAAACTTCGTTTCTGAAGTTTACCATACCAGGAATCGAACCCGGAGCCTCTGCGTTGCAGTGTGGTAGGCCGGCAAAGGCTTAGCCAACTCTAAATTTTGTTCTGACGTTTCTGCCACTTTTTAGTAGCCATGATCACGGAAGACTTCTGTGATACCGCGCTTAAAACCGTTAAAGCGTAGTTTTCTTATGTGTAATAGTCGCGAAAACTTAAGAAAATACTATGTTTACTATCAATTATAAAGTAGTACTATGAAGAAAAATTAATTAATACATTCCACCCATAATCGGCCTCTGTGGTTGAGCGGGCTAAGCCTTTGCCGGCTTACCTCACTGCAACGCAGAGGCTCCGGGTTCGATTCCTGGTATAGTAAATTTCGGAAACGTATTTTCTCCGTTATTTACTATGGTCTGGGTGTCTGGGATCGGTCCCAGAATGGTCCGTTGTATATTACCCATAACACAAGCGTAACTTGCTTAATTTGGGGCTATACAGTGTGTGTGTGTGCTTGTCTGCCGATTTATTATTATTATATTATTATTAATCCCTTAAGACTATTGGTAAAATACCTACTGAGCTTAGGTCATCAATAGGGAAATTTCCCAGAGGGTCAATTTTTTGCCAAAATGATTACCTTACCCTATCTTAAAATTAAATAACTAATCGAGTTTTAATTTTATATATTATCCTAAATTTTATAATAGATTAATATAAATTTAAATAATTGATGGAACAATTATTTTTTGGTTAAGTTTATTTATTACTTACTTCTGTAGGCATTCTTGGCTGCCAACGCAATTTATTACACGCTCTCTGAAGTTCTAACTTTAGGCTATTCTAATTAATTAAGAGTATGTGGATATTAATTATACAACCATAACATTGAACTACGGGTTGCTGACCAACAAGCCATTCAACCTATCCTATCAGTGGAGGAACGGAAAAGAATACAGTTTCCTGCTTTCATAAGAGGCGACAAAACATCCCACAGCCAGGTAGGGAATTTACCCGTCTGGATGGCTACCACCACTGGTATAGAGTATGCCGACATAACAATCTTGAGATGTGTTCCGGTATTAGAACCGCATTTGGAGCACCTTTGGTGTTGCAAGTGTCCATAGGCGATGGTAATCGCTTTCCATCAGATCTGTTTCCTGTCTGCCGAACACGTGCAATAAAAAAACACATAAAAAAAAAGGTATATACGGAGCCTACACGAACAAAGGCGTCCAATGAAGTGAAGAATTTTTAACAAACTTGCGTGTGTAAGTTTCTGTAGTATATATAAACACAGTGGTTTGCGTCTGTGTGGTTAATATTAATTTATGTATTATTTAATACTAATTTCTCGTAACGCACTGCTTTACTCCGAGAGCTCGGGGCTATGTCTGAGCATCATTCTAACGTTTAAGTACTTAATATTAATAAGCTACGTAGTACGAACCATGTATAAATTTAAAAAAAAATGTAGATTTAAATTGGAAAGACCTTTTTATATTTTTTTATAAATTATAATGAGAATATATCATCATGTTAAGTCTCTCCCAAAATAGCACTTAAAGCAAATACCCTTTCACTCGTCGATATGATTCCCTTAAGGTTCCTATTGCCGCTTAAAGGTCGGAAGTGGGTCCAAACGAAAGAACTTTTCGTTGATATTTACTGATCGAAAATTTACCAAAAAAATATCATAAATCTTCACGATACGAGGCGTAACGTAATATTTCATAACTTCCCTATAGTTATTTTGAGTTAAGAAAAAAATTCACCAAATTGCCATGAAACTATTTTACTCCATCAAGTTTTAGCAAAACAGGATATCAAAATATCTACATTTTGAGAAAAGAAAGAGAAATAATTTGATTGTATTATTTTTAAATACTATTTATTTTATTCACAATAAAACAATAATGCATCTGACAAACGATCGCGTCTATGGAATCCGTGCCATCGCTCGAAAAATTAGTACCGAAAATTCCTCAAGGACGTTGGCGTTGCTATAAGCCTTAATGTAAATGAGAGTGGAATACTGGATAGATTACTCGAGCGAGGCCGTGTGAAAAGCTCTAGCAAGTTCCAAAGCTGTTGACAGGAATAGGCACATAATGGTAACGACGGGCATTTTTTTCCATCCATTACAAGATCGTATTGATAACTTCCTGCATTTGAATAAGGCATAACACTAAATACGTCATATATCAGAGCCGCTTAATGTTTCACGCATCTGAGTATTCCAACGATGTTTTAAATTAGTCGAATTAATCAAAACAATCGACTTCATTTATTTCGAAGTTTCTAGTTTAATTGACATTTCAATATTGTGTGTATTTACGTCAGTGTGGTTTTTAATAGTGATGGGACAAGTAATCGGAAACTGAATAACGACAATTAATCGGTTTTACTCAAAAATATATGTACTTATAAATAGTTTACAATTGTGTGACTATAGAGGGCGCCTGTGATGAGTGGTTTAACTAACTTAACTGGGTTCGATTCCTGATAAGGCAAAGCATGGTAGCACCTTACAACAACTGAAGTGCTGAACGGATCATAATAAATATTGAGAAGGAGAATTGTGTTCTGGAGCTACTTTTTGTCTCTAAAATATTTTTTATCCATGCAAGAACAGAGAAAGAATATAATTTCTTGCAGTCGGGCGGCCTGTCGTAAAAGTGACAAAATAACCCACAGCCAGGTGGTAGGGCAATTGCCCGACTGGATGGCTACCACCCCTGGTCTAGAGTACGCCGCCACAACAACCTAGAGTTGTGTTCCAACATTAGTGGCCAGGTTCCAGTCTCCCTTTAGAGAGCGGCAGAACATCAGTAGCACCGGTGATACAAATGTCCATAGGCGATGGTAACCACTTTGCATCAGGCGGGCCGTTTGCCTGTCTGCTGAACTCATGCCATTTAAACAATCTTAAAGGGGTGGATAGGGATTGAAAACCTATATGGTCAAGTCATGATTCCTAAATTAGGGATATGAAAATTCATATTTAGTTAAAAAATAAATAAATTCTAATTACAGCTGCATCTTTACTTAATTTAGAACGTGGTCAAAGTCACGAGGTAATACTTAGTGCATGAATAGTATAAATCTTAATTTGCCAATATACCGTATTTTTTCGCTTCGATATTTATACGTCATTTCATTAGTGTGGTACATTCCTATTGTCTATACGTTAGCTCGTTAATGACAGAAATAAATCATATGACTCAATTTTCAAAATAACTATGACTATGTTATAAACATTTAATTTTGCATTCTCGTTTCTTAATAGTGTTCATTTGTTAAATTGTAAAATTATTTTATATCTATATCTAAATACAATATAAAAAAATGAACATTTTTATTAAGTTAGATACATTTCACAGTTGAGAATAAACAAAGAATTATCTTTGTCTATCATTTAATAACCTAGCCTATTTAAAAAATGGAGTACTAGTAGTAGTATATATATGCCACAAACAATGGCAGGCAAGGAAATCTTAATCCATAAGTCTTCATATTGCTCAGCTGAATCGTAGGTTTTCAACTGACGCTATTCAACGGAGTTCTTGTGAAAACGCAAAAGGCCACATTTGACTATACAGTGCACATTTCTCACAAAATCACATAATTACTATTAAAAAATTATAAATATGCTACAACTATTATTCATTTTAGAGTAATGTTACACATTTTTAGAAAATAAAACTGCACAGTACAACGCCCTCTTTCAGTTCCCACCAAAAAATGTCTTTAAAAAACGTTTAGGTAAAAATCGAATCGGGCGATTAATAAACAATTTTTACTGAACAGAAATATTCTGCGATTGACCGGTAAATAGTTTAAGCGGCCTATTGGCCCATCTCTAATGTTCATTTATTTCTCATGTTCTAATGGTTGTGGCTTAAAGGCCTAGCTGTCAAGCCATAAACTAAAAAATAATCTAATGGGTAAAAAAAATGTGTTATAAAGTTTGACATATTATTCATCTAAAACAAGTTTCCATTACTACCATATCTTTGCTAATAAATCAAAGGAGTTTTTGGCGGGAACTGATACGGGACGTTGTACTGTGCAGTTTTATTTTCTAAAAATATGTAATATTGCTCTAAAATGAACAGTAGTTGTAGGATGTTGATAGTTTTTGAGTAGTACCTAATTATGTGTTTTTGTGAGAAAGTTGAACTCTGTACTGAAATGTAGCCTTTCGAGTTGTCACAAGAACTTGATTGGCGTCAGTTGAAGACCTACAAGTCAACTGAGCTATACAAAGACTAAAATACTTACATCAAAATTAGTTGTATGGACTAACATTCCTTTGCCTGCCAATATGCCGAATACTACTACTAACAAATCAAAAGATAAAAATGAAATGCAGTAGTTATCTTGTTGCATGATTTCCAAATTCGGGAAAAAGCATTAGAAGAAAGATGCTGAATTCAAAGAAAAATAATATTGTTTACGTATTGTATAAATAAATTTATGATAATTTGTATTTGCCATTTTGATATTTATTTTAAATTTGCCACGCTTTTTTGGTCTAACCCCAAAAAGCCGACCAAAATTATGCCCCAGTCTCGCATCTCAAAAGCATCTCAATAGTATTCAAAATAACTAACTATAAATGTAATAATAAAACTCAAAATCTTGATAATCGATGGCCAAGACCCCACAAACCGGGTCAAACCGCTACCCACCTCTACCAGGGCTACCACAATTTCTCATTAAGGGCCGTCGCGACGGAGTCGCCCCGCATCCATCATTACGCGCGGCTGAGCGAAGACAACCCTATAATTTAAGCTCTTACGTCTTCCGTCTCGCTCTCACATTAAATGATATTAAGGTGTATGTACACTAGACTATTATTTTTACGATCTCATCTCACTTCCTACTTATACTATTATAAATGCGAAATTTTGAATAGATATATGTTCATTTGCTCAATCACTCAATGAGATAGATTATAGTCTGGAATAGCACATAGACTACGAATTATGTTGAAAAATGTACAGTTCTCGTATGATAGATTTTTTTTGTTTTTTGCAGAGGACTCGTGATCTCCCACTGGCCGTCCCTCGATTCTATCTATAAAATTTACAGTTACGAGAGCGACGCCGCGGGCAAATGCTAGTAGTAAATAAATGTGAAAGTAAGTTTATCTGAATATGGATGGTTGGACACTCGAGTGAATCTTCATGAGTTTAATTATATAAATTGAATTATGAACGCATGTCCATTTTATTGGACCAAATATACCACCAATACAAATATAAACTTATAGACTAAAACTATATCTAATTGTGCACAAAGGTCGGTCTGATAGCTAAAAGCGATCTCTTCCAGACAACCCCAGGCGTTACTTGAAATGATAATCGCGATGATGGTATACTTAATATATAATATGACTACTTATATTTTAGTAATAAATACACAAATGTTATTGTCTATACAGACGTTTTATTTATTTAATATGTATATACCTACCATATATACATTAACATACAAATTAAATAATATTGTATGTGCACTGTATTGCGTTGCGTATATATGTGAACAAAATTTCATTTCATTTAATCTTCTACGGAAAAGCGAGGTATTTATTTATTTATTTAAAAGAGATTACACAGCTATACACAAGACATTAAAGAATCGTTATTTAAGTTAAATAATAATTCTTGTTTTGGTATAAATGAGGACACCGGCGCATGTATACGCGCCTTATTGAAGACGTACTCAAAATGAGTTTTGTTGAAAAACACCGTTCCTACATTATGTATTGCCGCTCTCTTAATGTTCAGATGGTGTTACCCGTTTTTAGTGATGCATCAGACAAATATAACGATAATGAGCGGTTCGAAGACCTTTCCGTAATCAGGGGTTTGGGTTCGAATCTTCAGCTTGTCCTTTTGAGATGTATGCCGTCATATTTTGGCGTTTTAATAAAATTTAAGCTACAACTATGAGTCAAAATTTGAAACTCTCAATATAATCCGTGCAGGAATGGAGAAAGAATACATTTTTCTGCGGCCGGACGGCCTATCGTAAGAGGAGACAAAACGACCCACAGCCACGTATTTGACCGTCTGGATGGCTACCACCCCTAGTCTAAACTAAGTATGCCATCATAACAAGCTTGTTGTTGTGTGTGTGTTCCGGCATTAGTAGCCAGGTTCCGGCGATGGTAATCGCTTTCCATCAGGTGGCCCGTCTACCTGTTTCATGAACTCATGCAATAAAATAGGTGCTTTAAAAATTTTCAGTAGTTGGATTAAAAAAATAAATAAATAATAAAACCAATTTGGTCTAGAAAAATGGTTTAAATAAGAATTAATAAAGCGTTAAACTCCCCACCGACAGCGATCTGGACAATTTTTTTACTTGTAAATAAATATGCTTATTATTTACAATGTATTTAATTTTCAAGTTTTTTTTTGTAATGTAGTTTAATTTTTAACGTGGTTTAGTTTATAATTTAGTTTTAAGATTCCCACTGTATAAATACTAAATAGATAATATTACATTTTATGTTATGAAAATTAATAAAACATCAAAAAGGGAGAAAAATGTAGAAGCCGGCCTAAGTCAGTATGGAGTACAGACCTGGCAAAATACAGTGCTAATAGCTCCACCTTATCGCGGCGTAGAATAAAACCAGTTCAAAACCTGCCCCAACATTTTCCATAAGCAAAAACTTGAAAGTGCGTCCACCTATTTTCTGATTAAAATCCTTAAAAAAACCATAATAAAAGTTTCAGTCATTATGGTCAATTAACATTCTTATATTGCAAGAAATATGGAGATTTGTTAGTAAAAACGTATAAATTGACTCAATTAAATGTGATGGACGTGGTTACAATGTTAACTAGAATGAAGGTAATAGAGACTCTTAATGAGTATAAAGAGGGTCATTTATTATATGACTTTAACGGACAGTTGAGCGTGGAAATTAATAGCAATATGACCTAATTTGGAAACTTATCTAAACTACCAAGGATGGTTGAAGGATGAATGTCAAGCGTAACAACTAGAGACGGGTAACTAGTGACAACAAGCTAAAAATTTTAATTAATTTTATCCGCGCAGGAACGGAGAAAGTACACAATTTCCTGCGTTGGGGCGGCCTGTCGTAAGAGACGACAAAACAACCCACAGCCAGGTGGTAGGGCATTTACTCGTCTGGATGGCTATCGCCCCTGGGCTAGAACATGCCGCCATTACAACCTTGAGTTGTGCCGGAACACAACTCAAGGTTGTAATGGCGGCATGCTGCATTAGTGGACAGGTTCCAGTGTCCCTTTAGAGAGCGGTAGTACATTGGTAAGACCTACTAAAATGTTAGTTTGATGCTCAGATGATTAAAATAGGTATAGACTGAGCCCCGAGCTCTTAGAGTGAAGCAATGCCTTACAAGAAATTAGTTAGTTAAATTAACACACAGACGCAAACCACGTGTGTACTACAAAGTTTACGCACACCAGTTTGAAAAAATGCTAGGATCCGTTTACACTTTTATTAGTTGGTCTGGGATAAAAAAGGAGAAATTCAAAGTGCTAATAATGCCAAGAACATTATAATAATAAAATATTTTCATCTTTAATTAACACTTTAAATCCCTTTTTATTCTTACAGAAAGCTATTAACATTATTCTCCATTAATGTGCGCAAATTTCGATAGTAATTACATTATTTTTCGAAATCGATTATCCTTTAAAAGGTCACATTAAATACGTTGTCTTGTCCTCTATTAAGATGAAAAAATATGCAAATTTTTTAAAGCTGTGAGATTGAACATGGCCGTGGTGGTCCGTTCCGGCAAATAGGGTTGTTGAAAGTATTTTTATATGACAAGTATTACCAAATAAATATAGCAGTACTCATTTCAAATCTAGGGGAAAATAACTAAAAAAAACACTATAGATACATAAATATATAATTTGAAATAAATGAGTGGAAACACTTTATTCTCCATCATAAATTAAAAGTACTTTTAAAAAATTGACAGCATTTCTACATTGCCATACAAAATGGAAATATTGCCAGCATTTTGGGAACGCTCCCATTGTGAATATGTTTGGTTTTTTTTTAATGATTTTTTCGTATATTAAATGTCTGTAAATATTTCAATTCATTGTTAAACATTCAATATAAGCTTGTAGCGTATGTATGTCAGCGTCAAATTGAAAATATCGTTAGATTATATCTATCTCGCGAGATTGTAAGCTGTCGAAATATTGTGAACTAAACATACTGCTTACAATTTAACGCATAATTTTTCGGTAGATTATAATCTATCGACGTGAAATCGTCAAATTGTCAAATGCTAATTTGTAAAATATTATATTTGTTTGTCATACTGTTGGCGTGGTGCGTGAAGCACAGCCCCGCCTTTGTGCATAACGTGCATAGTGTGTCCGAGATATTTAAAGCCATAATCGTGAAATAATTAAAAATAAATTTTCTTCTATATAATAAGTGTACCTAAATCATTCCAGCAAAATTTGTATATTGTAATAAAAAGACAATCTGTGGGGGTTTGTTATATAAATAAATATATTTTGAATATCATAACACTTGTAAGTTATTCATGCATACCCTTAAGCTAAATAAAAGGTGATCTTATTGATTTTTAATCTTTATTTTACTGATGTAAGGACCTGGTGCAGAGGGTGGGAATCGCTTATCTAAAGTATTCGAACACAGAGAAAGGGTCCAAAAATCATCATACTGTAATAGTCGTTTTCAAGTGATCTCTGCCGTATAAAAATACAAAACAAGATATAAGTATGTTGTACAAATGGAGTTCAAGAATTTCGGAAATAGTTCTGTTTTAACTGTTGAAACCGTTTTAGATATAAAAGGTTATTCGAATACATCCGAAAAATACGGTCGTTTTTCACCCCTCACTACTAAACACTATTAAATACAGAACTAAGGCAACCCTATTCATATCCCTTTAATACGCACCCTTTTCAAGCCTAGCTGGATAGCAATAAAAATATTTTCCATACATGTCGTTATTAATATCAACCTTAAGGAGCATGTTAAAGGATTCAAATTACATCGCTGTCGGCAAATGAATAGTTTCGCATTAAGCCCTGATGTGCACGTAACACCCAATCATATTATACGATGTAGGATAAAACTTTAATTTTCGCCTTACTACTTTTTTTGACGTGTATTTTTAGTGATCCGTGTCGAAATATGTAAACCAAAGGCGTTCTCAAAAGCTTCGGAGTTGATTTTCGAATTTTAAATACTTAAAAATCTTCCGTAACTTGCCGCTGATATTACACGGTTCAATTTGAATGAATTAACCAAAGTGATCCATGTAAACATAATATTAACTGAATCGTTCACTTTCATTGAACGTCGAAATTTCCTTAAGTAGAAGTGGATTTTTCTATTTTCTCAATATTGTACAATTTATAAATAAAAATTGTGTGTGCAGTGCAGTTCCCACGTAGTAGAAGTGAAACTTCAGAGAATGTACTCACAGATAATTCTGGTCTAACTTTTATTAATACAAATATAATTCCTTTAGCCTATATCAGTCAACATATTATAATTTAAAATAAACTTATTGAGTATCACTTTCGTCTAAAAATATTATTATCAGCTTTATTTCGGTTCAAATTGGACCTATGTTTAATCATCGAGCTTATTGACTCTCTAATCTATGCTGCACAGTGTAAAACTCGTATCTCATTTTCTCGCAGGCTTAGTCCTATAGATTTATGTGTTTACCTCTTTTTAGTGTCGCTTTACCATTTCATCGAGTTTCAAATCGCAACGATTCTAAAGAAATTTCACTTCAAAAATTACAAAACAAAATTATATATCTTTATAAAACACATTCTATCTTACCTATATTCCCAATAAAATAAATTTAAATCAAATATATAACAATATACTTTTATTATAAAAAATATTATTTAATTATTCGGGCGCCTTTTAAGCTAATTGAATCAGTTTGGTTGTGTAATTCAACTTTTACATTCTTCCAATTAAAAGATAACGCTTCATATTACAGACTATCTACTGTTTCGGTTAAATAAAAATCTTATCAATATATAATTCAAAAAATGACTGCTCAGATGTTTGTTTCTTCTTCACGGCTTTGATAATAAACTACGTTCATGAAATTTGATACTTACATAGAGCTTGAACAACGGTACTGAATACAGAAAAGGTTTATTTT
The DNA here is from genome assembly GCA_039645545.1 of Dendrolimus houi. Lineage (NCBI taxonomy): Eukaryota > Metazoa > Arthropoda > Insecta > Lepidoptera > Lasiocampidae > Dendrolimus > Dendrolimus houi. The sequence goes on along the minus strand of CM077128.1, from coordinate 19,609,045 downwards.
AGTACAGGAAACAGTGTCCGCAAGATAACAATACCAAAGTTATGCCAATCAAACCTAATAAATACGACCGATTATTACATATTACTTACATACACATATTTCGATTTTTTTTGTAAAATAACATAAAACATGTAAAATTACGTGTCTGCCGGCAAAGGGACCTAGAGTCCAAGCTACCAGTGGTTAAGGCTCCAGCGACAGGAACCTCCTCGCAATACAACAGAACTGCATTATGAGTCCATCCCATCAACAACAAACCGCGAGAGCCTTTCAAAATGGCGGTCAAACCTCTTCGCTATTAGTCGTTTATTATTATTATGAAATTATATAACAAGGACTTTCAATTACAAAGATGACAATAGGATACTGTTTTATCTCGATAAATGGGTTTCACAAAATATAGTTGCAAAACTTAGTTAGGTACATGCAACAGAACCCTAGCTAAAACTGTCACACTCACTTGACTATTTCCGTCCTTTGCCTTTAAGATCGTTTACAGAGTGAATCGAATGTGCAAATTATTTTAATATCTTTAATTCTGCGATCATTTTAAAAAGAACTTCAATCTTCTTTCTTGGCGTTTCGTAGTTTATCAACAATTTGTTAAGACCCTTTCCTGTATGTAGATGGAATGCAGCAGACAATACTCGCATCCGATGGCAAATCATAGCTTGTAAATATTTGCAACACCGTAAGTATTACCAACGTGCTGTTGGTCATGAAGGAATTTATTGGCACGTTCTATAGTACTTGTGGGGGAGAACTTACCTGAAAGCCATTAAAGATTTTCTCATGATTCTTTTCTTTTACCACTTTCCATCAAACAGCTGTTAGTCTGTCTGCTGTACTTCAGCGATTACAAATATGATAATTGTAATTAGTGGGCGGAGAACAGGTAGTATACCCCCGCCACGCGGATTGGCAGGTCATCAGTTATTTCGATGTGCAGGTTTCATCACGATGTTCTCCGTCACCGTCAGCACGTGGTAATTGTAACAATATGCACATTAAGTCATGAAACTTCCTAAGTGGTGCATGCATGCTTCTCGGCCATAATTCGTATTCACGTCTCTCTTGAGTCGCGAGTGTTTGACTCGATAGCGTTACCCACTAAGCTAGCACACATGGGATATAATAATTTATGAATGGGGTAGAGCGTACAATCTTGTTTGACTCAGGATTGATTACAGTTCTAAAACAGAAACCTAAGTTACAATTACTTAATTCAGTACATTCATTTCATTCTCACGAGCCTAGTTGAACAAAAACTTTAGTTATACATATACATCAATGGGAAAAGGTATTAAGATTTCTTGTGTACTATACGACCAAGTTTAAAAACTACGCTTATGTAGAAAAGTAGATTGGATTCAAAACCTACTTTACTCGGTCGGGGAATTTAAAGACCAATTAAGCTATTTTAAAATGGCATTTTAAATAGTTGCAATTCATTAACGTGCTATTTTCAACGTTAAATGAACCGCTATTTAGTTTCTTTTATTGCCTGAATCAGGCAAACAGGCCGACAGGACACCTGATGGAAAGTGGTCGTGGACGGGTAAAGACATTTGCAACACCAATGGTGCTATGTGCTGTTGACCTCGAATAGGAGACTGGAACCTGGTCACTAATGCCGGAACACAAGGTTATTATGGCGGCATACTCTAGACAAGTGGTGGTAGCCATCCAGACTTTACTTCCACTTAGCTGCTTATAACAGGCCGCCCGGGCGCAGGAATTAGTATTCTTTCTCCGTTCCTGCATATGTTTAGAAAATCACTTGTAGGAAATTGATTCATGTCGAAAAATAAATGTAGCATGGATAAAGTGGAGACATACATGGCATTAGTTTGTCGCACGTCACACCGGTTACAACCGGTGTGACGTGCGACAAACTAATGCCACTGAAATTAAAAGGACAAATATATAAATCTGTCATACGGCCAGTGATGCTATATGGGTCGGAATGTTGGGCCATTAAAGCGATAAACCACAAACGTCTCCACTCAGCTGAGATGAGAATGTTGAGATGGATGTGTGGTGTCACAAGAATGGATAAGGTGGGAAATGAGTACATAAGGGGATCTTTGAAAGTTGCACCCGTGAGTGAAAAATTGAGAGGAAGAAGATTAAGTTGGTATGGGCATATAACGAGGAGGCATGAAAGTCACGTGACAAACAGAATGTTAAACTTCAAGATACATGGGTACAAATGTAAAGGTAGATAAAAAAAAAAAAATTGATGGATTGTGTGAAGGATGATATGATGATATGTGGTGTGACAGAAGATGTATGTCAGAGTAGAGGAGTGTGGAAGGAAAAGACATATTGTGCCGACCCCAAATAATTGGGATATGGTGAAAGAAAAGAGAGAGGAAACTGATTGATGTCTTGATATACTAGTACTGCAAGACATGGCATAAAGTTCCACACATTTTTTTTTAAATTTAGAGTGCCATGGTAATCTAGGAATATTTGCAGAACGTTTTGCGACTTATATAAGTAAAAAATATCTTTGACTGTAATATTTATTAACGATAAGTTTCAATACATAGCCGTACTAAAATAAAAATTATTTTATTTGTACCTTTATAATTATATTTGTGTTTCGTCTTCTGGATCTTCAGTATTACGTGAAAAATCGTATATTGAAATTATATATAATATATTTTGATAGCGGAGGTGAATACAGAATATTTTCAATTCATAAATTGAGATGTGACTGTTGTGAAATTTCGGACACATATATGTACAGCCTTCCGATGACGAGATTTACGAGAGCAAGTGGCGTAGAAGGACCTATTAATTTTATACTTTTTAAGTATGTATAGGTATGTCATGAAATAAAAAACTATAATACATCGAGCCTTTACCAACATTTTATCGTAGGCAACATTTAGACCTATGTATATTTTTTGTTGCAAAAGTTATTTCAAACTATTATTTTGCTTTACTTGTAGTTTTTGATTCAGTAGAGTCTAATCTAAATAAAACTGATAGTCTTAAAACAAAATAGTACTTTCAAATACATTTTGCAACAAAAAATATACTTACGTCCAAAACTCGCTTACGATAAAATGGCGGTAAAGCCGCGATATCTTCTTATGCTCCTGCTACAACTCGGTTAGTGTTATTGATCATGGCACGCAGATGTAGCCAAGGGTTTAATGCATTATGTGAGAGGCGACTTTATTAATCACGTGAAACGTTGAGAGAAAACCTATATACACTAATGTAGCTAATTATTAACGGCATTATATTTAACGCTATAAACAAGACGCATTTGGTCACAGTCATTAACACTAATACTAATGCAGACATAGCAGGGGCATTACGGGTATAATTATGTATTTTTAAATGACATTTGTTCGTAATTTAAATGAATTAAGTCATACATTATATTATGCTAATTATAACTTCAACCAGTTGTTAACAGTTGACTCGTCTGCTATTTCCTCTTTGACTCGTCAGTAAAAAATGAATATTCAACCGCGAATATTTAAAATTACAATTTATGTCTCTATGATAATTCATTTTTTGCGTGCTTGGTTTTGAACAGCAACACAGATAAATCTAAAAGCAGGATATTATAAAATATATCCCGCTAAGATAATAACACAGGCAGTAAAATTTTATAAATTAACAAAACTAATTAATAGGATATTTACCATTACTAGTATTATAGTATTTAAAGATGACAATTAGTTATCTAATATTTAATATAATAACAACTCCATGAGGTTATTAAATCTAATATGGAAAAAGGTAAGTACCGTATAAAAATAATGAGTAATCAAAATACACGAATAAAATATTGGCAGGAAATGAAAATTGCTTTGTAAGTGGTGGAGGAAGCATTAGATACCTGTTATTTCCTGCTGCCTATCAAGGGAGCATCAAACATAGAGTCGACGTTCGCAATGTAGAGGGAGGTATCAGGAAGTCCCTAGAACGCTTTAAGTTCTGCTGATTTTTACCAGATAGAAAGTCGTCAGCCAACCATTGTTTACTGCTGGTATTGGACCTCACCTTTGCGCTACATATCGACTGTCCACCGGGTTAGATGGCGTCTTGTTTTTTTGCCGTAGGGAATCCCTTTGCGGACACCCCACAGGACACGTTTAACAATGGGGCAATATGGAACTCGTCGGCTGTTTTTGCCGGAATACCCACTAAACACCCGGTATTGCTGCTAAAGTCATATGACAAGGCCCAAGGACAGGCCGTAGCCGACACTGCAGCCCTGGCTGAAGTGAGCTCGCCTCTCCTTGGGCCGGGGATGATAGGTGACTAGATGGCGTCCTACAATAGATTTGCCGAGACGCGTTCTCTACTTCAGTGACCATCGGTCCTGTGAAAAATATTATACGGGCCCACTGCCACAATTAGCAAGAAAGATATAAAACATTTATTTGCCAAATGTGACATACAAAACAAATAATTATGTTTCAGATTTTAAAAAAAACCAGAAACTATATTTAGTCGATGAACGCTCTTTTAAGCCTTTCCTAACCTCTTCTACCTTTCACTCTACAATATACAAGATATAAAATTAGATAGATAGATCGATAACTCTTTATTGTAATAAAACCTAAGCATATGCAGATAAAAGAAACGTGTAATACAATAGACAGCCTTACCGTTAATAAGTAATCTCTTCCAGGCTACCTTATGCCTAAGATTGATAGATTTTAAATGCTGATGGTTGAATAACATTTTCTAACTAATGGATTAATAACGTACATGGAAAATATAGCATTTAATGTAATGATTAGTTAATTAGCATTATTCGATTAAGATAACACGCTACTCAGTTATTTAATCGTTACGAAAACTTGCGTGTTCGTGTTACGCATCGCTGTGATCCCGAAAGAGAAAACAAGTGAAAATTTAACATCTTACGTGGAAATAATTGCTCACTATTCTGAATACATAATGTGTTTTATAATTTCTAATTATACTTTTGAAAGTTAATCGGTTAAAGTTTTTTAATCATTTCATTGGCTATGGCTGATTGGCGATTTTCTTTGCAATGACTAAACATTCATATAATTGCTAGCGTAGTCGTTAGCGCTCTCGCGTCTGAACTCAGAGGACGCATGCACCACTTTAGGCAGTTTTTTTACCTAATGTGAGCTACAGGACTCGAATTAAAATGCCGTTGGAGTTACTATAGAATTTATTAGATATGTACAAGCACGTATACAAAGGTCCGATCAACCAGTAAACGCACGATTAAATAATACGCGCAAAGTCCGTCACTATATCGCTTATCGAATGTACGTCTTCGTATCGTAATCCTCGCTTGACTGCCCCACCCCTCCATTCAGGCATTGTTTTATACTGCACGGTGCAATATATCTACATCACCGCGTGCACCCGATTTCCCGGAATCACACCTGGACACTGCCTACCGGAACATATTACAATATACAATAGGCGGCTTTTCTAATTACAAAAAAAACAAAAGAAGTGCAAATGCGGGCGGTAATAAAACTTGGAGTTTATGGCCGCAGGTGTTCATTCGCATTTGTTGTTGTGCTTCGTGGAATTTTGGCTGAGTCGTAACAATATTATTACAATTACCACGTGCTAAAGGTGAAGGAAAACATTGTGATGAAACTGAACATCGAGATAACCGCCAATCCGCCTTGGACGTCCGTTCCCCTACAAAATAGGAGGCTTGAGCCCAGCAATGAGACGTTTAAGGGCTGTGCATAACTTGTTGGCTAGTCTTGTGTAAGTCCAAATTAATAAAATGAATAAACACAATTGTCAGTTATTCGAGATGACCACATTTTGCTAAATGCTTTTATGTAACACGTTTTGCTATGTATTGCACTAGCTGTACGACATGTAAATATTTGTACATAAGGTTACCGTTTCCAAAACAAAGGAGTTCACTTCAGTTCTCATCAGCACTCGACAGTGAATACTACTCTGCCATCTGAAGTCTTATTTAACCACCTACCACTCGCTGCTATAAAAGAAAGAAATAATTGTTTTAGTAAAGGAACAATTGTTTTATTAATGTTTTATAGAAGGGGTCCCGTTCCCACCCGCCACTAGTACCTTCGAAATGGTGGTCACCTCTTCTCCTGTGGGGCGCGTTACAAACTGCCCCACGGAATGAGAGTTTGAAGGCGCTGGGGGAGTAGTTCCCTCAACATTAGAAGTGGCCGCTGAGCCACCGCCTACCAGGGCTTCGCGGAGCGGCAAGGCCATATACCCATAGTCCTGGCATAAGGGCGAAGGACGGACCACCAAGTTGTAGCCAGTATCCCCGACTCTGGTAACAACAGCACTTGCTAGTTAGTAGTGCTACTGCCACCCCAATGTGGCGAATCACCCACAACACGTTTCCCCCGCGGTGAACAGTCTTTGCCGGCCGAACTCGCTGGAACACAGTTGCTCCTGGTTCGATTCCTGGCATGGTAAATTTCATAAACGAACTTTCCGTTATTTATTACGATCTGGGTGTTTGGGATCGGCGCCAGAGTGGTCCGTTGTATAATACCCATAACACAAGCGTAATTTGCTTTGCTTGGAGATATACAATGCGTGTTTGTCTCTGTTCTTTAACCTGCTCTCAATTATTTGGTGTCGGCACAATGTCTTTGCAATGTGTGTTTTTTTGCCGATAATATATGTAGATAGACCAAAATATTGCAATAATATAGGTAGCTGCAAGCGATAAAGATAATATTATCTCAATTCAAATAAACATAAGATGCTATCTGTCTATAGTTTCGATCTAGAATAAAATTCCTTTGCTAATAATCCTAAAAAATCGCGTTCGTGGGCGATAGGTATCGGCTAATTAAATAATCCTATTCAAACTGACAAAAAATAATTTATGCAAAACGTTTTTTGTTTTAAGATGGCTGCTACGATGGCGGGAATTTTTGACAGGCGTGTGACATTTTTTATTAATCGGATTACCAGATCTTGGCGATTTTTTTTAAATTCAAGTCAAGGCATCTCGTCGACTTATTTATATTATTATTATATTATATATATCAACAGATTTTCCAAATGTTGACACATTTGAAAGTTCATTACCTTTTATGTCTTTGTACATACATATTTTTTTTATTTCAACATTTTAGGCACAAAATATATATAGCAAAATTTAAAGTATTTTCACATTAAACTTTTTAATTATATTACATAACTGTCAAATGGTCCAGAAGCAAGTAATATCCTTGGGAACATTTTAGGGATTTTTAAAATTAATCTTCAGTATTATTTCAATTTAATAACTAGGTATCTATTTACATTGATAGTGATATCTAAAACAATACAATGGATTCCATGTCACTGTCGAGGGGAACGTTCCCGAAATGTTAACCGCTTTTTTTCACGCTGTATGGCAGTGCTTGATGCGTTGCCCAAAATACAGGCCAGCCTTTTGGTCACACAAGGCATCTTTCAATCAGATGGAAAGTCTCTATAGAGTTGATAATTAAATTAGTTCTTCATTATATAAATGTTGAAAAAATTGAAGCTCATTTTTTACAGTGACTTAAGTGTCAAAAGCGAAGTAAGTATAAAAGTATACCTGACTTAAATCGAAGTTTTAGTAATTAAAAGAACAGTTTTACTACCTTAAATTTTGTATACAGTTTATTATTTAAATATCTTGCAGATTTTAGAAGATATGAATATAACGATAACCCGGGTCGAATGATATTCTGGCATGCAATAACAAAACTGCAGAGCCAAATATCACCTTTCAAGTTTCCGAAAAACCACAAAAAACAACGATATGACCCAGGGATTTAAGGCCGGAAACTGCTAATATTTTAGAGCGATTTTTTTGTTCCACTAAATGTAACCCATGTAATCCCATAGAAACGCACTTACCACTGAATTAATTACGCACCAGATTTAAATATGAACATGCAATTTTTTTCGCAAAACTTGTTGTAATCTATGGAATTCCATAGAAGGGCGCGCACCACGGTAGCAATTCTGAAGCGGACTTATAATAAAGAAAAAAATATTTTGATTAAACTGATCTAAAACCATACCCTTTCCAAGCATTTATTTTACTTTTGACAGCTCAGTAATGTCCTAATGCGTTACCGACTCGATTTGTTTCTTAAAAATACTATATTATGTAAGAAGTATACCCACATTTCAATCAACATATTTTACATATATTAAATAAGACATTTTTGTAATAAAGTAAAAAAATGTAATAATGTAATTATTATTTTATTTTCAAATCGATTACTTTTTATTTATTTACGTATAGTGTCGATGGTTTAATAGTATGTGCGTTACATCACTCACAGAACCAACTATTACGTCGCCCACAGCAATAAAGTGCGAAAATTATGTGGTGGATCGAAGGTAAAGATGACTATGATATAGATTTTCAAAATAGGATTTATTCAATTAAGCAATACCTAAAACTTTACGGAATGAAATAAATTAAAACATTACGTAATTAGCGAATTCGCGTGACTGTGGGACATAAACAAACCAGTCTCGGGGCATTTACACACGTTTAGGATTCAAACTGACGATTTATTACGTTTATATCAACAGTTTATTAATGGGGACTTTAGTAATGAATTATTGCTTTTTGTGTACTTCAATATTTTGTAATAATATCGCATTTATTAAGACACTTGCTATTGCGTGGGATCCGGAATGTAGTCTTCCTGGATGATGCAATACTTTTATCATCATTTATGTGTTCTTAATAGTTGCAAGTTACGGCAAGCATGTTGTATGAAATTATTAAACCTACTGAAAGTATTGAATTGAAACAAACCTTTGCGTAATGCGTGGTTTTAATGGTTATTACAAAATCAGTAGAAAATAATTACGGCTTACAGCCGGGATACCAAGTTGTCACTACAAAAGCAAGCAAAGGAAATCGCCCATACAGCGTTGTGCAATTAAATAGAAAATTATTCATGTTTGGCTACAAAAGTACTGGCACTCATTATTCTTATCACCAAGACACTTGAGTTATAGAAATTCAGAAGGTATGGGACTTTAAAATAAACGGAGTTGCGCACAATGATATGTTTGGCAGATTCACCCATTACTACTGTTACGAGTTAGCGGGACTCGAATTAAAATGCCGTTAGAATTATTATAGAGTTTATTAGAACTATACAAACATGTGTAGCACAGGCACAAATATAACCGAACACAACAAATCCAAACGTAATGCAGAAGGTCGTAATTCAATAAAACGCGCAAAGTCCGTCAATATTAGATTCCCGAATGTATACACGTCACGCCTTGATAGTGGTTCTCGCTCAATTGACCCCTCTCTCAACCAGACCATCAGTTTATACTGCACAAATGCAAATGTACCCATATCGTATCGTCGACATAATTTCCTAGAATCAGCTTGTACTTAATCCGTAACACCTGGCTAATGATGCCTGCAAACGAGTACAATAGAACAATAGGCTGTTCTCCACAATACTAGAAACGTATTCCAATAAATAAGTAAACAAAAAGAAGACGCTCATAAAAGGATTACAATTAGTTCAAATGCCATGTAATAAAATGTGCTTTTACAGACTGTACGTGGAATTTGTCTTTGTCGAAGCCTAAGCTGTAACACTACTATAGACCTAGCAGATGGAAGGCCCCCTTCTGAATGCTTTTTCTTCAATTGGTCAAACTAGATTTCAGTAAAATCTCTAACGATCACAATCCAGGAATGAGTCCTGGATTGTGATCTTGATATACTTGCCCCTTATTTATGGGCAAGTATACTCGCCAAGCTTGCCAAAATTGTGAAATGCAGATGCTGGTTTCATGATGTTATTTTCTTCATAGTCAGCACGTGGTAATTGTATCAATAGATACATTAGATTAGAAAATTGCGTAAACAGTGTATACTTGCGGTCGAGGAGTCGAAACCAAGATAAATGCAAAATAGAAATTATATAAAAAAGCAAACTTTTGAAGAACCGTTTTCATTTGTCCAAAAAATACCATCAAATGCAGCAAAGAAATCTTAAGATTGCGAGCAAAAGCCGTAGGTACCTACTTATGGCTCAGCAATATTCTTTGCTTCCAAAAGTTCGTGTACTTACACACGAATGAAAAAAGAAACATCCACACTTCCTCTACACATAGAAGTCTTCCATTATACTGCATGTGAAGCACGCTCCATCATGTCATACGTGTGTAAACTTTGGCATTAATAATATAAATGGGAGAGTTAGAAAAAAAACTTCGATTATTAAAACGGACTTCAAAAACTAAAAAGTATAAAATAACTTATTTCTAAAGCTATTCTTAATTATAATATCTTATTTTTAATATATATTATCTAAAACTTAGTACATTTTGAAAATTACTAAGCACCGACTTTAAGATGTTTTAGATAATAGTATATATTAAATATAAGATATTATAATTAAAAATATCTTTAGAAATAAGTTATTTTATACTTTTTAGTTTTTGAAGTCGGTTTTTTTAAACGATGTTTTTTTATTTGTTACTTTCTAGTATCTAGCTATGGGTAGGCCTACGAAAGGTGCCGCGCGCCTTAAAAAATATAAGTCCCAAGAAACGGGAACGGAAAAAAAAATCATAAAAAATTTCATAAAATGAAAACCACTGGGCCAAACTATGTTAAATTTTTAGGGGACCAAATGGCAACTATTCCGCATCAAACTAAAAAAGAATCACGTAAATCGGATTATAAATCTCAGCGTAATCGGTGTACATAAATAAAAATAAAAAAACATACCGATCAAATTGAGAGCCTCCTTCTTTTTGATGTCGGTTAATAAGCGTAAATTGATATTTGATGTCTCAACGAGACAGGCAACGCGTCAACTTCCTTGGTGTGGCTGATTTACATAGGCTACGGCAACTACTTACCATCAAGTAAACCGTTTGCCAGTTTGATTAAAAGCAAACACAATAAAGGTCGTTGAGTCATACGTAGTCGTACTGGATCATTAATTGCAGTTTCGCTAAAAAAGAATAAATACACAATATCCTCCTTCAAATATTTTAAACATCGAACCACTCTAAATTATGAGCACCAGATAAATGTGTAAACCATGCAAAACCATATTCGAAGCAGAAACTTAATATATATGCGAACAGATCAATTGTAAATCACAATACATTTTTTTACCAACAACAATATCACTCTTATCTTATTAAATACAATCGTGACGCCATTAAATTACATAAAACTAATTTACGTTTTGTTTGTATATAACCACTTTAAACACAGACCGACATATAATTAAGAATCGGTATCAGGGCTGCCACCTATTTTTAAAGCTGGAGTACAGCCAGGCCACCTGATGGAAAGCAATTACCGTCGCCTATAAACGTTTACTACATCAGGCGACTCTTTTATTTTTTCAATTTTGGCAAGTGCCAATTGCTTCGATTTCCAAAGCATTCATAACTTCACTCGTGTCGGATGCTACGAATAATAAACTCCTTAACTCCTACTGATTCCTTCGCGGACCCCTTGATTGATCTTCGTAGACGAGCCATATTTTCGATACGAAATTTAGACTCCCTCCCACCCCTTGTCACAGTCTATTTCACTTCTACTGCGTGTCAACTGCACACACACACACACACACACACACACACACACACACACACACACACACACACACACACACACACACACACACACACACACACACACACACACACACACACACACACACACACACACACACTCTTTTAGAATCCCCAATTATAAATACAGTATTAATTTATATATAACTATAACAGGGACGGCGAACCAATGGCACGGTCGCGTGACTTCAATGGCACGCGACACAATATTTTCGGCACATTATTTATTATGCATTGCAAAATATATATTTTTTTTGTAGTAAAGAAATAGTTTAGAGTTGATAGTATTTAGTAATATTACTTTCCCAATAATCACAAAGTCAAAATTATTGGACGCCACGTCTATGGCTTAATTAAACATTTCTTTAGAAAAATATCACGATGATACATAAAGGTTCGCCATCACTGCTCTACAATATACTCAGTCGTCAATAAAAACTTAACTCACAGCACAACCTAGCGATACAGGTGGCAGCTAGTCCGTACCTAGAACAGAAGAAAAACGTATTGGTGATGCCAACTGTGTCGGAAGAGTGCTATGAGTTATGTTTTTTATTGGACGAATGTTATTCCTTAGTACTCTTCTCTCATGGTCCCTATGTACTATGTTTTTTAGGATTTCGTAGCCAACGATAAGAACAGTGGTCCTTTGTCGTCTCTATGAAACGCTTGAAGGTGCGTGATATGACATGAGCCTGCCAGATTTTTGGTTTAAATTTAGATTGTCGAGCGGAATCAAGCGCTTTTTTACAATTAATACAAAGGTAACTCTTTCAGGCCGTCCGTTTACGGAACTCACTGCCACTCAACATCAGACGAAGTTAAATTAGTATCATCTTTCAAGCTCATGGTTGCTAATTATTTTTGGTACTCTCAGCTATAATGTGCTGCTCATTCTGTATATGTTATATGTTTATATAGTATATAAAGTCTATTTTTTAATGTTTCATATTATCTACAGCACCACTGTCATGTTTTAATTAATATTTTCGTTGGTCTAGGGCAGTGGTTGGTAACCTTTCAGCAGACAGGGCCATAAGGTGACAAAATTTAGTAATGGCGGGTTGCACTTGTATATATTTGTGTATGTTAGCTTTCATGTTAGTAGTTGCAACTCGTAAGATGGCTATTAAATGCTTATCTGTGAGACGGGAAGCATAGTTGTTTTTTCGGTAATTAAGGAGTGATAAAAGTTTGCTCGCATAAATAAGTACTACCACGAATTGTAATTAACTGCTGAGCAAACCTTTTCAGTTCGCGTATTAGCGTGGTATACTGCAATGCACGCTTTCCCGCCTACTTAATAATTACATTATAAGTATAATATTTATTGTGGTAGGATACCACAAAAGTTTTATTTATAAAACAGTCATGGGCCGCATGGAGACATCTCGCGGGCCGCGTGTTGCCGACCGCTGGTCTAACGCTTTTAAAAAGGTGGTAGCCCTGATCGACATATTCGTTATTAACACTCGCAACACAAGCCTTAAGGCTGTGTAGCCAGCGTCTAAATTAGATAAATTAATTTATTATCTACGTTGTAAAATATCAGCGTTATCAGTGTATTTGATCTTAAAACTACAATCTCTAAGAAGATTTTTTTACCATTTGCTAAAATTGTGTTGTGTAATCCTACACTTTAACGGAAGCACTTAAGCTTTGCCGTGATAGCTTAGTAGCTAAAGTACTTGCGTCTTATTCCAATGACTTAGGTTTGAATTTTAGGTGAAAATGGTATAGTTATTGTAAACTGTACATCAAAATAATTAATCATCCATTATATAATACACATGTCCTAATTAATATTACTAGTGGTCCCTGTGGTCAAAATTCGGCCATAATAATTAATTTAAATTATAAGTTTAAATATTATTAAGGTTCTGTTGTCAAAGACTACTACTATAATCACACATTTCGCCAAGGCTACACTGATGATAATTTGACTTTAACATTAAACAAAAGAGTATATATGCGTGTGTGTGTCAAATACATATTAGTGTGTGTAATGTTTTTTTTTGTTGATTTAATGTTATTTTTTATGCATAATTTTAAAAAAATATTAGCATTCTGCATTCCTTCTCTATACGAGTGTGCGAAATTTCATACTCCTCCGTCCGCGTAATTTTCGTAAAAAAAGGTACAAAGTTTTTGTTGTGTTTTTGCTTCACGTATTAATATATAGATAAATGCGAATGTGACATCGTCATGAATTTTTGCACACGCTTTGTAAGGAGTATAGGAAAGCATCTTTTATCCATAAAAAATACTGTTTGCGTGGGATAAAACAATATAGCCGAGCCGAAGAGAAGGCCTCTGCGGTTAAGCGTGTTAAGCCTTTGTCGGCCTAGCTCACTGCAATGCAGAGGCTCCGGGTTCGATTCCTGGTATGATAATTTTGGAAATGAATTTTCTCCGTTATTTACTATGGTCTGGGTTTCTGGGATCGGCCCCAGGGTAGTTCGTTGTATAAATAACTTAATTACACAAGCATAACTTGCTTAATTTTGGGATATACAATATGTGTGTTTCTCTGGTGATTATTATTATTAATCGTATTTATTAACAAATTTTAAAAAAGATGGCGCTCCGATCGCCTTTTATTGGCGCCACAGTTGTAATTCACTAAAAATACATCATTATGGCAACGACAATAATAAAGGAATTTTAATACGTTGCTCTCATGGTTCACCTTCGCCAGATGGGTTATGGGAATTTTGAATTAACAATTAAGTTTGACATTTCAGTCAGTTATCCACTCTATCTACAAAATATACATTAACGCGAGCAAAGTCATGGACTAAAGCTAGTAGGGTATAAATCACAGATGCGAAATTTCTCCAAAGGCATTTGGACCGTCTGTGAGTATGGCATCAAGAATATTTAATTAAAACAACACAGTTATATGACGGATCAAGGCTAAGCATTAGAATTAAAGATTACCCCGCCATACAGGCGTCGTAAGCATCCGGAGTTACTTTTTAATTTGGCATAGTTCTCTTTTAACCTCCTTTGAACAAGGGTCAATAAAATTTGTTTACCAGAACTTTCTAAGCGGCTATCCTTTGATTCACATTATTATTAATTTGATGTCTAAATTATTTATATTTTTGCCAATTTTTAATAATATCGAATTACATCTACATCCTTGAAGAGAGATCAAAGAAATATAGAATTAAATTGCTAAACCAAGTACGAATCAAACAAACTTTTATCATTTATATACATACTAGCTTTTTGCCAGCGGCTTCACTCGTTTTAATATAAATTTTATAGACTAAGTGGAGGAACAGCCGCTGGGAGTACCACATGCCCTCTGTGAAAAACAAAAACAAATCTATCCCACGGGAACCGTAGATTTTTCCAGGATAAAAAGTCTATGACTATTCCCGACTATAATCTATCTGTGCCAAATTTCCTCCAGATCTGTTCAGCAGTTCTGGCGTGATTGAGCAACAAACATCCATCCAAACTTTCGCATTTATATAGTAGTAAGAAGTAGGATATAAGTAATTATAAAGATATGCCTACTTATTGCACATATATACAGCATTTTATATCTTAAAAGAAAACTACGTAACTGCAATATACAACAGTGACTTTGGCAATTACATAACATGTCAGTCTGGTATTGAAAAGCCCACACTTAAAAAATAAACAAGACCAATAACAGACAACTACACATTCAGCTCTTGTAATTGGTCAGTTTGAATTTGGAACATAATCAACCGAGTTGTTTCTTATATGTTGAGGTATAAATGCGTTAACGCATATTCTAAATCGGAACTTTTCTATTAATATACTACTGGGTGAAACTTAAAACTGATTTTTTTAAATTTTCAGGGTGAATTTTTCAAGTGGGCCCTTCAGGATGAAGTCCTAAACTATACGAAATTTCGAAAAACACTCAAAGGCGTCTGGAGGCCGATTTTGACGGAAACAAAAGTGGTATCATTAGATTTTTTAAAATCAATTAACGTCCTCAGTGCTCAGTGCTGTGCAGTTTTATTTTCTAAAAAATATATGAATGTATGAAATGAACTCGATATAGTGCTGGCTTATAACCCGAGTTAACACTTAAGATACATTTAGTATTAGCTAAATAGATGGCGCTGCAATCGCGTCTTTTAAAGCAAATACATTGTCATAGGAAACAAGACATTCATCGTGTTACTTCAAATCAGGTTAGCTTCGCGACTCATCTCTAGGTTTTGCTGTTTAGACTATATGCACTTACTTTCTTTGTTATTGTAGTAAATTGAACTAGAAACAGTAAAGTTTTAGGTCTAATTAATATATACAAAAATGCTTATATATATAAAACTCTAGTGTATAAAATATTACTTTATAATGAACAATAGTTGTAAGGTATTAACAGTTTTTAAGTAATAATTATGTGGTTTTGAGAGCAATGTGAACTGTGTAGTCAATTGAGGCATTTTGAGTTGGGTTGAATTACATATATTGTTACGAGTTACGGGACTCGATTAAAATGCTGTTGGAATTATTATAGAGTTTATTAGAACTATACAAACACGTATAATACAGGTACAAATATAACTGAACACAACAAGTCCAAACGTAATGCAGAAGGTCGTAATTCAATAAAACGTGCAAAGTCCGTCACCATTAGATTCCCGATTGTAGTACACACGTCTCGCTTCGATCGTGGTTCTCGTTCGACTGCCTCCTCTCTCCATCAAGCCGTCGTTTTATACTGCACAAATGCAAATATGCCCGCCCGGTAAGCGTCGACGTAATTTCCTAGAAATCTTAATCCGCACACCTGGCTAATTATGCCTGCAAACGGCCATAAACCGAGTACAATAGGCTATAACCAGCCACAGTAACCAATAAATAAGTGAACAAAAGAAGACAATCATAGAAGAACTACAATGTTATTATCTCAAACACCGATGGCGAGTAAAAACTGTGCTTTGTTTACAAATATGCAGGTGGCCCAATTGTAACAATATATTTACAATACAATATATTACATTTCAATATATTTATGGTAGATACATTATTTTAGGCTATAAATTGACAGTTTGCCCCCAAACTAGGACAGGCCTGTATTTGGGGGGGCACACTCCGCTAAGATTGTGTATGTGTGCTAAGATTGTGTATGTATACGTAGGTGCGTGTGTAAGGGCGTGCTTAATTCATATTTTCAACCCTACAAGAAAATGAATACACATCCAATACAACTCATGACGTCATAAGTAAGTAAGAATAAAGGGCATCAAATAGCGCATTATTTATTGTTTGAAATGTAATTAAAATCATTTATATCATTATCATAAAAGGATTACAATTAGTTCAAATGCCGACGGGTAATAAAATGTGTTTTTACAGATATGCAGGTGGATCTTGTTTTTGTCGCAACTTAAGTTGTAACAATATGAAAAATTAAAACAACAAACGTGACTGTATGGACGTAGCTCCTTTGCCTTATATTGTGGCGAATTGTACTACTAGTGGTCTTTATAAAAAGCTTTTTGTAACAAAATGTACTAGAATGAGGATTAGAATACATAAGTAAACGTTCCGTTGCCTCTGACCTACTATTCGCCAGAGATTTATTAAATAAAATAAATAAAGCTGTAAAAAATGGTGACATAAATATGCATATTGCATATTAATTTAAAGTGAGAAGTTTTCCGTTTTCTTGTTTTGTGTAAAACTTGATACTATTTTTCCCGCATAAACAAATGAAATCATTTATAATTTATTTTATAATTGACAAAGATTTCAAAGTAGTGACGCGATCAAAGCACTCCAAGTGACCACTGCGATTGTACTACAGTATTATATAGTACTTGTGCTAAATTTTATACATATAGACCTACTTCCTTATTCATGACAGTTATATGAGGTTTATATAAAGTGTATCAAAAGTGTTAATAGATAATCGTTTTAATATCTAATCAGATTATGAATAAAACTTTTTTATTTTTAACGAACCTATAAACCTTGTATAATGACATACATTATGAATAAGGGGGTTAGTTGTGTCCAAGAATAATTATTGTTAGATGAAAAGTCAAACGGGCGGACATAGCGATTTCAAAAAGGTTCCGATTTTTGCCAAAATGTGTACAGAACTGAGTTTGTGTTAAATAATTAAAATTACGATTACTAGTTTGAGTTTAAAATATATTAAACTCCAGCTCCTTGTAATGAGTAATTTATTAAACACTACCTATGTGAATTTTATAAGTAGCCTAAGTTACTCCTTATAACATCAGCTATCTGCCAGTGAAAGTCCCATCAAAATCGGTCCAGTCGTTTCAAAGATTAGCCCGAACATCCAGACAGACAGACAGACAGACAAAAATACTAAAAATTGCATATTCAGAATCTCCCGGTCTGAATAACCCCCCTGACTTTTTCACATTTTTATTTTGACATTACAAACAGACACTTCAATTTAATTTAGCTGTATAGATTAAAAGAAATCTAAGCGTTGAATAATCCAATTCATACGTATTAAGTGAAGAACGCTGTAAATAGCGGTACTTAACCTGTATCAAAACGAAATATGCAACAGCTATTTATGCTAGACACATATCCCAAGGACATGGTAAAATTCAAACAGTAGCCTCGTGAGAATCTGATACTTTTTATTTAAAAGCTTATACATATTATTTAGAATATAGTTTTAATTTTTGATGAACAGTTAAGTGTTTTCATTCATTCATAATATTATACTAATATATAAAGCTGAAGAGTTTGTTTGTTTGCTTGAACGTGCTAATCTCAGAAACTACTGGTCTGATTTGAAAAGTTCTTTCAGTGTTAGATAGCCCATTTATCGAGGAAAGCTATATATTTAATTGTGCATTACAATTGAACTTATTGCGTCCGGTTATATTTGTACCTATGTTATACGTGTTTGTATAGTTCTAATAAATTCTATAGTAATTTCAAACGGCATTTTAATTCGAGTCCCGTAACTCGTAACAATACAATGGATTACTTTGAGGCAGATCCGAGACACCGAGACTATAGTAAATAACGGAAAGTTCGTTTACAAAATTAACCAACCAGGAATCGAACCCGGAGCCTCTGTATTGTAGTGAGGTCCGCCGGCAAAGGCTTAGCTTGCTTAACTACAGACGCCGTCGTAGAACACAAAATAACACTTGTTGTTACTTATTTACTACCGCCATCCTTTGTCTCTATGGGCGGAGCTTAATGCTAACTTTTTACATGCCTTCTACATACTTTCTACTTATCATATGTCTATCCTACATGATATTATTTCTTGTTTAATTTAATTATACAATATTATATTCTTACATATGACCTTATACATATTTAATAAAACGTTTTAACGGTTTTAAGCGCGGTAATTTATTTGATGTTTGTTATTCCGACGTTTCGGCCACTTTTCAGTATCCGCGATCACTGTCACTGTGATGAATAATAAAAATTAAATAAATTACCGCGCTTAAAACCGTTAAAACGTAGTTTTGTTATATATACTAGTCGCGAAAACTTAAGAAAATCTTATGCATATTGTTTTTCTACTTAGTGTATGTATATGTTGATTCAATCCGAATATTGAAATGATTTTCATTCTTACTGCTATTAAACGGGGTTGTACTACGTTTCATTTCCAACCGTGAAGTTTGCGATTGTGTTCTTCAAGATCGTGAGTCGTGACGCACAGTGGTGTGCCGAGTGTCGAAAACGCTCAACGGTTCAATTGTTTATTGCTCAGCTTGTTTTACGTTCTATGGGCAAAGTGGCTCTGATTGAAATGTATGTCATATTAGGTGAGCATTCATTCTGACATTTCGTGTACTAACAAGCCACTAGTTTGTTATATAAGGCTCAGCATACGACGAGAAATCTTGTTTTTACTTTATACACTAAAACATCCCTACCCAATTTCATTAAACATAAACAACAGTATCACATATATGTTAAGTAATAATAATTTCTATTTACGTCTCGAACGATAATCACATTTCATAAACATATTTATAATCATTAGAATGAGAATGGCCAAGGTCCTCCATTCGTAGGTAGAGCAAATTTCGTAAATAAATTTGTTTACTCTGGTCTGGGTGCCATTGGGATCGGCCGTAGAGTTGACATACATGTGGAATTCTTTGTCGGCCGATTTTTGAAAACAATAGAATACCGTTTCCGCGGTACATAAATTTAAGTCAAGAAATTATTGACTATATACTTTTATATTTCTTTAAGGGCCGCTTGCATAACGTTGCTTAAATTTATTTAAAAAACACTAAATGCATTTTACACCCTTAAATACAATTAGCGTCTTCCACAACGCAAAGTTTGTCGTTAAATATGTTTAAAGAACTGTCAATACGTTTTGTGTAAAACGTATTTAGGCAGTTTAATATGATTAACTAAATTTTGTTTAAAAGCGATCGTTGCGCAAGCGGCCCTAAGTATCTATGCTCTTTATGAAACATCTTCATTCTCATTATAAAAATGTACCTGAACACACAGAAGTCATACGAACATAACCGAACACGATGAACACTGTTTAATTTTCAATTTAGATTGCAATTTGCGATGTTGCCCCTTGCCCGCCCAAAGTGGCAGCACTGAGTAACTAGATTTATCGTCCCCACATAACTTGTAATACTGTTCGAGTCAGTGATGGGGCTCGCAACTGTTTTTGACTCGATCGACACAGTTGAGTCACAAATTAATCAGAAAATCGAGTCGTTGAAATTTGTGACTGATTTTAAATAGACAATTAAACGTACACAGTAATTATAACCCTTATTAATTAGAGATTTAGGGACGCAACACAAAGAGAGAGCGTGACCTAGTTGAAGATCAACGGCCTTATTCATATTGAGTTGGAGTAAGTTTGTAGGCTTCTTTACGAACCTTAAAGAAGCCTACAAATTTACTCTAACGCAATATGAATAAGACCGTCGGACTCTTTCTAGTATTACACCACCTAAATTTTAAAAAATCAGATATGCGTAACAACTGCCTAGAACAAAGATAAAGATTACATAACATTATTTTTTATAAGATGTAAACTATACACATTCTTATACATATTCGTATACTATGATATTAGCAATAGTTAATTTAAAAGTGCAAAATGCTACGTTGTAAAATATTTTAAATTACGATTGAATTCATTTTCATCATAGTTTTGGGCTGTAATAATATAATATTAGTTTCGCTTAAATATCTATTTTATTGCATTGGATTCTAGGAGTAAATAATAGTAAGAAATATTATATTTAAATAAAAATGATTATACAGTTCAATGGCTATCCCAGAATGTTTAAATATATCAAATACTAGCTTCTGGCCGCGAATTCGTCCGCGTGGAATAGTTAAAAAACCCCCGATTTTGAAACATTCTTCATTGGTGCTCCGCTATAGCCTTCCTCGATAAATGAGCTATCTAACACTGAAAGAATTTTTAATCAGACCAGTAGTTGCTGAGATTAGCGCGTTCAAGCAAACAAACAAACTCTTCAGCTTTATATATTAGTATAAGATTACACATATAAACAACATCCGAATATAATAACCTACACGTATAAATAAATGAAAACATCTCACTGGCGTGATCCGAAAGTTTAACTGACTCGAACAACCAAAGCATTATGCGTTCACATCCCTAGTACATCTCGAATATATTAAAACGAATTAACTCGTAAGTTATGAGCTTCGATGCGATAAACAGATAATCAAAATTGGCATTTTTTTGGACAAATTCGTTCAGCAAGATTACTTACGTTGATATGGAGTGTTGCAGCTTATATTTATTAAATATCAGGCCTCGTTAAATAAATTATTTAAGCCAAATATTTCAATACTAAAATAATATGACATAAACAGTGTTAAATTGAAAGATAAACCACTACACTCAGAGCCTTTATTTATATGTAAACTACATAAATCCCGCTGCTTGGGGAACTTAAGGCCATACTACATAATAATATATAATACCATAACTTCAAAATGTACATTTTACAGGAGAGGTGAGTAATATTTATTTATGATACTAGTGCGTTAAGTTGGTTTTTACAAACGAGTAGACGGATGTAAGCCGAATGTATGGTTATGGTAACCATAGCCTGACTATGATAACATAGTCATGAGTTTGTAAAAAACAACAACCACGCGAGTGTCATACAACGTTTTTCAACACATTTGCGAGAAAACAGTACAATAATAGGAATCGAATAAATATCAGTCGGAAATTCGCATCAATCGAACGTTTCTAATATGAAAAATAATACTAAATGGCATTTGGGAAGGGCGCCACGTGCGCGTGGTGAGAATTAAAATTACATATTTCTCTCATTTTCTCTATAGTATTAAAGTGAGACAAATGTATTGATCAAAAGCGCTTCCAAGGAGGTTCGATTATTCAGCTTATTAATTTTCGTAATGTGAAACTCCTTGGTGAAATTCTTATATATTTTTATTCACTTAAGTACCTATTTCACCACACGTTTCGTTGTATGGTGCGTAATTTTTAACTTACGAGCAATGTACGCATATATAGCTTTCGTAAATGCATTTTTAAGCATATGTATTGAAAAGGTAATTTTATAGCAACCTATAAACGTTTTGAAATAGTTATAAAGCAATTTGCCTTATACTTGAAATCGTAGTCCACCCCGAGATTTCCGCCCTATATCTCAATCCTCCGCTTTCTTCATCCAACGCGTATTAGCTTAGCTGGTCGTCAGTTCATCCAGTAGAGGGCGTCTTACACTACGTATACAGCGTGTCCTGGTGCTGAACTCATAGGTTATTTTATAATAAATAGGTTCGCGTTTGACCACGATCACGCCTAATATTAGACGATGATGTAGTTAAAGATGGAGTACGCTTACCTAGAAAATACCTATTAACGCGAGACCTGAAGACTCCCGGATTGCACTTTTCGGGAAACACAGACTCTGGTAGCGCATTCCACAGCTCTGCTGTACGCAGATGGAACGTAGGTTGCTTTAAAATTACCTGTAATCGGCTCTTTTGTCAAATGCTCATTTGGCAGTAACAAATCGCTTCTCAGGTGCTAATCAGCATCTTACTTCCTTCACCATCAATATGATGTTTTTGTAACAATAGATGCCATGGACAAAGATGAATATCCTTTGCAAGGATTCAAACTTATATTATCGCCAATAAAATGTCTCATGGTTTTCTTAAATAAAATCAAGTTATGAATGTTGCATAACCTCTGCCTACCTCTATAGAAAAATACGTTTTATGGTATTATAAATTGCGAAACACACCGTTCCTATTATGTTAGAAGATACAATCAGATGACATACTTTAATGCCACGACCGTAAATAAATTTTATAGAAACCTTATTAAAATCTCTTGTAAAGTAGTCGTAAACCTTTTAGATATCGTGTTTCATTTTACTGGTTTTACCAAATAACACACTAAACTTTACTAGTAGTTACAAGCCATACGAACAAGACATGGATGCAACAAGTTACTACAGACGTCAAGTGTGCGTAATATGATGGAAAGTAAAATCTCTGTCCCTGTTGTGGTTTCGCTCCGCTAAAGACTGTTAATTCGTAATGGAGGTCTCACTCGTTTGTTCATTATCTTATTCTAATATTTATTTATCTTATTTTAATATTTCTTATATTTAATAAAGCTGATTTGTTATGATTTAATTGTGAATATTTGTATGCACATACAACTGTGGATAGATAAACTAGTCTTCTTAGAACTTACTTTTAACCTTCTAGCATGGTAAGATGGCAACATAATAGTATTTTATTAAGTTTTTGTGACTAATACACATAATTAGAATTACGTTATAACGGTTTTAAGCGCTTTTCTTTATTGTCGTGATATTCATAATTTTCTTTGTTGTGCTATCACAAGTTTGGACTTACTTTATTTACATAAAAAAATATTATAATATGATACTCGCGAAATATAAAACGGAAGTTCAAGCAGGCGAAACTGCAACAAGATCTCTAGTATAAAGTATAATTATCGAAACTATATAAAAAAAAACATGGCGACAATATCCTTTAGAATCGCGTAGTTTTTCAGTCGTACTAGTATTTTATTTTATATCTTCAAAATACTTTCAGCCATAAATATTGTATAGTCACTTAAAGTATTATAATAATTGTGTTTATATTTTCTTTTAAAGAAAATATTGAACCGAATATAGTGGTTTTAAAAGAAAAATTTAAATGACACAATGAAGACTTTACCAACGTCTATATTGGTATAATAATTAATGCTGTTAATTAATTATTAAAAATAAAGCAGTTTGACTCCAATGTTCCTTTTCGATTTTTGATACAGAATTTTATTTTTAGTGTGGGTGCCATAGTTAACCGTTCCATTTATGTCGTAAAACGTTAATAATGATGTTAATAAATAATGTGAACAATACTATTAATAAGGTAAATTTAATTTTTTGGAGAGTGAATTGAATTGATTCAAGTCTTAACAGTTTTTTATGGAAACAAAGATGAACACTGACATCTTCATTTTATTGTCGTGTAGTACACGATAATAGATTAAAAGAAAATCAAGATAGAAGGGTATTGACATTTACAGTACCTAAATAAAGAGATCACACGTTGTGAACAGGCTTGTCTGGCATTTCACTAGCACTGCGGCATTAGCGTTAGAAACAATAGCAATTGAATAAAAGCCGCGTAAGATTACCTATAAACACGCCAAATTGTATGTACCAGCACATTTTGAGAAACTCTTATTAAGTGATTTCGTGTTTCACGGTAATCATGCAGAGTATCTGATGCCTCATACTACTATATCGATATTTTTGATTTTTAATAATAATAGCCAAAAACCGAAGAGGGGAATGTTGCCAGCTTTATTAATACTATTTATTGGTGTGACCTAGGCTCAATTGATATTTTAATTACAATATGAAAAATTGATTTAAACAAAAATTATTCGAGTGGTTGGTCCAAAAGTTCTATTATAATGTCCGACAATATCTAAGTAAGAATTAAGTCTAAGTAAGAACAAGACGATATTGTGACGTTTTAAATAAATTATGTATAAGGAATTCAAATATGTAAATATTAGATATTTTTTATTATTTGCTATTAAAGGCTAACTAAGTAATAAGTGCTATTCTCTATTATATTGAATAAGGACCTATATAACCCCTACTTCGCAATAAAAATGGTTTATTTGATTTGAACAAAAATGACAGATAAAAGTCTTCAGTATTAAATAAAACTAGTGGTCGCCCAGTGGTCGAAATTAGACCATAATTAATTTAAATCATAAGTTTGAACATTATTAAGATTCTGTTGTCAGACTATACTTCTATAATCACAGACTTCGCTAACAAAAACAAACAAAAGAGTATATATGCGTGTGTGTGTCAAATACATGGTAGTTTGTGTAATGTTTTTTTATTGATATGGTGTATTTTTTATGCATAATTTTAAAAAAATATTAGTTTTCTGCACTCCTTCTCTATATAAACCATAAGTGTGCCAAATTTTATACTCCTCCGTCCGCGCAATTTTCGTAAAAAGGGGTACAAAGTTTTTGCTTCACGTATTAATATAATGATAATTGAAGTGCATTTCTATGGTTCCTAATTATTTATGATCGTCTTTAGATTTTTTTGTCAATCTGTTGAAAGTTTTGTTTGGAACAAGCTCCAAAACAGCTGAACGAAATTAGATAAAAACTTTAGGGATCAAAGCAGTAATTTTATCTCAAACTATTGTGTATTTTTTATTCAGATACCTTTCAGGGCTTAGAAGGTAAAGTTCAAAGAACAGCTAGTTTTCTTATGTCCAGTTCCTATTCATTCACTTTCCCTACCATCGGTTTAAGTTTGGCACTACATGTATGGAGCTAATATATAGAAACCGAGCTTCAGTAGACTTATTTTAAGACTTACTTATAACCAGCCAGTATTACACATAAATTTGTTTCGTATTACCATATTACTTTCAAAGTAAACTTTTATAGTGTACTATACTATAGATCTATATATATACATAGTCTGGCCATAAATACTGTTACAATTAAAAAGAAACAAAATATATATAAAATTGAGCAACATTTTAACAAATAAAATGACCGTATTTATGCTCAAAGCTCTAAGGAAGCTTCTCAATTAGTCGATAGAGTGCAACGTGGGCGGCATTATCCGTCTTCAGTGATGGTTTGGTGGGGTGTTAGCTATGAAGGAGTGACTGAGCCATATTTTTGTAAAAAAGGTATCATAATATCGGCACAAGTGTATCAAGATACCATTCTTGAGAAGGTAATTAAGCCCCTTAACAAGTTCAATAAACAAGAATGGTCCTTCCAGCAAGATTCGGCGCCAGGTCATAAAGCTCGGTCCACGCAGTCTTGGTTGGAAACGAACGTTTCGGACATCATCAGAGCTGAAGACTGGCAATCGTCTAGTCCCGATCTTAATCCGCTGGAGTACGGCTTGCTCTAAACGCCATAATAATTTGGAGTTCCTAAAACATTCCATACGATTGGCAGTGAAGAATTTTCCCATGGAAAGAGTGCGTGCTTCTATTGACTGGCCTCAACGATTAAAGTACTGTATTGTAGCCAATGGAACCACTTCGAATAAGCCTTTTATATTTTAAATTGTTTTATATTTATGTATTAAACTAACACACTGTAAAACTTATAAATGTTATTTGCAATAGAAAAAAATGAACTTTGTTACAATATTTATGGCAAGACTAGGTATATATATATATATATATATATAAAATATGAATATATATATATATATGTTATAATATATATATATATATATATATATATATATATATATATATATATATATATATATATATATATATATACAGTAGTCTCACTAATCCGGCACTTCCGTAATCCGGCACCGTTCGCTCATGACTCTCTTACTACTCACTACTCTCGTTTCGCGCTTTGCTCAGCACCGGCATCAGTATAACCTCAAAACTTAATACAATAGCACCTTTTGTTTACCTTATTTATTTGCCCGTTGTTTTCAAGTTGAAAATAATGTAGCTAAAATGTCAAGTAAACTGCAACATGCTTTATTTTATTTACATATTATTTTTTATTTTACATAATCCAATATTCCGAACTTTCCAATAATCCGGCACCTCCTAGATTTTAATAGTGCCGGTTTAGTGAGACTCTACTGTATATGTTGTTAGAGACGGTTGGAATATAGTCAGGTTAACGACCCAACCGATGGAGGGTATTTTCCGTCGTCTATAAACATTTGCAACACCAAAGGTGCTACCAATGTGCTGTCGCTCTCTAAAGGAGACTGCAACCTGGCCAATAATGCCGGAACACGGAGTTGTTACCAACGCGCTACAGGTCTCGTAGAAATTTAGTGATATCCTTTAAAAAAATACCCATATCGTAGTAGGTAGGCGCCCTCGACCCTCCACTAAGTACATAATAAACACACCTGTACACACATTTTGTTTTTATAATCACTCTTTTACCGTCCAGGTTTGTGTCTGTGAAATGAGCTACCTATTGCTATAAGACAGGCCAAATCCTTACAATGCATTAAAAATCAGTTCAGAAGCATTACTTTTCTATTGTGTATAGTAATTCCTAATCTGTTATATAATTATATTTGTATGTATATTGTCATATATACATATACATGTGTGTATATATATATAGTTATATTGTTTTTATACTTATACGTACTGTGTATAACTAATAACTATCATTATTATTTATAGACTGCACCACCATCAGTTTTAAAGATTTATTAATCCCTGCCAAGGATTGCCTTTCTTTCTATGTTTTGTATTTTTCTACTTCTGTTTGTCTATGCTTCGTGTGCAATATAGTTACCTACCTACCTACTCAGAAAAACCTCTCTTTTCATCTAAAAATTACTACACAAAGCAAAGAATATATATAGTGCCTATTTTATCAATCAACAAAAATATGTTGAATAGCTTATAATAGATGACACCAGATGTCGTTTCAACGGTGGCAATATAATAGACTGTAAATTGCGCCAAATCCAACTTTCGCTTTGAGAAAGCGTTCGTGATGTACTTGATTGCAATTTCACGGAGCAAGTTATCATACTTTTACTATTTTAAACTTTTGAATGCTTAAGTCAAGTTCAATAAAACTGTTTTTCTATTTTTGATGGATATATAAAAATTGGTCAATGCGTGTCGGTCCATGCACAGTGATGGATTCCGTTGCGGTGACGAATGTCTACTGTTTTTGCAATGTGGTTACAATACCCTAAAAACAGCGTGAATTCAAAAATAACCAAAATATCCCATGTGTCAAAAACGCACATTATTTATTTATTTTAGTAAGGTTTACAGACGAGGAGGCATATAAATTAACTATATACCTATATACAAAAATATTTCTAATTACAAGCCTTTACATTTGGAGGTTATATTACAATACTCTATACTGTTTATATTACTATATTATATTTTCGTTTGAAACAATTTTTAAACTCTATCACGTCCAACTTGTCACAATTTTTCTACTCCTTAGTTTCCAGCGCGCTATAATATGGGGCTCTTAAAAAGAGCATAAACAGATATTTAAGATCTCAACGAGGTAGGCAACGCATCGACTCCTTTGGTGTTGCAGATATCAATTGTTGACGGCAACTAAATATTTACCATCAAATGAATCATTATATTTTATTTTATTTATATTGTTACGAGTTACAGGACTCGAATTAAAATGCCGTTTGGAAATACTATAGAATTTATTAGAACTATATAAACACGTAAACACAGGTACAAATATAACTGGACACAACCAGTCCAAACGTAGTACACGATTCAATAACACGCGCAAAGTCCGTCACTATATAGCTTCTCCAATGTACACACGTCTTGTCTCGCTTGTGACCATCGCTTGACTGCCGATCTCCCCAGTGGGCCATTGCTGCACCGATATAATATGGCTGCACCGATACAATATGGCTGCCCGCCCGCGTAGATAGAATTTCTTAGAATTCGTAATCTGCACACCTGCCTAATTATGCCTGCAAACGGCCATAAACTAGTACAATAGGCTGCTCTCAACCATAACCAATAAATAAGTAAACAAAAGAAGACAATCATAGAAGAACTACAATGTTATTATCTCAAACACCGATGGCGAGTAAAAAATGTGCTTTGTTTACAAATATGCAGGTGGTCCAATTGTAACAATATATTTACAATACAATATATTACATTTCAATATATCTATGGTAGATACATTATTTTAGGCTATAAATTGACAGTTTGCCCCCAAACTAGGACAGGCCTGTATTTGGGGGGGCACACTCCGCTAAGATTGTGTATGTGTGCTAAGATTGTGTATGTATACGTAGGTGCGTGTGTAAGGGCGTGCTTAATTCATATTTTCAACCCTACAAGAAAACGAATACACATCCAATACAACTCATGACGTCATAAGTAGGTAAGAATAAAGGGCATCAAATAGCGCATTATTTATTGTGTGAAATGTAATTAAAATTATTTATATCGTGATGTTTTAGCAGTTAGATGTATATTAATGACAAAAAGAAACATCAAAATAATTGTCAAAAACCTGCCAAACATTATATACTATCCTACTGCTAAATCCTATTGTTAAATTTCATTAATATAGACCCAGTAGTTTTTGGGGAAAATGCCTCCGAATATTTTAAAAAGAATTCGTATTTGCCAAACTGTCTACGGTACAATTTTAATGTTTCTCCTGATCAATCAGCCGGTTAATTAGTTGTTAACATTAAACAGTAAAAAACGTAATTTTTCATTCTACTTAATGACGTGTGTTCATACTTTACTGTTGGTAGCGAAGAGAAGATTAAGATGAGAACTTAATAAAAATATCAGTGTAATGAACAATATTGTTTTATATAATCATCATGATTTTTCCAAATCGTAATTAATTACTATATATCTAAAAGTACTTCCTAAAATAAACTAAAGTCTAAGAAATAAAATATTATGCCTCAACTGAGAACTTTCCCATAAAACTGAACACATTGCCTCGTTGGATTGCAACGCTAATGAAAAATATTTTACAAATGTACAAAGTTTTATATTTTCAAAATTTGCTAATTTTTTCGGTTTCATCGTTTCAGTTTACTGTCTTCTTTCAACATCAACAATTTAAGCTCTGATTTTTGAGCCGGGAGTTTGCTTATATAATTAATCTATAAAACACTCCTTCAGTGTATCTGTCATATAAAAAGACTTACCTTTAAAATACAGTTGCCTACAGCTTCGTTCTCCGACACGCTGACATTGTAGAAAGACTGGTCGAAGATCGGCTCATTATCATTCACATCTAACACTGTCACAACCAACGTAGCCGTCGAAGACAAAGGAGGTGTGCCACGGTCACTTGCAACCACTGTTAACTTCGGCATTGGATTCGTTTCGCAATCCACTTTGGCTTTCGTTGTAACTAAACCTGAACGCTCATCTATAGCGAACCAATCCGATTGAGATGTTGGTAATAATGAATATCGAATCTCAGAATTTTCACCCTCATCTACATCACTAGCAGACACTTGTATCACGGGCGTACCAGACGATGCTGCTTCGGGTACACTCGCTTTATATTCATTTTCGAGAAACACTGGAGCATTATCATTAACATCTGTTACTCGAAGGGATATGATTCGAGACGCATGTAAAGGAGGAGATCCCTTATCTGTAGCTACTACGTTAAGAGTGTAAGTAGATCGAGATTCCCGATCCAAAGGTAATGCCACGACTACTAAGTAAATTATATTATCATGAGTTCGCAAATCAAAATGTCCATCACCACCACTCAAAGTTACATTTACATTGGCATACTCCGTTTTTGAATCTGGATCGTGTACAGATATTCTTGCGACAAATTCATCTAGCTGTGCCGATTCGGATATTTTTGGTGTGGCGTCATCACTTAAGAAGATTACGTCTATTGTAGGTTGATTATCATTAACATCAGTAACTTTGATCGAAACAAATGTAGTTGTTTCTAAAGGTTGAGCACCTTTGTCTCTGGCTACTACAACTAATTCATGTAGTTCCTTAGTTTCAAAATCTAAAGCTTTATTTACAGTTATTTCACCACTTTCAGAGTCTATCCTAAACATGTTTTCTTTATCACTCTGTCTTCTATTTATAGAATATTCAATAAGCCCGTTTTCACCGGCATCTAAATCAGTAGCAAATACTTTAAGAACACTTGTACCTACTGTGGCATTTTCGGGAATCGTTGCAGAATATACACTTTCAGCAAATACCGGTGGGTTGTCATTTACATCTAAAATAGTAATATTTACAGTCATGGTACCCCTCAAAGGTGGGGTTCCGCCATCCAAAGCCTCTATAACTAACTGGTAATGTGCAGTCGTTTCTCTATCGAGAAAACCATTAATTTGTAAATCTAAATATAATACTCCATCTCTTTCTCTGTGAGATGATAATCTGAAGGCGTTATCAGTGTTACCAGACACTATGTTATATCTTTGCGTATTAAACACGCCAAGATCTTGATCCTTTGCGGGATTAAGTTTCCTTTTGACATCTCTGGGGGTATTCTCAGAAAATTCAACATTCATAATAGGAGTGGGAAAGGTTGGAGCGTTGTCGTTTTCGTCCGATACTCGAACAACGACTCTGATATTATCCCCACTTGCAGGTATAGCAACTAGCGCGTAATGGTCTCTATTTTCTCTATCGAGAGGTAATTTGGTTCTGATTTCCCCAGTATGTGGGTCTATTCTCAAATCATCATTGACTGCACTACCCGGCACTGGGACGATGGTGTATGGAGGTGCAGCATCAGGGAGTTCGTCGCCCAAATGGCCGACTAGCGTATCTGCCCTTGCGTTTTCTCGTACTAAGAATTCGCGGACGTGTTCGCCGACGGCCGCGGCGAACATAAAGCAGAGTATGATGCGCAGCATCGCGCTGTGGTCCTAATCACCGCTCACACATTATCACTGGCACACCTGAAAGCGAAAATAAAGTCATGTCAGTGTAATTTCAAAGTAATATAGGTTGTTATGGCACCACAGCAAAAACAAGAGCGGCATCAAACATTGACGCTGTATATATCGGAAGTAATTTCTCCAATATATAAATAACCATCGTCATCATCCAGAAATACGTAGTAAATTTTAGAATATAGTAGAATAGAATATTACTACTAGTCTTAAAAATTTTCTGTAATGTTGTAGAATAAAGATTTATCTTTCTATTTTAAACTTTTATATTCATGTTTCCATTCTTTTGTGCTTTCATCATTAAAGCCCATTTCATAAATCCGGCTTAAGTGCAGTGGTTGAATCATTAGACGTAGAATGAAAAATGTAATCAAAAACACAGTGTAGATAAGATTACAGATAAAATAATAGTAGCAGTATAATAAAATAGTCTGATAAAATCGTAATCTAGTTTTTTGATAGTCTCTCAGATGAACTGACATGACAAAACACTTAATTTTATTACTATCATCAAAAACAATAACCAATATGCACATTCTATTAGATAATTAAAAATTCATAAGGACATATGTAACCACAATTATTATACCAATAACTTGAAATACATAAATCAATCCACCAAAAATAGAAATACCTACAAATGCAGCCGATTTTAATAATTATATAAATTCATAGTTTGTCGATGATTCGGTGACTTTTTTGATATTATCATCTATAATTTATAACCAGTATTCAAAGTAAGCATTAAATTCTTTTAAAATAATAAAAAGGAGACCAAAGATTGAATGCTATTATGTTTATGTGCAAATTTGTAACACGGATGATAAACCTGTAACTTTGAATTTTAATGTGGTATCTCGCGTTTGATTTGAACAAATATCAAATGCAAGTTTTTAGGATACTTTAACCTCTGGAATAAAACGAATCCTTATAAAATCGTCTTGCCTATCCGTCCGTCTATGGTCGATGTCACAATCATATCTATACTATACCAATATTATAAAGACGAAATATTTGTATTTTTGTATGTTTATAACGAATAAACTCAAAAACTACTGGACCGATTTCAACCATTCATACACAATTCGAATGCTACATTATCCATATAAAAATTAGGGATCCCTACTAAAACTTCAATAATGTAACCCATCAATCTAAAAAATACTTGGCGCTGCAATAGGGTTCTACGATTTTGATGAAATTGTATGTGTATTTGAGTGGGATGATTGTTGGTTTTGATTGACAACTAGACCAGACAGGTGGCGCTGAAATTAGGTTCTACATTTTTATTTTTTCAGTGCAGGACAACATCTGCCGAGACCGCTAGTTCCTAATAAAATTTTGGATCTATATGGATAAAATCTAACAGGAAGATGTATTCTATATACTGCTATAGAATTTTTAACGTGTATTTCGCTGTCAAATGATTTATTAAAAATTACGATCTAATCTAATGATAAATTTAATTTTGACCTAATATCCTAAAAAAATATATATATATAAGAATGTTTCCATTGGCACTATACTTATTGTTAGTCTTGTCTGTTATTCACGTGTTCATCGGAGCTAAACATCACTTATAAACTATTTTTGTTTATCATTATACACTACAGTAACTGAAACTGTTTATCCTCTATAGAATGGTGTAACAAAATCCAAAAGAACTATTTAAAAAGGGTCGTAATTAATACAACTGAGGAATGAAAACTTTGTCAGTGCACAGGCATATTGGGAATTAACCTTGTTCTTGCAATTCACAAAGACTACGTACATATAGTGGCGTAGCTAGGGAGGGGGTGGGGGGTGAAGTTTCAGCAAATTGAAATTAATTAAAAATTACTTGCGGTCTACAATAACTGAAACCAGATTAAACAATCTTGGTATTTTAACGATAGAACATGAAACAACACAAAATATAAATTTCGATGACGTGTTTCGAAGTTTGCAAGTGTTAAAGTTAGAAGGAAGAAATTATATTTACTAAATTTCTTTCTCATAATCTATAAAAAATATTTGTAATACTCGTATTTTAAAAAAACGTAAATTATTACTATTTTTATTTTTTATTTAGACAGTTTTGATTGATTGAGTTTTGGTTGTCAATATCCACCCCGGGAGCCACCCATGCTAGCTACGCCACTGCGTACATACACATAGCGATAGTGTGCGAGTCTGACGGAACAGTTGCAAGCATGCACTCACAGAGTACATTAATATAATAGGAGACATGCAGTCCAGTAATCTATCCTATTTTATGAGGTAGTAAATTGACAACTGTCACAAATACAGGCAGAAAGATAAAGTCGTTATGAAAATGTATATTTGAAATCGTATTAAGCTTTTTTTCTTTACATACTATAAAACAAAGTCGCTATCCGCGTCTGTCTGTATATCCGCTGACTCTTTTTTAAGAGTCTTAAGAGGTTTTCACCGTCAGTTAGTATAATTTTTCAAGAAAAGTTTATACTAGCTTTTACCCGGGGCTTGGCTCGCGATACATAAAGACACAATTATGATTTTATGTAAGTAAAATTGAGCAATTCACTAGAGATTGACCTGCGGCCTAGCCGCGAAGAAAACTCTAGTAAAGTATAACTAAATTATAAAATTTAATTTATTTCAGTTGATTAAGAGTATTATTACTTGCAACGCTCCTAATGTTACAATCGTCCATAAAAACCTTAGCTGAATATAAAGTATTTTTTAATTACAAAAAGCTAAAGATACGGAACCACGCCCAGAGCAAGGCGAAACCAAATTTCACGCAAACAAAACCGAGTGAAGAGCACAGGAAAATTATACATAAATCCATTAAAAATACGAAAGATGTAAGCAAATGTAGCCGGATTAGAAAACGGGACATCCTAGCAAATATTGTTTTATCAAACTTTGGTCCCCTAAAAGCACATCCTTCGATTAACAATTCCTACCTGCGGATGTACCTGCTCCCCATTTGAAGGTAACCGGGATTTTACTCAACAAAGGACCCTTGTTCGTGGGTAATATTACTTAAAAGCCCGGATTGTCTTTCGTTTATTTAAGAATTATAATGGTTTAAGCTTTTGCAAATAAAGCTGTACTAGCATACAGTGAAGACTTGATTAAATGGCTTGATTGCTCTCCTACGACATTCGGATAATTGAATACATGAAGAAAAACTATTTTTATTCGTCCGCGTAAACGTATATATTCAAAATAACAAAAACTTGTCATTCAAAATATATGTCTATTAAAAGACTTAATACGATCAACCGAATTCCTCCGCGATCAGTTCTCTAACATTTTGCTTCGAGTATCTCATAAAGTTTCGATATCCACGCACACACTCTCTAGTTTCATATACACCAATCAGGTCGTTTCTGCAGTGTTTAAACTAAAGGAAACAATTATTCGTGTTTAGTTGCAATATGCACTTTGCTAATTGATGACGCCCTTGTTATTTTGTATTCTGCTCTCGCTTTGTTTACGGACTTTGATTTTATTGCCTCCTTGTAAAACCCAAAACAGCTAACAATAAAAAGCCCCTTAAAACTGAAGTTTTACTTGTGCGCGTTTCATTGCGCTGTTAGCGAAATTTTTTGCCAGGCGATTTTAGCCCTATGCGTGGTTCACCGCCACTTTGGTCCATTGTACATAACAATTGACATATTTTCTTAAATTACTAAATTTTGCAATCTTAATCAAGAAATTACTGCAAATACGTATAACTGAGGTCCGAGTAGTCGAGTCTCCATTGTCTTTGGATAGAAGGCTGATAGATAAATCTTTATTGTGCACCATTACAGAAAATCTATAGCCTAAAAATACTCTATCCTAAATATATTATAGGCTTAAAGCTAAAAAACTATATCTCCCAGACAATTCCAGGCAAGAATAAATCAGATTAATGGCCCGTCCCTATATCTTAACAACCGTCCATTCGCCTTACTATCGGTTAAAATTAGACATAAGCTCCATATAAGTAATGTCAATATTCAACCGATCGTAAAGGACCATTTACACGGAGAGAGTTTATCGCACGTTTTGTGGCGAGAAATCGTATACTTACTACTCGTATACTCTTTAGACAATAATCACATTGACATGTTTATTTACATTTAACAAGAAAGCAAAATTTCGCCGACGAGTATGTCATACGATATTCGTAAGGTAATTATCATCAAGAGTTTTGTTTACACTACACCACAAATCGCATTAAGATATTTGCCTAAGATTTCTCGACTTGTCTAAACTAGAACTCGTATAACATTCTTTCAAGTTCATGCGAGTATCGTACAAATCCGTTTGAACCGATTTGAATGCGAAACTTACCTTTCGAGCTCAGTGATTAGCAGGGTATTTCGTATTTTGTTTACACAGAGACGTCAAATTCAATGACCAGGCGATTATCGCCCTTCCACGTACGATGACGTATGTTTAGTTTACATGATAATATTTTTTTACTTCCTTTCGACAATCGTATCTTCGAGGCAAGAAACTCTCTCCATGTAAATGGCCTAAGGCAAATGAATGAATAGTAAGATAAGAACCGGCTACAAATATGTCTTAAGTGGTATAAATAATATATAAATAAAAGATATATATATATATATATATATATATATATAATTAGATATACGATGATAATATAAATATATATACATTCGAACAATAGATAGATGCATTCATTTAATGCAACAATTTTTATTTAATAGACCAATAATGGTCATGATACAATGTACTTCATTATAATTTATTATATATAATAACGAATACATATAAATAAGTAACAAATATAACGTTAATTTTTCGAACAAAAAGGACAAGCGGCAGTCTTCTGGGAATGGTCCCAATAAACGAAGGTTGGTGTGGGACCGACCAATTATAATTATCTATTTATAATTTTCCCATTAGTAAAAAAGTAAAAGCTCCATATTCATCGGCGGTTTTTAATGTACAGTCGCGGAATGAAAATTTTCGTCACCTTAAAGTCGACTTTTGCTTGCACAAGTACAATAAACAATACTGCCAACATTTTAATAAATATTATACATTTATAAAATATAGAAACGTGAAAAAAGAAGTGAACATTCCAATTTAGACAATTTTGTTAGTTTGAATGACAGACGCTGAGTTTAACATTAACAAACAAAGAGGTTATAATCACTAGGCTTAACATAATCTTCTAAGACGAGATACAAAATCAAACAACTTTGATCTAAATCATTTTAAACTTTATTGTTAAACATAATTTTCTGTGGAACAGTCTGTTCTGTGACTTAGTTTGAAAAGGTAACATGTGCTCGCAGAACGTTAAATGAATTAATTTGAAAACTGGTGAACATTTTCACACCACGACTGTACATACTAAATAAACTAAGAAAATCGGTTATTTCAAATGTACGAATAAAATTACTTCCACATTAATACCTTAGTATAGACTAAACGAGCAGTAATGGTCGATAATCGTAAGAAGTTTAAAATAAAAATGGTAAAAAAGTATGCGAGAATATTAAGTGTTATTTTCACTTAATAAAGCTCAAGTTAAGCCTATAAAGTTGAAACGTGTGACATTATACTAAATCATTTTCTACTTAAAGTTGTAAAGCTGTCGGCACATGAATTTGCACATCGAAACCGTTTTAATACTATGAATTATTATCATCTACATACATAAGTAAACACTTATTGTTGTCTTGTCGATTTTATAGTTATAGCAGTCATTTATTTATGTCTTAAATACATCGTGCTTACGGTAAAGAACAAACATCATGAGATACATAAGCGAATTAGTTCAGAATTGTCCCAATGCTGTGCTCGAGTCTTAATATTCTTAAAGAAATATTGTTACGAGCTACAGGATTCGAATTAAAAATGCCGTTGGAACTACTATAGAATTTATTAGAACTGTACAAACACGTATAAAACAATTACAAGTAAAACTGGATGCAACCAGTTCACACTGCACGATTCAATACAATTCGACACGCGTAAAGTCCGTCGTCTATATCGCTAATCGAGAGTACTAAAAATGTCTTACTCGTTTCGTAGCCGTCGCTTGACTGCCCGCCCCTCCATTCGGGCATCGTCTTATACTAACTACACAATACAAAGAAATTGGCCGCGCACATTGAGTTTCTAAGAAATATTAATTTGCACACCTGCGAACGTCCACAAAGTCGAAAACAACAACAATAGGCATTAGTTCGACGCTAATGATGGTTATAAAACGAGTAAAAAGACAATAGCATGTTTTTCTTAATTGCAAATTCAAAACACAAAGAATTCCCTAATCCGGGAGGACAATAAGCTGCGCTTACAATAGGCAGCTGTGCGGCTTATCTTTGACGGCATGTAACAATATTATACTTGCTATAGTTGATTGAACAAGCAAAATCAATAAACTATAGTCGTGGTGTGTAGTAACGGTTTCTATACGTACTGTATTTTGTATGAAAAGTAAAAAGTCTACCACCCGCTTCCAAGCCTTTTTAATAAGGATGCTATATAGCTCGTTTCCTTATTCTGGTCCAGTTTATTAAAGTGAATAATACTAATTCCTGCAGCGGGCAGCCTCTCGTAAGAGGCGACAAAACAACTCATAGCCAGGTAGGTAGGGCATTTGCCCGACTGGATGGCTACCAACCCAGGTCTAGAGTATGTCGCCATAACGACTTTTGAGTTGTGTTCAGTTCAGTGTTCAGGTTCCAGTTTCTTCTTCAAGGCCGGCAGCACATTGACAGCACCTCTGGTATTGCTAATATACATAGGCGACGGTAACCACTTTCCATCACAGTTGGGTCGTCAGCGTGTTTGATGTGCTTCAGCAATAAAAAAAAGTGAAACTTCTTTAGAATCGTTGTAATTTGAAACTCGAAATGAAACGACACTAAAAAAAATATACACATAAATCTATAGAACTAAGCTTGAGAGAGAATGGGATACGAGTTTTACATTGTGCAGCACAGATTAGATAGTCAATAAGACCGATTAAACATAGGTCTAATTTGGACCGAAATAAAACGGATAATACTATTTTTTAGACTAAAACAGTAAAAATTGAAAGTGATACTTAAGAAATTTATTTTGAATTATATATATGTTGACGGTTATATGGTAAAGGAATTATATTTATGTTAATAAAATTTGTAGAATAATTATCTGTAGTATATTCTCTGAAGTTTCACCTCTACTACCTCTGATCTAGTATGCCGGTATAACAACTTTGAGTTATGTTCCTGTATTATTGGCCAGGTTCCAGTCTTCTTTTAGAGAGCGACAGCACATTAGTAGCACCTTTGGTGTTACAAATGTCCATAGGCGATGGTAACCGCTTTCTATCAAGCCGCTTGCCTATTTGATGAACTTATACAAAAACCCGCGCGAACATTGCGTCGGCCACCGCTAGTCTACACATAAATCTTTTAATCAAATTAAAATGCCTGAAAAACGTTTCAAACCTATTTTACTTAAATTAGAAAGGAGTCCAAAAAAACCGGCTGGGTCTTAAACAAATTAGCGTGAAATACGCGACGCATGCGCCGTCCGGCGGCGAAAGGGTGCGGAGTCGAAATATGCCGAATATCGCCGGACAACTATGCGGGACGCGGGATGAATTATTGCGGGATACCGGGATTCTTTAGCTCGTTTACTTTTCGTGGTACACTTTTTTTGTAATCAACTGGTAAAGGGCCACGTGATCTTAAAGCATTTTAAGTAATAAAACAAAGAAAAGAAAGATTATTATTATATCTTTCTATTTTAAATTCAAAAAGTCCTATTTTATTACCTGTATAAATAGCTGATGTTTAAATATGTATGGCTAGCGTACTGTATTTAAATATATAGTTCAATTAAAAGAAATGTTTTATGACATTAATGTGTGTTATTTTCTCTAAAGATAATAAATAGGTTGGGGAAAAAGTCTTTTCGCATATAGTATGTATGAACTTGTAATAAGATCTCTTTGGCTATACCATTTGTATCTGGCTGGTTTTGGTATCATTAAAAGTTTTAATTTTAAAGAAGACAATTCCAAATTCAAATTAGGAAAATGGGTGATTTTCATTTGTTTTTCTTATTGTTAAAATGAGTGAAGCTAATGAAGAAATTCGATACATTTTAAATTTGTACTACAAAAAAGGTACAAATACAACACAAGCCGCGAAAAAAATTATGATGTTTATGGACCTAATGCAGTATCTATAAGCGTAGCGCAAATTTGGTTTAAGCATTTTCAATCCGGAAATTTTGATATCAAAGATGCACGTCGCTCTGGTCGCCCTGTTACGGACAAAATTGATGCCATTTTTGAAAAAGTGGAGCAAGATCGGCATATTAGTAGTTACGATGTAGCTGGAGAACTGGGAATTGACCACAAAACGGTTTTGGCGCATTTGAAAACAGCTGGGTACACAAAAAAGCTCGATATTTGGGTGCCTCATGAGCTCACTGAAAGAAACCTAATAAACCGTGTACTCATTTGTGATTCTATATTACGACGTAATGAAACCGAACCATTTTTGAAGAAGCTGATAACTGGTGATGAAAAGTGGATCACGTACGACAAGAACGTGCGAAAAAGATCGTGGTCAAAGGCCGGTCAGGCTTCACAGACTGTGGCGAAACCCGGGTTAGCTCGCAACAAGGTGATGCTGTGTGTATGGTGGGATTGGAAGGGCATTATTCATTACGAGCTGTTACCGCCAGGCAGGACCATCGATTCTGAACTGTACTCCGAACTACTGATGAGATTAAAGCAAAAAGTTAAGAGAAAGTGGCCGGAATTAATCAACAGAAGGGGTGTGGTTTTTCACCATGATAACGCTAGATCTCAGACATCTTTGGCCACTCAGCAAAAATTACGAGAGTTTGACTGGGAGGTGTTAATGCATCTCCCGTATAGTCCTGACCTTGCACCTTCAGATTTTCACCTGTTTCGGTCTCTGCAGAATTCCTTAGCCAGTGTCAGGTTGACACCACGAGAGGACTGCCAAAACCATTTGTCGCAGTTTTTGATCAGAAGCCCCAAAATTTTTATAGCAATGGGATCACGTCCCTACCTACAATATGGCAAAAAGTTATCCAACAAAATGGCACCTACATACTTTAGTCAAATGTAAATAAACTTTATAAAAAAACCTTTTGATTTTTTATATAAAATGCGAAGAAACTTTTTCCCCAACCTAATATTTTGACATAACAAAACAAAAGAGTAAAAAAATCGGAGAAAAATTGTAACATTACAAAAAAGGTTTATATCCAAGCAGGTCTGGATATAACCAGTTCATGCACTGTTTGCGAGAACTCCATTAATTCTTCGAAAAGTAATTGTGTAATATACTTCTATATAAAATTTATTTAAAAAAAAGAGTTTGAGCTAGGTAAATTAAAAAAAAAACATTTTTTAGCTAGACGTGTTGCTGGGGAGTTTCTTGCCGCCTCTCTTAAATAGCAATAACACGTTGCGAAGAGGTGTACATCGAATAGGAAGTAAATTTAAAATTTTACTTATATGAATGACCTTTAAAAAGTGTTCTTCAGTGGAAACTATTTTGAATAAAAACTTTTCAAATTTGATGAGTTTTTTGATTTTGTATGAATGACATTTTTTGCATTGTTGTGCCCGTAAAACTTTATTCGAGGTTCCATGACGACGTTTGCTAGTAAATTGCAACGGCAACACAAAAAAAAAACGCGACCGCAGCACCATCTTTTTGGCTATATTCGTTTATCCCACGGAAATGACTTCATGTATCGGGATAAAAAGTATCCAAGTGTTGATCCAACATACAAGTTAAACTCTGTGTCAAGTTTCATTAAAATTCGTTGATTAATTTTTACGTTAAGCTCTAATAGACAGAAAAACAAAAATTCTGAAGTTACATTTTTGGAATCTACCTGACTGAACTAGCCCCACTGGTTTTATTCTTATCTACAAACTCAATCCCTCCACACATGTATTATATTATAGAATATAGACTAATCATTAAAATACCTGTTTAGAGTAATTAAAAATGTCTGTCACGGAAAAAAAATGTAGGTATTTCTAGAACGACTGAGATATTATTTTTAACGTAAATTATAAAGACACGTGCATTAATTTAAATAAAAAATAGTGTCCTGTGGCTCCATCTAGAGTTTATGGTTTAGAAGCTTTTTTTGCGAATGACAACCGCCCAGTAAAAATACAGCTCTGAAGCTATATTTTTACTGGGCGGTTGTCATTCGCAATACTCTCTATATCCATACTGTTATAAATGCAAAAGTAACTGTCTGTTTGCTACACGTTTAGGAAAAGAGCACGGTACCGAGTTTACTGAAATTTGATACACTTTTTTTTAATATATTATTTAAACAATATGAAAACGGGGATATTTATTTCAAAATAATATCTTACAGATTATTTATTGAAAGTTATGAGTATACCACCGCTTTCAAAGCAATTTTAGTTACTGTTAAAGGAGAAGAAGCGGCGCAACAAACTCCCCAGCAGCATACGAGTATGTGTACTTTATAATTATTATCATTCGTCTTTTTTTTTAATGTAGTTTATATACCGTTTGATAAAGTTATTTTTATAAGTAATTACTGAAAGAGCTTAAAGTACAGCAAGAGCGATCGCATTATTCCCTTCGGTGCGGTAATAAGATTCATACATCATTTTTACACATACACATATAGAAAATCCGTAAGTATTTGATTAAGATACTTAAAATAGTCTACGCTTTAGGTACAAATAATATATGTGTGGTAGTATGCTTCCCTCTACTATGTCACAATTCTTATTTACAAGTGAAAGGGGGACAGCAAATAATAAGACGTAACATTACACTCTATTGTTGCCATGTATATACAGGTGTAATGTGTTATGGTATATATAATGTGTGTGTATATGTCGCCTCAATAACGAGAATAGACATAAGATACCTTTATCCCGGAAATGGGATAGTTTTTATGGTGGCACCGAATTTGCCGGAAGCGAATAGCACTTATATAAACATTTTATGTAGCCCGTGTGTATACTCTTAAAATAATATGGGGTTGTCTGGAAGAGATCGCTTTTTAGCGATAAGACCGCCCTTTGTACACAACTAGATATAATTTTAGTCTTTTAAGTTCATTTTTGTATTGGTGTATAATAAAGTGTTATCTATCTATCTATCTATCTATCTATAATATGAAATCTATTTGGGATAACTTTCCCGGCTTACAGGTTGGAACTTTCCACGGGTGAAACTGCGGGAAACCCCTTAGTTCTCTTTATTTTCCAAAAGTTTACATTTAAAGCAATTACAAGGAGTTTCGTGGATTACCACCACATTGTTATTAAAATATAAAACTACAATATTTTTTTTAACTAGTTACATGAATACAGTAATCAATTGCCATTCAATCCTTTTACAATACAAGCAATGGCATGCTGATGGTATAGCGTAAGAAGGAATTGTGCCTAAACATGCTAGACATGAATTGGAACAAGAGCGGACTACATAATCAGTTACTAAGCAAAAATGCCGATGAACTGTTGTAACTTGAAGATGTTTGTGCCGATAGCACGTGGATTTGATTATAAACGGACAAGTGCGTACAGGTAAATTAGCTTCGAGAAGTTTTTGCGTTGGTCGTAGTGTACTGTCAGCACATAAATAAATAGATTAATACTTT
The DNA here is from genome assembly GCA_039645545.1 of Dendrolimus houi. Lineage (NCBI taxonomy): Eukaryota > Metazoa > Arthropoda > Insecta > Lepidoptera > Lasiocampidae > Dendrolimus > Dendrolimus houi. The sequence goes on along the minus strand of CM077128.1, from coordinate 19,565,834 downwards.
TTATATATTTTTATAGGTATCTAATACGAAACTAATAATATTTAACGATACTAAATTAATAAATATTAATATTAAACATAATTTTTAATACTAAAAAGGAAATTTAAAGTATAGAAGTTCTATTATACCTACAAATACAACTACAAACGCAAAAACGTCTTGAAGCTAATTTACCTATAAGTTCGTGTATTTGTGCAATTTGGTTACGGAACTTTAAAAAATGTCTATATTTTACAATTATTATTTTTAGACATACATGCATAAAATCTTATCTATTCTAATTAAAATTTAATATTTATGTTTCTTTACAATTTTAATATAATTAATTTAATATTAATTTACGATTAAGATACCAAGAGCCTTGCCAAAGCAAGATTTTGCGACAATAATAACAAAAAGGTCTAACGGAAAATTCAAAATTATTCTTTTTCAGTTTTTAGAGTTCCGTAGCCATTTTAAAAAGGCTACCACAGAGCCCCACTCTAAAACAGTGCAGCTGCGAAAAATGCTCTAGCATAAACACAAAATACACAAATATGTGTGTTACACACTAACTTTCGAATTGTAGTCAATACAAATGTATATATGTACATAAATATATACACACATATTTATATGACTTGTTGCTTGCCAACCAGTACCGAAACATGCTGACCTTATTCATAATGATACTAAGATCTGTGTTCTATCTAATAAATTAATTGCTTTATTTGATTGGAAACACCACTTATCTACAGTTAGTTATTTCCTCGCGGGTTTGCCGATACTAATACCGAAACTTTATCCCAAGACAACTATCCTATATATTTTATTAGATAAAAGTAACTTTTTATCGTCTTAATTTTTTTAACTTATTTTTTGAAAATATGGCACCAAAAGTACTGAAAATCAAATATAGTTGGACACATCGTTATCGAATTGATTAATGGCGATATGCAAAATATTTAGTACAGCAGGCGACTAACGGCTCACCTGGTGGAAAGTGGTTACCATCGCCTAAGCATATTTGCAACACCAGAAATGTTATGTTTACTATGTAATTGTAGTATTTCATCAAATTCCGTTCAGTCGTTTACACTCGATACGTACACAAACTAAAATTTCCAAAAGATGTATGGGAAGATGTGAATGTTCTTAAATAGCTCTAGAAATATATACACGTTATGTTAAATATATAATAAGTTATTTTTGTCATAAAATATAAAGACGAACAGACAAAACACATACATCTGTGCTAAGCATAAAGATCAACTATAAACTTTAAGAACATGTAAGCAAATTAAAATATTTAATTATTTTTACATAAAATGTGATTGAAGCCAATAAAACAGAAGGTCATGTTTGATTAATATGAAAATAATATTAATATTAAATATTTTCCCAATAAAATTTACATATACATTTGAAGTTTATTTATTTTGTATTAAAATTAAATTATTACTGTATAGATTCGGTAAATATTTGATTAAAATTACCAGATGTTAAGAATACATTGCTCTTTTGAAGAATAAATGCCCAAAGTAAATGATAATGTTTAGTTGATATGTTCGTTTTCAGAGTTCCGTAACCGATTAAGCAAAAACAGAACTTCTTTAAAATCGCCAAATACGTCCGTTCGTCCATCTAACTGGTTTCTCATAAGCTATTGGGTTTGTAATTCTATATTGATTCAGAATAGAAGCAATTAGACATGTGCGACGCGTTGATAAACGGCGGCGGCGGCGCGGCGCCGGCGGCGTGACAAATTCAGGCTTTTTTTAAGCTACTCTATGTATATGTACTCCATCTACGTTTGCTTCAAGTATAGTCACAAACAAGACTCGGGCACCTAAAAGTGTGAGCTCCAACTCGGGAATATGCAAACAAAATTCAAAGATGCGAACACTACCTCTGTTAGTTTCACACTATCATATGTCTATTCCCTATCATGCTAACACTATAACTAACGGTTTTAGAAAGCCAATCATTTTTAAATACTAAAATTGCCTATAAATATAAAAATAGTATGGAAATTATTTTTAATATTATATAATAGTAATTATTATTATTTATTTATTGTTAATTGATTTAATTTTGTAATATTGATGTAATATTAATACCAAATAGATCAGATTTATTAATTATAATAATAGGCACATCAATATGCACGCCCTAGAAACAAAAACATGTGAACTTATGCAATATTCCTACCATCATTTTTTATGTATCGTGTTTTATGCAATAAATGATGATTTGATTGTTTACAACTCGACAAACGTCTAACTAGCGTGTGCACCGTGCGCAACTAAGCGGCGGCGCACATGTCTACATAGTTGAGGAGCGGATATTCAAATAAATCGAGATTTTGTACGAACCTATTAACTTATGACGTCATACGTACAAGTAAAAGGAGTAAAATTGCGCATTGAATTATTATTTAAACATTTTTAAATGAAGCACTAAACGCCTGGAAAATGGTCTGTCCTGGTGAAGATATTCCCACGATCCTGAATTCGCAACGATGCTGGGTTGAACCTATTTGTAGGGGATTAAATACAAAACTGTTAAATTCAACTAACTCTACAGGACGTGCCCGCATCCTTGCCGTTTCCCGTAAAGAGTCTGATTTCTGGATCCAATCTATCCCCTCCCCAAATATAGGTACATTGAAGTATAATACTTCCTTTTCTTTGGCTATAATTCTACACTTGGTTTCTCGCATATGTGCACCACACACATTGCGTCTGTAGAACAGAGGTAATCAATCCGGGATATCACGGTCTTTCTTGCCGCCGCAGTGCCGGCAGATGGTCCCGCCACGCCGCCGTGAATGATGTCTTACGGAGGGCGCTTGCCACCGCTAACGTGCCGGCTTTATTGGAGCCGAACGGTGTTGCACGTGACGATGGTAGGCGTCCTGACGAAATGACTCTTAATCCCTGGCAGCGTGACAAGCCTTTGGTGTGGGATGCGACTTGCGTAGACACATTGGCCGCATCTGATTTACCAAACATGTTTAGATCAGCCGGTTCGGCGGCGGAAACAGCTGAATCACTCAAGCGGCGCAAATATGCAACCGTCAGTGAGAGTTATATGTTTGTGCCGTTTGCTGTCGAGACGCTTGGACCTGGGGTCCTGAGGCGATGAGCCTCTATCAAAATTTATCAAAACTACTCATTGACTCTTCAGGTGATCAGAGGGCTGGTGCTTACCTCGGGCAACGGATCAGTATGGCGATCCAGCGAGGAAACGTAGCCAGCCTTCTGGGCACCTTACCCATAGAAGACAGTGATCTAGGCTCAGTATTCTACTTATAGTGTTGAGGGACTATGGGTAGAATACAATACAAATTTTAATAAGTTAAGTTTTCTTTTATTGTATTCGATTATTTATAATTTTCTTCAGTGTACTAGCTTATAATAAATCATCCAACTAAAAAAAAAAGACAGTAACTAAAATTACTGTTTTCATGATATTTTTACGACCGACAAAGACAAATTCACACCTGCATACCTGTTTTGCACATTTTATTAACTTTCGGCATTTTGACTTCTTTTGTTTACTTTGTGTTTAAAATTTGTGATTAGAAAAACAGCCCATTGTGTATTGTAATCTTTTATGGCAGTCATTAGCCCGGTGTGATTTTAGGAAATTCTGTCCACGAGGCCGTGCAGACATATTGTATTTGTACAGTATAAAGAAATGCCCCAATTGAGAGATGAGGCAGTCGAGCGATAACCACAAGCGAAGCAAGACTACATTCGGTAATTTATTTAGTGACGGACTTTGCGCGTGTTATTGAATCTGAATAGTGCATTACGTTTGGACCTGTACCTGTGTTATACGTGTTTGTATGGTTCTAATAAATTCGATGATAATTCCAACGGCATTTTAATTCGAGTCCTGCCACTCGTAACAATATTTAAAAAGTAAGATAACATGTTATTTTATCGTCTGTTCTTTTGTATGTTAATATTAGAATTTATTGTAACAAGCTGTAGTGAATTTGCAATAAAATAAAAACTAGGAGTGGCTGCTATACGTGTAAATGAGAGATGAAAACTTATTTTTCAATGTATATATATAGTCAGTGTGTGATACCATTAGTCAGATCTTAAAAACATTATAAGAAAAATAATCACAGTATTTTCATAAGTTTTCACGACAAGTACATATAATAAAACTACGTTTTAACGGTTTTAAACGCGGTATTTTTATTCATAGATATTTCCATTTTGAAATATCTATGAATCCCCATTTTTATGACGACCGGTTGAGTATTATAGAAACTGATGCGCTTAAATAGCACCTACTGGCGAGATAAAGTAAAATAATTAGGTATATAGCTTATAAACCTTCCCCATGTAAAATCATTGCGTTTACTATAATAAACAATTGTCACAATTTATCACGGTCATATACAGCTGAGAAATTTCAAAACCTAGCAAGTTCATTAGAAGAAATATACATCACAACTAAGAAAAAACTCACCAACTTCAATGAATTTCAAACTTATTTATTAAGCTTTTTGGGAACGACAGCATATTCCGATAGTTTTTACATGTTTTGGCAAGTATGCCCAGAAACACAATAAATGTAAAAACATTCATTTAAAAAATAAAGTCAGTTGCTAGGTTTTAAAATTGCTTAGCTAATACACTGTCATCCATTTTTAGAGATAGTTTAAAGACCTTCCTGACGCTATCGACCTTTATTTATAACTAGCTGTGATCGCGACTTCATCCGCGTGGATTTTTTTTCGCGGAACCCTAAATCAAGTAGCCTAAGGTACTATTTATAACATCAGCTATCTGCTAGTGTAAATTGCATCAAAATCGGTCCCGCCATTTCAGAGATTAGCCGGAACATTCAGACAGATAAAAAATTTAAATAAAAATTTTTAAATTTTTTAATGAAATTTAAAAATTTCTTTGATATAAGTACCGTATATACTTTCATATGTATTTAGTAAAAAGCTGTTATTATGACATTACAAACAGACACTTTGATTTTATTTATCTGTATATATATCAAGCCATAGGTAACTTGAAACGGCTAAACTAGTTTTACTAGAATATCAGTCTTCTGTTTAAAAAGTTCTTTTAAATAAGTCTTAATATTTTTTAAGTTTTCGCGACTAGTGCACATAATTAAAATTTAAAACTAAGTTTTAACGGTTTATTTTATTCTGACGTTTGGGCCACTTTTCAGTAGCTATGATCACGGAAGACAAAGATATCAGCTTTAACATTACTCATTACAACTTGATATCTTACTTGATACTGAACTGTCTGGAATAAAAATCTAATAAAATGCCGCGCTTAAAATCGTTAAAAAGTAATTTTAGTTGTATTTTAATCTTGTTTCATATAGAATTACTCATATATAAATTGTCTAAGAATCTTTACAAATTGAAAAGTACCGATTACTTTATAAGATAAAGTATTGTATTATAACATTTACATTTCTTACTCAGATTTGGATAATGATACATTATCTTAAAAGATTGGTTGGAATTTTGGTTTAACTTGTTTATTTAAACAAATTACAATAAAACTCAGCGTGAAATGGAGATGAAAACATACGAAAGCGGGGTCCCAGACTCCGTTACGGAAGGTCCGAACACAACCGGGATTTAAATGATGATTTTGTTATTACAAGAAAACGGTATGACTATATATTACTATATTAGGTTGGGGAAAAGTCTCATCGCATTTTATATAAAAATACAAAATGTTTTTTTATAAAGTTTATTTACATTTGACTAAAGTATGTAGGTGGCATTTTGTTGGATAACTTTTTGCCATCTTGTAGGTATGGAAGTGATTCCATTGTTATTAAAATTTTGGGGCTTCTGATCAAAAAACTGCGATAAGTGGCAGTCCTCTCGTGATGTTAACCTGACACTGCCTAACGAATTCTGCAGAGACCGAAACAGGTGAAAATCTGAAGGTGCAAGGTCAAGACTATGCGGCGGATGCATTAACACCTCCCAGCCAAACTCTCGTAATTTTTGCTGAGTGGCTAAAGATGTGTGAGGTCTAGCGTTATCATGGTGAAAAACCACACCCCTTCTGTTGATTAATTCCGGCCGCTTTCTCTCAACTTTTTGCTTTAATCTCATCAGTTGTTCGCAGTACAGTTCAGAATCGATGGTCCTGCCTGGCGGTAACAGCTCATAATGAATAATGCCCTTCCAGTCCCACCATACACACAGCATCACCTTGTTGCGAGTTAACCCGGGTTTCGCCAGTCTGTGAAGCTTGACCGGCCTTTGACCACGACCTTTTTCGCACGTTCTTGTCGTACGTGATCCACTTTTCATCACCAGTTATCAGCTTCTTTAAAAATGGTTCGGTTTCATTACGTCGTAATAAAGAATCACAAATGAGTACACGGTTCATTAGGTTTCTTTCAGTGAGCTCATGAGGCACCCAAATATAGAGCTTTTTTGTGTACCCAGCTGTTTTCAAATGCGCCAAAACCGTTTTGTGTTCAATTCCCAGTTCTCTAGCTACATCGTAACTACTAATATGCCGATCTTGCTTCACTTTTTCAAAAATGGCATCAATTTTGTCCGTAACAGGGCGACCAGAGCGATGTGTATCTTTGATATCAAAATTTCCGGATTGAAAACGCTTAAACCAAATTTGCGCTACTCTTACAGATACTGCATTAGGTCCATAAACATGACAAATCTTTTTCGCGGCTTGTGTTGCATTTTTACCTTTTTTGTATAAAATTTTTAAAATGTATCGAATTTCTTCATTAGATTCACTCATTTTAACAATAAGAAAAACAAACGAAAATTGCACATTTTCCTAATTTGAATTTGAAATTGTCTTCTTTAAAATTAAAACTTTTTAATGATACCAAAACCAGCCAGATACGAATGGTATAGCCAAAGAGATCTTATAACAAGTTCATACATACTATATGCGAAAAGACTTTTTCCCCAACCTAATATATAACTTATAATTACGAAGGTTAAAATCCGTATCACAGAAGATTAAGTTTTATGACAAACTGTAATTTTTACCGGTTAATTACATTTGAGAGTTATTTATACAACTATAACATTTATTATTATGGATTATAATAGTACATACCAGCAAAATGAAAAACTGTCAGACAGTTATGAAAATAAATTTATTGACTAAATAAAAATCCGTAGGAATAAACAATATAGTAATGAAAAACAAAATCAAAATTTGCAAATGCAATCAACAAAATGAAAATTGTAGAGATGCCACGAATATTCGGCGACTTGTTAACAGTGTTAAATACGAATTAAATTATTTTTTATTTCAATATTACGGTTAGGCTACTTTTTAAAATGTCAGAATCAAATAAAAAATCATTTCAAATGGCGCTTAAAACCATAGTTTTTTGTAGTGAAACATAGTTTTCACTATGTGTACCTATCATTCGCGAGAACGTAAGAAAATAGGTACTTTACAAATTAGTGCTTCAATAATAACCTGCTACGAGCAAATCGCACATATCTCGCCGAACATTCGCTAGCCAAATATTCGGCGCTTCAGCGAAGAGTGTGGCCGAATATTCGGTATTCGGCTAAACTACTAATCGTGGCAAGTCTAGAAAATAGTATCCATCTAGAGTTTTTGGCGGGAACTGGAAGAAGACGTTGTGCTGTGCAGTTTTATTTTCTAAAAATGTGTAAAATTACTTTAAAGTTCATTTTAAAGTAATTTAATAGTTGTAGGATATTGATAGTGTTTGAGTAGTAATTATGTGTTTTTGTAAGAAATGTGAACTGTATAGCCAAATGTGGCCTTTCGAGTTTTCACAAGAACTCCGTTGGATGGCGTCGATTGTAGCCTACAATACAACTGCGCTTTGGCTTAAAGGCCTAGTTGCCAAGCCATAAAGATAAAAAGTATCCATCTAAGGCACAACATGATTAAGGACTGACTTTTCAATCATCTAAGAGCTAAAAGTTCTGAAAAATAAATTATTTAAATCACAACTAAAAAAACTACTAATAAAAAGCTACTACAGTGTAAGGGAGTTCCTTAATGACAAGTTTTAAATATAGGTGATAGGTAAGATAGAATGTTAAGTGTTTAAATATATTTATAATATTTGTACCATATTACTATCGTTAGAAACATATTTAAATTGTGTATAATTTAGTATTTTGTTAAATTGGAGGTTATACATAATTATAAGATTAATAATAATAATTAAAACCAAATAAATATTGAAATAAGTATGTACCTATATAAGTCTCAAAAAACTACGCCGAACCGGCAAAAAACATGTGATAATAATAAGACTATTTGTATAACTACCATGTGTTTATGCAATAAATTATTTGATTTTATTTGCTATCCATCGAATAAATATAACCTGACTGAATGTAAAAGCGAAACAGTTTAACTACTTTGTTAAGGGAATTGTAATTTTTAAATTCATGTTGTATTTTATTCGATTTGACTTTTATCTGACAATTGTAAAATCGGCCCTTAGTCTTCGAAAAATCGATCAATACCAATGAGGTATTTATACTCAAAAACAAAAAAAGACAAACGTGGAAGGCAGTTTAGGAGAAGGGAAGATACCTATGATCTTCACCATAGCAGAATACAGACGAACTAAACAAAGTATAGGAGTATCAGTATATTACGTGGTTTAAACTTTGCCCGCCTAACTCGCTGCAATACAGAGAAGACCCGGGTTCGCATCCTGATATGGTAAATATCGTAAACGAATTTTCAGTTATTTACTATGGTACCCGTATCTGGGATCGGCCCCAGGGCTATATACTGTATGTTACGTACCTATAACACGAACATAACTTTCATAGTTTGGGAATATACAATGTTTGTCTGGCGATTTATTTACTATTTTGAATTGGAAGTAATAATAGCCAATAATGGGCAATCCGATCATACTTCCCAAGTCGACTGACACACTAAGTTTTTATGTTTATTAGTAAGTCATATTGTAAATATTCGAAATGGAACAACAAAAATGTTTGCCCTATATAAATTAGCGTCTATCATGATAACTTCTGGATTTGACGATTGTAATTATTTCATTCCTAGCCACAGAATTATTGGAAACGACTAAATAGAACATCAGCAAAGACCAACCTCCTAAATCCTTAGCGAAAACAACACAAAACATCTATTAACACATAAAAATCACAACACAACAAATCAACAACACTTAAAACACTGCAATCCGAACACTATATTAAGAATTTAAGTTATAAAACACTTATTTAACTTTTCATCGAAGGACAAAACGCGACCTCTACCATCAGAGGCTTTCGAGGTACTGGAGGAGGCGTCCACCCCCCGCATCCCGCCAAACAGGTTGTTCAGGCATACTGGCATACCGTTTGTGAAGCAATTCTTGCCGCGAGATGCGTTGCCGGGTTGCCGCGCGATTGATATGCGTTCGGCCGCAGGTTCTGTTAATGCGAGTACCGATGATTTAGAAGTATTTCTTTAACAATCTTTAAAGGTTTTCTTCCACAGAAATTTACTAGAACAAGCCCGCGGCTTCGCTTGCGTAAGCAATTATAAACTACAGAAATAAATACTAAGTGAACTTTTTTCAATAATATAGTCTCAATAAATACTTTTTATAATCTCAATTATTTTTGAATTTTTCACTTCGTACAAATATTTCAAAATTAAGAGGAGAGAACTCTAAATATCAATAAATCCATAAATCAAATAGCTTAAAAATATTTAAAAACCATTGAGCCCTCAGTTACATATACTCGTTATGTCTTTTATTCATATAGAACTAGTAACCTTACCTGGGCGTGCGAGGATACTACAATTGCATGTGTAGTGGGGGCACCCATAATTGATAGTGTTTTTAATTTTAACCAAATAATGAACATGAGGATAAAATAAAAGTATGTAATATAATAACTCGGGGATGTTTACAGAGGCCCAAAGGTATAGATGGATTTTTATTTTATTTAGGTTTATGGCTTGGCAGCTAGATCTTTAAGCCAGATCTTAGATTACAATGTAGTTTCTTCATTTTCTTAAGCCTATGTGTAGCACAGCTGAACTGTAGGTTATCAGCTGGTGCCATTAAACGGAGTTCTTGTGACAACTCAAAAGGCCACATTTAACTATACAGCTCACATTTCTCACAAAACACATAATTAATACTCAAAAACTATCAATATCCTACAACTACTGTTCATTTTAGAGTACTTTTACACATTTTTAGAAAACAAAACTGCACAGCACAACATCTCCTTTCAGTTCCCGCCAAAAACTCTATAGATGGGTTCAACGCAATTATCCACAGAAAATACGCCTCTGTTATAGTGCTTGCTCGGTAGCACCAACAGCCTTCTAAAGGCTATTGCGGCAAGGTGTGAATGCCCCTTCCAACAAAATTGGGTAGGGGTGGTTATTGGAATAAAATAAGTTTGTATAAGTTAAAATTTGTAATATCTATAATAATAACAGCCCATAAACGTCACACTGCTGGACTCGGGCCTTCCACTATAGAGGAACGGATAGGATACTCGTCACGCTTGTCCAAGGCGGCTTGGCAGATTTGACACATCGGTTATCGCGATGTGGAGGTTTCATCACGATGTTTTCCTTCACATTTGTTAGCACGTGGTTATTGTAACAATATGCACATTAGCTCAGAAAACTGCTTAAGTGTTGCATGCGTTCCGGCCATTACTCTACCACGACTTAATATTAAAACGTAATACCTATATGTAATTAATTACGTAGTCTGAAAATAAATTATATATACAAATTAAAATAAAACTAATACAACGTGCAAATAAATAAAAACGAATTTTAATATGCAAGACATTTATAACTAACTTACTGATAAGATACGAACTCCAATCTGAAGTAAAGTTTTTATTAATATTATTATAAAGATTCTGTTGTTGCCAAAATGGCTAGAATACCCTAAAAAAGGAACATAAAATTTAATTTATTTTTTGTTGTTGGCGACGGGGGGCGCTGAGTGATTTTCGCACCCCGGCGCCCAAGATGGTAATGACGGCCGTGACTGACTCACTCCAGCGACTGTCCATCTGTATATTTTATCACAACTGATTCTGATCATATCAGGTACTACTACTACCTCCTGACTATGATTATTATTTGGCAGAATTATACAATCTTATGTCTGTATAGAGGTTACATATTGTTATTACGAATTGACTCTTCGGGTGATCAGAGGGCTGGTGCTTACCTCGGGCAACGGATCAGTATGGCGATCCAACGAGGAAACGTTGCCAGCCTTCTGGGCACCTTACCCATAGAAGACGGTGATCTAAGCTCAGTATTCTACTTATAGTCTTGAGGGACTATAGGTAGAATATGATACAAATAAGTTTTCTGTTATTGTATTCGATTATATGTAATTTTATAATTGTAAATTATGTAAATATACTATAGTTACTAATTCAGAAGTAGTGTTACCAGATCAATAATAAGATTTTTGTTATGTGAGAAACGAACCTAGCTTTCTAGTGTGTTTACTCTACACTGTGCGTTTGAATGAACCCGGCTGGGAGCTATTACCTCTCCCCCACCACTCACCTCTTCTCAACCTGTCTGTGCCTAAACCAATGTAATGACCAATACTACTGGTCGATTGCCAATAAACAAAACATAATTAACTAATTTTTTAGTTATTTGTTTACCCCAATTTGTAGAAATTCCGGATAGCTTGGAACTCATCTATTTGAACCGAAACGGAACAGAACACCCCCTTGAGTTTCTTTAGTTATCGCGAGATAAGACTTGGAATTCAGGGAGCTCTGACTTCTGCGAGCCCATATATTATCCATGCAGGAACGGAGAAAGAATAGAATTTCCTGCGGCCAGGCGGCCTGTCTATTTGCCCGTCTGGTTGGCTACCACTCCTGTTCTAGAATATGCCTCCATAACAACCTTGAGTTCTGTTCCGGCATTAATGGCCCGGTTCCAGTCTCTCTTTAGAGAGTGGCAGCATATTGGCAACACCTTTGGTGTTATAAATGTTTATAGGCGATGGTAAGCGTTTCCCATCAGGTGGGCCGTCTGCCTGTCTTCTGAACTCACACAATAAATAAAAATATTAGCTGAAGTCACGGCCTTGGCAGTTCCTGTATTTCCGCTATATTTGCCTATGGCGAAAGGAGGACCACCGCACCGGAATATTTTCGAGGCCGTACCAGCCGAACTGCCGTCTGCAAAGCAGCATTTCACCTCAACAAAAGCAAATAAACAACCTGCTAGATTCGCGGTGCCACGTCGCGTCAGTTACTACCTTATCTGGGGAATGGGATTTGGAGATGATTAGAGTAACAGCGGAGTGATTGTAGTAAGTTCCCGGCCTTCACTATGAGTCTACAACATAGTAAAACTATGTTTTAACGGTTTTAAGTGCGGGTTTTTATTTTTAATATTCTGACGTTTTGGCCACTTTTCACTTCACTTTCACTTAGTATTGTTAGTTTTATTTAGTCTATTGCCAAATTGTTCAATTTAATTATTTAGTTTCAATTTTTGTTTATGGCTATTCTAATAAGCCTAATCTAATTTACCACCGCTTCGCAAGCTTGTTGTGGCTTGAAGAGAAGAAGCGTTAAAACGTAGTTTTATAATGTATACTAGTCGCGAAAAATTAAGAAAATACTACGAGTCTAAAATACAGATAAATTAGCTTCGAGACGTTTTTGCGTTTGTATTAGTGTACGGTCAGCATATCTATATATCGACGGCTTCATAACATATGCGTATACGCAAAAATATCATTTTTTTTTTGTTTCCTAAAAACTATACATGTTACAATTTAGAAAGTCTTACCAGTATGCAAGTTGTACCTAAAAAGAAGGGTATTCCAAATTTCTACCTTAAACAATCAACTAGTTTTGTTTTATTCACAATTTTGTCCCAGGTGTAAAAATGCACTTTTGTGTGTACGCCCATTTGTTATGAAGCCGTCGATATATAAAAATCAATTGCTGTTCGTTAGTCTCGCTAAAACTCGGGAACGGCTGGACTGATTTGGCTAATTTTGGTTTTTAATTATTTGTGGAAGTACAGGGAAGGTTTAAAAGGTGAATAAATATGAAAAAAATTGATTCTGAGGCGGTACGAAGTTTGCCGGGTCAGCTAGTAAATAAATAAACTAATACTTATTATATATTTTTATAAGCAGGTACTTAATATGAAACTAATAATATTAAACGATATTAAAATGATAAATATTAATGTAAAACATAATTTTTAATACTAAATTTCTTCTTCACATTTTGAATTAAATTTTGACTTAACAGAATTTCTTTATTTGTAATATGAAAGTTGTGAACTGTTCTCCGGATTGCTTGTTGATCAAAACATCTATTATAATTGTAGGCTTCCGATTTGGTTTCTTTTTAGCTGATTTAAACGTTGGTCCCTGTTCTGAAGAATGACATTTGCTTTCTGATGGAAGTCAATGAAATTACAGTTGATTTAGCAACTAATTGAGCGGGAGGCATAATACTTTTCGGATTTCTATAAAACTCATTTTCGAAATATTTGTACAATTTATTCAAAACTTTTTTAATTTGGGAAGTCAAAGGCTCACCTCGATCACGTTTCAACATCGGAACCATTTTTAGTTAAAAAAATTTATATCAAATAACAACAATTAGTAATAATAACATGAAACAATAAATAATGAGAATGAACCACAAATAAAATTAATTAATACATTGATTGTCAAATTAACACCAAATAGTCAGACCTCAGAACAATTAGCAATATAAACAATTATTATCAAGGCGAGCGAAACCAGCCCTACCCTATCCCACAATCTATGCATTATTGTGGTACACTTTACTGAGACACTGTCACGCTTTCAGATTTGGGCTTTGACATAGTAATTTCAATTTTATTTCTAGATGTGTTATCTATCATAAAAACATTATTTTATACTACCTGATGCCCGCGACTTCGTCCGTGTGGTGCGGTTTTTTAACTATCCCACGGGAACTCTTTAATTTAACGGGATCAAAAGTATCCTATATGTTGACCAGGGATATAAGCTACCATCATACAAAATTTTATTTAAATCGGTCCAGTTGTTTCGGAGATTAGCCGGTACAAACAGAGAGAGAAACAAAAAATTTGAAAAAATTCTAAATTAGTTCTATTTCACTTATTACATCCCCCTGACTCGGTTTTTAGCATTTTTTTCATTATACAGAAATTTGACCTCTACAATTGTTACATAAAAAATAGAAGATATAACAATTTTAGACGTGTATTCGATTGAGTGATATTCAACTGGACTGTTACTACTAACGCCATCTGTTCTAAACCCAAGGAACTACTATCGATGTAAACAGAATGTTTTTTACTTAAAAATACACCGGATTTTTTTGGTTAAGCGAAAATAAATAATCAGTAATTAAAACTATTAATAGGTAGAAAACTTCGCGATCCCTCCTAAAGCACAGATTTTTGCTGATTTATTTGACTTTTGATTGTAAATATACTTTATTCTTCAAATTTTAACGAACCTATTTTTGCTGACTGTACAAGCAAATTTAAATTTCAAGTTTAGAATTCCTGTAAAAATACAAATACTACTACAAACGCAAAAACGTCTCGAAGCTAATTTATCTGTATCTTACTATTCATCCCCATATAGTGTGATAAACCATTGTCGCATTGAAAGAAACAATAATTTGAAGCAAATGTCAATGTTATTTTTGACGTGGTAGAAGCATGCTGGAATCACTGTTTTACGACACTAGCAAAATCAATGCATAAAAGGCATTGCAGCCAATATTAAAAATAAAACACTATTTTGATTAGGTAGTTCTCTGGGCCGGTTTGATCAGCGTGATACCAAACTCTTACAGAAACCGGCGTGTAACGATTAGCCTTGAGCTAATCCTGTTTCGTGCGATGGATGAGAGTGCCTATTAGGGGCGAAGCCAGAGATTCTCACCCCTCCCGAATGGGAGTTACCCGGCTCAAAGTTAGTTACTATCTAAATAGTGCACTATATTACACGCACTGGTAACGGTGTCAAGACCATTATTTTATTTCTGACTAGCTGCGCCCCGCGGTTTAACCCGCGTGGTGATGGAAAATACGTTATATATTGGACAATTCACACTATATCTTTATAAATTAAATATATAGATTTATAAATAAAAGATTAAAAACAAACATGGACATCAATTTATTTTATAAAAATTTGATAAATACGTACTTGTAAATCATAGTTTATGTATACATACATAATAATATCAAATGAGCCATACAAATTTCTAGCGAAACATGGTTTTCAGCACAATTTTGATGGCAACAAAACCTATATATTTTTTAAAATATCAGCCAAATAAGTATAAGTCCACGCAAATGAAAGAAAAATAAAGGACTAATGTTTGGCGTTTTTGTTATTTGGCTATAAAACCCTAAAAGAAACATTTTAATCCAAAATACCCTGTATCTCAAACTTTTCAATGCATCTTGTTTAAATACATTTTCGTTGAAAGTACACAATATATTTAAGCTCTACAACATTGAATTTCATAAATTTAAAACTAACTATACAAAAGTCGCACTTAACGATAACATAACATTGTTACAGTTTCTAAACACTTGCCTATGTACAATGAAAACATTTGATACATCTTACTGGTAAATTTCAACTATATACATAGACAGAGTAATTTCTGGAAACAATTGACATACAAACTAGAGACGCCGCGATTTTTTTTATTTAATGAATTTTCAGCAGACAAGCAGACGGCCCACTTGATGGAAAGCGGTTACTATCGCCTATGGACATTTGAAACACAACTCAATATTGTTATGGCGGCATACTCCACACCAGGGGTGGTAGCCATTCAGTCAGGCAAACAACCTACCTACCAACCTGGCTATGGGTTGTTTCGTCGCCTTTTACGACAGGCCGCTTGGCTGCAGGAAATTGTATTCTTTCTCTGTTCCTGCACGGATAAAATACGAATATTCGGCTTCTCTCGGTATTCGGCCATTTTTTCAACTATTCCTTATCGAGTCGAATATTCGTGGCATCTCTTCTTACAACGTAGTTTAACTATGAATAATTTGTGATTAAAATATATATGATAAATCATTTTTGAGTAATGTATGAGTTTTTTTTTCACGTTTTGGTATTCGCCCGAATACCGAATAAAAGCCGAATATTTGTGGCATCTCTAACACTAACTTAGATAGCCAGATGAACATGACAACATACATACTGGTTCCACTTTGCCAAAATGCAGCACCGTAAAAACTCATTTCCAACTGGAAACCAAGTTTATTATTTCTCATATATTTATTTACGGCCAACACTAACTACTATCTTTATAGAATATAATATAAATAGAATCTTGAAATTTAACAGCTTATGTTAGATGTAAATCTTGATACTTTTCTAATGTGTAATAATATAATAACTTTTCTAATTTTTAGTTCTTTGGCCTAACTAAAAATTAGGCCAAAAGCCTGAATTATGCATATTTATCTAAAGAAAAACTAACAGTTATTAGATTTTTAATAAAACTACGTTTTAACGGTTCTAAGCGAGCTAATTTATTTGATTTTTATTATTCCGACGTTTCGGCCACTTTTTAACCAACTTCATCAGTAGCCGTAATCACGGAAGACAAAGATGTCAAGTGTCAATGAGTATTATTAAAATTTTATTTAGACTACCGCCAACTTGTTCATTTTAATTATTTAGTTTTAATTTTGTTTATGGCTATTATTTACTTTACGGGAGCCTAATCTAATTTACCACCACTTCGCAAAATGTTTTGGCTTGAAGAGAAGAAGCAGCGCAAGAAACTCTTCAGCAAACATACCTAGCTCTAATAATTTTATATAATATTAAAATGGCTGGGAGGTAAAATGTCAATCAAGTTCAATCACCTGAACACAAACCAACTTAAAACCGTTAAAACAATTTTATTATGTATACTAGTCGCCAAAAAAATTATCGGTAGATTTTTGGTATGTTACCTGCCCTGCAACTGCATTATTTAACAAATACTTGCACTATATATTTAGTTCAAAATACACAAAAAAAAATAATACAATGAATCTGGGAAGCTAGGCATATTGCTGGTACATCTCAGTTGTACAATTTTAAAACCTAGTAAGTGCTTTCCAAGAAATTTTACACCACAGCATAAAAATGTGTCAAAAACTTCAATGATATGCCAGTTCAAAATTATTTATTACCAGAGCTAACATTTGTTTGGTTCCTTTAAAAATTAGATTTAAATTGAAATAAATCAGCCAATGTTTACTTAAATCATTACATTAATTATTATTACATAATTTCAATGAACTTTCCATTATATTTTACAAGTTTTCCCCAGGTCAAACAACCCTAGGCACCTCCATTTTACTTACCAAAAAAATTAATAATATCTAACCACTGATGAAAACCACTTACAAATCCATTGCATGATTTAGGAGTTCGCAGACAGACAAAGACATAAAGCAATTTAGTTTTACACTATTTAAAGAAGCTGCAAGTGATGATATATTGATAGCCTTTAAAAGTTTCGCCAAGCACAATACACCAGGAAACACCTAGCAAGACAATAAATATATAAACAGTAATTTAAAAAACAATGTCAGTTGCTAGAATTTCATATTGCACTACTGATCTGTTCAAGAATAATAACATAATGCAAAACTGTAGCTCATTACTGTTTCACACGTGTTCTCTTCCTAATGCACCTATGTACACTTACATCAGTGAATTAGGAAGTTAATTTCACTTCACTGATAATGTTCTATATGAGTACTTAGTTTCAATGAAATCTTATGGATTTGAATATAACCAAGTTACCAATATTAAACATTTAAATGAGACTAATAGGATGTTGCAATGGTTATTGTAATTATGTATAAGCATGATTGGCAATAGGTGTCTAAATTTTTTACATGCCATATTTACTACTGGCATCTTGCCATTGTTATAAGTACTTTTGACCTACACTAATACACAACCATACTCCCTGTTACTAAAGAATTATGCAAGGTAATTCATTAGTATAATATGTTCCAAAACTTACAATTCTCATATTAAAATATTACAATTAGAATACAAGGTTATCTGTAGAACACTTAAGGATTTATGCAATGAAATATATAATCAATAATTGGAATAAATGATTTATTTAAACTTGGCAGGGTGATACAATATTTCCCTCCCAAATACACAAGACTAAACATTGCCAGATGGCATCTGATGACTTTTGACTGTCTTATATTAACAAAACCAGGTTACTAACATCAGGGCACAATATCTTTTTCGCTCTCACCTGGGCTGCTGATACAGAGTATGCACATATTTTGTTCTTGTTCACAATGTAAAAAGGATTATACATATTGATCATCTAGTTTGGTAAAACCACCCAAACACCAGGACAATGGAAAATATTTTCTAAAAAGTATTTAATTTCAGCTAAAGTTAAAGTTTAATGGTATATTTGGCCAATATGTCGGTTTTAAAAGATCACAGTTGTTTATAAAAGTCGAGTGTAATGATGTTTCTAAAGCAGATATTCTTTGCCAATTTGTTCCGTAAAGATTTTTATTAATTTCTTCAGTATTTTCTATAACATTTGAAGGTCCAGCTTCTAGTAACGCTTCCTCATTTTCCTCCGATTCCTTCTTAGCATTGATCCTTTCTCGTTCTTGCCTTGCATCTTCTTTATATTTGGCATTATCCATTAAAAATTGCATATACTCTTCACTGACTTCAAAATTTTCTTCATCATCATTCTCACCATCAGCATCAACAACAAATTCTTCTTCAACTTCATCACTGTCCGTGTCACTATTTAAACTCGTTTCCACTTTATAGTTCGTGGCAAGCACACCACACCTTTCGCCTCCAACACAATTATTCTTTATAATATCGTGCAGTATCCGATTCTCGTATTCCAAAGCCATTGCTTTAGATTTCCAATATGCAATTTGATGCTTTAATTGCCATGTTGCAGCAACAGTAAAGTTTTCGGCCCAAGAAGACATGGTATGCTCAAAGCGAGACTGTGGACGTTTAACCACTTTTTTGAAGTGGTTTTTATTAACTCTTTTCTTCTTACGTCGTCTACGTCGATTAAGGTTTTGATTTTTAGATGATTGCGTTTCCTCAGGTGGTTGTGAAAACATAATTTTATTTATGATAAATTATTTTGAACTACCACATTCGACAAACTCACACAAAGGTTTTTTGTGCTGCAATTGGCTGTTTTGCTGTCAAGAGTCAAAGTCAAATTATTGTTGTTTATATCCTACAATGTAGACAAAAGAAACGGATCTATACTTCCCTATTAGATGTGTTAGCGGCAGAATCCAAAAATCTTCGACTATTTGGGCTACGTTCCATCAGGGACTCACAACGACCACGATACCCGTTCCACTTGCTTGCCGGCCTTACAATCGTAAACTCGTAAGTGGAACGATTATTTGACCACCTCTTAAGGTGTTTTGGAACGGCTAACGGAGCATTTTGGTCGTCGTGAGCTACAGATGGAACGCGCTGTTGATGGTCTATTCAGCAACTGTACTATGCTTTAAAAACGTCGTGGAAAAAATGCAGACAACACTGTTGTTCATATAGCAACACAGATAGTATTATCTATATTATAGTATCTTAGATCGAGAACGATCTTCATACTTTTACCTATTTTCATTTTTTCTTGTTTCTTTTATATCATTAACTTCCCGGATGTGCATCTGCGTTGTTATAATTTTCTAAATACAAACGGACGAACCCACAAGTCTATTAAAAATGTAAAGGAAAAATGTGGTTTGCAGTAAGAAAAGAAAGAATTCCTTGAAACACTAGCAACTTTATTGTGAGACAATTATCAAGTAATCAGAGATGAAAGCTTAAAATTTAAAAAAAATGGGTTTCTGAAAACTTGTTTCTCAATATTACAGAACCTTCAATACAACATAAAAAATACAACATAACAATAAAAAAACAGTGTGGGTACATTGTTTTTTTATTTAAGAACAACCAATAAGTCTTACACCAATTCATCCACCTATGTATATTATTACACTGGTCTTAGCCGAGGTGCAGACTTCATTACAAGCTGCTACATCATGCTGGAAAAGCGTTTTTTTTCAATTATTCGTTAGTACAATCGTATTAATATCTTAAAGTAGGTAAGTGTGTGTGTGGGCTATCTATATACGACTATAATATACGACTCTCAAGAAATATCACAAAAATCCCAATAGCCAAAGGAACGAGATGACAGCTAGAATACTCGAACTGCATTTATTTTTACTACCTGTGTTGTTATATGAACGACAGTGTTGACGTCCTTTTTTCACGAGTTTTTTGACAAGAGTATAAGTTTTAGTTTAGTCTGCTATCGTTATATAAATACTCTAGCGTAAAAACGAATACCTAAAACTGAAATAAAAGTTGAAAAAAAAATTTTTCACCAGTATTTAAGATCACGATATCTTACATGTAGTTTGCGCAGGTACGTCGGCTCTACGAAATCGTTCATTGTGGGTAAAAATGACAAATATTCACTTGATTGTAACATTATAAAATAGCAAATTATTGATCGAAGAAAAGTATTATTAAAACAGTAGGTGCGTAAATTGACGCAAGATATTTATTTGGTATCTTGCCTTTGCGTACTGTTATACTCGTGTACTGCGAGGGTTAATGCTTACCTGCAAGACTGCCAAGATACCTCAGCAGCCTTACTAAACATATACCCTGTTTTCAATGCGAGTGAGTCAGTCTGTCGTTAATTTCTGTTGTGAGCGGTTGCTTTCTAAAAATCAAGTACTTTTCATCATTATAGTTTTCAATTAAAATATTCTTTTTTAAAAAGGGTAAATTTATTTCCCTTATAACAGTACGCACCTACAATTGACTTCCAGCCGTGTCTGGCAAAGTGCTAGACAATCGGAACTGTCTGGCTTCTCAACCACATTTTATTAACTTTTAGGGTGTCGAGTAGGTTTCCAATGTGCAAATTATCTAACTTTAGACGACATAATGATTTATAATAATATTCCGTAGAAAATAGCAAAAAGTCACGTACTGAATTTATGCGCCTTTGTTAGCTCTTCCCTACCTAAGTCATTGTTTCAGGTTTAGAGCAGTCATGCGTTGTAAATATGGTCTAAGCAGTTATCAATGAAAAAATGGTGACCACACTCTGTTCTGGCACGCGCCTACCGCTGCCGCGGCATGCTCGTTTCGCTCACTCGGCTCGTATACTTTAGTCTGAAGCTAACCTAACCTAACTCATTATTCTGGTCACTGGTCGTGACCTTCGATCGCCCCTTACAACCCATACATCATTTTGCTAAAATTAGCATGTCAGATCTGTTATGATAGAAAAAATTAAAAAATATGGTGTCTGTAGAATTTATTTAACTTTATATACGTATTTAATAATTAATGTCTTTCATGACAATGTATTTATAAATCCATATTATTATAACATTTATTCATTGATGTTTATCATAATGGCATATCTACACAGAATTGCCAAGCCATAGATTTAAAAAAGTGATAGAACAAACAATTCTATCACTTTTTTTATTATCGTGAATTTTAATGAATTGAAAACTTGTTTCCTGGACTCAAAAACAGTTTTAGTGGTAATAAATAAGTCGTAAGTGTATTCCTAATTTCAAATTACACTTTTGTTATTATCAAAGTGACACAACTTTGTTTTTTTGTGGTGAATTTTAATTTTGTCGTAATTATTTCAAAAGCTGTTTCTGGACCCCGATAACAACTTAAGTGGCTTTAAATTAGTAGTAAATATATATGCGTAACACAAATCACCATTAAATTCATCTCCCGGGAGAGTTTTTGGCGGGACCTGAAAGGAGATGTTGTTCTGTGCAGTTTTATTTTCTAAAAATGTGTAAAATTACTTTAAAATGAACAGTAGTTGTAGGATATTGATAGTTTTTGAGTAGTAATTATGTATTTTTGTGACAAATGTAAACTGTACAGTCAAATGTGGCCTTTCGAGTTGTCACAAGAACTGGGTTGAATGTCGTCAGTTGATAACCTACAGTTCAGCTTAGCTATATACAGGCATAAGAAAATAAAGAAACTATATTGTAATCTAAGATCTGGCTTAAAGGCCTAGCTGCCAAGCCATAAATCTAAATAAATAATAATCATCTCCCGGACATCTATAGCGCACTCATCTTGCAACGGGCGGAATTTATAGGACTCAAAAAGCATTTTTTGGGTATTAACGAATGTTATAACATTCACAATCCTACATTACGTGGCAGACTGCTATGCAGGATAGTGAACGAATACCTATAATCTCACTAGTCAACATTCATTATTGTCATTATGGCTTTTTGTTGTTTGCCTTTCTTTGGGCGCGATCCTCTAGTATCTCTCTCACAACGCCCAAAATGCTTCGTCTGCCGTTCCACATGGCGACCACGGTCGTTATGGTCGTCGCAAAACGTAACAATGACGTCACATTATTTTCGATCAGACAGCGCTCACAACGGCTCATGCCAAGAGCTGGGTCGAATAACCGTTCCACTTGAGTTTACGATTGTAACGCCAGCAATCAGGTGGAATGAGAAAAAATCGCGGGTCGTGAACGTGGTCGTTGTGTCTCTTGTGGAACGTAAGCTTTGTTGTCATTTTGTGTTTATATCAGTCAGTTTATGATTTATATTTTGTGTTATTTATACAAGATAATGTAGTGTATATAAAAATATCTAAATGATTACGGAGTAAATGTAGTAATCCGCTTAAGGTATACATCTGCAAATATTAATTAAATATCAAAGTGAAAAATTAAAATGAAATACAAGGAGTGTTGCAGAACTTGTCTGGCAAGGGAAAAAGAGATGAGACATTTGAATTCTTCTATTTCTATAGCTGGAAATGATGTTCGGCTTTTGGAAATTTTGCAGAATTTCTATGAATATAAGGTAACAAATGTAATCCAATGTAACTCATCTGTAATAGATTTTAGTGACAAATTTTTACTTATCACTGTTTAATTTCTATTTTATATAATAATAAAGGTTAAACTTTAGCGTAGTGGTTACTGAATTTTAAGTAGTTGGGCGGGGGGAAGGAATACTTCTCCCTTCTGCAACTACCATGTCTAGGAGACATAGTTCTTGAGATATTCATTTATTTCGTTATATTGCAACAATGGTGACCATTCTGTTCTGGCTTTAGTTTAAACTTTAAAGTCTAACCTAACCGAAGTCACCGTTCTAGTCACTGGTCTCGACCTTCAACTAAAGCCCACAAGCCATATGATTGTGCCATGGCAGCGGTTAGCCAGTGTCACAACTGATTTGTAACCATTGTCACAATATATAAGCAAAAACAAAAAACTATTTTTGTGTTTATATTTTTTTGTTTTCCCTTTATTCATTTACAACTTGTTTTTGGACCCTAAAAACTTGTTTCTTAACCTGAATAACAGGTCTAGTGGCTATATATAGCCCTAAACTCAAATTACCCTTAATTTCTTGCCACCAAAGCGCACTTGCCAGTAACAACTGGAACAGAGTAAATTGTTAATACCTGATGTTTTTTAAAGAGATCCTAACAGGAATCCAACTGAGTCCAGGAAGAACAGGGATCAGAACACTACAAAGATACTGTCAATTTATACTGACATATAGAAAAAGATATGTACTTGTGTCCTGTGTAAATAGCTTAATTCCACACCATACATAAACATTCTCTTGATTAGAAAGGGTAGTATGCTCAAGTCCTATTAAGGACTAGCTGATGCCCGCGACTTCATCTGTGTGGTGCGGTCATTTAACTATCCCATGGGAACTCTTCAATTTTTCGGGAACAGAATTATCCTATATGTTGACTAGGGAAATAAGCTACCACTATACAAAATTTCATTTAAATCGGTCTAGTCGTTTCGGAGATTAGCCAGTACAAATAGACAGACAAACAGAGATATATAAAATTTAAAAAAATCTAAATTACTTCTATTTCACTTCTTACATCTCCCTGACTTAGTTTTTAGCATTTTTTTTCATTGTACAGAAATTCGAGCTCTACAGATTTATTATATGTATAGATATTGTTGAAAAGGGTTAATATCCTATTAAACTGCGAAATAATAATACTTGTGTTCCAGATAAACCCAGATCCAACATTTCCAGAATACCTCTGCATAAGTTGTGTACACCAGCTAACAATAACTTACTCATTCAAAGTACTCATTGACTCTACTTCAAAGACACTCCAAAATAATTGTAACTTAATAGAAAATAATGATGAATATGATTGCTCATACAATTCAGACGATGAAAAATTAATCAAATACAAACAGCGACAGAAAGTGCCAAAAGTTGAAACATATGTAGAGGAAAATTTAAAAACAATTTTCTGTACAGAATGTAAAGCTAACTTCATATCCATAAATTCTCTTAAAGAACATTGTATGAATAACCATCCTGTGAAGTTAGAAATAGGTAGAGATTGTGATTATTGTTATAGAAAATTTAATGATTTCCGATCTCTTGTCTTACATAGGAAGTTGCATTTGAAACCATATCTATGTGAAAACTGTTGGGATGGTTTCTATACTGAGGAGGAACTAAACATGCATTCCTGTCAACCAAATAGAAATAAGGACAGTACAAAACCTGAAAGAGTTTTACGTCAGTGCGACCAGTGTGGTAAATCTTATCCCCCAGGTTATATAAGAATACACATGCTAACCCACG
This sequence comes from Dendrolimus houi, assembly GCA_039645545.1. Classification (NCBI taxonomy): domain Eukaryota; kingdom Metazoa; phylum Arthropoda; class Insecta; order Lepidoptera; family Lasiocampidae; genus Dendrolimus; species Dendrolimus houi. Next base: position 19,541,106 of record CM077128.1, on the reverse strand, counting down.
GGAATGACAGACCTTATAGTTGCAAATTTTGTCCAAAGAAGTTCAAAGTACCTGGTGGTTTACACTCGCATGTACTGTGGAATCATAAAAGAACTAGAAACCACAAGTGTGAAGTGTGCAACGCAACATTCATTTCATCGAGCTCCAAAAGTTCACACATACGTAAAAATCATTTGAAAGAGAAGAAGTACAGGTGTGACAATTGTGGGAAGAGGTTTTTCAGTAAATCGGAACTGCAGAGACATTCATTAACTCATACCGGTGTTAAAAATTTTCATTGTCATGTCTGTACAAAGTCATATCAAACAAGGTATGGTTTGAATGTACATTTAAAATCTTCACATTCACAAATGAACATGAATGTGTTGAATTTGTAGTATCAATATTACAAATCATATGTTAAAATATTGCCTCATACATCTAAATTTGCAGAATATGTATATGTATATATATATATACACAAAGATATGTTCGTGACTTCTTCACGCTTTACTTGAAATTGCTGGGATACAAAGTATCGCAGCATTTAAAAAAGAATGTAAGCTATAGTTTTAGTGGAAACTGTCGGAATAACTAATTTTGTATGTATCTGAACAACTTCAAACCACTTTCGGGAAAATTCCCGCGGGATTTCCAGGAAAACATCACAAAATTTTATTACATTAAATTTGCTATTGATTAGTAAATCACATTAGGATTCGATTTTTTAAAATCTTTCCCAAAAAAATTCCCACGGAATTCGTAGGATAAAAAGTAGCGCCGAGTTTAAGTCTAAGAATTAGCTGTCGATCAGCAGAAACCCCATCAAAATCGGCCCATTAGTTTTTACGTGAAACCTGAACAAAAAAATTGCATCATCCATCCATCATTTATATAGTCTATTCCAGTTCTTTTTAATAGCTTCAATGTACAGACATGGCATGTTTAGAATTTTTCAATATTATGTATATAAATTTCTTTCTGTTCCATTCTTCCTTCTTGTCCTAGAGAACTAATGGATTATCATGAAATTTGACACTGTTTTGGATGTATATTTTTATAAAAAAGGTATAGTTTACAACAGAAGATAAATCTGGGTTTGAAATCAAAACAAGACCACATGAACAGTTCTAATTATTTAGCAAACTATTATTATAGTTTACTATCTAACATTTTATTAATAAAACTTGTGGACTGTATTTCCCAAAGATGTATAATATAGGGCTTTTCAAAATAAGTGTGAACAGTTTCCTAAAATCCCAAAGAGGTACACAATACATTAACTCTTTTGGTGTGGCAGATGTCTATGACCATATTAAGTGGTCTGTATGCCAGCTGTGTTCCTGCAAACACAAAAAATGATTAATATTAATTTCAAGCACATAGAACATACAATCACAGATCTATAGATACCAATAATAGGTATTTATGATACTAGTGTGGTAAGTTGGTTTTTACCAATTGGGTAAGACAAATATAAAAAATAGGTGCTTAAGTGAGCGTACCTACTTTACGTTTTTGTATGATGCGTAATTTTTAATTTTCGAACAATGTATACAGGCTTCGTAAACACATTCTTTGAGCAAATGTGATGAACAAAATTTATTTTAAAAATAAAAGCTTGCCCATAAATGTATTCACTATTCAATGCATATGAAAATTATGCATCATTATTATAATTTATCACGAGGAAAAAAATATTTATTGCATCACTTTTCATTATTACTTTAAAAATGAAAGACATGAGATATTTAATCAATTATAAATCTTGATAAAGTAGTACAAAGGTTAAGAAAATGATCTCATTTTATAGTATTACTTAATATTGTATTCTCAATATTATTGTACTGTATAATTAAGGTACAGTAAAGTATTTAAATTAACATTAAGTTGTATTTATTTCTTGGTCAATATTCAATGGTGTGCTCCATAGGATGATTTTATATTCATGGAAATAGCTGATTTAACCTTCCTAGCTCAAACTGTAAACTCAGAAATTCGATTGTCCTGAATTACTTAACAAAATAGATAAGCCTAATTAATACGTAGATTCATTAATACGCTTCGACAATCATTCCGTATTAATGAGTTTAATTCGCAGCTATGATTTGGATATAATGGGTACCTCATTGTCTGGTTTTAGGAATAAAGTCAATGATCTATATTTTGAATTTTAATGTGTAATGAGCAGGTTTTCTTATCTTAGTATATTAGATAAATTTTTCATGCTTAAATTACTTTCTTTTCTCTGTGTTTTTAGTTCTCTGATTTATTTCTATCTGTGGAGTCTAGCTCACAATCACTGATGTGTTTATAATGTGAATAGCTGATAGTCATCCAAAAATTGTAAAATAAGTAAATAAAATTTTGTCTAAAAGGCTATTGAACCAGTCGTATCAAAGTCTCTTCTAAATCTCGGTTATTCAAACCTATTTGGCTCAATGGAATAAAACAGTGTTGACAATTCAGAAAATATCATCATATAAGTGCAAATGTGGGATAATTTTGATCCGGATAAACCAGCTGAAAAGTACCAGCAGTAGGGTTGATATTTCCAAAAGAAAATCACAATATGGACATTAGAAAACTTTATTGAAAATAATTATTCATACCATATATACTTACCAACAATTGACATTGTTTGAAGTTTATTTAATAATTTAAATAGGTGCTTATAACTCTCAGTAAGACAGCAAATGGATGACAGTAATCTGTCAAATATTACCATGAAATTTCGTTGTATTGTTATTTATAAGTGGAGTAAATTTTCTACCAGTCAGTGTGTGCAAAGTATTATTTTAGGTAATATTTAAAAAAATCAAATTTCATGAAAATCGCTTTGTATGTCGCGTTTAGTTATCGCCATTTGTAATAGAGACCATGCCGTGCGTGACGTGACCAGAGGCCGTGATTGCATTTTGTCAGGTTTAGACGACTTATAATCTGTACCAAAATGTATGTTCTCTCCAAATTAGATTTAAAACTCTATGCAAAATATTGCTTCGAATTAAGAAGTGTCGTATTACGCTACAGTTCATTGTCAAGAGCGGCCATAAATGTTGGTCACAGATTATGTTCATAATTTAAGAAGTCAAATTGAAATATGCATAATGAGTTTAAGAAAAGTAGATTAAATTACCATAAAAGGCACTACATAATCCCATTGGTGGGCTGAGGATTATTTATTACACATAAACAGTAAAATTTAAAGTGCAACACCTATAATAATGTATCTATACTATAATAAATCTGGAAATGGTTCGAGTTTGTACATTGCGTTTACAAATGTGAAAAAATCAGGGGAATAATTCGGACCAACCACAAAAATAAAATTTTTAGAATTTTTGTCTGTTTGTGAAGCATTACGCGAAAACTACTTAAATGAAACTCGATACAGAGCTAGCTTATATCCCGGGTCGCAGCATAGGATACTTTTATCCCGATAAATGACGTCGTTTCCGGGGGATAGACGAAAATAGCGAAAAAGATGGCGCTGCAGTCGCATATTTTAATTCACTAACAAATACCTACATTGTCATAAACAACATCTCATTCATTGTATTACTTCAAATCAGGTTGGCTGCGACTCGCCTCATGTTTCGCTACGCAGTTGTGTAGACTATATGGACTTAGTTTCTTTGTTATTGTAGTGAACTTAATAACAAGAAACAGTAGACTTTTTGGTAAAACACCTAATTAAACTTTATATATACGTGACAAAAAACCAATACCTAGTAATCAATAAATACAGTACGTGCAAAACTTAAATGCGCTTTGTCAAGTGTTAAAGTTTATTATACTATTATACCTGACAGTGTGTCAGCGCGAAAGAGATGCCAAAAGAGTTCTTGATAGCGCCATAGCGAGAACGCAAGACTCCTCTTAGGCCTAGGATACATCTGTAGCAATCTACAGAATTTAACTTTGGTGCGGAATTCATACTGTGGTGTGCACGCTACTATGGATTTCCATAGGTTATAATATACTGAAGAAAAAAAAACGCAGTTCAAATTTACATTCAGTGCGGAATTAAATCACGGTAAGCACGTTTGTATGGAATTCCATCGTTTACAACTGGTTTTACGGAAAAAATCGGAGTTCAAATTTAAATTCGGTGCGGAATTAATTCTGTGGTGGTCTCGTTTCTATGGAGTGCCATAGTTTACAATTTGTTTCCGGAAAAAATTACACTCCAGAGTTTAAATTCGGTGCAAAATAAGTACTGTAGTGCTCACGCTACTATGTATTTCTATAGGTTCTATAAAAATCGCACCGAAATATTAGTAGTGCACACACGGCTTTAGCTCTGTACGTGTCACTTCACGAACCTTATTAATGTGTTATACACAAAGACTCGTACTAACTTCAAGGACGCATTTAAGTTTTGCTTGTACTATATCAGATTAATAAATAAGAAAATAACCAAAAAATTTATAGCTTAGATCATGCTAAATAATTAATGAGACTAACTGCCACACTTAGAGTCCGATATATTCCATTATCTAATATTACGACAATGACTCAGTCACTTTTAAATACCTACGATTAGATTTCCCATTCTTATAAAGTCTGAAATTTAAGTTATAAACAAAGTTAAAATAAATTAAGATTGACCTCTCTGAACAACACGGTTTTGTAGACAAACTCAAGTTATTGCGCAGTTTTCTGAAGCTAATCTGTAAATGCCATAAAGTTTGGCACTAATGCTATGCATTCATTTCAAAATACGAAAATATTTGTTTCACAAATTAAATTTTCTGACATCGGAGTGCAGCAGTAAAACAACAAAATTCAAATTTTAACATATTAAAATTATTACAAACTATTTAACATCAATCTTATCTTGTTAATAATTATTATGTTAATGAAGAAATTAATAACAAATTATATTTACCAACGAAAAATTCATTACGAAATTGCCTTCTCACATATATTTGGAATTTCTCAATTATTATTTCGTTGAATAAATTGATATAATGAAATGAAAGATATTGATAAAATAACTATTTTGATATTCAAAGGTGGGGTGGACCCATCTTAATTATTCAATCGAGTACCTGATATTTTATGCCTACAGTGAGATTACATTATCGTCTGTATTCTCCCAGTAACTAAACAATATAAAAATTTGTGTAATATAAAAAATATAATATAAAAATATCACTATATTATAAAAAGTTTCTGATATACCAAAACATGATTGAATGGAAGGGACATGCTACAATTGGTAGTTTGGAAACCGGTAAACAAGTTGAACCGGTTACAGCCTAAGGGGCCATCCACAATGTACGTCATACGGATTTCATAATTTTTTGTCCCCTCCCCCATCCTTATCACAGCTGGTCACATTCATGTGACTGCCTCCCTAGTGTGACATCACGTATTTTGTAATTTCACATCAAGAAATTTTTAAATTAAAACAGAGTTGGAAATATTTCGAAGTTTTTCGTTAATACTTCAAATTTTGTGTTTTAAAGCTTAAATGTGACGTCACGAAATTTAGACCCCGTCCCACCCCTTGTCAGACTTCCTCGAATCCCCCCTCCCCTTAACATGTGACATAATTTATGGATGGCCCCTAAGTACATAGGAACTTTTCGGTTTTGTTCTCACTTTAAGCTCACTTAAACGGTTTTTGTAACAAATTAAATAAGTTGCCAAAGCGCAGCTATGTATTAAAGCAAATTTTTAGTCGCATGTCAATCGAGAGAGATAGAATGATACTTTCTCTTCTCGCAGAATAAGTCTGTTAATCCAGGTTTATATAACACCATCTTTAAGGTTTACATTCCTAACGAAATTGTTGACTAAAACAGGTTCCGAACCTTTTGGTAAACATTGAGAAAATGAACGATAAAATTTTGATTATCATTCTATGTTCATATGGACATAACACCTTCATCCACTCATGTTTTGAACGTTATAGTTTTATTATGAAACTAGAGCAAGTAGTATCCTAGTATCAGAATTTCATAATTTTATTAGGGCAATTTATCTATAATATATTTATATTATATGGTTAAATTTTAAAACTTCCATGGCAAATATATGGCTATGTTAAATGTCCTCTTGTTTACACACCCAGAGTGCGATAATGGTCTGTTAACTTTAAAGAGCAAAGAGTGATGATGTATACAATAATTCGTGAAACTAAAAATTCTAATTAAAACTATGTTTTAACAGCTTTAAGCGGCCACTTTTCCATATAAACATTTACGGTCACGTCGAAATAAAAATCCGCGCTTAAACTGTTAAAACTTAGTTTTATTGTGTATACTACTCGCGAAAACTTAAGAAAATACAATATTTTTGTATAATTATACCTCTTTCCAAGCATTTATTTTGCTTTTCACAACTCTATGACGGATCAATTAGAAACGCCTTACCGACTCGATTTGTTATAAAAATCGAATTCATTAAAAAATAAGTTATAATCTATTTAACTTATCTATATATATTTCTGCTAGAAATACTATATCGTGTAATAAATATACCCACATTTCATTGAACATATTTTACATGAATTACAGGCGCCGTTTAAAACCGCACTTATTATAATTACGGTATTACATTTTTTATTTTCAAATCGATTACTTTCGATTTATTTACGTATAGTGTCGATGGTTTAATAGTCTGTGCGTTACACGACTCACAGAACATCACTATTGCGTTAGCCGCAACAATAAAGTACTACGGAGCTTTTGGCGGGAACTGAAAGGAGATGATGTGCTGTACAGATTTATTTTCTAAAAATGTGTAAAATTACTCTAAAATAAACAGTAGTTGTAGGATATTGATAGTTTTTGAGTAGTAATTATGTGTTTTATGAGAAATGTGAACTGTATAGTCAAATGTGGCCTTTCGAGTTTTCACAAGAACGTCGTCGAATGGCGTCAGTTGATAACCTACAGTTACATAGGCTTAAGAAAATGAAAAAACTATATTGTAATCTGAGATTTGGCTTAAAGGCCTAGCTGTCAAGCCATAAACCATTAATAAAAAAATAAAGTATGACAATTATGTCATTTGTTTCATGTCAGCTTTACTGTCAAGAAATATTTAACTTGATAGTTGAGTAAAATATACACTTGGAAACAGTATAAAATTAATATCTATTTTATAGGAAAGTTTATGATAACGCTACAAGTTAAGTTTTATGGATGTGTCTTGAAATAGACTATAGTTCATAATAATAATACATTTTAACACGATTTCTGTGGCTTTAGCCATTGTTCTGAGTTTTTAATCAGTATTTTGAACAGTTTTTTGATGTAGCCAAGTTGTTATTTAAAGGAAATATATAAAAATTTAGGTTATAATACCTGGAAGGCATAATTATGTCACCGTATCACTCATGCGAGTAAAGCCCATACCGTTTTAGTAACTATGATGATCTCTATCCCGTTGTACTGGAGGGTATCCTAAAAAGGGAAACAATTTTTTTAAAATCTTATAACTAAAAATACAGTTAAGAAAAAACATACAATTTATTAATTAGCAGCAGATTTCATGCGGCAATGCCAGTGTAAAGGTTATATCCTTATCCCACGAAAATTATCAGGTTTTGGGATAAAAGTGTGGGCTACTTTGATGTGTTCATCCTCTTTATCAAAATTATGCATATATAAAAAAAATCATGATAGTTTTTCATTCGTTTGGTCGTGACCAGAAACCGAGAAAAATACTCAAACAAAACTATTTTCATGTCTATGTACATATTTCGTGTGAATAAGAAAAACTACCGAGCCAATATTGCTCGTTACAGCGTAATTTACATATAAATATACAACAAACAATATACTAAGACAGACATATTAACATAACCATCACATGCGACTCTTGTGCAATGCAAGTTGTGCGTCTCGGGTCATCAAACAACCTTAATAAACCACATACAACAATTGAACGTGGTTTGGCTTAACAACACCCTTCAAACCGGGGTCCATCGTTAATTATTATAGATCATTAACAAAAAATCATTTTGATTGAGTAAGATTTCATTTTAATTATTTTAATAAATTCTGTCACTTTGAATGCTCAAAATTGTGGTAGTGCGGATCGAAATGAACTCAATTCAGGTAGCTCCTTAATCATTTCGTGACTTTCTCAAACAAAGCCACTATAAATAATTATATCGACACATAAAAAATATCAAAATTCATCACAAGCATTAACACTACAGAAGTAACTAAAATAAATATTCAAACTCAATTTAGGAAAAATACAAAAAGGAGGATAAGAATTTTCAATAGCGAATTAAAATTAAGCTAAAACCAATTTTCATGGAACATATTTGAAATATACAACAAAGTGGTGGAGTTTCAATTGTAAAGTTCCTATGTAACAAACAAATCAAACATATGGCACTTCATTACACAAAAACGACTTCAAGAGTAATTGAAAAGCAAAAAATTATTATTTTCTACATCTTGAACTTGGTGCGAAGTGAAACATAATAATATTGTAAATTTGTTGTTGCTTTTTATATTTTACTTGAAACGGACTTCAAAATGTTGTAGAAAATATTTATTTATTGCTTTTAGTTACTTTTGTAATTTGTTTTTTATATTTTTTTCTCACTTTTAGTTACGCAAATACTTGAATAGTTTTATAAAATAAGCAACAAACTCGTTGTACGTGCTATAAAATTTCAGGGTCGCTCTCGATTTCCCTGCGATCCATTCATCAAATCTTGACTCGGCGACAATGGGACCACCTCGAAAGAATACTGTTTCGAATTTAAAAAAATTGAAAATCGGTGTACAATTGACTGAGAAATCGTGTACCAAACATGCGAAAAAAACATCGAATTGAGAACTTCTTTCTTTTTGAAATCGGTTAAAAATTTTAATCAAGCGTAGATGCAATATATTAGTACACATATAAATATTATAAAAACGTGCCTCAAAAATTCATGTCTAATCCTATTTGATACATAACTTCGTCCACATCTTGGCCGAGTATGCTCTTCTCACCGTTCACATGACTCGTCGAGGGCTCAACGGGGTCATCGTCAGACTGTGTAGACGTCGATATATTCAGGGGCTGATGGCCCAAAATGACTCGGATCTGGTCATTCAAATGGGGCGCTGACACGATCTGATGGTATATGCCCTCCGCTGTGCTTAAGATCTTGTCAACATCGAGACACAACGATAGGTCGTTTACATGCTGGAAAAGAGGTAGTATGCTCCATGTAAAAGCCTATGATAGTTTAATGGTTAGCGCACTTAGGTCCCAAACTCAACATTCTTTATTGTACACAAAAAGTTACATACAACATTATAGAATAGTGGTGATGTACAAAGGCGAGCTTAACCCTAAAAGAGTTTTCTTCGAGCAAACTTATGAGTCTAGTGGGCAGGGGAGAAGCAAAAGGCAGAGTTGTGTACACTAAAGATATTTAAACAATATAACATATAATATAAATAGATTAACAAAAATAAATTATATACAAGATACTCTTAAGATACATACATACATATATAATGTAAAATATAGATATATAAGGATAATTTAAGATAGATAGTGCTCTTTGACTTTTTTTTAAACTGCTCTCCGATGAGCTATCTCGGATGATATGTGGCAGGGTGTTCCATAATCTAACTGCATGGATAGAGTAAGAACCACTATAACATGCCGATGAGTGTGTGAGAGCTTTAAGAAGGGATTTACATACTTATTTATTTATTTAATAAGGGATCACCAACAATTTTTTACATTTGATCAATTAATGGACTTATGACTAAGGTTTACAATGTGACGTAAACACTACTTATATGTGAACACAGCTCGCAATTAAATTTCTTCACTGTTGTTATTTAATTAAACTCCAATAACGAAGATAACAAATTTTAATGTAGGGTACTGAAATTTGTTTGTCTGTCATTCTATGTCAAATTAATATCTTTTTGGGCTAAACATATCTTTTTATAAAATTAATTATTGGAATCAAAGTAACATCACTTATCTCAGCTGATCCACGTTAATTCATTATTTATGTTAATTTACATACAATTAAACCATTTAATAGAACAGTATGGGAAAAAGTGAAAACCCAAAAATGACAATTACTGCAAGTGCAATTAGTAGGACAGAAATGACGTCGTTTCTATGGAATCATATTATAATATGCAAAAAACCGAATTAAGTTTTTATGTAAGTAAAATAAAGCTACTGCCTAGGGTTTGAAACAAACGGGGCAAACTCTAGTACATAATAAATAAGTATCTTACTAATCCAAATACAGTACTACTGACACAGTAGTCAGATTTTGTAAAATGAGAAATCCTGCATTATTTGTTATCATTTTTATTATGTACATAAATTGTATATCAATTAGTACTTTGACATTATTTTGTAATCTGCAAATGCGGCAGGATACAGTAACACTGTACATCATAATTTGGACATCATATTAGAACTTACACAGATAAATTACTTTAACATTGACAGTAGAGAAGTTAATGAAGATTACAAAAATATTTAATTGAATAATGTAATGCCATAAAACATACCTTCAATATTTCTGTGAAACCATAATCTTTACTGATTAATATGTCCTTTTCGGCGTCTAATATAGCAACTGCTATTAGTAAATGAAAATTAGCACACGGCAACCCTGTCCATAATACCTCCCACAACCTGGAAAAATAATATTAAGAATATTAATTAATAAAATAATTTCCATAAATTAAAAAATAAGTGTTTTTTTTTAAATTTTTATTGCAGGAGTTCAGCAGATAAGCAGACAGCCCACTTGATGGAAAGTGGTTACCGTCGCCTATGGACATTTGCAACACCGAAGGTGCTACAAATACGCTGCTGCTCTCTTAAAGGAGACTGGAACCTGGTCACTGATGCCGGAACACAACACAAGATTGTTATGGCGGCATACTCTAGACCAGGGGTGGTCGCCATCCAGTCGAGCAAATACCCTACCACCTGGCTGTGGGTTGTTTAGTCGCCTCTTACGACAGGCCGCCTGGCCGCAGAAAATTGTATTCTTTCTCCGTTCCTGCACGGATAGAAGAAATGATAGAAGAAGTGTAATAAAAGAGAGGACATATATATCATATTCTTGTAAAATGCTCCAAAAATAACAATGAGAGATAGCGACTAAGGAGAGACTTATGCTTAGACTTGCTGGACTTTGGAGTTTTTCATTCCTTTATAGTCGACCCCTTGTCTATAAAAGCAAAGTTAGTTTTAGACTTTATTGTTAAAAGCATAAAATAAGTCATTTTGCATGTTCATGCATGCAAAATCATTATTATTTTATGCTTATTTATTTATTATTATTATTTTATGTGCATGTAGAATTTTCTCTTCATGGACTGATATAGACATTTGTCCAAAAGTCCTTAAAATAAATAAATAAAAAAATGTGTGCTGGGACACAGAGTAGAAGTGAAACTTCAACGGACAAGTGGCAAAACTAATCGCAACAAAACTTTAACATGAAGTATTATGGGCAGGTTTTCAAATTGGACAAGTACATTAAAGATCTGCCCGTAAAACTTCAAGTTAAAGTTTTGGTGCAATTCATTTTGCCACTTGTCCATTTCTGTTCGTTTTTCCACTTGTCCGTTGAAGTTTCACTTCTACTATGTGTCCCAGCACACATTTCGATTATTCGCAGGTTTACTGCAAAGTGTGATTTGGTTAGGTTAGGTACATTTTAATGAATGCATTTTTATTTAAACATATTTTATTTTATCAAACAAAAAACTGAATTTGACTCAGAACAAAAAAAAACATTTATAGTCTACTCTAACATTATGCCGCCTCTCACCACGTCTACTCTAAACTTATCTCGCCCCACCACGCGGCTGTAACGCTTTTACATGACAGAAAAATCCTAATACCTGCCAACTATCTATATAGAAGTTTCCCTTAAAAAAAAAAATAGAGACAGTAATTTTCTACAAGGTATTTATAAAGATTAATATAGAAGTACATAGATATTTGAAACTGTTTGTACGGGCCACGACGCGACACCCGAACAAATGGAGATGACGATGAGAAAGAATGATGATGATGGAATGTGGTGATAAATGATAGTCAATCGGATGGCTATAATAATGTATTTAAATAAAATGATAAATGATAATGATAAACGTATGCAACTAATGATTGATATATAATAATAGAATGATTAGTATGACGCAATGCGGTGTACAACATATCAAATTTAATCATAAAAATGTATGTATAAATATTTCTACATCCTCGTATTATCGCTTTCCTAGCAAATAAATCCTTTATTTCTTTCTGTGGGTTCTGTTGTTGCCTCTTACTACAGGCCGCCCCAACGCAGGAAATTAAACTCTTTCTCTGTTCCTGAATGGATTAAATTAAGAAGTTCCTCACCTAAATATATCCCTGTGAGAGAATTCCCGCTTGTACCAGACCAGAAGCCAACGGAAGCAGAAGTACATGTTCCCGGAGTCCTTTTGGGCCAAGTGCTGGGCCAAGTCCGGGGACGCGAAGGTCAGCAGCTGCTGCAGTTGGAGCAACTGGTTCTTCATACCGGCTTGGTCCATGTCGAAGTTCGATACCTGGGTAACGGAACAATATGACTTGTACAAACATTTTCATGGTTCACAGTTTTTAGTAGTTTTTGCGACTAGTATATAAAATTAAAACTATGTTTTAACCGTAAATTTTATCTATTAGATTTCTATTTCGACTTTTGGCCACGTAGTCTTCCGTGATTAGGGCTACTGAAAAGCGGTCGAAACGTCGAAATTAGAATCATAATTATAAAGACCTTTATGACTATACTATACATAATTATTCTATTTGTGGAATTACTACATAATTATATTTATCTACTAGCTGTCCCGGCAGACGTCGTCCTGCCCGGAAAAGCTTCAATCGATATGCCGATAGCACCGCCACCTGCCGGGTCCAATTGTGAACCAACTCAGAAACCTTCTTTGGCTCATGCACAACAACTTTGTTAAAGATCATCACATGATCAAATGTATACTTTACGATTCTATAAAGGACATACAGACAAACATTCATTTTTATATATCAAGATTTATTCTATTACATTCAGTATTATAATCATTAAATATTACTTTTAAAATTACATGTGTTTATATGCTATTTAATAATCACTATTATAAGTAAGCTTATAACATAATTATATTATTTATTATTCGAAAGTAGAAAGTAGGTATATCTGGTCACCACTGGACATGGAGATTTTCCTACATGGTTTATGGCTATTTATTTTTATATTTAAGTATAAAATCATACCACAAGTATAAAAAGTTTTTTATTGTTAGTATCTAAGTTATTTTTTTAAAATTACTTACCACTTGAGAACGTAACTATCAATAAGTACGATGATAATCGAAGTATTCCAATTTCTATAGTTACTCATCACGAAATCTCGGGAACTATAAGAATATTCGAGTCACTTATAATTTGATGCAGGACTCTAAATTTGGTAGTTAATTTTATAAAAAAGTTTGGTACTGAAAATCAGCGCAGTGTCGCTATAAAAGTATCCGTCATTTGGATGAATAATAATAAATGAGTCCCTGATTATTATAATTTGTCGATGAAGCAATTGACGAAAATATTGTCAACGACAACGATATAAATAATGAAGAAATTAGAGAAAATAATATCAATGACAACGATGATATTAATAATGAAGATAATAATGATATTGATAATAATAATAATAATAAGCCCCTAATACAACCACACGTCCTGATTGAAAACCTAATCACGTGGAGCCGAACACACGAATGAGAAATTAGTGGCGTGGCTAACGTGGCTCTGGAAACCCATCAAAAATGGAGCTACGATCTAAACGTTTTGACACAGCATGATGCTGAGAATCGGACCATTTCTATTGACTAATTTCTCCATTTATTCTTTGTTTTGTTGTTCATCAACATTTATTTTTATTATAATAATAATTTATTATATCAATAAATTTTATTTTAAGTGAATTTGACTCTTCTTTGAAAAATATTTTAAATTTCAGAAAAAAAATAAACAAAAAAAAGCAAAAAAAATATATAAATAAAAAAAAATAACAAAAAAAGGAAAAAAATAAAAAAATGATGTATAAAATTTAATTTATTTCCTTTGAAAATTCGCCCAGCGAAGCGGGCGGGGACGGCTAGTTTAAGTATAAAATCATACCACAAGTATAAAGTTTTTTGTTGTTAGTATCTAAGTTATTTTTTTTTTAAATTACTTCGTAAATATCAATAAGTACTTGAATATTCGAGTCACTTATAATTTGATGCAGGCTGGTACTGAAAATCAGCGCAGTGTCGCTTTTTGACACAGCATGATGCTGAGTTGCCAACTTCATTGGCGTCAATATTAGTGTACTTTTTTAAAATAAATTTTATATATTTTTATGTTTTCTGTATAATAGTCTAAGACCTGAGAACCTCTAAGTGGTGGACGCAACGAGCGCTCAGGTAAGACAGGTATCGATTTTTAAATCCATTTGACCACGTCTGCCGTTTTAAAATTTGAAAATATATGATTATTATTATCGGAAAATAAGAATGGCAGACCATTATCGCACATTTTACTTTGCGTATGGTATAGTTGGGGTGAGAATGGTATAGTTTACCCTACATAATATCTGAAACATGTTACTATTATGAATATACTCACAATTTTATCCATAAACCCGACAAAACACCAAAAACTGTCCACTTCATGGTTCAAAAGCAGCAGTATTGGTGCCAATATGTCGCTCATTCCCTGTACGTAGCCCAAGTCGAAGTTATACATGACATACGTCATTAGTATATCTTGAAGAACTACTAGATTGGGGTTGTTGTCACCTGGAAAGTAACGAGGAGTTAGGAAATACACCGAACCTCATAATCATTGGTTTCATCATGAGAATGTCGAAGCGAGCTCCTAGACAACACAGACTTTATAAGAAGATTCAAAAAGACAAAACCTTTTTAACTAGTACTACAAACCAAAGTGAAGTTTAATGCGTTACTTATCAAGGATTGGAAACCGGTCAGAAAGTCGAACCGGTTATAGCTTAAGTAAGTACATACGAACTGTTAATTTCTGTTTTGTTCTCTCTTTAATTTCATTCAAACGGTTTCGAACGGTTCTTGCCCCACACCGCCAAAGCTCAGTCATATGATACAGCAAGTTTTCACTCGCACATATACACATGCCGAGAGAGATAGAATCATACCTCCTTTTCTCGCAGAATAAACCGGTTAATTCAGGTTTATATGACACTCTCTTTAAATTAACACTGAACGAAATAGTTGACTAAAACCGGTTATAACCGGTTCAAAGTCGTGCTAGATATTATTATATAAAAACATGCGAACAAAATGTCTTCACCAAAATAGAAACAATAAGAATAATCTTTCTGTATGTATGACTAAATCATTCTTAAACCACTGGACCGATTCTAATGAAATTTCTTATGTGTTTGATTGGGACCCTGGGCTGGTTTAGATTCATAATTGGATCCGGTAGATGGCGCTGGAATCGGGTTCCAGGATTTTGATGAAATTATTTATGTGTATTTGAGTAGGTCCCTAGATGGTTTATATTTACAATTGGACTTGGCAGGTGGCGCTGAAAATTGGGTTCTATTTTTTTTTTTTTTAAATGCAGTTTAATGTCTGCCGGGCCCATTACTTATTATAAAATTCTAAACATCTGTCTGTACATTGAAGCTATTAAAAAACAAAACTGGAATAGACTATATAAACGATGCAGAACACGATGCATTTTTTAAATTTCTTGTCTGTTTGTTCGAGATTCACGTAAAAACTACTGGCCTGATTTCGATGCGGTTTATGCTGATCGACAGCAAATTCTTAAACTTAAAATTTGCGTTACTTTTTATCCTGGGAATCACGCGGGATTTTTTCTAGGAATAATTTAAATGCCAAAAAAAAATCTAATTCCAAAGTGTTTTTTTTTCGAATCAATAGCAAGTTTTATGTAATAAAATGTGTGATATTTTTAATCCTGGGAATCTCGCAGGAATCTTCCCGGGAGCGGTTTGTAGTTGATCGGGTGCATAAAAATTAACTTACTCCTGCACAGTTTTCCCTAAAACGACAGCTTACATTCTTTTTTTCATGCTGTGTTACTTTGCGTCCCGGCAATTCTGCGGGAATTTCAAGTGAAACCTGGACAAAGTTGCAGGCATATCCTAATGTCTTGTAATACTATTACCATCTTACCTGCAAAAAAGGGATGTGTCCTATCGGTCCTATTAACATCCTTTTCCACCAGACTTTTCCTGTCCCTATATTCACTAAACCTGGACTCTTGTCCGTCTGTCATCGACCTCCATTGGAGTTTCATCGAGAAGTACTCCTCGGTTTTCCTCTTCTGATGGGCCCTGATTTCCGCATGAGTCATAGTCCAGGGGTGATAATCCAATAGGTATTTCCAGACAGACTGACGAATAGAGTGAGCTACACCCTGGAATGTAATTTTCCTATAGTATTACTACGAAACTGGTAGCACGTTGGTAACATCTCTGGTGTTGCAAATATCCGTCAAATAATAATAATAACAGCTCATAAACGGCCCACTGCTGGGTTCGGGCCTCCTACTGTTGGGTTCGGGCCTCCCACTGTAGGGGGAGCGGACAGTATCGGCGGCCTCTGTAGTTGAGCGGGCTAAGTCTTAGCCGACCGAGCTCGCTGGAACGCACAGGCTCCGTATTCGACTCCTGGCATGGCAAATCTCATAAAAACGAACTTTACGTTATTTCCTATAAAACTAATTTAAAAAAAGAACTTGAGATATAAATAGAATAAGAAATATAAAGAATAACAATTTTCAGCTAGACGTGTTGGTGGGGAGTTCCTTGCCGCTTCTTCTCTTTAACAGCAATAACACGTTACGAAGCGGTGTTCATAGAATGGGAAGAAAGATTCAATTTTAAATTATATGTATGACCTTCAAAAAGTGTTCTCCAGTGGAACTTATTTTGAATAAAACTTTTGAATTTGAATTAACTGTGGTCTGGGCGTCTGAGGACGGCCCCAGAGTAGTCTGTTGTATATTATCCATAACAAAAACGTAACTTATTGCGTAGCTGTGGATATACAATGTGTGTGTATTAATAATTAATAACCCAGACACAGAAAGGAAGAAACAACACACCTGGCACTAGTCAGGATAATATATATAAGTATAGACATAAGGCACACACTGCACATGCACTTCCTCGTAACACCAGCTTGTAACAGATACACTCTACATTAGTACAAGTTTAGTATTAAAATTAGAATAAATTAATACAATAAGTTATTCGTAAGGTACACCACAACACACATATGATTGAACAAATGTCACACACAAAAACAAAAATTACCAAGAAGCGTGTATAAATAAGAACTTTCTTCGAAATTAAGTTGTAAAAAAGGGTACGGAACTCGAGTCCGTAGAGTAGTTATAGAAAAAAAATGTGTACGTTTGTCTGCCGATTTAAAAAGAAAATGCCTTCATATTCACCCAATATATTTCAAAATTTACATTGACAATCACGATAGCGTCATGTGTATGACAGATACACTTAATAATAACTCACCCCTCTAAATATAAGCTGCTTGACTCCATCAACCTCTGTTATCCTGCCTTGAGTGTCTTTAAGAGCGTCCCATTTCTCTGTGGATAAGGGTGTGCCCCTAAAATCATACAGATGCTCTATTCATATAATCTATTATGATATGCCCGCGACTTCGTCCACGCTTGACTTGAAATTCCCGCGGGATTCCCCGGACAGAGAATACAGCAGCATTAAAAAAGAAGCTATCGTTTTAATGAAAACTGTTTTGGAATAAGCTAATTTTGTATGCACCCGACCGAAAATTCCCGCGAGATTGCCGGGATAAGAAAATATCACACATATTTTTATATAAAGTTTGCTATCGATCAGTGAAAAATGACAATGGAAATATTTTTTTAATCTGGCCATTTTGAACCATTCCCGGAAAAATTCCCGCGGGATTGCCAGAATGAAAAATAGCGCATATTTTAAGTCTAACAATTTGCTGTCGATCAGTGAAAGCCGCATGGAAATCGGCACAGTAGTTTTCACGTGAATACCGAACAAACAGACATGAACGCTAAAAAAAAAATATTTTCTCCATCGTTTATATAGTCTCTTCTAGTTGGTTTTTTTTAATTGCTTCAATGTACAGACACAGCGTGTTTAGTATTTTATAATATTATAGATAATTCAACATTCTCGCCAGTACAGGACGATGAACTATACACGGAATTTATTGACAAGATGATGAACAAATTTGAAGAGCAACCTAGACCTTCAGTTTTTACTGAAACAATAACTTAATAAAATAAAATATTTTCTATGTATTTTCTTTCCTAACAGGACATTCCTGACTGATGACTCTTAGTCTAATATACCGTTCCAGAATACTGACCTAAGAAAACTTACCTCGGTATACAAGGCCTGGGTGGTAATGTCGGTTTGACACTAATAACCTCGTACTCATCATTGCGGGTCACTGTCGTGGCTTCGTCCATCGCACTCATGCTCTTAGTCAAAAGGTCGGCTACTTCTTCGGAGACATCTCGTTTACCGTTTGTTGCCTCGTTACCATAATATACTGAAATTCAAAACAAATACACAGTGGACTTCACTTATAATGACCACTGTTGTAATGACTTTTTGGTTATAGCGACGTAACAAGTCAGTTCTGTGAATTTAGAGTACACTTTTAGAAGAAAATAATTTGGCCATAGCGACTTCGGATATAACGCCGACTTGGGGGATAGCGAATAGGTTTTATGAATTAGTTGTAATATGTTCCTAGTAGTCCCTTGCAAGAGCTCTAGAAAAAGAGCTCCATTAATTAATCAATTGTAACGAGTTAGCGGGACTCGAATTAAAATGCCGTTACAAGTGTTAAAGTATACAGTTTATTAGAACTATACAAACACGTATAACACAGGTACAAATATAACCGAAGACAACAAATCCAAACGTAAGCGGAAGGTCGTAATTCAATAAAACGGGCAAAGTCCGTCACTATTAGATTCCCGAATGTACACACGTCACGCCCGTATTGTAGTCGTAGCTCAACTGCCTCCTCTCTCAATCAGTCCGTCGTTTTATACTTCACAAATGCGAATGTGCCCGTCCGGCAACGTCCACACAATTTCCTAGTAATCGTAATCCGCACACCTGGCTAATGATGCAGCCGCAAGCGGCCGTAAACGAGTACAATAGAACAATCGGGTGTTCTCTACAATAACTAGAAACATATGCCAATAAATAAGTGAACAAAACAAGACGATCATAAAAGGATTACAATTAGTTCAAATGCCGACAGGTAATAAAATGTGCTTTTACAGATTTGTACGTGGAATTTGTCTTTGTCGGGGTCTAGGTTGTAACGTAATCAATAACTCTTTATTGTATGCCAATACAAAGAAAAGAACTTATAGACTAAAACTACGTCTCGTTATGCACAGAGGGCAGTCTTATCGCTAAAAAGTGATCTCTTCTAGACAACCCCAGGAATAAATTGAGATTATAATAACGATGGTGGTATACATAACACATAGTACAATTTTTTACATTCTAGTAATATATTTATGTATGTAGATGTTTTATATATTAAATAGATATACTTACTATACATGACATACAAATGCATATCTATAAAAATATATGAGCGTTTATAGATAAATACAATACAAGGACAGGTAATATTTTCTGATCATTGTTTTAAATATCGGTAGAGATTTTACTTGTCTGATACCAACTGGCAGCGCATTTCAAAGCGTAGCCTTCCTCCATTTAAGTAATGTCAAAATTCAACTAATGGTAGGGAAGTGAATGAATAGTAAGTTATAGGAGCCACGAGTCTACCCTACAAAGACCGATTCAACAAACAAATGTACAAGAGTTCATTCATAGTATCATAAAGTTTTTTATCTTTTGTTGTTTTACATGGTCAGCAGTTTTAATCATTCGCTTTTTTTTAAATGTTCAGGAAGATAAAGTTAAATCTAAGAATTAATTAGTATTATAAAGTAGACATGTATGCGCATTTCGCGGCTGTAGGTATTGTTTAGCAATAATGTTTTCTTTCTTTCTATCATTGTATATAGCGACCTCTGGGTATAGCAACGGAATTATAGTGGTGTATATATCTATAATATAATAAGTCTGTTATGGGTATCGAGCTTGATAGCGATCGCATTATTCCTATTCGGTGCCGTCGTGGGGTAGTCCTTAGTAACAGTTTAAAATAACTTTTACCAATTAGGCCTGATTTACACTTCTATTCTGGCATACATCATCTTTCACATAAATCTGATACATTACAACAACTCGTGCAACTTTAAAACGCCTACCTTTTAATAAATATCCAACAAGCGAAGAAACAAAATTTATTGATGTAAAAGTAGGTACGCGGTTTATAAACCACTTTTATATAGTTTAGATAATTGAGAATTTAAAAAATCTTCGCAGATATTAAATACGTTTACAAATAATTATGATCAACCAAACCTCACGTACTATTAGTTTATTATTCATCTTGTACATTGACACATGGTTTATAATGTTATATATTTCTATATTTTGTGGGTAGATATGATTTTTTCGTATCATACATTGACAAACTATTAATCAATAGGGTTGTTAACATGAAGCTTTATTAGGCAACGCTTAAGTAATCGACTGGTCGGTTTAGTACAGTGTATAATTTAATTTATGTTTCACCATTAATGTAAATCAGGGGTGCTCAAACTAGAACTGCTGGCGATGTACCTCAATATTATTAGACTCCGATCGATCGACTCCGAGAGGCTGTAAGTATGTGTGATGCAGGATTGTCATTTAGGTAGGTAGAGTGTATCGTGGCGCAAATATAGGTATATATATATATGTAGAAGGTTCATTGAAACGTCACTGTCATACTGTCAAGAGTGATATGTTGTCAATGTCACTTTCACGGAGCGTAGTGACTAAAGAAACGAGGTGGCCATAACAAAGAAGATATGTAACCTGTTCTAGAGAATCGTCGCCAACGCACCAAGTGTTCGACGAACCGCGATCCTTTGCCTCAATCAAAATGAATGATAACGTAATCAGTGTTAATATCAAGAGAGATGATTGTTATTTAAGCAATAGACACATTATATTGAAGTTTATATTGGAACTATTGAAGAAGACAAAAGATGTTAATTTTAAATATATGCCATGATGAATTCTGACGAATAAAGCCTTCCTGAGCTTATACGGCTCTGACGAGCTTATATATATATATAAGGTAAGTGACAAGGACCGCGGTTTCCTTCGATAAAGCCGCCTTTCGCCGCTATCAAAGGGTTATTACGATAGAAGTGAGTGACGAGGAGGCTATATTCTAGCCTCGATGGATATCTCTTTATAGTTCAGCGGGTAAAAACGTAACTTATAAATAAATAAACAAAAAGGCATGAATAATGTGCGGTCTTATTGAGGATTAATTGAGGATCAACAAAAACAGTAGATATAAATCGGCAATTTTTCTCGAGATCGACTCAAAAAGCATTCGCTATCGATCGGCCGATCGCGGCCTAAGGTTTGAGCACCCTGATGTAAATGGTCAAAGTAATTTATCTGAAAGTGTATTATTTTGTAAACAATTAATAATAACTAGTGGTCGCCCAGTGGTCGAAATTCGACCATAATTAATTTAAATTATAAGTTTGAACATTATTAAGGTTCTGTTGTCAAAGACTATACTTCTATAATCACAGATTTAGCCAAGGCGACACTGTTAATTTGACTTTAACAATAAACAAAAAAGTATATATACATATAAATATATATATATATATATATATATATATGTGTATCATAATACATGGTGTGTGTGTGTGTCAAATTTTTTATTGGTTTACTGTATTGGTTTACTGTATTTCTATGTATAATTTAAAAAAAAAAAATAAGCTTTCTGCACTCCTCTATATCTATACATATAATAAAACTGTAGAGGTCGAATTTACAATGTACAATGAAAAAAGTACTAAAAACCGAGTCAGGGGGATGTAAGAAGTGAAATAGAACAATTTAGATTATTTTCAAATTTTATGTTTCTCTGTTTGTCTGTCTGTTTGTACCGGCTAATCTCCGAAACGACTGGACCGATTTAAATGAAATTTTGTATGGTGGTAACTTATATCCCTGGTCAACATATAGGATACTTTTGATCCCGAAAATTTAAAGAGTTCCCGTGGGATAGTTAAAAACCGCACCACGCGGACGACGTCGCGGGCATCAGCTAGTAAACTATAAATGTGCGATATTTCATACTCCTCCGTCCGCGCAATTTTCGTAAAAAGGGGTATAAAGTTTTTGCTTCACGTATTAATATAATGATAATAATAATTATTTATTTCAAATCTTTCATTATGTATAAACGATTCATAGTTGTTAGTAAATTACATAGAAACTTATAGCTAGAGTTAGTAGAACCTATCGTAAAATTTAGTACGATTTGTTGTGCTAGCTTTGTATTTTCTTGCACAACAATTGAGTATTGACACATCGTAACACCAGCCAGTAGTTTCAGGATGTGGTCAAGCTGGCCAGAGCAACGAGGCTGCTCTTTTTCTAACGATTGCATAGTAATCATCCACTCGTGCTTTAGCAAACATACCTGATGCGCTGCAGAATCCGGGCAACCCCATCAACATCCTGAAGCCGTTATTATATTGCTCTCGCACTTCAATATATAATTTTGAAATATCTCATAAATTGTCATTCCGTGTGCAGTTAACTCTTAATACTTTCTTAAGTTTTCGCAACTTGTATACATAATAAAAATACCTTTTAACGGTTTTAAGCGCGGTAATTTATTTGTTTGATTTTTATTATTTTGACGTTTCGGCCACTTTTCAGTGGCCGTGATCACGGAAGACAAAGATGTCATGTGTCAGTGAGTATTGTTAAAGTTTTATTTAGCCTAGCGCCAACTTGTTCATTTTAA
This sequence comes from Dendrolimus houi, assembly GCA_039645545.1. Taxonomy (NCBI): domain Eukaryota; kingdom Metazoa; phylum Arthropoda; class Insecta; order Lepidoptera; family Lasiocampidae; genus Dendrolimus; species Dendrolimus houi. The sequence continues at coordinate 19,518,124 of CM077128.1, read as the reverse complement.
TTTTGTTTATGGTTATTATTTACTCTATGGGAGCCTAATCTAATTTACCATCGCTTCGCAACATTTTGAGGCTTGAAGAGAAGAAACGGCGCATGAAACACATCAGCAAACATGCCTAACTGTAATAATTTTATATAATATCAATAAATAACAGTTAACTCTTTTTCATACTGTTAGTAATAAAATACAGCAGTTAATATATATTTCATTCATTAAGTCCATAAAAGTGTTCAAATAAGAATAGATCTAAACAGCCACAACAAACGTATTAGACGAGACGCTGAAGATAGTTGAGTATGTAAAATATGAGGACTGGATTATAAAAATTGTTATAAGTGCAGAAAAGCTTGCACGTTATATCTCAGGTTATTACCAAAAACTTTACTGGTTCATTTTTGTACCGCCTCCTGTTAGTTATAAATTGGATGAGTAAATATTATGAAGCGATTTTAATGTTTCTTTTAATGAGAATATACAGCTTCAGGATTTGCAGATTGTTGGAGTTCCGGAGCCATCTTCGCAAAAACCAAAACCTTATGTAATCGCCATGTTAGCTCTCTCGCTGTCTGTGTATATCAGGTATTATTCTCAGAAAATACTTGGTCTACATGGATGAAATTCTACAGGCAGGTGTAGGCTGTACAACAACATAAACTTGTGTCGTAAAATCGTGAAAATAATAGGCATTGGGGTTGATTGCCATACATGTAATTAAGGATTTAAAAATAATATTTTCTTAAGTTTTCGCGACTTGTATACATAATAAAACTACGTTTTAAATTAGATCAGGCTCCCATGTAGTAAATAATAACCATAAAAAAAAATTAAAATGAACAAGTTGGAGATAGGCTAAATAAAACTTTAAGAATACTCGTTGACACTTGACATCTTTGTCTTCCGTGATCACGGCTACTGAAAAGTAGCTGAAACGTCGGAATAACAAAAATCAAATAAATTACCGCACTTAAAACCGTTAAAACGTAGATTTAAAAAGTTGTTTATGATAATAGTGCGGTAAGTTGGTTATTACAAACGAGTAGACGAATGTAAGCCCGAGAGGAAGTCGAAGGCTTATCATAGTCAGAGTTTGTAAAAAACAACAACCGTACGTGTGTCATACAACGTTTTTCAACATATTTGAGTGAAAACAGTACAACAGTTAATGGAACAATCATAAATATCAGTCAGAAAGTCGCAACAATCTTTGACGTTTCTAATATGAAGAGGGCGCCATTTGCGCGTGGTTAAAATTAGAACTACATCTCTCGTCTCATTTTCTCTATAGTATTAAAATGATACAAATTTAATCAAAAGCGTTTCCAAGGAGGTTCGATTATTCTGCTTATTTATTTTCGTAATAATGTGTAACTCCTTGGTGGAATTGTTATTTTTTTTCACCAAGCACCTATTTTACCGCGCGGCGTGCAATAAAGTAGGTACTTACGTGAGAGTACCTATTTTCTGCACGTTCCATTATGTGGTGCGTAATTTTTAAATGTCGAACAATGTATACAGGCTTCGTAAACTCATTTTTTGGGCAAATGTGTTGAAAAAGTATTATTAGTGTATTAAATTACAGATAGATAACACTTTATCGGCCTCTGTGGTTGAGCGGGCTAAGCCTTTGCCGGTTTATCTCACTGCAACGCAGAGGCTCCGGGTTCGATTTCTTGATATAGTAAATTTCGGAAACGTATTTTCTCCGTGATTTACTATGGTCTGGGTGTCTGGGATCGGCCCCAGAGTGGTCCGTTGTATATTACCCATAACACAAGCGTAACTTGCTTAATTTGGGGATATACAGTGTGTGCATTTGTCTGCCGATTTATTTATTTATTGCTCGTCAGTACAAACAATTACAAAACTTATGCAGTTTTGTAATCGTTTGTTTGTGACAATACTTTTTTGACAAAAACAGATTTTTTAGGTGTCTTCAAGTCTCGCGTGAATAGGTATCATCTAGGTAAGCGTGCTCCACCTTAAACTGCATTTCCACCTGACATCAGGCGCAATGTAAGTCAAACGCGAAACTCTACATCATAAAAAAAAACCAATAGGCGGCTTTATCGCTGAAAGCGATCTCTTCCAGGCAACCGAATTTGAAGGTTTGTATCATCTGGCGACGTAGGTAGAATGAGATATGAAAAATGAAGAATTTGCATAGAAAATATACAAAGAACAACTTACCTATATCGGTCAATTTTGAGAAAGCCTCCAAAGTCGTTTCATATGGCCTCTGTTTAAAATTCGAAACTAAATTCCACACTACATCTGTAGTATTTTCCGTGAAGATGTCCAGTTCAGCGAACGACTTATTCAATACCTGCGACTCTATATTAGGTTCCACGACCATATACGTGTTTCTATCATGTCTAGTCTTCGCAGACTTAACGTGATTCTTCAGATATGCAACAAATATCTCAGCATTTCCGTGTTGGAAGTAAAATGTCGTTTGCCAAACGCCTGGTTTCGTTGAGAACTGCATTTGTTGGTTGTTACGAGTCACTCTAAAGGTTTTTAAGTCTTCGAGAGGTATTTTGATGATACGAGATCTTGCTGTTGCGTAGTCCGCTGTCAGGTTACCACTGAGGGTGCGTTGACGACGACCTGATGGACAAAGATTGCTTATTGGTTAAGATATCTATATTTTTGTACTTTAAAAAGAGAGCCTAAAGGAGACAAATATGAAGTAAAAGAATTTTTAACTAGACGTTCTACTTCTACATAAATGTTATCGAGTGTAACGTAGTTAGTACAAACACATTTGAATTTATTACTTGCTGTTATGCATATGGAGTGGGTTCGAATCCTAGATTTTATTAGATAAAATAAAACCATAATTCGTGATATTTGAATATTTTCGTATTTCAACTACTTTATAATTCACTATGTTTTTAATCACTGATCATTACACGGCGATTGTGTTGTTGTTGGCAAGTGGTTTTTTTAATTTTTTAAATCTCCTCTCTCCGGACGAACTTGATTGTCCGGGCTGTTAACTGTTCTTTTATTTGCTGTATATATATATATATATATATATATATAATAGGTTGGGGAAAAAGTCTTTTCGCATATAGTATGAATGAACTTGTAATAAGATCTCTTTGGCTATACCATTTGTATCTGGCTGGTTTGATATATCATTAAAAATTTAATTTTGAAGAAGACGATTCCAAATTCAAATTAGGAAAATGTGTGATTTTCATTTGTTTTTCTTATTGTTAAATTGAGTGAATCTAATGAAGAAATTCGATACATTTTAAAATTTTACTACAAAAAAGGTGAAAATGCAACACAAGCTGCGAAAAAAATTTGTGATGTTTATGGATCTAATGCAGTATCTGTGAGAGTAGCGCAATTTTGGTTTAAGTGTTTTCAATCCGGAAATTTGATATCAAAGATGCACGTCACTCTGGTCGCCCAGTTACGGACAAAATTGATGCCATTTTTGAAAAAGTGGAGCAAGATTGGCATATTAGTACTTACGATGTAGCAAGAGAACTGGGAATTGACCACAAAACGGTTTTGGCGCATATGAAAAAAGCTGAGTACACAAAAAAGCTCTATATTTGGGTGCCTCATGAGTTCACTGAAAGAAACCTAATGAACCGTGTACTCATTTGTGATTCTTTATTACGACGTAATGAAACCGAACCATTTTTGAAGAAGCTGATAACTGGTGATGAAAAGTGGATCACGTACGACAAGAACGTGCGAAAAAGATCGTGGTCAAAGGCCGGTCAGGCTTCACAGACTGTGGCGAAACCCGGGTTAACTCGCAACAAGGTGATGCTGTGTGTATGGTGGGATTGGAAGGGCATTATTCATAATGAGCTGTTACCGCCAGGCAGGACCATCGATTCTGAACTGTAACAACTGATGAGATTAAAGCAAAGAGTTGAGAGAAAGCGGCCGGAATTAATCAATAGAAGGGGTGTGGCTTTTCACCATGATAACGCTAGACCTCACACATCTTTAGCCACTCAGCAAAAATTACGAGAGTTTGGCTGGGAGGTGTTAATGCATCCGCCGTATAGTCCTGACTTTGCACCTTCAGATTTTCACCTGTTTCGGTCTCTGCAGAATTCCTTAGGCAGTGTCAGGTTAACATCACGAGAGGACTGCCAAAACCACTTGTCGCAGTTTTTTGATCAGAAGCCCCAAAATTTTTATAGCAATGGGATCACGTCCCTACCTACAAGATGGCAAAAAGTTATCCAACAAAATGGCACCTACATACTTTAGTCAAATGTGAATAAAGTTTATAAAAAAACCTTTTGAATTTTTATATAAAATGCGAAGAAACTTTTTCCCCAACCTAATATATATATATATATATATATATATATATATATATATATATATATATATATATATATATATATATATATATATATATTATATTTGTATTTTTTTATCTTTTTTATTTTGCTTTTTTGTTTCTCTTTCTTATTTTGTTTCTTTATTATATGAAAGTTTTACAATGGTCCTTATCAACTACTACACTCTTATACCTTAGAGTCTATGCTTTTTATATTTTACAGTTTTTGTTTATTCAAAGCTTTATTAGATTGTTTTGGCAAGTGGTTTAATAGCATATATAACCTTTAGATTAATTGCTATTTAGAATCCATGGATGAAAATTATTATGAAAATAGCTCAGTACAAAATGTAACACATGCTCCCATCACTGCTGGAACCACTAATAATTCGTGTTGTACGGAGAAAGAGTACTAATTCCTGCGGCCAGGCGCCCTGACATAACAACACATAACAACGCCATTTGCCTGTCTGGATGGCTACCGCCCCTGGTCTACAACATACTGCCATAACAACCTTGAGTTGTGTTCCGGCATTAGTGGTCAGGTTCCAGTTCCATCTACGAGTCCAGCAAAACATTGTTAGTACCTTTAATATTTCAAATGTTCATAGGCGACTGTAACCACTTTCCAACACAGTTGAGCCGTCAACTTGTCTGCTGTCAAAACAAGAATAAACTGGTAGAACCAACTGTGATTGCATTTAACCGAATTTAATAAGACCCGGTTCCTATATCTTGCTGACTATTCATTTGGCTTACTACGGTTAAAATTTCACATAAGCTTCCTACAAATAATGTCAAAATTCCACCGATGGTAGGACAAGTGACTGAATAGTAAGACATAGGAACTGGCCATAAAACAAGGAGATTCTCAATCAGTTATAACTTTGTGAACCATTTTGATTACGCAATCACTCTTTGTGTGAATGCGGCTTAGAAGAAAGCAGTGGAACATATATTCTTTCACACTGCCCTAAAATTACCACCCATATATATACTTATATATTACCTTCAGAATGTGATCGTAAATTACCTGTTAATTCTTGTTCATACTAAATTTGTATATATTTTATGTAAATTCCTATATATATAATTGTTACGAGTTGCAGGACTCGAATTAAAATGCCGTTGGAATTATTATAGAGTTTTTTTTATTAGAACTATACAAAAACGTATAACACAGGTACAAATATAACTGAACACAACCAGTCCAAACGTAATGCGCGAGATCGTAATTCCATAAAACGCGCAAAGTCTGTCACTAAATAGATTACCGCATGGGGTACACACGTCTTGCTTCGCTCGTGGTTATCGCTAGACTGACGATCTCTCCATTGGGTGATTGCTTTCTGCTGCACAAATGCAAATATCTACCTGACCGCGGGGACCGAATTTCTTAGAATCACACCTGGCTAATGACTACCATAAAAGATTAGAATACACAATGGGCTGTTTTTCTAATTACAAGTTTTAAACACAAAGTAAACAAAAGAAGTCAAAATGCCGAAAAGTAATAAACTGTGCAAAACAGGTATGCAGGTGTGAATTTGTCTTTCGGTCGTAACATTATATTCGTAATATTTATTTATAATGTACTTAGTTTAATACAATTATTGTTTTGTGTTGTCCTTAGGTTATCAGAAAACGTTCTTACTGTTCTTCACCGCTCAAAGCTATTATTATAATTTAATATCTGATCGCTCTACACCTGTCATTTTTACAGTCACTCTGACATTGGCAGAATCAACACGCGCATAAAGCATTGGAGCCATCGCCGACAAAGAATAGAATAGAAATAGAACCATTTTGATGATTCTTTTTGTGTTAGATTCAGTACAGCTTTAAAATGGTCCCATATAAATTTTATTGCTATTGGGCTTAAGATAACGAAAAATATAATAGACAATTCATTAACATAAGACAGAAATTGTGAACTGTTTGCAGTTATTTCAGTCATAACTTTTTTTGTTTCTGAGCTGATTTTGACAATTCTTTTTGCATTGGATTCAATATAGATTCAGGACAGTTTCATATTTTCATTGTTATTGGATACCATATTACATAACTTACAAACGAAAATGTAATCTAATAAAAAACAAACAGGCTTTAAGAGTAACTAAAAAGGAAAATAAATATTTTCAATAACATGTTAAGGTCTGCAAGTTAATTATAAAAAACCACAATCAAAACATAGTAATTTTATTGTTTGGATTTGCTATAAATTTATTACTTTTTATATATTTATTCTTTAGTTCTCTTCTTCCGTGACGAAAGTAATACCTACGTACCAATAGTATTCACCACAGCCCATTCGTGGTCTTGAGTGTCAGAGTCGATGGTGATCAAGTCGTTGGGTCGCCACTCAATACATTTTGTACCATCAGTATTTTGAACGATGCAGAGCATGCCAATCGCGTTGAGGTCTGTGACAGGGCGCCCCAGGCACGCTTTGAGTAACACGCCATCTTGAGTGAAGAGGTCCTGAAATGAGGTTTTTTATGTCTGCTTCTAGAGAAAATGGCAGACAGGTCCACATGGACATCTGCAATTCTAAGGGAGTCAATATATTGCCTACCACATAGAGATTTTAAATATCTATTTATGCCCTTTTTGAAGAGCTCCATATTGTAGCACTGTGAGAAAACCGTGGGAGGGAGCTCATTTCATAACTAGCTCTTATATGGCATAAAGGAGCATGCGCCACATCTGGTCGATGACTTCCAGGCATCAGGGAACTGTGGATGAGTTCTTTAACATTGTTGAGTTACGGGATAGTAAAATAGTGATGTGGGCACCAAATCAAATTACTCAACAAAACACTCCATCTTGTACAGATGGTAGAACAAGCTTAGAGCGCCAAAGTCTTTCCTAAGGTTTCCATTTATAGTGCTAAATGTAACGGCATCTGTGGTTATTAGACCTATGTGTTAGGGTCCTAGATTTGATTCCTGATATATTAAACTTTGTAAATGAAATTTTCTGTCTTTTACTCCGGTCTGGCTATCCAGAACCATATTTGATAATTGTGCATAACACAAGTGTAACTTGCTTACCCTAAGTTAAACAACTTACACTTGTGTTTTACAATTTTATCAGCAGATTATTAGCAGTAGGGTGATTCTCCCTGCACCCACATCATAGGCCACAAGCAGGTTTATCTTTAAAATATTTTTAAAGCTTTTTAAGAATCTTTATTTCAAATGCTTTGTTGATAATGATAATAAGCGCTAATCAATTAACTGTAGTCACAGACTAAGTACCACATGATAATTAAGTAAAATTAGTATAACACTAGGATGCTAATGACAGTACTTTCATTAATATTACTGTGTAATATCTTAAATGATTGATCCATTACATAATATGACTGTACATTTATTGCAATGGAGCACTGTACACTTACAATAGTATTTTCATAACTATAACACTCATCATTGGCAAGTTTTTTCACAATAATTTCCTTTAGCTACCACAACCATCAATGCAAGGGTTTTCTAAAACTTTTATTTCATGTAGAAGAACAAACTGTAGAGAATATTTTGCTCTATAACAATTGGATTGTTTATATAAGGTGTTCACATTTTTCAAGACTAAATACTTATTACTGATACCTATTATATTTCAAATAACCACTTCTGAATATATGGATCAACTGCTTGTTTTGACAATACAAATCTTATAGGAAAGTGAGAATACCTTTCTGTTATTTTATTGTATATTCATTTTTCATTGTAGTAAATCAGAATCGTAAATACCTAACATCTACAATAGATGTTGCTAGCTTCGTCTTAAAACGATTTATTAGCCTATGTTCACATCACTTAAATCCAAACAAGATAGACGTAAATAACGTAACAATGCTAAAAACAATGACGCAATGGCAGAAATACACTCCTAAACTAAAATAAAATAGTACACATTATCTAAAATCTGTTTTTAAATAGTAATTACGCTAAACCTTTAGCGTAATTACTATTATCAACAAAACAAAGGATATAACCATTAAATCATACAAATAAAAACTCACTTTAATTTGTTCTGGTATATCTTCCACTGAACTAGAAGACATTTTGCAATTAAGTTCTTGTGTAATTAGGAAATAGGGTAAATACGATCATAAACATTACATTAAAGTCTACGCCATGTTCTCAAGGTTGCTCGACGAAAAGGAAAATGAAAACAAATTAATTCACTTGCACTCAGTGGACATTTCGACAAAACCATAGATGATACACTAATAGACACAACTCAAAACAGGTTTAGGGTTGCCAGTAATACTTGCCAACCATCATTACTACCATTTACTAATTTTTTAATAATTTGTTACTAAAAATTCTGATGTTTGTAAAGTCGTGTTCAGTTATTTCAATTATAAAAGGGAAATATCATCAAATAATCATTAATAAAATAAAGTGTGTGGGTTCTATTTTTGGCCCCTTTCATCGTTTATTTTAGTATATATATCACATCTTCTATGGAACTCCATAGTAACTAGTAAAATAACATTTATATCAAATATCGAAATTTCAGTAGTTTCATTTAAAAATATTCATTTACCAATAGCTGGGGGGGATACTAGCTTAGGATTGGAAGGAAACACTCAGTCTTTTAGCTAAACGCTTTTATTAACTCACACAGCTGTACGTGATTCTTCTCCGCAGGGTTGCCTTTACACGCACAACTAACGACGCACTGTCCCGACGATAGGATGTCTCACTCACAGTACCGTCGCCGATATTGCGTAGACCACGTCCTGCTGTGATGTTCACCTCCGAACTTGGCGCGCTAGCTCACTTCTGGACCTCCTTTTAAACTTTAGCGTAGTTTAAACTCCTCCTTTACTGAACTGCCCACTAAGCTTTTCACTAAATTCACCACTAAACTCGACACTGTCTTATATTAAACTTCTTTTCCAACTCTCTCGTATCGCACTTGTCGCTTCGCCGTCTTCAACTCCGTCTGTCCCTATCTGTCCTTGTCTTTTCCTTCCAGAATCTTCTACCTTTTTCTAAAAGTCTTGAGACCACCACACGCTGCCAGAAAGTTATACCCTTGGTCGCCACAATATTTTTATCAGATATCTTTAAACATTGCAAGAGCATTCTATCGTAGGTATGTTACATTGGTCAACAATGGTTTTGTTACCCTTAATATTGAAATAGTTTCGAATAATCTAAGGCAACTATAATAATAATTAATGAAACTATGAATGAATAGCTTTTGCCAGCGGTTACACTCGCTGTTATCACACGGGAACCGTTCATTTTTTCGGGATAAGAAGTAGCCTTGTCATTTGGTTGTGCATGTTATTCTCGAGTCCAGTCACAAGCTAAGCAAGTCACGCTTTTATTATGGATAAATACAACGGACAACTCTGGACCTGACCCAAGACATCTAGAACAACGAGAGTTCGTTTACGAAAACCATTTGTACCTACTACGGCTCGATGGTGCACGGGCTTGCAGAGAAGCTGTCGGTATCATTGAAAGTATCTTCGAATCCCGAGACCCTGGTATTAGACCCTAGTTAATAACAGGGTCGCGGAATTCGAAGATACTTCAGAAGGGCATTTACGACGATGCTATAGAGCGCCGAGTTGGTTTAGTTAGTAGGTCCGAAAATGCCTTCAAAAGTCCAACACCACTGTTATTATTATCCCGAGGTTGTAGTAAGGACCATGAAGGGCTACACATCTCTCTAAAAGGCATAAAATTATATTATGCTGACCTTAAATAATTGGGAAAGTCCAAGCGCGTAAGGTCTTCCAGTTTCACTAGGTATTTGCATACAGCTATTCGCCGAGAATTTTATTTTCATACTTGAACACTTTAAAATCCAAAAACTACGTGTTTCTGAAACATTCAAAACTGTTGCAGTTTTTTTTCGGTAATTTCTTTGGCCTATGTCTTTTAACCAGGTTAGGCGGAGACGGCACGTCAAGGTGGCTTACAATAATTATTATCTTGCATAGAGGCGTACCTAGTTCTAGGTAGGTCCTGTATCATTATTAGGAAGCTGAGTTCTGAGAGGAATAGAGAAGGGGAAAAGGTTTGAAGAGTGTAAGGAAAGGGAAGCGAGGGAGAGTTTTGTATAATTACAAGCTGATCCGTGTCCACTTCGCTGGGCGTCATTAAAAAATACACATTCAACTACACACACGCACGCAAGCACGCATATCAAGGTTTAATTAAGCTTTGTAATCGTTAATTAATTCTTATAAACAGAAAACACTTGCAGTGCCTTGTACGAGGATGTGCGCAATTGTCGCGTGGAACGTTATTGCTGTAACATATTTGACAGGCGTTCCCGTGCCTACTTCGCTGGAGGTAAACCATTTTTACTTTTTCGATTTATTACTCGCAACCAAATATAGTTTCTGTCATTTGGGAATAATATAGCTTTATACTGGTGAAATAATTTTCAAAATCGGATCTGTAGTACCGGAGATTACCCCGAACATCCAAACTCACAAACTTTACTTATTTATAATATTAATATAGAAGTAAAAATATTCATTTATTAGTATCGTCGTCAACCAATCACAGTGCACTGCTGAACGTAGGTCTCCCCAAGTCGGCGCCACTCACCCCGGTCTTGTCTTCCTCATTTAGCCTGCGCGGATTTACCGAGACGCGGTCTCCACTCCAGGACTAGTCTGCTACATCGGCTATCGGTCCTGCAACACGGTCTTGTAACATATTTCTGTATAAAATTTATTTTAAAAAAGAGTGAACCAGATAAATAAGAAGAAAAGCAATTTTCAGCTAGAAGTGTTGTTTCTTGTAGTTTCTTGCCGCTTCTTCTCCTTAACAGCAATAACACGTTGCGAAGCGGTGTACATAGACTAGGAAGTACAATTTAATTTATATGTATGACCTTCAAAAAGTGTTCTCGAGTGGAACTTATTTTGAATTTAATGTAAAATTTGCGACATAATTGACCGGCACATTGCGATTCCAACTTGCCAATTCTGCGAACTATGTCGGTGACCTTGGGTCTTTTCGTAAGAAGCTTAAATGGTTGCCTATTTGTGTGTTCACTTACTGTTACTTATGCACAATATCCTTTTCAATCCCTGTACTCCCCCATATTTAAAGGAACATTTTAGTTTCTTTAACTTATTAGAAAATCTTTTGCTAACGATACCTAAACACACTTCGTCCTTCGTAGGAAATTCTTTTGCCGTACAGGCTGTTCGCCTGTGGAACTCCCTCCCGTTGAAAATCAGACAAGCTACATCCATTTCTACATTCAAACACTTGATCACTGACCATAATTTGTCCATTAAATAAAATTATATTATTGTTCGCATGTAGGTATATGTGATTTATATTATTATAATTTATTATGTATATTTACTTATATTAGTTTATTATAATTAATTGGCTTTTTCTTTAATTATATTTAATCACGGTTGAATCAGTTTTTTATTTAGTTAAACCACCAAATATTATTTCATTTTTCTTTTAATATCTTAGTCCATTGAAATGTTACATTTAGGCCTTAGCGTGGGTTTACAGAGGACGCAATTTTTTTTTTGATGTGTAGGGGGTCAGTATAAGCTTAAGTTCAAGTTTGTGGGGTCGCCACCCTTGTCCCCCGGCCGCCATCTTGGAAAGAGGGGTGCAAAGGGTTTTCGCACTGTATCTCGTAAACTAGCAACCCTACAGAAAAATTTACAAGACATTATTTGTAGCAATTTAAATTGTCTACAACTTTATTCTTATTACTTTTTATTGTAAAATGAAAAATAAAAAAGTTATAATCAAAAATAACTGAAAATTTTTGATCAAATTTTCTTTTGGGCGTCCTTTGAAAAACGCAACCCTAAATGTAACTTTTCAATGGACTATTTTCTTGGACGCCGGTTTGCCTTGAAGAGATCGCTATAAGCGATAAGGCCGTCTATTGTTCTAATGGAAATGTATTCATATTAAATGTATAAGTTTAAGATATGATGAACAATAAAGAGTTTTCATTAATTAATTCATTCATCCTCATTTCTAATTCTATCCATAAGAAGAACACCCAACATAGCTCGCTCCATAGCCCGTTGTGACTGTCCACATCTCGGCCCCGTAGGTCAGGACGGGAAGGACGCTCTACTCGAAGACTTTCGTCTTCAGGCATGCGAGATCGTCAACGAAAAGACTTGACGTCGTTTACCGAATGCTGCCCAGTCCAACTGAATCCTCCTATTGGCTTTCGCATAACTTTTACAACTCATCCGCTATATCGCAAACATGGCTGCAGCGAATGCGAGAGTTATTAACTCGACATTCCCATGTTTTATTAATTCAATTAAAACAGTTTATAAGTTCTACTACAGTTTTTTATACCTGAAGCAGGCAGGCGATCCACTTTATAGAAAGTGTAATAAGTGGGATGTTTCGTTACTTATGACAAGAATTAGTGTAGGTACTTTCTCCGTACCTGCACGAATGAATTTCTCACGATCAAATTTTTCAGAAATTTCTGCTCTTTAATCTGAAACTTAGAGCTGGCTATATACACACTTTTTACAATTTTGGAAGTATATATATATATACTAGAGTTTACCCCGCGGCTGCGCCTCGGGTCAGCCTCTAGTGCGTAATTATTATGGACAACGCTACACATCACTCCAGACAAATTGATAAAATGCCGACGCAGGCCAATAAAAAACAAGAGATAATTGACTGGCTCCAACGTCATGGCGAAAATATGGATAATACTTTATTAAAAGTACAATTAGTGAATATTTTAAAATCGAAAAAAGCCTCCTTAAAAGATATATTATCGACGAAATAGCTGCCGAATGTGATCATTGGGTTCTTCGACATCCGCCGTATCATTGCCAGTACAATGCTATAGAACTAATATGGGTACAAATCAAAGGACACGCCGCTCGAAACAATACCCATCCCCCTTTTACGGCAAACAAGATGTTAGATTTATTAAAAAATGCATGTGCGGAAGTAACCGCCGAATACTGGGAAAAAATTGTGAGAAGAACCCAAAACATTATCACGTCGGATTGGGAAATTCATGTGGCATTCGATAATATAGAAGTACAGGAACTTATAATAAATGTTGGGGAGAGCTCATCGAGTGACAGTGACGATTCATCAGATTTTGATTAAAATAAATAAATAAAGAATCAACATAATATAATTACATCTTGTAATGAAATGTAATATTAATTAACAAATTTGTACAAAATTATCCGGCAATAGTTTAGTTATTTATCGATAGCTCCATCCCTATCAGTTTCTCAGACTCTGCTATGCTCTTGTACGTGCATAAGCGTCATATTTTGATTAAATAATGTAAAAAAGACGCTCGTTCAAGTTTCCACAAGAGTTGTCATCAAGAAAAGGAAATAGTATAACTTGCATATATTTTATTTAATTATTTTTTATTTTTAAGTATAGCAGTTGCTCAACGACTGCCTAGATTGTAAGACGCATTTCATTTACGCAGGTGAGTGTTGATTTTAATCCTTGAATTTTAAAAATAGGCAGAATGATGCGTGTATATTTTCGTATACTACTACTGCACTAATAATTGCTTGAATTTTGATATTACTTATATGGAGCTTGTGTCAAATTTTAATCGATAGTAAGGCAAACGAACTTTGTTAAGATATGTGAACTGGCCATTAATGTAGAGCCGCGCTATAAAGCTACTTTTGGTATCTGTCAAACTGGGTTTAGTAGTTACGTGAACTATCGATACTTATACGATTAAAAATTGGAATCCACAAGGAAGTCACACATTACCGAATCGATTAAAACTACCACATTTGATTATTGAAAAAAAAATACATCTAACCTACTAATTAATGAAATGAATGAAAACTCTTTATTGTTCACCATAACTTAAACCTAGATATTTAATATAAATACATTTCCATTAGAACAATGGGCGGCCTTATCACTTATAGCGATCTCGTCCAGGCAACCCGGTGTCCAAGGAGACATTACAAGAAAAATTTATTCATATTTGTTGGTTTAACTAAATTAAAACTAATTCAATTGTAATTTAAGAAAAAACAAAATAATAACAATATTAATGTAATATAGGTATATATAATCACATAGATTATAGTAATATAAATTATATATACTTACATGCGAACAATAATACAATTCACTACTAATGTAAAGTTTCTGTTATTGTCGCACCTTTCTATTGACAAAAAACCACTATAGATCACCCAATCATATACACATATATATACAATAAAGAACTAACAGATTAACTGCTTAAGAATTAATAAGAAGAAACTCCACTGAATCCTCACGAAATCAATTAATTAAAATGTTCTCTAAAAAAACACGTCCGCCAATTTCGGAAGTTTCCCGCGCTTTTGGGAGTATATTTAGTATGAGCCATTGAGATATAGACGTTTATATGATCTAAGGTATGGGCATTGTTTAGATTTAAGGCGAATGTATATAATGTATTTCCTGTTGATGGTCCATAATCTATAATACTTCTATACTAATATTATAAAGAGTAAAGATTGGATTGTTTATTTGTTTGTATTGAATAGGCTCCGAAACTACTGAACCGATTTGAAAATTCTTTCTCTGTTGGCAAGCTTTTTTTTTCCAGGCGGGGAAATGTATTTTGCAAATACCGGGTCCTTTGCTAGGGATTAGACCGTTGTTGATCATGGAGGCTTTCCACTGAGGCAATCCAAACAATAATCAACCGGCTTGTGTGGAGACTCGACTAATCAATACCCCACTAAAACCACCCTCCTCCCATGTGCCCCGCGATTATGGTAGGAAAGGCATGAGATATAGAACGTAGTTACACCCACACCGATCCTAGTGCACAAGAGCTTGAGAATGCCCCGGGAGAGGCAAACTCACTTCGTCAACAGGGGTGAAGACTCCTCTGCTCCCTAGATGCTAGAGGGCCCCTGCAGCGGTATTTCAGGGAGGGAGGTCATGCGCATACCTGCGCCTCCGGGCTCCCGACTGACGTCGGCGCCCGCGAGACGCATGCGCACTACCATCTCTCTCCCTATCTCGTTCCGCGGCCTCCTTTTGAGACACTCGCAGAAATTGGCCGCACCCACCCACCAATCGTCGCTGTGCAGCATGGCTAGAATGTTTTTTTATAATCTAGAAGTTACAACAATTCCGGCGGGACTCGAAACCAAAACCAACTTTTGCAGGAGTTTCGTCACGTGGCCAGCCTTTATTAATTGCGAATTATTTTTAGAACTGCACAAATCGGAAGTGAGATTCAATGGCTTTGTCCTCTTGGCAACGTATCATCAAGATCATTCAATCAATTTTTGCTGGTATATCTGTGCTTAATTTGAATGCCAATGATTTCCCACCAGAAGCTAAAATTATAGGTAAATATAATAAAATTAATAAATTATGTTTATAGCTCACCACCCACAATAAAGACTAAATATTCAAAGAAATATGAAACGTCAAGTAAATTTCTTTTTCATTTCTCATAATAATAATCGGCAGACAAACACACACATTGTATATCACCAAGCTAAGCAAGTTAAGCTTGTGTTATGGGTAATATACAATGGACCACTCTGGGGCCGATCCCAGACACCTAGATCATAGTAAATAACAGAAAGTTTATTTCCGAAATTTATCATGCCACGAATTAAACCCGGAGCCTCTGGGTTCCAGCGAGTTCGGCCGGCTGAGACTTAGCCCGCTTAACCACAGAGGCCTTCAAATTCTGAAAGTACGCTTGGAGTTGTCTAATTACAGGGAAGAAAACAGCACTTTTCGTCCCTGGGAAACGATTTTCCCTGCGGTCAAAATTTTTTGAAAACTATGCGAGCCATAGATAATACATGCGACTCATGTCCTAATTTTTTTTACAGCCACTGTTAAATCGCGGCATTAATTGTAATAAAAAAATATCAACAATTATGTAACATAATTTTATACTTATAAATTACTTTTCACTAAATTATCACGTAATTTAGAACTACTACACTATCATCGGTGACAAAAAATACTGGCTGGTAGAATCCTATAGAAAGAATTATTTATCATTTCATATGTGGCGCACGTAATGACGTTTCATCCGATTTAGATATGGATTTAACGCCTGTTATTAGAGAAGTAGTTGTTTGTTTAACTAATCAGTTTTTATTTACTTTCCTCATATTCGAAATAAAAAGCAGAATACTAACCTCAGATGAAAGGCCTATTTAGGCATTCGAATTATTAGTGCTCTCGCTACGCTAATGTGCCAAACCATCTCAAGCCTAAATAGGCCACTTTCACCTCTCGTGTATCAATCTACTATTTCTGTGGCATTCAGCCAGCCAGTATTTTTTTGTCACTGATGACAGTAAATATAGCTCAAATTTATATAAATTAAATAATAATTTTGTGAAAAGTAATTTATATATTTATAACTATAAAATGATGTTACAAAATTGATGATAATGATAGTTGTAACAAACAACTTAGTTCTGACAAAAACAAAATCCACCTGCAAATCTATTAAAATATATTTTAATACCTGTCGGCATTTGAACTAATTGTAATTCTTTTATCATCGTCTTCTTTTGTTTACTTATTTTTTGGTTATTGTGGAGAACAGCCTATTGTAATCGTTTAAGGCCGTTTGTAGGCATAATTAGCCAGGTGTGCGGATTACGATTTCTAGGAAATTACGTCGACTCTTGCCGGGTTGACATATTTGTATTTGTGCAATATAAAACGATGGCTTGATGGAGAGAGGAGGCAGTCGAGCGATAACCACGAGCGAAGCAAGACTTGTGTACATACGGTAATCTATTTAGTGACGGACTTTGCGCGTGTTATTGAATTACGACCTTCTGCATTACGTTTAGACTTGTTGTGTTCGGTTATAAAATATTTGTACCTGTGTTATACGTGTTTGTATAGTTGTAATAAACTCTATAATAAATCCAACGGCATTTTAATTCGAGTCCTGCAACTCGTAACAATATTTTTTTATTGTAATTTATGACGTGATTTAACAGTGACTGTAAAAAAGTTGTACATGAGTCGCATGTACTATATATGGTTCGCATAGTTTTTGAATTTTTTGTCAGCAGGGAAAATCGTTTCCCAGGGACGAAAAGTACTGTTTTCATCTCTGCGATCAGGTAATTCCAAACGTGTTTTCAGAATATGAGACATGAAAAAGATATTAGTCGAATAAAATATAACCTGAGTGAATTCAAAAGTGAAACCATTCAACTGTGTTACACATGAAACTGTGAAACTGACATTTTTAAATATTCCATGTTATACTTTATTCTATGAATAACTTTGATCTGGTGATTGGAAAATCGGCCCTAAGGCCCGTAAGTTTAAATTCAGATTAAACTGTGGAGTTCGTAATCTATGCAAAAAGTTAATCGATGATTTAAACTTGTGTCGTCAGATTAATTAAGTGTTTTTGACATGGCGACATTATCTATTTCATTCTCATTACATTCGTTTTTCGAAGGGTTTTTAAAATTATGGTAAGTACTATATTAATATTTTCTTAAGTTTTCGCGACTTGTATACATAATAAAACTACGTTTTAACGGTTTTAAGCGCGGTAATTTATTTGATTGTTATTATTCCGACGTTACGGCCACTTTTCAGTGGCCGTGATCACGGAAGACAAAGATGTCGTGTCAATGAGTATTGTTAAAGTTTTATATAGCCTACCGCCAACTTGTTCATTTTAATTATTTACTTTTAATTTTGTTTATGGTTATTATTTACTCTATGGGAGCCTAATCTAATTTACCACCGCTTCACAACATATTGTGGCTTGAAGAGAAGAAGCGGCGCAAGAAACTCTTCAGCAAACATGCCTAGCTCTAATCATTTTATATAATACTAGCTGATGTCCGCGACTGCGTCCGCGTGGTGCGGTTTTTTACCTATCCCACGGGAACTCTTTAATTTTTCGGGATCAAAAGTATTCTATATGTTGACCAGGGATATAAGCTACCACCTTACAAAATTTCATTTAAATCGGTCCAGTCGTTTCGGAGATTAGCCGGTACAAACAGACAGACAGAGAAACAAAATTTATAAAAAATCTAAATTAGTTCTATTTTACTTCTTACATCCCCCTGACTCGGTTTTTAGCATTTTTTTCATTGTTCAAAAATTCGACTTCTACGGTTTCATTATATTATGTATAGATTAAAATGGATGGGAGGAAAAATAAAATTTATTACGACTACATGTTACCGAAACAATTGACAAAGACAACTCTAAATATTACGCGCGCTCTTAGCACAGTGCTGATTGACAATTTTTGCGAGTGACAGAGAGCGCTGATGGTAACAAAACACATTTATAATGGTAAACTACCGACAAAAATAATATTAATGTTATATTTTTACCGGTAAATCTAGCCCGAAATAACGGTAAGTTTTATAATGATATTTATTTTTTACCGTTATCTGAAATTAACATAAATAACGATAACACTTTTTTACCGGTATTTCAAGCCCTGGTTTTAAACAATTGCATAGTTTAAGTTGTTGTCGATTGATTAATTGCAATTGATATTAAAAAACAATTGGAGTAGGAGGTTAAAAGGCGGTTCCAAAGTTTAAGCTACTATTGATCTTACGGGCCTAAGATAAATATAATATTTACATAATATTACAATTGCTTTTGTTTTATTGCTTTGCGATCTACAAGCTTGATTGCAACAATCTGGCGATATTAATAACATAGGGTTCCGTAGACATATCTCTAAGACAGAATTCTTATGAATACGTCATGTCTGTCTGTCTGTCAATCAGCTATATCCTGTCGATCTTTATTAAATGATAAAAGATGAAACTTCTTACACAGGTCTGTGTATTGTAATAACGTTATTTTAATGTTTGTTTTACAGATGGTCAAATATTCGACTTTATCATAGTGGGAGGTGGTTCTGCCGGTTGTGTTTTAGCTAATCGGTTGAGCGAAATCAATGATTGGAATGTGTTGCTTATTGAAGCTGGTGGAAACCCTCCCGTGGAATCGTTGGTAAGAATCCTGTACGGTTCAACATACAGCGTTTTACTGACGCTGCGGTCTACTTTAGGCTACTTTAATATTAGTATAAATAATGCTCACAAATACTTTGTTACTTTGTGATTGAGTCGCTACGAGTTGCTATTAGTCGTAACATACGACTTCAACTACCACTAATCTTGACTCAGGGATCAGCATCCAAGATCTAATAGCACGAGAATAAATCCCTGTGAGGAACAAAGTATATTTTCTTCCGAGGAAATCGAGACCAACTCTTGTTGAAGTGCGCTGAGCGCCTACACTCTTCGAAAGGCAAAACTTGTATATGCGTGCGTGATTTTTTCTGGGAATTATTTAAAATGGCCAGATTGAAAAAAAATGAATTTTAATGCGATTTTTTCACTCATCGATAGCAAATTTTATGTGTGATATTTTTTGTCCCGGGAATCCCGCGGAAATTTCAAGTCAAGCGTGGACGTGGAATAAATGAAGTAGTTGTATTTAGATAATATATATTTAAACATAACTGTTTTATTTTTCTACTACATGAATGCTTTGATTGAATATTTATATTATGTTTCTTCTTAACGGCCTTGGGAATCAACCGGTTACTATGTAACTTGTTACATACATACATAAATGATAATGAAACAGTTTACTAGGTACCACTACCTCTTTAACACTAACGCAGATGTCTCACCTTAACAGAAAGTACTATTGGAATAAGGGCCGATTTATCTTTATCCTATAAGGTTACGATAATTAACCAATATATTTTATTTAATTAATATTTACATCAATTTATTATTAATTTTTATCCGTGCAGAAACGGAGAAAGAATACAATTTCCTTCGACCGGGCGGCCTTTCGTAAGAGGCTAGTTTAGAGTATGCTATCAGAACAACTTTGAGTTGTATTCCGGCATTAGTGGCCAAGTTCCAGTCGCCCTTTAAAAAGCGGCAGCTCATTGGTAGCACTGTTGGTTTCACTAATGTCTATGGGCGATGGTAATTGTTTCCCATGAGGTGGACCGCCTGCCTAATTGCCGAACTCATGTGACATTTTTTTTTACCTATTCTTGTATCCGTTTTATATTAACAAGAGATGAATGTTTCAGATTCCTGGTTTCTTCCCCTTTGTGGATTATTCTTACGCAGATTGGAATTATTATACTGTTAATGATGGGATCACAAGTCAGGGGCACAAAACTAAAAACATTCATATGTCGAGAGGTAAAATGCTTAGTGGTTGCAGTGGATCTAATTATATGTTCTATGTTAGAGGTAATAAAGCAGATTATGAAGACTGGTTTAATCAGGGAAACGACGGCTGGGATTGGAAAACAGTTCTTAAATACTTCTTGAAAAGTGAACGATTAAATGATAAAGAAATTTTAAATAGCTCTACAGGTTCATTACACAGTGTTGATGGCTACCTGGGCGTGACTAGACCACTGTGGCTTCGCAATAGAGTAAAGAAAATCCTAAAAGCTTTCAGAGAAAGTGGACATGATATTCTTGTAGACACAAATGGACATCAGCAAAATGGTTACTCATTCCCGCAATATACTATTGATGATCGTATACGCCAGAGCACTGCAGTTGCGTTTCTAAAATCTATATTTCGGCCAAATTTGTTTGTTGTAAGAAACACTTATGCAAGAAAGATTTTAATAAATGATAACATGCAAGCTTACGGTGTCGAAATAAAGCTGCCTGATGAATCAATTATAAATGTTTTGGCAGATAAAGAAGTCATACTATCAGCAGGATCCATAAATAGTCCTCAGTTACTAATGTTATCTGGGATAGGTCCAAAAGAGTATTTGGAAGCAATGGGAATTAATACAAAACTAAATGTTCCAAGCGTTGGTGAAAATTTGCAAGACCATGCGACAGTTCCTATAGTTTTAGTTGGGAAGAAAAGCGCGGCTTCTTTGGCGGCAAATATTGATATAGTTGCAAATTTAGATAAGCTACCTGTTCCAATTATTATGGGACATGTTGCGTTAAACAAATCTCAAACCTATCCAGATTATCAAACCACAAACTTCATACTGCCAAGTGGAACAATATTATATCCAATAATTTGTGAGTTTGTTTTTGGAATAGAAGATCGATATTGTGATAATTTATTGAAGTATACTCAAGAATACGAAACATTTGCAACTCTTGTAGCAATGCTTCATCCTGAATCCAAAGGGAAAATACGGCTGCGTTCAAAAGATCCTAGTGTCAAACCTTTGATTTATACCGCATACTATTCTCAAAGAAACGATTTGGACAAACATACGCAATTTCTTATTGATTTGATATCAATAAAAAACACTACATATTTCAGAAATGATAAGTACGAGTTAGCAAATTTAGGCATTAATCCTTGTGACGTATTTCAATTTGGGACCTTTGATTATTTGAAATGTTATGTCTTAGAGACAGTAACAACGTTATGGCATCCTGTTGGTACTTGTAAGATGGGGAGACAGGGTGATGGCGTCGTCGATACAAGATTAAGAGTCTGGGATGTAGGTAAACTGAGAGTGGTAGACGCAAGTATTATGCCGACTATAGTAAGTGGTAATACTAATGCACCTACAATTATGATAGCGGAAAAAGCTGCTGATATGATAAAAATTGATCATGGAATAAATGTTGAAGTATAATTTTGACTTATTTATTTGTTTTAAGTCTTGAATTTGATTATATATATAAAGATCTCAAACAAAATTGTTTATCTAAGTACATAATCCCTGTCCAACGGCTTATGTTACTTTAGATAAGTCGATCATTGATCAATTCGTGATTGCGTAAAACATTACCAATACGATTTTATATAAAAATTGACCGTCGTCAGAGATTTAGGAGTCATGGACGACAGTAAATTAATAATTGGTAATCATATCAATCACATAATAAACAGGGCATCTAAATCTCTGGGCTTTATAATGAGACCATCAGCATGCTTCCAATCATTAAAACCAATAAAAAAATTGTAGTGCTCATTTGGCCGGAGTACCATCTTGAATACGCATCACAAGTTTGGAATGCACAATAATATATATATATATATATACAGCGCTCGTAAAAATATCATTTTTTGCCTTTAAATGTTAGACACAATATAAATGATATATCTTTTTTGATGAAGTTGGCTAGAGGCGATATTGATTGTCCAGATTTAATTTCAAAAATATATTTATGGGCTAATCAGCTTGGTCTTAGACAGAGAGGATTGCTTCACACACTTTTAGTGACCACTAACTATAGACAAAACGCCTTTATCTTACGAAGCTCAAATTGTTTCAACAAAATGGCAACACTTTTTTAACTGGCGGCCATTTTGTCAGTTGTCAAGTGATTTATATTTAGTTTGGTTTGGCATTTCAACATGAATAGACCACAGACAGAATACATGTACTCTAACGAGGAATAGACTGACGCCTGAACAACGCTTACAAATTGTGAAAATTTATTTTGAAAATCATGGTTCGTTAATCCCGATTTTCATAAGCGAATTTTGTTTAGCGATGAAACTCACTTTTGTTTGAATAGATACGTCAATAAACCAAATTTCCGTATTTGGAGTGATGATAATCCTCAAGTGTATGTTGAGACACCGTTACATCCAGAAAAACTAACTGTTTGGTGTGCATTGGTGTGCGTACTTCTTTAAAAACGATGCTGGTCAGAACTTTACAGTCAATCGTGACCGCTATAGAGCCATGATTACTGACTTTTTCGTTCATCAATTGAACAACCATGATGTGCAGGAGCTGTGGTTTCAATAAAACGGCGTAACATGTCACACAGCTCTTGCCACAATTTATTTATTGAAGGAAACGTTTGGTAATCGCATAGTTTCACGTTTCGGACCCGTGAATTGGCCTCCAAGATCGTGCGATTTAACGCCGCTAGACTAGTAAAGTCGCTAGTCTACGCCGATAAACCCGAAACGATTGACCTCTTGGAGGACAACATTCGCCGCGTTATTGCCGATATATGGCCACAAATGTTGGAAAAAGGAATCGAAAATTGGACCTCCAGATTAGACTACGTCCGAGTCAGCCGTGACGGTCATATGCCAGAAGTCATATTTAAATTATAATGCCAAAAGATTATCTTTCGAATAAAGTAAATTTCATGTCAATTTTAAAAAATCACCTTTGTTTTATTCCATTTCAAAGTTCTATAACTCTATAAAAAAAGCCTACATTATCATTAGTAATCGTGTAAGTATGTATGTGTTGTCCACCAATAGGTGGAGGCTTGTTATCAGCATTTCTTTTTTATATATTACTTTTTTTTACTAGAACTGAAATGTATTAGTCTGTAAGCCTTCCAAAAATAAAATAAATAAAAATCGAGTTTCTTTCTCAATAAATTTTGATCAATTTGGTATATGTACTTATATCATTTCCTAAAAATACTGTAAAATGCAAGGAGAGATTTGGGTAAGAAAGTACCAAATATACCAAATATTAATTTTCATTAGTTTTTATATTAATCTTTATTGTTCAGCCTTTGATGTGAATATTCACACAGCACAGTAAGCAATGAACAATCGTTAACGACTACCCTCTACACGCCAGTGTCGGCGGCTCGCTTTGGCCAAAGCCTTTTATACGCTTGGTTGGCCGAAATCCCGGGCTTCGGTTGGCCGTCTGTGGCATCCTACAAAACTTGTAATAACATTGCATCATGAGGTGTCGATAGCCGAACAAAATAGCGAAAATTACATCAATAATATTGCATCATTGCTAAAAATAGCAATTACATCATAGTGATCATAAAAACAATTATAATAATTAATTACTGATGCACTAAATTATCTAGATGATAATTTAGTGGGCTTATAAAATTAACTAACCGGTAGAAAATGGTAATTTAATTATAGATCGAATCATCTGATAAATAGACTAAAAAATATTATCTATGACGATTGTCTATGTCATATTAATATACACTATGGTTCTCATGACTACTGTGGTGGACATCTTGTAACAATACTGTGATGTACAGTACAAATAACGAAAATAATGTCTCCTCCTACAGAATCCATTTTTTTTTTCTAGCCGGGGAAATGCATTTCGCACATACCGGGTCCTTTGCTAGAGATTAGACCGTTGTTACCATGGAGGCTTTCCACTGAGGCAATCCAAACAATAATCAACCGGCTTGTGTGGAGACTCGACTAATCAATACCCCACTAAAACCACCCTCCTCCCATGTGCCCCGCGCTTATGGTAGGAAAGGCATGAGATACAGAATGTAGTTACGCCCACGCCGATCCTAGCGCACAAGTGCTTGAGAATGCCCCGGGAGAGGCAAACTCACTTTGTCAACAGGGGTGAAAACTCCTCTGCTCCCTAGATGCTAGAGGGCCCCTGCAGCGGTATTTTAGGGAGGAAGATCATGCGCATAGCTGCGCCTCCGGGCTCCCGAATGACGTCGGCGCCTGCGAGACGCATGCGCACTTCCATCTCTCTCCCTATCTCGTTCTGCAGCCTCCTTTTGAGACATTACCGTCTCGCAGAAATTGGCCGCACCCACCCACCAATCGTCGCTGTGCAGCATGGCTTTCACCAGATCGCCCAGCGTGTCGATCGGTCCTACTAGTGTCTTGAGTTCAAACCTCTGAGGTGCCCATGCTGCGCACTCGACTAGCCTGTGTAATGCCGTGTCCAACGCGCCACACTGGCGGCATTGGGGTGAAGGCAAGCAGCCCGCAATCTGACACAGATACTTATCGAAGCAACCGTGCCCGGTAAGTATCTGTGTCATTCTGAAGGTCAGGGTCCCGCGTTTCCGCGAGAGCCATTGCAACAGCTGCAGTCGAACCGCTTCCACTGTGTCAATGCCAGCAACAGGGTTTTCCAACTCTACTGACCAAGATTGGATCATGGCCGTGGTTTCCCGCGTCCTGATTACCTGGGATTCGGCTTGGCCATAGACCAGGCCACGGGCGAGGGCATCCTGTCGGGAGCGCCGAACTTTGGCAATCACGTCCGCCTGGAGAGGCCAGGGCGGATCGCCCGCCAAGAGTGTCGACGCCGTCCACGACACTGTACGGTATCCTCGGATGGTCCTCACCACCAGGACCCGTTGTGCGCGGCACAACAAAGTCATATTGTGGCGGTGAAGTGCAGTGGACCATACGGGTGCACCGTACAGGGCCATACTCCTAAGGATGCCCATGTAGAGTTTCCTAGTCGTCCCCCCCGGTCCCCCTACGTTGGGAAGAAGTCGAAAGAGGGCGCCTGCGGACCTCACGAGCTTGGGAACTAGCTGCTCAAAGTTGGCACGTAGCTGGGCTGGGGGTACGTAATAAGGTTCGCTTATTACGGCCAAGTTTGCATGCCTCTCCGCCATTGCTTGCAGGCACAAGTCCTGAGCATCCGGGGAGTGGTTAACGTTCGCTTGGAATAGCGTTAGGGGTGTACTGGGCATTTAGGTGTCCATTGGTACCCCCCTCTCGCTCACCGGTCGTTTATTCGCCCTCGGGTGGACGAATTTACCCTTGACGTATGGGGGCTGGCAGTGCCTCGCCAACGTCGGGTGCGTAGCGCGTTTGCCCCCCACTGCGCCGTCTGCGCGGCGGGGGGCAAACGCGCTACCCACCCGACGTTGGCGCGCGCGCGTCGCGGGCTGTGCAGTCCGGCTGCTTGTGTCCGCTCTTACCGCAGCGGAGACAAAGCCGGTCCGGTCCGGGCACGAGTCCGGGCAGGTCTGGGTGCCGTGGCCGACGTTGAAACATCTGTAACAATGTATCGGCCTGGCTTCCACAGCCTCCACCTTCGCCGAGGTGAAGCCCACCAGAAGGTGGCCCCGGTCGGCGATGGCTTTGGCTGCAGAGACGGGACACATCACGTATGATGCGCCCATCCTCCCAGGTCCTATGCCTATATGCCTCGCCTTGACATCGTCGCGCAGGTAATTGCCCACGCTGGCGATGGCACTGCGAAGCTCATCTACCGTGGCCGCCTCATCCAGTCCCGAGACGTAAGGCAATGGTTGTGCCTCCACTGCCTTTTTCCTGTCCGCCGTGAGCACCGGACGAAGAATTGGCGCGGGCGGCAGCCGCTCTTAATCCCGGCAAGCCGGGCGCGGCGGGCGCGGCGGTGCCGCTGCGGAGGTAGGCGACGGCAGAAGCCGGAACCTGAACCGCGGCACCCGCGGGACTTTCTCCGTCGCGGTGGCTCTGGCCTTCCGCTTCGACATCGCGTCACCCGCGCGACGCATCGGCGAGGTTCTCTCCCGCAAAGCACTGAGCTCGAGGAGTTCTCGTTGCCGAGTCTCCAGGCTTCCGCGATTTCGCGCAGTGTCGGCGAAGACGCGCCCCGCGTCTTTAGATTGGCGTGGAAGCAGCACGTCCCCTCCTAGCGCGGCGCACTGCTGTCGCGGCCGAATCGGCGCCACGGTCCCAGAACCGCAGCCTCGATCCGTGGAAGGACGAAACCGGCGCCACAAAGCGGTGGTGGACGAAACCGGACTGACCCAGTAGGGAAAGAAGACGACGTGGTCGCCACCACTGCACCTACACCACCATTTCTAACGACGACCCCGATCGTTGGCGCGGGTGAAGCCCGCGCGGCAACCGGTGTCGCGGCGCGGTCGTCCCCCACGTTGCGCACGGGTGAGGCCGGTGCGCAAGCCGATGCCGAGGGCACGGGTGAAGCCCGCACGCTAGCCGACACCGTCGTGGTGGGGCAACCGGCCGCCGTGTACGCCGGCTCAACCGGGAGCGGCGTACAGGCGACCTGTCCCGCATCTACACCGCAAAAATGCCGGATCGCGTCGTCGAGCGTGCACTCCGGCGACTCCGGGACACTGCCCGACGGCGCGATATCTAAGTGGTCCACATAGCGACCGTCCACGTGTACGGGTGAGGCCCGGGCAGGCGGCGACGGCGCTATGTAGACTCTTTCTACTATCGTGCTAGCCGCGCTCACGGCCAGCGACACGGCCGAGTTCGCGGCAAGCACGATTTCCCTATCTACGGCCACGCGTGCCGCACTCTTGCGTGCGGCACGCATGGCAGGGGCCCTAGGAGCGGCGAGAGCCGAAGGCGGCCCCATCAGCCCGCTCTCCTCGTCCTGATGCGCGGCAGCGGTGAGGTCGACCACCGTCGACACATCGCCTAACGAAGCGGGCGGCCCGGCAGCCGTGACAACGGCTCCGTCCGGGCGCTCGTGACGCGGTTCCGCAGCGCTACGGCTGCGACGAACCAAGGAAGCCTTTTTTTCGCGTGTCTCCCCTATCTCCTTCATGGCCCAGCCGTCCTTGGCGCCGAGATGGTCTCGCTTACGCGTGGCACTCGACGCCCTGGGGGTCTACGGGGTGTCTGGGCCGTCCATTGCTGGAGGCCCTTGCCCAAAAGGAGACCAGACAGGCGCACGAAAACACTACACACACGAAAAACCGTTACAAAAGCGCGCGCAACAGATTTTGCGCACGACACTAGCAAGCGGAGAGAAAAATGGGACTCACCGGCCAAAACTACTTTCCGCACCGAAATCCGATCGAACAAACACTAGCACACTATCACCTCTACACAGAACTAACAATTTATCGCTTTTTTGAGTAAAAAAGCGCGGAAAATTGTATAAAATAGACGTGAGCAATGCATTCGTGACCGCTACGCGAGGAAGCTGGTCAGGAGGAACTGCCCCCTACAGAATCCTTCGTTGTGCGCGGACTACTAAGCACTTAAGAGAATTTAAGCTTACTGATGGACTTAATTGGTATTATGCATGCAAAGCAGCACAGATTTGAAGGCTAAATAGTTCAGCGACGAGGTGCATACGTCCATGTATACATTTACATTACGTTATTTAGTTATAATAAGCAAATTCATAATTTCATCACAAGTATATTTAAAGTATTACATTTTCGTGGTTCAAAGCTAGTTGCACACTATACATGCATAAGTCGCGTCGTGCTTTGTGTCATGTCATAATTACATATAATATAGTGTTTTTTAATGTACCTCTTAAGTGTGTGTTAGGCAGAGCTCTTATATATTTATTATATTGTCTGAAGTAATATAATAAACATTTGAGTTGTATTTATATTTTTGTGTCCGCGTAACTCGAATAGGGATCCATCCATCAAGTTATGCGGACACAAAATTTACACAATTTACACTGAAATTTTGTATCTAACTTTGCATTTCAATATTTATATTTTAATTTATTTCAATATAAACCGTTTTAATAATTTATTATTACTAGTGGTCGTAAGTGGTCGAAATTCGACCATAATATTTATTAAAATTATAAGTAACGTAATAATTTAAGGTTCTGTTGTCAAAGACTATATATACTTCTATAATCACAGATTTCGCCAAGGCTACACTGTTAATTTCATTTTAACAATAAACAAAAGAGTGTATATGCGTGTGTATGTCAAATACATGGTAGTGTCTGTAATGTTTTTTTTATTGATTTAATGTATTTTTTATGCATAATTAAAAAATATTAGCATTCTGCACTCCTTCTTTATATAAACTATAAGTGTGCGATATTTCATACTCCACCGTCCCCGCAATTTCCGTAAAACGGGGTACAAAGGTTTTGCTTCACGTACTAATATATACTGAAATAATAGATACTGAACTATGCGAATCGTTATTCGATTTAACTAATTATATTATTATACTCGGATATGCCCGTGACTTCGTCCACGCTTGACTTGAAATTCCCACGGGATTCCCGAGACGGAAAGTATCGCAGTATCGTTTAAGTAAAAACTGTGGTGGAATAAGCATATTTTTATACACCCGGACAACTACAAACCCGCTCCTGGGAAAATTCTCGCGGAATCCCCAAGACAAAAATATATCACACATTTTATTGCATAAAAGCTGTGATATTTTTTTTCAGTAAAATCAGTAAAAAATCACATTGGAATTAAATTATTTATCCATTTTCAATCACTCCCAGAAAAATTCCGGTGGGATTCCCAGCATAAAAAGTAGCGCAGCTTTTAAGTCTAAGAGTTTGCTGTTGACCAGCGAAAACCGCTTCGAAATCGGCCCAGTAGTATTTACGTGAATCCCGAACAAACAGACAAGAAATTAAAAAAAATTGCACCATGTTCTCCGTTGTTTATATAGTCTCTATTCCAGTTGTTTTTCTTTAAATAGCCTCAATGTACAGACACGGCATGTTTAGAATTTACTTGTAAATGTATATAATATGTATCTTATAATGTATCTTTTTTCTTGTATGGTAGGGAAAAATCCTATTTACACAGACTTCTCAACGGGGGACTCGTTGAGGGAGTGTGGCAACTCGATGTTAATACTCACTAAAACAACCCTCCTGTTCCTGCTTTGTCCAATTGCCAGGCTACGGGAATCCTAATGGACAACAATCGCGGCCTGACTGAACATGGACCGACCCTGAAACGACCAGCTTCGTCGCGTGCTTACCGGGAAGACGGTAAACCCCCCGATGCTTCCGTGAAACTCAACCGGAGTATTTTAAAGGGCCTGCCCAGGTCGATGTGCCCGCCCTCTTTAAAACGACTATGACAAGCTTCGGTTGCAGTCCCCTGCAGCCTCCGTCCGTAGCTGTTGCGGGCGTTGTGGTCCCGGTTCAGAAGGCCGAAGCCCTGCTTGCAGTGAACCCATCGCTGGCTCTCCGCGCCACTGAGTGGATGACCCTCCGGCACTCCATTTCCGATTGACAGCCTTCGACTCCTGGAGGTTTCTCACACCTTCAGTTTCACCGGCTGCCTGAAGATACCAGAGGAGAAGCCTCTAGTACCCTCCCTCTTTACTGGAGACAGCAATTTGCATACCCCCCCCCGTTGTTCCCGTTGGACGGACGACAGAGTTTCCTCTGTCACCATTCCCTTGGCGTCCCAGCCACGAAAGGTAGATATGCTGCCGGATATGCACGTGCAATGTCCGGCACCATCCCCTTCCGACCGGCAGCTGGCAGCACTGGAGGTTATCCTCGCTTCGGAGTTGTCCTCCACCCGAAGTCACTAGAGGATGGCCTCCAGTGTCTCTCCTCCTCACAGAACTGCATCTTGCGGTACCATCCCCTTCTCCATCCAATAGAGCGGCGTTGAAGGTCCCATACTCTCCGGCGGTCCCCCTCCTCATTTGACGACTGGAGCTACAGGAGATACCAGCCCTTGTAAACTATATCTGGCAAGGTCTAGGTATCTTACAACTGGCCCATTACGTAGCTAAAAATTGGATTTAATGAAGTATTCAAAATAAACAGATTTTACTAAAATTTTATCATAAATGCGCATTGTCTTGTCAAACACATAGTATTATCATGCCATAATAACTCATGTTGATTTATTATATTCTTTAACAGTTTGGTGTATAATAAATGTATATTCTTTTATATTTAATACATAAACACTTAGGAATTCCAGTATTTCGTGTATTTATTTTTTACTAGAATTTGCCCGCGACTTTGTTCAAGCTTGAACTGAAATTTCCGCGGGATTTCCGGGCACAAAATACTACTTTCGTTTTACTGAAAATTGTGTCGGAATAAGCTAATTTTATGTCCCCGAACAACTTCAAACCGCACCTGGGAAAATTCCCGCGGGATTCCCGGGATGAAAAATAACACACGTTTAATTAGATAAAATTTGCTTTCGATCACTGAAAATCGTATTGGGATTCAATTTTTTTTTAATCTGGTAATTTGAAATCAGTCCTAGAAAAATTCCCGGGATAAAACGTAGCGTAGATTTTAAGTCTAAGAATTTGATATCGATCAGCGAAACCGCATCGAAATCGGCCCAGTACTTATTACGAGAATCCTGAACAAAAACAAAAAAAAATTGCATCGTATTTTCCATCGTTTACATAGTGCATTCCAGCTGTTTTTTTTTAATAGCTTCAATGTACAGACACGGTATGTTTAGAATGATATAATATTTCATATATAGATAAACAGTAAAACTAGCTGAACAAAAAAGAGGATTCAATAGTTGTAGATTCAGTTCTAATCTCTAGTTGTCTCTTTAAACAAATACTGTAGTAAGTAGTAGTAATTTAAAACAAGAATTCAATTTTTATAAAATTTCAAGTAGCAATATAAATTCATTATATCTAGTACTTTTTATATTTTATAGTTGAAAATTGTCCTTTAAAAACTAATTTTTAGTAAAAAACGTAATTTACACAAATATATTTCAGAGAACTATGGTTTATTTTGGATACCTTTGCCTTGGAAATTAATTAAGTATCATTTGAGCAGATATAGTTTTGATAAAAGATCAACATAGGCTACTGTTTATTTAGAAAATTATTGCGCGGGTTCGATCCTGGCCGGAATGCATGCACCACTTAGGTAGTTTTTTGATCTAATGTGAATATTGTGACAATTACCACCTGCTAACAGGGGTGAAGGAAAACATCGTGATGAAACCTGCACATCGAGATAACCGATGTGTCAAACTTGCCAAGCCGCCTTGGACAAGCGTGGCAGGTTTACTGCTTGTTCCTCTATAGCGGGAAGCCCGAGCCCAACAGTAGGATGTTTATGGGCTGTTATTATTTTTATTTATATATGTATTTTATCTCAAAATTTGTAATTATTGTCAGGGCTGACTTTATCCAAGGAGTGCAAGGGGTGCATGGCACCTGGGCGCAGGGATCTAGGGGGCAAACTGATCACCTTATACCGTGACGATAGACTGCCAGAGCGACACGAGGATTTTACAGGGTTTCCGTTTTTGATAAAACAGTTAATACATATTGAGGATCGAGAACCTCCTTTTAAGTCGGTTAAAAAAATAGAGCACAATTATCACACCGATTGAACCGAGCCAATGTATCAATCAATGATACCAGCAGGGCTCTGCCATTACAAAGAGAGTTTATTTGTATATTAGTACATACATTAACAATATTTTTATTACAAACTAGCTTTGCACGCGACTTCGCGGAACCCTGAAAAATGTTTAAAAAAGTAGCCTAGTCAATATCGGTCCCGCAGTTTCAGAAATTAGCCGGAACATCTAGATAGACAGACAGACAAAAATTTTAATAATACCGTGCATACTTTCCAATTCGTTTAGTAAAATGCTGCTATTTTGAAATTACAAACAGATACTTCAATTTTATTTATCTGTATAAATATTCAATAGTAGCATAGAATAATCTTTAAACGTTCTTCCAATGGAAGAACAGGTTAATATGGTTAAAAAAGGTTAAGGTTAAAAATGAAAAATTAGGATACCTATCCTCATTATTCACTTTCTAAACTAGTACTCTGTTCGTACACAATTGTCTGTATAGCAGCTAACAGCTACCTAAAATAGTTTAATATATATCGAATAAAATTTATACAAGTGACAATGGACCTATTTAACATACCTCCATTACAAACTAACTTGATCACATCGATTATGAAAATGCTGCAGATGTTTTTAAGCATATTGTCACCGCTGTTAGATAATTCAAACTTTTATCCAGAAAGTGCACAAATTTATGGTAAGTGTACAATTTAATTTATTACGCAATTCAATAATTGGTATAATAACTCTAAAAAGCCGTGGTAGCTCAGTGTTTAGAGCACGCGTCCCAAAATCAAAGGGCACGAACTCAAATCCTGCCCGGAAAGCATGGCAGTTGTAGGCGGTTTTCTGACCTAATGTGCATATTGTTGCAATTATCACGTACTAATGGTGAAAGAAAACATTGTGAAGAAACCTGCACATTGAGATGGGCTGTATTTTTTTTCACCCTTTACGTCAAGTTAGCGGGGGAGAGCCAACAATGATACAGTTTACCCTATTTCATACAGTTTAAGGCTGACATTTTATTGTATTTTATTTAGATTTATGATTTAAAAATCAAAAGCTGTGGTAGCGTAATGGCTAGCACACGCGTCCCAAACTCAAGGGGCGCGGGTTCGAATACTGGCCGGAACGCATGCACTACTTAGGTAGTTTTCTGACCTAATGTTGCATATTGTTTCAATTACCACCTGATTAACAACGATGAAAGAGAACATCGTGATGAAACTTGCCATCGAAATAACCGATGTGCCAAACCTGCCAAGGCGGGAGTATACTGTCCATTCCCCTAAAGTGGAATGCCCGAGCCCAGCTGTGGGTCGCTGTTATTATACTAAGACTAGAGGTGACTACACATGTAAGTAGTAATGTTGTGTGTTTACCTAAGTATAGTAATCTAAAATTGGCGGAAATATTTTTCAGTAACTATACGAGTCCAAAGGGCCCAAAAGAAGACGTGTGTAATAATTTCAACTATCTATAAGAAATTTTTGTAGTAATCAATAATGTTCAAATAATCGATAGACCGCTTATATATCCTACGCATACATTTTATATCGACCCAGATTAGCTAATTCAAATAATAAATTATTTATATGTAACCTATACGTGTAGCATTTTGAAACTCACCTTAAAGTAACAAGTACAATATGTCTGGAATAAAATTAAACTGACTTCAATTGGCAATATAAGGATTGATCTATTACAGATGGTCAGAGTTTCGACTTCATTATTGTTGGTGCTGGATCAGCAGGCTCTGTTCTTGCAAACAGGCTAACAGAGATCTCCAATTGGACGGTATTGCTGGTAGAAGCTGGTGGCAATCCTCCTATTGCGTCTGACGTTAGTATTAATATGTCCAATTTTATATAATGTTAGTTTCTTAGTGTAAGTTTTTTATATTGTATATATAATAAGTCCAATAATAATGAACTATATATAATAACTGCATAGTTGTTTTCGGCTAAGTATTAGTAGAATAATTTCATTTCAGGTGCCCGGTCTATTTCCACTTGTGGATTATTCAAATGCTGATTGGAATTACTACACGATCGACGACAAATATACGAGTCAAGCTCACAAAACTAAGAATATACATTTAACCAGAGGTAAAATGTTAGGTGGTTCCAGTGGAGCAAACTACATGTTATACGTAAGAGGCAATAAGGCAGATTATGAAAGTTGGGTGGAACAAGGCAACGATGGTTGGGACTGGGAAACAGTACTGAAATATTTCAAGAAAAGCGAAGGCTTACAAGATAAAGAGATATTAAGAAGCAAATCCGCTTTCCTACATAATCCTTTAGGCTATCTGAAAGTCAGTCGCCAACCTAGATTGAACAAAACAAACAATTTGTTTGATTCTTTCAAAGAGGTTGGTTATGATCTGCTATTAGATACAAATGGACCACAACAACTGGGTTACTCAGCACCACAGTTCACTATATATAACAAATTACGACAAAGTACAGCTGTTGCTTTCTTAAGACCTATTAAATATAGACGTAACTTATATATTGTAAAACATACTTTGGCAACTAAAATTTTATTTGATAACAAAAAAGCAATAGGCATCACAGTAAAACCATCAAACCAAAGAGCAACAATGAACGTGTTTGCCAGGAAAGAGGTTATAATTTCTGCTGGTGCCATCAACAGTCCACAACTCTTGATGCTATCTGGAATAGGGCCTGAAAAGCATTTATACGAAATAGGCATTGAAATTTTAGCTAATTTACCCGTTGGCAAAAATCTTCAAGATCATATGGCCGTACCAATAAATATAGTCGGCGAAAGAAAGACCATGGTTGTTTCCGATACTGCTGAATATTTTTCGAATATTCATAGATTTCCTACACCTGTGTTAATAGGTCATGTTGCTTTTAATGAATCACAAAATTACCCTGATTACCAAACTGTTATACTCGTGACACAGCCTGGTGGTTTTGTCTTATCAGTACTATGTTCTTATGTGTTTGGCATGAGTGATGATATATGCACTAATGAAGTTAAGAAAGCTTCAAATAGGGAACTGTT
Source organism: Dendrolimus houi (assembly GCA_039645545.1). Lineage (NCBI taxonomy): Eukaryota > Metazoa > Arthropoda > Insecta > Lepidoptera > Lasiocampidae > Dendrolimus > Dendrolimus houi. The sequence continues at coordinate 19,483,004 of CM077128.1, read as the reverse complement.
GACTGGCGTAGTCACCTTATTACATCCTAAGTCTAGAGGAAGAATTCGGTTGAAAAGTAAAAATCCAACCGACAAAGCACTAATTTTTGCAAAGTACTTCAATGAAAACGATGATTTGGAATTGCTTACACTTTCTGTAGAAGACTATATGAGGGTTGTTAATACGACGTACATGAAAAGTGTGAATGCTGAAGTAATAAACGCAGATGTGAGTCAATGCAAAGAATTTATTTTTGGAAGTCACGAGTATTGGCGATGCTATGTTTTGAATGTAGTGACAACGTTATGGCATCCTGTAGGCACTTGCAAGATGGGTCCTCGTGGTGATGCGGTCGTCGATTCAAGCTTAAAAGTTTGGGGTTTAGAAAACCTAAGAGTGGTAGATGCCAGCATCATGCCAACAATTGTGAGTGGTAACACCAATGCACCAACCATAATGATCGCAGAAAAGGCTGCTGATATGATTAAAATTGATCATGGCATCATCACATCTATATGATTAGGATTCATAAAAGGGAATTGTGCTTTAGAAGATTATTGCTTAGTATATTATTTATTACTAGTACTATGGGTATTAACTTATTACATAAGAAATCACAATATAACAACAAGAAGAAATGAAGTGATGTAAGAACAAATTAACGAAAGAATGAAGAAGAAGAATACAGACAAAGATGTCTGACAAGATCTTAGCAAGTGGACATCATTTTGCAACCTTAATTTAATAAAATTAATTCAAGAATTCTCTGAATGTTAATAAAAAAAAGAATCAGGTCAAGTTCGAACACGTACGAATACCTTTTTTGATAAACTCGTTTTTACCATTTTCTGCCCAAAATATTGTCTAGTAGGGATGCTGCCAAAAGAAATTATTTTCGGAGTAAACGGCCGTTCGCAAAAGTTATTAATATAAAAATAGACGATATCGAAATCCACAGGAATGTAATAATTGTCAAGCTTCCTACTAACAGGAAAACCAAAGTTCAGGAATTGTTATCGGATATATTTTATGAAATTGTGAAAAAATATATTGTTATGAGTGCGGGACTCGAATTAAAATGCCGTTGGAATTACTATAGAATTTATTAGAGCTGTACAAACATGTATAAAACAGGTAGAAATATAACTGGATACAGCCAGTACAAACTGCACGATTTAATAACACGCGCCAAGTCCGTCACTATATAACTCCTCGAATGTACACACGTCTTGCTCGTATCGTAATCGTCGCTTGACTGCCGATCTCTCCGTTTGGGCATCCCTTTATACTCAGCTTACAATATGTCACAACCGTGTAAACAATGGATTCTTCGGACCACACCTGGCCACTGCCTACCATAGAGGTTTACAATACACAATAGGCGGCTTTTCTAATTACAAATATTAAATACAAAGAAAACAAAAGAAGTGCAAATGCAGGCAGGTAATAAACTTGGGCTTTATGGCCGGCAGGTGCGCATTCACATTTGTCGGCTTGCTTCGTGGAATTTCGGCTAAGTCGTAACAATATGAAACTTCACCCCAACTACATAAATACTATTTTTCTATACACGAAACGAGAAATGTATAAAACAAGTAATTACTTTTCATTACACGCCTTACTGATAACATAATTTTTTGATTTCTGCTTATTAACTAGTACTATGTTTAATATTTACAAAAGATGCTTACCATATTTAATTTTGTGCACAGCTGCTGCATTATCACTTACTTCTAATGACGGCTATTGCTGCTAATCTTGTACAAAATGCAAAGAAATTTTCAAATTTGTTTTTATTCATAATAGATAATAATTCATTTATGCTACACTGCGCGGCAAGTGAGATGCGATGGATGTGATCGTATACATCGCGTCGAAGTGTAAGGGGTGTCGTACATCATACGCCGGAGGTAGCGTTCGCCCGGCAGTGAATGAGGCCGTTGGGCCACCACTGGCCAGGGTTTGCGGAGCAGCTAGGCCATGTACCCATGGCCTCGGCGTAACAGCGACGGATGAAACACGAGTTGTAGTAGGCATCCCCGACTCGGATGGCAATTGCACTTGCATGCACCGAAACAGGTTCATATTTGGCTTGCGAAAATATGACCATGTTTCTTAATTTCGTGTAAAATTCAGGTGGCTAACTATTCGCTTTCGCCGGAATATTCACATTCTCACACTACTTTATAACATATTATTTATTCCTAGTAGTCCTCCTTACCTTAAGGAACGTTTTCAATTCCTTCGCCTTTCTACTTTCCACAATTTGCGCACTCATACGTATCGTAAACTCACTACACCTGCACACACTTCATCCTTTTATGATAATTCTTTTACCACTGAATTTATGATAACTCTTTTATCACTACCTCTTATTCTCAGAGGCCAAAACATAGCCTACATTTAAGAACGCACTTAGAAAACCCTACTTTTTTAAAATAATTATGCCTAATTCTTATACTATAGACTAATTAATATATATCTTATAAATATGTTTGTATGTATTTAATTTATAAAATATGTAGTATAAGTATGTTTCTTTATGATATACCTAATAATCTGTTAGATTGCCTGGAAGAGATTGCTTTAAGCGATAAGCCCGCCTAGTGTTTCTATCATAACAATATTGTAATTATGTATTTTTGAAATTGTATATTTGTTGAGCAATAAAGTTTTATCTATCTATCTAATTTGTCGAGATTTCTTAAACATATCTAAATTTACAAATCATGGTGAGTGATCATCTATAATGAAAAATAGAGACAAGAAGTACAATCTTAGTATGTTTGAAACTGAAAAGATATCCGGTAGTGAGCATAAATAATAATTGGTCAGAAATCAACTAGATTTTTTGCGTGAGTTCAACTGACAGGCAGACGTCCCGCCCACCTTATAGAAAGCAGCTATCATCGCCAATGTCCATATTTGCAATACTAAAGGTGATCCGATCCTTTGCCTTTATTCCGTCTGTAACCACTAAAAGCCGAAGTGAAATGCGCAGAGTTGTTTACCCTCTAGTTACAATGGCAATTCTAATTTACTGACTTTGAACGGGCATTTTTTTAATAAGAAGATTGTACTCTTGGTTTCTATCCTAGCTCTATGTTATCTAAACTAAGATGTGACTGTTTTGTGAGCAACCGGTATGCTTGTTTTTACAATAGCCACACATCTCTAGTCACTTACACGCTTCATTGAAAGACGTTATACTAATGCTTCATCTGGGGTAATGTTAAGGTTATTAACTATGGTCAAGTGAGTCTTATTTATAGCGCCAAAATTAACACCGTTAACGAATAGCTACATTAATGTAGGCTGAGTGTGGATTGTTTTGTCTCCTCTTACGACAGGCTGCCTGGCCGCAGTTAGTATTCTTTTTCCGTTCCTGCACGGAATTTAAACTACTTAGTATTGTAGGTGTTGATCAATACAGCTCTTCTGAAGTCATAGCGACGTCGAGACGTCACAGGATATATAGAAGACATGTATATTATATCGTAACACTAGAAGAAAGAAAAAGAATTATAAGCAAGTTATTAAAACTTTTACTGGTATGGGCGTTCTATGCAAAGCGACACTGACTTCAAAACTACAATGATTTTAGAGCCGTGACTAGATAATTATAAAACACACGATCAAATAATTATCTACCTGATTTACTTATAGAAGCATAATGTAATTATAGGGGCCCAATTCTGCTATTTCAATATATTAAAAGTACGATTCCATTGCGATAGTGTGAAAAATTTATATTCTACTAAATCCACTACATGTTCTCAATATCGTCGCTGTGGAATAAAAGTAGATAAAAATTGCTATCACCGTTAGCAAATTTGGCATTAGCCGAAATGGATATCAAAAAGCTACCAAAATTTTAAACTTTATTTCGCTAGTTTTCGATTATAAATTATTTATAAAGATCGAATGTGGTTGTGCCGAGGAACACCTCTTTGAAAAATTCTCCCTCCCCGTCATCGCCATCAAGAAAAATAATAAACTTTAAATGAACAATGCGCAAACACTCACATCGTGTCAGGGCTGTCACCGCAAAATACATAGTTGGAAAACGACATAAAGAAAACCACTTAATTTAATTAAATAACTTTTATTCCACTTAATCAAATCCTAGTAATGTGTGTGAACCCCGGGAGACGAGTGCAGTGTGGCATGCAATGGTAATGCCATTGGAATTAACAGAATACCGAAGTCAGGCAAACCGACAATTGAGACGATAGTGTCCGGCGATTTTAACGAGATAATAATAGCAGAATTGAGCGCCAGGTATATTTAAAGTATTACTTTATCATGGTTCAAAGCTAGTTGCATCGGTGCACTTACACCCGCGCGCCATAGATCGTTCATTGTCTATTAGGTTTAAACATTTCGTGACGTCATATTTCATATATTATATATCGTTATAATATTGTTACGACTCAGCCAAAATTCTACGAAGCACAACAACAAGCGCGAATGAACACCTGCGGCCATAAACCCTGAGTTTTATTACCGCCCGCATTTGCACTTCTTTTGTTTTCTTTGTATTTAATATTTGTAATTAGAAAAGCCGCCTATTGTGTATTGTAATCTGTTCCGGTGGCAGTGGCTAGGTGTGATTCCGGGAAATCGGGTGCACGCGATGAGGTAGACATATTGCACCGTGCAGTATAAAATAATGCCCGAACGGAGGGTTGGGGCAGTTAAGCGAGGATTACGATACGAGCAAGACGTACATTCGATAAGCGATATAGTGACGGACTTTGCGCGTGTTATTTAATCGTGCAGTTTGTACTGGATGTATCCAGTTATATTTGTACCTGTTTTATACGTGCTTCCTATGTGTTTCTTAGGCCCACTTGCACGCATAGTGAGGTTAAAAAAATAACTCTCATTGTCCTTTGCGCCACTAAAAAATACCACCGTGTTAACTAAGCAATATGCTGAGTGCAAACCTTGTTCGTTGAAAATGCCGCGTACAAATTCTCAAAATATGCTCTGTGTATAATAATGTATAACGAATGTAATTACGTCGCTATTTCTTCGAATAAAGTTTTTCTTTCTAACCTGACATTTCTTTTGTTTAGTTGGTAACATTGAAAGGTCTATGCTTTTTTTGTTGTAACCCAACCAGAGATTTAAAATAAAACATATCTCTAGCCCTTTTACACTACAGCACAGTTATATAGGCTTCCTTAAATATCTTACAATGTATGACAGTTGAAGATTTTTATTTTAACCGCATTGTCTCATGTCATTTATTTACTTTTTTTGTGTGAAAGTTATAAAGTAGGTTATCTTTTTAAGAATAATGCATAAAAAGTCGGGTGGGTTTACGTACCGACAATTTCACAACTAGTGATGATGGTTTTATGTGATACAGTAGCGAAATACAAAATCGTAATGGTGATTAAAAAAAAGCTGATGGAGCTAACCTTCAGCAAAAATATGCAGCTGGCACATAGTGACAAAAATATATAATTCGAGTACTACTGGGGCCCAATTCTGCTATTACTATCGCGTCAAAATCGCCGGACACTATCGCCTCAATCGTAGGTTTGCCTAATTCCGGTATTCAGTTAATTTTGATGGCGTGCCCGTAGCATGCCACTCTTATCTTTATAAACATTTGTAAAGGAAAACTCGCTAAATAAATGTTTAAAATATTAGTAGCTTTTCAATATTTATTTCGGATAATATTTTTGCTAACACTAATACCAGTTTTTTTGTACTATTATTCCGCCACGACGGTATTGAGAAGATAATTGTGGATTTAGTAAAATACGAATTTTTTACACTATCGCAATGGAATCATATAGTTTGAATAACTCCACAACACCAAGATATTGTAGTAGCAGAATTGGGCCCCTGGTTGTACCTGAACACTTTTTTTTTTTTTTTTTAGAAGGGAAATCCATTTGCGGACCCCCCGCCGGGGAGACTTCGGCGGGGGAGTGTGGGGCTCGCCGGCTGGAGGGCCGGAATACCCACTAAAACCCCTTGGTGCCACCTGACGCCATATGTCGGGGTCACGGGAAGTGCGCGAGCTTTTCTTCCGCGACCCCGGCTGGCGTGGGCCCGCCCCAGTGGGCAGGCCTCTTCGTGCTCGGCGGTTGAGAGGGGCGCGAGCGGGCACCGACGCGCCCCCTACTCTGCGGCTTTAGATGCGGGTGACGGCCTTAAAGCCTCCCCTGAACGTCACCCGCGCCGCGTGTTCATGGCGGCCGGAGGTTTTGGTTCCTCCGGCGCCGTGATCGGTTATTTCTGCGGGAGAGGAGCACGGCTGCTCGCTCTCTCTCCCGCTCCGCCGCCTCCTTTGCGGACATGACGGCCTCGCAAAAGGAGGCGACGGCGTCCCATCCGGTTTGTGTACCTGAACACTAGAAAGCTAACATATAATTGAGATTAACCTTCACTAACCCTGTGTTAGCGACTTAATCTTTCCACAACGGTGGATTAAATATTTAGAAGTTTAACCCTGGGTTTACTTCTAAATTTTGATGGCGCAAGATAAATTGCCCATTTAACCCTGTGTTAGCAGTTAACTCCAAGTTAGTTGAGCTAACCCAGGAACATGCAAGTGGGCCTTAGGGAGAGATATATTTAATTGTTATTCCTGAGGGGACACAACATAAAATTTAAAATGTACGTAGAAAAGAATTTTTTTTAAATAATAATTATTATTAGCCTGACCTGTGCGAAACGTTATTTGGTTTAATAAATGGCTAATTATTATACAAAAGTTAGTAAAACTTTGGGGGGTTATTAGGATTTTTTGCTGTCACGAAAAAGCGTTACGGCCGCGTGGAGGGACGGCATAAGTTTAGAGTAGACGTGGTGAGAGGCGGCATATTTTAGAGTAGATTATAGATGTTGTTTTTGGTTCCGGATCGAATTCAGTGTTTTTGTTTGATAAAATAAAATATGTTTAAATAAAAAATGCATTCACTAAATGGTACCCAACCTAACCAAATCATAATTTGCAGTAAGCCTGCGAAAGATGGAAATGTGTGCTGCGACACACAGTAGAAGTAAAACTTCAACGGACCAGTGGCAAAACGATAACGCAACAACTTGAAGTTTTACGGACAGGTTTGCCAATCTGCACTTCGTTTTTCCACTAGTCCGTTGAAGTTTTACTTCTACTGTGTGTTTCAGCACACATTTCGATTTTTTTAAATTAAAATATCTATAGAAAAATTACGAAAAAACCACGTCACCTATCATGTCGTGAAGATTTTGTTTTATAAGTTCTTCATCAGTAAACACCAACAAAAAGTTGTTTCGTTTGCACCCTAATTTCGACCTTTTGCGGCAACAAGGGCCTGAAATGTAAAGGACTGGTGCGTATCTCAGACGCAGTGCCGTAAATAGCCTTTTCTGCGCCCTATGCGAGCTTTTATAACTGCGCCCTTATTTTTTAGATATTAAAATTATAGTGTAATACTTGCAACAACTCAGAAGGGTTTATGGTAGTAAAAAAACAGCAACTGGTCACAATGCTTTATAATTGCAGAACCTTACGGTTTTAACACATTGAATACACTGACCTCGACATCCCTCCAATTTTACAGTATATCAAACTTAGCATATTGGCACAACCGATAGCGGATTTAAGTCATTCATAAACTATTTTAATTAAAGGATTATGCATGACAAGAATTTAATACATTATTGTTGTTTGGATATTTCAGATAATATTTTATATAAGATATTGTATAAAATATTATACTTAAAGTTTTATATGCAATAAAATAAGTCGAACACAGTATAAATCTATCACGTCTGCCAACATGAAAATAAAATGTAGTGAATACCGCCTATATACAATTGAGAGGTTTGAATTATAATCTGTACACAATTATCACATTATACAAAGGATAAATATTGTAACAAAATTATTGTAAATTATAGACAACTACTCTATACAAAACAGGCGCTAATTACCTAATTAATAAAACTATAACATTATGATTAAATTAAGGAAATGGCCGATTGTATCGTTCTGAAATAAGAGGGATCGTTCAGAAATCAGAGGGTACATAACAAAATCAATTATTAACTTTCAAAAGAAACACGACAAGAACAACTATGCTACTCAATAACTGTAACAATAGGTACCCTAGCTAGAGCAATGCTATGTATAGACCTACTCTATTTCCTTCAGGGTGATAAAATTACCCAAAAGGACCTTGGTGTCGGTGGACCAATTTTCTAATATTTTGAAAGAAAAATCTATTTTTTTAAGTTTAAAACTTAACAGACGTTTTTGATGATACTGGCATGTAGGTTCGTATGTGTTGGAATCGAGCACTAGGGGCGCAGCGGGAACTTATCAGGAGCAAACCGAAAAAATAATACTCCTGCCGGTCTGGCCATTCTTACGCCCCCCAGAATCTACGCCCTGTGCCTGGGCACCGGTGGCAACGCCCTATTTACGGCACTGCTCGGACGACGGATCAGTATGGCGATCCAATGAAGTAACATAACCAGCATTCTGGGAATTTACATGTAGAAGATGATCTAGGTTCAACATTCTATTACTAAGTAGAATGAAAAGATATCGACGGCCCAAACGAATAAAGCGGTAATAGTAAAATCGAAATTTTACAGGAGAGCCAAAAATATAAAAATCGGCTTCAACACTCATATGTAGTACCAATGTAAACTCATGTGGCATTATTAGATGGATAAATATAAGTTTCCAGATGGATCATGTAACTTGGTTAACAAATTAACAGATTTTTAAATAATTGTAAAAATCCCTAAAACATTTTTATTCCCTTAAGTTTGAGTCTTTGTATTTATCATGCAGCTTTTTGCGTCTTAATTCGTCTAAAACTGACAGCAAAATATAATTTGTATGAAACAGACATCTACCTTTTCAATAAAAAAATTTATGGCTAAGCCACCACCTACTATAAGATTACACCTTTAATCACCTTCAAATTACCTTTTTATAATTCTATTTTAATCAAATTCAATAATTAATATCCAAAGGTAGCAGAACTCTCGCAACTTTTCGTTTATTTAGGATAAATAAGTAAAACAATGTTTTTAGAAGCTAAAGCTTTTATTGTTTATTCTTTAAACGACAAGTTTCTAGATGTTGTTAAAAAAATAACAGTAAAAGCTTTATTTTAGGAGAAAAAAAACAATTACCTTAACATCCTACATACTTACGTTATTTTCACAGATAACATAATTTTACGGCATTTTGATATGTGTTATAAAATCAACACTAAACTTTATTACTTAATATTCTTATTCTTATTATACTTTAAAAACATAATATTAATTAATAGTGTTTCAAAAAGTATTACAAAAAATATTTAAATATGCTCAAATTGCGCTGCCCGCTCTCTAATTAGGCTAGATTTTGTGTAATATAATTATATTAATTAACTTAATAGTAATAATAGTATAGGAATTAATCACTATCACAAAAAAATGTATTTATTTTATATTTAAAATTCCTTTGTCTCACTCATTGCAAAACTTCGTAAAAACAATAATGCAGTATACTTTTAGACAGTAAGTAGGCACCATGTGATAGTAATTATTATATTTGTGCTCCTTGAATAATTATCTATTTACTTTACTTATTTATCTTTATCAGTTGCTTTATTCATTATCCTCTTCTGTATCATAAGATTCTGCGGTATTAACAGTGGATTGGTTTTAAGGCACTAAATTCCTGTAAAAATTTTGAAAGTGTAAGGGAATTTGATTCACACATACTGATTAAGTTGTTGCATAAAGGCATCAGTACAGGAATAATCTGCTTGTAAACTGATTGCAGATTGTATATATTTTCGGAGGATTTAAGAATATTCCTTCTCCGACGAGATACTTGGCGATTGGTGGTCAAACTCTTGTATTCTTCTTCCAAACTATTCCTGTGATAGAGTTTATCTGGAATGACGCTATCTACTTTTATTTCTCTTACTTTGGACCAATATATTTTTTGACTGTTATTGTCTTGCAACCAATTCTTCGCTCTGTCTGATAAAAGGTTCTAGAAATCATGTAAGTTCCATTGTTCTATCTTTTTTTTTTAATTTCTCGCCAGTTACTTTTGCATTATCAATGATGCAGTAGTACAGTTGATCCGGTGTGTAAATAGTATAACGTTTCTTTGATTCTTTCTATCCTATTGCGATTTTCTCCTGTGTAGAATGAAATAGCTTGCTTTCCATCCTCTGCTTCTTGTTTTATGTAATGATAAAGACATGAGTGGCAAATAAATGAAGAAGCTATATCATTGGCTCCCCTTTTTGCAATTTGGTGGTGCCAAGCGAAGCAATAACCTTTTTTGGTTAGAATGTTATATATCGTAAAATTATAAACTGGATATTTTATTTTCTTTTGTAGTACTAACTACTCATTTCTGATTGCAGAATGTGTATAACTGTTTCCAAATCAAAGCATGCAACCCTCTTTATGATTTTATCAAAATTTGTCTGCTCTAAATCTTTTACATAACGCAGTCTCTTTTACTTTTCTATGGTTTTAAAATCTCCTTGCGGTTAAAGTTTTCTTTCAGCGTCTGAATTACAATATGCATTACACTGATCATACATATCTTTTTGAGGGCGAAAGAATGAATAGTTAAACTTAGTATTGAAGATTAGGGCGTATTGGCTTTTGATGGCCATTTTACTGGTTTCATGTCAGGTTTTGAGGTAAACTACTCTTTATTCAATCTGTATATCTTAGATTGATTTCTCTTCTAGGTAGAGTCGTGTTCTATCCTTTCTTGAGACTCTACTACGGGAAATTCCTTGATGGGATCTATTACACTTTTATCTGTTTCTGAACTCATTCTCTTTAGTCTATTTAGATGGGTGCCTCTTAAATCGTTCATCATTGAATTATTTTTCTATGACAGTATAAACATAGTAACTAGATTAAAGATTTTCTAGACGACCGCACCGAATGGGAATAATGCGATCGCTACCAAGCACTTCCAGTAATCCCTACTAATATTATAAATGCTAAAGTAACTCTGTCTGTCTGTCTGTCTGTCTGTCTGTCTGTCCGTCTGTCCGTCTGTCTGTCTGTTCCGTTTTCACGGAAAAACTACGGGACCGATTTGGCTGAAAATCGGTAAATATGTAATTTTAATACCGAGGGTCAACAAGGGATACTTTTCATCCCGGATAATAGGATAAGTTTTGGATAGATTTATGTAAACGTTATCACAGAAAGTAGAATAGGTTTTTTGGTCGATGTGGCTGATTTGGTCGATTTGGTCGAACTGATCGATTTCGTTGATTTGGTCGGACTGGTCGATTTTGTCGAATTAGTCGAACTGGTCGATTTCGTCGAATTGGTCAATTTCATCGATTTGGTCAAATTGGTCGATGTGGTCTCTTTGGTCATTTTGGTGTACATATGTAGTTTTAATACATAGAAAATGGGCATAGATACTTTTCATCCGGGAATGGGATAGTTAGCGGTATAAAATGAAGTGAATCTTTCGGGGCAAATAGCACTAACATAAAAATTTAATACAATGTAACCTCTTTAAACAAGAAGCATGCACTATGGGGTAAACTCTAGTTACTTATAAAAATTACTTTGATAAACCTTGTATTAGTATTTAAACTACATTTAAAAAAAGACAAATATGAAATAAAGATATGTTACTGGGGAGTTTGTTGCGCCGCGATCTTCTCCTTTAACAGTAACTAAAATTATATGTATGTTTGGTTTTTCAGTGCCGTTTCGGCTAAGGGGAAGGCGTGGCTTTCTTCTTTAGCAAATTGTTGAATGTAATTGTTATCCTGGGGATTTCCTTAGCATATCCCTCATCCAATTTTTCCGTTATTTCTGTGTGATTTTGTTTACAGTATCCATCTTTCGTGGACTGTCCGGATTTTGGAGGAGTTTCTTCCATCTCCCCGAATTTTGACAAGTTATCTAGTCCCGTTAAGGTTACTAGGTAGGCAGTTTAATTGTTATGTAGCTCCGGATAGTATCCATCCTAGTTTAGTCTGTTGAGAAACCGGTGAGTAATTGTCACGTTTCAGAACTCCTTTTCGCATCACATCAGAGTATATGCCCGCTTCTAGTAATAAATCAATAGGTCCCGGAATGTTAAAGTCGGGATCAGCCAGCCCGATGTACTTAAGGTGCGCCCAGTTCTCTTTTGGAATGGGAAAATAGGGTAATTTGGCAACCTTTTTTATCACCAGTGCTCAGTTTAGAATTTATAATCTAAGTGAATAGCTTGACATTCCAGTCTGATCATCCCTTTAGCAGTTCCCATTAACGTGCCGACCCCAATGACGGCGGTGTTTGTTTTATTTTATGGTAAGTTCAATCTCTGGGCGGCATTTTCTGTAATCAGAGTTACTTGAGACCCTTGATGCAGTAATGCCCGAAGGATGAAGTGATCTTCTTCTTTATTTTTGACTTTAAGATGGAGAGTTGTTAAAAGTATTTCCTGTTCACCATTAATGTGGTAAGCTGTATGCTCGCCCATTATTGAGGTGGATAGCTCGTAATGTTTCCTCATCATATGGTCATCATGAAGTAGGGAATGACGTTTTAGGTTGCACGTGCGGCATCTCTTCGCTGGCTTGCACTTGTTTCCGCCGTGACTATGTAAACAATTCTTGTATTTTAATTTGTTTGTTGTTTGATTTTGTGATGACACATCCATATTTAAAAATAGAACAATGTCTCAGCACGTGATTGTTTTTGCAAAGAGGACCTGTAAACAATGACCCATCATAGGTTTTTTCCAATTTTTTTGCATTTTTATATTTGATGGTTTGTTGTAATAGTTTTTATGTTCATTATTCGTTTAATAATTTTGTTTTTGTGCGCCTTTTTTCATTCGAGCTGTTTCCAGTGACATAAATTTTAGTTCAAGGAATTCCATAAACTCGTCTAAGTCTGGCAGTTCTCTTGTTTGTTTTATTATTTGTCTATATTTGCCGTATGTGATTTCGTCTATATTCGCCGTATGTGATTTCGTCTGGTTTCGCCGATAATAAATCCACTGAGTGGACCCCATACAGGAATGTTTATGTTGATATTTTTCAGTGCATTTAAGCACTCTTTCATTGAGTCGTGAAGTTTCTTCAAGTTAATCGAATTCGGTATATCGATAGCAGGTTGATTGAGAAGAGTGTCTATATACGATGTGAAACGTAGACGTTTGTTGTTGTAGCGATGCTGAGTAATATCTACACATGAGTCATAGTTCTCATCACTCAGAGGGAAATGTTTAATGAATTATTCTGCTTCCTCTCTTAATTTTGATTTCAGAAACTTCATCTTTTGTGTTTTACTTAGTGTTGGATTATTATGGATCATATCAAAGAATAAGTCTCTAAAAGAGGTCCACTTGTTGTAAGCCTCATTGAATTCTGTAAGTTCGATATTTGGTGTTGTTTTTTCATATTGTGACGTTTCAAAGATTTTTCTATTCAAATCCCCGTTTAGGCTGTCGTAGACTTGTTCCCAATGGTTGAATTTGGCTTCGTAATCATTGTCGCTTTTTGTAATAAGTAACTTAGTTCCCAATGGATCTTATCGATGGAGTCTCATTTAGATTGTAGTATGCTGAGCTGGTCTCGAAGTTGCCATCTAGCTTTTATGTTCTCGAGGTTTATTTTGGAGACTGCCCAATTTAAGGCGTTGAAGTTGCTTATCCGATTACGTAACAGCATAGATAAGTGCTTGTCTGTACCATCCGCTGAACATTGGTGCGTTTCCACTGTATCAAATTACGTTGTTTTACGGGTTTCAGCCTTTTTTGGTAAGACGGAAAATCCAGGTTCGTTTAACAACTCGTTTTGTAGTTAAACCATAAATTGTTTGGTTTCACTAAAAATACCTCTTGTTATGTCGAAAATATTCTTTTTGAAGTAGTTATGATTTCTCCTTTTCGACTCATATTTCATCAAGATCTCGTGGTTTGATTGAAATTCATCCCATAATTTTTGTAAAGATTCCATGCGCTTGTTAAGGTAGTCTATTGACTTCCTACTAATCTAATCTTTTTTGTGGTAAGTTTGAATAGCTTTAATTTTCTCGTAGCTGCTTTGCTGTTTGCTTATGAGTTTCACAAATTAATGATCTTCTTCCATCATTGTTAATCGTTATTTGGTTGGCTCGTTGAAGTGGTGTATTCCCGTAGGTTCACAGTCAAAAGGTTAATTTAGTAGTAGACGTTATCTACGTTGTTTAGTTGTAATCGCAGTGGACGTTATACCTGCTGTTGTGTAGTTGTAGAAGCAGTAGACGTTATCTCTGGGTTCTGATTGTAGAGGTAGCACTGGACGTTATCTTTGCCGGCTTACGTTATTTGCAACCTCTCAAAGCTCTTGGTGAGACCCGCTTGTCAATCGCACCGATTTATTAACGTAACTGGGAATTACTACACCAAGCACTATGAACAGATATCAATGTGGACACAAAGATCCCGAAGGCGATCCGTTGCTAGTCCACAAGTTTCAAGGTTCGAAGGACCATTAAATGTACAGTTTGCACACTTCCAAAGATGCTGAGTTTAATCATCGTTAACGATGAACCCCGGTTTGAAGGGTGTTGCCAAGCCAAACCACGTTAAGTTGTTGTATGTTGATTATTAAGGTTGTTTGATGACCTGAGACGCACAACTTGCAGTGCACAAGTGCCGCACGTGATGATAATAATACTTCTGTCTTAATATATTTTGTTGTTGCGTATTTAATATGTAAAATTCGCTGTACGAGCAATATTGGCTCTTACAAACTTACTTATTCTGGTAACCTATAGATATCTGATTGAACATAAGGTGTTACAATAATATTATACGCCTACCTTTAGTGTGACAGATTTGGAAAAAACTAAGACATCATCTATCGATAAAACTCCGGAATATAATATAAATAGAGAATTCAATATGAGACCTCTGTGTTTCAATAAAATAGGTATAGTAATTATTAACAACTATAAAAATGTTAACATCTATTTGATTTTAAAATTATGTACAATTTCCTAATAAAAAAATTATAAATAATATATAAGTCCCAAATCGCTGTCGGTTAGGAACGTGCCTAAAATGCTGTCCGCATTTCCGCGCTGGATGACAACGCCGATGCGTTGTCCCAAGTAAAGCCCAGTTTTATGGTCACATGAGACTTCTATCAAACAAGATGATTAAACCGATAGGCGTCGGGACCCCATGGCCCTACAGTTTCGATACCGAACTCCACAAATATGTATCCATTGCCAATAGATTATATTATATCGCTATTTATCCTTTTGCCTGCACAAAATTATCATGTCATAATTTTGTACACTCCGCAATTTATAGTCAGAAATTTGTAAAAAAAAATGGTATAATGCATCTGTGTGCATAGAATACTAAAGTACAATAAAAAATATTCACCTAATATGATATTACCACCTTATTCGTTTGGGCCGTCGATATATATGTACCTAATTAATATTGACTACAAAGATTCTTACGTAAAAATTTTACTAGAATATATAATACACTACATTATGATACCGCAGTTACGTTAATAATTATTTCTACAAATATTCAACAGAAACATAGACTCTCATTTTTAAATTTTGATTCATATACATATCTACCCTAATTCTTAATTTTTTAAACTAGTATTCTGTTCGTACAAAATTGTTTGTGTACCAAGCAACAGTTGTAGAACCTAAAAAAGATTAAAGCCTATTCAATAAAATTGATAAGAGTGATAATGGATTTGTTAAACAAATTTTCATTATCAAGTAGTTTAATCCCACCAGCAATAGAACTATTGCAGATGTTTTTAAGCATACTGTCACCGGTATTAGATAATTCAAATTTTTATCCAGAAAGTGCCCAAATTTATGGTAAGTCTACAATTTTATTAATTAAATAATTTAATCATCACGTTTGATCCTTGTCTCCCACCCCCAACATCTCCTTTTTCCTATCCCTATCATCTCATCTCCTTTATCCCATCTTACCGGCTTAAAGACCTAGTTGCCAGGCCATAAACATAAAAAAAATCATCCCATTCTTAAGTTGGAAACGCGTTGGCTTCGTCCCTGGTGTTGCACACTTGTGTAGGCGATGGTAACCATTTATGGTTAAGGCTCCCCACATACGAAACGATTCGTCGTTACGATGGATCTGAAGAAAATCGTGACGATCCATCGCGTCGAATTGCCGCTCAACACACAAAACGATTAGTCGTTGCGATCGTTCGTTTACGATCATTCGTACTAGACCGAGATCCCGCTGCAAGATTACTACGTTCATGTGTTATTTAATTAAAATCTAGTTTTTATATATAATTATATGGGGGAATACATTTTTGCTAGGTTGTCTATAAAAATGTGGCCGCTAGTATTTTTAATTAAAATAATATTAGTATTTTGGCTCAATTGTTTTTCAAATAAAGTATATATCAATTTAAAGCTTTTTTTTCTGTGTAAGATGGAATAGGGGTTGCAAATAAATAAACGAATATCTAAAACTGTTACTCTATGGATTTCATTGAAACAAATTTTTATTGAAAGAGTTTTTTATGGTTTGACCCCTTAATTTTTAAAAAATATTTTACTTCATACTTTCTTACTTAGAAGTCGTGGTAGCGTAGTGGCTAGCGCACGCGTCCCGAGCTCAAAGGGCGCGGGTTCGATCCTGGCCGGAACGCATGCTCCAATTAGTCAGTTTTCTGTTCTAATGTGCATATTGTTACAATTACCTCGTGCTAACAACGGTGAAGGAAAACATCGTGATGCAACCTGCACATCGAGATAACCGATGTGTCAAACCTGTCAAGCCGCCTTGGACAAGTGTGGCGGATATACTGTCCGTTTACCCTATAATGGGAGGCCCGAGCCCAGCAGTGGGACATTTATGGCCTGATATTATTATATACTAAAAAGTGAGACACACACAGGTGAGAGCAACAACAGTGTAGTTTACCCTGTTTTACATAATTTTCAATTTTAGATTTATGACATATATTTGTGTCACAGCTGATTTTCTCAGGAACTACGACTAGAGATGCCTTTGGTAGGCATATTGAAAGTCTACGTACTGGTATAGCAAGATTTACGGAAAAATAATCGGTGTACAAATAGGGCCCCAAGAGAGTTAGTAAATAAAAAAATAATTTTAATAGTTTTTAGAACATAGGATTAATCAATAATTTGCAAAAAATTAAAGAGGAGGCTCACGTCTCTCCTTAGTTTCCTCTTGTTGCCATATGCTGGCTTTGATGTGGATGACGGCTTGACGTCTCCGCGACCTGTCAGCCGCTGCCACGCGCTCATGGCGGCTGGAAGTGTTGACCCGTCCGGCGACGTGTAATCCTAATGCAGCAGAAGAGGTGCGCGGCTGTTCGTTGCCTTTGTCGCTCCGCGGCCTCCTTCGCGAACATGACCGCCTCGCAGAAGGGGGCGACGGTATCCCAACCGATTTACCTACCGACCACGACCTGAACCACTGCCGGGAGCGAACAGTTCAAACCAATATATACGCCGACGACACGGCACTCCTCGTGTCATGCTGAACACTGAATGTGCAGCACCGTGTCCTCGACACCGACACTACAATTGTAGCATCCCGATGTCTTTTCAAACCTTGTGTGACACAATAGTCATCGAAACAGTCTTGTCCGATGAGGACCTGTGTTAGGCAGAACGTCAAAGTACAATGCCTCCGATCCGTCCCGGTTTGCAGGATGGGCCTAACCTTCGCTATTGTGGTGTGCCTTGCGCTGTGGTGCGCGAGTTGTGTCGCTCACTCTACGTTGAGATTCTTTTTTTTTTTAGCCAGGTGAAATCGGATTGAGGACTAAGCCGCGACAAGGGCAGAACCTTGGGGGGATAATTCGCGACCTAGTGTGGGATTCGCCAGATCGGGGGTGGCACTAGCATGCCCAGTCAGAACTGGCGCTATGCTATTGACACTCCCCAGTTAGGGATACCCACTAAAACCCCTGGGTGCTCTGTTCTTCGCCTTATGCCAGGGCTACGGGTATATGACCTAGCCTCTCCGCAGCCCTGGCAGGCGTGGGCCTCGCGAGGCCTCTTCCACTGCCGGGGGACTACATCTCTCCCCCGGCATCTTCAATCTCTCTAGGCGTGGGGCGGTCTGTAACTCGCCTCACGGGAGGAGAGGTGAGCGCGCGCGGAACACTCCCGTCCCCATCTCGACGGCATGTACAGGTGAGTGAGATCCTCTATACCCCACCCGCGCCACCAGCTTACGGTGGCCGAAGGTCCTGGCTGGCCCTCCGGCGCCGACGCGTCCTCCTTTGGCGGGAGCGGAGCAGAGATGTACGCTCACGTTCCCGCTCCCCCTCTTCCTTCGCAAGCATAACGCGCTCGCAGAAGCAGGAGACGGCGTCCCATCCTGTTGGGCTCCCGACCATGGTGCGTACCACGGCCAGGAGCTACCTTGAGATCCTGCTGGAACTCGGACCACTTGCCCTCGACTTCACAAGATGCGGAGGGTGTCCTTGCGCCGCTTCCCACTCATATCATACATCATCTTCGACCGGGTTTAAGTGATTGCAACCATTCATTCCTTATATATACCTACATGTATAGCATTTGAAACTCCCTCCTACAAAAATAAGCCCAATGTATTTGAAATTAAATTAAACTGACTTAAGTAGGTAATATAAGTTTCGATCTATTACAGATGGTCAGAGTTTCGACTTCATTATTGTTGGTGCAGGATCAGCAGGCTCTGTGCTCGCAAACAGACTAACAGAGATCTCCAACTGGACGGTATTGCTAGTAGAAGCTGGTGACAATCCTCCAATTGCTTCTGACGTTAGTATTATTATGTCCAGTTTTACATAATGTTAGTTTCTTAATGTACGTTTTTTATATATTGTATAATAATTCCAATAATAATCAACTATAAATAATAACTGCATAGTTGTTTTCGGCTAAGTATTTATAGAATCATTTCATTTCAGGTGCCCGGTCTATTTCCACTTGTAGATTATTCAAATGCTGATTGGAATTACTACACGATCGAAGACAAATACACGAGTCAAGCTCACAAAACTAAGAATATACATTTAACCAGAGGTAAAATGTTAGGTGGTTCCAGTGGAGCAAACTACATGCTATACGTAAGAGGGAATAAGGCAGATTATGAAAGTTGGGTGGAACAAGGCAACGATGGGTGGGACTGGGAAACAGTACTGAAATATTTCAAGAAAAGCGAAGGCTTACAAGATAAAGAGATACTGAGAAGCAAATCCGCTTTCTTACATAATCCTTTAGGCTATCTTAAAGTTACTCGTCAACGTTGGTTCAACAGAACAATGAATTTTTTTGATTCTTTCAAAGAGTTTGGTTATAATCTCTTATTAGATACAAATGGACCACAACAACTGGGTTACTCAGCACCACAGTTTACTATATATAATAAATTCCGACAAAGTACAGCTGTTGCTTTCTTAAGACCTATTAAAGGTAGACATAACTTATACATTTTAAAAAATACTCTAGCAACTAAAATTTTATTTGATAACAAGAAAGCAATAGGCGTCACAGTAAGACCATCAAAACAAGGAACAAAATTGAACGTGTTTGCCAGGAAAGAGGTTATAATTTCTGCCGGTGCTATTAACAGTCCACAACTTCTGATGCTATCTGGAATAGGAACTGAAAAGCATTTAGACGAAATTGGCATTGACGTTTTAGCTAGTTTACCTGTAGGCGAGAATCTTCAAGATCATATGACGGTAATGATAATTATATCGGGTGAAAGAAAGACGGTGGTTGTTCCGGATAGTGTTGAATATTTGTCTAATATATATAGATTTCCTGCACCTATGTTAATAGGTCATATTGCGCTTAATGAATCACAAAATTACCCTGATTACCAGACTATTATACTCGTGACACAGCCTGGTGGGTTAGTCGTATCTGTTCTGTGTTCCTATGTGTTTGGGTTAAATGATAATATTTGCACTAATTATGTTAAGGAAGCTTTAAATAGGGAAGTTTTAACGGGCGTTGTTACTTTACTACATCCTAAGTCCAGAGGAAAAATTCAATTGAAAAGTAAAAATCCAAGAGACAAAGCACTCATTTTTGCAGAATATTTCGAAGAAAACCAAGATTTGGAGTTACTTACACGTTCTGTAGAAGACTATATAAGGGTTGTTAATACAACGTACATGAAAAGTGTGAATGCTGAAATAGTAAACGCCGATATAAGTCAATGCAAAGAATTTGTTTTTGGAAGTCATGAGTATTGGCGATGCTATGTTCTGAATATAGTGACAACATTATGGCATCCTGTTGGTACTTGCAAGATGGGTCCTCGTGGTGATGCGGTCGTCGATTCAAGATTAAAAGTTTGGGGTTTAGAAAACCTAAGAGTGGTAGATGCCAGCATCATGCCAACAATTGTAAGTGGTAACACTAATGCACCCACAATAATGATTGCTGAAAAGGCTGCTGATATGATTAAAGCTGATCATGGTATCATCATATCTAAATGATCAGGATTTATAAAGGTAAATTGTGACTTAGAATCTTATCGCTCTATACATTATCTATTCTTAGTGTATAAACTTACTAAATAAGAAAACAATACTTGATAAGAATGAGAAGAATTGAAGTGATTTAAGAAGAAATTAAAGAAAGTAGATGACGAGAAAGGTGTCTGACAAGATCTTATCAAGTGGGGTCCATCGCCTCTGGTTACTCCTTAGTATCTAGAGCGTAGTATTATAATATGATTATTGTATTTATAAATTATAAGAAAAAAATCTCTTTCCAAACTAAGGAGAACAAAAACCATGTTTTAACATAACATAACATAATATCACGCCTGTTTCCCATGGGGGTAGGCAGAGACTATGGATCTCCACTTGCGTCGATCCTGACAAACAACTTTCGCTTCACCTACTTTCATTAACCTCTTCATACATGCACGTTTATTTGAAATGCTTTTTACCTGACCTCTCTTTAACACTTCTGATATTTGGTCATGGTGTGTTCGTCTCGGTCTACCGGCAACAACCCTACCATTCACAATACTGTCATACACCTGTTTTGTGATTCTACTTTTATCCATTCTCTCTACATGTCCAAACCACCTTAACATACCTTTTTCAACTCTTGTTGTTACATCTTCTTTCAATCCACAACGTTCCCTTATCACACTGTTCGTTATCATATCATTCAAGCTAACCGCACATATACTTCTCAAAGCTCTCATTTCAACTGCGTTTATCCTACTTTCATGCTTCTTCTGCCATACCCAACTTTCACTGCCATACATTAGGGTTGGCACCAACACCTTTTTTATGGACAGCCAAGCGTGCCTTTACAGACACTTTCTGGCTGTTCATAAAAGAGTTTAGCGCTCCATTCATCTTATTACCTGCCATAACTCTCCTTTCAATATCCCTTTCATGCTTTCCGTCTCTGGTAAACATGCTGCCTAAGTAAACAAATTCTCTGACTTGCTCTAACTTTTGATTTCCTATCTGTATATTACAACTTGTCATTCTTTCATCTCTTTCAAACACCATAACTTTCGTCTTATTCACATTAATTTTCATACCCTTTCTCTCAAAAGACTCGTTCATAATTGTTACCATCTCCTGTAACTCCGTTTCCGATGACGCAAGTATAACCTGATCATCGGCGTAGAGTAGACATTTGATAAGTAACTCATTCATTCTTAAACCACTTTCACTTTCTTTCAAATTGTCCAAGCAACTGTCCAAGAATATGTTGAACAACCACGGCAACGCTACACAACCCTGTTTAACACCCTTTTTAATGCTAAACCATTCAGTGTAGGCGCCGTTGACCCTAACACAGGCACTGGAATCACTATAGAGGGACTTCAGTGATCGTATCAGGTTGTCTGTTATCCCATACTTAGCTAGCGCCGACCACAGTTCACTTCTTATCATTCTATCATAAGCTTTTTTCAAGTCTATAAATGCACAATACACGTTTTGACCTTTGGCCAAAAACTTTTCATTTATACATCGTAAAGTAAAGATTTGGTTGTTTTAACACCTAAATAAATAATAGTTTAAATAGTAACCTACCTTTTGCGAACGCGACTATAACTTCAAGCAACAAACATCAACCTGACACGAGAAAAAACGTTACTTCAATTTTTGAACTACACTATTCAATACGGACTGGACTGTTAAAACTTAGGCCGTGGTTAACGCACGCGTTAGCGATTTTAACACTCTTAAATATTAGTTTATCCTGCTTTCATTGATAATTTTCTTATTTAAATTTGTTCTATGTGTTTTATCTATATGTAGTTAACCTTTTATATATGTGATTCCACTCCTTTAATAATATTTATTCTTCCTTGGTGATTTTCTAATCTACCCTCATTAGGTAAGTTTTTATTAATCTATTTAAATTCTCTTTAGGGGTCTTCGACTATGTCGAAGATCCCTCCCGGTCTACCAGACCCTGCCCCGGGCTCTGTAACATGTAATGAACAAATGGATCAGGAGCCGTGTGGCTCTCGGTCGCGACCTGCAGAAATGAGAAAACGTTCTGCGGTTGACGAAGTATCGAACATTCCTTCGAAAAAAGCACCGTTGTCGTCAGACCTTAACACAGACAAATCTTTATGGGTCTATCATTCTGTTAATGTTCCTTACAACTACTCGAGTGAAGATAAAGGTCCTTTTTTGGTCCACGTGCATAGAATAGAAAACAATTCTACCTCTGGAGCTACTATAAATAAAATATTATTTGGCAAAATGATGATTAACACAAATGTTGGCAGAATAGTTCAACAGGGAATCAAAAGTGTGGGTAGAAACAGAATATCTGTAGAGTTTCTTTCTGCACAAGATGCAAATAACTTTGTGGTTAATCCAACTTTATCAGCTGCTCAATATAAGGCTATTATCCCAACGTTTAATGTCTCCCTTATGGGAGTGGTTCAAGAAGTCCCCAAGGACTGGTCCATGGAAGAGTTCGTAGAACAGGTTGAACTCCCGAATTACTGCGGACAAATTATTAAGGCTAGAAGGTTCAGTAGGAAGGTACGCCAGCCAGATGGCTCCATAGATTGGACACCAACAACAACAGTAGTTCTTACATTTACCTCCTTTAGATCCTTTAGATCCTCCCTAAACACATTTATTGTTGCTACACCTCAATTCCAGTCACACCTTACCAGTTACCGACAATACATTGTTTCACATGCTGCCGCTTTGGACATGTAAGCGACAAATGTCGCTCCAAGCCCAGATGCTATAAATGCGGCCAATTACACTCTGGTAATACCTGTTCTGTTACTCCCGAAAATGCCTTTTGTTGTTTATGCAAAGGGTGCCATTATGCTATCGACAAGAACTGCCCTGAATTGGAAAGACAAAAACTTATTAAAAAGAAAATGTCAGAGGATAATATTTCATATTCAGAGGCGGCAACCCTCTTCCCTCCTTCAGTTCGGTCTTTCTCAGATGTTACCCGTACAATGTTTGCTCCAGTTAAACCCTTCCCAGCTACAAGACCCTCTCGGGACCATAACTCTCTTACCCCCTCCCAAAATTCTCCAATAACTACCAGTTATAGACGCACCACATATTCCTCCCCCAGACCCCGCGCTCCTTTGGCCCCTGGTTACGACAGGGCTGCCCATCGATCCATGATTTCTCAATACGACCCTCCATCCTCACAAAACGGGGTTGCCTTAAGAGGCAATGCAAATAATGATAATAATGGCAATCTTATAGATGGGTTGCTCACCATGATTATAAATATTATATCAAAATTTGATGATCACCCAGCACCGTCCAACGTAGCATCCAAATTGAGCCAGCTCATAAATATTATTTCTAAAATTCAACCTCATCCAGTGGAATAGTCGTAGCATAGCCCCCAAAAAACATGAAATTTCTCAAATGATACATGCCCATGATCCCATCGTTTTTGCCATTTCGGAGACATGGCTTGTTCCTGGTTCCCAGTTTCGAATACCTGGGTACGCTTGTTTCCGTGATGACAGAGACGATGGGTATGCTGGCTCAGCTATATTGTTAAAATCATCACTTACATATTCTCTTTTCCCTCTCCCACCCCTACCAAATTCTCTTAATGCTGTTGCTGTGAAAATTCACAATTATAATTTAACTATATTGTCTATATATATTCCTCATCCTTCTTCCAATTTAATCTCTGTGCTTGAATCCATCTTCACGACTCTCACTACTTCTTACCGTATTTTGGGGGACTTCAACTGCGCTCATTTGTTGTGGGGCAGCCCTTATTATGATTCCTTTGGGTGTGATCTTGTGGAAATTTTGGATCATCTTAACATATGCATTTTAAATGATGGCTCTCCAACTCGCAGAGTCGCTCCAAACAATCAATCAAGCTCGCCCGATCTCTCTCTTTGCTCTCCAGATCTTTGTTCTGTTGCATTATGGTCTGTTCTCGAAGATTCTCATGGCAGCGATCATTTACCTCTCCTCATTTCTTTTCCTCACCTCTGTGTTCCCGTTCGCCAGTTCTCACCTCTCCTAAAATACAACACTAATAAGGCGAATTGGGAAACATATGTCATAGAAAGTGATCGCCACACTAAATCAATCCCAGAGATTTCTGAATCGAACTTCCTCCATACCTATGACCAACTAATTAATGATTTGCATACGGCTGCTCATCTATTCATCCCCCTTAAAAAAATTGGAATCAAAAAACGTTATTCTCGACCATGGTGGGATGATGAGTGCACCTCCATGTTTCAAAACCGTAAGGCAGCTGAATCCCTATATAATTCAGATATGTCAATAACTAATTATATTGAATATAAAAAGGCTATGGCAGCTTCTAAAAGATTTTTCAAAAAAAAAAGAAAAGGTCATGGTTTAGATTTACAGAGACCCTAAATCCACAAACTCCTTCTTGACTAGTATGGAGGACCCTAAAACGATTTCGTGGTTCCTGGCTTTCATCTAATCCCTCGTGTAATGATAATTCGATCTGGATTTCTGACTTTGTTAGTCAATTGGCCCCTCCTTCTGTTCCTAATTGTGATTCTCTCCCATCTCCTTACCCCCTATCTTCCCCCCCCCACAAATTTAACGAACCTTTTAATATGTCTGAATTATCCTGTGTTTTCAATCGACTTAAAGACTCTTCCCCTGGCTTGGACGGTATTCCATATTCCTTCCTTACCAAAGCTGGCTCCTCCACTAAGACCCTATTTCTTAAGTTTCTTAACAAATCCTATGAATTAGGTATAATACCAGACTCTTGGAAATCCCAACTTATTATTCCCATTCTCAAACTAGGTAAAAACCCTTCCATGCCCTCTTCCTACCGTCCTATCGCATTATCATCTACCCTTGCTAAAGTAATGGAGCACCTTCTGAAAAATCGCTTGGAATGGTACTTAGAATCTAATAGCATGCTCTCCAGCACCCAATACGGGTTTCGCAAAGGCTCAAGTACCATGCTCAGTCTCTCGATTCTTACCACCGACATTAGAATTGCTCTATCCAAACGACAAATCCTGGCGGCCGTGTTTCTCGACATAACTGCCGCGTATGATAGTGTTTTTCTTCACCACCTCAGGCAGAAAATGCATAAGCTGAGTGTTCCCGTGAGGTTAGCGCACTACATATGTAATTTTCTAATGGATCGTTCGGTTGTAACTAGACTAGAAGGCTCTATTCACTCTACTCGTTGGACGTGGAAAGGCCTCCCTCAGGGCTCTGTTTTGAGCCCATTGGTATACAATCTCTATACCTCAGAATTAGATCACACTGTTACCTCCTTTTGTAGCATATTACAGTACGCTGATGATATAGTACTCTATACATCAGCTGATACAACAGAGCAAGCTGAATCTATGTTAAACCGCGCATTGTACTATTTATTTAACTGGCTAACGGAACATGGACTAGATTTGTCACCAGATAAGAGTAAAGTAGTTGTTTTTACACGTAAACGAAACCCCTTATCGATCAGAGTGGTGTGTAACGATCTAGTGATTCCAGTCTGCGATAGTATTAAATTTTTGGGTGTATTTTTAGACTCAAAAATGACAGGACTACAGCATTTAAATTTTATCATAAAAAAGACGGAATCGAATTTAAATCTTCTTAGATGTTTGTCAGGAGTCTGGTGGGGCGCCCACCCATATTCCCAAAAATTAATATATAATGATATAATCCGTAGTATTTTAGATTATGGTACTTTTGTTCTTCAGCCCTGTTCAAAAAAGAGCTCTTGTTAAACTAGACAAACTACAGTATAGATGCCTCAGGGTGATCCTGGGTGCCATGCGATCCTCTCCGACCAATGCACTACAGATAGAGGCGCTAGACCCTCCTCTTCAAATTCGACGCCAATATTTATGTGATATTGTTTCTTTTATAAAACTTGTCAGATTTCTTCTCACCCTTTAATTTCTAAAATCAAGTCCCTCTCTTCCCTTATCACAAACAACTCTTACTGGTACCATAAAGATCTTCCATGTCTTATAAAATCTTTTAGAAAATTAGACAGATTAAATACTCCGCTTTACCAATCCCATAAACTAGCTACATTTAGTACCTCCTATGAAGTCTTAAATTTCTACCCTAAAGTTTTACTACATTTTGGCATCTCCAAAGAGGATCCTAAAGCAAATGATTTTTTTAACCTACGGCTTTCACCGGAATGGTCAGACTGGTGCCCAATTTATACTGATGCTTCTAAACTATCTCTAGAAGGTTGTGTTGGTGCTGCTGTCTGGTGCCCTATCTACAGGCTAGCATTGATCTATAAATGTCCCATATTTACATCTACTTTTACTGGTGAAACAATAGCAATTTTGGAGGCAATAAAGTTTGTTGTTGCTAACTGAAGGGTTTAATGCTTGCAATATACCATAAACCGCTCACCGGAACGTATCAGTGTCGCGTGTGACATATGACATTAGTGACATTGGCGCCACCAACCTAACTATTAAAAAAACCTTCAAATTCAAGTACGGAGCGAGCGGTGAGTTTTCAAATAATTTTATTGCAAGCCTATTTTATTATAATATTTACGTGCCAATTCGCACATTTTGATCTATTCGAGCCAGGATAACCCAGTTATATAATCAATTCTTAAAGTTAAAACCAAAATAAAGTGTTTTGTGAAAAATTAAAATAGCTTCATCTTATCGACCTATTTATTATGTGGGTAGGTAATTTTCTTAAATTGTAAATTTATATTGAAATTAATTGTCTAATATATTAAATATCATTCTAAATAGTGAGTTTTTTGTGTATTTCATTGATTTGTAGTATAAATGTATAAATAGTTGTTATCTTTGTTAAATTACGACCGTCATTTTGTGTTCATTGTTCAAACAAGTGTTATATTGCAACATTGTACTAAAGAATTTCGTGTAATTTATGCATTTGAAATATTGTATATCGAAGTAACTATATTTGGTGTTTACGAGCTTCACACGAATATCATCATCTGTTAATCCCGGTTGTGTCTTACAGTTACTTAGTCCCATTTTAGTACTTAATCAAAATGATGGACGACGTACAATATGAGGACCTATTACAGCCATTTATAACGATGAAAGAAATGTGTTTTGTTCGCACTCAACGTTTATATGAGATGTCTAAAGCGGTTCAAAATAATTCATCTTTAGAAGTCGAATTTTCTGCTAGGGTTCAAGACTTGGGTAATCTTCGTACAGAATTCGATAGATGTGCTGCAGAGATAAATTCTATATCGCGAAAATATAAAAAGAAATTTGTGCCATCTTACAAAGACGTCGAGTCTTTTGATGAGTTATATTATTCGATAAAAAGTGTTGTGAATACGTTGAAACTTAACGAAAGTTTAAATAAAACGGGAAACGAACATAGTGAACAAAATGGTGGAAATAAACGGCGGGTTAAATTACCGGAAATTCAACTATTTAAATTCGACGGTAAAGTAGAAAACTGGACTACTTTTCGTGATACATTTAAAAGTCTTATACATGATAATTTTAGCATTAGCGATATCGAGAAATATTACTACTTACTGTCATGTGTTAGCGGGCCAGCGCTATCCATAGTGAGGTCGATGCCAGTGAACGCGGATAATTACGCGATAGTGTGGAGCGCGCTTATGAAGCGTTACGAGAATAAGCGCGCGCTAGCTACTGCTTATTTAGATAAGTTGTTTAACTTCAAACCGATTGTTTGTGAGTCGGCTTCCAATTTAAATATATTTTTAAATACTTTTCAAGAAAATATCAGGGCTCTAGAAATTCTTGACATACCCGACATGTCAAGTTTTATATTATTTTATATTTCATTGCGTAATCTCGACCCGGTCACTAGGCGAGCATTTGAACAATCCGTGCCTCCGGGCAACTTAACAACAATAACGGAATTATTAGCATTTGTTGAGAGACAGGCGCGCGTAATTGAGATGGCGGAGTGTAAGACACTGTCAGGTAAAACATTAGGACCAGTCAAGCAAGCCTTTCCAAATCGCCCCCTCTCGCGATGTCAAGATATTCTGTAAATAACAAAACTCACCCTCACAAGCTCACGTTCACCTCGGCTGTGGCCAATATAAAAAAGAGTGATTCAAAACTGTCATGTTTATATTGTCAAAAGCCACATTCGATATATAGATGCACCGACTACAACGATCTTACACCTGAGTTACGCACTGCTAAAGTCAAAGAGCTCAGTCTGTGTGAGAATTGTTTGCGTGACAATCACACCACAGAAAATTGTACGTCCAAATTCAGTTGTACGGTCTGCAAAAAAAGGCATCATATTACTCTCCACACAGATTCGACTAAGTCCAAGGAGAGTGTAGTAGCACTCACATGCTCCACTGAGCAAACAGTTTTGCTGGGCACCGCGGTCGTCCACGTCGCAGATGTTTGGGGTCAATACCACACCGTACGTGCACTTATCGACAGCGGCGCTATGTCCAGTTATGTAACTAAAAAATGTGCAGCAAAGCTAAGTTTATCACGTCGCAATTGTGAATTCGAACCCATTGGCCTAGGTGGTAATCGAGTTCAACATTTTGGTATAACCACCTGTACGTTAAAACCACGTAACAGCAATTCACCAGTATTGACAACTGATGCTGTGATCGTATCTGACATTGCTGGCGATTTACCAACAATGTCTTTACCACACAAGATATTCCAGGAATATCAAAATCTTGTGTTGGCTGATCCTTTGTTTCATACACCGGCACCCATTGAATTACTTATAGCTGGTGACCTGTTTCCATTCATTTACAGCGGCAAGAAAGTAATGCCTGTTCAAATGGGGATGCCGGTCGCTATTGAATCTATATTTGGTTACGTTATAACAGGCCCAGTAGGTTCAGGCCAGCTAGTACAAAGGAATGCTGCAATGGCGACCGCTAGCAGCAGTACGACAGATCAAGGCTTTTGTGGTTTGAGCAGTAACGTAAGTCTTGATCGAGTTATGGAGACGTTCTGGGATATTGAGAACATACCGTCAGAAAAGTCTTTAAAACCGGACGATATATTGGCAGAAGAGCAGTTTGCGACTGATCATAGCCGGGATGAAAGTGAAAGGTATATTGTCAAGTACCCGTTTAGGGCAGACCACGCCCTCGGTGATTCTCGACAGATAGCCATACGTAGGTTGATCAATTTAGAGAAGAGACTTGATAAAGACCCCCTGCTCAAAGCTGAATACAAAAAGTTTATGTCGGAGTATGAAGCACTGGGTCACATGACCCGCTTAGGAAATATACAAACTGTCGAAT
The DNA here is from genome assembly GCA_039645545.1 of Dendrolimus houi. Classification (NCBI taxonomy): domain Eukaryota; kingdom Metazoa; phylum Arthropoda; class Insecta; order Lepidoptera; family Lasiocampidae; genus Dendrolimus; species Dendrolimus houi. Next base: position 19,453,291 of record CM077128.1, on the reverse strand, counting down.
CAAAATATTTGATTCCACATTTTTGTATTTTGAAACCAGCAAGTACCACCACAAAATTGCGGACTGTATTTGATGCATCGTGCAAAACAACAAATCAAAAATCTTTAAATGATGTTGTTTTACCCGGTCCAAAACTTCAGGCAGATATTAATAAAATATTAATTAATTTTCGTTTACATGATATTTGTCTATCTGCAGACATTTGCAAAATGTATCGACAGATACTAATTCATAAGGAGCAGCGTCCATATCAACACATATTGTGGAGAGATTCAACAGATCAACCTATTCAGGTTTACGAGCTCAACACAGTAACTTACCGTGTAGCCAGCAGCCCCTACTTGGCAATTAAGGTTTTGCACACTTTAGCAGACACCGAAGCATGTAACTATCCATTGGCTGCTCGGGTCTTAAAATCTGGATTTTTCATGGATGACTTGTTATGGTCGGAGCCAAATATAGAGGATGCTCTACGACTGCAGACAGATCTTCGCATTCTATTGGAGAAAGCTGGCTTCGTATTAAGGAAGTGGGCTAGTAACCATGGCTCGGTTCTCGCAGCAGTGCCAGAGTTTCATCGGGAGACTCCAGTTGAGTTCGACAACGATCAAGTGTCTCTCAAGGTTCTGGGTCTCCAGTGGCAACCTCGTACAGACTGTTTCTCTTTTAGCACAGTACCCGTGGGAGGAGAAGTCACAAAAAGAAACATTTTGTCACAAATCGGTCGCCAGTTCGACCCCCTTGGTTTTGTTGCACCATGTATTTTTTATGCAAAATCCTTTATGCAAAACCTTTGGATCAAGAATCTCAGCTGGGATAAACCACTTCCCCTTGATTTAGAGAAGGAATGGTTGGCCTATGTGTCCGAATTACCACTCTTATCCAATTTAAGACATGATCGTCAGGCTACAATCAAGAACCATTCACGATATCAAATTGTGGGTTTCTGTGATGCATCCAGCTTAGGCTATGCAGCAGTTATTTATCTGCGGTCACTTAATAATGATGGCGAGGTCAAAGTGAGTTTGATTTTAGCTAAATCCAAGGTTGCGCCCTTGAAAACTGTCATTATCCCTCGTCTTGAACTAATGGCTGCGCATTTACTAGCCAAGCTCTTAAAGTACACAAAATCAATTCTTCTTGAACAGATCCCGATTCATGATATATTTCTGTTTACGGATTCGTCTGTGGTGTTAGGATGGCTAAACACTCCTACATATAATCTTAAAACATTTATTGCTACTCGTATCTCGAAAATATTAGATACCATTTCAAATGAAAGTTGGTCACACGTTAGTGGCACTTTCAACCCTGCAGATATATGTTCTCGAGGTGCACTCCCTTCGACGTTGATGGCGTCGAAGGAATGGTTTGATGGACCAGCCTGGTTGTACACTTCATATAACCACTGGCCAATTAAACACATTGAACAATTCAAAATTGTAAATGTGCCTGAATTGAAGCAAGCTAACATAACATTACTACAATCTTGTAACACTAAAGATAAGAATTCAAATTATATTAATGATGTAATTCAGAAATATTCAAATTTTTCAAAACTTCTTAATGTGTTTGCTCGATGTTGGCAATTTATCGATAATTGTCGAACATCTAAATCATTGCGCAACACTAGTATTCCTACTATTTTAAATCTAACTAAAGCACATAACATTCTTGTCAAAAGCATTCAAATTCAACATTTTTCTGATGAAATTGAATTAATATCAAAAGGAAATAATGTGAAGTCTTTAAAAAACTTAAGTCGCTTTATTGACCCCCTGGGATTCCTCAGGGTGGGGGGTAGACTTGCCGAGTCTAATCTACCCTATGGGAAAAAACATCCACTACTTTTACCGAAGAAATGTCATTTTACTTATTTATTGATAGAACATTACCATAAAATTTACTTACACGTAGGTCCGCGTACTCTGCAAAGTTTGATAAGTCAAAAATACTGGATAATTTCAGCACGCAGTGTCATTCGTTCACGCATATCTAAGTGTATTCCATGCTTCAAGGCTAAGCCAACTACGTTGCAGCCAATCATGGGCAACCTACCAAAATATCGTTGCCAAGACATACATGCCTTTCACACGGTGGGTCTTGACATAGGTGGGCCATTTTATACAAAAGAGAGTCACCGGCGTAACGCAAAGGTCCATAAGAGCTACTTATGTCTTTTTGTTTGTTGCGCGACGCGTGCAGTTCACCTAGAAGCTCTTTCAGCGCTCACCGCGGAGTGTTTTCTGGCTACGTTCGATCGGTTTACGGCTAGGCGTGGGCTTTGTCACACATTAGTATCGGACAACGGTAGAAATTTTATTGCTGCAGGAAAGCAGCTTGCAGAAGTAGTACAATTTTACAATGAAAACTATAATCAAATGTTACACGGCTTCAATTCGCGTCAAATTAACTGGAAATACAATCCACCAGCTGGCAGCCATTTTGGGGGGCTCTACGAAAGTGGTATTAAATCGGCGAAGCAACATTTAAAACGCGTTGTTGGCGATCGGTCATTAACTTTTGAAGAGTTGAGTACTCTTTTCGCACGAGTCGAGGCCGTACTTAACTCTCGCCCGTTAACTGGTTTGTCCAGCGATCCTAACGAATTTCAAGTACTGACACCGGGTCATTTTTTAGTAGGTCGCGAGCTTCTCACAGTTCCAGAATACGTACTGACTGATGAACGTACTAACAGACTGTCACGTTGGCAGTTAGTCCAGCAGGCTTCCCAACGATTTTGGAGTCTATGGCGGAAAGAATATTTACACACGCTTCAACAGCGTTACAAATGGCAAAAAAGTTGTCGAAATATTAATGTCGGCGACATGGTTCTCATCCGCTCCGATGCACCACCTTTAAACTGGCCACTTGGGCGAGTCGCGCAGCTCTTTCCCGGTCCAGACGGTGTTATTCGTGTGGTGAAAGTTCGTACACCAACTAGCGAATTTATAAGACCTGTCGTTCAACTTAGTCCTCTCCCTCTGGAGCAGGAATCATGTTAATTATATGTATCTAATTTTGTTTTAATAAACTTACGCAGCCACAAAATTGTGTGAGTTTATCTAGTTTAAGATAGATAACTTTTATTATTATTATACAGTCCATTACTCTAATGTATTTAGCTATTGTTATTTGAAGCTAATTATTTTCAACTTTGTTATTCAAACACATATCATTGTCCTTGGTTTTATAACCGGGAAATCCTGGCGGATTTCGGTGGGGGGAATGAAGGGTTTAATGCTTGCAATATACCATAAACCGCTCACCGGAACGTATCAGTGTCGCGTGTGACATATGACATTAGTGACATTGGCGCCACCAACCTAACTATTAAAAAAACCTTCAAATTCAAGTACGGAGCGAGCGGTGAGTTTTCAAATAATTTTATTGCAAGCCTATTTTATTATAATATTTACGTGCCAATTCGCACACTAACAAAGATAGGATACATAAATGTATAGTCTTTTCAGACTCTCTAAGCTGCCTCCAAGCTATCCTTTCAGAGGATATAACAATTGGCCTGCGTTTCCCCTTGATTCTTGAAATCAAGGAAAATCTCGTTCTGTGCCAGTTTAACAGTATAGGTGTTGTCCTAGCTTGGATTCCTGGTCACTCAGGTATAATCGGTAATGAGACCGCTGATGAGTTAGCGAAAAGTGCAATAGTTTCAGGACGCCTAGACCACTCCACACTACACCCTCAGGATCTCTGCTCTAAAGCTCTGCAAGACCTTAAAGAGGAATGGCTTATTAGTTGGACAAACTCCAGTCTGGTCAAAGGGAAGTTTTATAAAGATATTTCTCCAGAGATACCCGTCAAATCATGGTTCTATAAATTCCGCAATGCTGACAAAAAACTCACCTCAGTGATTTGCAGGTTGCGACTGGGCCATTCGTGTACCCCTGTCCATCTTTATAGGATTGGAGTTCGTTCATCTCCAATGTGTGAATGCAATACAGAGGAAGGCTCTATCGACCATATATTTTTTAATTGTCCCCTTTACCCCACATCCCTATATGATGTCTTATCAGCTAAAATTCCAAGACCCACTAACATTAAAACTCTCCTTTCCCACATATGTAATCGTTTTATATTTAATGCTTTAACCAAATATATTTCCGTTAATAATATAAAATTATAATCCTTAATCAAATTTTATGTATCTGAATTTTAAAAAATAAATGTTGTCCTATATATTGACATTGTTTCAATCGGTGGCGGTGAACTAATTGTAGAACAAATTTTTATTTGTTTTCCCCCCTTTTTTCGTGTTTTCTTATTTACCTGGTCATCGCCATAAACCTTGCCTTTTCCACACCTGACGTTGGCAGTAATGGTAGTTCGACCAAGAACAAGCCTCTTGCCAAAAAAACAAAAAGTGAAGTGAAGTGAAGTGAAGTGAATACGGACTGCTTGTAATCAATCTTACAATAAATTAGATATTCTCAATAACTAGCGCCTATGATTTCCTACTGCGAACTCTGGAAGCTCAAACAACTGGTCCTTCGATAATAAAGGAGAAGAACTAATAAATTGGCGGATTATACAAGTCAAGTCATCTTCACTGCAGAACTTCAACAATCGACTGAGTCCGCTCCTTTATATTTCCTTTCATTATATCCTAATTTATAATTGCCTTATATGCATCAAGTGCGTTGCACATATTCATCTAAGAACAAATACATCAACGAACTATTCAATACGTTTTACTAAATAATAATAACACAATCCATTTTGACTTCTATTTCATATAAAACCGGTTTCGCGCTGCTTCCCGGCGCTCGGCCGATCAGTCGTAAACAACCCGCATTAATAGTGCACTATAAGAATTCATCTATGCAAAGTTTATTTTAAATTGATTTATTTCCCATGGTCAGTATCCTTATCGTTTATTTTTGCATACATTCAAAGTAAACATCCTAATAGTCAGTTTTAGTTAAAATGTCCGAATCAAAGATAAAAGATTTAGTTAAAAAACGCGGTTCAATCAAATCCAAAGTTACTCAGTTTGCTTCATATTTAAACATACTTGTAAATAGTGACAATATCAGTGAATTACAGCACAAAGAATTGGAGTGCCGTTTAAGTAAAATAGATGCTGTATACAATGAGTTTGACGTGTTACAGACGGAGATTGAAACATTATCGGAGTCGCCGGAATCAGCTTTTTTTTTTTTTAAATCTTTATTTATTTATTTATGAGGGTTTTTTCAAAAAGAAAATGTCACCCCCGTTATTGCTCACAAAAATATATAAAAGGAACATTAATAATTAATTTCTACTACTTAAATTTAAACAAATAATTTTAAACAGCATTCTGGCCTCATCGGATAGTGGTGAGGCCAGAATACTGTTAAAGAAGCCTAGATTAAAAGTTCTAGCGCCAAATTTGTCACGTCTCCGAGGCTCGACGCGCCCACATTCAATCAAAATGTGATGGACATCTTCTCTCACTCCGCATACAGTGCAATTCGGGGAATTAATTTTACGCATCATGTAGCCAAAACAATCCAGTGGGACATGACCAGATCTAAGCCTCAGTGCCGTAACAACTTCTTGCCTATTCATTCTGCTCACATCAAACCAAGGGGAGCGAGGGAGAGATGGCTGGACCACTTTATACCATATGCCTTTTGTTAACGATCTTTTGTCATAATATTCTGACCAAAAATTTAAGCATAAATTTCTGATTACAGGAGTAATCTCGCTATAGCAAGGCACTTTTTTAGATCGTGAAAAATTCGACAGCAATTACTTTCGCCTGGTTTCGGAGGCATCAATTTTACTTAACCAAAGTCGACGGCGGTCCTCTGTGGCGAGTGATGATGGTTCATCTTCCAGCAGGGAATGCAGGCATGATTTCGTCAGGCTACCCAAAATCGATCTGCCTCATTTCAACGGCGACTATCAACACTGGCTCGAGTTTAGAGATACATATATATTTCTCTTATTCATAACAATACTACCATAAGTGAGATAAACAAGTTTCATTATTTGCGCGCTGCTCTCAAGGGTGCTGCAGCATTATCCATACAATCCCTTGAGTTTTCATCAAATAATTATCATTTAGCATGGCAATTATTAACAGAAAGATACGATAATGAGCGTCTACTTGTCAATCATCATATTCAAGCGTTATTTAACTTTGAAAACATAACTAGAGAATCTAGTCGTTTATTGCGTAATATGGTAGATGTAACAAATAAAAACTTACGCGCCCTTGCGTTACTTGGCCAACCTACCGACCATTGGGACACATTAATTATTTATATTATGTCTAAAAAATTAGATCCTACAACAAGTCGTCAATGGGAAGAATACAGGAACAATATAAATGGTATTCCAAATTTACAACAATACATAAAATTCTTAAACAATAGGGCTGACTTACTCGAAGCCGTCTATGACAATAATAAGTCATACAACACACAAAAAACATGTCACATATCACCAGACATACACAAAAATAAATTATTTACATCTTCTGATAATCACACATCCAATTCATCATATAAATGTCCTATTTATTCACAGACTCACTTCATCTTTAGCTGTGAAACATTCAGAAAATTAGATATTGAGTCTAGGATCAATAGGAGTAAAGAATTAAATGTATGTCGCAATTGTCTGCGTCCAGGACATAATCATAATCAATGTAGATTGACACATTGTAAATACTGTAATAATAAACACAACACTTTATTACATATGTCTTTAGAACCTCCTAAGGAGGCTGAGGAGATGACATTAGCATTGTCAACACAGTTATCAATTAACCAGGGTAATCAGCCTACTGCATTACTATCCACAGCGCTGGTACGAGTGGCTGACGTACACAACAAGCTTCATACTGCCAGGTTGCTGTTGGATAATGGCAGCACATCTAACTTCGTGTCAAAGCAGTTCAGTGAAAGGCTTGGTCTGGTAAAACAGCACGTCAGCTCCACAGTACACGGTATTAATTGTCAATCATCTTTAACTTCAGAGTCTTGTGACATAGCAATCTTATCATTGTGCGGCAATTATAAACAAAATATTACGTGTTATATACTACCAGAAATAACAAAACGTCTACCTCCAACATATATAGACATCAAAACATTGCATATACCTAAAGGCATCCACTTAGCGGATCCCACCTTCAATATACCGTCAGAGATCGACATTTTAGTCGGAGCAGAGGTCTTTTGGAGTATACTAGGTACAGGCATAGTAGACTTTGGTAAACACCAACCTAAACTCCACAATTCAAAACTAGGATGGCTCTTAACTGGCTGTCTCTTCAATAAAAAACCATCACCTGTTACTCTCTGTCACTTTATAAATTTTAATGATGAATCTTTACTTAACCAGTACTGGGAACTGGACGAAGTGTCTTCTAAGCACAATTCATCTATAAACAAAACACTCAATAAAAAACAAAATCATCTATCATTTAGCAATTCTTCAAATAAAATATCTAATCATTCTTCACACCAATCATCTATTCAAACTTCACATCCAGCATCTAATGAATTAACACATGCATCATCTAACAATTCATCCCGTCTATCATCTAATAAAACGTCATATCTATCATCTAATAAAACATCACGTCTATCATCTAATAAATCGTCATATCTGTCATCTAATAAAACATCACGTCTATCATCAAATACATCGTCACATCTATCATATAATAAAGCTTCACATCTGTCATCTAATGAATTGTCGCATCTACTATTTGATAAAGCATCACATCTATCGTTACAGCCATCATCTAACCAAACATCTAATATATTATTATATCCATTATTTAACGAATTATCATCTACATCATTTAAGAACATAATTCATAATGTATACCTACCTCATCATTGTATAGTTCGTGAGTCAAATTCGACAACGAAACTTCGCGTGGTCTTTGGAGCTTTGTGCGCCACGTCTACTGGTAAGTCTTATAGCATCGATAAAACAATAGTGCCAACTGTACAGGACGATATTTTTACAATTTTATTGTTTTTTAGACAATATAAAATTGTGGTATCGGGTGACATCAAAAAACTATACAAAGCTCTTTGCAATGACTTCACAACGATCTCTTCAACAGATTGTCTTCAAATTTAATATTTTTTTGCCAATAAGTACATATACATTGAACACAGACCTTCATAAATAGCAATCTAATAGTCTTGAGGTATTGCAAGCTATACACGATGCCGAGCATAATTCATATATAATGCTTAATTTAAATAATATTTTACGTCTTAAAATATTAGGTCTAAATTTTAATTCGACATTACATGTTCTTAATTTTGTTACCAACACAAATAATTGCGGTTCTGTGATTGTTAGGCTTCTAACATCTAAAATTAAAGTTTATTTCATTAAATTTAAATACAAAATACCTGGTTTAGAACTATCGGCCCCTGTGCTAGCTCCAAGACTGGAGAAAGGTAGTTGATGCTCTTATCATCAAAATTAGCCAACAATTTTTCTGGTTCAACAGCATAGTATTAGACTGATTATCATTTACATCATCTAATATAGTTCAGTTTGTCCAAAATAGAGTTGATGCAATCCAAAGGAGCACGAGAGGATACCCGTGGAATTACGTGCTGTTTATATCTTACCCGGCCAACCTAGTATCTCGCGGGGTGAAGGCTGATTCCATCAGCGCTGCTGCCCTCTGGCTGCCGGGGCCAGACTTTCATATTATCAGCCTATTCATTTTTCTAATCTACTTAAAATTCAGAAATTACATCATACATATTTACAGCTCTTATACCAAATCCTTCATTTAACAATCCAATCATTCATCGCATTCACACATTTATTATACTTAATAAATTAATAAAATATCTTATTACTTAAAACGATTAATCCATATTCATATAACTATAATTAAAATAATAAATACATTCTCAGCATTCTTAAAATTAAAATCATTACTTAAAATTAATTTACATCGATAACTTATAATATCCATAGACGTCAAATCAGTTCTTCTTAGCACTAAACTGAACATTCATGCATGCCAGGCCAATATTGATAGTCGATTGATAAGGCAGAGGTAGTAAAAGTCTGATTAAATCATTTACATAATATACCTATGTGTGTGTTTTCGCGTTTTTTACAGTATCTGCCATCCATTTTATGATTGTCACTGATGTTACTAAGGGGCTCTTCCGGTGTCTCTAAACTATTTCATATTTTACCGTGGCAAGCTCAGAACCGTGTACATGTTTCAATAAAGACACTGAGCTTGTTGGTGCTAGTAATTAACTATTAAGTTTCTTAAATTGTTTAGATTTATTTTATTTCATCTTGTGCAAGGTATTTATTTTGAATTTATTTTTATAATATGTACGTGCTTGGTGCAAGTAAGGGTAATTTAAATTTTTGTCCTCTAAACCCTTATCTACAGACCGTTATGATCCATCCTTAGCAATTCTCCTTCATTTCCTCATTGGACGATCTCTTTTGTCAGCATCGTACGAAGACTGAGCATAATTTACATCGCCGTCAATAATACCACAAGCTGAAAAATTACCAACATTTCTGGCAACATTATTTAACAGAAAAAATTTCTCTCCTTCAGACTAAAAGCAAAGACTCATTCATCAAGAAAATTGAAAGTTGGATCTCTTATTCTTATAAAGAATCGCAACCAGCCTCCTCTTCTGTTGTTTGTGAGCCGAGTGGAAAAACACTACCAGGGAGGTGACTCAGTCAGCAGAGTTGCTGAAATCAAACTATAATTCGAGCATACATCAACATCTGTCCTCTTCAAACTTCATCCTGAACATCATACAGTCTTCATGCTGGGCGGGATGATGTCGCGAACGCGACTATAACTTCAAGCAACAAACGTCAACCTGACACGAGAAAAAACGTTACTTCAATTTTTGAACTACACTATTCAATACGGACTGCTTGTAATCAATCTTACAATAAATTAGATATTCTTAATAACTAGCGCCTATGATTTCCTACTGCGAACTCTGAAAGCTCAAACATACCTGTATATTAATCCCCTATGTCAAAGTATATGAAACATACCAAAGTTTCTGTAATCGGTACGCTTTGGCCCGTACTGCTTTTTTTAAATACTTTGGTACATTATATCCTGGGAATCCCGGATTTTTTATGAGAATCGATCATGCCGCTATAAATAGCATGAAAATTTGCCGTGTTACTCTTGTTATGGCAGAACTTGGTAGTACATAACAATTTACATATCTGACTAATACGGGTTTTTTTTTACATTTCCCGAGATTTCCTAATTATAAAACCTCATGATTTTAGGACTTGCTTGATGTAACGGTTTTAATATTTATTAGACATGTTTAATGATCTTTAGTGCAACACTTGCAGTTGTGTGTGTCTTTTATAACATTACTTATCCCAGGTTTTTACGGGAATTTCCAGAGTTTATGTGGAAAAACGGTTTGATTTTATATATTTTCAAAATAACTAATCTTTGTCACCTGTATAACGTGGACGAACTCGCAGATAAATCCTAGATGGATCCTATTAGGGAAATTATGGCAGGGAACATATTTCTGATATGAAAATCGAAACACGCACTTGTATGATTCGTGTTGATGGATTTGAAGCAGTGGCGTAGCTTGCCTTAGACAGGCCCTGTATTAAAATGTGTTGAGGGCCCCAAAGGAGGAGTAAGTAAGTTTTTTAGAAAAGAAACAAAAAATGCTCGAATTGAATTAAAATAATTATATATTGAATATAAGTTATTATTTACACTTAATGCTCCTAGGAGCTAAGTTAAACAAACAATTTATATCAAAGATACACTTTTCTCGCCTTTTTTGTCTAGCTTATTTATCAAATCATCCATAGTTGAAAACGATATCAGTTTTTCTAGATTTTCTGCCTCTATAGACAATAATGAGAAGTCTGTTAGCCGTTTCTGTTGACCCAGTAGTTCATTAACATTTTTCAGCTCTGAAAAATGTTAATCTTTATATATAAAATTCTTCTGTGCGTGTGTATGTGACTGAACTCTTCTAAACGGCTGGACCGAATGAATTTTTTTGTGTGTGATCAGGTGGATCCGAGAACGGCTTAGATTCACAATTAGACCCGGTGGGTGGTGCTGCAATCGGGTTTTAAACTTTATTTCGTCAGGGCAGGACAACGTTTGCTGGGACAGCCAGTAATGTATAAAAGATTGTGGATAATATTTTAGCAATTTTGCCCCGTATCATTGATACGGCTGATACAGCGCTAGCTACGCCCCTGATTTGAAGCACATAATTTAGTATATAATATTTACATAGTCCAAAGAAATTATGTTTAATATATTATTGGATTTAAAAGTATTAAAATACATACATTAATGACGACTTTTTCTCTCACAATCTGTGTTGTCATGATAATTATTAAAATATATATATATGAAATATGGCCGCCGCGCCGGCCCGTAGGCGACAGTATGAAGGCTTTGTTTCGCCACATCCGGTTGGAAGACTTGGAGAAGTGCGTCTGTATTCAAAATGAAAATTATCTACTGAGATTAGTACAGTAATAACTCAGCTTCATAAAATTAAATTATACCATGGAAAGTGAGTATTCTTCTTTCATAGTTGTATTATCAAAATTCAGCTACAGTATGCTTGTGTCCGCATAACTCAAGGAGTGATGGTATACTAAAGGAGATGGATTCATGCATTCTTGGGCCCATATTGTAAAAGAATAAGAGAGAGCTCAAGATTTCTCTTTATTGTATTGATATTTTTTTTATAGTTGTACTGGGTATAGTTATTTTGGATTAATTAATTGTGTGGTGTAAGTGTTTTCATATTATTAATTGTTGAAATTCGTTTACCTAATTCGATTATAGTAATGGTTAACTTATTTATTTTTGACCTTATTTTTAAGATTTCTCGTCTTTCAGATAATTTTCGGGGTGACGTTTTCCATTTTGTAATAAAAAAATGTTATGCTTTTTTAAGTCGTATTCATACTCAATAATAAAACTACGTTTTAACGGTTTTAAGCGCGGTAATTTATTTGATTTTTATTATTCCGACGTTTCGGCCACTTTTTAGTGGCCGTGATCACGGAAGACAAAGATGTCAAGTGTCAATGAGTATTGTTAAAGTTTTATTCAGCGTACCGCCAACTAGTTCATTTTAATTTTGTTTGTGGTTATTATTTACTCTATGGGAGCCTAATTTAATTTACCACCCCTTCGCAACATGTTATGGCTTGAAAGGAAGAAGCGGCGCAAGAAACTCTTCAGCAAACATGCCTAACTCTAATAATTTTATATAATATTAAAATGAGTGGGAGGAAAACTAAAAGAAAATATCAATCAAGTTGGTTTGTGTTCCAGTGCACGAGAAAGAGTTCACAGTGTCTTGAGGTCTGGCAGTTGGTTTTTGATGGGTTTAGGTCTTAATAGTTTTGATGACCGGATCCCAAACAGGTGCTACTTGCTAAGCATCTTCTCTATTGAAATTTGGGTGTTTTTTTGATTTCAATAGCCTCATGCGCTGACAGCGCGTCTTCCGGTGACGAAAATTGAGATTTTGAAAAAAAAACTTTTTTAAGTACTTTAAAACTTTATTATTAATAATATTGATATTTAATGTAAAAAACTTTAAAAAAATCAATTAATTATAAACAATTAAAAATTTATAAAATTTAAAAAAATATCACTTGACTATAAACGCGCCATGATTGGTCACCATAGTTGTGACGTCATAATATTATAGCTATTTAATAACAGTACAGCATTTACGGCTATTACACGTGACTAGACAATAATATTGAAAATTTATTGATAAAAAACAAGTTGTTAGTTGGTTCCGATTAGCTATCTTGTCTTGATATATAAAATTAATGTTTGTCTGTATGTCCTTTATAGAATCGTAAACTATACATTTGATCATGTGATGATCTTTAGCAAAGTTGTTGTGCATGAGCCAAAGAAGGTTTCTGAGTTGGTTCACAATTGGACCCGGTAGGTGGCGCTGCTATCGGCATATCGATTGAAGCTCTTCCGGGCAGGACGACATCTGCCGGGACAGCTAGTGTGTGCTAAAGAATTTAATTATGAAGGCAAAATCTGATAATATTCATGATGTAGATATATTTGTGATAAACAATTTAAAAAAAAATGACGTTCGGTTTAATTCTGCTGAAGTTCGAGGTGCCAAGACATCAAGGTTAGTCTGTTAAAAAATAATATAATAAATGAAAATATTTAAGTATTTATTCTCCATTATATTAAATATAATTATTTATTTCATAAACTGTAGAGCATCGTGTGAGAGTAACGGCGACAAAGCTATAGGTTATGTTCAACTAAGTTGTAAAAATAATATTTGTATTGTAAAAGGACGGGTATGTCCAGAACGCCAAGTTCGGAGGAAAGCTTATTCAGTTACTTTAACTATTAATGAAAAAATGACTTGTATATTTATAGATATATATTATATACTATACTATATAGATAAATAATAATTAATAACAAGAATCGAAATGATTCACAAAAAAATCGATTTTGTTTTGGGTTGCACTGCTTGAAACCATTTTCAATATAAATTTGAATACATAATGGTACAAAACAAGAACGATAACTTGAGGTTCGACATTTTCAATATAAATTTGAATATTTAACAATGACAACAAAATTAGATAGATCAAAACACTGTACTTATTATTTCTGTATCAACTGCAATGAGTGAAAACTAACATTATGACGTCACACGCGCACGGGTTTGTTCGGGAGATGTTGGCGTGTCTTCGGTACTGGATCCAAAAATTAATTTTTATTTTGAAATAACTTTTGAATTGTAGCGAAAAAAATAAAAAAAAGTAGTTTTGTTATAAAACTTATATATGATCTTTCCATTTATCACCAAAAATTTTTTTCAAAATCCCAATTGTATATCTTTGAGCTGATTTTTTTATTTTCGAGAATAATAAGAAGTCACACGGTGCTAGATCAGGGCTATAAGGAGGGTGACCGAGGAGTTTGACCGGCGTGCTGTCCACGAAGTCCCTCGTTTTGAGCGCGGTATGGGCGGGCGCGTTGTAGTGGTGGAGAAATAGCCCGCGGAGCTCTGTGTTTGGTCGCTAGTTGCTCACAACAGAGAAAACTTCTGTCAAGCATTTGGTAGTATACCATTCGGCGCTGATGGTTCTTTGGTTCCGTAACGGAATTGACACCAAGTAGCCAGTCAAATTGAAAAAACTCACGAGCAAAATCTTCCCCCGCTTCTAGATCGCTTCACTTTGGTAGGCGTTGATTCGTTTTGAAACACCTAAACCGTCGACTGGCGCTTCGTTTCGATCGTATTGATAAATCCAGGACTCATCACCTGTAATGATGTCGTAAACACGCCGTGACGAGCCTGCTTCAAATTAGTTTATCATATCACGGCACCATTCCACCCGGGCCTGGTTCTGAGCATTGGTGAGGTTGTGCGGCACCCAGCGTGAAACTATCCTCCTCACATGAAGGTGCAATTGTAGAATCTTGTGAAGGTTCCCGATCCAATTTGCAGTACGTGCTGAATCTCTTGATACGTAACTGGCCTATTGTCGGGGATTAAATTTTTCACTGCTAGCACATTTTCTTCCGTAACAGCCGTCAATGGGCGACTACTTCTTTCTTCATCCCCCAAAGTTAGTCGACGCCGCTTGAATTCGTTGTACCAACAATACACGGTTGGCTCAAAAGGGCCTTCATCCATGAATGTCATTTGAAGTCTATCGTATGCTTCATCCGGTCTCAAACAACATTTGAAATCGTAAAATATCATAGCGCGAAAATGTTGCCGGCGCAGTTCCATTTTTCAATGAGACACGATAATTTAAATTAGCTCGCAAACAATGTGGAGAGAAATTTTGAATTTGGATCGTACCTATTTTTAGTTATAAATAATCATATTTTCAAAATAGATGATAACTGACCAGCCTCTCATACATAAAAACTTTTTTTCGCAGTACTTACTGAGTGGCCTGGTATATGAATGAAACTTGATACAGAGCTGGCTTATATCTCGAATCAACACTTAGGATACTTTTTGTCTCGATAGACGTAGTTTAGTTGCAATAGACCGATTAACAAAATTATGGCGCTTCAATTGCAATGTAGACAACCTTCGCTGTAATTAATTTCGTATTAGGTACTTAAATCGGGTTAACTGCAGAGTTATCTTTATGTATTGCTGTGCAGTTGTCTACACTATATTGACTTAGTTTCATTTTAATTGTAGTGAATTTAACGAGAAACTAAAGCATTGAAGGTTTATATATATAAAACACGTAATTATTTTTTTATGTACGGAAAACTCTAGTGAGTACTAAAATTTTGGACTTACCGATAAGAAAAACAAGGATAAATTAAGATCGGCCCGGCTTTAAACACATAGACACGTTTGTGCTGCAAGCAAACTGATTTCAGTTGTCTTTGGCGTTAAAAGGATCGCAAATACCGCACCTTACTCAGCATGCCACGTTTCTATGCGCCGTATTAATTAACTCATTAAAGTGAGCGCCATTACCCCCGCTTCCCCTAATAAATCTGCAAATGGTTCGAGTTTGTACAATGTGGTTGAAAATGTGAAAAAAATCAGAGGGGCTAATTCAGAACAACAGATTCCAAAAACACAAATTTTAGAATTTGTATGTCTCTCTGTTAGAGCATCGCGTGAAAACTAATTAACCGATTTAAATTAAACTCGACGTAGCGCAAGCTCATATCCCGGGGCGTGACTTAGGATACTTTTATCCCGATAAATGACGCCGTTTTCGAGGTACAAACGAAAATAGCGAAAAAGATGGCATTGCGATTGCATCTTTTGTGAAAACTATTGAACTTATATGAATTAATTTCGACATAGTGTAATATTTGCAACAACTCTTCTGACTCTTCACACTAAACAAAATATTTTTAGAACACCTCGCCATCCCTCCAACAATTTTACAGTATAACAAAAACTTAGCAAATTGGCACAACCGATAGCGGATTGAAGTCATTGATAAACTATTTTAATTAAAGGGTTATGAATGACAAGAATTTATTACATTATTGTTTGGAAATTTTAGATAATATTTTATATAAATTATTATATAAAATATTATATAATTCTTAAAGTTTTACATGTAATAAAATAAACCGAACACAGTATAAATATATCGCGTATGCCAACATGAAAATAAAATGTAGTGAATACCGTCTATATACAATTGAGAGATTTTGAATTATTATCTGTCCACAATTACCATATATTAGAGATAATTATTATTACATAAAATCATGTTAAATTATAGAGAACTGCTTACTCTATACGAAACAGGCGCTTATCACCGAATAAATAGAAATATAACATTATTATTCAATTAAGGAAATGGCCGATTGTATCGTTTAGAAATAAGAGGGTACATAACAAAATTAATTATTAGCTTTAAAAAGAAACATGACAAGAACAACTATGCTATTAAATAACTGTAACATTAGTGCTGGCTTATAACTCGAGTTAATACTTAGGATACATTTTATCCCGATAAATGATGTTGTGGCGGATTGGTGTAATGAAGATAAAAAGGTTGTCCTACAACTTCATTTCCATAGAATAGACGGATTAGCAAAATAGATGCTCTGCAATCGCGTTTTTTCAATTCAGTTCAGTTCACAAATACTTATGTTGTCATAAACAACATGTTATTCATTGTATTACTTCAAATCGGGTTGGCTTCGACTTGCCTGAGGCGAAGCGAGTCAAGTCGCTTCTATGTTTTGTTGGGCAGTTGTGCAGACTATATGGATTTAGTTTATTGTTATTATTGTATGTAAAAACCCGAATTAAGTTTTTTTGTAAGTAAAATAAAACTACTTCCTAGGATTTGACACGCGGCGTAGCCGTGAGGCAAACTCGAGTAATAAATAAAATTAATAAAACTTAAATGTAAATTATATCTGATATCTAGCTCCGCTGCTCCACCGAACCGCTATTATTAGCTAAACATAAGATTGAATAAATTATTAAATAAAACATTGTATAAAACTTTAATCATAAATTTTCACGTCATTGTTTTAGTCTATGCAAAAGAGATAATTAGTCATAATCAGCTCATTATTATATTCTTTAGCAATTTTGTACAAAATAAACATTGTTTATTTGTGCCATGAAAAATCTTTCGATACTTCCAGCATTTGTTTCAGCATTTCTGCAACAGTAGTAGATTTAGTTCTAACTTGTTATTTTTTTGCAAAATAAATAATGTAAGTAGCAGTTTCAATTAATTTTACAATTCTTATATTTTATAACTGAAAATTGTCCTTTGTAAACTAATTGTTTGTGAGTTAAAAATTTAAACTACACCAATATCTATCAGTAAACAGTTGTTTATTTTTTATGTTTATGTCTTGGAAATGAATTAACTAACATAAAATCGAGTAGATTTTTGTTAAACCTGATGAAAATAATATGTTACCTTTTTATTGCGGAAAATGTATTAGCTAACGCGGTATTCAAAGTTAACGCGGACAAATCTGAATGGACGAACCATTTACCATGAAATAGGCGTTTTACAAATAGCATCGTATTTTGGACAAACAGGATGACTAAGTACGACGATATATTTTATCTCAAAATGTAAAATTTTTGGTGTATATACATTTATAATTCACGCTGTGAAGCTACGAAGAAAGCTTTAGTGAATAATAAAAACAGCCTTTAACTATGGTCAACTAATTATGTAAATTTGCTGCTGTTTAAACCATCAGCCTAATCGACTGTTTAGATGATCTCAGGGTTGGTGTCTAGCTTGGACCTCAGATCAATATTAAGATCCAACGAAGTATCGTAGCCAGCACTTGTACACTTACATACATCTAGATTAATTATTTTATTTTTAAATGGGTGTAGTGTAAATCCATAGTTAATTAAGAAAAAAATGTTTATATTTAATATTTTGCGTGAGTTGAGTGGTCAAGCGCATCTAGTTTTCGTATTAGATGCAGCGGTCACGTTGTCGCCGCGTGACCGCTTAAGATTAAGTAGTGAACTTTTTTGCTTATAACGACTATATATTACGTTGGGGAAAAAGTTTCTTCGCATTTCATATAAAAATTCAAAAGGTTTTTTTATAAAGTTTATTTACATTTGACTAAAGTATGTAGGTGCCACTTTGTTGGATAACTTTTTGCCATCTTGTAGGTAGGGACGTTATTCCATTGCTATAAAAATTTTGGGGCTTCTGATCAAAAAACTGCAACAAGTGGTTTTGGCAGTCCTCTCGTGATGTTAACCTGACACTGCCTAAGGAATTCTGCAGAGACCGAAACAGGTGAAAATCTGAAGGTGCAAAGTCAGGACTATACGGCGGATGCATTAACACCTCCCAGCCAAACTCTCGTAATTTTTGCTAACTGGCTAATAATGTGTGAGGTCTAGACTTATCATGGTGAAAAACCACACCCCTTCTGTTGATTAATTCCGGCCGCTTTCTCTCAACTTTTTGCTTTAATCTCATCAGTTGTTCGCAGTACAGTTCAGAATCGATAGTCCTGCCTGGCGGTAACAGCTCATAATGAATAATGCCCTTCCAATCCCACCACACACACAGCATCACCTTGTTGTGAGTTAACCCGGGTTTCCCCACAGTCTGTGAAACCTGACCGGCCTTTGACCACGATCTTTTTCGCACGTTCTTGTCGTACGGGGTCCACTTTTCATCACCAGTGATCAGCTTTTCAAAAATGGTTCGGTTTCATTACGTTGTAATAAAGAATCACAAATGAGTACACGGTTCATTAGGTTTCTTTCAGTGAGCTCATGAGGCACCGAAATATCGAGCTTTTTTGTGTACCCAGCTTTTTTCAAATGCGCCAAAACCGTTTTGTGGTCAATTCCCAGTTCTCCAGCTACATCGTAACTATTAATATGCCGATCTTGCTCCACTTTTTCAAAAACGGCATCAATTTTGTCCGTAACAGGGCGACCAGAGCGACGTGCATCTTTGATATCAATATTTCCGGATTGAAAACGCTTAAACCAAATTTGCGCTACTCTCACAGATACTGCGTTAGGTCCATAAACATCACAATGTTTTTTCGCGACTTGTGTTGCATTTTTACCTTTTTTGTAGTAAAATTTTAAAATGTATCGAATTTCATTAATTTTTGCGTTTATAATATTGTTATGACCGATAAAGACCAATGCACACCTGCAGTTTATTACCTTTTCGGCATTTGGATTTCTTTTGTTTATCTTATGTTTAAAATTTGTAATTAGAAAACAGCCTATTGTGTATTGTACTCATTTATGGCCGTTTGCAGGCATAATTAGGCAAGTGTGCAGATTACGAATTCTAAGAAATTCGATCTACGCGGGCGGGCAGCCATATTGTATCGGTGCAGTATATAGCAATGGCCCAATGGAGAGATCGGCAGTCTAGCGATGGTCACCAGCGACACAAGACTTGTGTTCGATAAGCTATATAGTGACGGGATTTGCGCGTGTTATTGAATCATGTATTACATTTGTACTGGTTGTGTCCGGTTATATTTGTACCTGTGTTATACGTGTTGGTATAGTTCTAATAAATTGTATAGTAATTCCAACGGCATTTTAATTCGAGTCCCGTAAGTCGTAACAATATTAATAGGGATTAATATATAATAAATATCAAAGTACAGTAGTATCGCGTAGAATCCACGGATGGCGTAAAGAAGTATACATTATACAGTGGTCAGCATTTTAGCTTTCCGTTAACATGTTTTCCGTCTCCCATCAGCCGAGTAACCAAAAAACAACATTTAGGAGAATTGAGAATCTCCTCCTTTTGGACTTCGGTTAATAATGGGTTTTTGAAGTGATAACTTCTTATGGGAGGATAAGGCGCTTCGTTACGTAACGCGTTACGGCGCCAGTCTGTCTGGCTTCCCTTTCTTTTCTATTCACTCACGCATACGGCAGCGGTAGGCAGGCTCCTTCTCTCTCATTCTAACTCACGCGCTATATACATATAATTTAAGTAATAATCTAAGCATGTTTTAAGGTAAACAATTTCAATATTAAATAGTTCAACTTAGATTAGTTTAAGTTATCACTTCTGTCGGGCGTTCCAAGACGCACATTATTTTTTTGTAGAGTCATTTAGAGTCTTAAAAAGCTAAGACTTTAGTAAACATTTTCTAATCGTATAGGGTTAAATATTAGGAGTTAATTTACTTAATAATAATTGTTTATTTTGATCAAAAAGTACATACAAGAATTTATTGGGGTTGGGACCTTCTATTAAGTATTGATACTTGTGTCAGAAGGACCCGCTCTCAATTAACTTAAACATTAAAAGATAACTTTTATTACAATAATACTTATACAAATAATTTTTATGTGTTGTGTATCTATATCTGTGTGTATGAATGTGTGTAAGAATGTGTGTATGTCATGTATAAGTAGACTAAGGAGGAAGGAGACTAAGGGCCGCTTGCATAACGTTGCTTAAATTTATTTAAGAAACACTTAACGCATTTTACACCCTTAAATACAATTAGCGTCTTGCACAACGCAAAATTTGTCGTTAAATATGTTTAAAGAACTGTCAATACTTTTTGTGTAAAATGTATTTAGCCAGTCTAATATGATTAACAAAATGTATTTAAAGGCGATTGTTATGCAAGCGGCCCTAAGTGTTTGTGTTTATGTTTACAAACTAAGAATACTATGCAATAAACACTAAAAATTCTTCACGTAATATTACTTATATTTAGATAAACAACAATTTATCTAGAGTAATTTACTTTTATAGGATAACGAGACTAAATTGTAATGGGGATAACATGTTGGTTGTCATTTACTATATATTGGTGTAACAATGATTAGTTTGGAGTCATTAGCTTTAATATATAGATATTATTTCACATTTAATTGGATTTATAATTTTGGTGATCATTCTATATATATTCTTTATTGTACACAAAAAGTTACATACAAAATTAACATAAAAGAAAGGTGCTTTTTATTCAATAATATAAAAATCAGCCCTGAGACTTAGATATATTTATAAATGATTTGAGTTTTTTTCCCAAACCTGATAGTAGCTTGGGCAAAAACTACGCATGCACTGAAAGTGCATACGAACACTGCTTTATCTCACACTAGCGGCCCGGCGCGGTTTCACCCGCGCTCTGTCCCGCTCCCGTGGTATATAGCGTCATGTTATATAGCCTATGACACTCCCTGTTAACGTAGCTTTCCACCAGTAAAAGAATTTTTAAAATCGGTTTACCAGATCCAGACATTAACCCCTACAACGTAACAAACTTGATAATATTAAGTATATTATTGCTGAGAAAGTAAGTAATGTCTGGGAGGGGGGAGCCCTGGGGCCCAATTATTACTATTATTACTATCTAGTCAAAATCGCCGGACTATCATCTCAATGGTAGGTTGCTTGATTTTGGTGTTCTGTTAATTCCAATGACTTGTCCGTGACATGCCACTATATTCGACGGCCTATGTAGTTGAGTGGGCTAAGCCTTTGCCGGCTTTCGTCACTGCAACGCAGAGGCTCCGGGTTCGATTCCTGGTATAGTAAATTTCGGAAACGCATTTTCTCCGTTATTTACTATGGTCTGGGTGTCTGGGATCGTCCCCAGAATAGTCCGTTGTATATTACCAATAACACAAACGTAACTTGCTTAATTTGGGGATATACAGTGTGTGTATTTGTCAGCCGATTTATTATTATTATGATTACTGTATGTCTTTGAAGACCACGGGCCATAAAAATGGCCAGGACTTTTGGAGGGCTTGCGTGGGGCCATGGGAAGGCCAACACGTATAGGCCCTTTGACAAATTTAATGTAAATGTGGTGTGACACTGATCGGCGATTATCCCTGTCTACACCATATAGTAATGCACCCAAGGACAAGCCCCGGCCAGTGTAGGACTATTGTGGGAAATGAGGACAAAAAGTACCGGGCTATTGGGGTGAACTGCTAGTGGTACTAGGGGTCTGGGAATATGGGGACTATAGCGTATGCCCGTCACAATGTTCGGGGAATATGGAAAAATGGGCAGACGGTAGGTAACTCGCCACTCCCTGCATGGGCCCAAAAATGCCATAGAAGACAGGGGCAACATGGGTGTGAGTAGCTAAGGGGTGTAGAGAGGTGGGCTGCAGATTCACCGAAGCTACTTCTGACGTGATGCCATTTATCATTTCCACCCCTGGAGCTTGAGTCTTAGCTCTAGCGATCTCCACTCCGTGCCGGCTGGCTAAGGCAAGCACGGAGGTGGGGGCCTTGTCTTGGCCCCCGGAGTCAGGTACGAGATGTCGCTACTCACCTAAGGCTTCGCCACAAAGCCCCTCTGCGGGTGCATTATTATTATTATTACTATATTGATTATTTTTACTAATGGTCTGGATTATGACGCCGTAAAAACCTTGGCATGTGTTCCGGCATCAGTGGCCAGGTCCTAGTTTCCCTTTAGAGAGCGGCAGCACATTGGCAGCGCCTTTGGTGTTACGAATGTTCATAGGTGACAGTAACCGCTTCTCGTTTGTGTTTGTAATTAATGGCTTCAGGTAACATTTGAATCATTAACGTATTTTGTTCTGTCGTTAAATCGACATGATTCTTTCTCTACTTGACATTGGCAACATCACCCTAGCAGCAGTAGCTATAAGAAAAAAATACCTCGCCATGACAGCGATAATTTTAATGTGTTAATTTCAAGGTTAGTTCCACCTTCGCTTCCCTCGATGGCGTTGCGAATATTTATCATTAGGTACTTTGAAGTTACAACTAAGTTCGACATTTAGAAAAAAAGAAAGAAAATATTTATTTCCAAATGCGACACACACAAGATAAACAAACGTAAAGAAATTGTATGCAGCAGTATATTGCTGTGCCGAAACGTAATCCGACACAACGCTGACTTTCAGTGCTCACCTCCTAAATCACACTTATATGAGAACCCTGCATAAAAATAGTAAAAAATATTATAATTACCAAATATATAACTATAGAATGAATATAACAATAATTTCTAAGAATTATAACATGCGCCCACTTTATGACATATTTACATATCTTCTTTTACTGCCAGCGAAGCCGCGGGCTGTAGTTGATATAACATAAAATTATATACATTTCTGGTTCACGTAGTATTTTCGTAAGTTTTCGCGACTAGTACACATAATAAAACTACGTTTTAACGGTTTCAAGCGTGGTATTTTAATTTTATAATTCAAACATTTCGGGCACTTTTCAGTAGCCGTGATCACGGACGACAAAACTGTCAAGTGTCAATGAGTATTGTTAAAGTTTTATTTAGCCTACCATCAACTTCTTCATTTCAGTTGTTGAGTTTGATTTTTATTTATGGTTATAATTTACTCTATGTAAACCTGATTAATTTATCATGGCTTTGCAATATGTTATGCCTTGAAGAAAAGAAGTGGCGCAAAAAACTTACAATAATAAAAATCAAATAAGATACCGCGCTTCAAACCGTTAAAATGTAGTTTTATTGTTTATACATTTCTGTTATAAAACTAGTCTTTCTCAAAGTAGACATTAAGACCGCTTTGTGGATAATTTATAACAATGTCTCTGACTTTTTATTTAAGTCAATTTGTGAGTAAATATTCGCTTTTAGGCTCGTTCCACACTGTGATGGTATTCACAATTCAATCTCGCTTCGGCCTCGATCCAGTTAAATATTCTTAAACAAGAAAGAATCAGAAAATTCTCATTATCCTATTGCTCTAGTGTCGACCCGATGTCGCGCCGGTACCGGTTCGTCGAAAAGAATATTTGACGAGACTGAGGCAAACATCCACATTAGATCTGATTGGACCAAGATCGGAGCGAGATTGAACCATGTGAATCGAGCTCTCAAGAGCTTTAGTTAGAAGACGCTCTTCAACAAGTGCTGCTCTTGATTTTCCTGGGATGCACTCATCAGGTTCTGACTTGGTGACAGTGGAACTATCTCACGAATATACTCTTTCGAATAAAAAATTGAAAATCGGTACACAATTGACGGAGGTATCGCATAACAAACAATTGTCGAGTTTTCTCTCGAATTCCCTGGGACCCACTCATCAGATATTGACTTGGTTACAATGGGACCACCTCGAGAGTATACTCTCTCGAATAAAGAAAAACAATTTCAAAATCTGCCTACAATTGACGGAGATGCCGCGTGACAAAGAAGCCGGTTAACAATTTTCGACAGTTTCTCTCGAATGCCCTGGGAACCACTCAACTAGATTATGACTTGGTAAGTATGGAATAACCACAGGACTATATCCTATCGCATAAAAATCAGTCCACAATTGACGGAGAAATCACGTAACAAATATTTAAAAAACATACAAGTGAATTAAGAACCTTCTCCTTTTTTAAGGCGGTTAAAAGTGGTTTATTTGACAACCAGGCAATAGTTTTTGAGATATAAGGTATTTACAATTAAATAAATTTTGGGTCCCGCAGGTAAATGATAAACCACAGTTACAAAATCCTTCAATGTGCATGGTCCGACACGCAGTTAGCCGGTTTTATATGTCTTATAACATTTTCTGGGAAAGATCGCTTCCAAGCGATAAGAACGTCAATTATTTTATTAATATCATAGCTAAAGTAATTGTTCTAAGGTCTCGTAGCTAGTGTGTTGAATAATAAAGTGTTATCTACACACAACATCAATGTACACGTATATATGTCACCGGTCAACTTCAAGAAACGTTAGCTTTTAATAAGCCTAGTGATATTTTAAGAACTGGCTGATTGGCATTTATTAATTTTAATTTATTTAATTGTTCAAATTTTTATTATGGATCTTTGTGTCTGTAATAAATAAATTACAGCTAAACTATTTTCGAGACGTTTTTGCGTTTGTAGTAGTGTACGCTCAGCACATAAATAATTAAACTAATTGTTCAAAGGTGTCAAAGCCACGGGGTTTCAAATAAAACGCCCGGAAGAACGCAGACTATTTATTATATATAACATAACCAGTAATAATGATGTCCACATCAGCGAATCATACCGCGATGTAATTCGACTGTGGCGCCATCTCGTTGTATGAAAAGTAAACTGACACTTGTGATGTCGTTGACACAATTAATACTCTAGAGTTTAGGTAGGTAACAAATGCAGATAAGCAGGTACTTAATATGAAACTAATAATAATAAACGATATTAAAATAATATATAATAATATTAAACATAATGAACCTCAAATAAAATCAATTAATTAATAAATTATCAAACTAAAACCAAAAAGGTCAGACCTCACAACAATTAGCAATGTAAATAATTATTATTTATTTGAATGAAAAACCCTAGGTAGTAGCTCTATATTACATACATAAAAAATATTTAGGTGTTTTACGTACAATAAATCTTTAATACTTTAGTTTCTTGTTCAATTCATTACAATTAAAAAAAACACAGACTACTTAAGAAATTAAGTCAATATAATGTAAACAATTGCACAGCAAAACATAAAGAAAAGTCACAGCCAACCTGATTTGAAGTATCTAATACATTTGAATAACATGTGGGCAACCTGACAATCTATTTGTTATTGGATTACAGTGATGATTATCTACATCACAATTCCAGCGCCATCTATTTTGCTTATCCGTCTGTTTTAAAGAAACGACGTCATTTGTCGGGATAAAATGTATCGTAAGTGTTAATTCGGGTTATAAGCCAGCACTATGTCGAGTTACAATTAGTTACGTTTAGTAGTTTCCAAAAAGAATGCGATCGCAGCGCCATCTTTTTCGCTATTTTTGTCTATCCCAAGAAAACGACGTCATTTAACAGGATACAAAGTATCTAAGTTACGCCCCGGGATATAAGATAGTTCTATGTCAAGCTTAAATTAAATCCGTTCAGTAGTTTTCACGTGATGCTCTAATAAACAGATATACAGACAGACAAAAATTCTAAAAATTATATTTTCAGAATCTGCAGGTCCGTATTAGTCCCCCTGATTTTTTCACAGTTTTAAATTAACTTGGATATCAAGTCGCAGGTTGATCAGGACAAAGAAGTGTGCAGTATAGCTCTCGATGCAGCGGCATTCCTCAGCCTCTTTCAAAGGTAGCTCTAAATACGCTGCTTCAAAATGTTGGAACAACATTTCCCTTCGAATAAGGAACGTGCTGTCAGTTCAAGGGTTTAGGGTCAAACTAAAGAAGTTTCTTGGTGACCACCAAAAATCACAGGCGGGCCAAAGAGCATAATGTAATTCTGATATTGTTTTAAGGCTGTTTTTTGTTATTTTATTTACTTTGTTTATCAAATAATCTGTTGTGTATATATCGTTAAATTTATTATATGCATGCTTAATATTGGTTGTATATGAATTTTATGTTATAAATATTTGTACATTTTTTTAACTATTTGTCACTATTAACAGAATAATTAATTATTTATTAATATAATATTAATAAATAATAAAAAAAATAATTAGATCAGTGTTAGTCTAACAGATCGAAATTTTTGCTTAGCTTAATCCCATATATGTATATCTTTTTTTGATACTTTGTAGTTGTTTTCTCTTTTTTTATTGTGCTTTATTTACCTATTACTTTAAATGTGTTTGTTTCACTTGTATATGTTCGTCCTAAAAACAAACCTATTTTCGTTCTTTCTTCTGTCCTTCTTTCATTTATTAGAAAATCAACACTTTCCCTTAGTTGGCCGTGTGGCATTCCTTCACAGAAATTAATCCTTACAAGCTATACACTATGATTTGTATAATGATGCAATATGAGTTTTTTTTTCAAAATCACTTCAGAGCAATTGATTTTTCATAAAAATAATGATACCATTTGAGTTTTTGTCAAAATCAGCCCCGAGACTTCTTCAAGTGTTTTCATTATTTCGTATATTTTAGGATTTGAACCCGAAAGAGTATATTTAAAATTTAAGTTGTCAATTTTATGATCCGTTTATAGTTATCGTCTGTTAAAAATCTGACTGGTTATATTGTACACTCACCAATTTTTACAATATGCCGGTGACACGCACAAGGAACTACGAGCGTTTTGTTATTACAGTCATTCATTACATTGAAATGACGTTATTAGTTTTTCTGTAAAAACATGTACTTATAAAACTTCCTCGGCTATAATAAAACAATTGCTTTTAACAAGAAAAACAATCATTATATAATATTTTTAATAATTATATGCTATTATAATTAGATGATATCATCAAAAAGTATTTTTGAAAATAGCATTCTGGATGCAAATAAGAAAAAATTCGTCTGTGATCATGGCTACAGAAAAGTGGCCCAAACGTCGGAATATTAATCAAATAAAATACCGCACTAATAACCGTTAAAACGTAGTTTTATTATATGTACTAGTCGCGAAAACTAAAGAAAATACTGTAGAAAACATTTTTTTAAAGGGCCTTTAAATCTTGTACTATTATGATTAAGGGCGTATAATTAATTACTAATTTCAACATTATTTACTACAATATAAAAAATATATAAATTTTCCCATCAACAAAAATCATAAAATTAATTAAGTACGACCAGTATTAATTTATATTCTACGTTTTGTATAATTAACCCATATAAAGCTGCATTCACAAGAACCGAGTACCTACATTCAGATTGAGTGCACTCGGATATTACTAGTACAGTAACAACTGGCAATCCGAGGATCCTAGTGCTATAGAATTGAGTGCATTTGGATAGCTACTCGGACACTACTAGTACAGTGGCAACTGGAAATCCGAGTGCACTTGCATAACGACGTCTCTGAGTATAGTATACTCGGAGCGTGCTCAACTTTCAAACGTCTACTCGGAGGATGACACGTAGAAAAAACATGTCGTCAACTCCTTTCACATTTTTCGAAGTCAAGGTCAAAGTAATTTATTTCGTGTATAAATATAATTTTGTTAATATAAACAATTATGTTATCATTATATGCTGCCACATTTGCAACTTATAAAATATTTGAATGTAATAATAATAATATCAAAGAAGAAAATACTATTGAAAATACATGGTAATTAGCAGTCAAACCAACTGAGACACTTTTTGTCTTTTTAGAAAACGCCGAAGTCGCCTGAATTTTGTATGATCGTATCAAACTATGACGTCACTTAAAAAATGATTGAAATTATTTTTGTCAGTATATTTTAAAAGTATGACGATAACGTATTTTAACGCCCGCCTTTTTATATAAACATTATTATTTATTGTAGAATGTATCACATATCTAATTTCACATATAATCATAATACCAATTATCTAATACTTTATATCGTCTCTAATATGTATATATTCTTTAGTTATCCGTGCAGGAACGGAGAAAGAATACAATTTCCTGTGGCCGGGCGGCCTTTCGTAAGAGGCGGCAAAACAACCCACAGCCAGGTGGTAGGGCATTTGCCCGACTGGATGGCTACCACCCCTGGTCTAAAGTATGTCGCCATAACAACCTCCAGTTGTGTTCCAGCATTGCTGACCAGGTTCCAGTCTCCCTTAAGAGAGCAGCAACGCATTTGTAGCACCTTTGGTGTTGCAAATGTCCATAGGCAATGGTAACCGATTTCCATCAGGCCGTCTGCCTGTCTACTGAACTCCTGTAATAAAAAAATAAAAAAGTTAAACTACAAATGTGTGTATTTGCAAGTATGTATTTACAAATACACAAGTTGTTTACATGAATGTATATGCGTACATCTAAATTTGTATGTACTTGTTAGCTGTGTACGTTGCAAACTAATTCTAGTATTTTGCTTTTAAATTGCCTCTTTAAATGTTAGGAACTATAAACGAACCAAATTAATAGATATTTACAAAAAAAGGCGTCATATCACATCTATATTAGTATTTGAATCGGTGACATGCTTTGAAAATTCACTTGATAACCAACGATTGACACGAGCGTATGAAATTATTCCATAAAAGTGTACTCGGACTGAGTATACTCTGACAGTGTCAACGCAGTTTTAAAAAGTTGCAATATAAAAAATGGACCAAGTGCGTTTCATTTCATGCACAATTAAGGATTCCGTAGGTTCTGCCTTAAAGAAGATTTAAACTAATTTGGCGTTGTAGGTGGCGCAGAGTATTAGATAAGACATAAATATACATACTTAAAATACTTTATAAATTAAATACTGAAATAAAGTACCAACTCTACGAACGTTGGTCAAACAAATTTTCGTTGGAAGTATGTGCCGATATCTGTCAAGTCTATTTTTTTAATTTTCTAAATTATAGTCCAGCAATTAGAGGGGGCAGAGAATTTTGTATTGACGTCGGCATTACTGACGGTTTGTTAGTTTCTTAGTGACGACCCATATTTGAGTCCTCAAAACAGAATTTCAAGAGTACTCGGTGTCGTATATTCCAAGAGCGTTACGACGTCCCAGAGAGGTCCGTCCCGTTCGGCGGCTCGGGCAATAATGATTGAGTGTGTTTTTTTTTTTTTTTTTTTTGAGCTGGATCCAGCTCAATAGCCTCAGATGGCTGTTTCAGCGATACCGGACTTTGGGGGCTTCCTGACTCCGTGGGAGCGGAGGCGTTCAGCCCGGAAGCAGCACGCTCGAGAAGGCACCTCCTGTGAGGTTACGACCTCGGCTCGACCGCTGCTGGGGATTGACTCTATATAGGATTTAGCCGTAAAAGGCTGAACGAGCTAAGCCAACAGGCTGAAGTGATTATTTGGGGACTCGTTATGGACTCCGCCGGCGGAGCCGATCCTAGTCTATCATTACTACCGCTTCGCAACGTGTTATAGCTGGAGGAGAAGAAGCGGCGGAAGAAACTCTCCAGCAACACGCCTAAGCTAATCTTGTATGGCTACTTGTGTCTGTAATGAGTGAGGAGCGATTGGTGGGTCTTAACCCTGAGAGAGACGATTCGAGCCGGGGGCTCTCCGGCGTCTGTTCTGTCTGCGTCTGTTATTCCAGGCTGATGTTCTGAGCCTCGGGGGGTTCATTATGGCGAGAATTCGGGTGATTTCATCCGACTCGTCAATGAGTACATTGCGAGGGCGTCGTTCAAACGTGGGAGCGTTCGGAGTGGGTTTGTAATTGACCGTCTCCGTCACCAGAGGGTTCGGGTGATGAGAGGCACGGTCAAAGAATCTGCGCTAGAGGGAGATTATGTAGTCTTTGATGGAGGGAAGCTCCAGGTCGCGATGCAGGTCGACGAACCGCATATATGGCGGGGCGTCGGCTGGGGCTGTGCCTCCTGGCGTCCCTCGCGAGGACGTGGAGAAATCGTGATTGGCGGCGTCGGCGCCGCCGTCTGTGTCTGCCTATAGGTGCCTGCCAGCCTGCCGTCTTAACCGCGGGCGGGCTGATCCGGGCCAGCGGTTTTGTGATATCGTCGACCTTGTCCGTGAGGATGTTACGCGGTCGTCGCACGAGAGCCTTTCGTCGAGGCTTATAATCGGACGCGGACACGACGAGGGAATTTCGATGGTGCGGCGCTAGATCTAAATATTTACGCGAGAGCGACGTAATGTAGTTTTTGATGGAGGGAAGCTCCAGATCGCGGTGGATGTCGACGTTACGCATATAGAGGGGAGCACCGACAGCTCTGCGCATGAATTTATTCTGAACGATTTGCAGTTTCTTTAAAAGGGCAGGCTTGGCATGGCCGAATACCACGCTCGCGTATGTCATGATCGGGTGAATGCATGTTTTATATAGAGTAAGCTTGTGTCTGAGGGACATTTTGCTTCGTTTGTCTATCATGGGTGCTAGACGACTCATGACAAATCGCGCTCTATTCCGGACTATAGTGATATGCTCGTTGAAGCGCAAGTTCTGATCTAGGGTGACACCCAGGTATTTGGTGTACTTTGCCCAGGGGATCTCTTGGTCGTAAAGCGAGATGGCTTTTAAGCGAAGGCAAGCGCGTTTGGGAGAGCGAAGCGTGCCCGGGGAAAAGAACATTGCTGCGCTTTTCTCCGCGTTTACCTCTATCCTCCATTTGCGAAACCATTCGCCTAGCTCTGTTACAGCTGTCTGTAGCCGGACGCAAGCCATTTGTCGGTTGTGATCTGATGTATAGAGTGCGGTGTCATCCACGAAGAGGGCCAACTCTACATCTGGAGTTTTTGGGATGTCGCTGGTGTACAGCGGGAAGAGTAGTGGAGACAGGGCCGAGCCCTGTGGTACACCGGCTGTGAGTGGGTGAGGGGACGAGCGTATTCCCTGCACTCGAAAACGGAAGCTACGGCCTAGGAGGAAGTCTCGCAAGATAAGCACGAGTCTGTCTGGCACACCGAACTGGTACAGCTTGTAAATCAAACCGTTATGCCAGACCTTGTCGAAGGCCTTAGCTACGTCTAGGAACAGTGCGGCTATTCCTATAGGGCGGGGGCGATGGGCAAAGTGGGATAGTATGTGCTCCGTGATGCGGTGCACCTGTTGGACGTATGAGTGTCTGGCACGGAATCCAAACTGCTCATCGGGTAGTAGATGTTTGCTGATGGCAAAATCTCTTAGTCTAGAGAGGATGACCCATTCGTAAAGCTTGCTGAGTGTGCTCAGTAGGCTGATTGGACGGTAGCTGGACGGTTTATTAGCCGGTTTTCCAGGCTTGTGAATACCGATGACATCTGCTTCCTTCCAGATCGCGGGGAAGGAGCAGTTTGTTATGGCGGCATTGAAGATGCTCACTAAGATTATAATCAAGTGGCCGGGGAGGAGTTTTAAGACGCGATTGTTAATGCCATCGATCCCTGGGGCCTTTCGTGGTTTGAGAGACTTGATGAGATCTTGCACTTCTTCGACCGTGACTGGCTCGAGTGCGGTTTCCGCTGGTAAGGAGGATCTACTTTCAACCTCGGAGTCCACCTCCGTCAGGTGTGACTGGTCGACGTTTTGTGTAGAGGGGGAGCATTGAAGCTCTAGACTCTGAGCAAGGCATTCGGCTTTCTCCTCATCATCGAACGCCTCGGTGTTGTCGGCTCTTTCTAGCGCGGGTATGACAGTGAAGGTATCTGATTTGAGAGCTCTAGCCAGCTTCCAGTACGCCTGGTGAGTTGGTTCGATATCTCTCAACGTTCTGTCCCAACGTTGTTCCCTGACTTCCCGGATACGTAGTTTGACCTCGCGCTCTAGTTGGTGGAGTCGGACTCTGTTGTCTTCGGTGAGATATCTGTCGTGAGCTCTGGAGGCGGCTCGCTTGTCCCTCAGCAGTACCCTCACCTCGTCCGGCAGACATAAGTGGCGGTCATCCTCCACTGGCACCTGTCTGGACGAGTTCCGCACTGCGGATTGAAGGTGGCTGGTAAGGGCCTCGATCCCCGTCTCCGTGTCTTGGCGGGATTCGATGTGGTCCGAGATGCGGTCCAGGTCTTGTGATTCGGTTGTCTTGAGGAGGTCCCCAAGTCCACAACCAGTCCACAGAGGTCCTAGTTTCAGATGTCTGGTCCGTCTGTGGTCCTAATTTGAGGATAACCGGGCGATGGTCCGAGTCTATATCGTCCATCGTTTCGATCGAATGGAACTGAAGAGTTACGCCCCTCAGTAACGCTAGGTCGAGAGTGTTTGGGGTCCCCCAGTCGCGGGTCGACAATGTGGGCGTATTTATAGTGCTCGGCGCTTGTGTCGGTGCACGTGCACGTGATCACCAATTTTTAGGTTAAATATTGAAATTACAATAAAATCTTGTTGTCTTACATTAATTTCACAATTTTTACAATAAACTCATAGTAATGAAATAAATAATTATTGTTCAGGTAATACGTTAATTATTGTATTTGCACCGACATATATGATTTTTATTATTCCGATGTCTCATTCACTTTTCAGTACTAACTAACTGCTAGACCTCAAGACACTGTCAGCTCTTTCTGCGTGTGTACCGTAACACAAACCAACTTGATTGACAATTTTTCTTTTTATTCTACGTCCCACCCATTTTAATTTTAATCTATAATATTATAAAATTCTATTCATGCCGTGTCTGTACATTGAAGCTATTTAAAAAAAAAACAACTGGCATAGACTATATAAGCTATGAAGAACTCGATGTAATTTTTTTTGATTTCTCTTCTGTTTGTCGGTTTCCCTTTTTGTTCGGGATTCACGTAAAAACTTCTGGGCCGATTTCAATTTGGTTCTCGTTGATCTACAACAAATTTTTAGACATAAAACCTGAGCAATTTTTTATTTTCAGAATCCCGCGGAATTTTTCAGGGAATGATTTAAAATGGCCAGATTGAAAAAAATCGAAATGCAACGTGTATTTTTCACTGATCGATAGCAAATTTTATGTAATAAAATGTGTGATATTTTTCATCCCGGGAATCCCGTGGGAACTTACCCAGGAGCAGTTTGTAGTTATTCGGGTGCATAAAAATTATCTTATTCCGACAGAGTTTTCATTAAAACTATAGCTTATGTTCTTTTTAAATGTTGTCTTTGTGTTCCGGGAATCCCGCGGGAAATTCAAGTCAAGCGTAGACGAAGTGACCTATAAAATTACTGTCACATACAAAAATAAGCATACACTCAGACGGACAAACATCTGCTACAGAACTCTAATAAATATTATAAAGTAGGTATAACTTCAAAATAAATACAAATATGCATCGCCGTCGATATAAACAGTTCGTTAAATAAAACAAATCCTCTGATCGTATATATTCAAGGAATATTTTTTATTCATATCAGTCGTCACTAGGTAATTGAACTGTGAATAACTTGGTAGCAGCTGCATCTTGTAACAACCATATTGTAATAATTAAATCGATTCAACATGCGAAAGGTAAGTCAAAGTTTTATTGGCCATATAAATGAATTGATAGTTTACAATATAACTAGTTATAAATTAAACTAAACTTAAATATCTATACAGGGTATATAATGTATATACATAATGAATTTTTCAAGTGGGCCTTCAGGGCCAAATCCTAAACTATACGAAATAGCGAAAGATACTCAAAAGAGAATAAAAGTAGCATCATTAGATTTTTGAAAAATCAATTACCATTGTCAGGAATCGAATCGGCTAGTTTTGAAGAAATAAACATATTTTGAATTATTACACCAAATCACAGTGTAGCTAAGGGATATCTGTGAAAGAATATCAAACGACAAATTAAGGGGAAGTGCTGTTTTGGAACAACAAACCTCACCTCATTGTATTCAATATGGAAAGGATGAAAACTATTCTATTTCTAAAACGCATCCATAAATCAATATTCGAAACCCACGTTATTTTATTACAATCAATCAAATCAGTCAATTGATTGCGTTTAAATGAGGTGCGGCCACATGACCAGCGCATTGTGATGTTTAAGTTGGGGTAATAATAGGCGTTATCTGGTTTCCGAGATAACCTTTGCATAATTCTATCCTATTTTCCGGGATGAAATGGCTTGCGACGGTAGCCACTTGCCATGAAGTGGACCCGTTTGCCAGTCTGCCTACAAGCAAACATAATAATGAAAAATATCCTTTGTTTATGCTCGGTATTGAAACAACATATATACCTTTTAGCAGAAACGGTTCAATGGTTTTTCTGTGAAATCGTAACCAACAGACAGAAACTATCTCATATTCCGCGATAATAGGTATGCTATGTCCGTCCTCGGCATTGAAAATGTCAAATGTCAGCCAAATCGGTCGAGTAATTTTTCCATGAAATCGTAACAGACAAAGGGAGAGACTGACAGACAAGAGAAAGACACAGAGTTACTTTCGAATTTGAAAAATTAATAGGGATATGCAAAGTAAAATTAATTTACAAAATCTAATACCAGACTGTTATTAGTCGGGAACGTTCTCGAAAGACTGGTCACATTACCTCGTTAAATGTCAACGCTAATGCCTTGCCCGTGCTATGGACCAGTTTTTGGTCACGTGAGACATCCATCAGACGTTTGGATATGTCTCGAAAGTTTATGCGCCTCAGGCCCCTATGGTCCCAGGGTCATGACCCCGAAAACTGCAACTATGTAGCCATTTCTGATGGCTGAATAGTCTGGGCTAAAGGTAAGACAAGTTTTTTTGAAGTGAAACTTCTTTAGGATCGTTGTGATTTGAAACTCGATGAAACGAAAAAGTGACACTACAAAGAGATAAACATATAAGTCTATAGGACTAAGCCTGCCAGATAATGAAATAGAATACATTATAATAGGTTGGGGAAAAAGTATTTTCGCATATAGTATGTATGAACTTGTAATAAGATCTCTTTGGCTATACCATGTGTATCTGGCTGGTTTTGGTATCATTAAAAAGTTGTAATTTTAAAGAAAACAATTCCAATTTCAAATTAGGAAAATGTGTGATTTTCATTCGTTTTTCTTATTGTTAAAATGAGTGAATCTAATGAAGAAGTTCGATACATTTTAAAATTTTACTACAAAAAGGGTAAAAATGCAACACAAGCTGCGAAAAAAAATTGTGATGTTTATGGACCTAATGAAGTACCTGTGAGAGTATCGAAAATTTGGTTTAAGCGTTTTCAATCCGGAAATTTTGATATCAAAGATACACATCGCTCTAGTCGCCCTGTTGCGGACAAAAATGAAGCCATTTTTGAAAAAGTGAAGCAAGATCGGCATATTAGTAGTTACGATGTAGTTGGAGAACTGGGAATTGAACACAAAACGGTTTTGGTGCATTTGAAAACAGCTGGGTACACAAAAAAGCTCGATATTTGGGTGCCTCATGAGCGCACTGAAAGAAACCTAATGAACCGTGTACTCATTTGTGATTCTTTATTACGACGTAATGAAACCGAACCATTTTTGAAGAAGCTGATAACTGGTGATAAAAAGTGGATCACGTACGACAAGAACGTGCGAAAAAGATTGTGGTCAAAGGCCGGTCAGGCTTCACAGACTGCGGCGAAACCCGGGTTAACTCGCAACAATGTGATGCTGTGTGTATGGTGGCATTGGAAGGGCATTATTCATTATAAGCTGTTACCGCCAGGCAGGACTATTGATTCTGAACTGTACTGCGAACAATTGATCAGATTAAAGCAAAAAGTTGAGAGAAAGCGGCCGGAATTAATCAACAGAAGGGGTGTGATTTTTCACGATGATAACGCTAGACCTCACACATCTTTAGCCACTCACCAAAAATTACGAGAGTTTGGTTGGAAGGTGTTAATGCATCCGCCGTATAGTCCTGACCCTGCATCTTCAGAATTTCACCTGTTTCGATCTCTGCAGAATTCCTTAGGCAGTGTCAGGTTAACATCACGAGAGGACTGCCAAAACCACTTGTCGCAGTTTTTTGGTCAGAAGCCCCAAAATTTTTATAGCAATGGGATCACGTCCCTACCCACAAGATGGCAAAAAGTTATCCAACAAAATGGTACCTACATACTTTAGTCAAATGTAAATAAACTTTATAAAAAAACCTTTTGAACTTTTATATAAAATACGAAGAAACTTATTCCCCAACCTAATATTTAATCTTTAAACACTATGTTCATACGGATAGAGTTGGAAATCTTTTGAAGTTTTTTATTAATACTTCAAATTTCGTGTTTTAAATAATATATCAAATGTAACATCACGAAATTTAGAATCCCTCCCACCCCTTATTACACTTTTTATCACTCCTACTGCATGTGAACTACACCCACAGACACACACAATTTTTATTGCCATAAGCTGGAAAATAGGCGTCTCACCTGACGGAAAGTGACTGCTAACGCAATGCTGGTCCCAAGAAATGTTATAACGCTTTTCTTTAATAACCTCATGTCGTAGGTCAAAGCAAAAACCGCGACGGGAAGTTCGTCCAAGGCTTTATACGCGGAATAAACGTTCTAGAGAACCGTTGCGTAGTCATGTCTGGTAACTTAAGGAAACGAACATCCTGCCGGATGCGAGTGGTGCTGTGGTACAAATGTGGCCTTGGCATCGAATCAAACGTTTCAGTCTACCGACTGAAAACTGCTACGTTCTGTGTCAGTTTTATAACGTAACTAGCGACCCGCTCCAGCTCCGCATGGCTATACACAAATTGTTGAC
Source organism: Dendrolimus houi (assembly GCA_039645545.1). Lineage (NCBI taxonomy): Eukaryota > Metazoa > Arthropoda > Insecta > Lepidoptera > Lasiocampidae > Dendrolimus > Dendrolimus houi. The sequence continues at coordinate 19,416,306 of CM077128.1, read as the reverse complement.
TTCTTTTTTTTAATAAATAATTGTATATATACAATAATCGTATAATATACATATAAAAACAAAAAAATATCTATTTAAACTTATCATGAAAATATTACTTCAATGATAATCTTTAATATATATTACTTTATACCAAATTTGTATTTAATTTACAATATAGTTATTATTTATTTATCAATATCGCAGAAAATAGATGTATATGCGTAATGTAAATAAAATATATGTGTATATTTATTTTTACTTAACAGCGAGTCAACAGACAAAAAGCGTTTTTTGATCGATTTCTCAGCCATTAATAAATAAAATGCATTCTATTCTAGGCATCGAAAAATATATATATATATACTGAGTTTCAGCCAAATCGGTCCAGTAGTTTTTCCGTGAAAAGGGAACAGACAGACAGTTACTTTCGCATTTATATTAATATATACCTATATATGGATTCATTATTGTTCCATAATACAATTACATCATTTTAATAAAGTTTACTCGTCTAAAAAATTATTAAAAAATATAAAAAAAGATATAGCCTGAGGAGGATGGATACGAACCCTGCACAACTTAGTTACTATTATGCTCGGTGAACCGTTGAGCTAAAGACGCTTAGGAAACCATGTCAAAATTTCTATATCTATTCTATACCTAGCTTATAAACGATCTGTCTCACTTTAGGATATTTTGTCTCGGTGTCGTGCCTTAGAATGAAATAAATTGAATCAAGTTGATATGGACACGGTGCGCGTAGATATGTTAAGTTGCAATATTTCGCCACGCTCGAACTTTTATTACGCGCTGTTTCATCGAAGTAAATAATGGCCGTGCGGGGTTGATTTTCTGAAACACCGATTTGAATCAGGTCTATATATAGCCTCTTAACAAATAATGTTGCTGTCTCTGTATTTTTTACACATTGTTACGAGCTACAGAACTCGAATTAAAAATGCCGTTGGAACTACTATAGAATTTATTAGAACTGTACAAACACGTATAAAACAAATACAAATAAAACTGGATGCAACCAGTTCACACTGCACTATTCGAAACAATTCGAACGCGCGAAGTCCGTCGTCTATATCGCTAATCGAGAGTACTAGAGAACTTCTTACTCGTTTCGTAGTCGTCGCTTGACTGCCCCCGCCCCTCCATTCGGGCATCGTCTTATACTAACTACACAGTACAAAGAAATTGGAGGCGCACACTGAGTTTCTAAGAAATATTAATTTTCACAGCTGCGAACGTCCACAAAGTCGTAAACAATAACAATAGGGATTAGTTCGACGCTAATGATGGTTATAAAATAAGTAAAAAGACAATTGGAGCATTGGAATTTTCACCCATTGCACGAAACAAAATCAGCTAATGGCAAACCGTTTCACGCCGATATTCTGTGAGAGTGTGGTATCAAACCGGCTCTAAGAGCCGATCAAGATATTGATTCCAGCATGGCTCTACCGATATTTTTTATAGTCATAACTTTTTTGTTTCTGAACTGATTTTGATGATTCTTTTTGCGCTGCATTCAGTAAAGCTTTGAGATAGTGTCATAAATTGTTGTTGTTATTGAATAATATATACGTAACCTAAAAGTGAAGAACAAAATATTTCTAAGAAAAAAGAAATCGACTTATCACTCTGTTATTTATTCCCGAGCAGTGTTTTATATATAACTAGCTAACCCGTGCCCACTTCGTTGGGCATCAAAAATAAATTAAAAAATACTTATTATTAATCACAATCAAATATACCCTATGTCACTCAGGAATAATGTAGCTTTCCATTGCTGAAAGAATCTTCAAAATCGGTTTAGTAGATCCAGAGATTACCCCCTACAACGTCACAACGTCACAAACTCATAAACTTTAACTCTTTATTTTTTGTTGAGTTTAATTACCTACTAAGCGAATTTAAAATATTTCCCCTCCCGTACGGCCCGTACCCCAGTGACGCCTACATCGCATAAACCTATCTAGCCGATTAGGGTGCGCGGCAACCACGCAACTTTTTTATAATACTTACATTTTTAAATTCGTGATATCTTTCGAATGGAATGTCCGAATTGAATAATTCAAAAAGGTATTGAAGCAGTCTTGTATATGAAGTAATTTATTTTGATAAGGATGGATACCAAGATACAAATAAAGAGCCTTTTCTAGCGGTGGCATTTAAACTAAAATTTTAAAATAAAAGAACTCTTACTGTGGCATAACTATAATAGTTAAGTTTGGGTGGATGAAAATTAACTTATTCCGACATAGTTTCAAGTCAAACGTGGACCAAGTCGCGGGCCTTCGTCTAGTAATGATATATGTTATTATAGGTATAAAGCATTTCCATCTGACAATAAGGAAAATTAGCCAAAATTGTGAATTGTTTCTAATATAGTTATTAACTTGCTTGTTCTTACAAGACAAATTATTAGATAAAATTTTAGTTGTGTTGTTTTAATTGTGTCTTTAGATGATTATTATAAAACACTAGCTGCGCCCCGCGGTTTCACCCACGTGGTGATGGAAAATCATAATATTTTGGATAATTCACACTATATCTTTATAAATTATAGCCTATGTGTTATTCTGACGTGTAACCTATATTATTGTAGCTTCATCAAAATCCATTGAGTAGTTTTTGCGTGAAAGAGTAACAAACATACATTCTTACAAACTTTCGCGTTTATAATGTTACGACCGACTTTGGCATTTGGACTTCTTTTGTTTACTTTGTGTTTAAAATTTGTGATTAGAAAAACCAGCCCATTGCGTATTGTAATCTTTTATGGTAGTCACTAGCCAGGTGTGATTCTAAGAAATTCGGTCCGCACGGTCATGTAGACCGCATTTGTACAGCATAAAGTAATGCTCCAATGAAGAGATCATCAGTCGAGCGATAACCACAAGCGAAGAAAGACTTGTGCACATTCGGTGACTTATTTAGTGACGGACTGCGCGTGTTATTGAATCGTGCATTACGTTTGGACTGGTTGTATTCAGTTATATTTGTACCTGTGTTATACGTGTTTGTATAGTTCTAATAAATTCTATAATAATTCCAACAGCATTTTAATTCGAGTTTTGCGACTCGTAACAATAATATTAGTAGGATTGTCTACTGTATTGTCTAACTTTACATGTGGATTCAGTTGTCTGGGCATTTAAACATCATTTAGTGTTCATAAGGTAAACATTCAATTCGATTCTTACTTTCAATTCGATTGTTCCAGATGTAAAAATAACTTACAATCTAACTGACATTTACTGGCAAGTAAGGACTGCATAGCCGGCGGAGGTCAATAGTACATAAATTAAAAAATTAAACAAAGGATGTCGTCGATTCTGGACCCAACAGTGGTGGAGGCCGTGGCCCGGTTATTTAAGCTCTTCTTGGGTTTACTATCGACATTGATATCACTGAAGACAGATAATTATCCAAGTCAAGCTATTGTTTACAGTAAGTGATTTTATTTAATACTAGCATTTGTCCACGTCCCGCGACTTTGTCCACGTTGGACAATTTATTTAACCTTCTGTGACGTAGTGATGTCGCAGAAGGAGGCAGTGGAAAGGCAAAGGAAGTCGCAGCTTCCTTAGTACTAATACGCCGCCGCAGAGCAGGGCGTCGAAGAAGGAATTAGAACCAACTCCTTCCGCCATGACAACGGCCTTGGGCGGTGATACGGGGAATTTCACCGTTCCAATAAAGACCCTGAGATGGCGCTGCGATGTGTTCCTGCATGCGCGTCTAGTGAACTACTCAGAAAGGGCGCAACCCTCAGTCGCCACGAAAAGGGGCTTAACGAGCTGACGCCGTTAGGGCTATCGGAAGGTTCCCGAGACTCTGACGTTACGGCGTTGGGATGGAACACCGAGGTGGTTTAGTTGGTAGGTCCGAGCACACCATCAGGAGTCCAACACTACCTTACAGCTATTTCTGGTATGGTGTCCATGATGGATTACACCTCGTTAAAAAAGCCCTTAAACATTAACCGATATCGCGCTGCCCTCGTCACTATCCATATATCCATAGCTAAAGACAACTCAACATTTTGTATAGTCTTTTTAGGTTTTTGAATGTGTTCATTTTGTATTACTTAAAAGACTCAATAAATATGTTTGGTATTTGTATTAACATTTTTAGAAGCAGATTTTTATTTATTTGTCATAATATAAAACTTATTGAATAAAAAATATAATAATATTGTAAGCGTCATCGAAACTTCACACAATAAATCAATAAACATATATATCGTAACCACAGAAACATGAGAAAGATTAACTATATGGTGGTGCACCAGGCAGCTCTGGTGCACCACCATATTCAGTCAATCCAGTCAATTAAATGGTCATAATCTAAAATATCTAGCAACTTGTTAACAACTGTTATAATACTACCAAAACGTTTAGTAAATATAACATAATCGATTAAATTATGACCTTATTATAGGAGCAATTTATACAACTGGGGCTTCATAATATCTCACAATTCATAATTTCAACACCAGGCTTTGTATTAGACTGATATTGCCATCTTTTAGATTACAAAAAGTATTGTCCTCCTTCTTGGGGGTTGGTATACGCTTCTTCAATAAGATTCCGAGTGAAATGTTAGATCTGCCTTTCACTAAATTAAAAACCAAATTAAAAAGTATCTTGCTAAAAAGGGATACTACACTGTTGAAGAATACTTAAATGACAAAACTTCATTTACATAGCAACTCGTTCCAACCTTTTATACATACTATATTGTGTATAACGTTTTTATCTTGCCAAGCTTGTAAGGAATTTATGGAGATATGTTGCAGCAAAAAAAAAATATTACGTCATATTTTTATTATAACTGTAATAATAATTCTCTTTACTTTTATTGTGTCTCTGTCTCATTGAATATGCACTGTTTGCTAGAACTCCATTAATTCTTCAAAAGTCATTCTGTAACATACTTCTATATAAAACTTAAAAAAAAGAGAAATTGAGATAAAATTGTTTTTCTTTATATTTCTACTTTCTTGCAGCTTCTTCTCCTTAACAGCAATAACACGCTGCGAAGCGGTGTACATAGACTGAGAAGTAAAATTAAATTTTGACCTATATGTATACCTTCAGAAAGTGTTCTCCAGTGAAACTTATTTTGAATATCAACTTTTGAATTTGAATTTCTCTTATAAATATATATTAGTTGCCATCAATTTAGGTTTCCAACAATATGTACCATGTAATGTAACCTATATTTTTTATAACTGGAATACAGCAAGCAGGCTGACGACCCATCTGATGGAAATTTAATACAAATAATACATATACCTATGATATATGAGTCCCAATACACGAGCTTTTGGGAATATTCCCAAAACTGGCCGCGATACCACGTTGGATGGCAACGCTTATGCATTTGTTTATCGAAGCAAATTAACTTGCAACATTTTATTACGTTTAAAACGCAACATTACTATAAATTAGTAAATTATAGCCGGTTTCCTGTAAAACTTACTATTACTAACATTACTTATTGCTAAATATACCAAGCGATTGTGTTATCTATAAAAAATTAACACAACGCAAACAGTAATTGAATTTTAAACTACTGTGAGGATGTGGGAAGAACAATTCACACTCAGTTTTTTGACATATTTAACACAGAGTATGTATGCATCTCAGATCAGTTATCAACAAAGTCCTTCATGTTCTTCACCGTTCAGAGTTGTAACCTCTTATTATATTAATGTACTCTGTGGTTGTAATTATAGATTAATTTTCGACACATTTGCTCAAAAAATGTATTTACGTAGCCTGTATATATATACATAGTGTTCGAAAGCTAAAAATTATGCACCACACAATGTAACGTGCGGTAAATATCTATTTTACTACGTAATACGTAATACGGAAAATATATAAAAAAAATCCATTAAGGAATTTCACATTACGAAAATAGATAAACTGAATAATTGAACCTCCTTGGAAGCATTTTTGATCAATACATTTGTCTAACTTTAACACTATAGAGAAAATGAGACGAAAGACTGTAGTTGTAATTTCCACCACGCGCACGTGGCACCATTTACAAATGCGCACTATTTTCATATTAGAAACGTCAAGGACAGTTGCGACTTTCCGACTGATATTTGTGTGTTAAAAAATGTTGTAGCCCACGCGTACGTAAGGCGCTGTCGTCGCATGACACCTGGCAGTGACATTTCACTGAACGGCAAAAGGGTGCTAAAGTCAGGGCTACTCCAACATCAACATTGCAATTTTCTTTTTTACATTTTCATATTTTATAATCGTGATAAAACTTAACATATATTAAATTATTAGAAGTACTGTTTCTTGTACAAGTGCTTGTCGTGCAAACAAAAATCGAGTTTAAGGTGACGAACCGTTTCATACCGCGACTGTACATACTTATAATAATGTGGCTATTCGTTAACTGCGTTATTTTTCAACACTTAAAATAAGACTCATTCGGTCACAGCCTAAATCTTGAACACGTTAGAATGCGGCTGCAGCAAAAGAGATTATGTTGACTCGTATTTAAAACTAAATAGTGCACTTATCTGGCGTGTAAAAGCTAAACTTCAAAATACTGAAAACCATATTCCATATCACATATATACATTTTTGTAAGTCCATATTTATTTATTATTTTATATCAAATAACCGAGAAGTAACATTATTTTAGTAATAATTATGCAAAAGACTTAACATAGAATCATTCACTTTTGTTAAGGTGGGCATTAAAATAAAATTATAAATATTTTAGCTTAAATGTTATTGTGTTAAATCATAAATCTAAATTACCATGTTTGTTTTGTAACAACTTGCTTTAAAATAATATAATAGATAAGTACCATCTATCACAAGGAAATACAAAGGAATTTATTTAAACTGAGGTGATATTCAAATTAACTAGTGGTTGGAAGGAATGACACGTGTATGAATTTATATTTTAATGTGACCAATAATTGTAATTCAGATCGTCGTAAAGGGATAAAACAAAATACTGAATGAAACCGGAAAACAGACAGACAGAAAACGATTGCCGTCATCTATGGATGTCGCGAAATGCGAAATGGTTAATATTTCTGAAAGCAATGAATAGCGGGGTGAGAGGAGCGCGACGAGGAATTTGTTTAGTTATAAAAAGTAGCTATTAAAGGGACAAGACGAAATGGCGAAAAGGGCGACCGTGTAGGTAAGCTGTACAGCCGGATTTGGGTAAGTGATTACTGGATCATGTGAATCACTATTGTCAGACTCGGCGGATGGGGAATGACTGCAGCGGAGGTAAAAAGAGGTCATACATAGGACTTATAAAAATAAGTCGTGAAAGAAGAATGATTCAAAGATCATTCTTATATTGTGTGATAAACGATAGATATTATGTCTAAAATAGTCAGGTTCAAGTGTTGATAAAGGAATGAATTTGCCGATACAGTGATAAGAATTTACATTGATAAGTTCATTAACATACACACGAACAGAAGAATTTTACCTATAATTTTGGGCCAGAAACCCTCGCGAGCGTCCTCAGAACACCCTACCAAAGTTTCATCACAATCTGATCAATGGTTTAGGCACGCATATTGACCAAACATACAAACATTGATGTTTATTTAATAAAAAAACGTAAGATGAAAACTTAAAAGTAGTTTTTTTTAGTCTACAGATTTGATAATTAAATAAAAACTAAATTAAATTATAAATAAGTATATATAAAAATAAAATGTAAAATTAAACTATAAAATCTAGTGCCAGACCGCTGTTAGTTGGAAACGTGCCCAAAAGACTGGCTACATTACCTCGCTGTATCGCAACGCTAATGGTCACGTGAGACGCTACCAGGCGTTTCGCTATGTCTTATTTATATAGATTATATATTTTATATATTATCTTTTTATTTATATAGATTTTTTGAGCCTGAAACCCTTTCGGGCATCCACAGAACACCAAACCAAAGTTTCATCACAACCTGATTAATGGTTTAGGAACGCATCGAAGAATAAAATACAAATATTGATTTTTATTAATTATAAGATAGATATGTGATCTGGGCAATGAAGGATAAATAGTAAGGATTCCTAATTCACTTCACCACAGTGGATGTTTGCAAAATTAGCGGTGACGCCAGCGCATTACTAGTCTCTACAATGGGATATAGGGGATGGGATAGGAGGGATGGGGTAGAGGAAATGGAATAGGGGAAATTAGGATAGGGGGAGAGAAAGAGAGCTAACGGAACTCACTCGCCGTAACGAAAGACGATTAGTTCAGGGCTAAACATTCCACGCCGATATTTTGTGCAAGCGTGAAATTCGAAGTGAAGATAACAGTGCTTAGAAATATTTACAACGAAAATTGGTTTGAACAATAAGTCGAAAGCATTTTTTAGGACGTGACTTGCACGAAATTGGTGTATGTAATAGTTAGTATCTGGCCTGGTTTATTGCCAGACCGAGGTTCAGGCGAACAGGACGCGGGAAACCACGATCATGATCGAAACTTGGTCGAGAGAGTTGGAAACTCCTGTGGCAGGCATTGAGACGGTGGAGGTGGTGCGCCCGCACTTGTTGCGATGGCTCTCGCGGAAACACGGGAGCCTGACCTTCAGGATAATGCAGGTACTTACCGGGCATGGGTGCTTCGATAAGTATCTGAATCATATCGCGGGCTGCCTGCCTTCCCCTCAGTGTCGCCAATATGGCGCATTAGACACTGCGTTTCGTACGCTGGTCGAGTGCGCAGCATGGGCACCGCAGATATATGAACTCGAGACCCTCGTAGGTTCGATCGATTCGCTGGGCAGTGTGGTGCAAGCCATGCTGCATAGCGACGATCATTGGGTGGGTGCGGCCAATTTCTACGAGGCTGTCATGTCTCAAAAGGAGGTCGCGGAACGAGAACGGGAGAGAGGTGCTCACGCGTGTCGCGGGTACCGACGTCAGTCGGGGTCCCGGAGGCGCAGATATGCCCCCCCCCCCGTAAATATCGCTGCAGGGGGCCCTCTAGCATCAAGCAGACGATTCTTCACCCCTGTTGACGAAGTCAGTTTGCCTGTCCCGGGGCACTCTCAAGCACTGATGAGCTAGGATCAGCGTGGGCGTAACTAGGTTCTAAGTTTCGCGCTCTTCCTACCACAACGCGGGGCACATGGGAGGAGGATGGTTTTAGTGGAGTATTGAGTTCTTCGAGTCTCCACACAAGCCGGCTATTTGACTATGGTGCGCCATTCGTGGTGACACCTCTCGTCGCTTTGGTCTAATCTCTAGTAAAGAACCCGGTAGTATGCGAAATGCATTTATCCGCCTCAAAAAAAAAAAAATAATAGTCAGTATCCGGGCATGTCAGATGATGCCCCGGATCTTGAATTTTTTCGAAAACTGAAAAATGCCACCCTGACTCGCCTATATTTTTACCTCAATCATCAGACGATGAATGGATGCTATATAGGTATATACAAATTGGTCAAAGTATGTATTAAACGCCGGTAAATTAGGTGTTTTTCCTATGAGGGCCACATGGTCATTACTGACCAAATCCTCTAATAAACAAAGAGAAAAAAAATTGACATCTGTTCAGTGAATGAATGAATGAAAATATTTTATTGTTCACCGAAAATTAAAACTACCTTCTTAAAAGCAAGGTACAATAAATGTTAAACAAAGGGCGATAGTGTTGTTTGAAATAAGTGTTTTTGTCGATTGTCTTTTTAGAGTTTTGTAGCTAAATGACAAATACAGTGAATATTGATCGCCTCTACGGGACCCTTTAATGTGGGGAGCCATGCACTTGACCCATATTTATTTTTAAAAACTATTTACTTAGTAGTTTTTGAACCTGTAACTCAATGTTCCAGATGGCCAAAGCTTTGACTTCATAGTTGTGGGTGCTGGATCAGCTGGTTGCGTGGTTGCTAACAGATTAACAGAAAACTCAGATTGGTCTGTGTTACTCATTGAAGCTGGGGATGTGCCGTCTGTAGCATCTGATGTAAGGATCTTTTACCTATATTCAGGATCGTCCCTAATGCCTGTGTTTTGCCTTCTGCATTGAACTTGGCGCTAAGGCTCTGGTGTCGTCTATTAAAGGACATCGTAAACGAACTATTTTTATAGTGATGATTTCTTGCTTCAATTTTCTAGCTGTCGAGTTGCTGTCTATATCGCGCAACAATTACTGCAATATCGTTGTATTGATAAAAATTTTGCGCTTAAAATTAATACAGCCGGAGCCACACCATATTCAATATCTAATCGGCTATATTTCAAGTTGTTTAAACTGCTTGGATTGAAGAAAAATATAACGTATTAAGTACAAAATCGTCTTGTCTGACTATCTGTCTATCATTGTAAGTCATAATCAATTTCCTCTGAATCCTGTGGTATCTATATATCTATCTATATTTGGGATATTATAGGTTTTAAATAATATTACATAGACTATAATTATAAAGTATTGTTACAACCTGAACGCCGACAAAAGACAAACTCACACCTGCATACCTTATTTTATTACCTTTTCGGCATTTGGACTTCTTTTGTTTACTTTGTGCTTACAATTTGTGATTAGAAAAACAGCCCACAATAAACATAACTATAATTAAGTTAAATACTGTACTATACCTGTGATTTATAATTACACACATTTTTCTTCCTAAACTGCCCCGCTCAGATTGTGCAATGGCTCGTTAATTTCAATTAATGACAGGTATATTTTACTTTTTCTATATTTTACATGCTTTTAATTACTCATATCTGTCAGTAACATCCAGGCATCCTGAGTGTGGTAGGTAGTCTTTGTTTAGTCAATTAACATCAAATATGCAGAACTTTTTTCTAAAATCGTGTTATCCATATAATTCACTATTTTTATATGTCATTTTACTTTTAATTCCATGTTTTTATTTTATATATTGTTTGTACTTGCCCATGACTGGCGGGTGGACAATATTTCATAGTTAATTTGAATTACTGTATTATATATTTATACATATAGTTAGTGCATATATATATATATGTATATATATATATATATATATATATATATATATATATATATATATATATATATATATATATATATAGAAAGTATGGCTTCATCTGATGACAGTGATGATTACAAAAGCATATCCAGTACACTTAGTGATGACAGCTTTCATAGTGTTCCTTCGCTTTCTGACATTATATCTTCCCAATTCTCTGATGCCTCTGAGAACTTTAACACTGTTCATATAAATGCCCAAAGTATTCCGGCTCATTTCACTGGTATGCTGGCGGCCTTTGATGGTAAAAATATACATGCTATCCTTATCTCCGAATCGTGGCTTAAACCTCAGCTACCGTCTGTGTTCTATTCCTTGCCCGGTTACCACTTATTAAGAAATGATCGCGCGGTTGGTGGCGGTGGAGGTGTTGCTATTTACCTACGATCCTCTCTAAAATACAAAATAATTGATATATCAGGACAACCACCTTCATCAAATGCCGGCGAACACCTTTTTATTGAAGTGGACCTGAATAACACCAAAATTCTACTTGGCGTCTATTACTCCCCATCTTTGCGTATTGACTTCTTTTCTTCATTTGAACATCTACATAAATTTACACCATCTTACAATCATACCATAATCATGGGAGACTTTAATACCTGTCTATTAAAAAAAGATTCTCGATCCTCTGCACTCGTGTCCCTAGTTGAATCCTGTAACCTTTCCATACTCCCCTTAGATGCTACACATCATTTTCCAAATTCCAACCCCTCACTCCTAAGAGTGAGGGGTTGGAATTTATCATTTGAATGATGACATGATCAACAGAAGATACTAGGATAAGATTTAGATCTTACACGGCCAATGTGCCGCGGATTCCTTTTCGTACCATGACCTTATCTACCTTACCTATAAATTAAGTCCTCCTAAAATTAAACCAAATATTCTGTTGCAGCGCAATTTTAATGGTATTAATATGGACTTACTGCTAAAAGATGCTAGAGAAATCAAGTGGTCACCATTACTGGAAGTTGACTGTGTAGATGTCAAAGTTAATATTTAAGGATCACCTGATTTTGCTGTATGATAAACATGCTCCTGTACGCTCTATTAAAATCAAACATGTTGCTGCTCCTTGGCTTACTACATAGATTAAAGAACTCATTCGCAAAAAAGCAGCAGCAAAAACCAAATACAAATATCGACAGAGCACTAGCAATTGAGAAAAATATTTTTTGATCCGCAATCACTGTAATAAGTTGTGTAGGGACGCCCAAAGACGTCACATTCATAATTCAGTTGAAAATAGTGATCCGTCAAAAGTTTGGAAATTTCTCAAATCACTGGGGTTGGAAAACAAAACACTCCTACTTCCTTTGACTTAGATGTTGACTCATTAAACAAACATTTCTCTTCTTCTTCTCAAATAGATGATACATCTAAAAAACGTACTTTAGAACACCTTTCGTCAATTCCAACTCCCATATACTCACCATTTGCTTTCACTCAATTAACCGATTGTGATGTTAAGAAAAGTATACTTTCCATTACGTCGAAAGCTGTAGGCAGTGACTGTGTCAGCCGAAATATGATTCTTCTTGCCTTATGTGATCCTTCCAATCATTACACACATCCTTAATCACTCCATAACCCATGGTGTCTTTCCTAGTAATTGGAAAGAAGCACAAATTATACCCATCTCAAAGAAACCCCAACCCAAATCTTTTTCCGAATATCGTCCTATATCCATTCTGCCTTTCCTTTCTAAAGTGCTGGAGCGTCTTGTACAAAATCAGCTCAGCATTTTCCTTAATACGAACTCCCTTTTCAACCGTTACCAGTCTGGCTTTAGACCTGGGCATAGTACAGTCACTGCCTTAACAAAAATTACTGATGACATCAAATTTGCCGCGGAGAAAAGCAATGTGACGGTTCTCACTTTGCTAGACTTCAGCAATGCCTTTAATACGGTAGATTTTGATATTCTGCTTGGAATGCTTTGCTCTCTAAACAAATCTCCAACGGTGATTGATTGGTTTCGTACTTACCTGCATGGTCACCGGCAGCGTGTTAGAGTTGATGAGCGAGTCTCATCTTGGTGTGGTACTGCTGTTGGTGTGCCTCAGGGTGGCGTCTTATTTCCTCTACTTTTCTCGATTTTTATAAATTCTATCTCTGAACAACTTCACAGTTTCTACCACCTTTACGCAGATGATCTCCAAATTTACACCAGCGCACCCATTCATACTTTGCATGATGCGGTACTTACTACTAATAATGACCTAGAACGAATATCTGACTGGAGTAGGGATCATGGATTAAGTGTTAACCCTAACAAAACTCAATCCATCATCATTGGGAGTAATAAAATGATTTCCAGGGTTAACTGGTCTTTGTTGCTACCAATCATGTTTGGTGGGGCTGTAATCCCCATAAGCAATACAGTAAAAAATCTAGGAATTTATTTAGACAAATTACTATCCTGGGGCCCTCAACTACAAAAAATAAGCCAGAAAATATTTGCGTCAGCTGCTTCTTTGCGTCGTCTGCAATATTTTCTACCGTACATTACTAAAGTAGCGCTTGCGCAATCCCTCCTTCTCCCAATACTTGATTATGGTGACGTCAGCTATCTCGATCTTAACCAAAGCCAATTAGACAAACTTGAGCGACTCCAAAACTTCTGTATACGATTCATATTTGGGTTACGAAAATATGATCACATATCCGAATATCGTAAAAAGCTCAAATGGCTACCAATTCGACTTCGCCGTAATGCTCATGTTTTGTCTCTTCTTTATAACGTATTGTTTGACCCTCGTACTCCATCCTATCTTAAAGAACGCTTCCAGTTCTTCCACAGTGATTCAAGATCCCTGAGATCATCAGAGAAGTTGCGGCTAAGGACACCTTTACATACCACGGAGATTTACGCACCATCGTTGTCTGTTTGTGCCGTGCATCTTTGGAACGCTTTGCCTCTGCTAAATCGATCCACAGTTTCAACAGACTTGTGAGGGAGCACTATCTAACTGCATAATATGTATTATTTGTTGTGTATGTCTATGTACGTATATATATGTATATATATATATATATATATATATATATATATATATATGTGTGTATATATATATATATATACATATATATGTATATATATATATATAACAGGTTGGGGAAAAGTCTTTTAGCATATAGTATGTATGAACTTGTAATAAGATCTCTTTGGCCATAAGCTAAGCTACAAATGGTAATTTGTATCTGGCTGGTTTTGGTATCATTAAAAAGTTTTAATTTTAAAGAAGACAATTCCAAATTCAAATTAGGAAAATATGTGATTTTCATTTGTTTTTCTTATTGTTAAAATGAGTGAATCTAATGAAGAAATTCGATACATTTTAAAATTTTACTACAAAAAAGGTAAAATGCAACACAAGCCGCGAAAAAATTTTGTGATGTTTATGGACCTAATGCAGTATCTGTGAGAGTAGCGCAAATTTGGTTTAAGCGTTTTCAATCCGGAAATTTTGATATCAAATATGCACCTCGCTCTGGTCGCCCTGTTACGGACAAAATTGATGCCATTTTTGAAAAAGTGGAGCAAGATCGGTATATAAGTAGTTACGATGTAGCTGGAGAACTGGGAATTGACCACAAAACGGTTTTGGCGCTGTAGAAGAGTTGCCTGTCTAGCAGACACACTGATGAGGTGGTTAACTATTTTGGACTGTATATAAAAGATAGATATGTAGATAGATGCTGGTGTATTCGTAGCTTTAGTATATACAAGTTTTGTCGTCCGTCGCACTAGCCGTCGTGCGGGCGAGTGTCGCGTGATCCCACAACAGCCGCCGCCTGAGGCCCAGCCGTGGTCGTGGGGCGGCCCCTCGTCCTCCGCGCGTCTTAACCCGTGCGTGAGCCAACATGTTCCCCGGGTTGAAACAATAGTTTTCAAATTTCTGGAAAAGGACATATGTTATTAAAGGCCCTTCGAATAAGACCCTTCTTAGTCTTTAAATCTGCAACTCTTGAAATGCCGTCATTTCCTGGATACAATTTGACAATTCGTCCCAGGGACCACAGGAGCGGTGGGAGATTTTTGTCCTTAATTAGCACCAGGGCGCCAAGTTTTAACTCGTTCTTTGAGTATTGCCATTTCACTTTCTGCTGTAGCAAGCCGACGTATTCATTGCAGAAGCGTCTCCAGAAGTGTTGCTTAATCAGTTCAATTCTCTTGAATCTGTCAAGGCGGCTGATGTTTGTAACCTGGATCTGTGGGTGTTTGAATGGCCATAAGTGAACGTCCAATTAAAAAATGGGACGGAGTAAGAGCAGTAAAATCTGAAGGATCGGATGACATAGGAGTAAGTAGGCGAGAATTCAAAACAGCCTCAATTTGATTCAGACATGTTACCATCTCTTCATAGGTGAAATGAGTAAGATGTAATATTCTTTTTAAATGATGTTTAGTTGAACGCACGGCTGCTTCGGACAACCCGTTGAAGTGGGGAGTATATGCTGGCACAAACTTGAATTCTATGCCCTCTAGGTTTAATTTACCTTCTAAGTCTGATTGCGTTAAGAATTGAGTTAGCTCATTATAGGTGCCGACAAAATTAGTGCCATTATCTGACATGATACTTTGAGGTTTCCCTCGTCGAGATACAAAACGATTTAAGGCGGCTAAATATGCTTCACTGGATAATGCCGTGACGAGCTCGATGTGACAAGCCTTTGTTGAATTGCAGATAAAGATTGCCAAAAAGACTTAGTGAGTTTGCAACCGCGACCTTTTCGATCTGCTATCAAGACCGGTCCTGTGTAGTCTACATTGCAATGTAAAAAGGGAAACTCTAGTACCGTTCTTGAAGTAGGTAATTGACCCATAATAGGTTGAACAATTTCTGCTTTGTATCTAAAACAACGCATACATTTTTTGACAATGGTTTTAGATAGATTTCGACCACCAATTGGCCTATAGATTTGCCTTAAAGCGGTTAGTAGAAGTTGAGGAGGTGCATGTAAATATTTAATATGAAAATGATGAAATAATATTTTTGTAAAATGATGTTTACTGCATAATAAGATTGGATGTTTCACGTCATAAGAATAAGGTGAATTGTCGAGTCTACCACCAACTCGAATGATATCATTCGAATCCAAAAAAGGTGTCAGAGAAATCAATCGATTTTTTCTGGGTAGAGGCTCACTGGCTTTAAGAATAATATATTCTTGAGGGAACATTTGTAACTGGGATTTATGTATTATCAAATTTAACGATTTTTTAAATTCTGTAACTGAAATTGGGCCAGTTACTTTTTTAATTTTATTTCGACAATTGTAAATAAATCTTTGTATATAGGCAATTATGTTTTGTAGGTTAATTAAACGTGATTTGTCATTGATGAGTTTAGAAATGACATCACAGCTGTTATCGTTGACTAATGAAATATTACAGGTTACTAGTTCAGGAATGTTTGTATAACTCGATTTTGTATGGGGCATTTTTGGCCAATCAGTTTTTGTATCTGCCAAAAATGCTGGTCCTGACCACCACAAATAGAAACCACTGATAGAATCAGCCTTCAGCCCGCGGGAAAGTAAGTCTGCTGGATTGTCTTTCGACGGTATGTAGCTCGACGTGTGACTTTTTGTAGTCTCTTGAATTTCATGAACACGGTTACGAACAAAGTTTTTAAGATTAACTGGTGGAGTATTTAGCCAACTTAAAACTATAGTGGAATCGCACCAAAACCTGCACTTACTAATTTTAATAGTCAAAGATGCTAATACTTTAGTACACAGTCTTGCTGCTAGCAGAGCTCCGCAAAACTCTAAACGTGGCATAGTTGTAGGTTTTATGGGAGCTATTCTGTTTTTAGAAGTCAAAAGATTTACCTGGACTAGTCCATCTTTATCTAAAGAGCGAATATATAAGCAAGCTCCATATGCTCGCTCTGAAGCATCACAGAATACATGAATTTCGACAGTTTTTGCTATTGTTGATGCACCGCTGAGGTAATCATCAACGTAGAAATCCCGTAAGATTGACTGTTTAACTTCAGAATCTGGAGCATATGATGCTAAGGTATTTAAACATTTAGTTGCCAAATATGGCGCTGAAGCCGTGCCGTAAGTTACGGTGTTAAGAGTGTAGGTCATTAGCTTTTCTGATGAGTCATTACGATAGACAATTTGTTGAAGAGAGTGTTGAGAAGGGTTTAGTTCTATCGCCCTGTACATTTTTTCTAAGTCTCCAGTTACAACATATTTATGTTGTCGAAATCGTGATAAAATGCTATAAAGATCTTCCTGTACAGTTGGACCGACCATTAGGAAGTCATTAAGAGACAAACCTGAACTTGAAGCGGCTGATACATCGAAAACTGTACGAAGTTTAGTAGTAAGATTGGATTCACGTAAGATTCCGCGGTGAGGTAGATAAAATTTTACCTCTTGATCATTGCTAGACGAAGGGTAATTGTTTTTATTCATGTGACCTAGTTGTTCATACTCTTTCATGAACTCGATGTACATGGCTTTGAATTTAGGATCTCGATTAAATTTACGTTCAAGGGATAAAAAACGAAATTTGGCTCTTTGGAAGGAGTCTCCTAAGACTGAAGGGTCGTCTTTCAGTGGCAAGGTAACTAAAAAGCGACCATCTTCTTTACGTGTCGTATTCAGTAAGAAACTTTGCTCACAGGCTTGTTCCTCTGCCGATAAAGAATGTTTGTCTAATATATTCTCAAATTCCCAGAAACGAGATAAATCTAGATTAGTCTCTTCGTTAACAAAGTTGCATATGGCAGAAGATGGACTCTTAAGAAGGGTTACATTCCCTGACACTAACCAACCTAATTTAGTTTCATATAAGGTGGGTTGATTTTTACCTAATTTAAGAGAATTTTTGCAAAGGACGGACCAAAATGCGTCAGCACCGACCGATATATCTATGCTCGAAGGCACGTTAAAAGAAGGGTCAGCGAGATTTATTCCCATAGGAAGAGGAATGTAATCCGTTTCAATATAAGAAGACGGTAACGCTTTGGTAATGTACGGTAAAATAAGACAGCCTAAAGTATGTTTGTAGTCAGTATGGAAGGACATAAATGTAAGACTGCAAGACTGTAATAAAGAACGTATTATTGTTTATACCTGTTACCGTGGAGCTTGCATTCCGTCGTGACAAACCCAGCTTAACGCAAAGTGACTGTGTAATGAAGTTCGCCGTGCTGCCATTGTCGAGCAGCATTCGAGCGGGATGCACTTTACCCTTGCCGTCCACCACCTTCACCAGCGCTGTGGAAAGTAATACGTGCGAAGAAGTAGTAAACTGCTTTGTGCTGCTAGAGCTTGCAAAGTTACTGATGACATTGTCTAATGGAAAAGCCGGTTCTGGTGTTATTTGTGGCTTATCTACGTGAAGAAGTGTATTGTGTTTTATTTTGCAATATTTACAAGATACAAGATTGCAATACTTTTCATTGTGCCCAGGCCGTAAACAATTAAGACAGACCTTTGATTCATTGGCCTTTTGAATACGGGTTTCAACAGGAAGGGCTCTGAATGTTTCACAGTTAAATAAGAAATGAAATTGATTGCAGAGAGGGCATGTAAATATTGTTTTGTGACTTTTATTTAATTTTTTATTGATGATTTTTTCTTTAGTATTAATCCTTTTATTATTATTAGTAGTTATAAGTAGGTTGGAATTAATTTCGTTAGAATGATTTTTGTAAATAGTGCTTTTATTTTCACGTAAAGATTCTAATAAGTCAGCTCTGTTACTTAGAAAATTGGTAAAAGTCTCTAAAGACGGTGGGTTTTTCAGATTATTTCTATGTTCTTCCCATACCCTATGAGTAACACTATCAAGTTTATCTGTCATTATGTATATTATTAAGGTATCCCAATGCTGAGTTGGCTCATCTAAAGTAGATAATGCACGCAAATTTTTATTTGTAACATCAATAAGATGACGAATAGCAATACAGGATTCGGTGGGCATATGCTGAATATTAAAAAGTTCTTTAATATGATTGTTAACAAGCAACCTTTTGTTATCATATCGGCTACATAATAAATCCCATGCGGATTCATAGTTTTCCGATTTGAAATCTAAATTGTCGATGACAAGCAAAGCGCTGCCTTTTAAAGAAGCACGCAAGTAATGTAACTTATTAATGCTATCTATGTCTTGTCTTGAATGAATTAATGATATGAAAGTAGCTTTATATTCTAGCCATTTTTGATAATGACCACTAAAGGAGGGTAAATCAATTTTTGGCAATCTAACGCAATTTGATTTAATTACACCTGCTTGTGCGTCCTCGAAACTCGCCACGGAACCATCGCGAGCGTGAGCGGATCCGGAACGCGCGCCTAGTATGCTGCGCGCCGCCGCTATCAGCTGATGGTAATGATTTTCGAACGTTTCGCGTTCTTCGCTCTCGTCGTCAGGGTCCTCCGCAAGCATATAATATAAGTTTTCAAATTTTTTGAAACGACTTTCTAAATCTAGTAATTTCAGTTTTTTAGGAGTGCTGGAAGTTTCAAATGCATTGAGAAAATTATTGAAAATAGTAAGCTTAGATTTCATACAACTGCGTTTTTTCATTAATTTTTCTATTTTTTCTTCAGCCATAGCAAAAAAAATGAGTGAAAATAATTAATAGAATGAAACTAAAGAAGAATGCGATAAATAAGATTGAGAGCAAAGTAATAAAATGTAATGAAATGATCGCTAAATGTAACTTGTCGTATGTGCAAGCGCATCAAACTGGTTACCGTAGCTAAAAATAGAATGCTCGTAATACGTAGGTGGGTACTTAAGCAATGTAAGTATAAGGCCGAATAATTAATTGATTTAGGTAGCAAAATGCTCGAATGAAATGACAAGTAAATAATGAAAATATGTATAATGGTAATTAAGATAGAATAGCAAAGAAGTTGGCACTATATTTGTACTAAATCAAACAGAGCTGTTTTAAGATAAGAAATATGGACAGAGAAGGAAAGGAATAAATTGGAACGAACTCACGAGTGACCAAACCGTCCATCCAGTTCCTTGACGTCTCCCCTTCTTCGACTAACGATGACTCATACATTCGACTTCGACGGATCCAAAGTGCGGGCGCGGCGACCTCCGTTGTATATCCAAAACTTCTTTTTATGTTTTATTTTTTCATTGACGGGTCGATTGGACCATGTAGAAGAGTTGCCTGTCTAGCAGACACACTGATGAGGTGGTTAACTATTTTGGACTGTATATAAAAGATAGATATGTAGATAGATGCTGGTGTATTCGTAGCTTTAGTATATACAAGTTTTGTCGTCCGTCGCACTAGCCGTCGTGCGGGCGAGTGTCGCGTGATCCCACAGCAGCCGCCGCCTGAGGCCCAGCCGTGGTCGTGGCGCGGCCCCTCCTCCTCCGCGCGTCTTAACCCGTGCGTGAGCCAACAGGCGTATTTGGAAAAAGCTGAGTACACAAAAAAGCTCGATATTTGGGTGCCTCATGACCTCACTGAAAGACACCTAATGAATCGTGTACTCATTTGTGATTCTTTATTACCGAAACCGAACCATTTTTGAAGAAGTTGATAACTGGTCATGAAAAGCGGATCACGTACGACAAGAACGTGCGAAAAAGACCGTGGTCATATGCCGGTCAGGCTTCACAGACTGTGGTGAAACCGGGGTTAACTCGCAACAAGGTGATGCTATGTGTATGGTGGGATTGGAAGGGCATTATTCATTATGATCTGTTACCGCCAGGCAAAACCATCGATACTGAACTGTACTGCGAACAACTGATGAGATTAAAGCAAAAAGTTGAGGGAAAGTGGCCGGAATTAATCAACAGAAGGGGTGTGGTTTTTCACCATGATAACGCTAGACCTCACACATCTTTAGCCACTCAGCAAAAATTACGAGAGTTTGGCTGGGAGGTGTTAATACATCCGCCGTATAGTCCTGACCTTGCACCTTCAGATTTCCACCTGTTTCGGTCTATGCAGAATTCCTTAGGCAGTGTCAGATTAACATCACGAGAGGACTGCCAAAACCACTTGTCCTACTTTTTTGATCAGAAGCCCCAAAATTTTTATAGCAATGGGATCACGTCCCTACCTACAAGATGGCAAAAAGTTATCCAACAAAATGGCACCTACATACTTTAGTCAAATGTAAATAAACTTTATAAAAAAACCTTTTGAATTTTTATATAAAATGCGAAGAAACTTTTGCCCCAACCAATATGTATGTGTATTTATGTGTATATGTATGTATGGTTATAATATGGTATACATATATGTAAGTATATTATTGTACATTATATTATATATATTATTATTAGTATAGTCTTAAGCTGCACGCCAACAATTTAGTGTGATTAAGATCCTTATCCATTCAAAGGATGCCTGGAAGAGATTGCTTTATGCAATAAGGCTGCCCATTGTACTACTACCTTCTAATGTTAAGATGTGCAAATGTGTTACTGTTTTAAGTTGGTGTACAATAAAGAGTATTGTTGTTGTTGTTGTTGTTGTTGTAGCCCATTGTGTGTTGTAATCTTTTATGGTAGTCATTAGCCAGTTGTGATTCTAGGAAATTCAGTCCACGCGGACGAGCAGACATATTGTATTTGTACAGTATAAAGCAATGCCCTAATTGAGAGATGAGGCAGTCGAACGATAACCACAAGCGAAGCAAGACTTGTGTACATTCAGTAATCTATTTAGTGACGGACTTTGCGCGTGTATTTGAATTACGATCTCCTGCATTACGTTTGGACTTATTGCGTTCGGTTATATTTGTACCTGTGTTATATATGTTTGTTAGGTTCTAATAAAGTCTATAATAATTCTAACGGCATTTTAATTTGAGTCCTGCAACTCGTAACTGTATATTATTATTATTATTAAATACTAAATTAATTAAGGAAGCAATACACATCAATAGCGCTGACTCACATTATTTTGGCACTCCTCTCTTCTGCGCTCCCGGCGATTTAGCTATATGCTCTCGCCAGTGCTACGTCACGCCACGAAATGAGGTAATCAATAATGACGCACCACTCAATATAAAACAGCCCCGACATATGCATATACAGTATACACACCTGATATTTTAAATATATATGAAAAGTAGCAGATATAGGCTACGTCCACACTTGTTCCTTTCCTTTTAACACGGCGTCTGCGTCGTTTTCAATTTGTGTTACAAACCTATGCCATTGATTTCCTTGAAAAATTATTTCTTATTGCACACAGTACGGCGTTACAGACATGGTATGAAAGAAAAACGTCCGATGAATAGGGAAACAAACTAGTGTAGACATATTTATAGATAATTTGATTTTTAACAAGAATGTTCTAAGGCTTATTTTACTGTTTCCAGATGCCGGGATTTTACCCTTTCCTTGATTCGTCTTCAGAAGATTGGGGTGACTATTCTGTAAAAGATGGCTGCACTTCTCAAGCCGTTAACAATGGATCAGTACATTTAACCCATGGAAAAGTTCTTGGAGGTTCAAGCAGCATCAATTACATGTTTTACGTTAGAGGAAATCAAAAAAATTATAACAGATGGGTTGAGATTGGAAACGAGGGATGGGACTGGCCTACAGTTTTATATTATTATAAAAAGAGTGAACGTTTAAATAGTCCAGAGATTCTAAAAAGCAATTCTGGACCTTTGCATAACACCAACGGGTATCTCGGAGTAACAAAACCTTCTTGGGAAGAAACTAGACCTTATCTTCAAGCGCTTAGGGAGAACGGTCGCCGTATAAATATCGATACGAATGGTCTGCATCAAATTGGTTATTCAGTACCAACGAACACGATTGATAATGGAGTTCGTCAAAGCAGTGCCGTAGCTTTCATACAGTCTATACATGATCGACCAAATCTGCATATCCTAAGAAAAGCCTATGTTAGAAAATTAATAATTGATAAACAAAGAGCACTAGGTGTTGAAGTAAAACTATCTGGTAATAGTGTTATTAATTTATTTGCAAGAAAAGAAATAATTCTTTCTGCAGGTGCTATTAATAGTCCACATATTTTAATGTCATCTGGTATCGGACCTAAAGAAGAATTGGAGAAATTAGGCATTAATGTCGTAGTAAATTCTCCCCTTGTAGGGAAGAATATGGAAGATCATGCAATTATTGCATTGGTTATTAAAGGAAAGAAAGATAATACGACGCTAAGAGAGAATATCCAACAATATCTTGGTAATCTACACAGATTTCCAGCACCGGTTCTTGTAGGTCATATAGCATTAGACAAAAACGATACTGTTCCAGATTACCAAGCATTTCTGTACCCAGCACCTGCAACGTCGCCTATTCCTGTATTATTATGTACACATGTTACTAAATTAAATGATAAAATTTGCTCTGCTCTGTCAAAAGCTGGAATAAACAATGAACTATTGTTGATAAATTTAAATTTACTTAAGCCGAAGTCAAAGGGTTTTATAAAAATCACCTCCAATGATCCTGAGCAAAGACCATCTGTTTATACACGTTATTTTTCGGACCCTGACGATCTAGAAAAGTTTACCGATAATTTGTTAGATTTTTTAACTATATTGAAAACCGATACTTTTAAAAATATGAATGCTGAAGTAGCTAACTTAGATGTGGAATATTGTAATCATCACAAATTCGGTTGTAGAGAATATTGGAAGTGTTATATACGAAATCTTGTGACGACGCAATATCACTTTTGCTGTACCTGTCGTATGAGTCCAAATGGTGTTGTGGATCCCAGATTAAGGGTTTATGGCGTGAAAGGTCTGAGAGTGGCCGATGCCAGTATATTTCCTGAAATTGTAAATAGTAATTTAAATGCACCTGTAATTATGGTAGGCGAGAAAGCAGCTGGTATGATTAAAGCTGATCATGCAATGACAGTTGATAATTAAAAATTATGTCCATTACATACCTTGTAGTTTTTTTTACAATATTATATTTTTATTGGTGCAATACAGCACACAGACTGACGGCCCACCTCATGGAAAGTGGTTATCGTCATACATGGACATTTGCAACATTAAAGCTGCTACCAATGTGCTGCCGGCTTGGAATAAGGAACCTGGCCACTAATGCTGGAACTCAACTCAAGTTGTTATCGTGTATATTATCGCTGTATACTTTAGGTAGGTGATTGAAAAATCAGCCTCATCAAATATAAATAGAGTACCTACTTACCTATTAACTTATGTGTAGTCAAAGGTGGGCAGACAAAGGTAGACAATGTTCTCGACAACTAGTGTTTCAGATGCATAAATTGACTTGCTTTAGAGAAATTAACGTGATTTATGCTGCATCTAAGATATGAAACAATATATCACCTTTTTTTGATGACGCAGGGGGAATGTTTTTCTTGGGACACCATCCTCAAACCTGTGGGGAAGGCTCGCCCAGGGATGTGTGGTACTCTTGATTGGCCGTATGTCCCCAGGGTCTCCGAGTGGAGGACAGGGGGATGGTCGCCCGTCAAACTACAGACTAAACCTATGCGCCCCTAGCTCACACGCTTTTACGGGGCGCCACAGGAACTAGACCAATAGGTACTGCATCTGAGACGCCCCAATGGTTGTCGACGAACTCAAGGTATCCAGCGGGGGAGGACACCCTCTTCAACAACAGGGACCGTTGGATCCCTCATGACTTGAGTAGCGACGCCTTCGATCCCGGAGCCGCCTTCTGCGAATGAGGCCGCACTCGTGGCACTCAGGTATAGGCTCCCGGTATACGGTATAGATACTTATCAAAGCACCCAGGCCCGGTAAGTATCTGTACCATTCTGAACATTAGGGTAACATTTTTACGTGAGACCCTATGAGACAGGTGGTGGCGGACTAGCTCAACCTTCACACCGATGACTCCTAAGAAGTGTCGCCACTGTACATGACACTATCCGGTACCCCGGATGATCCTCGCCGCCAGAACAGGTCTTAACCGCCACTGCTGTCCCCTGGACCACAACGCGCGTCTCACGGGGTGCTCGTATACGGCGGCCGTAGAACATGAGGTCCTTCGTCTTCTCGGCGGAGAGCCTAAGGCCCAAACGCTCCAGACGGCTGATGAACAACGCCGTCGCGGTGTTGGCCAATTCCGTGATCTCATCGTAGGTACCACTTCTGGCCGTGATGAGGATATCGTCTGCGTAGCAGATGACCCCCATTCTGGGCAGGACGAGCTCCCGGAAGAGCCAGTCGTAACCAATGTTCGACAGGATCGGACCCAGTACCGAACTCTGTGAAACACCGCACACGACGTGTCACCTACCTGCGATCTGGCCAGTATCGCCCTCCCAGAGAATGAATTTGTTCTGGAGGTATGCCTCCAGCAACCTTATAACAACATCACTTATAACCTTTTTTTTATACAGGGGAAATCCGTTTGCACAAACGGATTTCTATAAGCCCCGTGAGAGGAAAAGGTCGCGGCCCGTGTGTGGGATTCGCCAGTTTGGAGAGGCTTTATTGTCCGGGCTGTGGGTTCATTCGCGCATTCACCTCTAGCCCGGACAGACGGCGGCCGGCCCCTTTGCAGGCTGGACTCACCATGTGTTAGCCGGAGATCTGGGTCTCTTTGGTTCCTCGACCTCACCTCTAGGTGAAAGGGAACGCTCGGATCGGTGCACGTCCCTCCTCTTTGGCTACATATATATATATATATATATATATATATATATATATATATATATATATATATATATATATATATATATATATATATATATATATATATATACATATTTATATATTTATATATTAGTTTGGGGAGAAAGTTTCTTCGCATTTTATATAAAATTCAAAAGGTTTTTTATAAAGTTTATTTACATTTGACTAAAGTATGTAGGTGCCATTTTGTTGGATAACTTTTTGCCATCTTGTAAGAAGGGACGTGATCCTATTGCTATAAAAATTTTGGGGCTTCTGATCAAAAAACTGCGATAAGTGGTTTTGGCAGTCTTCTCGTGATGTTAACCTGACACTGCCTAAGGAATTCTGCAGAGACCGAAACAGGTGAAAATCTGAAGGTGCAAGGTCAGGACTATACGGCCGGGTGCATTAACAACTCCCAGCCAAACTCTCGTAATTTTTGATGAGTGGCTAAAGGTGTGTGAGGTCTAGCGTTATCATGGTGAAAAACCACACCCCTTCTGTTGATTAATTCCGGCAGCTTTCTCTCAACTTTTTGCTTTAATTTCATCAGTTGTTCGCAGTACAGTTCAGAATCAATGGTCCTGCCTGGCGGTAACAGATCATAATGAATAATGCCCTTCTAATCCCATCATACACACAGCATGACCTTGTTGCGAGTTAACCCGGGTTCCGCCACAGTCTGTGAAGCCTGACCGGCCTTTGACCACGATCTTTTTCGCACGTTCTTGTCGTACGTGATCCACTTTTCATCACCAGTTATCAGCTTCTTCAAAAATGGTTCGGTTTCATTACGTCGTAATAAAGAATCACAAATGAGTACACGGTTCATTAGGTTTCTTTCAGTGAGCTCATGAGGCACCCAAATATCGAGCTTTTTTGTGTACCCAGTTTTTTCAAATGCGCCAAAACCGTTTTGTGGTCAATTCCCAGTTCTCCAGCTACATGGTAACTACTAATATGCCGATCTTGCTCCACTTTTTCAAAAATGGCATCAATTTTGTCCGTAACAGGGCGACCAGAGCGACGTGCATATTTGATATCAAAATTTCCGAATTGAAAACGCTTAAACATCACAATTTTTTTTCGCGGCTTGTGTTGCATTTTTACCTTTTTTGTAGTAAAATTTTAGAATGTATCGCATTTCTTCATTAGATTCACTAATTTTAACTAAATCACACATTTTCCTAATTTGAATTTGGAATTGTCTTCTTTAAAATTAAAACTTTTTAATGATACCAAAACCAGCCAGATACAAATGGTATAGCCAAAGAGATCTTATTACAAGTTCGTACATACTATATGCGAAAAGACTTTTCCCCAACCTATTATTTATATTTATATATAAATATCTATCTATATCTATATTATAAAATTCTAAACATGCCGTGTCTATACATTGAACCTATTTAAAAAAACAAACAATTGAAATAGAATATATACACGATGGAGAACACAACCTATTCCGTACGATAATGATAGGTCCAATGTAGGAAAAATATAGAGAATCAAGGTGTATAATAAATTTTCGATATAGAACGAAAGTAGTGCCAAAAACGAGAACTTGTTATTTAATAAATAATACAAACGAGGCGATAAGACAATTAATTCCACATTTTATAGACTTTTAATGCCATTAAAATTGTTTCCAATGTTTGAATACTATCTTGATTTTATCATGTTTATTATTTCTTGTTTTATAGCAATTTCTAATTTAAATAAGCCGCATGCGTGTGCTATATTTTTAACGAAAATATGTAAAATACAAAAGAAACTGGATCTGTCATGATCCTGTCCACAGAACTAAAACGCAGTCTACTAAATGCTCGTCATTCCACAGACAGTGTAGGATTTCGTGGTGGTGATGAAATACCGCTGTTTTTACAGTGCATGTAAATTTATACCTGTTGCGGGCATGATGCGATTGCCGGGAGGAGGCAAAGGACGTGAAAGAAGAAGCAAGAGTAGAGTAATTTACATCGCCCGCAGTCCAGAGCCGCACTACACTTGTCGTTTGTCGCCCGGGGGCTTTACATGCCACTAGAATTTGGCTAAGGCGAATTATCATCTTCATCCGAGCGTTAAGTCCCGGTTGCATTCGGAGCGTTCGATCCGATGCCCACAGTCCGCTTTTCAACTTTTTCTACTTCACTTCGCGCGGTCTTCTGCATCCCCCGTTTTCAGTCCATTGGTTTGCATGTCATCCTTCACAATGTCAAGCCAGCATTCCTTGGGCCTTCCCCTTCAACTGGGACCTGTCGGAGGCGGCATGACTAGACATTTGTTCCCCACATAGTTAGCCGGTCTTTACATCGTGTTCGAACCATATATAGCTGTGACACTTGCGGTGACGTAAGGTTCTTGTTTTCTTAGTGCAGTCTTTTCTTGATGGTGAACTGGGGAGGGAGAATTATCCGTCAATCTTCAAGCTTAACATTTTTTTGGCACATACTTTTTAACCCTCCATTATTATTACATGCACATGCCACCTTAATTTTCTTCCTCTCAATTTTTCAGTCACGGATACAACACCCCCTTAACTATTCGTTTCTCATTTTATACATTTTTGTAACACCACACATCTATCTCAACATTCTTATCTCGGCTGAGTGGAGACATTTTTAGTTTATCATTTTAGTGGCCCAAAATTCCAGCCGTGTTACAGATTTATAATACCCGCGACTTGGGCCACGCTTGACTTTAAATTTCCGCGGGATTCCCGGGACACAAAGTACCGCGGCAATTAAAAACGAATGTAAGCTATCGTTTTAGTGAAAACAGTGCTGGAATAAGCTATTTTTTATGCAACCGAAAAACTACAACCGTGAAAAGTCCCGCGAGATTCCCGAAATTAAAAATATCACACATTTAAAATTTGCTATCAATCATTGAAAAAATCGTGTTAGAATTCAATTTTTTTCAATCTAGCCATTTTGAATCACTCCCATCATTTATGTTACAATTTTTCTTTTCCCTACACTCTTCTTTATACAACCGGCACATAAGTTATCTTTTACACGCTCTCAGAAAATATCGGCATGCAATGATTAGCTTTGAACTCGTGTTTCCTACGATGATGGTGAGTCCCGGTGGCCCACTTTCGCCTCCATATCTCATAGTGACCTGTATAGTGCTAGTATTGTTGTTGCAATGCCTAAGTCTAGCAACAAAGCGTTAGCATCCTCAACTTTAGGAATAGTAACTTTGCAATTTAGACCTGATCTAACGTAGGCCACAACTCCTTCGTTTTGACTAGTATAGCTTGATTTATATGAATTGTATCCCAGGAGATCAGGTAAGTTCGGACATTTACTTAGCCAACATTCTGTTAATACAATGATATCAATTTGAATTTGTATTCTATGAAAAAGAACTAAAAATGAGTCAAAATTACAATTGATGCTGCGGATATTTAATTGCAAAATATTCAAACCTATATTTTCCACAGAAACACGTTGGATAATTTGGTCAGGTGAACATTCAAATGTAAAACAGGTCGTTAGATTCTCAATTTCGTTATTTACATGTAGAATATCGTTATTCATAGTAGAAAATTGCTAAAAAAAACATATGACGCATATTACTTGTGAATAATAAAAGGTGTTTAGGCTCAGAGTTATTGTACATTATAATGATGAGTATAGTTACTACATAGGCTTTGAATAATAATATGAAGGTATACTGATAAAGAAATATGTACTCAGCACTCTTGTTGTTAATGGAGAAGTGTGTGGTTGCAAATACTTTGCAAGTAAATGTATGTGTGACGGGTATGTTTGTAGGGATGTTATTGTAGAATAGTGAACAATAGTGTAATGTGTGAAAATTGAAATACTTTGACACAATATGTAGTTTACAAGAATAGATAAAGATGATATTGAAACAATAGACTAAATTCACCGTCAAGATCAGCTGAATGACTAAGCCGGAATATATAGCAGTGATGAAATCTAGTCAATCTTTGTCGTTTTGAGTATTGTGTAAATCAGATTCAATGGTAATTTTGATGAATCTGTCACCATCGCGCTTCCTGATGAAGATTTTGATGAAAATCATTACCACATACGAGTATATTTGAAATTTAGTCAATTAAATAGCTTAGGTACGTTTTATTATAAAACTAACATCATTAACGCTATAGAACTTACAAAAAATAACAACTAAACTTATTTATGTTACTAAATGGAAATAAATTTAATGTACAGTGATAGGCATGTCGGATAACATATATCGGGGGTCCACTGTACCTAAATTCTTCCATAACAGTATCAAGTTCAATATTTTGAAAGGAAAACGATCGCAAGGTATTGTAGTGTCTATTTTTTATATGATAATGGTTTTTATTTTATTGTAAAACTTACCTAATTAATAATTTACAAATGTAACGATAACTATGGAAATTTATGCATTATAATTAACATTTTATTTAAATTCGACAAATATAAAACTGAACAGGAGATAGTAATAGACACTCCAGGAAGTAGTTTGAAGGTTTTCATTACTTTGCAATTATATACTGGTACGTTATTTTTCTAACAATTTTATAATTTTGCTAAACATATTTGGAGGACTCCATAGTCGACATGGTATATATATCGTGGCCAGATCTTAGATTTGACGGCATTTGTGGCTGAGCGGGCTAAGCCTTTGCCGGCCTACCCCACTGCAACGCAGAGGCTCCGGGTTCGATTCCTGGTATAGTAAATTTCAGAAATGTATTTTCTCCCTTATTTACTATGGTCTGGGTGTCTGGGATCAGCCCCAGAATAGTCCGTTGTATTATTTCCCATTACACAAGCGTAACTTGCTTAATTTGGGGATATACAATATGTGTGTTTGTCTGCCGATTAAAAAATAAAAAAGATTTTAGGAGGTATTTAATAAATAAAAAAAATTAAAATGGTAGCACTAGATTTAAAAAAAATCCTCTTGAGAAGGGTAATGTATTTTATTTCATTTGACAAATATAACGATACCACTTAAATTTTAGTCAACATCTGCCTCAAGGCTCCTCTGAGTGTATTTCGCTATTTCGTATAGTTTAGAATTTGGCCATAAAGGCTCTCCTCTCTCTCTCCTCTTTTCAAAGAACACAAAAATCTTACTGTACCATCTGTCTACATTAAGCACTTAGCAGTTTTCGTAAAACACAATCCAGATTTCTTCCCTACGTACGGAGAATCAAGTCAAATTCTACTGAGGCCTTCCATAAAGAACTAATCTGTTAAAAGAAGGTAACGACCCTGTCTGCTTGATGTTTAGTGGTAGTGCATTCCAGAGTTGAATGACCTGGACGACAAAAGACTTGTTGTAAATATTTGTGTTGACAAACGTTTTCAGTTTCAAAATGTATGTACATCATGCCGTGTCGAAACAAACGCGTTGCCAGCCTTATCGACAGGATAGAGGGGATGGGATAAAGGGACAGAGGAGAGGATAGGAAGAACTGTTTAGAGATTTGATCAAATCACTTACTTTCTTTGTGGAATAAAAAAAGAATTGTTATTTTAACATCTGTGAATTCATCCTTAGGTATCTGATCTGATCCCGACTTCATCATTTGCCTAGGATATAAAAGTTGTCCGGAGCATTTTAGGTTCTTATTTGGAAACTATGTAAGTCTAACGACACATCTGCGGGACGTACGGCGCTGAAAATTCGGCGACTGAAGGATCGGTCTAATCCGAACGCGGCTTAATTTCCGCTGTTATGGCATAGGTTATAGTTCCCGGCACGTATCTTGGGCAGTCGGCGGAACAGTAGGGATCGCTTTGCACCAAAGATCGTAGCCAGTGTAATGAGATTTATCGACATATCCACAATATTATTTTTTAGTCACTACTTGAAAGGGATAATCTATATATATATAATGAAAATGGCCTTCCTTTGAGGCTCAATCACGCCTAAACCACTGATCCTATCGACATGAAACTACCACCATTCGATGCGAAATTTTTTCTAGATGGTTTATGGCTATTTATTTTTCGAATTCTGACGTTCCTTCATTTTTTTATTGCTGTTTTACTTTCATGAACATTTATCCCGCTAATAAGAACAAAAGACAAGCGTTTTCTCTTGATTCTTTTGTTTTCATGGATTTCAACGGAGTTTACTAAACGGATTATGTTCTTTTACATTCAGCTAAGAATCTACTTACAAACTTCCACGCATCCACCCACCAACTCCCACGCACCCCTGCACACCCACTCTCATTTTTTGATAAAAATAAAATGCCGTATCTATGATCGAGTACCACTTGAGAACGGCTGGACCGATTGGGTTATTTTTTTTTGTTGTCTTCAGAATTGTCAGGAGAAGGTTTATATGTAAGAAAATTTTAAAAAGTCTGCTAAAACGTTAAAAATTTCGATGATAATCGAAGTATTCCAATTTCTATAGTTACTCATCACGAAATCTCGGGAACTATAGGACTTAGAAATGTGAAACTTGGTAGGAATATTACTTTCGTTGTGTAGAAGTCAACTAAAAACGGATTTTAAGAAATTCATCCCCAAAAGGGGATTGCGGGGGCGTTAACAATGAACAATTCCCGTTTTTAAACTATAGCTCCTATAAATTCTAAATTTGGTAGGAATCTTCTGTAAGAGATGTAGAAATAGTCTATGAACGAATTTTACGGTAGCTCACCTCACACAGGGGTTGTGGGGGGTGGTTTAACAATGAAACTTTTTATTTTTAAGCCGTAGCTCCTACAGACTCCAAATTTAGCTAGAGTCGTCTATATGTGATGCAGAAATGATTTAAGAGCGGATTTTACAACAACCCACCGCCGAAAAAGATTGCGGTAGTGGGTGTTAAAATGTGAAATTTCTATTTCCAAACTGTAACCTCTATAGACTCTAAATTTAGTAGTTAATTTATAAAAAAAAGTTTGTTAATATATTAACACATAATATTTAATCTTCATCTTCATCTTCAATAATCATCTTATGGATTGCAAGAATTGGTAACTCTTCAACTACGAATTCGTTCGAGAAAGTGATTTGATCGAAGAATATTGTAAATTTTGAGTCGGATAGAAATTGATCATTGATAGTTGGGAAGTGTCAAACAAAATCCGCAGCATTTGAGATCGTCACAATCTATATTAATGATCAATTTTTTTTATATATAAATTCAAAATGTATGCCATTAAATTGAGAAGAAAAAAATAATTTAAATGACGGTAGAACTTTGCTTAGACATTACTTGATTTTTGTTTATTCTTAAACAATGACGAAGTGGAGCATTTTCAACTGCAAACAGATAATTATATGAACTCATTCCATATATTTCTTCTACATAACCACGAAAACTGAATCGATAAATGTAAATTTACGTAATGTGTCTATCGTTATCTATTTAATTATTTTTATACCTGTTATTTCTTCTATAAAAGTATCCGTCATTTGGATGAATAATAATAAATGAGTCCCTGATTATTATAATTTGTCGATGAAGCAATTGACGAAAATATTGTCAACGACAACGATATAAATAATGAAGAAATTAGAGAAAATAATATCAATGACAACGATGATATTAATAATGAAGATAATAATGATATTGATAATAATAATAATAATAAGCCCCCTAATACAACCACACGTCCTGATTGAAAACCTAATCACGTGGGAGGCGAACACACGAATGAGAAATTAGTGGCGTGGCTAACGTGGCTCTGGAAACCCATCAAAAATGGAGCTACGATCTAAACGTAAACGTATAGGACCGCTGCCCGGGGGCGATCGCCGGGGCACACCTGGAGCTGACGCTGGGTGTTTCAGCGTGCGAATTGTCAGCGGTGAGGAGTTGAACAGGCGAGCTCCCACCGACAAAGATGCTACAGCCGAAATCCGTGACGATGGTGATAGTTTAACAGTCAGAACAAACACTCCAATAGAACCATATAGCCCAAGTACTGTATCGTACACACCCTCCAGATCATCTTCACCTTCCGTATCATCGTCACCCCAAACACTCTCTTTTAACCCAGATCCACCCAATACCAGTCTTGAATGTTGCACGGGAAGCAAGTTCCTTCTTACCCGTGTCCACCAAGGCTGGGAAATCACGAGTACGCATGAAATGGAGCAAAGATGTGAATACATTTATCATGCGTACTTATCTTCACATAACCAAATTAGAGACCGACATGACCACATATAGGCAACAATTACATCAACTTTTTTCCCAACAATATCCGGAAGGAACCGTTTCAGAACAAAGAATATCAGACCAGCGGAGAGTTATAGTACGAAATAAACTTCTCTCTCAAGAAATACTAGACCAACTGAGAGAAGAAGTCCGCTTACAGGTACAAGAAGAATCTGAAGATAATATAGGCTCTAATACTATGACATTATTACAAGACGCAGACGAAAATACTATACAAGAACAACCACAATCTTACACTCAATCTCCAATTTTACAATCCCACCCACTCCATCAATCGCAAGCATACACACGGACATCACATAAATCCTCACAAACTGAAAATTTAACCTTTATGTTAGAAAATGATATTGAGACCTTAGTCATCGCAGATCAGAATTTAACAACCAGCACCTATACCCAAGAAATATATGACAAATTTACAACAACCCTGACACAATACTCTGGTATGGACCCAGCCGGTCGACTAAAACTCCCTAAACTCAGATACAGCCCTAATCTTGAATACATGTAGAATAGTTAGAAAATTCTTGCAGATAGACGAAAACGAAATTGCCCCTCATAATAAAATACCGTCAACATAAATTTTCCTCACTAGACGCTGCATTCACTTGGTTTAGGCCCGTGGATGTGGTTCAAACTAGCCAAAGTGCTAAGAAAAGATTACCTTTCCAAAATAATAATAATAATAATTAAAAAAAGGTTAAATAAATCTATGTCATTCGCCTGGCAAAGTAATCCGTTTAATTCGATGAGATAGAGTGAATATGTACATTACATGTTGATATAGAAGACATAACGTTTACTAATACTTAGTTATACGTTTATAATGTTCGTTGCAACGATAAACATGAAGTTAATAAATAAACAACAAAAAAAATTGAATGGTTACTAGGTTCATAGTTTTTTGCTATTAAAAAAAAATAAGCAAATAAACATTTAGTATATTAACGAGTATGTTTTACGTCCCGGCAAACTCAACTTACGAGCGACGAGTCGTCGAATGTGAGATGGAGGAAGATTAATACTCATTTCTCCATTTATTCTTTGTTTTGTTGTTCATCAACATTTATTTTTATTATAATAATAACTATAATAATAATTTATTATATCAATAAATTTTATTTTAAGTGAATTTGACTCTTCTTTGAAAAATATTTTAAATTTCAGAAAAAAAAATTAAATTTAACAAAAAAAGCAAAAAAAATATGAATAAAAAAAAACAAAAATTATGAATAAAATTTAATTTATTTCCTTTGAAAATTCGCCCAGCGAAGCGGGCGGGGACGGCTAGTACCTTATATGTCTAAAAAGGACCAAAATTTCACTGTTCTTAGGACCAAGTGATCGCTCAGAATTGTGCCGGAGACTAAGCTAAAAAAACACTGCGAGCATATTTGGCCGAAAACGGATTTACCAACCGTCCTTTCCGCAGCACATACTGGCCAGGTAATGTACCCGCGCAAACTCAAGAAGTTAATTAATTTGTCTTGGGGGGCAAATTGAAATCTCTTGTTCGTAGAGAGAGATGGCTTTTAAGCGAAGACAAGCGCGTTTGGGAGAGCGAAGGGTGCCCGGGGAAAAGAACATTGCTGCGCTTTTCTCCAGGTTTACCTCTATCCTCCATTTACGAAACCATTCGCCTAGCTCTGTTACAGCTGCCTGTAGCCGGACGCAAGCCATTTGTCGGTTGTGATCTGATGTATAGAGTGCGATGTCATCCACGAAGAGGGCCAACTCTACATCTGGAGTTTTTGGGATGTCGCTGGTGTACAGCGGGAAGAGTAGTGGAGACAGGGCCGAGCCCTGTGGTACACCGGCTGTGAGTGGGTGAGGGGACGAGCGTGTTCCCTCCACTCGAAAACGGAAGCTACGGCCTAGGAGGAAGTCTCGCAAGATGAGCACGAGTCTGTCTGGCACACCGAACTGGTACAGCTTGTAAATAAAACCGTTATGCCAGACCTTGTCGAAGGCCTTAGCTACGTCAAGGAACAGTGCGGCTGTTCCTATAGGGCGAGGGCGATGGACAAAGTGGGATAGTATGTGCTCCGTGATGCGGTGCACCTGTTGGACGCATGAGTGTCTGGCACGGAATCCAAACTGCTCATCGGGTAGTAGATGTTTGCTGATGGCAAAATCTCTAAGTCTAGAGAGGATGACCCTCTCGTAAAGCTTGCTGAGTGTGCTCAGTAGGCTGATTGGGCGGTAGTTGGACGGTTTATTAGCCGG
The DNA here is from genome assembly GCA_039645545.1 of Dendrolimus houi. NCBI lineage: Eukaryota > Metazoa > Arthropoda > Insecta > Lepidoptera > Lasiocampidae > Dendrolimus > Dendrolimus houi. The sequence goes on along the minus strand of CM077128.1, from coordinate 19,380,237 downwards.
TTTTCCAGGCTTGTGAATACCGATGACGTCTGCTTCCTTTCAGATCGCGGGGAAAGAGCAGTTTGTTATGGCGGCATTGAAGATGCTCACTAAGATTATAATCAAGTGGCCGGGGAGGAGTTTTAACACGCGATTGTTAATGCCATCGATCCCTGGGGCCTTTCGCGTTTTGAGGGACTTGATCAGATCTTGCACTTCTTCGACCGTGACTGGGTCGAGTGTGGTTTCCGCTGGTAAGGAGGATCTACGTTCAACCTCGGAGTTCACCTCCGTCAGGTGTGACTGGTCGACGTTTTGTGTAGTGGGGGAGCATTGAAGCTCTAGACTCTGAGCAAGGCATTCGGCTTTCTCCTCATCATCGAACGCCTCGGTGTTGTCGGCTTTTTCTAGCGCGGGTATGACAGCGAGGGTATCTGATTTGAGAGCTCTAGCCAGCTTCCAGTACGCCTGGTGAGTTGGTTCGATATCTCTCAACGTTCTGTCCCAACGTTGTTCCCCGACTTCCCGGATACGTAGTTTGACCTCGCGCTCTAGTTGGCGGAGTCGGACTCTGTTGTCTTCGGTGGGATATCTGTCGTGAGCTCTGGAGGCGGTTCTCTTTTCCCTCAGCAGTACCCTCACTTCGTCCGGCAGGCATAAGTGGCGGTCATCCTCCACTGGCACCTGTCTGGACGAGTTCCGCACTGCGGATTGAAGGTGGCTGGTGAGGGCCTCGATCGCCGTCTCCGTGTCTTGGTGGGATTCGATGTGGTCCGGGATGCGGTCCAGGTCTTGTGATTCGGTTGCCTTGAGGAGGTCCCCAAGTCTCAACCAGTCCACAGAGGTCCTAGTTTCAGATGTCTGGTCAGTCTGTTGTCCTAATTTGAGGATAACCGGGCGATGGTCCGAGTCTATATGGTCCATCGTTTCTATCGAATGGAACTGAAGAGTTACGCCCCTCAGTAATGCTAGGTCGAGAGTGTTTGGGGTCCCCCAGTCGCGGTTGGGGGTATATCGTGTGGGGTCATGGGAGTTATTATATCAAACAAAAGATTGTCTGATATATTTATTAGGGCTCTGCCATTGGGGTTAGTGGTATTGCAATTCCACTGTTCGTGTTTACAATTCAGATCTCCGGCTATTACAACAGCTGAGCCTAAGTTGAATAGGGCTTCTAGGTCTTTCTTAATAAGGGTTTTCTGGCACGCGAGGTATGCTGAGACTATGACTAGAGGTTGGTGGCCAGTCATTGCTAGTCTGCAGGCGAATACCTCCATACCTACTAGTGGTGGGGTGACTAGAGGCATGCAGTGTAGAGATCTTCTGAAATAGATCAGGGTGCCGCCACCACGGCCTATCCTGTCATGTCTAGTGACCCAATAGTTAGAGATCTTTGGATCTCTTTCACTCGGTTTCAGGAAGGTCTCCTGCACTAGTAGTATATCTACTTGATTGGTAACCAGGAAGTCATGGACCAAGTCGCGCTGGTTTCGAACGCCGTTGGCGTTATAAGTCGCCAGAGTCAATGAGCGTGGTTTATTTCTACCTACATGCGCCATTTGTTACCGGTAACAATAATTTAACTAGGTTGTTTAGTTATAACGACCTAAGTACCTGGAGGACGTACGCGTGATCCATTTCGATCACGAATTGATCCCGGAGGGAGGGTTGATCAGATTCTGCAACTTGTCTCAGTTTTCGAGCCAAGAGTTGGACCTCTGCTAGGTCGAAAGGCAAGTTCTTGGCGAGTTTAGTCACCAAGGCTAAGTCCTCCGCTAAAGAGTGGTGGGGTGACGGCCCAGAAGGTGCTTTTAAAATGGGGGCGGGGGCAGGGGTTGCTGGGGTAGGCCGGCCAAAATTGGGGCGCGCGTCCTTAGTGGAGGGAACGCTTCCGTCGTGGGAAGACCCGTCCAGTGATTTACCACTGGAGGGGGGGCCGCCACGAATGCGGGTTTGTTCGGCACTTTTCTAGTGCCTTTTTGGGCGTTGCCCTTTCCGACCTTACGTTTGGGTCGGGGGGCGGCAGGACAGCCTCTGTAGTTAGCGGGGTGACCCGCTTGGCCGCAGAGAATGCAGCTCGGTGGCTCCGGGGAGTCCCGGGTGCGTGTGCACTCCGAGGTCCCGTGGTCGCCCAGGCACTTGACGCACCTGGGACGGGATTGACAATGTAGGGCAGAGTGCCCATAAAGTTGGCAACGATGACACTGCCGCAGTGTATGTTTTTCGTGTGGGCGTTCCACACGAAGGCCAGAGAGGCTACAGACCTTCTCAAGTTCGAAGAACTTTTTCCCCTCTGGGGAGAGGTCGAGGACAACCAATACTAGGTTTAGAGGCGACTTTGTTGCGTCGCCTCTGTGTATACGGTGCACTTCGTGCACCGGTACAGCTTGGGACTTAAGGTCCTCGAGAATGTAGGAACACTCGATTTCCTGTGGGAGTCCGCGGATTACAGCCCGAAGGCGTTTTTCTTCCGGCAGGGCATAAGTGTAGTAACCGATTTTACGGTCACATAACAAGGATGTTAGGGAGCGGTGGTCACTTGAAGACGTGACCATAACTTTGATGCCGTGTTGGGTATCACGGGCTTCTTTTATAGAGATTGCCTTACCTGGCAATTCCTTAGCGAGTTGAAGCCAATGGGCTTTCTCGCGGATGATCAGGGGTGGCGGCGGGCGCTGTGAAGGTGGCCCAGGGCGGCTGGAAGGTGCCGCTGTTGGTTTTGTGCCCGCAGTGGGAGCGGGGTTGGGGGGGGACCTCCTTCTGGGTCTTCCGTTTTTTGGTACGATTGACGGTTATGAAACCGTCATCGTCCTCGCGGTTTGAGGAGATGTTCGCGGGAGGCGCGACATCCATGGGGGTGATTTCATCGGCCGGTGGAAGAGAAGCATCCCTGAGGTATTGCGGACCGTCAGGAGATAATTCGATTTCTCGTCGAGAATCGATTACGCGGTGTATGGGCGATCGCGAACGCGATGTCGTCGAACTCGCGGAGCTCGATCGCGGTTGTCCCGACGCGGAACCGCGAGAAAACGAGGCGCGTGATTTTGGTGCCACACGGTGGGCATCGTCGAGCGGGGGTGCGGGCGGCGGGCGCACCGGTAACACGGCGGGTACGGATGCGGGGGGCGCGGGGGGCGCGGGGGGCGCGGGCGCTAAGGCAGAGCGCAGGTTGTCAGCGATAAGCGCGGTGGCGGGGGTCGCGGGGGGTGCGGTGGTCGCGGCAGATGCGGGTGCGGGGGCCCCTTGCACGTGTAACTTACAGGACACGGGTTTCTCGGAATTAAGTTCCGAGATAACGGACGCCATTGATTGGGACTCCGGAGTCCTCAAAAATTGGTCGAGCGCTTGAGGGAATTGCTGTCGTAAAAACGACAGCAAACCCTCCAACAGCAATGGAGAGAGCTCCACGCCGTCCATTGTCCCTGAGGGGGACGAACGATTTGGTGGAAAAACCACCTGATGACGCACTTTTCACTGCACTGTCACAGAAAAAACACAGATCGACCGGGTGAACGAACGAACACAACGAACACGAATAACGGACAGCCGAGGCGGAGCGGGAGACGTGCGCGCGCGACGAACGACAACGGGCGAATGAACTACAGGCTAGCGCAACGCGGGAGCGCACTTATTAATAATTGCCTTATCTCGCTCGCACATTATCCGTCCCACTCACACATTGTGCTATATATTGTAATAGCTGTACAGCTTGTTAATATTTGTACTTAAGCTTACCGTTTCCAAAATAAATTAGTTCACTTCAGTTTACATCAGCACGCGACACTGAATGCTACTCTCTGCCATCTGAGGTATCATTTAACCTCTACCTCTCGGTGCTATAAGTAAATAAAAAAGAGGGTATAATTATAGATAAATGATTTGATCATTATGTAGATAGATGTAATGTCAAATTCAAATGAGATGGCAGACGCGAGGCTAAGCAACCTGTGCATGCTTTATTGACAAGGCGTAGAACAAATTTGACCAGCAACTTACCTGTGTTCAGTTTTTATTCAAACAAACAACTTAATTAAAAAAAGTTTGTATGCAGTTCACAGGCAGTAGAAAACTTCAGAGAATATACAGGCAAACATAACTATATCTACAACGCTTATTAGACAAGTGTGAACTGCACACATACATTTTCGCATTTCTAATCAATTACAGACGTCTTCATTCTTAGGTATTTTGAGCCTTTTTCGTAAAAAATCCATCTAAATTACACTTTAACTCACTAGCATAAAGTTCCAAGTGCACTGTTACGCACGTATGTGTATTTACGTATCTGTTGATCTACGTATAAAAGAATATCTGCCTTAAATATATACATATAGAGTATCTCTTTCTAACCGTGCAGGAAAACAAAACTACCCACAGCCAGGTGGTAGGGCATTTGCCCGACTGGATGGCTATCATCCTGGTCTAGAGTATGCCTCCATAAGAACTTTGAGTTGTGTTCCGACATCAGTGACCAGGTTCCAGTTTCTCCTTCAAGATAACCAGCACCTCTGGTATTGTTAATATCTATAGACGACGGTAACCACTTTCCATCACAATTGGGCCGTCAGCCTAGGTACCTGCTGTGCTAATTTTATGGGTGTAATAAAAAAAAAAGAGTTAAAATTAATTTGAAATCTTTTAAGTTTTATTTGAAGTGAAAACTAATACTAGCCAGAAATGTGTTTTATTTCGAATTAAATAAGATTGAATTTTATGTGTTGTGTGTGTCTCTTTTTCGTTTCACCGAGTTTCAAATCAAAACGATTCTAAAGAAGTTTCACTTCAAAAATGTAATTTTTCTTTGCATTTTTTACTTAACAGAGGAGGTGCAGACGCACGCCCTTGCACCCTTCTGCCGGTGCCCATGTTAATCATATTTTAAATCGGGTATTTTTTGTGATTATATAGGTTCACGTTTCACTGCTGTCTCAGCTCATATTGAGTGATGACGCGGTGTAAGGTGGATACGCTTATCTAGAAGACATCTATTCACTCGTGTGACTTTAAGACTCCTAGATTGCATTTATCAAGATAAACAGACATGATACTTTTACATGATACTCGTGAAATACGGCGAAAATAATATGAGCTTTGTTTATTACCAGATGGCCAAAGTTTCGATTTCATCATAGCAGGAGGTGGAACTGCTGGGTGTGTTCTTGCAAATAGACCCACAGAAGTCGGCAACTGGTCTGTACTGCTCGTAGAAGCTGGGGGATACCCACCTGCGTTTTCCGAAGTAGGTAACAATCGTAAATACGATTACCTATATTATAACCGAACTTTCCAAATAACCACTATATTCTGTACTACTGTGTAGAAAATATTATCCGTGTTAAAGTCCTTATGAGGACAAAATATACCCAATTGATCATCTTTAACGGCTGCCACAAACTAAAGGCCGAGAAATTTCTAAAATTATATTTTTGTTATATAATATCTAATAACAAAACACGGTATTCAATTAATGAGTAACTTTTTTAAAATAGGTTTCAGGGTTATACTTTTTAAATAATGACCCATCCGTTTTATGGAACTACGAGTCGAGCGATGATAATATAACAAGCCAAGCACTCAAGGAAAACAAAATTGTATACCCTCTGGGTAAAATGCTTGGAGGCTCCAGTGGGAACAGTTATTTATTTTACATGAGAGGTCCGCCAGAAAACTTCGATTCTTGGGCGGAACAAGGAAATAAAGGTTGGGATTATAAATCTGTGCTACCGTACTTTATAAAAAGCGAACGTCTTGATAACGTTGCCATATATAGCAGCAAAACAAAGGATCTCCATGGCACTACAGGGTTTCTGGGTGTGACACGACCTACTTGGAGTGCTATGAAACCCTACATGCAAGCCTTAAAAGAAAACGGCCGAAATATTATAACTGATCACAATGGAATCAACCAAATCGGTTCCGCTAAGCAATGTTTTACATTCACAGATCACAAACGCCAAGGTCCCGTTGGTTACATCAGACCAATTAAAAATCGTCCAAATTTGTTTGTTCTAATAAACTCTTTAGTTCAAAAAATAATATTTAATAAACAAAAGACGGCTATTGGTATAGAAATAAAACTTTGTAATAAAAAAATTATTAAAGCGATGGCTAGAAAAGAAGTAATAATATCTGCAGGAACAGTTAGTAGTCCTCAATTGTTAATGGTTTCTGGAGTAGGTCCTGCAAAACATTTGAAAGAAAAGGGCATTGAAATTGTAACAGATTCTCCGCACGTTGGTGACGGTTTCCAAGATCAGCCGTTCATTCAACTACTTTTATCTGGTAAAAAAGGGATTTCCACTCTGCTACAGAATTTTGAAATTATTACGAGTGTTAATAACTTTGCTCTTCCTGCAATATTTTCCCAAAGAGTTTTGAATAATAAATCTAACAATTATCTTGATTGTCAAATAAATACATTCGTTGTGCCCGTTGGCTCTCCATTACCATTTATAACATTGCAATTACATATATGTACCAAGTTTCAGCTAAATCGGTCCAGTAGTTTTTTCGTGAAAACGGAACAGACAGACAGAGAGACAGAGTTACTTTCGCATTTATAATATTAATAGGGATATTATATACAGTTGTGGTCATATAATTAAGAACGATTTGAAGTTCTAGAAGATTTTTTATTTAAATCGTGTCATACACAGAGATGTGTACCTTCTGAGAAGCAACTAGTTATGTTATAAAATAGCCACATTAATAGAGCAACGTGGCTTAGGAATAAAGAATAAAATCGCTAACTATTTTTTTACTATTTATTTATTTTACCAAAGTAACACATTCAAATAGTACTGAAGCTGGACAAATAATTAGGAACGATTTATTAAACTGCTCGGGAATCGTTTTGTATGACATTCACAATTAAAAATGACAATAATATGTAGCGCGAGAAATTTAAAAAGCAATTTAATACATTTTTAACTAAAATTAATAGTTAATAGCATATCCACGCCTTTTAATTACTGCTTTACACCGGCGAGGCATTGACTCTATTAATTATTGATATTTCGCAAGAGAAATAGAGTTCCATTCTTCTAAAAAAACGTCGTACAGCTCTCTTAAATTCCCACACTGTGTATTTGAAACCTTTTTCTTTACTTCGAACCACAGATTCTCTATTGGGTTTAGATCTGGGCTCTTAGCTGGCCAGTTTAAGACAGAAACTGATTGCGCTGTAAGAAATTCCTTTACGGTGCGTGCAGTGTGCTTTGGATCATTGTCATGCTGGAATGTCCAAATAACCGGTAGATCGTCTTCAGCATAAGATAACATTGTTTCTTCCAGTATATTTTTGTATTGGAACTGATCCATGTTACCTTCTATCAACTTTACAGGTCCAACACCATGTCCAGAAAAGCAACCACAAATTTTCACATTTCCACCACCGTGCTTTAATGTAACTTTCGTGTACTTAGGGTCGAATGCTGTATTCGGGGGAAGTCGTACATATCGTTTTCCATCAGAACATACTCTGTTTATTTTCGTCTCGCCAGAAAAAAGTACATTTTTCCACTGTCGCACAGTCCAGTTTTCATACTTTCTCGCAAATGCAAGCCGGGCTTGCCTGTGGCAAAGTTTCAACATGGGTACCTTTCTTGCTATCCTACCGTACAATTTTTCTTCTACCAAACGTCTTCGAATAGTGCGTGCTGAGATTGCTGAAGGGTTGTTTTCACCAAAATATTCTTTTCTCAGCTCATTGAACCCTTTAAAAGGATTTTGTTTTGCCATACGAACGATGTTTCGGTCATCTCGAGGAGTTGTTTTTCTCTGTTTAGGTACACGTGGAACATTCGAAGTAGTTTGATACGTAGCAAAATGCTTTACAGCGTGGAAAACCATCGTTTTTGAACATTGCAGATGGTCGGCTATCTTTTTATAAGATCAATTCTTCCGGCGAAGTTTTATTATTACTTCCCTTGTAGATTTATCACAACTTTTATTTTTTCCCAATGTTTTTTCATATGAAGCAATCACTTTTAATCTTTTACAGCACTAAATGGCGCCAAAATTATAAAAACAAAAGTTTTACGATATCGAGAGAAATAAAAAAATTGCATACGATTAGTTTTACGTCTTAGTTTGAAAAAAATCTTCACTTTAAATCAGCGTTCTTAATTATATGACCACCATTGTATATATTACATACCTACCATACCCCTATCCATACCAAGTTTCTGTCCATCCAAAGATTGTCTGTAAGTAATCGCTCCCAACGATAAGACTACCCATTGTACTTATCATTACGATTGTATGTATGAATTTATTTTATAGCATTGTATGCAATAAAGTATATTCTATTCTATTGTATTCCTCACGAACAAAATATAAATATTGGTATGCCTGAACAAATAGTTACAAACGCACGTGTAATTGCGTGGTACAGTTTTTACTTTCGAAACCTGTATTTTGAGTAGGTCTGATATCTGCTGATGATTGCAAATCTTGTTGGACTGTGTTCGAACTATGGAGGATAGAAATAATGCTTGATATTATACGAATCAATTATGTTGAATCAATTTGGTTTAAAGGCCACAGAACTAAAAGGATACGACGACAGTCAACGACATTGAATAATTCAAGTGAAAAAAAATTAACTGCACTACAGACTCCTCATCTAAAGGAAAGTGGTTTCCGTTGCATATAGATTTTTTTTAATTGCCATCGCCTCCGCCATGATACAAGGCAGAGTTCTTATTTGTTTTTTATCTTTTTTATTGGCTAAATAAATATCAGCGTCTCTCTTATTTCTTTCTTTTCAAATTTTCTTATAAACTATTACTAATTTTGATTCTTATTCACTAATACATTCTTCTTAAAACAAATTTGGAAAAAAACACATTTACTATTTTAGGTTTATTACATTATTATCTTTCTTATTTCTATTTCTAAACATATAGGTGTTTACAACACCAGAGGCGAAACTGACGCTTAGCCAACCTAAGGTATGAGGGGTGCGATAAAGGGGATAGGACCTAAGGAATGGAATAAGGAAGATGGGATTGAGGATGTTGGAAGTGGGCCACCGGAACACTCACTCATCTTGTAAAACAATTACCTCACGGCCAACCGCTTCAGTCCGATATACTGTGAGATCGTGATATCACATCGAACGAGCGGGCCCAGTGTGCTGTAATCAAGATAAATTTCCAATATGGCTCAACCACGTTGTTTAACGTTCAAAGGCATCTAATGTGCATTCATTACTTAGGCCCGGTTCCTATATCTTAACCACCGTTCATTTGCCTTACTCTCGGTTAAAATTTGACATAAGCTCCATACAAGTAATATTAAAATACAAGCGATGGTAGGGAAAGTGAATGAATTTCTAAGATATAGGAACCGGCCATTACTATTTCTAAGTGGGTCTGTAAAGTTTGATACGGTTTATTGTAATTATTATAACTCCATTATTATTCACATCTCATATTCGCCTATCTATGATGAATACACACCAGAATTTGCCGGCTAATGTTATGTGGTACATACAGTTTTATAGAATGTAAATTATTTATTATTTTTAAGCAAGGACTGAAGACCCTTCGTGGTATGACCATAAAAAAGGTACTTATTAAAAATTGTTTCATAGTTTATCTATGGTTTCTATTCGTTTTATTGTGTGTGAAAAAAAGGGGCGGAAATTAAAACAATGAAATCGCCTTTTTTAAGAAATTTATTTATTTTATTATTTAAATACCTAAAACTTAAATTAAAATACAAGTTTCAGTACTTTAAAGTCATGAGTTCCTCCAGAAAGCTTAAAAAAAAGTTCCTGCCGACAATGGCTTTCCGTCATCTGAAGCAGGTTCGGACTCTGATACCAGAATAGTGGGTACACTCCCTACAGAGTTCCTAACTATCATAGAAAATATCTTGATGCAGACACAAATCAAATAATCCGTGAATACATTGTTTTTTTGTTTCTTGGAGAAGAAAGGAACATTAGACAGAGTGAAAAAATGGCTATCACACATGCCATAAAACGGCACTGTATTAGTGGCGTTAAGCATTTAAGAGCGATAAATAAATATAAAGTTGGCGTTGTATTCGATAACAGTAATGCCGCTAATGTATTTTTTACATTTTAAATTATTGGATGAATTACAGATGGAGACATCCATTCCAGCAGGTGCTACAGAAATTATCGAAATTCTGACCAGAGTTCCCACAGAAATTTCAAACAAAAAGATTTGTTCTTTGATTGCCAGCACTAGAAACATCATTCAGGTAAGACGGTTTACGAGGCGTGTACAAGTTGATGGTAAAGTGATAAAATGATGGAGCCCACACGGACCGTAGCAGTTACATTTGTTTCCGTAAATCTTATTGACTACATTTATTTAGATACATGGTGGCAGAAGGTAAGTGCTTATAATATACCACCAGTAAAACAATGCTTGCCGTGTTTGCAATATGGCCACATCTCTAAATATTGCAAAAACGCGGAGAAATGCTAGATAGGCTTTGGAGAGCATAAATAAACAATGTAGAATTGACTTGAAGGTTGCGAAATGTTATAATTGCATCGATAACCACATAGCTATTTCTTCGTCATGCTTTCGAAAATATCGATATTGCAATATCAATGTTTTTATGAACGATATTTGCATTCCTACTGACAATATGTTGCTTACACTACGTTTCACACATGCTTTGTTGTGACACTGACAGCAATTTTGATGTTGCCCTTCCGTATACAGACTTTATAAGTAAATTAAAGCAAGGGAGTTTTTGGCAGGAACTGAAAGGAGATGTTGTGCTGTGCAGTTTTATTTTCTAAAAATGTGTAAAATTACTCTAAAATAAACAACAGTTGTAGGATATTGATAGTTTTTGAGTAGTAATTATGTGCTTTGTGAAAAATGTGAACTATATAGTCGAATGTGGCCTTTTGAGTTGTCACAAGAACTTCGTTGAATGGCACCAGCTGATAACCTACACAGTTCAGCTGTGCTACACATAAGCTTAAGAAAATAAAGAAACTACATTAAATCTAAAATCTGGCTTAAAGTCCCAACTGCCAAGCCATAAACCTAAAAAAAAAAAAATTGAAGCAACAAATGACTGTATGCTGGCAAAATCATAAAGCATAGATAATCTTATACTAATATATAAAGCTGAAGAGTTTGTTTGCTTGAACGCGCTAATCTCAGGAACTACTGGTCTGATTTGAAAAATTCTTCCAGTGTTAGATAGCCCATTTATCACGGAAGGCTATAGGCTGTATATCATCACGCTAGAATAAATAGGAGCGGATCACTAATGAAAAATGTTTCATAATCGGGGGAATTTTTCATTTACTTTTTTAAACTATTCCACACGGACGAAGTCGCGGGCAGAAGCTAATATTATATATACATAGAGATTTCTGTAATTTGCAGCAGCAAAAGGGACTGTGGTATGCATAAATTCAAAATAATATTGATAATAGTAAGCCTTGGATGTGCAGAAATCGATATTTTAAAGGCAGAAAATTTTATTCCATCATATACCGTCTTCGTCTTGGTCACTGCAGAATCAATTTATATTGGTATAGAATAAAAATGATTGACTCTCCGTCTTACAATTATTGTTCTACTGATGTCCAAACTTTAGATCATATCTTTTTTGATTGCCCAGCTTTCGGCATTCAGCGCCTTCTGCTGATGCATGAGATGCATGAACTCTTAGACCTATATCAGAAGATTGAGACTGTGCCGCGCTTATTCATTGAATTGGTGAAAAATCCAGTCGTTTATTGCAGCATTTATAAATTTATTACGGAAACTCTATAAGAGACTTATGGAGAAAAATTAGATTTAACATTTGAAACTTTTTATACTGGAAATGACATTTTAACGTGGAAAATACAACATACTGCCGGAAATTAGAATGAAAATATATTGATTGACTGTGTGCGCGGATCCGAAGTTAAAAAAACTCCCGGATATTCCGTACACACGGAACCGTTTAAGATAATAGTGCAATTTTGTTGCCTTCTTTGTTGTGTAATGTTTTTTGAAATATAATAAATAAGTATAGAAGTTATATACGCTCACCCAAACTTCATTGACTAAGAACACCCGCCCACCTTGGTTTCATAAGTGTATATCTTGCACGTATCTTGAAACCAGCTCAATCAATCACTTACACTAAATTCAGGAAGATTTAGGGCGGCGGCCAATTAAAATAAATTCACCAACTCACTGAACTTACCAAAAATCCTTTATTTTTTACATATCTGTTTATTTAACATCGCAAACGAAATCCGACTACATAATGGCGGCATCTTCGTGAAGTCAGTCATAATTGGGGGAGACAGAGATAGATATATATACATAATAGTATACAAAAGAGAAGGAAATATGCATGCACCAAGTATACGTACTGAAGTTTAAACAAGAGATAGGGTTACCATGACTCAAAACCCTTGTTTAGCATTAAATAATAAACAATTACATTGAATAAAACGTATGACTAGGCATTGCCTGAAATTATCTTTCGAAAACATGAAATCAATAAGAGAAGCACAAAAATAACTAGGCTGTATGGTCTAGGATCTTTGCCTGTTCTTGAAGTAATGAAAAACAAAAATACTACTACTGTTATTTGTTTTGTTGTGTTGTCACTGTCAACTTGACAATTTCTCTAAGCAAGTTAGGCAAGAGCAGATGAGCAATTTTGCTGACTGGAGTTTCTGAATTATCTGAATGTTATTTATCAATTTTTGAAACAATTATTGAGTATTTAATGAAAAAGTGATGGTTTTTCAATAAATTATTAGACGGAACAGGTGATACGTATATACATTTTTGTACAACAAATTTGTTTTATTAAAGAACCAATATGACAAACCTCGATGTAAGTTGTTTTATTTTTTGTCGTGTAACTAACTTAATTGTATAAATATTTCTTTTTATACTGTATAGATTTTATAATTTTAGAAAGGAAATAATGTTGATTATAAATGAGGGACTTATTCGTTCAACGGTATGTTCCCCATCATTGCGGCTGGTGAGCGTACCCAAATTGGTGGTAGTATTAGAACTGAGTTTGGTTGTCTGTCTGACAACTTCTCTTGAATAGATTCTAAAATGGCTCCACAGATTTCAAGGAACAAAGTTTACAAATTAAAAGAAGGATGAATGAATTTTTGAGGTTTCTTCTGAAGTTTATTTTTATGCATTAGTTTGATGTCTTGCAGGGTTTCAAAATATTTGAGAATATCTAATAAATATTTATTATTGGGACAAACAAATTCACAGGTGTAGCTTATTTCAAATAAATATCTATTGTCCAAACTTTCAGGTAAGCAATAGCAGTTCTGACAGCAGCTCGGGCTCCACCTCAGACTCGAGTAGCAGTGAAAGCTCCTCCACTAGCTCTGGATCAGGGTCCAGCAGTTCTGATTCTGAATCCTCCACTTCGGACACTCCAGCAATCACTACAACACCAGCACCAAAATCCCCAACAAAGGAGGACGAACCCAAGAAAAAAGAAGAACAGAAACCAAGACGCCCCTCTAAAGTTAAGGTTATATCATCAAGTGATGATGATACCCAAAAAACAGTAAGTCCTAAACCCTTACCACCTAGAAGACGTTGTTCAGCAAAACCAAAAGCAGTAGCTACTGTTCTTGCTAAAGGTAAAACAATTGCTCGTAATGCAGGTGCAAAAACACCTAAACCTACTGGTAAAACAGCACCAAAACCAAACACAGATTCAAGTACGTTAAAAAAGAAAAGTATATTCTCCCCTGATAATAGTTCGGAATCAGAGTCTGACAAGTCTTCAAAGAGTCCTAAAGAATCACCATGTCCTAAACAGGGCTCTGAGAAATCCAGTGATGATAAAGATGATTCCTCAACAGTTGTTGAGAATGATGACTCAAATTCTAAGGATATTGCAAAAAGGAAAAGTGGGAATAAGCCAAGCAGGCCTCCTCCTAAGAAAGTTATTGAAGAGAAGAGTGCAACATCGTGCTCATCAAGCCAGTCCTCTGTGGAATCTGTGTCATCTGATAGTGACAGTGAACCAACTCCTAAGAAAGAAAACTTGAAAACTGGAAAGACTAAACCGCCTGTTAATAGTAAGGTAAGTGCATGCTCATAGTAGAATGGAGTAGACAGACTCTGCTGAACCTAAAAGATTGTGACTAATGCCAGAATCCTCCCTACTGGCACAACCTTCCTACCAATTGAATCAGAAAATGCTCATAGAAATATAAATGTTTAGTTTTAGAATGTAGTTACACCCATGGTCATCCGCACATCAGGGCCTGAGTTACTCCAGGAAGCAGATTTACTCACTTTATCAACAGAGGTTTAGTTCCATTGCATCTTCAGATGCAGGTGGACCCCTGTGACGGAATCACGGGAGGAGAATTTGCATATAATTGTGCCTCCGGACACCAGACTGATGTTGGGACCCGTGAGTTACATGCGCACAACTATCAATCGGCACCCTCCTTGTAAGACATTACTGCCTCGCAGAAGACTGATGCCGCCCCCAGTGATCTTCACTGTGCAGCATGGCTTCGACCAGACTGCCCAGCGAATCAATTGGCCCTACTATGACCTCTAGCTCAAACCTCTGCGATGCCCATGCAGTGCATTCATGCCAACTGTCACTGGTTTTTGTCAGTTTGTTTGCATGTAATAAATTGTTTTGTGCATCGAGTTGCTAAAAACACAAAATTATGTATAATAATATTAGATATGTAATATTATTATACATAATTTTGTGTAGATAGATGCACATGTTGTAGTAGCACTCTAAGGTGTCTAATTATTTATTAAGTGAGAAACATAACCAATAAGTAATGCCCCTGCTGTGCATTTCAAATCATGCTCCCATGTTTTGTATTGGCATCCTTGCTTTGGTACTACTCTATTATCTTATATGTCCATTCATTTTTACTATCTCTCATGCTTTTTACTATATCTCATCTTTGGCTATTAATATCATTGAAATATCAAACTTTACAGCAAGATAGTACAGCGAAAAGTGGTGATTCGGGTGATTCAAACTCAAACTCAAACTCAACCAGCATGCCTAGGAAGCTTACCAGATCATTGTCGGCACGTGCGTCACGTGTAACAACAGCCACGAGGCCTGTACACACTGACACAGATTCAGAACTTGATGATGTTAAAACAAACGGGAGCAGTGGCAAAAGGTGAGTCATAGTTAATAAAGATGCCACAAATAGTGATGTGGCCGAATACTGTACAGTATTCACCAAATACCGAATAATAAATAATAATTAATAAAATTTATTTGTTTATTAAATATAATTATAAATGAACATATGAAAAAAATTACTGATAAATGTCAAAAAATAATAGTAATAATAGTAATAACATTCATAAGTTAAGGAAGGTATTTATTTAAAATTGAGGAATTCCTCCACGGAGTAAAACATTCTATTTAAGAGCCATTCCTTTAACTGAATTTTAAATTTATTTATCTTAAACTCTTTCATGTGGATTGGAATTTTATTGTAGATTTGAATGCACGTGTTATAGCAGTTTCTGATAAAGAGGGTTGTTTTTGGTGCCACATTCAATACTAGTCGTTCACTATTTCTAGTATTGTTTGGAAGAAGTTGGAATTGTTTGGTAGAAACAATATCGCTTAAAGCAATCTCTTCCAGGCAACTTAACTTAAGGAATAGTTTAACCTAATCTGGCGATGTAGGTGGTGCAGATTATTAGGTATATCATAAACAAACATACTTAAACTACATATTTTATAAATTTAATATATACAAACATATTTACAAGAGATATATTAATTAGTCTATAGTATAAGAATTAGGCATAATTATGTAAGAAAAAGTAGTGCTTTCTGAGTGTGTTCATGAATGTAGGCGATGTTTTGGTCTTTCTGACATTAAAAGGCAGCACATTCCAAAGTTTGACAGCCATCACTGTAAAAGCGTTATCATAAAAGGATGAAGTGTGTGCAGGTGTCTAATCTAATAATTAACATTATTACATTATTTATTCATGCTTCACCGCAATTTGACTATGAGTGGATTTTTATTATAATAAATTCATTTTTGCTATTGAAATTTAAATGGGTAAGACAATCCACCTGGAATTGGGCATTCTGCTATTTCAATATCTTGTCATTGCAAAGATATTCAAAGTATGATTCCATTGCCATAGTGTCAAAAACTAGTATTCTCTTAAATCCACAATGTCTTCTCAATATCGTTGCAGCAGAATAATAGTAGAAAAAAAATTGGAATTACCATAAGCAGAAATGGCGTTAGCCAAAATAAATATTGAAAAACTACCAAAAATTTTAAACATTATTTTGCGAATTTTCGCTTGTAAACAATTATAGAGTAGTGTGCCATGGGTACACCATTGGACTTAACATAAAACTGAAATCAGCCAAATGTAGAATTGGTAAACGGTGTTGGGCAATTTTTGACAGAATTGCCAGAAGGCCCTGTATAATGCGTTGTTTACAATCACCAGTGGAAATATATTTCTGTTTTTAGTTAAATTTAAACCATCTTTTTATTTATACTGTCCTAACACTAGTATCACACCAATAGAAAAAATTACAATGTTTTTCCTCTATTCACAGCAAAGACTCAAAGAAGAGTGTTAAAGCCCGGCCTCCAGTGATTCGATCGCCTGTGACTCCATCAAATCCCCTAGAGCCCAGTGAAAGATGTTGTCCTGTCAGAGGTTGCGATTCTGCTGGACATCTTGGTTAGTACTGTTTTCCTTTACAGACAAATATATTTGTCTGCAATGTCTGAATTTGAATATATTAATGTTTCCTTCCCTAGAAAAAAACATCGACATATACAAATTCAAAAGTTTTTATTCAAAATAAATTCCACTGGAGAACACTAGAGCGAATACGTCTGGTTTAGTATATTGTTTATTGCATATTTATGTCTAAATATGAGCAGTATTGGTTCGTATATCTACAATTTGGAAGATCCGGTGATTTTGTTGAGACAGTAATAGCAGAATTGGGCCCATCTTTGCCTGTCAATTATAATTATCTGGTCTAAAATTTCACATATTCCGTGTCATTTTCAACCAGAGCCCATAAGAATTGCCTGGCGTTTGGCGTGGAGCGGTACATAGAGGCCGTCTGAGAATTGAGTCAAACGTTCCTGACCCTATGACCCGTTTGCTAGGTGGCAAAGCGCCTCGACACTTCACGTGGGACGCGTGTCCGTTGTACCACAACGTGAGCGGCGCGTGGTGCGTGGCCGCCAGCGAGGAGCGCGCGGCCGCGGCCACCGCCAGGCGGAAGGCTCTCATGCAGCTCCAGCAGAGGCCCAGGGCCATGCCAACCATCGAACAGAGGGCTTACCAGCTTAAAGTTAAGGTGGGGTAACACTGAACTTTGACATGTTTCTTTATCAGCAGAATGACTATAACAATATTGGCCCAGTGTAGCGTGTATACTATCCATTAACCTAAAATAGAGATGTCCAAGCCCAGCTGTGGGATGTTTATGGACTGATATCAATTATTTATCTTATACTAATATATAAAGCTAAAGAGTTTGTTTGTTTGAACACACTAATCTCAGGAACTACTGGTCTGATTTGAAAAATTCTTTTAGTGTTAGATAGCCCATTTATCAAGGAAGGCTATATAGGCTATTTATCATCACGCTAAAACCTATAGGGGCGGAGCACCAATGAAGAATTGGGGTTTTTGTTGCTTTTGACAGCTACCGCTGTGTAAACAGTTAAAGTTTCGCAAAAATGTGTTATGCTAACCAAATTTGTTCTTAAATAATGCATTATTTGCGAAGGTGTTTTTATAAACATGATATTAATTCTTATCCAAATAAATACGTTATTCATCACAAGTATTTACATTAAAACAAAATTGCCATTTACATCATTTGATTTCAATGAATATCTTAGGAGATATCGCAGTTTTAAAATAGCATTGCAGCAAAATAATAACTAAGT
The DNA here is from genome assembly GCA_039645545.1 of Dendrolimus houi. NCBI lineage: Eukaryota > Metazoa > Arthropoda > Insecta > Lepidoptera > Lasiocampidae > Dendrolimus > Dendrolimus houi. The sequence continues at coordinate 19,362,308 of CM077128.1, read as the reverse complement.
ACTGCGCGCGCATTTATGATGTGCAAGGCCGGCGGGCAGTCATGAGGGGGAAGGGCGGTGGGGCAACTTCTACGTAAACAAAGTCGCGGGCTAATGTTAGCGTTAGCCGTTAATATAATCGGCAGACAAACACACATATATCCCCAAGCTAGGGAAGTGAAGCCTGTGTTGTGGGTAATATACAACGGATTACTATGGGCCTGAACCCAGACACCTAGACCATAGTAAATAACAGAGAAAATCGTTTCTGAAATTGACTATACACGGAATCGAACCTGGAGCCTCTGCATTGCAATGAAGTAAGCTGGCAAAAGCTTAACACGCTCACCCACAGAAGCCGTCTTTTAACCAAAGTGATGTAATTATATAAACATAAAATCGAATCATTCAATGTCATTGGATACAGTTTTATCATTTCAATTCTTCGCCTTTCAACCAAATTGATTCAATTTGATTGATCAGTCATATCATCATTAAAAACGATTTTATATGAGAACATCTATTATGCAGCCCCTTCTTACTGAAATCTTCTTGTAACTAAAGTATAAAGATGTCCAAGTTATTATTGAAAATATGTGTTCAGGACATGCGTTCAAAGTGGAAAGGTAGCCAAGAATTGCGTGAGAAGTTAGCCGCCTCCGGAAACGACGAGCTGAGCGAAGAGAGGGAGCCGATATTGGAAGGATTCGCTCCGGATTACGATCTCCGGCTGTTCCGGGAGGCACAGGCTTTATCGGCCATCAAGATCGAGGAGGAGTTAGGCGATATACCCACCGATAAAGGGACTAGGTAATAAACATTTTTTTTGTATTACAGGGGGTGAATATTTCAAGTGGGCCTTCAGGGTCAAATCCTAAACTATGCTAAAAAGCTAAAAACACTTAAAGGAGTTTCGAAGCCGATTTTGACGAAAACTAAAATGGTTTACATTTAAAAAAAAATCGATTTTCCTTATCAAGAATTGAATTGGCTGATTTTGAAAAAATAAACACAAATCATAATGTAGCTTGTAAGGATCAATTTCTGTGAAGGAATGTCAAACAGCATACCAAGGAAAAGAGTTGTTTTTGAACAAAACATTCTATCTTCCATACATTAAGTAAGCATCGAAGTGAAATGAAGTGAATGTTTCAGGGACAAATAGCACCAACATAAAAATTTTATACAATGTAACCTGTATTAAAGTCTGCTTTTTAAACAAGATGTACGCTCGCAGCCACGGGTTAAACTCTAATAACATTATATGTTCTGTTCTGGACAAAAACTCCTTTATTGGGTTAATATATTTTTACATTACAAGTTTTTATTTAACTTGCAATGAATGTATGTAAGTTCGGGTGGAATCTTACAAGTTAAATTTGACCAACTTCTCGGTTTCCGATTGAGCTGAAATTTTGCACGCATGTGTATATCGCGTGACAGTGCAATAATATGGTACCTTGGAACGGATCTGATGATGGAATCGGAAGGTGGCCATAGGAACTAAACAAGATAGACCCGTCGTGTTAGGGCTCGTTTTACTTGTCTTGGCTAGCACTCTGCTGCTACATGATATCCAAGATCTCAAAAGCTTGTATTTAAAAACCTTTTTAAAAAAGCTTTTATTTTTATTGCGAAGCTGACAACCAGGCAGACGGCCAGTCTAATAGTAAGTGGTTACTGTCACCTATACACGTTTGCAAAACCAGGGGCGAAGCCAATGCGTTTTCATCAGCCTTTAGGATGGGATAGAAAGATTGGAATAGGAGGGATGGGTTAATGGGGATGAAACAGGAGAGTTGGGATAGAGGCACCAGACACAAGGGTTGAGGTATAGGGATCAAGACTGGGGAACTTGCATATAGGCGATGAGATATTCATATACTAAAGTTTTTATTCAAACTAAGTTCTGCTGGAGAACACTTTTGAAAGTCATACATGTAAGTCAAAATTTAAATCTACTTCCTATTCTATATACACCTCTTCGCAATTTGTTATCGTTGTTCAAAAGAGAAGAAGCGGTAAAAATTACCCCGTAAGACGTCTAGCTAATTTTTTTTTTAAAGAAGGAAAGAGTGGTGAAGGAGTGAATGAATGAAAACTCTTTATTGTTCACCATAACTTAAACCTAGATATTTAATATAAAAACATTTCCATTAGAACAATGGGCGGCCTTATCGCTTATAGCGATCTCGTCCAGGCAACCCGGTGTCCAAGGAGACATTACAAGAAAAATTAATTCATATTTGGTGGTTTAACTAAATTAAAACTAATTCAATCGTAATTAAAGACAATACAAAATAATAACAGGAAGTGAGTCGTTGGAACTCTCACTCATCGCATGAAGCACGCTTAGCCCAAGGGCGTGGTATTACAGCGATCGAGCCGTCCCTAAGAGTTGTAATAAATAAATTAATTAATCGATAGACAAACACACACACTGTATATCCCCAAATTAAGCAAGTTACGCTTGTGTTATGGGTAATATACAATGGACCACTCTGGGGCCGATCCCTGGCACCCAGACCATAGAAAATAACGGTTAAAATATGTTTCCGAAATTTACTATACCAGGAATGGAACCCGGAGCCTCTGCGTTGCAGTGAGGTAAGCCGGCAAAGGCTTAGCCCGCTCAACCACAGAGGCCGTCAAAGTAATCAAGTAACGATTCCAGCATGGCTTTATCAGTTTCTGTTGTTCCAGATATGTGGTGATGGGCAAGTACATGATGGAGGTGTGGTACCAGTCCCCGTACCCGGGGGACGCGGCGCGCGTGCCCCGCCTGTTCGTGTGCGAGTTCTGCCTCGGCCACCACCCCTCCGCCACGGGCGCCACTAGGCACCGCGCCAAGTGCGTCTGGCGGCATCCACCCGGCGACGAGGTGACCATGTTCCTTACCAACATTTTTTTAAAATTTTATCATTTGATTACTAGCCCTTTAAACTTTTGTTTTGGATATGAACACTTCACAGAATATTCATAATTTATTATTTTTTAAATGTGATACCAAGCTAATTAGACGAATGCCATATGTGCGGTCAACAATGTCGGGTACCAATTGCAAAAAAAAATATCTAAAAATACCACTATGTTTATGTTGATTAATTTTAATTTCTTCATCTAAATATATTTTTCACTGCTAATACTAATTTATATGAGTCGATAACTGGTTTTTGTATTTTTTTATTTAATTTTCCTTTTAATGTAAAGATGATATAAAGATAAATGTAATGCCAGGTGGTGGGGCATTTGCCCGACTGGATGGCTACTGCCCCTGGTCTAGAGTATGCCACCATAACAACCTTGAGTTGTGTTCCGGCATTAGTGACCAGGTTCCAGTCTCCCTTAAGAGAGCAGCAGCGTATTTGTAGCACCTTTGGTGTTGCAAATGTCCCTAGGCGATGGTGGAACCGCTTTCCATCAAGTGAGCTGTCTGCATGTCTGCTGAATTCCTGCAATAAAAAAAATTGGTAAGCGATAGTAAGAATAAGATAAAGGAGCTAAAAAATAGTTAACAAACAAAATAAAACCTCGAAAAAAACTTAACAACCAACAAAAAAATAATATAACGAAACAACTAAGTACTGACCGACGAGAGTAACATGCGCGAATTTATCGAAGCTGCGAACAGTACTAGGAGGTACGCGGTGTCTTTTCCACGCGTTTCACTAGTTAGCTTGGTCGAGTAGTAATAAGTGAGTACACATGATGTAGGTGTGCTACCAGTCCCCATATCCTGAGTCCACCTTGGGTCATCTTAAATATGTCGCATATTTTAGGAATCAGGATGTTGGAACCCGTTTTTTCTAATTAATCTTTTAGCTTAGAGTTGTCATGTTATATTGGCCTTTAGGCCTTGTTTTTAGTTACTTATTGAATTGCAATACATTTTTAAAGTTTCATTGCCTTTTTGTTAAAAACAGAACATCTATCTTTTCGTCATATCCGTCTGTTTTAGCTGGTTGCTGTATCTTACTATTTATTCATCTACCTTTAGCTACGGTTGGCGCAATGAGAGTGTACAATAACATTTGTTACCTACAAAATTACAATTTATAATTATATCATAGGTTAGTTAATCCTTTCATTATTTTATACAAGCGTATTATATTTACAGATTTTTTTTTATAGAGTGTCAGTAATATGTAATTTAATCATTTGTAACATAATTTACAATACAGGTATATTCTAATGATATAATTTAATTAATTTAGTCTGTTTTACGGAATTACAATTGAATGTCAATACGAATATGGCATATTTTGGAGTCAAAATTAGCCTAAATTATAGACTCAATTTCACGTCTTGTCTTATTATTATTATATATTGTCAGATAACCCTATTTAGAATTGAAATATTAAATTAAATCGATATGTGGAGAGATAGTACCTTAGAAAATTGAAAATTGTGTCTCTAAACTGGGATAATTTAAAAAATATATTGTTACGAGTTACGGGACTCGAATTAAAATGCCGTTTGGAATCACTATAGAATTTATTAGAACTATACAAAAACGTATACACAGGTACAAATATAACTGGACACAACCAGAACAAACGTAATATACGATTCAATAACACTCGCAAAGTCCGTCACTGCATAGCTTATCGAATGTACACACGTCTTGTCTCGCCTGTGACCATCGCTAGACTGCCGATCTCTCCATCGGGTCATTGCTATATACTGCACCGATACAATATGGCTGACCGCCGGCGTAGATCGAATTTCTTAGAATTCGTAATCTGTACACCTGTCTAATTATGCCTGCAAACGGCCATTAACGAGTACAATACAAAATAGGCTGTTTTCTAATTACATATTTTAAACATAAGGTAAACAAAAGAAGTCCAAATGCCGAAAAGGTAATAAACTGCTGGTGTGCATTGGTCTTTGTCGGTCGTAATACTATTCAAGATGATAGAGCTTAAAAGTACAACGATAATTTGTTTTAATAAGATCTGTTAAATGTTTTTTGTGATATATTTTGGGTATATTTGGAATAAAATGCCTTTTAGGGTTTCATAGTTACACGAAGGAGGCGATGGACGTTTGACACATCCATGGAACCATTCGGTTTAAATTCAAATTCAAAAGTTTTTATTAAAAATAATTTCCACTGGAGAACGCTTTGAAGAGCATACATATAAGTCAAAATTGAAATCTATTTCCTATTCTATATATACCGCTTCGCAACGTGTTATCGCTTAAAGGAGAAGAAGCGGCAAGAAACTTCCGAGCAACACGTCTAGCAAGAAAAAAAATATTTTCGTCTTAATTATTTATCCATCTCAGGCTATTTTTTCAACAAAACATAAAATATTTTTAAACTTGCAACACTGTCGTTGCTTTTTTTTCTTCCTCCGTTTTGGTTGTAGCCGAATGCACACGCATTCGTTATGTAAAAGAGATTTATTATAAGTTTTCACAATTAACAGTTTCTGACTTCTACATCTACAACAACCTGGGTATCGCCCACACCATCAGCGTAGAACGTAATATATATTATATGTGCGACGTGCTGCGTACAACATATATAAGTTGTTATAAAATTACTTTTCAAAGAATTAATGGAGTTGTAACAAACAAAAAATATTGTTACCGTCGCAATAATTTGTATACTCTGACAAGCCTTTGGCTGTTTTTTCTTCTAGTATTTTAAATTGTATGTATATATGTATATATGTGTATATGTGTATGTGTGTGTATATATGTTGTTACAACTCACTAGGAAATTCGGTCCACGCGGCCGGGCGGACCTATTGCATCTGTGCTGTATAAACCAATGTCCCGATTGAGGGAGGAGTCGGTCGAGCGAGAACCACCAGCGAAGCGAGACGTGTGTGCTACAATCGGGAATCTAATAAGTGACGGACTTTGCGTGTTTTATTAAATTACGACCTTCTGCGTTACGTTTGGACTTGTTGTGTTCGGTTGTATTTGTACCTGTGCTATATGTGTTTTTATAGTTCTAATAAACTCTATAGTAATTCTAACGGCATTAGTCTCGCGGCTCGTAACAATATATATATATATACATACGTCACTATAGGAACGATGGAGAACACGATATACTCTTTTTACAAATCTTGTATTTTCCTAGAATTAGTTTTACTGTAAATGCGAGGGTGTGTTGCATCACACGCAAACCTCATGAGTTGCAAGTGGTGCCTTACTACTATTTTATGATGCAAAATTATTTTTGTCTATACATATAATAAAATTGTAGAGGTCAAATTTCTGTCCAATAAAAAAATATGCTAAAAACCGAGTTCAGAGGGATGTAAGAAGTGACATAGAACTAATTTAGATTTTTTAATTTTTTATTTCTCTATCTGTTTGTACCGGCTAATCTCCGAAACGACTGGACTGTTTTAAATGAAATTTTGTATGGTGGTAGCTTATATCCCTGGTCAACATATAGAATACTTCGATCCCGAAAAATTAAAGAGTTCCCGTGGGATAGTTAAAAAACCGCACCACGCGGACGAAGTCGCGGGCATCAGCTAGTAGATAAATAAAATTTAAAAAACAAAATCTAGGTGATGGGTTTAAAAAAGTGTGCGTCTCGGGATGGCCGACAGAAGTGAAACTTAAACTAATCTAAGTTGAACTATTTAATATTGAAATTGTTTAACTTAGAAAAGCTTAGGTTATTACTTAAATTTTATGTATATAGCGCGTTGGTTAGAGTGAGAGAGGATGAGCCTGCCTACCGTTGCCGTATGCGTGAGAGAAAGGGAAGCCAGACAGACTGGCGCCGTAACGCGTTACGTAATGAAGCGGTTTACCCTCCCATAAGAAGTTATCACTTCAAACAGGTTTTAGTATGACGATCGACATTGAAATATTACCTTAACTGTCTTTCTTTCCATATCAGGTATACAGAAAGGACAACCTGAGCGTATGGCAAGTGGACGGTCGTAAGCACAAGCAGTATTGCCAGCAGCTATGCTTGTTGGCGAAATTCTTCCTGGACCACAAAACGTTGTATTACGACGTGGAACCATTCCTGTTCTACGTCATGACGTGCGCAGACAGCGAGGGTTGCCATGTCGTCGGGTATTTTAGTAAAGTAAGTATTTAATGTTTTATGTTATTATTACACGTTGCGGCAATTTAACCAAATGCCGGTTGAAAATTACGTACTTTATTTACAGCACTTCCAAAAAAGCTCAAATCGAAAGAGATGTATTTTCTTAAGTTTTCGCGATTAGTATACAATTAAAACTGTTTTAACGGTTATAAACGCGGCATTTTATTTGATTTCTATTTTGACCTTTCATTAGCCGTGATCACGGAAGTCAAAGATGTCAAGTGTCAATGAGTAATGTTTTACATACATTATCATTGAGTAATGACAAATTTCAATAAATGTAAAATTATATGATAAATTTGAATTGTATAGAATTACGCTTAAATTACATTTATTTCATTAATTAACTTCTCTAAATGATAGAGTAATAATAATACAGTCTACTCTCGATAATTTGACACTCGTTAATTTGACACTCGTTAATTTGAATCTCTCGATAATTTGAAAATGATTTCCGGTCCCTTGAAAAATACTCGATAAATTGAATAAAATCAATGTTAATTGTTCCCTTCGGTAATTTGAAGTTGAAGGAATATTATCTTGCTCGCAAACCTGCGATAATTTGAAGACCGGGCTTTCCTACTCTCTATAATTTGAAGCGTTTACCATGCACATACCTATAGTTTGTTTACATATGTACAGACCTGTCAATTGTTTACATAAATGAGATATAAGTAAGTTCGCATTCCAGTCATCTTTCAAACGTTAATGAGTCATGTTAATGTTTAATTTGTGCTATTAAAATGAATCCAAGAAAGAACAAATGTCTTTCCATAAGTTCCATAAGTAAACGCTTGTTATTTTGAATTCTTGACAATTTGAAATTTATCTCTGGTCCCTTGAGTTTCAAATTATCGAGAGACTGTATATGTAACACTAGCGGTTCCGGCAGACGTTGTCCTGATCTGAAAAATATGTCCCAACGTCTAATGGAGGGCCAATAATCCCCCTCCTAAACCATCCATCATCATTTACACCAACTGAATAATTTTCATGTCACAACAATTAAACAATAAATTATAACAACTACAGTCAAAGTCACAAACACACAACCAACAACAAAACTCACACATACTCACACCAACGCGCACTACCACCGCATTGCATTACACGCACACTTTACAAACAAACCAAGACATACAAAGAGCCTAAAAATTAATAACCTAGGCACAGAAAGGAAAAGCAACACAAATGGCACTAGTTAAGATATATATAGGTATAGACATAAGGCACACACTGCAATGCACTTCCTCACAACAGCAGTATGTAACAGATACACATTAGTATAAGTTCAGTATTAAAATATAAAAAAAATATTACAAGTTATTCTTAAGGTACACTACAACATAAAAATCACTAAATTAATGTCACACACAATAACAAAATAAACAATAAGCGTGTATAAACCTAAAAACTTTCATAGAAATTAAGTTGTAAAAAAGGGTACGGAACTCGAGTCCGTAGAGTAGTTAATAAAAAAATAAATAAAAAATATACCACCTAACCGGGTCTAATTGTGAATCTAAACCATCACGAGACGCACTCAAACACAAAGTTTTTTACACCTTGGGTTACATTATTGAATTTTTCGTAGGGATCCCTAACTTTTTCTAGCAATAAATATAGCCTATATTGATTTAGAATAATGTAGCATTCTAATGGCGAAAGAATTTTTGAAATTGGTCCAGTAATTTTTGAGTTTATTCGTTACAAAAATATAAATCTTTCCTCTTTATAATATTAGTATAGATTAATTAGAACAATAATTGATATAGATAAGTTTCTTAATAATGTACAACTATTATAATATTTTTTTTAATAATAAATTAATTGCAACTAAATTTGTACGCTGAATAAACAAGAAACACGTCGATCCCTATAACAATGTATTTATACCATCTAATCCGTGTACCATGTTTTGTACAATAAGTGATTTGATTGATTGATTGACATACATTACAGAGAAGCGGCCGAAACGTCGAAATGAAATGCCGCACTAATAACCGTTAAAACGTAGTTTTAATTATAATGAGATACAAGAAATCCAAATCGTTAGCAATCAATCCAAACCGTTAAACGCGCTAGCCTGAAAAATTGAGAGGAAGAAAGAAGATTAAGGTGGTATGGGCATGTAATGAGGAGGGATGAAAGTCACGTGACAAAACGAATGTTAAACTGCAATATTGATAGGTATAAATGTAAAGGTAGACCAAAAAAAGAGATGGATGGATTGTGTGAATGATGAGATGATGATTTGTGGCGTGACAGAGGATGCACGTCATAATAGAGGAGTGTGAAAGGAAAAGACATATTGTGCCGACCCTAAATAATTGGGAGCAGGTGAAAGAGATGAGAGAGTCGCAATAAAACTGTCACCCCGAATCCACTAGATGACGCTTCTATCACCAGCCCCCGGATCTTGAATTCCTTCGAGAGGGGGGCAAAAACTCGAGGGAGGGCCGCCCCCGCTCGCCTATATTTTTACCTCAATCATCATCATCTGACTGTCACGCTGCATCTGTGGTTTTTAACCTATGCCTACGCGCCCCCCGCGTACGTAAATTTTGTGCTTAAAGTAGTGGTCAAAGTTCGAGGGCTGCCTGCCTTCCCCTCAATGTTGCCAATGTGGCGCACATGACACTGCGTTTCATACGCTGGTCGAGTGCGCAGCATGGGCACCGCAGAGATTTGAACTCGAGACCGTCGTCGGCCCGATCGATTCGCTGGGCAGTTTCTCAATTTCTGAGAGGCAGTGTAGTCTCAAAAGGAGGCCGCAGAACGAGAAAGGGAGAGAGGTGCGCATGCATCTCGCGTGTACCGACGTTAGTCGGGGTCCCGGAAACGCAGATATGCGCAATATCTCCTCCCGTAATACCGCTGCAGGGGCCCTCCAGCATCTACGGAGCGAAGGAGTCATCCCCCTGTTGACGAAGTGAGTCTGTCCTCCTTCCCGGGGCACTCTCAAGCAGTGATGCGCTAGGATCAGCTGGGCGTAGCTACATTCTAAGTCTCACGCTCTTCCTGCCATAAGCGCGGGGCACATGGGCGGAGGATGGTTAGTGGAGTATTGCTTAGCGAGTCTCCACACATGCTGGCGATTGACTCTGGTGGCTACTAGTGGCTTCACCTCTCATCGCTTTGGTCCAATCCCTACCAAGCAAACGACCCGGTAGTGTGCGAAATGCATTTCCTCCGCCTGAAAAAATAAATGATCAAAGTTGTGTTATTGATGAAACGTGTGCGATGTGCAATGTGTTTTTGTCTGCATAGTAATCGAATTGGCTGCCCTGGGTGGGCATGGGCCCCGGATGGCCCATAGACCTCATTCTCCTAGTTGATCCCATTTATTCGCATAATGTTTGAATAGAGACACTTTCATTGTAAAGCTGTAGAGTACAGCGAAAATAATTATTTGAATGCACATAAAACAATAGAACCGGTTTAATGTTGTTTAAATTATGTAAAATCTTGTGTAATTGATTAACTATACCGTGTCGAACGATATATTTTGTTGACAGATCGAACCTGTGGTCAATTCGCGATACCCTAAACCCTAAAGCATTATCAATTCGGTTTTATTTAGAAATCGAGTTACTTTGTCATTACATTTCAATCTATTTGGTGCATCCATATCATTTGTTAAAAATACTGTGTTGCATACTTAAAAGTGAAATAAAAATAAAAGTATGTCTTTTTGAATCCAAATAAATGCAGTGTTTTTTATTCTTTCAATTAAAACATTTTAATTTCAAAACGATTAATTACAAATAAATTTAGATATGGTGACGATAGTTTATAAGCTATGTGTTAGAATAGATGACTCGCATAACGGCACTACTACGTCGCATGGAACAATGAAGTATGACAATTGTGACATGTGACATTTACTATAAAAATTTGGGACTCGATGGGCGTGCAAACGTCAAAAAGAAAACAAATCGCTGGACACAGTATAAACATGAGTAAAATTTTATAAACAAACATTCCAACTGTACTTTTCTGTAACTAGCATTTTACAAAGCACTCACACGAACGTACTAGTAGTACGTATTATCGTACTACATACACTACGCCATTGAGCGTCGCGTCAGCTGTGGGTTCAACGACCCGTCTGGGGTGAGACCCTCCCCCCCAAATGCAGCCGCGGAAGGGAGGGGGGGGGGTGTAGGGGTTGGACGTGTATTTATAGGTGCAAGTGTTCTTCCGACGGACGAATTAGGGTTTATTTGAATATAAGGTTTTGTTTGAGGTCTACATTGATGTCTTATTAATTAATTTTTAACTGATTTCCAAAAGGAGCAGGTTTTCAATTAGACTTTGTTTTTTTGTTTGTTTGTTTTATTACACGCTTGATTACTCATTCAATTGTGGTCCGATTTTCATTTTTTTTCTTGTTTCGTAAGAGTATAGTCCCGAGGTCCTATTGTCACCAGGCCAGTATCTGATGAGCTGATCCCATGGAAATCGAGAGTAACCCTTGTTGAAGAGCGCCGAGCGCCTACACTCTTCGAAAGGCAAAACTTGTATACGCGTGCCAGTAGTACAATTTTTACAGGCGCTTAAATATTATTTCTAAAACTATTCAAGCAACTAAAAAGCACAAAATAGATATTTTTTATAACATCTTGAAGTAATTACGATTACCGATGCAGGAGGACTCAAAAAAACCAATTTAATTGTATTTAAATTTAATATTAAAAGTTATAATTAAGATGAAATAATATATCTAAAATTATAAACTACTGGTTGATTCGATGTGAGAATCTAGAATAGCGTTACCGAGCCCTGGCTCGTGCATCATCCTCCTGGGCCTCGTGCTCGGCAGTCAGCAATAACCTAAATTTGATAGTATGCCGTGATGACCGTGTAGTCTGCGTCAGAGGACGTTATACTACTGTAGCAGAGGGAGGTAGAGGTTGAATGATACTTCAAATGGCAGAGAGTACTATTCACTGTCGAGTGCTGATGTGAACTGAAGTGAATTAATTTATTTTGGAAACGGTAACTTTAAGTACAAATATTAACAAGCTGTACTGCTAGTCCAATAGATAGCACATTGTGTGAGCGGGACGGATCATGTGCGAGCGAGATAGAACCACTATTAATATGTGCGATTCCGCGTTGCACTAGTCAGTAGTTCGTTGTCCGCTGCGATGACTAGACGTATGCAGCTCGCATACTACCAACAGGTATAACAAAGTTGATGCCAAATAAAACATAAAAAACAATTGTGCAAAATGCACCGACTTCAAAATGTTGTAGAAAATATTTTTTTTTCATTTTCGAAAAATATGATAGGGATGTTACATGTTACAGTAAATTCTAAACGTTTCATACATAAAAGAACACAGGGCCTAAAACGGGTCTCCTTTGGGAAATCACTTGGTGAAAACGACAAGTGTCTAGATATACTGGAATTTGTAAGACGTAGCATAAAATTCCACTTTATATTGATACTTGTCATGTTCATCATATGAATCTGCGGAAACGACCTGAGGGCCTAACCCTCAGGCCTTAAAATAACATCTTATCATCTAACTTTTAAAATATCATCCCTATTAATATAAATGCGAAAGTATCTCTCTGTCTGTTACGCTTTCACGGAAAATCTACTCGACCGATTGGGTTGAAACTTGGTATATATATATTTTTTTTTTCGCGTAAATATATATATTATCCGCGGATGGATACAAGATACTTTTTATCCTGACAAATGGGTAGTTTCCAGTATAAAAATATACTTGTCTCTCTGTTTGTTATGCTTTTACGGAAAAGTACTGGACCGATTTGGCTGAAATTGGGTATATATGTAATTTTAATTTCGAGGGTGGACAAGGGATACGTTTTATCCCGGTTAATGGGGTAGATTTTGGGTAGTTTTATGTAAAGGTTATCCCAAAAAGTAGGGTAGGTTTTTTCATTTTTTGTCCTTTGCCATTTTGATTATTTTGATCTTTGGTCATTTTGGTACTTTTGGTCAATCTCTCTCTCTCAAGTTCATAAATATAAAAATATCATCTATGAAAAATGTTATAGTAATTCGATCTGTCTGTCTGTTAAATCTTCACAGAAAAATTTCTGGGACTACTGGATCGGTTTTGCTGTAATTTTGTTTAAATGTACTTTTAATACCGAAAATGGACATAAATACTTTTCATCCCGGGAGATGGGACAGTTGGCGATATGAAATGAAGTAAATCTTTCGGGGGCAAATAGCACTAATATAAAAATTTAATACAATGTAACCTGTATTAATGCTTGCTCTTTTAAAAAGAGGCACGCAGCGGCTATTTGTGTATAATAGACAAGCATGACACTTTACTCTGTCCAACCGTTTATTTTACTTTTGATAGGTCGATCATTGATCAATTAGTAATGCCCTAAAGCGTTACAAATTCGATTTTATATTGAAATCGAGTTTATGAATAAATTTTGATCAATTTAGTATACCTGTATTGCTAATAATACTTACTGCGTAAAATATTACGTAATATATAAGCGATAAAACCCACATCTTAATGCTTAAAAGTGAAGTGAAAGAAAATTTTATGACATTTAAATTTTAATTATATGCGGTGTTTTTTTCTAAATTAAAACATTTTCATTTCAAAACGATTAATTTTAAGTAGACGACTCACAGACGTCATTGTTACGTCGTCTGAAACAAAGGAAATATGACAATTGTGACATTTGTAGCCTATGAAATTTAGTATAAAAAAATGCGCAACTTAACAGGCGTACAAACGTCAAAAGAGAAATAAACGATTGAACAGAGTATAATAACAAAATTCATATTAAAAATATACAATATTGATGAAATAATTACTAGCTCTTCGCTTATGTGATGGATAATAAGGAACTATCCATTCGCGCCTTTTTTAGTCAATGGACTGTAACCTAAGGTTTTGTACAGACTTACCATACTGAATTAAACTGTTGCATTGCACTTGATATACACTACCTACGTGACGTAGGCCGTAGCTCGGTGCTACGCCGTAGTAAAGATGAGCGGCGCGTCGAGCTTCTTCTGATTATAAATGGATGTTGTACGTACTTTTTCACTTTATTATGTGAGAAAATATTTTGAGAGTTTATTGTATTTTAGAAGGAATTATAAAGAAAAGTTTACTACATAGACTTTATGTGAAAATTGTAAAGCTACGATTTGTGTCTGTAAAGTGCAAGGTAATAATTGCGTACATTATTATAGTAAATTGAACGTTATGGGAATTATAAGTATATAATATATATAATATAAGTATAAGTATATTGATACTCAATCTAAAAGTTAAAACTTAAATTGAAAATCAATTTTATTACTTCAAAACGTTATTATAAAGTTGGTAATTTTATGCTATGCATGTATGTATTTTATTGTTTATAACTACCCAGTCTTGCCATAAATATTGTAACAAAGATTTTTTTTTTCTATTGCAAATAACATTTATAAGTTTTACAGTGTGTTAGTTTAATACATAAATATAAAGCAATTAAAAATATAAAAAGCTTATTCGAAGTGATCTCCATTGGCTGCAATACAGTCCTTTGATGGCCTTTGTGGTTGAGCGGGCTAAGCCTTTGCCGGCTTACCTCACTGCAACGCAGAGGCTTCGATTTCGATTCCTGGTATAATAGTAAATTTCGGAAACGTATTTTCTTTGTTATTTACTATGGTCTGGGTGTCTGGGATCGGCCCCAGAGATGTCCGTTGTATATTACCCATAACACAAACATAACTTGCTTAATTTGGGAATGTACAGTGTGTGTGTTTGTCTGCCGATTTATTTATTTATTTAAACGTTGAGGCCGGTTATCACTAGAAGCACGCACTCTTTCCAAGGGAAAATTCTTCACTGCCAATTGTATGGACTGTTTTAGGGACTCCAAATTATCATGGCGTTTAGAGCAAGCCGTACTCTCTAAAACTGACCATAAATCATAATCCAGCGGATTAAGATCGGGACTAGACGACGGCCAGTATTCAGCTCTGATGAAGTCCGAAACGTTCGTTTCCAACCAAGACTGCGTGGACCGAGCTTTATGACGCAGCGCCGAGTCTTTCTGGAAGGACCATTCTTGATTATTGAACATGGTGTTGTTAAGGGGCTTAACTACCTTCTCAAGAATGGTATCTTGATACACTTGTGCCGATGTTTTGATACCTTTTTCACAAAAATATGGCTCAGTCACTCTTTCATAACTAACACCCGACCAAATCATCACTGAATACGGATAATGCCCACGTTGCACTCTGTCGACTAATTGAGAAGCTTCCTTAGAGCTTTGTGCATAAATACGGTCAATTTGTTTGTTAAAATGTTGCTCAATTGTTAAAATTTTCTCATCCGTAAACAAAATTTTTCTGTGACCTCCCTTTGCGTACCGCTTCAGTAGTTGTTTAGATTTTACCACCCTATTCTTTTTTAAATTATGAGTTAGGAAATGACCAGTGCGTCTCTTATAGACTGCAAGTCCTAAGTTATCTTTTAAAATACGCGACATGGTTCTAGGTGATATCTTCATCTCCCGAGATAAAATCTTTTGCTTTCGGACAGGATTTCTTCGAATTCTGTCCCTTACTGCTTTGACCACCTTTTTCGTACGAACACTACGTGGACGGCCAGATCTTTTTCTGTCACAAACAGAAATAGCTCGGTACACAAACATTTGACTAATACCAAGCGTATGGAGAGTTTTAAAAATTGCATTCGGCTCCATACCTACTTTGTGTAATGCAATCACAACGGGTTCTCTTTATTGCCCCACTCCATTTTAATATCGCAAAATGTTGTACAATGTATTGGCGCCAAAATGAGAGAACACAATGAACAATCACACAAAAATGATAGATTCCAAATTCAAATGTAATATTTTGTTTCTTTTTAATTGTAACAGTATTTATGGCCAGACTAAGTATACACAATACAATACATACTCGGACTCAGAGTTAACAGCCGCATTTTTTGGAACAACGTACCTTATCGCACTTTACTCGGCCGAATGACGAAAAAAGTGTAACCGAAAGGAAAAATGCTGACCGCTGTAGACTATTATAAAATTTCGAACTTTAATGCAATGAAATAAGATTTAAAATAAATTAATATCCATCAGTGTAATATACGGTATTTAGAAATTAAAAGATCTTGTATATGACATTATTACTATACAATTTCTTCAATGGTCTTCGAGTTTTTGGCGGGAACTGAAAGGAGATGTTGTGCTGTGCAGTTTTATTTTCTAAAAATGTGTAAAATGACTCTAATATGAACAATAGTTGTAGAATATTGATAGTTTTTGAGTAGTAATTATGTGTTTTGTGAGAAAGTGAACTGTATAGTCAAATGTGGTCTTTTGAGTTGTCACAAGAACTCCGTTGAATGGCACCAGCTGATAATCTACCGTTCAGCTGTCCTACACATAGGCTTAAGAAAATGAAGAAACCACATTATAATCTAAGATCTGGCTTAAAGGCCTAGCTGCCAAGCCATAAACTTACATAAATAATTCGATGGTCTTTGATACTTCATTCCAACCAGGTGTCCCAAAGGCGCTCATTAGTTTAATCACTACACATACTATGGTATATGTGGTACTGCTTATTTTACCGCGCTATAGTACCTTTCTCACCAAATTAAACTAAGTCTCTATACATACTGCATTCAACGATGAAATAATCCCGAATTTAACAAATTGTAGGATCAAAGGGACTCCTGTTGTAGCCCTCGCAGCCCCAAGCGTCGATGTCCCGGTGCAAACATCCCGCAGACGTCTAGACGGCGAAATATATTATTATGAAGTATCTATACAGACGCAATTTTATTGTACGCAACTTGCTTGAGATAATTCGTGGCGTTATTTAAAAGAGATCATCTGTACCTGCGACTTCTTCGCGCGGGTTTGTGATTGTTATATTTTAGCCAATTTAAACAATATCATCACGGATATATGGTAGAAATACCAACAAGGCGGACGAAACGCTATGCTTCCACTTTTATCATACGTACCGCTGAAGAGTGGAACTCTTTACCGTCGTCTGTTCTTCAACAAGTCTCGCGTGTCAAGTATCTTCTAGGTAAGCGTGCTCCACCTTACACTGCATCTCCACCTGACATCAGGCGCAATGGCAGCCAAACGCGAACCTATTCAATATAAAAAAAATCTTTATGAATGAATGAATTCTATCTTTTATCATGATATAAGAGCTATATTAATGTAAAATATATTTTCTGAGTCTTGAAGTTTTTTTAGAATTCTCTAACCCATAGATGAAAATTTAGCAAGAAACATACATGTGTTTGACACGCACACGCTCGCACTTGAAAGCGCATGGCTCCCCCCACCTTATAGAGTGAAATAAAAATGTAATCATTAAACCCCATTGTTATTTTTTAAGACTTACTATACATACCCCTATACGACTACTATTATTATGCGCTGAAAAAAAAGTTTATTGATTTACAATACCAATCATTTTACATAAGTAATATTTGTGAAGTGATAGTATGCAAGTATTCATTGTGTATCTACAGTTCCAGAAGACATTATAAGAACACCATTTTAATTGTATAACTAAATATCAAGTCTATGAATCGCGGTATGCCACACACTTGAACTTTGTTATGTCTAGACGTCTGAGGGCATGTTTATAAGTAGACAATCTTACGCGGGGGCGGTATTATTACATGTCAAATAATATTATTATATATAGATATATAAGCTCGTGAAAGCCGTATAATAAGCTCAGGTAGGCTTTATTCATCTGAATTCATCACGGCATGGCATGAATATGTGGGTATATTTATGAAATTAACATCCTTTGTGATCTTCAATAAACTTATGTTTCTATTGCTTAAATAACAATTATCTGTCTTGACATTAACATTGCTTACGTTATAATTCACTTTGATTAAGGCACTGGATCGCGGTTCGTCGAACACTTGGTGCGCTGGCGACTATTATCCAGAAGAGGTTATACTTGTCTTCTTTTTTTACGGCCAACCCCCGCTTACTTAGACACGAGTGACGTTGACAACATATTACTCTTGACAGTGACATACAAAATGAACCCCCTACAGATACATAATGAAATTATTTATTTATATTATATTTATATTCGGTATAAACTCCCCCTGAATACGTGAAAGTAAAATAGCGTATGACCATATTATTATTTAGGGTTTCAGTTTTCTTTGTATTGAATTACATCAAAATTTATATATATACCTATACTTAGTGATTTAGTCAAGAAGCGTAACAGATTAGAATAAAGATGTATGAAGAAAACCATTTTTTTTACCATTGGCAATGCCTTGTTTAATTTGTACCAACTTTTAAGGCAATAAACGAAAAAGTTGCTCGAACGGGGGAAATGGACGTCGCGCGGCGCGAATATGTAAACTAGACATTTGC
The DNA here is from genome assembly GCA_039645545.1 of Dendrolimus houi. NCBI lineage: Eukaryota > Metazoa > Arthropoda > Insecta > Lepidoptera > Lasiocampidae > Dendrolimus > Dendrolimus houi. The sequence goes on along the minus strand of CM077128.1, from coordinate 19,343,827 downwards.
GCCGCACTGAAAAACGGCGGTGGCGTGACAATTTCAGGCTTTTTAAGTTTTTGTATTTAAATCTACTCCGTCTTTGTTTACTTCGAAAAATAGTCACACACAAACGCACACATAAACGTGTGAGCTGCAAACCAGGAATAAATATGCAGAATTTAAAGATGCGAACACTTCTCTGTTCTTTTCACATTATCATCAAACTGTTCTATATCATGCTAACAATTTGACCAGCGGTTTTAGAGAACTCATTCATTGTTAAATAATTTAATACCTATTAATGTTATAAATGCGAAGACTGTCCGTCTGTACGCTTTCGCGGAAAAACTACTAGACCGATTTGGCTGAAATTAGGTGTATATGTAATTTTAATACCGAGGATGGATTGACAAGGGTTACTTTTCATCCCGAATAATGGAACAGATTTTCGAAAAAGAATTATTTAAAGGTTATCCTGGAAAATATAAAGGATAGTTTCCGGATAGCGCCTATAACTATTAAGTACCAACAATTAATTAGTGACTATTGACTTTTTGGACCTTTTTGTCCTTTTAGACTATTTGTCATTTTTAGTCGTTTTTTCGTTGTTTGTAATTTTTTGTCATTTTGAGGCTTTTAGCCTTTTTAGATTTTACTAATTATACTATTACAAATATACGGATTTAAACTGTATTATTTTAAATGCGAAAGTAACTCTGTCTGCTACTCTTTCACGGAAAAACGAGTTGACAATTATTGCTGAAATTTGGCATGTAGGTAGTTTTAATATCGACAATAGACATAAGATAGTTTGCGATATAAAATGAAGTACATCTTCCGGGGGCGAATAGTGCCTGCATAAAAATTTAATACAATGTAACCTGTATTAATGCTTGCTCTTTAAACAAGAGTGAAGTACTAGGATTTGTAGCAGGGTTTGGGAGAACTCTAGTGGCCTATAAATATAAAAACAATATGGAAATTGTTTACAATTCAACTAACGTTTAAGTTCCGTACTCGCCTGCGCAAATGGCGGCGGCGTCGCCATAACGTGGATAAACGACTGGATAGTAGGGTAGGATATAGAAACTCGACATAGTTATGTAGAATTCTAAAGCTTTTCGGAGCTATATTTTTACTGGGCAAATGCAATGTGACAGTATTCCTTTTTCACGGTATAGATAGATACAAGGCATTGGGTCAGTGTCTAACGCTTGTTATCCATCACCTTTGTAAGATCATTTGGCATTTGCAAGTCCATATCAATATAAAGGACAAGGGGATTCCGAAAATGTTTTGCACCTTAAGGAGCTTATTTACACGGGGGGTCAAAGGTATTATTTTTAACGATTCGGGAAGTGTACCTCCCCCTGTACCCCTGAACGTCTGCCTCCCCCCAGCCGGTGCGGTTCGATGACCTGATGCTGCAGACAACGCCATGTCTGGGCGTATATAATACACCGAGTTGTGGAAGTTTTGGTTAAAATGTGCATTAGTTGAGGGACACTGTCTGGGTGAAGATTTACGGTCTTTAGACATAGTTATTAATCTACCTGTATATTGATTTCATTCGTCAGTTTTTCTTTATGAACTTAAACATTACTGACGTGGGCTATGTTGGTGAGTTTAAGTGGTTTAGTTACTTGTTTAGTTAGATGTGCTTTTCCACAAAATCCTTTTGGTATGGTAATGGTATAACATAAAATGATGAACCAAAATCAAATTCTGTTCGGTATAACTTATAGGCCATTCGTAGTATCCCAAAGTTCTATGAGAACTGGTAGAGAGAGTATTATATAGAAATGGCACAAGTATAAAAAATTCTTTCGAAAATAAGAAATGTTTGGGTTATCTGAAAGAGATCGCTGGTTAGCGATAATAATAAATAATCATCATTTAATTCCAATAATAGAATTCATAGTTCTTAGTAAAATACCCACAATAATACGATTCTTCTGCACAATAAGGTACTTGACAGTCAAATCAGCTGAGACTGTTTAGTATTATTTTACAGAACGCCGTAGCCTCCTAGTTTTTGTATAAGGTTAAGAAATTTTGATGTTAAAACTTTAACGATTTGTTTTAATGTTTTAGAATTTATTGTAAATGTATGTATATCGTACCCAACCCAATTGGAACAGTACTGACCTGTAATAGTGTACAAAAAAGTGTTTTTTATTTAGGCCTTACGTAAATTGTTATGACTGAGAAAGAGTCCCCTTATTCATTTGTATCTAGCTAGATACAAATGAATCTACTAACTAGATTCCTATACGCATAGCTATGCGTATAGGAATCTAGTTAGTGACACCCTCGGTAATGGCGGCAAGATAAATCTTATATATCTATGAATTCTTAGTTTAATTAAACGTTTTTGACGTGTAACAAATTAATAATAATCATCAGTGATGGACGATTTCGTGATGTTTGAGACAGCCGCTCGCCTGTTGAAATTAAAATAAAACAAAATTAATTCAACAATCGAGTTGTTTCTCAATTGACCAGTCGAGATATTTACCGATTATTTCGAATTCATTTGACTTGATTGACGGTCGGTTAATGGGACCAATGACAACTCGTAAGTCGCATCAATTCATCGGCGTGTCCATTGATTACTACGCCCGACTCCGATTCGATACCACCAATTACGAGTGTAAGCGATCGATAAGTCATCGAGTAGTTCGAATAATCGAAAATCGACTTGAACATTTCGTCATCGTGCATCATTATTAAACATAATAAGCTGTAATATTTTTGGTCTTACATGGTAAGTTACAGTAGTCTCCGTCTTAGTCGGGTAGAATACGCAAATTACTTCTTTATTTAATTCATCCTCTACGTTTTTACTACATAAAATTCACAAGGTATGGATTTACATACTTTAAATTAATCTACAGATAGCTTTTGGTTGCTCCATTTGTCTAGACAAAACCGCTATTCATCAAGCGCCCGATTGTCTTTAAGCGTATCAAGCATATAATCCTTATGATATTTCATCGTATATTCAATATGATTTTATTGCCAAAATCAGACACACAAATTTTACGAAGCCTTTCATAAAGGACACTGTCTTAGAGCAAAGGGGATTTCTCGGTAGGCAGGTATCAAATTGTTTTTGTACGCCGCATAAACGTTTTAGAGAACTATTCCGTAGTCTATAATTAGTTAATAAATACCTCTACAGTGTCTTTTAATTTTGCTCAAAGACTTTATCGGGTATTATAAATAATAATAAACGAATTGTCTCTAAGAAAAGACAGTATATATATTGTATCTAGGAAAATATAATTACCATTATTTGGATTTATAATTTTTGAATTTATTCCATTTTGGTGCAGGAAAAGAACTCGTTCCTGAATTATAACGTTTCGTGTATATTGACTTTGCCGCCGTACCAGAGACAAGGCTACGGAAGACTTCTGATCGACTTCAGTAAGTAATCTTAAATTTATTTTGTAAGCTAGTGTTTCTGTAGTGTTGGCTCGAGTTCCCGCGGAAACCACTCCATTGTTCGTATAAAAAGTATAACATAGTCATTGGCTATATCTAAAGTATATCTTATACATCTATACAAATAAATAAAGTTGAAGTCTCTGTTTGTGATGTCAAAATAACAGCTTTTAGAGAAACGCGGAGAAATCGTGTATTATCCATATAAAAAAATTAAGCGCCTGTAGAAAATGTAATACTTACACGCGTATGACATTTTTTTTCCAAGAATTTAGGCGCACGGCGTTCTTTAATATGGGCTATTCGCGATTATTTCCCTGGGATCCACTCATCAGATCCTGACTTAGTGAACATGGAATTGTCTCGGGAGTAACACTTACGAGTAAAAAATATGTGAATTTTGGTTTACAGTTCACGGAGATATCGTGTTACGAAGAAGTTGGTTAACAATTTTCGTGGGTTTCTCTAGTTCCTTAGAATCCACTGATCAGATCCTGACATGGCGATAATGGGACCGATTCGGGAGTAAAAGCTTTCGATTAAAAAAATATTTAACAATCGGTCCACAATTGACGGAGAAATCGAGTAACACACGTACAAAAAAATAACATACAGAGAAATTATGAACCTCCTCCTTTTAGAAGTCGGTTAAAGATAGTAGACGTTAGTTACCTTTAAGGAACCCTTCGTTGTTCCGTATGTGATATTATTAGAGATTTCCCCGCGGCTGCGCTGCGAGTCACACCCTTCCTTATGCTTACCTCTTTTTAAAAGAGCAAGGATTAGTACAGGTTACAATGTATTAAGTTTTTATGTTAGTGCTATTTGCCGGAAGATTCACTTCATTTTATATCTCAAACTATCCCATCTCCCGGGATGAAAAGTATCTATGTCCATTTTCGGTATTAAAACTACATATGTTACAAAATTATAGCAAAACCGAGCCAGTAGTCCTGTAGTTTTTCTGTGAAAGCTTAACAGATAGACAGACCGAGTCACTATCGAATTTTTTTATAGATGATGGATTTTTATATCTTGAGAAATTATTGGTCTCCCATAAAAACTGTCATCCTCTATTTCAACCCTTTCTAGTTTTATTTTTGCGATAGAAGTAACAACCTATGTCAAGTCTCGTCTATCATCTGTAAACTATTAAAATGGCAAAAATTATGAAAATGACGAAAATGTCCAAATCATCAAAATGACCAAACTAACGAAAATGACCAAACGACCAAAACGACGAAAATGACAACACAAAAAAAACAAAACCTATCCCATAATCGATCCCTTTCCCGGGATGAAAAGTATCCTATGTCCATCCTAGATATTGAACTTACCCATATATCGATTCTCAGCCAAGTAATCGTTTTTACCTGAAAGCATTACAGGCAAAGCAAACAGAAAAGTATACTTTTATCCCAGAAACTATCCCATTTTTCGGGACAAAAAGTATCCTATGTTCATATATATATACTGAGTTTCAGCTAAATCGGTCTAATAGTTTTTCCGTGAAAGCGTAACAGACAGACAGACAGCGTTACTTTCGTATTTATAATATTAATATGCCAAAGGGATTATAACCATAATTCGTAAATAATATGTAAGGGTTCAACTGAAAGTTGCTTGTGTCATTGACGTCCGCAACTGACCTACCCGACGCCCTGCGCCTACCCGATTGCGTCACCGGACATTATACAACGTTCAACCCTCCCCCTGTCATAACAACATAATGCGTTATTTGTCTTTCATGTAAATTTTATTATCGCTGCGATACGAAAAAGGTATCACATGTTTATTTTCATATTTTCTTTTTCATTACTAACAAATTAATATATTTATAAGAAAATTTAATACTAAATTTTTTAAGTGATAACTTCTTATAGGAGGGTTAACCGCTTCGTTACGTAACGCGTTACGGCGCCAGTCTGGCGTCTGGCTTCGCTTTATCCCATGCATACGGCAGCGGTAGGCAGGCTCCTCTTCTCTCACTTTAACCCACGCGCTATATACATAAAAATTTAAGTAACCTAAGATTTCTCAAGTTAAACAATTTCATTATTAAATAGTTCAACTTAGATTAGTTTAAGTTATCACTTCTGTCGGGTGTCCCGAGACGCACACTTTTTTTAAAATCTATCTCATAAATGTTTTCCGTAATACATATTCCTATAAAGGTGTAGTATATAGAAAACAAAATAATCTTTCACCAGACGCAATTAAATTTTGAGTTTCAAATTCAAACATTCAGAAATAACTTTATACCCTAACAAAGCAGAGCTCGTTAGTTGGGTTTCGCTCTTCCCGCACAAACGAAGTGGTGGACACAGCTACTTCAAAATATAATATTATATCTTCTAAAATAGTATTAGCACATTTTTTTTATAACTTGAAAAATTAAAAGTTCGGAATCAATACTCAAACATGTTTTAAATTTGCAAAAAGGGCCTCTTCAGGTTCCTTCTCTCTCTCCTTCCTTTTCAGGGGTTTTAAGCCACCGGACCGGTACGATAGCATTATGCCGCGTAAGGGGTATAGAAATAATTTTTATATGAATTTATTACCTGCGGCCAGCCGCACGCTTGACCAGGACAGCGGCTAGCCGCATAGTGCGGATAAGCGCTAAAGAGTTATTTATCCAACGTCTATTAGAACCAACATCATCTTAAACGTATGCAAAAAAAGGTACACACAACACAACTGGTTAATATTTACAAATGGTGACCAATTATTCACCTGTGCGGTCAACATCATATACCGTCCAAGGGGCGGGGGTTTGTTTTGTCCCCGCGCAGGGGGCAAATGTGGGGCGAACGGAGCAAAAAGGGGAGGCCGGTAAGGTGGCTAGGCGGTCGCGTCGCGCCGCGGCCGTCGACCTGTCCGCGATCGATGCACTGCAGTATGGATCGGTCTGGCGTCTAGACTTACCACCCCCGAAACGCCCCCTAACGTAGGGCTGGCTTGTTTTGTTATAGACAAATTTAGTGGCCCTTAAGAGCGCTACATACTACGCGAGCGTTTTAATAATAATAAAGGCTTAACCCGCTCAAACACAGAGGCCGTCTAAATATATTAATGTTTAATATATTTAAATATAATATTAATATATTAATGTTATATTACGGGCTTAAAGCTGTTATAAGTCCTGGTGGTTTATTAGGTAATTGGCGTGCTTTGGAATCCAGGCTGGAGACAGCACGTTACTCTCCGCTCGATTACAGTTAGGGCTCGCAAATGAGTACGCCCCTTTAGACGCGCTCGGATTTGGTTACCTAGTTCTAGCTTCCTGAAACCCTTCACTGTGTGTAAACGGACGCGCATTTTGCCAATTTTTACATACAGTATTAGGTATAAATTAATAAACCAAATTTACCTCAAAGGTTTAATTTTACCGGATGATTGGTTACCCACCCCGACGGCCGCCGGTGTCGCCCCCCCCTCCACAGGCGTATCCGACGAATCGTATGTGGGTTGTAGACAAGCTATTTTGATAGACCCCAACCGTTACGTAATTGCGGTTAGGTAAGGTTAACATAAAAAGGTTACATATAAAACATTATTTGATTAGCAGCGCTGTAGACAGAAAAGTGAATTTTTTCTCGTTTTATACTCGTAATCTATTTTTTATAGCCTTCAACGAAAACAAACTTCATAAAAAATGACCGAAACATGTGAATAAGTTAGTTAATAAATCCGTGAAGTGCGTGTCGGTCCACGCATAGTGGAGGATACCCTAGATGTGACGAACTTCATCGTGTGTGAACAGACGCGCATTTTGCCAATTTTTTACATACGGTATTAGCTATAAATAAATAAACCAAATTTACCTTGAAGGTTTAATTTTACCTTATTAAACTCATCCCGACAGTCGCCAGTGTCCCCCCACAGGCATGTCCGACGAATCGTGTGTGGGTTGTAAACGAGCTATTTTGATAAGCCCATTTTTTTTTTTTTTTAAGTCGGGAGAAATGCATTTCGCACATACCGGGTCCTTTGCTAGGGATTAGACCGTTGTTGATCATGGAGGCTTTCCACTGAGGCAATCCAAACAATAATCAACCGGCTTGTGTGGAGACTCGACTAATCAATACCCCACTAAAACCACCCTCCTCCCATGTGCCCCGCGCTTATGGCAGGAAAGGCGTGAGATACAGAACGTAGTTACGCCCACACCGATCCTAGCGCACAAGTGCTTGAGAATGCCCCGGGAGAGGCAAACTCACTTCGTCAACAGGGGTGACTCCTCTGCTCCCTAGATGCTAGAGGGCCCCTGCAGCGGTATTTCAGGGAGAGAGGTCATGCGCATACCTGCGCCTCCGGGCTCCCGACTGACGTCGGCGCCCGCGAGACGCATGTGCACTACCATCCCTCTCCCTATCTCGTTCCGCGGCCTCCTTATGAGACACTACCGTCTCGCAGAACTTGGCCGCACCCACCCACCAATCGTCGCTGTGCAGCAAGGCTTGCACCAGATCGCCCAGCGATTCGATCGGTCCTACAAGTGTCTCGCGTTCAAACCTCTGAGGTGCCCATGCTGCGCACTCGACTAGCGTGTGTAACGCCGTGTCCAGCGCGCCACATTGGCGGCCTTGGGGTGAAGGCAAGCAGCCCGCAATCTGACACAGATACTTATCGAAGCAACCGTGCCCGGTAAGTATCTGTGTCATTCTGAAGGTCAGGGTCCCGCGTTTCCGCGAGAGCCATCGCAACAGCTGCGGTCGAACCGCTTCCACTGTGTCAATGCCAGCAACAGGGTTTTCCAACTCTACTGACCAAGCTTGGATCATGGCCGCGGTTTCCCGCGTCCTGATCACCTGGAGTTCGGCCTGGCCATAGACCAGGCCACGGGCGAGGGCATCCTGTCGGGAGCGCCGAACTTTGGCTATCACATCCGCCTGGAGAGGCCAGGGCGGATCGCCTGCCAAGAGTGTCCACGCCGTCCACGACACTGTACGGTATCCTCGGATGGTCCTCACTGCCAGGACCCGTTGTGCGCGGCACAACAAAGTCTTATTGTGGCGGTGAAGTGCAGTGCACCATACGGGTGCACCGTACAGGGCCATACTCCTAAGGATGCCCATGTAGAGTTTCCTAGTCGTCCCCCCGGTCCCTCCACGTTGGGAAGAAGCCGAGAGAGGGCGCCTGCGGACCTCACGAGCTTAGGAACTAGCTGCTCAAAGTGCGCCTTGAACAGCCATTTCCCATCAAGAATTAGCCCCAGATATTTCATCTGGGGGCCTACGCGAATGTCCACCCCTTGGACTGTAACGGACAGGTCCGCGGGGGGATTACGAAACCGCCTATGGAACATGATGGCCTCCGTTTTCGCGGGGGAGACCTTCAAGCCCAGCCTACCTATTCTTCGGACCACGATCGCCAACCCGGCGTTGGCGAGGTCCACGGATTCCGCGAATGGCGCAGCGCGTGCCGTGAGTAGGGTGTCATCTGCGAAGCAGATTAGCCCTATTCCGGGCAGGACCGGAACCCGAAGGATCCAGTCATAACCGACGTTCCAAAGAACCGGCCCGAGGACCGATCCCTGTTGGACGCCGCACGCGACGCGTCGCCGACCTATCGCACGATTCTCGGCCTCGCCGCCCTCCCAAAGGATGTACCTGTCCTGGAGGTACGCGCCCAACAGCCTCGTGAGGTACGGGGAGACTCCGTGTGCACGAAGCCCCTCCCTGATCGTCTCGTGAGGGAGGCTGTTAAAGGCGTTCGCTATGTCTAGCGAAACCGCCAGGACAGTATCCTTTGCTTGGACTGCGTCGTCCTTTACAGATCGCAGTGTCTCGAAGGCGTCCAACGTGGAGCGCCTCCGCCGAAACCCGAACTGCGTCTGTGCTAGCCCCGGCTCCACAGTATCGAGATGCTTAACGAGGCGTTCCGCTATGATCTTCTCGAAGACGTTGGCGACCTTGTTCAGCAACACTATGGGCCTGTAGGCGGACGGATCGTTGGGAGGACGGCCTCCCTTGGGAATCAGGCATTATCGGCCCTCCTTCCATTGCGACGGGAACTGACCTGCGCGAATACAGGCATAGAACAGTTCCCGCAGCTGGCCGCGTAGGTGTTTGGCGGCCAGGAAGAGGAGCCGACCCGGAACCCCGTCGGGTCCCGGAGCCTATTTTGATAAACCCAACCGTAGCTGCGGTTAGGTAAGGTTAACATAACAAGGTTACATTTAAAACATTATTTGATTGGCAGCACTTTAGATAGAAAAGTGAGAATTTTCTCGTTTTCCTGAAGCTGGCAAACAGGCAGACGGTCCACCTTATAGATAATCGAACCGTATAAAATGCGAGAGAATGGGATAATATGCAAATTATCCATGTCCTCATCTCTCCTATCTCACTCCCAGTGACATAGAAATAGAAGATAGAGGGAGGAAAACGGTTTTTTGAAGTAAAACTTCTTTAGAATCGTTGATTTGATAATCGATGAAACAAAAAATGACACTAAAAAGAGATAAACACATAAAATTCAACCTTATTTAATTCGAAATAAAGCACATTTCTCTTTACCCGTTAGTATTAATTTTTAATTTAAATAAAACTTAAAAGATTTCTAATGAATTTTAGTTCTATCGTACTTAGGCAGATAGATATTCTTTTATACGTAGAGCAAAGAAAATTGTCTGTAACAGTGCATTGAATTTTGAACTTTATCCTAGTGATTTAAAGTGTAATTTAGATTGAATTTTTCTAATTATAATATTGTTACGAGTTTGCGGGACTCGAATTAAAATGCCGTTAGAATTATTATAGAGCTTATTAGAACTATACAAACACGTATAGCACACGTACAAATATAACCGAACACAACAAATCCAAACGTAAAGTAGAAGGTCGTAATTCAATAAAACGCGCAAAGTTCGTCATTATTAGATTCCCGAATGTCCACACGTCACGCCTAGATCGTACTTGTCGCTCAACTGACCCCCTCTCTCAATCAGGCCATCGTTTTATACTTCACAAATGCAAATGTGCCCGCACGACAATGTCGACATTATTTCCTAGAATTAGCTTTTATTTGTAATCCGCAACACCTGGCTAATGATGCAGCCTGCAAGTGGCCGTAGACGAGTACAATAGAACATTAGGCTGGTGTCCACAATAACTAGAAACGTATTCCAGTAAACAAAAGTCGACGATCATAAAAGGATTACAATTAGTTCAAATGCCGACAGGTAATAAAATGTGCTTTTACAGATCTGTACGTGGAATTTGGCTTTGTCGGAGCCGAAGTTGTAACAATATGTTGACGGATGTAGGCTAAAAGAATTATATTTATATTAATAAAAGTTAGGGAAGAATTATCTGTGAGTATATTCTCTGAAGTTTCACTTCTACTGCGTGTGAACTGCACACACACACGCACATTTATTTTTATAAAATGTCCATTTTCTTATTAACTGTACATCTTTTTGAAAATATGTGAATGAGGATCAAAATTCCACCAAAAGATATGGATAGTCTCCTAAGACCTGTATTTTCGTGTAGCTGTAATGGTTAAGGTATTATTTACCCCTTGCTGCCTCGCTGGAAGTTTTCATCCTGTATTTCTACGAGAATTCCCTTATCGGTGCGGGAGCGGCACATGCCGAGCGAATCCTCGAATAATTAGTAATTATAGGGCAAGCTGTTATTTTAATCGTGTGTGTCATTAAACTATAATCTTATAGCTGCTTCACGTGATATATATTTATTTAATGTTAATCCACTAACTGTCAAGACTGTTTTGGTTAAGACACTGATTTAAATATAACCCGCTAGGGTTACAGTTAAATAATCAATTCCTTTTTCCTCTTTTCAATATAACTTAAAGTTATTAAAATAATTACTATCAAGCATTATAGCTAACATAATGTCGAAACAATTAAACGGTTATAGATGTTATAATAGTGTTACAACTCAGATCCCGACAAAAACAAAATCCACCTGCATATCTGAAACAAAGTACATTTTATTACCTGTCGGCATTTGAACTAATTGTAATTCTTTTATGATTTCTTCTTTTGTTTACTTATTTATTGGCATACGTTTCTAGCCCATTGTTTTATTGTACTCATTTATGGCCGTCTGCGACCGACTTATTAGCCTGGTGTTTCGGATTATGTCGACTACGATACGGGCACATTGCATTTGTGCAGTATAAAACGATGACCTGATTGAAGGAGGGGGCAGTCCAGCGAGAACCACGATCAAAGCAAGACGTGTGTACTACAATCGGGAATCTAATAGTGACTGACTTTGCGCGTTTTATTGAATTACGACCTTCTGCATTACGTTTGAACTTGTTGTGTTCGGCTATATCTCTATTTGTGTTATACGTGTTTGTATAGTTCTAATAAACTCTATAATTATTCCAACGGCATTTTAATTCAAGTCTCGCAACTCGTAACAATAGTATATGCTTAGCTGTAAACTGCTTGTTTTCTGAATAAAATAATTCCTAAAAACTGTCTAAACGGTGCATGATCATAAACCGACCTTTTGAAATAAACACTCCTGCAACTACTAATCCACCATGACACAGATATGTCATTAAATATGTTTGTGTTTCCTGTTCCATGTTTCCTGCAAAAATTAATTTGAATGCAGCAGACAGGCAGCCGGTCCATCTGATGGAACGCGGTTATCATCGCCTATGGACATTTTTCACACCTAAGGCGCTTACAATGTGCTGCCGCTCTCAAAAAGGGAGACTGGAACCTGGCAACTAATGCCGTCGGGACACAATTTAAGGTTTTTATGGCGGTATACTCTAGCTGCACAGGGTATTTGCCTTTAACAGACAGATAGACAAATACCTTACCACTTGGCAAATATTAGGTAGGGGAAAAAGTTTATTTACATTTGACTAAAGTATGTAGGTGCCATTTTGTTGGATAACTTTTTGCCATCTTGTAGGAAGGGACGTGATCCCATTGCTATAAAAATTTTGGGGCTTCTGATCAAAAAATTGCAACAAGGGGTCTTGTCAGTCCTCTCGTGATGTTAACCTGACACTGCCTAAGGAATTCTGCAGAGACCGAAACAGGTGAAAATCGGAAGGTGCAAGGTCAGGACTATACGGTGGATGCATTAACACCTCCCAGCCAAACTCTTGTAATTTTTGCTGAGTGGCTAAAGATGTGTGAGGTCTAGCGTTATCATGGTGAAAAACCACAACCCTTCTGTTGATTAATTCCGGCCGCTTTCTCTCACCTTTTTGCTTTAATCTCATCAGTTGTTCGCAGTACAGTTCAGAATCGATGGTCCTGTCTAGCGGTAACAGCTCATAATGAATAATGCCCTTCCAATCCCACCATACACACAGCGTCACCTTGTTGCGAGTTAACCTGGGTTTCGCCACAGTCTGTGAAGTCTGACCGGCCTTTGACCACCATCTTTTTCGCACGTTCTTGTCGTACGTGATCCACTTTTCATCACCAGTTATCAGCTTCTTCAAAAATGGTTCGGTTTCATTACGTCGTAATAAAGAATTACAAATGAATACACGGTTAGGTTTCTTTCAGTGAGCTCATGAGGCACCCAAATATCGAGCTTTTTTGTGTCCCCAGCTTTTTTCAAATGCGCCAAAACCGTTTTGTGGTCATTCCCAGTTCTCCAGCTACATCGTAACTACTAATATGCCGATCTTGCTCCACTTTTTCAAAAATGGCATCAATTTTGTCCGTAACAGGGCGACCAGAGCGACGTGCATCTTTGATATCAAAATTTCCGAATTGAAAACGCTTAAACCAAATTTGCGCTACTCTCACAGATACTGCACTAGGTCCATAAACATCACATTTTTTTTTCGCGGCTTCTGTTGCATTTTTACCTTTTTTGTAGTAAAATTTTAAAATGTATCGAATTTCTTCATTAGATTCGATCATTTTAACAATAAGAAAAACAAATGAAAATCACATATTTTCCTAATTTGAATTTGGAATTGTCTTCTTTAAAATTAAAACTTTTTAATGATACCAAAACCAGCCAGATACAAATGGTATAGCCAAAGAGATCTTATTACAAGTTCATACATACTATATGCGAAAAGACTTTTTCCCCAACCTATTATATTATAATATTGTCAACTTTGTCACAATTCACAATATTGTGGTCTAACCCTTAGTTGGTGGTAAAACGCGGGGGCCCTGCGTTCCCACTCAAACGTACAAATTATTGGAATATCGCGTGTTAATTGAAATATTGGGGAGGGGATGGCTTTGACTTGAATTTAATCAGCTATTTAATTTTTTTTTTTCATTTATATTGGCATCAAACATATATATATATATATATATATATATATATATATATACATTTAAATAATAAATTAGAGTTACATTGAATTTGTTCTTATAATCTAACAGTGCCTAAAAATTGTTCTTAATAAAAAAATTTTTAAGTCAGACAGAAAAACAGTGAAAATGTACGTTACACAACTTAAAGTTTAGACAAAAAAACATTTTGAAGTTTAATTACTGTAATATTTCATTTAGTTTAACTTCGTTGCTCTTGAAACGTGAATTATTTCAAACCTTCGTTAACAGTTATTGAGTTTCATTGAAATACATGCCGTGGCCACCACTTCGTGCGGGACTTCCTATTCATATCATCTAAACTTAAAACCTTACAAGTTGTCAAACTGATACGTATACAAAATGTGTACTATGATAAATCTGTATCTGTCTCTATACGGCTCGAAGGACCAAAAAACTGTATTGTGTATACAGTTTTAGTATAGGAAGGAAGGGTAAAATGTAAGATATACCAAACCCAACGAGCGCTGTAATTACACTGATATTATTACCGAAAATATACGAATATAAATGTGTTGTTAACCTTTACGCTGCAGTTGTTTACTTGTAAAATGCTGACTAGTGTACATACTTTGGACAGGTGGTGTCAAGTTTCTTGTAGCATGAATTCAAAAATGAGAAAAATCAGAGGTTTTTTTCGAAAATGCAACTCTTTGTAAATGTTGTCTGTCTTTTTGTTAGAGTATCACGTGAAAACTGCTGAACGAATTTAAAAGAAATTCAACACCGAGTTAGCTTATATCCCGGGTGCATAACTAAGGATACTTTTTATACCGACGAATGACGTCGTTTTCATAGTATAGACGATTATAACAAAACAGGTGGCGCTGCGGTCCGGTGCTTTTTAATGCTGCCGCGCGCCGTTGCCATTCACTAACAATCACGTCGTCGCTATGGCAACGCGAACGAAGTTTCGCCGGCACTACTAGTTTAAAACAAACTTCAGGTTTTAATTCATAAAATTTTCATTGACATCCGTTGAGCTGTTTCGGATGCCAATTGAAACGCATTTACGGGCAGGCAGACAAAAATCCTAAATACGGTCATTTATGATTAAGCATTTATTTCGAAATCACGCACAGCGCACAGATACTAAATTTAGTGTTTTCAGGGTTTTTTATGAAAGCCTAAAAGACTAGAGTTAATTTCGTATTCATGAGATAAGTATGATCCGGCTGTCCGGCTGTGGAATTCATTGCCTGAAAACGTAAAACAGGCAAAGTCTCTTCCCATTTTTAACAAACTGATACGAGAATATTATCTCACTTTATAATAAATATCTAGTACCTAATTACATGTAAGTTTACTTATTAGTGTATTTGTATATTAATATTATGTATATATAACGTATAGTATATATAATTCATCCGTACAGGAACGGAGAAAGAATACAATTTCCTGCGGCCGGGCGGCTTGACATACGAGGCGACTAAACAGCCCACAGCCAGGTAGTACGGCATTTGCCCGACTGGATGGCTACCACCCCTGGTCTAAAGTATGTCGCCATAACAACCTTGAGTTGTGTTCCGGCATTAGTGACCAGGTTCCAGTCTCCCTTAAGAGAGCAGCAGCGCATTTGTAGCACCTTTGGTGTTGCAAATGTCAATAGGCGATGGTAACCGCTTTAAATCCAGTGGGCCGTCTGCCTGTCTGCTGAACTCCTGCAATAAATATATATATGTGTGTGTGTGTGTGTGTATAATATTAATATATTGTGTATTAATACGATTATTAATATTGTATAGCTATTGCTGTTGCTATACACATATTAATGATAGATATACATATGTGTTATTGTTTATTCTCTATTTTTTTACTCATTTTAGGTATATGGATTGTGTGATATTTATATATCCTATTTATATATGTATTTAATTTACACACCACTGTCATACACTTGTGAATCTCCCTTTCATAAAATCCATAGCCCGGGTTGTCTGGAAGAGATCGCTCTAAAGCGATAAGACCACCCATTGCTCCTACTTTTACTGTTTACTGTAAATTGTTTATTTTATGTGTATGTGGTGAACAATAAAGGGTTTTCTATTATATTCTATGGTTACCACGAACTTAAGTTATTAAACTTACACTCTGTTCTCAGGTTACCTTCTCACAAAAGTGGAGGGTAAAGTTGGTTCACCAGAAACCCCGCTCTCCGACCTCGGCCTGATCTCATACAGATCTTATTGGAAGGAGGCTCTATTAAAAAGACTGTGCTCCGCGCCCGGACCCACTTTATGCATAAGAGATCTGAGCAAAGACCTGGCGATAGCGTCCTCGGATATCGTCTCAACATTGCAAGAAAGAGGACTCATGAAGTACTGGAAAGGAAAGCATATTGTTCTTAAGAAACAGGTTCGTATTTGTCCTTCTTCAACCAGTCTCTGTCCACTGTTGGACGTAGGCCTCTCCAAGTTTGCGCTACATTAAAAAAAAAATATTGCATGTGTTCAGCAGACAGGCAGACAGCCCACTTGATAGAAAGCGGTTACCATCGCCTATGGACATTTGCAACACCAAAGACTTCAAATGCGCTGCTGCTCTCTTAAGGGAGACTGGAACCTGGTCACTAAAGCCGGAACACAACTCAAGGTTGTTATGGCGGCATACTCTAGATCAGGGATGGTAGCCATCCAGTCGGGGAAATACTCTACCACCTGGCAAATATCCCGGTCTCCCGTGTTCCTCATCCAGCCCCTGCCGGTGACCTTGCGCAGTTTGTCAGTCCGGGCTGCGGGGCGTCCTACGCTACGTTTGCCGAGAACGATCTCCACTCCAGGACTTACTGGCTCCATCGGCCGTCGGACTTGTGACAGATGTGACCGGCCTACTGCCACTCCAACTTGCTAATCTTGCGAGCTATGTCGGCTACCTTGGTTCTCTTACAGATATCCTCATTTCTGATTCTATCCATAAGAGAAACACTTAACATAGCTCGCTCCATAGCCCGTTGAGCGAATTTAGTTTTGTGG
Organism: Dendrolimus houi; assembly: GCA_039645545.1. Taxonomy (NCBI): domain Eukaryota; kingdom Metazoa; phylum Arthropoda; class Insecta; order Lepidoptera; family Lasiocampidae; genus Dendrolimus; species Dendrolimus houi. Next base: position 19,327,123 of record CM077128.1, on the reverse strand, counting down.
ACCAATCCCACCGTCAGTGTCTATGCCTCGGCACCGTATGATATATTTGGGGTAATGCCATAGCCACCATGTCTGGAATGCCGGTTGGTGACCGCAGTACCGGTTTACTCGCATCGGAGTCGCTGTTGCCCACCTCCGATCAGGGAATTTATGTAAGCCGACTTTTTCTTTGATGGTTATATCGCCAATGATCGGTCAATAGAGCCTCGATTGTTGGCGGCAGTGGTACCCCCTGCGGGCAGAAGAGATTTCGGTTGCTCAATAAATGTCGCATACCCCTTAGAGGAAATTCATTAATTACTGAAGGGTCCCGAATCTACATCTGATTGCAATGACAGAGTATAACCTAAATCATATGCTAAATAATAAAAATCTTTGATTCACGTTAAACTGTGAGTTTTAGTGTAACTGAACCTTTTCTAAGAACGTTTTATTATTCGGAAAAACGAGATTGAATCTTACGTAAGAAGAGGGAGTTCGAGAAATCTTGTGTATCCTTACTTGGTGGTAGGGAGGGTCAAAAATCGTCAAAATCAGCCTTACGTAATTAATGAATGGCCCCTTACCCCCATCTATCCAATCAAATCAAAATCAATTTCTTGTCAAAAAATAAATAATAAATTATGCTTACATAGATTCCTTGCATTATAGCTGATTTACATTGATTCTTCTGACTTCAAATTCAAAAGAAGCCAGTGCTGATTTCATACTGGCTTCGCGTAAATGGATTTGTAGTCAGTGCAGCGCTAACAAGTAAGTGCTGACTTCAATTCTTCTTCCAATTGAATATTTTGAAGTCATTCCGTTCCCCGAGTTAGTGCTGGATCAATGTAAATCAAACTTTAGGACTAACCTGTGTCTCCGTGACACAGGTTACACACACCAAGGACGTGTCTGTAGTTAACATACAAATTATATTTATCCACTAAATGGTTTTATAGTTTAGGTAATGCTCGTATCCGTGCGTCCATGGTCCCGCGCCTTTGTCGTGTGTGTGTGTTAATAATAATAAATAAATCGGCAGACAAACACACACATTGTATATTCCGAAATTAAGCAAGTTACGCTCGTGCAGCCCCGGTTCGTGATTTTATTCGGGGGGGCAGATACTGGAAAATGTTGCCCCCGCCTGCCTATATTTTTACTTCAATCATCACGCGTGCGTCTGTGCGTTTTAACCTATGTCTACGTGCCCCGCGAAAAGTAATTTATGTACTTAAAGTACTGCACGTCTCAGTGGTCAAAGTTGCGTTAATGATGACTTGTCTATTTTCTTGCGAAGTTTAAAGCCGCCCTCTGAATTGGCTGCCCGGGGCATTGTATTCTTTCTCCGTTCCTGCACGGATAAAGCACAGCATTTCAATCCGGAATCACGTTTTAACAGGAGGTTCTGGAGGAAGTGTCCCGTCGCGCCGCCCGCACCCGCTGCGTGGACCCACTATGCCTGCGGTGGTGGAGCGTGGGCGGCGCGCAACCGCCGCGCTGACGCCGCGCCCCCGCCACGCACCGGCGCAGGCCAAGCAGCAGCGCCGCCAGGGCACTACTATAGGTAAATTAACACACCACGAACGCCGACCACTGTCGCGGGGATTCGAATATTAACTTAAGGAAGGGTACTACTATAGGTAATTTATAAACGGCGAACTCCATGCACGGTCGCGGCGAAGTTCAGAGTAAACTTAAGGAAGGGCACTACTATAAGTAATTTAATAGTTTAAACACGACGAACCGCAAATGCTGTCACGGGTTGGTTCGAATAAACTTAGGAAGGGCACTACCATGGGTAATCTCATAGTGAAATTACTAAATGTGCTGACTTGGCTAGTTTGTATATGTGAATTAAGGCATGTGATACATAAAAGAGATTATGGTGGTGGTATTTGTAGATTTTCAGTTTATTTATTATGAATTAAATAATTTTAATTTGCTTTAAGCTCTAAGTTCGGCGATAATAGAGTTTTAAAATTATTATATGTATTAGAAACTGTTAATAAAAGTGATATTTATTCATGATCGTGTACCAACCATGATCGTTTTTATATATGACAGACTTCATAGTGTAAATATTATTATAGTTAAATCAATCTGCATAGTAAATTCTATCGCTTTATATTATAATATCTTTTATACCAGTGGCACTGTACAATGGGACTTCTATATGAGCTCAAGTGGGAGGAATTTTTGGGTTCACAGTTTGGTTACACTAGACATGCCGCAGATTCTACGAGGTCCTTACTACATATCTTTTTATTCTCGAACAATAAGCCGTGTTCCTATTTCCCAAAAAAATAATAATACAACAATTTAAATAGAATATATTGATATAGTAAACAAAAAGAATGTTAACTTGAAGTTTGACGTGTACGAATGTAAATGTAGACATAAAAAAGAGATGAGTTTGATTGTGTGAATGATCACGTGAGTGATTTGTGGTGCGAAAAAGGACGTATGTCACAATAGAAAAGTAGGAAGGGAAAGATACATTGTGCCGACCTCAAATATTTGGAGGTGAAAAAAAATAGACAGTAAACAATCAATGAAAATATATATATATATATATATATATATATATATATATGTATGTATCGCATTTTGCTTGCTGCATATGTTAAATATTGAAGATATAATTGTAAAAATTCCCTAAAGTAGTATCTGATATGGGTATATCTAACCTGTTAATTATCACACCTAGAATATCATTTCAATTGACATATAAAATGTCAGTTCATTTTGACATTAACTTGACTTAGGAAACGTCAGTTGATTTTGAAGGATGAAGGAAAAAGCAGGGGACGCTATGATCTGAAAAAGATAGGAAAACAAGTACCATTTTTTTTATTTGGATTGAATCGAAATAACTATTAGATATTGTTAAGTGATCTGAAAAGTTAATAAAGTATGTAAGGTGTAAACAGTCTATTTATTGAAATGGATAACGAACCTTTACGCTCGCCGTCATATATATATATATATATATATATATATATATATATATATATATTTACTTATTTATTTATTTATTCCAAAATGGAATCTTGCCGGTTACTTAATGAAAGCCATGAATATACTGCCGCTTCCAAAGCAATTTTAGTTATCTCTAGTTTTTCCCGAACTTATCATCCCACTGTTATTAGCAAGGCTTTAACCACCCAAATATTGCTTCGAGAAAATTGTCTTAAGCGATCAACCTGCTCTTTATAATTACTACAGTTTTATATTTATTTATATCCCCCGAAAATTCGATTTCCTGGAATTAAAGGTATCCTATCGTCTTCCTCTTTATTTAAAGTTCATATAAAACGAATTTCATGATAAACAACCACCGCAAAGTGAGTACAAATAAAGTCACCATCTTTATGTGTACATTACTCTGAAAGTTCATGTGTAATAGGTAATATTTAGTTCAATGTAACAATATAATAATCATAATGATTTTAATTAACTAAACAAAACATTATTAGTGTTGACTTTTTAACCTTATTATATAGTCACGATATATTGATATATAGTTCTCATTAGTATATTCATAAGCTATTTATGTATCACCAGCATTAATATTATGATACCCTCTATTAAGCATTATCTACATTACTTAGTCCAAATTAAATGAGCTTCACTAATGCCTAACGGCCCTAAAAGTTTCATAGTATAGTGCCCGTATAAAAAAAAACTCTAGACTTGTAAATATCGCATGCAAATAGTATTAGGATATATATAATTTATGTTTTAAAAATAATAAAATTGAAATATGAGTCAAATCAAATGAACATGAGATCGAGAAAACGTATATTGTAAAATAATCTGTACATTAATGTTATTTATAGAGACATTTTTTTTCAACAAACAAACGTACAAAGTGTAAATAATTTCCGATACATATTACTATAGGAGTAATCATATTAGACATGTCCTAATAAAGTCATGGAAGAAAAATGTTACAAATGACATACTCGTAGTAAAATGAGCAATTTTGGAAGCCCTTAAGGTACAATGTGCCGCGGGTCATTCTCTTGCGTTTTGTATAGAAAAATATCACTAGACTTACAAGTAGTCTGTATTATCTGTAATATAATAAAACAAGAAATCTAAAAAATTGCATCGTGTTATCCATCGTTCATATTATAGTCCATTCCAGTTGCTTTTTTTAAACAGCTTCAATGTACAGACACGGAGTTTTTAGAATTTTATAATATATATTTAATAAACCTGTAAAGAGTATGAGTTTATACTATGAATTTAAAAATGAGAAAACAATCAGGGATTCTCTTTCGGGCCAGCAGACTCCAAAAATACAATTGTTAGAATTTCTGTTGTTAGTGCATCACGTGAAAACTAATGAACGGATTTTAATTAAACTCGACACAGAGCTAGTTTATATCTCTCTCGATAAATGAAGTCGTTTCCGTGCAATAGATGAATACAGCAAAAGTGGTGGCACTGCCGTTGCCAGTCACTACGTCGTGGTCATTGGAACGCCAACGAAGTTTCGCTGGCATATGCTATTTTATAATATATTTTTGAATTCCAATTCCAACAAAATTTTGTAAATTAATATTTTAAATAATATGACTAATTTAAATGGTAAATCAGGTGGTTTTAATTTTTTATGTAATGGTGGTGATGTTTTTCTATATCAAAATGCTAGAGAAGTATTTTTGTGGCTATTCTATCTAATATAATGTAGGATTTAGAGCAGCTATACTCAACCTTTTTCTTATAGGGGCCACATAAATATATTAGATGAGATGCCACGAGCCGCTACGTTATATTAATTAGATGCTTTTTTTACTACTACAATACACAACAGACAGGGTGTCGGCTCACCTGTTGGAAAGTATTTACGTCATCTAGTCACAAGAGGTGTAGCAATTTAAATTCATTATTATTATAGAATGTAGTATACCAGGAGGGCCACCCGTAATGGCTCGGTGAGTCGCGGGTTAAGGTACCCATTAGACGAACAGTGAGCGGCTAATTGTTTGCTTCCAGTTTGTCTACCTATAATTTTTAAATGGAGTGTTCATACATCGCGTAAAGTACGATGTTTGCGGCGTTTTGCTTACCGACTCATTCGGTGAGCGGCCGATTAGCAGCGAACGATGCGCACGGTCGGCGGCGTAGTCCCTTCACTACGCCGGACCGCTGCGTGGCGTGATAGATTAACCGTTTACTTTCCTCCCAAGAGTTCGCAAGCGATTCGCAGCTAGTACGCTACTAACTCGACATCAAGATAGCGACCGATACGCCGCTCAGAGGCAGCTAGCAAACAGTCACTAGCTCACTGTTGGTCTAATGACACGGCCTAAGTGTAGCTGATTCAAAGGCTTTTTCAGGAACATTTATTATTGAGCAATTGTCATTTCTAGAATTTTTCCTCAGTGATAAGGTAAGTCAAGAACAATCCCATAGTTTGCTACATTATGATATCTTAGTTAGGCAGTCGTCTAGACTATAAATAAAATAAGATTCATTATTTATTTATTATTTAATTAAAATTTACAATAGTTTAAGATTAAATGACAGTGCGGAATTTCACAACTGTATTACACTAAATCTTAGGTAATGAAAAGATCTTAAGTGACTATTTTATTTAACTGAAAGCTTACTCTCAAACGCTTTTCGTAGTTGTTGTAGTCGATTTTTTTGGACGGACTCAATATAAGCGTACAACGAAAGGCGTTTGACAGTAAGACATATGTGACTATTTCACTTAAGTGGCTCGTTTTCAATATTATAAAAAGATTATGTTTTCAATGTAGAGATTCAACAGCTAAAGGTTGCCCTAATTGGCGACCAACTTGGATAAGGATAAATTGTAAATTATGTCTTATTTAATAAACAATGTTATTATTATTAAGTATTAAGAAAAATAGTTTTATCTTTTAACAATAATAACTAATGAATTATGCTTAGCTGTTCTTGGAATTTTTATCTGTCTAAAAGTTTATCTGGAATAAGTTTCGAAACTGCTAAACGGGTTTCAATTAAAATTGTAGTGGTTAAAATTGGAATTTTGTGTTAAATTTTCGTGTATATTTTCATTTCAATGTCTTCTACAGTCCAGAAGATATATTCACTGTCTAAAACCAAGTAGCTAGCATTGTTAATTACACATATGTAAATAAATAAATGAAATAATACACAAAATAAGTATAGAAATGAAAGAATGTACTGTTTTATTATTTATAAAGTATTTTGTAAATTATTTATTTTTTCTGCGATCGTTGTATTTTAGTGCTAATTAAATATGTTTTAAATCCAATAAATTTCAATTAATGCCTTTAAAAAATTAACTATTAAAAATATATAAAATCCGATGATTCAGTTAAACTTCTAGTTTGTGTTAGATATTATAACCATAATTATATAACATAAAAAAGAGAATTTATAAAATATGTATGAAATTCAAATATTCAAATTAATGTAAGTGTAAATAATGTAACGTTCAAATATAAATCGGTCAAGATGTATAAAAACATTAAAACCGTTCCATATATATATACCGTAAAAGGCAATCTTTTAGTTATGAATTATAGTGTTTTTAGATGTTACAGCTATATTATAACATGTGAAATACAATTTATGAAATAGAAATATTAATTACTAAGTAACAAATCAAAAAAGCAATTTAAGTATATATAATGTGACGTTAACAAATCAAAAAAATCAGTTATAATATAAAGACCGCTCCACATACATGTCGTGAAGCCGAAATATACTGTTTATGTAACGCGCTTTTTGAATTATTTAAAGGCTTCGTATAGTTGAAGTGGTTTAAGTGCTAGAGTACTTTTGATTCATTAAGATGCAAGGGTTTCGGATCTAATTTGTGGTAAGGATTTATTTGTCTGTTACCCATAAAATAGTCAACTGAATAAAAATAAACAGCCTAAGTTAAAAAATGTATTTCTAGAGTTTAACAAAAGCTCAACGAGTGCTCCTGATTCCTAGCAACTAAAACGGATCAAAGTTCAAACATATATACTATAAATGATGTTTCGTTCACATCTATGTCAATTTAAACTCTGCAGTGCGGTTTATCGAACATGATTGTTCACCGTTATTCGCACGGTATGTGGAGCGCGCACAGTATTAATATATATATTTTTTGTAATATTGCATTTGCCTTAATTTTAAATAGATTTACTATATTGCTCAATTTAATTTCAATTCAACTTTAATAGCTTTATTTGGAAAAAAATAGTTTTATAAATACGTTCTACAATTGCAAAGGCACAGTATTTTCTACCATATATTATAGTTATGGTATGCAAAGGAATATAAACATTAAAATTAAAATACTCACCTTCCATAATAATAATAATATAAACATTTGAACACAATTTTAAAATATGTAAATTTCATAAAGTTGTGTTGAAAAATGTGAAACCATTTCGACATTTAGGCACGTAATCCGGACTAATACTCGTGTACTGACGCTTGAAATGATAATTCTTGCAAATTAAAAGTTAATTTTAAACACACGCGGCATTACAAGGCAACGCGACTTTTCAGTTTTATGTTGTTATCATTTTAATCGTCGGTTTTCACATGAGTTTGTTCGGGACCAAATATGTATTATACAAATAATATAGTAATAGTCCGAGTACTGTAGTAGTAATATAATGCTCGTAATAAAACGCGCCAACTTTATGTCTTCTGTCAATTACCTAAAGATTGTTGCGCAAAGCACGGTTTTTTTATATAAAATTAATTACTGCGCAACCAATCTGTAGTGGCTATTCAGCAGTGATTCCCAACCTTTTCTAAACGTTTCCCCGTTATACACCCTCATCTATTACACTACACTGATTAAAAGCCTAGCTTTTAATTCAGAGATTAATTATTAATTAATTAAGATCAAACAAAAATGTCAACATCCCCTTCCCTCCCCAATTCATAATAAATATTTTTGTATGAAACTAGATTTTTGCCGCGTCTTGGTAATGCACGTTACCCTGCAGAAACTATGTATATTTTTCGTCGTATCCTGGATCCGTTAGCACCTCCATAGAAGGCTTAAGGCCCCACTGGGGGGCGATACGCCCAGTTGGGAACATATGCCATAGAGTTTTGCGCGGATATTTGAGCAGTGATGTTATATTGTGCAGTTTTATTTTCAATAATGTTATAATATTCTTAACAAGTTTAACAATAGTTTTGGGAAATTTATAGTTATTAACGAAGAATAATTATGTACTTGTGTTGAAAATCTCAACTGTTCATTGAAATGTGTTATTTCCACTCTTGTTTAGCATCAGTCAAAAACGACCAATTTGGCTAAAGGTTTTCAAGATTATTTAAATAAAAGAATACTCATTAATACTTGATACTAGCTATATACACAATTTGTAAATAATAATATTTAAAGAACTACCTAAATCAAGCTTCCGATGTCGCTCGCGTATTGCGACATCTTTGAAGATTTTAATTGACATTTACTTATATAAACTGTGTATTATAGTGCGGCTTCATATGCGATAATTTTAAAGATTTAGACTGTGGCCGAATGCGTCTTATTTAAAACGTTAAAAAATAACGCCACTAACGAATAGCCACATTAGTATATATATACTAATGTGGCTATTCGTTACATTCGTTATCTGTCAATATTTAACAATGTCGCATTTCAAATAACGCATTAAGCCCATTGCCATATATGCGGGAAACGGGCGCTACATCTGTAATATTATCCCAGATGAATTACCTTGACACGTCTTACGGTACAATAAAATTACAAATATTTCTCAGAAATTTGATTTTGATTTATATATATTTATTTCTGTATATAGAAATTTATTCTTATTTTTTTTCATATATGAAACACCTCATCTAAACCAATGTGATTTTTTGTGAAACATTGGTAATTTTATGTATAAAACGAATTTGCCGTAAGGCCCGTAAGTGAATTCTGTTAATTTATTATTTAAGAATAAGGTAATGCGCGAGCGACATAACGAACTTCTCCCGGTTTATTGCTGGTTCCTATATCTAACCAACCGTTCAGTTGCCTTACTATTGATTAAAATTTGACATTAAATTTAATTTAAGTAATATAATTTTTCTACTAATGCTAAGACAAAAGATTGGATGACTGATCAATCAAATTGAATCAATTTGATTGAAAGGACACGACAGCAATCAATGACATTGAATGATTCAAGTCTATGTATATATGAATCGATTTGGTTATTTCGTCCAGATTAGAACCTTGTAATGTCGGCTTAAGATGTAGTTATAGTTCCCGGAACGGATTTTGAGCGGTCGGCGGAATAGTAGAAATCGCCTTACGCATTGAGCGTAGCCAATGTGATGATTTTTTCTAATTACGCGAAAGGGGCCATACCTCACAATATCACTGTCCGTGGGTTAAGGTGTCCCATGTATAGTGATATTGTGGTGGCTCAAGAATCGTGCCGGGAACTATGTACCTCGTATAAAAATAACTTCTTACTGTTGAATGTTTTTAAGCAATGATATTATGTTATTAGTCCAATTTATAAATCATGTTAGCAATATTTTAATTACGTTTATATGTGCAATGTATGTATTTATGTGAATGTACATTATTTTAATGTAAATCTATGTAATTAGCGAATTTTTAAATATAAGTTGACATGGAATCGAATTGTTATTATAATTAAATTATGTTTTTAATAATGTTTTTCATTTAAACGACTTTATCGAATTGTCAATTTTAATTGCATGTCAGGACAGAACTCACAATGAAGAGTCTAAAAATGATTTAATCGACAATACTCCATATCTAGAAGGTTTAGTTTTAACTGTAAAGCTGGTAAACAAGCATACGACCCATATCATTATATGTAGTTACCGTCGCGTATGTATGTTTGCAACACCAGGGGCATAGCCCATTCTTTGCTGGAATTTAGGATGGGATAGGGGAATGTAAAAGGGGGAGATGGAGCCAGCAGAACATGCACTCATCATACAAAACAAGCTTATAATAGTAATAATAGAATATACTTTAGAATAGAATAGAATATAATTTATTGCATAACATTAAGATACAATTCAAAAGTTTAAGTACAGAAGACAATAGGCGGTCTTATCAATAAAAGCAATTTCTTCCAGACAACCTTAGGATGGATTAGAGAAAATTTGTGTAACATGTGGGTTTGCAATATAGCTCGAATAATAATAATTATTATTATATTGATCTAAAGAAACATGTTTACATAATGACAGAACAGTTCGTTGCACTGCAAAAGTATAAAACTGTGCTGCAGTGACAACTCCCACAACATGAATGAAGTATATTATAGCACAGGATACATTGCAAATACAATGAACTTAAAACTAAACATCGAAACTACCAAAAAATAACGAACTCGAGTGTCATTCGCGGCTGTGTGTGTAGGTATGAGGTTTGTGTGTGTGTGTGTGTGCGATTAGCTACTAGATTAGCTCAAGGCTAACAGTATCACACCAGGATCAGATCAAAGATCAAGCCGGCTCTAAGAGCTGTATTCAAGATAATGATTCTAGGATGACTCTACCACGTCAGGTCAAAATTTAATAATATTCTATCAATTTAAGAGAGAGAGATAATACTATTGCACATCAAAATATACAATTACAAAAATAGACCATATTTCGAATATTTCCTAGGCAATACAATAGGCGGCAATTATATAAAAACGTGAAGCAAAACTTTCTACTCCTTTTTACGAAAATGCGCGGGCGAACGAGTATGAAATTTCCCACGCTTATAGTTTATAAAGAGAAGGAGTGCAGAATGCTAATATTTTTTTTAATTATACATAAAAAATACATTCAATCAATAAAAAAAACATTACACACACACATATAATTTTTTGTTTACTGTTAAAGTCAAATTAACAGTGTAGCCTTGGCGAAATCTGTGATTATAGAGGTATATATAGTCTTTGACAACAGAACCTTAATAATGTTCAAACTTACAATTTAAATTAATTATGGTCGAATTTCACTAGTTTTGATTAATAGTTCATTTCATTCATTGATTCTTCAGGTGAAGAGAGGGCTGGTGCTAACCTCGGACAACGGATCAGTATAGCGATCCAGCGAGGAAACGTAGCCAGCCTTCTGGACACCTTACCCATAGAGACGGTGATCTAGGCTCAGTATTCTAATTTTAGTATTGAGGGATTATGGGAAGATTACAATATAAATAAGTTTATCTTTTATTGTATTAGTAAGAAAATTTCTAGATCATCATAATTTGTATATAGGTCATTTTTTTAACAGATTCCGCCCCCCCACAAGGGTCGCGACTAGGGTTGCCAGATAGTAACTTATCAAATCCGGGACAATTCTAGAACAACAATGTCGGGTCGTAGCCATAGTAGAAAATAACATATATTTTTTATTTTCAAAGGATTCATATTTGTATTTGAAAAGAAAAATGCCATTTATTTTCAAATACATACTTTTATTAGATAGGTATGTACTCTGTACTTAGTAGGTAATTAACGCCAGTTATAAATCTAAGATGAAGCACTGTGGAAGTAAATCAACACGTTAAACTATCATAGAATTGAGCACTTAGCTGAAATTAGCAAATTTAAACTTTGGTAGACAATGACTACTAAATTACAAATTAAATAGTAATAAACTGAAGAAAAAAAACAATAATAATAAGATACTACCATAAAAAATGTTAAAACAATAAATTCCTAACTTAAAAAACAATCATAAAGTGTTTAGAAACAGAAATTGTTTTGGTACATTTTGTTAAACAATAGTAAGTTTTCAGAATCCGCGACAATAAGCGCTAATTACTGGACACGGGACAAGAGGCAAAATTCCGGGGCAATCCCGGATTTCCCGGCGGTCTGGCAAGCCTAGTCGCGACCCAGGTTGAAAAACGATGCCCAAATCCATTCTTCTATCGTATCCATTTTATCCCATCTTCTATCCTAAAGGCTGGCAAAGCGTTGTCGTCGCCACTGGTGTTGCGAACGTATATAGGCGACGGTATCTATTTTCCATGAGCTGAGCCCTCTGCCTGCTTCTCAATAAAAGAAATAAGACTGGATAACGAATTCTAAAGAAGCCCGGAGAAGATTAATTAAAGTTAACATTAAATAAGATTTAATAACGTCATAAAAACCGTGAAAACGTAGATACATAGATCTTCACTTAAAGAATGATACCACGTTTCCAGAGCATTAATTTTATTAAAAAAAATACACAATTAGCGAGGATTTATAACACAAAGAGTTGTACTACTTTTAACGATGTTTATTAAAATCTAATTGCACCCACGTCTTAGCGTGGATTTAACAAGAGTAATTATGGAAATCATATTCATATTATAAGAATATTAATACCGTCTATACCGATTTTGGTTATTACAGACGCTGTGTAATAAAGTGATAGGTGGAAAGTTCAATAATGAAATAAATTACATATAAAATAAATGAGTACTTATTACATTGGGAAATTAAATGTAGGACTTTCGTAAGAAAGTACTAAATTTTTTTATTGCATGAGTTCAGTAGACAGGCAAACGGCCCACATGATGGAAAGCGGTTATCATTGCCTATGGACATTTGCAACACCAAAGGTGCTACAAAGGCGCTGCTGCTCTCTTAAGGAACCTGATTAATATCAAAAATACTGTATTTTCTTCAAAGAAGGTGGCAAACCTAGCAGAGTAAGTACTACTAAGTTCTCATCAAAAACGCCGAACACTATCATCTCAATCGTAGATATTGATAATTTCTTGTCGTGTGCTCGTGTGGCCTATAAATCTATTTTAATCAGGAATGTGCTATCACACTGTCTAAGGCAAAACACCACTATGTATAATAACGTTTATAAAGGTTCCGTTTTGACAAAATCAAAACATTGTTTCAAGATTGTATTTTGAGACTACATATTTCCAAATTTCATTAAAATCCTTTTAATCGCGAAAAGTTAGAATTTATTTTGTTTTGTTTGTATATTAAAATATAAGTAGTTCGTACTACATGTTACGTATACCACCATCGCCATTATCATCTCAATTCATTCCTGGGGTTGTCTGGAAGAGATCGCTTTTTAGCGATAAGACCGTCCTTTGTACATTACTAGTTATAATTTTAGTCTTTAAGTTCATGTTTGTATTGGTGTATAATAAAGTGTTGTCTACCTATCTATGACAATAACACAAAATGAACTTAAAAATTATATATAGTTATGTGTAAAGGGCGATCTTATCGCTAAAACCGATCTTTTCCAGACAACCCCAGGAATTAATCGAGATGATAATGGCGATGGTGGTATACTAAACATATAGTACGACTTTTTAGTAATAAATAGATAAATTATATATATATGCAGAAATTTAAGAAATAAGTAGGAACGTACCTACATAACATATATACATAGAAATATCGTGAACTAAGTGTATATATCTGAGGAATCTACCGACGCAAAGGTCTTTACCGACTTTATGAGTGCAATTCGTGTTATCAACTCACATTAGCTATTAGCTGGTGTATTATCAGTTTAATTGCGAATGACGACAGCTTGTGAGGTCATTGTACTCCCACCTCCAAGGTCCTGTATCATAAACGGTCTATTTCTTCTTATTTGCAAACAAGCCTAGCCAGTGACCTATATGTTTATTTTTTAATACCTACGTTGGGTAGATCACGTAGGCCGTGGGTCTACAAGATACCTCTCCTAGCCACAGATCGGTTTGTTGATATAATATCCTATATCTTTTTATATCATTATAATTTTATGTTTGTGTTTGTCTATCCTTTGCTGTACAATAAGAACTTAACTATCTCAAGAGACATGGTAACTTAGTTATTAGCGCACTCGCGCCTGTTCAGTCTTACCGAAAAGCATGCATCGCTTTGGCAGTTATAATTTGCTAACGTGTTAAACCGCGTGCTGGCAGTGAAGATAGAGATAAACTATGTGTCAAACCTGGCCAAATTACCTTTGACAAGCGTGGTTGATATAATCAGAGCGCCTAAAAATTGAGCTTCCCAACGGCTACTAAAAATGGTCAGAAACTTAAGACAAAAATGAAAAATCAAGTAAAAATCGTACTTAATATTTGTAAAACGTAGTTTTATATAAATACCAACCAGCTGCGCTATAACGTAACTCTTTGTTTTGTTATCTGAAAAACACAGTGCAGTTAAAACCATTACAACGTCGAGTTAGGTACTTCCTTACCTTCCAAGAAACCTCAGGGTTACGATGTCGATTAGATTTTGTGCGAAGGATAAAAAGATAATGCAGTTTTTATGTTTATTTCACACGATTCGAGTTTACCAACTATATAAAACTCTTCACGCTAATCAGCGTAAAGCAATAGGCAGATGTTTTATAGTTTGCATTTACTACATATATATCTACAAATAATACGTCTCCACTCAGATGAGATGAGAATGTTGAGATGGATGTGTGGTGTTACAAGAATGTATAAGGTGAGAAATGAGTACATAAGGCGATCTTTGAAAGTTGCACCCGTGCCTGAAAAATTGAGAGGAAGAAGTTGTTATAGGCATGTAATAAGGAGGGATGAAAGTCACGTCACAAAAAGAATGTTAAAGTACAAGATTGATGGGTACAAAGACTTAAAAAGAGATGGATGGATTGTGCGAAGGATGATATGATGATTTGTGGTGTGACAGAGTATGTATGTCAGAATAGAGGAGTGTGGAAGGAAAAGACACATGGTGGTTGCGTCGAGGAACACCTTGTAAATTCTCCCTCCCCATCCTCACAATCAAGAAAAATAAAGTTTAAATGAAGAATGCAGCTCGAATCTCGAGCAGTGATCATGGTCTTCACACAAATGAAATTTCGGACCGTTTCGAAGTATGACGTCGTCATTATTTATTTATTAACTGCACCACCGTCTGTATTATAATTCTATCAATCTCCGCCAAAGGGTTGCCTGGGAGAGATCGCTTCTTAGGGATAAAGCCGCCCGTCGTACTATCTTTTTCTACTTCTGTTTGTATATACTTTGGTGTACAATAAAGAATTATCTATGTATGACGTACTGTCCCTTTCAAGTCCCCTTTACCCATTCCTAAAGGCTGGCAACATGTTGGCTTCGCATCTGATGTTGAAAACGTCCATAGGGGAACCACTTTCCAGTAGGTGGTTCGTCTACCTGTTTGTCAGCTTCGCAATAAAAAAAGCCCGGGAACTAAATCTATTATCTATAATAATATAAAATTCTAAACATGCCGTGTCTGTACATTGAAGCTATTTAAAAAAACATCTGGAATAGACTTTATAAGCAATGCAGAATATGATGTAATTTTTTTCGATTTCTTGTATGTTTTTTCGTGATTCACGTAAAAACTACTAGCTGATTTCGATGATCGATAGCTACGACTTAAACTCTGCACTACTTTTTACCCTGGGAATCCCGCGGGAATTTGGCCGGGAGCGATTTGAAGTTTCTGGGATGCATAAAAATTAGCTTATTCCGATACAGTTTCCACTAAAACGATAGCTTACATTCTTTTTCAAATGCTTGCGGTATTTATGTCCCGGGAGTCCCGCGGGAATTGCAAGTCAAGCAATTGCAATATTCCATATGCAATCATAAATAAGTACTACAAATGGCTTGTAACAAAAACTACAGAAAACATTTGTATGCCTGTCAAAGGCGAAACATGTAACTAGTCTTTACCAATTACCATAACATCTGTAAAAATGTCCACGTTTGAAACAAATAAATTACTTTGACTATGACTTCCAATTTTCGACAGTTAGATCAAAAAGTACGGGGCAAGTATAATTCGTATATTATGGCTATAAGTGTGTTATAAAATTTCTTCGAGGACAGCAACGTGTTGGTAGCGCCCTTGGTGTTGCAAACTCCCATAGACGTCGGTGATCACTTTCCATCAAGTGCGCTGTTTGCCAGCTATTGGCAATAAAAAACGTATACGTGGGACACTCAGAAAGTTTTGCGAAAAGAAAAAGAAATGTCTACAAGTAAATATTTTTTTAAGCTTTTCAAAGTACTCTCCACCAGCCTCTATACAAAGTTTCATGCGTCTGAACCAGTTTTCGAAACACTTTTCCCAGTCCGCCACGGACACCTCTTTTACAGCTTGATCCCATTGAGCTGATTTTTTATTTTCGGGAATAAAAAGAAGTCACACGGTGCTAGGTCAAGGCTGTAAGGAGGGTGACCCAGGAGTTTGACCGGCGTGCTGTCCAGGAAATCCCTCGTTTTGAGCGCGGTATGGGGGCGCGTTGTCGTAGTGGAGCAGTAGCCCGCGGAGCCCTGTATTTGGTCGCTTGTTGCTCACAACAGAGAAAACTTCTGCCAAGAATTTGTTAGTATACTGTTCGGCGTTGATGCTTCTTTGGTTCCGTAAAGGAATTGAAACCAAGTAGCCAGTCAAATTGAAAAAACTCGCCATCAAAATCTTCCCCCCGCTTCTAGATCGCTTCACTTTGGTAAGCGTTGATTCGTTTTGAAACACCCAAACCGTGGACTGGCGCTTCGTTTCCGGATTATATTGATAAATCCAGGACTGTAATGATGAATCACCTGTAATGATGTCGTGAAGACTTCCCGATCTAATCTGCAGTACGTGCTGAATGTCTTGATAAGTAACTCGCCTATTGTCTTGGATTAAATTTTTCATTGCTAGCACGTTTTCTTTCGTAACAGCCGTCAAAGGGCGATCACTTTTTTCTTCTTCCCCCAAAGTTAGTCGACCGCGCTTAAATTCGCTGTACCAACGATACACGGTTGCCTTAGAAGGGCCTTCATCCATGAATGCCATTTGTCATGATTCGTCCGCTTTCAGGCGACACTTAAAATTGTAAAAAATGTTCCCGGTGCAGATCCATTTTTCAATGAGACACGATAATTTAAATTAGCTCGCAAACAATGTGGAGGGAAATTTTGAAATTGGAACGTACCTATTTTTAGATATAAATAATCATATTTTCAAAATAGATTATAACTAGCCAGTCTCTCATACATAAAAACTTTTATTCGCAATACTTTCTGAGTGGTCTAGTACTTTATAAGTGCTCTTAACCGAGATCGGTTTAGAGTACGGTGGACGGCCGAATTTGTTGATATGTCCAACTGGTCAGCAACCTGGTCAATCCATCTATTTGGAGATTTATCACGAAGTCTCTTGCCTTCAACTTTCTCCGAGACCATGAGTCTCTCCGTTTTATCTCCGTTCTTGTAGGCTATGTGGCCAAAGTACTGCAGAAAAAAATATATGATATTGTTACGAGTTAGCGGGACTCGAATTAAAATGCCGTTAGAATTATTTTAGAGTTCATTAGAACTATACAAACACGTATAACACAGGCATAAATATAACCGAACACAACAAATCCAAATGTAATGCAGAAGGTCGTAGTCAATAAAACGCGCGAAGTCCGTCAATATTAGATTCCTGAATGTACACACGTCACGCCTTGATCGTGGTTCTCACTCAACTGACCCCCTCTCTCAATCAGACCATCGTTTTATACTGCATAAATGCAAATGTGCCCGCCCGTATCGTCGACATAATTTCCTAAAATCAGCTTGTACTTAATCCGTAACACCTGGCTAATGAGGCAGCCTGCGACGGCCGTAAACAAGTACAATAGTACAATAGGCTGTTCTCCACAATACTGGAAACGTATGCCAGTAATAAGAAAACAAAAAGAAGACAATCATAAAATAAAATAAATAAATAAATCGGCAGACAAACACACACACTGTATATCCCCAAATTAAGCAAGTTACGCTTGTGTTATGGATAATATACAACGGACCACTCTGGGGCCGATGTTTGATTTTGATGCTGTTTTTGATATGATGTCCATGGGCAACAGTAACTACCTATTAGGCCCGTCTGCTAGTTTGTCTACCTACAAACAAATGTATAATAAAATAATTATATTGGCGCCACAACTTTCGACCTTTACCTTGCATAAGTCAAAAACAACATCCAAACTCCACTAATAGGCCAATACATAACCTTTATATCGAAAATAAATACATAAAATTGATGTATTGTCTTCTGTTTGACTTAAATGTTAAATATCGTGTAGTGAACGCCGTATGGATGTAGAATCATGTTTACTAATCTATGGAGCGTGTCACCTTACTCCCTGAACGCAAGGGTAAACTGGCGGGCAGAACGGACGCCGCGGACTTGGGTTGCCGTAGTTGACAAATTACCCAAATTAACCGTAAAATATTTAATTTATTGTTTGACTTCACAGCTTCTCTTGAAATAAATGACTTTCACAATTTATTGCACAATATTTAATGAAGAAAATAAGCATTGGTTTACGATTTGATGACGAATTTAACTTTTTAAATGGGCACAATGGGGAATATGCGTGTTTTTATTGTATTTTTAAAGCACAGTAAAAAATAAAAATGCTGTTGGAAATGTCCAAATAATTTTTTTATATATTTAAAATATTTCGAATTTTGAGCTATTAAACGCCACTATTTATACGGGCTTATGGTGACGTCATAGCTCATTCTCAATATATGTTGACATGATCATGTTTCTCAGTGTTTTCAATTATAAACTAGATTTAATAGTAACGAATCATAGAAAAATCCATCCTATAGATATTGTATTGGCCAAACTGTGAAAATAAGCATTAAAAGTACACGCAATAACAAAATCATTTAATTTCTGTAATTATTGTATAAATGATGTTCTCTTAAAAATCCACAATAATACTGTTACGAATCGCAAGACTCGTAACAGAATTAAAATGCCCTTAGAATTACAATAGAGTTTATTAGAATTATACAAACACTTATACGTCTTTGTATGGTTCTAATAAACTCAATTGTACACACATGTACAAATATAACCGAACACAACAAGTCCAAACGTAATACAGAAGGTCGTTATTCAATAAAACGCGCAAAGTTCGTCACTTATTAGATTCCCGATTGTAGTACACATGTCTTACTTCGCTCGTGGTTATCGCTCGACTACCCTTCCCTCAATCGGGCCATTGCTTTATACTGTACAGATGGACTATGTCCGCCCGGCCGCGTGGACTGAATTTCATAGAATCAACTTGTACTTTAAATCCGTAACACCTGGCTAATGATCACAATACAACAATGGGCCTTATGCCAATAAGTAAACAAAAGAAGACGACCATAAAATAATTTAAATTTTATTAGTTCAAATGCCGATGGGTAATAAATGTGCTTTGTTTCAGATATGCAGGTGGGTTTTGTGTTTTTCGGGACCTGAGTTGTAACAATACAATATTTCTCGAAACTACACTAATAAATTCCGATAAACACAATCATAAAACTATTTTTCTTATGTTTATGGTTTGGCAACTAGGCCTTTAAGCCAGGCGCAGTTATATTGTAGGCTACAATCGACGCCATTCAACGGTGTTCTTGTGAAAACTCGAAAGGCCACATTTGACTATACAGTTCACACTTCTAAAAAAAAACACATAATTACTATTTAAAAGCTCTCAATATCCTACAACTGTTGTTCATTTTAGAGCAATTTTACACATTTTTAGAAAATAAAACTGCACAGCACAACGTCCCTTACAGTTCTCGCCAAAAACACTATGGAAGTGTTCCGTTTATAGCTCACAACGCCCAAAATCCTCCGTCAGCCGTTCTACATAGGGACCACGATCGTTATGGTCCTGACGAAAACGTCATTATTTTCGATTACATTGCGTCCACAATGACCCCATGTTAAGAGGTGTATCGAAGAGGGCGTTGATCACCATTAATTATCTTTATCGATTGACGTTGAAAAAGGCGCGATTTTCAAATTAACCAATGACATTTGTGTATTTTGTCGTTTATGACATCAACGCTCTACGGGAACGGATTACGTTCCACTAGAGTAATTTGTGATTGTAACGTCCGCAAGCAAGTAGAACGGGAAAAATTGCGATCGTGAACTTGGTCGTTGTGAGCCTCTTCTGGAATGTAGTCTTTGCAGTAAATTTGCATTTGTTCACGATTTGAAAATGTTAAAATGAAAAATTCCCTCACGTTTCCATTTGATCAATAGCTGCGTTTTGCGATTTTAAATATCCCGCGAATTTTTAATACTTTTTATTAAGTAAAATCTGTAAATTAAAGGAATTAAAGTAAAAAACATTTTAGACATGTAATTCTACAACAATAAAGACATCATATAAAAAATTGACTCGTATTTGAATTACATCCATATTCCCCATTG
Source organism: Dendrolimus houi (assembly GCA_039645545.1). Taxonomy (NCBI): domain Eukaryota; kingdom Metazoa; phylum Arthropoda; class Insecta; order Lepidoptera; family Lasiocampidae; genus Dendrolimus; species Dendrolimus houi. Next base: position 19,306,928 of record CM077128.1, on the reverse strand, counting down.
AAATCATTCGGTTAGCGTGATGACAGTTCCTCTTTAGCGTCGGTTCTGTTTTGCCAGTCGTAGGCTGGAGTTGGCCAACATGTCTAAATAATGCAAAATATTTATAGTGCACAACACTATTATTGTAAAAAAAGAAATATTGTTTAGTAATCATTGCATTAAAAGTCAGGCTATTTCGAAAGTACTCAGTCACAGAGTAAATTAATGTACTCAATACAGTAAGAACTTTTTGGAGACGAATATGTCCAGTTGTAAATGAGATTTATAATTACCAAAACATTTTTAATTGTTTACCATTTCTTAGAATTTTAGCTAGACGTGTTGCTAGTGAGTTTATTATCGCTTCTTTTATTTAAAACAGCGATAACATATTGCCAAGTGGTGAGAGCTTATTCAATAAAGTTAATTTTTAATTTATATTTATGATCTTCAAAAAATATGCACCACTTGAATTTAGTTTGAAACAAAACTGAAATTGTTCTATACCTTTCTTTTTGTGAATTGCGCTCCTTCCTTAAATAAATATGTTGTTAGATATACTAGTATTTTTAAATAATAAACTCCATTAAGTGTAACCCTAAAAAACGTTACTTGGTTTGTATGTTCTCCTTTCACCTTCGACCTTGAATATAAGCTGCTGTTATAAATTCAGCTGAAGTGGTAAGCAAGTACACTTAATTGTTTTTAAATGTTAGCCTACATTTTATGTAGGCAGAGCTGTGGAGGATGTCTCAGTAATATAAAAAAATTTAATATCTATAAATTGCTTTTGGATTAACAAAGACTTAAACATGTTTTCTATAAAGGTGCGGCTTCTTCTGCGATAGTGATACAGATATAGGCCATTTCACGCAGATATGTCAAGGGTTATATGGGTTTAAGGCGTTATTGGAAATGTGACATTATTAATGACGCTAAATATGGACAGATCATTTATGTATATTGTATATATACTAATGTGGCGTTAACGACGTAACTTTTATCGCTTAAATAAGACGCATTCAGTCATAGTCTAAATCTTTAACACTAATACAGGTATTGCGACAGCATAAATAAAGTAAACAAATAGTTTTTTAATAATGTAAAAATCTATTATAAAATTATTTTTTTTATAATATTTTTTAAGTTTAGCTGGCAACTCCGCCCTCGAAGGCCGCAGCCAGTCACATTGGGGAGACAACGTTCGCTCAAGGGCGAGATGGATGACCTCAGCGCGCAACACGACGACCCAAGGGCTAGGGACCTTTCACATTGCCAATTTAAAACTACAAGGTTAAAAGTATTAAAGATATAGGCTTGAAACTATAAACTATATTATATATAGTTCTTGAAACTAGCTATGCCCGCGATTTTATTCCACTTAACTATATTCCATTTAATCTAACAAGGATACAGCACTAAGCGAAGTGTCGTCAAAATTTTTTTGTGTATTATTCAAATGATGCTTGCAAAAGCAAGTCAATTTATGTTAAATAAAAATGTATTTATAAAGTCAAACCTCAGCGGTAGTATATAATGGTCATGTCCAGCTGTCTGCCTGTGTGTGTATTTTGCAATCATTTTACCAGTAAGTGACAAGTTTACACGTGAATGTTTGACAGGAATGTGTAGTTTATTTAGTGTTAAGTTACGTAGTGAAATCGCCAAAAATTAAGACGTAGTGGCCATACATGTAACTTAGGGTTGAGAAAAATATCCGTTTATATAGTTGTGTATCAGTCACATCTTGAATAAATAAAAACTAGCAATAGAGAAACCGATTTTAACGGGTGTAACAGTATATAACTAAAAAGCGAAAAAAGAATTAGAAAATATTTATATTTTGCTTTATAGTTACTACTCTTGAAGTCGCTTTCTTTTATTTTATCCAAAAACAGGAACTTTATATGAAACTATCATGAAGCTGTATGGAAACCAACGCAAAAAGCGTCATCAAAATCGGTTCAGAAACAAGTTAGGGCTAAACACACAAAATAAATTAATTGATTGAATTGATAATCTCCTCGTCCTTTTTGAAGTCGGCTGAAAAATATAATGATATTCCTAAATGACTTTTTAATGAAGTCCATAGGTGTCGAGATATTGGCTCCCAAAGTCGTGATATTGTGTTGCAATTATCCAGTTTATTCTTTATATGTAAAAATTAAGATTTTAGACACTTCGGAGTTAGAGTGAGAACGTAGGTTATTCTTGTACGCTTCATACATACCTATATTTCAATAAAGCCTTAAAAATGACATAACACTTTTCAAATACAACTAAGAAATGAGCTAGAATCATGATAATTAGTCACCTGTCATCACTTTAATCTTATCGGATTAACTGATGATCAAATTTTTTTTTTAATTCCGTCATCATGTATAACATCATCACAATGTGGTCATGTGTGATAAAAAATATGAAAATTTATGATGATTATTATTATGGGTGTGTTTGATGATAAATAAGTGATATTAGTTTTTTTAAAGCAAATTAAGTATTTAGTTTTGTCTTAAGAGATACAATTATTAATACATTTATCGTTAATTTGTGTATTTAAAATAAAATTAGTAATTTTTACTTTAATACCTAACTTTGCAAGTTACTTAACTAAGACATTTTACCATAATTAAATAGTGTAATTAATTGCTTAAATCGTCTCTATGTTTTGTCAAAACCATCTTCTAAGAAAAAATTATGTATATTTTCTTTGTGTTATTTGTTTAGTCTTTACCTTTCTGACTTTTTTTTTAAAAATAAAACTAACATAGCAAAACTATTCACTATAAACTAGTATAATGAAGGAAACTTAACTCATGTTGTATTCTACCTACAATCCCTTAAGACTATAGGTAGAATACTGAGCCTACGTCATCGAACTAAATGTGTAAAGTTCTACGAAGGAACATTCTCCTTACGTTACCTCACTGGATCGCCGTACTAGCCCGTTGTCCGCAGTAAGAACCAGCCCTCTGATCACGCGAAGAGTCAATAAGTCGTTTTGATAGATCTTTGTAGAGGCTCATGGCCTCAGAACCTCGTGGTCCAAGCGTTGCACCAGCTAACGGCACAAACATAGGTAGGTAACTACATAGTTAGATTATAGCTATATAGTAACAGTAGGTATGTACGTATTTATAAGACAAAGTGAGAGTGATAACTGTCACTCTCACTTTGTCTTATAATTTTTTTTCTCTTTCTACCTACATTTCCGACTCAAAAATGGCTATTTCTTTTGAGGGTCGTCGCATTAACATACTTGTGCCACCAAAGAGGACTTGCAAAATAATATACATTGCAAATACTTATTTCGCATACTTATAACACTAATTACTATCGGGGTTATATCTAGGTCGTTATAATAAATACTTCAGACATTATCAGAGCAGATATTAAGTCTCGATCAGCAACAAGTCAAAATTATTTGACACTATTAGATAATACTGGAATTGAAATATCTGTAAAAACTATTTGTTACTAAAACAAATCATATTAGTTTATATGATTAACGAAACTACCATTGATTAGAACTTAATTTTCTAAACAAATGTAAAAAGAAACAAATGTTTATGTCAAGAAATAGCGAATAGCATTGTTTGCGTGTAATTTAAAAAAGCATGTTTTGAGCATTTGTGTGCCGCATTTTCAGCAAATAAGGTTTGCACTCAACATAATGCTGTGCCGGAACTATATCCAACACAACGCTAAATTACAATGTAAACCTTACTTTTAACTTGATACCAAAACGACCAAAATATTTTTTTTACGGTCAGTAAAGTAAAAAAATCTTTATTGTTGCTGTCGTAAGTTGGATAAAAAAAAACAGATAACACCTCGGTTTTATTTTCTTGCTAGGTAAAGCTTAATTATGACAAGTATAATGTGCAGATAATTTTACTTCTTCTTCAGCCAATCTCAATCCACTGCTAGACGTAGGCCTCCCCCAGTACGCGCCACATATCCCCGTCTCCCGTCTTCGTCATCCAGCCCCCGCCGGCGATCTTACGCAGGTCGTCAGTCCACCGGGCTGGCGGGCGTCCTACGCTACATTTGCCGAGACATGATCTCCACTCCAGGACTCGTTTGCTCCGCGCGTTGGAGGATGTCTTCAAAACTCTGGAATGGAATGAATGGGGCATCAACATCAACGGCGAGCGCATCTCCCACCTCCGTTTCGCTGACGATATTGTCGTCTTTGCAGAGACGTTGGAGGAACTTGCAGACATGCTGAACAGCCTGAATGAATCCTCCCGACGGGTCGATCCCTGCATGAATTTGGACAAGACGAAAGTCATGTTTAACGAACATGTCATGCCAAGACCAGTAAGCGTCGATGGTTCCTTTTTTTCTTTCTTGAGGTTGTATAGGAATATGGCTACCTTGGACAAAAGATCCAGGTAGGTAGACACGGCTTCAAGAGGGAAGCCAATAGGAGGATCCAGTTAGGCTGGGCAGCATTCGGTAAGCTTCGACAAGTCTTCTCGTCGACCATTCCGCAATGCTTGAAGACGAAAGTCTTCGAGCAGTGCGTCGTATCCATTATGACATACGTGCTGATACGGAGCTATTGACTATAATAGCTCGTAGAACCGACTCGATCGGTGTGATACACGCTCTCACAGAATATCGGCGTGAAACGGTTAGTATTCCCCCTCTCCTTATCCCATCCCCCTATTCCATACTACTATCCGATCCTGTATATCCTATTCTTCCTGTTTGACCCATCTGTCACATTCCCTATACGTGGGACACTCGGAAAGTTTTGCGAAAAAAAAATATTCTAAAGGTAAATCTTTTTATTAAATCTTTTCAAAGTACTCTCCACCAGCCTCTATACAAAGTTTCATGCGTCTGAACCAGTTTTCGAAACACTTTTTTCAGTCCGCCGCCGACACCACGTTTACAGCTTGCTCGAACGCTGGCAGCGCATCTTCCGGCGACGAAAATTGTATCCCTTTGAGTTGATTTTTTATTTTCGGGAATAATACATGGTGCTAGGTCAGGGCTCTAAGGAGGGTGACCCAGGAGTTTGACCGGCGTGCTGTCCAGGAAGTCCCTTTTTAAGCGCGGTATGGGCGGGCGCGTTGTCGTGGTGGAGCAGTAGCCCGTGGAGCCCTGTGTTTGGTCGCTTGTTGCTCAAAACAGAGAAAACTTCTGCCAAGCATTTGGTAGTATAGTGTTCGGCGTTGATGCTTCTTTGGTTCTGTAAAGGAATTGACACCAAGTAGCCAGTCAAATTGATAAAACTCGCGATCAATATCTTCCCCCGCTTCTAGATCGCTTCACTTCGGTAGGCGTTGATTCGTTTTGAAACACCCAAACCGTCGACTAGCGCTTCGTTTCTGGATAGTATTGATAAATCCAGGACTCATCAGCTATGATATAGTAAACACGCCGAGACGAGCCTGCTTCAAATTTGTTTATCATATCACGGCACCATTCCACCCGGGCCTGCTTCTGAGCATCGGGGAGGTTGTGCGGCATCCAGCGTGAATCTATCCTCCTCACGCGAAGATGCACGTGTAGAATCTCGTGAAGGCTTTCGGATCCAATCTGCAGTACGTGCTGAATATCCTTATACGTAACTCGCATATTGTCTTTGATAAAAATTTTCACTGCTAACACATTTTCTTCCGTGACAGCCGTCAAAGTGCGACCACTTTATCCCCCAAAGGCAGTCGACCGCACTTGAATTCGTTGTACCAACGATACACGGTTGCCTTAAAAGGGCCTTCATGCATAAATTCCATTTGAAGTCTATCGTACGATTCGTCCGGTTTCAGGCTACACTTGAAATCATAAAAAATCATAGCGCAAAAATGTTCCCGGTGCAGATCTATTTTTCAATGAGAAACGACAATTTAAATTAGCTTGCAAAAAATGTGGAGGTAAATTTTGAAATTGGAACGTACTTATTTTTAGTTATAAATAATCATATTTTCAAACTAGATTATAACTACCCAGTCTCTCATACATAAAAACTTTTTTTTGCAATACTTTTTGAGTGGTCTGGTATATAGGTAATGTGACAGATGGGTAAAGGGGGATAGTATATACCATCCCTTCTATCCTATCACCTTTTTCCCATTCTTAAGGCTGGCAACGCCTTGGCTAAGCCCCTGATGTTATAAACGTCTGTAAGCGACGGTAACCACTTTCCATTAGGTGGGTCGTCTGCCTATTTGCCAGCTTCACATAAAAAATATCTATAATAATGTATAAGTCCCAAATCGCTGTCGGTTGGGAACGTGCCCAAACCGCATTTTTTTTTAATTAGGAAATTGTACAGTCGCGGAATGAAAAGTATAATACTTCAACAACTCAGAAGAGTTTATGGTAATAAAAGAACAGCAACTAGTCACTATACTGATAATCAGAGAACTTTACTGTTTAAATACATTTCATACACTGACTCTATACAAACATTTTTAGCACACCTCGCCATCCCTTCAACAATTTTACAGTATAAGAAACTTAGCAAATTGGCACAACCGATAGCGGATTGAAGTCATTGATAAACTATTTTAATTAAAAGAAATTTTAGATAATATTTTATATAAGATATTATAGAAAATATTATATTTATTGTTTTACATGTAATAAAATAAATCGAACACAGTAAAAATCTATCGCGTCTGCCAACATGAAAATAAAATGTAGTGAATACCGTCTATATACAATAGAGATATTTTGAATTATAATCTAAACAATTACCTCATCATATTACAGATAAATATTGGTACATAAAATTATGGTATATTATAGCGAACTACTATATACAAAACAGGTGCTAGTCACAGAATAAATGAAAATATAACATTATTAATCGATTAAGTAAATGGCCGATTGTATTGTTTAGAAATAAGAGGGTACATAACAAAATGTATTATTAGCCTTAAAAAGAAACATGACAAGAACAACTATGCAAGTACAAGTCTTGCGCGGAAGGTTTGCCGATAACAACCCCTCCCGCCAAAGAACTAGACGACCGCGGGTCGTGGTTGTAGGAAGAACCGCGACCCGCGGTCGTCTGGTTCTAAGTACTACTTATAGTTCGTTCGCGTTAAGAATGCAGTGAGTCACCCGTGCAACTGCAGGGTAAAGGTGTATTCACAGTGGTGTTAAAATTCAAACAAATTATATTTTTAAAGATTAAGTTTAATGAATTTAAAAAATACACTTAAAAGTTAAAAATTAAAATTTAGTCATTAATATTTTAATCGCTATCATTAGTATCTTCGTTAGTATTTATAATAAAAGAATTTTCTGCAGCGAGTTCCATGACGTCATCTAAATCCCACATGGTATTTTCTTCTCGTAAGACGTGGTCGCAGCATTTCTTCCATCGATCAGCGTCTACTAACCGAATTGCGTCATAAAATATTTTTTTCACGTCAGTCATCTTAAAAGTTGTATTGTTGGCAGCAATATAATTTTTTATTTGGGCCCACACCAACTCAATGGGGTTCAGTTTGCAGTGGTACGGAGGTAAACGGAGAATTTCAATGCCGTTACTCCTAGCCATTTCATCGATTAAATATTATCATATTGTGGGGCGATTTCGGCGGCTTTCTTTAACAATTCTTTTTTTAAATAACTCTTGTCTGTGAATGTCCCTTTGCTTTTTAGCCAGTCTGTTATTTGCTGTTTGTTCCAAGCGGACGTCGGTATTTTCTCGAGTTTGAGAGATTTTCTAATTCATCGAATTTATCAATCACAGACTTCTTGACCCTTTTTTTCACTGGCGATTTCAATGTATTATTTTCCTTTTTTTCATTAAGAATACTATAAACTGTTCTCTCGGACACACCGCATGCGTTTGCCGTTTTTTGTACTATGCTTTTCACAGTCACATTTAAAACAGACTGTTTAAAATACTTAAAAACGTTGTAAATTACTTTTCTCTCTCCACTATGAATTACCGAACCACTTTTATTTTTACGAATTGGTGAGGTATTCATTTTTTAAATATAAATAAGTTAACACAATTACAGAGCACAACCGTCGCGTTCGAAACTATGCCTTCAACTGATCACTGTGAACTTGACCTTGTAGTTTGAAAAGATTTGATTGGTTAGGGGGCGGGGCTAGACCGGCGAACAATGATGACTCACTGCATTCTTAACGCGAACGAAATATAGACAAGCCGCAGTCCGAGTCGTGGGAAGTGAGTGGGGCGACCATCGGCAAACCTTCTGTGCACGACTTATAAATACATGTAACAAAAGGCTTGTCACCTTAAAGTCGACTTTTGCTTGCATGAACAAACAAGAAACAGTACTGCCAGTACTTTAATAAATGTTACGTTTATAAAATATAGAAACGTGACAAAAGAAAATTGCAATGACAATGATAGACACAGATTAACAATAAGAAATAAAGAGTATACTTATATAATCACTACGCTTATCATAAATATTAAAACCAATAAACAGTTTTTTTTTAAATCTCTAAACAATAGTCTTAGACAAGATAGAAAGTCAAACAACTTTGATCTAAGTAATTTTTAAGTTTGTTTTCAAATAGTTAAACATAATTTTCTGTGGAACAGTTTGTTCTGTGACTTAGTTTGAAAAGGTAACATGTGCTCCCGGAACGTTAAATCAATTTCAAAACTGACGAACCTTTTCATACCACGACATTACATAATTTAAAATTTTTAGAAAAATAAATTAAAACCCTCATCTAAATCATATAATAAACACTAGTAAGATTTTATGTAAAAACGGTTTTGGCCCTTTGAACTTAATAATAATTCTGACATTGTAATCTAATTGAATAAAAAAGAAAATAAAAAAAAATCACTTGTTGTTGTAAGGGCCAAAACAGTTTTTATATAAATTCTTCCACATCTCAATGCTTCCAGACTTAAATCCATACTGGTATGGGCTGAAGACTGTAAGTATGGGCTTAAGGTTTGAAGACACCTGCTCTAGAGTCCTAATGCGGCATTAAAAAAAATCCGATTGAAAAATTCATTTTAATTGACGCGTAGAACTAACTCCATGACGCCTTATTAATTAAAACTTTTGAAATTCTTCTTTATCAAGTAGCTAATAACAAAAGTAAACATACTTTTTCCAATCTTCTTTGTAGGCAGGTAACCTGTTCTATTGGATGATATGTTTAATACAAACTATTTCATATTGCAAATCTATTTCTTGACCATGGATACAGAAACCAGTTTCAACAACTAGTCAAGTACGAATGAGTAGATTCAAATTATTCGGTATCTATGGAGAATATTTTGTTTGAAACTTCAGATATTATTGTATATCAGTAGTTATAGTTATGATTGCGAACAGGTAAACACACTTCACTCTCACTTCTCACAGATGAGTGTATAAGACTGCCTATAACCGTCTAAGAAGAAAACTAGCTGGGCAGGACGTTCGTCCAAAAACATTGATGCGATCTCAGATGTATATCCCAGTCAAGCTAAAATCATTCAGCATCCAAAAGTTGGTAGATGTGACATGACAGTGCGATGACTGCGAGGCAGTGAGCTGCAAGGCTCGGCTCACGGTGCGCAGCGGGGGATCTCGAGGAGGCACCGAAGGGGGCCGCAGGGGCGTCAGATTCGCGAGGAGGCTTCCGCGGGCGGGGTCAGCGACCTCGTCCCCCGCGCGGCGTGCGCCCGCCAATGTCAGGGCCGGTGCAGCCGCGGTCAGCTGACGTCTGGCGACGCGCGGGGGCCGCGGCGCTGACTACGATGTGCAGTCGAGCCCCGAACGCCGGTCGAGAAGCACGCTTCTCAGTGTGGTGGCACGCGCTACGCTATAAATAGGAGCGGGCGGCGGCGGCGCGCGCTACTCCGGCGCCAGGGCTGTCCTCACCGAGTCAGGTACCTGAAGTAGCGCGCGTCGCTGCTGTTTCACTGGCATCAAAATCGAGAGGCAGCACCGTACCGACCGCCGCACGCCCATTGTACTTCATCAGGTGCTCTGGTGATGATGGTTCCAGGCGCTTGTTGGAGTACACTTACCGTGTCGGCGGTTCTCGTCCCGCCGGTGAACACGAACACGTGGTAAAGTGAGGGAGCACGTGGCGGCGCGCCGCCGCAGCCACAGCCCACGGGCCGAGCCTGGGACCGAGGAGAGCGGCGCGGCGCAGGCGGAGCACCGGAGGTGAGTAGAGGAGCTGTGGGCGAGACAAAGAGCGGCGGTGAGTCACGCATTAATCACGGTTGATGACCGCTGCAGGCTGCACCGCCCCCCGGCGTAGCACCCTCCTCCCCGCCGGCCGCACCCTCGCACCTAAAATCGCACACGCACACGCCTGCATTGGTCATCGAACTCTCTTCCCAAAGATCTGAACAAAAGCAGTCCAAACTGGTTTTGGCATATTTTTCAACGTCGTCGGCAGACGCGCGCCGTTTTCCTCTACGAATCTTATGAGCCTACTACAGTTCGCGCCGTCGGATATTTTCAGCGTAAAAACTCGCCGCTGACGGTTAAAAAACTTTCCTAAAAAATTTTGATAATACGGCACCCGGTGCCGGAGGTCGGAGTACAGTCAGAACAAAGCGATTTAGGATAATGATGTGTTTGCACTGTATTCGCACATCGGCTGCGATTACATTTCTAAGACGAATTGCATGACGTCAAGTCCGCGTTAATATTTTCCACCAGCCTCGTCATTACCAAGGTGATTTCGAAACTGTATTGCTTTCCTTTCGAGTGCGAAACCACTCGGCGACCGGGGTGCTTGCAAAATTCGCCTCGACACCATTTTGGACTCTAACACGCCAGGGTAGAGACATGACTGCGTGCAGTTCCGCGAAATTACTTGTTTGTCGAGACATTTAATGCATACGGCCAATAAAAATACAAGTCTCGGGTGGATGACTCACAAGAATGTGTCTAATTGTTCAATAGAAGGCAGAAATTCGTGTTAGATTTCAAATTAGCGCGAAATGAAATCGAATAACATTAGTAGGTACAAACACTTCGCAATAAGTGTTTATCTTTGCATCAAATAGCGAATTAATTATTTTACTGTCGATTTTGTATCTTGCAGTTATTGCAAAATATATTCCAGGTCTTTTGCTAAATTTCCATTTAGGTTTTTATGTAACACAATAAAACTAAACTACAAGTAAACTGCCTAATAAATATACCTAAATATAAACATAAATAAATTAAATCTACACTTATAAATTATGTAGCAGATCACGACAAGCGGGAAGCCCAGGAGGCTGGTTGGGTTGCCACGCTGTATGGTAATGCTCATTTGTCAGGCAAAATATGAGCCCGCCTTCTAATCAAGGGTTGTGTCAAAGAGTATCTTACAAATGTCTCTAAAGAAACTCTGCCGATAGACCCCACAAACGGCACAAATATGTAACCTTTTTCTAAGACTCAAAATTTGCCCCGTTTGACGTCTAGTACCGAGGCGGCGGCGTTGACGCCGTCGCCAGCCCCTGGTTCGGTCGTTGGAAGATGTGACGGGGCCAGTGTGTCATCACAAGTCGCATCCCACACCCACAGACACCCCATCTTCCAAGGGACGAGTATCATTCCGTCCGGTCGCTTGCTATCGTCACGCACCAAGCCATTCGGTTCTAGAATGGCCGGTACGCCGACGATGACAAGAGCTCGACGGACGGTGTCGTTAAGGCTGGCGTGACGAGATCTTTCTTATTCTTATTAAATCTTCTTCGATTTAGGTATTATATTGCTTGATTCAATTTACGCAGTCCAGTACAAGATCATTGTTAGTTAAATAATTCTAAAGTTTATAAATCACAAAATTGAAACTTATAACTATAATCAATAAACTATACCTAGTTTATTAAGCGAATTTTATGATATGTTACAAACTGGTTAAAAAGTCATTTATATAAACCACAATTATTGTTTGCGGACAAATCTTTTGTTTGTTCATTGGCTTTGTGACAATGGATGATTCATCATATTTTGAAAATCGGTTGCAGTAAAGTCACTTAAATCAGCTATGTAGGTAGTTCTGAATTCACAATTAGCTATCTCGCTAGATACTATCAACCGTTTACAATAAAATAAAAAAATAAAATAAATATCAGTACGAAAGTATTGTGCATTTTGATTTATATTTGCATAGTCGTCATATAATTTATTAGATATAAAAACCAATCTTTAGTCATTCCTTTTATATCATGAGTATTAACATCATGAAATATTCTAGATTATTACTGATAGGAAATAAAAAGTTTTTCTATGCATATAAAACTGTATATTAATTTTATAAGGTACAAATGCTCGTAATTGGTCATTTCAGTTTTGACCCAATGAAAACAACTTTAATGTTGTTAAAAATACGCTTTTTATTCTGTAACAAAATATTTACAAAAATTGTTTACATTACTAGAAATAAAACTTAAAATTAATTAAATACAAATTATCCTAATATTTTATATGTAAGGTAAATTGAATTCCTTTTGTTTACCTTCCTATTATTAATGACGTTGTCACTTAATTTGCCTATTTTTTTAAATGTTATTTAACTTTTAAAACAACCCCAACATAGTTGAAGCAATATAAAACCTAGACCTCTCTTATTATATTAATGTACTCTGTGTCTAAACCCGAACAATCCTAAATTACACTAAATTTAAAATGTACCATAAATTAAAAAGAAACCTTTTTCAATGGCTTCCACGGGTAGAGTTGAGCCAAATAAATATATATAAATATTATCTATGAAATAAACACCCATTTTTACGTGTTCGATAACCAACCCGATTTTCTATAAATCATAATATTTATGAAAATAAAGCGGCCAGAACTATTGTTACATAAAAACAAATAAGTTTTTAATTTTGAAAAATTTTTTTAAGCAGGTAAACAATGTCGATCCACTCCAGTGTCTCAAAAAGTTAATGCAGATTAGATAATCAACTGGTGAACAGCTGGAATATATTGACTATTTACCAATTATGTCTTCGATGTTCATTTTATTATAAAGTGGGTTAGCCATAGGGATGTCAACGCATCTTATAATAAATTCGACCATTATTTAGAAAATAACATTAACTTATAAATTAGCCAAATAAACTAATTTATTTAACAGACTATATATAGTTTAGTATACAAATTAAAATATAAAACAAATAATCTAATACAATAAAGAAAACTTAACTTATTTATATTGTATTCTACCCACAGTCCCTCAAGACTAAGTAAAATACTGAGCCTAATTTACCGTCTTCTATGGGTAAGGTGCCCAGAAGGCTGGCTACGTTTCCTCGCTGGATCGCCATACTGATCATTATTTACATATAAAAGAACAGACGTTGAAATGACATCTTATCATCTTTTGATTTTAAAATATCCTAATAGATCTTTTTTACTGCGAAGCTGGCAATCCGGCAGAAGGCCCAACTCATGGAAAGTGTTTTTTTTATTGCATGAGTTCAGCAGACAGGCAAACGGTCCACCGGTGGTAAGCGGTTACCATCGCTCGAGGACGTTCGCAACATTAAAGGTGCTACAAATGCGCTGCTGCTCTCTAAAGGGAAGGAACCTGGCCACTAATGCTGGAACATAACTCAAGGTTAATATGGCGGCGTACTCTAGACCAGGGGTGGTATCCATCCAGACGTGCAAATACTCTACCACGTGACTGTGGGTTGTTTTGTCGCCTCTTAGGACAGGCCGGCCGTTGGAAATTGTATTCTTTCTTCGTTCCTGCACGGATAAAAGGCTACCTTCGCCTATAGACGTTTACAACAGTACCTGCGAAGGCAAGGCGTTGTCAGAGCTTAGGAAGGGATAGAGGGAATGAGATAGGAGGATTGGACATGAAGAACGGGATATGGAATAAATCCGGCTGGGGAAAGTAGGCCATCGGAATTCTGAAGACATTGAACACTTCACACGCCTCCTGCTTTCGAATGTAATGGTGTCAACGAGGATGGGATGCGTGCGAAGTAAAAGGCAGTTATTAGCACACTGAAGTGAGACGTTTATTACATGACACTATAAGTCGTGCGCAGAAGTTTTGTCGAAGATAACCCCCCCCCGCTTCTTACAATCGCGACCCGCGGCCGTCTAGTTCTTAGTACTACTTAAACAAGAGCCGGTCCCAGTTCTAGGATGCGGGAGGGGTGATCAACGGCATACCTTCTGTGCACGACTTATAAACAACAATTGATGCGTTTTTTCCTCCTTTTACTTTTACAAACCCATGAAGTGACAAGTTTGCACGCTCGTTTAAAATTTATAAGGCTACGACTTTTGTAACATGACTAAAAGTATCAAGTTCATTTCAATGTCGGCTCGTTGCAATATAAGGCCTTATTTTATATTTTCACTAAATTAAAAACAGTTCTTAATGGATTGGAAGGTTAATGACATGTCATCAAATTGAGATACATTGTTATGGTACACAAAACATATATTAATACATCCGTTACTGTATCCACCATTTTATTTGATGGCATTAAGCTCTAATTGGGTCTCAGATTTTAGCAAGTAATTAATTAGCCTTTCACTTGAAAAATTACAGTAATTAGCAAACTGTTACGAATATCTTTACAGTCATAAATCAAATGTATTTTTTTTTTTACAAAATGTAGGCAATTATTCTCTGATCATTTTTATTAAGGCATAGAAGGACAATATTTAAAGGTGAAAATTGTAGGCACCCACCATAAGTCACCCCTTACTACTGAGGATTGTGACTTGATGGCAGTATAACTGCTCTCCTACAACGAGATCATATTTGAGCATGTTAGTATGCAACCTGGTCAATCCACCTATTTAGAGATCTACTACGAAGTCTCTTGCCTTCAATTTTCCCAGTGATGACAAATCTCTCCATATTGTCCGTGTTTTTGCGGGCTATGTGGCCAAAGTACTTCAGTATCTGTCGTCGGCATACTGCTGATAACCTCTGGTGATCTGCATTCTTATCCAACCCCTTGTTATACTGCACTGTGTATAATGACCCGTTATAGACAGGGGGTGGGCATAAACTAGCTATAGTTACAGGCTCTTTGTCTTACTACACCACCTTGATTTAGATAACTTTTACTGTATATCGCATGGTGTATTAACCGCTTCAAGCGCCATCTTGCGAACGGTATAACATTGTTATGTTTTCATTATGATGATTATGTTTTAAATGTAAAAAATTTGAATTTACTGTTCAAATCTGTAGGTATTTTTTTACTTTTTCAGATATGAGCCATAGTTTATCAATGATGGATTTTTATCATATTATAACACTTCTGACAAATCCTTTAAAATTTCGCTTAAAACAGCTATACCCGCAGCGAAGTGGTGTACAGGAATTAGAAAATAAGACTCAATTTTTACTTATATTTAATACTAGCTTTTGTCTGCGACTAAGTCCGCGAGGAATAGTTTAAATTTTGAAACATTTTTCATTGGTGCTCCGCTCCTATAGTACTTTGCGTGACGATATATAGCCTATAGCCTTTCTTAATAAATGGGCTATCTAACTCTGAAAGATTTTTTCAAATCAGATCAGTAGTTCCTGAGATTAGTGCGTCCAAGCAAACAAACAAACAAACTCTTCAGCTTTATATATTAGTATAAGATAAGCATATGACTTTCATGAAATGTTGTCTAGTAAAACTTAGTTTCAATCAAAACTTGAATCTGAATATTCTAGTCATAACAATAGAAGACCTATTGCTTAAAACCATCTCTTCCAGGCAACTTAATATAAAATATATGCTTAGGTAATCTGGCCATGTAGATGGTATATGTACTTACATGAAGCTATAGATATATGACTTTTTATTGTAAACCAAAGCATAGGCAAACAGAAGTAGAGAAATACAATGAGAAGTACAACGGGCGGCCTTCCCTAAAAAGCGATCTCCTCCAGGCAATCCTGGGCAGGGATTGATAGATTTTTAATACTGACGGTAGCTACGTATAAGATTGTATTACATGTTTATATAGTATATACCATATTTAAATACATCTATTATAAACTTAGTATACATAGAATACTTTCTCAATTGTTTTTAGTTCGCGTGACACACATGGACGCAAAATCTGTCCGGGCGCATAGAGAGATACTACAAAAATCTAAGCATTGTTTAATGTTCAGACTCATCTGGAGTAATGTTATAGTTATGGACTGTTACCAAGTGAGTCTTGTTTCTAGCGGAAATAATGACACTGTTAACGAATTTCTATATTAGTGTATATGTAATTACATACGTTATCTGTCAATATTTAGTATAAGTAACAATTAATAATAATAATGCATTAAATTCAACGCTACATCTGCGTGAAATGGTCATTAACTATAACATTCTCCCAGATGGAGCAGTAACATAAGAGTAAATTCTCCAGCACATTTACCAGAAACGAGCAAAAGTGGTCTTGATTCACTGCTTAACAGTGAATGTCTAGGTACCAGAGTGCACTGACACCAGCCCATGAGTCAGTCGAGTCACACAAAGACAGTTGGTGAGTCAAAAAAAGCTTAGGATATTAGGAGCCATTTTGCTCGTTTTTGCTTGACTTGTTACCGTTTTTTCACAATAACAAGCAGAATATTCGAAGAAAATGTACAAAGAAAATTGGGTGTCGTGAAATCTTACACAACACGTCTATATTTTTGACACCACGTCTTCTTGTGAACCATTTATAATGGTAACGTTTACATTCAATATTTAGTATAGAATAAAACTAAATTTTATTTTATTTTATTTGGAGGGCTAACAGCATTAACAATAACTAGAAATAAACTAAATTAAGAAAAGCTATTAATAAGCCTCCACAGATAACAGTAAAATAAAAAATAAAAGAAAGGAAATTAAACAAAGAAACAATAAAAAATAAAAAATGTGCATTGGTAGGTACTTAAACTGATAAATCCGAGTTTGAATAGAACTTGACCGACCAACTTAGCGCTAAACAATGCTACACTATTAGTAAATAAGTCTAAGTCGTATATCTTCCAACTTACTTAACTTATTAAATTCATTTGCTGTTCTGATACAGAACGAATTCCGTCGGTAAATTGTACGCGTCAATGGTGTGTGTAATAATTTCTATTGTAATTAGAACATACAAATGTAGTTTCTCAATGAGATTTGCACAATCAATTTTAGATTGAGCAATTTTAACTAAGAAACGTAAATCAGCAATCTTTCTTCTAGTTTTAAGAGGTAAAAGGTGAAAATAAAGTACAGCGCTCAACCCGCAGCCCGTATAAATTCATAGTCAGATAGTCCATTAATATTAAATAGCGATAATTATATTTCCAGTATTACTCTTTGAAGTCCATAATTAACGGAAGCTTAATAGGTTAACAAAGTAAAAAACTAATTTTGAACCTCATGTTTTTAGAAGAAATTTAATAATAAACTGGAAAGTTGTGGTATTTCAACCCACATGAGTTTGAATCATAATCGAATATACAGAATAGGCTGTGTTCTGTATTTTTTTAATTATTTTTCATGTGTTCAGCAGACCGGAAAAAGACCCACCTGATGGAAAGCGGTTACCATCGCCTATGGATATATACAACATCAAAGATGGTACAAACACGCTGCTGCTCTCTTAAGGGAGACTAGGACCTGGCCACTAATGCTTGAACTCAACTCAAGGTTGTTATAATTGAATAAATACCCTGCCATCACGCTGTGGGTTGTTTTGTCGCCTCTTACGACAGGCCATCCGGCAACAGGAAATAAACGTACACATTATATTTGTATTTTATACGGATTGTTTTTTGCCAACCCGGCTTAGTTGATAGTGGTAGGTTTGCAGTCCATTCTCCTAGCATGATCGAGTCAAGAAGTGGGACAGTTATAAGTAGTGCGCAAAAGGTTTGCCGATGATAACCCCTCCCGCTTCCTAAAACCTCGACCTGCGGCCGTCTAGTTCTTAGTGCTACTTAGACAAGCCCCGGTCCCAGTCGTAGGAAGCGGGAGGGGTGAACGGCAAACCTTCTGCACACGATTTATATAGACTGATATTATTAAATAATAGACAGCCAGATAACCTCCCTTTAAAGAGGTTATTACACTATGTGAATTTCAGGACCCTTAAGGACTGGTGTAATATGAAAAGAGAGAATAAGATTAATCCGAACAAAAACAAAGAGTAATAAGACACATTAGTGGAAAAAAAATGTTTGTTTTGTCGATTTTAAGACCCTTTGAGCCGTTTAGTAATAAAAATGTAACAAATAAAAAAAATCTAGAAAAAAATCCAACATTAAGAGTAAAAAGCCGGTGCACAAAAATATACCCTGTGCATCTGATCCCTAAATCAGTGTAGTGTATTTATAATTATAATATATTTCAGCTGTACAATTTAAAAATTTAGTGACTGGCTTTGACTGACTGCATTCATTGTTTTGCTAGAGATTTGCTTATGTTTACAAATACATGTGGAAACTGTCGGTATCAACATAATATTGCTCCCAATAAGCTTAATAATTACGAAATGGCATGTTTATCATTTTTGTGATGTCTAGTGAAATTTCTTGGAAAGCAGTTGCTAGGTTTTGAAATGGTTCAAGTTTTTTGAACATCTCTATAAGAGTATAGTAAATATTTATCATTACTTGGAATAAAGAGCCACTCTGTATTCGTTTAAAGTAATATCTAATTTTTAAAACACATTAATACAAACGACTGTTTCTATACATATTAATATGTATTTTAAAAACAGTGAACCGGTTTTCTTTCTGTCCGTTTGTGTGCGTTTGTGCACGCTAATCTTCACAATGGCTGGACCATTTTAGATGTGGATTTCTTTGATACTCAGATAAATGTAAGATAAAGTTAATTAATCTTGCGTTAACATTAAGTTTGGTTCGTTTAAATCGCTTGTCAAATAAGAAAGATATAACAGTTTAATTTTTTTTTATCGCAGGAGTTCTGCATACAGCCAGACGGCCCACTTGATGGAAAGCGGTTACCATCGCCTATGGACATTTGCAACACCAAAGGTGCTACAAATGCGCTGCTGCTCTCTGAAGGGAGACTGGAACCTGGTCACTAATGCCGGACACAACTCAAGGTTGCTATGGCGACATACTTTAGACCAGGGGTGGTAGCCATCCAGTCAGGCAAATGCCCTACCACTTGGGTGTGGGTTGTTTAGTCGCCTCTTACGACAGGCCGCCCGGCCGCAGGGAATTGTAATTGATGAATATATATAATAATAGCGGTCTGTCTCAGCAGACGTTGTCCTGCCCTGAAAAAATAAAAATCTAGAATCTGATTCCAGTGCCACCTACCGGGTCTAATTGTGAATCTAAATCACCCCGGGACCCACTCAAACACATAAAATTTCATCAAAATCGTAGAACCCGATTCCCGCACCGAGTATTTTGTTTAGATTTATGGGTTCTATTATTGAAGTTTTAGTAGAAACCCCTAATTTTTAAATAACCTATTATAATCAGGGATAATGAGGCGTTCGAATGGTGATAGAATTTTAGAAATCGGTCCAGTAGTTTTTCAGTTTATTTCTTACACATATACAAAAATAGAAATCTTTCCTTTTTATAATATTGTTAGTATAGATTATGATAGTACAATGCATAGCTGATTAGTATTTTATCTTAATATATTAATACGAAAGTAACACTGTTTGTTTGTTTGTTACTTTTTGTACAGTGCAACCATACAGACCGAATAGTCTGCATCTGGATAATTTCTTAAGCGCGTCTTGCACGCAACCACGTTTTTTTTTAAACCAGTGCTAGATCATTCATTTGTTTTCAATATCACTGATTAATACTCATTACTGTTATCAACAAAGGCCCTTGTATGTGAAAAATTCTTAAGGAAATATAGAATAAAAGAAAGAAACGGATTCAGACACGCGAGCACACTATTTTAGACAGTCAAAAGTTCAACCAAAGACACGCGACATAATTGAAGAGATAAAGGCTCACCGTCTACGGTTGCTCGGTCACGTAGAACGGATGAATGGATGAACAGAGTCTCGGAGCATGAAAAATACTTGAGACGACCAATCGGTTGGAGACCGGTTCGCCACCTTAAGGCTCCTATTAACGCAAAACGTCGAAAGTGGGGGTGCAAACGAAACAACTTTTCATTGGTAATTGCTGATCAATAATTTACTAAAAAAATATATCATAAATCTTCACGACATGAGACATAACGTGGTTGTTTCATAAGTTTTCTATAGTTATTTTCAGTTACGAAAAAAAATCACCAATTCACCTCAAAATTATTGTTATGAAAGCATTTTTTGTCAAAACAGGATGATAAAATGTGTACATCTTAATAAAAGAGAGGAAATAATTTGATTTAATACTACTTTATTTTATTCACAATAAAATAATAATGCATCTGAAAAACAACCCCGTCTATGGAATCCCCGCTATTGCCCGAAAAATCAGTACCGAAAATTGCTCCAGGACGTTGACGTTGCTACAAGCCTAAGTATCGCTGTAAAAATAGAGCTGAAGCTGAACTGCTCGGTGAGAGTCAACGTACAATTGGCAAGAAACTGTGCAGGACAGAGAAAGGCCAAATTCCGTTATCAGTCGCTGAGCCAACGGAGTTAACTAAAGGCACTGCGAGTAACATTTATGTACTTAGTATTAATAAATATATCATTCAAATTATCCCTATTTTTACACAACCGTACATTACAAAACGGCTGAACAGACCTTAAAGCAATTCGCCAAGAAGATAGAATACATATATTTCAAAATGCAGGTACCAGTGCTCTGATCACCAGAAGAGTTGGTTAAGCATTTTGAGAACTCTTTGTACAGACTACTTCTACGCTACCCATACATCTTAATACCAAATCTTTTTTAGCTTTAAAACCTACAAGCAAAGATATTATCCCTATAGATAGATAGATAACACTTTATTGCTCACCAAATATACAATTTCAAAAATACACAATTACAATATTATCATAAGAGAAACAATAGGCAGCCTTATCGCTTATTAAAGCAATTTCTTCCAGGCAATCTAACTCAAGGAATAGTTTAACCTAATCTGGCGATGTAGGTGGTGCAGATTATTAGGTATATGATAAAATGATGACAAAGACATATTCACACCTGCATACCTGTAGAATCACATTTTATTACCTGTCGGCATTTGGACTTATTTTGTTTACTTTGTGTTTAAAATTCGTGATTAAAAACACAGCCCCGTTGTGTATTGTAATCTTTTATGGCAGTCATTATTCAGGTGTGCGGATTACGATTTCCAGCAAATTGCGTCGACGCTTGCCGGGCAGACATATTTGCATTTGTGCAATATAAAGCAATGGCCCGATTGAGGAAGAGGCAGTCGCGCGATAGCCACGAGCGAAGCAAGACTTGAGTATATTCGGTAATATATTTAGTAACGGACTTTGCGCGTGTTACGTTTGGACTTGTTGCGTTCGGTTATATTTGTATCTGTGTTATACGTGTTTGTATAGTTCTAATAAACTCTATAATAATTCCAACGGCATTTTAATTCGAGTCCTGCAACTCCTAACAATACAAACATATTTACAAGATATGTATATATATATATATATATATATATATATATATATATATATATGTATATAGTATAAGAATTCGGCATAATTATTTAAGAAAAAGTAGTGTTTTCTGAGTGCGTTCTTTAATGTAGGCGAAGTTTTGGCCTCTCTGACAGTAAGAGGCAGCGCATTCCAAAGTTTGACAGCCTGCACTGTAAAAGAGTTATCATAAAAGGATGAAGTGTGTGCAAGTGTAGTGAGTTTACTATACGTATGAGTGCGCAAATTGTGGGAAGTAGAATCCCTTTATTGATGATATCAAAAACATTAGAGCTTCATTTGAACGTCGCCAACGCAAATAATTTTATCTTAATTCGTACTCATCCAAAGGTTGTCTGGAAGACATCGCGTGTAGCAACAAGTCACTTAGGACATCTTTGACAGAATACGAGTATTTACTAGACTTTATTACTATGTAGATATTAGTTCTATGCAATATTATTTGATTTTGAATATACTAGAATTAACATATTTTATGCCTTTTTGAAATTTAAATATGACGTCCTCTGTGGTTGAGCTGGTTAAGCCATTGCCGGGTTCAATTCCTGCCATGGTAAATGTCGTAATAATTTTCTATATTACCCATAATACAAGCGTATCTTGCTTAGCTTAGGGATATACAATGTGTCTGCTGATTTATTATTTTAAAAAAAAAAATAGTAATTATTATAGTATAAGTATTACATAGACCAAGAGCGAGTATACCACGTAAGAAAGGGTTACGTAGAAGTTATCAATATCCATCGTTTTTGTATTTGGCCAAGAAACCTTAAAAAGTATTCAAACAGAAATACAGGTGCGACTAAAATAGGCTTTGTACCTGGCCTGATTCAACATTCCTGAGGAAAAATAGTTTATAAAATCACCTATATAATATTTTTCCTCTTTATTATATTAATAGAAATATTATTACGAGTATAAACTTGTAATAAAATTTCTATTATTATGCGAGAAAAAAATATTAAGTTGTTCACATTAAAACTAAGAAAAATGTTATTGCAGAAATGTAATAGTTACAAAAGAAACTATCTTTTGAATGACATTTGTACCAAATTTTAGCATAGCATAATTTATTTTTGTTTTTCATGTACAGTCGCAGAATAAAAATGTTCGTGACCTTAAAGTCGACTTTTGCTTGCGCAAGTACAAGAAACAATACTGCCAACGTTTTAATAAATGTTACGTTTATAAAATATAGAAACATGAAAAAAAAATGCAATTTTGACAAAGACAGACACTGAGATTAACAATAAGAAACAAAGAGGATATAATCACTACGCTTAAGATAAATATTAAAACCAATAAAAAGCTTTGACATGTCAAAACAATCTTCTTAGACAAGATAGAGATACAAACAACTTTGATCTAAGTAATTTAAAACTTTATTGTCAAATATTCAAACATTTTTCTGTGGAACAGTCTGTTCTGTGACTTAGTTTGAAAAGGTAACATGTGCTTACTGAACGTTAAATGAATCAATTTGAAAACTGGCGAACATTTGCATACTACGACTACATTATATTTTTCTTTACATAATTCCATATGATACAGTAAAACCTTTGTAAGTCGAACTTGAAGAGACACACCAAAACATTTCGAGGTATAGAGTTTTCGACTTATCATTTTTTGGGGTTAATTGTGATTGCAGTAGGCACAAACTACTTCTGATAATTTTCTTAGAAACGGTTTATTGTACACACTTTACATTTATTTCTAAGAAACAATTATGTACATTATCCGCATATTCTTAAAGTCGGTTTTGAAATAATCGAGTTGTAAGGGTTGTAAAATCTTCAGTGGATAACTCTCATTGCTTTGGTCTAATCCCAGTAAAGGGCCCGGTAGTGTACGAAATGTATTTTCCCTGCCTAAAAAAGCGTAGTTGCAACCTATTCTCCATATTTCCATCAATTACGGATTTAATTAACAACTATTTTAAAACTCGACATTTTCGCCACGTTCAAAATAAATATTATTGACTCAAGTAATTTGGCAATCGAGCCGAAGTTTTGTGTTTTCTTATCGTTTTTTTTAAATAAAATTTTTGTTTTTCATCATATAATAGAAATGAGTGTGCTAATTATGGTGACGGCCTCTGTGGTTGAGCGGGCTAAGCCTTTGCCGGCTTACCTCACTGCAACGCAGAAGCTCCGGGTTAGATTCCTGGTATAGTAAATTTCGGAAACGTATTTTCTCCGTTATTTACTATGGTCTGGGTGTCTGGGATCGGCCCCAGAATGGTCCGTTGTATATTACCCATAACACAAGCGTAACTTGCTTAATTTGGGGATATACAGTGTGTGTGTTTGTCTGCCGATTAAAAAAAAAAAAAAAAAAAAAAAAAAAAAAAAATTATGAGTGGGTTTATCGCCTCTTACACTCTCTGGAGTATAAGAGACTATAAATTTATAAGGACGCTTAATGTAGATATAGAAGTTTAGGTTCTAAAGGCCTGTGCATAACCCATGTGCGATTTTATCTTTATCTTTATCTTTAGGGGGGGCCATACATAAATTACGTCACACGTTAAGGGGGGAGGGGGTCGACGAAGTGTGACATTGTGTGACAAGGAGTAGGAGGCGTCCTAAATTTAGTGATGTCACATTCCAAAATCTCATATATTTAAGCTTAAAAACACGAAATTTGAACTATTAACGAAAAACTTCAAAATATTTCCAACAGCATAATATTTAAATTATTAAAAATGGAAATAAGGCTAATTACGGAACTGCTGTTAATTTAATAACTTCTTGATGTGAAATTGCAAAATAGGTATGTGATGTCACACTAAGAAGGAGTCTCACGAATGTGACCAGCTGTTACAAGGATGAGGGAGGGGTCAAAATTCGTATGACGTATTTTATGGTTGGTTATATATATATATATATATATATATATATATATATATATATATATATATATATATATATATATATATATATATATATATATATATATGTATATAAAATTCTTCTGTTCGTGTTTATGTCACTGAACTTCCTGGTTGGACCGATTTTGTTAAGATTTTTATTGTATTTTCAAGTGGATTCTAGAAGAGTTTAGATTCACAATTGGACCCAGTAAGTGGCGCTGGAATCGGATTTCAGGATTTTGTAGAAATTTTTGTGTTTATTTGAGGGGGTCCCGCGGTGATTTAAATCTACAATGGGACACAGTAGGTGGCGTTGCAATTGAAACTTAGTTTTTTTTTCAGAACAGAGTAGTAACGCTCTACTAACATATTAAATCAGTAGGGGGTTTAAGTTGTACAATGCGTTTAAATATGAGTAAAATACAGGCGGCTATTTTAGGCGAGCAGTTTCCGAAAATGCAAAATTTTGAATTTTTCTCTGACGGGAAAACTACTGAAGCAATTTTAATGGAACTCGGCATATATCTTATCTACAAAAACTTTAAGTATAAAGTGCAAAGCGTACATAGACTTCAAACCTTTTATTTATTTATAGGTACGTACTTATTACGAACATGAACTTAAGGTGTTCAAAGTACTGCCATTCTAGGCCCCGATTCTTATAACTCAAATTACCAATTGAATCGAATTGGATTCGTTACTTTTGACGGTATTGGTAGTCTGTAAACAATCTGGGCTCAATATTGTATCAATCTTAATTTGATCGAGACAGATTTAATATGAATTTTAAAGACTACGGATATTTGACCATCGTCAGCCGAAAGGAACTTGACTCGCACTGGCATGTTTTTTTGTAAAAGTTACAGACCTGGGGCCCTGGTCCCTTGTCTGACGTAATTAGATCATCTGAGAAGTCGATAAGGAGTTTAAAAAGATTTACACAGTCTAAATAACTTTATTTTATTAATTTTGTTACGAGCTACAGGACTCGAATTAAAAATGCCGTTGGAACTATTATAGAATTTATTAAACTCTAGAAACACGTATGAAACAAATACAAATAAAACTGGATGCAACCAGTTCACACTGCATGATTCAGTACAATTCGACACGCGCAAAGACCTTCGTCTATATCGCTAATCGAGAGTACTACAAACGTCTTACTCGTCTCGTAGTCGGCGCTTGACTGCCCCACCCCTCCATTCGGGCATTGTCTTATACTAACTACACAGTACAAAAAAGAGCGCGCGCACTGAGTTTCCGAGAATTAGTAATTTGCACACCTAGTTATCTATTCCTGCGAACGGCCAGCAAGTCGAAAACAATAACAATAAGTATTAGTTCGACGCTAATGATGGTCATAAAACAAGTAGGAAAACAATAGCATGTTTTTCTTAATTACAAATTCTAAACATAAAAGAATTCCTAAATCTGGGAAGACAATAAACTGCACTTACGACAGGGAGCTGTGCGTTTATCTTTAACGGCATGTAACACTATTATTTACTAATAATATAATTTTTTTATTAAAAATTTTATTGGTAATAATTTAAACGAATAGACTTTACAAAAATACTTTTCCAGTCTGCAATTAAGATTGCACTTAGCTAAGAAGAGAATAGTAATACAAACAGATGTATATATTAGTGTAAAACTTGTTGATTGTTCTTAATAGATTGAAAAGAAATACCACCATGAGACCGAGTACATAACACACGTATGGACCAAGTACATATATCTGTCACCCTTTGTACTTATATTCATCCTTATCCTTTCACGCATGTGCAATGCGCATGCACTGCCTGCGCCTGCAATAAAATTCTATTTTTAAAGTTCCTTGCCAAGAGTATAGTGACTTTCTCATAAAGATCTGCTGAATCAGACATAACTAAGCGATGACAGTGTGATTCACCCACGGGCATGCGTTTTGTTTTTTTACTAAACAGTGCGAACTTGAAGCCGTTGGTGAATTTTAATCTCCGTGTCAATATATGATTCTATTTTTAATTTAGTTACTAACGTTTCATATGTTTATTAACCGCACACAGAGTCGGTTAATGGTCTATTAAATATTAAATTATTAAACGACTATTGGATTTCTTGTATACTTTTATGTAATGTCTTGACCTCACTGACATATTGATATGTCAGTGAGGTGCGTTTGACCGCACACCCGAAACCATTGGACCTAGGAGCGTGGATAGGAAAATTTGCATGTTAGTTATTTTTATACTATAGACGCGCACTAAGAAAGGATTTTTGAAATATCAACCCCTAAAGAGGTGAAAAAGGGGATGAAAGTTTGTGTATAAACCCGTCATTTTCAAAGTAAGAAGCACCAACGTTTTTGGGAATTCAACTCCTAAGGGGGTTATAAAGGTGTAGAAATTTTGCTCAAACTATGAAATGAAATGATAATTTATTTCCATATGACATGGTACATAAAATTTATACAATTCTTAAATTATACATATATGACGAGTCCAGGTGTCATTACCCATAGGGTGAGCAAATATTACATTGTCTTATCTACACATATAATAAAACCGTAGAGCTCGAATTTCTGTACAATTAAAAAAAATGCTAAAAACCGAGTCAGGGGGGTGTAAGAAGTGAAATAGAAGTAATTTAGATTTTTTCAATTTTTTGTTTCTCTGTTTGTCTGTCTGTTTGTATCGGCTAATCTCCGAAACGACTGGACCGATTTAAATGAAATTTTCTATGGTGGTAGCTTATATCCCTGGTCAACATATAGGATACTTTGATCCCGAAAAATTAAAGAGTTCCCGTGGGATAGTTAAAAAACCGCACCACGCGGACGAAGTCACGGGCATCAGCTATTATAAGATATAATTAAAATATTATTGACGTTACCACGGAGAATTAAATTAAGTCAAATAATTAAATTCAATAGAAATGTCAATGACTATTTCTAATCTACGCGAGCGAAGCCACGAGCAACAGCTACTTACAGATACCTATATCTTCAAAGATAATCTTTAAAGATAAAATAAAGGAATTTTCCCGGTTAAAAGTTATTTATAGGATAAAATAAATCATGAACAAATTAAACATTACAGTTGCGCAAATAAAGAAGTTGAATTGTTTCACTTTTTAATTCAGTCAGGTTACATTTTATTCGATGCATAACTTTTATCTGATGATTGAAAAATCGGCCCTTAGTGAAAGACACAAACTGAAAGTCGATCGATGGAAAGTGATGACCGCTGCCTAAGGACGATTACAACACCAGCGATGTCGGCAACGCATTGCTGGACTCCAAGAAATTTTAAGACGTCTTAAAAATTTCCATGTCGTTACGCAAAGGACCTTAACTACAACTTCCATCCAGATAGTTATTGTTATAGAGTTCACCTGCGTAGTTGAACGTGGTAGCTCAAGGAAATGAGGTTGAACATCACGCTGATGATGAACAGTGCTGTTATAGAAGTGAGCTAATGCACTAGATTAAACCGTTCCTCAAAGCACTGCTATGTAATATGTAGAGACACAAAAAAGAGACAGTAATTTTTGGGTCAAATAAAATGTAATGTGTTGAGATATGGCTCTTAAAAAGCGTTATATTTTACTATTACAAAATGGATAACATCAGTCTTAAATTCTATCTGGAAGACGGGGTAATCTTAAAAATAATGTCACAAATAAAATAAGATATCAATTATTACCATAATCGGCCCCGCAATATTCACTAAGATCCCTTGGTGTCCTTTTGTCGCCATATGTCAGGGCCCCGGGACGTGCGCGAGCTTTTCGCAGGAAAACTAACTGGCGTGGGCCCGCCCCTACAGGCAGGCCTCTCCTACTTCAATCCGTGATTGAGTGGGGCACTGGGTACCGACGCGCTCACTACTCAGCGGCTTGGATGCTAGTGTCTCCGCGGGTCGTCACCCGCTGCCGTACTCTTACGGCGACCGAAGGTCATGAGCCGTCTGGGCCGAGTCCTATTATTGTGACGGGAGATGAGCGCGGCTGCTCGCTCCCCCTACCTCTCCACCGCCTCTTTTGCTGACATAACAGCCTCGTAAAAGGAGGCAAGGGCGTCCGAATCAGGTTGGCCCCCGACCATGGCTTGAACTACGGCCGGGAGCGACAGATCTACTCCAATGAATGGACGAGGGCACGGCATTCCTCGTCCCAAGTTGAGCACACTTGGAGAGTGTGCAGCCTCATGTCTCAAAGGCTAACCGATTCTCAGGCGTCTATCAGAATGGCACCTTCGATACAAATCAGTCTTAGTAAGAAGGTATCCCGGCCCGTAATGGCAATACTTAAGTGTGAGATACAAACAAAACATGTTTATGATACGAAGATTACTACAGAAGCGAATTGTGAGTCTGTCCACAACCCTATCTGTAGCGCCATTTAGTCTAGGATTCTTAAATTCTGAGCAAACTTAAAGCCTTTTCAGAACTGTGTTTTTATTACGAGATTGTAATTCCCAGTGTTCGTAATCCATGTTAATACAATGCCAAAATAAATATTACGTGTCAATTGTAAAACTATCTAGCAAACTGCGATTTTCCTCAAAACCCAAAACATGACTTTGATATATAAGAACATTTCTGTATAGTCATTTACAAGAAATTTCTATTTAAAGACCAGTTGAATGAGTTAAAGGTGTATACATAAGTATAATAAATAAAAAACACATTAAGTTTATACGTAAAAGTTGCTAATTAACACCCCACTACTAATGAACTAAAATTAGTGGATTGTACGAAATGGGCAACGATTTTGTATTTTGAAATAACTGTAAAAATAACGTACCTATATAATTTAATTATGTTGTCTGTCATATCATAATATTAATCTATGGCCCTATTGGGAAACTATACTCTCAAGGCCTTGCGAGATTTAAAAACAGCAATTTGTCCGACGCCATTAAGACCCAAGTTTTGTCCTAATTAATGTCAAAATTATTCAACATATTGAATGCAAAATGTTGATTTTAAACGTAAACCCTGTAAACTTTGAATTAAGATTCCGGTTTAAAGAACATTTTTTAAGTTGTCCTTTATACTGGTCAAACGTGTGCAACTCTGGAAATAAAAATGGCCGCCTCAGGAGGTTATACATAATTATTATAGGTACATGTTTATTTTTACGAGATAAATTTTTGTATAACATTTTAGTTAAATTGTGTATTTAGATCGTTAATTTAAAACATTTTCTACTTTTATATCTAACTTTAGATGTTCCTTAAATTAACTAAGTAGGTACTTAAACATAAAATATTATGTACTTATAAATAATTGATTGCAAAAATCAGTGTTTGTAGCATAATGATCTTTTAAGGAAAAAAAACATAAGTTTTTAACATTGTTATGATTTATCAAATCTAACGCTACTCCACGCGTCTACACACTTGTTTAATGGCGGTTCCGACCTGCCATCGATTGAATTTTGACATTAATTGTATGGAGGTCATGTCAAATTTTAACCGATAGTAACCCAATTGAACGGTCGGCAAGATATAAAAACCGGCTCTAAAAAAATCAACTCTCAACTACGTGTATGACAACCAAGCCACCCCTAATCGTTATTTGTTCTCGATTTCACTTGAGCACTGTGTAGCGGCATTGATTACATATCCCTATTAAATTTCATCTATACAAGTGTAATAGTTTCTGAGAAAAATGTTGAGATAAACAAAGACAGGCGGACAGATGGACATAACACTTTCATAAGGCTAAAATTGAAAGGAAACCTTAAAAACCAATATCAATTGAGTCGTGATAAATATTATCTTTTTAAAATTCAATACATAGCTGTTGTTAAGATTGCATCATTTCCCGCTAGCAACAAACAGTTATTTTCCCGCTAATGCACAAATAGTAGCGGCCATTTTTTTGCCGCGTTCCATAGATAAAATAAAAAGAAGATACTGGCCACTGGCGACTATGTTTTTTTAAAAGACGAAATATCGTGGCATAGGCATTGTTATCTTTGTGAGCGAGTTTGGAATGTCGCATCAGATATTTTTAACTTGAATGAGATTTTTTAACGTTTTCGATTTAAATAGATAAAATCGGTGTGTTTTCCTTTAGAATCTAGATGAACTAAGTTTATTCAACTCTCAATTACATGTTATTATATTATAAAAAGGATTATTAAACTAACTAGGGTTTTCCCCGCAGCTTCGCCACGCATCAAATCCTGGTGAACAAGCGTAGTTTGTTTAGAGATCAAGTATTCACACAGGTTATATATTGCATTAAATTTTTATCTAGGCGCTATTTGACCCTGGAAAATTAATTTAATTTTCCCTGAAACTATTCCATTTTCCGAGATGTAAAGTACCCTATGTCCTTTCTCAACGTTGAGACTACATGTACACCAGATTTCAGCAAAAACGATACAGTAGTTTCTCTGTGAAAGCGTAACAGACAGACAAGAGGTATTTTGCATTTATAATATTATACAGTATGTTAGATTTATATTTAATTGTATTAAATAAGAAACAGTGAGAAACTAAAATTCAAACAAATACTACAATAAACTAAATAAAAATTGGCTGGGAAAAATGGATCCCATTACGTTTATATTACGACGAATTATTATGATTTTCTACAACTGTTGTTGCCTAGAATGTGCTAGTCGAAAAGACCTATTTCTATAGGTTTAATTTTAGCTTCAATCCTTAGATATATGAAACTTTTATGTGTGCCAAGTAAATTATTTTTTATCTTAACTAGTTCCTGGGATAATTATCTGTGATAAATACTGATAGTGGAGTAAGACCATAAGGTTTAATTATATTATTTTCCAATATGCCTACATTCATGTATTTAATACATAAATTAGTTACGCAGGCCACGCACTTGGCAACCTGGTCACCACTGCCAGGATTCGGCAACCATTCCGATGTACGAGCCATTGCCGCCGCTTATTGTAAGGGACAATTCTACCTTTCAAGCACTGATGCGCTAGGATCAGCGTGGGCGTAACTACGTTCTAAGTCTCACGCTCTTCCTACCACAGCGCGGGGCACATGGGAGGAGGGTGGTTTTAGTGGAGTATTGAGTTCTTGGAGTCTCCACACATGCCGGCGATTGGACACTGGTGCGTTATTCGTGGTGACACCTCTCGTCGCTTTGATCTAATCCCTAGTAAAGGACCCTGGTAATGTGCGAAATGCATTTCCCATGACTAAAAAAAAGTGAAATTTGTACCTAAATAAAAAAATTTTATAAATTTTTAACTATTATATAACTTTTGGTACATTAGGGTCTTTTTTAACCGTTTGGAGATCGCGGTGCGAGTGTGTGGGTTCCTCCTTGGCAAGCATAATATGCTCGCAAATGGTTCTGTCACTAAAATTGAATTATTTAATTATTTTAAGAGATCACTAGCATCAAAACAGTTTTTTTAGGTATAAATTTTGCTTACGTTCAACTGACAATAATGGCAGATTGATGTTTATTAGAAACTCAAGCACTAGACTACCAAGAATTCCTAGTTGCAGCAACGACTAAAATGCTAAAATAGCATTTGGTTTCCGGATCCAGATTGCTTAGTGCGCGGCCTGCTTTATGTGTACATAATGAAAATAATATATTTCTTACATAGTTATTTATTTATTATCTTACATAGTTTATAACTTAGTTTATTTTTAGTACCTATTTAATTGTATTTTTTTAAGTTGCTTTAGTTTATTTATATAATGACGAAAATAAAAAATGAATATAATTATATGTATAATTAAACTCATTAAAATATTCGGGGCTTTGGGGCATTAAAATATTAGTATTACGCCAAAAGGAAGATTTGCAATGAAAATCAGCGTTGTGTCGGATATTATGCCGGCACAGCAATAAGCTGAGTGCAAACCTTATTTGCTGAAAATGCGGCGTACAAATTCTCAAAACGTGCCTTTTTTTAAGATACATGTTAGCAATGTAAGTACGTCGCTATTTCTTCAAATATATTTTTCTTTCTTTCTATACCTTTTTTTTAATTTTTATTTTTTTTTAATTGCAGGAGTTCAGCAGACAGGTAGACGGCCCACTTGATGGAAAGTGGTTACCGTCGCCTATGGACATTTGCAACATCAAAGGTGCTACAAATGCGCTGCTGCTGCTCTCTTAAAGGAGACTGGAACCTGGTCACTGATGCCGGAACACAACACAAGGTTGTTATGGCGGCATACTCTAGACCAGGGGTGGTCGCCATCCAGTCGAGCAAATGCCCTCTCACCTGGCTGTGGGTTGTTTAGTCGCCTCTTGACCTAACCTAACTGCTTATAAAAAATACAAATAGTACAAGGTTTAAAATTTAAACCATAATGATGTAGACTTTATTCATCTAAATTAATGAACATTTCATAGTCTTCATTTTCTGTTAGCAAACTATAAGACATATGTTATATCCAGCACTATTATTTATCTTTGGATGTAACTAATATATTCGTCTGGGTTCTTCTAAAGAAAACACACCAGGTCTAGAATACTTATCAAGCTTGAGAATTCAATGTTTTTGTTACTGAGATCGAGCCTAGGGATTGTAAAAAGTCGGCCAAGTGCGTGTCGTACCACGTACATTAAAGGGACTCGTAAAGATGAACGGTTAAGTGTTTTTTTTATTCATCCCTTTACGAAATATTAAGAAAATCAACATTTCTAACCATGTATAATATAGTATATAATATTAATATGTGATATTGTCTATTTTTTTATTTTACTTAGTGTATTGTGTAATATCTGTGTATCCTATAATTTACATTTATATATATATATATATATACATTTTTTTTAAATATAAATGTCATTTACGGCCTCTGTGGTTGAGCGGGCTAAGCAGTTGCCGGCCGACCTCACTGCAACGCAGAAGCTCCGGGTTCGATTCCTGGTATAATAAATTTCGGAAACGTATTTTCTCCATTATTTACTATGGTCTGGGTGTCTGGGATTAGCCCCAGAGTGGTACGTTGTATATTACCCATAACACAAGCGTAACTTGCTTAATTTGGGAATATACAATATGTGTGTTTGTCTGCCGATTATTATTATTATACACATATATTTTATTTTCTAGTTTTTTACATTTTTCTTATAAATATCTTATAAAATATGTAAGTATATTAATTATAAAAAAAACTGATCTCCGCCGGCATTAGGGCCTAGGGTCCAGGCTACCGGTAGTTAAGGCTCCAGACATAGGAATCTCCTCGCAATACGGGCCGTGTCCAACAAAGCTGCCTTCTGCATCCGACCCTTCATCCAGCTACCAAGCGAGAGCTTTTCAAGGTGGTGGTCAACGTTCCTGGATATTAGTCCATTCACTGACACCACTATCGGTACTATGATTGTAGAGTCCAGGTTTTCCACCTGGCAGAAAGCTCGTGAGCAAGATCAATATACTTTATTTGTATATCTTTATCGGCATTCATGAGGTTACCATCATGAGGAATCGTGACATCTACAATCATAGCACGTCTCGCAGACCGATCAACTATCACAATATCAGGCTTATTGGCGACAATAGTCCTGTCTGTGATAATTGATCGGTCCCAGTAGAGCAGATATTGACCATTGTCAAGAACTGGCTCGGGCTTGTATTGGTAATAAGGTACCTCCGACGGGACAAGTCCGTATTTAAGAGCAAGTTGCTGGTGAATGATGCTGGCTACCAGATTGTGCCTGTGCAAGTACTCGCTGTTAGCAAGACGAGAACAACCGGTAGTGACATGACCGAGAGACTCACCAGGGCGGTGACACGCCCGACATATGTCAAGCCTGTCGTCCTTCAGAATGTACTTCCGATAGTTGTTCGTCAACAGTTATTATTATTATTACATGTATTTGGTTGGCACGCCACCGTCGTACACTCTTCTTTCCTCTCACACAATCCACAGCCCGGGTTATCTGGAAGAGATCGCTCTAAGCTCTAAAGCGATAAGGCCGACCTTCGTCCTGCTTTTATACGAAACTATTGTAAATTATTTACTTTATGTGTATGTGGTAAACAATAAAGTATTTTGCATCTATCTATGTACATACAAAAAAACGAAAATACTCCATATCTCACAAACTACCCAAAGAATGATGGTTGGTGGTTTGGTTGAGGTGGGGTCGGTGCTGAAAATCAACACTGCTAGAAGAAACTCCAGCATAGTTTTATGCTGATTTGTCAATATTATTTGTTTGTGAATTCAGCGTATAATATTATTAAATTAAACTGTACAATACCGGAGAGTCATATCAACTGGGATATTTTCTATAAACTTACAGGACGGCGCAGCCTTATAAATTTTGTACGAGCGTACTTACTTATGACGTCATAAGTAGGTACAAGTAAAGGGAGTTAAATTGCGCATTATTATGTTAATGTTCAAAAAAAATATTAAAATTATTTATATCATGATATTTTAAAAGTTTGATGATAAGATGTTATTTTAACTTTTGTTCTGTTATAATGTAAAAATGTTATAATTTATTGTAACATGTGTCCGCATCCCTATTTGCGTTTGTGTTATAGCTTTCCAGTCAAATAAATTATTTTTTTCATATGTGTGGTTTCCTATACATTACTTTTTATTTAAACGGTACCTTGATTATTGTACGTTATAGGAAAGCTTATTCAAATAATCTTTTATTAACCAATTGTGCTTTTAAAATTATTCAGTATGAAATTAAATTTTAGTTATTGTTTATTTATGTAAACTTTAACAGCCCGACCACGACCTTGGGCTTAGCGACAGGCAATGCGACGAGGTTGACGCCAAGAACGGCGACTTGTGGCATGCTTTTTTTATTGTATAGGTTCGTGTTTGACCATTATCTTGCGGGTTTTCGAGTGGAGATATAGTCTAAGATGGAGCAAGCACACCTAGAAGAAACCTATTCACAAGGGACTTGAAAACACACAGATTGTAGGTTTCGGGAAAAACAGACTTCGACACTTAGGTAGTTCCACTCCTTTGCGATGTGCATAGTGAAGGTGGACTCAAAGCGCTTTGTTCGTATAGGTGGTATGTCCACCATACAGTGGTGCTTCATAAATCTTAAATCTTTGTTTTTCTCTTTTGTCACATCGCGCTACCTTGTCGCTCACAGCGACAAGTCGTGGCCGAGCCGTTGCGAGGTGCCATAAGCTCTTTGACAGGGTAAAAAACTTCTTTAATATGATATACTAGCTGCGCCTGCGGTTTCACCCGCGTGGTGATGGATAATCGTTATATTTTGGATAATTCACACTATATCTTTATAAATTATAGCTTATATGTTATTCTGATGTGTAAGCTATATTAAAGAGTAACAAACATACATTCCTACAAACTTTCGTGTTTATAATATTCATAGAGATGATGACAGTGATACCACTTTAGTTTTCGTAAAAACCGACCTTAAGACTCCCTTGAGTGCTTTTCGCTTTTTCGTATATTTTAAAATTTGGCCCTGTAGGCCCACTTGAAAAATACACCTGTATGTTTCTTCTGTTTGTGTGTATGTTACTGAATTCCTCCCAAACTGATTTTGATGAAATTTTAATGTGTGTTTTAATAGTTCGCGGGATGGTTTAGATTCACAATTATCCCATGCTGACGGAAGGAAAACATTGCGATGAAACCTACACATCGGCATACTACAATACTAACTAATAAACATAACCGATGTACCAAACCTAAAAATTTGAGAGGCTCGAATCCAGGAGTGTGACGTTTATGGAATGTTTATTGTACTTAATATGAAATGCAGTTTATTTGCGCATTATCCTCTCGAATGATTCAAATAAACAGTCCAAAATCCAAATGTTTCATTATCAAAAACGTGTTTAAACACAACAGCTCCGTATTTTTACGCGTTTATCTTTACTATTTAAACGTCACGTTGAAAGTTATCAACAAAATGCCTCAAGATATTTGTACACCCCATACCCCCCCTATCTTTGTTTTATCTGTAATATTTTATGCACAGTTAATATTTTATTGTAAGTGAATAATACAATTATCATTAGAATTCAAATATAAGAAATCATGACACGTCCTAAAATATTGTTTTGAAAGTAATCTTTGTGTCGGCCCAGATTAAATGATAGCAACAAGTTAAAAACAAAGAGGACACAGACCCAATGGACTCGCTTCCGTCTAAATAACAAAAAAGAGAACACAAAATTAGCTCAAATTGAGTAGATAACATACATACA
Source organism: Dendrolimus houi (assembly GCA_039645545.1). Lineage (NCBI taxonomy): Eukaryota > Metazoa > Arthropoda > Insecta > Lepidoptera > Lasiocampidae > Dendrolimus > Dendrolimus houi. The sequence goes on along the minus strand of CM077128.1, from coordinate 19,270,406 downwards.
TCTTATCTATAACTCCTATTTCCTATGGAGCAGTGCATGACGATTTATCTCCGCTTGCGACGATCCTGACAAACAATATGTGCTTCATCTACTTTTATTAATCACTTCAGACATACAGGTTTATTTGAGGTGTTTTTTATCTTTTTCTTTGACAATCCCGTTATTTAATCATGGTGCGTATGTCGCGGTCTACCGGCACCAAATCTATCCCACACAATGCTGTCATGTACTTGTTTTGTGATTTTACTTTCATCCAATTTCTGTACATTATTTTTTTCAAGGGGAAATTCGTTTGCGGACCCTCCGCCGCATGGACACTACGGTTAAACAGTGTGGGTGGGACTGATAGCCAGATGGACTGTCGTAACCCACTAAAACCCCTTGGTGTCCTCCTGTCACCATATGTCGGGACACTGGGACGTGAGTGAGCTTTTCGACGCGACTCTGACTGGCGTGGGCTCACTCTTATGGGCAGGCTTCTCCTGCCTTAATACGTGCGGGAGACGCGCGCGACACTCCAACAAGCCCCCTCTCTCCAGATGCCCAAACCAAGTTAACATTCATTAGGTAAATAACATATTTTACAATAAATTCCAAAGGTAGGCTCTAAAATATATTTTAGAGTCAGTTAGTCAAGTAGTGCATTAATTATAATTAATGCGCTATTTGACTTGATAAAGTGAAGACGTCATAACTTGCTACGATGGTGTAAATGCAAGTAAGCTTCGGCATTTTGTAAGATGATAAAAGGTTTCTCAGGTGACGTGACAGCACAGCCAACTATTAATGACAGAACATTATGCTGTATTGCTCTATTTCAACAATAGTGAATCATATTTCAACCAAATGATTGAATGGTGAAAAAAAATCAAATTGAACGACGAAATTCAATTATATTGAATGATACAACAATATAATATTATGTTTAGGTATTTTATCTATATCACTTTGATTATTTCACTCAATTTGAATGATAAAGTAAACCGTGTAATATCAGCTTTATAAACAATGAACAAGAGTTTGATTTTATAAATACCTAAGAAAGTATAGACATTTGGAAAAGTATATTTTATTATTCATAATTCAGATTCTTATGTATTCAATGTAGTAACAGCAACTAGATCTTTAATATTAATAATTTACCTTTTCTCGAAACGCCTAAAGAAATAAAAATCCAACTACCCACATATGTTGACGAAAATATATTTCACCAGGGATAAAAGACAAAAATAGGTGATATTTTTTCTAGTCTACGCAGAATTAATGTAATAGGCTTAGTCGTCCTACGCTATTAGACTTGTTTATGTGCCCCGGGCTATGTAAGGTTGTTTTATTTACTTTTATTTGATACCTGGCGTAATGGAGGGTACATTGTTGATTTAGTCTTCTAAAATATCTAAACTTACTGTTAGAAGCAGCGTAAAGCGGGGGCGACACGGGTCATCGCCTAAGGCCTCGCACTCCTAGGGGCCTTGCACCTGGAAAACAGGACGACGATTTTTTTTGTCACGTTTAAATTGTCAAAAAAATTGTACGTAAGTAATAGCGAATATCTACCCTACAAAAAGTATACTTACGGTTTTATAAAATCTAACTAACACGGCTATGAACACTGAAATTGTTTCAACCCCGAATAACATATGTGACCTAAATTTTACTTCGCATTTTCATTACAGCATTTTGTAGTGGCTTATACATAAATATACTAAATTTTATCAATATAAATCCAGTGCTTTTTGAAAAAAACGATTATAACATACAGGGAGATAAACGAAAGAACATGACGATTTTCCAAGATGTTTTGTGAGAATGGTGACGGAATCCAAAAAGAATGTGATCAAAATTTTCGAATCATACAGCACATAACATAAATATTAGCAGAGTTTATTCCTACATTTATATACGCGTAGCGGACTAGTTCACCTGGAAACAAGAGAAATGACTTGATTCGACACGAATTATATTGTAATAAAAATCGAACACAGCAAACGCCTTACAAAAAAGTTCTTGTTGAAATGAGAGGTTTATTTCAACACTTATACTCTTTTGTCCTTTGTTTCCTTAGACTAGAAACTTCTTTTACTAGATTATTTTTTTATATTTGAGTGCATTTTATACAGAACGCTTCTGTGATTGAGTAGGCTGTCTTTGTCGACCTAGCTCACTGCACCTGTACATGAACTTTCCGTTCTGGTGTCTGGGTTCGATCCCAGACGTTGTAAATGAATGTTTTTTGACCAACATTTCCATATTGACACTTCCACCTCTTTACATGAAAAATGGTATATTTCGACCTCTCGTAGTGAGACCCTCTATAAATAAGACAACTGTCATGTTAACCTGCCCATTTGGCAAACTGGGCAAATGAAAAGCCTCTACAAATGATAAAAAATATAGGCCCCTTAAGATCCCAGCTATACAGGTTTCATTGTAGTTTGTTGTTGCAGTTACAAGTAAAACATTTTCTTTCTTTCTTAAATTCGTTCGTACAAAGAAAGTAGTTTAGGAGTAAGACCTCTGACATTTATTCTTCTCAAATTGTGGCCAAAAAATTATTGAAAGACGACTGATCACCATATACAAAAATGCAGTTACATAGAAACGAATCAATAAACACTGCACGTCTCGCGAAGCTCGCCAACAATGCTTTAACTACATTTTAATATGTTCTAATGGGCCACAACGCTCCATTGACTATATATATAGGTATAACAACCGCAAATATCGATTGAACTAGAAAATTATTGCTAAATAGGTTTTTTATTGTCTTAATATCATGTAAGATAAAAACATTATGTTTGAACAAATGTATTTATGTAGAGGTATATTCATGTATTTTTTTATTATTTTATAATAGGATATGCCCGCGACTTCATCCACGTTTGACTTGAAATTCCCGCGGGATTCCCGGGACACAAAGTATCGCAGAATTAAAAAATATATATATAAGCTATCGTTCTAGTGGAAACTATGTCGGAATAAGCTAATTTTTATGCATTAGTTAAACTTCAAACCGCTCCCCGGGAAATCCCCTCGGGATTCCCGGGAAAAAAATATCACACATTTTGTTACATAAAATTTGCTATCGATCACTGAAAAAAATCACATTGGTATTTGTTTTTTTTTAAATCTGGTAATATATATGTGTATGTACATATATATATATATAACAGTCGCCAGTTTCAGACAAATCAATTTGTTGAAATAAATGATTTTGATTTCCCACATTCCTTATACACGAAAAGTTCTTTGATACATTTGCTAAGTTTTGATTTTTACAACTGAAGCAAAAATTGACACATACATGGGATTTTAATAAAATTTTGGCTCATTTATATATTGATACTTGTTTATATGCTTATGAATACTTAGCATATGCTAGGTCTCTCTCTAGGTCTCTCACCTGTGCCTTCGTCCACATTTATGTTTAAACTTTTCGCATGAAGTAACTATGTACGCAAGCGTAACGCTGATACACGTACCTATTTCTGAACAAAAGCATAGATTTAGACTTGCATATTAGCTATTAACAATTCCACCCCTATCAAGATGTCCTACTCTAGCATACAATCTATGTCCTTAGAGCCGTTGAGCTGCAAGCCGTGAAAAAGAATCAAAAAGAGATACTTTAACATTGATTTTGGCCAGGAATGTGCGATCAAACTTCAGACAGGTCAATATGTCACCACTGTAAATACAATTTATGGAAATATTATCAGCTTTAACCTATGAGTGAGAGAGCTTTAACATACCTTTTCCCTTGAGAGCCTACCCCCATGAATTCGCGTGACTTACTTACCTACTTCTTATATATTTATTTATATATATTATATATATATATATATATATATATATATATATATATATATATATATATATATATATATATATATATATATATATATTTATATAGTTCTTTTGAAAGAACAAGGTATTTTATTGTTGGTTTTATTAAAATTTATTTATTTGATTTACTAATCAAATATTACATAAGTAGAATTAGTTTTATTAATTATTATTATTATTAAACAAAATTGGGTCGTTCTGGTCTTACGCCAAAAGGAAGGTTTGCACTGAAAATCAGCGTTGTGTTGGATATAATTCCGGCACAGCAATATGCTGAGTGCAAACCTTGTTTGCTGAAAATGCGGCGTACAAATTCTCAAAATATGCTCTGTGTATAATAATGTATAAGGAATGTAATTATGTCGCTATTTCTTCAATTTTTTTTATCGTTTCTTTCTTTGATAGCAGATGTAAACTACCTTAATTTTTTTTTATTGCATAATTTGAGCAGACAGGCAGACGGCCTACCTGATGGAAAGCGGTTACTATCGCCTATGGACATTTGTAACTCCAAAGGTGCTACCAATGTGCTGCCGCTCTCTAAAGGGAGACGAACGTGGCCAGTAATGCTGGAACACAACTCAAGTCTGTTATGGGGGCATACTCTAGACCAGAGGTGGTAGTCATCCAGACGGGCAAACACCCTACCACCTCGCTGCAGGTTGTTTTGTCCTGTTCCTGCACGGGTTAACTATTTAACACAAAATCTATTTTTTACATATTACATTTTGTTATTTCTAAGTATTTTATTTATTAGGTTCTTTACTTTATAACGAATAATTATTTTTAATAATTTATTTTATTTTATTTATAGTAATTTATTATTGACGACCTCTGTGGTTGAGCGGACTAAGTCTTAGTCGGCCGAACTCATTGGAACGCAGAGGTTCCGGGTTCGATTCCTGGCATGGTAAATTTCGGAAACGAATCTTCTGTTTTTTACTATGGTCTTGGTGTTTAGAATCGGCCCCAGAGTGGTCCGTTGAATATTACCCATAACACAAGCGTAACTTGCTTAGCTTGGAGATATACAATATGTGTGTTTGTTTGCCGATTATTATTATTATAATTAAGTTTTGTTTATAGTTTAATTTTAATTGTAGCTATACGATATTCAACGGATTTTTTTTTACACAAAAATAATATTTATAATTAATCGGACTGGTAGGTCCCTGAAAGCAGACCCTATATAAATACAAACTCCTCAGGATGTTAAATTATCTTGTCATAGATGTAGATTTTCACTTAAATAGAAGTGGTCTTGGTAATATTTTATTCATTACTTTATGAGAGAATATTTTCTGCGTAACTACATGAAATTGTACCTAGACTTAAGGCCGGGACCTTCACGTGTCTTATCTTGGAAGGTCGACGGCTGACCTGCGGAGGTAAGTCTAGCCGCCCTGTATATTTGGCTAAGTACTGTTATACACTAGATGACTTTTTGTTCACGATTTAGTAGGTGATTAGCCATTCGTTTAGTGTTAACTGCTTGACTTAACATATCTAGAGATTTCTAATCCGATTCCCGGCATCGACGTGGCTGTAGAAGTAAAACTGGGCCTGGTCCGATTAATGGTCGTTGTATGTAATAATTAGTATTTATAATAAATAATTACAGTACAATTGTAATTCGTTGAGATCGGCAAATATATATGATATATGATATAGGTATCATAACCAAATTACATAAAATTTATTAATTCTTAAGTTTTTAAAAGAACGATAAACAACATTCAAATAAAGTCATTTTACCATCTATTATTGCCGTTTTTCTCACCTACTATCCATTTATTTGGTTAAAGTTTGAAAATAACCTCCATACAAGTAATGTAATTTTTTACCAATGGTAAGATAGAACAATGGATAGCAAGATATAGATAGATACCCGGCATATAGGTATATATTCATACAGACATATATTATTCCCATAGAAACATTGACTGTGTCGAAACATTGTCCTAACATCACATAAGTAATAATGTCTCTTTAATGACACCTCTTCTTCCTTCGTTGAGAACTCCTTTATAGTATAGGCTGTCCGCTTATGAAACTCACTGCCACTCAACATCAGAAAAGCTCAGTAAGTCCTTTTAAAATCATACTTTTTAATTATTTTTAGTCCTCTCAGGTATAATAGTGCTGCTTATTCTGTATCTTGTGATATGTACTGTGTTTATATAGTATATAATTAAAATATGACTTTTATTTATTCATTTAATATGTTTTGAATGTTTTATATTTATTGTCTACACCGCCCCTGTCATGTTTTAATATTTTCTTTAGTTTAGGAGGTTGCCTGGAAGAGATCGCTTTAAGCAATAAGGCCGCCCTTTGTTCAACATTTATTGTACCTAATTTTTAAAAACTTAGTTTTAATTTTGGTGAAACACGAACTGTTTTTATTCATTCATTCACAAATTTGTAAGTCGCTATGTGTGTAGTAGCTCTTATACTTAGCCAATTATTTTAATACATGTCGTATTAGCCTTAATACTGTTATCATATAGGTAAAGTTATATGGTTTATAACGAGGGTCAATTTCGCATAAAACTAACCTGAGGCCAGTCAGTAATGTAATTGTGTTTGCTTCAAAAAATGTAAAATAAAACCCGTTTTGACGAGCTTAATTAATTCTGTTAAAATTTGTTGTGGTAAAAAGTGGTTTCGTATTATGTATAAAAAATTATTGTATTTTCATAAGTTATCCTGACTGTTACATAATCAAAACTCGAGGCAACTGCAAAATAATCAACACGTCAAACTATAAATTAAAATTTAAAATAAACACGCGCTTATATTAGTAATCATAAAAAAATACGGGTTGTGCGTTTATGGACTGTTTTATTATAATAAAAAAAAGATTTTCTCTTATGACTTCTTTTTTTAAAAGAAATTTACATACTGACAGACGCAAAAAAATTTGAATGTGACAAATTTAAATTAAACTATTCTATTTTTGGTTGGTGTTGTGGAATTACAAAAAAACACAAACTAAAAAGACATTGACCATTAGTCAATTGCAAACACTTTCTGTAATTCAAATTCAAATACAATTATATACATGGGAAGCCGCGATGAAAGCTCCAGTTACGTGTGTATTGAAGTCTATGGTCTCTACGTCTAGTTACATGACGTAAAAGCAAACTTTCTTGAATACCAGGTTTCGTTTTCGTAGGTACTATAAAGTTTTATATTATTCTTAAAAAAAGTACAGTTTTTATGGTTAATCAAAAAATATTTGCGTGTGAAACTAAGAAGACCATCAAGCATTGTAATAAAATTACATAGTAATAAAACTGTATATATGTAAAAGCTTTCGTATCAAAAGAAAAATATCTAAATAAAACATTATTAAACTAATGAACATTATAAGTAGGAGTATTATTCCAACGAAATGTCATCTTAAAAGAATTTGGATAATAACAATTCAAAATGGCGCCTTAAAAAGATCGTGGCATATCTATGTACCGGGTGAAATTCTTATGGATGCCAGATGTAAACTTAAAAAACTGTAAAAAACAATTATTGTAGTAAAGTGCTGATGTCAACAACAACAATTTATAATAATAGCAGTGCAAATTCTTGGTATCAAATTTTGCAAAGTATTGTTTTTGTGAAAAGTTTTTTTTAAGTTTTATGTTGTTGATAATAATCTCATATTGAAATAAATCCAAGCATGGAAGTTATGGAAATTTGTCTTCTAATAACAATGAATAGTCCTATACTGACCAAGGCATGGCCTTGGGTGCATTTTTGTATAGTGTAGACACGGATAATCGACGGGCAGTGTCACGCCACGTTACCTATATTAAATGTACCATGGGATATAAAAAGGCCCGGACTTATGAAGATAAGTCCGGGCCTTTTTATATCCCGTGGTCTTCAAGGATATACAAGCAATTATTGTTATAAGATAAATTGTGTGAATGATATGATGATTTGTGGTGTGACAGAAGACGTGTGTCAGAGGAGTATCGAAGGAAAACACATAATCTGCCGACCCCAAATACTTGGAAGAAAGTGAAAGAAACGAGAGAATATAAATTTGTCATTTTCTACGTATTGTCGGAAATACATAATTATAAAGATTGCTTTAAAAAACTGATATCAAATAATGTTAGATAAAATTTTGAAGATTGGCAACCCTAATCTTAAGGGCGTCTCGAGGTTAGAAATAATAGAAAAATCCCCTTTTCACCCTAGCGAGGGGCGACTCCCTCCGTGGGGTGAATGAGACCGACCTTCCTCAACGTCCTTGCCCGTTAGAGGTCACTACTGTAGACAAACACATTGGATGACAACAGAGACAACATTAAACTTTATTACTTATTGGGTGTGGATTCACACGGGTTATTCCGCAACAGAAAGGCTAAGGAATATTTTATTGTTTTCAGGGTATTGTCTTTGTTACTTTTAGTATTAAAGAACAGATCTAGCTAAGAATATTATGATGCTTTCCATGTTTTATTTTAATTGGTCCCTAGTAGCGGTGGCTAATCAAACGAAATTACAAAATTTGAGCCATAAGGCTAATGTTAGTTCAGGTTGCCGGTAGCCAGCTAAAAAAGCAGCTGATGGCTATTTAGTTAATGGGTGAATGACTTGCCAACCGACAGCCAACGGCTGACGACTAATGGGCGCCAATTCTTATATATTACTATTCATTCACTTGCCCTACCATCCGTTGAATTGTGACATTAGATGGATGGAACTTATGTCAAAATTTAACCGATATTAAGGCAAATGAACCGTCAGTAAGTAGGCTATAGGAGCCGGACCTAAGCTGTAAACATGTCGGTTGTCGGTTTTATTAGACAACCATTAGCCAGCTGGCGAAGTGGTTGACAACTTAGTCGTGAGCATCGTGTAAACAACCGCTAATTAGCTGGCTTTTACAACAACTGTCCATTTTTAGCCGGCAGGGTCCATAGATAGGGGGCCATCCACAAATTAGGTCACACGAATTTCATAATTTTTTTACCCCTCCCCCGTCTTTGTCACAGCTGGTCACATTCGTGAGACTCCTCCCTAGTGTGACATCAAATATTTTGCAATTTTACATGAAGAAATTATTAAATTAAAACAGTAGTTCTGTAATTAGTTTTATATCCACTTAAGTTATTTTTTAATAATTTAAACACTATATATACAGATAGAGTTGGAAATACTTTGAAGTTTTCGTTAATAGTTAATAATAAACTTCGTTGTATAGAATTTGAAAGGTGACGTTATGAAATTTAGGAGCCCTCCCAACCCTTGTCACACTTCTTCGACTCCCCCTTTAACTTGTGACGTAATTTATAGATGGCTCCTTACGGGAGATTTCTGTTTAATCACTCCATAGTGCTTGTATGCGAGCAACATTTTCTCCAGTCGGTTTCCCGTATGCGTGGTCCTGAACGTTTGACAGTTGGTCCTAAAGAGCGAAAAGACAAGTTATGTTTGCATACTTTAATACTCATCTATGAATTTAATTCTTCGATACATTGCTTGCGGGGAATATTCATAGCAGCTAGTTCCTATATCTTAGTAACCATTCATTTGCTTACTGGTTAAAATTTTAAATAAATTCCATTCGAGTAATGTCAATTTTTTACCAATGGTAGAGTAAAAGTATGACGTATGTAATACCACTGCTGTCGGCGCGAGAGACTTCGTTGCTCTGTGTTAAAGATTAATAACATACTGCCTTATTTATTACATCGTTTGCGGAGAATCCTCGCATACAGTATACAGACCAAGTAATCGACTAATGGCGGGTTTTTATATCTTACCGATCATTCATTTGCCTTAGTATCGGTTAAAATTTGATATAAGCTCCATACAAGTAATGCTAAAATTCAAACGATGGTCGGGCGAGTGAATGAATAGTAAGACATAGGAACTGGCCATTAACAAAAAACAAAAAAATTGAAAATTAACCCTTAAATCAATAGATATATGGGGATATTTTAATTACCAAATAATTCGTTCTTTGTCTTACATGGTAGTCATTTATTTATTTTTATTTTTCCTGAGAATAAGTTTCATATATCAATCAATTTGCAACAGTTTTATAACCGACTGACCATATTTTCCAGATTGAAAAAGTAACGGGAGGTCAAGCTTCTGATATTACTATACAAGGATAATCTTGAATTTTCATGTGTAGAGTATTGCAAACAACATCAACCAGAGGTGAAAGAAAGTATCCTGAGAAGATGTTCTTACCAAATAAATAACATAGCAACCAGTACAACGTTCATTAGATGACGTCGTGAGTGTGCGATTCTTTACATACATACAGGTAAGGCGGTACATCTTACTAATTTATACAAATAAATAAAATTTCATTCTGCCTGTGAAAATAAATGCGAAGATTTAAATGAAATCTGCTATTCATACGATGCCTATAAATGATCGTCTAGAACTTTTGCCCGTGTGTCTGTCTGAAAGTTAATCAGGGACAAGCTCCGCAACGGGCTTAACGGATTTCAATCAAAGTTTAGGAATAAAAACAGGAATTTTATTTGTAATTCAATATGGAAATTATTACATGTATTCTATTTTTAATAAGCATCTATAAATTATTATGAGAAACCCACGTTATTTTACCCTAATCAATCAAATCAGTCAATGGGTAAACATTGATTGCGTGCGGTCAAATAACTGGCACAATTTGATGTATAATTAATTAATGTGTATAAGTAATTGGACTCATTGACTCTTCAGGTGATCAGAGGGCTGGTGCTTATACCTCGGCCAACGGATCAGTATGGCGATCCAGCGAGGAAAGGTAGCCTGCCTTCTGGGCACCTTACCCATAGAAGACGGTGATCTGGGCTCAGTATTCTACTTATAGTATTGAGGGACTATGAGTAGAATATAATACGAATAAGTTTTCTTGCATTGTATTCGCTTATATGTACTTTATTGTTATAGATATTATCTCATATTTAAATATGTTATCCATTGTATGTTCCATTTATTTTTGTGTTTTAAGTCTTTATGAATATTTATAATTAGATTTATAAATCTGAAACACTTTACATTAATGTATGAAAAATACAACAACAACAAAATAGAACACATTGACATTCCTTTACAGAAATTGTTCCTTATATGCTACACCATGAATTGGTATAATAATACAGAACTAGTGGTCGTGAGTGGTTGAAATTCGACCATAATTAATTTAAATTATAAGTTTGAACATTATTAAGGTTCTGTTGTCAAAGACTATACTTCTATGATCACAGATTTCGCCAAGGCTGTTCACTGTTAATTTGACTTTAACAACAAACAAAAGAGTATATATGCGTGTGTGTGTGAAATACATGGTAGTGTGTGTAATGTTTTTTTATTGATTTAATGTATTTTTTATGCATAATAAAAAAAATAGCATTGAAATGAAATGAAATTTATTTTATGAAGTGAAATTTATTTGCATAAAGAATACAGGCAACATAAAATAATTCACAATATGATGACAATTTTATAGGAGTGTCCAAAGTTAGCTCTGGTGCCCCCCGCACTAGATATCAACATTCTGCACTCCTTCTCTATATAAACTATAAGTGTGCGAAATTTCATACTCCTCCGTCCGCGCAATTTTCGTAAAAAAGGGTATAAAGTTTTTGCTTCACGTATTGATATAATGATGTGTTTTATTCTTCAAAATTAGCCGATTAGATTTCTGACAAGGGTAATTGATTTTTCAAAAATCTAATGATACCAGTTTAGTATTCGTCAACATCGGCCTCGAGACTTCTTTAAATATTTTACGCTATTTCGTATATATATAGGTAGTTCAGGGTTTCGCCCTAAATGCCCACTTGAAAAATTCATTCTGTATACGTGGTAGAGCCAGGCTGGAATCGTACCTTGAATACAGCTCCTAGGGCCGGCACGATCGGTGTGATACCAAGCTCTTACATAATATCGGCTTGAAACGATTAGCCTTGAGCTAATCTTGTTTTGCATGGTGAGAGTGAGTATCGGCCCGCTTTGCACTCCCCTATATATCGTCGCTCTTATTACAACCCATCCATCCTTTCTCCATCATCATTACACCTATCCCACCCTAGAGGCTGGTAATACGTTGGCAACACCCCTTGTGTTTAATTTAAATAACAAATTAAATTAATAATTTAATTTGTTATTTACTGTCAAAATAACAATGTGAAAAAATCAGGGGGAATAGTTCGGACCAAGGGATTCCGAAAACGCATGAAGTTTTGTTTGTCAGTCTGGATGTTCCGGCCAATCTCTGAAACGTCTTCACCGATTTTGACGGGACTTTCATTGGCAGATAGCTGATGATATAAGGAGTAACTTAGACTATTTTTCTTCTTTTAGAGCTCCGCGAAAAAAAATCCACGTGGACGAAGTCGCGGGCATAACTAGTCATACATAAAATTGGTAGGCTTTACAACTGAAGGGGACGAATTTCAACAATGAAATATTCGTACCGTTGTGTGGTTGGACGTTATCTGGCTTATGTTGTTTGATATAGGTAATTGTACAAGGTGGCCTGTCGCTTAGCCAAGGTCACGGGTGAACGGACGACCGTCCACATCAGGTAGCGCCTAGATATTATCGCTAATACTAAATGTTACCTGCGTCTGTGCCGTTTGAAACATGATCTGACACCCCCGTAATGACTTGGTTGACTGACTGATGACGTTTTGTTTCATGACGTTAACAATAAATAAAAAAAATGTGTGTGTGTTCACACTCAGTAAAAGTAAAATTTCAGAGAAAATACTCATATTTAATTCTCTAACTTTTATTAATATAAATATAATTTCTTCTTCACAAATGGCACTAGTTAAGATATATATAGGTATAGACATAAGGCACACACTGCACATGCATTTCCTCACAACACCAGTATGTAACAGATACAGTCTACATTAGTATAAGTTCAGTATTAAAAATGGAAAAAAAATATTATAAGTTATTCTTAAGGTACACTACAACATAAAAATCACTAAATTAATCTCACACACAATAACAAAATAAACAATAAGCGTGTATAAACCTAAAAACTTTAATAGAAATTAAGTTGCAAAAAAGGGTACGGAACTCGAGTCCGTAGAGTAGTTAATAATAAAAAAATGTAATTTCTTTAGCCTGCACCCGTCAACATATTATAATTCAAAATAAACTTCTTAAGTATCACTTTCAACTTTTTACTGTTTTAGTCTAAAAAATATTATTATCAGTTTTATTTCGGTCCAAATTGGATCTATGTTTAATCATCTGTCTTATTGACTCTCTAATCTGTGCTGCACAATACAAAACTCGTACCTCATTCTCTCGCAGGCTTGGTCCTATAGACTTGTGTGTTTGTCTCTTTTTAGTGTCGCTTTTTCATTTCATCGCGTTTCAAATCACAACGATTCGAAAAAAGTTTTACTTCAAAAATAAAGAAAAACACTTTTCAGTTGAACCCTTCATTATATTTCATAAGAAACTTAACCAGTGGTAACACTCGGGATTTTCTCATAGCCCAGCTGTGAGCACACAACATGATGGTAGCCAAAAAGTTCACAAAAGAAACGGTTGTGTCGCCAACATTCCAGGTTTTGAATCGCGAACTGTATAAAGCTGTACAGTGGACGGTTATAAGAAATCTAGACTTTTTGAAAAACAGAAATCTTTCTATTACTAGAATAAATCTGTAGTGGGTGTCGATTTTGTACAATAAATTTAAAAATGAGGAAAACATCAGAGCTATACTCAAGATTTAATACAACAGATAATGATGCATGGACTGCGTTCCTTTGCCTGCTATTGTGGCGAATAAAATAAAAATCTCTATTTTATATGAATGAGTTCAGCAGACAGGCAGATGGCCCGTCTGGTGGGAAGCGGTTACCGTCGCCTTTTTTTTTATTGGACTTGACTTTATGTTGTTGGCCTTGTGCCTTCGCGAAGCGAAGGCTCTCGAGCCCGGGGGGCAACTTGCTCGAGGGGGCTCCCTAGGGAGTTTCACCTCGGCTGGACTGTTGCCATGAGAGGGGGGAGAATCTAATGATGCCCACTATAGGGCGACACAATGCACTAATTGAGAACGGGTGACGGGTAATATAAAGCCCGAGGGGAAGGATCTCGGCGGACCGGGATCGGCGGTTCGCGGTGGCCTATGCTATCTTACTGCCGTTTCGCAACGTGTTATGGCTGGGAGAGAAAAAACGGCGAAAGAAACTTCCCAGCAACACGCCTAGTCTATCCTATGGGGGGGCTATGTCTCCTGGCGTCCCTCGCGGGGACGTGGAGAGATCGTGATTGGCGGCGTCGACGCCGCCGTCTGTGTCTGTCTGTCGGTGCCTGCCTGCCTGCCGTCCTAACCACGGGCGGGCTGATCCGGGCCAGCCGTTTTGTGATAACGTCGACCATGTCCGTGAGGATGTTACGCGGTCGTCGCACGAGAGCCTTTCGTCGAGGCTTATAATCGGACGCGGACACGACGAGGGGATTTCTATGGTGCGGCGCTAGATCGAAATACTTACGCGAGAGCGACGTAATGTAGTTTTTGATGGAGGGAAGCTCCAGATCGCGGTGGATGTCGACGTTACGCATATAGAGGGGAGCATCGACGGCTCTGCGCATGAATTTATTCTGAACGATTTGCAGTTTCTTTAAAAGGGCAGGCTTGGCATGGCCGAATACCACACTCGCGTATGTCATGATTGGGCGGATGCATGTTTTATATAAAGTAAGCTTGTGTCTGAGTGACATTTTGCTTCGTTTATCTATCATGGGTGCTAGACAACCCATCACAAATCGCGCTCTATTCCGGACTATAGTGATATGCTCGTTGAAGCGCAAGTTCTGATCTAGAGTGACACCCAGGTATTTGGTGTACCTTGCCCAGGGGATTTCTTGGTCGTAGAGCGAGATGGCTTTTAAGTGAAGGCAAACGCGTTTGGGAGAGCGAAGCGTGCCCGGGGAAAAGAACATTGCTGTGCTTTTCTCCGGGTTTACATCTATCCTCCATTTGCGAAACCATTCGCCTAGCTCTGTTAAAGCTGCCTGTAGCCGGATGCAAGCCATTTGTCGGTAACCGTCGCCTATGCACATTTGTAACACCAAAGCGATTGATTTTTCAGTTGATTTTTCGTGCGACGAGTGAGTGTTTCAATAGCCCACATCCTCCCCCCAATCTTCGCAATTTCATCCCGATATTCCAATCCCATATATAGTTCCCGGCACAAGTCTTGAGCGATCGGCGAAACAATAGGGGTCGCTTTGCACATTGATCTAGGCCAATGTGATGAGATTTATCGACATACCGACAATATTATGTTTTCGTCTCTTTCTTCGAAAGGGACCATACCTCATATTTCGAAAAAGGATCGAAATTTTACTGTTCGTGGGAAAAATTGACCGCTCAAGAATGTGCCGGGGACTATACCATCCTCTCTATCCCATTCCTTCTGTCTGACCCCTCCATCTCATCTCCCTATCGCGTCCTCTTTATCCCATCATAAAGGTTAACAGTTAAGTCATGGTAGCGTAATGGCTAGCGCACACGTCCCAAACTCAAAGGGCGCGGGTTCGATCCTGGTCGGAACGCATGCACCACTTAGGCAGTTTTCTGACCTAATGTGTATATTGTTACAATTACCACGTGCTAATAACGGTGAAGGAAAACATCGTGATACAACCTACACATCGAGGTAACCGATGTTACAAACCTGCCAAGCCGCCTTGGACAAGCGTGGCGGGTATACTGTTCGTTCCCCTATAGTGGGAGGCCCGAGCCCAGCAGTGGGACATTTATGGGCTGCTATTATTTTATTTATAAAGCTTAACAACGCGTTGGCTTTACCATTGGTCTTGCAAACATCTACAGGCGATGGTAACCACTTTCCATGAGCTGGGCCGTCTGTCTGTATGCCAGATTCATAATAAAAAAAGGACCTACAATCAGCTGTTACATCAAAAAAAGTTTTATGTACTAAGATCCTTTGCCTGCCATTGAAGCTAATGCTACTACTATTACTACTTCTTCTTCTTCAGCCAACCTCTATCCACTACCGAACGTAGGCCTCCCCAAGTACGCGCCACATGTCCCGGTCTCCCATCTTCCTCATCCAGCCCCTGCCGGTGACCTTGCGCAGGTCGTCAGTCCACCGGGTTGGCGGGCGTCCTACGCTACGTTTGCCGAGACCTGGTCTCCACTCCAGGACTCGTTTGCTCCATCGGCCGTCGGTCCTGCTACAGACGTGACTAGCCCACTGCCACTTGAACTTGCTAATTTTGCGAGCTATATCGGTTACCTTCGTTCTCTTACAGTTGTCCTCATTTCTGATTTTATCCATAAGAGAAACACCTAACATAGCTTACTCCATAGCCCGTTGGGCGACTTTGAATTTGCGGACCAGTCTCACTGTCAGTGTCCATGTCTCGGCACAGTATGTCTTGATGGGTAGGACGCACTGCTTGAAGACTTTCGTCTTCAAGTCGACGAGAGGACCTGTCGAAGCTTACCGAATGCTGCCCGGCCTAACTGGATCCTCCTATCGGCTTCCTCCTCGAAGCTGTGTCTGCCTACCTGGATACTACTACGTTCCTGGATTTTATTTAAAACTAGGACATGCCCGCAATTTCCTCCATGCTTGATTTGAAATACCCGCGGGATTCCCGGGACACAAAGTACCGCAGCTTTTAAAAAAGATGGTAAGCTATCGTGAAAACTGTGTTGGAATAAGCTAACTTTTATGCACCCGAAAATTCCCAAGATAAAATGTATCACACATTTTATTATTACATAAAATTTGCAATTGATCAGTGACAAAATCACATTGGAATTGTTTTTTTTTAATCTGGCTGTTTTAAACCATTCCCATATAAATTCCCGCGGGATCCCTGGATAAAAAGTATCGCAGATTTTAAGTCTACGAATTTGCTGTCGATCAGTGAGGACCGCATCGAAATCGGCCTAGTAGTTAACACAGTAACAAACGGAGAAAAAGGCAAGAAATTTTAAAAAAATGCATCGTGTTCTCCGTCGTTTATATAGTGTATTCCAGTTGTTTTTTTTAATATTAATAGCTTCAATGTACAGACACGGCATGTTTACGATTTTATAATATAATAGATGTCGATTCTTAGTCGAGTTTAAAAACTTTTGTCTGGTGATTCAAAATCGACGCGAAATATGCAAAACAGTGTAACAACAATAAATTAATACAAAGGCCGTTATCCTACCAACAAACTAAAATACTATGCTATCTCTCTTTTACACTATGTCAAAGACAAAGACAGCAACCAATTAAAGAAATAAGGTCATGTTGAATCAAATCACCGAGCGTTAGGAATCGAGCTTCTTAGTACTAACTAGGCTTTGTTACATTCTGTGCCTGGAATCCAGACTATTGTTATTTTCAAAATTTATCTATGTAACATACTTCACTATAAAACTTATAAAAAAAGAACTTGAGATATAATAGAATAAGAAATATATAGAAAATCAATTTTTAGCTACACGTGTTGCTGGGGAGTTTCTTGCCGCTTCTTCCTTCTTAACACCAATAACACGTTGCGAAGCGGTGTACATGGAATAGGAAGTAAAATTAAATTTTAACTTATATGTATGACATTCAAAAAGTGTTCTCCAGTGGAACTTATTTTGAATAAAAACTTTTGAATATACATGTAAATAAAATTGAACTATTTGTAATTTCAAAACAATTGCTAAAATTGCTGTTTATATACAGGTGAATTTTTCAAGTAGGCCTTCAAGGCCAATTCCTATACTATACAAAATAGCGAAAAACATTTAAAGGAGTCTCGAGGCCGATTTTGACGAAAACCACTGTGGTATCATTAGATTAAAAAAAAAACAATTACTCTTGTCAATAATCGAGTCAGCTGATTTTGAAAAAATAAACGCGTGCTGTATTATTATACCAAATCATAGTGTAGCTTGTTAGTATCAATTTCTGTGAAGGAATGTGAAACCACAAACCAAAAGAGAGTTTTTGAATAAAATGTTCGATTTTCCATACATATATAATACATAGGGTATTTTTTACCTCGAAAAATAGAATAATTTCCGGGATTAAATTAAGTAAATTTTCCGATGCTAAATTGCGCTTATAACAAAAATGTAATTCAATGTAATGTTGATATTAGACGGTTCAACCTTGAATCAATTTGGTTGAAAGATACGGAACTGAAAAGACACGACCATTTTCAATGACATTTAATGATTCATGTTTATATGAATCATTAGATATTGTGTAAAATTGAAAGACAGAAATGAACAGGCAAATATCGTCTTACCTAATTTATGTGAATGCATACTCTCAAAATGAACTAGTTTTCACCTTTGTATTTTTATATAGATTATATTGGAGTAGACAACACTTTATTGCTCACCGAAATAAACAATTACAAAAATAAATTGCATAGTTACAATACTTCTTGGCAAAAGAACAGGCGGCGTTATCGCTAAAAGCGATCTCTTCCAGGCAACTTAGGTTCTTAACTAATCTGGCGATGTAGGTGGAGCACAAAGAAAATAGGAATGTATAATTTAAATACACGTATAGTAGGTACACTAATTTATAAATTTAATACATAAAATCAGATACATTTATAGTATATCAATATACGTATATACGAAATTATCTAAGTAAATATATTTATTAATATTATATATGAAAATCATTTTATATTAACGTATATTACAATAGATAAAAGAGTAAATCTCTATTAATATTATAAATGCGAAAGTAACTCTGTCTGTCTGTTCCGTTTTCACGGTAAAACTACTGGACCGATTTGGCTGAAACTCAGTATATATATATTAGATGCCGAGGATGAACATAGGATACTTTTTATCCCGAAAAATGGGATAGTTTCCGGGATAAAAATATATTTGTCTATTTGTTTGTTATGCTTTTACGGAAAAACTATTTAACCGATATGGCTGAAATTTAGTATATACTAGAGTTTACCCCGCGGCTGGGCCGCGGATCAACCTCTAATGTTTACTATATTAAACATATTTATTTAAAGACATATATAATCAATAGAAAAATTTACATAAAAATTAAAAACGTGCACAGTGACAATTGTTTTTGTCTGAAGTGACTTAAGCTGGGATAAATGTTGCCTATGAACAAACCGTAAGGAACATCTCTACTAAGAGCCGATTTCTATATATTAGAAAGAAAGAAAAACTTTATTCGAAGAAATAGCGACGTAATTACATTCGTTATACATTATTATACACAGAGCATATTTTGAGAATTTGTACGCCGCATTTTCAACGAACAAGGTTTGCACTCAGCATATTGCCGGAATTATATCCGACACAACGCTGATTTTCAGTGTAAACCTTCCTTTAAGCGTAAAACCAAAACGACCCAAAATTGTTAATAATAATATTACCGACTGTTCGTTTGCCTTAATATCGGTTAAAATTTTACATAAGCTCCATAGATCTAATGTCAAAATTCAACCGCTGGTAGGGCATGTGAACAAATAGTAGATATAGGAACTGGCCATAAATTTTGTAATCATCTGTAAACGAATGAAGTGTATTAAATTCAATCCAGGAAAATGATAAACTACCAATGGGGTACAAAATGGGAGAACTGTAGTAATATTACAATTCGGGACAGATTGACTGTTACTCTTTCACACCTCTGCCGACCTCATCAACGTACAGACACAGCATCCACTTCCAACATACTTACATAAAGACGTACAGACGCACATTAGGGCATATAAATGTTTATATATCACATTTTTGCATGTCTGTGTATTTATAGCAGTAGGCGTCGAGCGACCTTGTATCGGAGACGATCTCCGTACCATCGAACTCCAATTACATTGTTTCAACACTACATATATCTTTTAATATGCAATTCATTGCTGGTTATATGAGTAGATTGTTTGTTTTAGATGAGTACACCAGGCAATATATCTCGCGTGATCAACAGTGGTGGAATCGAAGGTGGACGTGGTACGGAGGCGACGGACACAACGCTCCGGTCTGGCTCGCCAATTTTGCAGTGATAAGTTCATCGACTTGTCGTAAGGATGCATGAATCAAATTTATTAAAAACGATGCGGCTGTTTCGTCTTTGTTTTGAAATCAAGGACGCTGTTTAGACTGGCCGTTGTTTATGGACGGCCGGTGACAATGATTCATTTTAATTTAAATGTTGCATGTTGGGAAGATTGTTTTATAATTGTAAACGATTATAATTTATATCAATATTATGTTTAAAGTAGGTCTTTACTTAATCAATTCCTCATCATCTTTTTAACATTCTCGACTGCGTTTAGATATATATTATACTTTTACGTCTTTATTTATACGTTCCCAATAACTATTTACAATAAAACTTACATTTAATTGAATTCAGCAGTAGTAGTAGTATCAACGGCATAGGTCTCCCCAAAAACCTTCCAAGCAGTTTTATTACAGGCTAATGTTAGCTGGTCTACATTTGTTCGCAAACAGATCTCACCACCTTTTCCTTTGCCTCGTTCTTTTTCTTCTCCAGGCTATTTGAATCCACTTTGTGAACTAAAACAACCGCACAATATACCGCTTCTCAAATAGTTGATCTGAACACAAAACGTTAGTTATATCCATAAGGTAGATGGGGAGACGGCTGTATTTTTTTATATCTATTGAGTATTTACTGTTATTTTACACCTTGTCATTCACACAAATTCGCTAACTAGTTTTCATAACTCGCTTATTTTAGTTGTCAATTTTTATTCACTTGTATATATTAAAAGTAACTTTTTTAAATCTAATTTGTTTAGCGAAGATGTCACCATGTCAGTCCCATTTTGTACCCCAATCATACAATTATACATTATTTTAAATCAACATTTTCACGATTTTATAAATTTACAGAGCTGCAATAGAAAGGAGCCGCGCCAAAATGCACTGATAAACACTCACGTCCATCAGAAATTGTAGTCTTAAAGTTAGTAACATATATTGTAGTTAAAATACTAACATAAGAATATTTGGATCAAATGTAAAAATAACTATAAGTAAAAATTTTCGTATTAAGGAAAATTTGTATGCTAGTAAATAGCGAAATGTGTTCTCATCATTTTATAAACCTTTTATCCACGTTTCATACAAATAAAGATTTATTTGATTTGATTCTTAAAATTTATGCTATATGTTTATTTAATTGGTATTGTGTTCTTTACTTTTTTATCAGTTGTCGGAAATATAAAATACCTACATGCGAGTAGTACAAAAAACTTTGAGGTAAACGCCCGATATATAACTCGTGTACAAAGTAACTTTTGCATTACACATTATAGTGTACCCGAACACTTCCTACATCGTGGGCGCTCAAAAATAAATAGTGCAATAAATTTCTAAATCCGGAAATATAAATTCGTATCTTTGCACACATAACCACTCAAGCGCGTCGAAAAAATAGAAAAGGTATTTAGTATAAACCAATAAACGATATACTGGTCTAACTAATTATAAGAACGTTACTTCCTATAAGATCTATATTTTTGTGTAAATTATACGAGTATATAAGTAGATTTTGATAAACACCTGACCAATATGTACTTTACTGCTGAAGCGTGTTATTTTGTTGTTTATTAAGAAACAAATCAACGCAATTGGTATATTGGCAACTATGACTTAAATAGACCTAACAAAAAAAAATATTGTTTTTAGCAAAACATTAATTAACAAAAGCTTATAGTTTTTGAAGTGATAACTTCTTATGGGAGGGTAAACGGTTTCGTTACGTAACGCATTGCGGCACCAGTCTGTCTGGCTTCCCTTTTTCTCACGCATAAGGCAGCGGTAGGTAGGCTCCTCCTTTCTCACTCTAACCCACGTGTTATATACATAAAATTTAAGTAATAACCTAAGCTTTTCTCAAGTTAAATAGCTTCAATATTAAATAGTTCAACTTAGATTAGTTTAAGCTATGACTTCTGTCGGGCGTCCCGAGACGCAAAGGTTTATTTTAAATTTCTGTGCAACCTCCTTAATGTCTGATTTACACGTACTAGATATAAATAAATTTTAATTGACTTAATGCATGTAAACGATGGGTTTAGTAATCAATTGTACTTAAAATTTAGTTAATTTTTTCTTATTTACTTGTGTGCTTAATACATGTAAATCGGGCATAACTTGTTAAGTGCAAATCTTCAGTACATCATAAAAAACGAATCACCTTTCATTAAATCCCTAAATAAGATAAAGTGTAACAATATTGGCTCTTCATCCGATGATTGGCACCTAGTCAATTTATTGAAGATATTAAAATATATTATTTCTTTTATATCCATACAATAATATTATATATATAATTATATACACACACACACACACACATTGTCATCATCATCATCCGAGCGTTAAATCCTGGTTGCAATCAAAGCGTTCACTCCGACGCGTAGGGTCCGCTTTCCTACGTTTTCTACTTCACTTCGCGCGGTTTCAGCATCCCCCGTTCTGGGACCATTAGTACGCGTGTCATCCTTCACAAAGTCAAGCCAGGATTTCTTTTGGGCCTTGCCTGTCGACCGGTACCTAGCGGGGGCGGCATGGCTAGCTAGACATACAAAATAGAATAATAATTAAGATTTCCTAATGTTTTTAATTAAATAATAGGGAGCCAATCGTTGCACTAGGGTGCCAACAATAGTATAGCAGTCTCCTACAGCTCCCAGAATAAATACCGCATCCAAAACATACAACTAATTAATGTTTTTACCTCATCCGGGGCGATTATCACTCACACATTGAGTACCAATTGTGTGTTGTGAAATACACAAAGAAACAACAATAGATGAATTCGTTCTTGTTTAGGCCACTGGGTTCACCAATCTCTGATCATTTCACGTGAACAGGCCTGACAGAGATCCACTAAACCGAGATACACTTTACGGCTGTGTTGGTAACGTAATGTGATATTATTAGAACAACTAATTTAGACTTAATTAGGGAAACGTATTATGTAATTTTAAGTCACGGTAGCTTAGTGGTTAATGAATACGGGTATCGAATGAAACTAGTTCAATGCTGCACCGCCTGTGCATTTCTTCTGACCCAATGTGCATATTGTCTGCAATAAAGATGCTAATGTTACAATAAATTATTCTAATATTAAAATCTATAATATTATAAAATTCTATTATAATATTGTTACAACTTAGGCTTCGATAAATACAAATTCCACGTATAGTCTGTAAAAGCACATTTTATTACCTGTCGGCATTTGAACTAATTGTAATCGTTTTATGATCGTTTTCTTTTGTTTGCTTATTGTGGAGCACATCCTATTGTCATTAGCCAGGTGTTACGGATTATGAGTACAAGCTGATTCTAGGAAATTATGTTGACGCTTGCCGGGCATATTTGCATTTGTGCACTATAAAACGATGACCTGATGGAGAGAGGAGGCAGGCGAGCGATAACTACGAATTAAGCGTGACGTGTGTACATTCGGGAATCTAATATTGACGGACTTTGCCCGTTTTACCTTCTGCATTACGTTTAGATTTGTTGTGTTTGGTTATATTTGTACCTGTGTTATACGTGTTTGTATAGTTCTAATAAACTCTGTAATAATTTAAACGGCATTTTAACTTGAGTCATGTAGCTCGTAACAATATTAAAAAATGCCGTGTCTGTGCAATGAAGCTATTTAAAAAAACTGATAAATGTATACAGTTGATTTGACTGTCCGCTCCCCTATTACCAGGTGCTGACGGTGAAGTAAAGCATCGTGATGAAACCTATACATCAAGATGACAGTGAACCCTGCAAATCCATCTCTAATAAGCGTGGTGGGTATACTCTCCGCTGGTCTCCTAATTTTAAGGAAGCTTAATAATATTATGAATAAGGGGTCATGGAGCTGCGATCTTCACTTGATAACTGTTTGGTTGAAGATCATTCTAAAATCTAAAAACCACATAAAGCCATAAATAAACATCTTTTTATTGCGAACTCACAAACGGACAGGTGGATCACCTAATGGAAAGTGGTTACCGTCGCGTATTGACGTTTGCAACCCCAGGGGCGAAGCCAATACGTTGCAAGTCTTTACGACGGGATAGAAAGAATGAGATAATTGTGATATAAGGAAAGTAAAAGAAAGGAAAGAAAAGGGATGTTAGGAGAAGAATAAACGTAGCATTGCTAAAGTGGAGACAGGTAACCGGTATGATCTTGGACAGACTAATGCCACTGAAACTAAAAGGTCAGATACATAAATCTCTCATACGACCGATCAAGTTATACGGGTCCGAATATTGGGCCACTGAAGTGAGAGACCACAAACGTCTCCACTCAGCCGAGATGAGAATGTTGAGATGGATGGTTGGTGTTACAAGAATGGATAAGGAGAGAAACGAATACATAAGGGGTTCTCTGAAAGTTGCACCTTTGACTGAAAAATTGAGAGGAAGAAGATTAAGGTGGTATGGGCATGTAATGAGGAGAGATGAAAGTCACGTGACAAAACGAATATTACATTACAAGATTGATGGGTACAAATGTAAAGGTAGAGTAAAAAAGAGATGGATAGATAGATAGATAAGTCTTTATTGTACACCAAAGCATATACAAACAGAAGTACAAAAATATAAAAGATAGTAAGTAGTACAAGGGGCGGGCTTATCGCTGAGAAGCGATCTCTTTCAGGCAACCCTTGGCAGGGATTGATAGAATTGTAATACAGACGGTGGTGCAGTTAAGAGGCTATGTAGACCTGATTCAAATCGGTGTTTCAGAAAATCAACCTCGCACGGCCGATATTTACTTCGATGAAACAGCGCGTAATAAAAGTTCGAGCGTGGCGAAATATTCCAACTGAACATACCTACGCGCACCGTGTCCATACCAACTTGATTCAATTTATTTCATTCTAAGGCTGACGAGCACGAGAGCGAGACAAAATATCCTAAAGTGAGACAGATCGTTTATAAGCTTAATAGGTATTGAAATTTTGACGTGACCTCCTAAGTGTCTTTAGCTCAACGGCTCACCGAGCGCAATAGTAACTAGGAGGTACAAGGTTCGAATCCTCCTCAGGCTATATATGTTTCATTTTTTAATATTTTTTTAGACGAGTAAACTTTATTAAAATGATGTAATTGTATTATGGAACAACAATGAATCCATATATAGGTATATATTAATATAAATGCGAAAGTAACTGTCTGTCTGTCTGTTCCCTTTTCACGGAAAAACTACTGGACCGATTTGGCTGAAACTCAGTATATAAATATAAATATATATATATATATATATATATATATATATATATATATATATATATATATACTGACTTTCAGCCAAATCGATATATATATATACACACATACATATATATATATATATATATATATATATATATATATATTCGATGCTGAGAATGAACATAGGATGCATTTTATCCCGGAAAATGTGATAGTTTCCGAGTTAAAAATATATTTGTCTTTCTGTTTGTTCTGCTTTTACGGAAAAAACTATTACGATTTGGCTGAAATTCGGTACATATGTAATTTTAATACCGAGGGTGGCCAAGGGATACTTTTCATCCCCGATAATGAGATAGATGTATGTAAAGGTTATCTCAGAAAGTAAAACAGGTTTTTTTTCAGTCATTTCGGTCATTTCATTTTATCATTTAGGCCCGTTCGGCCACATATATTTTCATCCCGGAAACTATCTCATTTTTCGGGATGAAAAGTATCTCTTGGCCACCCTCGGTATTAAAATTACACATGTACCCAGTTTCATCCCAATCGGTTCAATAGTCTTTCCATAAAAGGATAAAAAAAAGTGGAGCAAGATCGGCATATTAGTAGTTACGATGTAGCTGGAGAACTTGGAATTGACCACAAAACGGTTTTGGCGCATTTGAAAAAAGCTGGGTACACAAAAAAAGCTCGATATTTGGGTGCCTTATGAGCTCACTGAAAGAAACCTAATGAACCGTGTACTCATTTGTGATTCTTTATTACGACGTAATGAAACCGAACTATTTTTGAAAAAGCTGATAACTGGTGATGAAAAGTGGATCACGTACGACAAGAATGTGCAAAAAAGATCGTAGTCAAAGGCCGGTCAGGCTTCACAGACTGTGGCGAAACCTGGGTTAACTCGCAACAAGATGATGCTGTGTGTATGGTGGGATTGGAAGGGCATTATTCATAATGATCTGTTACCGCCAGGCAGGACCATCGATTCTGAACTGTACTGCGAACAACTCATGAGATTTAAGCAAAAAGTTGAGAGAAAGCGGCCGGAATTAATCAACAGAAGGGGTGTGGTTTTTCACCATGATAACGCTAGACCTCACACATCTTTAGCCACTCACTAAACATTACGAGAGTTTGGCTGGGAGATGTTAATGCATCCACCGTATAGTCCTGACCTTGCACCTTCCGATTTTCACCTGTTTCGGTCTCTGCAGAATTCCTTAGGCAGTGTCAGGTTAACATCACGAGAGGACTGCCAAAACCACTTGTCGCAGTTTTTTGATCAGAAACCCAAAAAAATTTATTGCATTGGGATCACGTCAAGATGGCAAAAAGTTATCCAACAAAATGGCACCTACATACTTTAGTCAAATATAAATAAACTTTATAAAAAACCTTTTGAATTTTTATATAAAATGCGAAGAAACTTTTTCCCCAACCTAATAGAAAAGTATTTTTATTGCATTTTATAAAATTATTTAAGAAGAGAAAAAGACCATTTTATCAACTTTGATATAAAAATAAAAAATTCTACTAGATCAAGTGAAGCTAGTAGGATTCGAACCCACACAGTCTATGATTTAGACCAGACCTCTACCGGATACGCCAAACAAGTATAGATCGATCGGGTCGAAATTGTGGTTATTATTGCTCCTTCATTTATTTAAAATTTAATTTCGAATAGCACGCTCGAGCTGAGTGACGCGTGTACACAGCACCGAGCCGTCCGGCGTATTGATAAATTCCATACATCGGGACCGGCAAGCGTGATTTTTGAAGTCATTTATAATAAAATAATTAATTACTTGCAAATTCTCTAAGTAACCGAATAAAAAAACAATAATGTGTATATTTCTTATAATATGTTATGTTACTGTTATTTATTTTAGCGATGTACGATTAACAGTAATAACATTTCACAAGATTGAAGAACACGTTTAGAGGTTACTTTCCAATTATTTTGTATCGAGAAAATTTATCGAAAATGCGTTTTGAGTACATAGTTTACCTCGGAAATATGATCAAGATTGACATATATTTTTTTCACCACAATAAAGTATGTATAATTACTGTAACAAGGGCTGAGAAATCGATCAAAAAACGCTTTTTGTCTGTTGTCACGCTGTTAATAATTAATGACGAATGATAAATGAACATAGTACACATAAGTATAAAAATAATATAAATATATATATACACACATATACATACACGTATAGAAACATACATATACTTATATAATAGCTTTAGGAAATACACAATAGAAAAGTAATGCTTCTGAACCTAATTTTTAAAGCACGGATGGATTGTGTGAAGGTGATAATATATGATGATTGGTGGTGGGACAGAGGATGTATGTAAGAATAGAGAAGTGTGAAAGGAAAGAGAGAGCAGGAATGAGTTGAATGAAATATAATATGATGAGATAAAATAATTGTACCATCGGAACTCGCACTCATCGTAGGAAACACGATTAGCTCAAGTCTATCAAGTTTCGCGCTGATGATTTGGGAGAATGTGGTATCACACCGATCGAGCCAGAATTTAAAAAAAAAGAGTATGAGTAAGTTAGAAATAAAACAAATACAGTTCAAGCGATAAGTTATTAAACAGTGGCTTAGCTTGCCTTAGACGGGCCCTGTATCAAATGTGTGTGTTTAGGGAGGCCCAAAGAAAGGGTAAAGTTTTTTTTATACAAAAAAAACAACAGAATGCCCGAATTGAATAAAAATAATTATATATTGATTATAAGTTATTATTTTCTCGCCTTTTTTCGGCAAGCTTATTTATCAAATCATCCATAGCTGAAGACTATTTCAGTTTCTAGGTTTTCTGTCTCTACAATGGCAAGTCTGATAGCCGTTTCTGTTGCCCCAGCAGTTATTTTCAAAAATGTTATTAATCTATAAAAGATTATAGATAACATTTTAGGAATTTTTGCTTACACACTTTGGGGGCAATTTTTGCTTACCCTGTAGCCCGGGGGCCCCGTACAATTGATACGGCGGTAGCTACGCCCCTGTTAAGTATGCACCTATATTTATAATGATACAAAGTCACGAGATGTAAATTAAGGGCAACTGCAATCCAATATAATACATTGGCAAACCCGCAGGATATCTAAAATGAATATTATTATGTTCGAGGGGAACATATTGTACATAAATCAGCTTGGAGACGTCATTGCATTTATAGCAGGTATTGTAATACACAGTGACTATGCTCCTTAAATATTAGCTTGATTAGAATGATAGAAAGAATCGTAAAATTCATTTACAAAAATACAACACAGATATTGTTTTAAGCAAATTTATTTTTCAGCTGCCACAAGAATCTCCTCGAATGATGTTAATGAAAAACCTGCGATTTAACTGAGATATGTTTGAGATAGACCCGACTTACGCGTGTATCTATTCTGTTTATTTTACAAGTTAAATAATTCATAAATACCTAATACATGTTTAATATTCTCTTTCTTTCTTTCACCTGCTAGATACATAAAATCTATTATATAATTAATCTGTAGAGGAGTGGAGTTTCTACAATGAATTTAAAAAAGAAAAAATCAGAAGGGCTAAAGACCATTAGATCCCAAAACTACAATATTTTTGTTTATGGTTTTATTTACTCTATGGGAACCTAATCCAAATTACCACCACTTCGCAACATTATGGCTTGAAGAGAAGAAGCGGCGCAAGAAACTCTTCAGCAACATGTCTAGCTCTAATATATCTATCTATCTATACTATACTAAATCTGTAAATGGTTCTAGTTTGTACAATGCGTTTAAATATGTGAAAAATATGAGGAGGCTAATTCGGACTAGCAGTTTCCGAAAACACAATTTTTAGAATTTTTGTTTGTCTATCTGTTAGAGTATTATCTGAAAACTACTGAACAGATTTAAATGAACTTCGCCATGGAGCTAGCTTGTACCTTCGAACAAAACTTAAGATACTTTTAAATGATATCGTTTCAGTGGGATAGATGAATATAACGGAAAAGATGGCGCTGCGATCGCTATTTCTGGTGCCACCGTTGCAACACGAACGAAGTCTCATTGGCATAACTACTCTGTAAATAAATATTTGGAAAAAAACCTC
The DNA here is from genome assembly GCA_039645545.1 of Dendrolimus houi. NCBI lineage: Eukaryota > Metazoa > Arthropoda > Insecta > Lepidoptera > Lasiocampidae > Dendrolimus > Dendrolimus houi. The sequence goes on along the minus strand of CM077128.1, from coordinate 19,241,229 downwards.
GTTTAAAAAACCGTCTTCAAAAACTAAAACGTATAAAAATAACTTAATAAAGATTTTTGACTAGGAATTTATTTAGTTTACTAAGAAACAAAATAATATAAAATTTTCCACATCTTGAAGTCGGTGCCGAGCAAACCATAAAAAATACCATATACTCTGTTATAACAACAAAATGTTGCAAAATATTAATATAATAATAATAATAATAATAATCGGCAGACAAACACACATATTGTATATCCCCAAATTAAGCAAGTTACGCTTGTGTTATGGGTAATATACAACGTACTACTCTGGGGCCGATCCCAGACACCCAGACCATAGTAAATAACGAAGAAAATACGTTGCCGAAATTTACTATACCAGGAATCGAACCCGGAACCTCTCCGTTACAGTGAGGTAGGCCGGCAACGGCTTAGCCCGCTCAACCACAGAGGCCGTCATTGTATAAACCGTATATTGTTTTATACTTTTTATTTTTTGAAGTCGGTTTTTTTAATTTTTAGTATCTAGCTTTGTAGGCCTACAAAAGGTGCCGCGCGCCTTAATAAATATAGGTCCCAAGAAACGGGAACGGAAGTTTAAAAAAAAAAATGTTTATAAAATGAAAACTACTGGACCAAACTATTTTAAATTTTTAGGGTACCAAATGGCAACTATCCCCCATTAAACTAAAGAAGAATCACGTAAATCGGATCACAAATCTTAGCGTAATCGGTGTACATATATAAAAAAAATACCAATCAAGTTGAGAACCTCCTCCTTTTTGAAGTCGGTTAAAAAGAAGAAGAACCTTTACTTTGCCACAAACCTAATCCCTTTGTTACAATATTGAATGCAGTTTTATTTCATATATTCACCCACGCGTTAAATGTCGCATAAACTTCGGGAGAGGATCGCCTCAGTCTCCATGCGACTCGATTCTATATTAAGAAATCAGCTACATTATGTACTGGTCAAAGCAACATTGTAAGTCGTCTTATAGGCCCTTCACATTCTCGCGAGGAGTTCGCGCGAACGTCGCTAGAACATCCCGAAAGAGAGAAAAGAGCACAAAAACCCGTTTTACAATCTCGTTGCTCGGTCTTTTTTCGCATTTTCGCGATGTTCTTGTGAGAGTGTGGAGGGCTCTTTTATAATTGGGAGAATTTTTATTACAAATAAACTAGACAAGTGCGTATCGGACCACGCACAGTGAAGGGTTCTGTAGATCAGATGTTTAATTTGAATACAATACCATTTTTTTTTAATTGAAAGTATTTTTGAAACTGTACAATTTTTTCAACTACAATTTTTTTTAGTATTCAATTTTACAGTCTGTAAATTACAAGAGGGTGAAGATTATTTTTACAACTTTGGAAGCTAATATGGAGCCTGTTATAGAAAAACATCGTAAACGACAGAAATTAGACATTTGACTTTCTTATTGTACAATACAGATAACATTATTTCAATCTTAATAAAAAAATCTTTAGGCCGATATCTGCGATTACGGCCAAATTATGAACATAGTAAAATTCGGAGATCTGTTATAAGTTATGTAATAAAAATGTAAAGTAACTCTCCTGTAATGTTTTTATCTGTCGCTTACGATGTTCTTCCATAACAGGCTTAACAACTTGATATCTCGCCACCTATTGACTTAAATATCCTAAAGACCACGAAAGAAGAATAACTATATACATATTACAGAGATACTATACTATATAAATGACATCACAGTTGGCGCCGCAGGTCCGTTCGCATTTCTGTAGAAAATCTCAATTAAATATTTAAATCGGTTTGTTACAATTTTATCCATATATGCCCAGTAGTTTCGAAATAAATGACTGTCATATATAAAGACAGAGAGACATGAAAATTTTATAAGGGTTGTTTCTTAAAATGGCTACAGTACCCTAAGAAGAGCAAATGGCCCATAACTTTATAATATTAGTATAGATACATATAAGAATTAGTAAATTATACAATTACTTTTTTTTACATTATACACAAAGATTTTAATGTATATCCAATTATTGTTTTTGTCTTTACAATTCGTAGGTACTAATATCTAAATAATATATAAAACATCTAAAGATATAACTACTTTTTTAATGTTTATGGCTTGGCAACTAGGCCTTTAAGCCCGGCGCAGTTCTATTGTAGGCTACAATCGACGCCATCCGACGGAGTTCTTGTGAAAGCTCGAAAGGCATTTGGTTATACAGTTCACATTTCTCACAAAACACATAATTACACTCAAAAATTATCAATATCCTACAACTATTGTTCATTTTAGAGTAATTTTACACATTTTTAGAAAATAAAGCTGCACAGCACAACGTCTCTTTTCAGTTCCTGCCAAAAACTCCAATATAACTACTATTATATACATATTTACAGATAAAAAATGGATTCCAAGTCACTGTCGGTGGGAAGCGTTACCAAAATGCTGGCTGCATTTACACGCCGTATGGCAATGATAATGAGTTGACCAAAATACAGGTCGGCCTATTGGTCCCGCGAGACTTCTTTCAATCGCATTGAAAGGTCTCGATAGTGTTGATAAGCTACAGCATACACTAATATAAATAATAATAATATAGTAAATAACAAATGACTGGACACACCTCAAACTTGTGATCTTGTGAAGTAGTAGGTACTTTTAGATACAAAATACTATGTTATTATTATAGAAAAATAACAATACCAAGCTCTTTCATTAATTATTCATATATATTACTTTATTAAACCTCTAGTATTAGTTCAAAATATATTTTTAAAAAAGAGACCACGAATGTGTATACATAATAATAATGAAGTAAAGATGTATTTATTGCTGGAGAGTTTGTTGTACCGCTTCTTATCCTTTAAAAGTAACTAAAATTGTTTTGGAAGCGGTGGTAGACTCGTGACTTTCAATAAGTAATCTGGAAGATTCCATTTTGAAATGAATACATTCATTTTAATTTTTTCCCTTTTTATTTTCAAAAGCAATAATTACAGTGTGATTATGATGCCTACAGTCGACCGATATGAAACGATTGCAATAGCAGACTTGGGGCCCTGGCTTCAGTTTTCTTTTAAATTGCGAAGCCAACATACAGGTAGACAGCCCATCAAATTGAAAGTAGTTACTGTCCCCTATAGACGTTTGCAACGACGAGGGGCGTTGCCCGATGGAAGAGTAGGTATAAGAACATAGAAATCGGACAGAAGGAATAGGGAAGTGGGTCATCGGAACTCTCACTTATCGTACAAAACACGAATTAGTTCAAGGGTAACCGTTTCACACCCATATTCTCTGAGAGCGTGGTATCACAATGATCTAGCCGACCCTAAGAGCTGACACGAAATGATTGTTAGATGAAAGAAATAAACAAGAAATCCATAAACTTGACAACTCTCAGCGCGTTCCACTAGTAGCTCACAACGCTCAGAATGCGCCGTTAGCCGTTCCACTAGGCGACCGCGGTCGTTGTAATCGTAGCAAAAACGTCACTAATGACGTCATCATTTCCGATCACACAACGCTCACAACGACCAATGTCAAGAGGTGGGTCGAATAACCGTTCCACTTAGGTTTACGATTGTAACGCGCCGACAAGCAAATAGAACGGGAAAAATCGCGGTCGTGAACGTGATCCTTGTGAGTCCCTGATGGAGCGTAGCCTCTATCACATGTATTGTCTGTGGTTGCTTACTTCTTAAGATGGCCGACCTCCATTACATAAGTGTTCTTTCTATACAAATTATTTAAATACAATTAAATAGAAACTAGAAACAATCACAGGATTTCATTTAATTAATGACTACGACATAAAAAGAATATTAGGCCAATGAACTTGGTTTATGACGACAAGCAAATTCTCAATAAATGACGTTATTGTTTGTCTTTACATTTTGCGATATGATTATAGTACGCTTGATTAAGAAGCTGTCGCGAATTGATGCCTAGCAACAATAACTATGTTAATAGTATGTAATGTACAGTTATTATATACATAGCCATATGGGATTCCTAGCTTTCAAAGCCAATTTTTCTTTAAATGTGACTTCTCATGGTTTTTGGATCTAGCCAGTGTCAAGAATTCATAAATGTTCAAGTGTTTATAAGATTCCTGTAACGCTAATATTAGACGACTCAACCGAATTGAATCAATTTGTGCGAAGGTTGAACTAACCATGAGAGCATACATACAACATATAGTATGTATGTATGTTCTTATGGTTACTTTTGTTAGATTAGTACTACATACATACATATTATAGCCACATCTGTTCCATGGGGGTAGACAGAGACTGTGGATCTTCACTTGCGACGATCCTAACAAACAAATTTGGGTTTATCTACTTTGATTAACCTTTTCATACAGGCACGTTTTTTTTGCCTGACCTCTCTTTAACCTGCCATATGATCATGGTGTATGTGTCGCGGTCTACCGACACCAATTCTACCAGTCACAATGGTGTCACCTCTCATATACTTGTTTTGTGATTCTACTTTCATCCATTCTTTCTCCATGCCCAAACCACCTTAATATTTTGAAGTTGTACTGGCATTGTCATTCACGCTGCCATGACATATAATTTGCTAGTAATTGCCCCTGTGGCGCCGATAAAACTCGACCGCAGCGCTATTTTTGGTTATATTCCTCTATCCCTCGGGAACAATACTTTTTCTGGATAAAAGTTATGCTATGTCCTTTTCTATACCCCTGACAAGATGTATGCAAAATTTTGTGTCGATTGATTAATTAGTTCAAGCATGAAATCGTTAGAAACAATCATACTTACATTAGCATTTATAATAGTAGTTAGGTTTAGATACTATATATAATTCGGCCGTTCTATAAAGGCACATTTGGCATCTATGAAGCTGATTTAAGTAGTTACGTGAACTAATAGGTTGGGGAAAAAGTCTTTTCGCATATAGTATGTATGAACTTGTAATAAGATCTCTTTGGCTATACCATTTTTATCTGGCTGGTTTTGGTATCATTAAAAAGTTTGAATTTTAAAGAAGACAATTCCAAATTCAAATTGGGAAAATGTGTGATTTTAATTTGTTTTCCTTATTGTTAAAATGAGTGGATCTAATGAAGAAATTCGATACATTTTAAAATTTTACTACAAAAAAGGTAAAAATGCAACACAAGCCGCGAAAAAAATTGTGATGTTTATGGACCTAATGCAGTATCTGTGAGAGTAACGCAAATTTGGTTTAAAGGTTTTCAATCCGGAAATTTTTCTATCAAAGATGCACGTCGCTCTGGTCGCCCTGTTACGGACAAAACTGATGTCATTTTTGAAAAAGTTTAGCAAGATCGGCATATTAGTAGTTACAATGTAGCTGGAGAACTGGGAATTGACCACAAAACGGTATTGGCGCATTTAAAAAAGCTGGGTACACAAAAAAGCTCGATATTTAGGTGCCGCATGAGCTCACTGAAAGAAACCTAATGAACCGTGTACTCATTTGTGATTCTTTATTACGACGTAATGAAACTGAACCATTTTTGGAAGAAGCTGATAACTGGTGATGAAAAGTGAATCACGTACGACAAGAACGTGTGAAAAAGATCGTGGTCAAAGGCCGGTCAGGCTTCACAAACTGTGGCGAAACCCGGGTTAACTCGCAACAAGGTGATGCTGTGTGTATGATGGGATTAGACGGGCATTATTCATTATGAGCTGTTACCGCCAGACAGGACCATCGATTCTGAACTGTACTGCGAATAACTGATGAGATTAAAGCAAAAAGTTGAGAGAAAGCGGCCGGAATTAATCAACAGAAGGGATGTGGTTTTTCACCATGATAACGCTAGACCTCACACATCTTTAGCCACTCAGCAAAAAATACGAGAGTTTGGCTGGGAGGTGTTAATGCATCCGCCGTATAGTCCCGACCTTGCACCTTCAGTTTTTCACCTGTTTCGGTCTCTGCAGAATTCCTTAGACAGTGTCAGGTTAACATCACGAGAGGACTGCCAAAACCACTTGTCACAGTTTTTTGATCAGAAGCCCCAAATTTTTTATAGCAATGGGATCACATCCCTATTTACAAGATGGCAAAAAGTTATCCAACAAAATGGCACCTACATACTTTAGTCAAATGTAAGTAAACTTTATAAAAAAACCTTTTGAATTTGTACATAAAATGCGAAGAAACTTTTCCCCAACCTAATATACCAATGATGATTGATACGATTAAAAATTGGAGTCGATACAGGACATTACCGAATCGATTAAAATAAAACGATTTATAATTTAAAAGTATATATTATGTTTCAGTGCCTTTTTCATCTTTAAATTGTACAAAATATGCATAACTTAATTACAATTTATGTTTAAACTTTTCGATTATACATCAATCTCCAGGCCACATCACTAATATTTAAGAAGAAAAGTGTAAGAAACGTAACACATTACAAACATACATTGTCATGTGTTACGTTCCTAAACAAATAAGCTAATTATGATGTTTTTCATTTCATATAAATTATTTTGACACTGTTACAAAATTAGTTCGTCAATACTTATACGAAACTACAAATGGGGCTTCTTAGAATAGCTCAACTAATAAACAATTTTACCTTGGAAATGAAAAGTATAAATTCCCCATGATACAATGGGAAGCAACGAAAAAATGCACAAGTGTGTTATAAAAATTTAACCAATAATATAACATTCTTAGATAATGTGGCTGATGATAGGCACATGTCATGTGACGTCACAGCCGCGCGTGTGACTTAGATCTAGAGCAACGGACGATATGCCTAGATTACAGACGGAAATAGACCTCGAAATAATCCATTTAGACCGAAGAATTTCGGCTGTGGCCGAAACGGGAACAGATTTGATTATTCACATATTTTATGGTTGTCGGGCAGGGTTTTCATCACGTTTTGCAAAGATGTAATATTCGTAGATTTTTGAATCGTCACATCGGTATAAAATATTCAATAAATATTATTTTTTTAATGCGAAGCTGGGAAACTATCAGAAGGCCCAGCTCATGAAAAGTGGTTAGCGTCACCTATACAGGTTATTAGGATGGGATAAAGCGGATTGTATTTGGGAGATTGAGGGATCAGACAGGAGGAATGGGTTAGAGTAGACTGAATAAGGGGGATCCCGCGGACTTCCTCGTCCTCTCCGCAGGTCACCCTGGCTTCGTCGAGCGTTGGGGCGTCACAGATGCAGTATCTATTGGTCTAGTTCCAAATTGATTAACTTAAACTTTTTTTTACATAATTTTTATACATAAATATGTTACATAATTACTTTTCGAAAAATTAATGGAGTTGTAGCAAACAGTGCATACTCAGTAAAGACACAATAAAAGGAAAGAAAAATATTATTATAGTTATAATAATGACATGACGTGCTAAAATTTTATACTGCAACATATCTCCATAAATTCCTTACATACTTGGCAATATAAAAAGAAAGTTAAATAAAATATAGTACAAAAAGTCGGAGCGACCTGCTATGTAAATGAAGTATAAAACTTCATATCCCGCGGGAATATTTCTGGGAATTATTTAAAATGGCTAGATTAAAAAAGAAATGTCGAATTCCAGTGTGATTTCTTTACTGATCGATAGCAAATTGTATGTAATAAAATGTGTGATATTTTTATCCCGGTAATTTCAAGTCAAGCGTGGACGAAGTCGCGGACATAGCCTAGCATTATATATTTTATACGTGGTAGAGCTATGCTGGAATCAGTACCTTGAGTACCGTACACGGGGCCGCCTCAATTAGTGTAATACTTACAATGCTGTAAAAGAGTGCGCGCCTACCGCGGTTTTCTCTCTGTACAACATGGGGCCATTTAAGAATAGCGTTATAAAATTTCTTCGAGGCCGGCAATGCGTTGACAACGCCCCTGGTCTTACAAACGTCCATAGGCGACGGTGACCTCTTTCTATCAGGTGCGCCGTCTGCGTGGTTGCCAGCTGTTTGGCAATAAAAAAAAATAAGAATATCGCCGTGAAACGGATTGGCTTCGGGATTATCATATTTCGCACGATAAGTGAGTGCTCCGATGGTATACTTCCCCCTCAGTACAGTTCGGCACACATGCAGACGGCCCACCTGATGGAAAGCGGTTTGCAACACTAGGGGGAAAGAACTCAAAGTTGTTATGGCAGCATACTCTAGACCCGGGGTGGTCATCCAGGCGGCAAATGACGTACCACCTAGCTGTGGGTTGTTTTTCGCCTCTTACGACAGGCCGCCCGGCCGCACGAAATTATATTCTTTTTCCGCTCCTGCACGGATAAAATTATTTCCTGAAGCTGCACACAAACAGATAGCCCATCTGGTGAAAAGTGCTCTATGGCCTATGGACCTTTGCAACATCAGGAACGATGCTAACGTGTTGCCAGCCTTTATGTTATAGAAGGATGGAACACCAGAACCGTGCAGCACCAGCACTCACAGTGCGTAACACGATTAGCTCAAGGTCATGGCTCAAGGCTAATCGCTTCACGCCGATATTGACAGCGTGATATCTTACCGTTCGAGCGGCCCTGAGATCTGAAATCGAGATAATGATTCCAACATGGCTCTACTATCATGGCAATTATAATCTTGGGTTTTGTAGTCGAACGAGTAAACCCGCCACGCATGTCCAAGGCGGCTTCGTAGGTTGGTTGGTTATCAAACTTACCAAAAAATGCATGCTTTCCGGCGTATTCGAACCCGCATCGCTTGAGACGCGAATACGTTAAACATTTGCCTCGGTTTTTTAAAACCTAATTACCTCCACCTAACCTTAGAAACTTACCTTAAAAGTCGTGGTAGCATAGGCTAGGGCACGCGACCCAAACTCAAAGGGTGCGTGTTCGATCCTGGCCGAAACACATGCACCACTTAGGCAGTTTTCTGTCCTAATGTACATATTGTTACAATTCCCACGTGGTAACAACGGTGAAGGAGAACATCGTGATGCCACCTACAAATGGGGATAACCGATGTGTCAAACCTGCCAAACCGCCTTGGACAAGCGTGGCGGGTATAGTGTTCGGTCCTCCCATAATGAGCGGTCAGAGCCCAGGAGTGGGACATTTATGGGCTGATATTATAACCTTAGAACCTTGACTTTCCGTTGACTTTAAAAAACATCCCAAAAACAGAATAAAAACGTGTCTCATGGCCTCATTGTTCATTGTTGTTGTACACCATTATGTATTGGTCTTTGATTTTATATTCAAATGAATAAATGTCTTCCAACTAACAAGGTATGGAGGGAACGAGGGAGTTCAGGTAAACTGGACGGTAATAATATTTACATTTTAAGATCTTATGACGCACTGACAAAGTGACGATTTGTTGATTGTAGACAAAACTATTGTTATATCTACGTAAGTCTAATAAACTATCATTTAAAAAAATTACGTTAACATTGATAATTTTTTGATTTTTTGTACAGTAGGAGTAGTCGCAATGCTTTGTCATTTGTTGCTAAATGTTTGCCCCTGTAATTCTTTTCTTCTTTGTGTACACTTTTGTTATTAGGTATTCAAATCTGCCTCTGTATGTCACTAAAATGGCCGTAGCGGAAGATCAACGCTGGTTAACAACCGGCAATTTGCTGAGCTAGAGCCAATTGAGAACTTCATCTTCATGGTTTATATTATTGTTATTTAGTATTCGTGTATTGTATGTAGTTCTAAATAAATAAGTTTTCATTCTTTTAATTCTTTAAATATATAAAATCAGTTCAACTTCTTTAACACCTCTTTTAAGAACAGAAAAGTGGTAAGGGATGTGGGCAGCGCGCTGCCCATTTTTCTGTTACAGAGAAACAAGAATTCTGTAAAACAAACTATGTATTTTAACAAAACTTACACGTTTCTTGATACAATACTTTAATGCAAAACATTGCAAGTCATTATGTTTACACAAAATTTCTAGAACGTTCAAATCTCTCTAACCCTTTTAGGATATAGGACTTTGGACGTGTTCAAAGTCCTAATAGTTCTTCGTATTGCTAAATGTATTTATGTACCCTGTATTTGGAACACAACGCAACTTGATTGACCATTTTCTATTTTTATTATACTTCCCACCAATTTTAATCTATATATATATATATATATATATATATATATATATATATATATATATATAATTCTTCTGTACGTGTGCTGACAGTGAACTCCTACTAAATAGCTGGACCGATTTTAATGATATTTGTTTTGTGGCTTTGAATGGGTCTCCGGATGATTTAGATTCACAATTAGAACCGGTAGGTGTGGCTGAGATCGGGGTTCTAGAATTCTCCTAATCACCTAGACCGATTTTGGTGATTTTGTTTTTATGTCATGAAACAAAGTCTTTTAGGAATTCAGAAAATATGGCGGTACGAAGTTCGCCGGGTCAACTAGTATTATATAAAATTACTAGAGTTTACCCCGCAGCTACGCCGCGTGTCAAATGTTTGGCAGTAGGTTTATTTTACTTACATAAAAACTTATTCGGTTTTTTGCATATAACAAAGAAACCAAGTCCATATAGTCTAAACAACTGCCCAGCAAAACACAGAGATGAGTCGAAGCATGTGCTCTGTGGTCGAAGCCAACCTGACTTGAAGTAATACAACGAATGACGTGTTGTTTATGACAACGTAGATATTTGTTATTGAATCGAAAAACGCGATTGCAGCGCCATCTATTTTGATAATCCGACCATTCTAAGGAAACGACGTCATATTGGGATAAAACATATCCTAAATGTTAATTCGCGTTATATGCTAAGACTATGTCGAGTTTCATTTATATAGTATCCAAAAAAGATGCGTTGGCAGCGCCACCTATTCGTTATTTTTATTCATCTTACGGAAACGACGTCATTTATCGGGATAAAAAGTATCCTAAGTTATATGCTCCGGAATATAAACTTATATAAACTATGTCGAGTTTCATATAAATCTGTTCAGTAGTTTTCACGTGAAGCTATAACAGACAGACAAACATAAAATCTGAAAATTGTATTTTCCGAAGCTGCTGGTCCGAATTAGCCGCCCTGATTTTTTTCGCGCATTTAAACGCATTGTACAAACTCAAACCACTCACAGATATATTGTAGTATAGATAGTGTTACAACCTAAGCGCCGACAAAGACAAATTCCACGTACAGATTTGTAGAAGCACATTTATTACCCGTCGGCATTTGAACTAATAACATTGAATCTGTTGTAATTCTTTTATGAGCGTCTTCTTTTGTTTACTTATTTATTGGCATACGTTTCTAGAGAACAGCCTATTGTTGTATTGTAATCATTAGCCAGGTGTTACGGATTTTAAAGTACAAGCTGATTCTAGGAAATTCGGTCCACGTGGCCGGGCGGGCACATTGCACTTGTGCAGGATAAAACGATGGCCTGATTGAGAGAGGAAGGCAGTCGAGCGATAGCAACGATCTAAGCGTGACGCGTGTACAATCGGAGATCTAGTAGTGACGGACTTTGAGCGTTTTATTGAATTATGAACCTCTGCATTATGTTTAGATATGTTGTGTTCGGTTATATTTGTTCCTGTGTTATACGTGTTTGTATGGTTCTAATAAACTCTATAATAATTCCAACGGCATTTAATTCGAGTCTCGCAACTCGTAACAATATATTAGAGCTAGGCATGTTGCTGCAGAGTTTCTCGGGCCGCTTTTTCTCTTCAAGCCACAACATGTTGCGAAGCGATGATAAATTAGATTAGGTTCCCATATAGTAAATAAAAATCATAAACAAAAATTAAAATTAAATAATTAAAATAAACAAGTTGGCGGTAGGCTAAATAATAACTTTAATATTCAACGACACTTGATTTCCGCGATCACGGCTACTGAAAAAGGGCCGAAACTTCGGCATAAAAATAAAAATTAAATAAAATACCGAGCTCAAAACCGTTAGTTATATTACCATGTATTTATATGCTGAATAAAGTTTCGTTTCATTGCATTATCATTGTAGTTTGTATCACAGAAACTCATAGTTGAAGCAACTGGAATATGTACAAATGTAATTAAAAAATACCACAAATAAAATATAAATACAGCAATTTTCCTCCTTTCGCCGCGACCAATAGCAGATCTCGATTCAAATAAGGAATGTAGTTTTAAAATAGTCGTGTGTCGCGATGCGCGGGCGCAATGCGCACCCCTGACGTCACCAGGTTCTCGCCTCGGAAGTGAGTCACGATCCACGCAACTGACTCACTGGGAATGCGGTTCGATAGCCTGCAAGCTGGGATCCTTATAAGTTTTAGTGGCGTTTATGAGCTTACAGTTTTGTATGAGATTTCTGTAGTAAATACGCCTTAAGTTGACTTATGGCCGAGTCCTTCATCTTACTATTCATTCACTTGCCCTCCCATCTGTTGAATTTTGTTATTAGTGTTACTAAGGTAAATGAACGGTCGGTAAGACATGGGAACCGGTCGTCAGTTAGTTGTCTTGAAACAACTTAACTATATGAACAGCATACATGATTGTCAGTCTAATAATGGTGAAAATAATATTTTTACGGTTAATTGGTTCTTACGTATAGTTTAAAAATCATAACAGTAGACCAACCAAATGCCTGTCATAACGCTTTTATTAAAGTAGGGACTTAATATATACATAATAGATATATAATACTCCTTAATAAAACTTGATAGAGGGCTATTTAAAGAGACGAGCCTGATGCGTTCGTGGCGCAAATTAAAATAGATTGAATTCCCCATGAAGTCCATGAAGAACTCCTATATTCACGGCAGACTTAACTACACAAACTACTGAGACGGTGTCTTCAAGTATAGTAACTATCTTCTTTAAGCAATTTCTAAGCACCTGATAGAAGAATTAGGGTCAAAAATGTCTGTCCTTAAGTTGTGAGGGTAGATGATTAATGACGGAAGAATGATTAGTAACCAATCCTCTTTTTCAAAGCGATAATTTAATACACAATAAACTTGATGTTAGGATAGTCATAAAAATTTTGACGAGAACAAGAGAGAAGAAGAATAGATTCATTTAACACTACACTTCTCTGTATGGGATGGGTAAGTTGTACAAATATTTGCTTACAATTTTTCTACATAACAATAAGCGACACAGTACGTTCCGTGCAATATCAAATGTAGTTTTACACATATTAAACTGTGGTTATTACTCAGATTAATTATTATTTATAGTAAACAACATAGGACCCTGGCCGTACTAAATACGTCCATGCATGGAACACTGTATTTTAGGTCTTAAGCTAGATGCTACAGTTTTCATTTAGCTTTCTTTATATGTGAGTGATGGGAGCAATATTTTATTTGTTGAAGAGATTGTACACTATTCTATTTTTGCTGGGTTTCTATATTTTACTAATTATTCTTTTACCTTACTATTGGTAGAAAATGGACATTATTTTTATGGGGTTTATGTCAAATTTTGACCAATAGTAAAGCAAATGAACGGTAGTTAAGTTAAAAGCCGGTCAAGTTAAAAGGACAGGTCTATAAATCCATCATTAGATCTGTTATATTGTATGGCAGTGAAACGTAGCCTGTACTTAAGCGACACATGCAGGAGCTGCGTGTCACGGAAATGAATATACTTTGGTAGATGTGTGGAGTACGGAAGGACTGCGTTAGGAACTCCCGCATTCGCGGCAGTATTTATGTCCGTGACATAGCAGACAAACTGCAAGAGAGTCGCTTACGTTGGTACGGCCACGTTTTACGCAAACGGACTAGTTATGTGGGAAACAAATGTCTAGCCATGACGCCTCCACCAGGTCCCGGTTCAAAGTGTAGGCCCAAAGAATTCTGGCTTGTTGTGAAGGATGACATACGTACCAATGGTCACAATACAAGGGATATGGAAGATCGCGCGAAATGGAGAAGAAAAAGTAGGAAAGCGGACCCTATGCGTCGAAGCGATCGCTCCGAACTCAACCGGGATTTAAAGCTCGGATAATGATGATCAACCGAGTACATGTTCTATCCGAGAGCCTGAACTGGCTGCTTTTGTGGAATCACTTAGCGACATAGACACGTATCAAGATATACTAGTAGGTATAGCATAGCATAAAGTTCCACTTTATTTTGATATTTTTTAATCGTAAGACGAATCTGCGAAAATGGCCGCTTTAGGTTCCCAGATCGGCGCAATGACAAAAATGTAAACGCCGGCTTTGATGTCTAGACAAATGAGTAGTAGTAAAATTCGCCACAAAGGCAGGCAAAGGAATCTTAATCCATACAGCAAATTTGGATGTATAAGTCTTCGTATAGTAGCGCAGTTGTATTGTAGGCTACAACCGATGCCATTCAACGGAGTTCTTCTGAAAACTCGAAAGGCCACACTTGACTATACAGTTCATATATATTTCACATTTCCCGCAAAAACACATAATTACTACTCAAAAACTATCAATAACCTACAACTATTGTTCATTTTAGAGTAATTTTACACATTTTTAGAAAATAAAACTGCACAGCACAACATCAGGAGATGTTCAGTTCCCGCCAAAAACTCCCTTCGTACTTTATTGTTGTGGGTGACGTAGTAGTGATGTTCTGTGAATCGTGTAACGCACAGACTATCAAACATTCGATACTATACGTACCTAAATAAATGGAAAGTAATCGTTTGAAATTTAAAAAAATCTACGTTAAAGAAAAATAATACCGCAATTATTATAAGTGCTTATAAAATGGCTTATTTAATATATGTAGAATCTGTTCATTGAAATGTGGGTATAAATGAAGTCGATTTTTATAACAAATCGAGTCGGTAACGAATTAAGAAATTACTAATTGTTTTGTTATCGAGCTGTCAAAAGTAAAATGCTTGAAAATGGTAGTGTGTAAATAGTGTAAAATCCCCTTAAAACTGCCGCAGTCGCGTGCCGGTCGCACTTCACTCCGTTAATTAATGAGAAAAACGCGTTACGGAGCCGCGGCCGCTGATCGGCGCGCGCGCAAACTTTTTTGCAATACTATACGTCCATCCGGAAACGCACGCGCGATCGCATTCGCTGCAATTATACATTAATTGTTAATGCGTTCAAGAGCAATGGCCTGCTATTGTTGGACGTGTTGTTGTTGTGCAAAACGGATAATGCACTCGTAAGGAATAAGCAATTGTAACGGTTTATAGGCATTGGTTTATTGTTGTCGTAATTAGATTTACGAAATATTAAGAAAGAATTAATTAGTTTCAACAATGGCGAAAAAGAGTGTTAAGCTGAATACATTTTCTTTTAAATACTAAAAGTAAACTACTTTATAAACATGTTATTATGGACTTTGTAACAAATTGCTGCCAGAGGGAAGCGAGCCCAGAAGGCTTTTTTTTATTGCAGGAGTTCAGCAGAGAGGCAGACGGCCCACTTGACAGAAAGCGGTTACCATCGCTTATAGACATTTGCAACACCAAAGGTGCTACAAATGCGCTGCTGCTCTCTTAAGGGAGACTGGAATCTGGTCACTAATACCGGAAAACAACTCAAGGTTGTTATAGCGGCATACCCTAGACCAGGGGTGGTAGTCATCCAGTCGGGCAAATGCCCTACCACCTGACTGTGGGTTGTTTTGTCGCCTCTTACGACAGGCCGCCTGGTCGCAGGAAGTTGTATTCTTTCTCCGTTCCTGCACGGATAAAATCCTGCTGGCTGCATTGCTGTATGGCAATGTTTATTCGCTAAGTGAAATATGAGCCAGTCTTCTAATCACGGGTGGCATCAAAGAGTTTTTTGTTCTTTTCTTCTTTAAAAATTCTATTTGCGGATGGAATCGAACTCCTTGAAGCCCCACTCCAACCCCACGAACTTATGTTTCTGGGGTCCATCCGCAAATGGGTCCAACCTTGGGCCACTCTTTTTTAACTTGTTTATAAATGACTTACCAGATTCATTTCGCCACTCTCGAGCTTTTCTCTGATGATCTTAAAATTACAAACCCAATACGTACTTCGTCTGACGTAGAGCTACTAGAGTACGACTTACAAAATTTAGAATTATGATGTAATAATAATCGTATGTCCTTAAATACAACTAAATGTCACTATATCGAATTTACCAGGAAACTAATAAAACAGACGAATAGTTACACTATTTTAGGAAACACATTAGCTCAAGTGGATGATGTGCAAGACCTTGGAATTCAGATTGATAGCGAACTACATTTCAATCGACACCTAGATAATATTATAAATGCTGCGTTTAAGTCATTGGGTTTTATTTTAAGAAGGGGAAAGAATTTAAGAAACTTTCTACAATAATGTTACTATACAACTCTAAGTCAGAAGGAAACTTGAATCTTGTTGTCAGGTATCGACGCGTCATTGTGAGGTCCGTGAGAATAGAATTGAAAATATTCAAAGGAGACTTTTTCGCCACTTAGCATTTCGTTTCAGAGCGCCTATGAGCTGTAAATCTTATACAAATTTAGAAGATCTGTCCGTAATTTAAATTTTAAATTAAAGTAATTAATTAACTTAAATTTCTTTATAAACTATTACACAATGACATAGACAGTTAGAACTGATCGATTTTAATGTTCCGCGCAAGCCTCCTCGTCAACTCTCTCTAATATTTAAGACAAAACATTTTAAAACTATAGCTAGAATATCACGTCTGTACAATTCATATGTTTAAATATCTAAAAACATCGATATATTTAATGACAGTCCTCATACATTCTTCAAAATAATATCCCAGATAGATTAAGTATGTTTGATTATTGTTTTCTTTTTTAATTATTATTTTATTGTTTAATTAATATTTTATTTTATACAAATCATCCAAATTTAACTTTTCAATTGACATTTTATAAAATATGACATAATGCATAATATGCTTAGGGATTATTTTGTTTTGCCACTTGTCCGTTGCGATTCGTTTTTCCACTTATACGTTGGGATTCGTTTTTCCACTGATACGTTGCCATTCGTTTTTCCACTTGTCTGTTGCGATTCATTTTTCCACTTGTCTATTGCGATTCATTTTTCCACTTGTCTGTTGCGATTCATTTATCCACTTGTCCGTTGCAATTCGTTTTTCCACTTATGCGTTGCCATTCGTTTTTCCACTTGTTCGTTGCGATTCGTTTTTCCACTTATACGTTGCCATTCGTTTTTCCACTTGTCTGTTGCAATTCATTTTTCCACTTGTCCGTTGCGATTCGTTTTTCCACTTATCCGTTGCCATTCGTTTTTCCACTTGTTCGTTACGATTTGTTTTTCCACTTATACGTTGCCATCGGTTTTTTCACTTGTCTGTTGCGATTAATTTTTCCACTTGTCTGTTGCGATTCATTTTTCCACTTGTCCGTTGCGATTCGTTATTCCACTTATCCGTTGCCATTCGTTTCTCCACTTGATCGTTGCGATTCGTTTTTCCACTTATACGTTGCCATTCGTTTTTCCACTTGTCTGTTGCGATTAATTTTTCCAATTATACGTTGCCATTCGTTTTTCCACTTGTCTGTTGCGATTCATTTTTCCATTTGTCCGTTGCGATTCGTTTTTCCACTTAACCGTTGCCATTCGTTTTTCCACTTGTCCGTTACGATTCGTTTTTCCACTTTTCCGTTGAAGTTTCACTTCTACTAACGGGCATTTTAAATTTTTCAAGATTTGAAAAAAAATTCAACTGCAGCTAAGAGTATGTATCGCAGCACCCCTAATCTATACTAATATTATAAAGAGGTAAAGTTTGCAAGTTTGTTTGTAGGAAGTAATTTCTTGAAGTACTTAACGGACTTTGAATATTCTTTCACTAGTAGAAGAAAGTCGTGGTAGCGTAATGGCTAGCGCACGCGTCCCAAACTCCAAGGGCCCGGGTTCGATCTTGGCCGGAACCCATACACTGCTTAGGCAGTTTTCCGACCTAATATGCATATTGTTACAATTACGACGTGCTAACAACGGTGAAGGAAAACATCGTGATGCCACCTGCACATCGAGATAACCGATGTGTCAAACCTGCCAAGCCACCTTGGACAAGTGTGGCGAGTATATTGTCCGTTCCCCTATAATGGGAGGCCCGAGCCCAGCAGTAGGACATTTATGGGCTGTTATTGTATATATTGTTACAGCTTAGCCAAAATTCCACGAAACAGGCCGATAAATGTGAATGCACACCTGCCGGCCATAAAGTACAGTTTATTACTTGCCCGCATTTGGAGTTCTTTTGTTTACTTTGTGTTTAAAATTTGTAATTAGAAAAGCCGCATATTGTGTATTGTAATCCTTTATGATGGTCGTTAGCCAGGTGTAGTTCTTGGAAGATCCAGTCCACGCGGTCCATTGTTATATCGTATAGTTAGTATAAAACAATGCCTGAACGGAGGGGTGATGCAGTCAAGCGACGTTACGATACAAGCAAGACGTGTGTACATTCGATGAGCTATATAGTGACGGACTTTGCGCGCTTTATTAAATCGTGCATTACATTTGGACTTATTGCGTCTGGTTATATTTGTGCCTGTGTAATACGTGTTTGTATAGTTCTAATAAATTCTATAGTAATTCCAACGGCATTTTAATTCGAGTCCTGTAACTCGTAACAATATTATAGTAGAAAGTTACATTATTTCTTAGTGACATAGGCGTACTTCATAGTGATTAATAATATATTTTAATTTTTTGATGTGAAATATTAATTCTGAGAAAAGCGGACTGATGCGTTGATTTATCGGCGTGCGTTGACTAAACAATAAATAAGTCCCAGGGTCAAACAGTCTCTCTGGCGGGCATGGCCTTGGAAAAGCAGTGTTTTTCCCATGGGCAAGTATATGTTAGCCTATCTCGAGTAGCGCCCAGCGAAGTGGGCACGGGTCAGCTAATCAATTATATGCATTAAACATAAAAAATAGACTATTTTATTCAAATACATAATAGAAGATAATACATACCGATGTCTAATGGTGTTTTGCTATATTATTATCATATATATATATATATATATATATATAAAGAAAAGGTCCAGTGCTATGGCTCAGTTTCCTCTCCCCTATCCAATCTTCCCTATCGTCTCTCCCTATCCTCTCCCCCTGTCCAATCTTCCCATCCCATATCCCATCCCCCTATTCCAATCCCAACCCCTCGATCGCATTTTTCCTGTTTGATTGCTCTATCTCATCCCTCTATCCCATTCTAATGGCTGGCCCCGCATTTTGACTTTGGTGTTGCGGACGCCTATAGGCGACGGTTACCATTTTCCATGAGCTGGGCCGTCTGTCTGTGTTCTGTCTTTTTACGACAGTTGTCATTCCTAGTATTATCAATCATGGAAAGATAATCTATACGTCCAAACAGATAAATAAAATTGTAGTGTCTGTTTGTAATGTCAAAATAACAGCTTTTTACTAAATGCATAATATATACAAAGTTATACGGTACTTGTATAAAAAAATTAATTTGTAATTTTTTTGTCTCTCTGTGTGGATGTTCCGGCTAATCTTTGAAACGCCGGGACCGATTTTGACGGGGCTTTTAGTATCGTAAGAGGCGACAAAACAACCCACAGCAAGGTGGTAGGGTAGTTGCCCGACTGGGTGGCTACCGCCCCTGGTCTAGAGTATGCCGCCATAACAATTATGAGTTGTGTTCCGACATCAGTGGCCAGGTTCCAATTTCTCCTTAATATAAATAATAAATAAAAAGTCTCTTTTTTTATGGTTCCCTGAAAAAATGGAAGTCGCGGGCACCTCTAGTATTATTTAAATGCACTAAAAGATATATGAAAAAAAATTGAAGCGTTATTATATTAAAGAATTTCTTTCTGATTCGCTCACCGGTTAATGTATTAGGAGATAAATTAAAGGCAGGGCACCTTGCCAATGTCGCGGACGCGGGTTCGACGCCACCTGTCCCTGTGACCCTAAGATAGCGGCCGATGTACCGCCGTATACTACTATGTATTGTACACACTCCGGTTTGTTATTATTTAAATTACTATATCATTTTTTATTATTTATTCCTAGTAGTCCTCCTTACTTTAAGGCAGGCACGTTTTGAATCACATCCTTTTATGATAACTCTTTTACAGTGCAGGCTGTCAAACTTTGGAATTCGCTGCCTCTTACTGTCAGAGAGGCCTACATTAAAGAACGCACTCAGAAAACACTACTTTTTCTTAAATAATTATGCCGAATTCTTATAATATATACATACATACATATATCTTATAACTGTTTGTTTATGATATACCTAATAATCTGTATCACCTACATCGCCAGATTAGGTTAAACTATTCCTTAAGTTAGGTTGCCTGGAAAAGATTGCTTTAAGCGATAAGGCCGCCTCTTGTTTCTACCATGACAATATTGTAATTGTGTATTTTTGAAATTGTGTATTTGGTGAGCAATAAAGTGTTATCTATCTGTCTATATTTTTAATTAATAAAAAAACAATTCAATTAGGTAATATATGTATTTACAACAATTTTTAAAATAATTCTTGTAAAAAGGGGCAGAGGTTTAAACTGAGACGAGCAAAATAAGTAGACCGAGCCCGAGCTCTCAGAGTGTAGTCGGCTAATGGCCGGCTCCTACATTCTGTCAAAAAAGTATCGGTAATGAATGATTTGTTTATGGTTCCAAATTCAAATATTGTTTTTTTTTTGTTCTTACATTGGCACGACTGTTTTTCAATTTGGGGCGGAGTTTCAGTTGCATCGGTCATTTAAATTAAAGAATAGAATAGAAAACACTTTATTGTTCACCAAATAAACAAGAACAGAATAAATAATTACAATAATTTAACGGCAAAACAAAAGGCGGCCTTATCGCTTAAAGCGATCTCTTCCAGGCAACCTGACTGAGAGGATACTTTTAACAACTTATGTCTAGGTATAATTAAATTTAAAAAAAAGTAAAAATAAAAAAAGGAAGAACAGCACAATGTGGATAATAAACAGCAAGTTAAGAAGAATAGAAAAAATATATATTTAATTATAAACTAACAATGGTTTTTGACAGATTTTTTAAATATGGCAAGTGATTAAGCTTTTCTGACATCTACGGGTAAAGAGTTTCAAAGGCAAACAGCCTGCACAGCAAAGGATTTGGAGTAAAATGTTGAAGAATGTGCAGGTGCCTTTAACAGGAGGTTATTAGAGGAGAGCAAATCGAAGGTGTGTGATGTATGAAGGAAGTTGAAACAATCCTTAAGGTAAGGAGGAGTGTAGGGTATAAATAGTGTACGATATAATAAATGTAGAAGATGAGCATTCCGGCGAAGTGAGATTGGCAGCCACTTGAGTTTTTTGCGATATTCAGAAATGTAGTCATATTTTTTTAATCCAAATATGAATCTAATACAAACATTTTGAAGACGCTGAAGTTTGATAAGTAGCTCTTGGGTAATGTTAAGATAACAGGCATCCGCATAGTCAAGGATAGGTAGTAAAATTGCTTAAACAAGCGAAATCTTGGTGGCGGTTGGAAGAATTAATTACAGTGCTGTTTTTAGTTAGATCATGTCGAGTGTGTATTGTGAATTTCATAATGGACAAAAATATCGAATAAAGAGTTTGCTGTTGTGCTTATGAGTTACAAAGCGGTCGAGATATGCATGAAGATTTGTCTCCTCTTGGTAGGGCATCAACGTCTTCAACTGAAGTTAATATCGCAAAAGTAAAGGAAATATTGACTGAAAATCCTCATTTAAGTTTGAGAGAAATAGCCGCTGAACTTTTTGTGTCTCACGAGTCGATCCGTATCATTTTAAATAATCACATGGGTATGAAACATGTTGCCGCTCGGCTAGTCCCAAAAGACCTGAATTTTCTCCAAAACCTCAATCGCAGAAGAGTCGACGAAGACGTGCTAGAACAAGTCAATTCCGACCCAAAATTCATGAAACGCATTGTTACTGGTGACGAGACTGGTTGGTTTACGAATTTGTCAACAAGCTTCGGAGTGGCGCCTTCCAACTGAACCGAAACCGAAAAAACCACGCCAAAGTCGATCAAAAGTCAAAGTCATGTCGACTGTTTTCTTTGACTATCGCGGTGTTGTGCACTCGGAATTCTTACCGGAAGGTCAAACGGTGAATAAAGTATATTATTTGAGCGTTATGTGGCGTTTAAGAGAGCACATTCGACGAAAAAGGCCAGATTTTTAAAAAGAATATTCTTGGATTTCGCACCACAATAATGCGCCATCGCACAAGGTCACCATTTTGAACGAATTTTTGACCAAAAACTCAACAAATACCCTCGAGCAACCACCTTATTCACCAGATATGGCTCCAGCCGATTTCTATCTTTTTCTTAAACTCAAATTACCACTTCGTGGTACCTATTTTCATTCGGTAGAAGACATAAAGGAGAATTCGCGACGAGAACTAAACTCAGTTCCAGAAAAAGCGTTTAAAAAATGTTTTGATGATAGAATTATTCGTTGGCCAAGTGTATCGTTTCTGAAGGAGCATACTTTGAAGGTGATAAAATAAATTTGAATGAATAACTAACATTTTGTGTATTATTGACCTTCTCCCGGTACTTTTTTGACAAAGTAGTATATCTTACTGACCGTTCATTTGCCTTACTATCTGTTAAAATTTGGCATAAACTCCATACAAGTAATAGGAAAATTTAACCGATGGTAAGTCAAGTGAATGAGTAATAAGATATAGAAACCGGCCATAACGGAAGCCGATCTTGGAATGGGGGCATCCGATCACGTCGAAGTGCGCTACGAGAATTTAGTATTAAATAATCGAATTATTACTGATACAAGTGGAACAGTTTTCATTGGATACATTACTATTGACCACGCAGACGCAAACCACGTGTATACTAAGTTTACACACACTTTCTAAAAAATGCTTCACTTCGTTTGACGATATTTTTCACGTAAGTTTCGTCTATACTTTCATTAGTCTGAGGGTCAGCCCCGGATCTTAAAGTTTTTCGAGACGGGTCAAAAACTGAATAATGCCTATACACCCCGCGAAAATTAATTTATGTGCTTAAAGTACCGGACATCTCAATGGTCAAACTTGCGTTAATGATGAGTTGTGTATTTGTCGGCGAAGTTTGAATTTGCCGCCATCTGAATTGGACCCCGGCTTGTCCCCCACTAGATCCAGCCCTCCAGAGGGTTTTAAACAAACCAGCTTAAAACTGAAAAGAAACTTATTAGACTTTTATATAATAAATTTGATCTAAAGAAATGTCGTATATTAATAAAATCTTAAAAAAGAAATAAATTATGAAACAAACACACATAATGTAAATCCCCAAGTTAAGCAATTTACGCTTGTGTTAGGGGTAGTATACAACGGATCACTCTGGGGCCGATCCTAGACACCCACCACAAAAGTTTTTCTATCAAAACTTGCTTTACTATATAGTGTGTGTTTGGCTGCTTGTTTGTTTTGTTTACGACAAAACTTGTCATTGTTGGTTCAAACTACCTTCGGACTAGCTTTAGAGACGCTGAGACGCTACATCGTACAATGATTTTAGTATGAAAAAGCGTCTATTGCGCCATCTGTTGTTAATAAGAGTTAGCATAAAATTTTGCGCGGATTGTAATTATGGCTGGTGTTTGTAATATTGTGTGTAATGGGGGATTTACTAATAGGCGTTTCCTATATCTTACTAATGCTGATTTTAAACTGATCAACTAAATTGAATCAATATGATTGAAAGGCATGGAACTAAGAGGATGTGGCGTCCCGCCTTTATTAGTTATTTTTACACGCCTTGTTAGATACCTGTCTGCGACAGGTCTCAGAGATATTTTTAAGACTGGCAACATTGCCATCAGTATTTTTATTCTGTTCTCTCGCACGCGACACAGAGTCTCACGATGGCCTGAGGCGTGGCCCATGCGGTCCATCACTGCCGAAGAAGTAGCCGACACTCTCATTCGAGAGTGGATATCGCGTTTTGGCGTGCCCTCAGTTATTACAACAGACCAAGGCACTCAATTTGAGTCTGACTTGTTTCGCCGACTCGTGGCATCGTTCGCCACAAAACGTATTAGGACGACCGCTTATTACCCCTGTGCAAATGGAATGATTGAGCGAGTACATCGCCAAATGAAGGCAGCTCTCATGTGCCACTCAGAATCATGGATACGCGCTCTTCCCCTAGTCCTACTCGGAATGCGAACGGCATACAAAGAAGATCTAAAGTCTACAGCGGCGGAGATGCTATATGGCGAAACGCTTGCCAGGAGAAATGTTGGCTCCCGCCCCTGGCACGGGACGTCCCGAAGACCCTGCTGATTTTGTAGTTCAGCTACGACATAAGATGTCCGCTTTACGACAAACACCAGCTTCGCATCATGCACATTCAGTGTTTTTGTATTTAAATCATTGTCGTCGGCCTGCCACGTCTTCTTACAGGATGACACGGTACGGGACCCACTACAACCTCCTTACACCGGTCCGTTCGCTATATTAAATCGCTCTGCCGATGGGAAGACCCTGGCCCTGGACATCAAGGGCAGACAGGTTGTGGTCAGCGTAAACCGTGTCAAACCATCTTTTACCGAGTCTGACAACGGGGAACGTCCGATGACCGAAAACTCACCTACTACTGACTCATCTCCTCCAGACCCACCTCAAGATCCTGGACCTTCAACCGCAGATACCATCGCCCCTAACCCACTACCTAGCGAAATACGATCTGGTGGTCGTGTCAAATCTCGGAAAGCCGAGGATTACCTTTATTTTTAGGTACTTATCCTTCTCCGTGGGGGGGTGGTGTGGCGTCCCGCCTTTATTAGTTATTTTTACACGCCTTGTTAGATACCTGTCTGCGACAGGTCTCATAGAGATATTTTTAAGACTGGCAACATTGCCATCAGTATTTTTATTCTATTCTCTCGCACGCGACACCGAGAAAACCTGATCAGGAAAACTCAGTGTTCTTTATTTATCACCCGTACACTCTGAAGCTACACGAAACCGCGGGCGACAAATCGCCAAAAGGACATGACAGTATTCAACATTCAATGATTCAAGTTTATGTTTATATGGTTCACTTTAATTGATTTATCTAAATTTTATGGAAGCTGCTTACGTCTAGCCATCGCAGCTTCTCGCTGCTACAATTTAAAGACATAAATGTCTAATATTGGCTTAAACGTTCATTCGCCTTACTACTGGTTAAAATCTGACATAAGCTCCATACAAGTAATGTCGGCAAATGTAAACCGGCCATGAGTAATAACATTTTTTTCCGCTGGTAAAATATGTTTTTTTACGATAATTAGTGTTGCGAGTTCCGTCATTGTTACGTGGCCCGTTGACTCACTCTACTTTCACTGGAAGTGAATTTTGCAGAAGCTAATGTACCCTGTTCCTGTGAAATGCAAAGATTTTTAGGTTTCTACAGATGTTATGTTTTTGTTTGTTTTTTGGCTAAATTGACATGGATATTGAATAACAATATCGCGTAGATTTGGCACTAACTGCCGCAGTCAGAAAGTTTAAATGACATTAGATTAAAGGCAAGCAGAATTTACCTTTTCGTTTATTACTAGAGAATATTGTACTTAACCTCCGCTTACCTACTACACTATATCATAATTTAAGACCATTAACGTCCCACCTAGTTACTATACTTGTCCAAAGAGGATTGCGGGGTTGCATACTTAGGTAATCTCGATTTATCTCGGGTAAGCTAGGTTTCCTTATGATATCCTTCTCCATATTAATGGTAATTGAAACAATATGCATATTAGGCTACAAATGCTAATGGTAAATTCTCTCATTTCCATGTATTCTTTTGCCTCCCAAAATACTTGATAATTTGAAACAGGTTCCTACGTCTCGTAATTTTTGAATCTTAGTATAACCGTATACAAGGCATATACAACTTGAGCAGTATTTCAGCCCTGATGAAATATACACATTACAAGTACCACACTTGCTGAAGGTAACAAGGGGAAGTAAGACAGATTATATTACAATCTCTAGAATGTTCTTAAAAAAATAACAATTTTACAAAATAACAGTAAAGTGAGAAGATCCGACCATAACAATGAAATGTATATGGACAGTTCAGACAAGGTTGTATGGACTACTTCTTTTGTCTGCTCTTGTAATTAATAAAACAACAAAAACATGTTTCCAACAGCAAATACATTAAAAAAATTAACTCGAATACACTATGACAAACTTTGGAATTAGAACGCAGTAAAAAATAAGTAATTATTGCGGCTTACTACTGGGTATCAAAAGCAACTATGGAAAAGCAATGAGCGTTACAAATTTTTCACAGTCGATAAATTTACGAACTTATAAAAAATTCTATTAGTACATCGGATTATACCTGAAAAAGCTCGCACGAGCTCCGCCAGATGTCTTTTGGATTCATTTATTTATTTTTAATGACCTGTTCATAAGTATAATAAAGTAGTTGAACAAGTATGTACTCTTGGTACGATTTAATAATGTTGCAAAAGATTTCTTTATTTAATCAACACGTATTTTAGAGTTCTATAGTCAAATATAAACACGAGACCGTCATATCCGTCTATAAGTCAAAGACTATTGGCGTTTCTCGCGCACTTCTCATACAAATACATACTTATATGAAATGGATAGAAAATAACGGATTTGAAGCGCGATATAGATGATTTTAAATTGCGAAAAAGCCAAAGTAAAGATGTCGTTCTGTACAGCTACACCAATAAAACCCAAAGAAAACACTAGGTGCACTTAAAACATTTAAAAGTATAGAATATCATAAAATAAAAAGTATGTTTAATAAACATAAGTTCACAACGATTCTTAAGAAGTTTCACTTTAACAAATTTGTCCTAAAATGGGCATCAGTCTCAGCACAATGCTGGTCTGTTAAAAACAACACTGATCTTCCGCTGAGCCCTTAGGTATTGTCCACGGGAAACATTACATCAATGCAAAGTACAAAACTAGAGATCGATACGAAATCAATACTGCATAGTAACGGTATATATAAAATAAGTATAGACAGGAAAACTAATGATCATAAATAAAAAGTCCATAACAAGTTTTATAATAAATACTAACATTTATAAAATGAAATGAAAAAACTATTACCAAATCAAATACCACTTGTATCGTGTCTTAATCATAATCAAATACTTATTCAAATATGGAGTGACATGACCTCTTATTGGAATATCGAAACAAAACCGAGCACAGGCATTCTGAACTCGCTGAACAAGCCGCTGAGTTTTAGCTAGCAAACGAGGGCCAAAAACAACATCTGCATAATTTAGTCTAGCTAAAACGAGGGATGCCACCAATTGAATACGTAAGTGCTCTGATAAATAAGGTCTCACCTGTACAGCACTTTTAAGTTTGTAAAAACAGTTCTTCACTGAATTAGCCACATGCTTTTCAAATTTCAGCTCACTATCCATTTCTAAGCCCAAATTTCGTGCACTATACACCCGTTCGATTAGTTTATCCATTAGCGAGATTTTAATTGTTGGCATTAGAGCTGAAAGTTAAAACTTCGTATTGAATAAGATATATTTAGTTTTAGTTGGATTTAACAATTAAGAATTATTTTTAGACCAACCGGCTATCCGACTTGAACCCTCATTTAATTTAAATATTCCAACATCACTTTTAGATGCCTTGCAGGATATGTATTTGTGTATCATCAGCGTAAAAGTGATATTTGCAATGTTTAATATGGTTTTCAATGTCAGCTGTGTATAAAATAAAAATAATTGGACCCAATATGTATCCTTGAGGTACTCCTCTATTCACTTGTGACTTCTCAGACGACTGACATAAACCGTTGTTAATATAATATTTTCTTAAGTTTTCGTAAGTAGTAAACATAATAAAACTACGTTTTTACGGTTTTAAGCGCGGTAATTTATTTGATTTTTATTATTACGACGTTTCGGTCACTTTTCAGTAGCCGTGATCACGAAAGACAGATGTCAAATGTCAATGAGTATTGTTAAAGTTTTATTTAGCCTACCACGAACTTGTTCATTTTAATTATTTAGTTTTAATTTTGTTTATGGTTATTATTTACCCTATAGGAGCCTAATCTAATTTACCATCGCTTCACAACATGTTTTTGCTTGAAGAGAAGGAGCAGAGCAAGAAAATCTTCAGCAAACATGCCTAACTGTAATAATATTAAAATGGGTAGGATGTAAAATAAAAATAAATTGTTCCGATGCACGCAGAAAGAGCTCACAATGTCTTGAGGTCTGGTAGTTGGTTTTTCCTAGGTTTAGGTTTTAATAGTTTTGATGATCGGATCCCAAACTGGTGGTACTTGCCAACCATGTTCTCTATGGAAATTTGGGTGTTTTTTGATTTCAATAGCCTCATGCATCATTCTACGTATGAAACGATTCTCTTTTACAGGGATTTGCGGTTAATCAAATATGATGTACTGGTCGAGTTTATCCAGCGTACGTTCACTGATCACAGACTTTGTAGACCTTGTGTTTTTCATGTCAGCAATGAGTTTTTTGACTCGTGTTTTTACGCTCCTCTTTGTTTACCAAATGTATGATAATCCACACTCATAACCGAACTTGTAGACACCTGCACCCTGGACTGAGATATTGCATTTCACAGGTATGCATAAAAAGATTACCTGGTTTTTGAGTTAGATAAACTTGAGCGACTCCAGAATTTTTGTATCCGTTTCATATTTGGTTTGCAAAAATATGATCGTATATCCGAATTTCGCACTAAGCTCAACTGGTTACCTATCTGCCTTCGCCGGAATACACATATCTTGTCTCCTCTACTATACAATATATTGTTTAGTCATAAGTCTACTCCTTGCCCCAAGTAACGTTTCCAGTTTTTCAATGTGAATCAGGAGAAATTCCTCAGGTCATCAATAAACTTGAGACTATAAACACCACTCAATACAACCAAGTTTTATAATCATTCATTCAGTGATCAAGCTGTCCAATTATGGAATATGCTTCCACTGGAAATGAGGCAAGCCCAATCAATATCCTCCTTTAATAGACTTGTTAAGTATCACTACCTCAAAG
Organism: Dendrolimus houi; assembly: GCA_039645545.1. NCBI lineage: Eukaryota > Metazoa > Arthropoda > Insecta > Lepidoptera > Lasiocampidae > Dendrolimus > Dendrolimus houi. The sequence continues at coordinate 19,212,265 of CM077128.1, read as the reverse complement.
TATAATATATGTTCCTATTATTGTACGTATCTCTATGCTATTTAATTAAATATTATATAATTATTATGTATTGCTTTTAATAGACATATATATATATATATATATATATATATATATATATATATATATATATATATATATATATATATATATACACACATCTGTGTGTGTTTATATAACACATACATATTAATATACAATATGTAACATTTTTTAAAATATTGTGCAAAAAAACCCTGTCCTAGCTTTTGTGCCATATTTCTCTCTCTCTCCATGCCAAGGTTGCCCGGAAGAGATCGCTGTCAGCGATAAGACCGCCATTTGTACCTGATTCTAAGCTGTTTTCGGGTATTGTTTTATTAATTTTATTGTACAATAAAGTATATTCTATTCTATTTTAAATTTATAATGACCGTAATTGCATTGAAACTATGAGGCAGCGTCATTATAAACATATCCAAAATTATATGGTCACCGCCTTCCGCGTAAGATTTTAAGCTAGAAATAATTTTCTGCACTGTATTCGTATGTCCTAATGTTTAATCTGATATATTGACTTTTCAGTATCAACTAATCCATATCGTAGATTTTTGACTTACGCCAAACAATGGAGTTCTTGTGACAACTCGAAAGGCCACTTTACACTACACAGTTTACGTTTTTCACAAAAATACATCATCATTACTTTAAAATAATAATCAATATCATCCATCATTTATCGTTCATTTTGCACATTTTTAGAAAATAAACTGAACAGCATTATCGCCAAAAACTCAAAACGCGCCCTCTTGTATCTTGTGTTTGGTAATAAAAGTGTAGCGATGTCCATATTGCAACGGATGCATGCAATCTTGTTCGCATACGAGTCAAGTCATACCACAGTCATACGTCCGAGGTTTCGTGACGCACGCGATACATTTTTTCAGCCAGCGCAGCAGAGCGAGAGGCGGGAAAAAGTTGGAATGAGGTTATCCGAGAAAGCTACGCGAAAAAAAGCTAGGTCAGCGCCCGCTCTTCACTATCCAATAGGGTTGTGCTTGTGCTGAAGATTTAACAGGTTGAAGTTATGCAACTATGAGTAGTGGTTAGTTATACTAAACCGATTTCTGGACCCTTTCTATAAGTTAGGATGGTGTAATAAGAAAAACAAAGTAAGAGTCTCTTACTAGGCTACGCCTACCCTCTGCATCGGGTCCCTAATTCAATTCAGTGTAGTGTAAATAAAGGTTTAAAAGCGTCTTACTCAAAAATTTGTGCCTAGATGTGTAAGTATAAGACCATTTATTTGTTTAAGCATTTTTCTAAAATTTGAACATTGAACAAAACTTCGGTGATTTTTAAAATCTCACTTAGGCATGGCCCCTCAATGATTTATCCAATTCATTATATAATTATGTTATTTATAACCAATGGACGTGTTTAGAATAAAATAAAAACCGAAGAAATCTGTTTTGTTGACAGAAAAACTGATACATTGTAATTGTAAATGCCATCTAGCGTTCATAATAACTAATCAGAGTTTGTACATATATATTTTCAATAGGTGTCGTTAGCAAACATAGTAACCTATAACTTAGTAAAATTACAAATCAATTTTTTGCGTGGTATTTCTTTTTTCATTAAACTTTATTAATGAAATAAATTTTAACAATAATATAGGACAAAATCTTATTAAATAATATATATTTTTAATATACGTAGAAAGACATCAATCGTCTGCCGTTGCCGTCAACGATTAACATCCTGCCTAGTGATGTACTGTATACAAATAGAATTAAAATTAGTGCGATTACGACTAGTTTAGTTTCTCGCTAATTTCTGTACTTTATATTAATGAAGATGTCAGAAAATTAAGTAGTTAGCTAATTGTCTGTATAATACGTGTGTAACACGAGGTTTGAACAATAATTCAAAGTAAAGAAATATATATTTGTTCATAAATAATTTGAACTTTAAAATAATGTCAGTAAGAATGTAATATATTGAAATGTTTATTTATAATTCATTATTGATAATCCAATAAATATTTTAGTGACATAATTGCTGTTGCCCACGACTCTAGCTATGTTGAATGAAGCATAAATTGATTAGTATGTCACGTCAAATAGTCGCGAATATATTTGATTATTTATTTATATAGGTTTATGGCTTGGCAGCTAGGCCTTTAAGCCAGATCTTAGATTATATTAAAGTTTCTTCATTTTCTTAAGCCTATATATAGCTTAGCTGTGGTGTATGGTATCAACTGAAGCCATTCAACGGAGTTCTTGTGACAACTCAAAAGGTCACATTTGACTATAAAGTTCACATTTTTCAAAAAACAGATAATTACTACTCAAAAACTATCAATATCCTACAACTATTATTCATTTTAGAATAATTTTACACATTTTTAGAAAATAAAACTGCACAGCTCAACATCTCTTTTCAATTCCCGCCAAAAACTCGAATATATTTGACAATCTGTTAAAGACTCTAGTGATGTAGATATGTAGCATGAATCACAAATACAAAGTTTATGGATGTAAAAATATATTTGTATATTTATTATTCAGTAGTCAAGTGAAATGAGTACATACGAGGATCTTTAAAGTTGCGCCCGTGACTGAAAAATTGAGAGGAAGAAGATTAAGTTAGTATGGGCGTATAATGAGGAGGGATGAAAGTCACGTGACAAAAAGAATGTTAAACTACAAGATAGATGGGTACAAATATAAAGGTGGACCAAAACAAGATGGATGGATTGTGTGAAGGATGATATGATGATATGTGGTGTGACAGAAGATGTATGTCAGAGTAGAGGAGTGTGGAAGGAAAAGACATATTGTGCCGACCACAAATAATTGGCATATGTTGAAAGAAAATAGAGAATCAAGTGAAATGAGATAAACACAAAATGAGATCCACTATACTCACAACATTTACGAGTGGCAAGTTTCACACGTAAACAAAGACGATCAATCACTATAAGCACAATATTTGGTAAGTATTATTACATAAATTCGCACGACTTTCTGACTGAACTATTTTGAATAATCGATGTTATTCCTGTAATCGATTAAGTAAGCTTTGCATTTAATTGTTAATCCACTTCACCTGTCCCTACAAACAATAAAATTGGTGATCTGAAAATATTTTCTGTTACGTGTTCACTATTTGTTAAACAATTGTATGAATTTTGTTATTTAAAAATTTGAATTAACATAAAATGGTTACAAATGATATCTAACTTTATAGAGCACATTTTTAAATAACAAACCCAGTCAAACCATTCGTTATAAAAAAAGATGATTGTGTATTATTCAACGCATTTGTTGTTAATATTATCCTGGTAAGTATTATGTAGTATGTATGGGTCTCAATTATATCATTTTGCTTACATTTAATTAATTACTTGCAAGGCAGTAATACTTCGTTGCTATTGTGCTAAAGTTCCATAATATATTATACATATTTACAGGTTGTTTTTTAGTTATTTTATAGTGTATGCATGCATTACTTAATATAAAAATTAGTAAGTATGAGATTTTTATAAAATTCTATAATGTATAACTCGTGTATTTGGCATATTATGGAAACATAACATGGCCTTCAATTATTAAATAAATAACGAGATATTTATGATGTATAATAGATGGTGAACATAAATTACTCAATAGCCCACTGAGGAATTTTAATCACCTGTCTCATTGTCAGTGCATATTTAACTAATCTGAGTAACTTTAATTAATTACAGCATAAACCATGCACAGCCTAAACATCATAAAGCAGATAATCAATGGGACCTGCTCATTTTCACCCAGAGTTGGCCACCAACAGTCTGCAAAGTATGGAGTGATAACAAGCCCAATCATTCCTGTAACTTGCCATCTCCGGAGCATTGGTCTATCCATGGTATATGGCCCACAAAATTAGGCACTATGGGGCCATCATTCTGTAATAAAACCTGGCTATTTGATCCAGAACAAGTCAGGCCAATTGAAAATACTTTGGAGGATATGTGGATCAATGTTGAAAAAGGTAAATAATTTCTTTTTAGCTATGCTAGCTGCATACAGTGTGAATAATGTTAATTATGATGTGTGTTAAAACTTCATTATGTTAGAAAGTAATATGTTGTTTAAAAAAATCAGTGTTGTGCTAGATATAATCCCAGCACAGCAATAAGCTGAGTGCCAACATTGTTTGCTGAAAATGCACTACACAAATTCTCAAAACATGCTATTTGTTTTAATCACATGTATGAAGCCATCCACAAATTACATGATTTTTGACTCCTCCCTCCTTAGTGTGACATCTCATATTTTGCAATTTTACATCGAGAAAATACTAAATCAAAAAAGCGGTTCCATAATTAGTTTTATTTTCATTTAAATTCATTTTTAATTATTTAAATACTATGCTCATACAGATAGAGTTGGAAATATTTTGAAGTTTTTTGTTAATAGTCAACTTTCGGGTTTTAAAACTTAAATATATTAGATTTTGAAATGTGACATCACAAAATCTAGGACCCCTCCCACCCCTTGTCTCACTTTGTCTACCCCTTCCTCCCTTAATGTGACATAATTTATGGATGGCCCCTAAGCCATGTAAGTAAATCTCTCTTTCTTTAAATAAACATTTTGTTTTTCTATCTAAATATAATTATATTCTTGCTATGTTTATTTTAAAGGTAAAAATTATTTTCATGCTAGAACTGATAGGTAAATGATACTAATAAAAATTGAATAAATAAGATGAAACATAAATGATTTCTCATAATTATCATAGCTGTGTCTGGAGTATCTGCTTCAGAGCCTGCAATCCTGTGTAAATATTTTTCTTCTTCGCTTCACATTCTCTCTGGCTTCTTCTTGATAAGACCATTACTATAAATATTATCCCTCCCTCACAACAGTAGGTAGTATTAATTTAAGTCGCAATTTCTTGGGTTTACCTCCTATACCAGGACCTGATTTTGTAACTTTTACTTGTTATGTTACACAATTATGTTGTAATGGCTATAAAATAAAGATTTATTTATTATTATTATTTATGATAAAGACAATATGTATTTACTAGTAGATTTCACATGGTTTTGCTAGCACAATACATCAGCAAAAGTGTAGCATGAGAAATCAATGCACAATCATCCATTTAAAAAAGAAAGAAAATATTTATGTACAATTGCAACACACAATAAAACAGATAAAATATATATTATATATAGAAATTCAATGCTGCAAGTTTAGAAATGAGATTGGCACATTCTGCTGTGCCAAAATATGGTGCGACATAACACTGGTTTCCAGTGCCCACCTACAAAATCACAGAATAATATATCATTATTTATCCACTAATAGCTATGTCTGACTAACACAATATAATCATGCTAATACATTTATTGCAGCAACTTGTGTATTTTGAAATATATTATTGTATATATGTATATATATGACTATGTGTATATGTATGTATTTGTATATTTAATTCTTAAATTAGTTTGAGTATTTATATATTGACTGCCTTTTTCCTGCACCACCTACATCGCCTGATTCAAATTTCTTTGATTTAGTTACCTGGAAGAGATTGCGTTAAGCGTTAAGGCCACCTATAGTATTGTAACATTGTCTGTTTTTGTAATTGTATATTGTGGTGTGCAATAATGTGTTATCTCTCTCTCTTTCTATCATAAGACCCTAAGTATGTAGATAAGCTTAAGCTATGTCATATATAAAATATAACATACAAGAATGTCAGTTTCTAGGTTTCGAAATTCTACAGCAGATTTGTTCACCACCTAAGTTATGGCTTATGCAAATTGTACCAGCTTAGGGTTCAGTCTCTTAGTTTATCTGCAATATTACACTCATGCTGCATTCATGACTAATATCACTCATCTGTCACAGAATATTCATCTCTGTGACATACATTCTCAATTTGAGCAGCTCAAGCATAAGCTAAGTTTCACTGCTGTACAAAATAATAATAAGAATAATAAGTTTTTATTGACACCAAAATTAAATTTACATGTTGTCTTAAAATTAAGACTGTTTGGGTGCTAATACCTAGACTAGGCCAAGCCTGTCTCTTAGGTGTTAGTCCCTTCCAGCGACTTGAGAACTATGATGTGAGTGTGTAACAGTTTTAGTAAGTAAGTTAAGTATTCGAAACAAAGAGTTACAAAGATAATAATTTAAAAGGTAGATTGAAATTATTTTAAAGCGAGTGAGGATTACACATATCTATTATTGTCAAAAGAATGAAAATACTGCATACTCGGGACTTAGGAACATTTACGATTTTATTAACTTTATTTTTTAGCAAAAAGAGTAGTTTTAGTTTAGTCATTAGGCTTTATATTTATTATAATGTTGATATATCATAATAGATATATATTAATTTGCATTTACTTTTATATCAATAAACATTTAGTTATTTAAAATTAATTTTAAGTTTCGTAAATTTAAATTAAATTTATTTTATTTTATATTTTGTAAGTTAGATGTTGTATATGTATATATATATTGTATTTAATTTTATATTATAATTACTTGCAAATGAATATTTCGGTATTCAGATATAGTAAACAGTTCTGTAATTAACAAAACTATGTTCTAACGGTTTTAAGTGCAGTATTTTATAATTTTTTTAATACTATTATTTAAGAACTGTAAATAGATTTTCTGTTTCTTCATAGTTTTGAGTTTTTAACCATTTCGTAATTTTACATTTACAGTTACGCCTGTTTAGAGAATAAAGGTCGAGTATTTTGTTTAATTTATTGTACAACATAGGCGCAAGATAACATTGGAATTTATTTATGAAGAATGTTCTATAAGAAACAGATGGGCACACCACATCTTTCCGTCTAGTAATATACTCTTTAGATTTATATACATGCACGACTTTTTGATGCTGAGATATTATTGTTTGAAGAACAAGTAATTGCCTAACCGTTAGAACATCACAAACTTTGTATAATTCAAAAGTAGGGTACCGGTATGGTTTGTATTTTATGGTTTTAAGTAAAATTCGTTGTGCTCTTTCTAGTTTTATAAGGTGACTGTTTCGCGCACCTCCCCAAGGCGTAATACAATACGTCAAAATAGATTGTGCTAGTGTAAAATATACTATATTCAACAAAATGTAGTCGCTGACATTCCGCAATTTTTTGAATATATATATTAACTTTCTTGTACGTTCTGTTAGTTTACTAATCTGTTGGCACCATGTGAGTTTATCGTCTAACAAAACATCTAAATATTTAATAACATTAGTTTTAGTGAGTTGGAAGCATCTACAATTGTTTAACGGTATATTATCACAGTCGTGTAGTTTAATGTCAAAATTATCGTTTTGCGGTAAGGTTCGGTCAGAATTTGTGAAAAGAATATAATCGAAATATTTAATGTAAGTTGGTTTTGAGCGAGCCAATGCGCTGCTTTTCGTAAACTATTATAGTTATTTCCAAGAAATAACTATATTTACATAAATATATTTACATATTTTTATATACACATTTTATATCATTATCAGTAAATCCCACCTTAAATTACCTAAAATATATCGTTTTATTCAAGACTCATCCAATTTGTATCGTTTTTTAATCTACCGTCAACAGAAATCGATTCTGATAATAAATAATCCATTCTATCAAAGTGTTTAACAAACAAACTTTTCTCTATCGGTGTTTCTTAACCTTTTCAACAATTTAGTAATTGTTTTAATTGCAAGTAATGAGTCGACCATTGCAACGTATGAGTTTCCCAAAAACCAAAAACCACAAATATATCTACTTGATGATAAGTTATTTACAATATAATAAATTATTAGGTTTGAGTTTGTACCATGTATTTAAACATGAGAAAAATCAGGGTGACTTGAGTAATTCAGCCTAGCAGATTCCGATGTAACTTAGAATTTTTGTCTGAAGGCTAGAGCATCACATTAAAACAACTCATCATTATCATCATCATCATCCGAGCGTTAAATCGCGGTTGCGTTCAGAGCGTTCATCCCGACGCTCAGGGTCCGCTTTCCTACTTCTTCTACTATACTTCGTGCGGTCTTCAGCATCCCCCGTTTCGAAACCATTGGTACGCATGTCATCCTTTACAACGTCAAGCCAGCATTTCTTGGGCCTTCCCCTTCCTCCGGGACCTGGCGGAGGCGGCATGGCTAGACATTTGTTCCCCACAGAATTAGCCGGTTTCCGTAAAATGTAGCAGTACCAGCGTAAGCAACACTCTTGCAGTTTGTCTGCTATGTCACTGACATGAAGACTGCCGCGCATGCGGAGTTCCTGACACGGTCTTTCCGCGTCACTCCACACATCCATCGCAGCATATTCATCTCCGTGCTATACAAAAGGACAGGTCTAATAATGGATTTATAGGCCTGTCCTTTTTCCATGTTGTCCAATCACATGAATAAAACTGAACGAATTTAAATGAAACTGGTATAGAGCTGGCTTATGTTCTGGGTCAACATATGATACTTGTTGTCCTTATAAGTAAAGTCCTTTCCATGGAATAGACGAATATAACCAAAAATGTGGAGCTGCGGTTGTTTTTTGGTGGCGAGGTTGCATGATTACGCGAACGAAGCTTCCCTGTAACATGCTAGTATTTTATAAATACCCAAACCCACCTACAGTTTCAAACTGCATTAAAATTATATTAAAGTACATATCAAATAGGACGATGGAGCTTTATGGCTGACACATCCATAAAGCGTAAATTGTAGCTTTATCGTCGTAAACTATCATAGAAATAAATATTAATTTTTATTAAATAAAAATACGATGTTTATTTCTCTACGTAATTTCTCCCATACGGCAATCTGATACACAATAATATTTTTATTTACATTTATGAGATTACCTTAGGCATATTTGATGACAAAGGCAAATCCAGTCATATCTGCACCTCCAAAGCGATATTTATTTTTTGTATTGACATTCTAGCACGTTTGTACACTTAACAGATAATATAGTTAATGTAATAGTTTTAATCATGCTAAATTTATATGGGGATATATATTTTTTGTACTTTTGTATCTGCATTCAGTCTTTACATCTACATATTAGCAAATGTGTTTAGCGTGTAAAATGGCGGCGTAAGTGTGCCCTCCATAAGAGACAACTTATCACGACGTCCATGCCAACTAGACTTAGTAGTTTTAAAGTTTCAAGATGACACGCCTTTTTAGCCGTTTCTCGCAGCTGGTATATAACAACTACTCTACTACCTTATTAAGGTATTTTACCAGGCTTTCTTCGTATAATTTGATTTCCTCTTTTGTAATATTCATTTGCAGATATATATGTAGGGATATATTGGTGCATAAAATGTGACATAACTCTTGCTTGAAACACTCTACTGCTGGATTTAAGCCAAGCCTGCTTAGATATCCCAATCCTCCGCATCCCTCATCCAGCTCCTACTGACGACTTTGCGTAAGTTGTCAATCTATTGGACTGGAAGGAGGCTTATACTGCGTAAGGTTATGAAAAAAATCATATTTATGCTTTTTGGAACTGTTCCCACTTCAAAAAAATTCATGAACAGAAAGGATTATAAACCACATATTCTGAAAAAAATGGTAATAGATAATTTTCAAAAACTCGAGATAAAAAATATTTTTAAAATATTTCGGATTTTCATCCGGGAATTACAACAAAAATATTTTTTATGCCTTTTGCTCCCATGTATTAGCCGATAAAAAATTCGCCATGAGTAAATTTTACTATTGGAAAAAATAAAAACGGAAAAATAGGTTTTTCAAAAATATTCGAAAAATGCTTAAGATAAAGTGCTGAAAATTTGGGTGAATTATTTTTATTTTATAAGCAAAACCATTCGCATAGTGAAAGTAGAAAAAACTCCGGGGGCAGTTTTTACTTAGAAACCCTGCTATATCCTTTTTTTCAATATTTGTTTCAGTTAACGCCATTTCTGCTAACAATTTTTTTGTACTATTATTCTGACGTCACGATATCAAGAATATATTATGGATTTAGTAGAATATAAATTATTTACATTATCGCAATGGAATCGTACTTTCAATGACTATGTGCTTCATCGGTCGTCATTCTTATGACATACGTGACCGGCTTAGTGCCAACTTCATCTTAAGCACATATAAGAATGTTTGTTTTTGTCTTTAAATTTGGACACATCAACCAAATCGATCCATAAAAACATGAACTTGAATAATTCAATGTCATTGTTTCATCATGTCCTTTTAGTTTAGCGTCTTATATCAGCATTGCTAATTTTGTGAGTTATTGGCAGTTACCTTGATATTCTTACATCGATGTATAATATTCTCATTTCAGATTCAAATTCAAAAAACTTCGAGTATTGTCTAATAAAAATAGGCTAATTTTAACACCGGAACATCTAAAATTTCACACTGGTAAAGCGGCAAGAAAAGCTTAAAGGGTAATTTTTTAATATAAAATGAACTCTACGGACTCTACATTCCGTAACTTTTTTTTAGAATTTTAATTTGAAATATGTTGAAAATTACACGCTATAGTTATTATTATTTGTTGTGTGATAATTTATTGGGTGTTTGTTTATTTATTGGAATGTAACTTACAATTATTTATCCTATTATTGCTTATTTCTACTATGATAGGTAGGTAGGTAACTCTTTATTATACCAAAGCATAGACAAACAGAAGCAGAAAAATACAAAATATAGTACACTTACTTAGAATAGAATATACTTTATTGCACACAATGTTACAAAATAAATTCATACATACAATCTTAATGATAAGTAAAATGGGCAGTCTTATCGCTGGGAGCTATTTCTTCCAGACAACCTTTGGATGGACAGAAACGGTAGGGATGGGGGTAGGTATGCAATAGATATAATATACGAATATATACATAAATATAAAGGAAAATGTTACATAAATTACAATATAACCATACATATTTAATAAATATGTATGTTTGTTAAATAGTTTAAATATAAAAATTGTGTGTCGTCAAACAACACCATCCCAAGTATACAACTAAATAACATTATTATTCAGTTACAAATTTGAGATAGTGTTGTTTCACGAGATCATTAAACGAATGCACAGACTTGGCTTGTTTTATGTTTTGAGGTAGTGAATTCCAAAGCCTTGTGCAGCTTGTGCAGTAAATGATTTGTCGTAAAACTGTATGGTATGTGTAGGCGTTCTTTCAAAGATGGTCTCAGAATCCTCGAATGAACGTCTTGAAGTAAGTGAAAACGGCTTTTAAGATACGTGGGCGTTTTAGGATATTTACTTATTATAATACTTATCCCAATGTGAAGTGTTACAGAGTGGTGTGATGAGGATAGTGTAGCTTTAATGGGCTAATTTTATTTGTCCTTCCAAATAATTATATTCCATTTATTTTAAAAATTCCAGAAACATCTCTCTACAGTTTATGGGCACATGAATGGAGCAAGCACGGAACCTGCGCTGCCCAACTAGAACAATTAAATTCTGAATTCAAATACTTCTCGAAAGGTCTGGAATTTATCAACGACTACACAATGACAAACATCTTAAATGAAGCTGGTATTACTCCTTCAGATAATAAAGAGTATAAAATTACAGATTTCCATAATGCAATAAATAGTAAATTAGGTGTTAATCCAGCTATTGAATGCAGGAAGAGTAAAGGTAAGCAATACATAGTCGAATTGAGAATTTGTTTCAAAAAGGACTTAACCATTACAGATTGTGATGGTATTGTCAGAGAGGTTTCTCTTGGTAATTTAAAAATATTATCTAACTGTGATACTTCTAAAGGTATAATATATGAATACAATGCGAAACCACCTCAAAGAATTTTGTTACAGTTATATCGGTTGACTAATTTGATACAGTGGCTTACGCTATAACCTTTTTCTGGATTTTTGGAGATTACTCCTTAAGAATCGATTTTCACAAGGCCCCCATGGAATACGGAAATTTTATGAGGAGTGAAATAATACAAGCATCAACTTAAGTGTTACGGTTTTCATTATACAGTTTCGAACTTAAATGCAATGAAATAAGATCTAAAATAATATCCATAGGTGCATATTCAAAGATAATCATACTTAACGAGTAAACTCCAGTCGTGCGTCAGAGCTGAATTACACATTTTTTTCTAGTTCATAGGTTTGTTGCTAAGTATGATAAAATGCTTTAGGAGGATATAAAGTTAAAGGGGTATATACTTTAGCAGATATTCTTCTGTTAAACTCACTTTTAAGTGTTCTTTTTCGGGCAGAAAAAGACATAATCGTAGCCTTATTTTTTAAATTCCATTTTAATTTATTAAACATGCAAAATGTTTTTGTTGAGGTGAAATGCTATCCACTCCCTGAGGAGAAACAGTGATATGTTGTGGAATTCGGGACCACTTCCAAATAGCTACTAATGTACCTTTGGGTTCTAAATTCATTATACGCCCTCACAACGGCCCGACCACGACCTTGGTGACAGAAGACGCGACGGAGAGCGCACTCGTGGCATGCTGCATACATCTTAATATATTTGGGTTTTTGCTGTCGCTCATAGCGACAAGGTTAAATTCAAATTCGAGTGTTTTATTCAAAATTGTTTCCACTGGTTGAAGTTCATACATATATAACAAGTTAAAATTTAAATTACGTCCCATTTTATGTACACCGCTTCGCAACGTGTTATCGCTGTTTGAGCAATGTAAGCGGCAAGAAACTCTCCAACAAGACTCCTGGTTAAAAATAATGTTTTTATTCATATTTATTTTTCTCAGGCCTTTTTTAAAATAAATACAGAAGTATGTTATATGTGTATGTTTCAAAGAATTAATGAAGTTGAAGGTCGTGGCCGGGCAGTTAGTCAGGCACGCACGGGAGAACCCAGTATTGCGTTTTCGCTCTAGTCTCGTAACGGTACGCAAAAACGCCAGATTTTACGATCGCAACGCCACCTAGCCTAGTCCTCTGATCGTCTTAGTAATATAGTTTCCTTTTATTTTGTCTACTTTTTAATTGATTTGTAAAGATTCGAGTTAAATTTTGTTAAAACTTACCCCATATAAAATTCAACGCCTATCCTACGGTTAGATAATTTAAGTTCAAAGTATTATATTGAGGGATTAATTAAAAGTTAGTTGTTTCTAGCGACATTTTGTCAGAGATTTTACATAATACATTTTTTAATTGAAGGAAATAAATAACTTGGTTTCCAAAAGTCTATAAATATATAGATACAGTGCATTATTAATTAATTATACGTTTATTTCGGTCATTTGAAAGTTTAAACTATTCTCCTGATATTTTTTTCAAAATATCGCTTGAAACAAACAGTCTACATCCCACTGTATGTTTATATCGAGATTGATTAATACTAAGAATGACAGTTGGCCAGTAAAATCGAACTTAAAATCTTCTAAATTCTACTTAATGATAATGATATTTAGGAACCGTTCGTAAAGTACTTTCTCATATAGTGGGGGAGGAGAATCGCTAAAAAGTGACATCCGCCTTGTCACTTTTTAGGGGTTTTTCATAATATATGCTGATACTACATGGGTCAGCCAGAGAGAATCAATTTCTGTTTTTTAATATTTGGCCGAGAATTCAAGCTGATATTAACCGGGTCGTTTCCTTTCAATGCCGCGACTTTCAACCATAAATCAAATTTTAATAAATTAATATTTTTTACTATTTAAAAGTGACATTATAATGAAATTCACGATATTTTTCTGTTTATTTAAGTAATTTTCATGCAATGTTTTATTGTTAATTGATATTTCAAAGTTACGTACTAAGGGTATACTTAATACTCTCAATGACCTTAGTACGTAACTTTAAAACGTCAGGTAAATAATAAAATTTTACATGACTGTTACGTAAAGTATAAGATTTTGCTACAAGTTACGTCCTATGGGATGTGTCAGCTATACCGTCGTATTTGAGGTAGACAGTAATAAATCCGTATAATATCAGTATTGCAAGTTTTTTACTGTGCGACTGTCGTTGTTATTCTTCTAGCTTAGAAAAAAATATATTTACATTATAATTATTCACTCACTATAGAGGTACAGTTAATTTTGTAGTTCAAGTATTCAGTTGAAGTTGTATGGGATACCTTTGATTTGTACTTATAATGAAATGAAGCATAATAAGTAAGTTTTTAATTTTACATGCTATTTAAAGAAAATTTTATACTAAATAAATTTTTATTTTTTCTATTTTAAATCCATGAAATTATGAGAAAATTCGTCGTTATGTATATTGAGTAACTGGATATTCATGTTATGTACTTAATTTTAGATTTGAAGAATAAATTGCAGGTTATTTTTGCAAAATTGTTTTTTATTTCGTACTTGAAACGTTAAGCAAGTAATTAATTAATTATCAATTTGTCCTACGTTGATTGTACGTACTACGGGTTTTGTACATATCACACGCTTAAAACGCAAGCTGTCGCTAAATATAGTTGGCAATTTTTTAGGAACAGTTTCCCAAAAACCTATTGCAAAAATACAAAAAATCGTTATATATTGTAGTTCAGTTTAATTACTTGTTGGCCAAACTTTAATATGAACTCAATAAATTGTTTAAATTTTTCTGATTAATTTGATAAAGTGGTCGCTCTTGTCAACATACCTGATTAGTACTTTATAGTGACGTATAGTCGCGCCTATTCTGGATAGGGCCGCAAGTCTGTGACTAAAATTGGCAATCGAATTGAATTGACGGTTTTGATAGTCTGTAAACTATATCGGCTCTATATTGAATCAATCTTGTTTTCATTGAGACAAGTTTTTTTCGTAGTCTGTAAACACATGACGTGTCTTTGGCATTTCATTGGACTGTGCAATCGGTAGTTTGTAATTATGATTTGTTTGTAAAAATTAAACCTTTAATGTTTAAAAAAACACGTAGAAAATTTGGTAGCGTTTTATTTTCTGCGTAAAACGAAACCTAGTTTTTACCATAATAGAACTATATAGATCCATTTAGGATCGAACCGAAACCGATTCTATGTAAATTTTAGACTACAAATATTTGACCATCTGTCAGTCGAATGGATCTTAACTTCCATTGGTATGGTTTTATTTGTGAAGTTAGACTATGGGCCTAGTTTGACAGACAGTGCGGCGGCGATGTGGTGGCGGCTTTACCTCTATATACCGAACTAAATAGATGATAAAAAATAAAACTCAAAACATTCACGACACAGAACTTTATTTCCAGGTCATCCAGTGAGAATTATTAGATATATTACAGATCGCTCCTACACCAAGGTACAAAATGCGGAATAACATTAGATATCACTTTATATATTAATGGCCCCTCGACACTATTATCACGGCTGATGGCACCAGACCTAAAAAAACATGGGAATTACAATAAAGTTCTGATCAAACTGAGGCCTCAGCGCGGAACGAGGGACGGCAATTCCTAGCTCCAATAAGAATAGTTTCACATTTACATTAAAGTCGAAGGGCATCTACGTGTTGGCTTTACCATGGACCCACGTAAAGGGGCGTCCATTAATTACGTCTAGCCGAATCTCACCTAATCTTACTTTGGGCCCCAACCATTCCCAACAGCTCCCTATCCAACAACCCAAATTGATCCTACTCAGTACCAATTACGATAAATATATACATTGTCACAAGACGAGCTTCTATGAGCAAACGACAACGGCTAGAGTGTCTAAATCAGAGCGAGGTTAAAGGAGCAGATGATTTTACTGAAAATCACATAGACATGTTGGTTCTTATAGTCACTATTGAGAACGTGTGTGGACTAAACTGGAATAAATATTATTTTATGAATTTTAATACTAGCCTACGTTTTACACAGTCATAAATACTAGTCTTAAATAAAAATATTAAGCAAATTGTTTTTTTTTAGAATAAACCCAATGCATTTATGAAACACTAGAAACGCACATTTTAAAAATGTCACGTGAGATTGTGTGAAGAGTGAGGAGATTGAGCCAAATCACACGATATCTCACCAGGGGGAGGGACTCTCGTCATTAATGGATGCCCCCTAAGCCCTACAAACGTCCGGGCCTTTTATGGCCAGTGATCTTCAGACATAAAAGTATAATAATAATAGTTTTGTGTGACCCACACGTAGTCATAGCTATGCGTTTGCGTCGCGGTGCGCAGAATGCCAGCTCCTAAAAGTAGGGTTGTCAAGACAGTCTTTTAACATGCAAAGAATCCCGTAGCACGGAGTTGAATCCCTGCTTTAGGCCTAGAACCCAGCAATATGTGACCTTGTTGCAAAGAAATCCGCAATACTCTCTATTGGACAATAGGGATGCGGACAGATTTACAAGAAATTTTATCATCTAATTTTTAAAATATCATTATTAATATTTACTTATGACGTTCTTTAAGTATTTGAAAATCATCTCAATAGTTTGGCTGACCGCCTACACCCATATTGTGACAACTAAATTCTATATATAGTATAGATGTATTTAATTGATGCGAACTGTCGCTAACAAGCAGCAAGCAAAATTTAAATGCGTCCTTGAAGTTGGTACACGTTATTGCGCAGAACATAGTTATAAGGTTCACAGACAGAACGGAGTGGGGAGTGTTGCGCTCTCGCTCGGCCGCTATTCGGACTTGCTTGCCATTTCTTTTGCGCAACACACCGTAAGGTGTAATAAACAACACCATTTGACTGGACCTGCGCAAAATGACTGAACTAACTTCACTCAAAGTGCATATAAGATTTGCGCGTACGAAATTCCAGCAGGACACCGCGAGGTGGTATTTTATCTTAACTTCAGTTTAATATGAAACTATTTATGGTAAAATTTAAAGGAAATAGAATCTCATACGACTGACAACAATAATACTTCGTCTGTATCAAGGAGCATGTTTACGATGAATCAGTAACAATGGGTGTCAGTAACAAGGTGTGTCAGTTTGAGAAGTTAATTGGACAAGAAAATCCAACAAAAACCGCACCCCGCGCGAATTCACCTCAGTTTGATGAAAGCTTATGGATTATATACAGAATGAAAAGAAAGAATAAGAAAATAATATTTAACCAACATGTTTATTTTAAATATATGAGGCAATTTTGAAACATTGACGCCGTACGTGATCAAGCAGGCCAACCTTTTATCGGCCTAGCTCACTGGGACACACGAGGTCCATTGGCTCTTAACACAAAATTTGATTTCAAACAGTAAAAGAAAATACGTTCAGTGGCCACTGAAAAATGGCCGAAACGTCGGGATAATAAAAGTCAAATAAATTACCGCGCTTAAAGAAAATATTAAGTAAAAGAAAAGATAATGATAGGAGAAGCAGAAGAAGAAAACTTAAATAAATTACATAAACAAGTTCTACTTGAAAATAATTACCTAACGTCTCGAGTGGTTTGTCATAATCTTCGCTTGTGAATATTTTCTTTGGATACGTCGTCATCAGCTTGAAGTTCTCTTGTTGGGCGAACTCCTGCGCGTGCATTTGGAGGTACAGTCTACACAAAAATGAGTATAAAATCGACACCCCAAACTTTACAGGATTAAAATTTTACAGGAAATAATAAAAATCGAAAAACAACTCTCACAGCTATATCAAGTAAACGATATGATGATGATGAGAGATTTTGTAATCAGCAAATACAAAAGTGTTCATTGTAGATAGAATACAGAAATAAACATTTAAAAAAACCTAAAAATTGTTTAACTCTGTATTGGGGGCATTCATTAATTACGTTTTTTTTTATTGTAGGGGTTCAGCAGACAGGCAGACGGCCCACTTAATGGAAAGCGGTTACCATCGCGTATGGACATTTGCAATACCAAAGGTGCTACAAATGCGCTACTGCTCTCTTATGGGAGATTGGAACCTGGTCACTAATGCCGGAACACAACTCAAGGTTGTTATGGCGACATACTTTAGACCAGGGGTGGTAGCCATCAAGTCGGGCAAATGCCCTACCACCTGACTGTGGGTTGTTTTGTCGCCTCTTACGACAGGCCGCCCGGCCGCAGGAAACTGTATTCTTTATCCGTTCCTGCGCGTAAGAATAATTTAGACTAATTTTGACATTTGATAGGTTAGAAAAGTCTATACTTTTCTAACCCCCTCTCCCCTCGGGATTCTTACGTAATTAATGAATGACCCTAAGAGTAATCTTTAAATGGCACAACTTAATTAAAAACAGTCCTAAAAAGAAAATATAAGTAGTCTAGCTATAAATTCTGTTTCATAAAACTTTTTTCGACTTTTCAAATATATTGACTTTTGAATGCGTTTACTACGGAAACGTTAAAATGTTCCGTCAGCTGTTCCACATGGCGACCACGGTCGTTATGGTCGTGGCGAAAACGTCGCTAATGACTTCATCAAGAGGTGGGTCGAAGTGGGCGTTGATGACAGAGCATTAATTCTCTCTATCGATTGACATTGAAAAAGGCGCGATTTTCAAATCAACATTTGTGTATTTCGTCGTTTATGACATCAACGCTCCATAATCCGTTCCAATAGAGTTTATGATAGTAACGCCCGCAAGCAAGTGGAATGGGAAAAATCGGGTCGTGAAGGCGGTCGTTGTGAGCCTCTTTTGGAATGTTGCCTATGTTAAAAAATTCTTTCGATTTCCCGCCATTTCACATATTTTTTCGTGTTCATCAAATTACAATATGGAATGGGGTGTTAAACAAAATAGAATTACAGGGATTCAATTCTACTATTTCAATATCTTGAAATCGCGATGATATTCATAGTATCAATTATTATATCCTCTACTCCATGAAAATATTTAGAAACTACTTTTAAATATAACACAATGTATGTAATATTAACGGTTATGGAACAGCGGGATATTCTGATACAAATAAAATTTCCTTAAAAAAGATCTCAACAACAAACTACAAGTTTTACATGCGTTTATTAAAAATAAAATTTTTACTAACACTCTTAAGTTACGCGACAACTTTGTATGAACTATCAAAAGTTGAATAACACACACACACACACACATTTTTCAATGATTTGTGACGTCACATTCGTGTGACTCCTCCCTAGTGTGACATCACGTATTTTGCAATATTACATCAAGTAATTATCGAAATAAAACAAGAGTTCCGTAATTGACTCTAGTTCCATTTTAAACACTATAAGCTCCTACAGATAGAGTTGGAAATATTTTGAATTTTTTCGGTAATAGTTTAAATTTCGTGTTTTAAAGCTTACATAAATTAGATTTTTGAAATGTGACGTCACGAAATATAAATCTCCTCCCACCCCTTGTCAGACTTCGTCAACCCCCTGTCCCTTAACGTGATTAATGGATGGCTCCAAATCACAAAAATAGCAAAAATAATCCTACCTGACAGCAGCGAGCTGTTCCTTAGCTCCAAATGTGTGGGCCAAAGCTTGGCCATCAGGCAGCCTGAGCTGGATCCTAGCCTGATCGTAATTGGTCTTCGGGGCTGGGTTCGGGTTGACCACCGGCGGGGGCGCGACTGGTGTCGGCTCGGGCTGGGTTTGGCCTGATTGGGCCAACCTAGAAAATATAACAATATATATTCTGAAACAAATAGTAGGAGCTTTTTGTAAGAAAACAGCAAGAGATGAATCGAAATAGTAGTCTTTAGAGGAGGCCATGTCGGAGGACAAGTTGGAGAATAATAGGATGTAAGCAAATTGTGTTCATTATATACTGACCAGAGTTTACCCTGCGGGTAAAATTCTACTGCGTACCTCTTGTTTAAAGAGCAGGCATTACTATAGGTTACATTGTATTAAAATTTTATGTTAGTGTTATTTTCCCCTGGAAGATTCACTTCATTTTATATCACAAGCTATCCCATTTCCCGACATGAAAAGTATTTACGCCCATTTCCGGTATTAAAAGTACATATGTACAAAATTACACCAAGTCAGCCAAAATTACCAAAATGGCCACAATAACCAAATGGCAAATCACAAAAAAGACCATCCTATTTTCTGGAACAAACCTTAACAATAAATCTATACCATAATCTGGGGTGAAAAGTATCCTATGTTTATTCTCAGCATCGAAAATATATATATATATACTGAGTTTCAGTCAAATCTGGCTTTTTCCAAAGTAGTCTCTGACAGTTTATTGTAGTATAGGTTTGCGTTTGACCACAATCTCGCCCTATGTGGAGCAAAGATGTGGTCTAGGATAGAGCATGCATGGGACTTGAAGGCACCCAGGTTATAAGTATCCTATATATTAGACGTAGTGCCTATTTAGATTCAAAGACACCTGTGCCTAGGTTTTCTTATTGCATGACTTTGGATTTTGTGTTACTTACTTCCTTGCCTGCCGGTCTGCCTCAATCTGCGCCTTGACGCGCTCTTTAGCCTTCAGGTCCTCGATCTTATCCCTCCTCCTCTGCTCAACCAACTTTTGCATTTCCTGCTCCTGCATCCGGAGACGTGCATCCTGGAGATCTTTACCTGATTTGATGCGGAGACGCTCCCTCTCAAGAATTTCAGCCTGAAAAGTAGTCATCAGAATTCTATTATTACTTTATTTTGATTAGTATATTCCCAACCATTTAGGTTCAACACAATGTCTTTCATGTATTGAAAACTTAATGATTAATGCACTTGTGACTCTTCAGTGATACATACATACGCCTCACGCCTGTTTCCCATGGGGGTAGGCAGAGACTATGGATCTCCACTTGCGACGATCCTGACAAACAACTTTCGCTTCACCTACTTTCATTAACCTCTTCATACATGCACGTTTATTTGAAATACTTTTTAAGTGACCTCTCTTTAACACTTCTGATATTTGGTCATGGTGTGTTCGTCTCGGTCTACCGGCAACAACCCTACCATTCACAATACTGTCATACACCTGTTTTGTGATTCTACTTTTATCCATTCTCTCTACATGTCCAAACCACCTTAACATACCTTTTTCAACTCATGTTATTACATCTTCTTTCAATCCACAAAGTTTCCTTATCACACTGTTCGTTATCATATCATTCAAGCTAACCGCACATATACTTCTCAAAGCTCTCATTTCAACTGCGTTTATCCTACTTTCATGCTTCTTCTGCCATACCCAACTTTCACTGCCATACATTAGGGTTGGCACCAACACCCCTTTATGGACAGCCAAGCGTGCCTTTACAGACACTTTCT
The DNA here is from genome assembly GCA_039645545.1 of Dendrolimus houi. Taxonomy (NCBI): domain Eukaryota; kingdom Metazoa; phylum Arthropoda; class Insecta; order Lepidoptera; family Lasiocampidae; genus Dendrolimus; species Dendrolimus houi. Next base: position 19,191,125 of record CM077128.1, on the reverse strand, counting down.
GGCTGTTCATAAAAGAGTTTAGCGCTCCATTCACCTTATTACCTGCCATAACTCTCCTTTCAATATCCCTTTCATGCTTTCCGTCTCTGGTAAACATGCAGCCTAAGTAAACAAATTCTCTGACTTGCTCTAACTTTTGATTTCCTCTCTGTATATTACAACTTGTCATTCTTTCATCTCTTTCAAACACCATAAATTTCGTCTTATTCATATTAATTTTCATACCCTTTCTCTCAAAAGACTCGTTCATAATTTTTACCATCTCCTGTAACTCCGTTTCCGATGACGCAAGTATAACCTGATCATCGGCGTAGAGTAGACATTTGATAAGTAACTCATTCATTCTTAAACCACTTTCACTTTCTTTCAAATTGTCCAAGCAACTGTCCAAGAATATGTTGAACAACTACGGCGACGCTACACAACCGTGTCTAACACCCTTTTCAATGCTAAACCATTCAGTATAGGCGCCGTTAACCCTAACACAAGCACTGGAATCACTATAGAGGGACTTCAGTGATCGTATCAGGTTGTCTGTTATCCCATACTTAGCTAGCGCCGACCACAGTTCACTTCTTATCATTCTATCATAAGCTTTTTTCCAAGTCTATAAATGCACAATACACGTTTTGACCTTTGGCCAAAAACTTTTCATTTATACATCGTAAAGTAAAGATTTGGTCCACACATCCCGTTCCCTTTCGAAAACCCGCTTGTACATCCCATACTTTCTCTTCTGTTACTTTTAATACCCGTTCAATCAACACTTTAGCATATATTTTCCCGACAACGCTAAGAAGGCTAATGCCTCGAAAATTTTTACAATCCTGTTGTGACCCTTTTCCTTTTTAGAGTGGTACAATAACGGCTTTGCACCAATCTTTTGGTACACAGCCCCTCTTCCAGCATATATTAAAAAGGCGGTACAAAAAACTTGCGATCAGACCTTGTCCAGCCTTTAGCATTTCTACGGTTATCCTATCATACCCAGCAGCCTTTCCTAGTTTCATACTATTCAATGCTTTCACAATTTCATCCATAAGTATACTATCGCTATTGTCTTCTCTATTGTCCTTTTCATCAGTCATACTGTTCACATCCGCTATATCTTTTTCAAACAAACCTTCAAAATATTCTTTCCAGCGATTCAATATGTGTTTTTCTTCTTTCACAATATTTCCATTCTTGTCCCTAATTACATTGAGCTCAGACTGTACTACCTTTCCTCTAGCTCTTTTTATAGATTTCCAGAAATATTTAATGTTACTCTGGAAATCTTCAGAGATTCTTTCATCCAAATCATCTTTTTGCTCATTCTTTTTCTTTTTGACCGTTATTTTAATTATTTCATTCGTCCTTTTATACAAAATTTTTGCCGAATTTACATCTTCCTTTTTTGTATTCTTCAGTCTTAGGTCAGCTCTTAAAGCTAATCAATCCTTCCATGCTTTCTTTTTATCATTCACTACACTTTGTACTTCCTTATCCCACCAAATATTCTTCACGCATTTACTCGTTTTTCTTTTAGTTACACCACACATATCAATCGCAACACTCACAACTTCGGTTTTAAAGGACATCCATAACTTCTCTATCTCGCACATATCATTCATCCTAACAAATTTTTCTTCTAATTTTGCTTTATACTCTTCTTTTACTTCTTCTTCTTGCAACTTTTCAACTTTTATTCTTTCTAGTGTATTAGATTTAGATTTATCGGAATGTTGGTGCCTCCAAGTTTTGAAAAGATCTTTTATTCGGCATACTACTAAGAAGTGATCTGTATTGATTCCTGTACCCCGATATGATCTAGTGTCCAGAATGCTTTTCCTCAATCTTTCATCTACTATTACAAAATCAATCATACTTTTCCCTTTCACATTTTCCCACGTGTATATATGAATATTCTTGTGACAGAACATTGTGTTAGTCACACACAAATTCCATTCTAAGCATATCTCAAGCAAACAGTTACCATCCATATTTATCCTTTCATCTCCGTATGTACCTTTCATAACCATCTCGTTTTAAACCTACCCAGCCATTAAAATCACCTAATATAATTAATTTTTCGTTCTGCTTACATGTAAGCAGCACATCTCTCAAACATTCCCAAAACTTGTCCTTTTCCTCTATGGTTTGTCGGGAGGAGTTAGTCGAGCTCATGTCTGATGGTGCATATGCCCCAACCACAAAAAGCCGAGTCAAGCCAACTTTCAGTCGAATCCATACAAGTCTTGGGCTAACACATTCATGCTCTTTCACACATTCTTCCATTCTTTCAGAGAGAATAAGGCCTACTCCTTGACTCCCTCTATCTGTCGCTTTCACTCTTGACCAATACGCTGTAAACTGACCGTACTTAGTGGTTTCACATCCTTTCCGCTTCGTCTCACTCACACATAATAAATCTATTTTCTTTCATTCATCATCTGACATACTTCATCTATTTTACTGTCCATCCCTCCTCTAACATTCATCGTTGCTAAGCGGCTCTCCACAGGCCGCTTTTCGCCCCCATGAGAAACGAGACGTGAAGAGTTGCGAGCCGCGTTCGCCGCCGTTCGGATTATTATTATATACACTATATATTCCATTGCGTGTTCTCATGGGCTTTCTTACACTATATTAGTACATATTTAAATACTTATATATTAACATTTTTCTTTTTTTTTTTAAACGAAACATTATAATTAATTTATAAAGTCTTTAAGAAGAAATCGCTAATAGCGATAAGACCGCCTATTGTATTGTAAACTTCTATTTCTGTTAACTGTATCTTTTAAAGTACAATAAAGCATATTCATTCATTCATTCATTCATTTTAAAAACAAAAATCACAGTATATCATCGCAGTGTGAGCTGGTGTGAGCTTTTTCTCAATTTATTAGCAGCGACATGAATATTATAGAAGCGGAGATACCATAGGTTGTGGTTTGAATTGTTATTGTTGGAATTAATTGAACTTGTCATATAAAGTTACATAAAATGACATCTATTTTGAACCAACTTCTATTAAAATGTAGACATCGTCGATTGAGGTTCGAAATCTTGTTCAAATTTCTTGAAAAAACGACATCTCTTGTACCAAAATGGAAATACTTCGATTGTGGTTTAGGTTATTTGAATTTCCATTACAGTGACACCTCTGGTTTTAAACGTAAACAAAGAAGAATTTACCAATCTGAGAATGTTTGTATATTTAAATTTCAAAAAGCTGTTAACTGTTTACATGTAAAAAACAACATGAACAGTTTATATAATTGGCTTTTCACTATCACACAGTATTTATGCACTGGTTTATGTTAAATTTAATATATATTATATCTTGTTCGCATTTGAATCAGTATTTTAAAAATGTCAAATTTGTTGTCAAACGTTAACGATTTTAAATTCGTTTATACTATATTTTAATTGAGGATAACACTTGCAGCACTTATTCGTAGTTAACTATAAACGTTGCACACTTCTCTGAACGTATTAAAGTGGTTTGAATATTTATACAAATTTTTGCTACGGAGACTAACGTGAAACTGCCGCCATTTTGACTACTTTTTAACTCTTCAGTGATTAGGGGCCCAATTCTACTATCCCATGAACATCTTGGTGTTGCAAAGATTTTCCTTGTATAATAAAGAGCTCTAGATTATGGAGTGTGAAGTCATATGGAATTCTCTTGTTAAACAATTCATTCTTAAGTTAAGAATCTACCTTTTCTCTCTCCTCTCTTTCTTTTCGTTTTTGTTTCATCTTCTCTTCCAATAATGCCAATTGTGCTTTTTTTTCTTCTTCTGTCAATGGTTTCTTCTCTTCTGTAGACTCAGAAAAACTACTATGTTTAGTCTTCGCTGCATGGTACTCCATTTCATCTTGATTCTTGACCAGTTTGCCACATTCGTCACATTTGAATGATTTAGCTTCTGGCATATCTGTACTGGATGATTCTGCACCCTCTGGTGGTGAGGGATCTGTTTCGTTTGTGCTTGATGGAGTAGATGAGGCTATGGTGTTTCCCCCGTCCATTACAGAGTCTTCAGAGTGTGCGAGTAACCATTCCATCGCTGGTTCTACTCCCTTGTAGTTTGTAACAGCTAAAGCCTTTTCACTGAAAATAAAATTTAGGCCAGTTACATAGATTCACAATTATCTGGATTGGCAGTCTTTTCATAATAAGATTACAATATTTTAGTAATTTAATAAAATGTGTAGGTACAATTAAACATAGAAAAATGTCTAATCATTAATAAACATAGATTTTGGTTGATAAGTTCTTTTTTAAATAAATGTGTATGTTGATCAAGAAAGTTTTTTTCTAGAATTAATAATATGTGCAAATACTACTTTTCTTCAAATATTCAATAATCTGGATTTTCAATTATTCAAATGCCTTACAACAACAATCAGTCCGTGAACCGAGATCTTCTGACTTATCATGAATTCATGTTTTCATATGGTCAGCTGTCACTATTGATTCACAGTTCACTCTGGTTTAGGACGATTTTGTGTTCTAATTTAAAATGAAACAATTTATTGTTGTTGTCTCACTCTGTTTATATCAGATTTGTATGAAGGAAAAAAATCTCTTGATTTGATATATGATAAACATTATAATGCAGTCATTTCAAGTTTGAACCTGAACCTGCTACGAGGTCCTCAATAAGCGAAAGAGCATCTGAGACTATCGGAGTTTATCGGTTAAACAAGTCTCCACTGTATATCAAATATAAGCTATGTAAATCAATTCAAATAACATTAGATGTAAAAGCTTGCTGCTCTGAAATTCTGTGTAATATACACACATATAACACTTTTCTCTGGTTGTTGAGTACACAGTAGAATACTGGGCACAAAACATAAATTACTTTTGAATTTACCAACCCATTGATTGCATTGTTAGTTATGTTGTATTTCACAATCCTGCATGTGATAAAGCAAATTTAATATGTATTCAGTGCATATTTGAATGTTTCTTATCAATACTTTTCATCCTGCAGCTTTATAGAGTTAAAGTATTGAATATTAAATGTGTACATTGAATTTCAAAATCATACCATATCCCATATTACAAATATGAATTCGGGTTTGTTTGGATTTTGCCGGGCTTGTATACAAACCATAGAGGATTTGAACGTAGAATATTTCTTATTCTGGAATTTTTTAGAGGAATTTTAAGGATTTAGAAGATAATGCAAATGAATCAGTGTTAAAGACCTAGTAGAATTTAAATAAAAAGACGGGTTCAAATGTATTAAGAGTACTGTATTATTTAAATTAAAACTGGAAAAATTATGTGATCAAAAGTAACGTATTCATAACCTCTAACATTTGAAGCCGAGATGAAAATTAAAATACTCACGCTCGTTCCTTGGAAAAGCCCATTTCTATAAGTGTTTGTATTTCTGCCATTTTAAATATTATTTTTTCACTATTTTTTAAGAAAAACGGTGCTCAATTATTTCTTTAACTCATCACCCATCAGCTGTTTCTCTAGTAGTGTGAGGCACAGGTGTCGCCGGTGGCAACCGGCGTGGGCTTAATTAATCGAATATAAGTATTCTAATCAATTACTGCTCATCGGTGTTTGCTCCCGAAATCTAAAAAAGCATTTTAGGTTTCGTGTTAAAAATAATTTTATGTTTATCAGTACATTAAAAAAGAGATATGTATTAATTTTTGAAGTTGTACATCAAATATGTATATTCAAATCATCTTTGATGCATTACCGATTGCATTTAAAATTACTACAATACTAATTGATAACTTTTTACGTACAATATGTGTAAATTTTACATAACCTGCTGGTGGAAAGTCATAATTATAGTGCATTGTAGCATTTGTAATCGATTAGCTAACATATTACAACCTTCATCAAGTTTTCCACAATAATTGTATTCTGTAAATGCAAGCACTAACGAAGTCCATAGAATAATAATAGAACGAGAGATAAAATTTTAAAAAGTTATAATTCAGTTCCGATACATATTACATAAAAGTTTTGTGGAACGCTTGAGATGAGAACTGTTTCAAAATTTAAAAATACTCGATTGATGTTAGTTTTTATTTAGGTATATGGCTTGGCAGCTACGCCTTTAAGCCAGATCTTACATTACAATGTAGTTTCTTCATTTTCTTAAGCCTATGTGTAGTACAGCTAAACTGTAGGTTATCAGCTGGTGCCATTCAACTGAGTTCTTGTGACAACTCAAAAGGCCACATTTGGCCACAGTTCACATTTCTCACAAAACACATAATTACTACTCAAAAATTATAAATATCCTAAAACTATTGTTCAATTTAGAGTATAGCGCGCAACGTTGTCCCATCGGAGCCTCACGGTGCCCCGACGCCTGGCACGGGTGGTACGGTCACCCCCTCCTCTATCCCGTGTCCCCGTAGGAACTGTCGGCCGCCCCGTCGTTTAGTCGATTAAGAATGTCCGTGAGTAATGCCTGTGCGCGCTGCCGCGTTTCCTATGTAAAGTATGACGAAAGTAAATGGTTTCAGTTATATTCTCTTTTTTCAATTATGCACACCAAAATACCTCTCTACAAGAGTGATTTTACACATTTTTAGAAAATAAAACTGCACATCACAACCTTTCCTTTCAGTTCCCGCCAAAAACTCCAAAAATATTCGACATTAATACGAATCTCAAATAGTAATTAAGTTTATGGAATTGAGGTAGGAAAAGATAATATAAAACCTTTTTTAAGCTTCCTTTATCATTTAAGGACCACAAAGTATATTTTTAGGGACGTTTTTCACATTTTTCAAATTGATACATGTTACAAGTTTTCAATACTTTTATTTCATAGCATCAATTTGTTTTGAGATTTAAATATCCTAATTTTTATTATCAGTGATTTACTTGAATATGGCTGCTACTAAAAAGCATGGAAGGAGAAAAAGTATACAGCATAGCGATCCAGGAAAAATCTTAGATTTAGTTATGAACCTAACAGACGATTACTGTGCAGACCTGCAGATCAGACTCAACATTTACGTATGCAAGATTCTTTTTAGATATCATACTTACGCTCAAATAATGGTTCCTTAACCTTAAGTACCTACTGATAATTGAGCGTCAACTTTACCTATCTTACTTAAATTAGAATGTATTATATTTGGTCACGTTACCCCACCGGTGGAACAGCCATACTATCAATGATAAGTACAGGCTCCCGGAATTACTATTGTAAATTAGGATAATAGGACCATTTTCTCGCATCAACTGCCGTTAAGATTGTTTATTCATTTCTCTTCAAGGCTTTGGATATTTTGATAAATGAACCATTTTTTATGTGCCTTTTAAGAACATCCTTAAATCATAGGCGCTTCCCGTGTTGATGCCGTTAGCCCTGTATTAACACCGATTGCATTTCTAGAGGACCCTTGGTGTAATTTACCTTGACCAGTGGGATCAGTAGATAACACACAAATACATATATTAGACATATATTCCCCAGCTAAATAAATTACGATTGTGTAATGTACTTTTGAGTAATATACAGCGGACCAGTCCGGAGCCGATCCCAGGCTCCTAGACCATCAGGGCGGTCTTTACCAAGGGTGCAAGGGGTGCATGGCACCCGGGCGCTAGGGCCTAGGAGGCGCAAGCGAATCGCCATATAATATCCATCTACAAACATGCATAATCTGCCGTTTTCTACAAACGTTATCATTAAAAGGTTTACCAACTTACTTTATTTATTTAGGTTTATGGCTTGGCAACTAGGCCTCTAGCCAGATCTTAGATTACAATATATTTTCTTCATTTTCTTAAGCCAAAGGCATATATTCAGCCTCAGCTGAACTGTAAGGTTATCAACTGACGCCATTCAACGGAGTTCTTGTGACAACTTGAAAGGCCACATTTGACTATGCAGTTCACATATCTCACAAAAACACATAATTACTACTCAAAAACTATCAATATCCTAAACTATTGCTCATTTTAGAGTAATTCTTACACAGTTTTAGAAAATAAAACTGCACAGCACAACATCTCCTTTCAGTACCCGCCAAAAACTCGCTTTACCAACTTACAATCAGAAAACGACAATGATTGTAAATAGCCCTAAACTTAGTACAACTTACTAGAAGACCCAGCAAACGTTGTCCTGTCATAATTAAAAAAAAAACCATAGGAGAGTGAAAAATACTTTACAAGCTATTCTCATACCTACCAAATATACAAAAGCCGTTTCGGAGGAGTGCGACCCCAAACATCGTGACACGAGATTTTTATATATTAGATATACATTTTAAATTTTATTGTTGGTGTGCGGGACTCATTCTTATTTTCGCCCGGTGCCTGAACTGGTTAAAAAGCCGTTCCTGTAGACTATAATAAATAACTGAAAAGCTTACGAAATTCACCATGCCAGGAATCGTACCTAGGACTTCTGCGTACACGTGAGCGGGGCTGGCAAAGGCTTAACCTGCTTAACTACCGCGAACGTCACATCGTGTCTTTACCGTCATTTTATTGTAAGCGACATTTGCATCTAAGTATATTTTTTGTTGTAAACTTTCACTTTTTGATTCAGTAGGATCCTAACCTAACTAAAACTGGAAGTGTTAAAATAAAATAAAAGTTTAAAATACCTTTTATCAAAAAATATACTCAGGTCTAATTGGCGCTTACGTTAAAATGGCGGTAAAGACTCGACATCGTCACATCATTTTACAACACTGATGAATTTTTTCTTTTAGCTAACCGAAGAATGCGATGCTGAAGTTGTGTTCCAGATTATCGTGAATTCGGACCGTATGGAAGCTTACATCGAAGCAGTCGGCACATCAGCCTTGCCAAGAAAACTTAAAATTTGTGTGAGATAAATTATTTATCAATATTTATTTAGCGTTTCTTAGGCAAATGGCAAAAATGGTGAATTTGTCTATCTGTGCATATGTAATAGTGAAAATACGAAAAACAATTTTTCAACTGTCGTTAGTTAGATAGGCCTTAATATCTGTTTGTTTCAAGGATATTTTTTCAAAATAAAATTAACAATATAGGGATTAGCCACAAGATCTCGAGCGCTTATTTTAGTACCAACATGGAATGTGAACACTATTCTTCCATGGTAGTGGCTTTGAGCTCGCGGCCTTATACGAGATAGCGGCCGACGAGTGTCAGAGTCACAGACTCGAATTGGACATACAAAAATACAGTCGGACAGAATAAATTTGCTATAAATACATATCTTGTATCGCGTACGCATAATTTAAGGAACTTTCCATGTGGGAATCCGATTTGCACACGCTGCATGTTATATAAAGGTCATAAAGAATTCTAATTAATTCTATAACTGATGTATTTTGATGCAGTTGACTCAAAAATTAACTGATGCGCTACGAACTCACATCGAGCAGACAGATCTTGTTAGTAATTTTGGATCGGATTTACAGGCAATTATAACCCCTGTAAGTAAGCAAAATGTTTAGTTTTTTTTATTACTCGACTTGTACTTAGTTGTTATAAATCGGCACTGTAATAAAATTATTATTATTATTATAAGTTAAGAAGCGACAGGAAAAGGACTGATAGCGTTATCAGTCCTTACTAGCGGGCTACGTCTTAACCGGCCCAACTCAGAGACTCGATGGAACGCAGAGGCTCGTGGTAAAATTCGGAAACGAACTTTCTGTTATTTATGGTCTGGGTATCTGGGATCGGCCCCAGAGTGGTCCGTTGTATGTTACCCATAACACAAGCGCAACTTGCTTAATTTGGGATATACAATGTGTGTGTTTGTCTGACGATTATTATATACCGATTGCGCTGATGGCCCACCTCATGGAAAGCGGTAACGATATCTATGGCTATTAGCAATAGCAGCGTATGTCACTTGTTACCAATATAAATCCATCATATTGTACAACTATGTACTATGGTCAGGCGGGTCACTCACAGAAACGGGACCCTTTTTTTAGGCAGGGGAAATCCATTTGAGGACCTAAGCCGCGACAGGCACAGAAGCCTGGGGGGTTAATTCACGACCCGTGTGTGGGATTTGCCAGATCGGGGGTGGCACTAGCATGCCCAGTCAAAACTGGTGCCACGCTCTTGGTACTCACCAGTTACGGATACCCACTAAAACCTCTGGGTGTTCCGTCCTGCGGCTTATGCCAGGGCTACGGGAAAATGGGAATCCCAACTCCGCGTGCCCTGGTAGGCGGGTGCCTCACACAAAAAGTGGGGCTACCGCAAGTTGAGTATACCAAGTTTAATACAATTTTAGTTAATATTTCAGTATTTAACAAAAGACAGCAAGAAACGTTTAGTGGTCTTCCCGGTTTGCGATAATCCGTTTTCAGTTATAATCTGTGTGGTCGCACCGAAGATACTCGAAGAACACGTCGCGATGCTGGCACACGAATGCTATTTGTTAGTATAAACCATAGAAGAATAATTCTTCTATGGTATAAATATTCCTCATCTTCTTCACTTATTTTTTTTATTGTGCAGGTGGCAAACAGACAGACGGCCTAGCTAATAGAAACTGGTTACTGTCGCTTATACACGTTTGCAACACCATGGGGAATCCAACGTGTTGCCAGCCTTTAGGATGGGATAGGATAGATGAAGGGGATGGGATAGGATAGATGAAAGGGGTGGAATAGGATAAATGAAGGAGATGGGATAGGATATATGAAGGGGATGGGATAGGATAGATGAAGGGAATGGAATAGGATAGTTGAAGGGGATGGGATAGGATAGATAAAGGGGATGGGATAGGATAGATGAAGGGGATGGGATATGGGATTGGAATGGGGGGATGGGATATACTCGCGGGGGACAGGGAAATGGGCAATCGGAACTCACTCATCGTAAGAAACACAACTCAAGGCTAACACTTTCACGGCGATATTCTGTGAGAGCGTGGTAATACACCGCAAAAAGATCTGTAATCCACATTCGGCACGGTTCGACCACGTCAAAAACTTAAACCTTCTTATTCTTGTATTTCTTACGTATTCTTGATTGTCTTATGTGATTTTTATGTATTATAATTACGAGAAATATTTTCCTAAAATTCGATACCGTTTTTAACATAAATGGCGTTTAACAGATAGATGTATTTGACCTAAAAGTAACATCACTGCGTGCTGGTGATAAAGGAAAACATCATGAGCTATGCATATCGGGATAACTAACGTATGAAACCCACCGAACCACCTTAGATAAGTGTGTGATAAGGGAGGGTGATGTCATATACAGTGCGTTCCCCTAAAATGAGGAGGGTCAAAGTTCAGCAACAAGGTGATAGGATTGATAAATTAATATCGGCTCATAAGCGTTTTACTCTCAAACTTTGAACGTTGTTGTAAATTAATTCGATACAATATTTAAACTACAACGTAGCAGAATTTAATAAATAAGTTGCCACAGGTTTTACGTCAGTAAACATTATTGTTATGAATTGTTACCAGTGACACCTAGCGAATATATTGGTAACACGTTAAAGTAGGTACAGAGATGCGTATATTTTTGATAGGTAACGGAAATGAATAATTGAATATGGGATACTTTTTATCCTAGAAAATTTGATGGCTTCTAGAGCCGACGAATATGGGCCAAAATGTATGTAAACATAGACGCTTGAATGTTTCTTCCAAGACTTTAATCTAAATCCAATCTTACACCTGTAAGTTTTGCTCGCGTAAACTTCTACAATATCGAATTCATCCTTTAACAGGTGCTAAAAGCTTACGCGAGCAATTTACAGGTGTATGACCGGGCTTTGAAAGTAATATTAATATTATAAATTAATGCATACTCGAGTAGTGTTTATTATTCCAGGTTTGCATGGCCTGCAGTGAAGAAAACAATATCTTTAGAATACGAGTGTACATTAAAGCAAAAATGCCAACAGCTTTTGAAGGTGGCTAGAAGACTATTTACACAAGTAAATCCTTTCTCAATTAGAATCATAATAATAATTGTCTTAACTCGAAAACAGTCGTGCCACGCTCTACTGGAATCGATCAATTATCACGGACAGGACTATCGTAGCCAATAAACCTGATAACGTGATAGTAGATCGGTCTGCGCGATGAACAATGCTCGTTGATATCGGTATCCCGCATGACTTTAACCTAGTGAAGACAGAAAAAGAGAAACGAAGTAAATACTTAGATTTTGCCCACGGGGTTACCGCTATGTGGCGTCTGGAATGAATTATCATTGTGCTGATAGTTGTCACCGTCAACGGTCTTATAACGGCTCTCGCTAGGAGGCTAGGTGGAGGGCCAGTACAGAAGGCAATACTCTTGGACACGGCATGAATTGTGAGGAGGTTCCTGTCTCTGGAGCCCTAGCTACCGGTATTTTAGACCCCAGGGCCCGCTGCCGGCGTGCTCCAGAGTTTTTTATTTTTTTTATACATGTTTATTGTAAGTTTTATGTAAATATTTCTTAAAAAAATGCAAAAAAATTGCGTCAAATAAAGAAATAATACAATAATAAAGGACATAAAATCTTCTGAGAATAGTTTAATTTGCAATTGCAGGATTGATTATATTCTGAAAATAAATGCGTAGTCTAAAGTTATTGATCTTTAAAATCAGGAAAATCAATCAGTCAGGTTGAGCAGCTTTTGATACTCTTTGCCACATCTTCTTGTAGACCATTCATTGGTGCTTAAAGACGAAAGACTTAAAGTAATGTACCTAGTTCCTATGACTAGTAAAGAAAACGAAAAGATAAGTTCTGGAAGGGAATTTGTGACTCGATAAACGTAGTGGAGCACGCCCTCCTGCCCGGTGGAATGACGACTTGCTCAAGGTTGCAGATGATTGCGAATGGCTGAGGACTGCCTGTACAATAAAAAAAACTTAGTAATAAATGATATGCTAATAAGAGATATTTGTTATAATTTTGGGTGACAAAACGAATAATTTCTTCATTTATCAAGGTGGCATCTTTGGACACTCTTCTTAAAATTACAATGGAACAAGCAAAACTGTTAACAAAAGCTGAGTATTGCTCCGTAAAACTGATTGATGTGGACAAAATGGAATTGATTGACTCTGGCAAGGTGACGTGCTTTTGTTATCTTACATCGTATACCAAAATATAATATGTTTCAAATCTACTATTATAGATGTTTATGAAAAGGGGTCAACGTTTTTGGAGGCCGGCACATGCTAGCGACGCTCCTGATGTTAGTAAAGTCTATAAGCGACGGTGAACATTTTTCTTCAGATCTGCTTGCTTCAATCAATAAAATAACATGAGTATTGGTATTAATTATAAATAAAGAAATTTGAAAAGCTCCTGATGACCGGTATTCTAAGCGTTGCTGGTCCAGTTTATTGGATCGCAGAAACACCTTGTTTCGATTCTTGGCAAGGTAAATTTCGAAAAAGTATCTTGTGTTACGTAATCTTATCTGAATGTCTAGCTAGGATTGGCCGAGAACCTTAGTGGCTGACTAAGGGCCCATAACAAAGTGTAACTTGCTTAAGATAAGAATATATATCGTTTTTGTCTCCAGACACATTCAGTCTAGTCGGTGAATTTGAGGATAACCTGAAATTGTTGGTCTATTAGTTTACCTATTATAATAATGTCTTACATGTATGTGTTGCCGTACTTTTATAATTTATTTCAAAATTTTATGTTAATTCGCAGGACGAGAACGCACCAGAGCGTCGTTTTCCAATGGACATTGGTATTTCGGGTCAAGTGATCAAAACGGGTTCCTTGATAAATGTCAAAAACTTAAAAGACAACAACTCAGGTTATGATCCCAACGTTGATGGTGTGCCAGATAAAGAATGTCGGTAAGCATATCGTAATTTAAGGGATGTAACTAACATTTTTTTAATGTAATAGTTGTGTTAAAATGTTGTTTTTTATTTATATTAATAGCCAAGGAAAATTTTCTAATAAGCTTGGAATGCCAAAAAAATTGTGTACCTCTAAATTATAAACTGTGAATTTTAAAGTTTAAAACAGTTTCAAAAGTACTTTTAACAAAAATTTGTCTGAATATTATCCGTTGGATAATTTACAATATGACGGAAATATTCGACGTTTGTCACCTCTACCACGGGAAAAGTCTCCATGATTCTACGAAACCCTTCGTTGTGCGCGAACTGACAAGTAATGCTCCAAATTCATTCGGAAATACTGAGCTCATTCTAATTCAAAAAATTTAGAACATTACAACAAATTAAGTGTCAAAAATGTAAATCTAATCTTAGACAAGACATAAGTGCTATTGGAATTTTAATTTACATTAATTTTATTATAATTTGTTTATTTTATATGCTTATTCTCTTCTCATTTTGTTTTGCTGTGCACGTGATCGATACAATGATTATATATATTAATTTATTTATTATTAATTATTATGTGTGTTGTATTGTCCTTCGTGACTTCACTTACTGGTCCTAGGCGGAAGAACACGCTGGTCTTAATTGGTCAGCATATGTTGAGACTGGGTCCAATTTTAGGACTTATTCTGTTTCCATTATTTTACTGTTTGATAATACTCTGTATTGTTTTTGTCTTAAATAAAATATGTCTTTCTTTCTTTCTTTCTTTCTTTCTAAATACTTGGTTATCAATGTCTCTTTAAGCTAATGTTCCTTAAGCTTTTTAGTGTGCGAGATACTCTTAAATCTTATTTTTGGTCTTCAGAAATCTCCTATGCTTTCCAATAAGGGAACAAACTGGAATTATTGGCGTAGGCCAGTTGATCAATAAAATTGGGGACCCATACTTCGATGGGATGGATGAAGAAATGGCTCTTGCTTTTAGCATCTACTGTGGGGTCTGCATCATGCATTCGGTGGTCTATCAAAAGATACAAGAGGCTCATATCCGGAATATGCTTGCTAATGAACTGGTCATGTATCATATGAAGGTAAGATTCAGTCGTCGTCAGCCAATCGCAGTCCACTGTTGGACGTAGGCCTCCATAAGTTTGCGCCACATATTCCGGCTCTCCGCTGTCCTCATCCAGCACCTACCGCTGACCTTGCACAGATCGTCGGTCCATTGGGCTGGAGGGCAACCTTCACTACGTTTCGCGGTATTCACTCCAGGATGCAGTAGTGGAGATCAATATTTTTCAGAATGTTCTTCGGTTCCAAATTGTATTTTTATAAAAAAGCTTAAAAGACGTTTCGAATGCAAAAATGGGGTAAAGTGACCTTTAGCATAATTCGGACACTTTCTCCGACCATTGCAAATACCTTAATTTTATAGGAGTGTATTTTAGCGGAATGGGGTTGGAAATTTAGAAATAAACTCACCTCCAACCATTAAATAATTATAGATTACGTATTTAACATCCATGGATACGGAAGGGCAGATAAAATTATAGATAATGACAAAGGTTTTTTATGAATTGAGGACAAGGCTTTTGTGCAAATAAAAAGTTTGAATATGTTTAAATAGATGAATGTCTCACAGGTAGGTGATGGTGAGGTATCACGCATTCAAGAGTGCACTGGTTTCCACAATCATCCGCACTTCACCAGCTTACACTTTAATACACGTGCGTTGCCTCTCCGCGAGCTTCCCTGCTACGTAATGAAAATGTTCACAGATCTTGGGTTTGATAAGAGGTTAGTGCAAGGAGTTGGGTAGGTTGGGACGGATAGGAATCCTCGGACCTTTATACGTCGCATTATTGATAGATGTGCATTGCACAACCAACACCAATTCGAATACCGGTCCGGCAACCTTACGCAGACCACAAGACCGGATGAGGCGATAGCCATATCCCGCGGCCCTGGCTATAAGCAAATGCAAGGAAAACCGGGAGTTTTAGTGAGTATTCCAGCAGTGGTAACCCACCTTTACCAGGGTAGTACCAAGCCGGCGAGTCGCCACACGCCTTTACCGTGATAAGTCCGTAAATGAATTTCTAGTCGTCAAAAACAAAGGACCAAAAGACCCGCATCCACACGCACACGCTTCCGAGTACAGAGTGGCAGATCTGTGTACCCATATCTACGATGACAATTAGAAGTGATCTAAATAAATTTTTCATTTCTCATATTCTGAAAGTACGCTTGGAGTTGCCTAATCACAAGGATGAAAACAACACTTTTCGTCCCTGGGAAACGATTCTCCTTGCTGTCAAAAATTTAGAAAACTATGCGAACCATGCATAATACATGGGACTTATGTTCCAATTTTTTTACAGCCACTGTTAAATCGCGGCATAAATTGTAATAAAAAATATCAACAATTTTAATATTTTTTATAAATTACCTTTCACTAAATTATTATTTAATTTACATAAATTTGAACTATATTTACCACCACCAGTGACAAAAAAATAATGGCTGGTAAAACACCATTGAAAAAATTACCTGACGTTTCATATGTGACGTACATGATGACGTTTCATCAAATTTAGATATGGATTTAATGCCTGATTTTATTACAGAAGTAGTTGTTTGTTTAACTAATGAGTTTTTATTTACTTTCCTTAATTTGAAATGTAAAACAGAGTGTTAGCCTTGGATGAAAGGCCTATTTAGGCACTCGAATTATTAGCGTCCTTGCTACGCTCGTGCACTAAACCATCTCGTGCCTAAATAGGCCACTTTCACATCTCGTGTAACAATCTACTATTATTGAACAGATCAGTATACTTTATAGTCTAGTCCCAGATGTGCATCTTTAGACACGGATGCATGCCATGTGCATTTAGTTCAAAAGAGTACTTTTGCAATGGTGTGTCAGAATGTAGTTCTATTCACATTATTTACGGTTGTAATCATGGGTGTTACGTACTCTTTCAATTTCTTGTTTGTTATAATAATGTTTAAAATATAAACTCAAATTAAATGCCTTTTTCCCCACAGATTTAACATAAAGCAGCAAAAACTGGCCCGTTTCATACTATACGTGAAGAAAGGGTATCGTGACGTACCGTATCATAGTTGGTTGCATGCGTTCAACGTTGCCCAGTGGGCCTACGCTGCGCTTATCAACTACAAATTGATATCTGCTGGATATATAAAGTACGTATGTAATACGGGAGCGGAGAGTCAAAACAAATACAAAACAAGATACTTTTTATCATACAAAACGTCGTTGGGGTCTCATTAATTTTGTACGAGCGTTAGGTACTGTAACGACTAATTTCTTTAGTCGTTAATATATTTAGAAAATTATATAATTTTGAATTTGAAACCGAGGAACGCCTCACAAAACAATCGAAGACATTATTGTATAAGCCCTCAAGCGATGTACGTGTCTTGTGAATTGACTTTGAAGAGAAAACAAAGTTACTCCCTGAATCAGTTTCTCATTTAAAGGTCTACCGGCCTACTACACCGTATCATACCATGACTGCTATGAACGTAGCAGGCAAGTAAATACGATACGGTATACTATGCCCACTAGAACAAATCAAAAGCGTATCATACCCGTAGCATCCGGGCAGCATCCGTATCCTATAGGAATGTATACATATACTAATAAAAATATTATACAGTTATAACACACTGAACAACAAAACCAACAAAATATTCTCGTCGGCAATTGTTGACGGTCCGCCCAACACCATAGCGTGCTAGCGCTAACACGGTCATGAATGATACGGTGTAGTGGGCAGAGAGCTTTATGCAAGATTCCGGTCAGCTCTAAACCCGTTGTCTTTACAGTACATACCTACTTATGAGGTCATAAGTATGTATATTAAGAGTCAAATAGCGCATAACATTATTATTTAAATAGTATCATTTCTTCGGGTTCCCCTTTCTTGATGGGTCGTTACAGAAATGAAATGACCCGTTCATTCGTATAATATGTAATTTACTGTATTATATGTACATAACTGAAATAGTTTCTAAAGAATATATAATTGGGTTAATTCAGATTTAAAATATCTATTTTTAAGCATGACTTTCTCTCTCTGTGAATGTCTGTTGATAGTTGTCAATCCTCTCTAAAATCTGGCCTGCGGGCCAGTGGGCGAAGGGGTTGGTTTCGCCACATACCTAAATAATGATGGAATTTATTGTAGAATGTGTCCGCATCCCTATTATTAAAATTTTATTGTTCTTAGTCGTTACCTTTCTAATTCAAATTGAGAATGAGATATGATTAGATACTAGGAGGTTGTTGAAAGAAAGAGATAACTTATGTCACCGAACAGTGACAGTAGACTAATAATACAGTTCAAAAACTTGTACTTAATCAATCGGTTAATACACATTATAAATTGTAACTTAACTGATTTTCAATACCAACCCCGCATTAGGCTGAGACTAGAGTAAATGACAAACAATTTAAGAAAGATGGTGGTTGATGCCGATTAGCTCCATGATCTTACCACTGTTTTCATGTTTGCCATAATATTAACCTGTTTTAAAATTTGTACACTTATTTGTTTTTATTTACCTGCTAAGATTTTAAGTAGAAAGTTAACGTTTTATTTTTAGTGATCTTCAAGGTCTAATGTACTTGATAGCCAGCCTAACTCACGACCTCGATCACCGTGGAACCACCAATAGCTTTCAAATACAAGGCCGTGAGTAGTCTTAGTCATTTATAGCCATAATAGACCACCTTACTCTGCACTATAACATGCATAATTATCTACTTTATAATAGGTTGGGGAAAAAGTCTTTTCGCATATAGTATGTATGAATTTGTAATAAGATCTCTTTGGCGATACCATTTGTATCTGGCTAGTTTTGGTATCATTAAAAAGTTTTAATTTTAAAGAAGACAATTCCAAATTCAAGTTAGGAAAATGTGTAATTTTCATTTGTTTTTCTTATTGTTAAAATGAGTGAATCTTATGAAGAAATTCGATACATTTTAAATTTTCCTACATAAAAGGTAAAAATGCAACACAAACCGCGAAAAAAAATGTGATGTTTATGGACTTAATGCAGTATCTGTGAGAGTAGCGCAAATTTGGTTTAAACGTTTTCAATCCGGAAATTTTGATATCAAAGATGCACGTCGCTCTGGTCGCCCTGTTACGGACAAAATTGATGCCAGTTTTGAAAAAGTGGAGCAAGATCGGCATACTAGTAGTTACGACGTAGCTGGAGAACTGGGAATTGATCACAAAACGGTTTTGGCGCATTTGAAAAAAGCTGAGTACACAAAAGAGCTCGATATTTGGGTGCCTCATGAGCTCACTGAAAGAAACCTAATGAACCGTGTACTCATTTGTGACTCTTTATTACGACGTAATGAAACCGAACCATTTTTGAAGAAGCTGATAACTGGTGATGAAAAGTGGATCACGTACGACAAGAACGTGCGAAAAAGATCGTGGTCAAAGGCCGGTCAGGCTTCACAGACTGTGGCGAAATCCGGGTTAACTCGCAACAAGATGATGCTGTGTATATGGTGGGATTGGAAGGGCATTCATTATGAGCTGTTACCGTCAGGCAGGACCATCGATTCTGAACTGTACTGCGAACAACTGATGAGATTAAAGCAAAAAGTTGAGAGAAAGCGGTCGGAATTAATCAACAGAAGGGGCGTGGTTTTTCACCATGATAACGCTAGAGCTCACACATCTCTAGCCACTCAGCCAAAACTACGAGAGTTTGGCTGGGAGGTGTTGATGCATCCGCCGTATAGTCCTGACCTTGCACCTTCAGATTTTTACCTGTTTCGGTCTCTGCAGAATTCCTTAGGCAGTGTCAGGTTAACATCACGAGAGGACTGCCAAAACCACTTGTCGCAGTTTTTTGATCAGAAGCCCCAAAATTTTTATAGCAATCACGTCCCTACCTACAAGATGGCAAAAAATTATCCAACAAAATGGCACCTACATAGTTTAGTCAAATGTAAATAAACTTTATAAAAAAACCTTTTGAATTTTTATATAAAATGCGAAGAAACTTTTTCCCCAACCTAATATGAAAATACAACTGTTTTTGATTGTTTATATCTTTATATTATCCTAGAATGAATAAATTATATTACACCAAAATAAACAAGATTTGGCGACCAAGGAGGAAGACTCATTCCTAGAAACAATGAAAGAAAACATTTATTTCTAAAAGTGCGACACTTAACAATAATTTATAAACAATAACAATGATAATTTGTGCCGCAATTTGCGAAATAAGTTGGCACTCAGTTTTTGCTGTGCCGAAATATAGTCCGACACAGCACTGATTTTCAGTGTCCACTTCCTTAATCACAAAAGTCATGCTACCCATGGTAAAAACAAGTTAAATTATAGTCAACGTAAACGTGAAAGGAATAATAACAATGAAAAAAATAACAGAAAACAGTGATAGCATAATTTAAAAAAAACTAAAGATAAGTACCTAAAAAATAAATAAACCTAAATAGAGCACTTATTAAATATACGTTACATGTGAAACATGTGGTTAAGCTGTATGGGTTTTGTTCGTTTTCCTGTCATTGTGGCGTTACTAAAAAAAAACAAGTCATGCCAGATATATATTACCTATGGTATAGTTCGATGCAAACTTTATGGCGGCTACGATATTAGCTGCGAGCAAAGGCGTGCGCAGGTACAGTCTAGTTGAGATTAATTAGGGCTAATTATGTATCTACTATTTTTACCGACTTTAAAAAGGAGGAGTTCAATTAATGTAAAAAAAAATTGTAATGTATATTCAACCAAACTTTTTTGTTTAAACTGATTTTCATGATTCCTTTTGCTTTAAATTCAGTAGCATCAGGATAGTTCATATAAATCATTCATTTTTGTTGGGCATCATATACATAACTAAAAAGTGAAAAATAAATATTTTCTAACAAAAAATAAACCGAATTCAAGTAATTAAAAAGCAAAATAAGTATTTTCTACAACTCTTGAATTAGGTGCCTAATAAAACATAAAAAACAAAAAAAAATGCAAAATAAATTTACTTTTATGTCTTACTTCGCACCGACTTCAAGATGTTGTAGAAAGTAATAATTTCTTGATTTTTAATTACTCTTGAGTCGGTTTGTTTTCGAGAGTTGTTTTATATCTTAGAGTATATCTTAATAAAATTAACAATTATTCTTATACTCTGAAAGCGCTAAAGTGGCAGCCCTGATGAGCCGAGCGCCGGGGAAGACCCGTAAACGAGAAAGCAAGCGAGAGAGGCGAGCGAGAATATACCTCGTCCTCCGACTACCTCGTCCTCCGACGACCTCGTCCCTCTAACACCTAAAACCGCGTTCTGCGCAACGGAAAGTGCGATGTTCCGAGCCGCCATAAAGTTTGCATCGAACTATAACTAGAATTGGAAGAACAACCCTAAAACAGGCCAATAGCAGTTGAACTAATAAGTAAAAGGTTGACAAAATACTTACTACAAAATGGCTTTTTTTTAAGGAACTGGTTACTCAATTTCGGACTATTTAGATGACGAAGCACTCCAACATAGAAAAAACTTATCAATGCAACTATAGTGGATGCACTTACCACGTTTATAGTCGTAGATAGTTTTATATTATTTCCTGTGCTTAATATAACCCTGGTTACCACACGCTCGGGTTTCCAACTCGATTATTTGCTTGTACATTTCTTACACAGTACACTCTTCATTACTAATAAATTTGAAGTATGTACTATTTCATAACGAGAACAAACATAGCTTGTATTGACTTTCAACTTGGACTTTTTGATACTCAACTTCTATGAAGGAAGAATATACAAATATATCTCTAGTACTGGGAAAGGCTGAAATGTGTATATCGTAACTAGACTTTTTGTGTAGATTTTAAAACACTAAATTTCCTTTTAGGGTAATAGCCAGTAAACTATTAAATATTCATGTTTCAGGTGTATATTTTAATTGTCTGCGACAAAAAGAACGTTGGATTTGAAAAGTGTGACAATCGAGATACTTTTCAGAATGAATTCACTTAAATTTCTTTAAAATCGTTGTGATTTAAAAATCGATGAAACGACAAAGTGACACTAAAAGGGAGAAAAACACATAAAATTCAACCTTATTTAATTCGAAATAAAACACTTTTCTCTTTACTCGTTAGAAATTTAAAAGATTTCAAATGAATTTAGCTCTATACACACAATTTTTTAATCTGTTTAAGGCATACCCCTACAAATGCCTTTTTTCTTTTAGGTTTTTGAAAAACTATCCAAGGAATAGTGTTCTTAATCATTTCTGTCTAGTTAAAATTGCAAAACACATATGATCCCCTTGTATTTTGTAAGAAATGCGTTTAACCTTTATTTTACCTAACTGAATCCTATGACGTCTTTAATATCTGGTGAAATGCATATGAATACCGTAGCCATTAGGTTTTAGAACACAAAAGACCGACATTTTCCTATTATGTCATACAACATCAACATTACTAAACATTTTATCCGACGTATTATTGAATACAATTATGTAAATTAGCTCTTTAGACCAATATTTAGCAAATATCTGGGCTGTTACTTAACAATTTTATTAACGAATTTTAAGTAGTGGGGTGGTGGAGTGGTTAGGGTGAGGTATAATAGCTGCTACTCGGCTATTAAGTGTACAAATTTTAAGTAGTAAGTGCGTAGTGGGTATGGTGGAAGATATACTTACACTTTCTGCAATTCCTCGGGTTCGCACTTCTTGTAATATTTATTTTTGGTAAACATAACCTCACCTATTTTTTTTCACTAACATTATTGTGATGGGTGGTGCAAGGTCGACCAGTGATCGGCGCGGGTGGGGGGCCCCTTGGGGTATAGGGGTTCTCACTCACCCGCACATGCTGTCGAGATGAGAGCGCGAGTGTTCCTCCGCGCGCGCTCATTTCTCCTTCCGTGGGGCGCGTTATAAATCGCCCCATGCCGGACTGGACCACGACGTCGCCGGGGGGGTAGTCCCCCGGCATTGAAAGAGGCCAAGTGAGCATGGCCCACACCTGCTAGGGCACAGCGGAGCTGGGAATCCCATTCCCGTAGCCCTGGCATAAGGCGCAGGACGGAACACCCAGGGGTTTTAGTGGGTATCCCTAACTGGGGAGTGGTAATAGCATGGCACCAGTTCTGACTGGGCATTCTAGTGCCACCCCCAATCTGGCGAATCCCACACTAGGTCGCGAACTATCCCCCCCAAGGTTCTGCTCTTGTCGCGGCTTAGTCCTCAAACGGATTTCTCCTGGTTAAAAAATAGGGATAGGCATGCCTTCTTCTTCCCCATTCCACCGCCCCGCTCTTAAAATTCGTGCACCGGATAGCTATAGATTTACTATCAAACCATTACACTTCCGAGATTATGAATGTAGAATGTAGAATGTACAGAAAGCTGGAGGTCCTTCTAACTTCTGGCGTAAGCCGTATTCCGGTACTATACTTATAAAGGTTTCGACATCGTTCCAACCGCAATTTATGAAGACGCTCGTTTATGTAATGCACTTTTCTTTGACTTTTACTTTGAGATCATATTTAAGTATTCTGTTTACAGATATTTGATAAATATTGGTCTAAAGAGCTAATTTACATAATTGTATTCTAGAATACGTCGAATAAAATGTTCTATTATATTTTTGTTCCAAATCGCGCCAACGCATAGGTATTGATGTTGCCAATGACACAAAGAGAGTAAAGTGACAGATGTAAGAAAATTTAAAGGAAAAAGGCTTTAATCGGTATTCGATTGAAAATACCTGTCATCTTGTGGACAAAACAAACATATATTATGGTAGACTACGTACACTACAAATGAATGTTATTAATCATTAAAAATGTATATAAAATACATACATAAACATTATCATTTAGAGTTAACATAGAGTTTAGACTGACAGGGCGGGCCAAATCTCGTGGTAAGATATTGTAGAGCGGGGTTTTAATTTAATTGCAATGGAAGAAAATATGCTCCAATGTCCCTTCAGCTAATCCACATTCACAAAGGGAGTAGTCACGAACGGTGACCTTGGCTAGAAAAACTGGGGAACAACAGTGACCCAATTCTAAGGCGTATTATGCAGGACACATTTTTTTTAGGAAGATAACGATGTTGGAAAAACCAAGATTTTCTGCGTACAATCAGTTGTAGTTAGTTAGCCATAGTGTTTTCCAACAGTCTGGCGAGATGTTTGCTATAATCGATCCCAAATTTCATGCATCTGTGAACTGGCTAGGGCACATAAGTCACTTTAGATCACGTAAGGCATTTCCTAAATTTAGGGCAACCTACATCATTGGCTTCTTTAGTGCAGCCGTCAACAATTTCATTGTCTCGAATACCACAATGACCGGGAACCCAGGCTAAGACTATGCAATGCGGCAGCGATATAGTGCCTCTTTGATATTTAAGGTAATTTCTGAATTACTTTAGAGTGAAAAGGGAATTTCAGAAGGTCTTGGAGGCAGCTTAAAGAATTGCGGGATTCTATGTAAAGAACAGATTCTATGATGGCAATCGATTCACCTGAAAACACAGAATTAAAGGAAGGGATGTTATAATTGAGAATAATTTTGTACGTTGCAATTCAAACAGCGGCGCCAACAGGTCCATGCTGCGTTATTCAGAGGCATCTGTGAAAAAATATAGGTACTCTGACCACTCCTCTTGAACAATGATTGTATTTTTGATTAGAGCCTGTTGAATTTTTATTGGTACCAAAGCCATGGATAATGCGGGGTCCAAAAAGAAGACTGGAAGAGTGGATTTTTATGATTTTGGGATAATGGAGATGGTAAGTTTTGTGATTTATTAAAAGAGTTAACTAAGAGAGGTAAGTTTTTACGAGTCCAGTACCTTGAGATTAAACAAAGCTGAGCAAGTTCATCGAGTGACTGTAAAAGAGGGTGATCTGATAGCTGAACAACTTAAAAAATAATCTGTCTGCCAGGAACTGCCTACGCAGGAAATTTGGGGGATCTAAACGCTATTTGAAGAGCATCTGATGGTGACGACTTCATAGCTCCACAAACTATTCTGAGGCACTTGGCTTGAATTCGATTCAATTTAGTTAAAGCTGATTTGCTGCAGGGCTCCAGAAGAAAACAGCCATAGTCAAAATGGCTTCTCACAATGACGTTGTAAAGAAGCTTCTGACAATAGGGGTGAGAGCCTCACTTTACTCCTGATAAAACTCCCATTATGTTTATATTTTTTCCGCGTTTTCACAAACATAATTTAGATGAGGGATGTCTGAAAGTGTTTTTATGTTGATGTTGTATGACATAATGACATATGATAAAAAGGAAAAAGTCGGTCTATTGTGTTTTAAAACTCAATGGCTACGGTATTCATATGCATTTCACCAGATTTTAATGACGTCATAGGATTTAGTAAGGTCAAACGCATTTCTTACAAAATACTACGGGATTGTAAGTTTTTTGGAACTTTAACTAGACAGAAATGATTAGGAACACTATTCCTCGAAATGGTTTTTCAAAAAGCTACATTGAAAAGAAGTGAACAATCTCAATGAGTTGAGGATAAGTTTATAAAGTCGCGTGAAACGTGACACAGACATCAAATGGTTTTGAGTTTTACGTGAAAGATGCCTTGTGGAAAATGAATTATTTTATTTTATTTGAGCTACTTATATATTACTATAATTTTATCCCAGTAAGCATGATAGATAGTTTGCAAACGTGCTAGAATTTCGTGATGTTTCCAAAGGGGACTTTGACCAGTATATCTGAATTATAGAAGCCCAGAATAAATCAAATCAAATTTATTTGCTCAAAACATGGTTAAACAGTTGGCATATATGTTATAGTGTGCACATGTTATAGTGTACAATAAGGGCAAATGAGTTCACGAAATTATGCATATATGAAAATATAGAAAGTATACTGCAACACTGTTAAGGATGTTCACAGAAACGTTCTTTTCGCATCTGCATTTAGGCTGAAACCTACCGCAAGAAGGCATTTTCGATGTAGTGGAGTTAATGGAATAAGTGTATCTCAACTGCAATTTATGCAGTCGGCTTACTTTGTCAGCTAACTGCATAAATCTAGTTTAGATAGATGCTAATTCTGCTACAAATTTTTACCAGAAACTACTTTAGCAGCACTTTATTCAAGTGAAGGTAGTGTGATGGAGCGGCATCATCTTGCTCAAGCAATGTGCATCCTTAACACCGAAGGTTGTGACATCCTTGAATCTCTCCCGAGAAGGGATTATGATCGGGCCCTACTTCTGCTAAGAGACTATATATTGGCTACGGATTTGTCTAACTATTTCAAGTAAGTTAGTTCTATTTGAGATCCAAGTTTAAATCAAGGATTTTCTATTCTGTTTTTTTTATAGCTAGAGTACAGCAGACAGGCAGACGGCCCGCCTGATGGAAAGCGGTTACCGTCGCCTATGGACGTTTGCAACACCTGAGATGTCAGATATTTTAGTTGCTTATAGTAAAATTGATTAAAGTTCCACATGAAAACAATTTTTTCACAATATTAACTATACAGGCAAGTATTATACTATAAGAAAAACTTTGAAGTTCATAGTAGTTTAGAAACATTACGAGCACATTAGGGCCGCTTTTCGTTTTGTCGGTGCAGTAGCGGTATGGAATTTGTATTTCGGTATAGGTGGTACCGAAACTTACCCAGCTAGTAGAGTAGCTCGGTAATTTTTCGTCATATAAAAACGTCATCATGCGTGAGTGACACACACCGAGTGAATCAGGAATCGCTCACAGAAATATGGAAAGAAAATATTTATTTAGAACTACATACAAACCAAAACATACTTATAAATAACAAAATACAACTAGGAAATGAAATTCTAAATAGGTCCTTACTCAGCATGATGCTGATTGAATCAACCAGCACTGGTCTTCCACTAGGGACTTTACAGTGTCTCAGGAGAGACAAAAACAAACATAAAAATCAAATAAAATATGACTAATAAAAAACAGAACAGAATAATAATGTGAAAATTAGTGTTAGGAAGCGAATTTATATGCAAGAATATAATAGAATATAGAACGTAAAGCTTAAAAACTATAACGATATCAATTTTTTATATTTTGTCTGTCAGTCTGTTATCATAGTTAAACAGGTCAGAGAGGCAGTGAAGATTAAAGTAGATCAGTCAGATCCTGCACATGAAACTAACATCGTTATATGGCACTAATATCATGTAACCTGACTCACTTGATGATCATATATAAATTTTTAAAATTCTCCTATAAACACGTGTATAATTTGCAAGCTTTTAATAGGGGGTGAATATTGTTCCAACATTTTGTGGTAGCATACCGACAACTACCCCTAAAAGCAACCGTCTTGTGCCGTAAATATATGCAATCGGTAAACTTTCGATCCAGTAGTACGCGGTACTGATTATACATAACTGCTGCATCAACATATCTAAAAAGGGGAAAATGATGATTCCCATCACGAACCTAGGTGATGGGAATCATCATCATGTGATACGTACAAGCTGTTGTTCCCTCGCGCTACTGCTATCCAGACTCACATAGCTTCTCTTTCATAATGTCAGGGATTAAATACCCATGGTCTCATAGAGCTGACATCCTTCGAAGCGCATTTAAGTTTTGCACATAAGTACTGTTTGCTGAAAATTAGCATAATGCGGTTCAGTCCACGCTGGTGTAAAATTTCGGTATAGGTAATGTTTTTTTACTTAGTTTAAAACTCTTTAAATTTTTATATACAGAAATATGAATGAATTTGAATCTATATCAATAGACTATCAAAAAGGCAATCGAGCCCACACTCCATGTCTGCAAGCGCTTTTGATGAACGCAGCTGACTTGAGTGATCAGTTGAAGGACTGGGGAAGCGTCAAGAAGACTGCTGTTAGTATAAAATACTTCTAAACTATTTTTACATTAATAGAGATAAAATACTTATTTGTTTTTAAATTATTGGCCACTTCATTTGTTATAATTGTGATTAGAGGAAGTCGAGTGGGTTGCGATTCAAACATTGAAAAAATGTCGTTTTATTTCATTTAGCCCCATAATTTTGGCTTGTCGCGTCCACATCAACTCACTTCTGCTGTTTACTTAGAGCGCCACAATATGAGGCAAGGAGGGCGGGCGTAAACAGATATTTAGTCTTGACGAAGTAGGCATCACATCAGCTCCCTTGAGGATCTACCCATATGGAGGCCGCTATCTCACTCACGCATTACCACATTTTTGAAGATATTAATTCATAGAATTTACATACTCCAAATCCGTATTACTCAAATTTTATTTTAAAAAATGCGAACGTTTCATATTAAAATAATTTTGATTCAGACAAGATTTCATATATAAAAAATATTTTTTCACAAGAATATATTTTTATATTTAATTTGTATCTTCAAAAATGTGGTAATACGTGAGCAAGATAGCGAATTCCATTCCGGTAGGCCCATAACGTTAATAGTAGTCAGTGGGCGATGGAAATCCCTTTGTATTATAGTAATTCATAGGTAACCCATTTGTCTACAACAAAATATAAATAAATTGAGGAAGGGGGCCCGGTTTAGGGAGAAGGGCACCTACCTCTGGTGATAAAGATCAGAGTGTATTGAACTGAAATAACTTCACCACATTTTTGTAAAATGTTACCTAGAAGACAACAAATAGGCCTTTCTGTCTTCCCCCATTCTTCAATTAATTGGTGTATAGACTGTAAGCCACACTTGTGGATTCCATGGTATATATTAGGGGGCGATCGATGTAGAAAGTTTCCTGACAATTAAACTTTAAGTCAAACTGTGTAGACTAGACGCGACCACGCCGCCACGCCTGCGTTGTCCAGCGGTATGGAAGGAAGGATAACATTCGCATATACACAGAAAACAGAATAGCAGCGCTGTGGTGATGAGGTGGCGGCGTATTAGCTATGTCGTCTACACAAGCGCAAAATCAGATTTTCAAAATTTCCTTATTTTTTTTTTATTGCATTTGTTCAGCAGACAGGCAGACGGCCCACTTGATAGAAAGCGGTTACCATCGCCTATGGACATTTGCAACACCATAGGTACTACAAATGCGCTGCTGCTCTCTTAAGGGAGACTGGAACCTGGTCACTAATGCCGGAACACTACTCAAGGTTGTTATGGTGACATACTTTAGACCAGGGGTGGTAGCCATCCAGTCGGGCAAATGCCCTACCACCTGGCAAAAAGGTTTCGCTTCGCTTTTTACGAAGCGATTGTCATTGTGATCTGTGTAAAGTTTTTCAAGTGTTTCCTCGTTCATAACCAGGCAGCAGTACTTACCGAGTTTTTCAAGCAAGGCGACGCGGAGAAGAGTCGCGGAGATCTCCCTATGATGATGATGGACCGAGATAAATGCTTTATACCAGACTTAGAGATACAGTTTTTGCAGATGACGTGTGTACCTCTGTTTGAGTAGGTAGAAAAAGTCACTTCCATATTTTTCAGTAATTAATTAAGTAGAGGACATATTACATTCAGTAAATTCTAAAATTATATTGACATAATATAATATGAAAGCGCGAGCATTACAGTACCATACTATTTACAAACGTACTATTACTAGTTACTTTACAAGCTGGTGAATATGTAATATTTAAAATAGGCAAAGTGCGTGTAGTCCGTGCGCAGTGAAACTTGTTTTGCAGTAATCCTTTCGCTACGGAATCTTTAAATAAAATTTAATTCAAAAGTCCTCGTATCACTAAAACTACTGAAAAATGCCAAATAAAATTTTGCCAGGTGGTAGGGTATTTGCCCGACTGGATGGCTACCACCACTGCTCTAGAGTATGCCGCCATAACAGCCTTGAGTTGTGTTCCGGCATTAGTGACCAGGTTCCAGTCTCCCGTAAGAGAGCAGCAGCGCATTTGTAGTTCGGTCCTGCATGGAGTACTGTTCACATCTTTGGGACGGGTCAGCCAAATGCCAGTTGGAGACGTTGGAATCGATTGAGAAAAGAGCCAGGAAGCTGGTCGGCAATGATCGTCTTTTTTATGCTCGACTTCAGAGTCTAGAGCATAGACACAAGGTCGCGGGGCTGACTGTCTTCTATCGGATATATTTCGGGGAGTGTTCCTTAGAATTGCACCAGCTGATTCCTCCATCCCCTTTTTACCATCGCACAACCAGACGCACCAGTTTGCGCCGCCGTTACATGGTGGAAACACCACCAGTCAGAACTAAACGTTTCGCTTCATCTTTTCTGGTGCGCACTGCCGAAGAGTGGAATAATTTGCCGGGGTCTGTTTTTCCTGACAAATACAATCTTGAAGTCTTCAAGTCACGAGTGAATAGGTATCTTCTAGGTAAGCGTGCCCCATCCTAGACTGCGTCATCACTCAATATCAGGTGAGACAGTGGTCAAACGTAAACCTATACTTCCGTATAAAAAAAAACCTTTGGTGTTGCAAATGTCCATAGGCGATGGTAACCGCTTTCCATCAAGTGGGCCTACTGCCTGTCTGGTGAACTCCTGCAATAAAAAAATACAAATCTTCATCAAGCCTTAATATAGAACTCATGAAATCTTAGAATGGTGGGAAGAATAATACCGAAAGGAGCTCCCTGCACTAAAATAATTGAGAATCACATCGAGAGATGGGACGGGGCAAGACCAGTCTTCGCAGAGGTAAGAATTCCATAATTCTAAAGACTTTCGACTTCTAGTGTACAAATCAGAGATATTTTGGAGTTCGGCTATTGAAAGGTGATAATGAAAAAAAGCACGGCAAATGTAAAAAATCAGATTGGAATTTCTTCTAATAAGGCTGGTTGGTGTGCATAGAGTTAACCGACGGTTAAAATAAACTAATCGCTGTTTAGCCATATTATTTTAGCGATTATTTTATTTTAACCATCGGTTAAATGTCTATGCACACCGGGCTAAGTATTCTGACTGATATATACAGAGTGTAGAGAAAATCAGACTGCTAGGAAGTTTTCAATTAAGTATTTATAAGTACGTCAATGATATTTTTCGAAAGAAATATTGGATATTCCTTTAATGTACCCTATGTTATCCAGAAAGATTTGAAATAGTTCCGATTTTCCAAGTATTCTAACGGTTAGGTTAACTTTATTATATTACACACTAGGATATGCCCGCGACTTCGTCCACGCTTGACTTGAGATTCCCGCGACACAAAGTATCGCATCATTTAAAAAAGAATGTAAGCTCTCGTTTTAGTGAAAACTGTGTCGGAATAAACTAATTTTTATGCACCCGAACAACTTCAAACCGCTCCCGGGATAAAAACTATCACACATTTGATTACATCGAGTGAAAAAACCGCATAGAAATTCGAAATATTTTTCAACCTGGCCATTTCAAATCATTTCCAGAAAAAATCCCGGGATAAAAAGTAGCGCAGATTTTAAGTCTAAGAATTAGCTGTCGATTAGCACAAAGCCGCATCGAAATTAGCCCAAAGGTTTTTACGTGAATTCCAAACAAACCGATAAACATACAAGAAATCTAAAAAAATTGCATCATGTTCTCCGTTATTTATATATATTCTATTCCAGGTGGTTTTTTTTTAATAGCTTCAATGTATAGACAGCCACGGCATGTTTAGAATTTTATATTATAAATTTTTATCCTCATAATTATGGTCTTTTCGAAGAATTTTTATTTTTTCTGTTATATACCTAATTACCTGTTCTAAATAGGGAATTAATTGTATAGATACCAGTTACAGCAGGACTCTCAGTTCTTTTAAGCCCCGAATTGGATAATTTGATTGAGCTGAACTTAAAGGAGAAGGAAAGACTGCGCCTCGAAGCAGAGGCAGCCGCTGCGACAGCAGTGGAAGTTCAAGAAGCCTAGGACATGATTCCAACATTAGCGAAGGGCGATTACGAGACGTTATAACAATTTAAAAAATCCTAATCGACTCAAAATTAGAATTGAGACAACAATAGACTCGCTCCTCGATTGAACAATCGAGATTTTATTCGATTGTTTCGTGCCAACTGAAGCCAGGTTTTTATATTAATATAGGTACATTTTTACCATCCCATTGGTAGAAAATGAACATAACTTGAATGGATTTTATGTAAAATTCTAACCAGTAGTAAGACAAATTAATGAATAGTAAGTTATAGGAACAGACCAGACGTGGTAATAGTAATAGTCGGTCTCTATTAGGGCAAGAGTCCGGTGGACTGTAAGTATAGGTCGGCTTCTGCTCGTCGATGTTGTGTGTCCTTCGCAAACTGTACAACGGAACAAAGGTAGATCGACTCACCGATGATGCACTCTGGAGGGGTCCTTGCCGGCTGGATGGGAGTTCACGCCGTATAGGACAGCAAGCGCGTCACGCTTCATCAAATGTCTTATTATCTCCGCCGAAAGACACAAGTCCTTCTTGACTCAAGGCCGCGGAAGAATGGGGTGGCGGCGCGAGCGTCACGTGTTAATATCGATATTACCAAGTTTGAAAATACAATGTAGCATGAACAGTCTCAGGAAATTGTATTCTTTCTCCGTTTCTGCTCGCATAGACTGCACATTTTCTACTAATAGTAAGGTAAAATTGATAGAAAACTACCGACTAATTGCCGTTTCTATAGAAACACGGCGTACGAGTATATCGCGATTCATCTGCGCGTCCGGGTCGGATCGTAACTATCGGCTACGAGTGAACAATCGAGAGTCATCGAGATGTTTGAGCAATCGAAACAATTGATTTGAGCATATCGTCGTCGCGTGTCGCTAATCTAAATACATTATACTTTAATTTGCTTCTGTAGTTTATCCAGACTAGTGACTGATTTAGTATAGCATATATTTATCTGATTTTTAAATTATTTTTCTATACTACTATAAAAGAATACCAGGAATGCTAATAGCCGTATACAAACTATAACTCTGATAAAGCTCTTAAATTTTACATTGCTAGAGAGCGCCATAAATCTTTTCTCTTGTGTTTTGATACAGGAAAACACCGCTAGACTTCCAAAGAATATTTTATTATTTAAAATATTGTTCATACCGCTCATTAAAAAATTAAAGTTGATTAAAAACTTAGTCCTAACAAATTTCTTTTCATATTCATATTAGTACATACATTACATAATATCAGTACTAAATAAGTTTTTCACAGTTGTCACCTATGTATGTAATATTATGATGAATCGATACTAGTGACATCGAAATAAAATCATTAATGCATTAAAGCAACTCATTTAAATACTACTATTATTATACCTCGTATTTTTCTTTCAAAGTATTATGTAATTTCCGGCACGATTCTTGAGCGGTCACCTTGACCTATCACAAATAACACATCGGTTATTTTCCGAAGTGCGAGGTACTGTCCCTTACGAGTCTAGATAATAGAAACAATATTATCGATGTGTCGATAAATCGCATCATATTGGCTATACTCAATCATCAAAGCGATTCTGCAGACCGTTCAAGATCCATGCCGGGATCTATACGATAACGATCCTATTCATATTGAGTTAAGAGTA
The DNA here is from genome assembly GCA_039645545.1 of Dendrolimus houi. Lineage (NCBI taxonomy): Eukaryota > Metazoa > Arthropoda > Insecta > Lepidoptera > Lasiocampidae > Dendrolimus > Dendrolimus houi. The sequence goes on along the minus strand of CM077128.1, from coordinate 19,157,798 downwards.
AGTTTGTAGGCTTCTTTAAAATCTTAAAGAAGCCTACAAATTTACTCTAACTCGATATGAATAAGACCGTTAATATTTTTCTTTAATTTCTAACGCGATATTTTTTCAAATTATTTCTATACCAAAATAAATTAAATTAAAATAAAAGCGCATTTTTATATTTTATTACTTTATTAAGTACATATCTTAAATTACGAGGGATTAAGTAACAGATCTCTTTGGACCACTTTCTTATCACATTCAATTAAGCATAAGCTCTAAGGGTTAATCACAAAAAGGAATGATTAATTCAATTTCTTTGGTTAATAAAAAAATGCTAACATTAAAAATGATTTATGGTAATTACAAATATTTTTAATTATATTACAAAACCGTCAACAAAATATAAGATGCGCAATAATGTTTTTCTAACGAACAAATTAACTAACATATTTAGAAACATAACATATTATATGTAACCTTAAAATATTACTGCGAAATATCGATCGATACTTTTTAATAACTCTATGAATTTAATAAACAATCTACATCGTTTCGACATTCTTTCAAGACTACTTTAAAAAACTAACTCATTTCAAACTTAAATATTATAGCAATAAATAGATAACTGCGCGAAATCGGGTTGAATGTATCCTTTAAGTGACTGTTGTCTTTCCTCTATGAACGAATTTTTAATTCTTTTCAGAAATAAACGTTTTGTTCCGTTGGAAAAATAGTACTGCGCACGCGTCTAACTATTTTGGCTGATTTTAAATCTTCGAACAGACTAAAGATTAATAATTTTTGACAGCAAGATACATTAAGATTACACATTCGCCTAATATATTTATAGCATAGACATTGCGGTGGAATTACAAAAAGGTATTAAACGTTCAGTCGAGTTTTATAATAGACGACGTTACCTTAAATGTCAAAATTAATAACCTGGACAAAGGCATGTCCAACAATACCCCATCCAGGTATCTAGAGTAAAAATTACACTGGCCCACAAAAAAAAGTGGTCTGTACTTTTGGCCAGATCCAGCTATTCTTATATATTTCGATGCCCTGAATCCGAATGTGGAGTCAGTTTGGTCCACATACCCTCAAAATTTTGAGTGTATGGACCAAACTTAGCCCGAATTCGGTTCAGCCCTCAGTTACATGTATAGGAACTATCCGTAAATATGGCTGTAACAGACGGACAGACATGATGATTTAATAATGGTTCAGTTTTTCCAAACTGGAGGGGGTGGGTTACTTTTTAAAAATAAAAACTTACCAATTAAATTTAACATTTAAGTTAAAGACGTTTAAGGGCCGATTCAAATATTCTACATCCGCCATTAACGAATTGTTAAAGATGAAAAACGTGAATTTTAACCGAAATTTACGAAAATCTTAACAATTCGTGATAAATAACGATTCTGGAAAGACGAATAGATGTTCATATTCACGAACCGAATAGTGATTGTGAACATGAGTCCAAACGAAAGTTGATTCGCGAAGGGACGATCCGTCAAAAAACAAACAATCTTTCATATGGCAGTAAAGATTTTTTCATATCATAACGATTCGTATGACATACAGATTCGTATTTTCGTAACCTATTCGTCATTTTACACGATTCATAAGCGTGTTAATACGGTTGTACATCATTATAAAAATAAAAAGCAATTATGATTTACACGACCTGAAAATAATCAACGATTCTTCAATGTGCGAATGAGCCCTAAGCCGCGATGACACGATCATAGTATACTCGGACAGAGTGCACTCGTTTGTAATAAGTTAATATAACATCATTTTTTATTTTCTATTTAATTACACAGTGAAACTTAAAGTAACAACATTAAGTAAGAGGCTGGTGCCTGAATTAGATTAAAAGGAAACCTGTAGGTTCAGGTCATCAGGATCAACCAGTTGGCCTTGTTATTTGGCTAATTAAGAGAAAAAATATACTAGTATAATTATTATAAGTAATTGTGTTAGAGTGAGCCCTTCAAGTGCTTAAGTGTGATGTGTTGTCTGTGTATCTATGAGTTCGCATAAGTGATGTAAGAATAAGTATGTGTAATTGAGCGAGAGTGAATGAGTCAGGGAATGTTAAGATCTATATGTTGTATCAGTAGTGTCAGGGAATGATGGAGGAGATTAGGAAATAAATTCATACGAGTATACGCAGATAGCAGTGCATAATATTAATTTATTCAAGTACTAGCTGCGCCTCGCGGTTTCACCCGCGTGGTGATGGAAAATCGTTATATTTTGGATAATACACACTATATCTTTATAAATTATAGCCTATGTATTATTCTGATGTGTAAGCTATATTATTGTAAAGTTTCATCAATATCCATTCAGTAGTTTTTGCGTGAAAGAGTAACAAACATACATCCATACAAACTTTCGCGTTTATAATATTAGTAGGATAGAGGTTTCTGTTTAATTCATTCGAACTTATATCAATCAATCTCATATTAAAGGATAAATTGTTGTCGACGTCAGTGTAAGACTTTGTAACTACATATTTATTGACATTATTTTTTTCATCAAAACTATTGCATCATATATGACGCCGACGATATATGAGACCGGTTGACACAATTTTTTTAATGTTCCAAGTAGTTTCACAAGAGTTAAGTGCAAGTATACTCGGATTGCATTAATTATACGAATACTGTCAGAGTGGTTACACGAGTGTAGGGTTGCGTACACGTACGTACGAACGTATCCTACTTTATTTTTATTAAATATACTTTATACTTTTGCATAAAAATAAAAATGTGAAAGTACTTTACTTCCAATATTTTACTTTTCGAAGCATAAAATAAAATACTTATATGAAAGAGATTTTTTCAGTAACGAATCTAAAACGACGAGAAGAGAAAAAGCACATTTATAATTTAATAAAAAATAATTTGCTTATTCATTTAAATTTCAATTAGGAATGTAAAGATAGCTTCTAAAAATTTATAAATAATGAAAAATTGTTAGTGTGCTAGAAGCACACAAAAATATCTCTTCGAGAGAAGAAATAAATGAATATATAAAATTTTGAAAAACCCCTTTTTGTTCCAAATACTTTATTTTTTCCTAATTGAAAAATGTGACACGTTATTTTTCTCAAAGACAGTTGGCAACCCTATCCGAGTGCGAGCGTACTCGGATCGTGTAAACGAGGTTTTATAACAATCGATTGAGACGTTTGTCCCTTGTAAAGTCGATAAATCAACGTCATAGTATGAAAATGATTTCGTTTATTCCAACAAACCATTTTCTTTCGGCTGCAAAAGTTCTTCTATGAACTCTTTCACCATTTCTTTGAGTTTCATTTTCATGTTCTCTTGTTCACTGCAAATAAAGGAAATAATTTTAACAAACTAAGGTAGTCAATATCATCCTATAGGAGTACCAATGTTGGGCTCGTGCTTCCCCATTGGTTACCCACTAAGCTTGTCTAAGAGAGATTAACGGGTTCCACACATAAAATTTGCATGTATAGGTTTCTTTAAGCTCTTTACTACAATAATGTGCGTACATGTAATACTAATTAGGACGAGTATATTTTTTTCTAAAGATTCTACAGACTTCTGATCTATACTTTTTAAAGTTTAAACTTAATTTGGAAAGTATTGAAAATTACACACTTTGATTATTGTTTTTGTGTCAAATATTTTGGGTGTTTGTATGTTTATTGCGGTGTACCTTAAAGTTAATTATACTATTTATATTACTGCGAGGGTGGTGGTGGTTGTTGAAAATTGGCTCGCTTTGAATAAAACAGATCTGAATATTTTTTGTGTGATTCTGAATAGTTTGAAAAACACCTTAAAAACAACTTCGTCTCACACACGCAACCTACCGTCATACGCTTTCGACTAACGACTCTCAGCTAACCGGTCATTCAATCAAATCCAATCTCCATCATTCATTCATTCAATCTACACTTGCGTTCCGTTACACATCTAACCATTCTTAACATTCCTACATTACTATGATACTTATTCTAGTGTGGAGTGCTGTTGTTACAGTGATATGTGCATGTGGAGTTGTTTTACTTTAAAGATTCATTTATATACAAGCAGACCTGGAGCATTATTTTTTGTTTAATATTTAAATATGGATTTAAATGAATAAAATGTAATATAATCACAAAACGCGTTTTTGGTTTTAATGCTTCAAAGAGGGTATGAACCAACAAAATTAAATTAATAAATCAATAAATAAGAGAAGATATAAATTTTTGTCTATAGTTTTTAATTTACCTTAAAGTCGATGCTTTGCAGACGAGTTCAGTGTAATATTTGAGTTTGGGCTCAGTGCCACTAGTCCTGACAGTGACACCCAGACCGTTACTGCATTTGAACATTATCATCTCGCCACTCGTGTAGTCTTGATCTAATCCTGTGCCTAACACATCTGTACGAAAAATAATTATATTAAGAAAAAACACACACGCAACGGATAACACTGGAGTCGAATATAGTTTATGTAGGTAGCCTAGTTTGAAAGTCAAAGGTATACCTACTTGTTTTAAATTCCATAGCCGTATTTTAAACTAACACATCTTTACCGTTTACTAATACCCTATCAATAGTGTGTCTCTATTGTGTGCCACCTATTTCCCAGTTAGCAATTATGCCTTGGGTTTATAGCGTCTTGCAACCCCGCTCGTTCTGCGCGTGAGATCAGCACGTTGCCAAACGCCACGCTACCGCGACGCACGTGAACTATTATCGCACCCGCCTTTATTAATACAGATAATAAGTTATCGAAGATTTCCGCATCCTGTTAGTTACTAGGACATTTGCCTCAACCAATATATAAACCCTAAGTGGTCAGTGTATCTGCGTCCCTTGCGCCCGGGGCTCGTGTGGAGGGACCTTGCCACCTTTGTGTATCACCACGTGATAAGCAGAGGCAGACCCCCTGAACCAGCGCTGTCGTGGGCTGGTGGCTGACTGCGAGGTAAGTGCAAGGTTCCATATTCTCCGGGCACCAGTTCTTAATTGGGGAATAAGGGTCGGTCATATATTGAGCACATAACCCCCTACCCGCGGAGATTGCCTGATTGCGTCTCTCCACCCCCTATACCCTATCCCGTTCCTTTCCACCACATTCCTTTTGACCTGTCTAAAAAAATATGCCGCGCGAGGGGGAAAGTGCTGCCCGTGTGTGGAATTCGCCAGGTTAGGGTGGCACTAGCACCTTACGAGCAAAGTGCTATTGTCACGCCGCGGTTAGGGATACCCACTAAAACCCCTGTCCGATCCTCGAGCGTCCTTTGTCCGGGCTCGCTTGCGTATTCACCTCCACCTGGATGGGTGACGGCCAACCCTTTACGGGCTGGCCCCACCTTTTGCTAGACCGGAGATCTGGGTCTCTCAAGTTACCTCGCGTTCCTCGAGGGGAGAGATGTACTTGCCAAAAACTTATTTCTTACATGTCTGTCTATTTCACACCGCAAACGAATCCGACGAATGAAGTAAAGTTCGTGAAGTAAACCATAATTGGGAGGGACAGAGACAGATATACACATTTATTATTTATTACACACATACATACCAGTATACAAAAGGAGAAGAAAATATGTATGTATCACGAACGTGTACTGAAATTCGAACAATACCATTACAAACCATACTAGGAGGCGCACGAATCGGCGCGTGTCCCTCCTCTCCGGCCTTTATGAACGGACGATCCTCCGTCGCAGCTGGCTCTAGCGGGAGGGGAGCACGGCGGACAGCTCCCCCTCCCGCTCCGCCGCCTCCTTCGTGGACATGAAGGGGACTCTCAGGAGGCGGCTGCGTCCCACGCGTCGGCGCCCCCGCCCATGGCCTTCACCACGGCCGGAAGGGACAAATTCGCACCGATGGCCACGACGACATCACGGCGTTGCTCGTTCCAGGTTCTACTACAACCTCTCCTATCCCATCCTAAAGGTTGCCAACGCGTCGTTGCAAATGTTTACAGGCGACAGTAACTACTTTCCATTAAGTGGCCTGTATACATGCCTGCCAGCTTAGCAATAAAAAAAACATACACAACATTTTATATTATTCCGATTTTTTTTTTAAATATTGATATAATTTTAATACTAAATCGATAAGAATTATTAATTGTAATAGGCACAACATTTTGCACGCCCTAGAGATAAAAACATGTGAGGCTATGGAATAATCCTACCATCTTTTTTATGTACCATGTTTTATGCAATCAATGATGATTTGATTTAATTTGACAATACACGAGCAAAGCCACGTATAAATGTTTGCATTGAACTTACTAAGGTGGTTGCCCTCGCCGTTAACTTTGTCAGGTATTTTGACTCCGGCAGTAAAGTCATTCACCGACACAATCTCACACGAACCAACTTTCTTTGGATACTGAAATGAAAGGAAAAACATTTCATAACGTTCTAAATACCGAGATAAAGGAGATCAAATTCTAAGAAGAATATTTTTCTTCTTCTCAATACTTGTCGAAATAATCACACTATTCCTTTGAAGACCGGTTCATAATATAGCTCTCTATTTATTCACTTACCTTTAAACCATTAGTAGAAATTTCACATTACTCGTATGGCGCTTAGGTCAAGTTTTAGCCGCTCGCCAGGCATATAAACGTTTAATAAGATCGGCTGATCGAAGAAACGGTCATAAATTTTCATCATCACATTTTCAAGAAGTCAATTTTTTTTTTAATCAAGTTAAATTTTAACGCCAGTTACAGTTTTACAGAACTTATAATTCCGTTCGGCATTTTTCGTTTGCGCAGAAAAGTGCAGATCGGTTTCCGACATGTCAATAATCTATATTGAACTTTATTCGCAAGCGGAAATGACAGTGTCACTTGCTATGTATTCTTAGCTCTATATCGCTTACACTAATCTAATGCGCAGGTACATCGGGACGACTGCAACTCTGTATACCGTATTTAAAAACGGTAAATTCAATTTGTAGCTTACGTCATTTTAAGATAGAGTGCATTGATAGTGCAATTCTCGAGGAAACATATTTACACAATTTGATTTTATATAATTTATATAAATTATTCTATATGCTTTAAAAAAGTACTTTACATCAAAAATGCCATGTTTTTCAGTGATATGAGTTCAAATATTAACAGACAGCATCCACCACTGAGATGGTATTTCTAGTCTATTATCACCATTAATTTCCACATGCATATATATATAAACTACACATCGAGAAATTCAACGCTTCTGATGTGCTTTTTGTCATTGTAATGCCAAGCTCTCCTGGTTCAGAAAGCTACGTGGTGGGTTAAAACAGCCCCGAATATGATATATTATATGTATACCAGTATATCCAAATTTTCCAAAAGTAGCCTTTAAGGGCCCAAATCAGCTATACTGTTTCTAAGCGTTTAATTTACTTTTGATGTGCACGTCTATCAAGATATATATTTCTTGACAATAAAGCCCAAATTAAACAAATTACGTAATTTTCGTACTTTATTGTTGTGGGTGACATAATAGTGATGTTCCGTGAGTTATGTAACGCACAGACTATTAAACCATCGACACTATACGTAAATAAAGAGAAAATAATCGACTTGAAAATAAAAAATGTTATACTTTATTACAAAAATGGCTTATTTGATTATGCATAGAATATGTTCATTGAAATGCGTGTATATTTATTACACGATATAGTATTTTTAGCAAAAATATATAGATAAGTTAAATTGATTAAAACTTATTTAGGAATGAACTCAATTTTTATAACAAATCAAGTCGGTAAGGCATTAGGCCATTATTAATTGATCTGTCATCGAGCTGTCAAAAGTGAAATAAATGCTTGGAAAGACCTTACACAAATATGTATATCCTCTGTTCCTATACTGTCCATAGACAACCTGTAAGTTCGTTCCTTGTTCCAAATATCAAATCCTTACCTCATTAGGTCCATGGTAGTTTCTGATCCTCCTAAATATATTCTGAATGGTGTTCGAATCATGGCACACATAGTATGAGTTCTGCGAGACGTGGTAGCCGTATTCGGCATATAACTCGTTCAATTGGTTCAAAAGGGATGAACCCTTCGAGTACAAGTTAGATGCTAGAGAAGCGACCTAAAGAGTCAAATAGAGGTCATTAATTTTGGAGACATTTCTTTCTATTTATGTAAAAGCAAATCGTAATAAAAATAATAATCTATTTATATTAAGATGGTAGAGTGTTGAGTTTGTACAACGAATTTAAAAAAAGAAAAATGTCAGCAGGACCAATTTATCCGTGCATGAACGGAGGCGATAAAACAACCCACAGCCAGATGGTAGGGTATTTGCCAGTTTGGATAGCTACCACCCCTAGTATAGAGCATGGAGTCATAACAACCTTGAGTTGTGTTCCGGCATTAGTGGCCAGGTTCCATTCTGCCTTTAGAGAGCGGCAGCACATTGGTAACCCCTTTGGTGTTACAAATGTCCATAGGCAATGGTAACCGCTTTCCATCAGTCTGTCTGTCGAACACATGCAATAAAAAAAAATTGGTCCAGAAGATTCGAAAACCACAACTTGGAATTTTGTCTATCTGTTAGAGCAGTGTTCCGCAAACTTTTTGTGTTCAAGGTACATCTAGGAAAACGAAAATTTTTGGAGGTAAATAAAAATATTTTTTTAAGTAAGCCAATCGAAACAAAACGCCTTGCTCGTGCTCTCACGTGATTTACCTACATATTTTATGTGTAAGTAAGTATATTTCTTATCCTTACATTAATTACTAAAAATAAGTTTATAACATAACCTTATTTTTCCGAGGCACACCAATTAATGACCACGGTACACCAGTGTGCCGCGGTACATACTTTGCGGAACACTGTGTTAGAATATGACGTAAAAACTACTGAACGGATTTAAATGTAATCCGACTTATAGCCCGGGACAACACTTAGGATACTTGTTGTCCCTATAAATGACGTTGTCTCCGTGGGATAGAGAAATATAGGCAAAAGGATGGTAATGCAGCCACGTTGTTTTGGTGCCGTCGCGCCATTAAATTAACTACCAACAACGCAATGCGACCGAAGTTTCGCTGGTACTACGACATTGCAAGAAAAGTTATGTAAACTATGAAATAATGTAATAGATTATACGATGTAATTAATAAAAAAAAATATAATTTGATTTCAGACTTTAAAAGAAAAGAAAATACAATAAAAATAACCCTATATATTCCATTTAAAATTAGTCTACAAAATAGAAAATAAAATAAATAACAGACGGAGGAGAAGCGAATTAAAAAAATAGACGCAATTAAATTTTTTATTAATATTGGATTATCAAATTTCGAAGAGTTTCCTGCGGCTGTAGTTATGAAGTTTTTTTATTTTTTATTTAGATGATAATATTGTTATTATTTAAAAAAGCGACAAGTAATCTGCTTTAGTACTTATACATTTGAAACTAACATGGTCCTTCGAGCCGGATATTAACCAGCGACCTATAGAATAGACTCTACCTCCTTGGATATAATAGAAATTAATATTTGTTTTATATTAATTTCTGTTTGCTGTTCTATTTTCCGTATTATCTGTCAGTTGTTTTCAATACACAGCAACTAGAATTGGTTTTGATTTTCGTATAAAACATTTTTTATTGTTACTTACGTGTACTGCAGCAGATACACCGTCCTTGTCCGGCACGCGGTGGTCGCACATATAGCCGATGGCTTCTTCGAACGCGAACAATGGCAATTTACCTTGTTGCGTTAATAACAGTGTCGTTTTGCCTATATTTAATATAAAAAATATGTAGTCAGTATGCAATTTATAAATGCAAGTGCAATATAAGTCTAATTTATAAGTGCGTACCGGTCTACATATAGTGAGTCTCCATAGTAGCAACAGGCACAAATAGAGTATTATTTAACTTCGGAAACAGAAAAAATATTTCCTTCTCTGATATAGATCTTAAATTTTCCGATTGCCCACTTCGTCCAATCTCATCCAATTCTGCTATTACAATCTCGTCAAAATCGACCGGACACTCGTCTTAATCTTAGGTTTGCCTAATTTCGATATTCTGTTAATTCCAATAGCGTGCTTGTGGTACTTCACTCTATTTTTATAAATATTTAAAAACGAAAACTCGCGAAATAATTGTTTAAAATGTTGGTAGCTTTTAAATATTCATTTCGGCTAACGACATTTCTGCTGATGATAATAATATTTTTTTTCTACTATTATTCCGCCGCGACGATATCGAGAAGATATTGTGGTTTAGTAGAATACAAACTTTTGACACATCGCAATGGGATCGTACTTTGAATATCTTAGCAACGGCAAGATATCGAAAAAGGAGAAGTGGGCTCCTGGTGTTGCAAATGTCTGTATGTGACGGTAACCACTTTCTATTAGCTGGGCTGTCTGTCTGTTTGCCAGCTTCACAATTAAAAAATCACCCTAAAGTTTAATTCCATGAAATAATCATTATTAATAAAAAAAAGTTTTTTTGTCTCTACAATTTTTTACACTTTTGGGAATAAATACAAGAATAACGTATATTTTGATAGTTGTAGTGATAGTCTTTGTAACATTTTTAAGCTAAAATCCGTGAAAATAGATTTTTACTTAGAAAGTTGTGACCAGATAATTAACAAAACAAAATCATTGTTAATCATACACTTAGAATTTCCGTTATGGATAGTATCCATAGATGACGCCAACCACTTTACAATAATAATCGTATAATCGGCAGACATACACACATATTGTATATCCCCAAATTAACCAAGTTACGGTTGTGTTATGGATGATACACAACGGACTACTCTGGGGCCGATCCCAGACACCCAGACCATAGTAAATAACGGAAAAAAATCGGACGGAATAACGGAGAACCCGGAGCCTCTGCGTTCGAGTGAGGTTTATATCCGGCTGGCATTAGCATTGCCCTATATTGACAATAAAAGATTTATTTATTTATTTTTTATTTCATGAGTTCAGCAAACAGGAAGACTGCCCACTTGATGGAAAGTGATTACCATCGCCTATGGACATTTGCAACACCAAAGGTGCTACAAATGTGATGCTGCTCTCTTAAGGGAGACTGGGACCTGGTCACTAATGCCGGAACACAACTCAAGGTTGTTATGGCCACATACTTTAGACCAGGGGTGGTAGACATCCAGTCGGGCAAATGCCCTACTACTTAGCTATGGGTTGTTTTGTCGCCTCTTACGACAGGCCGCCCGGCCGCCGGAAATTGTATTCTTTCTCCGTTCCTGCGCAGATGAGAATTATTTAAAAACTGGCAACACTAGAAACGTCCTCACCCATCCATTTAAAGCCGGTAAGAGTTTCGACAAACTCTCCTTTCCCCTTAACAATGGCCTTCAACATCTTGGAGCTGACAATGCTGGCCAAGACATACACTTCGGGCTTCTCCTCCGAAGCGAATCTTTTCGTGTGCTGGTTAAGTAACCACCAGCCGAGGAGCGCTCCCATCTCGTTACCAGTGAACACTTTCCACGATTTCGAACTGTGGAGAATAATTATACTTTGGTTTTTTTTAATTTTATGGCTTGGTTTCTAGACCTTTAAGCCAAGTCTGTTTTGGATATTCGGCACTTCACAGTTGGTTTTTATTCAGATCAGGCGAAAGGTTTATTACACTACATTGATTTAGGGCCACCGTTATTTAGAGAAAGAGTCCGTAAATCAGCGTAGTGTTAAGCCTGGCGCCGAGATGTGAATAATGACAAATATTTTTATCAAATAAGAAATAAAGACTTTATTTGAAGAAATAGCGACGTAATTACATTCCTTATACATTACTATACACAGAGCATATTTTGAGAAGCCGCATTTTCAGCAAACGAGGTTTGCACTCAGCATATTGCTGTGCCGGAATTATATGCGGCACAACGTTGATTTTCAGTGCAAACCTTCCTTTTGGCGTAAGTCCAAATCGACCCAATTTTGTTAAATAATAATAATAATAATTAAAAACTAGTTCTACTTGTGTAATATTTTGGTAGATAACTAAAATAAGAATAGAAAATTAAAATAAATTCCAATGACATACAAATTTTCAATGTCACAAACATATAATGCAAGATTTTTAATACCAATAGATTTGCTGTTAACGGGCACAAAGAAGACAACACCAAGCTCATTGTTATAAATAGAATTGAAATCTTATACTAATATATAAAGCTAAAGAGTTTGTTTGTTTGTTTGGTTGAACGCGCTAATCTCAGGAACTACTGATCTGATTTGAAAAATTCTTTCAGTGTTAGATAACCCATTTATCGGGGAAGGCTATAAAGCTATATATCATCACGCTAAGACCAATAGGAGCGGAGCACCAATGAAGAATGTTTCAAAATCGGGGGGTCAATTGAATGAACGAATGAATGAAATGAGGCGGGCGTTGTCGACGCAGTTTTACGCTCTTGCAGAGCAACAAATTATTTGGTGTTATTTAAACATGTGTGTTCCTTCTATATGTCAATAAAATTACACTATTACAAATCATATAAAATAGAAATTGGATAAAGTTACGCAAGAATGAATGAACGAACTTAAAGTGCTAATCAAAGAGAGTGAATGAAACATACCTGTCATCATACTCAGCTACTGCCAACCTATCAGCGTCGGGGTCATTGGCTAGTACCAGTTTAACCCCGCGTTCCTCTGCTAATTTCCTGGACAACTCCAAACATTCGGGTTCCTCCGGATTTGGGAATTTCACCGTTGGGAAATCTGGGTTTGGGTCTTGTTGTTGTTTTACACTTATTGGCGCCTGTAGTTTTAATGTAAAAAATTATCAACATTTATTTAGGCTTCATTTCTCTCATCTATTTATATATATATATATATATATATATATATATATATATATAGAAACAGTAGTGAGTTAATTTGTATCTATATATTTATTACTTTTCTGGAAACACTTTACGAACGAAAATTTGTTTAACCTACATTGTGTTTTGAAATATGTGATATCTTCTGTTAAACCGTTTTTAGTTTTCCATGATGAAATATCACTTTACTTTCCACACAGTACATGTCATAATGATTGTTTTTGTATGATATAACAGGCACTGTCACACCAGTGGTCGGCCATTATGATGATATTGGCCACGTTCCGCTCACGACCGCGATTTTTGCCGTTCCACTTGCTTGCGGACGTATAATCATAAACTCTAGCGCAACGGATTATGGAGCATTGATGTCATAAACGACGAAATAGACAAATGTCATTGGTTGATTTGAAAAACGCGCCTTTTTCAATGTCAATCGATAGAAAGAATTAATGCTCTGTGGTCAACACCCGCTTCGACCCGTCTTTTGACATGGGTCGTTGTGAGCGCTATGTGATCGAAAATGATGACGTCATTACTGACGTTTTCGCCACGACTATGACGATCGTGGTCGCCATGTGGAACGACAGACGAAGCATTTTGGGCGTTGTGAGCTACTAACGGAACGCGTCCATTGTAATAGCAGAATTGCAGAACCTTTCAATGTGTATAGACCAATAGGCACCGTTCGACATTTTAATAAAATATTAGAAAATCACCTTAAGGTTGGCAACTTCGAAAGCTTTTACAATATACTCGTATCCCACACCATGCATAGCGCTGTACACAACATCAATATCCGCCGCCTTGTTATCAGCAACCGCATCACTATGGACACTATCATGAATATACTCCATGTATTTATCGGTTACTTCTTGCTGACAGTCCTTCACGAGTTCATGGTTATAGATTTCTTCGACATTCCAATGCTCATCTGGTATACTAAAAGTAATTCATTAATCTATACACATAAGATTTACAATTGGAACCGTTAGGTGGCGCTGAGATCGGGTCCTAGACTTTTAGTTTTTCAAGGCAGGACAATGTCTGCCGGGATCTCTAGTAAAATATAAAACTGGGAATGCAGACGTTTTGAATGCAATCAGGATTTGGTGGTAGGATTATGACTGCATAAAAAATGGTAGATAGATTGTACACTTGATTGTATACCAATACAAAAATGACCTTGTAGATTAAAACTATGTCCAATCATGCACAAAGGGCGGTCTTATCGCTAAAAAATGGGCAGGCAGATGGTCTGACCTTTACGCGTCTGGACGGCTACCACACATAGTCTAGAACAGGGATGGCGAACCTTTATGTATCAACGTGCCATTTAAAAATAAATAAATAACGAAACCATAGACGTGCCGTCAAATAATTTTCACTTTATAATTATTGGGAAAGTAACAGTACTAAATACTATTCATAAATCTTTATTTACTACTACTACAAAAAAAAATATTTTGCAATATATTGCCCAAGATATTGTGTCGCGTGCCATCGGTTCGTCATCCCTGGTCTAGAAGCATTGTTTCTCAACGATTTCTATGTCGCGACCCACGAAAAGATCATGAAGTTAAATAAAAAGTCTTGCGACATTTTACTACACAATTATTGTAATATTTTAATTAGTAGCTTATTTATACGTTTGATTTATATATAGGTCTTATTTTTTAACAGACTACGACCCCCTTTAACAACTAACGCGACCCTGCAAAGGGTCGACTCCAAGTTGAGAAGCGATGGTATAGACACAGAGTATGCCGCTATAACAACTTGGGCTTTTGTTCCAGTTCGCCCATGATTTGAGGCCTGTAGCATATTGGCAGCACTACTGATATTGCAAATGTCCATAGGCGACAGTAACCGCTTTCCATCAGATGGGCCGTCGGCCAGTCTGCTGTAATCCAGCAATGAAAAAATTTACTCCACCATAACCGCGGAACTTAGTGGTTAACGCTCCTCCCGTCTTAAACTCACTTAAAATGATTTGGGTTCGAGTGCTGCCCAGGAGCATGCACCACTTAGACTGACTTATTATATATTGACAAAAGTATTACATGTGTTAATTGTACAAACTTCTTAGGACTATATTGATAATAAACTAACTTGGAAATTCCATAAAGGCGAAGTTTGTGCAAGGTTGAGCAAATTTTCATATGCTCTCTACATGATGTCTAAAGTTGTGAATATGAATAGCACTTCATGCATATGTTACGTCTGTTTTAAGATACGGAATTATATTTTGGGGAATTCCACAGACAGAGAGAGAATATTTAAAGCACAAAAGAAATGCCTTAGATCCATGTTTTATTTAAAACAAACGGATACGTGTAAACCATTATTTATAGATTTTAAGAGATTGACATTTCCTTGTTTGTATATTTTTGAAATTATCATGTTAATTAAAAACAACCCAAAAATATTTGAAAATTATAGAAGTGCCCGACATATTAATAGGAATAAAATTTGTATGTCTCCACATACCACTGAATTATGTGAGAAAAGCGTGTTTGGGATGGCACCAATAATATATAATAAGTTACCGTGTAACATAATGCGAAAGAAAATAATTTTAATAAGTTGAAACAAAAATTATTCGAGTGGTTGGTCAAAAAATCCTATTATAATGTCCAAGAATATTTAAAAGGCAGGTAAAAATTAAGTAGATATTGTGTTGTTTTAAATTAAATAAAATATGTATAAGGCACCAAGTTAAATATTACATTTCACAGAGATAGGTTAAGTACGATTAATATTGCGATGCTATTAAAGGCCAACTAAGTAATAAGTTCTCAGTTATATTGTATACGACTTATTTAACACTTAGTTCGCAATAAACATAATTTGATTTGATTAGATTAGACAATTATCTGTTAATTATCACGCGATCCTCACGTGATAATTGTAATAGTATGTAGGTGAAGGAAAACATCGTGATGAAAACTGCATGTTGAGATTATCGATGAATCAAACTGCTAATCTGCCTTGGAGACACGTGGCGGGTCGTGACCATTTGCTTCCTCCTAAAAATGGGAACCCAAAAACTGGGTAGGCCCAAATGTAGCAGTGGAACATTGGGTCTATTATTAAAACTATGATGTATAGAAAAAAAAATCGAAATGTGTGCTAGGACACAGTAGAAGTGAAACTTCAACGGACAAGTAGAAAAACGAATGGCAACAAAATTTTAACTTGAAGTTTTACGGGCAGATTGTTAATGTACTTGTCCAATTTCAAAACCTGCCCGTAAAACTTCAAGTTAAAATTTTGTTGCGATTCGTTTTTCCACTTGTCCGTTGAAGTTTCATTTCTACTAGTGTCCCAGCACACATTTCGATTTTTCGCAGGTTTACTGCAAATTATGATTTGATTAGGCACATTTTAATGAATGCATTTTTTACTTAAACATATTTTATATTATCAAACCAAAAAAATTAATTCTGTGTACTCTAAAATTATGACGCCTCTCCACGCGGCCGTAACGCTTTTTCGTGACAGAAAACATCCTAGTACCCCCCGTCTATATAGAAGTTTCACTTCAATAATACTCACTCCAAACACTGCAATATCTCTTCGAGTATATTATCATCGTGTGGCGATGTGATTTGAGATCCATTTCCCCAATAAACCTTGTACCCGTTGTCCTCTTTTGGGTTGTGTGATGCCGTCACCATGACCCCCGCACCGGCCCCATACAAAATCGTGCCGAAAGACACCAATGGCGTTGGACATACATCGGAGAACATGTGAACCGGTATCGATGATGACACGAACACTTTTGCTGTCAGTTCTGCGAATCTGTAACAGATAAGTTTTAGATTGATATTATGCCTAACTCAGAAACTTTAAGGACCATTCACGTAAAGAGTGAAAGAATGAAGAATAATTCGTCAGTTTATATTAAGGACATTAATATTTTCGTTATTTAAGTGTTTTTAAGTAGTATTCACTTATTTTTAGAGTTCCATAGTAAATAAAATAAACTCAAATAACAAAACCAGTGAATATCCTTCATTTCTACGGGACCGTAACAGCGCGTGGAATGACACGCACTTAGCCCATGTCATTTACTTTCCTTCTAAGTGAATAATAGTTTCGAAGACAAACAGACAGTAAATCAACCCAGAAATTCAATGGAACATTGACCATAATCCAACCTTGACCGCGGAACTTAGACCGGCAAGGTCCCCCTTTCAACTCTTGATATAGTTTAAGAAAATCATGAAGTTAGAATAAACAACCTCGTAAAATTACTGAAAAATATAAATATGATGTTAATTATATTATCATTGCAGCCATATAAGATCTATTGACCTCTACCAGGGAGACAGAGATAATGATGCGTAAACAGATTATGTGTATCCGTTATCGAATTATCGTTATTTTACCCTATCAGCACCAATTAGTCGTGATTGAACAATCTCAAAGGCGGGTAGATACAATTTAATCTAATACAGAAAGTTTGACTTCTAACAGAGGGTATCCCATTTCTCGGAGTAAAGATATCCCATAGTAATCCTCTTTATCCAAGGAACACATAACTTTCATGGCGAGACCATGTATTGAGCTTTATATATTAATTATGGACTTACTCTTTTATTGATAAGATTTATCGATAAGCCGACAGCATTGCAGTAATTGGACATAATGGAAATGAGTTTTATTTACTTTTAGTATTGAGGAATATTTTAAACTTACCGCCTACTATGGTATCTGCCGTCGAAACCCACCACAACACCATTGTGTAGCTGGCCTTGATTGCAAACTTTTTGCAAATAGGAGCACAGGCCCTGAAATGTAAGTATTTTAAAAAAGAATTGGTAAACAATCGGACCATTTCGTATTTTTTGGGTTTTTGCAACTATTATATAATTAAATAGCTTAGTAAAAATGTAGGTCTAAAAAGAACTTAAATGATTAGTTATGTGTGAAAATCTCAAATATTTGGTGAAACTGTGTTTTTAAACCTATCAAAAGAACTGCCTCAACTAAAAGACGTATAAGCAAGACTTAAATGTGTTCTTGAAGTTTGAACAGGTCATTGCGTAGAACCAAGGCTCACAGAAGAGTGAAGAAGGGAATGTTGCGCTCTCGCTCAGCCGCTATTCGGATTCGCATGCCATCTCTTTCGCACAACGAACCATACAGTGTAATAAACGTTAACATTTGATAAGACCTGCGCAACTCATGGACCTTTTATTTATTTTTTTGCCAGGGGAAATCCGTTTGAGGACTAAGCCGCGACAGGCACAGAAGCCTGGGGGGATGTTCGCGACCCATGTGAGAGTGTGGGATTCGCCAAATCGGGGGTGGCACTAGCGTGCCCGGTCAGAACCGGTGCCACGCTATTGCCACTCCCCAGTTAAGGATACCCACTAAAACCCCTGGGTGTACCGTCCTGCGCCTTATGCCAGGGCTACGGGACTGCGGGATTTCCAACTCCGCGTGCCCTGGCAGGCGTGGGCCTCGCTCGCCAGGCCTCTTCCAATGCCGGGGGAGCTAGCTCCTCCGGCGCCTACTCGGTCTTTTCCAGGCGTGGGGTGGTCTGTAACGCGCCCCACGGGAAGAGAGATGACCGCGCGCGGAACACTCGCGCTCTCATCTCGACGGCATGTGCGGGTGAGTGAGAACCCCTATACCCTAAGGGGCCCCACCCGCGCCACCCGCTTACGGCGGTCGAAGGTCACTATCCGACCTCCGGCGCCGGTGCGTCTTCCTTTGGCGGGAGCGGAGCAGGGCAGTACATTCACGCTCCCGCTCCGCCTCCACCTTCGCAAACATGACTTGCTCGCAGAAGGACGAGACGGCGTCTCATCCGGTGGAGCTCCCGACTATGGTGCGTACCACGACCGGGAGCGAGGTGTCAAATTGGGTATGGGCGACGAGCTCCCGGCGCTGCTCCATCCAGGCCGAACACTCCTGGAGTGTGTGCAGCGCCGTGTCCTCGTCGCCCGTGCCACAATGGTGCCACTCTGACGTGGCCTCGCGGCCGAGGCGACACGGGTACCTCCCGAAGCAACCATGCCCCGTGAGAACCTGTGTCAGCCTGAACGTCAGGGTGCCGTGACGTCATCCGAGCCAATGGTGCAGGACGGGCCTCACTGCCTCAATGGTGGCGGGACCCGCGCTGGGGCGTCTTAGGCGTTCTTCCCAGACCCCCACGGCAACCTGGCGGAGCTCCGACTGGCACGCCTCGGTATCGCGAGGCGCGGGTCTGGTGCCCCTGGCCAGGGCCTCTTTGCGCCACGTGTATAGCGACGCTAGGACCCTGGCTTCCAGGTCCCATGGGGGGAATCCGGCGAGTAGCGAGACCACTTTGAAGGACACCGTACGGTATCCTCTTATTTCCCTGACGGCCAATATGCGTTGCGCTTGACGCAGCAGCGCCGTGGTTTTGGCCGTCAGGTGGTCCGACCAAACTGCAACTCATAGACCTAACTTTATTCGAAGCGACTTTAAGTTTTACGTGTACTATAATTCAAAGTAATATTGATCACACTGGTTTTAAAAACATCGTAATCAGAATCATAAACCATTTTCAAAATCAATCTTCTGATGAGGTAAGTTCAGTTGTGCAATTTCAAAACCTAGTAAGTGAATTCCAAAGAATTTTACACCACAGCACAAAAATAATTATGCCCTTTTAAAACTATTTATTAAACTTATTGGGAGAAATATCATATTTCGCTACTGTCTTTGCATGTTTTGGGAAGCAAAATACAAATTCTTAGTAAGACAATAAATGTAAATCTCAAAAAAAGTGCTTCACGTTATTTTCTAGGAAAACTTTCTAATTTATTCGGAATATTTTTTTTGTCAAATCTTGTATATCTTAATTTTTTATTTATTAATAAAGCTTATTTGACATCTTTCTGAAGTAGAATATTTATATAAATTTTATCTTAAGTTACTTTGTATACCACTATGTGGTAGAATGTACTGTGAATCTAGAATTGTATAACATCTGTATAAACTACATTCTTGCAAATAAAGATATTGATTTGATTGTTTGTACAAACATAATATAATAAAATATGATGATTTAGACATAGAGCGCGAGCGCAGAGCTCTGGTTGTGAGGTGCAACATGATCTCGCGTACATTTTCGCGATGCAATGAACAAGGGAAATTGATACTATTTAGAGTATTCTGTCAAAGTTTCTACACTTGTCAGATCTGGGTGAAATTCTCCAAGAAAGCTTTGGGAAACATTAGGGTACAATATGATAATGCATATCGTATCCTAATGAAACTACCTCGATTCTGTAGCGCTTCGGGCATGTTCGCCGAACAGAGGATTGCAGATTTCTTTGCGATAAGGAGGTCACGTATAGCGGGGCTCTGGGCTCGCCTCCGTGCTTCCGGCAATGGGATTCTCCGCATGTTTTCAGATGGCCTTGACGGCCCTATTTTTAGGAGCTGGCATTCTGCGGACCGTAACTTAAATGCATAATATACGTATTAATTGAAATGACATAATATTATTAGAATTAAATTAAATAACTTTTAGTTGTAAAATTTTGTGTTGTGATTTTATGTGGGTGTATTGCCTGAAATAAAGACATTATTATTATTATTATAAAATTAAAAATAACAATGTCAGTTGCTAGGTATTGAAATTGTACAGCCTGAGATGTCATTGCGTAAAATGCAGACAATAGATCACATAGTAAATTACGTAGGTAAGTGATCTATGCAAGTAATATTAATTAGCAAACATCTACACATAAGTATCGTATTACATTGACAATGTAATGTTACGTGGTCTCTTTACACTAATGTGACAATCACGAGTTAGCTAACGTATTACGTACTGCGCGTTCTATTAGTAGCCCACAACACCCAAAATGCTCCGTCAGCCGTTTCACCTGGTGACCGCGGTCGTTGTGGTCGTGGAGAAAACGTCACTAATGACGTCATCATTTTCGATCGCACGACGCTAACAACGACCCATGTCAAGAGGTTGGTCGAATAACCCTCCCACTTGGGTTTACGATTGTAACGCCGGCAAGCAAGTGGAACGGGAAAAATCGCGGTCTTGAACGTGGTCGTTGAGTATCTAATGGAACGTAGCCGTAGTAATCACGATAAATACAAATAGGTCTATTTCAACATAATTTGATTTTTCTCTTTAAATTGGCACTGTGGCACGTGGTAGAGCCATGCCAGCCATACTAGTGTGACATGCCGTCAAAGATAAGCACACAGCTGCCTGTTGTAAGCGCACTTTATTGTCTTCCCGGATTCAGGAATTCTTTTGTGTTTTGAATTTGTAATTAAGAAAAGCATTCTATTGTTTTTCTACTTGTTTTATAACCATCATTAGCGTTGAACTAATCCTTATTGTTATTGTTTTCGACTTTGTTAGACGTTCGCAGATGTGCAAATTACTATTTCTCGGAAATTCAGTGCGCGCGGCCAATTTTTTTTTGTTCTATGTAGTGAGTATAAGACAATGCCCGAATGGAGGGGTGGGCAGTCAAGCGACGACTACGAGACGAGTAAGACGTTTGTAATACTCTCGATTAGCGATATAGACGACGGACTTTACGCGTGTCGAATTGCATTGAATCGTACAGTGTGAACTGGTTGCATCCAGTTTTATTTGTATTTGTTTTATACGTGTTTGTACAGTTCTAATAAATTCTATAGCAGTTCCAACGGCATTTTTAATTCGAGTCCTGTAGCTCGTAACGCTATCATGATTAAAGCTCGCTGGAATAGATCAATCGGCGTGATACCACGCACTCACAGAATATCGGCGTGAAGCGATTAACCTTGAGCCAATCGATCATACGTATTTCCCCATCCTCTTATGCCATCCCCTTTATTTAAAACGAAGGCAAAAACGAAACCCTGGTGTACATACGTTTCTGGCAATAAATTGTATTATTAAACAGTCCATTAGTCTATCTATGCATATATGTAGGTTAAGATTAAGAGACTGGGCTCTTATGTTATTAGATAGTTCACGGACACCGCTACTTGTTGAGTCCAAGTTCTTTTTGTCTTAATGTATTTAGTGTGTAATAGTGTGAATTCTATGAAATATTTTATTTCCTTCTACAGTTAATACTGTATTTTTTCATTGCCGCGCCGGTAAACATGCGGACGGCCCATCTAATGAAAAGCATTTACTGTCGTCTAAAGATGTTTGCAACACGGGCGTTGCCAGCTTTTACTATATGTAATTTTAATAGCTTACCTGTGCTGTCTGCAACACTACGACGTCATTCATGCACCTATAACCGGCACCCATGCGCCCGCGCAGGCCAGCCGTGCCGAACTTCTGTCTCTGCAACATCGTCTTCTTGAGCTTGTCCCATTGTGCACCTGCAATATCTTCTTCAACTTCTTTGCGTGTTAAAGGATTCTGTGAAGAGATTTTTATTAATTGATATTGTAATGTAACATGCAGTAGTTTGAAAGTAGGACTCACTCATGGAGGATTCCATTATGTTTATATAGTAATATTCAATTCAACTTTAAAATTACAACTAAATTACCGTTTTACCTTTCTGTAGTAATTTTGGTAAAACCCTTGTTTATTTATTAAGGGTCACTAACTGTTTTTTTTTACAATAAGGCTTAAATCTAAGGAAATATTGTGATTTTAAAATACTGAAAGATGAACACCGGTTCCACCATTGTAACTATGTACAGAACAAAGTAAATACTTATTTTATGATATAATATTTCCTATAAAATATCATCCCTGCCCATCCATCTGTCTGTTTATCTATATATGGCACAGCTAATATTAAAAATCTATTGACTCTGAATATATGAAATTTGATAGCAAAGTGCATCTATTGCGGAAAGTGGAGTAGATCATGTAGGCAGATTTTTACAGTCATCACCATCATCATCCGAGCGTTAAACCCAGGTTGCGTTCGGAGCTTTCGCTCCGGTGCCCAGGGTCCGCTTTCCTACTTTTTCTACTTCACTTCGCGCGGTCTTCAGCATCCCCGGATTTTGATACCATTGCTATGCATGTCATCCTTCACAACGTCGAGCCAGCATTTCTTTGGCCTTCCCCTTCGATCGAGACCTTTTACAATATCTGTGAATAAAAAATGTCAGACTGAGAAAAACTTTACAGTACCTTACAGCTTAATTTAAATATTTATAGTATTACTAGCTTCTGCCCGCGACTTCGCCCGCGAAGAATAGTTTAAAAAACCTCCCGATTTTGAAACATTCTTCATTAATGCTCCGCTCCTATTGGTCTTGTGTGATAATATAGAGCCTCTAGCCTTCCTCGATAAATAGGCTATCTAACACTGAAAGAATTTGTCAAACCAGACCAGTAGTTCGTGAGATTAGCGCGTTCAATCAAACAAACAAACTCTTCAGCTTTAAAAAGACCAAAATTAAAAAGTCATGTAACCCCTTCACTACAAAATGAAAATAATATTTTAATTAATAGTTCATTTATTAAAATATTATCTAATTTTTTTAACAAACTGCGACCCCCTTTCACTAACAAATGACCTCCCCACAAGGGTCGCGAACCAGGTTGAGAAACAATCCATTAGGCCATGAATGCCCAAAGTGGCCGATATCGACCCCAGGAGGTCGATATAAACGAAAACTGATTTTGGGGATCGACGAGGTCTAAAAATCGACTCCTTTTAATTAACACAAGTTCTAATTATTTTATCTTTAGTTTGCGATGTTAATATTTTGTCAAAAAATAATTACCTACTTTAAGCATTTTTACGTAATTTGTATTAATAATTATTAATTACACTTGATATTTACTGAATTTTATGTCTATTTATTTTGTTAAATTTTGATAAGAAAATGGTGTCAAGTTTACACACTTACCAGCCGCAAAGTTTTTAAATTGACAAGTATTTTGTATTAATACGAAAAACCTAGAGATAGCATTTTTAAAGTAATTTGGCTGGGTCTGAGGTATGAGACCAGTTTATTTTGGAAAAGGGGTCTCTTGCCCGAAATAGTTTGGGAATCCCTGTATTAGACCAATTTCAGATTTCTATATCTTACTCTACATTCATTTGCCTTACTACTGGTTAAAATTTGACATAAACTCCATACAAGTAATGTCAAATTTTCTACCAATGGTCATGGAAAACAAATAGATAATTAATTAGATATGTATCAAATATATAATTATCATTTAATGTATACATTAAATAATAATTATATATTAATTTATAACTTAGTCATAAATTGTATAACTAACAAATTTTTGAGCCTCTGTAGCCATCGAAATAAATTATTATTAGGCTTCTCTCTCTCTCTAGGCCTATTAGTATGCTCAGTGTCAGCTGCTTCTAAACCATAAACAATCATATAAATATAGGCACTCAGTAAGCTTTCAGTGCCATGTATACCAAGCATACAGATTTAGCACTGAAGAATCAGAAATCAGACAAATATTTAAAAATCTGGTATATATTGTATCAAACTATTATTTAAATTGTGAATTAAAGGCTATATATGAGACATGACTCAATCAAACTCAAACATGAATAATATAAATATGCTAGTTATAGACTGATCAAAACAAATGAAATCTGCTTCCATCCAATTTGATTCAATAAAGAAACAGAATTATATAACATAGAACTAGTTACCAACTGCTATTTTCCTAGATATGACATCACTATATTTCATGATTGGTCAATTTATTACCCAGACAAGCTTTAATGCCTTATTTATACTGTGACTATTTATAGAAATGCAGAAAATATACATATTAGGTTTTCTATTTCAGGTTTATACAGAAAAGTTTAATTTGTTTTATGGAATTCTCAACTTGTTAGTGTGATTATTATAACTTCAAATTTAGATGGTTAAGTATTGTAATAGAACAGAGAAGAGAGAAAAAATTATATAAATATTTAATTATATGAATCTTGAAACAAATATCTATAATTAATGTACCAACATCATTGTTTAATCTCTTGTAATAAATTCGCAAATAATCATTTCATATATATATATATGAATTTGAAAAAACTGTTTTTAGAGTTTATAAATAAAAAGTTAATTCCTGACATTTACCCATTACAATTTTTATTTAACATATAATAATAATAAGGACTACTAGATTTTATATTTATTAATTATTTTATTTTGAATGTACTTTTATAAAAGAACATTCTTTTCTACAAAAAAATGTCTTTGTATTTTTAAAAAGCAAAATTTTTTAGCCTTTAATAAATACTTAATAATAATAATATAGCCTTGAATCTAAGATGAGAAGTATTTTCAATGTTTCCCTCTAAATCAGTCTCTCCTCTCAGACTGCCAACTCTTGGGCACCAGTCGGTCACCAGTTAGTTCCACTTTAGGTATTTGCTTGTCAGCATATGGCCCGTCCAGCTCGGGAATCGATTCTCAAGAGTATATCTGTTAGTTTAGTTTTAGCTCTTATATTTTCACTGTTCACTTGTTCCGTAGTACATATTATGAATTATTTAACATATACATATAGGTACTAAAATAATACATCAAAGAAAATTTTGTTTAGTTAATTATATTGTATTCTACCTATAATGCCTTAATGCCAATTCACAAAATGTAAGATATATGAAGCAAAAGTATATATACTAATTATATATTAATAATTTAATTTTTAATTCATTTTGAACACGACTATGTGGTAGAATGTAAAGTGCTTCTACAATTGTATAACACCTGTATAAACTACATTCTTGCAAATAAAGATATTGATTGATTGATTGAAAAAGTAAGCTATTACCATAGGTGTACTTTTGATATTACTTGAAATAATAATAATAATATAAACTGAAATCTTAACTGATAGTAAGGCAATTGAACAGTTGGAAAAATATAGAAACCAACCACAAGACTATTAGTAGAATACTGAGTCTATGTCTTTGTCTTCTATAGATAAGCTGTTCAGAATGCAGTTACTTCACTGGATTGCCATACTGATCCATTGTACTAGATATCTCATTAATTATAATGAGATATATAACTATACCCCACCCATTAGGGTGGGGTATAGTTATAGGGCGCATTTGATCAGATTTGATCGCGAACAGATCTGAACGTTTTTTATAATAGGTTAGAAGTGGAGCTCCTGCTTTGGTAAATCTATAGCATTCTAATACAGGAATTTTAAGTAGTGGGGTGGTGAAGTGGGAAGGGGGGAGGCATACTTACCTTTACTACAACTCCTAAGGTCCGGAGATCTTGAATATAGTTTTTTTAATAAACATAACCTCACTTATTTTCACTGATTTTTTCGCTAATATTGCACTTCTATCATAGGTCCAAAGTTGAAAAATCTTTTCAAAGTTCAAAAAAAGGCAGTAATCAACATAAAAAGAGCCAAAATAACAAAAAACCAGCTTAATTGGATAAAAATGAAGAAAAAAACAATAAAACACATTCATATACACTACAAGAGTAACCATTCAAAATGGCGACCAATAAAACGATGTTTTTTTTACGTAATTGCATTAATTTATATTTAACCTATATTAAACAAAAAAATTCAACAATGTCTTTAAAAATTGATGTCATTCATATATTGATTCATTGACATATTTAATACCAATATGCTAGTCGTCCACTAAATTGATAAATAAAACAACTATTTCATACGAGACTTTTAAGGCGTCATACTGTTTGAGTGTATAAAATAATTAGTAAATGGTAACCAGTCGGTCCTAGAACTCGCCGGCCTCTACCACGGTATGCTCGCTTCGCTCGCTCAGCTCTGTTATCAGGTAAGGAATTTCTTGAAAGCAAATATAGTGCCTATATAATTTAATTAACTTTAAAAGCACATTCACTTAACTGAAAAGGAATAAAATGGCGGCAATAAGAATTGCAAAATATTTGTCAATATTTTCTTTTTATAGAAATATGTTGATTTCCGAAAATTATATGAAACAATATATTCATTAAAACTCAAGATTTCGAATTTCTTAATTAAAAATCAATAAGTATTATTGACATATCGATTAATTTATTTTTATCATCACACCTTGTTAGCCAAGCCATTAAAAACAAAAGTGACAGTAAAAACTATCACTTTTAATCAATTGATTATATGTCTAGCATGAATTTTGTAGTTATGCCTCAATTAAATTAAAAATTTATTTCTACATTAAAAATAGTTTTACTGTTACAAAAAGTTCTGACAGTTAGATGTAATTCGTGAGTACATTCATAAACTCAAATCACGGTTTGTTATTATCAAAAGTGACACAATTTTACAACAAAAATAAGTGAGGTTGTTTATAAAAAAAAAAAAATTAAGACCTCCGGACCTTAGGGGTTGTATTAGGGGTAAGTATACCTCCCCCCTACCCACTACGCCCACCCACTGCTTAAAATTTGTGTATCAGATTGTTAAGTTGCAGCTCCTGCCTTAGCCTTTGTGGTATTTTTTTTTCTAAACACCCAAATTTCACTTTATATTTCAAAAAATAAATAAATGCTATATAACTATACCGCACACATATATTATAAAGTACAAACAGATTAATTTAGTGTAAATTAAGGATCTATGAATTTGTTATGCACTTTCAAGATATTTAAATATATTCATATAAAAAAGGAAATAATTAGGTACTCAAGTAAAAAATGTATCAGAAAAATACAGCCGGTTATACCGGCACTTGTTCAGCTCAAGGATGTTTATATAAAAAAAAGGATTAATAAGAATTCTCAAAGCTACAATACTTACTTTGTCATGTTTAAGCCAGTTATTAACTGCCGCATCTAATTTCTCATCGCCACTCTTACAAACAGACATTATTCGGTGAAAATATGAAACAAATTTTCCGATTATTCTGTTGTTGTTATACAAAATTTTATACACGAAATCTGTGTTGATGAGACAAAGCTACAGTTGTATACGTTAATAGCCTCACGAAACAAGATATGAACTGACAAATTAATAAATAGTTGTTCAAACTTTACAATTTCATGTAATGCGATATTCAGTCCAATTCAGTCACAATTGATTCATAAACTGAATTGATCCAACGACGAAGAAAACTAAATAATTATATGTTTTATATATTGATAATCGGTCTTATTGCAGTGCAATAGAGTCTACAATCATTTTAGAAATATATACTTGTCACCCGAAATGTTTTTGACAATTTGAACTAAACATAATGTCAAAAAATTACGTTCGGATACATTCAACATAGAACAAACAGAAAGATTTATTTAAATCTGTTCCAAGGTCACGGATGCGATAACCTCGAGAATCCAGTCATGCAGCCAATTATCTTATTAATATAAATATAACACGTAGCGGCCGTCAAACTTATGGCCGGTCCTCTATCTTACTATTCATTCATTTTGCCCTACCATCGGTTGAATATTGATAACTTATATGGAGCTTATTATGTGTCAAATTTTAACCTATGATCCTTGCGCCCACGGTCCTTCAAAAAGTACTTCAATGAAATAGTGAATAAAGCCCAACACCAAATCCAATTTCGTCAAATGAACGCCCAGGGTTCATTTGTTCAACTACTCTAAGTAACAACTTTAACCATTGCTACTAATTCCAAATTACAACCTTTTTGTAAAATGATGTCTCCGAACGTATGTTCGAGGTTTTTGCTTGTATATGACCAAGCAACAGTGCCATCAAAAACAAAAGATATTTGTCTTTCTTGACTTAACATCGAACAAGATCGTCGAATGTGAAAATAAATCGTAATGTATTCTTGAAATCTTTACAATTTGTGTTGTTATGCTTATGAAAAATAGAAGCTTAGGTACTATATTTGCTATTTACCTTAAGACTTTATATGGATCTAAGATGTAGTGAAAATTATCTTAATTCTAAATTTAAGACCTACCTTTGGGTTAATAAGGACGATCATGATTGATTCGAATGTTTTAAATAAATAATAATAAAATAAATGTTTTTATTAATTTTAAAAGATTTTTTGGTTTATTAAGGTTATTAAATTAGTTTTTAAGTTTAATTAATTAATAATTAATTTCATTTTTGATTTTTTATAGGTAGTAGGAAGAAAATTATATTGTAAATGTTTGTTATTTTAAGTCAAGTGCTTTTGACCCAAGGGCCTTCCAAAAAGTAACCTATTTTTGTCCTTTTTTTCTTTCTCCTCGTTCCCCTGATACAAGAAAAAAAATTCATACTTGTGAGATTACTGTAAGGTACGATTTTTAAAGTTCAAAGTCTTTTGTTTTCTCCATTGAAACCTTTTTGAAGTACTTTGGGCGTTTAGTTCTTGAAAGCGTTGAAAAACCTGGGCGTCAGGAGGCTATAGTAGGGCAATTGAACGGTTCATAAGTTATAGCAACCGGCCATTAAATAATAACAATAATAATCGGCAGACAATCACACATATTGTGTATCCCCAAATTAAGTAACATACGTTCATGTTACGGGTAATATACAACGGACTACTCTGGAGTCGATCCCAGGCACCCAGATCATAGTAAATAACGGAAAAAATTCGTTTCCGAAGTTTACATAATAAAGCCGGTATTATAAAGATTCTATTCTATTCCTGTTCGGCGATGGCTCCAACTATTAATGTACTTTGTGCTCTAACGCTTTCTACGTTGATTTTGCCAATGTCAGAGTAACTAAGTATGTAAAAATGTCAGGTGTAGTAAATTCAAAAAAATAATTTTATTTTAAATGTTTTTGAACTGTAACATTTTCTGATGACCTGAGGACAACATAAAATACTAATTGTATTAAATTAGCTACATTATCTATAATATTATAAAATTCTAAACATGCCGTGTCTGTACATTGAAGCTAGGTATTTAAAAAAAACAACTGGAATAGACTGTAAACTATAGAAACACGATGCAATTTTTTTTAGATTTCGTGTCTGTTTGTTCGGGACTCACGTAAAAACTACGGGGCCGATTTCGATGCGGTTTTCGCTGATCGACAGCTAATTCTTAGACTTAAATAAACACTTCGCTACTTTTTATTTCGGGAATCCCACGGGATTTTTTTCTGGGAATTAGGTAAAAGGCCAGTTAAAAAAAAACGAATTCCAGTGATTATTTTACAGATCGATAGCAAAATATAATAAAATGTGTGATATTTTTATTCGCGAATGCCGCGGGAATTTATTCCGGGAGCGGTTTAAGGTTGTTCGGTTGCATAAAAATTACTTTATTCTGACACAGTTTCCACTAGAACGATAGCTTACAATATTTTTTTAAATGCTACGATAATATGTGACCCGGGCGGGAATCCCGCGGAAAAATTCAAGTCAAGCGTGAACGAAACCGCGGGCATATTCTAGTAAGTAAATATTATTGATTGATAATAATTTCATAAGGTATATACAAATTTAGTATGAACAAGAGTTAGTAGGTAATTGACATTCACAGGGCGATCACAGTCTGAAGGTAAAATATCATAAATTTGTGAAGGTAATATTGGGGCAATGAATGAACATATGATCCAGTGTTCCTTCATCTAGATTTTCTAGAAGTTTTAAAGATTGTATACGATCTTTAAAACTTCTAGAAAAAGTCTTATGCTAACTTTTGTGGTTCATAATAAGAACAGGGAAAAGGCAATGATATTACAAAACGTAGTTCTGTAATATTGCTATAAACAATTACGAAGGTGTCAGAATGTTATAATAACATTCTGATGGACGACAGTGTAAGTAAAGAATCAGAATACTATTTTTATGTATACATTGACACCTTCGTAATTGTTTATAGCAATATTACAGAACTACGTTTTGTAATATCATTGCCTTTTCCCTGTTCTTATTATGAACCACAAAAGTTAGCATAAGAGTTTTTACTACCTATTCCCAAATTATATTAACCACACACACACACACACAAAAAGGAATCTGTAAACAAATATTAATATAGTTTTTCATATACTTGGTTAACTTGTTTAGAAGCTTGACTTGCCTTCAAGAGTACATGGATGATATTTATTACAAAAATAAAAATTAATCGCTGCACTATAGGTCGATTAGAGGAAGCAGTCCCCCTTATTGCAGGGCGAAGAGTGGTCAAATCCGGTTGGTCTGGGCCTAATACAATTAAATGATTGGCCGCTGATTGCGCCTACTACCCGCGTTTCCTAATCAAACTGTGTAACGTCACAAACATACGTTAAAGTAGGTATCTCTGTCTGTGAAAGAATTTAACTTAGATTAAGTTAACGTTTTCAGGGTTTTGTTGCCATTCTAGCAACAACAGAACCGTTATTAAATCGTTGTCTATCTGTCAATCTGTCTATGTATGTATGATACAGCAATTTTTCTCAAAATTTACTCTGATATTTAATTATCTAGACTAAAATGACAGCTGCGATAAATCTTTTTTTAAACAACTTCTAGAAAGCAGCATGTTCTCAATTTGTCGTGTAACTATTTTTTTATGATGCAAGCTTGGAGCAGCTTACAGTGGTGAGTTGTTGATTCAACCACAGATTAGATATTAGTTACTACGTGATTCAACTCAAACAACTCACTTATGAGTTATGAATAAAAAAAGTTCGCTCACACCTGTTATTTTAGTCCCGGTAATTAAAAATCAGAGTAAAGGCATATATAATTAGGCGTACATCTATGTACTTACTACCCGTGCACAGAAGATTTGCCGATAGCCTCATGATGTCACGCGTCGATGGTCAGTAGGTTTGACAAAAAAGGTTACATAAATAGTTGTTGCAATAAATTTGTTATTTTAATTTATTGTTGTATAAAAACACATAAACTTAATAGTGGACAAAGGCTATCGAAATCTCGGATTTATAAAACGAACGTGCTCTTTGTTTTACAATGTTACATGCTTAAAATCAGTGTTTTTTGCATATATCCGCAGTTTGCTTGAGTTCAGTTGTAGCATCTGGTCACCACAGTACGCTATATATATAAATCAGATCGAAAGAATCCAGCAACTGTTTATAAAATATCTTAATTACAAAAGCAAGAACACTTTTGCTACGTATGAAGAAGCCTGCCAATTTTATAACATCACAAGCCTTACAAACAGAAGACAGCTCCTTGACATGTCTTTACTTTACGATATCGTAAATTCTCGCTTAGACTGTCCTACTCTCACCTCGTCTGTATCCCTGGCAGTGCCAAACCTCAAAACACGCCCTAGCCATAACAAATTATTTCACGTGCCCTGTAGCAGAACTAATTATGGCTTAAATGAAGTGCTTGCTCGTCTTACTGCCACTTATAACAACAAATTCAATGAAGTAGATATTTTCCATCACTCAAAAGTAATTTACAAATCAAAGATATTAGAAAAATTAGGATGATATTATGATATATTATGATGAATATTATAAATATATATATATTATGAATATCTGTATATTATTATTTTTTTACATACATACATACATAATATCACGCCTGTTTCCCATGGGGGTAGGCAGAGACTATGGATCTCCACTTGCGACGATCCTGACAAACAACTTTCGCTTCACCTACTTTCATTAACCTCTTCATACATGCACGTTTATTTGAAATGCTTTTTACCTGACCTCTCTTTAACACTTCTGATATTTGGTCTTTGGTATTTCTTATTTTTTTAGTTACTTATATATAATATATACTATATAGGGGACACTTCAGCAGGCATTATTTTATTAAATACATTTACATTTATATCAGAGCTTGTCATAAACTCTTTATAGCGGTCTTGCTTTTGTACAAAAACATTGTAAAGTGTAAAGTATCCAGTAATTGGCAAAAATCATATTACACAGAGTTTATTGTTTAAGTTATAAATATTGTAAGCTGTTGGATATGTAATAAATAAATAAATAAATATACTTTACATAAGTATATACAATAATAGTAAGTACTCATCGGCAAACCATCTGCGCGTGGCAGACATATAGGAGTATGGGGTCTTGTTATTCAGGTAATTAAAAATAACATGCTTCTTAATGAAAAAGGTCAAGGTAGTAAAAAATTCTATAATACGAAAACTTATTTTAATAAGATCCGTTGAGTAGTTTTTTAGATTATAGCCTATAGGATATTTGCGACGAATACTTTTTTCTTAGGCCTCTTAACCAAATGATAACTACAGTTGCCCTTCAACAACTCTATAGAATTTACTGTAATTGGAATAACATGTGACCATTTTTTTATATGCATATATGTACATTATATACACTGATTTTACTTAAAAGATCCTTTTTATACATGACAAACAGGATTTTTGCAATGGCTTACACAATTTAACGATGTTTAAATGTCTTAGACAACATAAACAACATCTAAAGATAGATAATATTACTGTAAAAACATATTATATGTTAATCACTTTTTTTAAATTTTTTATCCAAAATGCTTACATTCATATACATTAGAAACACGTTTGAACTGTGGCACGGAAACCTCATGGGTTTAATCGTGCCGCAGGGGGTCGTGTACACTAATATTGTTATATCAAAAATAGGAGCAGAAACGAGTAATTGTTATCATCATTCTAGTGGTTCTCATTTTAGTCCCAGGTCTGCACATGTGAGCATGATCTAAAGACAATTAAACTAAAATTTTATCAAAAAACCTGTCTTGTAAGAAAAGACAAGATATACATACATGTACGCCTATGTAACAAAGAGGTAGGCCGAGACGATTAATTTCCATTTACTACAATCTTGGCACATATCTTTCGCTTCATCTACTTTAATTAATCTCCTTTTTTTATGAGAATGATGGGCAACACGCAGATATGTTGCTCATTTTTAGATATAAATTATATAGTCCAGGTTCCAGCAATATTACTGGCTGTCCTGCCCTTCTTTCCGGAACACGTCCTGCATTTTATCCGTGCAGGAACGGAGAAAGAATACAATTTCCTGCGGCCGGGCGGTCTGTTGTAAGAGATCAAAATTTTAGAATAGAAGGTTCAGGAAGGAAAAGACAGAGAGAGATCGATGTATGGCGAAACAAACCTTTTCGCTCACTGGCTGGCAGGCCAGAACTTAAGTGTTATTGATAATTGTCATGTCACGTGATATAGAGATAAAAGTCGTCACTGAAATGTATATATTTTAATCCCTTTAAATCCTATTATATATTTGATATTATTTCTTTCGGCTATGTAAATATTATATATTAAATTACATATTTTGCAAATGAACAGGTTATTTATTCCTGCAACGACCCGTCAGATGTTTAGAAAGGGACAGACAGTAAATAAAAGAATAAAGAAAAGAAGATCGAAATTATGGGTTCCAGAAGATTCTTCCGGGTATATAAGCAGCGTAAGGCGCGCCTACGAGGAGTTCAGTTGAAGACTGAAAAGAGACAAGTGCGATACGAGAGAGTTGAAAGAGTTAAATAGAAGACAGTGACGAGTTTAGTAAGATGTTTAGTGGGCAGTTCAGTGAAGGAGGAGCTTAGCGTAGTTTGAGCGGAGATACAGAAGCGAACTTCGCGCGGTAATTTCGGAGGTGAGCACTGCAGTAGCAGGAGGTGATCTACCCAATATCGGCGACGGTATTGTGAGTGACGCATCTCATCGTCGAGGCAGGGCGTCGTTAGTTGTGCGTGAAAGGGCAACCCAGCAGAGAAGAGTCACGTACGGCTGTCTAAGTCAATAAAAGCAATAAGTTGAAAAAAACTGGTGTTTACTTCCAATCCAAAGTGCGTTCCCTGCTCGCACGTAATAATACATATAGGGGATGGGAGATGGGATCGTGAGGGATCCCATTCCCTCGAACGGGATAAGGAATTAGGGGTGGTATAGGCAAGATTGGATGGGGAGACGGAAGTGCGCTGTCGGGACTCATTCATCGCACGAAACACGATTAGTTCAAGGCTAGCCGCTTTACGCCGATATTCTGTGAGAGCGTGGTATCACACCGACTGAGTCGGCCCTAAAGCTGCCGTAACTAAACATTTTTACACGTATATGTTATAATGCCTACGTATCTAGATGCTCGGCGAGCTGGGCGGGCGGATTTTAGTACGGCGGGCGGGGTTTGCTTTGGCCGCAGTCTCGTAGCGATTTCATACTCCCTAGAAGCGTTTTCAAATTTTAATTTATACCTTTTTATATTTCTGTGTCCGTTAGTGAAGTGAGTTTTAAGTGATGGGTGCTGAAGATCCAAACACTTTAGCGACGGTAGAATTTGAAGTTTATGGTCAAGTACAAGGTAATGTCGTAATGCCCTTGCTCCATTTACGTTAGTGTTAACTTTGACCAAATGCGTCTTACTTAGGGCTTTCAAAAAAATAACTCCGTTTATTAACTACATAAGCGCATATACATACATGAGTTACCTGTCGATGTTCAATGTCATTAACAATGTCGCATCCTTTGGCTATATTTACGTGACACAGCCATTATTAACATTATCTCAGATAATAAGGCATAAAATAAATTAAGTACGTTTGTTTTTTAATTGGCAAAACCAGGCAAACGGAGAGAAAGCCTAACCGAAAAAAAGTTCACCGACACTTTAATTATGGACGTTTACAAAACCAGGAGTATCACTGTTTGTATGTTTCCGGGGTAAAGTTTAGAACATGCATTCATATTAACATTTACATGTACCTTATAATAATAAAAATTAAATAATAATCGGCAAATTAACACATATATTGTGTGTTAATATGTATAAAATAACACATATATTGTGTGTTATTATACACATACATAAATATACTAATATTATAAACAGGAAAGATTTGTATTTTTGTATGTTTATAACGAATAAACTAAAAAACTACGGGGCCGATTTCAAAAATCCTTTCACCATTAGAATGCTTCATTACCCGAGCTTACCATAGGCTATATTTATTATTATAAAAAAATAGGGATCTCTACTAAAACTCCAACAATGCAACCCAAGGTCTAAAAAGTGAGTGTTTGAGTTGGTATCGGGGACGATTTAGATTCACAATTAGACCCGGTAGGTGGCGCTGGAATCGGGTTCTAGTTTTTTATTTTTTCAGGACAGGACAATGTCTGCCGGGACCGCTAGTTATTGTATGTACATATAATGGGATATTCCCAAATTAAGCAAGTTACGCTTGTGTTATGTATGGGTAATGTACAGCGGATTACTCTGAGGCCTATACATCCAGACATTCAGATCATATTATGTATAAATATTCTTCTTCTCTTTAAACAGCAGAAATATGTAGCGAAGAGTAGAAAGTATATAAAATGTTCTGTAGTGAACAAGTTTAAATAAAACTTTTGAATTTGAATTTATGAGATTAAGGGCCGATTTGTCAATTACTAGATAAAGTCTCTTATCTATTCATAGAGTAAAGTATAAACTGGAAAAATTAAAAATGTCAGCTACATGAATAAAACGATTGAATAGTTCCATTATTGAATTCACTCAGGCTGTAATTTATTCTACTGATAACTTTTATCTGATGATTGAAAAATCGGCCCTTAGTATCTTTGAGTTTTGTTTGTTCCTTCTTCAAGGCGTTTAAAATTAATGGATTATCATCAAAGGTACGTGTCTAATATAGTAATTAATTATCCCGGAAAATGATAAGTGTATACAGATCCTAAGTTCACGGAAACAATGATGAAAGAATTATTATGAGAATATATTTTTGTTTTGATGGTGTACAGAAAGGCTGACGTCTCTCCTAATGGAAAGAGGATACCATCGCCCATGGATATTTGCAATACCATAGGTGTTACCAACACGCTGTTGGCCTTAAAAAAAATTATGACACTTAAGAACAAATTGAAAGCAAAGTGGAAGCAAGGAGAGGGCAGGGAAGACCAAGACAAGCATTCATTGATCAAATAAAAGAACAAGTAGGTATCGTATCGTACATAGAAGTACAACAACTGGCCCATAATAGAGAAGACTGGAGGAGGCTCCACAAGAAGAAGAAAGAAAAAACCATATCATAGCGCTCTGGGAAAGTAGCTGAGAGCTCATTTGAATTTAATCGTTGCACACTGAAGACTTTCACATTTATTGTATCTAATCTGTCCTGTATAAAGTTCGCCAAGTCCAACAGCAAAAACGGGGTTTTCAAAGAAAATGCAACAACATTTTGATGTTTCCCTTCAATTAAGAAGATGGAGATCGATTTTTCCATGACGGGGACGTTTTACAGCTGATATTTAAACACAGAGCCAGAGTCGCCTTAACGATATTGGGCACTGGGAAAGGAACTGCACTGGAAAAGGGGGGGGGGGTCTTTTTCCAGTAACAAAATATAAAATTAATAAAACAATGTCTAAGAGTCAATTTTTTTAGCGATTCATTATGTTTTCGGTGTTCGAGTTGAGATGATGTTGGGTAATTTTCAAAATTAGCAAATTATGCATGGTAAATAACCTACAGCCAGGTGGTAGAGTATTTGCCATACTCTACCACCTTAATGGCTATATGTATATGGTCATGAATCTATATGGTCTAAAATATGCTGCCAAACAACCTTGAGTTGTGTTCCGGCATCAGTGGCCAGATTTCAGTTCCCCTTTAGAGAGCGGCAGCACATTGCTAGCACCTTTGGTGTTGCAATTGTCTATAGGCGATGGTGGCCGCATTCCATCAGGTGAACGGTCTGCCTGTCTGCTGAACTCATACAATAAAAAACGGTAAGTATGTGTAGGTTGAAGGTCGTCGGCTAGCGCCCTCTAGTCTCTGCACCTGGGTACCACGCACACCTTGCACCTCCGGGTAAAGACAACCCTGCATGAAGCCTTAGAGACTATAGTATTAGAAATCAAATTTAAATTTGGTTCAATAAACAATGATCTGTGATTGATAACCCAAATGCACCAAGAAATGGTTCGAGTGGCGACTCGAACCATTTCTAATCACTCAACCGATGCAAAAATAGCCACTAGCATTTGGGTCGATGTCAATGAGCGGGCTGGCTTGGTCTGCGATGATAAACAGACTAATTGCATATAGGTGGTTCAAGACCACTATTGAAACTAAAAAGTGTATTTCAATGTCATTTTACGAATAGTAAAGAAAGTTAGAAACGCTATGATCTGTTCGCCCGAGGTGGACACTTCGTCATTTTTAGCCAATTTAAACGATACCTAGTTTAAACTCAGATGAAATAAAAGTATAGCCGGAGCCTACTTAAACAAAAGCGTGAAATGAATTGAAGCATTTTTTCAAACTTGTGTGCGTAAACTGGTAGGTTCTGTAGTGTGTGTGTAGGTGTACTGAACACTGAACTATACCTTTATTCGTGCTAATTTGATTATTTAATATTGAGTTTTCGTAACGCACTGCAGCGGCTTCCTATTCTAAGACCGGCATCCTCCAGCCGACTTCACTTTGACAGTCCGAAACTCCATCTCTCTATAAATGGTCTAAGAGCATATATTTATAAATTGTAACCTGTCTGTTGTTCTGATGTACCCATATTACTTTTTTATCATCGAAATCAGTTCAGTAGTTTTTTACCTGAAAGTATTTATGACACCTTTCTGGAAAAACCCTATATCGTAGCCCTGTGGGAAAACATCTGGAAGCTGATCCCAAATGCGCGCGGTGCGCAAGACAAACGTGCTTAAGATGCTTTTGACGGACTCTGTGGTTGAGCGAGCTAAGCCTTTGCCGGCTTACCTCAAGGCAACGCAGAGGCTCCGGGTTCGATTCCTGGTATAGTAAATTTCGGAAACGTATTTTCTTAGTTATTTACTATGGTCTGGGTGTCTGGGATCGGCCCCAGAATAGTCCGTTGTATATTACCCATAACACAAGCGTAACTTGCTTAATTTGGGGATATACAGTGTGTGTGTTTGTCTGCCGATTTAATTTAACTTAAGAACCGTTCCGCACATGCGCGAAACGGCTTAAGGAAGTGTGTCGCGAAATGCGAAAAGTTTATATTTTTCTGAACGCAAAGGACAGCAGGGGTGAGGGAGCGCGACGAGGAACTTGTTGAGTTCAAAAAAGTTGTTAACAAAAGACTAGATAGCCGAATGTTACAAGATGTCCATCGCAGTAGTCATGAGAACCATAGTGTATATTAATATGACATAGACAATCGTCATAGATAATACTTTTAGTCGATTTATCAGACGATTCGATTTATAATTAAATTATCATTTTCTACCTGTTAGTTAATTTTATAAGCCCACTAAATTATTATCTAGATAATTTAGTGCATCAGTAACTAATTATTATAATTGTTTTTATGATCCTGGCAACACTATGATGTAATTGCTAATTTTAGCAATAATGCAATATTATTGTTTTGTAGGGTAGCATTTTTCGTATAAAAGGCGTAGTCGCGTTTAGACTGTGTTCATTGCTTACTGTGCTGTGTGAATATTCACATCAAAGGCTGAACAATAAGGGGAAACCCTGCCCAAATAGTTAATATTTGGTATATTTGGTACTTTCTTACCCAAATCTCTCCTTGCATTTTATATTCAAAAGGACTTATTAATATAAGTCGTAAAAGAAGAATGATTCAAAGATCATTCTTATATTGTGTGCTAAACGATTCCTATGACTAGGGCAGTCGGGTTCCATATTTGATACTAATAAAGGAATGAATTTGTGGATACATCAATAGGAGTTTATATCTTGTGTATGTATTTATTAACATTTCCATACAAAATTACTTTACACTTACACTCTACATAAACTCATTATCATCTCTTATATTTATCTATATTGAATCTGGGCAATGAAGGATAAATCGTAAGTGCAAACTAAATCACTTTACGACAAAGTGAGAATGCATGCCTAGTCGATGGCGAGCGATGCGCGGATAGACACAAAACGAAGGTACCTTTCTGAACAGTACCTCGGAACAGTCCCCATTATACAGACGGTAGACTACGTATAGAGAAGCGACGTCTCTCCAAAGGTCAAGCATATTTTGGCCAGTAATTATTAACACATTCACTGTTGCAGTGAAAAACGAAACTTGCCAAGTTTGCGATACGAGTCATATTTTCCTATAACAATCAGCTTATCACTTCGAAGGCCCATAAACACTCTCGCACCGAGGGTAAGACAACGATAACTAATAAGTGCCGCACAGGCGGAAGACTTTTCGAAGAGAAGAAGTACGGGAAAATACTTACCATAACGCAGAGAATGTAGGATTCATGACTGTCATACAAACATAGAATATTGTTGCAGGTTGCTACTTCACCAAATATTGCAAAGAACTAGCTGAGCAGCTGGGCATCGGCGGCTGGGTGAAGAACTCCAAAAAGGGTACCATTGTCGGTAAAATACAGGGAACGAAGGCACAATTAGATCATATGTGAGTATAATTATAATCTTCTCTAAATAGTATAATACAAAATCGCTTTCCATAATCCACTAACTCCTCCTAAACCACTGAACGGATTTTCAAGCTGTTTTCACCATCAATTAGATAATTTTTCGAGAAAGGTTTATATATATATACTAGCTATTACCGTGGCTTCGCTTGCGATATATAAATACCTAATTAAGTTTATATGTAAGTAAAATATAACTACTTACCAGGATTTGAGCCGCCGCAAAGCCGCGGGGAAAACTTTACTGTTCTATAATATGATCAAAACCTAGCTGTAATATTGCTATATCTATAGTTATATCGGTACATATATTTTTATTGTGTGAGTTCAGCAGACAGGCAGACGGTTCATCTGATGGAAAGCGGCTACTATCACCTATGGACATTTGTAACACCAAAGGTGCTAGCAATGTGCTGCCGCTCTCGAAAGAGAGACTGGAACCTGGCCACTAATGCCGGAACACAACTCAAGGTTGTTATGGTGGCATACTCTAGACCAGTGTTTAGCAAAATTTTTGTGTTTAAGGTACATCTAGGAAAACGAGAATTTTTGAAGGTACACAACAAATAGAAATATTTTTTTAAGTAATATTAATCAACATTTATTTATCAATCATCGAAACAATATTTATTATTAATCAACAAACCTTATTTATGTGTAACTAAGTATTTTTCTGACCCTTACATTATTTACTAAAAATAAGTTTATTTTCCGAGGCACACCAATTAATGACCACGGTACGCCAGTGTGTCGCGGTACATACTTTGCGGAACACTGCTCTAGACCAGGGGTAGTAACCATCAAGACAGGTATAGCCCAACCACCTTACTATGGATTGTTTTGTCTTCTCTTACGACAGGCCACCTGGTCGCAAGAATTAGTATTCTTTCTCCGTTACCGATGTATGTAACCCGCCAATCAAGCGCGGCGGATATTTCGTCCGTTCGACCGTAATGAAGAAATATCTGTCTGTTTTACATCGTCTATGGGATTTGGCAGCGGTGGTGCCTTAATTGTTTTCATTTAAAATCTAGCTGCCAGGAAGCCCAGACTGATAAGTAGAAAATGAGGAAGTAAAAATATGCTTCATTGAGAATAACTTGGATGATATCCAAATATTGACACGCCTACTCTTGTAACATCGATGATTAAATAATACACAAATAAATATCCGCTCTATGGTTACCATGAAAGAGATGCACAGTTGTCTTACTACTAGTTAAAAACTATTGGTACGTGCGAGCGGGGGTACGCACTTAGGATTGGAAGTAAACACCAGTTTTTAACTAAACGCTTTTATTGACTTACACAGCCGTACATGATGCCTCTCCGCGGGGTTGCCCCTACGCACGACTAAAGACTCACTGTCCCGACGATAAGATGTCTCACTCACAATATCGTTGCCGATATTGCGTATAGCACCAGAATTTATCGCGTGTAGCTCGCTTCTGAATCCCCTTTAAACTACGCTACACTTCTCCTTCACTGAACTGTCCACTAAACTTTTCACTAATTTCACCACTAAACTCGTCATTGTCTTCTATTAAACTTTTCTTCCAACTCTTTCGTATCGCACTTTCGCGTCGCTGTCTTGAACTGAACTCAAACTCTAAACTGCCCGCTAGGCGCGCTTTACGCTACTTATATACCCGGAAGAATCTTTGGAACCCATAATTTCGATCTTCTTTTCGTTATTCTTTTATTTACTATCTGTCCTTTTCTAAACATCTATCTTTCTCTGTCTTTTCCTTCCAGAACTTTCGTTTATCATCTATCCTTTTCTAACATCTATCTATCTCTGTCTTTTCCTTCCAGAACTTTCTATTCTAGAACTTTCGTTCATCGACTATCCTTTTCTAAAATGTATCCGTCTTTGTCTTTTTCTTTCAGAATCGTCTACCTTTTTCTAAAAGTCTTGAGACCGGCTTACGCTGCTAGAAAGTTCTACCCTCGGTCGCTACACTATGAACTCACGGGAAACGCAAACTAGCTCACGCACATCCGGTGGCTCCGGCATTTGGCGCCAGGTGGACACTAAGGGGCTTTAATGAGTATTCCGGCCCATCTGGCCGGCGAGTCCCACACTACCCCGACAAAGTCTTCCGAATATGCCGAAGTATATTTTATCCGTGCAGGACCGGAGAAAAAATACTAATTCCTGCGTTCAGGCGGCCTGTCGTGAGAGGCGACAAAACAACCCATAGCGAGGTGGTAGGGCATTTGCCCGTTTGGATGGCTACCACCCTGGTCTAGAGCATGCCGCCATAACAACCTTGAATTGTGTTCCGGCGTTAGTGGCCAGGGCCCAGTCCCTACGGGTCCGGCAGCATCTTTAGTGTTGTAAGTGTTTATAAGCGACGGTAACCACTTTCCATCACAGTTGGGCCGTTGACCTGCCTGCTATACTCCAACAATAAAAATAAAAAAGTCTCCACGGC
Source organism: Dendrolimus houi (assembly GCA_039645545.1). Classification (NCBI taxonomy): domain Eukaryota; kingdom Metazoa; phylum Arthropoda; class Insecta; order Lepidoptera; family Lasiocampidae; genus Dendrolimus; species Dendrolimus houi. The sequence continues at coordinate 19,115,308 of CM077128.1, read as the reverse complement.
GGGGTGTCCGCAAATGCAAACTCAGCGATTAACTTCACTGGAAGCGCATTTAGGTATTTTTTATTGCGAAGCTGGCAGGCAGGCAGACAACCCAGCTCATGGAAAGTGGTTACCGTCGCCTATGGACGTTTTCAATACCAGGAGCAAAACCAACGCATTGCCAGCCTTTAGGATATGATAAAAAGAAGCTGATATAGGGATGAGAAGGAGGGATCAGACAAAAGGAATGGTATATGGGATTAGAATAGAAGGATGGGATGGAGTGGGGGAAGTGCGCCCTCGGACCTCTTACTCATCGCACGAAACATGATTATCTGAAGGTAAACCGTTTGACGCTGATATTCTGTGAGAGCGTGGTATCACATCGAACAAGCCGGCCCCAAGAGCTGTATGTAATCAAGGATCAGTGGCTCTTCCACGTAGGTTTTACTCGTAGTACTTATTGTTCAAATTTTATGTTGTGTCTGTTTAGAAGTCGCGGTAGCGTAATGGCTAGCGCACGCGTCCCAAACTCAAAGGGCGCGGTTTCGAACCCTGACCGGAACGCATGCACCGCTTAGGCAGTTTTCTGACCTAATGTGCATATTGTTATAATTAACATGTGCTAACAACGGTGAAGGAAACGTCGTGATGAAACCTGCAAATTGAGATAACCGATGTGTTAAACCTACGAAGCCGCCTTGGACAAGCGTGGCGAGTATATTTTTCTGTTCCCCTATAGTGGGAGGCCCAAACCCCGCTGTGGAACATTTATGGGCTGTTATTATTTTATATATGCAGTGATTACATACTCGCGCTACCCGTTCTCCTCGCCACTTTTGTCCTCGCTGCTGCGCAAGTAGGCATAATGTATGAGACATAAAATATAGAAACCAGGCATAAGGTTGGTGTTATTTTCCATGGCATAAGTCAGTGAATTAAGTTTTTTTGTATTTTCAGGATCGACTGGTTAAGCACAACGGGCTCTCCAGGATGTAAGATAGAGAAGTGTGATCTGACCAATTGGGAATATGTGGCAAGGATTGCTTATACCGATTTCACCATACGATTTTAAACCTATAAATTTTATATATTCGTTTTCCAATTAAATTTAATTTATACACAATTTTCTTTATTCCATTAAGTACATATTATTAATATTAGCTTTTGTCCGTGGCTTCGGTCACGTTAAAAATAAATGTCATGAAGTTTTTAACAATTATACCACGCTCAATTTATGACATACTTTAAATAATTTTTAATTCCAAATACCTAATGATAAAATTAGGCTTGTTATCAGAATTTTCAAAAATATTGATGTTACTATATTTTGTATGTATGACTGTAAGCCTTCTTAAAATAAAATAAATACCTATATCGTCATCTAGCGAAGGTGGAACCAGCAATACATTAAAGTTATGTTTTCATTATCATTGCCATGACGATGTATTCATTAGTGAATTGCAACGGTAGCACCAATAAAAATTTAATTGCAGCGCCATCTTTTCGGTTCTATTCGTCTATCCCTCGGCAACGGTTCTTTTTCTGGATAAAAGATACCCTATGTCCTATTCTATAGCCCTGACACGGTGTGTGCAAATTTTCGTGAAAATCTGTTGCGTAGTTAAGGTATGAAAACGTTACAAACAAACGCACATTCGCATGTATGATATTAGCTAGAATGTCTATCGGTGATTTGAAAATAAATACTTGATAATTTTATACTAGCTGTGGCCATCATTTTGTTCGCATAAGACTTTGACTTTATATTCATATATTCTGAACTTTTGAATTGCACTGTCTACCTCGTTGAGATTTCAAGGCCGTGCCACCTTAAACGAACAGTGAGTGGCTAACTGTTTGCTTTCAGTTTTCCTCTTCATAATTTTTAAATGGAACGTCCAGATATCGCGAATTGTACGCAGTTTGTGGCATTATGCTTGCCGACTCATTCAGTCAGAGGCTGATTAGCAGCGAACTATGCGAGAGGTCGGCGGCGCAGTTCGTTCACTTCACCAGAGCGCTGCGCGTCGTTATGTACTAACCGTTTACCTTCCCTCCCAAGAATTCGCAAGCGCTTTGCGGCTAATATGCTACAGTACCAACACGCCACTCAGAGTCAGTCGCTCACTGTTCGCTAATGGGGACATGGTCTAAATGTCTGCTTGCGTTTTTATAGAAATGCCTCATATAACAGCGGGAAAGCTGGGAAAAGTCGTTATCTCTATGGTAGTAGTTGCTTTGAAACTATTTTGTTGTCCCGTGATTTTTAACTCTCCCGCTTACCCGCGCATACTACCTATATGTAACCATTCATTTTTATTTACTTAATAGATATTATAACATAAATACAAATAGATTGAACAGAAATCGGCTTATTGCCAATATTTTCTTGGCGCATTGAACAGTATTTTTACTTCGGAATTCTTAAGTTTTTGCTGCACAAATTAAGATTTCACTAATGTTAATCTAATTGGAGGACGAACCCAACATGTAGTAGCCAGAATTTAAGATGGCATTCATAATTACGTGAGGAAAATAATGCATAATAATGAAGATTTTTGTGACTGTCTTGTTTATTGTATAGTACTGAAGCGTATCCTGTGTTCAGCCTTGAGCGGCATAAGTAAAAGTTGCGCGTCACAGAGATAAAAATGCAACGTTGGTGTGTAGATTTATGCGAAAGGATATAAAAAGATATAAAGAAAAGCCATGACATTGTATAATCATAATCTTTAAAAAAGCCTACGCTGCTTTAAGCACTGAGCAGTAACGAATATCTTACAGGCTTTCCCGTTAGATCTCGGTCCAGACCTATGTTTGCGGAATCCGAAAGTAAAAAAAAACCTCGGATATTCCGTACACACGAAGCCGCTAAAGATAATAGTATAATTTTGTTACCTTCAGTTGTGTAAATGTTTGTCGAATAACAGTAAATAAATAGAATAGACTATTATATAAACTCGCCCACACCCCCGTCGACTAAGAATCCGCCTTGACTTCAAAAGATATCACAAATACACAGAAACTGAAACCACCTTCACCAACATCCACCAATTTTCTGGGCGGCCGCCATTTAGTTTGTTTCAACAACTCACTGCACTTGCCAAAAATCTTATTATTTTTACGTCTGTCTTTTTAACACCACAGACGAATCCGACGACAAAATGGCGACGTCTTCCATCTACCAAGGCAAAATTAGGGGGCAGAGATAGATATACATACATACTACTATACAAAAAGAGAAGGAATATCTATGTATCAAAAATGTGTATTGTGGTTTGAACAAGAGATAGCAGTACCATGACTAGAAAACCATAGTTCAACATTAAATAATAAACAAGACCTGTCTCAAACCCAAGAACTGTTGGCTTGCCGCAGGTGACGAAACCATCCAACACTTTTTTTTGTTAAATCAGAGGGAATACATTTCGTACAGTACCGGGTCCTTTGCTGGGGAATTAGACTACAGCGCGAGAATTAGACCACCGAAGACTGGAATATTTGGAATAACAAAATCTTCCGCCTATGTGGAGACTCGGCAAGGTAAAGGCGTTCCCCTTGAGCCACTAAACCTGCCTGCCTCCTATGTGCCCGCGCTTGTGGTTAGGAAGAGCGTGAAACTTAGAACGTAGTTACGCCCACACTGATCCTGCGCATCAACGCCTGAGAGTGCACGTGTGGGAAGCAGAGCAAACTCAGTTCGTCAACAGAGGTTAGTTCTGTAACTGTAGGAACTATCCGACACTTGTTAGAGCGGTATACGACCGGCCCAGGCGCGACCTCGAGATCTTTAGAAAACAAAGATCACACAGGTTACTATTTTTGATTTGACATCAAGTAAGGAGTTGAGGCTGCACCTGGAGCGGTTTTGCTTGCGGCTGGAGGCTGTGAAGCACAACAGCACGAGGTGATGGAGGGTTTCGTCATCTCTGACCTCATAAATGGGTGTGTGTAATATATGTATGATGTAATATAGAAAGGTCTGACTTGGAAAAGAACAGCTAATTTTAAAATAGCTGTTTAAAGGCCCTGACTATGTTAGGGGTGAAGCCCTAACATAGGCCCTTATAAAAAAAAAACTTCTGGCTTGACATCGTAAAGGATGAGGCTGTGGTCCATAATACAAATGCCAATAGATGTAGGTACGACGTGGAGAAGTACAAGTAAATAGATCTCACAGTTCACCATAATCCTGCGTCACGCGCTCAAATGAAAATCTTCTACTAACGATACCTAAACACACTTCGTCCGTTATAGGAAATTCTTTTTCCGTACAGGCTGTTCGCCTGTCGAACTCGCTCCCCTTGACAATCAGACAAGCTACATCCATTTCTACACTCAAACACCTGATTACTGACCATTATTTGTCCATTAAATAATATGTGTTGAAGTAAGTAGAATTATATTATTGTTCGCATGTAGGTATATGTACTTTATATTATTATAAACTATTTAATTATGTATATCTATAGTAGTTTTTTTTTTCTTTAATTATATTAAACCGCCAAATATTGTTTAATTTGTCTTTTAAAGGCTCCTTGGACACCGGGTTGCCTGAAAGAGATCGCTATAAGCGATAAGGCCGCCCATTGTTCTAATGGAAATGTATTCATATTAAATTGTCTACATTTAAGTTATGGTGAACCATAAAAAGTTTCCATTCATTCATTCATTCTTCACGATCAAGGATATAATTTATCATGAGGTTTCCTTTGTATTACAAATGTCCATAGGCCCCTTGAACTGTTTACCATTGGGTAGATGATCTGCCAGTTTGCTTACGTAAGCAACCTATTTTTTACCAGGTGATAAAAACACGAATCTGGGTTAGCCTTCATAATAACATTTTATTATACATATTTATTTCCAAAAACTGAGTATCTACACAGATTTAAGTATATATAATAAGCTATTATGTCTTAGATTAATAAAACTAAACACATAAAGGCTTACCTCATTATCATTTTATTTATCAACTTACTCGAAATTTTTCAACATTTTTATTACTTAATGAAGTGTATTAATTTCTAGTAGGTTGCCAGCAGATCTTAGAAATTATATAAAAAACTTGTCTCAAAGATGTTCGTTTACTGTCAATAATTTCCGAAACATCTCTTGTTTGCTGCGTGTTTTAACTTGAGAGATAGGATAGATTTTATTCCTATAAGTGACCATTTAAATAGGAAACAGTCTATCGGGTTAGCTTGATGTTTGTTTGTTATAAAATTTGATATTCCTACCTATATATCGAGCCTGTTATCTAAGAACTTCGTAAGCGTCATAAATTTTTCAGAAGAGCTTTAGTCTACAATTATTTTTAATCCATTATTTATAGATCTCCGATAATCGAACTGTATTGATTCAGCCATACATATTTGTGTACAGGTGAATAAAAACCTTATTTATATATGTAATGACAAGTAGGACTTAACAAAAGAAGTGCAGTCTTTTAATAAAACATGAATATACTAGGAACAGTTAACGCTTAAAAAATATTTAATATTCGTCTGTCGAAGTAAGCCTACCCGCTTACGCGCGACTAGATCACATACTTTTGGTAATGGTCTCTTTCAGTTTGTGTTTCTAACCAACTCAAGGAAATATCTAAGCAATTAAACACGTCGAAAGCATCGATTATGTTTCATCTTCATTATCTGACCTTGTAGGAGTCGTAGGTCGAAGAAGCGATCGTTTGGTTGATCGACGACGGTCGGATAATCGACGCTCCACTGTACTAAATTTTGTTGCTTACGAAGTTTTTCCATAACAGGCTCGATATACGTAACTACACCATTGATAATCCGGACAGGCCAAAACAGGGCCCTTTGTGGACAAGGCGTCCAGATTGTGGTCTGCAATATTGTACTTGTAATAAAACAAATGTTTAACCTAAGTTTATTTCATTAGTTTTATCGAAAAGTAAGTAAAGACAAGAGAGACAAACGAGAGAGAAAGGTATACATACGACTGTACATGTTGGGAATTACAAACATGTAATCTGCACACTTGACATGGAGTTTAAAAAATTGTCAGTCGTATGTCTGCACGTCATAAGTGAAAACTCTGTATCTGAAATTCCACAGACATTAAAAGAGCTTTTATTGTACAGAAAAAATGCATAAGGGCAGTCTGCGGAGTTGGACCCTTCTTATCTTGCAGACCACTTTATATAAAATTAAAGGTACTCACGTTGACTAGTTTATATATATTTCAAATAGGAAGTTTTGTGAAAGATAATTCATTAATGTTTGATAAATATTCTGATAGCGTTAATTCTAGAGTAAAATTTAGAGATCCCACTAGACTAGTAACATTTAACTGCAACACTATATTAAGACAAAAAAAACTGCCAAGTTATGATCATAAAAGTCGTTAATTCGATACCCATATCAATAAGAGGAGTATTTTTATGACATTAGGGTTTTTATGAGGTAAATGATTATATTTATATTTTTAGCTCTGAAATCTGATTTATCCTATATTTTTGACATTCTTTTATCTCTGTACTTAATATATAATTAATCAAAGTATGTTTATAAATTTAGAAATTTTATAATTTTTTTAAATAGACATGTACCCAAATATTTCTATGACCATCTTTAGGTCAAATACAGTGAGACAAATTGACTTTGTTTACCATCTTTTGTACAACTATTACCTGTATTTCTACAAATAAAGATTAATTATTTCCTTCATTCTGCTCAAGCATACATACAATTTTACATTATTATTTATTAATATAGATTAATTAATTTTTGATAAAGTAGCAAGCAAACTTGCACGGTAAGTCGTCTTTCATGTACATTATTTGATAATAACAGTAAAAGTAACTCATTTGGATAGTGTTATCGCATTACTGGCGTCTCAATGAAGTAACACAATCATCTACCCTTTAGACATATAGTATTTTCAACCTTATACTGTCACATATAAAGGTTATAAACTTAGCAAAAGTATATTTGTAGGCTTACTCCAGGGCAAGGAACTTTGTTTTTATTCTAGTATCTTTAATAATATAATTCAGTTCTAAGGATTGTTGTGAATAAGAGTATATTGATGTAAATGTTTTATTTATTGAAACTTTATTGCAGCGATAATATAATACGTTAGTTCTCGTAATTAATTGATAAATCAAGAAACATTTTTCAATGAGATCAGATTATTTTTCTCTTTTTTAAATATGGCTTTGCACAATATCTCTACTTATTTACCAGGGGAAATCTGTTTGCCACACAAACCACCGCAGGGTAAGAGCGGTGGGGTGCGTAGGATTCGCCTCGTCGCGTCGGGTTGGCGCCAGCACTCCCACAGGAATGCTATTGCCACGGCAAGGTACCATACCCACTAAAACCCCTGGCTGTTTCTTATTACGTGTTATGTCCGAAGGCTCGTTTGCGCATTCACTTCCAGTCTGGATGGACGATGGTCGGCCCCTCCATTGTAAGCTTGGCCTCTCTAGCTACCTTCGGTCTCACCAGAAGGTAAGAGAGGACACGTGGAACAGTGTGTGTCCTTCCTCTCCGGCCTGCCGTGGCATATGGCGCGCGGCTGGAGATCGTCGCGTACGACTATCCGTCAACGCCGTCGACTCTGGTCGGAGGGGAGCGTGGTGGTCTACCCCCTCTCCTGATTCGCCATTTCAGCAATGCTCACCACGGGGTAACGAGGTGAAAGAGTATGGAATGCTCCGCCTTAGTGTGATAATGCACCTACGGAGAAATTCTTTGTTCACTGGAGTCGGGGATACAAATTAAACCCCCCCCGGTGTTCCGTCCTTCGCTCATCAAATAACGAGATGAACGTTAAACAGAACTTATGATATCAGTAGCCTAGTTGAAACAGTCTAGACAATTTATTGATAGTTAACAATAAATCTCATGTTATTAATTGTTTTACCACCCATTATGACAATTGTTTTGTTGACGTATCGCGGTCGTGGTATAATAAATTGAATATAATCAGTTTATTCAATAATGTTTATTGATAAATGTTACTTTATTTATAAATAGTTCATTGTATACATGACTTATCTGTTTTAGATGAAACAAAATGTACGGCGTCGCCAACTTTATTTGGAAATGACAACGACCGGTCAGTAAAAATTCTACTGAAAACCGTCTTTAGTCTATCCTTTATGTCACGTTTTGTGGCCTAATTTGAGTATGTTTAAAACGTGCTCCAATTAGACATGTGCCGCCGCTACTTGCGCACGGCGCGTATCTCAGTAAGACCATGGAAGAAGAACACTTTACCATGGTAAGACCTTCGTTAAGTTATACACAATTTCCATTCTATTTAGTTAAATTGTTAGTATATATAATATAGAATATCTTGGATGATAGTCTGAAAATAACAGGTAGTGTTCGCATCTTTGAATTCTGTATTTATACCCGACTTGCAGCTCACACTATTAGGTGGCAGAGTGTTGTTTGTAACTATTTTTCGAAGCAAATATAGATGAAGTAGATTTAAATACAATATGTCGTCTAAGAAACCCCCGCTTTTTCGAGCTATATTCAAATACGCACCACGTTTAGCGCTTTTTAAACGGCTAATGCTAAATTGTTTTTACAGTATTTAGGAATTACTACGTATAGATCGTAACATGTATTTGGGGCGTCACCGAAGGGGAGGAGGGGGTAAAAAATTGAAAAAAAGAATCACGTAGTAAGGGTACGTTCCCTTAAGTTTAAAATATGTTGTAATAAAGAGTGACCTCTAGTGTTGTATGGTCGTGTAGAATATTTCACAATTACATTTTCTATTGCTTGGTTATCATTACTAATAGATTATTCTCCGCTTGAATCTATTGTCACATTATTATAGTACGTCAATTATAAAGCTTTGTATCCACTAGAGGCAGCCGCGGGTCGAGCAGCCTCTATTTGAGGCAACTGAGGTTGCTTACTTTGAGGCCGCGGGTTGAGGCACGTTGCAGATCAAAGTAATGCCACGCGATCCAGTTTAGAGCAAAATCGCGATGACACCAGACACGCGTAGAGTAGCTGCTTCTTTAATAGTTTAATATTTTTTATTTAACGCAACCCAAAAATCTCGATGATTCTGGTATAATTGTATTAATTTAACTGCAGTATCGTAGTCGATCTCCATTAAATTGAAAGTAGCTACCTGTACCGACACACCCGTCTCCTCTAGGTGCACGGTTCAGAATGAGGCCATATAGAGTGCTATCTATGACTGAGGCTCCTTTGAGCGTGCACAAAAATGATAGCGCGAAGTGCCTAAGGTTGAGGCGGCATCTCCTTTTGCTCTGCATCGGGCCGAGACAGCCGCTTGATTCGAGGCTGCCTCTAGTGGATACATAGCTTTAAATGGCATCTCAGTGGTGGCGCCTCATCCGCTTTTGTGATAACATAGTGTAAATATTTCCGACAACATCCAACTAAAGTCGAGTCGAAACTCTTTTTGACAATTAAGTTCAGCTTAATAGGGTTTTCTAAATAATATAGCTCATGAAGTACTGAGAATTCTTAAATTTAATTCGTTTTTTAACCATGCGTCAACTTGTAATTGACTAATGACTTCACTAGATATTTTATTATAGATTCATCATTCATAAAGCTATTCAAAAATTAATTAGCAGCTTATCGTAAATTTTACGAATTAAACAACAAATAAAATTTCATTAATCTCTTTATTATGGATAGTTCTTACGACAACAGTATAATAAATTCTAAGTATAACTTATGTATGTACTTAATAATAGTTATTTACAGTTTATACTACACATGACTGCTTAAGCTGAGTCCACTTACCTTTGCTAAACAACACCTTTTTATTTAAATTTATAAAGTTGTTTTTTTTAATAGCTTGCAAACACATTTCATCATTGAGAAAAATTTACATACATCACACTATTTAATTAAAAGACTCTTTACATTTCTATTAATATATGTAAAGTGTTAGAGTTATACCTATTTTTTAGGGCTCTATGGCCATTAAGGCAAAAGCAGAACACTTAAGCTGACATTACGCGGTTCATTTCTGTCTTTCAATTTGGAAGAATCAACTAAAGTGATGCATATAGAGATAAACATAATCTTGAATCATTCAATGTCATTGAATATTGTCGTTTTTTTTCTGTGCGTTTCAACCAAATTGATTCAACTTGGTTTATGCGTGGAATATCAGCATTATGAAGCCGTTAGTTTGTTCATCTGTCTATTTACTAGATAAGTTCAGCAGAGTTCTGAAATAATTCTCCATTTCAACTATCAGTGGGGTGGATTTTATATAACTCGATTCCCCATAAAATACTAGCGACCAAATATATATTTCATTTGAATCTAGAAAATATATGAGTAGTGAAATCAAAAAGTACATACAACACAAATAGACAGAGTTCTAGAAGAAAGTTAGATAGAAGACTTCTTTTAGTTTTCTTAAGCTTCGGTGGGGGCGGCATTTTTCGAGTTTGCCTATGGCGGTGAAAAGGCTAGGGCCGGCCCTGGATGTGTGTTGTGTGTTGTATCCATAAATCAAAACAACTACTACAAATAATTCAATTTAGACTATACTTTCTCTTCGGGTATCTGTAAAGGTACGTTAGCTTCCTCAGGTTTCTTTGCAGCAGCAGCAGCAGCCGCTAAAGCTCTTCTGTGTCTCTTCTTAGTTCTCTCTTTATGAAAAAATAATCTAAGATAATGGCAAGGGAACACTACGCACTCGCCTGCTGGTTCTTCTGCGTCTATATACACGCCGCGGACTAGAATCGAGTTTGAACAGTTTAGTAGTATTAGTAAGGCTAAGCTGATGAGATGAGAACACCAGTTGCTTAGCTTCGGTGAATCTGGAAAGAAAAAGAAATTCAAACATCAATTTACTGGCAGCCTCTAGGATTTAGTTGTTGTTGTATTGGTTGAGTATCTCAAGCTCAGTAGGCCGTACTCAAAGGTCGCGTGTTCGAATACTAATAGAGTAAATTTCTTAAATTATTAGTTACCAGAGGTCCCGGCAAAAAATGTCCTGCTCTGAAAAAATAAAAACCTAGGACCCAATCCCAGCCCCACGTACCGGTTCCAATCTAAAACATCCAGGGACCCAATCAAATACACAAAAAAATCATCAAAATCGGTTCAGGAGATTAAGAGGATCCTAGAACCCTGATCCCTTCGCCACATACATATCTACGATTCATTTTTATTTATATAGAATAATGTCTTTTTTGATAACAAATGAAATAAACGCATCCTTTTTGTCAGGTACGAATAATTTGTATGGGAATATAAAGCAATTTATTTTACTTTCTATTTATATTGTTACGAGCTACAGGACTCGAATTAAAAATGCCGTAGGAACTACTATAGAATTTATTAGAACTGTACAAACACGTATAAAAAAAATACAAATAAAACTGGATGCAACCAGTTTACACTGCACGATTCAATGCAATTCAACACGAGCAAAGTCCATCGTCTATATCGCTAATCGAGAGTACTACAAAACGTCTTACTCGTTTCGTAGTCGTCGCTTGACTGCCTCACCCCTCCATTCGGGCATTGTCTTATACCAACTATACAGTACAAAAAATATCGGCCGTGCGCACTGGGTTTCCGAGAAATAGTAATTTGCACACCTGGTTATCTATTCCTGCGAAGTGCCAACAAAGCCGAAAACAACAACAAAAGGGATTAGTTCGACGCTAATGATGGTTATAAAACAAGTAGAAAAATAATAGCATGTTTTCTTAATTATAAATTCAAAACACAAAAGAATTCCTAAATCCGGGAAGACAATAAACTGCGCTTATGACAGACAGCTGTGCGCTCATCTTTGACGGCATGTAACAATATTTTTAACCTTTTAAACCTTCCTTGGACAACTTCTACAAATATTTCAAAACCAAAATTAGGCAAATGGATTCAGCCGCTCTTAAGTTTTTGTGAGACTAACAAACGTCAATTAATTTTTATACATAGAAACTTACTCTGGTTTAGCTTATGTACTATGAAGCTTAAAATTCTGATGCAAGAGGCTGTAGAGCTTTCAAAATACTTTCACCGAGAACTTATTTCAACAATATCTTTTAGGTACTTTTCGAGATATAGGGGGTATTTTCGATTAAAATTAATGGTTCCATACACAAATGACGAAAGCAGTCAGTTTGTTACATCTACGGATAACCTGGTTATGCCACTTACCGAATTTACATGAGGTGAAACCTCTTTAAATTCATACATACAATGGACTAGAAAATTTATTGTTTTAGGGACGTCAAGAAGTTCTTCTGATGATAAGCAACATATTATCCATGACGAATTTTATAATAATTTAAAAGGGATACTGAGCTGACCTCGAAAACAAGGAAAAGGTTTAAGAAAATAGGAAGAAAACAAAAACTTTATAAAAATATAACGTTTGTTTTCCTTGTTTCATATTTATTTTATTTCCTTGCCAGATTGTTTAAAATTCTTTAAAGATTGGATATGAAAGGAAATGTTAGAAATTCAGCGGGAAACCAAATCTTATTTTTGTAGTAATTAACTAAATTATTAAAACTATAGGTTAAATATTTATGCCGTTTGGGGTTGAAACATTCAAACCGCGGGGCCATTAGCAAATAGTTTCTTCATAAGACATCTCTAATAACTCTTTGACTCTACCCGTGATTGGGAGGCTGGCTTATATTTCGTGCAGCGATATACCATTGTCATGCAGCGTGGCAACGTACAATTTAGCCAGACTTCTTCTTTAGGCACGCTTACCTCTAACATCGAGCTTTAGAGTAAATTAATATCTTAAGTGTTTGTATGTTGGTTGTTATTTGTTAAAATGATTGTTGTTAAGTTTCAAAAATCCGTACCAGGAAAGAAGTATATATCCAATAGTCCCCAGACTCCTCTCCAAACATTAACGGTCGCGATGAAAGATATGAAATGGTAGACATCAGCCAGGAGCAACCGAGGCGCTCCATGGAGCCTTGCTGCAGCCCATCGGATAGGCGCTTGAAGTCCAAATGTTATTATTACCAATACGTAGCCCATGATCTGTCAAAAGAAAACAGTGTTAATTATTTTTAAAAGAGATACAGACAAACTCTATAAATTTTACTTAATCTTTACATAGTATAAAACAAAATTGCTTTCCGCGTCTTTCTATATATCCGCTAACTCACGCAACGGATTTTTAAACGGTTTGCACTATCAGTTAGGTCAGGGGTTCTCAAAGTGTGTACCGCGGCGCCCTGGTGCGCCGTAGAGCGGAAAGAGTGGCGCCGTGAAGCACTCCTGATTACCATTCTCCGAAAACTAAACTTAGGCATCCGTGCTTACAAAATGTGTGGAGATCACCAAGCTCACACGTCACATTGACTAAGTTGCATTATATTTAATTTCCCATTTTTCTTAAATAATAAATGTTTTCTTGTATATAAATATAAAAAATCAGCTTCATATTGTGGATGTCTCAATTTTTGTGCCTAACTACTTAGTATCATTGTACCCTATTTTCAACTAGCTTGGACGCAGAGACAAAGTTGTAAACCTGTAAGTGCGCCGCAAAGTGAAAAACTTTGGGAGCCCCTGAGTTAGATATTTTTTTAAGCAAGGTTTATATATCCTTTGTGAGTAACAAAAATTTTAAAAAGTAATATTTTGCGATAGCAAACATGCCTTGCAGCACTTGGCTCGATGCGCCTCTGGCCGCAGAGGTGTACCGGTAGCCTATGATATTTTGGAAAAGATCCATGTGAGTTATATGCCGGAAAGAATGGTGACATTGCAATGGGTTCCAGCTCATATAGGTTTAAAGGGCAATGAAGTAGCGGACTCTGTGGCCAAATTAGGAATTACGCGTAGTGTACTAATCGATCAGTCTATCGAGTCGATCGATCAGACTACACTGAAATACTTGGTAAATTTAAATCTTTATGTCATACCAAATGGAAGGACTATTTTTGTCAACAATCTAAGGAGAAAGGCATCTAGTATGCAACAATTCAAAGGGAACCAATGCAAGTTTCCTGGTTCATAAATTATGTTTTAAACAGATCTCATATTAAGTTTATGTTAAGACTACGTGCTGGTCACTATCCATCGGTAAACTTTGCATACCTCATGAGAAAAGTAGATTCACCAAACTGCACTACTTGTGGTGATTTGGAAGATATCCAACATTTGCAGATGAATTGTGTCAGAAACAAAAAGGAAAGACAGGCACTGATGAGAGACTTCAGTCTAAGTCCGATGGATATTGGTGCCATTCAAACAATTCTGTCTGACTCACATCAGAAATATCTCAACGGCTGGGTGGTTTAATTGGAGTCCTTCATCAGTGACTGCTTTTATTTTTATAATATAATGTATGTAGAGCAAGGTACATTAGGGTACGATGGGGTTGACGTATCCGTGTGGATAACCCCCCCCCCCCAAACAATAAAAAAAAATTAAAATAAAGGTTTATGTATACTACCTTTTGCCCGTGGCTTCGGTCGCGGTAAACAAAAACCGACTAAATTTATTTTTTATGTAAGTAAAATAGAGCTACTTACACGAGTTTGACTCTAGTTTGCAAAAATCGTTTTTCGATAAAATGCAAAAGGTTATTTTTAATTCTTACTACTTCCCTCGTACTGTAATATAGGCAATAGAAGCGTGCAATAACAAAGAACAGAAATATCAAATATGCATTATATAAGCGTGATGGGTTTCTCTACAGGCCGGCCATTCGTGTCGGAAATGGTGCCTGAACCTAACAGTGCGTGTCCACTTTTCAAATATAATATCAATTTTTTACTTAAATAATCTTAATAATGTATGTTATTTAAAATACGAGTTTAAACTTCGAGAACTGATGTAATTGTCCAACCAATCAATTTGGATGAAAGCCAAAATTGAAAGGAAACGACGACATTCAATCACATAAAATGATACAAGTTATGTTTTAATGGATCACGTGGGTTGCTTCATCCATACGTAAAGACAGATGTGAAGCATAAAGGGTTGTTCAATAATCCCGTAAGTCTCTAAAAAAACGGGGGGCTCTAATCCAACAAAAATCACAAAATATTTATTTAATTCAGATTATACCTGTATTGCAAGATAATAATTCTGAAAATTATTGAGATACTTATATACTCGTATTACGACACGACTAATACATTTTATTGCTACATTTCGTAATATGGGTAATATAGAACATAATATGAAATGATAATATGAATTTATTAATGTGATTTTGGGTGGGGAGGTAAATCCTCACCACGTATCACCAAGGGAGAGAGGTTAAAAAGTTGCTAAAAACGCCACGTGATTAATGTACGACCTCCAATATAAGCTTAACTCACCAGAAACTAACTACTATCGTCTCCTAAAAACAAAACTATATGCACCATACATTCTTTAAAATTACTACAAACGGTATTGCAAAATGTTTTTATTATTATGGGAATATATTGTATAAAACACAGATAAGCGTAGAAGCTAAAATTGTACAATCGTGTAAACTAATAAAATCTATTTATAAATGATGTCAATTAACATTATTATATTTATCTTGTGTCATTGTCTTGAACGGTTGTTTCCATACATCACTAAACGTTCCCCTGTTATTATACTGATTTAAAATCACCTCTATTTATATACATTTAAGGTTTTGATTAGCAAATCTTTTTATTAAAACGGTTTATAACTACTCCTGTTCAAATAGTGATAAGAATGTATTGCGTCTGCGCAGGTTTATGTCAGGCGCCAATGTTTACATAAGCGTCTGTTATTCATAAGCTTTTTGTTGATGTATTACGTATTATTTAATCTATATTGTTATTAAAACTTCTTTTTATTAATTTTATACCAAATATTTAAAATTGAATTAATTTTTATACAACATGAAAGTTATATCTGAATACGTACATATTTAAGTTTATATTTATACGTAGCCAGCCTTCTTGCCCGTAGAAGACGGTGATTTAGGCTCAGTATTCTACTTATAATTTTGAGGGACTATGGGTAGAATACAATACAAATAACTTAAGTTCTCTTTTATTGTATTAGATTATTATCATACAAATTTAAGAAATTTTAAATAATAAAATAAATATATTCACCTCAATTTATATTGTTTTTAAATAATAAAAATACTTGCACTGACTTCTACTTAGTTCCTACTTTTTGTACCAAATATGTACTAGGTATGAAGAGATAAAATAAAATTTAATTTTTGGATTCAATTCTTGAGACGCTTAATTTCGTCAATCTACTTTCTGTTACTTACTATCGTTATGGTCTGGGTGTCTGTGATCGGCTACTGAATAGTCTTTTGTAGATTACCCATAACACAGTCGTAGCTCGTAACACGTGTGTGTTTGTTTGCAGAGTATATTATTACAGAATTTGTTTATCATGTGTTTCTTTATTTCCTCGACATTTTACGTCCATACAATGGAATAAACTTACAAGATATAGATTTCTTCATTCTTTCATGGAGAAAGAATATTATTCTTCATTTATTGAACGTAAGAGACGTGTTTTTTTTAAATAGATAGTATTGTCGAGATTAAAATGATTATAGCAAGATTTCACGTAGTTAAACTTACATTATTTTATTTAAAAAATTGAATCGTGCCTTTCTTATGAAATTTTAAATTGGAACTGAATGAAAACGGAGGACCTAAAGAGGTCGATTTCGCAAATTCATAATATGAATATGACAAGTGTCAAACAAAACAAAGTGGTACTTTACGCTGTCTTACAACTACCAATATATCTAGACACGTGACAATTTCATTACGCGATAAATCTCAGGAACTACTGGTCTGATTTAAAAAAATATTTCAGTGTTAGATAGCCCATTGACCGAGGAAGGCTATCGGCTATATATCATCACGCTAAAACTAATAGAAGCGGAGCAGCAATGAAAAATGTTTCAAAATCGGGGTATTTTTTACAACTTCCTTTTTTTTAAACTATTCCACGCGGACGAAGTCGCGGGCAGAAGCTAGTGGAATTATAAAGTGGACGATTTAGACCCTTTGTCGTAATAAATTTATTATATCTAAGGCTAATACTATTGACCTATCTGATAAAAACTATCTCATTTTGCGGTACAGAAAATGTACAGGTACTATGTTCAATACATTTGAACATGAAGAAGGAAACAACGTCCAAAAATCACTTTCACGAATGTACGCTACTTAAATTTTTCCACAGAGAAATTGAAATATCTTCCAGTGATATCATGGTCGTAAACAAGTTCGTCACAAATCCTCATTAAAGAATTTACATCCATAAATAGCCGACAAACATAATGCCAAATTATCCAATTTACCTTACAGACGCAATTACTTAGGGTCAAGTTACATGGGCTAAGATTTGGTCACAGTGGGTTAATTTTCTTTTGCCTTTGCTACATTCTGTATTTTTACAATAAACTTATTATTATTTAAACTTTATAATTTAGTTTTAAGTCTTTATTTTTCCTTTAACAATTAGTATCCGCATTCCGATATATAGTATATTATACCCAAATGTAAATTCATGTACTTTCACTTATGAATTTTAAGTAGTTTTAACTAATAAAATATACAGTATTTGTGTTTACTTTTGTTTGTGTAAATAATTATCGCAAGCTCTACTTAAGTCTAACAGGAAGCCAATAAGCGCTGCAAATATGCCACCATAGGCAGTAATTACATATTTGCAGAGATTGAGATAGAAACCCTGGGTTCATGGATTCCTTACGCTCTAAAACTTTATCGAGAAATCGGCGAACGCCTCGTAGTACATCTCCCATAGCCAAAACACTAGCCTTTATTTTGGCTAAACAATTGGCATATGCAAGCTGAATAGCTATCTAACGCGGTATCACTGTCAGCTGTTTAGGTACGTTCCCAAGAAGTGATAGTGATGATTTGGGACACATTTTGAAGTATATTTTTATTGTTAGTATGAATTATTTTTAAGATAGTTTAGAAGAATTATTCTACTTATAAAGTACTACACAAATCAAAATTCAAAAGTAGTGCACAAGTTATACAAATTTACTTGAATTTATTTCTTTTTATTTAATAAACACGAATTACATTCACATGCATATAAAAGTACATTTAAATAAACTTTATTAATTTACTTTAATTAACTGGGTTTGGTACTGATTTTCATAGGTTTTTACGCACTTTGCTTGAATACACCAAATTAGTATCCTATGATTGCGATTGGTAGGATAAAACGTATTATCGAAACTAAATGAATGAAAAATTTCATGATAAATCATATCATAAATGATAATCAATTTATTCCTAAAGCCGTGATAAATGAACTAACTAAAACTCTTTTAAATTTCTACATAAAAATAACCAACGTTGTGGAACTGGCTTTAAACATCCAGGAACATAGGCTAATGAGGTAAACGCACCAGTCGTCTCCTGTTTACTAATAATGCGTGTATTTCTGTTTGTATACGTCAGTTCATCCCACGTGCTACAATTTGCCCCAATGTCACCGCATGATATTGAACGTGGTCATTGTAACATCCTCAGATTCTATTCAAAGCTGTAAATGACTCTGGATTGTATGTCGTGTTGTTGATGACATATGAGACAAACCTACTACTATCCAACTAAGACGTTTAAAATTTTAGCGTATTTTATTTTCGTAACAAGCAAGGTAATTAATTGGCTGGAATTGACTTTGTTCAGTATAATAAGGCACGGCTGCCTGTCACTTTAAAAACAATTAATTCTTCAAGTTTATATAAGCATATTAGTATATAAATTATGCTATGTACTAAATCATATTTGAAATACCCAAAATATTCATTAAGTGAAAATATAATGAATAAATATTCTGATCAATTAAAATTATTGTTCGTTGAAGAATAAATAGTAGATAGAAGACACACAAGAGGTGAAAGTGACCTATTTATACATGAGATGGTTTGGCGCACGAGCGTAGCGAGGGTGATAATAGTTCGAGTACCTAAATAGGTCTTTCACTCGAGGTTAGCACTCTGGTTTTCATTTCAAATATAAGAAAAGTAAATAAAAACTGATTAGTTAAACAAACAACTACTTCTCTAATGAAATCAGGCGTTAAATCCATACCTAAGTCTGATGAACTCATTTAATACGTCATAAATGAAACGTCAAGTAAATTTCTTTTTCTGTGGCATTCTAACAGCCAGTATTTTTTTGTCACTAATGATAGTAAACATTTAGCTCAAATTTATTTAAATTAAATAATAATTTAGTAAAAAGTATTTTTTAAGTATGATATGATGTTACAAATATATTTATATATTTTAATACAATTTATGCCGCGATTTAACAGTTGCTGTAAAATAAGTGGGATGTGACTTTTTTGACAGGAGGGATGTGTCAAACCTGCCATGCCGTCTTGGACAAGCGTGGCGGGTATACTGTCCGTACCCGCCTATAATGGGAGCCCAGCAGTGGGACATTTATGGGCTTATATTACATACATTTTTCACTTATGTTTAAATCTTATTCCAATCTCATGTGTCCACTTTTAGTGGCAGACATAAAAAGCCTGGCACTTAAACTCAGTCAAGTATGCAGTTCATATCTATAGATACCAAACCCATATCACTACTTTAAAAGCTGAAACAGTGGTGAGATTAACGCGTACATAAAAAGATTTTTGTTTGTACGTTTGCACCGTTGCGTTGTTTTTTGCTTCTTCATGGCCTTGGGAATATATTGATTTTAAATTGCGTAGCTGGCAAATTAGGCAGACCGCCCTATTAATGACCTCTGTGGTTGAGCGGGCTAAGCCTTTGCCGGCTTACGTCACTGCAACGCAAAGGCTCCGGGATCGATTCCTGGTATAGTAAATTTCGGAAACGTATTTTCTCCGTTATTTACTATCGTCTGGGTGTCTGGGATCGGCCCCAGAATGGTCCGTTGTATATTACCCAGAACACAAGCGTAACTTGCTTAATTTGGGGATATACAGTGTGTGTGTTTGTCTGCCGATTTATTTTTATTTATTTATTTATTAAGTAGCTACCGTCGCCTACGTCGGAGACGTTTGCTACACCAGGGAAGAAGATAACGCGTTTCCAGGATTTCGGATAGGGACAGAGGGGATGGGATAGAAGAATCAGACAAGAGAAATATGATAGAGGGGATGAGATAGATGGAGGGGGAAGTTGCCCATCAGAACTCTCGCTCACCTTACAAAATATGATACGAACTAAATATCGGCACATAATATGTATATGATATAAGGTACATGATATCAAATAAGTGGACGAACATAAGATAGGGGTATCTCGAGAAATTGGATGGTTTCCGTTAGATGAGCTTTCGATATTTACCTCGCTGAAGACTCCTAGAAAGGTACTGTTTATATCAGTATTTAGTTATACACAAACTGTATTTCCATTATCATTAAGTCTGTGAAAATTGCGTGTAAGAAGACAACCAAATATATTAATCATGTTTTACGATTGAAATTTCTAATATTGTAATAACATCGTTAGTACATGCATGTGTTTATAATACATAATAGTCACAGACGATCATTTCCATACAAAGTGCAACAGTTACATTGACATAGACCCGCGCGACAATGCTATCTCGGTTTAAGTCGATCGAATGATACTATAAAATTAAAATCGTCCCACTACTGGGCCACGCTTTGCGGGAAAAGGACTTGTTCAAGGAGGTTAGGGGGTTTGAAACATGAGTATATTGGGTATGCAAGTTTCTTACAATATTTTCCTTCGCTATTAAGATGTAACAATTGGATTGGTTAATTCAACTGAGATAATTCATTATTGTCATCTTTTTCTTTATCATTTCACACACACACATCACTATACGCATTCGCACACTCACAGCCACACACATACACACGCACTTAAGCATATACAATTACATATCTAAAAGCAATAATTATGTTGTTTAACCATATAGGTGAATGGTACCTTTGATTGACTCAAAACACAGGCCTTGGTCCTAGTTTGAGAGTCGAAGGTATACCTACTTGTTTTAAATTCCATAACTGTATTTAAAACTAACACATTTTTACTGTTTCCTAATTATCTTTCTATAGTGTCTCTTTTTTGTTAAATTGTAAAACACTAAAGGCTAATAAAGATTTATTATAATTATCATCTTACAAAACGTCACAACCTCCTTAATGTTGTATGAGTTTAGCGAGTTATGACGTCATAATACCAACTGGTCTAATAATTTATTATTTAAAACTACGTTTAATTTAATTATTAATTTTAAAAGTAACATATTTAATCGCCAGTTTTGTATACTTATAAATTAATTGTCTTAGGACTCATTCAAAAGTCTGATTTGAATTAGTTAAGAAAAGAGTTAAGTTTAGAAATGAATCTGCCAGTTAAGTAAGATGTTGTTGATTAATGGCCGGTTCCTATAGCTAACTATTCATTTACATGTCCTATCATCGGTTGAATTTTGACATTACTTGTATGGAGCTTGTGTCAAATTTTAACCGATAGTAAGGCAATTAAACGATCGGTAAGATATAGAAATGGTCCCTGAATTGATGTTTATCTAAATCGATGTTTATCTAGACGGCCTCTATGGTTGAGCGGGCTAAGCCTCCGGGTTCGATTCCTGGCGTGATAAATTTCGGAAACAAATTTTCTCCGTTATTTACTATGGTCTAGGTGTCTGGGATCACTCCAGAGTAATGCGTTGTATATTACCTATAACACAAGCGTAACTTGCTAAATTTGGGGATATACAGTATGTGTGTTTCTCTGCCAACTATTTAAAAAAACTACGATAAGAGCTTAATTCTCCAGTTTTGCAAGTTCACATGATTGTATATGTATAGATAAATGTAAATCAGGCTATATCATGAATCTAATTCAAAAAGCTGCTTTCAGACAGAATTCGAATTTACGTTTTTGATATAAGACGCAAGATATATCTACAGAACGCTCATTATTTTTCAACTACCAGTGTGACTGCTTCAAACACGTGTCTATAGATAAGTGCGCCTGCGCTAGGTTCAGCACGTTGTACGAAGTGAACCTTCTGTTACCTGTTTGGTGTTTGTAAGTGGGGGGACAAGACGAGTGAGGAAACGCCAATTTGTCGGCGAACTAAGTGGTCACTGACTCAATGACGAAGTACGTTATGACCCATATGCGGAAAAAAGTAAACAAGTTTTCGCTGTCAAAAGGATTTAAGAAATTATACGCATATATATACCAGTTAAACGATTTATATAAATAAAAAGTAATAAGCCAATTACGTATATCTAAAAATAAGCTTTTTTAAAAAGATTTTTAAATACAAGTATTTGAGATCTTGGATACCATGTAACAGCAGAATGCTAGCCAAAATAAGTAAAACGAGCCCAAACACGACGTGTCTATCTTGTTTAGCACAGGAGTTGCTATGGCCACTTTCCGACTCCATCGTCAGATCAGCTCCATGATACCATATTATTGCATTTCACGCGATATACACATGCGTGCAAAATTTCAGATCAATCGGAAACTGGGAAGTTGGTCAAATTTAACTTGCAAGATTCCACCCGAACCTACATACATCCATTGCAAATTAAATAAAAGCTTGTAATAATGGATATTCAATATTTTCTTAAGTTTTCGCGACTTGCATACATAATAAAACTGAGTTTTATTAAATAATGGATATAATTTTTTTCTATGAAGACGTTTCAAACCTACGAAAATTAAAGAA
This sequence comes from Dendrolimus houi, assembly GCA_039645545.1. Taxonomy (NCBI): domain Eukaryota; kingdom Metazoa; phylum Arthropoda; class Insecta; order Lepidoptera; family Lasiocampidae; genus Dendrolimus; species Dendrolimus houi. The sequence continues at coordinate 19,092,657 of CM077128.1, read as the reverse complement.
TTCGTATTGAACTTTATGGTCAATTTTCTTATTGAAATTCAGTAGAGAAATTCTTTCGTGAGTTTTTTTTTACTACAAATCTCTATACTGTACAGATGTCACTGTTCCTTGAGGCAAATAGCCTTTTATCCCATATAATATATCTTTGGTATACATAAACAGTATATTAACTTGAAGCAAATTTTAGAACAGCAATTTTAAGTTTCCAAAACAGTAGTTGACAGTCAAATCAACTGAGATGCTATGCTTTTTATCAAGTTACAAAATGGCGAAGCCGCCAAGATTGTTTACGAGCGTAGTAAGTTATTATTTTTGGTATTGATAACACTAGTGTCGGCCATTTTGGGCGCTAGCAATAATCTTTTTTTTTTTTTTTGAGCTGGATCCAGCTGAATAGCCGCAGATGGCTGTTTCAACGATACCGGACTTTGGGGGCTTCCCGACTCCGTGGGAGCGGAGGCGTTCAGCCCGGGGCAGCGCGCTCGAGGAGGCACCTCCTGTGAGGTTCGACCTCGGCTCGACCGCTGCGGGGGATTGACTCTACATAGGAATTAGCCGTGAGAGGCTGAATGAGCTAAACCAATAGGCTGAAATGATTGTTATTGGGGACTCGTTATCGACTCCGCCGGCGGAGCCGATCCTAGTCTATCGTTACTACCGCTTCGCAACGTGTTATGGCTGGAGGAGAAGAAGCGGCGGAAGAAACTCTCCAGCAACACGTCTAAGCTAATCTTGTATGGCTACATGTGTCTGTAATGATTGAGGAGTGATTGGTGGGTCTTAACCCTGAGAGAGACGATTCGAGCCGGGGGCTCTCCGGCGTCTGTTCTGTCTGCGTCTGTTGTGCCAGGCTGATGTTCTGAGCCTTGGGGGGTTCATTATGGCGAGAATTCGGGTGATTTCATCCGGTTCGTCAATGAGTACATTGCGAAGGCGTCGTTTACTCGTGGGAGCGTTCGGAGTGGGTTTGTAATTGACCGTCTCCGTCACCAGAGGGTTCGGGTGACGGGGGGCAAGGTCAAAGAATCTGCGCGAAAGGGAGATTATGTAGTCTTTGATGGAGGGAAGCTCCAGGTCGCGATGCAGGTCGACGAGCCGCATGTATGGCGGGGCGTCGGCTGCAGCGCGTAAAAAGTGGTTCTGGACCTTTTGCAATTTCCAGATGTTGTAATCGCTGGCGTGGCTGAAGACCACACTCGCATAGGTCATGATGGGGCGGATGCAAGTTTTGTATAGAGTCACTTTATTTCTAAGGCTCATCTTACTTTTCTTGCCTAACAACGGATAGAGTCGGCTTAGGGTCCAGTATGCTCTGTTCCTGGCCGCTTTGGTGTGCTTGTGGAAGTACAAGCCTTTGTCGAGGGTTACGCCAAGATATTTGACTTCGTTAACCCATGGGATAACTCGGTCGAATAGCATGATGGGCGTAAGTCGGTTGGTGGGACGAGTATTGAGTGAGCAAGTGCCACGTGTGAACATGATGGCTGCACTCTTCTCGGGATTCAACTCCATCCGCCATCTTCGGAACCAGTCGCCTAGTTCTTTGACGGCGGCATTGAGCTGACTGCAGATTCTGTAACTGCTGGGGTCGCTGGTGAGAAGGGCGGTATCATCCGCATAAAGGGCTAGGTGGACGTGGAGGTGCCTCGGCGGAGCCCTGAGGGACTCCCGCTGCGATGGAGTGAGTAGAGGATCGAGTGCCCTCCACTCAGAATCTGAAACTACGGTCTTTGAGGAAGTCCCGTAGAATGAGAACGAGTCGGTCTGGTACACCGAGCTGATACAGCTTGTATATCAGCCCGTTGTGCCAGACCTTATCGAAGGCTTTGGCGACGTCGAAGAACACTGCGCCTGTCGGCCAGGATCTTTGACCGCCGCGTTGGAAGGTGGAGAGGACGTGCTCCGTGATGCGGAGCACTTGTTGGGGGCAAGAGTGTCTAGCTCTAAAGCCAAACTGCTCTTGGGGGATGAGATTATTGCTGAAGGCAAAATCTCTTAGTCTAGGGAGTAGGACAGCGCTAGCAATAACTGTCAACTGATACAGATTTGAGGAGTTTTTGGTGGGAACTGAAAGGAGACGCTGTGCTGTGCAGTTTTATTTTCAAAAATGTGTAAAATTACTCTAAAATGAACAATAGTTGTAGGATATTGCTAGTTTTTGAGTAGTAATTATGTGTTTTCTGAGAAATGTGAACTGTATAGTCGAATGTGTCCTTTTGAGTTGTCACAAGAACTCCGTTGATGGCACCAGCTGATAACCTACAGTTCAGCTGTGCTACACATAGGCTTAAGAAAATTACTACATTATAAACTAAGATCTGGCTTAAAGGCCTAGCTGCCAAGCCATAAACCTAAATAAATAATAATAATAGATTCAGATTTGACAACTGCCAACTAGTCTCAATACATAAAGTAATATTTATTCAGTTTGTATCACTAAATGTAAGCAAATAGAAACACGGTATAATCACTGATATATCAGTATTTAATGGTTTCGTACATCCCCTCATCATTTGACCACATAAAAGAGCCCTCAGCAACCATGAGTCGTATCGACGTTCTGTGAGGTTCCAAAACGTCATGTCTCAAACGAGTCAAAATTAAATAACGTATTAATTACGGTTTAAACATTAATTAAAATTATTTTTATCATGATATTATATAAGTATGATGATAACGAGACATTTTAACCTCGTACTAGAATTTATTGTATAATGCGTTACCTGCTCAAATATTTGGTTAACCTCATCTATACAATACTGTAAATAGTGAACGCCTAGTATTCAATGCGGCACCATAAACAAGCCTCTTTACCAGAAACTGTTATAACCTTTGCATTAAAATCTACAATAAAATTCCAAACCACATAAAAGAGTTTAGGACAAATAAATTTAAAATTCAGTTAAAAGAATGGCTCTTTATTTTTTATTTTTTTATTGCATGAGTTCAGCAGACAGGCAGACGGCCCACTTGATGGAAAGCGGTTACCATCGCCTATAGACATTTGCAACACCAAAGGTGCTACAAATGCGTTGCTGCTTAATGCCGGAACACAACTCAAGGTTGTTATGGCGGCATACTCTATACCAGGGATGGTAGCCATCCAGTCGGGCAAATGCCCTACCACCTGGTTGTGAGTTGTTTAATCGCCTCTTACGACAGGCCGCCGGGCCGCAGGAAATTGTATTCTATCTCCTTTCCTGCACGGATGAAAAATGGGATCTTCTACTTGGTGGACGAAATCTTCAATTGTAAAAATACTTTGACTTATTAAATGTTTTTATTATAATTGTGTGTCTTTAAAAACCACGGGCCATAAAAATGGCCCGGAATTTTGGGAGGGCTTGCTTGGGGCCATGGGAAGGCCAACACGTAGAGGCCCCTTGACAAATTTGATGTAAATATGGTGTGACACTGACTGACGATTATTCCTGTCTACACCATATAATAAGGCACCCAAGAACAAGCCCCTACCTGGGAAATGAGAACAAAAAATACCGGACTATTGGGGTAAACTGCTAGTGGTACTAGTGATCCGGGAATATGGGGACTATGGCGTCTGCCCATGCTAATGTTTGGGGAACATGAAAAAATGGGCAGGCGGTGACTCGCCACTCTCTATATGGGCCCCAAAAAATGCCATAAAAGACAGGGGCAACACGGGTGTGAGTGGCTAAGAGGTGTAGAGAAGTGAGCTGCAGGTTCACCGAGGCTACTTCCGACGTGATGCCATTTATCACTTCCACCCCTGGAGCTTGAGTCTTTGCTCTAGCGATCTCTACTCCGTGCCGGCTGGCTAGGCAAGTACGGAGGCGGGGACCTTGCCTTGGCCCCCGGAGTCAGGTCCGAGATGTCGCTACTCACCTAAAGCTTCGCCACAAAGCCCCCTGCGGGTTTTATTATTACTTTTTGACATTTATCAGTATTTTTTCTTGTGTTTCATTTGGTATAGTTTAATAAAATTTATTATGAATATTTGCATGTTCCTATGTGAAGCAAAACATGTTTATAACATATATACCAACTGTTTAACCATGTGACAAAAACATGTAAGTATACTTTAAAATGGCTTTACGCGTTTTAATAGGCTTTAATAAACAACTTACATTGCTCCGACTTTTGTCTCAAGACTACCCTCACATATTATAAATAATAACCTAAAGATCATTCGAAAACTAAGAAAACATTAAACATTACAATAACAAATGCATCTTAATCTTAGAATATGTATGTACATATGGTCGTTCGCGTGACAAACAGACAGACATGAGCTACACTACCAAGTGAATACCAAAATATGTCGTCTTGTTCTGCTCTGCTATATATAGTTTTACTATTCTCCACACAAAAGTATTTTAAGGGTTAGCACCGCGATTTTTATTATTGCGACACTATTTTAAAATTACGCTTTAAAATATCGCAGAAAATTAATGCGCGCACTGCGTAAATCGTATGAATTGTTCATTTTCAACGTGGATTTCGTGCAAGTTGCTCGTCTTGATCCTTCAGAAGAGGAGGAAGAATACTTTATTATCGCGGTACGCCCGATGCCACCACTTCATATTCTGCAATTTATTTTTGTGACAATCGCATCGCGATTATTCGCGGCCAAATGTAACAAATTACAATTTTAAAATCACAATCTCCTACTATATTAATGTACTCTGAGAATCACAGCGATTTTTTTCTCATATGCGTGTACTGTCACAACAACCAATTCGTTACATTTCTGCCACAATATTATCGCACGACAAAAGTTGTGATGCGCGCTAGGCCTAAGTTAAAGCTGCATATTTATACACTATTTATCCAAACAGTTTAAGCAGATAAAAGTGTAACACAAAGTTTGTATTATTTTAACTTACAAGTGATGTCCAACACGATTTTGCTTGGTCACCAGGAAACAAGAAGATGTCAAGCAACGCCCAGGAGCCTCTCCATACGAAGACAACAAGTGAACCGATGACGCTGACCGAGAATATACAGTCGAGGATATACAGCACCGTCTCTCGGCTGTTCTGTAAAAGAAGAGCTGGAGTTACATTGCTGTGGTGATCTTTTTCCTATAATACGACTATTTCTATAATAGAACTATTTAGAAATGGTAGATCTATACTCTCAAACCAACAAAATAGACAGATCAAGCCCCGAGCTCTCAGAGTAAAGCCGGCTACAGGAAGCCGATTTTGGAATGCGAAGCCGTTACGAGAACTAGTACAGATAATAACAACTTATTTATTTGCTCTCAATAAATCAAAATATTTTACACAGTCATGGTAAACAATTATACATATTAAATTGATTTAAAAAGAGCCTGGTGTCTGTATTAGGTTAAAAAACCTGTTTGACTGTTCCCCAGACCCCCATCGAAGGTCAAAACATTTTGATCGTACAATATGTGAATGTTACGAGTGTGTGAGAGCCTTTGTGTGTGTGGGCTAGTGTGTGAATGATTGTGTGCGTTGTGTTCAAGTGTATGTGGGTCTCTGTGTGTGAGTGAGTTTGTGTATGTGTGACTGTATGCGTGTATGCGCGTGAGTGTGTATTAGTTTATACATACATACAAATAAAATATGTTAAAAAAATTGAGCTAGATATATATATATATATATATATATATATATAGATAAATAGAAGATTAACAATTTTTAGCTATACGTGTTGCTGGGAAGTTTCTTGCCGTTTCTTCTCCTTAACAGCAATAACACGTTGCGAAGCGGTGTACATAGAATAGGAAGTATATTTTAGCTTATATGTATGACCTTTAAAAAGTGTTCTTCAGTGGAACTTATTTTGAATAAGTTTAACTGAATTCGAATTTTACAAAGTTGCGTGCGTAAACTTGTGTAGTGCGCCTTCGTACTCTTATAAATAGAATATGTGCCTAAGTCACCGTCGTTTATGGGTAAGCCTAGAAGGCTAGCTACGTTTCCTCGCTAAATTGCGATACTGTTTCATCATCTGAAGTGTTGATAAGGCATTTTGATAGCTCTTTGTAGAGAGCCACCCCACGGCCAAAAGTCTCAGCAGCAAACAGATTAAATAAATAACTCGCACTCCTTAATTATAATAATTATTTGTGAATATTATTGTATTAGGTTGGGAAAAAAGTTTCTTCGCATTTTATATAAAAATTCAAACCTTTTTTTATAAAGTTTATTTACATTTGACTAAAGTATGTGGGTGCCATTTTGTTAGATAACTTTTTGCCATCTTGTAGGTAGGGACGTGATCCCATTGCTATAAAAAATTTGGGGCTTCTGATCAAAAACCTGCGACAAGTGGTTTTGGCAGTCCTCTCGTAATGTTAACCTGACACTGCCTAGTTCTGTAGAGACCGAAACAGGTGAAAATCTGAAGGTGCAAGGCCAGGACTATACGGCGGATGCATTAACACCTCCCAGCCAAACTCTCGTAATTTTTGCTGAGTGGCTAAAGATGTGTGAGGTCTAGCGTTATCACGGTGAAACACCACACCCCTTCTGTTGATTAATTCCGGCCGCTTGCTCTCAACTTTTTGCTTTAATCTCATCAGTTGTTTGCAGTACAGTTCAGAACCGATGTTCCTGCCTGGCGGTAACAGCTCATAATGAATAATACCCTTCCAATCCCACCATACACACAGCATCACCTTGTTGCGTGTTAACCCGGGTTTCGCCACAGTCTGTGAAGCCTGACCGTCCTTTGACCACGATCTTTTTCGCACGTTCTTGTCGTACGTGATCCACATATCATCACCAGTTATCAGCTTCTTCAAAAATGGTTCGGTTTCATTACGTCGTAATAAAGAATCTCAAATGAGTACACGGTTCATTAGGTTTCTTTCAGTGAGCTCATGAGGCACCCAAATATCGAGCTTTTTTGTGTACCCAGCTTTTTTCAAATGCGCCAAAACCGTTTAGTGCTCAATTCCCAGTTCTCCAGCTACATCGTAACTACTAATATGCCGATCTTGCTCCACTTTTTCAAAAATGGAATCAATTTTGTCCGTAACAGGGCGACCAGAGCGACGTGCATCTTTGATATCAAAATTTCCGGATTGTAAACGCTTAAACCAAATTTGAGCTACTCTCACAGATACTGCATTAGATCCATAAACATCACAAATTTTTTTCGCGGCTTGTGTTGCATTTTTACTTTTTTTAGTAAAATTTTAAAATGTATCGAATTTCTTCATTAGATTCACTCATTTTAACAATAAGAAAAACAAATTAAAATCGCACATTTTCCTACATTGAATTTAGAATTGTCTTTTTTAAAATTAAAACTTTTTAATGATACCAAAACCAGCCAGATACAAATGGTATAGCCAAAGAGATCTTATTACAAGTTCATACGTACTATATGCGAAAACACTTTTTCCCCAACCTATTATATTGTATCAGTTACCAACTATATTCATTGATTTTTGTACCCCAATGTTTTTTTTTTTAAATCAGTCAAATCATAATATATCATAATGATACCACTTTAATTTGCATCAAAATTGTCCTCGAGACTCCTTGTTGCTATTTCGCTAGTTTAGGATTTGGCCCTGAAAGCTGAAGGCCCACTTGAAAAATTCACCTATATACGTGTAGGTTGAACCTCTGCAAAAAGTTACTAATAGTATGGATGAAGAATACCCCTCTTCCACCCTAATAGTAATCTATAATTTAAAGGAAAAAATCGATAATAGCACGGGCCCACAAAAAATAAAAATGGTGTCCAAATCTCATTGGACATATCCTTTTTAAATTCTTCGATTCTTTATGTTATGACAAAAACGATGTAAGAAAATATAGCACGCATTAACATCATATTTTCTTTTAATTCATCATGTCTTAAAATATAGTCTGCTATCATTGATGTAACAATAATATTGTTACATCAATGTCTTTATAACTACTAACTACTTTACTACTACTATACAGTTTGGTCCTGTATGGACCAAACTGACCCCATATTCGGCCTTTTCGTCCATACGTAAGAATAACAATACAGTAGTTACAAGGTCTTGCACTGACGCCGATGATAAAGGTAATTTAGACATAGTTGTTTAAGGGAAAATGCTTTCCCCTCTGTCGGTGAAGAGGGTACCTTCCCTTGGGGGTGCCCTAAATGAGATAGTCAGGCGTCGGGATGTCACAGATTTAGTAGCTATGGTCTAGTTCTTGTGGCACCCCATAAAAGCGCATAGGAGACGGGTGCAGGTTAGGGTTAGTGGGTAGTTTGACGGCTGACTGTACCCCATCCCCCCGCTCGGATGTCACGGTGGGTACACGGCCGATCAAGAGTCCCACACATCCCTCGGTGTAAAGTCTTCTCCCCAGGCCCGAGGGTAGTGTGTCAAGAAAAGACATTCAGACTGAGTCATAAAAAAAGGAAAGTAGTGCTTTCTGAGTAGGTTCTTATACGTCAGTCACATTCTGGCCTCTAACTCTATGGGCCGATTTTTCAATCATCAGATAAAAGTTATCCATCGAATAATTTATAACCTGGCAGAATTTAAAAGTGAAACATTCAACTGTTTTCTTTACGCAACTCTAATTTTTAATTCATTCATGTTCTATTTTATCCTGAGAGTAAATTTAATGTGGCGACTGAAAAGCGGCCCCGAGAGGCAGCTAATGTAAGATTAGTGTCAGTAAAAATAGTTTTGGGTTCCGTGGCCAAACGAGAAAAACAGTGGACTTTGGTCACTTCTCCGAAATCCTTCATAAACTAACACGCCATATAGTTCACTTTCTATACTAATAACATACAATTCTTATCGTGAAGTAGACAAATGTTTTTGTTTAATTTCCGATGAGGAAATCATCACTGGAAATAGTTTTATGATAATGTTTACACGCTGTTTAAGTAATTACACGGAAACTTAAGCGGAAAATAAACGTCTTGCCGACGTTACTGTAAGCTAATAATAGACAATTTCAATAAGAAGTCGATTTAAATAATCTAGGTCTAATTTAAAGCATGTTTTATATTTGCATTATTTAAGTGGTTACTTAACTTGTGAATAAGGCTTTTTAAATTGAGCTCCGAAATTCGTAGTTTATACGTTTGATATTTTAGATTAATTTTATTTTAAAATGATTATAGAATTCCTTGTAAAATATCTTAAAAAGCCAATACAACTATGAGTAAAAACATCTATTATTTTAGATCTTATCTCATTGCATTAAAGTTCGAAATTGTATAATAAGAAAACGTAACGCTTTTGAGTTAACGCTTGTATTAATTTCACTTATCTTAGTTTCTATATAGGGTGCTTTATACAAAAATCGATTCTTAAGTAGTAAATTAAGAAAAAGAGAAAAAAATTGTATAGCTAAAAAATGTATTCCAAATCTCTGTCATGAAATGACAACAACGAAAATGTAGAGATTTTTGGAATTAGGGTTACCAACAAGAGAGCATTATTCTACGTTTTTCTATCGATTTTCTATGCTTTTGACGTAGACACAGGGATGTCGTAGATTAAAAGTTGTGCTACGTGGGTTGCAAGCTACGCCTCTGCTACGAATAATGTTGATGGAGTTAATGCGTTGAATTAACAGTATATTTGGAGCTTTTCTACCAACTTCCATTATTGCAACACATGCATCTACATATTGGCGGATTTCAAATATCGCCAATGTCAATGAGCAGGCTTCCTCACGGTTTTTGCTTCCCTGTCAGTTAACGCGTAATGATTTTAACAAAATTTAGGTAGGATATATTCAACCTGCTCGCCCAGCCAGGCTGTAACTTCAGTAGTGTAATCGTGAAAAAAGTATAAATATAATCGCTCTTTATAATTATAGTTCTGAAAGTTCCTAATTCCTACAAGACTAACTGGGTGTATCATTCTTCTCTCGCTTTTCAACGTTTTCTTGATAAATTTTATATACATGCAATAAGAAATATTATTAAAGTTCATGCAATATATCATTTTCTCAACGTAAGAAACCTTTTCTTCAGAGAAGAGGTTTCAAACAATTAAGAAATTTACATTACTATAATTATGCCTTACTAGCTGTTAGCAACAACGTCGTCGCTTATATTTTTTGGCAACGTTCTTAAGGAGTACCTAATGAATATATGATTTTATAATCTCCTACTTTATAACTTTACCCTTTCAGAGATGTTTTACCAAGAACGCTCAATCATTATTTTGTTTATTTTTTAACTAAAACCTTGATATGAAAGTTTATAACCCTAACTTGTGCAATAATAGGCTGTCCATACAAATAACAGATCATTCCCTATTTCATTCTTAAATTTTGATTTTAAGATAAAAGCTATCCTTTCCCAAGATACAATCAAAATCTCCTTGCTAAATTTCACTAAGATTCGGGTAGCAATTTCGCAGTGAAAGAGTTACAAACACTTAATTTCACTTTTATAGTATTATAATGGATTTGAAATATGGTTTGTAGTGAAGAGTAAACAAAATTCAGCATTGAGTTGTTTTTATTGCGAAGCTGGCAAAAAGGCAGACAGCCCAGTTATAAGTTGTAAAAATATATCACTAAATCCCTGAGGAACCCTTCACTTGTCATAGAAATACTAACCGTACGGAACATAGTGGGCACATCGAAGTAATCCTGTGGCGAGTCTACAGCAACCGCAAAAGGTGCAGCACATATATTGCGCAACGCTCTCAAAGCAGCCAACGAAAGAGTCGCCGCTGCGGTAGTACTGAGCAGCGTCTTGGCACTATCTCCCGTACACTCGTTTAACAGGTTCCACACTCCACGCCACGCACCGACACAGGCCGCACCAGCCATACACGTGTATAGCCTCGACAGGACGTAGTATGTTAATCTGCCCCGCTCGGGATTTAACCGTTTGCTAAGTTGTGTTTGGAACACGCAGAATAAGAAGTCGCAGCACAGTCCGAACGTGGCGCAGATGGCTGCACTGCCGATCTGCTGGTCTGGAAGCACGTAGAGGTCCATGAGGCTCCAAGTGGATTTCCAATAGGTGACGACGGCCGGTGCGACGACTATGCTGGCGAAGAGGGCGTCGGCCGCCTCAAGGAGGACCTGGTGCGCACGCGACCCGGAGGCGAGCGTGTCCGCGAGGCCCGCGCTGCTTCCGCGCATGGCTGCGATCTAACAACGAGTGACTCCCCACATCACTCCACGGTCCACACAACTCCACGCCGCGCACTAGCACTCGATACTCCTAATTGCATTATCAGCGTCCCGTGCAGGGTTACCAACTGTACTTTGACTTATCTAGATTCACTCTACTAATTCAATATATGTTTTTTACCTATTAAGTCATTTGTTTCGAAAATAGGAGGTTACCTGCCAATTTTTCCGTGAGTTTCGAATATGGATAATTTTATAGATTTCGATGTGGTCTTTCCGGATTTCAATTTTGCCACCTTGTTTGTATCTTTACCGCTCGCAAAGGCATATTACAAATGAGTTTTCTCTACATTATTTATTTTATCGTAAAATAAATCGGTAACTAGATATTGTCCAAAAACTGCTATTAGGCGCAATTTTCCAATATGGCAGTGCGAGCGGCAAAGATGCAAGGTGGCAAATTTTCAAAACTCCCGGAAAACTTTTCAGGTAAAAGTATCAAATGATTCTTACTAAACTACTATCATATCCGTATTAGGGCGTCCAAATGACAAACATCGCGTTTCGTGCGCCATAAAATCATGAAAATGTGTGTGTGTGTGGGGCAATAAATAATGTTTAATTACATTTACACCTTCACAAATACTAAATGAAAAGAATAACTTGACTTCGTAAATAATGAAAGCTAGATTTTTGATGATGTTATTGTATTGTGTCGATTTCGAGGCAATGAATAGAAACGCCTAAGGAGTTGGCCACGGACTTCTCGCTGTGACTAACAGCTATGAAGCAACCACGACATGACGCACGAACACTTGGTGTCGCCCGTCGCTTAGCCCGAGTCCGTGGCTAGGCCGTAAATATATCAACTAAAAGATATATCATCAAATTAAAAATATCAAAAACGACCGGTGGAGGCCACAGGCGACCGGAACGGCTGGAGCTTATCTCGCTCAAAAATTATTAATGTATGTATTCAGCGAGGTAAAGCTGCCAGCCTTCTAGGCATACTACCCTGCGACGGTGGTATGGTCGAGCTGGACCGATTGTAGTTTATAGTGTTTTATTTTAGTGTAAAAATTTGTTAGGGCGTTTTTTATTTGCATGTATAAGTTTTATTTTAATTTACGTATATAATTTACTTTAAGACTAAGATTTTAATTAGGGTTTTATATTTATAATTTATACTTCATTTTTAAGTTAGTTTTGTTTAATGTTGTTAAAAATGTTCTAAATACACTGAAATATATTTTAAATAATAATAACTTTTTTTTACATCCATGTTTCTATTGAGTTTATAGTAAATGTTAAAATAAAAGATTGCCCTAATCGTTAAAAACTTGCAGATAGGGTGACCAGGTAATAAACCTACTTAAGTAAAATAACAAGACAGTTATAACACGGTCTATGAAACCTTTTAGATAAGGGGCTCGAGTTTATACTTTATACTACTTCATAGATCACCTGTTTTACCTAAAGCTTTTAATTTGGGTGTCTAAGTCACACGAGAACAATTAATATTATATAGCGTGTTCCAAGTTAAACATCAAATCCGAAGCTATACTAAAGTTAAAAAAAGTTGTCATTGCAAAGCCACGTGCCATTGTATAATAGATAGTTAATTATTTATTGTACATCAAAGTATAAACAAATAGAAATAGAAAAAGACAAGAGATAGTACAACGGGCGGCCTTATCGCTAAGTAGCTATTTCTCCAGACAACCCTTGGCAAGGATAAATAAGCATAATGCATACAATTACAAAAACAGTATAAATATATATACATATGTATATACAAATACATATACACACACGTACATATATACATATGACAATACAAACATATATATGTTTATATAACAGCACTAGCGGTTTTGGCAGACGTTGCCCTGTCCGGAAAAAATAAAAATCTAGAACCCGATTCCAGCGCCACCTACCGGGTGGTTACTACCTAATTTTGAATCTAAACCATCCCCAAACCCACTCAAACACTAAGGTTTTTACACCTTGGGTTACTTATTGAAGTTTTAGTAGGGATCCCTAATCTTTTCTAGTAATAAATATAGCCTATATTAATCTGGGGTAATGTAGCATTCTAATGGTGAAAGAATTTTTGAAACCGGTCCAATACTTTTTGGGTTTATTCGTTACAAATATACAAAAATACAAATGTTTCCCCTTTATAATATTAGTATAGATTAGGAATTACCGAATTATTATACACAATAGAAAAGCAATGCTTCTGAACCTTATTTTTAAAGCACGGTAAGGATTTGGCTTGTCCTATAGCACTAGGCAATAACATACGTAAGTATGAATTAATTGTTTTTTATTGTTGTAAAAATTATTGATTGTCATTAAGTAAAAAATGTATATATAACAGTCGTGGTAGCGTAATGGCTAGCGCACGCGTCCCAAACTCAAAGGGCGCGGGCTCAATCCTGGCCGGAACGCATGCACAACTTAATCAGTTTTCTGATCTAATGTGCATATTGTTAAAATTATCACGTGCTAACAACGGTGAAGGAAAACATGGTGATGCAACTTGCACATCGAGATAACTGATGTGTCAAACCTGCTAAGCCGCCTTGGGCAAGCGTGGCGGGTATACTGTCCGTTCCCCCATAACGGGAGGCTCGAGCCCAGCAGTGGGACATTTATGGGCTGATATTGTTATTATTATAAAAAATGAATTATTATTTTGTAAATTCTACACCTGCCAACCCTATCCTGGCTCAGCTACCCACTTTGTTTGTTAGCTGAACGACGATTCTGCGTGACGTGGGATTGTCACGATGATAATGAGGTCTTTCACCGGATTAATACTGTATACAAGGATGTCTAAAGCAACGCTGAGTTTAGATTTCAAAGGAAACCAAACCTTGACAAGAGGCGACCCTGGGACTATATGTTAATGATGAATAAATTCTAATCGGTATAATTATCCACTTACGGTCTTATTCTTATTGAGTTAAAGTAAGTTTATAGGTTTGTTTAAGAACCTTAAAGTTACCTACAAATACTCTTTAGTCCAGGAAATTAAAAATTAGAGTAAACAGATTTATTATAGTATAGAATGTTTTAGAACCTATTCAACAATGTATCAACTACACAATTGGCCGATTTTATTTGATAAGTATTGTTTATGTGACAAGTAGTAAAGCAGGTCTCGGAAGGTGCGTAAATACGACCTCGAGTCTAATCAGAGCAATGTCGCCAAACAGGTTGGGAGGGACCAACTGACCGCTTCCTAGTCCATCACCATATCACAATAAAATAACAGTAGAGCAAACAACAAATAAAAACCAGTCAAATGTGTGTCAGAACACGTACAGCAAAATCGTGATTATATAATAGGTTGGGGAAAAGTCTTTTTTTTTATTTATTTTTTTATTGCAGGAGTTCAGCAGACAGGCAGATTGCCCACTTGATGGAAAGTGGTTGCCGTCGCCTATGGACATTTGCAAACCAAAGGTGCTACAAATGCGCTGCTGCTCTCTTAAAGGAGACTGGAACCTGGTCACTGCTGCCGGAACACAACACAAGGTTGTTATGGGGGCATACTCTAAACCAGGGGTGGTCGCCATCCAGTCGAGCAAATACCCTACCACCTGGCTGGTTGTTTAGTCGCCTCTTACGACAGGCCGCCCGGCCGCAGGAAATTGTATTCTTTCCCCGTTCCTGCACAGATTAAAATATAGTATATAGTATATATGAACTTGTAATAAGATCTCTTTGGCTATACCATTTGTATCTGGCTGGTTTTGGTATCATTAAAAAGTTTTAATTTTAAAGAAGACAATTCCAAATTCAAATTAGGAAAATGTGTGATTTTCATTTTTTTGTCTTATTCTTAAAATGAGTGAATCTAATGAAGAACTTCGATACATTTTAAAATTTTACTACAAAAAAGGTAAAAATGCAACACAAGCCGCGAAAAAAATGTGTGATGTTTATGGACCTAATGCAGTATCTGTGAGAGTAGCGCAAATTTGGTTTAGGCGTTTTCAATCCGGAAATTTGGATATCAAAGATGCACGTCGCTCTGGTCGCCCTGTTACGGACAAAATTGATGCCATTTTTGAAAAAGTCGAGCAAGATCGGCATATTAGTAGTTACGATGTAGCTGGAGAACTGGGAATTGACCACAAAACAGTATTGGCGCATTTGAAAAAAGCTGGGTACACAAAAAAGCTCGATATTTGGGTGCCTTATGAGCTCACTGAAAGAAACCTAATGAACCGTGTACTCATTTGTGATTCTTTATTACGACGTAATGAAACTGAACCATTTTTGAAAAAGCTGATAACTGGTGATGAAAAGTGGATCACGTACGACAAGAACGTGCGAAAAAGATCGTGGTCAAAGGCCGGTCAGGCTTCACAGACTGTGGCGAAACCCCGGTTAACTTGCAACAAGGTGATGCTGTGTGTATGGTGGGATTGGAAGGGCATTATTCATTATGAACTGTTACCGCCAGGCAGGACCATCGATTCTGAACTGTACTGCGAACAACTGATGAGATTAAAGCAAAAAGTTGAGAGAAAGCGGCCGGAATTAATCAATAGAAGGGGTGTGGTTTTTCATCATGATAACGCTAGACCTCACACATCTTTAGCCACTCAGCAAAAATTACGAGAGTTTGGCTGGGAGGTGTTGATGCATCCGCCGTATAGTCCTGACCTTGCACCTTCAGATTTTCACTTGTTTCGGTCTCTGCAGAATTCCTTAGGCAGTGTCAGGTTAACATCACGAGAGGACTGCCAAAACCATTTGTCGCAGTTTTTTGATCAGAAGCCCCAAAATTTTTATAGCAATGGGATCACGTCCCTACCTACAAGATGTCAAAAAGTTATCCAACAAAATGGCACCTACATACTTTAGTCAAATGTAAATAAACTTTATAAAAAAACCTTTTGAATTTTTATATAAAATGCGAAGAAACTTTTTCCCCGACCTAAATATAAAGAAAGAAAGAAAAACTTTATTCGAAGAACTAGTTATATATAACTAGGATATATTTAAATTAAGCGCCAGAGTAGTCCACTGTATATTAAATAAATAAATCGGCAGACAAACACACACACTGTATATCCCCAAATTAAGCAAGTTACGCTTGTGTTATGGGTAATATACAACGGACCATTCTGGGGCTGATCCCAGACACCCAGACCATAAATAAAATAACGGAGAAAATACCTTTCCGAAATTTACGGAGGTAAGCCGGCAAAGACTTAGCCCGCTCAACCACAGAGGCCGTCGTACATATTCCTATATCTTATATTACCCATAACACAAGCGTAATTTGTTTAATTTGGGGATATACAATATGTGTGTTTGGATTTATATTTATATGCTCGCGACTTCTAATATTATAAATGTGAAAGTTTGGATCGATGTTTGTTACTTAATCACACCAGAACGGCTGAACAGATCTGAATGAAATTTGGCACAGAGGTAGATTATAATCTGGAACAGTGCATAGATTACTTTTTATTCCGGGAGAATATACGGTTCCCGTAGGATAACATTACCGGGAGCGAAGCCGAGAACAAAAGCTAGTTGCGAATAAATTGGTTAAATGCTTGACAATCCACACAGAATGAAAGGTTACGCAGATGTGTCGAACGTGCCCTGTTCTCATTATTTGGCTACAGAACCATAAAGAAGCATTACTAAAATATGTCATATTAAAAAAAAAATACTCTACGGATATTGTTCAAAATAAGGTCTTAAACAATGATTAATTCAAAATTTTCCAGTTCATAGTTTAAAAATTATAAGGGGAGGATGTAATTCTAAGACTTAGGAGCTTATATTTCGCCACCTAATTATTAACTCTGATTACTAAAGATATTTTTACTGAAAAAATGTTAACCCTTAGTTAAATGTATTTTTTTATTGCATGAGTTCAGCAGACAGGCAGACGCCCCACCTGATGGACAGCGGTTAACATCGCCTATAGACATTTACGCGTTACGTAACGAAGCGGTTTACCCTCCCATAAGCAGTTATCACTTCAATAATTATATTAATCGGCAGACAATCACACATATTATATATCCCCAAATTAAGCATGTTACGCTTGTGTTGTGGGTCATATACTACGGGCTACTCTGAGGCCGATCCCAGAGACTCAGACTATAAATAGCAGAGAAAATTTGTTTCCGAAATACCGAAAAAATTCCAGGACTCAAACGTGGAGCCTCTGCGTTGCAATGATGAAGGCCGACAAAAGCTTAGCCTGCTCAACCACAGACGTCGTCGAAATATAAGACACGATAATAATAATTTATTGTAAAAAACCAGATACAGTGACAAACATTTTTATAATTAACTAGCTTTGTATGGTATGGATAATGGTTCATTGACTGCGCTATCGCTACTAGACTTCAGTAGTGCTTTCAACAACGTTAACTTTGAAATATTACTTGGTATTCTTAGCTCTCTTAGCATATCTCCTACCGTAATCGACTGGTTTCACAGTTACCTGTATGGCCGCCGGCAGCGGGTTCGCGTCGAGGATGATTATTGGTCACGGTGTGAACTCACTGCTGGCGTTCCTCAGGGCGGCGTGCTTTCTCCCTTATTGTTCGCTGTTTTTATTAACTCACTTCAACCTATCACCTCTATGCAGACGATTTACAAATTTATACACAATCACCTGTCGCCACCTTAGATAAAGCAGTTTCAATCATAAACTTAGATTTTGAACGCATTCTGCAGTGGGGCAAGTCTTTTGGGCTTCATGTAAACCCTGAAAAAACTCAAGTCATCGTCATCGGTAGCTCACGGATGCTTAATAAGGTCGACTGGAGTACCATACCTAGTGTAATGTTTGACGAGCCCTTCATTCCTTTTAGTGATAAGGTAAATAACCTTGGCGTTATATTTGACAGTAAGCAATCTTGGCGACCTCATATCACCGAATTAAGCCGGCGGCTATATCTCTCATCCAAATCTCTTAGAAGGTTGAGGAATTTCTTACCCACTACCACCAAAATTAATCTAGCAGAGTCCTTATTACTTCCTATTCTTGATTATGCTGACGACAGGTATCTAAATTTAACCCAAGAACAACTTAATAAACTTGAGCGCCTCCAAAATTTTTTATAAGGTACATATTTGGACTACGCAAGTATGACCATGTCTCCGAATTCCGAAAAAACTCAAGTGGTTGCTTTTTCTCTATAGTATTTTATTTGTCCCTAGTACTCCTGATTACCTTAAACAATGTTTTGAATTTCTTTCGTGCTCTCATAATTTACGCTCTCTACTAAACTTAAATTGAACACTCCTGCACATAACTCAACTTTTTACAACAATTCTTTTACTGTTAAGGCTATACAGCTTTGGAACGCGCTTCCTGTTACTATCAGACAAGCAAAATTGCTAGTGATATTTAAATAGTTTAATACTAACTGTCGTTTGAATATTATATTTAAATTCATTTATAAACATATATACATTTTGTAGATATATATTTGTATGGTATGTATATTAAGTATATATCTATGTAATATATAAAATTTATGAACGTATATATTATTTAAGTATATATATATATATATATATATATTGTGTATTTATTATTAAAATGTAAGTAGCTCGTACTATATGTTACGTATACCACCATCGCCATTATCATCTAAATTCATTCCTGGGGTTGTCTGGAAGAGATCGCTTTTTAGCGATAAGACCGCCCTTTGTATGTACATTACTAGTATGTATAAGTTCATGTTTGTATTGGTTAAAATAACGTGTTATCTATCTATCTATCTAGCTTTGCCCGCGACGTGGTCCACGTGGAATTTGTTTTCAAGACCCCCCGATTTTGAAACATTCTTTATTGGTGCTCCGCTCCTATTGGTCTTAGCGTGATGATATATGGCCTGTAGCCTTCCTCAATAAATAGGCTATCTAACACTGAAAAAAAAATTCAAATCAGTAGTTCCTGAGATTAACGCGTTCAATCAAAGAAACAAACAAACTCTTCAGCTGTATATATTAGTATAAGATTTACATATATTTTATATATGTTGACAATGTCATTTCCTTAACCCCCAAACTAGGTTTGCAAAGTAAAGTAGATATTATTTACTAGAACTAGGTGGTAAATGTAGTGATATTAAAGAGAATTTCAAACTACTTACAGATTTTCTAAACCTTGTTGCGAATATGTAGGTGGGTTCCTTTCCATCGGTGACGATGAAATATGGCGGAGCGAGCATATTCCGAGAAGATCGTAAAAACGATATGCTGATGTATAACGTTGCTGTGATAGCACCTATTAATACTGGCCTGAGGACAAAAGAAATACTATATAATACTAGGATATGGCCGCGACTTCATCCACGCTTGACTTGAAATTCCTTCGGGATTCCCAGGACACAAAGTACAGCAGCATTTAAAAAAGAATTTAAGCTATCGTTTTAGGGAAAACTGTGTTAGAATAAGCTCATTTTTATGCAGCAGAACAACTACAAACTGCTCCCGGGAAAATTCCCAGGATAAAAAATCACACGTTTTATTGCATAAAATTTTCTATCGATCACTGAAAAAATCACATTGAAATTCGAATTCTTTATTAATTTGGCGTTTTTAAATAATTCCCGGACAAATTTCCGCGGGATTTCCAATACAACAAGCGGCACAGATTTTAAGTCTAAGAATTTTAAGTCTAAGAAAATTTGTTCAGCAGATCAGTGAAAACCGAATCGAAATCAAGGTTCGAAACAAATTTTATCGTGTTCTCCATTGTTTAAATAGTGTATTCCAGTTGTTTTTTTGAAATAGCTTCAACGTCAGACACGGCATGTTTAGAATTTTATATATTAAGTATATATAAAATTATAAATTGTAATTGAACTCATTGGTTTTCTTTAATGAAAAAATTCCTTCGTACCTATGCGGATCTTCACGATTTGGTAAGATAGTGTTCACTAGCGTATCCAATAATCCCCATCCGCCTCTCCAATGCATAATACAGGAAAGAATGAACACGTAAGTGTATATCCTGGATACAATTCGTTCCCGTGACCATTTTATTACACCGCCATCTGGCTTGCTATAAGCTCCTGTAGATCTAGACAGAAGTTGCGATCTGTGGAACGGGGAAAACTTTGAAAATTTTATTAAACTTAATGCAGACCTAAGACCCTCTTATGGATAGGATTAGAAATGAGGATATCCGTAAGAGAACCAAGGTGACCGACATAGCTCGCAAAATTAGCAAGTTGAAGTGGCAGCGGGCCGGTCACGTCTGCCGCAGGACCGATGGCCGATGTAGCAGACGAGTCCTGGAGTAGAGACTATGTTTCGGTAAACGTAGTGGCGGACGCCCCCAGCCCAATGGTTCGACGACCTGCGTAAGGTCGCCGGTAGGCGCTGGATGAGGAAGGCGGAGCACCGTGATAAGTGGCGCCGACTTGGGGAGGCCTACGTCCAGCAGTGGACTGTGATTGGCTGACAACGACGACGAGGCTTGAGGCCCAATTCTGCTATTACTATCTCGTCAAAATTCTCGCACACTATCGTCTCAATCGTAAGTTTGCCTGATATCGGTATTCTGTTAAGCGAAAACAGCGAAATAAATGTTTAAAATTTTAGTTGCTTTTTAATATTCATTTCGGTGAACGCCATTTCTGTCTATGGTAATAACAATTATTTACTACTATTATTCCGCCGTGATGATACCGAGAAGATTCTGAAGATATACACATTTTGGATTTAGTAGAATACGAATTTTTGATACTGTCGTAATGCAATCGTTCTATGAACGTCAAGATGTTCAAATAGCAGAATCGGGCCCCTGCTTCTGTGTCTATATTATACACATTGTTGTCAAATCCGCTGTACAGTTCTAAAACCTAACAACTGACATTGTTTTTTAAATTAATATGTGCATTTATTGTATTGCTTAATGATACAGTTTAAATACTAATGTGTTAGTCTTCTTCAAAAAGAGAATTAAAAAATATGCTTTTTACATAAGGAAAACATGAGAATAAACAAAAAGAATAAAGAGGTCGACAATGCAGTCGGAATGAAGGGGAAAAAGCATAAAAATAATCTCTGGTAAGTACGTCATGTTTTCACATGTTAACAATTAAAAACTCGGATAAATCTATAGATGTTTGATACACGAATTTTCATTTACGCTGTTTATTGGTTCTTTTCTGTTGATTATTGGCTTTCTTTTGGACTTTGAAAGGATTGTTCAACTTTGGACCAATGATATAATTGCAATATTAGTGAAAAAATTGGTGAGGTTATGTTTATCAAAAATGAATATTTCAACAACTCGGGACCATAGGGGTTTCAGAAAGGGTAAGTATATCTTCCCCCTACCCACTCCACACCTACTACTTAAAATTCGTGTACCGGATGTTTGAGTAGCAGCCAAAAACTTGTCAGGCAAGTGTTACTACAAGTAAAATAAAGTTAATTTTGCTCGTTATTGGAGCTTAACCGGTTCTGCTCTAGGAGGGGAGTCGCCAACACTGCAATCACAGCCAGTCCGTCTTAAGCTGGCGGCATACACTCGGCTTCCTGATTAGGTTTCAGGAATTTAAATTCGGAATTCCATGAGACTAGTGTAAACATCCGGTTATTTGTATTCGGAACGCACGGCACGGCGGAAGTTTCGAATCGAACGTTAGGTTTTTTCCGTTCGGAAAAAGTAAGAACGTATGTTCATTCGAGTTTCCGGATCTGAATTCTTGATCCTAGTCAGGAAACCGAGCGTATGCAGCCAGCCTTACACCGTCCGACGACGCTTACGCATACAACAAACCATACATCTTTACCTTTGTCGCGTATAATACCTGTAGTGTCGAAATAAAGCTCATATAGTCATAACAGTCCACTAATTACTTCAAGAACCCCATACCACCCAGGGACACACTCATAACCACTATAAATGCATTAATGTAAATCTTGTAATAGTAACAATGTCAACTCCTCCGTATTTCGCTTTGAGTTTAGCCTATTTTAGTTTTAATTTCGTTTAATGTGATTAGATAGATAGATAGATAGATAACACTTTATTGTACACCATTACAGAAAATATTATAGCCTAAAAATGTTCTAAATGTGCACAATAGGCGGTCTTATCGCTAAGACGCGATCTCTTCCAGACAACCCGTGATTGTGAATGATAATTGTAAATCTATACTACATATAATAAAACTGTAGAGGTCGAATTTCTGTATAATGATAAAAACGCTAAAAACCGAGCCAGGGGGATATAAGAAGTGAAATAGAACTAATTTAGATATTTTTCAATTTTTTGTTTCTCTGTTTGTACCGGCTAATCTCCGAAACGACTGGACCGATTTAAATGAAATTTTGTATGGTGGTAGCTTATATCCCTGATCAACATATAGGATACTTTTGATCCCGATAAATTAAAGAGTGTGGGATAGTTAAAAAACCGCACCACGCGGATGAAGTCGCGAGCATCAGCTAGTATTAAATAAACCAATAAAGAAGATATGTTTATTTTAAACTTTAGACTAAATTTAAATCTAGTGTAGGTAATTTATTCTCACCTTAATAACGCAAAACACACGTGAATAAGTATTCCTAGGAAGTATATCTGTGCGAACGGGAACATGTCTCTATGTAGATCCATAATACCCCATGTACCACGCCACACACTCACTACATTAGGCGCCACTAAGAAACTCGAAAATATCGCGTCAGCTGTAAATGAAATAATGACATTGTATTATATCGTGTGCTTTCTGGTTATTCAAAGTCTTATCCCACAAAGTACTTTTATACACTGAAAATGAAATTTTAATATGAATGACTTTGAATGAAGCCAAATAACGGACAGTGAGAGTTCCAAAAGACACATTTCACTAAAATGCTGACTTTTACAACACAGACAAACTCTGGCTTAAAACAATGCACTACTACTGTTTTTAAGTTTGAACCAGTATTACACATTTTTGAAAATAAACGTGCCCAAAGATACATCATCTCCTTCAAGTTTTCGCTATTCATTACTATTTGAGTATTAATTAATAAGTTATATTAATAATAACAATTATGACGGCCTCTATGGTAGCGTTAGCTAAGCCTTTGCCGGCCTACCTCACTGCAGCACAGACGCTTCGGGTTTCGATTCCTGGCATGGTGAATTTCGTAAACGAACTTTCCGTCGCTTACTATGGTCTGGGTGTCTGAGATCGGCCCCAGAGTTATCCGTTGTATACTACCCAGAACACAAGGGTAACCTGCTTAATTTGGGGATATATCATATCTGACTCGGTACTCTACAAAATGAAGGAAGCGCTGACATTTTGTAAATTGATAAAAAGTGTATCACGTAACCTATAATAATATTATAAAATTGTAAAAGTGTGTGTCTTTTGTTTTTTAGATTTTTTGTATTTGTCTGTTTGTTCGGGATTCGCGTAAAAACTACTGGGCCGATTTCGATATAATATATACACTAATTGATAGCAAATTCTCGGTCATAAAATCTGTGATATTTTATATCCCGGAAACCCGCGGGATCTATCCCGGGAGTGATTTTAAGTTATTAGGAAAAAATGAAAATCTAGATTCCGATTCCAGCGCTACCTACTGGGTCTAATTGTGAATTTAAGCCACCCCGGGACCCACTCAAATTACAAAAACAGTATAAATATATATACATATGTATATACAAATACATATACACGCACATACATATATACATATGACAATACAAACATATATATATTTATATAACAGCACTAGCGGTTTTGGCAGACGTTGCCCTGTCCGGAAAAAATAAAAATCTAGAACCCGATTCCAGCGCCACCTACCGGGTATAATTGTGAATCTAAACCATTCCCGAACCCACTCAAACACTAAGGTTTTTACACCTTGGGTTGCATTATTGAAGTTTTAGTAGGGATCCCTAATCTTTTCTAGTAATAAATATAGCCTATATTGATCTGGGGTAATGTAGCATTCTAATGGTGAAAGAATTTTTGAAACTGGTCCAATACTTTTTGGGTTTATTCGTTACAAACATACAAAAATACAAATCTTTCCTCTTTATAATATATTAAATAAAATAAGTAGCACACATTAAATAGTTTGAATAATTAAGAAAATACCTATACCGTAGCTAGCTTCGTCGCAAGAACATTCGGTTTCTTCAGCTCTTTCACAAGAATCTATTGATGGTGACTTTTCCAATTTTTTCGGTGACTCTGGTATTAAATTCTCTGTTGCATTTGGCGGCATCTACAGTGTTTTAAAAAGCGTTAAAGAAAATATTACTTACACCTTTTCTATATTGTAACATATGTCGTGACATATCGTCGGCATCAATGCAAGATCTTGTAATTACATCTTTTTGAAGTGATAACTTCTTATGGGAGGGTAAACCGCTTCGTTATGTAACGCGGTACGGCGCCAGTCTGTCTGGCTTCCCTTTCTCTCACGCTTACGTCAGCGCTAGGCAGGCTCCTCCTCTGCCACTCTAACCCACAGCACGAGCCGTATACCGGACAGAATATTTTAGATCTTTTCGTCAAAACCGTTACAAATATATAGTCACATACTTGTAAATAGATAATTTTATGAAAAAATATCACCACATACGTAGTTACAAAGTTCTACTAACGACGCCGACGTTATACATAATTTTAACGACGAGCTACTTTACAAATTATTTCTTATTGTTACAACCTGCACGCCGACAAAAGACAAATTCACACCTGCTTACCTATAGATATTTTATTACCTTTTCGGCATTTGGACTTCTTTTGTTTACTTTGTGTTTAAAATTTGTGATTAGAAAAATATTCCATTGTGTATTATAATCTTTTATGGTAGTCATTAGGCAGGTGTGATTCTAGGAAATTCATTCCACGCAAACGAGCAGACATATTTTATTTGTACAGTATAAAGAAATGCCCCAATTGAGAGAGGAGGCAGTCGAGCGGTAACGACAAGCGAAGCAAGACTTGTGTACATTCGGTAATTTTTTAGTGACGGACTTTGCGCGTGTATTTGAATTACGATCTCCTGCATTACGTTTGGACTTATTGCGTTCGCTTATATTTGTACCTGTGTTATACGTGTTTTTATGGTTCTAATAAACTCTATAATAATTCCAACGGCATTTTAATTCCAGTCCTGCAACTCGTAACATTATAGATTAGTCATAGATCTTCGATTTTTTAGTATACCTACCTATAACCTGCGCGCAGAAGGTTTGCCGATGACTACTTACTACTACTACTACTACTATTGTATTGTATTACTTACTATTATTGTTTATACTTATGTAAAGTGTATACAATAATAAATTTATTGCAACAACTATTTATGTAACCTTTTTTGTCAACACTACTGACCATCGACGCGTGACATCATAAGGGTATCGGCAAACCTTCTGCGCACGGATAGTATATATAATTTTCCCATCACCTCAGATATGGACTTAAGAATCTTTATCTTAGGATCTAAATAATTATTATTAGCTGTATGCTACAATAAAAATGTGAAATACCTAAATTCTGTCGCTTACGGTGTTTTTCATTTTTAAATGCTGTAATACTTTGTGTCGCGGGAATATCAAGTCAAGCGTGGACGAAGCCGCAGGAATATCCTAGTTTAGAATATATTATTTAAACTAAAATCATAGTACAGTCGTTTGGTTCGAAAAATTGGCGGCGCAAATGGCTAAAATACGAGGTGGCGAAGTTGAAATTCGGAAAGAGCATATCGAAATCTATAAAATTACCCATTTTCAAAATTCTCAGAAAACTATCCATGTAAAACTACCACATGATTGTACTATCAGTTACAAGCGAAAAGTCGAAATTAACTCGTTTTAAAATGCTCCTTTTCGATTTCGTAAATGTTCTGAATTTATTATCAAATACACAAACAATACACTCGATGTATTTATTACCCCAAATTCTTCTTTTTCGTAATCTTAATTTACCTACATAGTTAATTTAACTTAATTTACATACATACCTACTACATTCTGTGTTTGTAAAAATAAAAAAGGCACTTTCTTTTTACTTAAATTTTCGCGACTTATGCCCATAATTAAAAGTACATTTGAGCGTTTTTAAGCGCATAATTTCATTTGATTTATGGCAGAACCGTCGAAATTAAAATCAAATAAAATCCCGCGGTACAACCGTTAAAACGTAGTTTAATTAAAACATTTTTTTTCAAATATTTATATAAATACACTAGCCAGCCCAACATACGTTGATTTGCTCTGAAAAAAGTAAAATTTAGAACCCGATTCCAGCGCCAGCTACCGAATCTAATTGTGAATCTAAATCAACCCAGGATCCATACGAACATATACAAAATATCTTCAATATCGGTCCAAACGTTTAAGAAGACTTCAGTGATATACTTACGCACGAAAAAAGATGTTTTTTTATATATAAAGATGTATACAAATGATATGTAATTATTATTTAAGTATCATAATGTCATATTGTATTTAAATATTTATAACTTTCAAAGCTAATAAACTATATAAATTTTCTATCCGTGCAGGAATGGAGAAAGAAGACAATTTTTTGCGGCCAGGCGGCCTGTTCTAAGAGGCGACAAAACACCCCACAGCCAGGTGGTAGGGCATTTGCCCGTCTATGTGGTTACCACCTGGTCTAGAGTATGTCGCCATAACAACCTTGAGTTGTGTTCCAGCATTAGTGGCCAGGCTCCAATCTCCCTTTAGAGTAGCAGCGTATTTGTAGAACCTTTGGTGTTGCGAATGTCCATAGGCAATGGTAACCGCTTTCCACCAGTGGGACGTCTGCTTTCTGCTGAACTCACGCAATAAAAAAAATAAAGATATATAGAACCAAAAATTTTTGAGCAACATGATTGTGATCTACTTAGACCTGTCTAAGTAGATACACCTGTTCGTAACATCGACGTATAACAAAAATGCAATCCGTATAATTTCGTTCAGTCCAATCTATATTGCACTGGACGAAATTGTACGGATTGCGTTTTATTTATTCGTCGACGGAACCTTAAAAATAATCTACCCTTTGACCGCATGCTTGTCAAATAAAGCTTTACATAAAGACATTACCTTTTTTGACATCAAAACCTCTAGAGCATTTTGTTGCAAAAATGTTAAAAATAGTATTTATTTATTTGGACAACACAAGAGATAACAATCAGTAATTTATTTATATAATATAGTTTTTAAATTATTACGTCCAGATTGAAATCCAAGCATGCTGACACATCAGTGTTAAAAATATTTTCACAAACAAAATTATGTAAATAATGTCTGTAAAGTAATAATGATTGAATAAACACTTAAGGAATAATAGACGAAGAAAAAGAAAGCATTAAACAATTTATTAAACAAGTGAAGAGGTGTGATCTTTCGGCATAGAAATTACCAATTTTTTAAAAGCTAAAGGTTTTGCATTAAATATATCCAATTTTTTGTTCTTTATAGAGAGTTCGTTGTAAATACGACACATTCTTGTCAACGGATATAGTAACAATAATTAAGCGATTTTTTAAAACTATTTCGCAGAATAAACAAGGCAAGCACATTTCAGGATCTACCTAAATGGAATTCGCTCACTCACGTATTACCACATTTTTGAAGATATAAATTCATAGAATTTACATACGACAAATGCCTGTTTACGCCGTTTATATTATATATACATATGAAACGAATTAAGTTAATATTAAAGGTAAAATCCACAATTAATAAGTTCGATATGTGCAATTGTGGTAGTATAATAAATAAACCTTCGCCACATTATTTAATTAAAATAGCATCTTTGAGTGCATGACGTGTAATTGTCCATCCCATTCTTTCCTACATAATTCCCTATATTTGAGTCAAATATACCTTGCTCACTGGGTGAAAAGAAATCGACGGCAAGCAAGGAGGTAGTCCAATTGTGCTCTGTTCGTAATTCGAAATAAAGTGAAATAATTATTACAAAATACTTTAAGTAAATTTGTGTAGTGCTACAAATACTCTAAATATTTATCTGACTTAATAACAGTGGCCATAGGATATAATAACATAGAAGAACTGTGCCGTATAACCACTTGAAGGATATCCGGAAATCCGGAATATGTATAGAAAGGGATGGATATCAAATAAAAGAATAATGAAAAGAAGATCGAAATTATGGGTTCCAGAAGATTCTTCCGGGTATATAAGCAGCGTAAGGTGCGCCTACCGGGCAGTTTAGAGTTGAGTTCAGTTCAAGATAGTGAAGCGACGATTGCGATACGAAAGAGTTGGAAGAGGAGTTTAATAGAAGACAGGGACGAGTTTAGTGGTGAATTTAGGGAAAAGTTTAGTGGACACTTTAGTGAAGGAGAAGGTCCGGAAGCGAGATATGCGCGGTTAATTCTGTGGTGAACACTGCAGCAGCAGAAGGTGTGTCTATGCAAATAGCTGCGACGGTATTGTGAGTGAGACATCTTATCGTCGGTACAGTGCGTCGTTCGTTGTGTGTGTAGGGGCAACCCTGCAGAGAGGAATCACGCACGGTTGTAAAAGTCAATAAAAGCGTTTAGTTAAAAACTGGTGTTTTCTTCCAATCCTAATTGCGTATCCCCACTCGCATGTAACACTAATAATATTTAATCTTGCAATATTCTTATTACATACAATCAAATGTGTTATCTATACTATAATAAATCTGTAAATGGTTCGAGTTTGTACAAAGCGTTTACAGATGTGAAAAAATCAAGGGGGCTAATTCGGACCAGCAGATTCCGAAAATGCAATTTTTAGTTTTTTTGTCTACCTATCTGTCTGTCTGTTAGAGCATCACGTGAAACTACTGAACGGATTTGAATGAAACTCGATAAAAAGCTAGTCTATGTCCCGGGTCGTTACTTAGGATACTTTTTATCCCGATAAATGACGTCGTTTCCGTGGGATAGACGAAAAAAGAGAAAATGTGGCGCTGCGATCGCATATTTTGTAGAAACTACTGAAAGTTTATGATTGAAACTTGTGCTGGCTTATTACGTCGTTTCCATTGAATAAACGGATTAGATTAATTGATGGCGCTGACATCGCGTTTTTCAATTCGCTAACAAATACCTACGCTGTCATAAACAACATCTTATTAATTATATTACTTCAAATAAGGTTGGCTGCGACTCGCCTCTATGTTTCGCTGCGCAGTTGTGTAGACTAGATATGGACTTAGTTTCTTTGGTATTGTAGTGAAGTTAGTAACAAACAGTAAAGTTTTAGGTAAAACACCTAATTAAAATTGTATACACATAACATAGAGCTATTACCTAGGATTTTTCACGTAGCGTAGCCGCAGGGAAAACACTAGTCTATTCAATACATCTATACTAATAAAATACCTACCGTATTTAGTTTAATATTTTCTTTCTTTCTTCTTTACTTAAAAGTAATTTAAATTACCATATGGTTCACATACATGCCGAAGACTAATAA
This sequence comes from Dendrolimus houi, assembly GCA_039645545.1. Taxonomy (NCBI): domain Eukaryota; kingdom Metazoa; phylum Arthropoda; class Insecta; order Lepidoptera; family Lasiocampidae; genus Dendrolimus; species Dendrolimus houi. The sequence continues at coordinate 19,063,140 of CM077128.1, read as the reverse complement.
GGTAAAATCCTACATCTGCGCTATATTAGAAATAATGATGTGCGTTTTACAAGAAGCAAAGGTACATAAAAGCATCACACTTCATGTTAACAAATCTGATTATAAAATTGGCTGTAACGTAGACAACATTTCAGAGAATATTGTTTCAAAAACAACATTAATTATTTTTCAATACCTTCCAATCTGCTATTCATACAATACCGAAGTAATCATAAACTAATCAATCTTAGTATTTTTGTCTGTCTGTCTATGTGAAAGTGAATATATTAATGATAAAGTCTTCGGCCCAACTGAACTCTTAGGGATTTAAATAGCAATTTCATCTTAAATATTTGTCTCTATTTCATTACGATATTTTTCAGGGTTCATAAAATATAATATTTATTTTATTTTATTTTATTTGGGGGGTGAAAACTTTGTGACAGGGAAAACTAATTATTATTAAAATAGGCTTTGATTAAATTCGCATTTACAGATGCACAAACAAGTCAATGTCAACATAATCCGACTTGCTGAGTTTGTTAAATTCATTCACTGTTCTAACAAAAAATGAGTGGCGTCTGAAGGCTGTACGTGTCAAGGGCGAATGAAGTAGTTTTCTAGGGCATACAAGACTAGGGGGAACATACAAATGTAGTTTCTCGATAAGACTAGCACAGTCAATTTTGGACTGAGCAATTTTCACCAAGAAACGTATATCGGAAATATTTCTTCAAACTTTGAGGGGCAGAAGATGGAATAGGGTACAGCGCTCAATGTAACCTTGGCGCGGTATCTTGAATTTAAAATTGATAAATCTATTGATTTTTTTTTAATGAGCCCTAATCTATGTGAATGAACTTCGAAACATGGATTCCAAATTTGGCTTGCATACTCAAGGTGAGTACGGACAAATGCACAATATAGGACTTTACAGGTTTTCATCTTGTTGAAAGAGCTAGAAATTAGAAATTACGATTAATTAATAACATTACGAATTAGAAAACCTAATGCAGACGAAGCCTTTTTGGCAATGAGATCTACATGAAGATTATATGAAAGTTTAGTGTCTAAATACAAACCTAGGTCCCGTATGACGTTGACTCTCGCTAATGGTAGGTTATAAATATTATAGCGATAATTGAGTAAATTATTTTTACGAGTAAACGTAAACCGAACATTTGGATATGTTTAGGTCTAAATGACTATGTTTACAATAGTCAGATATACGCAAAATATCTTCCTAAAGGAGTAATGCATCAGCTGGACTTGTAATAGATTTATCCTCTTTAATGTATTTGTTGGTAAACGAAACGATGATATTTTTAACACCGGGCTGATGAGTGGGTACTCTATGTGTGAAATTGATTTTGTGCTTATCAATAGGGTAAGAAATATTAACTCCGATCTTAACTATTATATCGAAGAGATTTTCTCTTTCCCTCAGTGGCACGCCTTTGATTTCAACATTATTGCTTCGCAACCATTGATCTGTAAACAGTTGGTCTGCTTCCAGTTTGGTGACTATTTTTCTCAACTCCAAGGTGTCGTCTTGAGACTTCTCAATTTTAGTTATTTTTTCCTTTAGAACTTGTACCTTAACTGGGAGCTCCAAGACTAAACATTTGAGGTCACTTAATTCGTTGCGAAGCATTTGCACCTCAGATTCTAGATTTGCTAACGGGGCCAGTTTACGGTTGATATTCATCACTTCCCGCATAATTGAGTCAAAAGATACATAAGGTGAAGTAGCTGGAGTAGAACCGGTGACACCATGAGCACCAGCATTTTTACAATTGGCATATCTCCAAGTAGCTTGTCGATCACCAAGTTTGCGATAACCTTTCTCGGTTATACCGGAACACGCGAAGTCAAAGTGATGGAGACAAGCAGTACATTGAACAGCTTCAGAAACTTCAGCGCCGCATTTGCCACAGACAAACATGATTAGAACTAACACCAAGATATCACGTCACAGGTCGTTGGTAATGGGGTAACAAAGTTTGAGAACTAATGACTTGTTGGAAGATTGCAAACCGTACGTGCGACTAGCAAGAGGGACACAAAGTGACTGTAAAAAAGTGATAATATAAAATAAAGTGCCCCGCAAAAAGGGGCGTGCACAACTAGTATTTAATAAAGTCGGATTAGAAATTTTAAGCTTATTACTTAAAATTAAAACACCCGTGTTGCATTCCAATAAAGTTGTTTGGTTTCGTGGTAGATAAACTCGAGCAGAAAGGAAAAAGCGACATTTTACCAATGTAAAATTTTTTAGCATTACTGGTATCCGGTTGAGCTTAACTTATAAAATATTTATTAAATAGTTCTTACGCATTTTTCACAGAAATATTACCCTCTTTTTCGAGATAAACAAGTACATATATACGTGCGTATGACACCTATACTCAACTTGATTTGTGAATTAGTCTGTTTAAACATACTATATATATTTAAAGTTATTTTCACATATCCTTCGTCAAAATGTCTGCCATTTAGTGGTGGAAATACACCACATATTGTTAGACACGCATTTTCAGTCTCCAACAAATATTGTATGATTATCGCTGTAATCAAAAGTACGTATATTATATACCAAATTTTACGATAAGTCGCTCATTCTGAAACTTTTGAGGGAACAAGCAATGTATGCAAATCCTATACATTATTAAAACAACCACAGAGTACCTCTTTTTGAAGTGAAACTTCTTGAGAATCGTTGTGATTTGAAACTCGATGAAACGAAATAAGAGCGACACTAAAAAGAGATGTTTAATAATTTGAACACTACTCATAAAGATAGAGTTGGAAATATTTTGAAATTCATAAATCAAATTGAAGCTAGAACATTTGTTTCCTATTTTAGCTATCATAAGCCTCTCGTGTCATTTGTTCAAAGTAAAAACATGGAATGTGAATAATATGTGTTGTAATATATTCTAAATATGTAATATATGAAATGTACTATTTAGCATTAAAATATAAAATAATTTTTGAGCTTGGTAAGAATATTATAAAAATTATAAACCTTATAATTATCCTAATACACTATATTTATCACATTCTCTCGTAGGCAACTTTTCTGAAGTTTCACTTTTGCCGTGTGTGAATTGCACAGACACATTTTTTTAATGACTTCAACACTCACGGCATTGGGCACTTTATTAGACTAGAAAAACTAGTTGTCACTAAAAGTTGGACGCGTGAAAACCGAAACTAACCCTCAAGTTTAGCAAAATGATGTTTTAAGTCAAGAGAATTGTTCCAAATCACTTATTGTGTTTCTGCTTAAAAGATACAAGCTATTTACCTTTAATATTTATTATCCAAAATGTTTTTAAAAAATTCACTATCCATTCACACAGATTTTATAAAGATCTTAACTAACATCCTTAAAGTTAGTTCCGGCTTATAAAACTATATTATTACCTAGTATTATATTATATTATAATTATAGAAATTAAAACAATTAGGGAACATAACATCACTGCTAATGTTAATAGAGTAATCTCACAAAAATACCTAAGACTATTTGAAATGAACTCAACAAAGAAATATTTGCACTACTTTACACTATTTAAAAGTCAAATTTGCAATTGTTCAATCATGTTATAAATAACTGAGTTGAGACACAACGATGAATGAGAGGTCCGGTAGTTTCAACTCGTTCCTATGATAAGTATTCATTATGCTAATTAATATATTTTTTAAATACTGTTATGAGCGCGAGACTCGAATTAAAATGCAGTTGGAATTACTACAGAATTTATTAGAACTATACAAACACCTATGAAACAGGTATAAATATAACTAGACTCTACTAGTACAAACTGCACAATTCAATAACACGCTTAAAGTCCGTCACTATATCGTTTATCGAATGTACGTCTTGCTTATATCGTAATCCTCGCTTGACTGCCGATCTCTCCCTTCGGGCATCCCTTTTATTCTATACAAATACAATATGCCTAGAGGCAAAACAATAACTTCTTAGAATTCGTTCGACGCACCTGCCTAATGACTGACATAAAACAAGTACAATAACAATCTTAATTACTAATTCTAAACAAAAAGCGAACAAAAGAAGTCGGGTGCGGGCAGGTAATAAAACTGCGCTTTGTTTACAATTATGCAGGTGGCCTAATTGTAACAATACTTTAGATAATATTAGTCGAAGTAATAAGAATGCATTTACACTAATGTAAATACCTTCTTATTATTTCGACGTTTCTTACCTTTTACAATTTTCGTCCAAAATCGTTGTATGTAATGTATTTTTAATTAAAACTTGTAAAATATTAATTAGAGTCTGCGCCACAAGAGGAGTCCCACAGGTGCTTCGTTGCAATCGCTGTACTTAATGCGGCCAGACTAATTATTTGCTAATCCGTAGTATACATAATTACCGAATAATAAATCCAAAACATTCCATAATTAAAGTTGTAAATTTATTATTACTACTGTACGAACATAATCCTATCAAATAGCGGAGCTGCCACTTTAAGTTACTTATTTTCCTTGGGACTTCTTTTGTGGCGCGATCTCAAGAAAAACTTTTAAAGAAAAAATGCCAGTATAATGTCACAGGTCACCATTAAAAATCCCAACGCAAGCTAAGGTTTCATTTTTATTAAACCATGATTTAATGTGAACAAAACAAATCGTTTCTATATATGTAAGTATTCAAACGCATGAATATTTATTTGCTAACCAACTAGTTTTATCGTATAAATATTTATTCTAGTTCGCATAGCAACATAGAATGTATTTTATACGTTTTCGGCTTATGTTTTAATTATCGCGCAATTGTAATGAGTAGAAAAATTACGATAAAAAATAGCTAAGTATATTTTAAACATTAAATCATTTTAATTAATGTTCATTAGAATAGAAATCTTGTAATTAACTTTATAAATTGTCCGCTATAAAATTATTATTTATATAACATCGTAGGTAGTGTATACCAGTTCGCGATTTCAATGGGCACTGAACCAAACAGTCGATCGCAGCCTATTTAAGCATTTGTCCACGTCTAATTGCTAACAGATCTATTCTAATTTTCACGCGCCTATTAGCTTTATCATTTCCTATATTACATGATTAGTTCCCTATGTAATTATCAGCGAATCCAGAACTTGTTCGGGCTTTCTCTAGAACGTTCGTATGTATATTCGTCATTGTATAGAACTTTAGAAGAAATTTGAAGAAAACATCATTCTCTCAGCATTAAGACGTTGATTTTATCTCTACGTTCTATGGGCTAATGAGCTAAGCAATTAGTAGAGTAAGAATAAAAGTAGAAATATAATGTACACAAATATAAATATAAGTATTAATAAACAGATGCTTAGATATATAAAGAAATGTAATCTCTCTTTTTCTTTCACCATATCCCAATTATTTGGGGTCGGCACAATATGTCTTTTCCTTCCACACTTCTCTACTCTGACATACATCTTCTGTCACACCACATATCATCATATCATCCTTCACACAATTCATCCATCTTTTTTTTGGTCTACCTTTACATTTGTACCCATCTATCTTGAACTTTAACATTCTTTTTGTCACGTGACTTTCATCACTCATATTAAATGAGCGATGCAATTAATATAATTATTATTAAATATAATTATAATTATCTCATCCATCATTCCCCATCATATAAAGAAATGTAATATGAGAGAATAACAAGAAGATAGATAAATGTCTGTAGTAAAATATATAGTCACTAACTAAGTAGAAATAGAAAAATGTAGTAGAATAAATTTGCGTAAATAAAGATTGAAAAAAAAAAGAAACAAATAATTTTTATACTAAATGCTGCCGTCTTAAAGGTACAATCTAATCTAAGAAACAAGACTAATAAGTAATTTAAATTTGACCTAAAATACTACATTTAATTATTTATGCTAAGACATTCTTAGTCCAATAACACTTTTATTATTGCCTCTATTAAGTAGAAGACACTTTGTTCGTGTGTTCTTTATTGATGTTATGTACATTGCACTCCACTTTACTTTTATCTTTATAGTTTTACAACACTAACTCAAAAGGTTTGGTCCTTTTGAGTCTTCTTACAAGGTCTGTGTTATCGAGGAACTGGATGGCCTCGACATTCACATGGTGATAAAGACTTTTTATTTTTAATCGGCAGACAAACACACACTGTATATCCCCAAATTAAGCAAGATACGCTTGTGTTATAGGTAATATACAACGGATCATTCTGGGGCCGATCTCGGACACCCAGACCATAGTAAACAACGGAGAAAATACGTTTCCGAAATTTACTATACCAGGAATCGAGCCCGGAGCCTCTGCGTTGCACTGAGGTAAGCCGGCAAAGGCTTAGCCCGCTCAACCACAGAGGCCGTCGTTGCTGGTGAGCTTCAGTGTGTTTAATAATTGTGCTAGCGACGAGGTCCGTTTTAGATCTCGATGGAGTGTAATACTTGCAACAACTCAGAAGGGTTTATGATAGTAAAAGAACAGCAACTGGTCACAATACTTTATAATCAAAGAACCTTACGGTTTTAATACATTACATACACTAACTTTTCGTACTCTATAAGCATTTTTAGAACACCTCGACATCCCTCCAATTTTACAGTATATGACTTAGCATATTGGCACAACCGATAGCGGATTTAAATCATTTATAAACTATTTTAATAAAAGGGTTATGCATGACAAGAATTTAATACATTATTATTTGGATATTTCAGATAATATTTTATATAAGATATTGTATAAAATATTATACTTAAAGTTATATGCAATAAAATAAGCCGAACACAGTATAAATCTATCGCGTCTGCCAACATGAAAATAAAATATAGTGAATACCGTCTATATACAATTGAGAGGTAAGTAAATTTCGTAAACGTATTTTCTCCGTTATATACTATGGTCTGGGTGTCTGGGATCGGCCCCAGAGTGGTCCGTTGTATATTACCCATAACACGAGCGTAACTTGCTTAATTTGGGGATATACAGTGCGTGTGTTTGTTTGAAGATTTAATAAAAATTATCACATTATACAAATCATAAATATTGTAACAAAATTATTGCAAATTATAGACAACTACTCTATACAAAACAGGCGCTAATTACCAAATAAATAAAAATATAACATTACTATTCAATTACGGAAATTGCCGATTGTATCGTTTAGAAATAAGAGGGTACGTAAGAAAATCAATTATTAACTTTAAAAAGAAACACGACAAGAACAACTATGCTACTCGATAACTGTAACAGGAGATCGTCTGGTCTTTTATACTAAGGTGCGTTGACGATATCCTTAAGTACCAAATAAAAAGATAATGAAATAAGAATGTTACAATTCCCTGAAAAACAAGATAATATCCTGGCCAACTGGTTTTCCAGGAGAGGAAGCGAAATAAATCGAATGCAAAGGACGGATTTTATTCCCGGCAGGGTTTCCGTAAAACAAACTTTCTGATATTTACTTGTCTGGGAGTCCGCGATCGGCACCGGAGCGCCGGTATTGTCAACAGCTGTATTACATCATTATATTAATACGTGAAGCAAAAACTTTGTAACCCTTTTTACGAAAATTGCGCGGACGGAGGAGTATGAAATTTCGCACACATATAGTTCATATAGAGAAGGAGTGCAGAATGTTAATATCTTTTAAAATTATGCATAATAATACATTAAATCAATTAAAAAAACATTACACACACTACCATATATTTGATACACACACACATATATACTCTTTTGTTTATTGTTAAAGTCAAATTAACAGTATAGCCTTGGCGAAATCTGTGATTATAGAAGTATATATAGTCTTTGACAACAGAACCTTAATAATGTTCAAACTTATATTTTAAATTAAATATGATCGAATTTCGACCACTGGGCGACCACTAGTATTATCAATAACATAGCGTCAGTTGCTTAGCTTGAGAATATATACAAATAATGTGATGTGCATATGTGTTTGTTTGTCTGCCTATTTACAACAATACCAATGGGATTTTAGCGGCAACTTAAGGTTCATTAGCTTTAAAGTTCGCGCTAATAGCCTATGTTTGCTGTGCTGCTATATGCTGATGATTAACAGTGCATTTTTTAAAATGTATTATAATGAAATTATTTGACTGTGTTAGTAATGGTTATAAATATTTATAAACATAAGAATTATCTTCTGTCTCTTTATATAGAAATACAACATACAAGAAACAATAATAATAAAAATTCAGCTTTTTACTCCTAAAATTTTCATTGAAATCTGTTGAGCCATTTCGCTTTCTATTCAAAGCAAATTTTCATACAGATTAACAGATAAAAATGCTAAAACCGGCCATTTATAAATAAGTATTGTTATAAATAACAGTTTTCACTGCAATTTTGGCATTTACTTTGAAATTACAGACGATACTTCAATTTATCTATTGGCAGTACAAGGGATCGTAAAGTCTGTATGCATCGCAAGCTGTGGCGGCTTCGTGGTTAGCGCACTCGCGACAGAAACTAAAACAGCCCGAAAGCATACTTCATTTAGGCAGTTTTCTGACTTAACATGCATATTGAAACAATGGTGGTATGTGGTATATGGTATTTCTTTATTTAATTTATCCGTGCAGGGACGGAGAAAGAATACAATTTCCTGCGGCCTGTCGTAAGAGGCGACAAAACAACCCACAGCCAGGTGGTAAGTCATTTGCGAGACTGGATGGCTACCACCCCTGATCTAAAGTATGTCGCCATAACAACGTTGAGTTGTGTTCCGGCATTAGTGACCAGGTTCCAGTCTCCTTTAAGACAGCAGCAGCGCATTTGTAGCACCTTTGGTGTTGCAAATGTCCATAGGCGATGGTAACCGCTTTCCATCAAGTGGGCCATCTGCCTGTCTGCTGAAGGCCTACAATAAGAAAATAAAAATAAAAAAGTAATGCATTATTTTATATTTTCTTAACAAATATTTAAGACTTACAAAATACACATGGAGTACGCCGGCAGCAGGACCTGGGGCCTAAACTACTGGTGGTTAGGTTACAATTCGTGCCGTGTTCTGCTCCCTTCAGTATCTGGTCCTTCACCCAGTATCCTAGCGAGCGTCTCTCTAGGTGACTGTCGAGGCTTATTTACGTGGTTTTATTATTAATTACTATAGGTCCAGGCAGACGTTGTCCTGCCCTGAAAAAATTAAAATCTAGGACCCAATCCCTGCGCCACCTGCCGGTTCCAAACGTGAGTCTAACCACGACCCACTCAAACTCATACAAAACATTTAATCATAATCGTTTCATCATAATTCATTTTTGTTTATATAGATTTTATACAGGCGGTTTTATTACTGTACACTGTTAGACAGGGCCTATATTAAGCTTGTTTGGAGCCGGGGTGCCAAAATCAGTTCCCTCCCTCATCAACAATCAGAAACAGCATTTAATAATACATTTATTTTTTAAGGATCCCTATCTATTTAGCAGAAATGGAAGCCTTATGCTTTTGTCATGTCCATCCATCCGTCTTTGTGTCTACCCTTCATAGTTTATATGGATAACATTTGACACGAAAAAAGTACCCAAATTTCAATCGAGATGATGGTTGGCAAGTACCACCTGTTTGGGATCCGATCATCAAAACTATTAAGACCCAAACCCAGCAAAAACCCAACTGCTAGACCTCAAGACACCGTGAGCTCTTTCTGCGTGCATCGGAACACAAACCAACTTGAGTGATAATTTTTTTTTATTTTACCTGCCACCCATTTTAATATTATATAAAATTAATAGAGCTAGGCATGTTTGCTGAAGAGTTTCTTGCACCGCTTTTTCTCTTCACGCCACAACATGTGGCCAAGCGGTGATACATTAGATTAGGCTTGTATAGAGTACATAACAACCATAACCAAAATTAAAACGAAATAATGAAAAGTAACAAGTTGGCGGTAGTCTAAATAAAAACTTTAACAATACTTATCGACATCTGAGTAATCAGGGCTACTAAAAAGTGGCCGAAACGTCGGAATAATAAACATCAAATAAATTACCGCGCTTAAAGCCGTTAAAACATAGTTTTATTAGGAAGAAGTAGTCTATATATTATATGGTGCTACATATTGGTAAGTGTCGTTAGTTAGTTCTTGAAAAATCACGATGTTTTATAATAGTTATTTTATTAAAGCCAATCGATTTGCAACCCCCCCCTCCCCGTTCCTGCACCCGGGTGCCACGCACTCCACACACCCCCGGGTGCCACGCACTCCTTGCACTCCCGGGTAAACACGGCCCTGTGGTTAGTAGTACCGCATATATTGTGTCAACAGTCAGATAAAAGAAAAAAAAATAATAGGAACATGCAATAAATAATCTAAATAAATTCTAGAAAAGCATTATCTGGCTTACTTAACTTTGCAAATATGCAAATCCATTTCTGTTTAGTACTCCATTAGCATTATACATTGTATCTATCTAATTAAGGTCGTAAAACTAATGTATTTACATAGGTACATAATGAGAACTAATTTATTACTTTATGATTGCTGATATTAAACCATGGTTTTATTTATATCGGTAACACGTGGAATGGGATTAGAGGTGTGTTATACTTTTTGGACAGCTGTGAAATGGTCAGTCAAAGACCTTATATCGTCAGCGCCAGCACAGGACCTTGTAAAAAAATTTTTTAGCGAAATTATTTTTTCGTCAGTCTATTAACAAGTACTACTGCAAGATCAAAACTGAGTATTATTCCCACGTACGTGATAAAATCTGTCAATATAGAAAACAGATATTGCCATCGAATCGATGCATGAACATGTTCAAAACTTATGTAACAATTATGACGACAAAAATTATTTCACCAAAAACTGTAGTTACGAGGTCTTGCAATGACGCCAACTATATGATCCTTGTGATCATTGTGTGCATATTTAATGTTTATTGTTACGTCACGTACGTGGATAATTTATTGCAGCGTTATTTAGCAAAGTCAAAACTTTGAGCCCACGTACGTGACATTATCTATCAATTTAGAAAACATACTACCAACGAAGATGCATCTCACGAACATGTTCAGGATATAGATTTTTCATTATATCACGTAGTAATTAAGATTTTAATTATATATAGTTGAATTTTTCAAGTGGGCCTTCAAGGCCAGATTCTAAACTATACTGTTACAGTTATCAAGTAGCATAGTTGTTCTTGTCGTGTTTCTTTTTAAAGTTAATAATTGATTTTGTTATGTACCCTCTTATTTCTAAACGATATGATCGGCCGTTTCCTTGATTGAATCATAATGTTATAATATTTATCCATCGTATAATGAATGCGATAATTGTGTACAGATTATAATTCAAATCTCTCAATTGTATATAGACGGTATTCACTATATCTTATTTTCATGTTGGCAGACGCGATAGATTTATACTGGGTTGGGCTTATTTTATTGCATATAAAACTTTAAGTATAATATTTTATACAATATCTTATATAAAATATTATCTGAAATATCCAAACAATAATGTATTAAATTCTTGTCATGCATAACCCTTTAATTAAAATAGTTTATCAATTACTTAAATCCGCTATCGGTTGTGCCAATTGCTAAGTTTCATGTACTGTAAAATTGTTGGAGGGATGGCGAGGTGTTCTAAAAATGCTTGTCGAGTGTGAGAAGTTATTGTAATAACAGTGTTAAAACCGTAAGGTTCTTTGATTATAAAGTATTGTGACCAGTTGCTGTTCTTGTACTACCATAAACCCTTCTGAGTTGTTGCTAGTATTACAATACGGAATATCAAAAAGTACTCAAAGGAGTCTCGAGCCAGATTTTAATGAAAACTAAAGTGTTATTGGATTTTTGAAAAATTAGTTACCCTAATCAGGAATCGAAACGTTAGATTTTGAAAAAATAAATACATTGTTTTATTAACCAGTAGGGATCAATTTCTGTGAAGAAATGTCAAACGCCAAACTAAAATGGTTGATTTTGAACAGAATGTTCTATTTTGCTTACATTAATTAAATATTAAATTGCGCCGCTCATTTTACTGCACCTTGTAAACATTGATTGATCACATTAGGTGCGCTAAAATGACCGGGGTAGTTTGATGTTTAATTAATGTAAGGAAAATAGAACATTTTGTTCAAAATCAACCCTTTCCCTTAGTTTGCCGTTTGACATTCCTTCAATGAAATTTATGCTTACAAGTTACACTATTATTTGGTATACAGGTTGTGTATATTAATTCAAAATCAACAATTCCGTTTCCTGACATAGGTAATTGATTTTTCTGAATCTAATGATACCACTTTATTTTTCGTCAAAATTGGCTTGGAGACCTTTGTGTGTTTTTCGGTATTTCGTATAGTTTGGGATTGGGCCCTGAAGGCTCAATTGAAAAAATTACCTGTATATTCTTAAGTTTAATTTTAAATTAAATCAAATACATTGGGGTACAAATACTCGTCGTCTTATTCTGTACTCCTCACCAGCGTTGGTCATAGTAAACTTATGTAGTACACGTGGTTTGCGTCTGTGTGTATTAGTAAAATATACAGTGAAGAATATACCACCACACTAATTCGATATTTAATTTCTACTATTGTGTCGCGATCGACTCCAATTAGAAAATCAATATATCGTTTTGGATAACAACAGGCTATAAGAATGTACATGACTTGGCCATGGAGAGATCACCATATAGAGACCTTTCCAATAATAAATCTAGTTGTGTTGTGACACGGATCTGCGATTATTGCTGTATGCATAAAGAATGCACATAAAAGCAAGCGTCCGGTCAATGTAGGACTATTGTAGGAAATAAGAATAAATAAGATTGGACTGTTGAGATTAACTTGTTGAAATTTTCGAGGTTATTATACGAGTACAGGCAGGGAGGCGACGTCCATATAGGCAAGGTTGTGCGGCACAACGGCCCAAAGCGTGAAAGGCGCCGTCAAGTTAAATTTTAACTTTATTATAATAAATTTACGCGTTTATCAGTATTTCGCACAATGACGCAAAATATGTATGGCGCTTCACTGAGTACAGGACAGCAACGGCCGAACATTGCCGTGCCAGCGGTTTACGCCGACCCGTGCATATTAAAATACTTACCAGTTCAATTACTTACTCTTCCAACACCGTATTCGGTCGCGCTGTAACACAGCCTCTTTAGCACGACAATTTAATTTTGTTCAGCACATCACCAAAAATTGTATATTTTTCTTTAAAATCTTTTTAGATTAATCCGCGCAGGAGACGGAGAAAAAATACAATTTCCTGCGGCCTGTCGTAAGAGGTGACAAAACAACCCACTGCCAGGTGGTAGGGTATTGGTCCGTTTGGATGGCTACAACCCCTGGTCTAGAGTAAACCGCCATAACAACCTTGATTTGTGTTCCGGTATTAGTGGCCAGGTTCCAGTCTCCTTAAGAGAGGAGCATTGGTAGCACCTTTGATGTTACAACTTTCTATAGGCAATAGTATCCGCTTTCCATCGGGTGGGCCGTCTGCCTGTCTGCTGAGCTCGAGCAATACAAAATTAAAAATTAGACACCGGGTTGCCTGAAAGAGATCGCTATGAGCAATAAGGCGCCACCCATTGTTCTAATGCAAATATATCCATAATAACTGCTTAGATTTATGGTGAACAATAAAGAGTTTTAATTCATTCATCAATTAGCATAAGTTCATTAATAGACAATGTTCATTAAACATCTATTATTAATGTCCTATGTAGGAAACACCCCTACAATCAAGTGTGCAAAATAGATTGTCTAAATTAAACCATCTTCTTAATATTTATAATCTTCTTAAACATCATCTTTCATAAAAACTGCTGTAGATTAAGTATAAAATAATTTTATTTTAAACTAGCTGCGCCTGCGACTTCGTCTGCATGGAATAATTTTTCGCGAAACCCTAATTTTAAAAGCAGCATAAGCTACTCCTTATTACATCAACTATCTAACTAACTAACTAATTCTACCAGTGAAAGTCCCGTCTAAACCGGTCCAGGCGTTTCAGAGATTAGATGTAACATCCAGATAGACAAACAAAAAATCTCAAAATTGCATTTTCAGAATCACTTGGTCCGAATTATCCCCCCTGATTTTTTTCACGTTTTTATTTTGACATTATAAACAGACACTTCAATTGTATTTATCTGTATTTAGGTGTGGTCCATTGTACGATCCCGAAAGAAAACCAATCATAATTATAAGAAAATGTTAATCTTTACATAGTATAAAACAAAGTCGCCTTCCGCGTCTGTCGTATATATATATATATATATATATATATATATATATATATATATATATATATATATATCTGCTAACTCCTACTAAACCATGGAACGGATTTTAAAACGGTCTTGACCATCCGTTAGATATTTTTCAAGGAAGGTTTATATACATACTAGCTTTTCCCTGCGGCTCACGCTCGCGCTATATAAAAACCTAATTAAGTTTGAAATATAAGTAAAATAAAGTTACTAAGTAGGTTTTGAGACCCTGGGAAAACTAGTTAAGAATAAGAGGTTAAAATAAAAAGTCATATATTTCACCAATATGTTATTATGTTCTACCTTGGAACTAACTGGCTCAACAAATCGAACTCTTAACATGATATTATAAACATTTTCTTCTAACATTCAACGCGTTGCTTACGTCTATTTAGAAATGTTTTACAGTATGGCGAACCTTGTATTAAAAGTACTTAGGTCCGAATTTTGGAACAATATTATAATTATAAAGGCCCAGCCACAACCTCCTCACTACGAGCGGTAGCTATGGGTGAAGCGACAAAAACAAAGATATTGAGATCTATGATCCACGCTGTGAGTCATCGCACTCAGTGCCAACTCCGCCGCCCGGTTTCTCGCGTCGATCGTCGCTAAGCCAACAATCGTGACCGCTTCGTAAACAGATACTTGAAATGATAAATATCAGTATTATGGGGAAATATGACCCGATCATAAAAAAAATATAATGAGTAATCCGTGATTCTTTTAGTTAAGAATATGTATGTAAAGTCATTATTTCTCATGATCTCTCAGTCATACCTCATTTAAGCTAGGCAGGGGTTAGTTAGGGTTTATTTTATACACACGAACAGTCGGTTAGGCTAGGTCATCTGCAGACAAATCGACCTTCGGCCGCCGTTAGCGGGCGGCGCGGGTGCTGCCCCTTGGGGTATAGGTGTTCTCACTCACCTGCACATGCCGTCGAAATGAGAGCACGAGTGTTCCGCGCGCAAGTCCCCCGGCAATGGAAGAGGCCTGTGCATGAGGCCCACGCCTGCCAGGGCACGCGGAGCTGAGAATCCCATTTACCCGTAGCCCTGGCATAAGACGCAAGACCGAACACCCAGGCTATCCCTAAGTGGCAATAGCGTGGCACCAGTTCTGACTGGGCGTGCTAGTGACACCCCCGATCTGGCAAATCAGACACACGGGTCGCGAATTATCCCCCCAAGCTTCTGTGCCTGTCGCGGCTTAGTCCTCAAACGGATTTCCCCTGGCTAAAAAAAACATTATCTGCAGACTAAAGTGCCATGAGCCCTGAACACTTTTCGATAGTCAAGCTATCATAGCCATCATTTCATCATAATTTGATAAAAAATACGTCTCATCTGGTTATCAGATGGGTGAAGGTCAACCTTCAGCGTCTCCTAGACCAGTGTTCCGCAAAAATAAGTTTATAACCTAACCTTATTTTTCCGAGACACACCAATTAATGACCAAGGTACACCAGTGTGCCGCGGTACATACTTTGCGGAACACTGTCTTAGTTAGTTACACAAGCTAAATCACTAACAATATTTAAGAACATGACGAAAGAGCACTCACTACCTGCAACAAGGTGATGTTTGAAATTTTTATGTATATATATGTGTAAGTATGTCTGTGTATCTATATGTATGTATTTGTATATATTTATTTATTTAATATTAATAGGTGTATTTATATGTGTCTACTAAATATAAAACTTACTTATATATAATAATATGTATATGTTTTACATACTTATATGTTTATTATTGCATAAAAAATAATGTAAGTAACTGCATATGCAAGAAATTGAATCTGTTTAATTCCTGCCACGTGTGGTCTGGAAGAGATCGCTTCGCAGCGATAAGACCGCCGATTGTGCACATGTAGAATATTCTTATGTAGGCTATAATTTTTCTGTAATGCAGTACAATAAAGCGTTATGTCTCTCTCTATATTTTTTTTTTTAATTGGTAATCATAAACTGTTCAACTCACAGATTCAATGAATGCTTATCGTTTGGCTTTATTTAAATACTGTACATTGTACATACATGGTCCACCATACCCTACCTCAAAATCACATTAAATGAAATCGAATGTTAAAAATCATCAAGCGACTTTAGTCAATGTTAACATTACACAAATCTGGGTGCAAAACACAGTAAAATGCAGTTCTTTTATAAGCCAGATTTCTAAATCTTACTACCCATTGTTAAACTTTACCATGCCTTACTCTCTCTTTTCTTTCACTTTCTCCCAATTATTTGGAGTCGGCACATTACGTCTTTTCCTTCCATACTCTTCTGTTCTGACAGGGCCTCTGTCACACCACAAAGCATTATATCATCCTTCACACAATCCATGCATCTCTTTTTTGGTCTACCTTTTTAATTGTGTAATTCTGTTTTAATCACCTGTTTGCGTAAATAGTCTATCTAAGTGATACAATACAATGTAATCATCTATAGTTAATCGCTAATAACTTATGTTTATGGCCGGCCTTTGAGTTAGACCTCTAAACCGTTTTTATTGTTTAAATTTCGCTAAAAGTTTTTAAAAACCGTGTTGCTTTGGATTAAGCTGACAATTTGAGAACTCCGATTAATGGCATGTTTGCTGGCAGGTCATGTGTATTTTGCGAATATAAAAGGTCGGCCCTTTGAGATAGAATTAGTTGAGTTTCATTTGCGATCCAGGAGTTATTAAGTGTACATTCGGAACGGAAATCATACATCGATGGTCTTTGCGCGTTTTATTTTATTACGATATTCGACCTTACGGTTTTGACTTGTTATATTTGGTTATATTTGTAAGAACTGTGAATTACGTGTGTACTCTACTAAAGTTTGTGATCTTCCAGACCGACATTCTTATTCGTATCCCGCAAACATGTAACAATATAGTAACCGATTGTTAGCAACAAACGGCTGTGCAATCGAAGATAATAAATAATCCATACAAATTCAGTAACTGTCTGTACAAACTTCTAGACAGGCCATTACACTTGGTGTGGAATATAGCGAAATGTTAACATTGTCCATTAGAAATAATGTATTCTAGCGTTAATATGCGTAATGATTATAGATGAAGAAGCCAGATACATTAGATCATTGTAAAAATAAGATTGTACTAGGAATGACAAACTCCTTGTAAATATCTCTGAAAAGTTCCTAAATCCTGCCTGACTCATACCGAGTTTCTATAGTTATCTTTTAGTTCTATCTATTCTTTCACTTTACCAATGGTAGGAGTGTACGTAGTTTATGTCTGCATAAAGCTGATATTAGATGGATCAACCAAAACGGAACTGAAGGTCACGAAGGTATTCACTGTCATTGAATGATTCTGTATGTTTATATAGATCACTGTACAATTTCTTATCCGGCTCGAAGGACCATTAAATGTACAGTTTATACACTTGCTCTTGTAGTGGTAGATGCTGGCAGTTGTTGGTGCAATACTGGTGCTTTATTGTAGTAGGGGGAAGAAAATACACCTTGTTGCTTACACCATGTTGATTTATTCTCGTAGTAGTTGAGCTTGGAAGCTGAACCCTGGAGTTCAAATTAGTAGTAGTTGAAGTCGTGTGTTACGACTAATAGCAACTCAGTAGCAACTCGTAGTGACTCGATCACAAAGTATTTATGGGCATTATTTCTACTAATATTAAAGTAGACTAAAGTAGGCCGCAGCGTCAGCAAAACGGTGTACGTTGAACTGTGCAATAACTTTAGTTGATTTACTGAAATTGAAATGATTTTACTATTGGCTTAAGGTAATTAGTGGATAGTGAAGCCGATATTAGATGATTCATTTCTATGTTTCAATTTGAACAAATCAAACAAGGTGATCCATGCAAATACAAATTTGAACCATTCAATGTTATTGAAAACCGTCGTGGCCATTCAGTTCTGTGACTTTGACAGATCAACCAGTTGAATCAATTTGGTTGATCCTTCTAATATTAGCATGTGATATAGAATCATATGTCATATAGGATTTAGAAGTTTTTCAGCGATATTTTATGCTAAGGTTTTGTAACATCTAGCAGTCTTCCTCCTTGATAACTTGATATCAGAATATATATAATTAAGTTACAATAATTTAAATTATATTTAACAGATATTAAACAAACGTATATTACTTGATTTTTAAGCTCATTCATAAAAGACAGTTAAACGTTAATTTATACTCTTAACAAAGCCTTTGAAATACAATTATTAATTAGATTTGATATTGTTGGTGTACTTGTATTAGATTTCCGAAGTCTTAAAGTATTTATAAGTGATCAAATATTCTGGTATATTAATATTTTTGTTTTGTTGTAGACATATTTTCTTAGTTAATAATAAATACTTGCGAAATAGTAACATTATTTAAAAGAAATAGTTACAAATTAACATATGTGCTTGTTCGTTTAAGATTTTCAAAAGACCACTACAAAAAATTGAGCACATAAATACGTCAATATTTCATTGAAATATATATCGCCTTGCTTCAATAACGTGATAAGTCCGATAAATTGTTTCTTTTAAATGATTACAATCATCCTTTACGATTTTATTTTTCTAAAAAACCTCGTGACTTTTATGGTGCGTCTTCATCTGGGACAAATTTACAAATATAAGCTCTTTGATGCAGATATGGCGATGGGTTCAATGCGTTATTTTATATGCGACATTGTTAATGACACGTTAAATATTGTCAGATAACGTATGTACATACACTAATATGGCTTTGCGTTATTTCTCAACTTTTTAAATAAGATGCATTCTGCTACAGCCTACGTCTTTAACACTAACGCAGGTGAATCCCGAGCATTAAATTATAACACATTGTAGTTTGAGAAAAAATGTTATTCGTTACGATACATTTATCTTTTGAAGGTTTAAAAATTTCTCTTCTAAAATCTAAATTTTTAGGATAATACATTATTGAAGCAAAGAGGCGACATACAGGTGAATTTTTCAAGTGGGTCTTCAGGGCCAAATCCTATACCATGCTGGATAGCGAAAAACACTCAAAAGAGTCTCGAGGCCTATTGTGACGAAAACTAAAATGTCATTTTGAAAAATCAATTACCCTTGTCAGGAATGGCATCGGCTGATTTTGAAAAAATATACACATGCTGTATTATTATACCAAATCATAGTGTAGCTTATAAAGATCAATTTCTGTCCAGGAATGTAACATGGCAAACTAAGAAGGCAAATGGTTGTTTTTAAAGAAAACGTTCCATTTTTCATAATTAATTTTACCGCTCTTCATTTTATTCAATATGGAAATGATGTAAATTGTTTCTATTTTTAATAGGCATCTGTAAATTAACATTGAAAATGCACATTATTTTACCCCAATCCATCAAATCAGTCAATGTCCAATGACCGGCGCAATTTGATGTTTAATTAATGTATGAAAAATGGAACATTTTGTTCAAAAACCACTCTTTCCCGCGGTCTACCGTTTGACATTCCTTCATAGAAATTGATCCTTACAAGCTACCCTATGATTTGGTATAATAATAATAAAAATAATACAGGTGTGTAGTTTTTTCATTTTTCAAAAATCTAATCAGACAATTTTAGTGTTCGTCAAAATCGGCCTTAAGACTTCTTTGAGTGTTTTTGTTAAAATGAGGTCGTTTAACGACCACACCGACCACATTGTAAAATTATTATATATGTGTCGTACTTGATCTAATCTTATATTAAACTGTAATGTAACGGAAAGCACCTCAGAGGTCATGTTATATTAAAAAAAAATTGGGACCATGTTGTGATATATTCTTCTGTCCTGTAATATCTCAATGTCAATCGTGTATTACTAATACATTATAGTATATTAATATCCTTGATTGTGCTTATTTCAATATCGTAAACAGACCACTGCCGATCCTAATTTATTTACAGTTTTTCGCAATCGGCATACTTTAGAATTTGGTCCTGAAGGTCTACTTGAAAAATTCACCTGTATACAATTATACATACTGGCTACGTTCCATTAGGGACTCACAACGACCACATTCACGACCGCAATTTTTCCCGTTCCACTCGCTTGCCGGCGTTACAATCATAAACCCAAGTGGAACGGTTATTCAACCCACCTCTCGACATGGGTCGTTGTGAGCGTTGTGTGATCGATAACGACGACGTCATTAGTGACGTTTTCGCCACGACTACAACAACCGTGGTCGCCTTGTGGAACGGCTAATGGAGCATTTTGGGCGTTGTGAGCTACAAATGGAACGCGCTGACTGTATTTAGACCGTGAAAGAAAACAACGAAAATCAATCGCCCAGTAAACAAAATGCCTGTGCGAGTCGAACTGGTATTTAGAGGATTTATCTTTAAATTACAATATGGGTATTTAGGGCCACTTGCATAACGATCGCCTTTAAATAAAAATTAGTTAATCATAAACTGCCTAAATACGTTTTACACAAAACGTATTGGCAGGTCTTTAAACATATTTAGTGGCAAATTTTGCGTTGTGCAAGACGCTAATTGTATTTAAGGGTGTTAAATGCGTTTTGTGTTTCTTAAATAAATTTAAGCAACCTTATACAAGCGGCCCTAAAAGTATTATTTAAGCAGCTATAAGACGGTTCATTTTTTTAAAGAAGATGTATACCCTTTCATACATTCTTGGGCCCATATTGTAAAAAAATGAGAGTGATTTTAAGAGATATTTTTATTATGTTGATATATTTTATAATTGTAGTAGGCTTAGTTATTTTGAACGAATTAATCGTGTCGCGCTTTTATAATATTAATGGATGAAATTAATTCACATATATCGATGACTCACTTTATGTGTGACCTTCCAGATATCCAGATAGGTCTTAAGGCTGATGTTTTCCATTTTGTAACAGAAAAATATAATGCTTTTTTAAGCCATTACTCAGTTCATTACATTTATTGGACCTAAAACTCCCCGTCCCCTTTAAAAGTCAACCAAATCCATATAAATATAAACTTCAATCATTCAATGTTGTTGAATACCATCGTATCCTTTCATTTATTTTCCTTTAAACCAAATCGATTAAATTTGGTTCATCCGTCTAATATCAGCATAATGCAACGATTATTACAAGGCAAAAACATATTATCGTTTTATTTAACTTTATAAATCTAATACTGTAGTAAACAGATTAAATCCTTGAACTTGACTAGTAAAAACTATAAACCGACTATCACATAACAAAAACCTGTGGTTTTAGTATTGTAATCTTATCACATAATAGCGAATTCTCCAGACTACAAATTGAAAAAAAAAAACAATTGTTATTTCAAAAAACGTGATTTGCTATTAACTTTTTCGATTGAATTTATTTTGTAAGTTTTTTCGTGGTCATGAATGCGGATTACTTACATTGATTACGTAAAACCCGATAGAGTTCATGAATAACTAACTTTAGGAATTTATCATAATAGAGTTTGTACTAGAGTTGCCACAAATATTCGGCTTCTCGCAGTATTCGGCCTAATCAAATTAATTCGGCTTAATAAATTCGACAAATTAACTTGGATGTCAAGTCGCAGGTCGATCGGAACAAGGTAGTGTGCAGTACAGCTCTCGATGCAGCGGCACTCGTCAGCCTCTTTCAAAAGTAGCTTTAAATATGCTGCTCCAAAATGTTGGAACAACATTCCCCCTCGAATAAGACACCTGCTGTCAGTTCAAGGGTTTATGGTCAAACTCAAGAAGTTTCTTGGTGACCACCAATACTCACAGTCGGGCCAAAGAGCATAATATAATTCTGGTATTGTTTTAAGGCTGTTTTTTTATATTTATTTGCTATGTTTATCAAATAATATGTTGTGTATAATGTCATTAAATTTATTATATTGTTACAACTTAGGTTCCTGCAAAAACAAAATCCACCTGTATATTTGTAAAAACACAGTTTATTTCCTGTCGGCATTTGAACTAATTGTAATTATTTTATGATCGTCTTCTTTTGTTTACTTATTTACTGGCATACGTTTCTAGAGAACAGCCCATTGTTTTATTGTACTCGTTTATGGCCGCTTGCGGCCGAATCATTAGCTAGGTGTTGCGGATTACGTCGACTACGATACGGGCACATTTATGTTTGTGAGGTATAAAACGACGGCCTGATGGGGAGAGGTGGCAGTCAAGCGATAACAACGATCTAAGTGTGACGTGTGTACACTCGGAAATCTAATATTTACGGACTTTGCGCGTTTTATTGAATTGCGACCCTCTGCATTAAGTTTGGATTTGTTGTGTTGTTATATTTGTACCTGTGTTATACGTGTTTGTATAGTTCTAATAAACTCTATAATAATTCCAACGGCATTTTAATTCGAGTCCCGCTAAACTCGTAACAATATGTATGCTTGTATATGAATTTTATGTTATAAATATTTGTAAATTTGTTGAACTATTTGTTTTTATTACCATAATAATATAATTATTTATTAATAATATAATTTATAGTTTGCCATGACGTCGCTCTAGGTTCAAGCGGAAAATCAGCGTTGGTCTAACAGATCGACATTTTTGCTGAGCTTGATCTAATTTTTAGGACATAATAATATATTCTTCTGATACTTTGTGGTTATTTTCTCTTTTTGTAATGTGTTTTTATTACTTCAAATTTGTTTGTTTCACTTGTATATGTCCTAAAAATAAACCTGTTTTCTTTCTTTCTTTCTAATATTCGTGGCATCTCTAATTACAACATAAATTAACTTTCAATAAATTTGTGATTAAAATATATTCATTTTTGAGTAATGTGTGCGGTTTTTTCACAATTTGGTTATCGGTATTCGTCCGAATACTACACAATAATTGGCCGAATACTAAATAGTTAAAAATGTGGCCGAATACCGAATAGAAGCCGAATATTCGTGGCATCTCTATTTTTTACCGTAGTGTTGGTGTCGGTAGATCGTGACGTACTTACCACTTTCAAATCGTCGATATTTTAAAGAATGGTCATATAATAAACGTGTATATATGAAGAGATTAATGAAAGCATATAAAGCAAAAAGATATATGTCAAGATCGTAGCAAGTGGAGATGAATGGTCCCTGCCTGCCTCTGTGAGAAACAGGTATGTATGGCCTGAATAAGCGCTCGTATAGACGGCACCGCTGACACGCTGCCACCATATTTTGTGTATTTATGTGAATATCCGAAAGTTGTCAGGCCTTACCGCTGACGCCCGCTTGACAACGAAAATACGGTGCCTCGAGCTGGTAACGCAGAGGCGACGTTGTCTCCTAAGAGAGCAGTGTCTTCTAATCTACGCAGATTGTTGGTGCGGCGACGGCGCGGTGACGTAATTTATACAAGCGCTAACTTGGTAAGTTTTTCACAAGGCAGTGCTTGAGCTTTTAGTTTTTTAAGGTAATGTAGACATTTTATAAAAACCCTTTCGAAATCGTCATATCCTTCTGTCTGTCCGCGCCTGTCTTCACAATTATATTACAGTAATATGTTTTGTAAGCAACTAGGTCTATATACGCGCAGGTCATTGTCGAAGACGTGTATAGTGTTAAGCGAAGTGTATAGCGGGGAAACGATACTTGTATCATTTAGGCTGTGCGCAAACGGGTCAGCGAGCACAGCCATCAGTGGCCAACGACAAGCAGTTCACGCGATTTTTCATACATTTCATAGGTAGTGACTCGCCGCACACGTGTGGTCGGTGACGCCCACCAGGTACCACCGGTGGCTCTGATCGGTCGGTGGTTTGCGCATAGCCTTAGATTTAAGATGTATTGCCTATCATATCATAGTCATTAGTTTTAACTAATGTATATGGATGAAACAGAGAAGTATGGGACGGAGGGGTTTGTCAGAATTACATTTTTGTTTAAGGGTTGTAATTTGTAGCATTTTTATATTCTACTAGACTAGAGGTCCCAGCAGACGTTGTGCGGCTCTGAAAAGATAAAAATCTAGGACCCGATCCCAGCGCCACCCACCGGTTCCAATTGTGAATCTAAACCATCTGGGCACCCACTTACTCAGACACACAATAAAATTCATCAAAATGGATCCAGAATATTAGAAGGATCCTAGAACCCGATCCCAGTGCCACCTACTGGTTACAATTATGAATTTAAAGCATCTGGGGACCCACTCAAACACACACAAAAAATCTCATCAAAATCGGTAAAGTCGTGCTCAAGTTATGCGCGTAAGTATATTACATTTAGTACATTTCTACAATTCATTTTTTATTTATATAGACATAGTAGTAATAATGCATAATATTATTCCGCGGAACGATTTGTATAGTAATTTACTACATTATAATTTTAATCGAGACAATTGTAGCGGAAGACGTACTTAGAATAAAATGACAGTTTACATTTAATCAAGTATTAGAATTTATAATGTATAATTTTTAGCACTTATAAACCTTACATTAATTTTTTCATAGTATTGTAGTTACATGAAAGATTAAATGTTTAAAGGCTGACAACAATTTACACTATTCTTTATAGAAAAACTTACTTAAATATAAATTTGTTGAGGATGAATTACATAGAGAAACCATAGGTACATACCCAATTAAGGTGGAGAATACTACAGCTCACCAACTTTATTACACTACAATATTTATTTGAACTTTAAATTAATTGAAATTATTCAAAGCTGTCATGTGAGACGAAAATCGCAACAGTTTTAAATATTGAATTTTTTGATATTATTGTAATATAATTTAGTTTATTATTAAGTATTTAGTTTAATTAATAATTTAGTTTTGTTTTTTTCATTGTAAAACGATTGAATAAAAGTCCTAATTAATGCATAATTAAATAATAACAAAAAAACTAAGTCCATATAATCTAAACAACTGTCCAGAAAAACAGAATTGAATCGAAGCCAATGTAAAAAAAATCCCGCGGGATTCCTGAAATATAAAGTATCGCATCACTTAAAAAAGTACTTATGCTATATTTTTAGTGAAATCGTATCGAAATCAGCTAATTTTTTTTTAATTCTCGCGGTATTTTCGAGACAAAAAATATGGCACCAACTTCAAATTCCCAAAATAAAAAAAACACATTTTATTACATTAAATTTGCTGTCGATCAGTGAAAAATTGCATTGGCATTCGATTTTTTTTCAATCTGGACATTTTATATCAGTCTTAGAAAAATTCCTGCGGTATTCCCAGGATAAAAAGTGGCGCAGATTTAAAGTCTAAGAATTTGCTGTTGATCAGCGAAAACCGCATTGAAATCAGCCTAACAGTTTTTACGTGAATTCTGAACAAACAGACATATAAACATACAAAGAGATAAACAGACAAATCGACAAGAAATCTAAAACAACTTGCATAGTGTTCTCCACCATTTATAATAGTTTATATTGTGTATTCCAGTTGTTTTTTAAATAGCTTCAATTTATAGACACGGCTTGATTAGAATTTTATAATATTATAGATATTATGTAAAAAATAATAATAACCGTAACTAGATATAGGAAACATTGTTTTGTAAAGTGGATAGGTCTATTCCGTGTACTGTTTTAAATTGTCAGTAAAAATCAGCACGTTCAGGTGCTTTCAATAAAGAAGTTTAAAAAACGACTAAAACAATGTTTGTGTGAGAAGGCTTATTGAACGATAAAGATTTTTTAGACGACCACACCGAATGGGAATAATGCGATCGCTAAAAATATTCAGTAATTAATTATTCATACAAATCAAACCTCGTTGTATAGTCAAAATACATTTTAAAAAGATCACGAATATAGAAACATATTAATTATTAAGTAAAGATATGATGCTGGGAACTTTATATGGAGCTTCTTCTCCTCTCTCCTCCCTCTTAAAATTGCTTGGGAAGAGATAGTAGAATCATGGACTTAAATAAGTAATCTGTAAGATTCCATTTTGAAATCAATGCATTCATTTACATTTAACAACTTTTTATCGTCGTTTTTAGTTCTTTTATAAATTTAGTGTTCATTATATCTTTTAATTTAACAGGTAGATAAAATTTCTTATCCATACCACCTCTATGTAATACTCCCTCTACGATTCTATTTAGTACTGAAACAATCGTAACATTCAACTGCTACTGTAACATCTTATTTCTAATATTTTACACAGAATTTGCAAACTATTTGACTAATGATTAGCACTCTCTCTCTTTTTCATATTATACGTAATACATATATATTAGAAATATTATAGGTAGATATATTTGTACACAACTTAAAACTATTGGCATAGATTACAGATTGTAATTAAAGTACAATTTATATTGAAAGCTTTTGTGTTTAAAATGTAAAACAGTTAATATATAATTTTATTATAAACAATTTGATATAAGTAATTATGCCTTTCTTCTGAAAACAAGTCACATCTTTCGTTTCACTTTTCAGTCGTTTTTTGATTAAATTGATTATAATGTTTGCATTATTGTAGTTTTAAGATTCGGATCGTTTTGGTATCACGCCAAAAGGAAGGTTTGCACTGAAAATCAGCGTTGTGTCGGATATAGTTGCGGCACAGCAATAAGTAAACGCAAAACGTGTTTGTTAAAAAATTACTGCGTACAACATCTCAAAATATGCTTTTACTTTTGAGTCACATGTAAGCAATGTAACTACGTCTCTATTTCTTCAAAGATTTTCTTCTTTCTTTGTTCAGTTTTTTAAATATCGAACGCTCCTCTCTTTTTGATCACCAGAAGTCATATACACGTGTTTTTTTACAACATCTCTTAACAGGGACCCGCCGTCCATGTAGGCTAGGTCGTGCAGCGCACAACAGCGCCAAAGCGCGAAAGATGCCGTGGAAACTTTATTACAACAAATTTATATAAAACCTAAGATTATTTTTTACTAATCATATAAGAAATCAACGGGCTAATGTAGACAAAAACTGAGCGGACGTAAAAATTTTACGTTATCATACTTTTGGCTCAATAAAGGCGCTTATCAGCAGTATTTCGCACGACGGCGCAGATGCTTGACGCGTCACTGATTTCTTAAATCTTAAATTTTGACTTACACTTCGGACCTCTGGTAGACTTCAGAATTCAATAAATAAATTTAAAGGTAATTTCAAATTTCTTCATTGTATAAGATACAAATCAGTTACAAAACATACTAAGATTATAAGATCTTAGACCATTAATGTAGGTCCAAGAGTACCACAAACATTATCTAACCAATATAACCAATCACGAGCTCTCAATCTTCCTTCCCTCTACTCAAACTAAACCTACGATGAAACTTAAATCCTTTTTTCTTTTCCTCAGGTTTCCCATCCACTAGATTATCAGCACTCTTGGCAACTTGCACACTTTTCCTTCTATTCTTCATTGATTTAACAAGCCTATAGAACTTCCCCTTCTTTTTTGGATCTGGAACATCTTCTTCGACTTCTACGCTGAATTCTGATGAGATATCTCCTAGATCTTCGACACTGTGGCTCTCTACTTCTTTGTGAGAATGTGGCACTTCGAGTTTGGACTTTGAAGAGTCGGCTTTTGGCTCTTGTGGGGGTGGTGGCGCATCTGGGTTCACGCACTGAAATTTTAGAAATGGAATTAAGGACAATATTTTAGTCATGGAAGTCTATAAATACTAATAATAATTACGATATTTTCACAACCGCACCGCCAGCCAGCACGATATATTCACCCCATATCGTTAAGCTACTACGCTAACTACGCAACGGCTCTAGAACGTTGCTTCCGCGTAGAACAATGATTTGGAGGAGGGATTTTATCTATTGGCCTGTCGTAAGAGGTGACAAAACAACCCATAGCCAGGTGGTAGGGTATTTGCCCGTATGAATGGCTACCACAACCTTGAGTTGTGTTCCGGTACTAGTGGCCAGGTTCTAGACTCTCTTTAGAGAGCGCCAAACATTAGTAGCACCTTTGGTATTACAAATGTTCATAGACGATGGTAACCACTTTCCATCAGATGGGCCGTCTGCCTGTCTGCTGAACTCATGCGGCCACCTGGCCTCAGGAAATTGTATTCATTCTCATTTCCTGCACGGATAAAACTGTTTTGAAGTGTTTCATAAAACTCACATCAGCCAACGGTATCCTATAAGGCGGTACTTGCTCAGGATGCCTCCAAGGTTTGTGATATGGAAGGTCGGTCAACGCTTTCCAGCCGGGGTAACGACGAGCCGCTGCGTGCAGTTGGTGGACCAATCTTGGCGCTAATTGAGCCGTGACCCTGTAACGCAATATTTATAACAAATTAATAATAGATTACTTATTAACAATAATAATAAACGGCAGATAAACACATTGTATATCCCCAGGTTGCGCTTGTGTTATGGGTAATATATAATACCACTCTGGGACCGATCTGAGTCACCCAGACCATAGTAAATAACAGAAAGTTCATTTACGAAATTTACCATGCCAGGAATTGAATCCAGAGCCTTTGCGTTGTATTGAGGTCGGCCGGCGAAGTCTTAGCCGACTCAATCGCAAAGGCTGTCGATGTGATGTTATTTTTCACCAAAGTATGTTTATACCTTGGTGAAAAATACGATTTCCTTTCTTTTGTTTAAAAGAAAGGAAATCGTATTCATGCTTTATTATTTAAAATATCTGTAGAAGGTTCATTGAAACGTCACACTGTCAACAGATATATGTTGTCAATGTCACTCTCGCGGAGCGTCGTGGCTAAGGAAGCAAGGGGGCCGCAAGAAAGAAGATATATAACCTCTTCTACAGAATGGTCGCCAGCGCACCAAGGGTTTGACGAACCGCGATCCATTGCCTCAATCAGTGTTAATATCAAGAGAGATGATTGTTATTTAAGCAATAGAAGCATTATTTTGAAGTTTATAGTAGAACTATTGAAGAATACAAAAGACGTTAATTTCATAAATACATGCCATGCCATGATGAATTCTTATGAATAAGGCTTCCTGAGCTTATACGGCTCTGACGAGCTTATATATCTTTTTAAATAAATCAGTCAATATAAATATTTGTGCCTTTTTGAGTTGAAGCTCTGGGGCCCACGGGAACCATACAGACGTGAAGCTTATCAACTCTAATTACTCAAGCTAGCTTAAGGCTAACCGTTTTTCGACGATGTTCTGTAGGAGCGCGGTAAAAGTTAATTCTCTATTTCCAATTTCTTTAGTATTGTTAGAAATATGTAGGCATACCTGTTGACCAACCACGCTGGTAGGGCTCCTCTCGGGTCAGACCTCGACACGTATCCCAGCCAACTGCCAGACCTATCACGACCTCTCACCACGAAGCCCGTAAGCAGGGATATAGCTCTGAAAAAAGAACAGTCTACATTACTATTATAAATCATATCATCTGAGAAATATATAAAAATAAATTTATATAAGCTGCACTGCAAAAATACAAAAGGAACTTTAGTAAAAAACAAGAAATAAATGCTTTCTACAATAATTTAATACTTTATAATTTTATTGAACTATAAGGTTCTATTATCTATATAAATACAATTGATTGCCTCTGTGGTTGAGCAGGCTAAATCTTAGCCGGCCGAACTCGCTAGAACGCAGAGGCTCCGGGTTCGATTCCTGGCATAGTAAATTTCGGAAAACGAACTTTCTATTATTTACTATGGTCTGGGTGTCTAAGATCGGCCCCAGAGCGCTACGTTGTATATCACACATAACACGAGCGTAACTCGTTTACTTTGGGGGTGTAGAATGTGTGTGTGTTTCTCTGCCGATTTAATTTAATTTAATTACAGACAAACTCCCGACAGGAAGAAATACATATTCGTATCCAAAACGCCCTTAGGTGCAGTGCTAGCTAACATAAAGTGTCCAGGCTCCTAATCAGAAACACTAAAATTCGGATCTCTTTGTCTCTTACTCTTAAAGAAGAGAATCAACTCTTACTCGGAGAGAGGAAGGTTCTCAGAAAGATTTTAGATCCAACAAAAAGAGAAGATGATAGCTGGAGGATCCGACCAACGCCGAAATAGAAAACTTCGTCGCTGAGCCTCACATAGTTGGAAAGGTGACTGCTCACCGCCTTCGCTGGCTCGGCCATGTAAAACAGATGAAGAATGATTGGAATGCGACGATAGTATATTTAAAGCAACCAGTCGGTAAGCGGCAGCTGGTCCTCCTAAATATTGCTGGAAAGATAGAATAGTACTTGATCTGACTGAGATTCAAGCCTGGTATTGGCAAACAACTGCATAGGACAGAGACAAGTGGCGCGCTCGCATTTTGTAGGGCAAGACTCGTTTCGGGTCGCTAACCCAATAGAGTTGGTTAATTAATTATTATCTATTGCTTGAAATAACATTGTAGTCATAGTCAGTGACAAGTAAAAATAAAACGGCAAGTTTACATTTATAGTAAAATTTCTGTAGGATATGGAATTAAGACCGTAGGTATTGTTACTTGTTGTATTGTGAATTACTATAGAGTTTATTAGAACTGTACAAACACGTATAACACAGGTACAAATATAACCGAACACAACCAGTCCAAACGTAAAGCACGATTCAATAACACGCGCAAAGTCCGTCACTAAATAGATTACCGAATGCACACAAGTCTTGCTCCGCTTGTGGTTATCGCTCGACTGCGAATCTTTCCATTGGGCCATTGCTTTATACTGCACCGGTACAATATGGCTGCCCGACCGCGTAGACCGAATTTGTTAGAATCAGTTCGACACACCTGGCTAATGACTGCTACAAAAGATACACAATGGGCTGTTTTCTAATTACAAATTTTAAACACAAAGTAAACAAAGAAGTCCATATGCGGAAAGGTAATAAAGTGTGCTTTTATGGTATGCAGGTGTGAATCTACTTTTATCGGCGTGTAGGTCGTAACAGTATTAAATAGTAACTCCACCGCTTTTTAATTCGGCGCAGCTCTAACAGATTTTTATCTGTGCAGGAGTAGAGAAAGAATATAATTTCCTGCGGCCGGGCGGCCTGTCGTAAATGGCGACAAAACAACCTACGGCCAGGTAGTAGGGTATTTGCCCGTCTAGATGGCTACCACCCCTGGTCTAGAATATGC
The DNA here is from genome assembly GCA_039645545.1 of Dendrolimus houi. Classification (NCBI taxonomy): domain Eukaryota; kingdom Metazoa; phylum Arthropoda; class Insecta; order Lepidoptera; family Lasiocampidae; genus Dendrolimus; species Dendrolimus houi. The sequence goes on along the minus strand of CM077128.1, from coordinate 19,031,888 downwards.
CGCCAGAAGAACCTTGAGTTGTGTACCAGCATTACTGGCCAGGTTCCAGTCTCTGTCAGTCTTTAGAGAGCGGCAGCATATTGTATCTTTGGTGTTACAAATTTCCATAAGCGATGTTAACCGCTTTCCATCAAGTGGGCCGTCTGCCTATCTGCTGAACTCAGGCAATAAAAAAACAGACTAGGAGCGACATTATTATTAGGTAGATAATACAAATGTCCTCTTTGACGTATGTATTTCACGTGCCATTCTCACCATCTAGCCTGCTGAATTTAATATAAAAGAGCTTTCCACAACCTTTAGTTACCCTTTCCTTTCCCTTTTTGGCTTGTTGGTGTGAAGTGGTCATTATCAGGGCCGCACTCACATTCCTATACATTTTTAATAATATTTTTCTTCATGTATGTCTTCTATTGTTACAGACTAAATAACGCAATGCCCTTTAATTTTTGAAGTGAAACTACTTCATCAACGTAATGGAGAAATAAAAAGCGCAACGACACGACTATCCGAGTGTACGAAAATTTGTAGATATACAGTTTATTGCTATGATAACAGGGTGGCTGTATGTATGTACTAAACTTTTATGAATAAAAAATAAAATTTGCCAGCCGAGTGAGTGGTAGTCCATGAACTATGTAGGATTCTGTAGAGATAATAAACGTACACTATGTTTATTATTTGGCTATTACAGGTCATTTCATCAATTTATTATTTTTAATATGAAATAAAAAGTCGTAACTTCGTTTCTTATCTGTGTGTGTACACAGATAAGTGTACACAGTTTCTTATCTGTGTACACGCATACTGTTTTTTTTGCTTAATATATCTCAGTGCAATTTTCCAATTATTATTAGTATGTTTCTAAATCGTTCATGGTTAAATGGTGCCCTAAGTCATTCCGCTCACGATTTTTGATATTTTTATTTAAAATAATTTTGGTTACTAATTCTCCTTTAATTTAAAACAACAAAAACTTTGTACCCCTTTTTACGATAATTGCGCGGACAGAGGAGTATAAAATTTCGCACACTTATAGTTTATATACAGAAGAAGCGACGAATGCTAATATTTTTTTAAAAATTATGTATAAAAATACATCAATAAAAAAAACATTAAACACACTACCGTGTATTTGACACGCGCATATATCCTCTTTGTTTATTGTTAAAGTCAAATTAACAGTGTAGACTTGGCGAAATCTGTGATTATAGAAGTGTAATCTTTGACAAAAAATTATTATGGACAAATTTCGACCACGGGCGACCACTAGCTATCTTTCAATTCTTAAGCAATTTGGTGTAGAAAAATATGTTTTAAATAAATAAACCTCATAAAAGAGAGAAGAATAACCTGCTGACTTATTTAGGCGCTTTTCAGATTCACATTTTTTACCAATGTTCGTGATTCTAAGCATTCCCCTTTCATGTTATTTTTGTACCATTAAATTAATTATCTCGATCCACCCCTGTGCCTGTCTCATTAGTTCGTTTACCCAATTTGCGCCCGGGCCGGCCGTTGATAAGATACGGCGCGCGTCAATCGCCAACTGGCAGATGAGCAACTTGCCCATTGGAAACGTGTTGCGTCATTCAATGACTTTCATCTGCCAACTTATATTATAGATGGTTAAGATTTAATCCTTAGGAGATTCTTCACCTAATCTATCTATCTATCTGTAAAAATTGAAATAGGGCTGGCTTGTATTTAGGTCACGTATCAGCGTTGCCATACAACGGGAAAACACGGCCAGCATTTTGGGAACGCTCCCCACCGGCAGCGATCTGGACTACATTTTTTATCTGTAAATAGGCTTATAAGACTTTTTATTATTTAAGTTTTATTTATTTTATAGTTTAGTTTAATTATTAAGGTAGACTAGTTCATAATTTTATTGTGTTGTAAATGTATTAAACTTGTAATCCGTTTTATTTAGGGCCGATTTTTGAATCATCAGATAAACAATCGGATAAGGTTTATTCGACAGATAATATAAAACTGTACCTCAGAGGTATACAATAGTAACTCCATTTTTTTACGAAATCTTGTTTTTTGTACCAATAAAATAGTTAAAATCAGTTCTACATAGTGGTATAAAGCATTAACTCCTACGAGTAGTATATTAAAAGATAAACATTTGTATATGATATTAAATCCAAAAATACTAACGTGGTATAGAATCTCAAAGGATCATAAGTTTATTTACCCATAAGCGTCGCGCAAATATAATGTTTTTAATTGGACTTAATGCCTTTTACCACTAAACGCAGCGTGTCTGCCGTGAACTTGTCAGTGCTTGCGTATCGTGCGTGCAATCACAATGCAAATAATGCTTTAAAATTATTTTACATGGTTTCATCGACATGTTTTCACGTGGAAAGTTATTATGTAAGCTAGCTACTGTTGAAGAACAAGTTGACCAAACTTCAGGAGATGGTAAGGAAGTTTTCTATTACTTTTATAACATAGCGAGTAGCTTTTTAGGGGTAAACAATAGTATCTCCCGTAAATACACACTTTTGATTAGGACCATTTTCAATCTTATTTGTAGGTGCGTTAAGGTACGTTTTTCAATACTTGGGAAAAGAGTTTATTTATGGATTTTTTTCGTTTGTTTATGATTTAATACCAACTATTCATACTAACAAATTGCAAAATTAATAATATTAAGGGAGAAAACCTAAAGCCCGCTCCTAGGCTCTAGGCAATAATATCTGTTAGCTAATGTTTGTTAAAATGTGTCGGTAAATAAATTGTTACTGTACTGATCTTCACGGAATATGCAAGGTTTTTTTTTTTAATATTCAGATCTTACAATATTTATGTGATAGTATATTAATTTGTTGGTTTGTTTGCCTAGCTTACACGTAGCAACGAATTATTTTGACCTTTTAAATTCATAAGGTGATAAGACCGACCGACTGATAGATACATTTCGTCCTGAAATTGACATTTAATTATATTTACGTTTTCTTGCAATGGCTTGATAAGACTACATAGTGTTTTCTTTTTCAGGGCTTTCGAATAAATATGATTTCCTACAGCGAAACCTTACCCTCCATGGTGATTCCCCAAGGACTTACAATGTTGAAGAAGTAGAATATCAACGAGTTGACCAATTTACGCCATTGCCTGAAGTATTCGCTACAGTAGTTGATGACACCGATGAAGACACACAACCTTCAAATTCCAATTTATTAACTGATATTTCGTCTAATGTTTTACCTCTGCCCGATAAAATTGCTACAGTAGTAGAAGCTTTTAATGAAAACACATGTCCGTCAATTTCCAGTATCTTAAATGATACTTCAGCTAATAATTTCGTACCATCGCCCAAAAAAAATTGTGTTATAGATGCTTCTGATGAAGAGACAAAACTATCAAAGTCTGGGTCGCTAATTGATATTGTTTCAATAAACGAAGTACCAGATGCATCTAAATCGTATCACCTTGTCAGTGTACACAGCAACTCTGAAGAAGATTTTTCACCTTCAGATGAGTACTATGTTCCAGACACTAACGAAAATTCACCAGATCATGATTTTCCGGGAAGAAGTCAAATTTTTGTACCAGAAACTAGCTGTAGCAGCTTATCCGACAATGAAGTAAATTCAGAAAATCGATTAAATACATGCATAAACCCTATCTCTATGGATGTTCAAACTATTTCTTTATCGTCTTCATCAGAGAGCAGAGGGAGTCGAAAACGAAAAAGAAATATTTGTAAATGGAAGTGCAACGTTAGAAAACTTAAAGCTGTCACAGGAAAATCATATACATCTAAGAAAGGTAAAGTTGTGCCCGAAAAAAAGATGAAACCTGTATGTGACTGTCGACTGAAATGCTCTGAACGAGTAGATGAAACAGCCAGAGCTGCTATATTTCAAAAATATTATAGTAATGAGATGACTTGGAATTTGAAGAGACAGTTTATAATATCAATGGTAACAGAAATTGAAACTGCTAGATCTAGACGTCGCGATCCTGAACACCCACCTAAGAGATCGTTTACATTAAATTACACATTTTTGGTCAACGATAAACCCGAAAAGATATGCAAAAAGTTTTTTTTAAATACCTTGGCAATTTCTGAGACTGTTGTGAGAAATGCTATCAAAAAATCTACACACGGCTTTGTTCAAGAAGACAGACGAGGAAGACATCCACCGCCTAATAAAACGGCAGAAGCCATTAAAGAAAAAGCATTCGTAACCACATTGATATGATACCCAAATATGAGAGCCATTATAGTCGGAACAGAACTAAAAGACTGTATCTTGGAAGTCATCTAAATATTGAAAAATTGTATGCTTTGTATGTAGAGTTTTGTGCCGAAAAGAATATACCGAAGGAGAATGTTGCAAAGGCATGGCTATATAGACATATTTTCAAGAATGAGTATAATCTAGGATTTAATCCTCCAGCCAATGATACGTGCGACGATTGTGATGGCTTTGTAATTAAAACAAAAAATACTACCGATGTAATAGATAAGAATGCCATAAAAGCTGAACATGATAAACATCTTCAGGAATCACACCTCCGCTATAGCTTAAAAGGATTTGACAAAGTCGATGCAATAGAGAGTCACGGTTCTAAAAAAATGTTAACAGTTGATCTACAAAAGTGTTTGCCTACACCTTATTTGACAAATAGCCAAAGTTTTTATCTTAGGAAGTTGTGGACTTTTAACTTCACGATTATGGATTCTGTAGCCAAGGAGAGCTGGTGCTTTATGTGGGACGAGACTGTAGCAGGACGTGGCGGGAATGAGATGGCTTCTGGATTAGTCGAGTTTTTTGAACAGCTTGAAGATGTCAGATTAGAAGAAGTGACGATATGGAGTGACAACTGCGCCGGACAGAATAAAAATATTTCTGTAATGATGGCGTATTTGTGGATACTATCAAATCAAAATATAAAGATAATTAACCACAAGTATTTACTGAAAGGACATACGCACATGGAGGTGGACGTAATCCATTCCATTATCGAGCGAGAAAAGAAAAAAATACAAGAATTTCCTATAGTTACACCTTGGGACTGGCAGCAGTTTATTAAAAGCTGTTCAAAAATGCCAAAATAAGTGTAGTGAACATGGAAACAGATTCTTTCAAAGAATTTTCAGCATTTTGTGAGGGACTCTCAGCGCCTTTTGTACACCGAAAAAATCGGAATCTGGAGAAACGGTGCCATATTCCAATATAGTATGGATGCAATTTCGAAAAGAACACATGGGCTCAATGTTCTATAAAACATCATTTCAAGACGAAATGTTTAGTGAAGTTAGTTTTATTCGAAACAAACGAAAAGGATTTTCTATGCCAACACCAAAACCTATTCGAGATACATTGAGGCCAATTTCCAAATTAAAGTATAACGACTTACAAAAATCGTTACAGTGGATTCCCCCCATGTTTCATGACTTCTACAAAAATCTACCAAATGGCGATGTTCCAGACCTACCTGAAACTGCTGCTTAATAATAAACATATTTTAATTAGATAAGTACATAACAATTGTGTTAATTTTAAGAAGTCCAATGATTGATCTCATGAATGTTTCTATTTTATTACATAAGAAAATAAATAAATAAAGAAATTTGAAATAATTTTATGATTCTATACATACATATGATGCTTTATGCCCCTGAGTATTACTTGAAATTAATGTATTATGCCGAGGTAAATAACATTATGATGACATAATGCTTTATTTATACCGTCAACTTAATTTTCTGTTGCAAGTAAACAACCTCAAGTCCACAAAATCATACAAGCAATAACTTTATTACAATATAGTAATTATATTAAATATTACCTACTTAAACAATAAAAAACCTAATTTAGTTCATACTTATATCTCGCATACAGCCCGCGTAACATCGCGTTCAACATCTATGCCTCGCATTTTTGTCTCCCCTGTAAAATGTGTGTTTTGGCGCATAATATTCTATACCTCTGAGGTACAGAAAATTTTTCAATCGTCAATTAGGCTTTATTTAACGATTAACTGGACTACCTGAGGAATAACTTTTTCTGCCACTTTGAGGGATAGACAATCGTTATATTCGTTGAGGATAATTTCCTAACAATCCACAATCTATTGCGATTCTGTTCAATACAATACTAGTTAATAATAAGAAACTTTACTATTGGAAATGATGAAAGCGGTGTGAATTCAAAGCAATTGGGGAAAATTATTCGTGTGATTCGTCACATTCATCTAATTCTTTTTACTTCTACCTGCTTAGATAAGTTTCGATTTATATGTTTTCTCAAAAATACTTGTAACAAAAAACGAGTGCAATTAGCTTGTCTTCCTCCTGCTTTTGCTCATCAACATCAATCAAGTTTTTATTATTTTTTATTATTGCAGGAGTTCAGCAGACAGGCAGACGGCCCACTTGATGGAAAGCGGTTACTATCGCCTATGGACATTTGCAACACCAAAGGTACTACAAATATGCTGCTACTCTCTTAAGGGAGACTGAAACTTGGTCACTAATGCCGGAACACAACTCAAGGCTGTTATGGCGACATACTTTAGACTAGGGGTGGTCGCCATCCAGTCCGGCAAATGCGCTACCACCTGGCTGTGGATTGTTTTGTCGCCTCTTACGACAGGCCGCCCGGCTGCAGGAAATTGTATTCTTTCTCCGTACCTGTACTGCCAATTTTTTTTTTATATCTTATCTGTAATAACATTCGTGATATTTTTTATCCCGCGAAGCCCGCGGGAATTTTCCCGGGTGCAGTTTTTAGTTATTCGGGTGCATAAAAATTTGCTTATTCCGACACAGTTTCCACTAAAACGATAGCTTACGTTCTTTTTTAAACGCTACGATACTTTGTGTCCCGAGAACCTCGCGGGAGTTTTCTCGGGTATGGTAGAAATTAGTTAGGTTACATAAACATTGGCTGATTTCGATACGATTTCACTAGAACGATAGCTAAGTCCTTTTTCAAGCGATGCGATACTATAGATTCCGGGAATCCCGTGAGAATTTTCCCGGGAGTATTTTAAAGTGGGTATTATACATAAAAATTAATCGAATCGTATCCGAATTATACTAAACATTATCCGGGACTTTTTATATTCCCCGGGATTTCCTAACTTCGTAACCACGTGATATTAGCACTTGCTTGATGTGACAATTTCTATGTTTAATAGACATCTCTAGTAGATTTTGATATGTATGCTTTTAGTAACATTACCTATCCCGGGTTTTTACGAGAATCTTCGGAATTCATGTATTTTCATTAGGGATGGGCCGAAATTCGTGTTATATTCGATTTAACCGAATTTCGGCAGCTTGAGCCGAACTTCGGCATTCGGCTGAAATTCGGTTTAAATGCCGAACATTAGGTGCAAGAAAAAAGTAAAATACCTACTTGCACTATTTTGTCTGAAGTTAATAGAAATCATACTTATATATCATAACCGTAATATAAAAATTGGCATCTATATACACATGGTCATTTATTTTAGTTAGGAACATAAAAAAATTTACGTGCAATGTGATAAAAAACAAATAAAATTAGTTCTTGATTAAGTCTTTGCCTAATTAAATAGACATCAAATTAAAACAAAAATAAAATAAACTCATTATTCCTCTAAGAAACATCAGTAAATAGTGCAACTGCTTAGTTATAATGCGTAACTTGAATAAAATTTTTAAAAAATCACGTTAAGGGGCATCAGCAATTATAATTTTAATTTTGAATGAAATCACTTTTTGCGAATTAAAAATTATGAATTTAGAATTATGAAATGGAGATTTTGTTTCAATCAAAGATCTAAAAGTGTATTCTTTTATCCACCTACTCATACTTATAATTTACGGCGTTATCAGATCTCAACGTCAACAGGTCACAAAGGTGTTGCTCTTGAGAAAGCGTGGCGAATCAAACCGAAGTTCGGCCGAATCTTTTGTTTTAACCGAATGTTCGGCTGAAGTTCGTATTCGGTTCAAACCACATTCGGCCCATCCCTAATTTTCATACTAAAAAATCCGTTTCACTACTGAAAATACCCTTTGATTTTAAATACTGTCAAAACAACTGTAATCTACGTTACCTGCCAAACGTGGAGGAAGTTGTGGGCAAATCCTGGTACCTAATTAATCTCTAGAGGGGTCAGTGGTCAGTGAGAGGTCGAGTTCGTGTAATGCGTTTCACAATGAGAAATAAATCAGAGGGACTAATTCGGACCAGCGGTTTCACAAAATGCTACTTCAATCACCAGATAAAAGTTGTTCACAGAATAAAACAAAACATGGGAAAATTAAAATTGACAGTTTTATTTTATTGCTGAAGCACAGCAGACAGGCTTACGACCCAACTGTGATGGAAAGTGGTTACCGTTGCCTATGGACATTAGCGATACAGAGGTGCTGCCAATGTGCTGTCGGCCTTGAAGCAGAAACTGGAACCTGGCCACTGATGCCGGAACACAACTCAATGTTGTTACGGCGGCAAACTCTAGACCAGGGGTGGTAGCCATCCAGTCGGGCAAATGCCCTACCACCTTGGCTGTAGGTTGTTTTGTCGCCTCTTACGACAGGCCGCCCGGCCGCAGGAATTTGTATTTTTTCACCGTTCCTGCATGGAGGATTCCCGGGGAAGGACAGTCGCATGAATAAAACAATTTAATTGTTTCAATTTAAAATTTGGTCAGGTTATAATTTATTCGACTGATAAAAGCTTTTATCTGGTGATTGAAAAATCGGCCCTTAGATTGTTATTACTCTATCTGCTAGAGTAGCTAACACTTGAAAACTGCCGCACGGATTTAAGGATCTACCTAAATGGGGTTCGCTATCTCGCTCACGTATTACCACATTTTTGAAGATATAAACTCATAGAATTTACATACGACAAATGCGTATTACAAAAAACTTAATAAAAAAATTACGAATGTTTCACAATAAAATTTTGATTCAGACAAGATTTCATACATAAAAAATATTTTTTTTACATAGAAATGTATACGAAATCATAACGATTTTCTTTTTTGAGAAACCTTCATAATTTTTTGGTAAGTTTTGTGTAATACGTATTCGTCGAAGAAACTTCTTTGAATTTATATGTTCAAAAATGCGCTAATGCGTGAGCGACACAGCGAACTCCATTTTGGAAGGCCCGGTCTCGACACAGAGCTAGAGCTTTATTATATTGTCTTTCCTTGCTAACCCATTTTATACATAAATGATTTTTGAGTTCTTTTCTCATGTGAATGTAAATTTTGTTTACATATACGCAAAAATTTTAAAAATAAAAGTATATTTAATATTTGGAATGAGTTCCAGCAGAAGTTTTTTTGCCCGCTTTATTATAGGGTTTTTTTAAAAAAAGTCACTAAATTTAGACGCTTACCCTCAAAGAGGAGATTCAGCTTTTAGTAGCGGAAAGGAAGGTTCTCCGTAAGATTCTGGGTCCAACAGAGAAAGAGGATGATAGCTGGAGGGTCCGAACCAACCTCGAAATTGAGAATGTCGTGGCCGAGCCTAACATAATAGGAGAAATAAAAGCTCACCCCCTCCACTGCCTCGCTCACGTAGAACGGATGGGAGAGGATCGCAGCGTGAGGAAAGCATATTTGGGACGGTCGGTAGGTCGACGTCCGGTCGGCCGTCCCAAATAGCGCTGGAAAAACAGAGTGGAGGCTGACCTGTCGGAGCTACGAGTTAATAATTGGCAAGAAACTGCGCAGGACTGGGACAAATGGCATGTTCTCGTTTCGCAGGCCAAGACCCACTTTGGGTCGCTGAGCCATGGGAGTAAGTGAATAATTAAAATTATGTAAGGCCGGCAGCACGTTGGTAACGCCTCTGGTGTTGCAAATGTCCACAGGCCACAGTGGTTACACTTTCCATCAGGTGTGTTTTAGCCTGCCTGCTGTTCTCCACTCGGAATAACAATTACATACAGTATGCGAGTTTCTACAACAAAGTAGTATTAATATTTACAGTACCACTGGTCGTAATTGAATACGAATTTCAAGTGTTTCAATTTAGCTCAAGATTCTTAGGGATAATTACGGCGTGAAATTGCCTCAGCCAATTCAACGCCTTCCTCGCCGTATTAATTTCTATAATAAACAGCATTTCGGTCGTTGTAAAGCTGTCGGAATTCTTGAAATAATTTTCCTCCTTTTCTTGTGATCTTTAAAATATTAAGTAAGCAACCTGAGATGCTTTGGAAATATTTTACTATTTTTATGCAATACTAGGATAAGCCCGCTTACTACCGACTTCGTCCACGCTTAATCTGAAATTCCCGTTGGATTCCCGGTATACAAAGTACCACAGCATTTAAAAAAAGTTATCGTTTTAGTGACAACTTTCATCCGTGCAGGAACGGAGAAAGAATACAATTTCCTGCGGCCGGGTGGCCTGTCGTAAGAGGCGACAAAAGAACCCACAGCCAGGTGGTAGGGCATTTGCCCAACTAGATGGCTACCACCTCTGGTCTAGAGTATGCCGTCATAACAACCTTGAGTTGCGTTGCTGCAATAGTGACCAGGTTCCAGTCTCCCATAAGAGAGCAGCAGCGCCTTTGTAGCACCTTTAGTATTGCAAATTCCATAGGCGATGGTAACCACTTTCCATCAAGTGGGCCGTCTGCCTGTCTGTCTGCTGAACTGCTGCAATTAAAAAAAACTGTCGGAATATTCTTATTTTTATGCACCAGAATAACTTCAAACTGCTCCCGGGAAAAATCCCGCGGAATTCCCGGGATAAAAATATCACACATAAAATTTGCTATCGATCAGTGAAAAAATCACATTGGAATTCGATTTTTTCTAATCTGGCTATTTTAAATCATTCCCGGAATAAATCCCGCGGGATTCCCAGAACAAAAAATTGCACAGATTTTAATTCTAAGAATTTGCTGTCGATTAGTGAAAACCGCATCGAAATCTCGGCACAGTAGTTTTTACGTGAATCCCGAACAAACAGACAAACCGGCAAACAAAGAAATCTAAAAAAAATGCATCGTGTTCTCCATCGTTTGAATAGTATATTCTGGTTGGTTTTTTTTAATATCTTCAATGTACAGACACGGCATGTTTAGAATTTAATAATATAATAGATTTCGTTAATCTCAAAATATCTATTTGATTGTAGTGCTCTTTGGTGGCGGCTATTATAGAAATAGTGCTTAATGGGGAGGCGAGGGCATGGAGTACCACCATACAGGGTTTACCTAGTTTGGGCTCCTGTCTTTCCCATTTTATTAAGTTTCTCAAATTTTGTACTTTATTCATTTTGTTTTCTTTTTAATGGGAAGTAAATAAATAAATGATTATTATTATTATTAATAATAATATATTTTTATAAATTACTAGCTGTGCCCGCGACTTCGTCGGATTTTTTTTCGCGGAACCCTAAAAAGTGTAACCTAAGTTACTCCTTCCATCAGCTGTCTGCCAGTGAAAGTCCCGTCAAAATCGATCCAGCCGTTTCAGCGATTAGCCGGAACATCCAGACAGAGAGGCAGAGACTTGTGTTTTTTTATTGCATAAGTTCAGCAGATAGGCAGACGACCCACCTGATATAAAGCGGTTACCATCGCCTATAGACATTTGTAACACCAAAGGTGCTAACAATGTGCTGCCGCTCTTTAAATGGAGACTGGAACCTGGCCCTTAATGCAACAAAAAAGTTGCCATGGCGAATTATTCTAGACCAGGGGTGGTAGCCATCCAGACGGGCAAATACTTTACCACCTGGCTGTGGGTTGTTTTGTCTCCTCTTTCGAAAAGCCGCCCGGCTGCAGGAAATTGTATTCTTTCTCCGTTCCTGTACGGATAAAAACTCACTCACTGGAACGCAGAGACTCCAGGTTCGATTCCTGCCATGGTAAATATTGTAAACGAACATTCCGCTATTTACTGTGGTCTGGTTGTCTGGAGTTGACCCCAGAATGGTCCGTTGTATAATACCCATAACACAAGCGTAACTTGCTTAGCTTGGGGACATACAACGTGTGTTTGTCTGCCGTTTATTAAAAAAAAATGCTACGGACTCGTAATAAAGAATTATTACAAACATCAATACATACATATATATTGTCACGCCTGTTTCCCATTGGGGTAGGCAGAGAAGATGAATTTCCACCTGCTACGATCCTGACAAATACTTTTCGCTTCATCAACTTTCATTAATCTTTTCATACATCCACGCTTATTTAAACTACTTTTTATCCGACCTTTCTTCAAAATATCTTCAATTTGATCATGGTGAGTGCGTCTCGGTCTACCGGCATCGACTCTACCAGTCACATTGCTGTCATATACTTATTTTATTATTATTTATATATATATATATATATATATATATATATATATATATATATATAAATCTTATAGGGGACTAGATTTAATATTATATAATATTAAGTGCCTGACTAAATCAACCAGACGGCATGCCCTATATGGTTTACGTCGTTTTGCGTCGTGGTGCGAAATAATTAAAGGCTGTCTGCCTCTGCAGGCGTTCCACTTAAGCTAGGTATCAGTCTGATAGAGTACAGCCACAGTATATATATAAGCACCAGTCGCACGACGTCATGTGTCGCTGTCGCCTAAGACCGGTCGCAGACCAACACATCACAACATTTAATGTACAAAACTCAAGCAAACTTAATAGGTAGACCGACGCTGGTGATCTTAGAGTGAAGCCGGCTCGAGGAAGCTAATATTGGTATAGGAAGCCGATCGCGCCGCAGTGCGTTACGATAACTTACTATTGAATAATTGAATTAATTTAAATAAAGGTGGAATAGTTTCGGTAATGTATCCAACATTAATATTAACCACACAGACGCCAATCACATCTATATGACATAAATTTACGTACAAAGATTTGTAATTTTTTTTAACAAAAACAAAACTACTTGTTTACTTACTACAACATCTTGATCTCAGGGTCAAGTAAAACATAAAAAACAACAACAAATTTGCATAATATAGTAATAGTAATGTTTATGTTTTAATCCGTTACGACCTTAAGATGTTGTAGAAAGAAGTCGGTTATTTTTTGCTTTTTAGTTGGAAGTCGGTTAAGTTTTTGTTAAAAAATAGTTTTCACTTTTTAATTGCGCAAATACTTGAATAGCTTTAGAAATAATATATTAAGCGCCAGTAGAAATTATAGGACTGACATGGGTATACAAGGTTGCTGTCTCATTATTCGGTGTAGATGTTCGTCATCAAGGGTTGCCCTCGATTTCCCTGGCATTCATTCATCAGATCCTGACATGGTGACAATGGGACCAATTCAGGTGTATACATTACTAGTCACAATAATAATACATCTATATCTATACATATAATAAAATTGTAGAGGTCGAATTTCTGTACAATGAAAAAAAATGATAAAAACCGAGTCAGGGGGGTGTAAGAAGTGAAATAGAACTAATTTAGATTTTTTCAAATTTTTCGTTTCTCTATTTGTCTGTCTGTTTGTACCGGCTAATCTCCGAAACGACTAGACCGATTTAAATGAAATTTTGTATGGTGGTAGCTTATATCCCTGGTCAACATATAGAATACTTTTGATCCCGAAAAAGTAAAAAGTTCCCGTGGGATAGTTAAAAAATCTTTCCACGCGGATGAAATCGCGGGCAGTAGCTAGTTTTAAATAAATAAATCACATAAGCATTCTAACAATGCTTTTGCTTTTTTGACTGGATCATTTCCGACAAGAAATGGTAGCACTAAAAATCCTTTTCGTCAAAATTAACAACGAGACTTTACTGGGAGTAATATATAAACTGTGATACATAGCAACAGAATGACGCAAAAGCAGGCCGCAAATTTAGCCCACATAGCTTAAAAGAGACGTAAAGAGACTAGCGTTTTCAAGCGGGTATAAATATATAAATCAAACAGTTTCTGTAATATTTTTTTTAGAAAATCTTATACATATAAAACAAAGTTGGGTTAGTTACACCGTTTATAACACAAGAACGGCTGGGCCGATTTTTATAATCTTTCATTTGTTGGATTTGTCTCCACCCCAAATAGCAGAATAACTACATATATTTAAAAAATATAAATAAGTATTTAAAAAAATTGTGTGTGCAGTTCACACATGGTAGAAGTATATTATATTATTATCAATTTTATTTTGGTCCTATGTTTAATCGTTGGTCTTATTTATTGACTCTCTAATCTGTACTGCACAATATAAAACTCGTATCTGATTCTCTCGCAGGCTTAGTCGCATAGATTTATGTGTTCATCTCTTTTGAGTGTCGCTTTTTTGTTTTATCGAGTTTCAAATCACGATTCTAAAGAAGTTTCACTTCAAAAATTTTGTTCCGAACACAGCCTTCTTTCGCAAATGGCAACTCACGTCACGCACACCTATATATTAGTTTTAATAATTGATGTCCACCGCAAATCAGTGACGTATTAGAATGGCTTAGATTCCCAATTACACCCGGTAGGTGGGGTTGGAATCGGGTACTAGATTTTTATTTATTCAGGACAGGACAACGTCTGTCGGAACAGCTAGTAATTTTCATACGTAAAGTCCACTCAGCATATTGTTAAGACGTAGTGCCGACAAAAGTAGATTCACACCTGCATACCATTAAAGCACACTATTACCTTTCCCCATTTGGACTTCTTTTGTTTACTTTGTGTTTAAAATTTGTAATTAGAAAACAGCCCATTGTGTATTGTAATTTTTTATGGCACTCATAAGCCAGGTGTGTCGAACTGATTCTAAGAAATTCGATCTACGCGGGCGGGGAGCCATATTGTATCGGTGCAGTATATAGCAATGGCCCAATAGGGAGATCGACAGTCAAGCGATAACCACTAGCGAGACAAGACGTGTATACATTCCATAATCTATATAGTGACGGACTTTGCGTGTGATTGAATCGTGCATTACGTTTGGACTGGTTGTGTACAGTTATATTTGTACCTGTGTTATACGTATTTGTATAGTTCTAATAAATTCTATAATAATTCCAAGGGCATTTTAATTCGAGTCCTGCAACTCGTAACAATATTATCATAAATTACCGTTATACCATTAATTCAATGATTGTTTTACATTTTCATGTGTAGTATTCCTTTCTTCGTATAGATACCCTTAACAAAGTGACAGCGAACAATTGTAGCTAATATAAATGTTGTTATATCAAACAATGAGGTTTAATGTACTACGTACTAGAGAAGGCGTCCGAAACTAGCTTATTTGAACACTCGTTATGGTCCATGGACAACAACTCGCTTGGTATACGCCGGGGCTTTTGTTAATAATTTACATGTTTGAGTGAAAAGTAACTATTAAAAAAATGACTTCGTGTGTACTAAGGTCCTGTACAAACCACTCAAGAAACTCAAATAAAAGGCAACGGGTGACTTTTCATCGGTTTGTCGTATTCTCAATAAAATATTCTTATTTTAATAAAATTTTATCCATTTTAACTCGTCTCAACGCTGCAGCCATGTTCAGGCGAGTTTAAACTCTACTCTCTAATGCCCGGGTTACATGAGGCTAGTTTTTCAAGTTAGGCTAACAAGCTAGTGCTAGTAAGCTAGCAAGCTAATAACTCTGGCTTCGTATATACAGAACTAGCTTCATTTCTAGGCTAGTAAGCTAGTTAGAAAACTAGAGTAAGCTAGCGTCTCAAATTAGGATTTAGTTTAATAGGATGGGGTTCTATTTTTTGAGCTAGTACCGCCCCCCGCCACTAATTTTACTAGCCTGACTTGTGTACTAGCCTTGTGTAGTCGGTAAAGCTAGTATCCGATTGGCTACTGAGCAGTGACTACGTGTTTTGTTTTTCTGACCACTCCATTTCAGAGTCAATTTAATTTACACTTGCCTAAACTAAAGATCGATGTTAATTGAAAATTCGTACAATTGTACCGCGAAGGGGTATGTTTGCGGGACGTCTTCATTCCGTTTTGTAAAGACAAGTCTATGCGTGATTTGGTACTAAAAAAAAATCTAGCGAATTATTGACAATGACTAACCAAGATATAAAAATAAAATACTTAAGAGCGACTTATTATCAAGAATTGACAACAATTGAGAAATCAACCAGGTATGGAGCAGTTCTCAAGAGGATGGGACACCGTCTCCTCCTTTTGCGACTTTTGAACGGAAGCGTGAGCAGACTTCTATGTCCCGTTTCTGTCAAATGAGGACGCGTCGGCTCCGGAGGGCCAGCTTGGACCTTCAGCCGCCGTGAGCGGGTGGCATGGGTGGGCCCCGCTTTATGCCGTCGAGATTGGGGTGCGACTTATTCCGCGCGCGCCCAATTCTCCTCCTGTGAAGCGCGTTTCAGACCGCCCCACACAATGAGAGCATCATGTCGCCGGAGGACAAAAGTAGTTCCCCGGCAGTGGATGAGGCTGACGGGCCAGCGCCCGCCAGGGCCAGCGGAGAGGCTAGGCTATTTACCCGTGGCTCTAGCATTAAAGGCGAAAGACAGAATACCGAGAGGTTTTAGTGGATATACCTAAATGTGGTGTAGCAATAGCAGTAGCAATCTTTAGTTCTGGCTAGAGGTGCTAGTGCCACCCCGACCTGGTGAATCCCACACGCAGGCCACGAATTTCCCAGTTCACTGCGCGGCTGATGGCCCTCAATCGGTTTTCCCTTAGTTAAAAAAAAGGTTCTCAAGAGGAATATAAATCGTATTTTGTTTTTTTTTTACGAATGCAGTTCATTTTATTTCACAGACGTGTTGTTACTATAAGTCACTGCAATGGTACTGGCATCAAATTTTCTAGCATCATGTACACAGCACTGCTCATTGCCAGGTCAGGACAGCAAGCCAGAATAGTACACCGAGGTTGTAGCTTGCTATCCTAACTCAGAAAAACTAGCCTCGTGTATTACGGGCATAAGCAGTCTACGGTTGCATGTTTTAATAGTTTTCTTAGACGGCAAACTAGTATTTTAGCACTGCAGGATATACATGAGTCAGGCCACAACATGCCTCGCCCCGCGCAGGCCCCCGCTTTCATCAAGTTCGATTTTTTTTTGTTTTGAATAGCTTTTCTAATACGTAGTAAGTACATTATATCTCAATGATATGAAATGCTAAATTATCGTAATTAATAATATAGCTTTTTAAGTACCCATTTTGGGCTCTTCAGAATTATTAAACAAATTAATCATCTTTGTTTTAAAGTTTAAAACGATGATACACAAAGTAGTCTAATGGCCGGTTGCTGTATCTTATTATTCATTCACTTCTCTTATCATCGGTTATATTTTGACCACGGATGGGCCGAAATTCATTTTACATTCAGTTTGACCGAATTTCTGCAACTTGAGCCGAACTTTGGCATTCGGCCAAAGTTCGGTTTAAATGCCGAACATTCGTTCCAAGAAAAAGTAAAATACCTACTTGCAGTATTTTGACTGAAATTAATAAAAATCATATCCTATCATAACCGTAAAATATAATTAAGCCTTTATATAGTCATGGTAATTTTTTTGATTAGGGTCATATAAACCTTAACTAGCAATGTGATAAAAATTTAATTAAATTAGTTGTTAATTTAAGAGTCTTTGCCTAATTAAATAGACATCAAATTAAAACAAAAATGAAATAAACTTATTATTCATCTATCATCCATAAGTAAGTAGTGTAACTGCTTAATTATAATGCGTAACTTGAATAAAATAAAATAAAATATTTCTAAGAGACATCAACAATTACAACTTTAATTTTGATTGAAATCATTTTTTTACAAACTATACATTAAGAGTAGATTATGGTGTAAAAACGCCAAAGCTTTGGCGTTATCAATTCACGACATCAACAAGTAACGACGTGGCGCTTTCGAGTAAGCGTGGTGAAAGGAAATCGAAGTTCGGCCGAAATTCGGCCAAATTTTTTGTTTTAAGAATATTCGGCTGAAGTTCGTATTCGGCTTAAAAAACATTCGGCCCACTCCTAATTTTGACATTAGTTATATGTAGGTTATGTCAAATTTTAACGGACATAGTAAGGCAAATAAACGATCATCAAGATATCATAAGACAGTTACAATCATACCTAAAAATATGATCATAGTAGGTAGTACTACTAGTAACAAATGTTATTAACAGTTCAGAAGCTCTTATTAATATAAGTACTTATAAAGCTGTTAATAAACTTCAAGATCTTCACGTTGGTTGCACCCATGGTGTTGCAAATGTCTATTGACGACAGTAACCACTGTTCATCAGGTAGAACGTCAGCTTGCCTGCTATAGTTCAGGAATATTATTAAAATAAGGAAATCTTACCTAACATAGCCCTTCCTGGGTGGATAGTCCTTGTGGTATACAGAGTGGTTGAGGATCATCTTCTCATCGCCAGTGTCGAGCCACGACCTCTGCAACACGAAGTCACGGTTCTTGAGCGGTGCCGGACAAGACACTGTAAACAAAAAATAAGTAATTAGAGGATCCGTATGGCAGAAACATGACGTGCGTTTTTTAACTATGATGAGGTATGCGACAATGACAAGAGACTGTATGGAATGTCAGTCATTATTTGAAATATGAGATGGCCGCTGGTGTGGGACGCGACATAGGTCGACGCTTTGGCCCGTCATATCTTCCAATGACTGAGTCAGCAACTGGCAATACTGCTTCATCAGCTGGTGCCCTAACACGGCCCGAATATGGATCCTTACAAAGACGATATACATTTGTGCCGTTTGTAGTTAAGATATTAAGTCGGTGGAGTCCACCAAGAATTTGGCCAAAGAAATTTGTAAGAAAATCTTTAATGCCACCCATGACCAGAAGGCTGGTTTATACTTCGCACAGCGAATTAGCGTTGCTATGCATATTGCTAGCGTGGCAATGCAACCAGTTTTCTGGGCAGGCTTCTGTCTATCAGCGAAGTGGTACATAGTCTTTAATTAGCTTATAGTTTCATTTTATGTATAGTTTGATCAATTTATTGTACTAAAAATGAACATGAGATTTACCCCATCCTCCTCCTATACTACTTGCATTATTAAGCACTCTTAACATATCTCCAACGGCAGTTGAGTGGTTTCGCAATTACCTGTTTGGTCGCCAGCAACCTATACGCGCTGAGGATGCATTCTCCACTTGGTGCAATACTTCTGCTGGTGTACCACAGGGTGGCGCCTTATCTCCATTGCTCTTCGCCATTTTTATTAATTCTATCTCTCATAATCTTCAAAGCTCCTACCACCTTTATGCAGATGACCTTCAAATTTATACTCATGCTTCGATTGACAACGTAGGTGAAGCTGTTGACTTTACAAACGAAGATTTACGGCATATATTAGATTGGAGTAAGGCATTTGCACTGACTGTAAATCCATTTAAGACTCAGACCATTGTTGTGGGTAGCTCCAGGATGATTTCTAAAGTTGAGCTTCCTTCTTTACCCCAGGTTCTTTTTGACGGTGTTACCATTCTTTTCTGCGAAAAAGTGAAGGACCTGGGCATTTACATTGACAACTTTCTATCCTGGGGTCCCCAACTAAAAGAGGTCAGTGGAAAGTTGTTTGCGTCAGCGGCCTCACTAAGGAGGTTGCGAAACTTCTTACCTCACACCACTAAAATTGAACTTGTACAAGCCCTCCCTATCTTAGATTACGCCGATGTCAGCTATCTTGACCTCACCGAAAGCCAACTTAATAAGCTTGAGCGACTCCATAACTTTTGTATCCGATTCATATTTGGTTTGCGTAAATATGATCATGTCTCAGAATTTCGTGTTAAACTCAAGTGGCTTCCTGTCCGTCTTCGTCGGAATGCTCATATTCTGTCCCTTCTATATAATGTACTATTTAATCCAAAAGCTCCTTCTTATCTCAAGGAGCGTTTTAAATATCTATACCTTAGCCACACTCGTCACCTCAGATCATCGGAAAACATACGCCTGGAAACACCTGTAAATCACGATTTTACAACAAATCTTTCACAGTTCATGCAGTGTGTCTGTGGAATGCGCTACCTGTGAAAATCAGGCGTGCCCAGTCTCTTCAGGCGTTCAACGAACTCGTGAAAGATTATTACCTCGGGCTCTAAAGTCAATCATAACATCTTCATCTCTCCTATATTTACGTACCTAATTCTATACATTATTACTATGATTATTTATTTATATTTATATATACCAATATATGTATACCTTTGTCTTATACTTGCCACTTCAAAATTTTATATATATACTTTTTTATTCTAGTTATATTGCAAAACCCACATGTTACACAATTTTTCTCTAATCCATCCTAAGGTTGTCTGGAAGAAATTGCTTTTAGTGATAAGACCGCCGATTGTTTTCTGTACTTAAACTTCTTGAATTGTATCTTAATGTTGTGCAATAAAGTATATTCTATTCTCCTATCCAATAGATTGTTTATATCATAATACACTACGCACAAAAATTAAGGGAGCAAAAAAAGTCTGTTTGGGTGATTTTCAACAGGCTATAATTTGAAGAAATATTGTCATAGAGCAAATTTAAATAAAAGGAAATTGTAGCTTCATGTGTCTAGTTTTTGGATATGACGTAATTTTTTTCCTGAAATTCTTTTGCGAGTAATTTTGAAAATACCACCGACTTAAAAACGATTTCTTTTTGGTCTATGAACTTGGATTTTTTTCGTGAATTCATGAACATCTGTATGGAACAGATAACTTTGTTATTCAGCTTTAATTTATTTTCTTAAAGACCTCGATACGAGCATTTCTCGCTGAGATGTCAATCTTTGAATGGAAATGGATAATTTTACCTTTGATTATCAATATCTCAGAAAGCAATGATCGCAAAAAAAGTTCAATGTGGGTTTCGAAAATATGAATAAATTCTCTACAAAGATTAGTCATTGATTCTTGGAAAAAAAATGTTTTCTCATTGATTACATGAATTTGAAAAAGCAACAAAAAAGAGCTTTTCGTAGTTTTTTGTAAAACTAAGCGCCTAAACAAAAATATCGAGGTAACCGCTCACAATTAAGTGTGCCTTTTACAGTTCAATATTACCCTCAAAAACCTTACAGAGTTTCAATTTAATCCAGCCCACGTTTTTTTTAGCGCACTCGGTTTAATTTTTGAAAAAAAATAAGAAGCAACCTTTTTGCTCTGAAAAGCTCATCATGTTTATCAAATTGATACAAAAATCTTCAAGTTCCAGCCTGTTGAAAATCACCCAAAAATTTAGATTTTTTGCTCCCTTAATTTTGTGCGAATTTTAATATTTTTGGTTATGTAAGAATTAACACTTAACCACTAGCAAGTAACCGAAGAGTTAAAACTAGCCCGAATTTATGTCAAAAACTGTTTAATATTCCATCCTACTGAGTCTAAAAAGAAGCCAGTGAAAACCCTTGAATTTTTAGCTTCATTGAAATGAGGGCAAAGAAAATAATAAAACGTGCAACCAACACGAAGACGTGAGAATTGTAGTAATGCGAATGTTTGATATGGCTGAATTGCTAGAGCTTCTACGTGCAGTCATTCGAACATAGTGTATAACAATGCATTGAATGAATATAATACGATAAGGGTAGCATAGGCAAATATCAAAAGTATTAGATATAATAAATATTACGACTATGCAGCTTTTTCTCGTTTGGTAGTTAGTGGAATATCACCTAACATGCTATTTAACGAGCAGATAACACCGAAACTTCTTTCACTTTGCTATAACAATAACGTATTTGTTAGTGACTTGCATATAAACGCAATTACTGTGTCATCTTTTTCCCAATCTGTTTCACGGTTTTGTAACAGCGTCATTTATCGGAACAAGGATTAATAAATAATTAGTAATAACATTAAATATATTTAATATAATTGAAATTGATATTTATTTCGTAGGGGACTTTACTAAAACGCTAAAAATTGCGTTTCAAGAATGTGTCAGCCATACCGTCGTATTCAAAATAGACTTTAGTGATACATAAAACTATACATACAAAGTAGTTTATTAAATCTATTCATTCTTTTATAAGTAATCCAAGCATCTGAAGTGAACTTTATGTTCCTGATGAATAAATTAAATAAATGAACTCACTCACATAGTACCTGTCTTCATTACTGACGTCGATGTGGCCAACATCTTCTTCGTTTATAAGTAACTAAAGTGTCTAAAGAAAACTTTATGTTGCTGATGAATAAATGAAATAAATGAACTCACTCGCATAGTACCCAACATCATTATTGACGTTGATGTGTCCAGCGTCTTCTGCGGCCAGCATGTGCGTGTCCCACACTGACCGGTACTCCGGGTCGTGGAGCACATCGTAAAGGGCATCCGGCTCGACGTCCTCAAATTCTGCGACCACCTGGAGGCAATTATGTGAGAATAGAATATTCGTTACTGCACACATGATGACATAATATACACAAATGTGTAGAGAAACCTCGAAACAACTAATAGAGGTAGTCACTATACATGTAACTGAAGGTTATTTATGGCTATTTATTTTAATGTACATAGATAAATAGCCGTGTCGAGTATCCTCTTACCTACCTACATCATCAGATAGCACCACCGTTCATTCTTTTCTCGCCTTTTAACGTTTTATTATTTAAAACTTAATATCTAATATTTTAAACTACATCACTCAAAGGATGAAAGTCTTAATAAATCTATCACCAATTTTCAAATTGTTTGGTCTAAACATTTTGAAATAAACACAGTGTACAAATTTAATTTTGAAACCACATAATCGAAGTCTAAAATATGTTTTAAATGTTAAATAGTTAAACATCAAAAACGAGAAAAAATTGAATTGAAGATATCTAGTAATTTAGGATTTACGAGCTTTAAAGAGTTATGTTTTTACAGGTCGATTTTCCCCGGTCTCCCTTCCTACGATAATGCAAATAACATAAATTAAAATAAGAAAGGCAACGTTTACCTACCTCACGAAAGTCTAAACAATTTAAGTGTACTTAAAGTCGAAATAAACTTCACTCACAAGAGAAAACTTTTAGAATAATGCTAATGTAGTTTTCTCGTATAGTTGAAAACGGATAGCGCTTTTAGTTGAGCAGGCTTAGCGTATATTATCTAAGACGACTGGAATACTCTGCAACTCTCAATTCAGTCGGACAATGTCTTGCAAATTTGCATAGTGTAAGTTATGCTGATGCCAGTTTACACAATTTTTATTTTATAAGGAAATATAATAATGTTACGAGTTACAGAACTCGAATTAAAAGGCCGTTAGAATTACTATAGAATTTATTAGAACTATACAAACACGTATAACACAGGTACAAATATAACTGAACACAATCAGTCCAAACGTAATGCGCGATTCAATAACACGCAAAGCCCGTCACTATATAGATTATGGAATGTACAATAGGCTGCTCTCCACAATCTATACACATATAATAAAATAGTAGAGGTCGAAATTCTGTACAATGAAAAAAAAAGCTAAAAACCGAGTCAGGGGGATGTAAGAAGTGAAATAGAAGTAATTTAATTTTTTTTCAAGTTTTTTGTTTCTCTGTTTGTACCGGCTAATGTTCGAAACTACAGTACCGATTTCAATGAATTTTTTTATGGTGGTAGCTTATATCCCTGGTCAACGTATGAGATACTTTTGATCCCTAAAAATTAAAGAGTTCCGTGGGATAGTTAAAAACCGCACCACGCGGTACGAAGTTGCGAGCATCAGCTAGTAACCAATAAATAAGTAAACAAAAGAAGACAAACATTAAAGAACTACAATTTTATTAGCTCAAACGCCAGCGGGTAATAAATGTGCTTTGTTTACAAATATGCAGGTGGCCCAAATTGTAACGATAATAATGCGATAGACAAACACACACATTGTACTTCTACTAAGCATGATACGTTTGTGTTATGAACAAAATATAACGGACCACTCTGATGGGGCCGATCCCAAACACTCAGGCCATAAAAAATTTAAAGTTCCTTTAAGAACTGAACTGAAAATTTTATAATTGTATTTCTTATTTCAGTGGGATAATATATTGCTACAAAAACTGTACTGACCACGTAGTTTAATTTTCGCAATTCCCTAGAGTCCTTGGCTTAGACAAGATCTAACAACAACTTAACAAAACTTTGGGCCCCGAACGTTGGACAAAACAGCTTTTCTAATTTAGAGTAGCCAACACGATAATATACAACATAATTCTCAACGCCAATGAACATGTCTTTATAAACAGAAGAAAGGAAAAAAATTAATAGTTGTACACAAATCTAATGATATTTATTGTATATTAGACACGGCTATAATCAGGTATTACTCACAGTAGGATTTTTATTACCTGTAGCAGGGAAACAGGCAGCTAACCCACCTGATGGAAAGTAGTCAACATCGTCTATGGACGCCTGCAATGATAGGAAGCTTTGCCAATTTGCTAGCCTTAAATTTAATGATGTCCTTCTTAAACAACCTCATGTCGTAGCGCAGAGGGAAAACCTTGGCGAGAAGCTTCCTCCAGATCATTATTGTATGCGGAATAAACGTTGTAGAGAACCATTGCTTGTGTAGTTAATTGCGGTAGCTCATGGAAATAATAATGCACAATCGAATAGACTAGGAGGTACAAATGGAACACAATCAATCAATCAATAATTTATTTGCTCAAAAAAATGGTCTATATGTTACAGGCGATTTGATAAATCCGATCACTATGAATAATGAATGACCGGTCTGTATACATAATGCCCGTATCAAGTGGGCAATATAAATAAAACCGCATGAATAATCACTTTTTCCGGTCAGCATGAACAATGACAACCTTATCTTAGGCAATATAATGAAACACAGACGAATTGTAGTTTTTTGTTTATTATATGTGGTTAGGGTATAGTTATAGAGCGCTTTTATTTATTATTTGAGATATGAAGTGAATTTTGGGCTGTTGGAGCTCCCGCTTTAGCCTTTTAGGCTATATAAAAAAAATCTGTTCATAATAAATAAAAATGCCATATAACTATACCCCACCCTTAAATGAATTAAACTTACATCATTCTTATGGAAAAGTAACCGAATTTATCACATTGCCCGGCTGGAAGTAGGGAAGTATTTATACTGCCCGGACCAAGTGATAATTTCAAGTTATCTCAAACCATATTTCTTTAAATGGACCAGGGGCATTATTGATATGGGCCGGCCAAAGTAATTAATTTATCAAATTGACCGACGCTCTTGGTCATTATTCATAATGATCGGTTTATATTAATAATAATAATCAAACCGCCCGTAAATTATACATATAAGATGAATGATGTTCATAAAGTTTCAAACTTTGTTGCCGGTCAGGTATGCAAATTTTACATGTTTAAAACTACTTCAATAATTATACTAAGTCAATTTAAAAAATTAATTCGTCACACAAATATATATAGTCAACACAATACTAATTTTTGCATATAAAGTCTCGATTTGAACAGATTCACTTCCATAATAATAATAATTTATCTAGAGAGTATGCCGCCATAAAAACCTTGAGTTGTGTTCATAGTGACCAGGTTCCAGTCTCCCTTAAGAGAGCAGCTGCGCATTTGTGTTGCAATGCATTGTTGTGTGTGTACCTTTGGTGTTGCAATGTCCATAGGCGATGGTAACTTCTTTCCATCAAGTGGGTCGTCAGCCTGTCTGCTGAACTCATGCAATAAAATAAAAAAAATATATATTAATTTTTTACTGTGTCCTATATACATGTAACAATTGGACCTATGTAGTAACAGTGAAATCAGTGTACCCGTATGTGATGATCCTAATATTTAACGGTCTCTAGCTAATCTATAGAAGTACAACGTAACAAGTCCAACACTTTGGACACTTGTTAAGATTTGTTTCGATGTACACTGTTAACGTCGAAAAAGTTATTTAATTACATTTGGAATGTGTTTAATCTCTTTCCACGCATCAAAAGTTCAGAAATAAAGAAAAGAGTATGCATTACTTCAAGTTTCAACAATAAATAGACATTATTCTTAAATGGCTAGTATATTCAAAGAAAAATTATACTTTTTGATAATGGAGTTTTCAAAGTAAAATCTCTTCATATTAATTATAAAAACATACTTAAAAGTGATGACAAATTCAGCTCCTCTCCCCTGCCTATTACCGAATTAAAAAACACGGTAAGTGGCTTACACGACCTTAAGTTTAGGGATATTTCTTCACACTTTTAATTTGTATTCTAAATACAGAACTTTCTAGACCTAGCCTAAAGTTAAATCCAATGGCAAAGATCTGATCCGCCGAGCGTTCGCTTTCAAAGCTAATTTATAAAAGTAAAAGTGTTCAGCGATAACTTTTGAAAGAACTTGTTGCATATTTGAAAAGAAAATAAATATTGGGCGCGTAATATTTTCACTCTAATGGCGATGACAGACTAACCGACTGAATACTAGTTTAACGTGGCGAAAGAAATTGGACCCCATAGAATACTTTTTATATCGAGAAGTAGAAAATATCATTTTTTAGGCTCAATTAATGGATAGTGGTTACCGTCATTTGCAATACGACGAAGTGAATGCGTTGCCAGACTTTAGGATGGAATAGAGCAGATGGAATAGGATGAGTGGGAATAATGGTTGAGATAGTAGGAATATGACAAATGGGATGGATCTGTTGCAGGTTACGATAATTTGCAAGTATTTATAATTTATTCCACTACGGCAAGATTGGTTTTATACATAATTTTACATACATATTGATAAACATATATTTATAAGGCTTTAATTGAATAAAGTCATTCATTTATTTAATTAAAACACAGAACCCCAAAAGCCGTAAAGTAAGTAATATATGGGTTATGTGCCGCATGATTTTGTCGTAACAGCGGCCGGTGAATGCATTTAAAAATTTGCGCAATAACTTTATTAATTTTCAAAATTGGATTGAATCAGACTAGACATCAAATCTCATTGTAAATATTTATAAACAAATTTGCGCGACTCCATCGCCTGTTTAAAACAACAAAACGTCACCATTTGAATATTTGAAAGCACGCTTGCCTTCTCACGTTCGTTGTATGTGCACCATTAGACTCCCAAAAAGGTGTCTTAAAAAATTATGGCCAGGCATAACAGTAAAACGCAAGCACTAGAAGTTTAAGGATACATTGTCATTTCTCGACGCCAATTCCAAGAGAACTTTAACAAAAAATCTTTACGCGACCATTTTGAAAAAACAGGCAATTTAATAAACAAAAATTATATTTCTGCGCCGACATTGTTTTTTCTTTTTATTGAACAGATATTAGATATTATATTGATCTATATTCTAACTCTAGAAACCATATCCAAATTACAACAGTAAACCTACAAGCACATTGGCAATGGCATATGATAGCAAGTTAGTAAACAAAAGTCACTGTTATGGAGGCTAAAGGCAAGGAGGACTCATAATTATGGAGGTCAAACTGAAAGTATCCAGCTATAAGCAATAAGTAGTTTAAGAATCGACCACAATAGCGCTAGTTTATGCAAAGGTATATACTTAGCAATTATTGTAGATGGAGTGACGCGTGCTGGAAATATTTTTAAACTTATTTAATTATTGTGAATAATGTCTTTTGACAGATATCTTACCGAACGGAAACGAATTGTCCGTTACTATTTTCTGGATGTCTTGGATGTCTCTATGGATTTCTAGATGGGACCGGCTCCAGAGTGGTCTGTTGCACTTTACCCACAACACAAGCGTAATTTGCTTAACTTGGGAATATACAATGTGTGCGTGCTAATTATTATTATTATAAATATATGTACTTCAGGATATCTTCCGGTGATAAAAACACATACCTATTTTTGAAATGAAACTTACATACAGATAGAGTTGGAAATGTTTTGAAGGTTTTCGTTAATACTTCAAATTTCGTGTTTTAAAACTTAAATATATTATAACGATATAATACATGAAATGTGACGTCACAAAATGTAGAATCTGTCCCACTTTTTTTCACTTCTACTGCGTGTGAACTGTACACACACAAACATTTTTTTAACAATCGTTTTATACAAGACCTAAGAAATAAATTAGAATCATTACGCCTGCCAATTATTAACTCAATACTTGAAGCGCCTTTAGTATACAAATTGCTCGCACGTAGCAACAGGCGTAATTATTTCTTTAATATTTCACAATTTAATAGGCGCGTGTGAATTTACCATATGTGCATATAGAGTAGTGTATATATAGAGGTGAAATATTCATAGTACAGGACTATGGCTGGTTTAGAAAGTCTAGATTTAAGCGGGAGAAAACCGATTTTAAAAATGAAAATGAATGTATTTATTTCAAAATGGAATCTTACAGATTAAGTACTTATTGAAAGTTATGAGTCTAAGACCGCTTACAAAGCAATTTTAGTTACATTATTCCCATACGGCGCGGTCGTCTAGAAAATCTTTCGTCGTAATTATACGAAATAATTATAGAAAAAGTTATAACGATAGACGGTTCATTAAAACCTCGCACAAACGTTGCTTTACTATTTTTTTAAACTTGTTTACTGAACGCTCTATGTGCAACAATATGTAATAATGTTTTCTATATGAAACAAATAATACCTAATACAAAACGCCATTGTGCAAATGTCTTGTAACATACATAGTCTCAATATTATAATACCAAAATGATTGATTGTTTACGACTTAATTAAATTATTATTATCGATTAAATTGTGTATCCATGAATATGTTTCAGATAATAAATAATTTTCGTTCAGCAATTCATATTAGAATTCAATTACTTATAAGCGTTTTCGGATAGATTGTAATTAAGAGACGAAACTAATTTGCTAATTACCATGAAAATTATACTACTTCGATGACTATAATGTCAACCACGTAATGTCTATGGGTTTTGCCATATATCCACCTTTCCTCGTCTAGCATCTACCACCAGTCTTACGCTAGTTATCGGTGACCGGGCTGGAAAATGTTCTGTACAACGTTTACTGAAATTAAGTCTATGAAGTCTGCTAGGACGTTAATGAATCCTGCAATTTTACAGGGTTTATCTGCGCCGGCTGGTAACAATCCTTATTTTATATCGCTATTTATGCGTCCCCTCGAACCACCGGTGGTGGTCAACAAGGAGTAGTGTGCCTCCCAGAGGCCGGCTTCATCAGGAAGGAGTTGCCAGACAACCCACTAAACCTATCAGTGTCCCTCCACGTCTTGATGAGGCGCCATGGGGTAAACCACGCGTAAACCTTCACGATGCAATGCGCCCAGTAACAAGGTACCTCACGTCCATTCCTAGCAGCTACCGATCCTGTCACAAATTTAAAGGATCTACTACCATTACAACTTACTAATTTCAATATTAATTACTATCATTAATTAAATCGTCTGCCGTGGTTGCTTTATGGTTACAGCTTCCGCTTACAACGACATGCAGCAGCACTAAGGCACTTCTAACGTAATGCGTAGTGTAATAGTAGAGCGGACTTGGAAATTAATTGCAATACTTTTTATAATCATATAGAACTTCGCGGTCTCACAGACTTCGTTCCAGCATACCTACTTATGACGTAATAAATAGGTACAAGTAAAAGGAAAGTCAAATAGCGTATTAATTATTGTTAAAAAATCATTATAATATATGAATGTTTCTCAAGACCACGGGCCATGCAAATGGTCCGGACTTTTGGAGGGTTTGCGTGGGGCCATGGGTTTGACAAATGTAATGCAAATGTGACGTGACTCAGACCGACGATTATCCCTGTGTCTACATCATATTAAAATTCACCCAAGGCTAAGCCCCGGTCAGTGTAGGACTATTGTAGAAAATGAGAACAAAAGTGTCTGGACTATTAGGATGAATTGCTAGCGGAATTAGGGATTTGGGCTATGGGGACTATATCGTCTGTCCGTCGCAATGTTCGGGGAATATGGGAAAAAATAATGGGCAGACTGCGACTCACCGAAGATTGGCGGAGGGGTTGCGGTTGCAACATGGGTGTGAGTGACAGAGAGGTGTGCTGCAAGTTCACCAAAGCTACTTCCGACGTTAGACCTTTTATCACTTCCACCTCTGGAGCTTGAATCTTAGCTCTAGCGATCTCCACTCCGTACCAGCTCGATAAAGCAAGCACGGAGGCGAGGGCCTTGCCTTGGCCACCCGGAGTCGGGTACGAGGTGTCGCTATTTACCTAAGGCTTCGCCACAAAGCTATCCTGCTTCTTTATTATTATTTATTAATATTAATAATATTAATTTATAAAATTTATTATCTAAACTTTACATCTGAACTAAGTACGTAACTCATGCTTACAAGCGTAAATTTCTTTTCATTTTAACAGAAACAAGTGAATGTCAAATACAAAAGGATCCTTTGAACAGATCCAAACAAACAAAACCAAACCTTTGTAAGAAACGAATGGGAAAAAATACAAAACCCGATTTCGTTAACTGACTGAATAGAACCTTCAGAAGACAGATTAAAGGAAAACCAGTCAATCAATTGAATAAATAATGCTTTGTCTAGACTTACTCACTCTTTTATATACAAAGAGCAAAATTAATAATATTGTTACGAGAGTGGGACTCGAATTAAAATGCCGTTGGAATTACTATAGCATTTATCAGAACAATCAAACACGTATAACACAGGTACAAATATAACTGGATACAACCAGTACAAACGTAATACACGATTCAATAACAGGCGCAAAGTCCGTCACTATATAGCTTATCGAATGTACACACGTCATGTCTTGCTAGTGGTATCGCTTGACTGTCGATCTCCCCATGGGGCCATTGCTATATACTGCACCAATACAATATGGCTGCTCGCCCGCGTAGATCGAAATTTTTAGAAATCGTAATCGGCACACCTGCGTAATTATGCCTGCGAATGGCCATAAACGAGTACAATACACAGTAGGCTGTTTTATGGCAGGCAGATGTGCATCCACTTTTGTGAGCGTGTAACAATATCAACTCATAAACATCGTCCATGTTAAAGTTAAACATTGATTGATATAAGAGTAAAGATAAGCGAAATAAAATCGCCCAAGTGCATGTCGAACTAAGCAGGGCCGTCTTAAGCATATTAGGTGCTAGGCGGCGCAAAACTCGGATTGCGGCCCCCTTACCAGAAATAAAAAAATCTGTCAGTCGTAGGACTGGACGTCAGAAATGAAAACATTGTAGTACTTTTCCTCATCCCAAAAGAGCGATATATATATATACACACACACACACATCTGTATATATGTATCTAAGCGTGACGGTCACGTGAGGTCAGTGCTTTTCCTCATTCCAAAAGAGCTATACATAATTATATATATATATTCACACACGCACACATCTGTATATATGTATCTGAGCGTGACGGTCACGCGAATTCAGTGCTTTTATCCCAACCTATAAATGCTCAACGTGTAAAAAAAGTTTTCACTTCAAAAATTAAATTAATTTTTTTTATTATTTTTTAAGGTTTCTTAGCTACTGTGGCAATAACAGAATACTCTTTGTGCAAAAAAAACACGAATAATTCCTTGTGCATTTCTCATTTTCTCCCCATCCGCGCATCGGTCCGTTTTTTTATATGTCATAGACGTTATTCTCAGAAACTACTGGGTCTCAGACTCATCATCATCATCCGCGCGTTAAATCCCGGGTGCATTTGGAACGATCGCTTCGACGGCTAATGTCCTTTTTCCTAATTTTTCTTCTCCACTTCGCGCGGTCTTTAGCATCCATCGTTTTGAGACTATTACTACACATGTCATCCTTCACAACGTCAAGCCAGCATTTCTTTGGCCTACCCCTTCAGACTACTGGGTTTATGTGGATGAAATTGGACAGGAAGATGTAGTCTATGTGGCGTTGAATTATTTTCAATGTAGTCTATGTTCTTTAATTACTTTTTATTGAAGTCAATCGACTTGCGCCTCCTAGATCCCTGCGCCCTGGTGCTACGCGCCCCTTGCATCCCCTAGTAAAGATGGCGCTGGGACTACGCACACTGAATCATATAGACAACCAGGGTCTCCAGATCAGCCAGGTGGTAGGGCATTTGCCCGACTGGATAGCTACCACCCCTGGTCTAGAGTATGCCGCAATTACAACCTTGAGTTGTGTTCCGGCATTAGTAGACCAGGTTCCAGTCTCCATTAAGAGAGCAGCAGCGCATGTCTAGCACCTTTGGTGTTGCAAATGTTTATAGACGATGGTAACCACTTTCCATCAAGTGGGCCGTCTGCCTGTCTGCTGAACTCATGCAATAAAAAAATAATTAAAAATTAAGTTTTGGAAACATCTCCCATTTGATAAATTTATTATGTCAAAAATAATATGCTGTCCAGCTGTACGTCGATTAGAACTTTTACATCTCAGAGATAAAATTTTATAGCTAAGTACCCCAACATTTTTTTATCCGAAACAAAAAATTTGGGGTGAAATACCCCAACCTGCAATAAACGTCCACTGTTTTTGTCATTTGGATTCAAAACTCTAAATCTAGACCATGTCCGTCCATGTCTCTGCTTATGTGTCCGTCCGTCTGTTTAGAGGTTAATTTTAATAATTCTCTAAAATAATCAGTCTTGGGTCAAAATAACTAAATAGTTTGTGGAGTTCTTCGAACGCAGCTGTTAATTTTTGATACTGGCAACACCAGAGGTCAAGACATTAATTTGACAGCTGCACACAAGTGTCGCGATATATAACAATATTTGTGGAATTCGTAACATAAAAAGTACATGTAAACTTATTAGAATACATTGCAATCAGTCATAAATACTGTGTTTGACGATGTCCTATATCTCATGATATAACAAGTAAAGGAGCCCTCAACAACCTTAACGTCGTATCGACGCCTCATGAGGCGCCAAAAGTTTATTACTACTATAGTAATATGAGTGTATAAATTACGCGCCATCATGAAGTCACAGCATCTAACGAATCTTCAAGAAGCTATAACATGTTGATTACACACTCTATTGAGTTATCTACTGGCCCACATTACTCCTTAATATCCCTAAGGCTTTATTTACCCTCTCGTAACTTTATTATGTCGGCCTATTGTTTCTGACGCGTCCATTTTTATTCGAAATGCGTCCACGAAGTTTTATCTTATCACGAACTGGTATTTTACGATAATAATAAATACTCGGTAATAAAGTTAAGATATATATTTTTTGCTGCGAAATCTGGGCCGTTGTGTAGTTTGGGTGAATAGATACACTTCGCCAAAAATACTCAGTCTCTAAAAATCAAGGGGTTGACAGAAAGGTCTTGGTTGTATTTGTAGTTTACTATTTGAGACTTACCCCAAAGAGGTCAATACTCTTTTTCTACAATATGTGTTACTGGACGATTTGGTAGTCTTCAAATAGACTCCAGGGGCCTAATTCTGCTATATTAGTGTTACGAAGATATTCAAAGCACGATTCCATTGTGATAGTGACAAAAATTGGTATTCTACTAAATTCACTATATCTTCTCGATATCGTCTCGGCGGATATATAATAGATAAAAAGATTATTACCTTCAGCAGAAATAGCATTAGCAGAAATTAATGTTGAGAACCAAAATTTTAAACATTTATGTTGCGAGTTTTGTTTATAAATATTTATGTTACATGCCGTCAAAGATAACGCACAGCTGCCTGTCGTAAGCGCAGTTTATTGTCTTCCCGGATTTAGGAATTCTTTTGTGTTATGAGTTATAATTAAGAAAAACATGCTATTGTTTTTCTACTTGTTTTATGAACATCATTAGCGTCGAACTAATCCTTATTGTTATTGTTTTCCGTTCGCAGGTGTGCAAATTACTATTTTTCGGAAACTCAGTGCGCGCGGCCAACTTTTTTGTACTGTGTAGTTAGTATAAGACAATGCCCGAATGGCGGGGTGGGCAGTCAAGTGACGACTACGAGACGAGTAAGACGTTAGTAGTACTCTCGATTAGCGATATAGACGACGGACTTTGCGCGTGTCGAATTACATTGAATCGTGCAGTGTGAACTGGTTGCATCCAGTTTTATTTGTATTTGTTTTATACGTGTTTGTACAGTTCTAATAAATTCTATAGTAGTTCCAACGGCATTTTTAATTCGAGTCCTGTAGCTCGTAACATTTATAAAGGTTGAGTGGCGTGTCAAGGATACGCCATAGAAATTAAACCTGAATTAGGCAAACCTACGATTAAGACTACAGTGTCCAGCGAATTTAACGAGATAGTAATAATAGAATTGGGCCCAAGGTGAAAGCTGAACCCATATCTTTTTTATTGCGAAGATAGAAAACAGGCAAAGAAGTCTTATGAAAAGACTGCCTTTACGACTTATCATATTTACTGTCAATAAGAAGACAACCTTTAATATTTATTGAGTAATATTTTCGCTCTTTATAAATCAAAATATTAAAAGCCGCATATTAGGTCAGAAAAACTGCCTAGCCCGTACGTAGCCAGACTCCAAACAGTCATTCTATTGAAACTCAAGTAGGATGGCCGCTAAGCTACCACGAAGTGTTAGTACCAGTAAACTATTTTTTATATTATACCAAGGTATATGAAACAATATTGATACGACCTAGACGCCGACAAAAACAAATTCACACCTGCATACCTGTAAAAACACATTTTATTACCTTTCGACATTTGGACTTCTTTTGTTTACTTTGTGTTTAAAATTTGTAATTAGAAAACAGCCCATTGCGTATTGCAAACTTTTATGGCAGTCATTAGCTAGGTTTGTCGGATTTAAAGTACAAACTGATTCTAGGAAATTCGGTCCACGCGGCCAGGCAGACATATTCCATCTGTGCAGTATAAAGCAATACCCCGACTGAGGGACGTGGTAGTCGAGCGATAACCACGAGCGAAGCAAGACTTGTGTACATTCGGTAGTCTATTTAGTGACGGACTTTGCGCGTGTTATTGAATTACGACCTTCTGCATTACGTTTGGACTTGTTGTGTTCGGTTATATTTGTACCTGTGTTATACGTGTTTGTATAGTTCTAATAAGCTCTATAATAATTCCAACGGCATTTTAATTCGAGTCCTGCAACTCGTAACAATATTAATAAAAAATCTTAATTCCAACTTACCGAATAACATAAATTTTATTTAATTTTTTTCTGGAAAACTTAATTATTTATTATTAATTGCTAAGCCAAATTTATTAACTTTAATTTTCGGAGAATATAGCAAAGTAGAGCTCAGTTTTACACGAGAATTTGTTGACAAGACCATCTTTATTCTACGTAATAAGCCTCTTATAATTCTTTTCATATTTCCACGAGAAAAGTCTTATGATTTATAAGAAATTATACGTACCTACTGGAGAAATAAAAAGTGTCTATACTTAATATGCACATTGAACATGCTTTGCTTTCTGTTGCTTTTGCCAAATTCCATTTCTTTTATGTCTATGTAATGTGGCGAGGGCAGTGAGCAACGAGAGGATCAAATGTTCACAAACGTACGTGAGCCAGTTGGGATAACAATCGACACTATCTTTTTTTTAATTACTGAAACACGGCAGACAGGCTGACAGCCCATCTGTGATGGAAAATGGTTACCGTCGCCTATGGATATTAACAATACCAGAGGTGCTGGCAATGTGCTGCCCGCCTTGAAGGAGAAACTGGAACCTGACCACTGATGCCGGCCGGAACACAACTCAAGTTGTTATGGCGGGATACTCTAGACCAGGGGTGGTAGCCATCTATCTCTGAAAACACATAGTTATTGCTTGAAAGCAATATCTTACAACTATTGTTCTAAAAAGTTATAATTTTTCAATGTGTATAGATGTATGTATGTACTTAATAAATTAGTTTAAGTATATACTACACGACCAACAAAACTAGATAAAAGCGTAAATGTGACTTTTCGGCCTGCATACCGTGTTAGGACGCTTTTAATGTCACGTGGATTTGCTTACGCACGCGAGATTGCATCCTTGCGTAACACCAGCAAAGAACTTTTTGATATGTGTATTTATTGCAAAGCGTGACATGACATACGCACGCGAAACGGTTGTGAAGTAGGCGTGAAATTTTACGCATGCGGGCCGATCTCGCGTGCGTGAGTAAATCCGCATGGCACTAAAAGCACCCTTAGACCCCGCGTACCTCCTAGTACCATTCGCAGCCTTCAATATGTTTACTTATTTTGCTCGTCTTTTCCGTACTTAGTTGCTTTGTTATAATATTTTTGTTGGTTGTTAAATTTTTCTACTTTTTTTTGTTTGTTGATATTTTTTGTTGTATTGTTTCACGTTAATAATATTTGAAATGGATCAAAAATAAATTGAACAAATTAAAATTAAGGTCCATAACAATGTTAGTATTTTTAGGTTTTTTTGCAGTCGGTACCTGGAATTCGTCTACTAGGCTTGGTCGGATAGTATAATTGTATATTTAAATGCTTCAATCATATTTCATTTTATGACCCACCTACATCGCTTACCTGAATGAGATCACTTTAGCGATAAGGTCGCCTATTATTTTTCCAAGAAGTATTGTAGATAGTAAAACTAATAGTATTGTAGATATAGATTTTTGTAATAGAAGAGCGGAGAGTCAAATCAACTAAAATACTTTTTATAAAATTACAGAACATCCCAACCTCATAGATGTCATTACGCACTTGTATCTACTTATGACGTCATAAGTAGGTACAAGTAAAAGAATAACAAAAACAATACTCTTTCTTGTCCACCAATATAAAAACAGTAACACATTTTCATGTCTTAAAGATATTAAATAGCGCATTAATTATAACTTGAAAAGTAATAAAAATTATTTCCATTTCTTTATTGCTTGAGTTCAGGAGACAGGCAGAAGGCCTACCTGATGGAAAGTGATTATCGTCGCCTACGGAGATAATTTGTGACACAGAAAGTGCTACTAATGTGCTGCCGCTCTCGAAAGGGAGTTCGGAGCCTGGCCACTAATGCTGGAATACAACTCAAAGGTTGTTATGGCGGCATACTCTAGACCAGGGGTGGTAGCCATCTAGCCGGGCAAATACCCTACCACCTGGCTGTGGGTTGTTTTGTCACCTCTTACGACAGGCCGCCCGGCCGCAGGAAATCTTATTTTTCTCCGTTCCTGCACTGACAAGTTATTTCAAATATATTCCATTATAATATATTCATCAAGATATTTCAAAAGTTAGACGATAAGATGTTATTTCAACGTACATACCTATACATACATACATATTATCACGTCTGTTTCCTATGCGGGTCGGCAGAGACTATATCTCCACTTGCGACGATCCTAAAAACAACATTCACTTCATCTACTTTCATTAACCTCTTCATACGTGCATGTTTATTTGATATGCTTTTTACCTGACCTCGTTGTAACACTTCTGTTAATTGATCATGATGTACATCGTGGTCTACCGGTACCCACTCTACCATTCACAATACTGTCATATACTTGTTTTGTAATTCTATTTTCATCCACCCTCTCTACGTGCCCAAACCACCTTAACATTCCTTTTTCAACTCTTATTATTACATCTTCTTTCTATTCACAACGTTATATCATATCATTCATATGTATTTACCTCACATATACTTCTCAAAGCTCTCATTTCAACTGCATTTATTCTACTTTCATGCTTCTTCTGCCACACCCAACTTTCTCTGTCATACATTAGTGTTACTACTACCAACACCCCTTGATGGATAGCCAAGCGTGCCTTTACACTTTTTGGCTTTTCATAAAAGAGTATATTTATTATTTCAACGTATTATGTAAAAATATTAGAACTTATTATAACATGTAACCGCATCCCTATTATTTATGTTTATAGGCGACGGTTCTTTCCATCACAGTTGGGGCCGACAGCCTGTCTGCTGTACTCCAGCAATAAAAAGAGTATTTATTTTAGTGACAAATTAAGTATTATCTATATATCTATAATAAAAATATCATAAAAACGAGAAAAGAAATAAGAATATTTGAAATGATTAAATGTACTTAAAGTATACATTCATTTAGGGGCTGTTCGAAGCCTATGTTTTGTGAAAATTACTCTTACATCACACCTCCGGGCTATTGTAAGTCTACAGTGGATTTCAAGAACACAATTTATATGCAAATGCTACAAATTGCTAAGGAGCGTATCGTTTAATTGTCGAGTTTGTCGGTTTATGATGTACCTTTGATATTAAAATGGTACTTTAGTAACGAAAGGTATACATACCCGTATTAAAAACAACAATATGGAATAATAATGTAACAGAATTTTCGAATTGAAATAGTTTGTTTTGAATACTTAATTAACCGTTTAGAATTTCATACATTTATTGTTACAACTAAGTAGACTAAAGGGCTGGCCCGTATTTAGGGCAGTGTATAAGCGTTGCCGTATAACCAGGAAATGCGGCCTGCGTTTTGGGTACGGTCTCAACTGACGGCGATTTGCAACTCGTATATTGTTTATAATTTTTATTATTTCATACATTTTATATTAAGCTGTATCTATATTCATAAATAATATAAGGATATTCACAATTTCAACACCAGGCCTAGTAATATACTGATATTGCCATCGTTTAGATTGCACAAAGTATTGTCCTCTTTTTTGGGGTTGGTATACGCTACTTCAATAAGATTCCGAATGAAATTTTAGATCTGCCATTCACTAAATTTAAAACCAAATTAAAAAATATCTTGCTAAAAATGGAATACTACACTATTGAAGAATACTTAAATGCGATACTAAATAATACTTAATAGCAGCTCGCTCAAGCCTCTTATAATATATTTTGTATAACGTTTTTATCTCGCCAAGCATGTAAGGAAATTGTGGAGATATGTTGCATTATAAAATTTTAGTACGTCATGTCATTATTATAACTATAATAATATTTTTCTTTCCTTTTATTGTGTCTTTGTCTTACCGAGTATGCATTGTTTACTACAACTCCATTAATTCTTCGAAAAGTAATTGGGTAACATATTTCTGTATAAAATTTATTTAAAAAAAGTTTGAATTTATCAATTTTTAGCTAGACGTGTTGCTTGGGATATTCTTGCCGGTTCTTCTCTTTAACCGCAATAATAACACGTTGCGAAGCGGTGTAGGTACATAGACGAAGAAGTAAATTAAATTTTCATTTAGGTTGCCTGGAAGAGATCGCTTTGAGCGATAAGGCCGCCTATT
Source organism: Dendrolimus houi (assembly GCA_039645545.1). Classification (NCBI taxonomy): domain Eukaryota; kingdom Metazoa; phylum Arthropoda; class Insecta; order Lepidoptera; family Lasiocampidae; genus Dendrolimus; species Dendrolimus houi. Next base: position 18,992,771 of record CM077128.1, on the reverse strand, counting down.
GTGTTTAGAAAATATTGTAAATATCGTGTTTTTATAATTGTATATTTTACTGTGTAATAAAATGTTATCTCTCTCTCCCCCCTCTCTCTCTCTCTCTCTCTCTCTCTCTAAATTTTAACTTATATGTATGACCTTCAAAGTGTTCTCCAGCGGAACTTATTTTGAATAAAAACTTTTGAATTTATTATATTTTAGTTTTATTTACTGTACTAGTTTATATTAAGTTAAAAGTATATCTTTTAGGAGTTTTTAAATGTAGATGTAAATTACACCTTAAGAACCAAGAAAAAAAATAACAAGTTTTCCACTGAAAAGTAACCTCGATGAATCGAGATTGATGTATGTACATACAAGTATGTCTATGCTGTGGTGTTCTTTTTTTAACTGTATTAGCTAACCATGTCAATTACTCTCTACCCAGAAAATGATATAATAAAAAAATTAAAAACTAAACTAAAGATAGTTTTATAAGGAAAAATTACTACTTAATTAAAATTAACTTAAAAATATATATATAATAAAATTACACTAAAACCCGCCCAGCCTCATTCCTGTCCTCCAATTGGGATGAATCAACCTAAGTAATCCATATAAACCTAAACTTGAATAATTCAATATCATTGAATACCGTCCTGTTCTTAAAGTACTGTGCATTTCAACCAAAATGATTCAATTTGGTAGTCATTACGTCTGTTCTCAGGTGGTTTTCACCAATTCTTGGATATCTGAATTTGATATTATCTACGGTTCTACGTAAGCTTGTGTGTTTATTTTTTACCTCTTTATACGTAACCCGAAATATATTAATTCCTTCAGACACATTTCAAGGTGTGCCTGACATTTTAAATAATACTTTGTGAACCGTGAACATGGACTCCATTTCAAATGGGGCGAAATGCGGGTTCTGTGATATTCCCCCGGGGAACATCTGTGTGTCTTGGCTGTCGCGGCTCATTGGTCGCAAACATACTTCAAAGGGCTGCCTTTACATTTGATACTTTTTCAAAGGAAAGAGAAACCTCTTTGACAATAGTGTAGGATGCCCTCATAAACACAAAAGCGATATTTGGAACAAGTCAGATTTCTTTTTTTTCATTCATCTGATAGCTTGATAATTTTATTATATTGCCGGTAGTGGGCAGACAGACGGACGGCCTACGTTAAAGTGTTTACCGTCGCCTATAGTCATTTGCAACATCAGGGGCAAAGGCAAAGCCATTGCGTTGCCAGCCTTAACTATGAAATAGAGGTAATGTTATCGGGAGATGAGATCGGAGGGATAGGATAGGGGAGACGGGATAAAAGACATGGATACATAGGCGTATATAGAAGGGGGGCGGGGTGAATCGTGCCTACCCCAATATGGTTTAGTGCCCACCCCAGCATAGTCTAGTGTCCATCCCAACATAGTATAGTGCCCACCCCAGCATGGGCTAGTGCCAACCCCAGGATGTTGAGTTGCCGATTCGAAATTCTAGGCTGGACACCTATGAAATTTTACACAAAAATCATTGAAATCAAATAATTACCTACTTATTAATTAATTAAACTATATTAAATGTATATAATTATATATAAATCTATGTAGGTCCGTTATTCCGTATAAAATACAGCATACTAAGCTACAGTACACTTGAATTAAGCGCCACAACGAGTGCATGCTATTGGCTGGTACCGTCACCGCTTTGTCTGTCGCTCCACCTCAGCTCAGGCGCCCAATGGTCGCTGTGGTCAGCCAAAGACAAAGTACTTACATAATAAGTGACAAATTTTCACTACTAAAAAGTTTATAATAAGTGTAATTGTAGATTGTTACACGAGGGGTGAAAGCGAACTATTTAGGCACTAGATGGTTTGGCGCACCAGCGTAGTGAGGGCGCTAATAATTCGAGTACCTAAATAGGCCTTTCACCCGAGGTTAACACTCTGCTTTTCATTTCGAATATGACGAAAGTAATTAAAAACTGATTAGGTAAACAAACAACTACTTCTCTAATAAAGTCCGGCGTTAAATCCATACCTAAATATGATGGAACGTCATCACGTACGTCACATGTGAAACGTCAAGTAATATTTTCTATGGCATTTATGTAAATTAAATAACAATTTAGTGAAAAGTCATTTCTGATTATAAATGCGGGTCAGCCTCTAGTGCCTGCCTCTTCTTTAAAAAGCAGGCGTTAATACAGGTTACATTGTACTAAACGTTTATGTGAGCGCTATTTGCACCCGGAAGATTAATTTCATTTTATATCGCAAACTATCCCATCTCCCGGCATGAAAAGTATTTATGTCCATTTTCGGCATTAAAACTACATTTAAACAAAATCACAGCAAAACCGATCCTGCATTCCTAGTAGTTTTCCGTGAAAGCTAACAGAAAGACATATCGAGTTACTATCGCATTTTTATAGACAAAAATTTTGTACATCTACAAACTTGAGAAATGATTGATCTCATCCAAACTTTCATCCTCTATTTCAAACCGTCCTAGTTTTATTTACCCGTCTATTTGAAAACTATATAAATGACAATAATGATAAAAAGGACAAAACGTACAAAAAGGACCAAAAGGGCCAAAAGGCGAAAAAGTACAAAAAGAATTAAATATACCAAAAAGGACAAAAAGGACAAAAATTACAAAAAGGACAAAAAGGCCAAAAAGGACAAAAAGGCCAAAAAGTGCAAAAGGCCAAAAAGGACAAAAAGGCCAAAAAGGACAAAAAGAACAAAGAGACCAAAAAGGACAAAGATGACCCCAATGACCAAAATGACGAAAATGGCAAATCATAAAAAACCTATCCTACTTTTTGGGATAACCTTTACATAAATCTATCCCAAAATCTATCCCATTATCCAGGATAAAAGTATCCTTTGTCTACCCTCGGTATTAAAATCATATATATACCGCTTTGCAGCCAAATTGATCCAGTACTTTTACCGTAAAAGCATAACAAACAAACAAATATATTTGTATCCCGAAAACTATCACATTTTTAGAGATAAAAAGTATCCTATGTTCATTCTCGGCATCGAAAATATATATACTGAGTTTCAGCCAAATCGGTCCAGTAATTTTTCCGTGCAAACGGAACAGACAGACAGACAGACAGAGTTACTTTCGCATTTATAACATTAATAAGGATGTTGCAAAAATGTTGATATTTTTTATTATAATTTACGCCGTAATTTAACAGTGGGTGTATAAAAAGTTCGTACCTGAGTTGCATGTATTATCAAGGACATGCTGCGCAGTTTTCTAAATGTTTTGACAGTAGGGAGAATCGTTTCCCAGGACGAAAAGTGCTGTTTTCATCCTTGTGATTAGGCAACTCCGGGTGTACTTTCAGAATATGAGAAATGAAAAGTTATTTATGATACTAATCGCCCCTACATCGACACCGTATCGAATCAGCTTTGCGATCATCGGCCATGGCATCTCAGGAACCAGGGCCTGACGACAGGGTGACGAATCCGTACTATTCATTTCATGTTTTGACATAACCTCCGTAGATTAAATGTCAAAATACGAAACGAAAGCTTCCGATATGTCATGATTCGATTTTTTTTTTTGTAGTAGAAGCCCAACATGGGGACAACACAACACAATATCAAGTAAAACAGGGTTAAACCAACACGATAACCTAATAAATAAATGTTACATATTTAATACAAAAAATTTTGTTAATATATTGTTACAACTCAGGTCCCGAAAAAAACAAAACCCACCTGCATATCTGAAACAAAACACATTTTATTAACTGCTGGCATTTAAACTAATTGTAACTCTTTTATGATGGTCTTCTTTGTTTACTTTGTGTTTAAAATTTGTGATTAGAAAACGGCCCATTGTTTTATTGTACTCTTTTGTGGCAGTTTGCGGCCGAGTCATTAGCCAGGTGTTGCGGATTAAGCCGACTTAGATACGGGGACATTGCAATTGTGCAGTATAAAACGCTGACCTGATGGAGGGCGAGGCAGTCGAGCGAGAACCATGAGCAAAGCGAGACTACAATCGGGAATCTATTAAGTGATGGACTTTGCGCGTTTTATTGAATTACGACCTTCTGCATTACGTTTGGACTTGTTGTGTTCGGTTATATTTGTACCTGTGTTATACGCGTTTGTATAGTTTTAATAAACTCTATAGTAATTCTAACGGCATTTTAATTCGAGTCTCGCGATTCATAACAATCTATCCTATCTTATCTATGTATCCTTTAAATTACTGCTGGTTATAATTTGACATAAACTCCATACAAGAAGTGTAATTTTTCTACATATAGTAACGCATTCCTAATGCGTTGAAAAAGTTCTTCGGGATGATCAAGATTTGTCGTTGGCTCCACACTAACCGCGAAAGTCACCGAGGAATAAAAAAAAGATAAATAAAGAGTGGATAGTGAGATAAGGAAAACCCTTTATTTAGGTTACATATGTTACATTGTTTAAAATTAAATATAGCTTTGCATGGTTTGCGTGCCTTAGTCACTGTCAAGGATTCATAAATATTAAAGTTTTAGAATAATCTTTAACCAAAAAGGGGCCAGACGAAAGCCGGACCTACAAGTATATAACCTGTTGTTGTATATCGCTAATAAATCTAGCTGGTAACTAGACCCGGGTCGCTTTCATCATTAATCACGCAAGCTGGCACGAAACAACTTCTTTAAGAGAAACCGATTTACCTTACTAAAGTCCCTAAAACTGAGTCGGATACATAGTAAGGTCTTAAAGAGTAGTGATGAACGATTTGGAAATGATTAGACAAGTGAAATAATCGTAATGGAGACAAAATTGTAATCGAGTTAACAATCGACTCGCTCACTTGACGTCTTCTTCTAAGTCGTTCCGTCACTGCTGAGGATCGTGACTTTGATGGCATTGAATAATTTCTCTCCTCCACCGAGATCGGTTTGGAGCACGACGGAGGGCCGGATTTATCAAAATGTGAGCAACTTGGTCAATCCACCGAAATATTTGAAGATATACCATTAGGTGTCTTGCCTTCAACTTTCCCAATGACCAGAAAATTTTCCATGTTTCTGGGTTCTTACCAGTTATGTGGCCAATTACCTTAGTATCCGTTTTTGACATACTGCTGCTACAATCTTGAATTCTGTCAGTATGGATGCATTCCCTCGGTGAACTCTCCATGGAATTTATAGCATTCGAGGTCAACACCGTACAGTCCAAGTTTCCGAACCATACAAAAATATGAAGAAGACAGGGGTCTGCACTAAGCGCTTTTGTATCCGCTTTAAAATCTATCATCGGTCTTTCCATACTTTCTTTAGACGGTTCATTGAAGTCTTAGCACGGTACAATCCTTTCGTAGTATTTCGAAGCAATTTAATGCGATGTTTCTATACCTTGCCGTACGAAATTTAATGAATGTATTTATTGCATAATAAAATCTTACAGATTACATATTGAAAGTTATCGAGTCAACCACCGTTTCTAAAGCAATTTTAGTTACCGTTAAAGGAAAAGAAGTGGCGCAACAAACTTCCCAACAACATAGTTATATTTACTTCATAATTATTATGAATATACATTCGTGGTCTTTAAATTCATCCATATCTTCATCCATCAATCTCCAATACTATCCATTTGCGTTACAACTGGTTATAATACAACAAAACCGAAGACATTTGAATCTTTCGAAACCAACCAAGGTCTTCGACTGAAAACAATTGAAAGTCATCGATTGATCAATCGTATCAATCGATTTTAACATCTCATCATAGCACAGCGCTACTAAGCACCACAAAATTAATTCCTAAAAGGTCTTTATGATGGCAATAATGTCTGTACGTTTTACAACGGCTAAGCATTATGGGGGCCAAGTAATAACCACGAAGCGAACGGAAATGCGGTGTTTCTGTTAACCATTATTGGAGGGAGTTGGGTATTTCATGATGTGGGGTAGATAACTAAATATTAATCCGCAGGTGGGGTGGGAATGGAAAGGTATTTAAGCCTTTGGCGACTGTTACACATAATTATAGTTGCGTTTCAGTATTTTTTTTAAAGTTCCCCAGGTACACTGTAGGATGTACCTACAGCTAATGGAAAGTATTTGTCATCACATAAGGACTTTTCGAATACATAGATGTGGTCATGATATTGCTACCTTACACGTAGTTTTTTTAAACAGCAATGTGCGTGGTAGCCCACGCACCATGAAGGGTTGTTACATGAATCAATTATCACTAATTTTATATGTATCACAATGCCATTATTTAAATTAAAACTAGTATATGACAAATTACTATCATAAAATAGTACTAACATATACATTTCTTTTTCTTAGTTAATTTTTAGGTAATTGTGAGTACGTTTAAAATTTTATATTAAATTTAAACGCGTCTGAATTATTGTCAGTTTTTTACTAATTTAGTGAAAATTGCCTTTTCGAGCTTCCACGAAACAATCTTGTTTATCGTCATTCAAACACCTACAATTTTATTCAAACTTCAGTTAAATATATTACATACATGGGTATAACTTTATGGGCTTTCTTGTAAATTATTCTGAAACTTGAATATGCATTTCATCAACACTCAGAATGACGGTCGACCCTAGCTATTTTTTTTATATTTTAGACATAGAGATAGACAACACTTAATTGTTCACCAAATCAAAAATTACAAAAAAAGTACAAGACAATAGTTATTTGGTAAAACAAAAGGCGGTGTTTTGTGTTTTACCTGGGTTGTCAAATGAAATAGGTAAGTGCCTATAGCATTTAAACAGGCCCTTTGCTTTCATTTGTATTCTAGTTCTGTTTGCGTTCAACACTTAACTAATATATAACTAATGTATATTTGCAGAAACAGTGAAGTCATTTAGTTATTGTAAACATTTGCAAAACATACTGTAAACTGTATATTATGACATACTTATTCATGCACACTAAGTTTTTGCAAATAAAGATTGATTGAAGATATTATAGTGCAAGCGGTGTTCACCTTTAAGTATTTTTTACATTGCAATGCTAAACCTTAGTTGTAATCCTATTATTTGAATTTATGTAAGAAACTGTTGGTGATCCTTAAATAAATAAATATAGAGATGATTAGTGAATTTCTGGAATGGTAAATCTGGTAAACGTACATACATCTATATATATATATATATATATATATATATATATATATATATATATATATATATATATATATATATATGTGTGTATATATATTAAATTCACTAGTTAACTAATGTTAGATTTATATAAGTATTTTTAATAATGTGATAATCTTTTTTGTATTATTTTTGTGATGAATAAAAGAAAAAATTAATAACATGATAATAATAATATTATATAATGGCCAGGCAACATTATAAACTGTCTGTATTGCACGTTCGAAAGGACAAACTGTCGTTCCTACAAAGAACACAACACCTCCTTTAAATTATATGTATGTGACAGTTTATGCAATAAATGATATTTATTGTATTATATCCTACATCTTACAAGCTTTTTTATTTTTAATAAAATGTAAAAAAAAATAACAATTTTTTTATAAATAATCGAATACAATAAAAGAAAATTTAACTTATTTGTATTGTATTCTAACCATAGTCCCTCAACACTATAAGTAGAATACTGAGCCTAGATCACCATCTTCTATGGGTAAGGTACCCAGAAGGCTGACTACGTTTCCTCGCTGGATCGCCATACTGATCCGTTGCCCGAGGTAAGCACCAGCCTTGAGATCACCTGAAGAGTCAATGACTCGGTTTGATAAATTTTGGTAGAGGCTCATGGCTTCAGGACCCCACGGTCCAAGCGCCTCAACAGCAAATGGCACAAACATATAACTCTCACTGAGGGCTCCATATTTGCGCCGCTTTAGTGATTCAGCTGTTTCGCCACCGAGCCGGCTGATCTAGACGTGTTTGGTAAATGAGATGCCGCCAACGTGTACGCAGGTCGCATCCCTTGTTGGGGAAAAAGTTTCTTCGCATTTTATATAAAATTCAAAAGGTTTTTTATAAAGTTTATTTACATTTGACTAAAGTATGTAGGTGCCATTTTGTTGGATAACTTTTTGCCATCTTGTACGGAGGGACGTGATCCCATTGCTGTAAAAATTTTGGGGCTTCTGATCAAAAAACTGCGACAAGTGGTTTTGGCAGTCCTCTTGTGATGTTAACCTGACATTGCCTAAGGAATTCTGCAGAGACCGAAACAGGTGAAAATCTGAAGGTGCAAGGTCAGAACTATACGGTGGATGCATTAACACCTCCCAGCCAAACTCGTAATTTTTGCTGAGTTGCTAAAGATGTGTGAGGTCTAGTGTTATCATGGTGAAAACCCACATCCCTTCTATTGATTAATTCCGGCCGCTTCCTCTCAACTTTTTGCTTTAATCTCATCAGTTGTTCGCAGTACAGTTCAGAATCGATGGTCCTGCCTGGCGGTAACAGCTCATAATGAATAATGCCGTTCCAATCCCACACATACACACAGCATCACCTTGTTGCGAGTTAACCCGGGTTTCGCCACAGTCTGTGAAGCCTGACCGGCCTTTGACTACGATCTTTTTCGCACGTTCTTGTCGTACGTGATCCACATTTCATCACCAGTTATCAGCTTCTTCAAAAATGGTTCGGTTTCATTACGTCGTAATAAAGAATCACAAATGAGTACACGGTTCATTAGGTTTCTTTCAGTGAGCTCATGAGGCACCCAAATATCGCGCTTTTTTGTGTACCTAGCTTTTTTCAAACGCGCCAAAACCGTTTTGTGGTCAATTCCCAGTTCTCCAGCTACATCGTAACTACTAATATGCCGATCTTGCTCGACTTTTTCAAAAATGGCATCAATTTTGTTCGTAGCAGGGCGACCAGAGCGACGTGCATCTTTGATATCAAAATTTCCGGATTGAAAACGCTTAAACTAAATTTGCGCTACTCTCACAGATGCTGCATTAGGTCCATAAACATCACAAATTTTTTTCGCGACTTGTGTTGCATTTTTACCCTTTTTGTAGTAAAATTTTAAAATGTATCGAATTTTCTCATTAGATTCACTCATTTTAACAATAAGAAAAATAAATGAAAATCACACATTTTACTAATTTGAATTTGGAATTGTCTTCTTTAAAATTAAAACTTTTTAATGATACCAAAACCAACCAGATACAAATGGTATAGCCAAAGAGATCTTATTACAAGTTCATACATCCTATATGCGAAAAGACTTTTCTCCAACCTATTATATGAATATACATATATTCGTGGCTGTCAAAGAGTACTACCTGATGTTTTTGGCATTCAGTGCGTACCTACCTACCGCCTTTGTTTAACATTGTTTGCCGAATTTACAGAGTAAATATAAACTCACAAACTCAACACTGCTTGATTTATGACGATACGACAAAGAGAAATGCCCACTATGCAAATTGTAGACCTAAACAAACTGTTGTTCTGACGAGATTGGACTAACGTTTGCGATGTTGATTATTGCATTTGCAGCCATTGAGCTATTATTTACGTTAGAGCAATGTTTCTGTATATTAATAACTCTTTATATAGTATAGATTCGTGTTTGACCCACAATAACGTTCATAAAACTGTGATAAAAGACCAACAACAAAATTACGAAATATAGTAATTTTATGTTCTACTTGACACCGACTTCTAGATGTTGTAGAAAGAAGTCCGTTAAATATGTATTTATTTGTTTTTAGTGTAAAGTCGGTTTTGTTTTTGTTAAAAAAATATATTTTACTTTTTAGTTGCGGAAATACTTCAATAGCTTTAGAAATAATATATTAAGCACCTGTAGAAATTTCACACCTGGCAGAAATTTGCCACACCTGGCATGCTTCAATATTGCTCTCAGATTTGCCTGACTTGGTTAGGGCCATCTCGGGAGTTAAAAAAAACAATTTGAAAATCGGTCCACAATTGACGGAGAAATCGCGTTACGAAGAGGTTGCCTAACAATTTTCGTGAGTTTCTCTAATTCCTTGGAATCCACTCATCAGATCCTGACATTGTGACGTTGGGACCAATTCAGGAGTATAACCTTTAAAAAGAAAAAAAATTAAAATCGGTCCACAATTGAAGGAGACATTGAGTAACGAACATACAAAAAAACATACAGGCGAATTGAGAACATCCTCCTTTTTGATGTCGGTTAAAATGCTGTCTAAAGATGTAGCACACTTAACTAGAAGATATTTATTTGTTCAAACGAGACTTGAAGACACTTAAATTGTAAGCCTCAAAAAAACAGACGACTGTAAGGAGTACCTCAGCGTAAAGCATTAGACAAATGAAAGCAAAGCACTTTGACGCTTGCTTGACATTTCCACCATATTATATTGGTGGTGAGAGCTTGTACATCTGCTTGTCAGGTAGTAAAATGGTGAGGGAAGAATTTATACATTTTATTACTTGTATGGATTTTATGTCACATTTTAAGTAAGTTATTATAGGGAAATATTAATGGATAGTGAATATAGAAACTAGCTCTATTGGAGACACTTGGACAAAAATTGCTTGAAAATTGCCCGCAGCAGAAATATAGCAGTGAATTTTTTCGTTTTTGATAAAATCAACTTAAGTAATTTGATTTATGGCTAGTTCGTATATCTTACTGTACATTCCATTTGCCTTACCATCGGTTGAATTTTGTCATTGTAAGGCAAACGAACGGTCGGCAAGATATAGTAGCAGACTGTTAGACCAAAATTATGTAATCTTTACACACCTTTTATTAGCTTGATCTGTATGTACGTAATTCTGATATTAGCCGGATCAACCAAATCGAGCCTTTATCGCCATTTTATCGTAAGTGACATTTGGATCTAAGTATATTTTTTGTTGCAAAAGGTATTTTAAATTATTATTTTGCTTTAAGATTTTCAGTTTCAGTTAGATTAGACCCTACTGAATCAAAAACTGAATATCTTAAAACCTAATAATAGTATAAAATACATTTTGCAACAAAAAATATACTTGGATCCAAATGTCGCGTACGATAAAATGGCGGTGAAGACTTGAAATTAATTCAATTTGATTGAAAAGCATAGAACTGAAAAGAGACGGTGGTATATAATGACACTGAATGATTCCAGTTTATGTTTATATGGAACACTTTAGTTGATTCATTCACATTGAAAGATGTAAAGGTAAATTCGGCTAAACGAAATATTTCAACCTAATTATGACCTACATCCAAAGTTATAAAATATACTTATCCACGTTTTTAACCGACTTTGAAAAAGGAGGAAGTTCTCAATTCGACGTTTAATATTTTTTATTTACTTTTAATGTATGTTCAGCCAAGACTGATTTGTTTCTGAACCGATTTTGATTTTTTTATGTTGGATTCACTACAGCTTCAGGATAGCTTCGTATAATTTCATTGTTATTGGATGACATGTATTTAAGTTAAAAGTGAAAAATATAAAAAAACTAGCAAAAACGAATCCCACTTCAAGTATAATTAAAAAGCATTAAATAAATAATTTCTACAACATTTTAAAATTGGTGCAACATAAAAATATAACAACAAATTTGCAAAAATCTGTCTTCCAATTTTCTACATTTTTTATTTATTTATCAGGCGATTATCATTCCCTCATGGTCAAACTCTACGAAATGATGTTAAGCTTAACTTAAACTAATATTTATCCACACCTACTCGTTGTGTAAAATCAATATTTTTGTCTGGCGCGACTATCCATTTGATAAATTATAAACAATGTATGCTGAAGTGTTTTAATTAGTTCTATGAGATAGGGGGCGATTCGCCATTACATGTATATAATCACAACAGACACGCACTTAGTTGGTATGCTGTTGATCAACCGGGGAATACCATATTCTTTACCTTTTTTAACTGACTTTAAAAAAAGGAGGTGTTAATTTTCTAGCAATAAAAACTAACTTCATGAGTAAATAAAAACAAGTATATATATATATATATATATATATATATATATATATGTGTGTTGCGGACAGAGAGCACCCCCTGACCCACCCGCCGGAGCACACCTTCTCTCCACGCCCCGCATACCGCCGAAGCCCATAGCTCGCACAGTTAGCAGCTAGGCGTCGGACGGAACGTGGGATATAGAAGCGGCCTTGGATGCTGGAAAGGCTCACTTGCTACACATTGCTCCATACATATGGCACCAATACGCACTGCTTTACTCTCTGCCATTCATCATTCTCTCCGCAACTCATCTATGTATAGTTTTAATTTAATTGTAAATAACACCAATAATAAGTTATACAGTCTACATCGAGTTTTATTTGGAAGAAGCAACTGCCAGCAATAATATATATATATATATATATATATATATATATTCTTTACATCTCGAAGCCTCTCTATCTTATTTTATAGAATAACTTTTAGCTGGTGATTGAAAAATCGGTCCTTAATTAAATAGTAATAATTGAAGCTTATTGATATTTTAACCTAGTTGATCTATAAAAATGATGATGATGATCTATAAAATGCAATAAACACGCATTACAATTAAATTGATACCTCATAGATCCGTTACAGAAAATTCAATTCGCCACGGTTTTCCCCACGTAAATTTCTAAATCGTTGGCAACCCTTGTTTTTCTGGGACGCTAAATCGATCCCAATACTTTATAAAATATCACCCCCAAACTTCAGTAAAATCAAGATAAGAAATAATGTTGAGGGTAGTATTCTCATTTTATGATTTTCCTTAATTCCAACAATGCTGTAAATTTGGTTAATTCGGTATTTGACACAAATTACAATAAATTCCAAGACAATGTACATATAAACATGCGTTTAAATATTCTGTTATGTCACTTGTTTCAAATACGATGTCATAACGCAGTATCTACACCCTACACCCGTATAAAATTAAGGAAATTATGATGTTTTGTAAGTTTGTAAAAAGAATGTCAGCTGATTTGACTCTTAGGTATCCAATTAGGTGCTCAAGGAATGAATTTCTTACCCTCTAGCATTGGTCAAAAGTTACAAAGGAACTTTAAATTATAGAACGGGGGCTTTCGCAGGCTCATATCGAGCCTTTACCGTCATTTTATCATAAGCGTTATTTGGACAGAAGTATATTTTTTGTTATAAAAGATATTTTAGACTATTTTTTTGTTTTAACACTTTCAGTTTTAGTTAGAATAGACCCTACTGAATTAAAATCTGAAAATTTTTGAACAAAATGATAGTTTAAAATATCGTTTGCAACAAAAAATATACTTAGGTACAAATGTCACTTACAATGAAATGGCGGTAAAGGCTCGATATTAAGATCATGACTAGTCAAAATAAAGAGGAATTTTATGCTATATCTACCAACAAGTAAATCTAGACACGTGTAAATTTCACCGAGCGCTTTTCCAAAAATTTATCACGTAGCAGTGGGATATATTTTTTTTCAATACACGTCGGAACTTTCTCTGAAGGCGACCAAAGGCATAATGGTAAATATCATTGACAATTGTACCATCTATATTGCGCATTTTTTGGACAATTCAAGTCGCGGGTTGCCGCTATTAGATACTTTATATAATTTTTGAAAATCGCTGTATTCTCAAGACCTTGAAAATAAGACACAAACAAATTTACACTGTATAATATTTATTGCATGAGTTCAGCAGACAGGCAGACGGACCACTTGATAGAAAGCGGTTACTATCGCCTATGGCCATTTGCAACACCAAAGGTGCTACAAATGCGCTGCTTCTCTCTTAAGGGAGACTAGAACCTGGATAATAACAGTCCGTAAACGTCCCACTGTTGGGACGGGCGGGCAGTATACCCGCCACACTTGTCCAAGGCGGCTTGACACATCTGTTATCTCGATGTGCAGGTTTCATCACGATGTTTTCCTTGATCGTTATTAGCAGGTGGTAATCGTAAAAATATGCACATTAGGTCAGCAAACTACCTAAGGAATGCATAAGTTCTAGGCAGGATTCGAACCCGCGCCTTTTTGAGTTTGGGACGCACGCGCTAGCTTTACGCTGCCACGACTTTTTAAATTACATTGCCATTTATATATTAATAATTAATAATAATTATATTATTAATTATAATATAATTATGTCGTTCGGAAAACTTTATATTACCCGAAGACTCCGTAACTTGTTTTAGAATTCATAGAAAGCAATTTCCCACAGCTTTTAAAACAAACACAATTTTAAAGTGTGCTTTTGCGGAATTGAACGCGTAAACTTCCTTCCGGCGTAATATTCTATATATTTCTATAAACTCGTAAGGTATAGCAACTGAAATGTATGATAATCTACTCCGTAGTATCAAGATAATTAACCTTCATACTACGGAGTAGATTGTCATACATTTCGGTTGCTTTTCACATATAAACGTGCATGTATGAAGAGGTTAATGAAAGTAGATGAAGCGAAAGTTCTTTGTCAGAATCGTCCCAATTGGAGATTCATAGTCTCTGCCTACCGGCTACCCCCATGGGAAACAGGCGTGATAATATGTATATATGTATAAAAAAAAGTATCTCAGTTGCGGTAAATTTGACTGTCAACTAGCCTATTATTATAATAGGGTAGTTGACTGTCAAATTAACTGCATGATGGGATGCTTTTTACCTGACCCTTTTTTAACACTTCTGCTATTTGATGATAGCATGTACGACGAGGTCTACCGGCATCAACTCTACCATTCACAGTGCTGTCATACACTGTCATACTCTCTACATGCCCAAACCACATTAACATTCCCTTATAACACAATTACTTATCATTCATCCTTTTTTTAATCTTTATTATTTAAGGGGGTTTTTTTAAGTAGAAAATATCACCCGCATTATTTATTGCTCACAAAAATAAATAAAAAGTAACATTAATAATTAATCTCTAAGACTTAATTCTACGGATATAATTTTGAACAGCATTCTGGCCTCCTCGGATAACGGTGAGGCCCAACATCTCTGAGGCTCAACCGCCCACATTCTGTCAAAATGTGATAGACATGTTCTATGATTACACGTACAGCGGAATTAACTTTAAGCACCATGTTATCAAAGCAATTCAGTGGGACATGACCAGATCTAAGCCTTAGTGCCGTAACAACTTCTTGCCTTGTCATTCTGCTCTCATCAAACCAAGGGGAGCGAGGGAGAGGTGGCTGGACAACTTTATATCATATACCTTTCCTTAACACTTATCTCACATATACTTCTCAAAACTTTTTATCAACTTTCAAAACACCAAAGCCACGTATATTTTTGTTGTACAATTTTCTACGAGCATTGTAAGCTATGACGTCATTTCTATAATGACTCAAATAGTGTTTATACGCAATCTAGAAAACACCCTTTTGATGGTGGATAATTCACTATTCCTAATTTTGTCCTAGTAGTAATGATAAGATCAGTAAATAACTCATAATATCTAAAAATTACTAGTAACCGAGTTTATTATAGGTAAATTGCTAGTTAGAATATTGTAACTATTCTTGTATATTCTGAATTTTAAACAAATTCAAGAATACACTAGTCACAGATTACTTGATAATAGGGTAATTGGCAGTTAAAACAACCGAGTTAAATTTTATCATCTTACAAGACGTCGAAGCCACCTACATTTTGTACGAGCATTGCAAATTATGACGTCATCTCTATAATGAGTCAAATAGCGTATTAATTATAGTTTAAAGAGTAATTTAAACTATTTCTATCGTAATATTTTAAAGTTATAATGATAACATGGTATTTGAACGCCCGTTCTCTTATGTGAACATTGTTTCAGAATTTATTATGATACTAGCTGATTCGTGCCCACTTCGCTGGGCGTCATTAAAAAACTGAAACCAGTTATTATTTACAATGAAATATAGTCACTCAGAAATAATGTGGCTTTCTACTGGTGAAAGAATTTTCAAAATCGGTTCAGTAGTTCAAGAGATGACTTCCTACAAACAAACTCATAGACTTTGCTTCTTTATAAATTAGTATAGATGTGTCAACTACCCCGTTATATAATTTTAGAATGTATGAAATAAGAAAAAACATCGGCAAAGACATACAATTAACAAATCTGGGGCCAATACTAGAAACACCTTAATCAGATTGAATACCGTAAAATTTGTGTTCGAAATTTACTTTATCGAGAATGTAACCCGAGACCTCTGAGTTCTAATTCAGTATGCTCACTAACTCACACCACTAAGCCAAAAAGGTCGTCGAATTTATTAAGTATTGTGTAAAAGAAAAGGAAATTGTTAAACAGGTATTTCCCTACCGTAATCCTTTAATCCTCTGTTCGCGAGGAAATATTGGAAAATTGAGAATCCGTTCCCAGTTAGGAGACTGATTAAGCTTGCGTATACAAAACAACCTGTATATGTATGAAAATGCAGACCTTGACAGTTCTAAGCGCGCCATGGGCCGCGTCCTCAGCCCAGACCTTGACGCCGTCCTTCTCATACTCCAGGGTCCAGCCTTCCTCTGATGATAGTAAATTCTTCAATGATTGAAAGTCTGAGTCGTCGGCAACGCGCGCTTCAAAGCGCGTCCACCCCGCGCCGCCCATTCGAGCGCACACATCACAGCGTGAACCAACTTGAACTGATGAGCTCAAGTGACTGCTCTGCAGGGTTGCCAACTGCAATGCTCAAGAACGCAGGATTCGTAATAAAATTTCCTAAATTTATGAGATTCTTTCTTTATTTAAGTTAAGTTTATCACTTATGATCTGGGTGTTTGGGATCGGCCCCGAAGTGGTCCGTAGTATTATTAAACGTGTATCTCATATTTTTACAGTCTTATAAAAAAATATAAATTTGTTCCATTATATTACCCATAACAGAAGCGTAACTTGCTTAGCTTAGTGATAATATCAGTTATGTATTTTTCTGATGTTGTTATGTCCTTAATGCAGGATGACAAAAGAAATAAAGATCTTACAGGTCGACCTACTACAAACGCCGTAGGCAGCGTCCGTCGTGTGACTACGGAGGAAAGCTTACAATTATTTTATTTTTTTGAGAAACCTAACGTGTCGCATATACGCTATACTTAGCGCGCATACGTCAGGCATTTGAGAGAGACCACTAGAATGAGTTTTCATAACTAGCAGTCGTTAGTCGCATGCAACCTACAGCGTTTATAACAGGTCACCGTCTGAAACTTAGACCGTAAACCAGATTTAGGTCATAGTATAAACCTAAAAAAGTGTCTACGACACCACCGCAGGTATAATCGATTAGCTACTATAAGTCGTAGTGACTAATAGGGAGCAGGTAACGAAGAAGTATCCCAATTAGGTCATATATATAAACCGTGATTTTTTGATAAAATTGACATCTCGAAAATTCTGCTCTCGTAACTGAATTTTATCCCCCGACTTATATTTCTCTTGGACGATGTCAACAGTGCATCATTGAAAAGTCCATAACAGACGATTTAGAACCAGTATATACCAAAGGAGAGATGGACAATGTAGCTCTCTACATAGATGTATGTCGTCATGAACCATAAATACCATCTCCTGTTCTCTGATGAATTGATAAATGTGAGACTTAAGATCGTGTTGCAAAGATTAAACTCAATAAGTATGTGTAGGTATAAAACCTAATTCTAGAACTAGATTAGCGACAAAATTAAACTCAATAAGTATGTATAGATATAAAACTTAATTCTAGAACTAGATTAGCGACAAAATTATGAGTAAAACTAATTTACGGTGTATTTATTGCCTAAAGTTCTCATAATTGAGAGAAATCTTGTCAATGGGCAACCCGCCCGGTCTGACTGCAAGTCGATGGTTCGCGCATGCGTCAACCTCCATTTGTTTTGTAGGCCCCTTTTCCCCAATTTTCTCCGTATGCGTTTCATACATTTGTGCGGGAAATGTGTCAGCGAGTTTGCACAACTTAGCACTTTGCTAAGTTCAAATGAATATTCGTAAAGACCACGAATTGGTGTTTATTTGAGAATGTTTTACTGAATGTCATTTAGTACCACAAATCAAATTGACTTAAGACGGACCAATTCATTTTGATATTGTAATTCAACACATCAATTGACCGTAGTTAGGAAAATAGAGCTTTGATTATTGATAGAACTTTCAGAGCTTTGAAGTGTGTTGAAATAGCTTCTGTATTTACTTACAACCTTTTAATATTTGATCATGAACGCACTTGGAATGTTTTGGAGAATTTTTTTTATTAAAAATTGGACTTACATACACTTATTCCACAGTAATGGTTGTATTAGTTCATACAAAATTTTCCGGGTCCTATGTGAATAAATCTTACGCCAGTTTTGCTGAGTACTAAGTATCATGTACACATTACAATTTAGTGTGAATGATTAATTGTATGATATTTTGTGGGTCGATCCATTGCAACTAACTATAGGTCCAAAAGTATACCGTGTTAATTTTTGGTTTAAAGATTTTATATAAGGTAAAATGTATATCTCAGCTGATTTCAAACTTTAAGCGCCAGAATACTTTTATGTCTAAGGAATATTTTTTTTTATTAGTGCCTGAAGCAGGCCAACAGGCGGACGGCCCACTTGATGGAAGGTGGTTACCGTCGCCTATGGACGTTTGCAACACCAGGGGCGTTGCCAACGCGTTGCCGGCCTCTAAGAAATTTTATAACGCCCTTCTAATTAATATATCTGTATAGATAAACCCTTCCTAGGTAGCAAGAAAAGAAACATATTTTTGTAATATATTTTATTCACCAAAAATCTTATAAATATTTTTATAACTTATCATATTAAGGAATTATCTTATCATACGTATAGAACTAACGTTTTTTTGATCAGTCAAATCAAATCAAATCATTTATTTGCTTAAAAACATGGTTAGTAAAGACCTCACTGGTCTCAGTCCTAAACTTATACCAAAATTAAGGTGTCTATAGTAACAAGACTGCTAATAAACAACATTTCTTGTCAGTGATGACAAATATGCCGTTAGAATTAGAGCTTGTGTATAGCAAAGGAAATCGTCCCAGTATACTAGGGAACCATCGGATATTAATAGTATAAAACTATATATATATAACTATAAAAACGAGAGAGAATTATTATATCTTTATGTTGCATAAGAAAAACTAGAAAACTAACGAAGAATAACAGTAAACTGTTACAGAGCGCTAAGAAAACTTCGCAATGTGCTAGAAAACCACTGTTAAATATCAGGAAAACATCGCAATGTACTAGGAAACCACTAGGAAACCATTATAATGTATCAGGAAAACATCGCAATGTACTAGGAAACCACTATAAAAATAACAGGAAAACATCGCAGCCTACTGTGCACATATCGTAGTGTGCTCTAAAGTAATAAGAACATTTTAAAAGTTATTAGAAGTTATTAGATTTAATTTTTATAGGTATTTATTTGGTTTGTAACGTATCTATCGTAAGGGCTATTGTATAATTATAATATGCAGTCAATGGTATATGGGAAATATTAATATAATCTTAAATATTATTCTTAGTGAAGTAAATGATCAACACGAGCTAATATTAGGGAGGGATGAAGATTTTTGGCAGTTTCTCTCCCAGCCGTGCCAGGCGGTGAACTTGTGGCGCTTGTAGATCATCTTCGCACAGTTTGATGCCGTGGTAATATCGTCAGTTAGGAGTTCTGAAATATAATGCAAAATTGAACCCGTTTCAATGTATCCAAATCTATTTGTGGCGTTATCTGTTGAGACACTCTTATAAAGGATCGTGAGGGTATTATCCTCGATAACAAGCTCTCAAAATAATCAACTCTTCTGATGATCAAAGGGCTGGTGGTTACTTCGGACAATGTAGCAGTATAGGGAACCAACGTGGTAACTTTGACAGCCTTCTAAGAACCTTACCCATAGAAGACAAGGAAATAGGCTCAGTATTTTATTTATAGTCGTGTAGAATACAATACAAACAAATAGGTATTAATTATCTAGTGTTTTCATTGTATACTTTATCATTTACGTGTATTTTTATGTAAATAAATATTGTCAATACGTTCCACTTAAAATATAAAAATAATGAAGAAGAATATTGTTACGAGCTACAGGACTCGAATTAAAAATGCCGTTGGAACTACTATAGAATTTATTAGAACTGTACAAACACCTATAAAACAAATAAAATAAAACTTGATGCAACCAGTTCACACTGCACGATTCAATGCAATTCGACACGCGTAAGTCCGTCGTCTATATGGATAAACGAGAGTACTACAAACGTCTTAGTCGTCTCGTAGTCGTCGCTTGACTGCCCCATCCCTCCATTCGGGCATTGTCTTATACTAACTATACAGTACAAAAAATATCGGCCGTACGCACTGAGTTTCCGAGAAATAGTAATTTGCACACCTGGTTATCTATTCCTGCGAACGGCCAACAATGCCGAAAACAATAACAATAGGCTATTGTCTAATTGCAAATTTAAAAACGATATAATAAAAAGAACTCCGAATGCGGGAGGGGCAATAAACGAGATGCGCAGCATTTCTTTGTCGGTATGTGACAATAGGTATGCAGGTGGCCCAACTTGTAACAATGTTATTTCGTCTTTTCCTTTGTCATGTATTTGTTAACGAGAAAATGATCGTGAAATGCGTTTTATTTATGAATATATAGATTTAAAAATGATCCGAGATAAACTGAAATTTGATGGGTAGTCTAGGTATACATATCAGATATACTTCTGATACGGGACGGGATAATATATATCATCTTATTCCGAAAGTTGGAATGACTTCCACGGGATACACCTATATGCAAAAAAGGTTTGAACATGCCTAATACTAATGATAAAAAACTTACCGTCGCAGGTAACGTTGCAATCCATTCCAGGGGTGCTGGTATTACTGCACCAGTATTTGTCGTTGATCTGGAATAAACCGTAGTCTCGAGAACCATTACTGTTGACTCCGCCTACGATGCTGGAGTCGCCCATACTTTCATTCTCTACTAAGCAAACCCCTAAAATTATAAAATGCCACATCATAATAGATAAATAACAATTACCGCGCTGATTCTTATTTTATCGTGTATGACGTATCTTTTATAAGATTTTGGCAAAACGGAATCTTTATGTTTTCGTCATGTCCGTCTATCCATCTTTCCTTATAGATATGTCACAGTCAGTAATATTTCACGGAAACTTGGGTCTATAATAATTTATATGTGATTACAGAACGCTGTAATGAAATCTTAAAAAAAGAAAGACTAAGGCTGACCGTCATACCAGTAACTAAGGTTTGAAAAATTATTTTTCATTTCTCATATTCTGAAAGTACGTTTGGAGTTGCTTGATCACAGGGATGAAAATAGTACTTTCCGTCTCTGGAAAACGGCTTTTCTATACGAACTATACGGACGAATACATGCGATTCATATCCCAACTTGTTTTTACAGCCACTGTTAAACCGCGGCATAAATTGTAATAAAAAATTATCAACAATTTTGTAACATCATAGACATAGACAACGCTTTATTGCTTCACCAAAACAAAAATTACAAAAATGCACAACAAGACAATAGTTATTTGGTAAAACAAAAGGCGGCCTTATCGCTAAAAGCGATCTCTTCCAGGCAACCTGACATTTTATACTTATAAATTACTTTTCAATTTACATAAATTTGAGCTAAATATTTGTTATCATCAGTGACAAAAAATACTGGCTGGTAGAATGCCACAGAAAAAGAAATTTTCTTGACGTTTCGCATGTGACATATTAAATAAGTTCATCAGATTTAGATATGCACATAGATGATACACTATATATAGAGAGATATGCATTTAACGCCCGATTTGATTAGAGAAGTAATTTTTTGTTTAACTAATCAGTTTTTATTTACTTTCCTCATATTCAAAATGAAAAGCAGAGTGTTAACCTCGAGTGAAAGGCCTATTCAGGCACTCGGTTTATTAGCGCCCTCGCTACGCTGGTGCGCCAAACCATCTCATGCCTAAGTATGTCACTTTCATCTCTCGTGTAACAATCTACTATATCGATTCATATAATCGTGTGTACGTTACACATATATCGTTACTCAGATAACGATGTTCCTTAGGACTTTCTTATTTGAGTCAATGTGGTAAGATTTTAGTTTCCAAAGTCATGAAAATTGTGACCTTTCAAATTATAAATAGTTTCTAATTTTCAACGAAAATTATTTGGAACAGCATACGTTAAATAAAAAATTATGATTCTGTATCCAAATATAAATAAGGAAAGCAATGGATGTTTGTCACCTCTATGGATTTTGGTGGGAACTGGAAATATGGTATTTTGCTTTGTAGTTTAAAAAACATTTAGTTTGCAAGCAGTTTGTGAAATGTATTTGTGTAAAAAAACGTTGAGTAAAATGTATTCTTGGAGTTGTCACGAGAACTCCATAATTTGACGCCAGTCGCCTACAATTTTACTGATGCTTTTCTTACATGAGTCTATCGCATTTTGCCTATTTAAAATGTTAATAATTTTTAATATTGGACGTCCACTATATACACAAAGCATGCTAAGCCTTTGCTAACACTAGCCTGACAGAAGCATAGACGTCATAATGGATTATAGACAGAAAACAGAAAGATAATATTATACCTATATTTGGGTAGGAAGGTAGAATTAGGTACTAGAGTAGATTAAAAGATTATTATGTTATTGTAAATATTGTTATTATAGAAAACTGGCGAAGCCCAACCACGGTTTACTAGCCTCAATCGGAAGTCAGTCCAACCAACCTTTCGAATTTTACGGACATAAATATCCGGAAGTTGATTTTTAAAATTTAAAGACAAGTACTCACAATCTCTCAATTGGTCCTCAGGAAACCCTTGATTCCTTAATTCTTTAACAAGCTCGCACCTCGTAAACCTCTTCGCTTCCGTAAAGCCCAAAACAGCCACGATAACCAAAACAATTATTGTCTTCATTTTTTTTCCTGTTTAGTATTTGTACTCGTACAACTGTCTTGTTGGATTATTGAATTGTTTTTGATGTTCAATGTACGCTTCGTCCTTTATATATGCGATTATATCACCACTGATAATGCTATCCTGCACTAAAACATGCAGATTATTAATTTGAACGGGGAATCCTCAGTGGCGTATTTAAGCTTGATCTAGGCCCCGATTGATATACCTACTATACTTTCAATGATATGAAAATGATTATTCAAATTAACATCTAAATTTTTATGTTTTTATTACATTAGATAGATTTTAGGAAACAATTGATGTGTGTGAACACAATTTACTAAGGTTCCCTAATAAGATTCTGGTACCCGTTTTATATCTATTTGCCTTGCTTCAGTTACGCCAGGTTAATCGTAACGCTTGTGTACATGCGCAAAACGAACTTCCATAGATAACTCTTCCAACAATTTGAATAAATCGTTGTATACCCGAGGTTTATTATATTTATGTATCTCTACGTATTTTACCGTCTGTATAACGGGGAGTGTTCCGAGGAACTGTTTGATCTGGTACCAACGCGTCACTTTTACAAACGCACCGTTGGCCAGCGACGGGATATTCACCTCTAGTTCCTTGAGCTCCCACGCCCAACTACGCAACAGTTCTCTAGAACATTTATTCTGCGTACAACAATGATCTGGAGGGAACTTCCCCCCGCGATTTTCCCTTTGCGCTATGACAAATATAAGAAATGTTATAGCGCCCTTCTTAAAGAACCCCATTCTTTAAGAAGGGCGCTACATTTCTTAGAGGTCGGCAACGCGTTGGCGACACCCCTGGTGTTGCAAACGTCCTTAGGTGGCGGTGACCACTTTCCATCAGGTGGGCCGTGTACCTGTTTACCTGCTTCAGGTAATAAAAAAAAATCTCAGAGTATATTTGGAGTTGCCCCAAAGAGGTATTCTCGCAAGAAAATAACAGAGAGCTGCGTTGTCATAGTTATTTCAATGGGTATTTTTTCTCCTCGTTTTCTGACAATCCAGATATTTCAGGGCTTTGTATAACAAAATAAAATACAATAAGAACTTAACTATATTACAATATTGATCTTATTGATCAAATACATTTTTTGCCTATTTATTACATCCATCTCTTTCTATAGATTCTATCGGGTTATGTGTACATTTTCCTTATCTTACTACTTATTTAATTGCTAGTTTCCTGATTTTATACTATATTTTTCACAAAATGGTTTCTATTTACATTTATTGCTGATAGTCCTACTTTCTTAATATATATTTATTAATATACATACAACCAGAATTTAATCTATCTTTATTTCTTTCTATTGCTACTGTAATTGGTATTGTATTTGTAATTGGTGAAATCATTTTAAAATAAAATAAAATTAATTCAGTTGGGTGTTTCTTAGCCATCAAATTGTAGATATTATCTCTTCTAACTGGGTTCAATGGTATAATAATTAATATTATAAACACAACGGACATTAAAACATCGCTGATGTTACAATATGCCACGCCACAATGGATTGTCTGTGGCAGGCAACTCTTGGATACTCTCCGTAAACCCGTAATCACATATCTGAAGGCTGCTTTATAAAATATTTCGCCCAGCGAATTAGTATTGTCATACAACGTGGAAATATACAAGCACGCGTCCAGCATATGTTCTACCGGACCGTCTCTGCGCCTGGATATCACACTTTCTGACTGATCGATTGTAGATGGCCACTCGTCTAATCTTATGCCAATCAATTCCTCTGCGATCTGTTCTATCTGCAACACTCTTTGTGCTACATATCAACGACTTGCTTTAGCCCGGTATCTATGGGTATGCAGACGATAGCACTGCTGAAGAGAGATACAAATTCACCGCGCGAGCTGACACAGCCGAAACCCTTACTCCCCTCTAAAGATTTATTATATTATAGATAAATAGATTTATTTCTACATATTACTATTTTATAATTATCATTTTTAGTAATTATACATTGAATTAATTGTATATAGGTAATATATTCGAGACATTTCATTGGCGATAAATATCGAAGCCGTCAGTGTAAAATATTGGTTTCATGAAAACACAAACACTTTCACAAAAAAGGCAATAATATTTCACTGTAAACTTTTTAAATTTTGTTCACTTAAAGAACAGTAACCACTTTAATAGAACTTTACTAAATGAAGTGGCTTTAGACTAAATAAATACCATTACTGAATATTTATGAAAGGAAAAAGCTGGCCTCAGCAATTCCAAACTTTAATGTATAGGTACGTACATTTGTATATATAAAAGACTTTTAGGATATTGTTAGTAATAAAAGATATGCTTTTTTTAAATAGTATATTTTATTTATAAAAGCTCTTAAAAGGTTATAAGTTATCATAAAATTATGTTATTATATGACATTCAAATAAAACTTAAAGTTATCTTTTAGCATCCAACCTAAAACTTATAGTTAAACTAAAGTTTATAAGCTATATGACAGCTCATAAACAAGATTCTTATCAGTTGTGATAGATATGCTGTTATAATTATAGCATAGTGAAGGAAATCATTGCAGTGTATTAGGACACCGTCGACCAATAGCGAGAAACCATTGGACTATACTAGGAAACCATTGTAGAAAACAAGAACAACTAAGAAAACATCGTAGCGTACTAGGAAACCACCGGTAAGAAATTATTATGGTATATCAGGAAAACATCGTATCTTGCTAGGAAACCATTGTAAAATATTAGGAAAACATCGCAGCTATTGTGTACAAATCGTAACCCCGACTAGACTAATAGATTTCGAGGCTGCTTGTACTTATTTAAATTGTAACTCATTTATTGGTTACATCGTAAGGCGCATTGTATATAATAGTAATATAGCAGTCAATAGTGTATAGGTATTAAATAATCTAAAGTATTGTGTCTAGCGATGTAAGTAATTAACATGAGCTGATATCAGGTAGGGAGCCAGCTGTTTTACAGTTGTTCTTCCAGCCGTACCAGGCGTCGAACTTATGGCGCTTGTAGATCTTCTTCGCGCACGTTGATGCCTTGGTGATATCGTCAGTGAGGAGTTCTGAAATATATATAAAATTAACTAGGTTTCCAATTATTTTTATCCGTGCAGGAACGGAGAAAGAATACAATTTCCGGCGGGCGGGCGGCCTGTCGTAAGAGGCGACAAAACAACCCATAGCTAGGTGGTAGGGCATTTGCCCGACTGGATGTCTACCACCCCTGGTCTAAAGTATGTGGCCATAACAACCTTGAGTTGTGTTCCGGCATTAGTGACCAGGTCCCAGTCTCCCTTAAGAGAGCAGCAGCGCATTTATAGCACCTTTGGTATTGCAAATGTCCATAGGCGATGGTAACCGCTTTCCATCGAGTGGGCCGTCTGCCTGTCTGCTAAACTTATGCAATTAAAAAAAACTATCCAAACTTTATAATAAATTGGGTAAGTGCTCGGCAGTTTACGCATGGGTTCCGTAAAGATCACAACTTTGACTCTTGTCGTTATATAACTACGAAAATACAACATAACAACCTTGAGTTGTGTTCCGGCATTAGTGGCCAGATTCCAGTCCCATCTACGAGTCCGGAAGCACATTGGTAGCAAGCACAATTAGTGTTGCTAATGTTCATAGGCGATAGTAACCACTTTCCATCACAGTTGGGCCGTCAGCCTGTCTGCTGTACCCCAGCAATAAAAAAAAATATAAAATATAAAAAAAATCAAAAATATCCCTTATCTCAAAACCTACATATATATTATCACGCCTTTTTCCCATAGGGGTAGGCAGATGACATACATCTTTAGCTTGATTTACGTTCATTAATCTCTTCATACAAACACGTTTATTATAGGTGCTTTTTACTTGACCATTGTTTAAGACATCTGCGATTTGATCGTTTCAAAAAATACTCAACGTATATTGTAGAAAATATTTTTTAAGCTCCACCGCTCTATTTTTTCAGAATTTTCCCCTTTATAATTTAAAAGTTAAACCCTTGGTTACATAATGTGACGTGAACCTTTAAGACGGAACCACCACAAATTTGTTGCCGAACTGTCTCATACGGCTCATTGGGAAATCCCAGAAATTTGTGGTCAAATACGGATAATTGAAAAGAACGTTGAAACTGATGCTTTTCCTCTCTAACTACATAGAATTTGTATTAGAATAAATGAGACGATATAATTCTCTTGGTTTTGATATATAATAAACGTAACGTTTGATGGTAGCTTGTGGAAAAAATAATATTAAATTTGGCCCTTGATTAGACTACAATATTACCAATATCAATTAAATAAATTAAAGTTAATCTTTCTTCCTTGTTTAAGTATAAAGAAGAAAGTAAAAACTTAAATAAACTGGTCGTAAAGAAACTTACGGTTGCAGGTGACGTTGCAATCCTTTCCAGGGGTGCTGGTATTGCTGCACCAGTATTTGTCGTTGATCTGGAACAAGCCGTAGTCCCGGGAGCCGTTTTTGTTGACTTTACCTACTTTGTCGGTGTAGCGGCTACTTTCATGCTCCACTAAGCAAACCCCTGAAATCAAAATGCAACAATGTAGTTATTTTTTTTAATCTATAGCTTTTTCCTAACTCTTAGTGTCGCTCCTATCATACTTCTTTTCATGCCTCTTTAGCAACTTCTTAATGGCATAAAGTGTTTTCGAGACAAAACCATATCTGGCTTTGCAAATTAATTTTCAAAAAGTGTTTATTTTGTTTAAACATATGTTTGTGTTGTAATTTTCCAATACCTAATGAAATGTGTTTTTTGGAGCTGCCGCAAGAACTCGATGGTTTGGCGTCAGATAAAGAGCCTCAATTTGGCTAAGACTTCTATCAAATGGGTCTAGCTTTCGCTTAATGCCTATTTGCTTGAAAATTATTTTAAAACTTCACAAATATTTCATAAGAAAAAATAATAAGCCTGGACTAATAATTGCCTGACTGATTGACGTACATTTCATGTAAAAAACAAAAAGATAATACTATATGTATTAAAGTAGGTACAAAAGTAGATTAAAAAATATGATATCATTATCATCAGTTAGATATAATATCGTTATTATTCAAAATAATAACAAATTAAAGACTGGAGTATATTTTTCTGAAAGAATTAAGCATTTATATTCATCGTAGTAATGCTTATAATCTTCCAGTCACACTGCCTTGCGATAGCGGTCCTGATGGGGTTGCGCCAGTTTTTTAGTCTAGACCTATTTAATTTTTAGTCCACTTGTTGTAGACTAAATATCGGCACTTGATTTTATATTATTATAATTAAAAGAAAATCGAGTTGGTTGCGATTCGAAATTAAAGAAAGAAATGGTGTTTTGTTTTGTCTCATTTAATAAATGTAATAATTTTGCCTCGTTCGGCTCCAGCCAAGCACATGAGTAGTTTGCTGGATATATACCTATATTAATACGTGAAGCAAAAATGAAGCAAAAACTTGTACCCTTTTTTACGAAAATTGCACGTACGGAGGAGTATGAAATTTCGCACACTTATAGTTTATATAGAGAAGGAGTGACAGAATGTTAATATTTTTTTAAATTATGCATAAATAATACATCAAATCTATAAAAAAAACATTACACACGCTACCATGTATTTGACATACACACGCAGATATACTCTTTTGTTTATTCTTAAAGTCAATTTAACAGTATAGCCTTGGCGAAATCTGTGATTATAGAAGAATCTTTGACAACAGAACCTTAATAATGTTCAAACTTATAATTTAAATTAATTATGGTCAAAATTAATTTTTAATATAATATAAACAACTAAACTAAAATTGAACTGTTCTATAAATATAACTATACATACAAAATAATAAACTATAAGTAAAAAATAGACTCCAAGTCCCTGTCGACGGGGAGCCTGCCCAAAATGCTGGCCGCGTTTCCACGTTGGATGGGAACGCTTATGCGTTACCCTAAGTGCAAGCCAGCCTTTTGGTCACGCGAGACCTCAATTAGACGCGTTGAGAGGTCTCGATGGAGGTGATGAGCTCCAGACCCCCATGGCACGAGGGTTTCAACCCCAAAGCCACAAATATGTATCCATTACCAATGGACACATATTTGCGGCGTTTTAGGACCGAATTCATTATGGTCGAATTTCGACCACTAGACGACTACTAGTATAGTATAATTGTTAGTTAATTTTCAGTTTTTATGTAAAACTTATAATCCTTTTGGTCCTCTATCTTTACTCTTAAGTAATTAATTGTATTTCAAGTTAATGTATTATAATACTCACAGTCTCTTAATTGGTTCTCAGGGAATCCTTGTCTCCTCAATTCCCTAACAAGCTCGCACCTCGTAAACCTCTTCGCTTCCGTCAAGCCCAAAACGGCCACAACAACCAAAACAATTATGGTCTTCATTTTTTTGTTTTAGTCTCTATGCGACCGTCTTTTTGGATTGTTGAGTTGTTTATGATGTTCAATACGAGTTCCGTCGTTTATATATGCGAATATATGACCGCAGATAACGTTATCCTGTATTACAATGTGCGGTTTGTTGTGTATGTGTACGGGGAATCCTATGTATCGCGTGTTTCTTGTTTGTAGGGTTGTACAATATACTAAAGTATTATGACTTCGGTACTTACTACATGTAACTTTACCTACTAGTAATTAAATTTTGACATAAACCTTGAGTTGTGTTCTGGCATTAGTGGCCAGGTTCCAGCACATTGGTGGCACCTTTGGTGTTGCAAGTGCCTATAGGCGACAGTGACCACTTTCCATCACAGATAGGCTGTCAGCCTGTCTGCTGTACTCAAGCAATAAAAAAAATTAACTCAATGTTAGTTATGTCACTTTTTTACCAGTAGTAAAGTTTTAAAAGAAGGGGTATACAAAGTAATTAAAAGTAACCCATCTGTAGAATACTGGGGCAGAGTAATTGAATTTGAATGATTCACTTTTGAAAATTGAATCATAAACTCATTAAAATCTCCTGCCTATATTCTTATAGTCTATTCGTTTAGAGAATTACTTGTTTTGTTTATATCAAATTTTAACCAGTCAATCAGATATTCAGATAGCAGGAGCCATCTTAAAGGCAAAGCACAATTTGCCTCCAACAGGCTGGGAGTGCGGTCAAAGCAATACTTCACTCCGCGGCAACGCTTTGTGCTTTATAAAGTCCAGGTAAGGCCGCATATGGAGTACGCTCACCACCTACCAGCTGAACCCTTGAGTATTCAACGTTGAGCCGTTCGCATTGTCGACGGTTTAGATACGCTTGGCCTTCGGAGAGACTTCGAATCTCTCTGCATATCCTACGGACTGTACGATGGGGAGTTTTCCGAGGAACTGTAGTGGTGCCTTCGTCTATGTTCTACCACTGCACTGCTCGCGTTCATCCGCATTACCTTGAGCCACTTTGCTCGTGTACGCAACGTTACTCAAAAACATTTCTCTTTAATACCGTAGGGATTTGAAATGAGCTCCCAACTGAGGTTTTCTCATAGCGCTACAATATGAAGTTTTTCAAAAAGGATGTCAGAAAATTTCTTCGAAGCCGGCAGCGCGTTGATGGCATCTCTGTTGTTGCAAACGTTCATAAGCGACAGTAACCGCTTACCATCAGGTGAACCGTTAGCCTGTCTGTTGTACTCCTGCCACTAGATTTTCTCATTTAATTTTAACAACCCTCAGTGAGAGTTATATGTTTGTGCCGTTTGCTGTCGAGACACTTGGACCGTGGGGTCCTGAGGCCATGAGCCTCTATCAAAATTTATCACCTGAACAGTCAATGAGTCGTCTTATTGACTGTTCAGGTGATCAGAAGGCTGGTGCCCACTTCGGGCAACGGATCAGTATGGCGATGCAGCGAGGAAACGTAGCCAGCCTTCTGGGCACCTTATCCATAGAAGACGGTGATCTAGGCTCAGTATTCTACTTATAGTCTTGAGGGACTATGGGTAGAATACGATATAAATAAGTTTTCTTTTATTGTATTCGATTATATGTAATTTTATAATTGTAAATTATGTAATTTTAATCACAAGTTAGGCTGCATATGGAATACTGCTCACACTTATGGGCTGGAGCACCCGCTTACCAGACTGACCCACTGGACTCCATCCAGCGTCGCGCTGTTGGTATAGTCGACGATCCCATACTAACAGGCGGTTTAGAATCTGCCGCCTGTACAATGGAGAGTGTTCCGAGGAACTGTTTGATCTGGTGCCAACGCCTCATTTTTACAACCGCACCACTCGCCATCGATGGGATGTTCACCCCCATTTCCTGGAGCTCCCACGCTCAGCTACTCAACGGTTCTCTAGAACGTTTATTCCGCGTACAACAATGATCTGGAGAGAACTTCCCGCCGAGGTTTTCCCTCTGCGCTACAACATGGGGTAGTTTAAGAAGGGCGTTATAAAATTTCTTAGAGGCTGGCAACGCGTTGGCAGCCTCCCAGTTTGGTGTTGCAAACGTCCATAGGCGACGGTAACCACCTTCCATCAAGTGGGCCGTCCGCCTGTTTGCCTGCCTCAGGAAATGAAAAAAAATGTAATTAGTATTTAATTGATATAAAGTGTTATGAATAAATTACGTTTTATTTTAACTTAATTTATATAATTATACAGTTTGTTTTTATTTATGATTATTAAAAGCAGGTATTATAAGGATTATAATGAACAAGGAACAACCCTAACAAATATACAACTTACTAATGTGAGTAATTGTTTGTTTGTTTACAACTGTTCAAACACCCCATTTTTTGCAAGCATAGATCATTGACTGCCGTATATTCTTGTAATAATTGCAAATTATTGATTAATTTGTGATAAATGATATATTTATTAAGTAATTAATAATCAGAGGACATTGTTTGTAATCTACTATTATTTATTTTTATCTATATTCTTAGGGATTCGTATCTGTCATATGTCAATAATGATACCCTTCAAATTTCGTAACGTCCATGCGTTTTTCCACCTGCACGTCTTCCAAGCCGAGACTGCCAATTTTACTAAGAATATATTGTTACAACTCAGATTCCGACAAACACAAAATCCACCTGCATATCTGAAACAAAGCACATTTATTACCCCTCGGCATTTGAACTAATAACATTGAAATTCTTTTATGGTCGTCTTCTTTTGTTTACTCATTGGCATACGGCTTATTGTTGTATTATAATAATTAGCCTGGTGTTACGGATTTAAAGTACAAGCTGATTCTAGGAAATTCAGTCCACGCGGCCGGGTGGAGATATTGCATCTGTGAAGTATAAAGCAATGGCTCGATTGAGGGAGGGAGTCGAGCGAGAACCACCAGCGAAGCGAGACGTGTGTACTACAATCGTGAATCTAATAGTGACGGACTTTGCGCGTTTTATTGAATTACGACCTTCTGCATTACGTTTGGAGTTGTTGTGTTCTGTTATATTTGTACCTATGTTATACGTGTTTGTGTAGTTCTATTCTATTAAACTCTATAATCATTCTAACGGCATTTTAATTCGAGTCCCACACTCGTAACAATATGAATGTATGAATTTGGGATATGATAATGCATGAATTTGGTATTTTCTTAAGTTTTCACGACTGATCCATATAATAAAAGCACGGTTTAACAGTTTTAAGCGCGGTGTCTAATTTGATTTATTCCGACGTTTCAGCCACTATCCAATAGCTATGATCGAGATAGATGTCAACTGTCAATGAGTAATGTTAAAGTTTTTATTTAGCCTACCGCCAACTTATTCATTTTAATTATCTCTTTTTAATTTTTGTTTGCGGTTATTATTTACTATATATGAGCCTAATCTAATTTACCACATGTTGATTTTGTTGTTGACATTTGCAACATGTTGTAAACAGTTACAAAAAGTGGCCGAAACGTCGGAATCAAAATTAAATAAAATACTGCGCTTAAAACTGTTAAAACGTAGTTTTAATATGTATGGATCCGTATCGAAATCGGCCCAGTAGTTTTTAGGTGAATCCCGAACAAACAGACAAGAAATCTAAAAAAATTACATCATGTTCACCATAGTTTATATAGTCTATTCCAGTTGTTTTTTTTTTAATAGCTTCAATGTACAGACACGGCATGTTCAGAATTTTATAATATTATAGATAGAGAGATAGATTATTGCTGACTTGTTGCCGATCATTGGGTGCGGTACCAATAATCATTAGTGTATCCTATATCAGAAACTAATGTCTAGACACACTGTCGCCGCCAGGTAAAAGGGTTTGACGTCTTGTAAGACGATACATGTGCTAATGGTATTATAATGAAGGATGCCAAAGATCGTGTGAAATGAAGACCAAAAGAAAACACAAAAGATAACCATGAGCTACAAATTGGATACTCCGAATGGCCTTACTGGGTGCATGTTGAACCAGAACAAACTATAATAGCGTGATTAGCACACTTGCGAGAGTTTTACTTAGGCAGTTTTCTATCTCAGTATGCGTATTGTTATAATCACCACGTGCTGACGGTGAAGGAAAACATCGTGATGCAACCTGCACATCGAGATAACCGATACGTCAAACCCGCTAATCCGCCTTGGACAATCGTGGTGGGTATACTGTCCAATATCTTACAGATGGAAGGCACGAGACCAGAAGTATGGATGTGTATGTCTGTTATCACCATCATTATGATGGACCAAGGTTTAGGAGATAAATATTTTTTAAATTTAAATTTAAGTAAAACATAAATAAACCACAGATTTGTAAAATATAGTAATTTTTATGTTTTCTTGGTACCGACTTCAAGATGTTTTAGAAATATTTATTTTTGACTTTTTAGATAAGTCGTTTTCTTTTTGCTACAAATTTTTATATTTTCACTTTTAGGTTACGTATATGGTATCTAATAGCAATAACATATTTACGAAACTAACCTGCAGCTTTACAGAATACAACGCAAAAAGAATGATCAAAGTTTCTGAATAAAAAAGTTACAGCTGAACATATATAAAAAATATTTACACAAAGAAATTAGGACCTCCTCCTTTTTTAATTGGTAAAAAAATTCGAGGTTAAAATAGATGAACGAGCACTGTACCCGGGTCAATGACAGCACAACGGTAATAATATGTTGGTTCCTTATTCCAATACCCATCGGTCATCACAATGTGTGCACTATATGTATTTATTTATAACTGTAGTTTTAATGGAATCTGTAATATAATAATGATAGAACGTTTGTGTGTATGTATGTTTTTTATCGCTGGAGTACAGCAGACAGACTGAAGAACTCACCTGATGGAAATTGGTTACTGTCGCTTATAGACATTTGCAACACACAGGCGACGCCAACGCGTTGCGAGCCTTTCAGCTTGCTCCAGCCTCTTATACTATTGTTTGTATAACGTTTTTATCTTGCCAAACATGTAAGGAATTTATGGAGACATGCTGCAGTATAAACTTTTAGTACGTCTCGTCATTATTATAACGATAATAATATTCTTCTTTCCTTTTATTATATCTTTGTCTTACGGAGTACACTGTTTGCTACAACTCCATTAATTCTTCGAAAAGTAGTTATGTAACATACTTCTGTATAAAATCAAAAAGTGTTCTCCAGTGGAACTTATTTTGAATAAACACTTTTTAATTTGAATTTAAGGCTCTTGTTGCCGCTAAAGGTCGAAAGTGGGGTGGAAATGAAACAACTTTTTGTTGGCATTTACTGATCAATAATTTACCAAAATATCATAAATCTTCACATATGAGACTTGACGTGGTTTTTTCTTAATTTTTCTATAGTTATTTTAAGTTTCGGAAAAAATCACAAATCACATTTAAATCATTGATATGAAACCATTTTACTTCTTCAATTTTATCAAAACAGGCTGACAAAATATCAACATCTTTATAAAAGAGAAATAAATGATTTGGCTTTGTTTTTAAATATTTATTTTATTCACAATGACATAATAATGCACCTGAAAAACGACCGCGTCTGTGGAACCCCGCTATCGAACGAAAAATCCGTACCAAAAAATTCTCAAAGATCATGGCGTTGCTACAAGCCTTAAGATGGGATATAGGGGATAAGATAGGAGGGATAGGATAAAGGGAAGGATTGGGGAATGGATTAGGGGGATAGGATAGGGAAGATAGGATCGGCAGTCGATGTGGCCTTTGGGCCCGCCTGCCACGGCAAGTGGAGTTAGCGAGCTTCAAGTTTCCCGTAGCCCTGGCATAAAACGAATGAAGAAACAACGAGGGATTTTAGTGGAAATTACTAATTCGGGTGATAATAAAGTTCACAATTGTTTTGTGGGACAAGTATACAAAGTCCCAGTAAACGTTCAAGAGCTTTCAGTAAACAAGTTTAAAAAAATAGTAAAGCAAAGTTTGCGAAAGAGATTTTTTAGACGACCGCACTGGGAACAATGCGATCGCTACCAAGCACTT
Organism: Dendrolimus houi; assembly: GCA_039645545.1. Taxonomy (NCBI): domain Eukaryota; kingdom Metazoa; phylum Arthropoda; class Insecta; order Lepidoptera; family Lasiocampidae; genus Dendrolimus; species Dendrolimus houi. The sequence continues at coordinate 18,957,437 of CM077128.1, read as the reverse complement.
TCAGTAATTATTTATAAAAATTACTTGGTTAAAACTTGTATAAATTACATTTTTTTAAAAGACGAATATTAACAATTCTCATTTCCTACAATAGTCCCTGGTCGTAGCTTGTCCTTGGGTGCATTATTATATGGTGTAGACAGGGATAATCGCCGGTCAGTGTCACGCCACATTTAGATTAAACTTGTCAAGGGGCCTCTACGTGTTGGCCTTCCTATGGCCCCACGCAAGCACTCCAAAAGTCCGGGCAATTTTTATGGCCCGTGGTCTTCAAAAACATACATTATGAAGTAAAGATATGTTGCTGGGGAATTGCGCAGCTTGTTCTCCTTTAACGATAACTAAATGACTCATGACTTTTAATGAGAAATTTAAGATCCATTTTTAAATAAATACATTTTTTCAATTTCAAATAGCATTTCTTGCTTGCGGAGCTAGTGCTAATTCCACACTCCTCACCGCGTCATCAAACGGATTTCTCCTCGTTAAAAAAAGGGAAGTTAGGGTAAGGGAAGTGGGAAGTAGGCCATCGAATATTTTAAATAATATACATCACAAACCATGACAATAAAGCTCAATAGCGCCATCTAGTCGTGAAATCTTTTCAGAGATCTTTTTCAATAAAACTAGTCTGTTTATTAGGGCTACTGCGAGAATAAATTACGTGATTGAAAGAAATATTTACCTCTGATAACATTAGACAAGATTGAAAAAATATTAGACACTAACAAATTTACATAAATATGTCATCATAAGTTACTTCAATTAATTGATTTATCAAATGGTTTATCTTATCACCTTAGCGTTGTCTATCAGCCACTTTAAGTTAATTGCAAAAAAATATGTGTTGTCCTATATGTGTTTATATTTATATTGTTTTAGGTGGCGGCGGTTTTGAACTCATATTGGAATAAGTTTTTATTTGGTCTCCCCTTTTTTTGTTATTTTTACTACTTTGTCACCTCCATCATATACCTACCTTTTATTTTGTTGAAGCAGGGGAATACATTTCGTACAATACCGGGCCATTTGTAGGGGTTAGACCTTACGCGGCGAGATTAAGAGCCGCACGTCTTATGTGGGACTCTGATACAGACGTCCTCAACTACTCCACTAAATCTGAACCTCGCCTCCCATGTGCCCGCGCTTGAGGTGGAAAAAAATGAGGTTTAGTGTCTTCTCCACACCTGACGTTAGCAGTAATGGTAGTTCAAACAAGAACAAGCCTTTGCCAAAAAAAAAAACAAAAAGTGAAAGATTCACATTACAATGTTTACTCAAATGAAAAAAAAACGATTATATCAAAGTCAATAAATCTGGCAAACTAGCTGTGCCCACGACTTCATTCGCGTCAAATTGACATTTATCGTTATATTTTGATCAATTTAAAATTTGTATAACTTGTAGCGCATGTTTTATTCTAATATATATACAAGCGTGAAGTTTCATCAAATTCTGTTCAGTAGTTATTGCGCGAAAGAGCTATTTTCTTTATTGCAAAGCTGGACGGCCGGCTAATGGTAAGTGGTTATCGTCGGTTAAAGACTTGTAACACCAGGGGTGAAGGCAAAGCGTTGCCATTCTTTAGGATTGCGATAGAGATTATGAGATAGGAGAATGGGATAGGGAATTTTCACTCACGCTACGAAACACGTTTAGCTCAAGGTCAACTGTTTCACGCCAATATTCTGTGAGACCGTGGTATCACACTGATCGAGTTTACTACGTAGGTACCGCTTCCTCTCACTAGAAGAAAGAGAAAGACGCGCGAGATAGGTACACTTCGCTTCTCCATCTCGCTTGGGTCGGAAACATGTATTATTCAAAAACCTACATGAAACCGCGGGGAACGGATAGCTAAAATAGACGCAGAGTGATTTTAATATTAAATATTTGCGAATTAATATTTAAATAGCTGAGCGATTTACTTAAAGTTTTGGTTTATTTGAATATGAGCTTTCGTATTGTGATGATATCACAATTCACATGGATGATAGGACGCGTTAAATAATATTTAAATTATATAAGTATTTATTATTAAAATGTAAGTAGTCGTACAATAATTATGTATACCACCATCGCCATTCCTAATCAGCAATATTCCTGCCACGGGTTGTCTGGAAGAGATCGCTTTTTAGCGATAAGACCGCCCTTTGTGCACAATTAGAATAATACTAGTTCGTAAGTTTTCTGTAATGGTGTACAATAAAGTGTTATCTATCTATCTATCTAAATTTTTACCTAGTATTTTAATATAACTGAAGTAGTTGCGATTATGGGGGATGGAAATCATGTACTCATAACAAAATATTGAAGATTGAAAATATGCAACATTATGCATGAACTAAGAAAGAAAACAGAAAGTTATAAGTCATTAGAAATATGTGACAAAGTAATAAACAATAGTAACTTACTGAATGTTACTATTGTTGTGTGTAACCTACATGTACAATATATTATTGTTATGTGTGTTGTATTGTCCGCCGTGACTTCACTTTCTGGTCCCAGTCGGAAGAACAGCGCCAGTCCTTGTTGGCTAACATTATGCTGAGACTAGGTCCAATTTAAGACTTCGGTACTTCGTTTCTATTTCCTATTTATTTTATATTTGTGTTTTGTCCTGAAAAATCATTTGTCTTTCTTTCTGTACCAAAATAGGTGAGTTTGGAAAAAAAGAACGTTCCGACCTCAATTGATTGTGAAAAGATGAAAGGAAAGAATGATCAGGAAATGAAGTTACATGGACTACTTTAACAAAATCCATATTTCAGGCTATGGTCATTTTTTTAATTAATTTTTAAATATTATTGAGCGGTGACTATCATAAGGCGATTATAAACCTCGCACGTTGATATTGCGATGGGCAGCCATCTTGGTGACGTAGTCGAACTGTCAGTACCGTTCGCAACGTTGGCCAGCGTGTACGCGTATTGAGTCCTTACCTCTACCTTCTTAGTTATATATATATATATATATATATATATATATATATATATATATATATATATATATGTGTTGTTTTGTATGTTTTTGTTCGGGGAAGTAAGCATATTGATCTGGTGCCAACGCCTCACTTTTACAAGCGCACCGCTCGCCAGCAACAAGATGTTCACACCCATTTCCTTCAGCCCCCACACTCAACTACGCAACGGTTCTCTAGAACGTTTATTCCGTACACAACAATTATCTGGATGGAACTTCCCACCCCGGCTTTCCCTTTGCGCTATGACATGGGGTTTTTTAAGGGCGTTATAAAATTTCTTAGAGGTCGGCAACGCGTTAGCGACACCCCTACTGTTGCATACGTCCATAGGCGACGGTAGCCGCTTTCCATTAGGTGGGCCGTCTGCCTTTGCCTGCTTCAAGCAATAAAAAAAAAGGTAATTGTACTAGGTATTTCCTCAAGTATCGATTAGCGACTGATCTTTGTTCTAAATACAAGCCTTACTTGACTGACATAGGTACATAGTCTCATTACAAATGAATTGTTGATCCTTTACTTAGTTTAGAAAACACATCTTTGTAAACTATCTTTTGTAAAATCATTTAAAATCTTTTACTGATAATTTATTTAATGTAATTTCAATAATTAGGTCATCAGATAACAAACTGAAGGTTGCTATGTGTCGATGGCATTATAAGATTGTAGATTTTTATCAGTTATTCCATAAATTTTTTGTAGCACATACAATGTCGACTTCATTTTTCAGATTTGTTTTTCTTTAATAATTTATTTATTTAATAATATGTTACATAATTTTGACATTTCTTTGAATCGCAGAATCAACATCGTATGGCACAAAAGGCGAACACTTACAGGAGCCCAATTCTTCTTCAATTTCGTCAAAATCGCCAGACACTACCGTCTCAATCGTAGGTTTGCCTGATTTCGGTATTTTGGTTATTGCTTTATACATCTTTATAAATATTTAAAATCGAAATAAACGTTTAAACTGTAAGTAGCTTTTTAATACCTATTAATTCGGTTAACGCCATTTTTGCTACGTAATAGTAATACTATTTCTTTTCTACTATTATTCCGCCACAACAATATCGAGAAGATATTGTGGATTTAGTAGAATACGAGGTTGGTTCGGAATTGAGAGTCTCGTGGCCGAGCTTAACATAATAGGAGAAATAAAAGCTCACCGCCTCCGCTGGTTTGGTCATGTAGAACAGATGGGAGATGATCGCAGCGTGAGGAAAACATATTTGGGCGTCCGGTCGACCGTCTCAAATTTCGCTGGAAGGACAGAGTGGAGGCTGACCTGTCGGAGCTACGACCCAATAATTGGCAAGAAACCGCACAGGACAGAGAAAAGTGGCATGCTCTCGTTTCGGAGGCCAAAACCCAATTTGGGTCGCTGAGCCAACGGAGTAAGTAGAATACGAATTTTTGATACTATCGCAATGGAATCTTACTACGCTAAGATATTGAAATAGCAGGATTGAGCCTCTGGTGTGCTGTGTGAGCCGCGCATTTCCATACAAATTAAGGGTAAAGTGAATAAAACTGCAGTCCGTCCCGCGCTACTCTATGAATCCGAATGCTGGACAACTAAGACACAAAAGGCACATACCAACGAAATGAACAAACCAACATGGTTAGGAGGTACACCTCCTAACCGACGGGTTAAACAACCAGTCTACATAAAATTCGCAATGAATATGTACGGGGTAGCTTCAAAGCCAGAGACGTAGCTACCGCCGTATCAGCCGTATCAATGATATGGGGGCCCCCTGTTGACAGGGGCCCCGAAAATGTGTAAGCAAAAATTCCTAAAATGTTATCCACAATCTTGATATCCACTATATTGATTAATAACATTTTTGATAATAACTGCTGGGCCAACAGAAACGGCTATCAGACTTGTCATTATTGTCTATAGAGGTACAAAATCAAGAAAAACTGAAATAGTCTTTAGCTATGAATGATTTGATAAATAATTTTTCTGAAAAAGAGGCGAGCAAAGTGTATCTTTGACTTGAATTATTTGTTTAACTTAGCTCCTAGGAGCATTAAGTATAACGAGCATTTTGTGTTTTAAAATTTACCCAATGCAACTTCAACTTGTTAATTTTGCGAACTATGTCGGTTAACTTGGTTCTCTTACCGATATCCTCATTTATAATTCTATCCATAAGAGAAACACCCAACATAGCTCACTCCATAGCCTGTTGCGCGCCTTGTAATTTGTGGACGAAGCCTGCCATCGGTGTCCACGTGTCGGCCCCGTAGGTCAAGACGGGGAGGATGCACTGCTCAAAGACTTTCGTCTTCAAGCATTACGGGATGGTCGACGTGAAGATTTGACGGAGCTTACCAAATGCTGCCTGAGAGGACCTTAAGAAATCCCAATTGCCAGAACCGACAACCTAAGACCATATGGACGGGCAAGAAGGTGAGGAGACCCGACCCCAAAAAGGGTAAGGAGTAGAAGAAGGAGAGAATTTTTACATATCCTTGGCTTACAATTAAGCAGTTGTTCAGCGGTGTTCTCGTATATCGCAATTACTGCTAGCGTTCAATGTCCCACTGCTGGGCTTAGGCTACCATGTTCTTGGAAGAACAGCCCTTATACTCGCTACGCTTGTGTTAAGCACATTGGCAGGTTTCACACATTAGTATTTTCAATGTGTAAATAATTAAAGCACATAGCATAGGCTATAAAACTACTCAAGTATTATATTCTTCCCTGACCGAGATTCAAACGCACACCATTGAATGAAACGTAAATGCTGTAAGCATTAATCTATCACGATTTTAAAAATTACACCTATAATGGATACAGTGGTGTAGCTTGCCTGAGACGGGCCCTGTATCAAAATATATTGCGGGGTCCAAAGGAAGGGTAACGTATTTTATAAAAGAAACAAAAAATGCTCGAATCGAATAAAAATAATTATATATTTATTATAAGTTATTACTTATACTTAGTGCTCTTAGGAGTTAAGTTAGACAAACAATTCAAATCACAGATACACTTTTCTAGCCTTTTCTTGGCAGTTATCAATCAAACCAACTATAGTTGAAGACTTTCAGTTTTTTTAGATTTTCTTCCTCTATAGACAATAGTGACAAGTTTGATAGCCGTTTCAGTTGGTCCAGAGTTCTTCCCAAAAATGTTATTAATCTATAAAAGACTACAGATAACACTATAAGAATTGCTTACACACTTTCGTGGCCCCTGTAGCCTGGGGGTCTCGTATCATTGATACGGCTGACACGGCAATAGCTACGCCCCTGAATGTATACCTGGGTACTCCAAAGTATTGCGTATTTAAATAATAAGTAAAATTTACACGTCTTACGTCTTAAACACGATTTCCAATTCAAATGCAGTACATACTATTAAATAATGTTTTAAGTATTCTGATAAAAAATTGATAATAAACAATTCGATAAAAGGTCAAAAGTGAAAAAAGTTATCGCAAATGATACATGAATTAGTTTAACATTCAGAACGCGATATCGGTTCTTTCCCCGTCCAAGACGATATGACGAAGATGATACGCCTGCTAATTAGTAATTGTTTGATGTTTTATGACTAAATTTTCCTCGGGTCGAGTTTGCTGACTAACTAATATGTTTTGTTTTGTTTCAGGGGCATTACTGTTGATGATTCATAGCTGTAGCGTGCTATGGTAGTTGGTTATCTAGAGGTTTCACAACTTGATTATGTGCAATAGAGATGCGGACATATTATGTAACTATGTGACGTTAAATTCTAACATGTTTACATATAAAAGAACAGGTGTTAAAATGACATCTTATCATCTAACTTTTAAAATATCGTGATTGATTTTTTTAGTTATTTTTCAAACAACTATTGAGTATTTCACACATATTACAATAAATTCTAAAATAATGTTCATATAAAAGGGCGAGCGTTAAAATGCCTTTTTATCTTACTTTCAACGGTTGATTAAAGAAATAATTTTAATTATAGTAAATACTAATCAATAAGCTATTCGATTCCTTAAAATTGTGACGTCATACGGCTGTATTCTCATAAAAATTTAAAGAGGCTCTTGACGTTTTGTGCGATGTTAAAATGTGTCTCAGTCCTACTTATAACGTCATAAGTACGCTCGTACAAAATCTATGATACTGCGACGTTCTATAAATGCATTAAACAAATCTCAGTTGATTCGACTGTCCACTGCCCTATTTCAAAATCTAGCAATTGAACATGGTTTAAATCAGTAATTGTATATTGATGATATCTATGTTTGAGTGGACAAAGCCTTGGCCGGCCGAGGGCAAAGGCAGAAGCTCCAGGTATAGTAAACGAACTTTCTGTTATTTGCTGTGGTCTGGGTGTCTCAGATTGGATCATTGTATATTGCCCGTAACACAAGTATAACTTCCTCAGATTGGGGACACACAATGTGCGTTTGACTGCCTATTAAAAAAAATCTTGTCCTTGTCTTATGAAATGAATCGGAAATAATGATGACTCGAATCAACACTCAGCAATTAGTTTTATGGTTCCAACAATACTCATCGATAACCTGTCAATTAAGTGGTGACGATTCAAGTCTTAATCTACTTTCATTAACCTATTCATACATGTTCATAATAGGTTGGGGGAAAAGTCTTTTCGCATATAGTATGTATGAACTTGTAATAAGATCTCTTTGGCTATACCATGTGTATCTGGCTGGTTTTGGTATCATTAAAGAGTTTTAATTTTAAAGAAGACAATTCCAAATTCAAATTAGGAAAATGTGACTTTCATTTGTTTTTCTTATTGTTAAAATGAGTGAATCTAATGAAGAAATTCGATACCTTTTAAAATTTTACTACAAAAAAGGTAAAAATGCAACACAAGCCGCGAAAAAAATTTGTGATGTTTATGGACCTAATGCAGTATCTGTGAGAGTAGCGCAAATTTGGTTTAAGCGTTTTCAATCCGGAAATGTTGATATCAAAGATACACGTCGCTCTGGTCGCCCTTTTACGGACAAAATTGATGCCATTTTTGAAAAAGTGGAGCAAGATCTGCATATTAGTAGTTACGGTGTAGCTGTAGAACTGGGAATTGACCACAAAACGATTTTGGTGCATTTGAAAAAAGCTGGGTACACAAAAATACTCTATATTTGGGTGCCTCATGAGCTCACTGAAAGAAACCTAATGAACCGTATACTCATTTGTGATTCTTTATTACGACGTAATGAAACCGAACCATTTTTGAAGAAGCTGATAACTGGTGATGAAAAGTGGATCACGTACGACAAGAACGTGCGAAAAAGATCGTGGTCAAAGGCCGGTCAGGCTTCACAGGCTGTGGCGTAACCCGGGTTAACTCGCAACAAGGTGATGCTGTGTGTATGGTGGGATCGGAAGGGCATTATTCATTATGAGCTCTTACCGCCAGGCAGGACCATCGATTCTGAACTGTACTGCGAACAACTGATGAGATTAAAGCAAAAAGTTGAGAGGAAGCGGCCGGAATTAATCAATAGAAGGGATGTGGGTTTTCACCATGATAACACTAGACCTCACACATCTTTAGCAACTCAGCAAAAATCACGAGAGTTTGGCTGGGAGGTGTTAATGCATCCGCCGTATAGTCCTGACCTTGCACCTTCAGATTTTCACCTGTTTCGGTCTCTGCAGAATTCCTTAGGCAATGTCAGGTTAACATCACGAGAGGTCTGCCAAAACCACTTGTCGCAGTTTTTTGATCAGAAGCCCCAAAATTTTTAGAGCAATGGGATCACGTCCCTACCTACAAGATGGCAAAAAGTTATCCAACAAAATGGCATCTACATACTTTAGTCAAATGTAAATAAACTTTATAAAAAACCTTTTGAATTTTTATATAAATTGCGAAGAAACTTTTCCCCAACCTACATGCACGTACTTCTTACCTGACCTTTGCATACTTTATATTTTTTTAAATCAAAATTTTCCTATTTGAAATAGGCTGATTCTTTATTTCGAAGGTTGCTAAATCAAACAATGATTATTTATAATATTTTAATTAACAATACGAAATTACTAAAAAATAACTTACATTAATTTATTACATCCTTCATCACAGAAATCAAGGAATTTGAATTTGGTACAATAACTCACCACACCTTATCTCTTTCACTCGCCTACAAAAATATTGCTGACTCATTCACTCTCAACAACTGTCATGAAAGACGAATACTGTTGTCTAAGTGAGACGGAAATATTTTAATACACGAGTGAAAGAGATAGGTAATGTTGGGTCACTGCATAATTTTTTATCATTTTCGCGACAGGATACTTTTGTTTAACAAAATAGAAGTTACTTTAAAGAAATCTTAAACATGATTTATAAAGTTCAAATTTGTCTGTTACGCATTTTCTCGGACAGTCGCTTCTCAACTTCTAACGCCTTTTTTATTAGAGAATCTTCCATGGTTTTTTGCTGAAAAAACAAATAATTAGATGTTATAATAAAAACAACTCGGAGGTATACGGGCTTATTCATACTGAGTTAGAGCAAGTTTGTAGGCTTGTTTAAGAACCTTAAACAAGCCTACAAACTTACTCTAACTAATATGAATAAAACCTATAAAGTTTATTAGTTCGTTAAAATGAAGTTTAAAATTATTTTTCATCATGCCATTGTTTAATTTGTGCGACTTTAATAAACACTTTTTAAACAACATCGAATTTTGCTAGCTTTACATATTTTGACAAGCACGATATATCAGCAAATGCCTTGCAAGACAATAAATACGCAAACAAACAAACAAGGCCAAACTCGCATATATTTCAATATACAAATACAAATACCTCATTAAGAAGATAACTATGAATATTGGCAATTTCTTCCATTCCTGCGGCTTTCTCTTCTTCGTATTTGACCGTCTGCTGCTTGATATCTTCTACGAGCTCTAGCGCATTCTTACAGCGCTCCTTGCATTTTTTATCTCTCTCTTCAGCCTCACGGAGGGCGCTGAAAATGAAAATCATGTCAACTTTTGACTAACGACCTAACTTGTGTCCTGTAAAAAAATCGACCAAATGCATCTCCAATTGACGCATGATGAAAGTTTTTTTTTTACAAGATGCTTTCTCCCCTCATAGAACAATGTGCTATTAGAATAGAATAGAGTATACTTTATTGCATAACGATAGGCGGTCTTATCACTAAAAACAGGTTCTTCCAAACAAGCTTAGAGTGGATTAGAAAAGGTTATGTGTAACATGTGGGTTTTGCAGTTATAACTAAGATTTAGAAGTAATACAGAATATATGATATACATATATACATACTAGCATTTTCCCGCGACTTTGTCCACATTGGACAGGTAACAAAGACTACAGTTATTTCGCTAAATATAAAAGCAAAAGGTTATTCTCAGCAAGATAGTGGATTTTTTAATATGAAAATACATGAATTCCGGAAATTCCCGTAACAACTCTGGACAAGTAATGTTACTAAAACATACATAATTACAATTGTTTTACTAAAGATTTTATCTATCAGTGAAAATCATTCTTTTTCGACCTGGCTTCTTTAAACCTCTCCCAAGAAAATTCCCGTAGGATTCTCGTGATATAGAGTACCGCAGATTTTAAGTTCGGGAATTTACTATCGATCAGCGACAACCGCATTGAAATCGGTCCGGTAGTTATTACGTGCATCACGAACAATCAGACAAAAGCAAACAGTGTATGTAAGAAACAAAATACTACGCTTATACAATTTTATAATATTCTCTCTTTTCTTTCACCATATCCCAATTAATTGGGGTCGGCACAATATGTCTTTTCCTTCCACACTCCACTATTCTGACACACATCTTCTGTCACATAACAAATCATCATATCATCCTTCACACAATCCATTAATCCCTTTTTTTGCTACCTTTACATTTGTCTATCCGTGGTCTAGTGTATGTCGCCATAACAACCTTGAGCTGTGTTCCGACATTAGTGGCCAAGTTCCAGTCACCCTTTAGAGAGCCGCAGCGCATTTGTAGCGTCTTTGTTGTTGCAACTGTCCATGAGCGACGGTAACCGCTTTCCATCAGGTGGGCCGTCTGCCTGTCTGCTAAAGAAAATAAAAAGATGGCCATTAGTCTCAGCACAATGCTGGTCTGTTAAAACCAGTAAAATAAATATAAACTTTGATTTAAAAAAAATATAAAACCAATTTTATAATATTACAGATATTTAAATGGGAAGTCAAATAAGCATAAAAATAAGACACATACATATTGTAAATTCAGCTAAAGTAAGCTAATGGCCATACTACACCGCTGTTGTAGAAATTAATGCCCCGCTATCAGCATAAAAAAACACAGGATTCGATGACAGTGACTTTGACGTATGTGAAAGTAAGGCTTTGAAAAAGCCTTTTTAAACGTGCGCAAAATCAACACCAAATGAACTGAACACACAAGAGGCGAAGCCAACCTGATTTGAAGTAATATAATGAATGACATGTTCATGACAACGTAGGTATTTATAGGTGAATTGAAAAAACGCGATTGCAGCGCCATTTGTTTTGCTAATCCGTTTATTTTAAGGAAGCGACGTCCTTTGCTGGGATAAAATGTATCCTAAGTGTTAACTCGGGTTATAAGCCACTACTACACCGGGTTTCGTTCGTATACATTCAGTAGTCTCTAAAAAATATACGATCTCAGCGCCATCTTTTTCGCTATTTTCGTCTATCCCACAGAAACGACATAATTTATCGGGACAAAATATATCCTAAATGTTAACTCGGGTTATAAACCACCACTACATTGAGTTTCGTTCGTATATATTCTACTTTACGTTTACTTATAAATATTTTACATACTTATATCTTTATTAATGAATAAAATATAATGTAAGCAACTGCATATCCTATAATATTTATGTATACCACCTTTGACAAATATAATCTCTTTTATTCCTGCCACGGGTTGTCTGGAAGAGATCGCTTCTTAGCGATAAGACCGCCCATTGTGCACATTTAGAATATCTTTAAGTGTTTCTGTTTTCTGTAATGGTGTACAATAAAGTGTTCTCTCTCTCTCTCTCTCTCTCTCTCTTCAATAGTTTCCAAAAAAAGATGCTATCGCAGCGCCATGTTTTTCGCTATTTTCGTCTATTCCATGGAAACGACAGCATTCATCGGGATTAAAAGTATCCCAAGTTACGTCACGAGATATAAGCTAGCTCTGTGTCAAGTTTCATTTAAATCCATTCAGTTGTTTTCACGTGATGCTCTAACAGACAGACGAGAAAAGTTCTAAAATTTGCATTTTCTGAATCTCCTTGTCCGAATTATCCCCCCTGATCTTTTTCACATCTTTCCTTCTTTCTTTTTTTCGCATTGTACAAACTCGAACCATTTACAGGTTTATCCAACATATAAAATTCTCGTGTCGCGGTGTTTGTTACCAAACTCCTCCGAAAGAAACGACTGAACCGATTTCTATGAAATTTTGTGTGTATATCGGGTAGGTCTGAGAATCGGGCAACATCTATTTTCATACCCCTAAATAATAAGGGTAACCCACCCCTAAATGTTTGTTTTGACAAAATTTCTCATTTATATTATGTCGGGGAAAAAGTTTCTTCGCATTTTATATAAAAATTCAAAAGGTTTTTTTATAAAGTTTATTTACATTTGACTAAAGTATGTAGGTGTCATTTTGTTGGATAACTTTTCGCCATCTTGTAGGTAGGGACGTGATCCCATTGCTATAAAGATTTTGGGGCTTCTGATCAAAAAACTGCGACAAGTGTTTTTGGCAGTCCTCTCGTGATGTTAACCTGACACTGCCTAAGGAATTCTGCAGAGACCGAAACAGGTGAAAATCTGAAGGTGCAAGGTCAGGACTATACGGCGGATGCATTAACACCTCCCAGCCAAACTCGCAATTTTTGCTGAGTTGCTAAAGATGTGTGAGGTCTAGTGTTATCATGGTGAAAAACCACACCCCTTCTGTTGATTAATTCCGGCCGCTTTCTCTCAACTTTTTGCTTTAATCTCATCAGTTGTTCGCAGGACAGTTCAGAATCGATGGTCCTGCCTGGCGGTAACATCTCATAATAAATAATGCCCTTCCGATCCCACCATACACACAGCATCACCTTGTTGCGAGTTAACCCGGGTTTCGCCACAGTCTGTGAAGCCTGACCGGCCTTTGACTACGATCTTTTTCGCACGTTCTTGTCGTACGTGATCCACTTTTCATCACCAGTTATCAGCTTCTTCAAAAATGGTTCGGTTTCATTACGTCGTAATAAAGAATCACAAATGAGTACACGGTTCATTAGGTTTCTTTCAGTGAGCTCATGAGGCACCCAAATATAGAGCTTTTTTGTGTACCCAGCTTTTTTGAAATGCGCCAAAACCGCTTTGTTGTCAATTCTCAGTTCTCCAGCTACGTCGTAACTACTAATATGCCGATCTTTCTCCACTTTTTCAAAAATAGCATCAATTTGTCCGTAACAGGGCGACCAGAGCGACGTGCATCTTTGATATCAAAATTTCCGGATTGCAAATGCTTAAATCAAATTTACGCTACTCTCACAGATACTGCATTAGGTCCATAAACAACACAATTTTTTTTTCGCGGCTTGTGTTGCATTTTTACCTTTTTTTGTAGTAAAATTTTAAAATGTATGGAATTTCTTCATTAGATTCACTCATTTTAACAATAAGAAAAACAAATGAAAATCACACATTTTCCTAATTTGAATTTGGAATTGTCTTCTTTAAAATTAAAACTTTTTAATGATACCAAAACCAGCCAGATACAAATGGTATAGCCAAAGAGATCTTATTACAAGTTCATACATACTATATGTGAAAAGACTTTCCCCAACTTATTATTTTATCATGATTTAGCATTGAAAAATACAGACAACCCAAAATTTTCATCCTTCTACCACCAACCCCTATTTTTTAATAGCGATATAAGTACTTTAATAATTTTCTACTCCGTTCAAGTTGATTCGAGTTTAGATTAACATTTCGTCCCGGTAGATGACGCTGTAATCGGGTTCTAGATTTTTATTTTTTAAAGGCAGGACAACGTCTACCGGGTACAGCTAGTCTTATATATAAAAATCAATTGCTGTTCGTTAGTCTCGCTAAAACTCGAGAACGGCTGGACCGATTTGGCTATGTTTGGTTTTTTAATTATTTGTGGAAGTCCAGGGAAAGTTTAAAATGTGAGTAAATATGAAAAAAAATGATTCTGAGACGGTACGAAGTTTGCCGGGTCAGCTAATGAAAATGAAAATATTTATTTATGAAAATGAAAATATTTATTTCTTACGAAACACATGCACAATTTGTAGACAGTTGCTGGAATCTTCTTTTAAGCAAAATTTACTTGTATCAGAAGATCCCGCTCTTCCATACCTTAAATATTACATTGTATTTAAAATATTTTCATGCTATAGGGTATGTCCTCTACATTGATACATTGATATTAAAAAAATATTTTATTATGAATTGTATAATTGTATTGTAAAGAAAGTTAGTGTACTTAATTTTCATTAAGTACAAAACATAATAATCATAGCAAAGTATTTTATTACATTATCATATTGTATTGCTAGAAAAATAGTTACTGCACTTAAATATTTTCATTAAGTATAGAACATAAAATTATAATAGTATTTAATAAAAGAAAATATAGTTACAGTATAGATTTACTGTACCTGTGGGCGGTGGCCCTGTCGGCGCTGCGGCGGGTCTGCGCGTCGTGCCTGCGCGCCGCGGCCTCCCGGCGGGCGGCCTGCGCCTCCGCGAGCTGCGCCTGCGCCTCGCTCAGGTCCGTGTTCAGCAGGTTCAGCTCGCCCTCCTTCAGGTCCGAGTCCAGGTCGCCACTCTCGCACTCCCTGCGCCAATCGCATTCTAATTCATTAATATGCTACGTTGAGCGCGTTCCTTTAGTATCTCATAACGCCCAAAATGCTGTCTGCTGTTCCACATGGCGACTACAGTTGTTATGGTCGTGGCGAAAACGTAACATTTTCGATCACACAGCGCTCACAACGACCCATGTCAAGAGGTGGGTTGAAATGAGCGTTGACCACAGAGCATTAATTCTCTTTATCAATTGACATTGAAAAAGGCACGATTTTCAAATCAACCAATGACATTTGTGCATTTCGTCGCTTATTACATTAACGCCTCATAAATCGTTCCACGAGAGGTTATGATTGTAACGCCCGCAAGCAAGTGGAACGGGAAAAACCGCGGTCGTGAACATAGCCGTTGTGTGTTAAAGGACACAGTTAACACAAGTGACAATTGGATATTTGAATAATACTTTTGTAATAAATGGAAAGATCATATACAGGGTGGAAACATTCAGCGGGGCAGTAAAGGGAAGTATCTTAACCGTTGCAGCTACACACAAATGGAAAAAGTGGAAAGTTTCCACCCTGTATAATTTATATAACAACTGTTTTTATTTTATTTATTTTTTTCGCTATAATGAAAAAGTTATATCAAAATAATAATAAAATACATCGCCTACAGTAAGAACGCACTCAGAAAACACTACCTTTCTTAAATAATTATGCTTAATTAATATATATATCTCTTATAAATATGTTGTATGTATTTAATTTATAAAGTAATTTAAATATTTGTATTTAATTTATAAAGTAATTTAAATATGTGTATTTAATTTATAAAATATGTAGTTTAAGTATTTATGATACACATAATAATCTGCACCACCTACATCGCCAAATTAGGTTAAACTACTCCTTAAGTTAGGTTGCCTGGAAGATATTGCTTTAAGCGATAAGGCCGCCTATTGTTTCTACCATAACAATATTGTAATTGTGTTTTTGAAATTATATATTTCGTGAGCAATAAAGTGTCATCTATCCATCTAAATTTTTGACGCCCGAAGTATCCGAGGACCGAAAATACGCCGAGCGCGTGTGTGACGTCACTATGATAATTTCTCATAATAACTCATTGTAGCTTTGTAGCACACGCAGCGTGTGCTACGCGACCAATTATTATAGAGACCTCATACAAGCGCTCGGGATGTTTTCGGTCCTCAAGTACTTAGGGTTCAAAACATTTATTTTTAATTTGATATTTATTTAACTTTTTAATTATAGCGAAAATAAATGAAATAAAATAGTTTCTTTTATAAATTACATATGATAATTCCATTTATTAAAAAAAAAAAATCTAATACTCAACTAATAGAATAGGGTTAAGAACAAACTTGTTGTACACAAAGATGGTATCAACACAGTAAAGAAACAAATAATAATAATGATATCAAAAAAGGCCCCCGTGCTTGCCTTAGCCAGCTGGTATGACAAGGAGATTGCTAGAGCTAACACTCAAGCTCCAGAAGTAAAAGTGGTAAATGATGATATGATAGTGTTACAAGTTGGGCCACCTGCATTCCTATTGTCACATACCGAGAAAGAAATGCTGCGCATCTCGTTTATTGTCCCTCCCGCATTGTGAGTTCTTTTTATTACTCCGTATTTAAATTTGCAATTAGACAATAGCCTATTGTTATTGTTTTCGGCTTTGTTGGCCGTTCGCAGGAATACATAACCAGGTGTGCAAATTACTATTTCTCTGAAACTCAGGGCGCACGGCCGATATTTTTTGTACTGTATAGTTAGTATAAGACAATGCCTGAATGGAGGGGTGGGGCAGTCAAACGACGACTACGAGACGGGTAAGACGTTTGTAGTACTCTCGATTAGCGACATAGACGACGGACTTTGCGCGTGTCGAATTGCATTGAATCGTGCAGTGTGAACTGGTTGCATCCGGTCTTATTTGTTTTATACGTGTTTGTACAGTTTTAATAAATTCTATAGTAGTTCCAACGGCATTTTTAATTCGAGTCCTGTAGCTCGTAACAATAGATAGTATGATAGTATATTTCAGACATATCTAACGGGGGCGATAATTATTTTCCTAATTTTTCATATTACTTTATTATTGTTACTGGAGAAGCAAATTATAAGCCGCGCGCAGAAGGTTTGCCGATGACTACTTACTATTATTGTATAGACTTGTATGTAAAGTATGTACAATAATAAATTTATAGCAACAACTACTTATGCACCCTTTTTTTGTCAACCCTACTGACCATCGATGCGTGACATTATGAGACTATCGGCAAACCTTCTGCGCGCGAGTAGTAGTCATTATTATTTAGAATTTAGAAGATTAATAATACCCCATACAATTACATACAATAGGAAAATTTCAATCCCCAGTTACTTTACATGTATAGCGACCACCCTTAAAATTTAGTTGTTTCATGGTTTTAATTACTATTTTTAGCACAGTATAACCTACACTATTCTGTCAAATTACATTCATATAGTGACAGAGTACTGTGACTATATGAATGTAATCTGACAGAATAGTATAAGAAAAAAATTAAATAAATAGTGTAAGAAAGTATTCTAAGAATAATAACATTGAAGCACACAAAGACAAAGAGATAGATGGACAGATAGACATAACAAAAACATAAAGATTAGATGTTTCCCAAAATGACTAGTCTGTTCCAAATAGGACGGTATGGAAGAAATTACGTAAAAAGAGAAATAAACATTGTATAAGACTATTCTTAAATAGTTACAGTATTAAATATAGGTTTAAAATTAATATTTGTTTCATAGGGAAGTTTATGATAACACTGCAAGTTACTTTTTATGGATCTGTCAGCCATACCTTCCTGTTTGAAATAGACTTTATGAACAAAAAAAATTAAAAAGAGACTTACTTCAAACTGTCAACAGCTCTGGCGATATCTTTAAGCAGGTTGTTTGCTATCTCCAAACTCGGTTTTACAGTTTGCAGGTTCTTTAAGCAGTTCTCTTTCAGCATGAGGGTAGTTCGTAGAGAATTCATTTTGTCCTCCACTTCCTTCACGTTCTGCGCCGCTTGTTCCGCCTTCGCCTTTACATCATCAGCGTCGTAACTAGAATTAGACAAATTAACGTTTTTATAGTCGCTTTTTAATTCAAAATTGACAAAACATCGCACTTAAAAACAAATTCAAATTCTTACGGTCTTATTTATATTGAGAGTAAGTTTGTAAGTTTCTTTTTTTCTACAATTCTAGGGATTCGAGTTCCGTACCCTTTTTTATAAAGTAATTTTGAAGAAAGATTTAAGTATATAAACACTCTTCTTGGTAATTTTTATTTTTGTGTGTGACATTTATTCAATCATATTATGTGTGTTGTGGTGTACCTTACAAATAACTTATTATATTAATTTCTTCTAATGTTAATACTAAAGTTATACTAATATAGAGTGTATCTGTTACATGCTGGTGTTGTGAGGAAGTGCATGTGCAATGTGTGCCTTATGTCTATACCTATATATATTATCTTAATTATAGTGCCATGTGTGTTGATTTTTCCTTTCTGTGTCTGGGTTATTAATTTTTAGGCTCTTTGTGTGTCTTGTTTGTTTGTGAAGTGTGCGTGTAATGCAATGTGGTGGTAGTGCACGTTGGTGTGAGTATGTGTATAAGTTTTGTTGTTAGTTGTGTTTGTGACTTTGTGTGGTGTTATAATTTATCGTTAATTAAATGGCATCTAACGAAGGTGAAACTGACCATGAAAGCAACACATTAAAGTTGCGTTTCCATGGCGTTATATATGTTAGTGAATTGCAACGTCGGCGTAAACAAAACACCATCGAACCGCCAACTCTTCAGCTTTATTCGTCTATACCTGAAGACAGTACTTTTTTCCGAAAGAAAAGTTTTGATTAAATGAATAGAGTGCCAAGTGTTGAGAGGGGCGCCAATGCCATCAATGGCAGAATCCCCTACTAGTTCTATATAAATAAAATTTAGTAAAATATAATATGAAATCTACATGCCACTACAAAATACTATAGTGAAAACGTGAACAAAATACTAATAATAATAACCCGCAGGGGGCTTTGTGGCGAAGCCTTAGTTGAGTAGCGCCATCTCGTATCTGATTCCAGGGGCCAAGGCAAGGCCCCCGCCTCTGTGCTTGCCTTAGCCAGCCGGCACGGAGTGGAGATCGCTAGAGCTAAGACTCAAGCTCCAGGGGTGGAAGTGATAAATGGCATTACACAATACAATGCATTACATGCACACTTCACAAACAAACCAAGACACAGAAAGGAAAAACAACACACATGGCATAGACAATATATATAGGTATAGACATAAGGCACACACTGCACATGCACTTCCTCACAACACCAGCATGTAACAGATACACTCTACATTAGTAGAAGCTTAGTATTAAAATTAGAATAAATTAATATAATAAGTTATTCGTAAGGTACACCACAACACACATATGATTGAATAAATGTCACACACAAAAACAAATATTACCAAGAAGCGTGTATAAATACTTGAAACTTTCTTCAAAATTAAGTTCGAAGTAGCTTCGGTGAACCTGCAGCCCACCTCTCGACACCCCTTAGCCACTCACACCCATGTTGCCCCTGTCTTCTATGGCATTTTTTGGGGCCCATGCAGGGAGTGGCGAGTCACCGTCTGCCCATTTTTCCATGTTCCCTGAACATTGCGATAGGCAGACACCATAGTGCCCATATTCCCAGACCCCTAGTACCACTGGCAGTTCACCACAATAGCCCGGTACTTTTTATCCTCATTTCCCACAATAGTCCTACATTGGCCGGGGCTTGTCTTTAGGTGCATTATTATATCATGTGGACAGCGATAATCACTGGTCAGTGTCACACCACATTTACATTAAATTTGTCAAGGGGCCTCTAAGTTTTGGCCTTCCCATGGCTCCACACAAGGCCTCCAAATGGCCCTATGGCCCGTGGTCTTGAAAGACATACAAGAACAATAATAATAATAATAATAATTCTTGATTGAAGTTTCTGCCTTAACTTTAGATACATTGGTGATGGGAATCTTCTTGTAAGGATGAAATACCTGTATCAGAAGATTCCACTCTTCAGATTATGACAAACAACTGCTACCAGAAATTTATATATCTATTACCAATATAAAAAATTATATTATGGATGGCCTTCCATAATATTTTTTTTTATTCTGAGAGTTACAAGTAATTTTTCAATTCTCTTTATTATTTGATGCTTTAACTTACACTCTTAGTGCTCGTTTCCTGGCAACTTCTGTGAGTAGGCCATCTCTCTGTGCATTCTTCTGCTCTGTCAATATATCCAGTTGCTGATTCTCTTTCAAAATGGCCTCCAATTCTTGCTTCTCTTTGTCGTGGATCTCCTTCTCTTGTTTCAACTCTTCCTCAAATATCTTTATGTCACAATCTAGCTGTAAAGTTGGAAATATGCATGTTAATTAGATAAACGTGTAGAACTAAATCAATTTTTCGGCCTGTGTGGTCTACTATCTAAGAAGTGGCCCACCACTGGAACACAGTGACCCCAGGTTTAATTCCCGATCAGGTGAATTTCATATCATCTCTTATGACATCAAGCCCAGAAAATTTAGGCCTAAACCTTATACTGAGACTTGATGTCAGTGGCATAATTTGTTGTCAAAATAATTAGCCATATTTTTAATTGTATTTAATACTAGGATACACCCATGAAATTGTCCATGCTTGACTTGATTTACGGGATACAAACAGACAAGAAATCTAAAGAAAAAATTATTGTGTTCTCCATCATTCATATAGTCTGTTCCAGCTATTTTTTTTTATACCATCAATGTACAGACACGGCATGTTTAGAATTTTATATTATAGATTTTAAAATGTTGGATGTTTGAACAATAAAATAGATATTATTACGGCGACATTTTAATTAATGTTATCAATTAATTAAAATCTAGCCAAAGAACTAATATTAGACATACATATTTTAATATAATGCCAAATATCAGTGAAACATGCAGCATTTCTCCATCTTCCTTTAATTCATCGCCTCATTGCACCATATTCTCACCAAATGATATTAACATAATTCTAGTAATCTATACAAATAAATAAAATTGAACTGTCTGTTTGTAGTCAATATAACAGCTCCTTACTAAATGCATATGAAAGTATATACAGGACTTAGATTTAAAAAAAAAATTGGGTCTGTTTGTTCTGACTAATCTCTGAAAAGGCTTGACCAATTTTGCTGGGACTTTCACTGGCAGGTAGCTGATGTTATACAGAGTAACTTAGACTTACTTTTAACGGGTTCTACGAAAATATATTTCATGCGGATGAAATCGCGGACACAAGTAGCATTCAATATTTTTTTACTTACTTTTTCTAATCTTTCAGCACGCTTCCCTTTTTCTTCAGCTTGCTGATTCAGCATCTCTAACAATTTGTTTTTTTGATTCTCTAAACTTTTTACCTGTAATTTGATTTATACTAAACATTTAAGTATACAGCCATTTAGAATAGGCCAAACAGAACTAGGGCTTACTGCTGAATGATACTTATTGAAAATTCATCACATGGTAAAGACATCTCATCGAGCATGTACCACTATTTTTACATTAGCGACATTTGGACCTAAGCATCAAACCAGCAACTTTTTCTGCAACCCTGTCTAACACCCTTTTCAATGCTAAAAAGGTATTTTAAACTATTATTTTGTTATAAGACATTCAGTTTTAGTTAGATATGACCCTACTGCATCAAAAACTGCGTATTAAAATAAAATAATAGCTTAAAATACCTTTTGCAACAAAAAAATAAACTTAGGTCCAAATGTCGTTGAGGATAAACTGGCAGTAAGCGCTTGACATGTCAGCAATAAAGAATTTTAAAATAGTTTTCAACTTCGTGTGTATCTTGACAAAATATCTGTGTATATAAATACACAGTTTAATTACATATCGACGCTTGAAAGGCAATCCTTACTAACCGACATAAATCCGTAAAATGAGTTATATATACCATTCGAACCGCCAGATTTTTCTGCGTCGTTTGGTCTAGGTCTCATAGTTCTACGGCGAGTTTTATTGTCGCTTAGATATTGCTTGATTTCGGTCATATCTACATTTTGTGCTTACTAAAGGACTAAAAAAAAGTGATTTTAAGAATATCCAGCAGTTACGATATTCTAACAATAGGAATATGAACTTAGTCGATTTTCCATGTATTGACTTTTTCATTTATTTGTATTTACATATTTTTACTTGATATGAAATTTTCTTTTGAAACCACTTAGTAGATTTTACCTACACAAAGCAATTGAAATTTATATGGTTATGTATTTTAACTTGTTACCATATTTTGTGAAAGTATCATTTGTATATGTTAACCTGAAATAAAGTGGAACAATATTAGAGCTTAGATATTTTTACTTGTTATCGGTTAATATTATTGTTGTCTTACTTGATTTGTAAAATGGCTAAGTATGGCGCGTAGATAAATTTACCCGTAAGCCAATTTTATTTTCTCGTCGCTAAAGAATCGCATGAATTTAAAAAACGTCGTGTAGGTATGCGCGACACGTGACGTGACATGTTTATACGGGATCTCATTCAGGCGCCTGTCGTCGCTTAGGGAGGACGTACTTCACATTTTGGTGCGCATTCAATGAAGAAATGGTAAGTATTCAATCAAATTATACATAGGTAGTACCTATTTTAAAACAGTATATCGTTTCGAATTATTTTAAAACTTTATTATATTTTAGATAGAATAAAGTACTCATTTTAAATACATTTTATTTTTATTTGCAGCTAAAAATGAGTCGCGAACGGAAACGACGTAGTTCATCCATAGTCGAGATGGCGTTGGTGAATGCCGGCATAGCAAGAAATGTTCCGCATTGTCGAAGACGATTAAGTTATGATCTAAACACAGTAAGTACCCACTTTTTATAATTTGTTTGAGTACCTATTTATTTATCTTGAATGTTCACTTGGTAAAAATACACAGTGTAAATCTGACATCAACGAAATGATTTCTTTTGCAGTCTGCGGCTTGTTCAACTGATAGCGGCATAAAGCAGTTTAACAAAACATTAGAGCCAGCTTCTATCAGCATTGACACGTCGAAAAATTTAGCTTTTCCGGTTCTTACCGACAGCTTATGCACTACAACAGATCACACTGAAACGACTGCATTGATTATAACTGCTGCACGTATATCGGTTGATCACGAATTTAATATTAATTTAACTGCTGAACTAGACATTAAAGAACCGACTTCGAATGATCACCAGGTTGAAAAATACACACAATATACATCACTTACGTTAGATCATGATGTACCATCTACATCAGCAGGAGCAAGTAAAGAATCTATCGTATCATATCCAATTAAAAGTAAAGTTGGTAAAAGAAAATACAAGAAAGATATTAAATATATTGATTATATGTCAGATCAAGAAGACTTTTCTACTTTTTATGGTGACATAACTGATTCAGATAATTGGTCAGAAGGACAAGAAGGAATAACATCAGAAGATGATTTGCTATCAGCGGAACAAAAAGGTAAAATAAATAAAAGGTACGCTAAAAAGGGGTCAAAAGTCAATGACAGGGTTGCCAATACCGAAGATGATGTACTTGGAGAATCTGCTACAAGAATAAAAAAACACAATTCAAGAAAAGAACGAGCAAAAAATAAAAATTCTGGTCAACAATACATAACAAATAAAGGTGTCGTTGTGCCAGCAAAAACGGTATTGGCTAATCCTTGTTCTGGAAAGAAATGTGGCAATGACTGCGGGTCTCTGTCTGAAGAAAGAAGAGAAAGTTTATTTAATTTTTTTTGGAATCTTGACAAAACACGTCGCCGTAATTGGTTAGTATCCCTGTCTCAAAAAGAAAATATTAAACGAAAACGCACTGACTCTAATAAGCGCAATTACACTATCAAATATTTTATCAACGAAGGAGAAGGTAGAAGATTTGTTTGCCAACAATTTTTAGCAGCCACACTAAATATTTCTGATAAAACAATTTACAGTATTGTGAAAAATGCTTCTTTGGGATGTGCACGAGAAGATATGAGAGGCAAATGTGAGCCACCAAATAAGACTAAAGAATCCACTATAGATGCCATTAACAGGTTCATCAAAAATTTACCAGCTGTACCTTCGCACTACTGTCGTCAAGACTCAAGCAAAGTATACCTTCCTCAAGAATACAAAAATGTCACCAACTTGTATAAACTTTACAAGCAGCATTACACGGATCAGGGTGTGGATGTAGTAAGTGATAGAATTTTTCGTAAAATATTTCAAGATAATTTTAACATTGGATTCCATGTACCTAAAAAAGATAAATGCCTTAAGTGTCTTCAATACGAAAATAATAATAATCCCGAAAAGCAAAAAGAAAAGAAAGAACATGAAATAGAAAAAGAAGAAAGTTATGCCCGTTTTAAAGTTCACAAAAATATTTATAAGGATGATCCTTCAACTCTTTGTGCTAGTTTTGACCTCGAAAAAGTACTTAACACACCTTATGCGCAATCTATGCTTTTGTACTACAGTAGAAAACTAGCTGTGTACAATTTGTGTATTTATGAAAATGGATCTCGTAAAGTTTTCTGTTACTACTGGGATGAGAGCAATGGCAAGCGTGGAGCTAACGAGATTGCATCTATATTGCACAAATATATTCAATCGGTAGATGCCAGAGGAAACGTCACTCGATTACTTCTGTATTGTGACTGTTGTCCGGGCCAAAACCGCAACCGGACTGTTTTAGCAATGTTGCATTCATCATTACAGGAGTGTAAAAACATCGACACCATTCAAATAAACTTTCTCTTAACTGGACACACTTACATGCACGTAGATACAGTGCATGCTATTATTGAAAACAGATTGAAAAATACAACTGTTCATGCACCATCACAATGGTTTACCGTTTTTGCAACTGCTAGACAAGAACCAGCGCCTTTCGAGGTAGAAAGACTGAATTATGAAGATTTTTATAGGTGGGATAGTATTAGTGACAAATATTTTAAAGGCAATTTAACTGGAAAGATAAGCAAGATCCGTATTATGACTTTCAGAAAAGAAAAGCAAAAAAGCGTTAAATATAAGACATCTATGAATCCTACATCGGCGTCCTTTTATGTTGAAGTTCAGTCTAAAACTAAGGTATCTCTTTTACCTTGTTATCGATCGCAGCTTCCCATATCAAAAGCTAAATATGATGATTTAGTCAAACTTTGCATGGACAAAGTTATTCCTAATTGGTTCAAACATGAATTTGTGAACATTCCACAGGCAACAAATGTCAAAGATTGTCTACCGAATCAGACATTGAAGATTGTGATAATTAACATTTAGATTGAGTAACTAACAAGATCTCACGCTGCAATTCGTACTAAAGATTTATTTTATAAGGATACAAATAAATTAAGGATTGTTTTTATATTGCTATATTTTTGATATGAAAAATATCTTGATTGTTTCTATAGACTGATTATGTTGTGATAATAATATAGGTGTTATTAGGTTGTTGTTAGCGATATTAATAATTGTGTCAAAAATGTTCACACTTTGCACAGTAGGTTTCTTGCAGTTATTTTCTAAGAACGTTATTTGGTTTGTTTACTATGTTTAATACTTTATTAATGATTCATTTACTGACAATTGAAAGTTATATTTTTTTAGATAGTGAGTGTTGAAGATGATAGAATAATTTATAATTACGACAGCAAAAATAAAATATTGATCTCAGACTGAATGTTAAGTCATAATTAGTTTCTTTTATTAATTTTATATGGTCGGTACTACGTAGCTTATTTGTTTAATTTTCAATAAAAACTTTTATTCAATAATAATTGATTTCATTCATTTTCGTAAATGATAATAATTACCTATACATTTATTGGTCAGTATGTGCATAATTGTCAGTTACGAAGGGAAGTCTGGGGTAATTTTAATAACTAAGATATAATTTACACAATCACAAAAATCATTAAATAATGCTAAGGCAAATTTACTTGATTTATTTTAAATAATCAGATATTTTTAGATCAATCTTTCTGTATCGAAATTCTAAACTAAGTATGTTTACCTATTTTTACATGTTACTGCAACACTACAATAATTATTTAGACAATTTTACCTGTTGCTTAAATCATGTAAATTTTATCTAACCGACACAAACCGATGTTTATAAAAGTATCAGGAAAATTATTTTGATAATTTCGATAGCTATCAAGAAATTATTTCTACCAGTGTTAACATCATTTTAATCGAACAATTAGGCGAAATTTTATGATTTTTATTTTTGAACTTTATATCACTCTCCTGTAAAGTTTACTCAATGTCGCTTAGTAAGAGTTGCCTTTCAAGCGTCGATATACATTTTCTATTTTCTCAAATCTTAATACATAATTAAGTAAACATGAATGGAGATTAAAAACATTGACAAATAAAATGGTGGGATTGCAGATGTTATTTAGGAATTTATTATTCAAAATGTACTGAGAACTAGAGATGCCACGAACAGTGGTTTGTCCGAATATGGAATATTCAGCCACACTCTCGGCCGAAGCCCCGAATATTCGGCTCTCAAATGTTCAGCTTAAGATATGTGCAATTTGCTCATAGCAGGTTAGTGTTGAAGCAATAATTTGTGAAGTATTTTCTTATGTTCTCGCTAATGATGACATAATTAAAACTGTGTTTTAACATTTTAGAGCCAAAATTGTATGATTTTTTATTTGATTCTAACATTTTAAAAACAGATTGAAACATAAGATTAAAATAAAAAATTAATTACAAATGTCTCCTTTGAACATAAAATGTAGTTTAATTAATCAGTTTTTTATAGAAATGTATACAATTTTGAGCAATGTGTGGTTTTTTTGTTCAGGTTTTGATATTTGGTCAATAAAGGTAGTACCGAATACCAAATAGATAAAAATGTTGCCCAATAGAGAACAGCAGCCAATTATTTGTGGCATCTCTATTAAAAACAGAGAGCCGAGAAACACATTCATACCTGGTCAATCTTAGCGAATAGCTCCTCCTCATATGGACTGATATCCCTTAATCTATCTTCATTGAATAGCATGAAATTGAACATCAATAACAAAATAGAGTGTGATGTAACACTTGTAGGTTGTAGGAAATGCATTATGTTCATGGAGAAAACATTGGGTTTTATGGAAACCAAGTGGTTTAAGACCCGGGTCATGTTGATAACTGGTAACAAGTCCCAGTAGTATATTGTGTGTTCATTACGAAGCTCCTCTGGCAGTGGCTGGAATATAAAAGATTATTTATTGCAGTTGATATTTACACATGTAAAGGAAATCTAACATGTAGTACGCAGGTCTTAGGTCTGAATATTCTTTCAACTGATAGATTTTATAAATATTACAATAGGTGAGATTATGGTCAAATGCAAACCTATGCTAATATAAAAAAGAGCAGTTATCTATCAAGGAAATTGTAACCTGAATAAATGCAAATACAAAATGATTGAACTATTATTATTTATTATTCATGCAACTATCAATTGATGATTGAAAAATCTTAGTTACATATAAGTATTCCTCCACATAAATGCTAGATTCAGAGCCTGTCAGTTTATGAAATCAAATGTTATATCAACTGGGCTTGGGGGAACTTACAGGATGATGTCTGTCTGTGCACTTTTATTTAAAAAAAAAAATATAATATTAAGTAAATCTGAACAAGAAAAGAAAAATCCACAATATAATGTATTCAATTGTTTGAAGTGACTTTTTTGTGGTAATGAGACAAAAAATGTTATATAAAGCAAGGT
Organism: Dendrolimus houi; assembly: GCA_039645545.1. NCBI lineage: Eukaryota > Metazoa > Arthropoda > Insecta > Lepidoptera > Lasiocampidae > Dendrolimus > Dendrolimus houi. The sequence continues at coordinate 18,929,756 of CM077128.1, read as the reverse complement.
GGGGAGGAGGTCCGTCAATGGGGAACTTCATTAATGGTGGGATTTTATACACCTCTCTTATGTCTATGTTTAAATAGCTATGACAAGAACAAATCAATCAGTAAAGCTAAAACACTGTTTAATTATATCTTCAAATTATTAGCTTGTTGTTGTTGATGTTAAATTCTCTTTAAAAATGTGTACAAAGTTTCCTCATTGACAGCCTGCCCCACCTTGACCTTATTTTATACTTCTTTTTCCATAGTAATACTATGATACTGAAACCTTGAGTTGCTAGATCATGACTTCATAGTACTATAACTGAAATTGTCAGTTAGTAACTTTCCAAGCACTCTCACAAAAATTAAGAGTATTTATATATTGACAGCTACATGGAATAAAGCCACAATGTTCGTAATTCATTTTTTTTATTGCACGAGTTCAGCAGAAACTGATGGAAAGCAGGAACCATCACCTATGGACATTTGTAATACCAAAGGTGTTACCATTTGTGACACCAAAAGGTGTTACCATTTGTAACAGCAAAGATATCAGTAATGTGCTGCCACTCTCTAAGGGGAGACTGTAACTATTTTTTTATTTTATTATTGCAGGAGTTCAGCAGACAGGCAGACGGCCCACTTGAGGGAAAGCGATTACCATCGCCTATAGACATTTACAACACCAAAGGTGCTACAAATATGCTGTTGCTCTCTTAAGGGAGACTGGAACCTACTTGAACATACTATTACTGGAACGAACTTGGCAAGTAATGCCTAAAGACAACTCAAGGTTGTTATGGTGGCATACTCTAGAGCAGGGGTGGTAATCATCCAGATGGGCGAATATCCTACCACCTGGCTGTGAGTTGTTTTGTCGCCTCTTACAACAGGCGGCCCAGCCATAGGAAATTGTGTTCTTTTTCTGCTTGATTCCATTGATATATTGAAATAACCTAAACAAGCTCTTGTATCAACTTATTGCTCTATGTTGAGCCATATTCTGGTTTACCATCTCACTAATAACATATATGGCAACTTTACTTAAAGAATTTAATTGATACTCACAGCTAATATAGCTTCTTTATCAAATCCAAGCCTTTCAAATACATGCAACAAAGTATCAATCACTGAATGGGAGTTCTTCAGATCAACTGCATGGAGTGGATAGTTTGGAAACTCACTGTTCCAGTTGCAAAGGAACTTTTCCAATGCATTACCTTGCACTGAAATATTAATTACGATATCATAAAAATTTATGTCCTTATATTTAGATGAGTCCAGAGTTATTGGGGTATGTAGACTACAACACTCAGATATTTAAATAAAAAACATTCAAACATGCATAATTATACTGCAGTAAGTATACTAAATAAACATTCCCCCAGAAAAGAGGTCTAGTTAAAATAATTAGTTCTGAATTAAAAAGTGCAGCAAGAGAAAAGCTTTCTGTCAAGAGAGATAAATATCCAAAAAAAATCACCTCGTTCCATGACCAACTGTATCTATTACACTTTTATCAGAAGGTAAAGGGAAAAGTTTGAAATTATCCAATATTATATCAATCAAGAACATCAATCAATCCATTAAATTATGTACACAATAAGGATATATATAAACAAAAAAATAATTCATAACGAACTCATTTCAAACGGCCAGTTTAAATATTTTAAAATCAGTGTTGCTAGCGATTTACCTAGCTTGCCACCAGATTTAACTTCAAAAACCACCAGAAAACCAATAATAAAAAAGGGCCCATTCTCATAATTCCTAAATTTCCCGCTAAGCAAATTTTTAGTTTCTACGAAAGAAAACAATATCTGTAATAGTCATTCGTTTATTTTCTTACTACGAAATAAAATAATAACAATCAGTTAAATCAGCATAGAACTAGTAAATCAACAAGTCAAAATCAGGAACATTACAATTATTCATTAACAACAGCTATTCAAAATAATTCTTCTTCTCCAGAAGATCATTCGAAGATAATGGTTTGCAACCATTATCTTCGGTTTCAGATTGAAACGATTCTTTGGTATCGATTTGTTTCATAAAGCTTATTGAAATTTCATATTCGTTGCAGCATTTTCCTTCCAACCTCCTACTACAGCGTATTCTTAATAAACAAGTTAAAAGATTTAAATTCAATTTATTTGTCTGCTTGTTTTTTATTACATTCATACTGTTAAGTAATCTATCAACATCGGCATTGGAATGGGGCAGTACTGAGACAGTAATCGCAAAAGTCACTTATTCTTCAAATCTATATTTTCCTCGAGCATCTTTGAAGTGTAGTACTTTATTTCCTTTCCTTTTTTTTTGTATCATTGCTCTTATTCCATTTCAAAAAATGTATTTGTCGCTACCGATCATCGACCCTTGTTATAAATTCTGCACTATTATTAAACGGAGCCTTTATGCCATTTAGACTTCCTTTGTTGTGATTAAGTGCTTGTTTAACACTTACTTGGGGTATTTTTTCATGAATGTCAAATTTTCTAGTAACCTGTTATTTTTTCTTCAATCAGACTTCCTATAATTTGAACCGTGTTAGTTGCCTTCATAGATAGTATAAATAATATTCCTGAAAATTACATGAAGTAGAAATAATATATTTCGACACGTGTAAGTTACTTAGTGGTGGAGTGATCGCATTTTCAGTAAGTTATTGAAACTGAATTCTACTCAACCACTAAAAAAATCCACCAGTCATTAAAAGCAATATTTCGCCACTAAAAGAGGGGTCGAAATCACCAGTTTTAGTGTTAAATCCACTAGGCTGGCAACATTGTTTATACCGAATATAGAATTTACGAAAACCCAAATCCGCCAAAAAATGTCTCCAAAATGATATTATTTCAGACACTGCCCCTTAAAGATCATTGGATGAAAAAATTAGACAGGTGCGTGTTGGACCACACACATTGAAGGATTTTATAGAGGTACCTAACAAACTTTTTTTTAACCCTGATATGAAGGGATCCTCCGTTTGCTGTCCGACGAGGATGATTAAAGAATCTCTCGTGAGGGGTTGCGTTAGTGGAAGTACATAACAGGGATCGAATTGAATGTAGGGCAAATGGCAGGACTTCTTCCCAGTTAACGCGATCAAGGTCTCTCGAACGGAGATATAATTTTATAGTTCTCCATAGTGTTCCATTGAAGCGCTCTATTTGCCCATTTCCTTGAGGATTATAAGGTGTTGTTCTACTACATGCAACTCCATTCGATAGCAGAAAACGTCGTAGTTCATCTGACATAAACGCTGTTCCTCGATCAGTGTGGATATATTGTGGAGCGCCATATGTAGAAAATAAGTCAGTAAAACATTTTATTACAGTACTTGCACAAAGGTCCTTACATGGATAAGCAAATGGAAAACGTGAATATTCATCTATAATTGTCAGAATATAGCGATTACTTGTGTTAGTAGGTAATGGTCCTTTAAAATCGACATTAAGTCTCTCCCACGGTGCTAAAGCCTTTATGAGTTTTCCTTGCATTTTTAGGAATCTAGGTTTTACTTCAGCGTATTCACGACAGTTTGAAGTCATTACCTGAATGTTGTCAGTTGTATATGGTAGGTTCTTGGATCGTATCCAATGTGCCATCCGAACGATACCGGGATGTCCCATTATATCATGCAATTCTTTCAACCTATCTTTTGTGTTTATGTTCGAACAGACGCGTGATAGGGCATCAGCTGTAGTATTCTCCTCACCTGGGCGTTAAACAATGTCATATTTAAAACTCGATAATTCTAGACGCCATCTCTCAATCTTCTCATTTTTTATTTTACTTTTAAGACTTTGTTGGAACATAAAAGAGACAGATCTTTGGTCAGTTATTAGAAGAAAGCGTCGTCCGATAAGATAGTGGCGCCATTTTCTTAAAGCTTCAACTATAGCACTAGCTTCCTTTTCAATCGAAGAATGACGACGTTCAGCATCACATAAAGATCTAGAAAAAAAAGCTACTAGTCGGTCATTTTGTGACAAAGAAGCCGCTATAGAGTGTTCCGAAGCATCGGTTTCAACAGTAAATGTCTCATTTGGATCGATCACCGTCAGTGCTGATTTCTTTATATCCAGTTTTAACTTTTGAAAACAGTCAATCGCATTTTTATTAAGAGGAAATTCAGATATATTCGTAAGAGAGCTGATCTTTTCAGAAAAGTTTCTGATCCATTTAGAGTAATGGGCGAACATACCAAGAGCTCTTTTAAGAGATCGAGTATCGGTTGGAATAGATAGATTCATTAGAGGACTGAGTCGATCTTCATCCGGCTGGATATTATTTTCGATCTTATAACCTAGCAATTTAATAGAATGCTGCTTATACACACATTTTTCTTCATTTAGTGTCAGATTATATTTTATGACAGCTTCCTTGAACTGATTCAGGTTTTGATCATGTTCTTCATCTGTCTTTCCACAAATAGTAACGTCATCAAGGTACGCGTATGTACCTTTCAGATTTTCTTTAGCTATAATGTAATGTAAAGTTCTTTGAAAGGCTGCAACTCCATTAGTTACACCAAAAGGTATACGAGTAAATTGATATAGGTTCCCACAAGCCTCAAAAGCAGTATAGATTCTCTCATTTTTCAGAATAAGTACTTGATGATAAGCACTCCGTAAGTCAATTTGACCAAAAATGTTATTTTCAGCAACTTATTATACAATTGACTCAATGTTGGGCAAAGGATAAGCATCCAATTCAGTAAATCTGTTTATAGTCTGAGAGTAATCTATAACAAGACGCTTGCGATGCGTCTGGCCTCCAGTAACCAAAACTTGAGCTCGCCATGGTGAATTGCTCAGTTCAATGACTCCATCACTTAGAAGTTTGTCAATTTCTTCTCGTATAAACATGTCCGCAAAAGTTCTCCATGTGCAAAAACACCAAAATAGGAAAATCCCAAACTGGAAACCCTAAGCGAAAGATCAAAATTTGTTATATTCTATGGTTGAATGGTCTAAGATTCTATGCCAGGAGTCACCAAATGGCGGACCACGGCCCGCATTCGGACCGCCGACCTATTTTGTGCGGAACGCGAGAACACAGCAACTTGTACTACAGAGTACGTAATTTAATAAAAATGAGATGAAGTTGAACTTCATTAAGAATAAATTTCGATCTTGACTTACTGATGAACATCTTCAGGATTTAATGTCAATAGCTTGCACCAATTTTACTTCAAACTTCAGACAGGTAGTCCGCAACAAAAAATGTAATTTTTCTCATTGATATGTAAAAAAATACCGTTGTAACTTCCGTAATAATATTTTTTTCTATAAAATGTGCGGACCGCGATGGTCATTTCATTTCATAAAACGGACCCCGAGCGAAACTAATTGGTGACCCCTGTACTATGCCATATCACGTCGATATATTAAAAAAATTTACTAGCCTGTGATATTAATATTAATATATAGTTCTTTCCTTTTATTGTGTCTTGTCTTACTGATTATGCACTGCTTACTGGGACTTCATTAATTTTTCGAAAAGTAATTCAGTATCATACTTCAGTTTAAAACTTATAAAAAAAGAGCTTACGATATAAATTGAATGAGAATTAAAAAGAAAACAAGTTTTAGCTGGAATCAAGCATAAATGTCATGATACGTAAACTTTTTTTCTAATCTACTAGCAACATTTATAACAGGGAGTTCCATCAGTAGCTCACAACGCCCAAAATGCTCTGTCAGCCGTTCCACAAGGCGACTGCGGTCGTTTTGGTCGTGGCGAAAAAGTAATCATTTTCGTCACACAACGCTCACAACGACCCATGTCTATATTAACGATAATAATACTAAATTGTGATTTATAATATGTTTAAACTAATACATAATTATGTGTATAATATGCTTGTGTGTGTCTATGTTATGTTGTAAAATATCCCCCAACCCATAGCTTCCCTCCTGTATATTTGTAGTTGTCTCATGTTTGTTATCTTTTCTCCTTAAGTGGTGGATAAAATAAAACGAAACAAGGTTTATTTCACTTAAAAAAATATATATTTAAATATACCTTACTCTATGATATTTATATTCAAAATTCGACTTTTAACTTGCCTTTTTTATACCTGACACTAGCAGTAAATGGTCGCTATACTTAAAGCGCGACCAATTGCTATAACAATAAAAAAAACGACCCATGTCAGTAGGTGGGTTGAATAGCCGTTCCACTTGGGTTTAGGATTGTAATAATTGATGTGATTGTCGTTATGAGTCCCGGATGGAATGTAGCCTAACTAGTCTGTGATTCTGCTTTGACATATGATATAGGAGTTTTTGGCGGGAACTGAAAGGAGACGTAGTGCTGTGCAGTTTTATTGTCTAAAAATGAACAATAGTTGTAGGATATTGATAGTTTTTGAGTAGTAATTATGTGTTTTGTGGGAAATGTGAACTGTATAGTCAAATGTGGCTTTTTGAGTTGCCCAAAGAACTCCGTTGAATGGCACCAGCTGATAACCCACAGTTCAGCTGTTCTACACATAGGCAGCTGAGCGTGCATTTTGAGATATCACTAACAACGGTTGGAAAAAATCGTGCCAACTTACTCTGTATGAGTGATTAGTTGTAAATTTTAAGGATGGCAATGGCAGTACTTCTGAATTCGAGTCTGACAAAGATGATGTTGCAGTCAGCTCTAATCTCTAATCAAGACAGGGATGAAGAAGCAGTTGGCGAGATAGAATATTTATTGAAATAAGTATAATCAAATAATACCTAGCATTTTTTATTTCCGGTAATTTTGAATTAATAATAAAATGAACATATGCTTTAACGTCAAGTAACATTAAAAGTCTTTGAATAGTATTATTGTAAACTTTGTGTATATCCTTACTATAACGTCGAGAACATCTACTATTTTTTTGCCTTCTAGCAATATTCTATCCTATCTCTAGTCAAGGTCAGTGAATTATATCAAAGGAATTTATCCAGGATATTTTAATTTTAACCCTGATTCAAGGCTAAAATCCATTAAAAGTAATACGGACATAACAATGCTACATTTCACACGAGAAGTCATTTTTATAGTTTACCAAGGATATCCAGCGGAATATAAAGCAAAAATGTTTTCGCATATTTTAACGTTATTTACCTAAGAACAGCCGACATGGCGGGTTTGTGAAGGTTCGTTTAGCTTCTGTTAATAAAACAATTGTTCTGTTAATTATCGCAAGGCATCGCTCTTACTTACAAAATAATAGTCATTATTATTCAAATAAACATCATAGTTTATATTGAAAAAATACACGTATGTCATAAATGAAGCAACCTGATCCTTGCACGATGTTTGACGTAGTATCTCCTCTGGGATAATGTTACAGATATAGGCCGTTTCACGCGGATGTGGCGATGGGGGTAATGCGTTATTTGTGATCTAATTGGGCCATATTTAATATCTTTGACATTATCGCAGGTGTGGCCCCCAGCATAAAAATTGGAGTTGCTAGAGTTTAGAACAATTTGCGAAAGTGGCGCCTCTGTTATTTTCTAAAATTATTTGCCACATTAAAGCATGTTGCTGGCGAGTTTCTTGCCGCTTCTTCTCCTCACAGAACAAGTAAAAACTTTTAATTTGAATATGCTCGACATATTATCTCCTGGAGGTGCAATCTCAGAAAGGGATATTTCAAAATAAAAATGTCCCTATATACACTGAGGTAATTTCCTGTGTCACACTGATGTAGATAAGGTTATAATGCATTTTTGAGATGCGACATTGTTAATGACGTTAAATAACTCAGTGCAATAAACAGTAACGTATGTAATTGTTAAAGGGGTCCATACATGATCTTACAATGCACTCCTGGAGTGAGCGGGGCTTGCGGGAGTCAAGAGCTATTCTGCTGGGTGTTGCAGGACGCAATGCAGGCTGCAACAACATTCATAATCCTGCATTACGCGGCGGACTGCAGCGGTGCAATGCAGGAATGTGAATGTTACTGTTGCAGCCTGATTTGCGTCCTGCAACATCAAATATATTGCCTCTTGCGTTGTGCAAGCCCCGCCCACTGCAGGATCATGTATAAGCCCCATAACACAGATGAAACAGCGCAATAGAAAATTATGCTCATAAAGAAATAGAAGTATTGGAACGTAGAATTTGTTGACGTTGTCACTTAAACGTCACAGGTAATTAAATTCGTACTTCGTCCGCGAATTGCGATTTGTGATTGTTATCCTTTTATAAAACTCGAATTTGTGTTAGAAGCAAGTAAATTTTGTTATGTACTAATGATATGTCCTTTGCGTTCAAAATGAGGATCACAAATGTAAGGAGAGGTAGAATTTTGCGTATGTCAGCCGCGTGTGCTATTTTACTACTTTTAGTATACGCTTTGCATAAGTGGTCTAGTGAAAATATTGTATTTGATACTAACAATGAAAATGTTATAGCGGAGGCACAAAACGGTTATTATAAGTTTCATCGTGATGTTTATCCAACGTTAAAATCTAATAATGGTAAGGAAAGTTTTAATTTAAATTAGTATACATAAAAGTACAGTTACAACAATTTAGGGGGTACCGACCGGCGCTTCATATTTCCGCAATGTTTTTGTTACGTGGAAATTTGCTCTGTGAACTATAGTGCATAATTATACATCACAAATACGATGTGAATGTCGTACTCTCGAACTATAAGTAATAAACTTGCTATTGTTTAAAGTCTTGTGAGAAAGGTTGTTTTAATTAGAACGATCTGATAACGATAATGATATTGAAATCTTGTTTTATTCGAATATATTTATTTTATCACACTTATATGAATTGTAGGACCCAGACACTGGAAACCACATGTTAACAAAACTTGAAAATAAATATTCTTTAATATAATCTTCAAACTTACTTAGGTACATATATGCACCTTTAATTTATAGGAAACTATTGAATTAAATATATTTCATGAAATACATAACAAAGTTATAATCCTAACAAAGATACATGTGCTTATATTAGGAACGGCAGCAAAAAAAATTATACCTCCTACAAAAATGTTAAAACAAGACTTGTGTATTTCATATTTAAAATCTCTATATCAAATAATTTTCATATTGGTTTTAGTGTTCTATTATTTTATTTAGAGAAAAAAATTGGTTGACATGCATAATGTACATAATATTTATTATCTATTTGCTATTAAATAGATAATAAATACTCTTTTTGTACCCTAAAAACATAAAAAATAGAATAAATTATCTAATTATTTTTAATTGATTTTATTATTTTTACAGAAATTTTTGTCTCCGATGAATCCAAGGTTTTTGGTAATAAATAGTTAATATTTAATTCAACTTGTGTATTTATACCACACCTTGCATTTAGAAAGTCTACTCTTTATAAATAGTTACATTGAAAAATATCCTCATTAGCTCTCATTATTCTTTAGATTTTTCTTTAACAACAAGAAGAAAGAAAGTACACTAGAAAGTAAAAGTATTCTCGCTATACATGTAGATGAATGTAAATATGTCTATTAGGCAATTGTATAAACCTACTTGCATAATAATAACCTACTTGCAATGCCTAAAAAATTACTTAGCTTAATGTTCCTACTCCATCTGATTGTTAGTGACCATCTCACATAGACATAGCAATGGATTTAATGCATTATTTGTGATGTGACTTTGATAATGAACTTAAACATTGACAGATAACATATGGATTCTTAATCTGGCCATAAATACTGTTACAATTAAAAAGAAACAAAATATTGCATTTAAATTTGGAATCTGTCATTTTTATATGATTGTTTATTATGTTTTCTCATTTTGGCGCCAATACATTGTACAACATTTTGTGATATTAAAATGGAGTGGAGCAAATATAGAGAACCAAATTGCTGTGATTGCATTACACAAAGTAGGTATGGAGCCAAATGCAATTTTTAAAACTCCATACGCTTAGTATTAGTCAAATGTTTGTGTACCGGACTATTAATAGGTACAATGAGACCTCCTCTGTTTATGACAGAAAAAGATGTGGCCATCCACGTAGTGTTCATACGAAAAAGGTGGTCAAAGCAGTAAGGGAAAGAATTCGAAGAAATCCTGTCTGAAAGCAAAAGATTTTATCTCTGGAGATGAAGATATCACCTAGAACCATGTTGCGTATTTTAAAAGATTTAGGACTTGCAGCCTATAAGAAACATACTGGTCATTTCTTAACTCATAATTTAAAAAAGAATAGGGTGGTAAAATCAAAACAATTACTGAAACGGTACACAAATGGAGGGAGGTCACAGAATAATTTTGTTTACGAATGAGAATTTTTTTACAATTGAGCAACATTTTGACAAACAAAATGACCGTATTTATGCTCAAAGCTCTAAGGAAGCTTCTCAATTAATAGACAGAGTGCAACGTGGGCATTATCCGTCTTCACTGATGGTTTGGTGGGGTGTTAGCTATGAAGAAATGACTGAGCCATATTTTTGTGAAAAAGGTATCAAAACATCAGCACAAGTGTATCAAGATACCATTCTTGAGAAGGTAGTTAAGCCCCTTAACAACACCATGTTCAATAACCAAGAATGGTCCTTCTAGCAAGACTCGGCGCCGGGTCATAAAGCTCGGTCCACGCAGTCTTGGTTGGAAATGAATGTCTCAGATTTCATCAGAGCTGAAGACTGGCCGTCGTCTAGTCCCGATCTTAATCCGCTGGATTATGATTTATGGTCAGTTTTAGAGAGTACAGCTTGCTCTAAACGCCATGATAATTTGGAGTCCCTAAAACAATCCATACAATTGGCAGTGAAGAATTTTCTCATGGAAAGAGTGCATGCTTCTATTGATAACTGGTCTCAATGTTTAAAGGACTGTATTGCAGCCAATGGAGACCACTTCAAATAAGCTTTTTATATTTTAAATTGTTTTATATTTATGTATTAAACTAACACACTGTAAACTTATAAATGTTATTTGCAATAGAAAAAGAAACTCTTTGTTACAATATTTATGGCAAGACTAAGTATACACTGATATAGCTATTTGTTTGTGGTGTTATTTTTAATGCTGTAAATAAGACACATTTGGCTACATTTAATAATTTTAACAATATCCCAGATAGAGCTCAAGCATAAGAAAAATTTATACTATTTTACATTTGAATATTCAAAAAAATTTATTTCCTGTAGAAATATAAAGACATTTTTCTTGTCTAATATAATGTAATTGTTATTATATTTTTTCTTCAATACAAAATTCTTTATTATTATCATAGAAAGGTATTAAAATATTGTTTCAACTTCTATAGCCTTTCAGTCCCAATATGGATTACCATATGTATATAGAGTTAGTTATCTGGAAAATAACATTTTCTGGATGTCATTATAATATTTATAATAATTATTCTAACATTGTTTAATTAAGTATAAATAAAATAAAACAATAACATCACAAAATATCAGTGTACCCGCCACATTCATCCAAGGCGTCTTAGCAGGTTTGATATATTATTGTGATGTTTTTCTTCAGTGTAGTTAGCATGTAGTAATTGTAACAATAATCGTTCCTAGTTCAGGTCCTGGCCGGAATGTGCATGCACCACTTGGGCAGTTTTCTGACCTAATGTGTATATTGTTACAATTACCATGTTTAGTTAATGTGTTCAAGCAATTAGATAATGACATTCAGTTGCACAACTGTTTTATTTTTTATTACATAGGTTCAAGTTTGACCATAATCATGCTTAATGTTAAGGGATAATGTAGTCAAGAATATAGCATACTTATCTAGAAAATACGAATCACACAGACACTAATCAATCAACCAATCAATCTTTATTTGCAAAAACATAGGTATTATTACATAATATAAAGTTTCCAGTATGTTTGGTCATTTACATGACATGCAAATGCTTACACTCACTAAATGTCTTGAAGCTATTGTTTCCAAATTGATGGTCTAAGGACGGGGATGGTCAAACTTGAACTGCCGGCAATCTATCTCAATATTGTTAGACTGATCACTCAGACAGAGGCTGTAAGTAGGCATGACGCAAGATTGTCATCTAGGTAGGTAGGGTGGGTGTATCATAAACAAAAACTGTGAATAGATCTACATCAGTAAATTTTTCTTGCTATCAACACAATAGCAGTCTGTTTGGGCATCTACAGTTTGGTCACCCCTGTTCTAAGACAACTGGATCATAATTTACAGAAAGCAGGTGTTGCTAGGGTATTCCACAAACCTATCATACTCACAAGAAGTGTGATAACAATTTTTTTTGTAGCATCGGCATTTTAACTGTGAAATGATGATGCACACCAGAGCACTGGTTGTTCAAAAATTGAATGGAGTGCTAGATCAAGTTAAACAGTTCAACTGCACTGTTTCCAATCAGTATTTTGGCTCTACTCTCAATAGATTCTAACACAATGATAACTTGGATTTTTGATTATGTGATACAGTCTACTCTCGATAATTTGACACTTGTTAATTTGAATCTCTCGATAATTTGAAAAAAAAATTCCGGTCCCTTGAAAAATACTGGATAAATTGAATAAAATGTTAATTGGTCCCTTTGTTAATTTGAAGTTGAAGGAATATTATCTTGCTCGCAAACATGCGATAATTAGAAGTACGGGCTTTCTTACTCTCTAATTTGAAGCTTATCGTGCACATACCTATCATTGTCTTGTCATTGTCTTGACTTGTCAATTGTTTATATAAATGAGATATGAGTAAGTTCGCATTCCAGTCTTCTTTCAAACATTAATGAGTCATGTTAATGTTTGATTTGTGCTATTAAAATGAATCCAAGAAAGAACAAATGTCTTTCCATAAGTTCCATAAGTAAACACTTGTTATTTTAAACTCTTGACAATTTGAAATTTATCTCTGGTCCCTTGAGTTTCAAATTATCTAGAGTCAACTGTATCATACTTTCATGCAACTACATGTGTAGTGGAAACACTTCAATATTTATTGTTAAATAATTCTATCCAAATCTACTTGGACATATACCTTTTTGTTATGGCATTCTTAAACTATTTTTTTATCTCCCGTATTGTCAAATATAATGCTTAGAAAACAACACATTCAAAAACATTTCTTTTAGTTTAATTTAATTGTATTTTATATACAATTCATCTAAGACTTAAGTATACTATTACATATTTTATACAGTCCTTCCTATCTTTTAGTTCCCTTATTTATGACATTCTCTTTCATAGATTATTGCTCTAGATTTGATTTTTCAACTGTTTTTAATACTGGAAATATCTTTGTAATTGTTAAATCTCCTATGTTACATGCTAGTTAATGAATATTTCAAATATTTAAAAATATGTTTGACAGACATGGCATAAATTTCAATGTGAATATCTTATTATGTTGCTAATTTATCTTTTAAAAAAAACTTAAGGACAACATTTTAGCGTTCATAAAAATGTCTTATGTGCCTGGCCTACACATAATAGATTGTTATTACCAATATTCAGAGCCAAACAATTCTTGGCCGGTTCCTATATCATACTATTCATTCGCTTGACTTAGTTATGTCAAATTTTAACTGATAGTAAGGCAAATCTCCACCAGATCACAGAATTTGATGGAATATTACCAGCAAAAACATTCTCTTTCTTTTATTTTTAATGTACCTGACATTTTATCATCCAATGTGACATTGGCAAAATCAATGCTAATTGCTCCAAAAAAAGAATATGAAGAAAACAAATGAATGGTTGGTATTTAAGCATTGCAAGAACTAAAAATTGTGTTTTACAAAGATTATAACCAAGTCAAGCTTTGAAATTTTTTTCAAAAAGAAGTTATATTATACACTTTGGGAGATTTTAAATTTGCAAGGAGGAAATGTTCTTCTCTTTGTAAATCTAACAGCAAAGACATTCTAAATGTGTTTTATTATTATTTTTAGAACTGGGCAATTTCGAGCCAAGGGATTTAAAAACTGTGAAAGGTCCAGGTGAAGGCGGCAAGCCATACCACATGCCTCAAGATAGGGCAAATGATATCGCTGATTCAGAAAGTGAATATGGCATGAACATAGCGGCCTCTGATGATATCGCTATGAATAGGTAAGAATTAAATAATATCAACCCTTAAATCGCTTATTTAGATGATTTTATCCATGCAGGAACGGAGAAAGAATACAATTTCCTTCGGCTGGGATAACCTGTCAAACAAGATGACAAAATAACCCACAGCCAGATGGTAGGGTACTTGCCTGTCTGGATGGCTACCATCCCTAGTCTAGAGTATGCCGCCATAACAACCTTGAGTTGTTTTCTGGCATTAGTGACCAGGTTCCAGTCTGCATTTAGAGAGTGGCAGCAGATTGGTAGCACCTTTGTTGTTACAAATATCCATAGGCACTGGTAACCGCTTGTCATCAGGTGGGCCGTCTGCCTGTCTGCTGAACTTTAGCAATAAAAAAAGATGAACAGAGTATTAGCTCAAAAAAACCTATTTTTAACCTAAACATTTGAATGAAAATAGTGTTTAAATTTCATGAAAATATTTATTAATTAATTGATAAGGTTTACCAGATAATTACATAGGTCAAAAAAATTTATTAGAAAGTGTTGTTTTTTGAGTTAATAACATGTCCGTGTAGACCAAAGTATATGTCTCACCACTGGGTTCAGGTCACCCTAAGTTAGAAGAACAAAGAGTGTACCCACCTCACATGTAAGGCACAATGGCGGATTGCATATGCCATTTATCTTGATGTGCAGATTTCTTCATAATATTTTCCTTCACCATCAGCATGTATGGTAGTATTTGTTACAATTACAGGTCAGAAAATTTTTAGGTAGTGAATACTTCTAGGCCATTTTCTTCCATATTATTGAAAGATAGCTGTGTTTTACTGAACAATCTCAACAAAGTCTTGCATGCAGAATAGTATATTTTATATATTATTATTTTTTTTTACTTTATCTGTTATTCATATTTACTATGAGTAAAGTTGATGTGTGTAATTGATAACTGTGCAAAAAATGCTTATAAAATACGGTAAACCAGTCTTTCCCGAACTTTGTTTAGAAAGACCTCACAAGATATTTTAAGAGTGGAACCCCTATATGCAAGGCTGTAAATGAACTGTCCTTCACTGCCCTTCACATTTATATCTCTGAAAGAAGATTTACCTTATATTGCATACATGCACCCTTGAGGTCTATGTATAGTACCTACATGCTAAGGAGGTACTAGCAGATAGGAGATGCTTTAATTTGTTTTACATAATTTATTTCTTCATAAATAGAATGTGAAAAATATTAAAGTACTTTTTTTTTCTTCTTTAATGGCTTCCGCGGTTAGCGTTGAGCCAACGACATATTAAAGTACTTCTTATGACATAAAGGCTATTTTTTAGGGTTGTGCGAATAATTCTAACTTACGAATTATTCGTTCCAAATCGTATAATTCGAATTTTCGAGCTATTCGAAATTCGACGAATAATTCGAAAAAATCGAAAATGATATTTTTCTAATTATTCGATTTGAATTTTGAATCGAATATTAATATTCGATTCGAACGATATTCGCACACCCCTATTATTTTTATTCATTTTATTTATGTAATGTTATTCAACAGGTCAATTCCGGACACAAGATTAGATGAGTGTAAATACTGGGATTATCCAGCAGACTTGCCAAGTACATCAGTCATCATAGTCTTCCACAATGAAGGATTCAGTGTGCTTATGAGAACTGTACATTCAGTCATAGATAGATCACCACCAAATGTATTGCATGAAGTTGTTCTGGTAAGTATGTATTACTAATAACAAATAAACACATTGTTTTTTAATGGTGCCATAGAATTTTTACAGATGACTGGAAAGAGGAAAAGATGTTATGAGTAAATTTGAGCATAAGTGTGCCAATATGTGAAAATATATATTTGTTGTCAACTTTTTGTTTCAAGATGCAAAGATTAGTGGTAGTAAAGTATCTAAAATTAGAATATTATTATTAACTAGGATAGGCCCGCGAGTTCGTCCATGCTTGACTTCAAATTCCCATGGGATTCCCGACGCAAAAAGTACCGCAGTTATCGTTTCAGTGAGAACTGTGTCGGAATAAGCTAATTTTATGCACCCGCACTACAAACCGCTCCCGGGAAAATTCCCGCAGGGTTCCCGGGATAAAAAAAGTCGAATATTTTATTACATTAAATTTGTTATCGACCAGTAAAAAAATCACATTCAAATTCGTTTTTTTTTTTAACCTGACACTTTTAAATAATTCCTAGCAATTTTCCCGCGGGATTCCCAGATTTAAGTCTTAAAAATTTGCTGTCGATCAGCAAAAATCGCACCGAAATCAGCTCAGTAGTTTTTACGTGAATTCTGAACAAACAGACAAAAAATCTAAAAAAAAAATGCATTATTTTCTCCGTGTTTATATAGTATAGTATATTTCAGTTGTTTTTTTTTTCAAATAGCGTCAATGTACAGACACGGCATGCTTAGAATTTTATGATATTATAGATTTAAGAGTAAACGTCTTAATAAACACGCAATTGAAGCTAAAATTAAATATTAATTTCCTTTTATTATATTACAAGCTTTTTGACAATAACGTCTTAACTGTTATTGATCCTTGTGTTTTAAGATTCTTGTCTGAGTGTAGTTATGCAGCATATTCAATTATACATTAATAAATCTTGCTTACTAACTCCTAATATAAACAGAATTGATTACCAAATATTATACCTATAATAAAGAATATTTTTATTTGTGTTATAATTACAAAGTATAGTTATTAATGATAGCCGAATAAGTTATAATCAGTTCTTAGAAATGGTGGGTACCGAAAGATATTGAATTAATACTTTTCAATGTTTAGTATGATAATCATGATATAAATATGAAGATTACAATCACTAGTGTTTTCAGTAATAGAATTTGAATGTTATTCTATTAGGGAGTTGTTATATATATTTCTTGATAATACATATTAAATTTTCTATCAAATAACAATTTTGGTCATCGAAAATTTAGTCTTATGTAATCACTGTTAATTTACTAAATTGTACCATATTTCAAAATACTGTAACTGTTTATCTTAACGGAAATTACAGTAGCTTACATGTCACTTCAGGTGGATGACTTCTCTGACAAAGATAACTTAAAAGATAACCTAGACAATTACATAAAGAGATGGAAAGGCAAAGTGCGCTTAATTAGGAACAGTCAAAGGGAAGGTTTAATACGAACCCGTTCAAGGGGAGCTCAAGAAGCGACTGGTGAAGTGATAGTCTTCCTTGACGCCCATTGCGAAGTAAACATCAACTGGCTTCCACCACTTCTAGCTCCAATTTACAGGGATTACAGAATAATGACAGTTCCAGTCATAGATGGTGTAGATCATAGAACATTTGAATATAGGCCTGTATATCAACATGGTACTAACTACCGTGGTATATTTGAATGGGGAATGCTTTATAAAGAAAACGAAGTACCTGATAGAGAAGCGAATAGGCACAAACATAAATCTGAACCATATAAGAGTCCAACGCATGCTGGTGGCCTATTCGCTATAAATAGAAGATATTTCTTAGAGATTGGAGCATACGATCCTGGTTTGTTAGTATGGGGTGGCGAGAATTTCGAATTGAGTTTCAAAATCTGGCAGTGTGGTGGGAGTATAGAATGGGTGCCGTGTTCTCGAGTAGGCCACGTGTATAGAGCATTCATGCCGTATTCGTTTGGTAACCTGGCGAAGAATCGTAAAGGTTCACTGATAACTATCAATTACAAGCGAGTGATTGAGACTTGGTTTGATGAAGAGCACAAAGAATACTTTTACACACGAGAACCGATGGCTAGATTTTTAGATATGGGAGATATAAGTGAACAGGTAGCATTGAGAGAAAGACTGAAATGTAAGAGCTTCAGTTGGTTTATGGAGAATGTGGCTTACGACGTATACGACAAGTTTCCGAAACCGCCGAAGAATGTAAAGTGGGGCATGGTTAAGAATAAAGCTACAGGAGCGTGCTTAGATACTTTGGGAAAAGCGGCACCTGCTTATATTGGTAAGTTTGAAAATATAGATCAATAACATTTTTTAAAGAATCCACTTCTATCTATACTTTCTAATATTGTAAACGCAAAAGTTTGGATGGAAGTTTGTTGTTCAATCACGCCAGAACGGCTGAATGAATCTGGATGAAATTTAGCCCAGAAATAGATTATAATAGCCTTATATTGTGGAATGTCAAAGAATACTATCATAATTTGTAAATAGCATTTTTATTTTATTTTTTGTTTCTTTCGTTTATATGTAAGTATACACTATTCATGTATTTATATTTTGTATTAAAATCACTTGTGTATGTATAATCAGAATTTTATTAATAATATAATATTCTATTATCAATATTTAGAGGTACGTTGCGCACTGGTTACCGACCCATTCTTCTATGCATGTCTATTTCCAGAAGATTGTCTGGAAGAAATCGCTGTAAGCGATAACACTGCCGATTGTACTATTTAAATTATTGTTAATACTCTGTAAACTTCTTTCCTGTGTGCAATAAAGAATATTCTATTCTATAGTCTGTAATATCACATGGCAGATTTTTATCCTGGAAAAATGTACGGTTCCCATGGGATAAGATTAACGCGAGCGAAGCCGCAGGCAAAAGCTAGTAGTTCCATATAATTACAGTTATTTTATCACACAGTTATATAACTAAAGGTTAGTTTTATGTACTTTCAGTCTTTGATAACCTCCATTTGTGTGTACAATGTTTCAGATAAATAACTTGTGAAAGTGTATTACTTTCGTATAAGTTTGTAAAAAGTCCAGTGTCATTGGTATCTGGTAATTAGCTATTGTTCACTTGAAAGCGCTTAGTGAAGGCACCTATATCAATTTATAGATAGAAAACGCCATTTTTCTTCAAATAAGCTTATTAAATAAATGTATATATGTAATTTCTTTTTCTTTTTATATTTTTTAAGCTAGGTAGCTTAAAAAATATTGTATTTGCACAATATTTATTGTTTTTTGATAAACATATAACACAAATACGCTATTTGTGTTATATGCTTATGAAAGAATATTAAATTTGGCAGACCGTTGAATTGATATTATTTTTAAATTTATTTTAAAATCTAGAGTTTTGCCCCGCGGCTGCGCTGCGTTTCAAACCCTGCGCAGTAGCTTTGTTTTACTTACACAAAAACTTAATTCGGTTTTTTACAAAAATAATACAAAGAAATTAAGTCCATATAGTCTAGATAACTGGCCATAACAACTGCCCAGCTAAACAGAGTGGAGTCGAAGCCAGTCTGATTTGAAGTAATACAACTAATGACATGTTTTTTATGACAACGTAGCTATTTGTTAGTGAATCGAAAGAATGTGATTGCAGCGCTATCTCTTGCTAATCTGTCTATTTTAAGAAAATGACGTCATTTATTGAGATAAAAGTGTCCTAAGTTACGCCCCAAGATATAACCCAGCTCTATGTCGAGTTCCATTTAAATCTGTTCAGTAGTTTTGATGATGATGTTGACGACGTGATGCTCTTAACAGACAGACAGACAAAAATTCAAAATTTACAGATTTATTATAATATAGATTATACTGCTTGTACTAGGTACGTCATCTTGCCACGGCTCTGGTAATAGCCAGTTGTTCAGACTGAACGAAGCCGGACAACTAGGTGTGGGAGAACGCTGTGTCGAAGCGGACACTGACAACGTTAAACAGGCAATATGCAGATTGGGAACTGTGGATGGACCATGGAGGTTAGTGTAACGATTAAACGGCTGTAGTTACTATATATAAGCACGTAACGTTCGCTCCATAACGCTCTGCTGTTTTCCCAGAGCGCTACAATATGGTACTCTTTAAAAGGATGTAAATAATTATTTAAAAACTCAGCGAGGTAGGTGACGCATCGCTTGCTTTAGTTTTGCAGCTATCCATGGGCGATAGTTACCGCTTACCACTAATTGGACTATTTGTCAGTTTGCCTATAAGCAAACATAAGAAATATTTACCAGAACATTCCACACGGTTTCGAATAATTTCCGCGAGACACCAGATCTGAAGTTAACAGGAGGTAGGTAATCTTCAGATCTGTATCTAGCGAAAATCATCCAATTTTTCATAACGAAAAGTGATATTGAAGGTACACATATACCTTATAATCGGTTCATTTTTAAGGTCGAGATAAACAAACAAAAAAGTTACTTTAACATTTATAGGGAACTAGCTGACCCGGCGAACTTCGTACTGCCATATTTTCTGAATTCTTAAAAGCCTTTGATTCATGACACAAAAACAAAATCACCAAAATCGGTCCAGGTGATTAGGAGGATTCTAGAACCCGATCTCAGCGCCACCTACCTGTTCCAATTGTGAATCTAAACCATCCGGAGACCCATTCAAACACACAAACCAAATTTCATAAAAATCGGTAAGTCGTTCTCAAGTTATGCGCGTACATACATTTCTACGATTCATTTTTATATATAAAAATGTTGAAGTATACAACTGAACGAAAGTAATAGTCTTTTTAAACAAAAATTTTAATGGACTTGAATAACTTTTTGAATTAAATGCAAGTAGAACACTTTAATTTATTTTTATCTGTTAATTCACTATAAAATAGTTGTATCACAAAGATACTTAAGAATGCTTATTCTATTTTTTTAGCTATGAAGAAGGGCATAACCAAATAATCCATCGTCTTCATGGTTACTGCCTCACCCTTCAACCGCATTCGCGGCAACTTGGCTTGGCGCCGTGCGATCCCAACAACACATACCAACAGTGGACTATAACACATAAACAGAATTGGTGAAAGTGACCTAAACTTTATTTTTATACATCATGAACCCCGCCAAATTTGAATAAAAGTGAAACTGGTTCTCAAACTTTTATATAAGGTGGTCCCTTATATATATTTGCATGGTGTAGATAAACTTCCTTAAGTTCAGTGCTCAGGGAATTGTTTCTAAAATTAGAAAAATCATCCCCTTTTATCAAAATAGAAATAAAAGCATAGAAAAATCATGCTTCACATACAATATTGTTTATTCAGTATTAAGGTTTATGAAGTGTCGTGGGAGATTTGACTATTATAATTTAGAATCCTCAACATGCAAAACATTGAAAGATCTACGTAAAAGGCGGGTTCCTGTATTCATATAATGATACTAATTATGGTTGTAGTCAGAATCGAAGTATGGAAGGGGGAATTATTACAACATTTTCGTTATCAATAATTATGTCGTCTCAAGTCTTGAGCTCTTCGACTGATGACTGACTGACAACCATGTTTTATAGTGTGACTTAACTATTTTAAGAGATTTTTTAACTTTGCAGTTAATTGCCATCAATTGTAATTTATATTACAAAACATTGAGCAGATAAGATGAAATCAGATTATGATCAAGTAATAAAGATCAGTTAATTATTTAATATCGATATAATTTTTTTATCTTTTAGTATTATAAATATTAATTGATAATGGTCAATCAATTTCCCTTAACACTGCCACAATTATTTTATGTGACCATTTATAATTAGTCAATTGAAATTTCAATCAATAAAATTATTCTTGCATAGAACGTTTTATATACATATATATTATATAGCTAGTCTGCTCAATGTCGTCGTTCTAATCTATGCAATAAATAAATTCACGAATTAACGAAAACGTGAATTGATAAAATAGTTTCATTGTGTAAATAAGGCATGTCAATATACCTAATATTAACAATTACTAAAACATGATTTATAAAACAAAAATTTTGATAAGAAGAGCTTATCCACTCACGTTTTCCAATAATTAATTTGTACTTAACTCGGTTTAAAAAGACATTCCTTACTTGTAGTAGAATATTTACCGAATTATTAATATTGTGTAGGATATTTTATTTGGGGGAAAGTATGACTGTATTTCTGTAATTTGATTTGTAAGAATCTCAAAATGCTGGCATCACTTCTTTTAAAACAAATTTTATCCTAAATGTCGATATTATAGTTGGTTTGTTAAAGCAAATTTTAACTTGGCATTGGAATGGCTGGAAGACAACATCATTATTCCAACAGTCGATCACCACATTGTTTATCTTAGGTTTTTCAGAAGTGAAATCCTGTATATGATAGGTATGTAACACAATACTTACTTTACGATAATAATTCATACATCATCTCACTTAATTTTTTTCTTGAATATGTATATAATTTTATTCAAATACTTGAGCTCTCTATTTCGTGACATTTTGTAGGAAATTGAGGGATCTAGTTGAACACTGCATTTTGAATTATTATTACTGACGAAAATGACAATTTTCATCACAAATTTATTACCTAAATTTATTTAATTATTTTTAGTTAAAACCCATCAAGCTCTCAGAATGCGGTAATCAATTATTTTCGATAAGATATAACACTTTCATTCATACAAATATTCAATTGTTTTCTTATTTTATGTATATTTTTGCTACCTACTTAAATTTATAAGCTAGTAATAATGAAACATATGTATAGGTTAAACTTAATTCACTACTTATGTTTGTAAAGTTATAAGACAATAATCGTCCACTGCCATAAACAATAAATGAGTATAGCGTTCTCCAAAATTTGGACTCTAAGGTCACTTCTGATTAATAATAAAATACCAGAATTGTTGATTTTAAGCAATATAAGCAGAACAATACCATGTTATGTAATTTAAAAAAATGTTATAATACGCTACCATATTTGGTTTGCAAGATGATGTATGAAGAAATATATGTATGTCAAAACATGATTAAAAGTAACATGCAAAATCATAACCTTATTACTAAAAATTATTTTAAATAATATAAAAATCATTAAAAAGTGTAAAAAATCAAGAATCGTTAAAAACCTGTTAAAATTATTGAAAAGAGCCAGAAATAATAATGAAAAACAAGAAAGACTTGTTGATAATTAGTACATTACTGATTAATTATTACTTTATGGTATTTTGAAGAGCTTAATATTCAATTGAGACGATAGAGGACACCACCGAAACAATTGATACGCAAGTTAAACTACCTTAAATCTCCATTGATTTCAGAAAACTTCCCATCGTTAAAAGACGCTAAAAATAAGTCAGTTTAAAATATATAATTAATAAAAAATAAATATAGTAATATAAACTATGGTTGCTATCTATTATAATAGTTATAATTATTTAGGCATATCTAAAATTTCCAAATTTTCTTTTATGCAAATACCTTACGAATACTTCCAATATATCCTTATGAAACCACCATAATATTAATTTAAACGAGATTATAATACAAAAGACATCCTTATAGTTAGAAAGTTCGTTTGCCAGCTTATATTGTATTGTAAGAAGACATATCTACAGTTTTTTGTGTAGAAGAACTTTATTAGTCGCTAAATTATCAGAAATTTGTCGATTTATGTTATTATTTACATTCTAGGTTAGTTCAGATTAAACAGATTGTGTGGTCTCATTTATAATACACGGCGGTTCTCATGTATCGACCAAAGGTTCCCAATGAAATTGATGCCCCCCAATAAACATCAAAGTTTTTCAGCTATAATGGCTTACAAGAAATCTAGATATAGATTAAAGTAAAATAATTATTTTGTAATATGATCGACTTTTTGGCGGGGAGGGAAATCTACGCGCTCTTGCTAAGGGGGCTTGTTTCTCATTGGGGATCTCTTGTAAGATTGTTAGACGTGGCTTGACAGCTTCAGTCGGCCCTAGAATTAGTTACATGATGACCTAGTTTTCTGATTTGACTACTCATTGTGACGGATTAAAAAGTATTTTATATTTGTTAAATTATATTTTATAAAACGTTCCACAATTTTTTTTTGCAAATGGTTACATTTGCATTTGCATACGTCTATTAAGAAGTATGTTTTTTTGTTAATTTTGTCATAATTTTTAATCGACGATTTGTTTTTTATGTACTATTCTTAGAGTTAATTTTTCATTTATTATATATAAAAACTTATCATACAAATGTAATTTATAATATTTTGCGTTGTAATCTTTGAACATTTTTTTGTCTAGACAAAAATTAAAAATAACTAGTAATTACAAAATCAGTCGTAATATTTCTTTTAATAACGTAGACTGAAATCTATAATTTAAATTTATACATATAATAAAATTGTAGAGGTCGAATTTCTGTACATTGAAAAAAAATGCTAAAAACCGTGTCAGGGGATGTAAGAAGTGAAATAGAACTAATTTAGATTTTATTCAAATTTTTTGTTTGTCTGTCTGTTTGTTCCGGCTAATCTCCGAAACGACTGGACCGATTTAAATGAAATTTTCTATAGTGGTAGCTTATATCCCTGGTCAACATATGGGATACTTTTGATCCCGAAAAATTAAAGAGTTCCCGTGGGATACGCGGACGAAGCTAGTTAGAAATATGTATCATAAAATTTACAAGAAAATAATTTAGTTCTTTTAATGCATCCACTTTTTGTTAGTGCAAAAGAAATGACATGACCACATTTATTATTTTTTAGTTTCATAGAATGGTTTTCGTTTGGTTTTTTTATGAACTGAATGGTTCTGATTTGTGTAGTTATAGTCCGAGCCAACTTTGTGGCGGTAACAGTTATTAAGGCAGTAGATGCGTTTTTTTATACAAAATTAGGTATTGAGTTTGATTTAGTTCATAGAGTTTAGTAGAGATTACACTTGGCTTCCTAATAAATGGTTAAATATTGACAACAAATTACATTTTTATACATTAATATAAAATATAAAAGTTGTTTTGGTTAGTACAAACGGGCACAATAACATTTGAAATTAATATGTTTATTTAATTTTAAATGTTGTTCCAGTAAGAAGTTAATTTACATAACATAATATTAAAATTATATTTACATATCTAGATTGTATAATTGCGTGCTTTTGTTTTAAAATATTTCTGTGATTTTTCTCTGCGTCTTGATGGTTTGATTTTATATATATAGTGATACAATAATGAATTAATATTTATTGTTTTTGGTAATTTCATTTTCCTCTTTGCCCTGCATATTTAATTAAACATACAATAAATTAATTGCTTATTTGTCACTCGACTTTAGAAAGCAATTTGCTTATAGAGCTGGATATCAATGGCCGTAGCCATCAGTCTGCGTACCGTAGCCATTTTGAAAAAAACGGAATCTGTATGATTTTTTTTTATTTTTATTTTATTTGAGGGACTAACAGCTATCATTAACAATAACTAGAAATAAGCTAAATTAAGAAAAGCTATTAATAAGCCTCCACAGATAACAGTAAAATAAATAAAAAAGGAAATTAAACAAAGAAACAATAAAAAAACATGTGCATAGGTAGGTACTTAAACTGTTCGTTATGTATGTATATATATAAAATCGTTATGTATATCCATTCATCTGTCTATCACAGTTCTTATTTATCAACTATTAGAGTTTACATGCATGAAATGTGACAAGGAGGCATTGTCTGTATGGCGCCAAAAATTTGTGTAGTGAAATAGCGAAAAAAATTACTAGAGGTGGGCACCATATCGTTAGTTAGATCTTGAAAAACAAAATATTCCTAATAAATTTTAGGTAGGTCAAAATAGATAGCGAGATATTATGGCCTATCAAAATTAGAGAAATGTGTGCCCACTCTTAATTTTTAAACTATGCGGTAGAAAATAATGAAAAATTCAGCTTGAAAATACCTTCAACGTAAATTAGTGTGGAGAATATCAATTGAATATTTAGTTTTTGGGATATGGGGTATTTTAGATTAAATGTTTTTATGGTTCCGTGACCAAATAACAAAAAGTTTGTCGTCTCTAAAGACGCTCACAACGAAGGGTTCTCTAGAGAACCATTCGCTGTGTACAAATTATAGAGCATTTACCCAATTTTTTATATTAATGATAACAATTTATTACTAGTTCTAAAATTTTGGGTATAATAGGACATGCTTTAATTAATTTTTACTAGAATCTTTCCACACACAATACGTCTTGTTGTGATGATAATGGACCATAATTACGTGGGTATATTAGTCCTTATATTTGGGAAATACCGTCTCTTTTGGGGCGTTCTCTAATAAGGTATTTGACAATCAAATCAAATGAGTCGCTTCAAATACGCAGCAGCCTCCTAGATCTTGTACGAACTTAGCAAGTTATGGCGTCATAACTTTAACAAAAGAAATAGTGTATATAATAGTTCGGCTGGGAAATGGCTGAAACACTCAAGCGCCGCAAATATATAAACCTCAGTGAGAGTTATTTATTCTGACGTTTGCCGACGCTTGCACTGTAGTTCCGAATCCATAAAGAATTATAACAGCCCATCAATTCTTGGGCTGATTAAAGCTTGCCTAGCTCAGGCAACAAATCAATATGGACTATCTAGTGTTTCACTTAGCCAGCAATCTGGGAACTTTAAATAAGAAAATGGTGGCCCAGTTTTTTAAAACTTAAGTACTTATAGTTAAAATACAATATAGGTAAGTTTCTTTGTGTTAGTTTATAAAGGTTGGCCATAATATCCGAAATAAAATTAGAAATATTTCATTAAATAAACTTTATTTTATAAATAATTACTCAAATTAATAAATGCTATTACAATTTTTATTATCTACGCAATTACAATTTTAGCGTTAATCTGCATAATTTGTTATGGCTCACGTTAAAAAAAGAAGCAAATAGATTGGTAAATGGATATTGGTTGCAGGAAACCACATACAGATGGCGCCTAGTATCACAGTATCTTTACCCTAGCTACTAATCTCACCTTTATCCATTATAGCTATAGAATTACAATACCAACAAGACAGACTTGGTATAGAATAATAATGTAATTAAAATGTTTGACATAATCCGTTTTTTGTTCACATAAAAAAAATAGTAAAATGAAAAGATTAACAAAATAAATAAACATTGATGACTAAAACAAAATCAGAATTCATAATCGACGATATATATAATGTTACATTTCATAACCAAACTTCAGGAAAGACCAGATACATTGTGCCAACTGTACATGTATCATTATAAAATTTTCCTGCAAATTATAGCAGATTAATTTAATATTTATATATGATACTAGTGGGGTAAGTTGGTTTTTACAAATGAGTAGACGAATACAAGCCTGAGACAAATTTAGAACTTATCATAGTCACGAGTTTGTAAAAACCAACAAACGCACGTGTGTCCTACACTGTTTTTCAACACATTGCCGATAAAACAGTACAATAGGTAATGAAACAAACATAATTACCAGTTGGAAAGTCCCAACAATATGAAAACAGTGTGCATATGCAAAAGGCGCCATATGGGCGCGGTGAAAATTAGAACTACATCTTTCGTCTCATTTTCTCTATAGTATTAAAGTGAGACAAATGTATTGATCAAAAGGGCTTTCAAGGAGGTTCGATTAGTCAACTTATTTATTTTCGTAAGATGAAACTTCTGTGAAATTCTTATATTTTTTGTTTTCATCTACATACCTATTTTACCGGACGTTCCATTGTGTAGTGTGTAATTTTTAACTTTTAAACAATGTATACAAGCTTGGTATATGCATTTTTTGAGCAAATGTGTTGAAAATTACTTTGACTTTGACTTTGAAAAATTATATTTTTAGTCTGCATAATACAGGAGTTACCATTAAAATATTTTTACATTTTTATTATTCTTCATAATCATAATTTGTTAGTTAACGTTTTGTATACAATCCTATTAAATTTGTATCCAAATTTTCTGTACATTTAAAAAAGCATGTGTAGTAAGTTACTAAACACAAGTGTTACGGCTATAACACAATTACCCTATGTACAGAATATTAGAAGCTTCAGTACATAATTGACACTGAAATATTTATATTAAGAAGGTATTTTTGTCCACCATTCATTCCATGTGGTAATACGTTGTGAAACATCCAGAACTGACCAATTAGGAGACGGTATATCGGGTGCTAACCAATTAAAATCATCCAAGCGATCCCAATTATTACTTTTCCTATCTAAAGATGACATATTGAAGTGTTTCTCCAAGTCTTCATAGCACAAGTTATATGGAGCAGTATGAATTTCTATACAATCTTCCACAATACCTTTACTTGTTACATGCAAATATATATCGCAATTTGTTGATGTATGCATTCTAAGTTGCTGACATGCTGTTACAATTTTGCAATTAATACATTTCTCAACAAAAACTGATGATGTCACTGGCCCGGACAGTACTACACAATTGTCTAAATTAGTCATGTGCAGAGTCCCCATGACGCCTTTAAGACCAATGGTACAATTTTTCAGATTACGCAAAGCAACATCACGTTGGAAAAGTTCATCATTCTCCAATATCAATACTTTGTTCTCTACAGAATCAAAACCGAATAACTTTTCATCCCATTTATTACTGTCCTGTTTACCAGCTCCATCATTTTCATCTAGGGAATTCTGCTTCTGAGTGTGAGACTTAGGAAGCTTTTTCTTTGAAAAGCCAAATTTTTTCCTTGGTACAAATCTATCTTCTAACTCATAGCATTTAGTTTGTAAATTCTGGACAATTCCCAAATATTTGCGCATGTTAAACTCCTTCAAGAAAAATGATGATGTAATAACATATTTCTGCAATTCATTTACTTCTCTTTTAATATTGTCAAAAAGTAAAGGCAATGAGTTTGATTTTGAAGTAGGTACTTGAGTTAGTAAATCTTCTATGTACTCTGATTTAATTTTAAATGTGCCTGAAAAAAAATCTTCATTTTCATTACAAGCGTCCACTTCTTCTCGAGCCTTGTGAGCCTTTTGCAGTTTCTCTAAACGTTGTGCATCTCTTCTACTTAATCTCTCTAGAACACTACTTTTGTCACTCATTTCCCTCTCTTCAATAATTCGTCAACTTTTTTACTAGTTTCAGAATTTTGGTCAATAGAGTCTTTTAGAATAGCTATTGTTTGGCTGGACAATCGTCTTGTGTCTGTGTGTTTGGAGCCTGCGTCAAACTGAAATAAATATTCTGTGTTTACTAAAAACAATTTTTACATGAAAATTGTCAAAATTACTTTCTACAATGTCAAAATGGATCAAACTTGATGATATATGAAATTAAATCAAAAACTTGGATGACAGTACAAATAGACACAAAGAATGTTAAGTATTATTCAAAATGGATAATGAATAAACTAATAACACAACACATAACACAAGTTTTAAAAGATTTAAATAAAAACAATGGACATGCACAAGATAACACAAAAATGTTTAGAACACTACAACACAAGGCTTATACATTTTTTTTTCTATATTAAAACTATATATATTCATAGTCATAGTATGAATATATAAATTCAATTTAATCTAAAATAACTGAAAACATGTATAAAATAATCATTCTTAATTTCTATCTGCATAAAATAGTATCATGTGTTTTCTGTATGTTAACATATTGAACCTTTATCATTATAGTAAATAAAAATAAGTTCAATATCATTTCAGACTATACTTGTTTTGTCAAGTTAGTTCACACAGCCAGTGACCACAATAAAAATAAATAAATGATTGATTGATAACCTTTTTGAGTAGTTCATCATCAGGTTTGACCACCTTGAACAGTGAATAACCAATTGCTCCAAACGTGACTACCCAAAAAGTGGCCCTAATAGCAACACTCATCTCACCAATTATATTTTGCCCTCGTTTGACCAAACTTTCAGGTCAAGCTCACGGGTTTTCTGACCAGCTAACTTTTCACCAAGTCCGTAATAACCTTCCAACACCCAGTTATGGTTTCTATACATGTACAGGCGGAATTCTGTAAATATAACATTTTAAACAATTGAATGGTTGTCAATGTTTGCATTCTAAACTCTTATGGTGCAGCTTCACCTGTCATAGTGTTACAGACAGGCCGATACACACAGATATGTTAATTATTTAATGAGTTATTTGAGATGCAACATTGGTAATGACATTAAATATTGACAGATAACATATGAATAAACACTAGGGTGACTATGCATTAATTGGGTTATTTTTTAACACTTTACATAAGACATATTCTATCGTAGTCTAATGGTCGTCTTATTAATATTAATTTGGAGTAAGTTTGTAGGCTTCTTTAAGAACTTTAAAAAAGCCTACAAACTTACTCTAATTCAATATGAATAAGACCGTAAATCTTCAACACTAATCCAGATGGAGTCACTGCAATAAAGAAGGAACTAACTCATAGTGGCAGACAGAAAGGTTCTCAGAAGTTTTTTGGTTCTAGAGAGACATTGTGTTGATTGCACCCAACTCTGAAATCAACACCATCTATATAAACTAGTTTAAGTCATACAACTACAAAACACAAAGGACCCTATCTACATAAACAATCTATTTTTACACAGATTTTTTAAACAGCCACATGGCATAGGAATAATTTAAATGTTACCAAGCTCTTTCAGTCATTATTCATACAAATTACTTGCCTAAACCTTATATTATTAGTTCAAAATTCATTAAAAAAATCATTCTTGGTTTTTTTTACCTATACACATAATGATTATAAAGAGACATTTTATGTTGCTGAGGAGTTTGTTGCATCACTTTTTCTCACTTAACAGTAACTAAAATTGCTTTGAAAACTGCTAGACTCAAAATTTTCAATAAGTCATCTAAAATTCCACTTTGAAATAAATACATTCATTTTCATATTTATCTGAGCCATACTAAGTTGATTTTTGTGAGTAGTCATTGTATGATTTATTATAGATAGATAGATGGTGTTGAAATAAAAAATCTCCCGGCCAACTCCAACAATGGGGGAAAACAAAGTTCATCAGTGTCCAGTTGTTAGCTACACATATTACAGGAGGAATAATGTGGAAGTTGACCTAGATGAGATTGAAGCATAGAATTAGTAATAAACTGCACAAGATACAGGATGCTCTCATTACAGGTCCCAAGTTACAAGAGATTGAGCTAACAGAGTTAGTCTGTTAAAGTTGTTTCTAAAAGATAGGTATAAAATATTTATCATAATTTTTTATACAAAATACAAATTGTTTGGCCTCAAAGACTGACTGACTAACATATCAACACACAGCCCTAACTACTGGGGCTTGGATCATGAAAATTTGCATGCAGGTTCATCCAATACAGTAGATGCACATTAAGGATTTTTGAAAATTCAACCCCTAAAAGGAGTGAAAAGGGGGATAAAAGTCTGTATGAGCAATAACTTTTTTAAAGTAAGAAGCACAAAATTCTGTATACCTATTTCTGGTGAGAAATGAAGGTACACATGTATCAGTGCTTTTAGAGATTCAACCCCTAAGGGGGTGAAAAAGGTGATGAAAGTTTGTATGAAAATCCATAATGTTTTAAATAAGAGCTCTAAGTATTATGTACCTGCTTCTAGTTAGAAATAAATGTACAGATGTATCAGCATTTTTGAAAATACAACTCCTAAGGGGGTGAAAGTTTGCACAAACTGTGACTATTTTTAATCCATGAAAGCCGCAAGAAACAGCTAGTTCAAACTAAACCTTAAAAATCTTCCTAATATTGTAATGTATTAATTTCAGAAACTTAAATTTTTCCAATAAATTATTTTGTGTCATAGAGCTCATTTATTGAAGAAGGCTCAATCAAACAACAAAACAAAACACATTACAATAATAATCTAAAGAAGCAGAGCAGCACACATAATAGTCAACCAATCTAGTACCAGTGCTGTTAAAACACAACATATGAGTAACATGTTGGGTTAAGGGGGACCAATAGAATGCATGCATAATCTAAATCATTAATAAAAAAAATCTACGGCTCAATTATTTCTATCTTGTAAAATTTTACGCATTCATTGACCCAGTGACAAACCATGTGCTATTTATAAAATCACAAAATAAATAAATTAATAACAATCACATAATTATCTATTGTTTATACTGCAGTTGCAGTGCCGGCTCGTGTAAGTAGGACTTCGCGGGAGAAAGGTTGGTATAAAAAGCGAGGAAATCGAACCCATATGAGTCATCGTAATGTTTTTCATTCGCATATAACAAGGAACAAACAAAGGATATGTTGTTAAATGGCCTTTGCTTTCTCCTGTAAATTAGAAATATCTTACCTCGATCAGTATTGAGCTTGTACCACACACCGTATGACACTGCAAATCCTAAAGCCTCGGCGAGAAATACTACTTTTAGGCTAGTGCCAATAAATCGTTTGTACGCAGGTTTTGGAGGCTTGGTTAGCATAATAAATAAAGGTATGAATGTAAAAAATTTCTAGATGTTTTAGAATTTCTCATTGGAAACTCTGCCTGACAATGTCGTACACGATGACGTAATAAAGATTGTTCAGTTCTGAACTTCAGAATAATAGACAAACTTTGAAATTTTTCAATTACAATAGGTACATTACTTTTTGGGAATTTTTAAGTAAGTTTTTATATGCTTTGTCTTGCTCAAAGAAAATTTATCTTTTGATATTAAATTAATGTTATCTTTCGAATGATTTCTGCTTTATGTAAAATTAACAATCATGAATAAATAGTTAAGCATCATGATCATAATATATACCTACATCACATTTTTGAACAAACTTTTGTACGTTCCTTTACACGTAATTTGTTAAATTCTGGATTGGAATGAATAGAAAAATCTCGAACATTCAATAATCATTACTCTGAGCAATAAAAAAACAGATTGAAAATCCCTGTTAAAGTAAAAAGGGGAGGTAGGTTTGCATGCAAATAAATGACTAAAAGTTAGAAATGTAAAAATTTAAATGCAAAAATGCTTCAGAAAAGTAACAACAAAACAATAGGGTATTTAATAAAATTATGATTAATTATTGTAGTAGATATTTTATTATTTAAAAATTAAATAAATTTTCTTCTATTGCCTTCTCTGAGTCCCATGCCTCAGGTGATATAAAATTATGCTTCATACCATGTTTAATTTTTTTGGGAGGAATTTCCTCCTCTGATTTACTTTTTCTTTTTTTCTTCTTCCTGCTGCTCACTTCTTGTTCCTCCACCTTTAGCTCAAGGGTAGTGTCATCATCCCCCTCCTCACTCATTATCTTCTCTTTTTTGTTTCGTTTTTTCTTTTTCTTTACATTTAAATCTATACTCTGGGTAGATCTCAGTTTTTCTGCAATTCCTGTTGGTACTTTAATGCAAGTCTTGAAATTAGCACCAAATAGAGGATGCCTGCGTTTTGTTGCTGGAAGAGGTATGAAATCTGACAAATTATTATCAATTATATTACTTTCTTGTAAACGAGGTTTAGGGATTCTCCTCTGCAAATGTACAACACCTACAAGAGGCAGACTAGAGATTACAAACTGGTTATTTATAATAGACATCATGGCTACTCTGTCATCTACTGTTGTTGTGTTACCTTCATAAGTGTGGCCATCCAATTTTACCTTAAATTTGCCTTCTAATGTGAGCTTTTTGTTTTGAAATGAGCTACACTCCAGTTCACTTGGACATTTTATTAACCATATTTCATCTTCATCAGTAATTTCTGGATGGCTTTGTATACTTGCTGGGATAGGCTTCAGGTGTGAATTGGTTTTCAAATATTTTTTAAGCCTAGAAGATGTGACACCTTTGTTATATCTACTTGGTTCTAAATCATCTTCTTCTACCATTAATCTTTCTGACATTTTTCTGGATGGATGAATACTTTTTTCTGCTATTATTTGTGAAGTATTGCTATTGGTATTAATATCCTGACTCACATTATTCTTATTCCTCTTAGCATCTTTGTTTGAGAGCAATATACTGTCAGTGTGTGCAATGCCATTTTGAGTAGGAAATACTTTTTCAATAATGGAAATTTCATCTTTTGAGTGTTCTAAAGATATCATTGTAGTGTTATTTAATATTGGCTCATTTTGATCAATGGACATTGCACTTGTTTCACTCAAGTTTCTTTTCTTTTTTGATTTCTTTTTTTTCTTTTTATATTCTTTAAGCTCTGTGTCTTCATCTACATTATTTAGCTTCTTTTTCTCCTTTTTAGTTTCTATTTTTATGTCACCTTCCAGTTCCTTGTTCTTACTATGGTTGTTTTTGGTCATAGACCCTGCTAATACAAGTTCCTCTTTCACTTTTACATTGAGATACTTCTCCTCATCAGAAGTGTCTTGGTTGGTGTCTACACTTCTATTTTTCTTTTTCTGGCTTACATTATCACTTTTTGGTTCTAATTTAATTTTTTTCTTTGGAGCAGCCACATTCTCATCACTATCAGATTCTACAAATGTAATTCTTCTTTTACTTGCTTTCTTCGGTACTTCTACTCTGTTTTGGCTATCACTGAATATTTCTTTGTGCAGTTTCTTCTTATAATTTCTCCCATATTCAGAGTCATCATCTGGTTGATCACCATCCTTGTCTGATTGAGCCCTGAAATAATTTATACAATTAAGATTAAATGTATGTAAAGATTGGTAGCCTAGAAACAACAGTAGGGTAGTGATGGACATTTGCATTTGGAAGTGAAATTATTTGAAAATTTTGATATACAGAACTAGAATGATAAAATTAAAAGTGCTTTATTGTCAAGGGCTTCAGTTCGATTATGGACTTGAAGTTCCAGTAAAAGCACCATTTTAAAGAAATTTTCTATATTGGACCTGTACTTCACTTACTTTACTCTGCTTTACAAGTAAATCATAAGAAAATAGTGCACACCCAGACACTATTTGCGAGGTATAGCTATAACTAGGGTTGCCATCTCTATAATTTGACAACCAGCACAAAACACATGAAAACCAGGTTTTCGGAGCCCAGAACCCAGACATGGCAACAGGTTTTTTTTAAACAATCAGTATAATAATAAACAGTTCAAATAGTCATAAATAAACTTTTTATTTTATGACTCACTGCCTGTGTCACTGCGGCAAAGTTGAAGTATGCACCATGGCAACTTCAGCTTACAAAAAAATGTAGCGAGTCACTTGGTCTGTTGATCATGGTGCGGCTCACTTGTCGCCCTGTCATTGCGTCGCCCAGTGGTGGAACACAACTTGATATTTTTAAACCCAAACTACAAATGAAACCCCGTTCGAACACCCTCTAAGCTAGGACAAATCCAGGGAAACCTGGACGAATGACAACCCTAGCTATAACCAGTGATGGCTGATGACTAAAAGTTATCTGAATCCTAACATGTGATAGCAATAATAGTTCACTAGTAATACATCATACATACATTTTATCACACCTGTTACCCATAGGTTGACAGAAACAATGGATCTCTAGTTGCGACGATCCTGACAAACAACTTTGGCTTCATCTACTTTCACTAATCTATTCATACATGCACATTTATTTGAGGTGCTTTTTACGTGACCTTTCTTTAACACTTCTGATATAGCAGAAGTGTTCATCACAAAATAAATGTGTGACAGCATTGTGTATGGTAGAGTTCAGGCATCAACTCTACCATACACGATGCTGTCATACATTTATTTTGTGATTCTACTTTCATTCTCTCTACATGCCTAAACCACCGAAATGAAACATTAGCGCAATATAACAATATTATAAACTACACAAAATAGCTCACATTTTGTCCTCTGAAGAGTCACTTGAAGCGTTTGTCCATGCAAAACTTTCTTCTGATGAAGATGCCATTCAAGACTTACTTAGTTATTATAAATTCCATAGATAGAATAAAATGTAATAGAATAAAAAATAAAAACACTCCGCGAATAGAAGAAGAAAACTATTTATTCAGGTTAAAATAATACTTTATAACCTACAAATTAATTGTGGAAATCATAAATGTAGAAAGTATATAGTGTTTCATCTATGGTAGAAAGTTTAAAACTGAATTTGTCAATTTGTATATTTATTAATATGGCATTACATGGTTTGACTATTTAGCCAGTATTTCTTCTCTCTTCTTTATAAATAATAGCTTTTTATATTTTGAATATCTAGCCAGTGTTGAACAAAATGATCTTCAAGCAAAAGCCTAGCACTACACAGTTAAAATTTCACACAAAATCATAATTTTTCTTTATTAATAATCAATGTCCTACAATTACTATTCATTTTTAACCAATCTTAAATATTTGAAAATAAAGCTGCACAGCAAAAGATCACTCTTTAAATTCCCGCCAAAAACTTAGCTAGCATTTGATAAGTCGTTGAGGCAATCAAACAACCAGTGCCTCTAAATGTATAATAATATAATATTATGTACATTATTGTATTCTTATCTTCTCTACGCTGAGTAGTCGTAGTTAGTAGAATTCGCCACAAAGGTAGGTAAGGTAATCAATCTTAGTCAATAAATTTTAAATATTGTGCACGGCCTTTATTAAATTAACGTTATCTTTCTTTTTTAGAAGTACATTTACATAAAACACAGTTTTAATTCGTATATGTATCAAACAGTTAAAGATACAATTCCGGGACTACCACTCGTACTCTCCATCCCACATTCTTTGTTCTGCCAGGGCTGAAACAAAAGAGTGTAGTGCTTTAGTGGTTTCTTATTAAGATGGGGGCTTGGGTTAGTGCTAAAGATTTAGCAGAGATAGCGATGGATTTAATGCGTTTATTGAGATGCGACATTGTTAATGATGTTAAATATCGGCATATAACGTATGTATATTGTAACAAACAATTCTCAAAAGGGGCGTGGCTAGAAATCATGCCACCGAGCGGCGGCTCGCACACAAAGGCCCAAGTGAAGGAGCGGGGCAAGTCTACGCCGCGGCCGGGCGTAGGGCCTCTTGGTTGGTTGGCACTACGCATTTAGCTCGGATGGTGCACTCGCGCGTGCGTGCTCGGGAATAGATCGCGTTTTTATCAATAATAGTTTTGTCAAGTAATAATATTCGTTTTACTCCTGAATCTCACTTCTGTTTCGTTACAATATATACTCTGGCTATGCGTTAACGGCGCTATTTTTAACGCTTTAAATAAGACGCATTTGGCCACAGTCTAAATC
The DNA here is from genome assembly GCA_039645545.1 of Dendrolimus houi. Taxonomy (NCBI): domain Eukaryota; kingdom Metazoa; phylum Arthropoda; class Insecta; order Lepidoptera; family Lasiocampidae; genus Dendrolimus; species Dendrolimus houi. The sequence goes on along the minus strand of CM077128.1, from coordinate 18,892,842 downwards.
TTTAATAATATCGAAGATGAAGCCCCAGTATTATGGGAACTTACATTACTTAAAAATGGGTATAATTATTAATGAAGGATATTGATTGTTTATAAGTCAGTTATGTATTGTGTTTGTGTTTAAAATCTCAACATTTAGTGAAATGTACCTTTTCCAACAAGAACTCCGTTGTTGTCAAAATTTTACAATTTGGCTGAGCTCAGAGCTGATACTAATAAATAATTATTATCTATCTATAGGACAAAATTGTAAATCTTTGAATCTTTCTTCATGTATGTACGATCTTAGTTTTTTTTATTACCTACATTAGCATTACCCAATGTATGTATGTTATATCATGTTTGTATATATTCATTTATAAGATGCTGACAAGTATGCAACATACCATTGTCCTTATCTAACTTCTTGTCCATGTAAAGGTTGTCTGGAAGAATCTATTATCTATTATTACTCTCTCTTTTCTTTCACCATATCCCAATTATTTGGAATCGGCACAATATGTCTTTTCCTTCCACACCCCTCTGTTCTGACATACATCTTCTGTCACACCACATATCATCATATCATCCTTCACACAATCCATCCATCTTTTTTTGGTCTACCTTTACATTTGTACCCTTGTAGTTTAACATTCTTTTTGTCACGTGACTTTTATCCTTCCTCATTATATGCCCATAACAACTTAATCTATTATTACTATCGTATTGTTATTTCTGTTAAATTTATCTTTTAATACACAAAGCATATTCATTCATTTAGCATACAAGCATCAATTGTGGACGTTACGTTACGTTAAAACGCAATAATTTAAATCCCCGTTTTGCTTCACGAGTCTGAAGGCCAACTGAAATTTTTTGGCTTTGATCTTGAAGTACGATTCTTACCTTTTTTATTTTCGCAATCATCTTCACAGACCTCTGTTTCACTGATTTGCACCTTCTGTTCACAAATTTTTGGCACTTCCTTTTCTTCATACGATGGACCCTGTCAATGACGTTATAAAATCTCAACTTTAAATAAATAAATTTACGGTTTACAAAACATCTTTTCTACCAAATTGCATTAAAAATATAAGGTAACAAACTATCAAGTTTCTTTATATTTTAATATGTAGACTTTTTTTTATTTATTTCCAATATGCTTCATTCATAAACATAAAAGATAGGCTACGTTCCACAAGAGAATCACAACGACCACTTTCATGAGCGCGATTTTTCCCGTTCCTCCTGCTTGCGGGCGTTACAATCATAAACTCTAGTGGAACCAATTATGGAGCGTTGATGTCATTTACGACGAAATACATGAATGTCACTGATTTATTTCAAAATCGCTCTTTTTTCCATGCCAATCGATAGAGAGAATGAGTGCCCTGTGGTCAACGCCCACTTCGACCCACCTCTTGACATGGGTCGTTGTGAGCTCTATGTGGTCAAAAATAATGACGTCATTAGTGACGTTTTAGCCACGACAGTAACTACCGTGGTCGCCAAGTGGAACGGCAGGCGGAGCATTTAGGGCGTTATGAGACACTAAAGGGACGCGCCCATTCAACTGTGGCACAGAAAACTCGTGGGTTTATTCGTGCCGCAGAGTCGTGTTGAATTCATGAAGTTATGATACACACAGATTACTATGGGCGCGTTCCTTTGTTTGCCTTTTGAGTGACATGCCACGGACACGCCTTTGGATTTAACAGACTATCGAAACCAGGAAAACCTATGATTGAGATGATATTATCCGGCGATTTTGACGAGATAGTAATACCAGAATTGGGCCCCTGGTCTAGAGCATGCCGCGAACCATAATAACCTTGAGTTGTGTTCCGGCATTAGTGGCCAGATTCCAGTCCCATGTATGAGTCCGGCAGTACATTGATCGCACCTTTAGTTGTGCAAATGTTCATAGGCGATGGTAACCATTCTCCACCACACTTGGGCCGTCAGCCGATCTGCTCTATTCCAGTAAAAAGAGCCTCCCCTCTGATGCCACAACAGCAACACGAGGTTGTTATAGTTGCATTCTCTAGACCGTCTAAAAATAAATAACTATAAACGCCGATTAAAAAATCGAAATGTGTGCTGGGACACATAGTAGAAGTGAAACTTCAACGAACAAGTGGAAAAACGTATCGCAACGGATTCGAATGCCATTCGTTCTTCCACTTGTCCTTTGAAGTATCACTTTTACGATGTGTCCCAGCACACATTTCGATTTTTCGCAGTTTTACTGCAATTTATGATTTGGTTAGGTTAGGTACATTTTAATGAATGAATGCATATTAAATTAAAAAAAAAAATGAATTCGATCGGAACAAAAAAAAAACATCTATAGTCTACTCTAAAATTATGCCGCCTCTCACCACGCGATATACCTTCTACCCCCTTCACGCGGCCGTAACTCTTTTTCGTGACAGAAAAAATCCTAATGGTGGTTATTAGGATTTTTTCTATATAGAAGTTTCACTTCAAAAACAAAAGTTAAAGAAGTGGGGATAAGAATACTTACGCCTTCGATATATTTTCCGACGGGTACATTCTCGACCATGTGATAACGGAATCTGATCTTCATACCGTTCACCTTTCCATCAACACAGTCGCCTTCGCAAGGCATCCATTCCTCCCACGTCGTGACTGGGCAATTGGGACCCGACTCTGGATCAACCGACGGCGGACTTTCACTACAACCAAACATTTCTCAATAATTAGTTAAATTATTCTACAAACTTTAGTCATATATTTCAAATCTCACTCACATATGGCCGGTTCCATCTTACCGAACGTTCATTTGTCTTACTAACGGTACATTTTTGATATTATAATAATATTTTTTTTAATTTTTTAATTGCAGGAGTTCAGCAGACAGGCAGACGGCCCACTTGATGGAAAGCGGCTACCATCGCCTATGGACATTTGCAACACCAATGGTGCTACAAATGCGCTGCTGCTCTCTTAAGACTGGAACATGGTCACTAATGTCGGAGCATAACTGAAGGTTGTTATGGCGACATACTTTAGACCAGGGGTGGAAGCCATCCAGTCGGGCCAATGCCCTACCACCTGGGTGTGGGTTGTTTGGTCGCCTCTTACGACAGGCCGCCCGGCCGCAGGAAATTGTATTCTTTCTCCGTTCCCGCACGCATAATGAACAGCAGACAAACAGACATATTAAACAAATAACAGCCCATAAACGTCCCACTGCTGGGCTCGGCCCTCCCACTACAGCGGAATGGACAGTATACCCGCCACGCTTGTCCAAGGCGGTTTGGCAGGTTGGACTCTCCGTTATCTCGATGTGCAGGTTGCATCACGATGTTTTCCTTCACCGTTGTTAGCATGTGGTAATTGTAACAATAAGCACATTAGGTTAGAAAACTGCCTAAGTGGTGCATGCGTTTCGGCCAGGATCGAACCCGCGCCCTTTGAATTGGGGACGCGTGCCCTAGCCATTACGCTACCACGAGTTTAACTTTAACACACAATATTGTGTAGCCCCAAATTAAGTAAGTTACACTTGTGTTATGGGTAACATACAACTGCTTTCTGTGGGGCCGATCCCAGACACCCAGACCTCCATACAAGTAAAGTCAATATTCAAACAATGATAAGGCAAGTTAAGATATAGGAACCGGCCATCAGAGAAATTGTCACAGTATATTGCAAACTAATTAATTAATCTCAGTCAAGTGAGTCTTCTTACTTTACTAACAGTTAGGTAAGTTTTAAATTAATAGCAATATTCTTTTCCGAATTTCGCGTTCGAATTGACATATGGCGTGGCAGTTGGTGAGGCTTTTAAACAACTACTTTGTTGGTAAATTCCGATCTTGCGGTTTTTTGGCAATTTCCAGAATTAAGTACCTGTCATATCTTGTTCTCTTGTCACTGAAGTACCTTTGCACTACCCAAGTGTTATGAAAATCGGTCCAATTCTTGAAGAAAGGAGAAACCTGGGATCGCCCACTCGTTAGGAAACAAAAAGCATCTAAGACCCACTAATTAGCACGTTTTATATTTTTATGGATTAATAAATATTGTACAGTTTAAACTGCAAGTAATTGCCATGAAAATGAATGTCTCTTTCAAGGCCGGCAGCACATTGGCGGGACTTCTGGTATTGCTAATGTCTATAGGCGACGGTAACCACTTTCCATCACAATTGGGCCGTCAGCCTGTCTGCTGTCCCACAGCAATAAATATATATATAGAACCTATAAAGTATCTTAAATACCCTCAAGGTTTCTCGTAGCTTTTCTAAGCACTTCTTAAAGCTAAGTGTATTTAATATATATTATTTTAATGAAATAATCAATAAACACCTCGTAGTGGTTTGCACAGTGGGATATTGAGGCTCTGGTTCCCACCCATCCCCGTTACCGTTGCCACCTTCGGTTTCATTTACTCCTTCCTCGGTATTCCTTTCATCGTCTCCGTCGTCTGAGAATTCAAACATTTACGGTCGTATTCATATTAAGTTAGAGTAAGTTTGAAAATTCTTTATAAAAGCATAAAGAATAATAACTTAGACATATCAATTTTATTCATTATATTATAGTAAGAGATTTCTCTCTATATTACGTATATAAATATTTAATAAGATGTTTTACCAAAAACTACTGTTTTTTGTTACTAAGTTCACTCCAATAACAAAGAAATTAAGTCCCGACTGCGCAGTGAAACAGAGGCGAGTCGCAGCCAACCTGATTTAAAGTAAAGTAATACAATGAATGAGATATTGTTTATGATAATGTAGGCATTTGTTAGTGAATAAAAAAAAGCGATTGCAGCACCATTTCTTTTGCTAATTCGTTTATTCCATGGAAACGACATTATTTATCGGGATAAAAAGTATCCAAGTGTTAACTGGGGTTATAAGCTAGCACTATTTCGAGTCTTATTCATATACTTTCAGTAGTTTCCAAAAAAAAATGCGATCACAGCGCCGCTATTTTTGTCTATGTCATGAAAACGACGTTATTTATCGGGATAAAAAGTATGCTAATTTACCCCCCAGATATAAGCTAGGTCTGTATCGAGTTTTATTTAAATCCATTCAGTAGTTTTTACGTGATGCTCTAACAGACATACAAACAGACAGATAAAAATTCTAAAAGTTGCATTTTTGGAATCAGCTGGTCCGAATTAGCCCCCATGATTTATTTCACATTTTTAAACGCAATGTACAAACTCGAACCATTTACAGACTTATGTATAGACCGTGTCTTGGTAAACACAGTGTCGGACGCCCTCTAGCCCGATAACCTGCGCAAGGTCGCCGGTAGGCGCTGGATGAGAAAGTCTCTTGAGGCCTTTCCAGCAGTGGATTGCGATTGGCTGACGACGACGATGACGAATATTAGAATATATGCTATTGATAAATTCTCATTTAATAAAACTACGTTTTAACGGTTTTGAGCGCAGTAATTTATTTGATTTTCATTATTCTGACGTTTCGGCCAATTTTCAGTAGCCGTGATCACGGAAGACAAAGATGTCAAGTGTTAATGAGTATTGTTATAGTTTTATTTAGCCTAACGCCAACTTGTTCATTTTAATTTTGTTTGTGATTATTATTTACTATATGGCAGCCTAATCTCATTTAAGCTATCATAGACGTGATTTAGATCTTCACTGTCTCCTCTACTATATCAGATGCCGTATTATTAAAAGGAGCATAAACTATTCCTACACCTCAATGGTCTATATTGGATTCATTTGTTTTCGTCTACTTAATTATAGACTCCTATTAACGTTGACGTCAGCCTTGATCCAGTACAAGGTTGACCGTTCAATAGTTCTTTATAATTTTCCAGAAAAATAACTTATACCTGTACCTCGAGCTTCACCAGTTACGGTTTCCGATGTTAGACATCTAGCTGTGTCGTATGTTCTTATAAGTTGAAAGTGCAGTCTTGCGAAAGGTTTCACTAATTCTTTTGGCAATGTTTTGATTATATCAGCGGATGATATTGCTTGAGGAGGTAACATTTCTTCGTTAGCCGCCTAGAAGAAAATACCTTTATATTGTATTGGGTCCTAAATAACAATATTAACATAATATATAATAATTTTCAGACAAACCCGTACGTTGTATGCTAAGCAAGCACGCTTTCGCTATGGATAATATACAACGGACCACTCTGGGGCCGATCCTAGACACCCAGAACTTTTTAGAAAATAACGGAAAAGTCTTTTACAAATTTTTCCATGCTAGAAATCATATCCGGAGTTTTTGGTTCCAGTGAGCTAGGCCAGAAAAGGCTTAAACCATTCAAACACAGAGACCGAGAAATGTCATGCACGAGGAGGTAGAAGAGGCTACCGCTAAAGTCCTGGAGGAGTAACCTACCGATTGAAAGGCAGACAAATAAGATTAAAATTCGAAATATGAGCTTGTGAAGTAGGTATGTGTAATAGGTGAGGGAAGCCGCGATAAAAACTCTAACTATAAGAGATGTATGTATCTACTGAAAATTATTAGTATCATTGTTTTAGGTATATTGCCAAAAATAAAGTAAAAAACTTCGGGATAACAATAAAAAAACCATAGAAATTGAATTTTATTGTTTTGCATCACCAGTTACCATTATTTTTCACATAAACAATTTCGCATTTTTAATGAGAATAATGGAAACAACAAATTGCACAGAAGACAGAATGCGTTGTAACAGTGACAGAAGATGTGTATCACATTTTCGTGGAGTATGTATGTATTAAAGCCGAAAGTTGGGATGTGATTTGATTTCCTGTGTCGGATGATGCCAGGATGTTATACAATCTAGTTAAGAGATTATATTTTAATCGCCGCCAAGTTAAGTGTGATTTGTCTCTGTGAGGGTCGCGTGGTCAGTCCAGCCCCGGATCTTGAAAAAACTGAAAAATGCCGCCCACGCTCGCCTATATTTTTACCTAAATCATTATCATCATTTCAGCCATCAGACTGCCCACTGATGGACACGTGTACGTTTGAGGTTATTAACCTATGCCTGCGTGCCCCGCGAAAGGTAAATCTCAGTGGTCAAAGTTGCGTTAATGATTTGCTCCCCTCCACCCCCCCCCCCTCCCTTCTAGATCTAGCCCTGGTCAGTACTGACCATACCCTCCTACAAATAAGACAAAAATAGATACTTACATCGAAAGTCGATCCCTTGTCTGTACCAGCGTCCATCGGATACATATTGAACGAGAGGCTCTCTTCCCATTCCTGGTGAGCAGCTGAACACAACTCCAAATGAGCCACACCCAGGAACCAGTCGGGGGATGGAATAAGAGCTGTGGCCAGTGACACTAAATGATGCTGGTGGGTTACACGGAAACTCGAAATTGTGGTCATGTTCGTGAGAAGCGGCCCTGTTGCCTTAATTATTGTTCGAACTCTTTGTCCAAGCTGAATAAAAGAAACAGTATTGTGATAAAATATAACTTCAATTATAAGAATCGAGGTAATAGCAGGGAAATTGGCGTGTGTGGCATATCAAACTAAACCAGGAAAATTACCAAAGCAGGTCGTGACATTAGCACTGAACCAAGAGCAAAAGACGCTATCTAACAATTGTATTTTTTTTTAATCTAGAGGTACGCCGCAGTCCACGAAGTATCAAGTTCCATAGAAGTATCTGTACTGTTCTTTCACCCCATACTTCAAAGTTAGAAGGCGGGTCCATTTTTTGCTGCTTGTTTTTGGGGAAAAAATGTTTCACTCCCACTGACATGTATGAGGACCACACGTAATATATTATAACGCGATTTCTCACACCATTGCTGTATAGGCATATAAATTACGTATTGCTACAATTTCACCAATATAGACACAGCGCATTCCGAGAAAAATGACTAATGGCCGGTTCCTATTCATGCTCTTGCCTTACTGTAGATTTACCATCGGTTGAATTTTGACGTTACTTGCATAGATCTTACTAGTATGTCCAAATATATCCGATAGTAAGGCAAATAGTAAGATGTGTAACATAGAGGGACGGATCATATAACATACAAACAGACAGACACAATTTAGATATTATGATGAAATAATTAAGCCATTATTATTTATATATTATTATTATACATTTATTTAATTATTGCCAAAATGGATACGGAACATTATTTTTTTTATTACATGAGTTCAGCAGACAGGTAGATGGAAAGCGGTTACCATCTCCTATGTACATTTGTAACACCCAAGGTGCTCCCAATGTGCTGCCGCTCTCCAAAAGCAGACTGGAACTTGGCCACTAATGCCGGAACACAACTCACGGTCGTTATGGCGGCATAGTCTAAACCAAGAGTGGTAGCCATCCAGACGGGCAAATATCCTGCAGATGGCTGTGGGGTGTTTTGTCGCCTCTTACTACAGGCCGCCCAGCAGCAGGAAATTATATTTTTTCTCCGTTCCTGCACGGATAATAAATATTGCGAGATTCAACAAATTAAATTATATGTGTGTGTGTGTGTGGATGTGTGTATAGGTATATCTCTATTATTTATTCTCAATTAATTTATTCGCAAAAAAAATAACACACTACATGCTCAACCTGTATAATACATGGCAAAAATAGAGTACAAGGTCACGTGTTAACATCTTTGCTGCCCCCTCTCACTTGGTACTAGAAATGGAGAAAGGGTAGATGTAATAACTCAAACTACCTCATATTTATTAATTGTAACATAAAGCGCAGACTTAGCATCTTCGTAAAACACTTTTAGGTTTTAAGATAGATAAGATAAGATAGATTAGATGGTATATAAAAAAATATGTGTGTTTTTGTTTGAATAAATAAATATAAAAAATAAACTAAAATCGGCCTCGCCCAACCAGACCACTGTCGCTGGGCAGTGTGCATAGAAGGCTGGCAGCATTACCTCTGTGAATACATAAGTAATTAAATTGTTATGTGATTTACGATAAATATATAATACGTATAATGCATTCAATTATACTTTTCAATTTGGATGGATTTACTCTTGTCTTGTCCATAAGTAACTTCAAATCTCGCGAACATAGAAAATGCTAGAATAATTACGTTCTTCCCAATCTCAACTTCGAGTTGTGTAGTGTTCCCTTGTTCAGCCAGCATTTTCAGGCCCATACTAGCTTCGGAGTTGTATTTATACAGGTTGTAGTCTTTACTGTGAGAAGCGCCAACCACGTCGCTGAATCGAGCCGGTTTTGTGGTGTTGGGAAACATCGTCGGATGGGTGTTGTAGGACCATAGACCTTCGAATGTTAGCTAGTGGAAAGAAATACAAAAGATAAAATTAATTCTCAATCTTAAGGTAATAGTAACACGTACAATACGAAGCAACTCGCCCCTTATTATGTGTTTGGTCTAAGGAAGTATACATGGACCAATTTAGTTACTGATTACTAGTACGTTATGAAACGAATACATTATTTTTTTTACAGCCGGAGTACAGCAGACAGGCAGACGGCCCACCTGATGGAAAGCGGTTACCGTCGCCTATGGAGGTTTGCAACATCAGAGGTGTCACTAACGCGCTACCGGACTCGAAGAAATTTTATGACACACTTTTTAAAAAACCCCATATAGTAGCGCCGTGGGAATGCCTCGGCTGGGAGCTCATTCCAAATCCCCACGGTGCGCAAGAGAAACGTTCTAGAGAACCGTTGCGTACAAGAGCGAAGCGGCTCAAGGAAGTGAGGATGAACGCCCAGCCGATGGCGTGCGGTGCGGTGGTAAAAAGAAGACGAAGGCACTATTCTAAACAGTTCCTCGGAACACTCTCCGTTGTATAGTCGATAGAATACGCAGAGAGACGCGAAGTCTCTCCGAAGAATAAGCGTATCTAAACCTTCTGTGAGTATAACTAAATATATAATTTTTTATATGAGAAAATTGGCAAAATGTCGATGAACCACTAACCACCTCCAGTGGACATCGGTGCCTATAAGATTTCAGGCTTTCTTTGTTGCCCATCTTGAGACATTAGTTATTTAGTCTCGGTGAAAGTAATATCACTGCTTATCTCGCCCATAGTTCAGAAATACACGGAAACTATTTGACAGAAGAAATAATTAGGACCCACAAAGCAAGCGCTTTGGGCAAACAGCTTAAAATTGACATGTATATACTGACAGGTGCAAGATATCATAAACAAAAGATTCTACGTTATTTTGACACAACATGTCATATTCGTATTACGAATCTGCGATAGTGGCTAATTTAAACCCCAGGACGATAGTCGGCTACTCACGAAATGGACATTGAGTAGTAATCATTTCAGCCCATTTAATTTAACGAGCATTTCAAATGCCCCGCAGTTCGAAACGACACACAACAAATATCAGCCCATACCTAAAATGCCAGTTTCTACTTCAGATGAACGTACATTGTATCCACAACATTGAGCTAAGTGGATTAGTCAGTTTGATACACCCGTAATCTCGAGTCATTGCGATATTTTCTTTTGCGTGTTAATTGTAACAATATACATATTAGGACAAAAATATTACGTAAAAGTCATGTTCTATGTGTTTTTAACCCTTAAAATTTGGTAGTGATAGTGTTAACTACTCACCTTATACCTTGCATCACTACAAACACGGCAGTCATCGTTCTCCATTGGTAGCATGTCCTGAGCCTTCCTTCGATCCTCGCATACTCGTTTCGATAAGGGATCCTCGAAACTATACCATACATCTGGCTTAACGGCCACAACTGCGAATATTGTAACGCATTTGTTGTCTTTATCCGGTGCTATCCATCGAACCTTATGGACAGAAATGACAGTAGAAGATATTAGGTATATTGTACCATTATATTTTCATTTTGTTTTAATATTCACAGTCCTTGTCAGTTAGATTGCTCACTCTACGCAGTACAAGCATGTAAGAAAGTAATATCATTTTTTTTTTCCATGGTATATATTCCATATAATTATGAGAATTCATTCTCATGCAAAATGATACTTTTTTACAGATCCTTGCTTATATCGTAAATTATACAAAAAATAGTTTTTGCGGGTTAACGAAGCAGAAGTTAACGACAAATAAAGAAATATCTTTAGTCATCATCATCCGAGTTTTAAATCTGTTTTATCCGTGCAGGAACGGAGAAAGCATAAAATTTCTTGCGGCCGAGTGGTCTGTCGTAAGAGGTGACAAAATAACCCACAGCCAGGTGGTAGGGTAAATACCCGTCTGGATGGCTAATGTGTCTGGTCTAGAGTATGCCGCCATAAAAACCTTGAGTTATGTTCATATTGGTAGCACTCTGTTGTTACACATGTTCATAAGCGATGGTAATATCTCTCCATCAGGTGGGTCGTTTGCCTCTCTGTTGAGCTCATCTAATAAAAAGGAAATCCATTTTTTTTTTTACTTTATAAAAAGATTTTTTTTTATTGCCTGAGTTCAGCAGACAGGCAGACGGCCCACTTGATGGAAGGCGGTTACCATCGCCTATGGACATTTGCAACACCAAAGGTGCTACAATTGCGCTTAGAGGCTGCGTTTCGAAGCCCAGGGTTCACTTTCTTACTTTTTCTTCTTCAGTTCAAGCGGTCTTCAGTATTACTTGGGCTTACCCTTTCTGTGTAAGCGACTCACCTATTGTTTGTCTGCCATGTGACTGACATGAAGACTACCGCGGATGCTGGATTTCCGCACATCCACCGCAGCATATTTTTTTCCGTAACATAAAGCTCTTATTGTTTCGCTCAAGCACAGGCTACGCTTCACTAGGAATCTTTAATATTACATAATAATAGAACTCGGTTACCTTTACAGAAGTTTTGGCAGATATATCTGATTCGATAATCGTATCATTGCAGTTTGGATGATTTTTAGCATTGACTGTTGTTAGTGGAACTTCTAGTGTTCCAGCTTTCAACAAAATCGGTTTGCGAGGGTTGTTCTTGTTTTCAATTTCATCTTGACGTAGAGAAATTGTAAATGCAATGAATGTGTAACTTGGATCTCTCGAGTGGAGATGAACTGAAACATAATATCTTTATCAATATGAACCGTAAACAGCCTCCTTGGTTATTTGGGTATTTTCCCATGCAAGCACCATGCATGCACAGTTGGTAAGTGAGCCAAATCCATAACTAAACTAACTGCTGCGGCTCAAGGACGCAAAATGAGCCCTGGACTCCGAAACGAGAATACTCTACTTCTTTTTGTTCTGCGATGTCTCCTGCTACTTATAGACTTGAAGCTTGTGCAGACCAGCCTCCACGTCACGTTACTCCAGCGATACGTGGGGCGACCAACTGGTTGTCGTCTCGTCGGTCGGCCCAGATAGGCTCTTTTCACTGCGCGATCCTTCCCCATTCTATGTAGGTGGTCAAGCCAGCGCAAGCGATGTGCCTTGCTCTGGCCTATAATATTGGGCTCATCTATCAGCTCTTTTATTTAGGCATTTTTACGGATCCACCAATTGCCATCGCTTCCTCGTATCAGACCCAGGATTTTTCTTAGGAATTTTATTTCAGCGAGCTGAAATACTTAAAACTCCATAATTACAAAAAATACTTACTGCACGCCTTGAGCCGGTATTGGTCGGATGCCGGATGGCTTTGATTGAGAAAAAAGTGCTGGAATCTATAGTCAGGTTATTCCACCCTCGATACCGTACTCTACACACCGTATGGTGTAATAAGGTTTTAAAAGGTTTAAGGCTCACTTCACGCAATTAAACGATCATAATCCGATCTCAGACCTTTCATAGATCATGAATTGCTAGATACTAGTCCTATTTTACCGTCATATAATAAATATCAAATCGAATATGATTAAACTTTATTTCATATCAGTTTATAGAAATCTGGACATCTCCAAATAGTGTAAGTCACTGAATGTATCAAAAATTTGATTCGTACACAAACTAAGGGATGATTTATGCGGGCGCAAGCTGTGTTTCGTACGAGGCCCCAGTGAGTCTAGAACATTTTATAAAGCAATTCAGGGGACTAACTAGACTAACTACTCAAGTTCATACCATGCAGCGCAGGTGTCCCGGTCGGGGCTCGGTCATACCACCTACGTTACATCGATATACATAATATCATGCTTCCATCAGTTACCAAGCACTATCTAGCATAACTCATATACTCTATTGCAATCTTATAAGAAGAAATTATTAAATTAACTTTCTTACCAACATAAGGCGTCTTTGGTATATAAAGATTTTCACGAATGTCTTCTATTTCGATTAAGAATCTGTTGTCTGGAGGTAGAGGCTTTGTTCTTGTCCCCAAAGGACGTCGGTCGCAGACTTGGTCGAAAGCAGCGCATACATTCACCAGAAACACCACGAGAATGGTACTGCGTAATCCTTGATAATCAAAATGTTAAGGAATTTGTCAAGATAATTATGTTGCACTGTGAATTTTTAGTACAATGTTGCTACGACTCTATTGTGGTGTCTTAAAGGCCTTGAGCCTCTGCAAAGAGCTCTTATAACGCCTAATTCATTTTTCAAGTTATCAGGGGGCTGGTTCCTACCTTAGATACCAGCCTTCTGGGAGCCTTACCCATTGACATCGACGACCTAGACTTAGTATTCAACTTATAGTCTTAAAGGACTATAGGTGGGATAGAATATAAGTTTTCTTCATTCTATTAGTTTATATATTTTAATGTAAATAAATATGAATTCGTTTTTTATTTAAAAGAAAGTCAGGCAAACAATATTAGAGTAAAAGAATTTTTAGCTAAAGATTTTACTGGGGAGTTTCTTGCCGCTTCGTCTTTTTCTGCAACAGCAATAACACGTTGCAAATCGGTGTATATAAATTAGCTCGCGACGACTTTAAATTAACATGCATGTGCATGTGTAATTATGTAGCAAATTACTGCCAGGAGGAAGTGTGCCCAGAAGGCTATCTACTTTGTCACGCTATATAGCAATACAGATTTGCTGTGCAAAATATGATCCAAATAGAAAACTTTGAAATATTGACAAAATAACTTATTATTTTATATAACTTACCAAAGTAAATCATTATTTTTATTCTTGTACCAATTTTTTGCACTACAACCTTTAGACAAAAAAGCTGTTAATACACGCACGGAACGGTTATAAATGTATTTAACAAGCAATTCTCATCCGGTGACTAAAACAGTCTAATTAGTTAAATTAGTACGTTATAGTAGAGTACAACAACTCCCAACCTGTCCTAATTATAAAAGTAGTTAGTAATAGGTCAGTAGCTACTAGCTACTATTTTTGCACTCCAAATAAAACAAGTTACAAATTAATAAAATGTATTTATTAATCAATATACTAATATAATTAACTAAATTCAATAATAATGATTATTAATTTATTTATATATATCACTTATACTTGCCACTTCAAAATTCTATATACTTATATATACTTTTTTGTTCTAGTTATATTACAAAACCCACTCGTTACACAATTTTTCTCTAATCCATCCTAAGGCTGTCTGGAAGAAATTGCTTTTAGTGATAAGACCGCCTATTGTCTTCTGTACTTAAGCTTCTTGAATTGTATCTTAATGTTATGCAATAAAGTATATTCTGTTCTGTTCTGTTCAGTGAAAAATTTACAGTTTCGCATCAAAGTATACATTAAATGCTTTAATATTTTTTCTTCGTAAAGTCGTGTCCTATTATTATACTACCCTACTTTAGAAACCTGATACAGAGGATGTACGTGGTTCAGGTAGAGATACCGACGCTCTTTTTTTAAAATCACCCTAATTTAAAGCAAGGGTCCCAGCATCAATGTATTGTAATAATTAGGGATTCAAAGGGAAAAATTCTCTTCACTTAGTAGCTGTTAGGCTGAGAAACATTATTTCTGTTCCTACAAAATTAGTTTCGAAAGACAATAAAATCAAATTTTGCCATAGGCACTCTTGATCTTGGCTATGATATTGTTAAAATTATGGTATTAGTTATGGAGACACAAATTAATTTCTAGTTTTATATAATTCTCTTTTGTTCGAACGCCAGTGAGATCCTGGAATGATTTTCGGCATGATGCGTCGTTGTACTGGAAAATTAAAAATAATAAACTTTTTTTTAGCTAAAGTTATAGAAGTTTGGATTAAAATAGATTAAAATTCAATTGCCAATTTCTTAAAACTAATCAATTAATTATTATTTATCACCTTTGATTTCCGGTTCTTCTTCTTCACTTTCCATGTCAGAATCAGAGCAATCTCCTTCGCATTCAATTCTCTCAAAGACTTCGTAGTGCTTCTTACAAAACTTAGAAACTTCTTTTCTTTGTGAATGTTTTATCTTTAAAAGAATTTAGAACCTTTGAGTTTGCATTGTTACCATCAGTAAATAAACATCTCACTGTTGGGCTCGATTTTCCTTATTTTAGAGTTACAGACGGTATAATCACCACACTCGTCCAAGGCAAATTAGCGGGTTTCACACAAGGTCTTGATTTGCCGGTTTCATTACGATGTCTGTCGTTAGCATATGCTAATTGTAACAATGTGCACATCATAAGGAAAACTTCCTAAGTGTTACAGGAATTCCCGCGAGGATTTGAACCCACGTCATTGGGAATAAACGCAGGTAGCCACTAAACTACTATGACGAAAAGCTACAATTATGAAATTTGTATTAATTTCTAGGTATTGTCATAGTCATCTCTTTCCAGGTCGGCATTACGTTTTTTTTATTGCATGAGTTGAGCAGACAGGCAGACGGCCCACTTGATGGAAAGCGGTTACCATCGCCTATGGACATTTGCAACACCAAAGGTGCTACAAATGCGCTGCTGCTCCCTTAAGGGAGACTGGAACCTGGTCACTAATGCCGGAACACAACTCAAGACCAGGAGTGTTAGCCATCCATTCGGGCAAATGCCCTACCACCTGGCTGTAGGTTGATTTGTTGCCTCTTACGACAGGCCGCCAGGCCGCAGGAAATTGTATTCTTTCTCCGTTCATGCACAGATGAAAGCGTATATAGGTAGCACCTTTAGTGTTACAAATATCTATAGAAGGCGGTACCTAATTTATATCAGGTGAGCCTGAAATCTGTCTGCTGTGATAAAATAACAGCCAGAAAAATGTAAACTTACATGAGGATCATACTTCTCAACAGGTATCCCATCAACAAGATGGTATCTTTCTCTCCATTTATACCCTATTAACTTGCCATCCTCGCAAACTCCTTCACAAGGGCTCCAGTCCTGCCATTGAGACATGGGACAATCTTCAGATGCCTCAGAGTCTACGACTAGAGGTACAACGCTGAAAAACAAACATGAAGCTAAGTCATTTTTATTTTATTAGATATACTGTAATAAATTCCATGACGAGTCTTGAGTTTTGCTATATTGTTCAGATGTGCATTTGGGACATTGGACTTAAGTACCATACCAAGCTTGCCATAAGCCATAAGTTAGTGAAATGTCCTATACTCTAAGTTAAAAATTACAGAAGTATTTTTTCTTTATTCACATCATTATGAGATATCACAATTTTTCAATTAGTTTTATTATTCAAAACATGTTTAGATATTTTTATTAGACCAAATCATTAACTGCTCTTCTAAGAACGATCACTAGATCGACTACTTATATTTTATCCAGCGATCTCATCTACGTCAGTATAATTATTTTCATTTTATATATATCTACGTATAAACGAAACGTATAATTGGCTCTTTAGGTGATTTAACTGGCTAATGTAGACACCAGCTCTAACAACTACTAGGTATATTTCGTCTTAAAGAATTATAGGTAATGTTACATGCCGTCAAAGATAAGCGCACAGCTGTCTGTCGTAAGCGCAGCTTATTGTCTTCGCGGATTTAGGAATTCTTTTGTGTTTTGAATTTGTAATTAAGAAAAATATGCTATTGTTTTTCTACTTGTTTTATAACCACAATTAGCGTCGAACTAATCCTTATTGTTATTGTTTTCGACTTTATTAGCCGTTCGCACGTGTGCAAATGACTATTTCTCGGAAACTCAGTGCGCGCGGCCAATTTTTTGTACTGTGTAGTTCATATAAGACAATGCCCGAATGGAGGGGCGGGCAGTCAAGTGACGGCTACGAAACGAGTAAGACGTTTTGTAGTACTCTCGATTAGCGATATAGACGACGGACTTTGCGCGTGTCAAATTCTATTGAATCGTGCAGTATGAACTGGTTGCATCCAGTTTTGTTTGTATTTGTTTTATACGTGTTTGTACAGTTCTAATAAATTCTATAGTAATTCCAACGACAATTTTAATTCGAGTCCTGTATCTCGTAACAGTAAAATACCATATATAACTGTTAGCCATTTATTGATTACGTTAATTTAAGTTTTCTTTCTTGTACGGGTATAAATTCACGTATATTTTGATGTACTTAAGTTCACAGCTCTTCTGTTTATATAAAATTTATATGTAATTAAAAAAACCTTATTAAGAATTAAACATGATCTTATGATTATGATATTATTATGTTATGTGGAATAAAGGACATTCATTGATGATGAACGTAACATGACAACGTGAAACTTTTAATGGTGAGATTAATAAATAAGGCTCACCGCCGCAAGTCGTCGTTTATTTCTGTGTTTTGATACCTGGATGGCGGTTCTGGTTCCTCAAGTTTTGGTAGTTCGGTCTCTTCTGGTTCCTCAGTTTCTTCTAGCTCAGGTTCGCTTTCGGTTGTTGTTGATTCGGTTGCTAGTTCTGTTGTTTGTTCCTTTTCTTCTTCTTCTTTAAATTCGATAACAATAGATATCAAATTATTTTGATAAATAAACGAAATATTTATTAACAATTTTACAAAGTATGTTCAGAGTAGATTTCAAATCTCTGGCAGAAGGAAGCGTGGCCAGAAGGTTGAATGCATTGCCATGCTGGATAGCAATGTTGATTCGCTGTGAGTAGTATTAATCAGCTCATTGTTCATGGGTAGCATCAAAAAGTTTCTTAAAAGAATCTTTGAAGAAACTGAAGTTGATGGGCCTCACGGAACAAATGTTTCAACTTAAGGTTCCAAATTACACCAGTTGAGGGTTTCAGATAACGAAACAGCGCTATTAGCCCCTGACTCGGTTACTAAAAGATACGTATATCGCGTCCCACACATGCGGCCCTCACTCTAAACTCTTTATTGTTTCCAAATAAATAGAAGCTAACTTATAAACAAATAAAAAAGCATAATAAATAAGCGGTTTTATCACTTATAGCGATCTCTAGGCTACCTACTCGAATGGCTATTTTCGTCATTCTAGATAGCTGTCTATATTAATATAATCTGTGATAGTTGTATATGTTTGCGTTCTATAATAAAAGAGGCCGAAGACCATGCGAAGTGGAGAATAGAAATCAGGAAAGCAAACATCGGGCTCTACGCTCCTAATACAACTGGGTATCTGATTGTGAGTATGAAATTTTATATGATAAACTACATATTTATTACGCAGTTTGGCGCGGACATAACGTACAATTGTACATACATATTGTTAAACTTTCCCTTCTAATAAGGTTAGAGACGGAGACCTTTACTTATTCTGAATTCATAAGATTAACATACATCGTTTTTTTTAACTAAGTAGTTTTCATCCTGCTTCTTTACACATGTTACGTACCTGAAGTTTCTTCACACTCCCTGTGATAGGTCCTGATTAACTTAATGTGAAGCTTTCCGAACGGAGTCAATTGTTTCATGTCTGTCTCGTAAAATGGAGAATTTTTGTCATACGAACTCATCTGTACACGAGAGACTGCATCTTTGGGATACGTCGCTATGTTTGGTGACTGTGAAAAAAAATATTATTCAATTTAAAATTTAAACATTTCAAATCATTGCAATATTACCTCTCCCTCTTATTTATATTTTATATATACTTATATATATATTATAAATAACGGACTTTGACTATATGGCGTTAGAAATCTCTCGATAGTACGGCAAACACCACAATATTTTCAAATTAAATCATACCTCGTACGAAACTCCACTGTCAGTTCCTGCATCCCAAGGGTATAAGTTTAATTCTCGTTCTTGAAGCCATGTGTTGTCTTCTTGGCACAATTCGAATCTGCAAATAGATTAATAAGAATATAAATAAACTGACTTTGAAAATTAGATTCCTAAAATAACCTGAGCCGGTCTGATCTTCTAAGTAACATGCTTTACATTTCTTGACCTTACTGTGCTTTGAATCCAACCGCGCGTAATGGAAAGTTTGTGTTCAACTATAAGATCATTTCCCAATGAGTAAAAGCACAGAGTACACTAATATAATAGGAGAAGTAAAAAGGACAAGATCGACAAATGCTAGCAGACATTGCTCTTAATAAGAGATGCTCATGAACAAAGATGGTCTTTGTTATTGTTCTAATATTGGAGAAAAGATAGAAAATAGGACCCTTCTCAGGATCTCCAGATTGAGTTTCGCAATTTCTCCAATTTGATGAATTTATGCCAGAAGACCATGACACCCAAACCGTCGTCATTATTAGATACATTTTAGTGCTGGCTTGAATTCTTACATCCCAGAGACAAAAAATACCCCTATTTGGAGATCCTAATGGTTCCGTGTGCATGCATAATAATGACAGTTATAACCTGCTAACTCCAAGGAACCAGTCAGGTGAGGGATGAATACCGATCGCAGCTGAGACCAAGTGATGGTCCTTATCGGTGCGGAAAAATGCGTAAGATGGATTGTTCATCTTACGATAACCGTGTCCTTTCCCCTTTATTATTGTTCGAACCCCGTCTCCGATCTGCAAGAAGTCTTCAATCATCTCCAGGTACGGTTAATGTGATTTTTTACTGATAATGTTAAATCAGTAATATCAATAAAAATTTTGGTCTTTGATAGTTGAAAGGTTATCAGCGTAATCTGATACGCACTATGGGGTTAAATGCAGTCCGATCATCCATCCAGTTAGCCGCAGCATGCGGTTGAATGCGGCAGTCGGAATCGCAACAGCAACACGCGGATGTGTACCGGCCGCACACTGAACCATCTAGTATTATGGATTGACAACAACCTTTAGGGAAATTATTTAACACCCATAAACTTCAGAAGTAAATTAAGCAAGCTAAAGTCGGTTATAGGTTATAAGTATGTTATGAAGAATAAGTAAATTATAATTTTACCTTTGCTCTTATTTCGGCTTCGAGTGAACTCGAATTTGCATATTCTGCCAATTCCCTGAATCCATCAGACGCTTCGGTACCAGGAGACCATAAAATGTAGTCGATCGTGTGAGAGGCTCCAACCAAATCGCTGTATCTTGGCGTCCAGTCATTTTCAGGGTACAAACGGGGATGTGTGTTCCGTGACCAAATACCGGTGAAAGAAAGCTGTAATATATTCTTGCAATTGCAATTCTTAAATGGAAATCGCAGTTTATTCCCCTATTAAAAAACATTAATGATCAACACCGAAGTATGAATAAATATTTTAACATAGGAAGGCTATTATGTATTTTGTAAGAATTCTGTTAGAATATGTTTTTATGGAAAATAAATTAAATAATAATAATAAAGACGACAGAAAAAATATCTGAGTCGATTATAATTTACCCTCTTGTGGATGATATTACGTTTACTATCCTTTTTGCACTAAACATCGAGTATTGTGCATTTAGGTAACGCGTATATAGAGTACGTACTGACAATATCCGGGATGAACATATGAAACATTTTGTCTCAAATTAAATCCCGGATGTCATACTTTCCATGTACATCCACACTGCTTTGGGATGCCTACATACCAAAGCCGTATGGAAATCACTAGTTGTATATATTTATAATATAATGTTGTAATATACCTCATACTTGGCCTCGTCACAAATTTGACAATCCCCATTGATCTGCGGTGCAATGTCATCGGGTTGTCGTAAATCTTCGCAGAGTCTTTTGGTAAGTGGTGTCCCGTCTTCATACCACAATTCATCATTTTCCACCACCATGGCCCTAAGCGTTACACAACCGCTGCCCGACGAAGGAGCTTGCCAGTACACCTGATTTTATGAGAAATATTAGTACAGATAATTTATTTATTATAATATTTATATTATTATATATATTATAATATTTATTATAATTTATTTATTATAATACTTCCTTTTCTTTGGCTATAAATCTGCGCTTGGGTTCACGCATATGTGCACCACACACGTGCGTCTGTGGAACAGAGATAATCGGCCCGAGATACCATGGTCTTTCTTGCCGCCGCAGTGCCGGCAGATGGTCACGCAACGCTGCCTTGAATGATGTCTTACGGAGGGCGCTTGTCACCGCTAACGTGCCGGCTTTATTAGAGCCGAACGGTATTGCACGTGACGATGGTAGGCGTCCCGACGGAATGACTCTAATTCCCTGGCAACGTGGCAAGCCTTTGGTGTGGGATGCGACTTGCGTAGACACGTTGGCCGCATCCCATTTACCAAACACGTCTAGATCAGCCGGTACAGCGGCGGAAACAGCCGAATCACTCAAGCGGCGCAAGTATGCAACCCTCATTGAGAGTTATATATTTGTGCCGTTTGCTGTCGAGACGCTTGGACCGTGGGGTCCTGAGGCCATGAGCCTCTACCAAAATTTATCGAAACGACTCATTGACTCTTCAGGTGATCAGAGGGCTGGTGCTTACTTCGGCCAACGGATCAGTATGGCGATCCAGCGAGGAAACGTAGCCAGCCTTCTGGGCACCTTACCCATAGAAGACGGTGATCTGGGCTCAGTACTTCTACTTATAGTATTGAGGGACTATGAGTAGAATATAATACGAATAAGTTAAGTTTTCTTGCATTGTATTGTCCATTGATATATGTAATAAAATGTTAACATTTATTATCACAAACATCGCCATTCTTACAAATTACCTACCAATACAAAATCAGCGTAAAAGGGTACAGTATGGGGTATAGTTATATGGCGCATTTATTTATTATGAACAGATCTGAACTTTTTTAATATAGGTTAGAAGGTTAAGGCGGGGGCTCCGCTTCACTCACTCTCCACCTTAGCCTTCTTGGTTATTTTTTTATAACCACCCAAAATTCACTTTATATCTCAAAGTAATAAAATTAATCCCACGTAAAAAAATAAACTATAAATGGTATAATTGACCCAATATGCCGAAAACCAAACCTTACAGGTTTAAGTTTTTAAGTGGGCCTTCAAGGCCAAATCTGACACCATACGAAATATCTAAAAACACTCAAAGACATTGACGAAAAGAAAAGTGGTATCATTACATTTTTTTAAAATAATTTACCCTTGCCAGGAATCAAATCGGCTGATTTTGAAAAAAATATCTGTATTATAACACCAAATCAGTCCAAATCATAGTGTAGCTTCTCCTATTACATTAATGTACTATATGCTCATAAGTTTTATCTATGATGTAGTCATTGAGATATATATGATCTAAGGGTGTAGCTTATAAACATTTCTATGAAGGAATGTCAAGCTATATACAACGTACTCTGTGTGTTAAGAGTCATTCGACATTGTCTTCATCTTTTGGTCAAAATAGTCCTTGAGACTCCTTTGAGTGTTTTACGCTATGTCGTATAGTATAGGATTTGGCCCTTGGGCCACTTACAAAATTCACCTGTATAGTATAGGTAAGGTAAGATTAGTCTACTACTTACCTCGACAGCAGATTTATACGAGTTCATAGCTTGTTCAACAGAGTACAGACATCTCTCACTAAATTTCGCAGTTGCATAGTTATGAGGTCTCAATTCTCCAGGAAAAAGCGAGATAGTTTTTCTTGGATTACGAGGATCTGGCTTTGAGTCTCCCTCCGCTGATATCATGAAGGAGGTGAACCTCGAATCATCGTCGGTTACAGCTATGCTTACTGTAATAAGATATTTAGTTTTCTGTTAAACTTGCATAGCTTCGTTCACGCAAATGCCGTTCATGTTATAGTAGGGGAGGCCAAGCGGAGATTTTGGCTTTACTCGAGCGTGGCAGAATAACATAAGGGGGTTTAACGTTGCACCCTATTATGTACCCCCGTCATATTCATTAACCCTTCATATAGGGTGGGGGTATTTTTTATTCTTCAAATTTTTTTCAAACAGATTAAGGAAATTCCTCCACATAATTGTCAGATTATGGATCAGCACGACAAGGACATCAAGCTGAACCGTCTGTATAATTAATCTGACGCGTTCGAGTATTTGAAAATCGGCCTTGAATTTTGGTCGCGTCCAAATCGTCAGTCTTTAGAATAGGAGTTCCTTTACTTTAGGCTTACTTAACATCCCTTTTGAATATCTGACGCGCTTGAGTATATTTGTGCAACTCTTTTTTTTGAAAACCTGAACACGCTCCCCCCACCATTGAAAGGGCATACATCATGTAACCTTTTTTCTTTTTAGCATCCAATCTTCACAATCCAAAAGTACCCCGCGACGCTCGAGTAACTCCTGATTTAGAATCTTAGGCTCCCGTACTATTAGGGCCGTGTTAGCCATATTGGGCGCCGGGTTGGGTAAATCAGCCTGCGCCCTTTTCAGTAAGAAAATATAAAATCAGTAAAATAATTTATAGTCAAAGAGTCAATATATTTGAATATGTTTGCAATTCATTATGTTATTGTTTTGAATTATTACTTGTGTAAAACTATGCTATAAAATTTCCGAGACACCGTGTACAATTTGGAGACTTGCCTGTATATACTTGCTCAGGTATATATGCATTGTTTTCATTCTCCACTACAGATAATTGAAATCTTCCATCGGACGGTGAAGCTTGCGTTGTGGAACCGTAAGGTCGTCTATCACAACGAAAGCTATATATACCCCCTATCATTAAGAGAGTAATGACCAATGTAGTATTTGCAAAGTAAAGGTACATCTTCTATGCCCTGAAACATAAATATTTAATGTGTCAATCTTCTTATATATAAGAAACCAAATTTTCTTTTACTTTCCATATTAATCTATGGATTTACCGTAAAAGAATGCGCATTACCTCATTTTTCAATGACAAAGCATTATAATAATAATAATTATTCATTTCCTCTCTAAATACACCGTTGAACTTAAAACTAGTAACACTATTGAGTACGAGACTGGTGCTTGAATTAGGTTAAAAATAAGTACCAAATGGGACGCGGACTCCTCCTTTTAGGGTTCTCACCCGCTGTTATGCCGTTGAGATGGAGGCGCGACGTATTCCGCGCGCGCTCACCTCTCCTCCTATCCCGTGGCGCGCGTTACAGACCGCCCCACGCAATGAGAGTGAAGACGCCGGGGGACAAAAAAATGTTCCCCGGTAGTGGATACGGCCGTTGGGTCACCGCCTGCCAGGGCTAACGGAGGAGCTACGCCACTTTCCCGTGACCCTGGCATTAAGGACAAAGGCCGGAATACCGAGGGTTTTGAGCGGATATCTAACTGTGGTGTGGCAATAGCATCTCTAGTTCTAGCTAGAGGTGCTAATGCCATCCCGACCTGGCGAATACCACCGGCCGCGATTTTCCCCCTACGCGCGGCTTATGGCCCTCAATCAGGTTTCCACTCGTAAAAAAAGGGTTATAAATAACCCTGTAGCACCAACATGTCACCAGGTTCAACCCGTTGGCTATAAAAATTTGGCTGATTGACAAAAAGAAAGCCTTTTTATAGTTCCGTAGGCATCTTAGCAAAAACGGTATCCTCACGTTTTCTTCATGGGCATCTGTCTTTGTATTAAGATCATTTTTTTCAGAAACTACTACTGTTACTGTATAGATGCAATTTTATAGGAAGGTGTACTTACTATGTGGCGCTACACAATGAGTAATAAAACTACGAAACAACTAAAAATTAGGGAAAGGCCTGTGTACAGTTGCCCAGGTGTCACTAGTGAGATCTTGAAAAATCATGACGATATTGTTGCTGGAGCTTACTAAAGCACTGGTGACCTGTAATACAGATCTGCAAAGATCTACAATGGGCACCAGTCTCACACAACAGGTATTATATTACTTGTAAATTGTTGCGTGAGAAAATGAATAAAGTTTCTCTTTTCTCTTCAAAAATTATCAGTAAAAATTAATTTGAGGAATATCCGTTGAGTATATTTTGAGATATGGGCTAATGTCGGCTAAATGCTTTTTATAGTCCAATAACGCTTGTTATCTCTACGGAACCCTTCATAGTTCGTGGACTGTCAAGCACTTCATTGTAATTCAAGATGTCAGAAAAGTGAACCTTTCATACGTGTACGCTTTTGCCAAATTAGCCAAACAAGGAAAATGATACAATGGTATATTTATACTGTTACGAATTAGCGGGACTCGAATTAAAATGCCGTTAGAATTATTATAGATTTTATTAGAACTATACAAACACATATAACACAGGTACAAATATAACCGAACACAACAAATCCAAACGTAATGCAGAAGGTCGTAATTCAATAAAACGTGCAAAGTCCGTCACTATTAGATTCCCGAATGTACACATGTCACGGCCGTATCGTAGTCGTAGCTCAACTGACTCCTCTCTCAATCAGGCCATCGTTTTATACTGCACAAATGTGCCCGTATCGTATCGTCGACATAATTTCCTAAAATAAGCTTGTACTAAATCCGTAACACCTGGCTAATGATGCGTGCAAGCAGCCGTAAACGAGTACAATAGAACAATAAGCTGTTCTCCACAATACTAGAAACGTATGCCAATAAATAAATAAACAAAAAGAAGACGATTACAAAAGGATTACAATTAATTCAAATAAAAAATTAACGTATGGTATCTTGATGATGGGACCTTAGGAGGTGACATAGACACACTAAAAAATGACTTAAATATTTAATAAGTGAGTTTGGCAAAATAGGTCTGTCTTTGAATTATTCCAAATGTAAACTTTTTATATCAAATGCTACCGAAAACGACAACAACACTATTTCCGATTTTAAAGTTTTGGCTCCAAATTTAAGATTAGTAAAGAAAGACAATCAAAGCCTCCTTGGGTCCCCCTGTCTTCGATGAATCTTTTCCTTATTTCGATGACGATAAAATCCAAAATTTTCAATCCAAAACAAAAAATTTAAAAGAAATAAGCCCACATAGTGCCTATTTTATTATTCGGTATTGCTTGTTTACTCCAAATTTCACGTGCATTTTGCGGTGCTCTCCAAATTGGAGGCATCCAAATATTTTATACAATCTAGACACCATTATTCGACAAACTTTAACCTCCATTATAAACATACCTTTGGAAGATCGATCGTGGACCCAAGCATCCTTACCGTTACGCTTAGGAGGCTTGGGTGTACGCAAAATTTCCGACATAGCACTACCTGCCTTCCTGTCCTCACTTTATAGTACTGTGGACCTCATAGGACAAATATTAAATCCGTCACTTAGTGGCTTTGAGGTCCTATACTTGACTGAGGCCAGAAATGCTTGGTCCCTGACTTGCCCATCGCAAAATTTACCCGTGGAACCGAAGTAGCAGAAGCTATGGTATGGGCCGCTCAGCAAGCTAATACATGAGAACATTTTATCTTCCTGTATTGGCGAAACTGACCGAGCCCGTCTGTTAACTATCTCTAAATGGGAGTCAGGTTTGTGGCTCTAAGCTCTGCCCTCGGCGAACCTAGGCACTCTCTTGGATGACATTACATTCAGGATTGCTGCCTGCATTCGTCTGGGGGCAGGTATTGTAGTGCCACATCGCTGTCGGTGCGTAGATGGAGTTGATGAGTTAGGCCACCATGGCTTGTCATGCGCAAGGAGCGTTGGCAGAATGTCACGGCATGCTACACTTAATGACATTATCCGTCGGTCTCTTGTCACCGCCAGGGCACCAGCTGTTCTTGAACCAAGTGACTGGGCCGCGACGCTGGTAAGAGACCAGATGGGATGTCGTTGGTGCCATGGTAGATGGGACGCAACTTGTGTCGATATTTTGACGGCGTCCCATCTTCCAGACACAGCCGTGACAGCCGGGGCTGCTGCTGAACACTAGGAGGCCCTGAAATGTCGCAAATATGTGTCCATTGGTAATGGTTACGTATTTGTGGCTTTCGGGGTCGAGACCCTAGGGCCGTGGGGGCCTGGAGCTCATCACCTCTATCGAGACCTCTCAACGCGTCTAATTGAGGTCTCGCGTGACCAAAATGCTGGCTTACACCTAGGGCAACGAATTAGCGTTGCCATCCAACGCGGAAATGCTGCCAGCATTTTGGGCACGCTCCCCGCCGACAGCGATTTGGAGTCAATTTTTTATTTATAGATTTGTTATTTTGTAAGTATAGCTATGTTCAAATGCCGACAGGTAATAAACTGTGCTTTTACAGACTGTACGTGGAATTTGTCTTTATCGAAGCCTAAGTTGTAGCAATACTAATTTTCCTAATAGTACCTATATAGATAAATAGTATACTATCACAATGAGAGAAATCTCAAGGACGATATCAAAATTAGTTACAATTTAAACATGCGTAAATTGTCCGCCTACATAAAAGATGGGAAGAAACACGTGCAAGTCTATTTAGTAATTCATTCGATTACATTTTGGAATTTTAAGTTCAATCTCTCTTTTACAATATTCATCGAATAAACAAGTGACAAGTACAACTTTAATTATTTAATTTTTAACGTTTATTAAGCACAATTCTTATATGATTTTTCATTTTATACTGACGATTCGGCCACTTTTAGATTGAAATATATATACATTAAAATAAAAATCTTGCATAATAACCATTATAACACAGTTCTATTATTTAAGCACGATTTCTTGCGCAATGAAATATATGAAAATAATGAGTAAATGGACGTTCGTATAAGATATGAATTGAATTTCAGTAAATTTGGATTACACATTCCTTGAAAACAGGAGTGGGTTATAAAACTTTCTCCTAGAAAATAGATACCTACTACTTACTAGAATACACGTACAATCTAGACATGAAGTAAGTAATCGCGGGCGAAGCCGCTGAAATAATCATAGTTAAAATTTAAAAAAAGTCAATTTATTACGAGTATTTTTACTAAGAACAAATGAACACATGCATTTATGATTGCAAATAATTCGTCGAGCGTCTACTTACTAGCAAGATGTATGAAGATCTATGAATTATGACCGGATTATGCTTAAATAAAACCATTTATAAAACTAGGACTTGGGCACAAAGTGTATTACAGTATGAAATAACAACAGGATCATGTTCCTCTCACAATTGATTAATTAAGATGAATGTGGTACTTCTAAAGTTTATCATTTGTTTTGTAACTAAAAACGAATGTTTGTGATATTATGTTTAATTGATTGGGCACTTGTAGTAATTAATATTGTTTTTCATAAATTATGTAAATTAACCATATTATTTATTTATAGATTAAACAAAAAGACGCAATAAGAATATTAATGTTCGTTTCTTGAACGTATTCTTGGCTCTAGGAAGTAAACTCCATGTCCAAGACTTTTTGGCAGGAACTAAACGGTTATATGCTGTGCCCTTTTAATTTCTAGTATATCTAATATTACTTTAAAATGCAGTCTAATGAAATGTGACCTTTCGAGTAATCGCAAGAAATCCGTTAACTGGCGTCAGTCGAAGATTTATAATTTGACTGAGCTAAACTGAAGACTTAATACATCATTCTGGTAAAGTTGTATAAATTATGTTTTTTGCCTGCTATTGTGAATAATATTACTTCTACAGCCATAGCCAGGAGTTTTTAGTTGGAAGCGAAAGACTTTTAATGTAGTTGAAATAAACCTAGTAGTCATAATTTCACTAAACAAGACTGAACGAACTACGTTTCATTGCCTGCCATTTGAGCGAATAAATTAACCACAAAACCTCCATGGTCAGACAGTTTCAGGGGCCCTCCAGCATCTAGGGAGCGGACGAGTCATCCTCCTGTTGACGCAATGAGTTTGTCCTGCTTCCCGGGGCACTCTCAAGCACTGATGCGCAGGGTTAGCGTGGGAGTAAGAACGATCTAAGTCTCACGCTCTTCCTAAACCATAAACGCGGGGTACATGGGAGGAGGGTGATTTTAGTGGAGTGATTGCTCATGGGTGACCTCTCCACATAGAGGGAGATACCTTGCCGAGTCTCCACACATACCGGCGATTGACTCTGGTGGCTGCGCTATCTTCAGTGGCTCACCTTTCATCGCTTTGGTCTAATCCCTAGCAAAGGACCCAGTAGTGTGCGAAATGCATTTGCCTGCCTCAAAAAAAAAAGTGCTCAGACAGTTTGACAGTACCTAATTATTACAAGCATATCCACAAATTGACACTTGACATTTCCATAATTTGTCATACATGCATATTTTCGTAGTAGAATTTAGACTATAAAAATTCGCGAAATCCGAGTTCGAGGTGTGGCGTGTTGTTGTGGTATTATTTTTGTCAAATGGTGAATAAATGTCTACTAAACCAATAAAAATGCCGTCGGCAACTAAGGATAAGGATTCCACAATCCTTAAGATTGCAGTGGAAATGCAAAATGACTCCGAAAAGGTGCCCCAACTTATTGAATTCGATCAGAGCCAACCTTTGTCGAGCATTATACAGCTTCTATGTAAACCCTGGGGTCTCCCAGATCCAGAAAACTACGCTCTAAAATTCTCTGAAAGCAACAATCAGAACTATATAACGGAGAAGAATAGAAATGAAATAAAAAACGGTTCTGTTTTATGTTTTGAATTATCCCCCATGAAAACAGTTCACGATATCCTTGCTAAGATAAATACTGGTTCAGAAAACGAACAAATCAATGCATTAATGAAATTATCTGTACTTAGCAGTGACTTAACATTTGCACAAGAGTTCATCAACAAAAAAGGTTTGTTTCTTATCATTATTAATATCGAAAACGGGAAGTTCAAAGGAAAGAGTTTAAAATATGCATTAATGACATTTGTAGAGTTAATGGACCATGGAATTATATTCTGGGATATTCTCGAGAATGATTTTATAAAGAAAATTGCTAGTTTTGTAAGTAACCTGAATATTCCTCAAGACCCCAAGGTGTTACAGTGTTGTTTATCAATACTTGAAAACATTGTTGTAAATAGCTCTAAGAATTCTCAGGTCGAGAAAGAAGTAACTATACCAGACTTAGTAGCACATTTACAGAATTCAAATCAAGACAGCAATATTCAACAAAACACCCTTGCATTGATAAATGCAATCTTTAGTAAAACTGATATGGCTAAGCGAAAAACAATTGCTGAGAAACTATCTTCAAAGCAAGTACGTAATGTTATTTATGAGAATTTAATTGGTGTTAGTGAATTTTCTAAAAATACTTCAAAGGAAGCTTTGGGTACAGAGTTAGCACATCAACTTTACGTGTTACAAACATTGTTGCTTGGATTACTGGAACCTAAGATGAGAATGAGAGCAGAAGCACAAGAGCAAGAGTCACAAGATAAAATTAAAGAACTAAGAAAAATTGCTTTTGACAATGAGACTAATCCTAATATTGATGTAACTATGAGACGGCCGACTGGTTCTTACTCAAAAGAGTTTAAAAAACTTGGTTTTAAATGTGAGATTGATCCTATAAAGGATTTTAATGAGGTACCACCCGGAGTACTGGCATTAGATTGTATGTTATATTTTGCAAGGAATTACTTAGAAGATTATACAAAGATTGTTTTAGAAAATAGTTGCAGAGCTGATGAACATGAATGTCCATTTGGCAAGACTAGTGTTGAGTTGGTTAAGCAGTTATGTGATATACTACACATTGGTGATCCTCCTAGTGAACAAGGGCAGACTTATCATCCCCTCTTTTTCACACATGATCACCCCTTTGAAGAACTGTTCTGCATTTGTATTGTATTACTCAACAAAACTTGGAAAGAAATGAGAGCTACTACAGAAGATTTCATAAAAGTATCCAGTGTTGTTAGAGAACAGATAAGCAGAGCATTGTCAGATTCACCAAAAGCATTTGACAAATTCAGGCAGAAGGTTAACCAGTTAACATATGCAGAAATAACACAAATATGGCAACAGGAGCGTAATAATAGGGAGGTTTGGGAATCACATGCCAGACCAATTGTTGAATTGAAAGAGAAAATAACTCCAGAAATTATTGATTTGATCCAGCAGCAAAGGTTAGGTGTGCTGGTTGGAGGTACAAGATTCAAAAAGTACTCGTCTAGAGGTCAAAGAGTAAAAGATAAGTTTTGGTTTGTACGACTTGCACCTAATCATAAAGTTCTGCACTATGGTGATTGTGACGAGAAGAGTACTCCAAGCTTAGAGGAACTTGGGTATAAATTAGCTGTTGCTGATATAAAGTGTATTATAACTGGAAAAGATTGTCCTCATATGAAAGATTTGAGGGGTAGAAAAATAACACCACATTTAGCATTTTCGCTCATACCAAAATCAGCTGAGGTTCCGTCTTTAGATTTTGTGGCACCAGATGAACAAATATTTGATTACTGGACAGATGGTATCAATGCATTACTCAAAGAGAAAATGACAAGTAAACATTTCGAGACAGATCTTCAAACTTTGTTGTCTATGGATATAAAAGTAAGATTGCTTGATGCTGAAGGTATAGACATACCCCAGGATCCACCACAAATACCAGATGAACCTGAGGATTATGATTTCTATTATGAAAATAATTAGTCATTATTTTTGCTTTTATAATATTGAAGTATACTTTTAAATATAGTTGACAGGGATAGCTAGAGGCAGATTATTTGAAAGACAAAAAATATGACCACTGTCAGATGAAGAAATCCTCAAGATATTTATCAGTTGCAGAAGGTAGAGTTTTGTATGTATAAGTGAATTCAATAAAGTTTACTTTCCTTATTTTGCATCATAACCTTTCAGGACAATGTATTTTCCATTTTATTAGTTGAACAAAGACCCAGTATAGAAATAGTATCACTAAGGTGCTTCAGAAAATTATAATTTGAATATCTTGACATGATTCCAGTGGAATTTTAAAATATCATGATTTTATAACAAGTCATAAAAACATAATTTATAAATAATGTTTTCAAATGATTACCAAAGTATGTTTTAAGAAGAAATTGCTTTTTATCATTATTTTAGGTTTAGTGGTAACCTATTTAAGGACAATCTTTTTGACACACTAGGCTCCAAGTCTGCTATCAGCTGTCCTAGAATGGTCAATCATTGATTTCATGGTTATCAATTTTGGCAGTTTTTAAAGATTGCCAAATCCGGTCAAGTCAACAATCAGAATTATTCAGCCATATTACATTCCAGTGTATAGAAACACTATCCATTTTACACCTCAGCTCTGTTTGTTTCAACTTTTCTGTTGTCTGTTCAACTGTTTCAACTCAACTTTAGAAGTTTTGGAGGTCACAAGTCTATTTTGACTATTAATTATGAAATGCATAAGCATTTCACACATATTTTTTGAAATATTAAACTAATTTTATAATTCTTATTATTGCAATATTTTAATGTACATATCTTTTGTTTAAATAATGCTTTAATATTATTGGGCACTATTTTATGAATAATTTAATATTCATATTTTATTCTGATGTATTTATATACTGTAGTTGTGGTATTAATTGTAAACAAGGTTTATTTAATGAGTAATATTGTAATAATTAATTTAATTTTTGTGGCTTGAATTTTGCTCAAAATAGGTGGATGGCAAGTTGATATAATTTGACAATCTCTACAAGAATACTTGGAGAATGCTTTGCCTTAGATCATAATAACAAAATTGAACTAAATTATGCAATTATTTTACAACTTGTATTTAGTTACGAAAGTCGATTGATAAAAATAAATAATTTCTATAATAATTTGTTATTTTAAAATGTTCAAGTTAAATTTTTTAATTTTAATTAAGAGTAGACAGTATTCCATTAATTTTTAAGTTTAAACGCCGGAAATATAATAACGGGACTCACAAAGGATATTATTATCAATTTAGTTTAGTATAAACGAAAATGTGCTTTATTTTGTTCCAAATACGTCTTCTAATTGATTGTAAATATTTGCTGTGTATTATGAACCATGCATACATACAAATTAGACTCTACACATGGCAGGCGGATATCGATCTCCATGGAATGATACAGGCGTGTGGTCATGTCTCAGGCGTGTATACTAAAACAATAATCATGCGCAAATCGACTTTTGAGATGATAATTCGTCCAATTTAAATAGTGTTTTCCAATGGCCATGTTATCACAATCCATGTAGCTTTTAAATTTTATTGATAATCATTTCATGGAGTGGTTAAAGCACGTGTTGTTCTAGGACACAGGTTGCAAATAATGAAATATGTAGGGTTAACATGCATCAGTCAGTTGGAGATTTTGACTTTCATAGAATTCCGAACGTGTTTAGTTATCAATGTAAATTATTTTAACAAAACATTTCAAAACCTGTGTTGGGGTTGAGGCTTACTATTTCTTTGGCTAATAATTTCTGAACTTATTTTTATTCATTCTACCTTGAATGGTAATAATATATGTAAATATTTTGAACGGCTGCGCAGTAGACGTGTTTTTATGCTGCTTCAGCGAATCCAGAAAGGTCTTTAAGTTTGATCTGAACTAGATTTATATAGATATGCGCATCTTTAGAGCCAACCATTACTAAATAAAATTATCAAATTTGTCAGAAAAGCAATTAGAAAAATAATATTGTTATTCAATACTTTCATATCATGCAGTTTATTCAAATTATCACACTATTTCTTTAATCTTCCATTATCACTTTTCAACAAACACATTCCAGCTAATATATTCAATTAGACATACAAAATACTGTTTTTAGCAATCTAATATTTTTGGTAATTTTTAACGCCATCTAGCTTTATAGCAAAATTAAAAAATATCAAATTCATCTTGTAGCTTATAATGATTTAAAAATAGATGGCATAAATAACGCAATTCTTTGTAAAATTAATTTATTGCAAAGGTGTGATGTGTTTAAGGTCAAGAGTATATTATATTTCTAAGGGAATAATAAAACGTCCGGATGTCCCGAAAAGGCAAAGTAGTGTATTATCTATGAGGCAAAGCTAGCAAATGATTATGTAGATATAGGTGCTTAAGAAACCTTGTACTCTCCAGTGTGGCCATGGGACCTAAAATGTGTTGATTTTTAATAATTACTGTATAGGCTTTATTTTTTTGTCAGTGAAATTAATGGCGCTTTTTCTGTAATTGCATAAATGTTATATTTAGATTATTATTAAAGCGTAAAAATCAGTATAGTGATTAATTAAAACACTTCCACTGCTATTGACTGAATTCTATATGAAACTTCCATTTTATCTAATGTACTTTGGCCATATACCAATATTATATTTTATATACCAAAGATAATGTCTAAAGAACAAAATATATTTAAATGTATGTATGTTAAATAAAGTTTTAAACGCAAAACGTTTTTGATTTTTTTTTATTGCATACGTTCAGCACACAAGCAGACGGCCCACCTGATGGAAAGTGGTTACCATCGCCAATGGACATTAGCAACACCAAAGGCGTTACAAATGCGCTGCTGCTCTCTTAAGGAGACTAGAACCTGGCCACTAATGCCAGAATGCAATTCAAGGTTCTTATGGCGGCATACTCTAGACCAGGGGTGGTAGTCATCCAGAAGGGCAAATTCCTTACCACTGAACTCATCCTCGTCCTCCATCTCATCATTTAAACAAAGGAGAAATGTATAAGATGGTGATGGAATGTTTTGAGATTTTCTATAAAAAAACAAGACCAGCCTGGTGGCGCCAACCGTGATTGCGGTATTGTCTTTTACTGGGCAATTGGATATTTGACACATATTACAATAAATTCTAAAATAATATTCATATAAAAAACAGGCGTCGAAATATCATCTCGCATCAACTGAAATACTTTTTATAAAATTATACAGAACCTCACAGCCTCGTAGACTGTACGAGCCCACCTACTTATGACGTCATAGGCAGGTACAAGAAAAAGAAGTCAAATAGCGCATTAATTATTCTTTGAAAAGTAATTAAAACATTATATTTTAAGTTAGATATTATTTTAACACCTGTTCTATATGTAAAAATAATAGAATTTATTGTGACATCGGTTCGCTCCTCTGACTTAATATTCGTTTTCCATGCCTCTACGGCACGGAAATATAGAACCTCCTATTATATTAATGTACTCTATGCATGGAACCGAGAAGCTTTTAAGCTTCTTGCATGGAACACACAATTTTTTTAACTTGGCAACTGTCAGTTCAAATATTCTCTGTGGATTTAGCCAGAAAAACAACTGTCAATGTCACATGTATATTAATCGCAATTAAAAAAGAAATAAAACACGAGACAGTTACGTAATACTTTATACACTTAAGTAGCTACTGCATTTTGGACACTTCGAACTTGGTGTTGATTATTTCCTCGTCCGAGTCCAACAGTGGAAGGGTGCTGGTGGGAATGTTCTCCTCGACCCAGCGGAGATCAGAGTCTAGGGAATTCGAGTTCTCTGCGTGGGACTCCCGCCCCTCCACGTCATTCGAACCGGTGTTCGTTGATCCGCGCATTTTCACACCGTACGCGTCGTTCACGAATTGCTCTTCTTCGTCTGGAATTTCATAGCCAGTTTACAATACGTCCACTTCCACGGCAGCAAACAGGACAGTGGCGAGGGAAGTAGGCAGCACGAGTACAAAAATTCAAGTAAGTTACGGTTATATACTGTAGAATATTGATGATTTTTGTAAGTATTTAAAAAAGCTTATTAAAGGAATAAAGAGGAATGAAATAGAAGATATGGACTAAATGGGAATGGAATAAGTGATGGAATAGAACATGGAATAAAGCGAGATGAAATAGGAGATATGGAATAAAGCGTGATGAAATAGGAGATATGGAATAAAGGGGAATGGAATAAGAGATGGAATAAAGCGGGATGGTATAGAACATGGAATAAAGCGAGATGAAATAAGAGATATGGAATAAAGCGAGATGAAATAGGAGATATGGAATAAAAGGGAATGTAATAGGAGATATGGAATAAAGGGGAATGGAATAGGAGGGTAGGATGAAGGGATCAGACAGGATGAATGGGTTAATTTTAATGACTTAATCTGAAAAGTTAAGAAGTTACAGGATTCAACCATTTGAATCAATTTGGTCGAAATGCGCAGATCTTAAAGGATATGACATTGAATGACTCTAGTTTAAGTTCATAAATCACTTTTGTTGCTGTTTCTTGAAAGACATAAGTGAATCGTGTAATGTTAGCATTAAAGCATATTATGTATCTTAAAATTTTAAGCCACCGACCTTCATCATCCTCGGCATTGTCCAAGAGTGGTGTGAAGGCGTAGCGCTGATTATTGTTCGTCGGCCGCCATAATATCATAATCACAGTTAGAACGCTAGCGAATAATATGTGCCAATACGCCTCATCCATCCATACCTCCTTCCACTCCTGCAATATGTATTGAAAAATAGAATAAAAAATTGGTAAAGTGCTTGTCAGTCCACAGCCAATAGAAGGATTTATAGAAGTGACCAACGTCTTTTGTTTACGTCATTTCTCCAACTTCATGTGAAAATTGTTGCTGTCAAGTCTTTTGTAGTGAATCTATAACGCATTTAATTTGACAAGGACTATAATTGCCAGAAGTTGCTGCAGCACCTGCGCTTCGCCCGCTTGGCTTGTGCACTGGTAATAAAAATCCTCCATTGTTGATACTCATAGGAAACAACTGCCACTTACTATCAGGCAAACTGTCTGTTTGAATACTACTAGGGCTTTCGAAACTCATTGGAGTTATTAGCGTTTTTGGCGTTCACTTATAAATTAAAATACATTTCCTCGCAAAATGTTAATAAATATATAATATACAGTTAACAACTGAATATTGCCAATAATAAATGAATTCAGGTGTACAACAAACGAGAGTTAATTTTTTTCTTTTTATTGCAATATAATTGTGACTTCATTCAGCAATCCATTATGGAGAACCACCTTGCATTTTTGTGAAACAGATAAAAATACAAAAATAAATGTTATTCATAATTGTGTTATTAATACGATTTTGGATAATACTAGTTAATATAATGAGTGTAAGTATGAAATGGCTTCAGCAATATTTAATAAACTACCAAAACTGGGAAAAACTATACCATTGAATATATTTAAAACCAGACTAAAGAAATTATTAATAGAAATCATATTATTCCATAAACAAATTTCTCAATGACAAATTTGAAACTTAATATCAATACATAATTAATAATAATATTTTATTTAAATACATGAAATAATTGACATACTTACACAGATTGAAATAATATACAGATATCTATATAATTATTAATAAATAAAGGTAATAAATATTGTCCAAATTACATAAAAGGTATTTAATGAAATAAATAGGAACTAATTATTTAAATAATGACTATTAATTATGATCTTGCTGACTTGCACATCATTGAAACTGGCAAAATGTACTGAACCATGTATTTCCAGGAATAACACCAGTATACAACTACATTTATGCAAAGATAATTTTCCCATTTCATAACTTCTTTTAACGATAAAACTACATTTTAACGGTTTTACGCGCGGTAATTTATTTGATTTTTATTATTTTATTTAAAATCAAATAAATTACTGCGCTTAAAACCATTAAAATGCAGTTTTATTACGTATACTAGTCGCGAAAACTTAAGAAAATCTTTTTAATTAGCCTATAAGTGTTATATAATATGAAAAACCTTGGGTTTAATGTTTAGAATTGAATACAAAAATATTTTGCATTTAAATATTCACAAATGCATTCACTATATTTCGATGTATTATGATGATAAATAACTTTTTTATGCACTTTGACATTTTCGAAGACAGCAAAATAACATTATCTATACTAATATTATAAGGAGGAAGGATTTGATTGTTTGCATTGAATAGGCTCCGAAACTACGGAACCGATTTGAAAAATTCTTTCACTGTTGGCAAGCTACACTATCACCGGGTGACATAAGCTATATATTATTTTCAAAAATATTAGGGAACCTTACTAAAACTCCAATAATGTAACCCAAGGTGTAAAAAAATTACCTAAAATCGCGTTCGCTGCGAAAACTATTGATGATAAAATAAAATAATGTACTACGACTTTGCAGAACACATCATTACTTACAAAAAAGTGTCGCGACAGCATATGTCTAACTATTATAGTTATGCCACAATAAGTGTTCTTTTATTTTAAAAATTTAATTGAAATGCCGCCGCTAGAAAAGGCTCTGTATTTGTATCTTGGTATTCATCCTTATCAAAATAAATTACTTTATATTCTAGACCGTTTCAATACTATTATATAACTTTTTGAATTATTCAATTCGGACATTCCATTCGAAAGATATCACGAGTTTAAAAATGTAAGTATTAGAAAAAAGTTGCGAGGTCGCCGCTCACCCTGCTCGGCTAGCTACGCAGCACTTTATGCGATATAGGCGTCATTGGGGTACGGGCCGTACGGGAAGGGAAATATTTTGAATTCGCTCAGTAGGCAATTAAACTCAACAAAAAAGTTATTTTCAGTTGACCGCTAGTATTTTATAAACTCACCGTTATGCAATCCATCACTCTGTACGATTTTATTGAGTACAGCATAAAAACAACTGAAGATATCACAGCGAATATCAGCGTGTTCGTAAAGTGTCTGTACAACGACAATTTAATTGTGTTTCTGAAAATAAATAATATTTTTTAATATGAAATATAGTAAAAATTATAAATCTTTAAAAAATTTAAACCCGAACAACTTCAAACCGTTGAAGTTGTTCGGGCGCATAAAATTAACTTCTTCCGACACAGTTTTCAGTAAAACGATAGCTTAGATTATTTTTTAAATACTACGATACCTTGTATCCCTGGAATCCCGCGGGTTATTTATCCGGGGATGGTACAAATTAGTTAAATTGCATAAATATTAGCTGATTTCGATACGATTTCACTAAAACGACAGGTTAGGTCTTTTTAAAGTGATACGATACTTTATGTTTCGGGAATTTTCCCGCGAGTGTTGTTCATTACATTACTTCAAATCAGGTTGGCTTCGACTCACCTCTATATTTTGCTGGGTAGTTGTCTAGATTATATGGACTTAGTTTGTTTGTTATTATTATGTTTTTATATTATAGATAAAAAATCGAATTAAGTTTTTATATAAGACAAATAAAGCTTAGGTGGTTTTGCCAGGTGGTAGGGCATTTGCCCGACTGGATGGCTACCACCCCTGGTCTAAAGTATGTCGCCATAACAACGTTGAGTTATGTTCCTGCATTAATGACCAGGTTCCAATCTCCCCTTAAGAGAGCGGCAGCGCATTTGTAGCACCTTTGGTATTGCAAATGTCCATAGGCGATGGTAACCGCTTTCCATCAAGTGGGCCGTATGCCTGTTTGCTGAACTCATGCAATAAAAAAATAAAACCTTAAGATTATTCATTGACACTCGACATCTTTGTCTTTTGTGATCACGTCTACTGAAAAGTGGCTGAAACGTCAGAATAAAAATCAAATAATATACCGCGCTTAAAACTGCCAGCCGCGAAAACTTAAAAAAATAAGATCGCCTTACCTTCTCAGTTGCAAAGTGCGCATGGTGTGAGCGAGAGAGACGAACACCCACCAACAGATGGCGCTGTCCAGGAGTGAGAGCGGGACTTCCGAGAGGAGGAGATCTCTGTTCGAGTCATTGGCCTTGTGGTGGAGACGAAGCCACGCGTTAATCCCGGCCAACAGCCCCCAAAGCAACCCCGTGCCGACCACTCGTTGTAGTGCGGGCCCTAGGCGAGGCCTTAAAAAAATTGAAAAAAAATAAATATAAATAAAAAAGTAAATAATTTTGCCTCATGAGGAAACACATTTGTCAACTCCACGTAACCGACGTGGAGTTGACAAATGTGTTTCCTGTTTTCATCATTTGGACTATGGAACCGTTGTCACAGCTTTTTAACGAAATACCCTATATCTCTATGACTACTCAACGAATATTATTTTGAATAAAAAAAATTGAAAGAATACAATTTCCTGCGTTGGGGCTGCCTGTCGTAAGAGGCGACAAAACAACCCACAGCCAGGTGGCAGGGTATTTGCGCGGATGGCTACCACCCTAGTCTAGAGTATGTCGCCATAATAACCTTGAGTTGTGTTCCGGTATTAGTGACCAGGTAAGAGAGCAGTAGCGCATTTGTAGCATCTTTGGTGTTACAAATGTCCAAATACGTATATATACGTCCAAAGGCGATGGTAGCCGCTTTCCATCAGGGGGGCCGTCTGTCTGTCTGCTATTCTCATGCAATAAAAAAAATCTAAGTATTTCTGGAGCTCTACCTTGATTTTTTTTGCAGGTTTTTCTATATTATCCTTTCAAAATTAGAGATGAAGACACAATTTTTATGACTTATGAGAACAAGAAAACAGCACATGTTATATTGCATCAATCTTTTGTCCAAGAGCTATTCACACCTTGCAATTTTTTTTGATTTTGTCCTAGAAACAATCTCATTTTCTGGGTCAAAAAGAGTCTTATGCCCATTCTTGGTATTGAAACTACATATTACAAAATCAAAATCTTTAATATAATAATAATAAGAATAATCAACAGACAAACACACATATTATATACCCTCAAATTAAGTAAGTTATGCATGTGTTACGGGTAATCGGTAAACGGCGATCCCAGACACCCAGACCATAGCAAATAACGGAGAAAATTCATTTCCGAAATTTACCATACCAGAAACTGAACCCAAAGCATCTGAGTTGTAGTGAGTTAGGCCAGCAAAGGCTTAGCCCGCTCAACCACAGAGGCCGTCGGTGAAGATGTACCGGAGTTTCTTCGTGAAAGCGTAACAGACAAACAAAAGTTACTCAGAGCAAAATGGAGGAAGGAACTAATAATAGAATATAACAGAATATCATTTATTGCATGAACTGTCACATAAATACATGACAGAAAAGATGTTGTATTCTTCATAGGAACGACAGTTTGTCCTTTTGGACGTACAATACAGGCAGTTTATAATGCTGCCTCCTGGCCATTATACAATATTAATCAATCAAATCATTATATTAATGCGTGAAGCAAAAACTTTGTACCCCTTTTTACGAAAATTGCGCAGACGGAGGAGTATGAAATTTCGCACACTTATAGTTTATATAGAGAAGGAGTGTAGATTGCTAAAATTTTTTAAAATTTATGCATAGTAATACATTAAATCAATTTAAAAAAAACATTACACACACTACCATGTATTTGACACACACGCATATATACTCTTTTGTGTATTGTTAAAGTCAAATTAACAGTGTAGCCCCGGCGAAATCTGTGATTATAGAAGTATAATCTTTGACAATTTGAACCTTAATAATGTTCAAAATTATAATTTAAATTAATTATGGTCGAATTGCGACCACTAGTATAATAATAGGTTGGGGATAAACTCTTTTCGCATATAGTATGTATAAACTTGTAATAAGATCTCTTTGGCTATACCATTCGTATCTGGCTGGTTTTGGTATCATTAAAACGTTTTAATTTTAAAGAAGACAATTCCAAATTCAAATTTGGAAAATGTGTGATTTTCATTTGTTTTTCTTATTGTTAAAATGAGTAAATCTAAT
This sequence comes from Dendrolimus houi, assembly GCA_039645545.1. Classification (NCBI taxonomy): domain Eukaryota; kingdom Metazoa; phylum Arthropoda; class Insecta; order Lepidoptera; family Lasiocampidae; genus Dendrolimus; species Dendrolimus houi. The sequence goes on along the minus strand of CM077128.1, from coordinate 18,851,298 downwards.
GAAGAAATTCGATACATTTTAAAATTTTACTACAAAAAAGGTAAAAATACAACACAAGCCGCGAAAATAATTTGCGATGTTTATGGACCTAATGCAGTATCTGTGAGAGTAGGGCAAATTTGGTTTAAGCGCTTTCAATCTGGAAATTTTGATATCAAAGATGCACGTCGCTCTGGTCGCCCCGTTACGAACAAAATTGATGCCATTTTTGAAAAAGTGGTGCAAGTTCGGCATATTAGTAGTTACGATGTAGCTGGAGAACTGGGAATTGACCACAAAACGGTTTTGGCGCATTTGAAAAAAGCTGGGTATACAAAAAAGCTCGATATTTGGGTGCCTCATGAGTTCACTGAAAGAAACCTAATGAACCGTGTACTCATTTGTGATTCTTTATTACGACGTAATGAAACCGAACCATTTTTGAAGAAGCTGATAACTGGTGATGAAAAGTGGATCACGTACGACAAGAACGTGCGAAAAAGATCGTGGTCAAAGGCCGGTCAGGCTTCACAGACTATGGCGAAACCCGGGTTAACGCACAACAAGGTGATGCTGTGTGTATGGTGGGATTGGAAGGGCATTATTCATTATGAGCTGTTACCGCCTGAACTGTACTGCGAACAACTGATGAAATTAAAGCAAAAAGTTGAGAGAAAGCGGCCGGAATTAATCAACAGAAGGGGTGTGGTTTTTCACCATGATAACGCTAGACCTCACACATCTTTAGCCACTCAGCAAAAATTACGAGAGTTTGGCTGGGAGGTGTTAATGTATCCGCCGTATAGTCCTGACCTTGCACCTTCAGATTTTCACCTGTTTCGGTCTCTGCAGAATTCCTTAGGCAGTGTCAGGTTAACATCACGAGAGGACTGCCAAAACTTCTTCGACACTTGTCGCAGTTTTTTAATCAGAAGCCCCAAAATTTTTATAGCAATGGGATCACGTCCCTACCTACAAGATGGCAAAAAGTTATCCTACAAAATGGCACTTTACATAAACTTTTTAATTTTTATATAAAATCGAAGAAAATCCCCAACCTAATATAAATATGAAGCAAAAACTTAATAAAAACCGGAGGAGTATGAAATTTGAACTTATTTTATATAAAATGCTAATATTTTTAAAATTTATGCAAGAAATACATTAAATCAATTTTTCCACACTACCTAATATTAATCAATCAAATTGACAACAGATATAATGTTTAAACTTATGATTTAAATTAATTATGGTCGAATTGCGACCACTGGGCGACCACTAGTAATATTAATCAATCAAATTAATACAAAACAATGTCACATAGGCTAGTTCCATTAGAGACTCACAACGACCACGTTCACGATCGCGATTTTTCCTGTTCCACTTGCTTGCCGGCGTCACAATCGTAAACTCAAGTGGAACGGTTATTCGACCCACCCCTTGACATGAAAATCATGACGTCATTAGTGACGTTTTCGCCACAACCATAACGACCGAGGTCGCCTAGTGAAACGGCAGACGGAGCATTTTGGGCGTTGTGAGAGTACTAAAGGAACGCGCCTATAGTTATAAATTATTACATACAGTGTAAACTCCATGTAACGTCACTCGATTTAACGACAAACTCCCTTAAGCGTCGAAATCACTTGGCTTTGATTGGTTTAGCTTGTCTTCCATACAATGATACACTTTATATAACATTACACCTACTCTCAATAACGACAACAATTAAGTAATAAAAAGTACCTTTTAAGTAGCCGAAATTAGTAAAAACTGCGCACTATGTACGTTCTTTTATCGCTTTACTATCCAAGCCCGTAATAAACTCGACTGTCGGCATCATGCATATCGAAATTTCTAATTTCTAAGTACTTCCTTTATCACCAAGATGCCTCAATATAGCAAGATATGAATAAAATAAGTAAAAAATACAAAAATTACTGGTGCAGCAAAAGACGCAGTAAAAATAACAGACTTTTCTCCATTTAACGACAACTCTCTATAACGCCATAAAATGCACAGACCCTTCAGTTTACACTGTATTATTATAATTTTATAAAATTAAACAGTAGCGGTCAGAATATGTATTACCTACAATAAAATAATAAAATCATTTAAACAATTCTATAATATTGTTACAATTTGGGCCATCTGCAAACAAAGCACATTTATTACCTGCCGGCGTCGTTTGAGCTAATAACATTGAAGCGCGTTTATGACCATCTTCTTTTGTTTACTTAGTGTTTAAAAATGTAATTTAAAAAATAGCCCATTATGTATTCTAATCTTTTATGGCAGTCATTAGACAGGTGTGTCGAACTGATTCTAAGAAATTCGATCTACGCGGGCGGGCAGCCATATTGTATCCGTGCAGTTTAAAGCAATGGCCCAATGGAGATATTGACAGTCAAGCGATAACCACTAGCGAGACAAGACGTGTGTACATTCGATAATCTGTATAGTGACGGACTTTGCGCATGTTATTGAATCGCGCATTACGTTTGGACTGATTGTGTTCAGTTATATTTGTACCTGTGTTATACGTGTTTGTATAGTTCTAATAAATTCTATATTAATTCCAACGGCATTTTAATTCGAGTCCTGTAACTCGTAACAATATTATAAAAACATTTCTCTTCCAGCCGTCCAATAACTTTCTTTTAAACTGCTTCAATGGAAGCTCTCTGATTTATGCTGTAATTTTATTGTATATTTTAATATTTTTTTATGACTTAGTGCAGTTTTGCGGAGTGGCAACACTAGTCTTGTCGGATCTCTATTCTTTACTTTTGAATTTAATTTATCTCTACGTTCTCTTACAAAGATGGCTGTGTGAAAAATATAAAGACCGGCCAAGGTAAGCAACTTGCTGCTCGAATATTAAATATGAATGAATACTCGAAGATGGTTTGAACTTAAACAGAAATGAAAAAAAATGCAAAATACTCACTTGACGATTCCAAAACCGAGGGACACAATAATGACTAGCATTCGAGCCAATGACCTTTTGGCGACCGACACCCATTCAGCGAACATGTACGCTTCCGCGTTGAAATTACTGAAAACAACACCAAATTACTATTAATAACTATTCGCACAGTGCGGCTAATATGAGTTGGCGTTGCAGTGGTGGCGCCTCCTACACTTTTGCTTTGATAAAAGTAACATATTTCCGTCAACGCCTTCCTAAACAGGTAGAATCGAAACTGTTTTTTGGCCGGTTCCTATATCTTACCGCGGACGTTTCCGTACTATCGGTTAAATTTGACATATGCTTCATATGAGATTTTAATGTCAAAATTCAACCGATGGTAGGGCAAGTGAATGAATACTAAGATATAAGAACCGCGCCATCACTTGCCCTACCGTCTGTTGAATTTATAGAATAGAATATACTTGATTGTACAATAACATTTATGAGACAATACACAAATACAGCTTAAAATTAAGTATAAATGGCGGCTTCTGGCAGCGATCTCTTCCAGATAACCTTGGGAGGGAGAGAGAAAATGGCAAACATAAAAATACATATTAGTATTATTATATACATAATAGGGATGGGCCGAAATTCGTTTTACATTCGGTTTGACCGAATTTCGGCAGCTTGAGCCGAACTTCGGCATTTGGCCGAAATTCGGTTTAAATGCCGAACATTCGGTGCAAGAAAAAAATGTAAAATACCTACGTGCACTGTTTTATCTGAAGTTAACAGAAATCGTATCTAACATAGCCGTAATATAAAAATTGGCATCTATGTACTCACAGTCATTTATTTTAGTTAGGAACATGTAAACTTTAACGTGCAATGTGATAAAAAATAAACAAAATTAGTTATTGATTCAGTCTTTGCCTAATTAAATAGATATCAAATTAAAACAAAAATAAAATAAACTTGTTATTCCTCTAAGAAACATCAGTAACTAGTTCAACTGCTTAATTATAATGCGTAACTTGAATTTAATTTTGATTTGAAATCATTTTTTTACGAATTAAACATTATGAATTTAGAATTATGAAATGGTGATTTTTTTTCAATCAAAGGTCTAAAAATCTATTATTTTATCCACCTACTCATACTTAAAATTTTTCGGCGGTATCAAGTCACAGCGTGTTGCTCTTGAGAAAGCGTGGCGAAATCAAACCGAAGTTCGTATTCGGTTCAAACCACATTCGGCCCATCCCTAATACATACATAAAGCATAGTAATACATATATATATATATATATATATATATATATATACACATAGCTATTAAAAGCATAAACAACGTACATACATTATAACTTTATGACAGTAATCCTTAACTATAGAATTTATTAGTTGTATGTAGCTTATGTTAAATTTTAACCGATAGTAAGGCAAATGAACGCTCGATAAGACATAGGAAATGATAGTAAGATGTAGGAGCCGGCCGTTTGTCAATTATGTTCAAATTATCTAATGACATGAATAGAATATATTTTATTATACAATCAAGTTAATATAATAAAACACAAAAACAGCTTAGAAATGGATACGAATGGCGGCATTATTATCGTTGATAGCGATCTCTTCCAGACAACCTTAGGATGGAGAGAGAAATATGATACAAACTAGGGCAGGGTTTTCTTTGCAATATTTTAAGAACATTTAAATATAGATACAATGTTCAAATTATTATTATTATTATTTATATATTTTTGTAGAGATGTATTTTATATATGTATTTGTAGATATATATATATATATATATATATATATATATATATATATATATATATATATATATATATATGTATATATAATTCTTCTGTACGTGTGTTGACAATGAACTCCTCCTAAACGGCTGGACCGATTTTGATGATATTTGTTTTGTGTGTTTGAATGGGTCCCCGGATGGTTTAGATTCACAATTCGAACGGGTAGGTGGCGCTGAGATCGGGTTCTAGAATCCCCCTAATCATCTGGACCGATTTTGGTGATTTTGTTTTTGTGTCATGAAACAAAATCTTTTAGTAATTCAGAAAATATGGCGGTACGAAGGTCGCCGGGTCAACTAGTTTAATATATATAATATCCACATATAAAGTGCATTTTTATATTTATTACTGGAATATAAGAAATTGTACTATGTGTTATGTATACCATCATCATCATTTATTCTCAATTCATTCCTGGGGTTGTCTGGAAGACATCACTTTTTAGCGATAAGATTTGTGCATAATGAGACATAGTTCTAGTCTCTAAGTTCTTTTTTTGTATTGGTGCACATTGATTGATTGACTGATTATATATATACAGAGCAAGATTATTTGTTGAAAACAGTTTTAAGTAAACTTAACATTCTTTTGTCCGGAGTCAACAAAGATTTAAGTATTTTATATCAACTCTTAAACGAGTATGCGATTTTTGCCGTCTGATTTGTACAACAAGTATGCAAATGTGCGATAGAGTTACATAAACAATGAAATAATTTAAATTATTGAAACAAACTTACCCGTTAGAATTAATAGATGAATAAACCCCATAATATGTTGCGCTCTCAATCATCCCCAACAGGGCCACACCCCCGATCCAGTATTGTATTCGTAATAGATCCCTCCATTGCAGACCACAGACAACCAGCCATAGAGTGCACAGTATTGTGTAAACTCCACACATCACACCGAAAAACTACAATAATGACAGACGAATACAGTTACCAGCGCGAATCTTGAGCGGTCGGCGGATCAGTACGTCGCTTCGCACGTTGATCGCAGCCAATGTAATGAGATTTATCGACAGTATAATGCTTTTGTCTCTTTACTCGAAAAGGACAATACCTCATACTTCGAAAATAGATCGAAATTTCATTGTTTATAGGACAAAGTGACCGCTCAAGAATCGTGCAGGAGACTATACGTGTATATATATTAGGGAAACCCTGGTAGGTAGCGGATATACAGATAGATAGACGCGGAAAGCGACTTACTTTTATATATGTAAAAATAAAAATCTTATCTTTATAATAACAATCCGTAAACATCACAGGCTTTTAATAATTCGGAGGGAGGGGAGCCTCTATTTCAATATATAAAAACAATAAGTAAGTCATAAAGATAGTCAAGCATTCCCGGAGCTACTTATTATTGATTATGTTCACTGAAATTATTTTACATCCCCAAATATCCCAAATCTTATTTATTCTAAATCTCTTGTATCATTGACTATAAACAAGAAAAAATACTGAGTGAAAATACCTTGCTTTTGTTACAATAAAAATTTTGGATATATTTTTAGTTAAATTATTTATATATTGTAGTCTCCATACTCCATCTCTCAGACATGACAAAACTACATCGGTCTTATTCATAGACAGTCAGAGTAAGTTTGAACACATTGTTAAGAACCACAAAGAAGCATTCAGACTTACTCTAACTCTTCAAATAGGACTGTATATAATAACCATGGAATCATAATATAATAACAGCCCATAAATTTCTTACTGCTGGGCTCGGTTTTCTCAGTTATAAGGAAAGTTTGTCACATCGGTTATCTCGATGTGCAAGTTTCATCACGATGTATTCCTTCACCATTACCACATGGCAATTGTAAAAAGGAACAAAGGAACCATAAGGAAAAGAATAATTTCTTACCGGTAATAGGGGCCATATCGCTGCTGATAGGTACCCTGAAGGCGCCACCATTTCTATGCTGACCCTTGCTTTAAACTTCGCAGTGCTAATCACACCCATAGTCAAAATGTATATGCCTTCCTTCTCTATTATTAATAGAGGTGTCTTCTTACTTGGCTATGGACAGAAATAAAACAAAAATATATTCCTCAAAGGGGCTATCCAAAAATTACGTCATACGTAAAGGGGTGGGAGAGGTACTAAATTTCGTGACGTCACATTTCAAAATCTAATATATTGTGACGGATACGCATAGCGGAATTTCTTCGCCTTATGAAAAGAGTCTTCGCCTTAACAATAACATAGAATGTTCTATATACAAAGTAACACGAAGAGCAGGATAGAGACATAGGGCCGGAAAATGTTAGAACTAGATATATATACTCGGGAAGAAACTGGAACAAACGCGTAGTAAATGACAAGGACGGCAATACTTGTTGGACAAGGATAAACATATAGTTGGATGACGTAATAGGGTTCATTATAGAACGTCGAACGGATATATAAGCGCAACTGTCTGCGCACGGAGTCAGTCTCGAAAAGTTTTTTGTAATAGCATGTTTAGTATTTTATTATACACTATTTCTAGTTTCAGCTTTTGGTTCTTAACATTAGAACAATGTTGATAAATATGAAACTTGCTCACTGTCTGTGCAGCAACAGCGGTTGTATCCTTTTCTGTCTTGTCCTTCTTATTGTCAGTCTTTGTTTTCTTTCCATCTAATATTATATAACTTTTACCGTGACATGTAAACACTTGAGTGTTATAGTACAACACTTGAGAGAATGTAGTTTCATTCCCAATGGGCCTTTCCATAGGACATGATACAACTTGCTGAAAAAGAAATATGTTCATATAAAATATCAAATATACTTAGATTATTCGATTTTTTTTTAATTTAATTAGGCTGCCAGAGTGTAAAACTGTAGATAATAGAAAAACCATAAGCAATATTTAATTATTAACATGAAATAAATTTCTGTTAGGCAAAAACAACAGAAATGTTACTCCTTGGCATTTGAGATCATAGTCATTCTGTGATGTGATGTCAGAAATACATTTTCTGAAGCCTAAAATTAAATATATAAATTTCATAAGTCTTAAATGCCAAAGCTTTTTAAAACATTACAAAGATTTTATGTCCTTCGTCTCCTTTATCATCTTATGCCTGCCCTTTGACTAATATTTTTATTAGTAGATAACATCCAAGTCTTTGTGTATTCATCCTACCAATGCCAGACTATACTAGTGGCACGCTATGACGGTCGTTTGACCTTTACGCGCTCCTGTAGTTTCGCATTAACTCAAACTTTACCCTGCGATACAATAGACTGCACGGGGATGTTTGTGTCTGTGATAAATGTTTCTCTTTGTACTTGCTTCAGGTAAAATTTCAGATTGTTCAGGTCATTATCGTATTTTTCTGCTGTCATTAAATCAACATAAGTGATTGTTTCACTATCTGACATTGGCAAGATCGCCCTAGCAGTAATAGCCATTAGAAGAAAACAAATGACAACTGTACCACTTGACAAGTGTATTGATTGTCAATTGTACCTTAGCGTTAAGCTCGAAGTGTATTTGGGGAGGTGTTGTAAACTTACATGTTCGAAATAATGTAAATAGTCCGGGGAACAATCTGTCGATGACCATACTGTTGTTATCGTTATATTCGTCGGCTGCTCTGCATCACAATTTACTAAAACAAAGAGAGAATATGTGAAGAAGACTAAACTAAAACACGACATAAAATATTATAATTTTTTATCCTATTTTTTATATTGCACGAGTTCAGCAGACAGGCAGACGGCCCACTTATTGGTAAGCGGTTACCATCGCCTATGGACATTTGCAACACCAAAGGTGCTACAAATGCGCTGCAGCTTTAGCACTAATGCCGGAACACAATATTTAAACTTTCTCTTTTTTATTTAATATTAAAAAAGAAAAGGTTTCTAAGAATGGTTAGGTGTTGCTGCCCTTTAATGAATGGATTTGGATGAAACTTTTCAGGGGTATCAGAATAACATAATACAGGCTAAAAATAATATATCCATTAATTCTTCATAAAGTAATTATACAACATACTTCTGTATTTATTAAAGAGAAACAAAAATCATAAGATAACAAAAATGAAGAAAAATATTTTTAGCTGGTCGTGTTGCTGAGCAGTTTCTTTAAGCTTCTGCTCCTTAATCATGCGACAGCACGTTGCGAAGTGGTGTACATAAAATAGGAAGTAAATTTAAATTTTAACTTATTACAGTATACTTATTTTAAGTTATTGTGAATACTGAAAATTGCTTATTGTTTGTGTATGTGGTGAACAATAACGAGTTTTCTTTTCTATTATTATATATGTATTGACCTTCAAAAAAAGTGAAAATTATTTTGAATAAAAACTTTTGAATTTGAATATAAAGATATTGTACAAGTTGGCCAAAATATAATGATAAGTCGCAAGTAGAAACGCCACCGTTACGAGTCATGACCGGGTGTCCTTGGGGAGTGAGGCGAGTAACACGCGTCATCGCCAGGTACTCGGCTCGAAAGCGGGCAAACGCGTAAGGACAGACATCGTTGTCGATTATGTCCATATTGTAAAAAATTTAGAGCAAACGCCGAAGAATTTGCGGGCGGCCGCTTGGTGTAGCAGATAACCATGGGCGACCGTAACACTAACCACATCATACCAGTGGATCAGCGAAAACCGCATCGAAATCGACCCAGTAGTTTTTACGTGAATCCCGAACAAATCGACAAACAGACAAGAGATCTAAAAAAAATTGCATCGTGTTCTCTATCGTTTACATAGTCTATTCCAGTTGGTTTTTTTTAATAGCGTCAATGTGCAGACACGGCGTTTTTGTAATTTTATAATACTATAGATTATGTAGTGTACATGTTGTTCTGAACAGTAATCTGAAACTAAGTATTAACGACTCAACTACTACAAGCTGTTTATGCAAGCTTGAGTCATCAAGATAATACATATTTTTTCCTAAGTCTTCAGTTGCTTATATGTGTTAAACTGTGGATAACCGTAAGTACATTTTCTAATGGAAAAACAATGTAAAATATAGATTAGATTTTATCATAATTTTATTACATGAGACAAAGCAAATTAGTTCAATTGCAATCAAAATAGACAAAAGACATAGTAATTTCTGAGAAAAACGATGGTTACAAACAAACGGATGGACAAATATACATAGCACAACGAATTGAAAAAGGCATTGCCAAATTGACCACAGGATCCAAAAAATGGCTACGCACTACCGGTATTATTCATAGAGAGTTAGAATAAGTTTCAACGCTTCTTTAAGAACCATAAAGAAGTGTTCAAACATTCTCTAACTCTCTATGAATAAGACCGTTGATGTTTATTTCTTATTTCATACAAAATCTGATAGTACAGCCCTATGCCGTTATTCTGCTATATATTGTGGCGACCGAGGGTAGAACTTTCCGCCAGCGTAAGCCGGTCTCAAGACTTTTAGAAAAAGGTAGAAGATTCTGGAAAGAAAAGACAAGGACAGATACATGTTGGAAAGGGATAGACGATAAACGAAAGTTCTAGAATAAAAAGTTTGGGAAGGAAAAGACAGAGATAGATAGAAGTTAGAAAGGGATAGATGTATAAACGAAAGTTCTCGAATAGAAGGTTCGGAAAGGAAAAGACAGAGATAGATAGATGTTTAGAAAGGGACAGATAGTAAATAAAAGAATAACGAAATTATGGGTTCCAGAAAATTTTTCCGGGTATATAAGCAGCGTAAGGCGCGCCTACCGGGCAGTTTACAGTTGAGTTCAGTTCAAGACAGTGAAGCGACAAGTGCGGTACGAAAGAGTTGGAAGAAGAGTTTAATAGAAGACAGTGACGAGTTTAGTGGTGAATTTAGTGAAAAGTGTAGTGGACAGTTTAGTGAAGGAGGAGTTTCGGTAGTTTAAAAGGAGGCCCAGAGGCGAGCTACGCGCAGTAAATTCTGTGATAAACACTGCAACAGCAAAAGGTGTGTCTACGCAATATCAGCGACGGTATTGTGAGTGAGACATCTTATCATCGGAACAGTGCATCGTTAGTCGTGCGTATAGGGGCAACCCTGTGAAGAGGTATTACGTGCGGCTGTGTAAGTCAATAAAAACTGGTGTATTCTTCCAATCCTAAGTGCGTACCCCCGCTCGCACGTAACAATATCTTGGCACATATTGTTGCATTACGGATCGTGGGCCTAAAAATAAATTATTGATTTTGAAACAATGCAGATACAAATTCCAGACGTTACATTGAACATTCTTTATTTTACTTATAAAATATGCGGGCCGAGGGAATAATTATGTCAAGGTATCCTGTTTATATTATAAATGAAAAAGTATGTGAAACTTTAGTAATACATTACTACTAAGTACTAACAAAGAGGATATCTGTTAGAGAACCTTGGTTTTTTAACAGATAACCGATATAGCTCGCAAAATTAGCAAGTTGAAGTGGCAGTGGGCCGGTCACGTCTGCCGCAGGACTGATATCCAATGGAGAAGACGAGTCCTGGAGCCCAATTCTGCTATTACTATCTCGTCAAAATCGGACGGACACTGTCGTCTCAGTCGTATGTTTGCCTAATTTCCGTATTTTGCTAATTCCAATGGCGTGCTCGTGACGCCACTCTGTCATTTATATTAAGTGAAAACTTGCGACATAAAAGGTAATTTTTTTGTTCGTTTTTCAACTTATTTCGGCAAAGACCATTTTTACTAATGATAATACCAATTTTTTCTACTATTATTCCGCCGCGACAATATCGAGAAGATATTGCGGTTTTAGTAGAAAACGAATTTTTGACACTATCGCAATGGAATCGTAATTTTAATGTCTTCGCAACGCCAAGATATTGAAATGTCCCTGCAGTGGTTACCGTGTTTCGGTAAACACAGTGTCGAACGCCCTCCAGCCCGAAAGACCGACGACCTGCGCAAGGTCATCGGTAGGCGCTGGGTGAGAAAGTCGGAGGATAGGGAAGAGTGGCGCCGACTCGGGGAGGCTTACGTCCAGTAATGGACTCCGATTGACTGACGACTACTAATGAAACTTTACAGTAAGACATAAGCTATCTATATATACTAGTGGTCGCCCGTGGTCGAAATTCGACCATAATAATTTGTTGTCAAAAACTATACTTATATAATAGTCCGGTCAAATTAGACGAAAAAATAGGAGGGAAGTTACATTACATTGATTTGAACAATAAACAAAAGAGTATATATGCGTGTGTATGTCAAATACATGGTAGTGTGCGTAATGTTTTTTTTATTGATTTAATGTATTTTATATGCATAATTTAAAAAAAAATATTAGCATTCGTCGCTTCTTCTCTATTTAAACTATAAGTGTGCGAAATTTCATACACCTCCGCCCGCGCAATTTTCGTAAAAGGGCTACAAAGTTTTTGCTTCACGTATTAATATATGATATGATTTTTTCATTTTGCTGGATTTGTTCCAACTTAGGACATCTTAATTTATATTTTTTTATAAACCGAGAGAGGTTGGTGGGTGTGAGTTCTGCTGTCAACTAAGACATAAGCAACAAATAAATGGAGCCATACTTCAAGTATCACCCTTTCTTTGATTAATAGTATGTACTATCGAACCAACTGAATTATGACCCACTTTGCTAATAATTCCTTTAAAACCGTAAAAATAGTAAGGTTTATCGTGTGTGTTGCACTTAGGACGTTTTAACATTACTAAAAATGCGTCACTAGGCTCAGAGAACTACGCAATTTTAAACTTTGTTATCATTGTACTAGATGTTTAGATAAAATAGTAATGATTTGAAATAATTTGAGAACTGCAATCTGTCTTATAATTCTAGCTCTATTCATTATAGAAAAAGTATTGTAATTTTAAAAATAAAATGTCTTTCTGAAAGTATATTAGAAGTCAAGTAAAGTCAATGAGAAAAAAAATTAGAACTCAATATCTAAGAATTAAATACTTATTTAATTTGTATAATGGCTAGTCTCGCAGAACAAAGAGCTCGGATTGTAGTGCTCAGTGAAGAATGCTATGACATTCGAGAAATATCACGAGTGTTAAATATAAGTCGGACACAGTGAGAACATGGATCAGACGACACGCTGAAGAGGGCATTCTTGAAGATAGACGATAACATAATCTTGGCGTTTGTGGAATAACAAACCAACAAAGCACAGATATGCAACACCATTATGAAGAACATCCTTTTTCTCGTACCCAATATTTCGCGGCACGTTACGACGTTTGTTTACAAACCATAAGAAATCAATTACACCGTATTGGACTGCATTATCGACATTATGCTAAGAAAGTACACTTAACGAATGCACACAAAACTGCAAGATTAAATTTTGCACATAATTATTTAGACTTTGACTGGACTAATACCATATTTTCAGATGAAAAATCATTTAGATCTTCTCAACATGGTCGCTTAACTTTGTGGCGTTATAACAATACGCGATACACAGAGGATCACGTAGTGCCTAATCAATTATCTGGTCGAATTTCAGCTAACATGTGGGCCTGGATGGGTACCGGAGGTATAGGTGAACTTGTCCAAATTTCTCCTCGTCAAAACGCATTAAACTATGTCGATTTGTTGGAAGAATCAATGTTACCGACAGTGCGAATAGTGTACCCACTTGAAGAAGTCCCTGTATTCTCCTACGTTTACGACAATTGTCGAGTACATACCGCCAGAATCGTCTCGAATTGGTTTACCCAGCATGAAGATAAAATTACTCTCATTCGATGGCCGTCTAGGTCACTAGACCTCAACCCAATAGAAAATTTATGGGGTTTGATGGATCAATTGTGGAATAACAGAAACGAGAGGGCAAAGGAAGCAATTGAGCAGCACTGTAATGAAATTTGGAATTACATGAGGGGAACCGACATCTATCGTCTAATCAGGTCCATGCGTAATCGACTGTTAGACGACATTGAAAAAAATGGTGCTTATACCCGGCTTTAGGTTTAAATAGGGTAAAGTGGGTGCCATATCTGACTTTGAAATAAAACCAATTAATAAAATAAACAAAAATAGTTATTATTTTTAAATTCCTTCCACATTAATGTTGTTAATGTTTTATTTTCTTGTGTATTTCTGCTACCTAACATATAACGATAACCCTAATTTCAAAGGTTGCTTATACAAACTAGTTACTATTTACTCCCCTGCTTTACCGTAGGTTGAATTTTGACATTAGTTGTATAGAGATTACGTCAAATTTTAACCGTTAATAAGGGAAATAAACGGTCGGTAAGATATAGGAACCGACCCTTAATCCAATATACATAATGACAGAGATAGTAATAGCACGTAATAGCATTTGTGAGATGTTACATATGTAATATAAATCTAAAAAACTAGTCAGAAATGTATGTACGCGCAAAACTTGAGAACGACTTTACCGATTTGCTGACATGTTTTGTGTGTATTTGAGTGGCTCCCCGGATGGTTGATTCACAATTGGAACCGGTAAGTGGCACTGGGATCGGATCTAATAGTGAATCTAAATCATCCGGGACCTCAAACCACACAAAAATTTCAACAAAATCAGCCCAAGGATTTAGAAGTTCAGTGACTTACACACGAACACAAGAATTTTATATACAAGAGATATATTTTCTGATGATCATAATATATTTTAGGTATCTAATATTATTTTCTGGTTCTAATCTGGATTTGTTTTGGTACTTTTTTTTCAGTTAAGCCATGTAAGAAGTATAATATTGCTACGACTTAGCCAAAATTCCACGAAGCTAGCCGACAAATGTGAATGCGCACCTGCCGGCCATAAATCCCAAGTTTATTACCTGCCCGCATTTGCACTTCTTTTGTTTTCTTTGTGTTTAATATTTCTAATTAGAAAAGCCGCCTATTGTGCATTGTAAACCTTTCTGGCAGGCAGTGGCCAGGCGTGGTTCTAAGAATCCATTGTTTACACAATCGTGACATATTATAAGCTGAGTATAAAGGGATGCCCGAACGGAGAGATCGGCAGTCACGCGACGATTACGATCAAAGCAAGACGTGTACATTCGATAAGCGATATAGTGAGGGACTTTACGCGTGTTATTTAATTGTGCATTACATAAGGACTTATTGCATCCGGTTATATTTGTACCTATGTTATACGTGTTTGTATATGTTATAATAAATTCTATAGTATGTTCCAATGGCATTTTAATTTGAGTACTCATAACAACATAGTACTCTTTTTCCATGGTTAAGCTTAAAAATGTATTTGTGTTAATAGTTTAATCATACTTACATTCTAAAATAAGCTTTGAATCCTTATATAATGATTTAGCAAGGGCAAATGAGCAGCTCTCCTGAAAATGACAATTTGAATATTAACTACAACAAATATTTTATAATACAATATAATTTATTTATAGATAAAGGTTATTCATTGAATAAAATATAACATGAATAAATTAAAAATTACAGTTGAGTGAATAAAACAGTTCTGCTGTGTCACTTTTAGATTAAGTAGGTAGTAGTAGTAATTTTACGTGAATAAGGTTATAATTTATTCAATGGATAACTTTTGTCTGACGATTGAAAAATCGGCCCTAAAAACACAGTATAATACAATATAGATATTACTAGAGTTCACCTAGTCAAGCTCTAGTGCATGGCTCTTCTTTAAACAGCAGTCATTAATACAGGTTACATTGTATTAAATTTTTATGTTAATGCTGTTTCCCCCGGAATATTCACTTCATTTTATATCACACAGTAATCTCTAAGCCCAACTCCCGGGACGAAAAGTTTTTACATCCATTTTCGGTATTAAAACTACATTTAAACAAAATTACAGAAAAACTGATCCAGTACTTCTAGTAGTTTTTCTGTGGAAGTTTAACAGGTAAACAGATCAAGTTACTATCGCATTTTTATAGATGATATATTTTCATGCTTATCTATAAATTTGAGAAATAATTGGTCTTACATACAAACTTTCATCCTCTATTTCAACCTGTGCTAGTTTTATTTATCTATCCCCCATCTATCTATCTGTAAACTACATAAATGACAAATGTGACCATAATGAAAAATGTCCAAAATATCTAAAGTGACCAAAATGTTCAAAATTACCAAAATGACAAAAATGTCCATTATGACCAAAATAACCTAAATGACAAAAAGGACCAAAACAACCAAACTGTCCAAATGACCAAATGTTTAAAATGTCCAAAATAATCAAAATTTCCAAAATGTTTAAAATTCCAAAAGGCCAAAATGTCTTAAAGTGACCATAAGAACAAAAATGATGAAAATGGCAAATCACAAAAAACCAAAACCTATCCCACTTTCTGGGTTAACCTTTACATAAATCTATCCCATTATCCAAGATGAAAAGTATCCTATGTTCATCCTCGGCATTGAAAAAATATATATACTGAGTTTTAGCCAAATCGGTCCTGCAGTTTTTCCATGAAGGAACAGACAGACAGAGTTACTTTCACATTTATAATATTAACTAGAGTTTATCCCGCGGATAAGCTTAGCTGCGGGTCAAACATGCTAAAGCAGTTCATGCTCTCCAGCCAGAAATGAATACACCTTATTTAAATAAAACATCCATAACTTAATCAATGAGTTACTACAGTGTTTTCCTTGCCTATCTATGTATCAAATTTCATAAAAAAACCTGTTTACACCATCTCCATTCTGAGGTCAAGAAGTCAATCAAATACTCAAAAATATAAACAAACTCATATTCATATGGATAGTGTAAATATGGATTACTAAGTGTGAAATCTAGATTGAGTAACAAATATTTAAATAATATATATCTACAGGGAAAACTTGTTATGAACAGGAAATTAATTGTAATCAACTTCTTTTATCACTTGCTCCCTGAGTACAATGGTTTTATTTAAACTATATACTAGGATATGTTTGCGATTTGAAGTTCCCACAGGATTCCGAGGATAAAAAATAACATACATTTTATTATATAAAATGGGTGGGGTATAGTTATTTATTATGAACAGATCTGAACTTCTTAATATAGGTTAGAAGGCTAAGGCGAAGCGAAGTGGAGGTACCATCTTAGCCTTCATGTTTATTTGTTTTATAACCACCCAAAATTCACTATATACCTCGAATAATAAATAAATGTGCCCTATAAGTATATTGCACCCCATTCCCAGAAAATTCCCGAGTTACCAACATAGCACAGATTTTAAGTTTAAGAATTTGCTGTTGATCAACAAAAACCACCTCAAAATTGGCCCAGTAGTTTTACATGAAACCTGAACAAACAGACAAGAACTCCAATAAAATGCATAGTGTTCAGTGCAGTGTGCTCCATCGTTTATATAGTCTACTATCCCAGTTGTTTTTTTACATAGCTTCAATGTACAGACATGGCATGTTTAGAATTTTATAGATTAAAGGAAAATGAAAAGACACTACCATTATTAGTTATAGGCACATCGTGTAATATATATTGAATGACACTAATTCGGGCAAAATAAACATGTTTCATGAGCTATTTAATGACTCACTAATAAAAAAAACATTGAAAAATATGATAAGTCCATGGAACTATTAAAGTTGTCTCATCTTGGGAGCAGTAAACAGAACATGTTCAATAAATAATGTAAGCAAAATACCGCTGAATATAGTGATATTGGAAGATAGTATAAATAACTTACCCCGCTCAAAACCAAATCCCATTTTCCAACGTCGGAAAAACTGTGCGTTACTCTTAAGAAAGATAAAACCAGTATAACTAAGTAGCCTACCATTATAAAGATTTATGTAGTATGTTTAAAAAAGAATTGTATTTATTTCACACTACAATTAGCGAAATTTATGCCAAACACCATTTTAAAGTATAGTTTTTAAACGAGTAAATAATTTCCTTGAAGCCAGCAGCAGCCAGACCCCGCACCACCCTACAACGCCTGCACGTTTGACGTTAAGAATAATGACACATCATTGACACAATGAAATCAGATTATTTATTTAGATTTATGGCTTGGCAGCTAGGCTTTTAAGCCAGATCTTACATTATTCTAATGTAGTTTCTTCATTTTCATAAGCCTATGTGTAGCACATCTGAACTATAGGTTATCAGCTGGTGCCATTCAACGGAGTTCTTGTGACAACTGAAAGGACACATTTGACTATACAGTTCACATTTCTCACAAAAATATATAATTTCTACTCAAAAAATATCAATATCCTACAACTATTGTTCATTTTAGAGTATTTTTACACATTTTTACAAAATAAAACTGCACAGCACAACTTTTCCTTTCAGTTCCCGCGCGGCTGAAAACGGCGATGAATGATGGTCATGATATTTAAAAAAAAACTAATTTGATAATGATGTATTATTTGTTTTTTTTATTTATGGCTTGGCAACTAGGCCTTTAAGCCAAGGGCAGTTGTATTGTAGATTACAATCGACGCCATTCAACGGAAATTTTTGTGAAAACTCGAAAGGCCACATTTGACTATATAGTTCACATTTCTCACAAAAACACATAATTACTACTCAAAAACTGTTAATATCCTACAACTATTCTTAATTTTAGAGTAATTTTACACATTTTTAGAAAATAGAAATGCACAGCACAACGTCCCTTTTCAGTTCCCGCCAAAAAAAACCGATGTATTATTTGAAAATCTCAAAATTCACAGTTTCACACACATAATCTTACAAGTATTACCTTTAAACTAAAATTGGAATCAAATTAGAATTCTGATATCATCGCATGATCGCGTATCCGAACATGTTAATCAGGTCATGACGTCACAAACTACAATACAGTGACTAATTAAATAGCAAATATTCGTATTCTGTGCACAAATATTTACCATGTTCTATTCTGTTTCACTAAATTTATATCTTGCTATTCTTTTTGTATGTTAGATATATCATTTTTCCTCGAAAGCGTGCAAATGGAACACGACCTATTCATTTGACGTTGTGAGAATTCTGTCAAAATATTTTTGTTTTGTTCGTCTTCAATTTCTTACGAAAAATCGTGTAATATGTCTTAATTGTAATGGTTTATATTTATTTTAATGTTATTTTAAGTAATTGCTTTTTAATAAGTGTATACGTTAAACGTATTATGATACAATCTTTATAGATTGGTATCGCGATAGTCATGTCAGATTGCGCGCTGGTAGCCAATGTAAGCGAACACGATGCGAGCATGGACGTGGGGAAAGACAAGTCTCTATTCGAGCCCACTGTTGAAATGATGGTAAATGATTTCGACGACGAAAGGACACTTGACGAAGAAGAAGCACTAGCAGCGGGTGAGCAACAGGACCCTAAGGCCGAACTCAGCAGTTTGCAAGAAGAAGGTGATATGCCTTTAGAGGAACTATTGGCACTGTACGGATACGATAAAAATATGGACAAGCCAATTCCTGAGCCAGTCCCTGAAGTAATTCCTGAGGAGAATGAGAAAACAGTATCAGCGCTGACACAACTGTATACGGAGACTACGAGTCCTGAAGCGACGAGGTGCTTACGGTCAGGCTCACGACCACCATCAGAAGAAGAGGATGATTATGACTACAGTCCGGATGAAGATGATTGGAAAAAGACTATAATGGTTGGTAGTGATTATCAAGCAGCCATACCAGAAGGTTTATGCAGCTATGATGATGCATTACCGTATGAAAATGAAGATAAATTGCTGTGGAACCCAACATTTCTAGATGAAACAGTTACAGAGGACTATATGAGGAAAATATGTGTAATGAACTCTGGTACAGGCATTGACGTAGTGCCTAAAGGCAAGCAATTAAGAGATGATGAAGAAGCCTTATTTCTTCTTCAACAATGCGGTCATAATGTTGAGGAAGCATTGAGGAGACGGCGTATTTCTGCCCAAACTCCTGCACATGCAAGCTTATGGTCTGAGGAGGAATGTCGGAACTTTGAAAATGGTTTAAAAGCTTACGGAAAAGACTTCCATTTAATACGGCAACACAAAGTACGAACTCGATCTGTAGGGGAGTTGGTACAGTTTTATTATATTTGGAAAAAAACTGAAAGGCATGATATATTTGCAAACAAAGCAAGGCTGGAGAAGAAAAAATACACTTTACATCCTGGGCATACTGATTATATGGATAGGTTTTTAGAGGAGCAGGAGGCTACTGGGGCTGGTGTTGTAAGGCCGGTATCCCCTTCACAGATGATGGTATATGCTCCCTCTCCGGCAACACAGCCTGATCCCTTAGCTTTAGGAGAGAAAGAGGTTTTCTCCCAATTAAATGCACACACACCTCCTCCTCGAGCAATGTCTACAGAAGACCAAGAGCCAGATACCGGTCCCTAATACATGCATGATTGGCTATTTGTCAAGTAGCAAGCATTGTTTGCAATATGCTTAGTTGTTACTACATATTAAACTTAATTTACACATTTGCAAAGTAGCAACTGCAAGGAGCAAGTGTAAGTATATTTGCAGTTTGTAAACAATTGGACTATTGTGAAAAGAGTGACTACATGATATACATGTATGCTAGCTGTTTCTCGTGTGCAGTTGATACTTCATTGTTGCTTGAAAGAAGAATATTAAGAATGATAAAAATGCAACTAAGAGTCTATAAGCTTCCTTTTAACTGTTTATCGGGGAGTTTTATAAGTTATTCTATTCTAGTTCTGTTTAGTTATTATTATTTAATTTAGGAAAAAACGCTAAAACTTTCAAACAATACTTTTTGTACTTCTGTTTTTTGACAGATTTGATAAATATTTTTACAAAATATTTATCAAATCAGTCAAAAATTTAAGTCACAATAAGATTGTTTTCAATGTCATATTTAAACATATTTTAAGAATTCAGACTGCACAAAGTCATATATAGCTACTACACACAAAGATCTATTTGTTGTAATATATTGAAAGCTGTATTAATTTAGAAGTTTTGAGAAAGACCACTTAGAAAATAATGGTACTTATTAGGGCCCAATGAAAATGTATGTAATACAAAACTTCATTTACCAAAAAATCTTATAGATAGTTTAGTATAAATACTGAACTAATTGTAAGACAGTGTTCATAAAGCGTAATTTATATAGAATTTAGTTTTTGTGTGTGGTAGTCCTATGCCTTAGTGTGGAATGTAATAATCAGTAGTCTATTGGCATCTACTGATTATTTATTGTAATTGTACATATCTATACTCTGTTTTTTAGTTAACTGGACTAAAATGACAGCTGCGATTGACATTGAGCAGTGTTGTAGTATGGCTCATTCATAAGAGAGTTGTGTGAGTCATTGATTAGCTCACAGTGGTGAGTTGTTGATTCAACTTGCACACCTCCCTTATGAATGAGCCATATTAGAACACTGCTCCAAATTGCAACATACGAAAATATTGATCACAGCCATCATTTTAGTCCAGGTAATTAAAAATCAGAATATCTACTATTATAATGATACTAACTTTTCCCTGTAACTTCACTCATATTAATGTAAATTTTATAAATAGGGTTATCTATGGGAACCATACATTTTTCCACAATAAAACATTGCCTATGTCCTATTCCAAACTATAATCTATCTCTGTGCCAAATTTCATCCCAATCTGTTGAGCTGTTCTGACACGTTACGCAAGGAACATCCATCCAAAAGTAAGTTACTTTATAACATTAGTATAGATGATTACAATGAATCTAGTGACTTCTAGTAAACAAAGTGCAATAAATCATTATTAAACTATTGCCTATCCTAATATTCTTCTTCCATGATAGGTGTGTATTTTAGGTTACATGCCATTCACTTGATTGCAGAGATTAATATAATAACTGATATATTATTGTAAGCTTAAATGGTAATCTTGGTATTGATATAAAATCATTTAGTTTAAGTATCTATTAGCAATTAATTTAAATATTAAAATAATTATAGAATCATGATCCCTCTTCATACAGAATTAAGTTATTCCTAAAGCCTTACTTCATTTATATTATGAATAATACTTTTAAGTAGTTATAAATAATAACTACTTAAAAGTAATTGACTTTATCATAAGTCCCTAACATTTTTTGGCAGAGGTCTACGTATGACTGGTTCTTATTATCCATTAAAATTTGACATAAGCTTCATACAAGTAATGTCAAAAGTGACTGAATAGTAAGTTTAGGAACCAGCCATTAATTGACATCTTATAATCTCGAAAATTTCTGTCCAAACAATGATAAATACAATTTGCCAGTATCGCAAGTTAACTAACACCGTAATCAGGCTAACAGTGTTTGTTGAAAATCATATGAAAGCCTGTATAGACTTGTGCAATGCACTGAAGGAACAGTTTAAATGTTGCCAGCTGAAACAATAAGCCCTTGTTAAGTACAATCTTGAATGAAAAGAATAATGGTTCCCCAAATTTTATCTAGGTATATAAATTAATATTATTTAAGATTATAACAGTAAATTTGTAGACTGGGTATTTATAAAGTAATGACTGAATAATTTTTTATTATATAATTATATTTTACAAACAATATTACAATGTAAATAATGTTATGATTTATTTTCAATTTTGCAATGAAGTGAGTGGTGATGAATGATGTTTTGTGTAAACATCGGAAGAATGAATGCTGTAAAGAAATTGAGAAACAGAATAAACAGTGCAAATTCTTATTTATGTTTTTGATTGAATGCAATGCTACCACAGCCAAGACCGTCATGTGAAGATAGTAGTTTCACACTATGCAGGGCAAGTTTTCTTGAAAGAAAGAGGACACTACCAGTGACAATAAGTGTTATTTAGCATTATCACCCAGCATCATAATGCATTCCATCTTCTGGGTTTTGTGCGCAGAATCTTAATATATATATGTACATATAATAGAACTTGAAGATGGTCCGTGTCACACAAAATTGCAGAAAGTAATATCTGCTGGTTGCTTCAAACCAGCAGGGTCGCCAGATGGAATTTACAAAAACTCCCCATACCGCGATACTATTTCAGAAACTTCCCCATAGATATTATTGAATGAAAGAATACGACAAGTGCGTGTTGGACCACGTACATTGAAGGATTTCGTAGAGGCGACAAACTATCGTGTTTTAACTGACTTCAAGAAAAATGGAGGAAGTTTTCATATTGTCACTAATGATAAGGCTATTGAATGAATAGTTATAAATAGGAACAGAAGATTTAGTATTATACATAGGTGTTAAATGTGAGTTGCAAAAGTCTCATTCTTTGTTTATGTCCCTTAAATCACAATAATTTATTATAAATCATGTTTCCTTTCAAAACATTGACTAATAAGATAAATTTGAAAATACTGGACCCTAAAATAAAATTTATCTTGAATACGGTATTACGGTTCATAATATTTAATATTCAAATATAATACTGACAACCATAATTATATCATCAAGGTATAAAAAATCGTTCAAATGATCAAGTGTATTTTAGTCAACGCACAATCTAGGATACCATAGAGTTAACCAACATCCACTCTATTTTTCATTGACGTACGTACAGAACCCTAACAAAATATGTAAGCGAATTTGCTCCCAAATACTCGCAATATATCGATCTTTGCGTTTTGTAAGTTGTTTTAATAAAAAGTGTCTCACTTGACCACACTTGACTGTCAATGTTTTTTAACTAAAACTTGTGTTTTTGGGAGCATTTATAGGTTAATGTTTTATCTATGTTGGCAACAGACACAGATACCAAAGAGTACATTGAATATGTAAACACGGAGTACATTGGAATATATAAAGCATAAAGAACAGATACAGGCAAGGCAACATTATCGAGAGAAAAGTAAGTGAAGAAAGTGATAATTTATTGAAAAATATTACTTCGGAAATAAGATAGTAAAACCGAAATATTGAAGCATTAACAATTAATAGAAAGTCTTAAAAATTATAGAGTTGCAATAATTTTTATAAACATTAAGCAAAATCGTTGATCGATTTTACAAAACAATGACTGTGTCCGCGGATATGAGCGTTAAAGAAATAATCAATGATTTTAAAGAAAATTACGGCAAAGTACGCAAATTACTTGATGAGGACAGCAAAAATGATCCTGAAACCGAGCCATATCTATCAAAATACAAAGCGAAAGAAATCTTGTTCAATATGCGCGAGTCATTGAAAAGTATCAACCCTGAAAACTTTTTGGACGGCAGCAAACTTGATGCTATGCTTGGAGCTGTGCTATTAAACATTGGTATCATAGATATGGAGACAGAAGAGCTGACCGCTAGCGAAAGAGTATTAATGGAAGCAGTAGACCTGCTATCAGTAAACTCTTCAAAGCCAGAGATAGTTACTACTTTGATTAATGTTTATAACAACCTTGGTATCCTATGGTCAAATAGAGATGAACCAGAACGGGCTAAAACCTTTCTGCTTGGTGCTAAAACATTGTACGAAACATTTAAATGTACTCTACAGTTACCACTACCTATTGAAAACATTGTCAATAATGATAGTGCAGTTGGCGACTTAATGTTGTTAGAAAAGGCATATACACTTAGTTTGTACTATTTAGCCCAAGTGTATGGTTCACTGAAGCAGAATTTGAAATCTGCTATTTACTGTCATGTAACATTACGTAGGCAGTTACAGTATTCTGATTACGAACCAATAGACTGGGCTTTGAATTCAGCTACATTATCTCAATTTTTTGCAGAGCAGAATGGTTTCTTTCAGTCTAGGCATCATTTAGCTGCTGCATCTACAGTGTTAGAGCAATACGAAGAGAAGTTAACAGTATCGGATAGTGTTGATGAAGTACATTTGGCCAAACTAGAAACTTACAAACATCGTTCTGCAGATGTAGCAAGGTGTTGGGCCAAGTACTGTATACTGTTGATGACAGCTTCTAAGGCAAGGCTCATGAATGATGCAGAGAGGATGACTGATGCTATAACTGGTAATTTAATTTTTCAATAAATGATTTATCTTAAATATATAATATAAAAATAATAATCTAATGTAAGCATAGGTTTTGACTCCCTGACTCATAATAGTTATAGATTTATAGGCTCTTAAAAAACTATTATGAATAAGGGGGTAAGTATGTCGTGATTGTTGGCTATTTATTGTAATTTATGATAACTAAAAAGATATCTATAAAACACCAACTGTATTCATCAAATTGGAATTTAAACTACTAAGTTATTCTTTCCAAATATTACAATTTTTTTTATTCGTGATTAGAAAAGTTTTAAGGCGTGTAGGTCCTTTTTAATATTTAAATTAGTTTAGAATTTAAAAACCATTACTGTATAGTAACATGCATTTTTGAAACATAGTTCTAATTATCTGTAACAGACATGAAAACTTGAGAAAAATAAGTTAATATTTCATACACTCTCATTGCAGATATGTCAAATTTGACCTTAGAAGACAATGAAAACATTTGTGGTGGTGATATGAAGAGCTTAATATTCCCAGATCTCAATGTATCAAAGTATGAAAGCAAGATTAGCGACAAATTCCTCCTTACTTACCAAGATGCAAGGGAAGTGTTCTTGTGCTGTCAAACTTGGTTGAATAAGGCAAAAGAATATTATAAGCTTGATACTTTGGCTTCAGATTATATAGAATTAATACAAGATAGCTCCCAATCCTATAGTTATTTAGCATTCTTTGAAGATGATGATGAAAGAAGGGCTAAAATGCACAAAAGACGTGTGGACATGTTAGAGGATTTAATCAAAGAAATAAATCCTGTATATTATTTACAATATTGCAGGCAACTGTGGTTTGAATTAGGTGAAATATACTCTGATATTTTAAACATTAAATTGGAAAAACTTAACAAGACAGAAGAGAAACTGACACCGCATGCTTTGAAGAAAGTTAACATGCTATGTGAAAAAAGCATAGAGAATTATGATAACTTTTTAAATTCTGTGAAAGATAAAGATGGAAATATGCCTAAGAAATTGGAATATGATGTAATAAGACCTGTGGTTAGCGCATATGCATTTATTGGTAGAAATAGTATGAAGCGCATTGCGGTAGATAAAGCAATGCAATTAAGTTATTTACAAAAAAGTTATGATTCTTATCAAGCTGTGGTGGATATATGCAAGAATGATCAAGAAGCTGCAGCTATGATGCATGAAGAATACAGTCTATGTCAAGAAATGCTTAATTTCTTGCCAATAAAAATTAAAAGACTGGAAACAGAGCTTTTGGCAGCATAAAAAATATTTTAATGACTTGCTTCAAAGTACTTTGCTTTGATTAATTATGATAAACATCCCTCTTTATTTTATAGAACATACACGATTGAGAGCTTTCAAATTGAAATCAATAATGAGTATGAAACTTAAAGATCTGAGCATCATTATGGTGATGGTGTGAAAACTCAGTAGCTATTGGAGTGTACCTTACTCTTAAACCATTGGCATGCTTATCATCTCACAACATCAAGCCAGCATACCTTGTGTCTATACTTATTTCTTTGTATAATTATCTTTATCACCAGTTGGTAAGGAATTAGAGGAGGCAGTAAGACTAATTTTAGAAGTAGTTGCTCCAAACATAACTACCAGTTTTCTAAAAATGTGGTATATATAAGCAACTTTCTTGAAATTTAGACACACAGGTTTTGCTTGTTTTATTTGAGTACAAGTGTAAAGGTGTTAGGCACTGTATCATATGACCTTGCCAGTTTTAAGTGAGTTAATAAGCCCCACTATTAACATGGTACAGTACTAGGATTGTACAGTCGCCCAGTTAAAAATGTGTGTCAAATACATTTATAACAGACATCATAAATAATATTTTCTTTTGGATTTTGGTGTAAAAATACTGTTTAACCAATAATTTATTACTTAAAAATAAGTCGTGCTTTTAGACCAAATTTGCCAAAATTGGAAATGGAAAAGAGATGAGACATTATTTTTCATTTAGAACCTGAAAATGTGTTAAAATATTATATAGACCAGTATAGGTCAAAGTTTAGTGTATTATCTACTGGTTTTTGGCTATATTAAAACAAAGTTTCTTTTACTTTCTAGCTATTAATAATGCCATTACGTATATACCGCACAGAATCGACTATAAGAGATTAAAATGAGTAAATTTGCTTCTAGCGCACGTTTTATAGTGTTTATAGGTACAGTACATACAAAACTTAAATGCGACTTGACAGAAATTAGCTCCCAGTGTTTGTGTAGATCCTGTCAACTTTGAACATTTGTAATTGCGCATTGACTTGTACAAACTTCAAGGACGCATTTTAGTTTTGCTCGAACTATATGCAGTATTGTGCGTGAGAAAGTTGTATTCGCCTCGTTTCTTTGTAGTAAATAGTCTAGATTTTTGGACACGCCTATGGTCTAACCCCTCGGTTTATATTATACCTACTTTCACGACAGCAAATAAGAAAGTGGCGGAGGTAATCAGCAGCGCGAGTACACCATTATCATATGTTGTGTTTACACAGGCGCTGCAGATTATCCTCGTTACTTACCTGTTTGTTGCCGTGTAATTGGGCATGATGTGAACGTGGCGTTACGCTCATACTATTCCCATCACTGCCCATTGCTAATCTTTATATCGTTGCAAAATCATTGTTATGATAAATATATTTTTGTTGGTATTAAAATGTTTAAAAATAAAACATTGTAGTGTATATCATATTTTTATTATTCATCATTATATAATCATAACACGTTTCAAAACAATACAAACTAGTAGTAATTTAGGATTTCTCGTTCTTTACATTATAAATCTAAGGTTCTTTGTCTTTTTCAAAATACTTTGTTGAATTTTTAGTAAGTAAGTACATTTGTATGCGAGTGATATGCGTCCGTATAAGTACACGAACTTTCAGAAACGAAAATCTTCGAGCCATAAATACGAATACTCGTTCTCATGTCTATTACTATCACTTTGCTGGTTATGATGCCATCAGGTTGAAGCAGCGAGTAATTCGTGTAGATAGGGAGAACTTTTACCCGCAGTTTGATAGCCTCTATGGTTGAAGGTACACTTCTGGCATGGTATATTTCGCAAACGAACTTTCTGTTATTTATTATGATCTGGCTGTCTGGGATCGGCCGCGGACTGGTTAATTGTATATTACAACCATAACTCGAGTTGTAACCCATTACACAAGCGTAACTTAGTTTGTGGATATACAATGCGTGTGTGATTCCCCAGGGAACAGATGAGACCGACTGGCCAACGCCTGTCAGGGCCTCGTGGAGTGGCGAGGCTATGTACTCGTGGCTCGGGCAGAAAGGCGAAGACGGGAACAGCGAGGTGTTTTAGTGGGTATCCCCGACTCGGGTGGCAGTAGCACTCCACAGGGATGCTAGTGCCACTCCAACGAGTTTCCCCCGCTCCTGAACCGGATTTCCCCTCGGAAAAGGGCACGCGTAGATGTTTCGTGTTCCCAATTTCACCACTCGTGGATGTTGCGATATCAGTCGTATATGCTAGTTTTTGCCCACTTGGCCGAAGTCCTAAAGATGACCCGTTCTTATATCTTACCAACTGTACATTTGCGTTACTATCGGTTAAAATTTTAAATAAGCTCCATCGTAAAACTTATGTCAAAATTCAACTGATAGTAACGCAAATGAATGAATAGTAAGATAATAGGAGCTGGCGATTAGTGAAAGTCATGGTGAATATATATCGGGTTATTTTACTCTTAGTAAAGACCCCGTCATGTTCGAGTAAGTTGCTCTTTCATACTCGCGTTGCCCGTTTCCCACGCCACTTTCTTACTTGCTGCCATGGGAGCAATGTAAATGAGGAGTAAGCTATAGAAATCAAGAGACTGTTTTGTTGGACGATATTTACTTCGAATATTCCTTTTAAACGACTTATTTCCTGTAAAACATTAACCACGCACGCGATACGCGGGGTCTTACTAATTTTACATAGGTGTTACGTGAACTTGCGTGCTGATGCAATATGGAACTACGCCAAAATTTATTCTAGGAATTAAATGAACTCTTCTATTTGTTACAAATAGCTATGAATTTTTCATATATTTTATGGATCGTAACTTTTAGAAGTTCATATTATTACAATACAATGAGGAAATTATAAGTATTTAAATTATGATTATTTGAATATCAGGACAATTAAATCTAAGTTGTTGTACTGAGATTTAGATTTGAATAAATGGCATTTAAAATGCAGAATAGGTATTTTAGTTTATTGTATATATGTTTAATTACATTATTGCATTACTGCTTACTGTCTACCATTTGAAATTAACGCATTACAAGTAATGTCAGTTTTCTAATATTATTATTCAATAGGAATATTACGATTCCAGCTCCATCTGGGGATTATGTTAATGACTGTGGCCAAATGCGTCTTGTTTATAGCGTTTAAAATAACGTCGTTAATGATTAGCTACATTAGTGTATATACATACATTATATATCAATGCTTAACGTTATTAGCAATGAATAATACTGTCGCATCACAAATAACGCATTAAAACTATCGTTACATCTGCGTCAAACGGTCGATAACACTAACATTATCCCAGATGTAGCAGAGGCATTAAAGATTAGAAGTGTCATTATTATCACGATTAAGTATTACATTCTCGTATTCTATTAATTCATTCCATAGCTTTTTGATTATTTTTTTGTAATAAATGTTAAGATCATATAGAAGTTTTATAACAAGCTGTTTTTTTCGCTGTAATTAAAAAGTTATATCATATTAAATAAAAAACTTATATATGATCTATCCGTTTATTAAAAAAAAAATATTCAAACAACCAATTATTCAAAAAAAAGTATAATTCTCATTTTGTATTGGAAATATCCGTTAGGGGCGCTGCTGTACAATGTATGTATTGTTGAGATAGTAAATTATATTGTGGCACTCAAAGAGCTTAATCAGAAGTATTACATTTATACAGAAATTAATATATATGTAGTCCGAAAATAAATGTCATGCAAGAAAAAATCCATATAGGACTGACAAACGCCCAATAAAAAATATAAACTAAAAAGCCCCTAAATCTTGCATTTCTCCTACTATTGACTATAGAATGCACCACTAAAACTTTCAATTAACTTTTTATATACATAATATCCTTTATCCTAAAACGTTTTTTTAACACAGAGATTTTTCTCCTTACCTCTATCTTCCATATCCATAACATTAAAGTAATGGCATTGTCATGCCTACTATGTTTTTATATTATTGCTAGGATATGCCTGCGACTTCATCCACGCTTAACTTGGAATTCCCGGTGGATACCAGGGACACAAAGTGTCGCAGTATTTAAAAAATAATGTAACCTATGGTTTTCGTGAAAATTTCGTCGAAATAAGCTAGTTTTTATTCACCCGTACAACTTCAAACCGCTCCCTGAAAAATTCCCGCGGGATTCTCGGGAAATATGACACATTTTATTACATAAAATTTGCTATCGATCAGTGAAAAACCGCATTGAATTCGATTTTTTTCAATTTGGTTATTTTAAATCATTACCAGAAAATTTCCCACGGGATTCCCGGGATAAAAAGTAGCGCAGATTTTAAGTTTAAGAATTTTGATGTCGTTCAGCGAAAACCGCATCGAAATCGGCCCAGTAGTTTTTACGTGAATTCCGAACAAATAGACAATCAAACACGAAATCTAAAAAAAATTGCGTTGTGTTTTTTACATAGTCTATTCCAGTTTTTTTTTAATTAGCTTCAATTTACAGACGCGGCATGTTTAGTATTTTATAATATTATAGATTTAAAAAGAAACAGATGAAATATCAGTCACACGCGAAATTTCATCATCGCTATTTACAATTAATTGAATATTATCAAATCCCGAGTGCGACAGGTAACATCTAAAAAACTATGAAATATGAAAATAAAGATAACAATTTTTCTAATACAATATTATGTAGTACATTAACACAGTATAGATTCAGTATTTAAATTCGCTTTTTGAAAAACCATTTTGAAAAACAAGTTGCTTGTCATCTAATTAAAATAACAATAACCTATTGTTTTGCGTTATTGAAAATATATTTTTGACATTTGTTTAACCTTCAATGAGTCTGAAAATGGCGGTGTATTTTTGGACAATACCAATTGTGTCTACAAAATTAACATTAATGTAATTTTTCTTTATCAACATTACCTATAATAAACCTTAAAGTTGCAAACAGCATTAACCTTAGAACTATAACTAACATAACAATAGCTAGTAGTAACACGGCAGCAACGTCTAATAATAAATATTGGTAGAAGGGCATATCTCTTGATATCGAATGTAATTGATCGTAGTTTCCCCACCGGATAACGCGTTCCGTCCAATACACTGCCGTGTCAAGGGGTTCAGCTTGACGGTCCTTCCATATTTTGGACACTCGGCGTGCACTGATGCGCATTCTGTAACATAAACCGAATATATCGTCAGTTACAGACGATAGTTGACTGTAATATAGGTTCAATAGAGATAGTTTTTTATTGATAATATGTTTTGGGCAAGGGTACTGTCTTTGCTGGTACCAAGGAAGATACTGAAGTTTCAAAGAACATTCAAAAATATGCGAGGCTACTTCCGAATATTTTTTGATATATAAAGAATAGGTGAAAGTAAGCACGTTATCAGCCAGTACACCACCGCCATAGGCGGAAGAAAATAACAGTTCGCTGGCACGGCGACGTACGAATAGCACGACACATTGTAACGACGACATCTTAAGGATAAATGGTGTATTTTACACAGTCCATAAACGTCACGCGGACGTGGCACTAGTGCTGCTATAGCACAGTGTTTTTATCTTGTAAACAGAATCAGAAATGAGGAGCTGTAAGAAAATCAAGGGCACTGACAGAGCGTCTAAAATTAGAAAGTGGAAGTGGATTGGCTCTCTACCACGTCTGTCGCAGGGCCGATGGAGTAGTCCGGAGAGGAAACTGCGTCTTGGTAAACGCCCTTCAGCCCAGTGGTCTGACAAGTTGCGTAACGTCACCGGTAGGGACTGGATGAGGAAAGCTGAGTGTCGGGATATATGGTGTAAATTTGGGAGATCTACATATGTCTAACACTGGACATCGATTAGCTGAAGAAAATAAATGACGTACTGGTAGCATCTGATTTCAGGTAAACGGTAAGTGAAGTGAAATAAGGTAGCTTAGTAGATAAAAGTCTGATGCGAAAAGAGTTTGCAAATGTTCAGTGCTCTATTTAACGCATCGTGAAACAAATATTATGTTCTATACAATGAAGTGGAGGAACTTCAAGGAAGCATTTAAGTTTTTCTCGTACTATAAAAGAAGTCGGAACCTTGACACCGTACTTAATTTGTTAATGTAATTCCAAAATATCGCCAGCTTTTGTTTTCTTTAAGAGTTTCTGAGGTAGTTATGTTTTAAGGACGGAGATGTCAAAGACCTTTGAAAATAAAAATTTTCGTATTTAAATATTATTATCCTTACCTGAATGAAAACAAAGGACAACGATGTTGCGAGACAAATGTTTTTGGTGGTGTTGGAAGTTTACTTTATAATGTGGTTCATCAGTATTCACCAAATACCGTGGTATATATTGATCGTGTAAGCTAGTGTATTGATGGATGTCAGTGTTTGCCATGTATTTCTAGATTTCTGAATTCCGGAATGACAGTGTGTTAAACACTGACATCTGTTAGTAAACTAGATTAGACGATTAGTAATACCGCCAATAGGGTATTATTATCTATGAATACCACGGTATCTTGTAAGTACGCATCACAGAGGCTACGTTCCATTAGAGACTCACGCCGACCACGTTCACAACCGCGATTTTTCCCGTTCCACTTGCTTGCCGACGTTACAATCGTAAACCTAAGTGGAACGGATGTTCGTCCCACCTCTTGACTTGACATGGGTCGTTGTGAACGTTGTGTGATCGAAAATGATGACGTCATTAGTGACGTTTCGCCACGACCACAACGACCGCGGTCGCCATGTGTCGGTTGGCTGACGGAGCATTTTGGGCGTTGTGAGCTACTGATGGAACGCGCTGAGAGACGCATCGCGACAGCAATGGAGGAGGACATGTTTTCTGAGCTTGCGGAACGCACGTCGGGCATCCGAAAATAATTCTCGTAATCTTCCATACCATCATATATCTACTAATTTCAGCCAATATTTTCAAACATTTTTTGAAAAGAAATTCTGTCCAATGTAGCCAATATTATGCCTATTGCTTTCTCTTTATTGTTTTTTTTTAAACCAAGTGCTAAGATAATAGCCACACAAGCTTTAGTTTTTGCCGTATCTTTTTCACGTCTGAACTATATGAAACACATTACAATACTTACCTGATAAAACCGAACGTCTAGCCAAAGAGTACATCCCTATTAATATTATAAATGCGAAAGTAACTCTGTCTGTCGGTCTGTCTGTCTGTTCGTCTGTCCGTCTGTCTGTTCCGTTTTCACGGTAAAACTACCCGACCGATTTGGCTGAAACTCAGTATAAATACATTTTCGATGCCGCGGATGAACATAGGATACTTTTTACCCCGACAAATGGGATAGTTTCCGGGATAAAAACATATTTGTCTATTTGTTTGTTATGCTTTTACGGAAAAACTAACCGATATGTCTGAAATTTAGTATATGTGTAATTTTAATACCAAGGGTGGACATGGGATATTTTTCATCCCGCATAATGGGATAGACTGGGATAGATTTATCGAAAGGTTATCCCAGAAAATAGGATAGATTTTTTTAATTTTGGTCATTTTCGCCAATTTGGTCAATTTGGTCATTTTAATCAATTTGGTAATTTTAGTCATTTTGGTAATTTCGCCATTTTGGTCATTTTGATCATTTATATAGTTTACAGATTGATAGACGGGGGCTAGATAAATAAAACTAGAACAGGTTGAAATAGAGGTTCAAAGTTTATATGGGAGACCAATCATTTCTCAAGTTTATAGATATAAAAAGTTATCATCTATAAAAAAAATGCGATAGCAACTCGATCAGTCTGTCTGTTAAGCCTTCATGGAAAAAGTACTAAGAGTACTAGATCGGTTTTGCTGTAATTTTGTTTAAATGTAGTTTTAATACAGAAAATGGACATAAATATTTTTCATCCCGGGAGATGGGATAGTTTGCGATATAAAATGAAGTAAATCTTCCGGGAGCAAATAGAAGTAACATAAATTTTTTATACAATATAGGTTATATTAACGCCTGCTGTTTAAACAAGAGGCACCCACTAGTGTTTGATCCGGTGCCTAGCCGCGGGGTAAACTAGTTGTATACTTATATATAAAGACGTCTAGCCTTGCCTGTTTATCCGTCAACGGAATGTGATTCATCATTATTTATCATACCGATGAACCACATTATAAAGCGTCTAGCCTTCACTTTAGGTTTTGCGATTAGATTGTTAAATTATATTATCATTATGAATGATAACATTTTAAAGCAAATTGATGGCTAAATCAGTATTAAACAAAATCAGCACTCAAATAATTTGCATTTTCATTATCTCGGGGAGCAATTAATAATATTATTTCAATCGTATAGGTTCGCGTTTGATAGCTGTTTCATCTGATTACGCGGTTTAGAGTTTATAATTAATTATGCAGTTGTGTAAGATGCGTTTAGAAGCACTGCCGTGGCCTACAGTTCCATGGGAGACCGGAGAAGCCGGCCTTCCCATTAGCGGTATTGAAGTTCTAATGCCTCTACCGCCGATTTTTAACTACTTGCCACAAAGGTTAGAATGTCCGGAGCTGGATGACGATCAACCAGCACTACGGTGGCAGAAAAGAGCGTAGTATCCTGGATTGGCTACGTCTGCCCCATAAATGGATTTATTTATATGACAACAAGATATTTTAACCTAAGCGCTAAATCATCTTCTAAACAAGACAACACGTGTATTCAATGAGCTAAATATCTACCTACTTCCAATACAAATTCAATTTCAATGTCATTTTACTTATTGATGCCCATTAACAACCGTTTGACTTCGTTAACAAATAATGAGTTCTGTTTGTGAAATATATAATAATGGCTGCTACAGGTAGCGGTGATCTTGAAGTTATTCTTGTTCACGTGTGGCGATGGAAATAGTAGATTGTTACACGAGAGGGGAAAGTGATTTATTTAGGCATGAGATGGTTTGGCGCACGAGCGTAACGAGGGTGCTAATAATTCGATGCCTAAATAGCCCTTTCACCCGAGGTTAACACTCTGCTTTTCATTTCGAATATGAGGAAAATAAATAAAAACTGATTTGTTAAAAAAACAACTACTCTAATGAAATCAGGCGTTAAATCCATATCTAAATCTGATTAACCCATTTAATACGAAACGTCAAGTATTTTTTTTGTCTGTGGCATTCTACGGATTATCATTCTATTATCTGTGAATTATTTATTATCCGTGCAGTAACGGAGAAAGAATACAATTTCCTGCGGCCGGGCGGCCTGTCCTAAGAGGCGACAAAACAACCTACAGCCAGGTGGTAGAGTATTTGCTCGTCTGGATGGCTACCAAGCCATACTCTAGATCAGGGGACCATGGGTGGTCTCCTGGTCTAAAGTGTGCCGCCATAACAACATTGAGTTGCGTTCTATCATTAGTGGCCAGGTTCCAGTATCCCTTAAGAGAACAGCAACGCATTTGTAGCACCTTTGGTGTTGCAAATGTAAATAGGCGATGGTAAGCATTTCCCATCAGGTGGACAGACTGCCTGGCTGCTGAACTCGTGCAATAAAACAAATCTCCCAGTCAGTATTTTTTTTGTCACTGATGACAGTAAATATTTAGCTCAAATTTGTATAAATTACTATTAATTTATTAGTATAAAATAATGTTACAAAATTATTGATATTTTTTATTACAACTTGTGCCACGATTTAACAGTGCCTGTATAAAAAAAAGTTAGGCTTAAGTCGCATATATTATCTGTGGTTCTCAGTTTTTAATTTTTTTGACATCAGTATAACGTAGTGTTAAATTCACTTTGGACAACAGGGAAAATGGTTTCCCAGTGACGAAAAGTGCTTTTTTAATTCCTGTGATTAGGCAACTTCAAGCGTACATTCAGAATATGAGAAATGAAAAGAAATTATTACAATGCACGCACACGGAGTTTTATGCAATATGCAGTATTTTTATTTTTTTAAACAAATCAATTAATACTTGTTATCTTCCTTTTTTCAAAAGGTTTTTACGGGGCTGATTAGGTTTCATATCCATTGTTGTAAAAAATCGATTGTGAGTACTAATAGATCTCAAACGCACTGGCTGAAGGGCTCATAATTGTTTAAGGGGAAAATGAATTATTTATTTAAGAATTATTGGATAGATAGATAGATGACATTTTTTATTGTACACTAATACAAAAATGAACTTCAGACTAAAACTACACCTAGTTATGCCCGAAGGGCGTTCTTTTAGCTAGAAAGCGACCTCTTCCAGCCAACCCCAGATTATTTTAGAGTTACATTATTTATTAAAGGGTGACTTTTTCTTCTTCTATAACTAGTAAAGAAATAATAAATTTACTTACTCAGCACTTAAAACGCTATTCAAGCCCTCAGTGAGAGCCTCTTCAGTCATTTCCACGTAAGACACCGTCTTCCCAAATCCAATAGCTGTCGCCTGAGCTCCATTGTAGGGCTGGTCACCGAAGAACGGAACAACTAACATCGGTTTTCCAGCTGATATAGCTTCAGTCATGCCTAGAAGACCTCCATGGCCCATGAAGGCTATCACCTTTTTGTGTTCTGGAAAGTTGAATAAGTCGATCATTTATTTACGAATAGCTAGCTGTACCTGCCACATTTTTTGAGCGGGTTAGATTAAATTTATATCCTGCAAGATACTGAAAATTTGTATTGAAATCCTTTGAGTTGTTTCGGAGTTGGTTCGAGAGAAACCAAGAAGCAAATATTGTAATAATAATAATTAGCGAATAAACAGACACTGTCGGCCTCTATGGCTGAGCGAGCTAAACCTTTGCCGGCCAACCTCACTGCAACGCAGGGGCTCTAGGTTCGATTCCTGGTATGGTAAATTTCGTAAAAGAATTTTCTGTTATTTACTATGTTCTGGTTATCTGGGATTGGCCCCAGAGTTGTCCGTTGTGTATTACCCATAGCAAAAGCGTAAAATGATTAGCTTGGGTATATGCACTGTGTGTGGTTGTCTACAGTTTATAATGTTGTCTATTCATTTATTTCATTATTTTTCAGATTTCGAAATTGTATATCACCAAGATAAGTTAGTTACGCTTGTGTTATGAGTAATATATAACCACGGACAGCTCTGAAGATGATCTCAGGTAAGCCGGTCAATTTTATAACTAGGCATCAATGAAATAGAAATTTTTACAATTAAATTTTATCGGCATAGATAGAGAATAATGGCCGAGTATAGAGAGGATTGGAGGAGACCCTACCGACAAGGGCTAAGCTCTTAAATACTGTGATGATAATGAGATACATAGAAGATAATGTAAGTACCTAAGTGATTTATAAAAATTTGTAGGTGTGTATCGAATGTTTTTATTAATATTAAAAGTCTCGAGTACTGAGCATCCGACTCGAAGGACCAGTTTGTTAAAGATTATTTTTACCTTAATTTATAATGTATGGTATTGTGTACACTGTGTGCTTTTGGCGCGCGTCGTTGCCAAAATGACTGGTTATAGTGATGTGACTGATGTGTTAATTTAGTTGGTATGATTTTTGTTTTGAGCTGCTTTAGCTCGGGCGAACGAGGTTACACCAGTCATATACCTTTATTTATTTGTTACTTTTCAAAATCACAATTTTATCTTAAATAATGTTACAGTTTCTTATACTTAATTACTTGTAATTTTTATACAAAGTATAGGTAGGTCATTTAAGTACATTGTTTAGTTTAATATTTATTACATATGTTCGACTCTTTATTCATACACAGTTGGTAGGATTGCTAGTGATGTGCTTTAATAGTATCCGAAACGGCTTATCGCATTCCAAAAAAATAAATAAATTGTAAAGTAAAGATTTACGTAGGATATACAAGAAACTAAGAATTTACTAATAATCGTGATGATCAAACCGTGATCAGAAAGATCATTTCTGCTTGTCGTGACCATTGGGTTTTGTTTCGAGAAATGGCAACTACGTCAACACTAACTGTTGTTGTAATATTGCATGTGGGTACAATGTATACATAGGTATGTCTTCAAAATATTTTATATATTTTTCTTATACTGTAATACTTATAGTTTTAAATCTGGGAGGTATTGTTTTTTTATTCCTGTCAGCAGCGGGCAGACAGACGGCCCACGTGACGTAAAAGTGTACCGGCGCCTATGGCCATTTGCAACACCAGGCTCGATACCAAAGTGTTACAAGCCTTTAGCATGGCATAGAGATGGGATTGGGGATGCAATAGCAGGAATGGGACAGAGGGGGACGGGTTATATATATGTAATAAGATAAAATCGCCCATACAGTGTGCTTGCAAAAATGTGATTCAGATAGACCTATATTTTAATATGATCAGAGAGGTCAAGCGCGAATTTACTACCTAAAAACATCGCACTACCAAAAGTAATGTTTTTCCTGAAGCTATTTGTGGTTGTTCTGAGGTATTTCCGACGACTTAATATATATGATCTATGAATACAAATGATCTTTTTGCAGGAAACATTGTGTAAAAATATTTTGAAGCACGTTCTTTACCAATGTCATACTTCCCTTTTCCTCTAAAATTGTACCTATTTAGACAATAATATAATTTTGCGACCGATAGGAAGTTTATGACTGGACTCATAATTATTTTTAACTAAGCGTCTTACTGCAGGATTCGGGACTCCTATTTTCTAGGGCCACGGACAGTATACCCGTCGAGTCATTCGGGGATTTGAAATATCAGCTATTTCGTTTTGGAGGATTCAGCACGTGGTAATTTTAATATATACGGTCAGAAAATTTGAAAAAAAATTGTGTGTGCAGTTCACACGCAGTAGAAGTGAAACTTCAGAGAATGTACAGATAATTCTTCTCTAACTTTTTTTAATATAAATATTAGGTTGGGGAAAAAGTTTCTTCGCATTTTATATAAAAATTCAAAAGTTTTTTTATAAAGTTTATTTACATTTGACTAAAGTATGTAGGTGCCATTTTGTTGGATAACTTTTTGCTATCTTGTAGGTAGGGACGTGATCCCATTGCTCTAAAAATTTTGGGGCTTCTGATCAAAAAACTGCGACAAGTGGTTTTGGCAGACCTCTCGTGATGTTAACCTGACATTGCCTAAGGAATTCTGCAGAGACCGAAACAGGTGAAAATCTGAAGGTGCAAGGTCAGGACTATACGGCGGATGGATTAACACCTCTCAGCCAAACTCTCGTAATTTTTGCTGAGTGGCTAAATATGAGTGAGGTCTAGCGTTATCAGAGTGAAAAACCACACCCCTTCTGTTGATTAATTCCGGCCGTTTTCTCTCAACTTTTTGCTTTAATCTCATCAGTTTTTCGCAGTACAGTTCAGAATCGATGGTCCTGCTTGGCGGTAACAGCTCATAATGAATAATGCCCTTCCAATCCCACCATACACACAGCATCACCTTGTTGCGGGTTAACCCGGGTTTCACCACAGTCTGTGAAACCTGGCCGGCCTTTGACCATCTTTTTCGCACGTTCTTGTCGTACGCAGATTTTAAGTCCGGGAATTTGCTATCGATCACCGGAAACGGCGTCGAAATCGGCCCATCAGTGCCGTAAATAGCCTTTTCTGCGTCCTATGTGAGCTTCTATAACTGCGCCCTTGTTTTTTTTAGATGTTATAGGTACCCTAGCTAGAGCAATGCTGTGTATAGGCCTACTTTATTTCATTCAGGGTGATAAAATAACGCACAAAAACCTTGGTGTTGGTGGACCAATTATCTAATGTTTTAGAAGAAAATTTTTTTTTTTAAGTTTAAAATATAACCGACTTTTTTGATGATACTGGCATGTAGGTACGTATGTGTTGGAATCGAGCACTAGGGGCGCAGCGGGAACTTACAAACCGAAAAAATAATAGTTCTTTGCTCTTTAATTCTTGCGCGCCCCCCAGGGTTCACGCCCTGTGCCTGGGCACCGGTGGCACCGCCCTATTTACGGCACTACGCCCCATTAGTTTTTACGTCAATCCCGAACAAACAGACAAACACAAAAATTCTAAGAAACAAAAGATCGCGATGCAATGAACAAGTGAAAGTGATACTATTTAGAGCATTCTGTCA
This sequence comes from Dendrolimus houi, assembly GCA_039645545.1. Lineage (NCBI taxonomy): Eukaryota > Metazoa > Arthropoda > Insecta > Lepidoptera > Lasiocampidae > Dendrolimus > Dendrolimus houi. Next base: position 18,811,415 of record CM077128.1, on the reverse strand, counting down.
AAGTTTCTACACTTGTCAGCTCTGGGTGAGATGCTCCAAGAAAGCTTTGAGAACCATTAGGGTGCAATATAATAATGCATATCGTATCCTAATGAAACTGCCGCGATTCTGTAGCGCTTCGGACATGTTCGCCGAACAGAGGATTGCAGATTTCTTTGCGATAAGGAGGACACGCATATCGGGGCTCTGGGCTCGCCTCCGTGCTTCGGTCAATAGGATTCTCCGCATGTTTTCAGATACCCTCGACAACCCTATTTTTAGGAGCTGGCATTCTGTGCACCGTAACGTAAATGTATAATACAAGTTACATGAAATTACATTAATATTATTTGAATTTCATTTAATAACTTTTAATTGTATTTTGTGTTGTGTAGTATTTATTTTTGTGTTGTGATTTCATATGGGTGTATTGCCTGAAATAAAGACATTATCATATCATATCAAAAGACTACATACAATTTTACAATTTTGTAATGTTATAAATAAAAGCATATAATAATTCTGCTCATATGTACAAAGATTAATTGTGTTAAATAAATAATACGTGTCTAACTAAAATACAATTAAAACATACTTAAAGTTTTTCAGTTACCTAATTATTATATTATTATCTGAAATAAGGAAGCAAAATCAAACGAGTATTTAGTTTATAAAAAGATAATATATATAACACATAAAATAGTAAATAATTAAAGTTTTTAAGGCTTAATTTAGGCAAAAATCATTATGAAATAGTCATGTCAGGCTGTCCGTCCGCCTGTTTGTTTATCTCACAGTGATTTTATTCAGAAACTGATGGTATACATGTACGAGAATTGACAAGAAGATATAGTCTGTATACCGATAGAAAAATATGTAATAAAATCGCGCAAAGAATAAAGTTAAGGGTGGCCGTAATACCTGTCACTATGAGCATGGAAATAGTGTTATTTCTCCACGATAAGGGTTGAAAAATCTTTTTTCAGTATAGATATATAGCCGTGTGGTATATCGTTAGTCAGATCTGAAAAAAAACTTAACGAAGCGAGACAATGGTTCCCAAATTCGTAAAAATTTGTGACCCCTTTCTAATTTTAAAAATATAAAGTGGAGTATTCTGAGAAAATCGAGGTTGTAGAATTTAAAATATACTTTCAACAAAAATATTTTGTAACAATATCCATTCAATAGTATTCCGTATTTTAAACTAAAACATTTTTACTGTTTCTAATTATCTTTCTGTGTCTGTTTTTTGTTAAATTGTAAAACACTAAAGGCTAATAAAGATTTATTATTATTATTATTATATAGATTTTGGGAAATTAGTGGTATTTTCGTTTGAATGTTTGTCTATAGTTCCGTAGACAAATAACGAAAACAGAACGATTGTCATCTCTACGGAGCCTTTAATTGCGCAGACAGCCAAACCCTTATTTGATTACTTATAATAAATATTTTTTTAGTTAACAATTCATTGTATAAAACGCATTATATGCTAAGTTTCACAGTTGACCTTGCGTTACGCTATGTATGACTGGGTACGGTGCACTTTACGATCTATCTCAAAAACGTCTGAATGTATGTATAAAAGAACTTTTTTTTTAAACAAAATTTGTAGAGAATTTTATGCCCTAGCTACAACTTCTTTCTACATAAATATCTATAATAAGATAATAAATTAAAAACGCGACCGTAGCGCATGGTGCCCTGTGGAAACGACGCCATTGGGATAAAAAATATCGTAAAGTGTACCCGGGATATAAGCTAGTTCTGTGTCCAGTTTTATTTAAATCCGTTCAGCAGTTTCATGTGATGGTCTAACAGATAGACAATAATTCTAAACGCTACATTTTTTTAAATCTTCTGGTACGAATTAGGCCCGTCTTTCTTATTTGAATTTAAAAATTTTACAAACTCGAACCGTCTACAGATTTATTATACTGTACATAGATTAGGTATAGAAAAGTAGATTAGAAAATAAATTTTGTAATTACCCACACTATTGTCGTTTGATGATCTATGTGGTGGGTTGGGCAATTTAGTTCACTGTAAAGTAGAGGTCCCGGGTCCCTGGCATGTTAAATTTCGTAACAGTACTTTTCTTTCTTTACTAATGTTCGGGTATCACCCCGTCCACACAGTTGTCCATTGTATATTACCCATAACACAAGTGTAACTTGGTATGTTTGGGAATATAAAATGTGATGTGCTTGTTTATCTGCCGATTTACCAATTATTTAACTCTAAATATGCCTTAATTTGTATGTTTATTTAGCATTCGGGACAAATTAATTATGATGAAATTTTGTATGGGTACTGTCTCGGACAATGAGATAGTATCCATGGGGTATGACTCTAAAGAGTACTCAAAGGTCAAAAGCCATCTTAAATTGCCATGTAAAAAAAATACTCACGCAACAATTCGTACTGTGGCAACCATTTGACTCTTAGAATATTGCCAATTAATGTTCCCTCTTCTTCACTGACCTCATACTTCCATATGACTCTCTGCTTCAATTTAGAAAGGGCATTGATAATCATCTCTTCTCTATACTTCGGGATTGATGATGTCTTTATCAGCGATCCGAAACTCAATAGTATCACACCATGCTCTGATTCATTCAGGAATCTTTCTATGTACTGAAACAAAAGGAGACAGTTTTGAAATTGAGACAGGAGCGGCGAAAATTATATACGCGACCGTAGCGCCATATTTTTGGCTATATTCGTCTATCCCACAGAAATGACGTCATTTATCAGGATAAAAAGTATCCTAAGTCTTGACCCGGGATGTAAGGTCTGTGCTGAGTTTCATTTAAATCTGTTCCGTGGTTTATATGCCGCCATATCTAAGTTGAGTTGTATTTCGGTATTAGCGGTCAAGTTCTAGTCCCCATTCCGAGGTCGGGAGCACATATGCAACACCAAAGGTGCTACTTTGGTGTTTCAAATGTCTATGGGCGACGGTAACCACTTTCTATCAGGTCGTCAGCCTGTCTGTTGTATTCAGCAGAAAAGACAGGCGAACAGACGGACACTCTGATTACACAAGGACTACGTTTTGGCCAAGTTGGATACGTACCCTAATAAGTAAATATCCTATGAAATACGCTCATTATCTGTTTCATACTGTTACGACCTACACGCCGACAAAAGTAGATTCACACCTGCATACCATAAAAGCACACTTTATTACCTTCCCGCATTTGGACTTCTTTTGTTTACTTTGTGTTTAAAATTTGTAATTAGAAAACAGCCCATTGTGTATTGTAATATTTTATGGCACATATTAGTCAGTTGTGTCGAACTGATTCTAAGAAATTCGGTCTACGCGGTCGAGCAGCCATATTGTATCTGTGCAGTATAAAGCAATGGCCCAATGAAGAGATCAGTGAGTCAAGCGATAACCACAAGAGTAGCAAGACTTGTGTACATTCGGTAACCATTAGTGACGGACTTTGCGCGTGTTATTAAATCGTGCATTACGTTTGGACCGGTTGAGTTCAGTTATGTTTGTACCTGTGTTAAACGTATTTGTATAGTTCTAGTAAATTCTATAGTAATTCTAACGGCATTTTAATTCGAGTCCTGTAACTCGTAACAATACGGTAATCAAATGAATTCATTTAACAATCAAAGAAAATCATTCTGTTTATTGCGTAGATTTGTACATCTTGTAATTTTATCGGTCACAGCAAACCAGCAATACAGGATCTATGTGTATGGCTTCATGACGTTACTTAAGCTTTCATTCATGTTTTCTAATGTCTATTTTAGTTCAATGTACGGTAAAGTAGGCGTTGAAAAAGAAAATTCACTCGATAATTATAATAAATTTAGAGATACCTTAGCAATCACAAAGCCAAGTGTACACTCACGGAATTAAAATGTTCGTCGCCTTAAAGTCGACTTTTGCTTGCATGAGTACAAGAAACAGTGCTGTCAATATTTTAATAAATGTAACAGAGCGAGCGCTAAAATACTGATAACTTACGTTTAAAGTATTATGATAATCAATCATTCTAATAACTGTTAGAAAAAAAGACAATAATAATCTATATACGTGAAGCGAAAACAGCAAAAACTTTGTATCCAGTTTTACGAAAATTGCGCGGACGGAGGAGTATGAAATTTCGCACACTCATAGTTTATACTTTATATAGAGAAGGAGTGCAGAATGTTAATAGTATTTTTTTAATTATGCATAAAATACATTAAATAAATAAAAAAAAAACATTACACACACTACCATGTATTTGACACACACGAATATGCACTCTTTTGTTTATTGTTAAAGTCAAATTAACAGTGTAGCCTTGGCGAAATCTGTGATTATAGAAGCATAGTCTTTGACATTAAATTATTATGGTCGAATTTCGACCACGGGCGACCACTAGTAATTATTTAATACGCTATCTGCCTAATATATCTTATACCAATATATAAAGCTGAAGAGTTTGTTTGTTTATTTGAACGCGCTAATCTCAGGAACTACTGGTCTGATTCTTTCAGTGTTAAAGAGGCCATTTATCGCGAAAGACTATAGGCTATATATCATCACGCTAAGACTAATAGGAGCGGAGCACCAATGCAGAATGTTTCAAATTCGGAGGGTTTGAAAACAAATTCCACGCGGACGACGTCGCGGGCACAGCTAGTAGCGTTATAATTTCCTATTCTCGGACTAAATTTAGGAGGCTTCGGCGTTTTATAAGACGATAAAAAATATCTTGTTTGATTTGACTGTCAACTACTCTATTGATTGTTTTTTTAATTTGGAAATTTTTAGCAAACAATTGTCGTGTATGAATAATAAAGAACTCTTGGAACATTCAAATAGTAATTTGGCTAAGTGCCCGTTGTTATTTAAATGGTTGCCAAATAAATCCTCTATCTGTGGTGGCATTTGCCTGCCTATCCCACTGGAACGCCGAGGTCAGGAGTTCAATTATATACATTGTATGGAAGTAAAAGTTATTTTTATTATTTTCTATGGTCTGAGTATCTAGGATCGGTTCCAGAGTTGTAGGTTATACATTACACATAACATAAGCGCAACTTAGGGATATACAGCGTGTATCTTTGTATACCAATAATAAAATATTTTTTTTTAAATATAGTGTTAAATGTTCGTTATTCTTTGACGCTTCTACTACACCTGCGTTAATGTTAGTGTCTGTGTTCCAAGGAGTCTTATTTATAGCGTTAAAAATTAACACTTAACGTTAGCGAATAGCTACATTAATGAAATTCACCACCACCACTTGAGTTATCGGTTAATGTTTAATATTGTTATGAGTGCGGGACTCGAATTAAAATGCCGTTTGGAATTACTATAGATTTTATTAGATCTATACAAACACGTATAACACAGGTACAAATATAACTGGAGACAACCAGTACAAACTGCACGATTCCATAACACGCGCAAAGTCCGTCACTATATAGCTTATCGAATGTACACGTTTTTCTCGTATCGTGATCGTCGCTTGACTGCCGATCTATCCGTTCGGGCATTACTTTACATTACTTAGCTTACAATATGTCTCGACTGCGTAAATAATGATTTCCAAGAATCATACCTCGCCACTGCCTACCATAAAGGATTACAATACACAATAGGCGGCTTTCCTAATTATAAATATTAAACACAAACAACAACAAAAGAAGTACAAATGCGGGCAGCTAATAAACCGTGCTTTATGGCCGGCAGGTGTGCATTCACATTTGTCGGTGTGCTTCGTGGAATTTTGGCTAAGTTGTAACAATATCATTAACAATGTCGCAACTCAAATAACACATTAAAACCTAGGCTTCATCTGCGTAGTGTCTTTATTAGAGAGAGAGAGAGAGAGAGAGAGAGAGAGAGAGAGAGAGAGAGAGAGAGAGAACACTTTATTGCACACCAAAATATACAATTACAAAAGCAGACTATATTTACAATAATTTCTGGGCAATACAATAGGCGGCCTTATCGCTCAAAGCGATCTCTTCCAGGTAACCTAAATGAAAGAAATTAAATCAAGCGATATAAGTGGTGCAGGAAAAAGGCAATAGATACATAAATACTCAAACTAATTTAAGAAATAAATATACAAATACATACATATATACATAGTTATATATATATACAATAATACATAAGATATTATAATAAATGTATTAGCATGATTATATTCTGTTTATCAGACATAGCTATTTGTGGATAAATAGTGTTTTCTTTCTTTATTAGTTTTAGTAGTATAGTAGTAGTATTCTTTACTTTTATTATAATTCATGAAATGTATGTATTATACATGTAAACTTGAACATAAAACATATACACTATTTTTTGGTTTTATTTCTGTTGATTACTGGCTTTCTTTTTGACTTCAAAAGGATTTTTCAACTTTGTAAGTGCAATATAAGTGAGGTTATGTTTATTAAAAAACTGAAGATCTCCGGACCATAGGGATTAAGCAGGGGTAAGTATGCCTCCCCCCTACCACCACCCCTCCACTAAAAAATTCGTGCACCGGATCACTATAGATTTACCTTCTTTTTGTCACGTGACTTTCATGCCCATACCACCTTGATCTGATTTCTCTCAATTTTTCAGTCACGGGTGCAACTTTTAAATTTCGCCCTATGTACTCATTTCTCACCTTATCCATTCTTGTAACACCACATACCTTAGCTTATTACTGGAGACCAATATTTTTTTTAATACTTCAATTGAAATAACGTTTTAAGTAGTACGGTTCATTTTATTTGGAAATGCATATCGAGTTCAGTTCGAAAAGTTCGAGTCAAACACTTCGAAAGGATAGCTAGTTAAATTTACCCTTGTAAACATCATGAACGCACGTCAGCCTATTGTACTTAACATTTCTAAGATGTTGGATTTTCAAAGTAGGTTAGCAAACAATATTTCAAGCTTATCAAGTGAAACGGTTATAGTTTATCAACAATTGTAATTATATGGAAGGACGACATAAAATAAATAAAAGAAAACAAATGACGCAAGAAGGAAGTGAACACAACAAGTGAACAGTTAGAACAGTGGAAAATGATATTGTTGAAAACATTGGCCCGTGTTCTAATATTGTATAGAATTCTTTGTTTTATTTTATTTCCTTTTCTTAATTATTTTTAAGGAGTGTCATTTGTATATAATTTATGTTTTTTCATTTAATTTTATCAATTAGAGAGTTTGAATTTTGTACGACTATGCCAATTGATTACCTTGATTCACCAGAAAGGTTAAGTATTATTACCATTTTTATCTTTCATTTATATATTTATTATATATCTCCTTTTAATGTATTTATTTGTTTATTATCAACTAGTATCTACAATTTGTTGTTTGTGTATAAAGATATATCAAAATATGTAATCCTATTAAATATATTTTTTGCTCAAGAATACAGTGAACAATTTTATAATTATAATGACTTTTGTTCGCGTTTTAGATATAACAGTTTCACAATTTTAATGAAATAAATAATAAACAATAAATGTCTCAAGTTCGGTTTTTTAAGTGCAGGTTCACTTGGAACCAGTCAGGATGAGTTTTTACTATCTATGAACAAACAATGCGTTAACATTATGGCCATATACGAAACGTGGCCTATGACCCGGTCAAGAAGGTCGAGCACTAAATGTTCCAGGCTATAAACTCAGGCATGTGTCTCGGCTGCAATCTGTACGCGGGGGCAGAGGAGGAGGCGTAGCTTTCTATATAAAGACAGGTATTCATGTAAAAATTAGAACTCACCCAGACAACAGAGATGTGGAACAGCTCTGGATATCTCTAAAGTTGAATTCTAAAACCATTTTGATGGGAACCGCATACCGACCCCGTGGCTTGATTTAGACATGTTTCTTAACGGAGTTAGGGAGAGTGCGTGCTCTATCTCCTAATAACTACATAATTATATTAGGCGACTTTAATGTCAATTTGTTAGATGAAAATAAGAGTACTTCCAGTTCAAGGAAACTTAAAGAATTTCTCAATCATTTAAATTACTCAATAAAGGCAGCAAGTCCTTCGATCAAAATAAAAGATGAACGTATCATGACTGTAAGTTCGGCTTGTAATCTAGGACTTACCATCGATTCTGAATTACGATTTCAATCACATATTAATAATGTTACGAGAAACTGTTATTTTAGGCTGAAAATATTATATGCTATAAGGAATTTTATAAGTGCAGACGTGAGAAATCAACTGGTAGAGAGTCTAGTCCTTTTGAAACTAAATTACTGTGATATTGTATATGGACCATGCCTGCTAGCAAGAACGGAACGTCTTATACAACGCATACAAAATTCTTGTGCCAGATATTGCTTTCATATACCTAGGAGGAGTCACATAACACCATTTTTTAATGCAAACGATATACTTATGATAGCCGCTAGAAGAAAACTTCACCTAGTTACCCTATTGTTTGGAATAATATCTACACAAAATCTAACAAACAAATACTTATATGAAAAAATGGACTGGAGACAAAACAGGATGCAAGAATACAGCGCACGTGTTGTTACTAAGCTTTTAGTGACGTCTAAGCATAGGACAGCTGCGTTTAGGGGTTGTTTCATTGCAACAACTCGTTGCTGGAATGATCTCCCACCACCTTTTAGGAACATAAAGTCGGCGATTTCATATAAAGTTCATCCACTGTTGAACTCACTGGTATTTTTCTTCTTGAAAATAATGCATAGCCTTTTTTTACCATAATACAAATGTAGTTTTTTTTTCTTTTCACTGTACTATGTTTTTGATATATCCAAGTCTTTTGTAATTTCACTATATATATATATATTTTTTTTTTTTTTTTAAATAATTTTACTATATTTGTTTTTCTAATATAATCACAGTATTATTTGTATGTATTTGTGTATAACAATACAATATGCACATTAGGTCAGAAAACTGCCTAAGTGGTGCATGCGTTCCGGCCAGGATCGAACCCGCGCCCTTTGAGTTTGGGACGCGTGCGCTAGCCATTACGCTACCACGACTACAACACCACGTTGTTACAATTACCACGTGCTAATAACGGTGAAGGAAAACATCGTGATGCAACCTGCACATCGAGATAACCGATATGTCAAACTTGCCAAGCCGCCTTGGACAAGCGTGGCGGGTATACTGTCCGTTCCCCTATAGTGGGAGGCCCGAGCCCAGCAGTGGGACATTTATGGGCTGCTATTATATATTTATATATTTGTGTATATGCTCTATGTGTTTATGTGTACACGAACTTATATATATACAATATTTAAAGAGATGTTATTGGGTCAAGTATATGGAGGTTGGCACTGAAAATCAGCGCTATATGGAGATTTTTTTAAATTTCGATGCAGCACAATGCCGAGTTGCCAACCTCGTTGACTAATAAACTCGATGTACAAGTCCTATTTATTTATTTATTATATATGTTTTTGTTTTGTGTAAATTTTTTTGTGAACGTATTATGTTTTTTATATACAGCGTCGTATTTTTTAAGTCAATAAATCTTTTTCTTTCTTTCTTTTTTAATATAAAGGAAATTATATTAAAAATAATTGGTTTTAAAAATACATAAATCTATATAAATAAAAATGAATGTTGCGAAGCGCAAAACTCGAGAACGGCTCTACCAATTCGGATATTTTTTTTCGTATGTTCCTTAAGGCACACGGAAAGCTTTAATTTAAAAAAATCAAAAATAAACATTTCGTGGACAATAGTAAAAACAACACTTTATTTTTCACATACAAACTAGCTGTCAAACAGTATTACATTACAGTAGCTGTACCCGGCAGACGTTGTCCTGTCTTAAAAAATAAAAATCTAGAAACCGATTGCAGTGCCATCTACCGGGATCAAATGTTAATCAAAACTTTTCTCGAATCCATTTGAACAAAAATAAAATTTCATTAAAATCAGTCCCAGCATTTAGGAGGAGTTTAGCGGCGCCACCTACCGGGTTAGCTGCATTCGGGTACCAGGAATTAGGTGAATTATTTCTGTGTGTGTTCAAGTGGGTCCCGGGATGGTTTAGATTCAAATTTGAACCAGGTAGATGGCGCTTCAATCGGGTTCCAGGATTTAGGTGAATTATTTTTGTGTCTGTTCAAGTGGGTCCCGGGGTGGGTTAGATTCAAATTTGAACCAGGTAGATGGCGCTTCAATCGGGTTCCAGAATTTAAGTGAATTATTTTTGTGTGTGCTCAAGTGGGTCCCGGGATGGTTTAGATTCATGATTGGACCCGGTAGATGGCATTGCAATCGGTTTCTAGATTTTTATTTTTTAAGGCAGAACAACGTGTACCTGGTACAGCTAGTAAGAAATAAAAAATATAATATATTCATACGCAGTTGAAATCAGAGCTTTAAGAAGTATATGTAAGGTTAATTGTAAGTGATATGATAAGACGTATGGTATGTTTTCTGCATACAGTGTAGTTTTTCTTATCAAATTTCATCTTTAAAGGTTCAATGGTTTTGGGAAATATATCTATCTATCTGTGACACAACATACACGGACGGTACGTGACGATTTTATAAGGCTTTCGTTTTTATCAAAATGACTTCTTAATTTAAATTAAAGAAAAAAACGAAAAACTTACAAATTTGTTGTTTTTTATTCGTAAATTATAAAATGCGGGGACTTACATGTGGTATAGGTTTCCTGTTGTGATCCAAATGCATTCCCCCAACTTCGATCACTCCCGGTAACAATGGCCTAACACCGTTCAAACTGTGGAACGTGTTCAAAAACATAAGCGTGTAATTTCTCCCCAATTCCTCCAAATCGGGAATTTTCGTTGCAAAATGTTTTTCAAGTATTTCCCTCTCTTTCATCTGTACAGCGTGCCTAAACCACAACTTGTAGTAGATATTAAGAACTGTATTTTCAAATCTTTGCGCGAAGTTCATTGGGTTTGTGTACTCAGCACTCACAATTGGCACGTAAGCTGGATTATCTACCGCTCCTATTCTGTCAGACGACCAATGCATAGGACAACTGGATAATAAAGCAACAATAGGTGCTTTGACCCCGTAAACATGCAGTAAACCTAACATACAGTCACTGTTGAAATTCTCGACGAAAACAAGATCATATTCTTGCTTCAATGCTTCAGCTAATGGCGCGAAACTGACCAACTTTGAACACACGTTCAGAGCCATATCTGCTAAAGGCGTAAACTCGGATATTTGCTTCACAACTTTTTCTAAATGCAAAAACTTCAACAATTTATTCGACTGTTCGTAAAATGATAAATCGAATGTTTCCAGACCCAATATAGCGATGCCTTCTAAACTTATATCCGTGTAATTTGTAGGTGGATTTTTCAATGGGAAGAACGACACAACTGTAACATGGTGGCCACGTTCTGCTAGTCTCCTTAGCAATGGATCGAAGACCATTTGGTGGCTTTTACCGGTGTGGGGGAAGAGACCCAATATTCGACTCGAATATACGCATTGTAATGCGAGAAATGCGGTGAAAAGGGCAGATATCACACGCATCGCGACCGCTCTTGCACGCTCGACGGTGCGACTTACACTGTTTGTTATATCGGCCTGACCGGACAGTTGCGGTCGCAGTGTAGGTCAGTGGGCAAACTTAATTATGTTCATATAATTTATTACATTTTAATTCAATATAAAAAGGTCATAAATCTGTACAAAAATAAAATAATTAATTTTAAGATATATGTGAAGGCGCTTTTTAGCAGATCTACTAGAGTAATTAATTCAAAAATTTATTGCTTTAGGCAGTTATTTTATTGACAAAAGTATAAAGAATGTAACTTCATACTGAGAACACGTGGGGATTTTCCGCAATAACCAAAGTAAAATATTTAATCACTTTTTTGTTCATATCCTTATATAAAATATACTGTATGTACATATTACATATAATATATATACACACTTGGCGCTTTCTACTCAGCTTTGTTTGCGTACAATTTGAATAACCATATCCAGCGAAAACTAGCCCATTTACCGGAATAAAATTGTTATTTTTTATGGAAGTATAGGTTTGCGTTTGACGACTGTCTGACCTGATGTTGAGTGATGACGCAGTCTAGGATGGAGCTCACTTACCTAGAAGATACCTACCTATTCACTCGTGACTTGAAGACTTCAAGATTGTATGTGTCAGGAAAACAAAAACACAAACACTATATTCATATAAACATTTAAACAAACTCATTATCACAATTATTTATTTTTTCATTTAAATATTAATATGTATCAGTTTCCATTCTACCTCAAGTTACCTCATAATCAATTTCAATGGTTCGGTATGTCAAATTTAGAATCATCATAAAGTACGTAAACTTACTGTATTTATAATAAACTTTCAAAAGACTCGATCAAGTTGTCGAAGGAATTATTTAGATTCATATACGAAAATGTCTCCCAAAGTAAAGTGTTTGTGTGGAATTTGTTCGCTGTGGAATACTACACTGTGTAGTCATAATGGCTACGATCGACGTCGCTATTTTCAGCGTTTGTTACGTGACATATTTACTTCTATTTATCTGTATCGATGAGACAACGTATCAAATAGCTAATTAATTACTTTAAATGAATGTTTTTGTATATCTTATTCAACTTGTCCTAATTAATTAATATTATTGTATTCTAAATTCACCTCTTTGCTTCAATAATTTGTTGTCTTAAAAATTTAAACTTTTCAAAGAAAGTCTTTTTAACCTACAAAAAATAATTGTATCGAAACGCATAACTTGATATCTCTTAAAATGCATCGTAGAATTAAAAAGTAATTATTCGTTTAGATAGAATTATTTTTTAATGTCTGTAATAAAAACCCTTTTCTACAATTTCTATTTTCAAAACACATTATGGAAGCAAAGAGACGACCGACTGGGTACTGAGGCTTGATCATCATTGTCAATGGGTAAAGTGCCCAGGATGCTGGCTACATTCCCTCGCTAAATTGCCATAATGATCTGTTTTTCGAGTAAAAACCAGCCCTATGATTGATCTAAAAACCAATAAATAAATAAATTATACGTAATTCTATACATTATTACTATGATTATTATTTATTTATATATATCAATATATGTATATTTTTGTCTTGTACTTGCCATTATGTCTATTATACTTGCCATTTCAAAAATTTATATATATACTTTTTTATTCTAGTTATATTGCAAAACCCACATGTTACACAATTTTTCTCTAATCCATCCTAAGGTTGTCTGGAAGAAATTGCTTTTAGTGATAAGACCGCCTATTGTCTTCTGTACTTAAACTTCTTGGATTGTATCTTAATGTTATGCAATAAAGTATATTCTATTCTATTCTAAATAAAAATAAAGTAAGTATATATTTGTGATTATAACATAAGTGAAATGTGTTATTTAAAAATGGGCTCCGAAACAGCTCAAAAGATTTCAATGAAAATAGGGACTTAAAGAGCAATTATGTCTTAAATAATCGTGTATGTAGGCATATGTTGCATGATTCAAAAGATATTGTTACGAGCTACAGGACTCGAATTAAAAATGCCGTTGGAACTACTATAGAATTTATTAGAACTGTACAAACACGTATAAAACAAATACAAATAAAACTGGATGCAACCAGTTTACACAGCATGATTCAATGCAGTTCGACACGCGCAAAACCCGTCGTCTATATCGATAATCGAGAGTACTACAAACGTCTTACTCGTCTCGTAGTCGTCAGTTGACTGCCACGCCCCTCCATTCGGGCATTGTTTTATACTAACTATACAGTACAAAAAAAAATCGGCCGTGCGCATTGAGTTTCCGAGAAATAGTAATTTGCACACCTGGTTATCTATTCCTGCGAACGGCCAACAAAGTCGAAAACAATAACAATAGGCTATTGGGTAATTACAAATTTAAATACGAAGTAATAAAAAGAACTCCGAATGCAGGAGGGGCAATAAACGAGATACGCAGCATTTCTTTGTCGGTATGTGACAATAGGTATGCAGATGGCCCAACTTGTAACAATATGAATGAAAACTATAAGTCCCGTGCGAACTAACGGCACAGCTGGTTAAAACCAGCTAATTTAAAAATTAAATTATTAATTTGAACCTTAGACCATTAACATATCTAATCCTTGAACGCGTATAATTTAATTATGTCACTGATAATTACGACGCTCTTCTTTTTCGTGTTGTGTTCTTCGCTGCAACTCCATTAATTCTTTGAAAAAGAATTGTAAGTATAACTTGCAAACTCATATTACCTATAGGTATATTTAAAAAAGTGAGACTTGGTGCTAGAAATAGTGAGTGGTACGTCTATGATGGTTACTCCGTTGGATGGTGTGGCGCACCACTGGGCGAGAGCCCATGGTTGTTTCTTCTGTCTGTTTTCTGTATTGACAGCTTTTGGCACGTGCATGGACTACTTAGTTTTAACTTTGCTAATTATGTAGCATTAAATTACTCCATGTACGTAACATAAAAAGACACACTCATTCATTCAAAAGATTCACTGTTAGACTTGAATTTGTTTGAACAAAACCTTCCAATATAAATAAAATATACAAAAATCTGATAATAAAATAAAAAGATTTCAGCTAGACGTGTTGCTGGGGAATTTTTTGGCGCTTCTTCTATTAAAGAACAACACGTTGCACACAGCACGAGTAAAAGTATGGATAATTTATAATTAAACATACTCAGAAGCCTAGAAAAGTACCGAATGTACTCTTCCGAATTGATTGATTTGATTTTGGTAAAGTATTTTAGTTTCTTTCAGTGAGCTCATGCGGCACCCAAATATCGAGCTTTTTTGCGTACCCAGCTTTTGTTAAATGCGCCAAAACCGTTTTGTGGTCAATTCCCAGTTCTCCAGCTACATCGTAACTACTAATATGCCGATCGATCTTGCTCCACTTTTTCATAAATGGCATCAATTTTGTCCGTAACAGGGCGACTAGAGCGACGTGCTTCTTTGATATCAAAATTTCCGGATTGAAACGCTTAAACCAAATTTGCGCTACTCTCACAGATACTGCATTAGGTCCATAAACATCACAAATTTGTTTCGCGGCTTTTGTTGCATTTTTACCTTTTTTGTAGGAAAATTTTAAAATGTATCGAATTTCTTCATTAGATTCACTCATTTTAACAATAAGAAAAACAAATGAAAGTCACCCGTTTTCCTAATTTGAATTTGGTATTGTCTTCTTTAAAATTAAAACTTTTTAATGATACCAAAAACAGCCAGATACAAATGGTATAGCCAAAGAGATCTTATTACAAGTTCATACATACTATATGCGAAAAGACTTTTTCCCCAACCTATTATATATACACCTCTATATAAAAACAAACATACGTGCATACATTATACTACATGATAGTAATCTTTAACAGGTCTATTGCAGGAGGATATTGATTGGGCTTGTCTCACTTCTAGTGGAAGCATGTTCCATAATTGAACAGCTTCAGCACTGAATGATCCATTGTAAAACTTGGTTGTATTGAGTGGAGTTTCTAGTTTCATGTTCACCGATGACCTGAGGAATTTCTCCTGATTCAAATTGAACAATTGAAAACGTTCCTTAAGATAAGGGAGGAGACTTGGGACTAAACAATACATTGTACAGAAGGGACAGAATATGCGTATTACGGCGAAGGCGGTTAACCACTTGAGCTTAGTGCGAAATTCGGATATGTGATCATATTTACGTACACCAAATATGAAACGAATACAAAAATTTTGGAGTCGCTCAAGTTTATCAAGTAGGTATTCTGCTACGTCTAGATAGCTGGCATCGGTATAGTCTAGGATGGGCAATAGAAGGTATTGCGCTAGCGCAATTTTTGTAGTATGTTGCAAGAAATTCCGTAGTCTTCGCAAGGAAACTGCAGAAGCAAACACTTTGCGACTATCTTCCTTTAAGTGGGGTGTCCAGGACAAAGTTCTATCAATGTGAACCCCTAAGTTTTTCACTGAATCATCAATTGCGATTGTATTTCAATCAACAATTGTATGGTGACTTAACAAATTTCTTTATTAATTAATCATGTAAATTAATTATGCCAAATGGGTCAAATGTTATCGGTACATTAACTTCTATATATGTTTCATATAAACACGTACCGAAGTAATATTTTCATCTGACTCTGCTTGTAAAGTTACCATAAAAATGAGAGACGGCTTGAAAAATTACAATATGGAAATTCCAAAGTTATTTTTAAACTATATTTTCCTAAAAAAAATCACTCTATAACCTTCCCACTTTTTTAGAGGCTGGAAATTACCCTTGTCCCATTGTGGTTCTTTTATCTTACTGTTGCTCAGATGAATAAAATAGATGCATGTGCGTAAAGTAACTTTATTATTTTGCTGCCACGGAGTACGTAGATATTTTGTAAAGTTATATATGATAAGCTATACAATTGTTTCATCCAATATGATTTTAATAAGTATTTATATACAGGCATACAAGATAATGAGTACTACATAAATAAAGAGATTTTGTATCGTCGTATCATTAGCTTTAAATAGCTGGCATAATAATGTAACCGTATGCAAACAATAGAGATTCAAACAGCCATTGTGAGCCAGACTAACATTCTTTGTTTTCGTAATTCAGTGACAAAACCATCGAAAATATATTTCCAAAACGATGAAATCAATTTTCGTTGAAAGAATATTTTGTTGTAACTGGATCATCAACATAACCCTTTACATTGAACCCTTAGACCATTGATAGAAAGACGGTGCCTCGAACTCTCAGTGAAGCCGGCCAAAGAAGGCCGATTCTGGATAGGAAGCAGATTTTGGTGTTACCGCCAAAACGACATTAATATGCCTCTAGTTGGGATTTGATTTGTAACAATCGCGAAATCCTAATAATTTATAGAAGTTTACACATATAATCGAATACAATAAAAGAAAACTTAACTTATTTGTATTGTATTCTACCCATAGTCCCTCAAGATTATAAGTAGAATACTGAGCCTAGATCACTGTCTTCTATGGGTAAGGTGCCCAGAAGGCTGGCTACGTTTCCTCGCTGGATCGGCATACTGATCCGTTGCCCGAGGTAAGCACCAGCGCTCTGATCACCTGAAGTTAGGATTGAATATATCTCGACAAGTTTTAATTCGAAGAGTTTTTAGTGGAAACATTTTTATTACCCCCACAGACGCCAGCCCTTTATGTATACTACAGAACTTTACGCACACAAGTTTGTAAAGGATGCGTGACGTCATTTGTCGCTTTTGTTTACTTACTTACTCTATACAATAATAGTCTAAGGCAGGTTAAATGTACAACACTTCTATAGGGGTCACGTTTTTTATTAAGTAGTAGGCCTATGGGACCCTAAAAACTGCCAAGTCATGCATGCTTTTAACCTTGACCAATATTTTAGTAACTAATTTATAGTTTTATCTTTAACTATCTAATACATGTTCTTTCAATCAACGTACACAATCAATAATTCCTCCGGATGTGCCTGCGCAGTAGACTAATTTTAGTAGTGCGCAACAGTGTACGAATCGTGTAAGAGGAACAGTGCTTAGAATGCATAGCAACACTGCTATATCCGCTTGCGAATAAAGTTTAATATAGATTGTATAATGTCGGAAACCGGTCAGCACTTTTCTGCGCACGACAACTGCCGATCAGAATTACAAGTCGTGGCAAATTGTATGTGTATGTGTACCTATTATTACTTTGGTTCTTTTATTACCTACCCCATTATTATTTTTTACTACAGACAGAAACGGAGAGAAGTTATTTTATTATTAAAACTGAACTGTTTTCGAAGAATTATCAGTAACGTAAAGTTAAATATTATTAAGTATATGTCACGAACTCATGGCATGATTGATATTTTTAAAGATAATTTAATAAAGAAATCTTCAAATTTTATTTCAATCAATTAAATCATGTGACGTGAGACTCATTATTCATATTGTATTATGTTCCTGGTTCATAATAATTAACTAAATCGTCATTTTCTTATAAACGCAAAGACAACCTTGGTAGAATTAAAACTCTGAACCAAAACAAATACCTATAATGTTTTTATCATTATTAGTCACTGCGAATCAGAGTTAAGTTTTGTAAAAGTTATATTTCGGGTGTTTTCAAGTTTCACATAATTAGGTATTTTCTAGATAATGCTTTATGCTAGACCTCATCAGCGCCGTAAGTGAGGTCAAACGCGAACCTATTTACAATTTAAAAGTTTGACAGTTTCAAGCAGGTGAGAAACATGCGAGCAAGTACGCATACTTATGGCTCGATCATAAGTATGCGTTTTCCTTTCCCTCTAAAAGTTCACTTAATTACCCTGACAGTGGGCGAATAAGGTTGTTGAGTCGTGAGTATTTACACGACGAATTGAGAGAATCATCCTTTTTCTAGTCGGTTAAAAATAATAAATTGGGTCAGTGTTTGGCAGTCCACGCATCACACATATCTATACTAGTCTATATAGGTACTAAAATATTATAAAGAGAAAAGATTTGTATTTTTGTATGTTTGTAACGAATAAATTCAAAAACTACTGGACCGATTTCAAAAAAAAAATCACTATTAGAATGCTACATTATCCCTGAGTAACATACTATACGTTTATCCCAAAATGTTTAAAAATAATTGTCCACCGTAGCTAACAAATGGCAGCCGCTTCACGGGAGGACTCTCATCCCTAGAATTCTTCTTATGGAAGAAAAGTTCAAGGATTGGCATGGTCCGATGATATTCATTCATAAATAATCGGGTTAACTACCACACTCAAAGAGTTTAAATCACGGTTAAGTTCAAGAGCAGTTAAAATTTAGTTACTACCGTGTAATTGTAATTAATATTCAAAATATATTCTTGACTTTGCTATTAAATGCTAATGTAATATAAATAATGTAATTAAAATAGCAAAACAAGAAATCGAACTGCCACATTTTAATGTTAATTAGCCATTAGCCGACTCTGCGTACGGCATTGAATAGATCTGCACGAGTCGCAAGAGCTACATAAAGTCAGTTATCGGAAAGCGTTGCATTTAATTAAACGATGTAAAAGCGTAAATAAACGATCGACTTTCGTGTTCATTTAATTGAAAAACCAGAGAGCGTCCACTTTATAGGATTATTTTTGCTTTTATTTTGCATTTGGCTTCAATCTGTTGTAACAGTTAGTTTCGCAAAATTGTAGTGTGGTCTAAGTTATATATATAGACTTCAGATCTATAATATTCTAAAATTATAAACATGTACATTGAAACTATTTAAAAAACAACAGGAATACATACACTTTATAAAAGATGAAGAACACGATACATTTTTTAAATTTCTTGTCTGTTCGTTCGGGATTCACGTAAAACTTACTGGGCCGATTTCGATGCGGTTTTCGCTGATCGACAGCCAAAATAATAGACTTAAAATCTGGGAATCCCGCGGGAATTTCTCTGGGAATGATTTATATTGACCAAATAAAAAAAAATCGAATTCCGGAGACGGAGAAAGAACACAATTTCTTGCGGCTGGGCGGCCTGTCGTAAGAAACGACAAAACCAACCACATCCAGGCGGTAGGGTATTTGCCCGTCTGGATGGCTACCATCACTGTTCCTATCCTTGTGTTCCGGCATTAGTGGCCAGATTCCAGTCTTAACGGCGGCACACTTATGCAATACAAAAAGAAAGGAAAAGGGACTCGACCATCACCATAAAAACGCACCAAAATGATAGAGATGAGATACTACATGACTCCTAAGAATCAAACCACTCGTGATTTTGCACTTTGTTAATCGCTATGCGTTTATGAACTGCACTGTAAACAAATAACAGTATACTTAAAGTAACCACAAATGATTGCGGAAGGCATGTTACAAATAGTTAGCTACTAACCTTTTATTACTCTTCACCACAGACTAGGATACTAACGGATTATTTCACAAGGTTTTTTTTTTAATTGCAGGCGTTTAGCAGACAGGCAGACGGCCCACTTGATGGAAACGGTTATCATCGCCTATGGACATTTGCAACACCAAAGGTGCTACAAATGCGCTGCTGCTCTCTTAAGGGAAACTGGAACCTGGTCACTAATGCCGGAAGACAACTCAAGACCAGGGGTGGTAGCCATCCATTCGGGCAAATGCCCTGCCACCTGGTTGTGGGTTGTTTTGTCACCTCTTACGACAGGTCGCCCCGCCGGAGGAAATTGTATTCTTTCTCCGTTCCTGCAGGGATAAAAAAATAATATAAAATCTGCATTTAAATACTTGCGTTTACGTATTGATAGCATGGAAGAAGTATAAACTTTTCCATGGTAATAAGCATGGAAGAATATAATAGTAAAAATATTATATCACTAATATTGGCTTGCGACTTCATTCATATTGGATTATTGGCAAAATTTTCTTTGATACATCGGTTATTTCGTTGTACATGTTTTTTTTCATCACGATATTTTCGTTCCCCGTCAGTACACGTAACAATATGACCATATAGGTCAGAAACCATGTGCTTTCTGGCTTACTACTACTTTTTCACCTGGATATTATACACTACTAGCTTCTGCCCGCGACTTCGTCCGCGTGGAATAGTAAAAAACCCCCCGATTTTGAAACATCCTTCATTGGTGCTCGCTCCTATTGGGTATTTACGTGATGATATATAGCCTTATAGCCTTCCTCGATAAATGGATTATCTAACACTAAGAATTTTTCAAATCAGACCAGTAGTTTCTGAGATTAGCGCATTCAAGCAAACAAACAAACAAACTCTTCAGCTTCATATATTAGTATAAGATTTAATAAGATATAGGCCTCTCCAAGTTGTACCACGTATCTCAGCCCTCTGCTTTTTTCATCCAGCCATCACTGGCAATCTTGCGCATTTAATATAAGGGTGTCATACACTATGTTTGCCGAGACTAATAAAACACGAGCATAGAAATATTAAAATTTTATTTATTAAAAATACTGCATTCATCCAACTGCACACTGTTTTGTTCGATCGCACAGTCCCATTTGAAAACTAACAATAAATTAATTACGACTTATATTGGAGTATAATAACTAACTTTCATATGTACTTAGGCGGCAATCAATACCACAATCATTCTGTAACAAAAGACAATTTTATTTATTACTAAGAGTATAAATAAATCGGTCAAATCAGTTTCATTCCATGTTTAATGGAAGGATGCCATATAGGTGATATTGACATAAGTCTCTACTAGTGAACCAAAAAAACAATTAATCAAAAACATTACAATATCAACTTAATAATTGGATTTTGTAGCAAAACAATCTTTAAAAGAATTTTGAAGCTCTATCATAAATATGTAATCATTATATTAATATGTATAGCAAAAACTTTGTACCCCTTTTTATGAAAATTGCACAGACTGAGGAGTATGAAATTTCGCACACTTATAGTTTATACAGAGAAGGAGCATAGAATGCTAATATTTAAAAAAATTATGCATTTAAAATACATTAAATCAATAAAAAAAAACATGACACACACTACCATGTATTTGACACACACACGCATATGTATTCTTGTTTATTGTTAAAGTCAAATTAACAGTGTAGCCTTGGCGAAATCTGTGATTATAGAAGTATAGTCTTTGACAACAGAACCTTAATAATGTTCAAACTTATAATTTAAATTAATTATGGTCGAATTTCGACCACTAGTTTTTTTAAATATGCCTCTCTCATGTTTACACTAAATAATAAATTGTCAATAGAAAAGTGGTTATGATTTTTGAAGATCAAAAATATGGTAATACTCCACATGTACACACACTGTTTTTATACTGCAGTAACATTGGTAGTTTCTCCAATTTCTTTTGTTGTGTAGTGCCATGAAGAGGAATACACCAGCCAAATTTTATTTACATAGATGCAGTAGTTATCAGATTAGATTATTATAAATGTAGATATTATGTTACATACACATACAATTACTAAATGTTAGGTGTTCCATTAATGACAAAATTACAAAAAATAATAATGTGAGTGTTTACAAACACCACTGTATGTGTAAAAATAAAAATATATGGCTGGTGCCTAATCTTATTGACCACTCATTTACCTTAATATCAGTAAAAAATTGGCATAAGCTACATACAAGTAATGTTAAAATTCAACTAATATTAAGGCAAATGTATGGTCGGTGAGATATAAGAACCTGCAATTAATGTCCAAACCAAAAGGATTTTTCAAACTTTTAGGACTGCAAATAAGATGTCCAATATAATGGCAAAAAATCAAGGACATGATGATTGCCCAGTATGAATTATTAGTATGGATAACTTACCCATAAAGATACAGGAAGAATGATAACAAATAAAATGCAAGTTTGATCCAGCCTTCTCTTTGGCAGACTGTCAACACATCTGCATTCATGATACTAGTCGGATCATACAGTCCTGGACCTGACATCACTGGCCTTGTGTAGTATCTAAAAGAAGTAAATAGAACTAATTTAATTGGTAATACAAAGGATATGTTCAGTTCAATTCGTGTTGTTGATGGATCTAATGCCTTTGGCATTGATCTTGCCAAAGTTTGGTAAAAGCTGCTGGAGAATATATACATTATTTGTATTTTTTTAATTACATGAGTTCAGCAGACAGGCAGACTGCCACCTGATGGACAGCAGTTACCATCGCCTATGGATATTTGTGACACTTAGGTGTACCAATGTGCTGCCACTTTCCAAATTGAGTCTGAAACCTGGCTACTAATGCTAGGACACAACTCAAGGTCACTATGGCGGCATACTGTAGGCCAGAGGTGATAGCCATCCAGACAGGCAAATACCCTATCACCTGGCTGTGGGTTGTTTGTCGCCTTTTATGACAGGCCACCAACCCCACCAGAGGATATTGTATTCTTTCTCCGAGAAAAAAATAATTTTGTTGGTCAGTAATCTTTTTCCAAAAACCTGAGGACAAGACAGCACAATTATATAAGACTAACTATTTTCTAAAAATATGTTGTTGAGGGATAGAAATCTGCATAAAACATGTACAAGTTTCTATAAAGTTAGGAGGTAATTAATGTTAATTGGACAAGGGGGATCAGGGGGAGGATATCATACAAGGGGGTAAAAAAATTTGGTCAGTGTAAAAAGATATGTTCTGGAGGATATGTATCTTTAGATGGCTATGTATACTCTTTTTATCTGTGGTATATAAGTAAAGTATAAAAATAAAGATTATTCTAATCAGTCCGTGAAGAGAGAACAAACAAACATACAATAAATACTCTTTTTGTTGAAAGTACTGTCTGTGAATCACAATTTATAGCTAGAAATGTAATGCCTAGTTTGCATCGTGTAGACACTTGTTACCAACAGTGGCAATAAATGTTGATGTGAACAAATACAACATCGTAAAAGAACATAACCTTACCTGTGTATATGATATAGAATCAGAGGGACATTTATCAACAATGAAAACCATTCTCCCGACAGCAGGAACAGAACGTTTATAAATAAATGTAGTAAATATTCCGGTAGAACCAGCTGTAATAAGGAAAATGAATTCGTTAAACGATGTTTAGATCAAGGATGGATATAGGTTATAAGAAAAAATACTTACGGGATTCAGACTGTTGCATTGGTCTATGGGGTTTTTGTAATCGGTTTTCAGTTCATCAAAAGCTATAACATGGAATATAGAGAAGAATATAAGGAATGCATCAACTATTAGAGCTATAATATACGAAAATGCAGGGAAACTAAACGCCATTTTGGCAAAATTTACATTGAAAAATTAGAAAATATAATTTATTGAGAAGTATTTGAGGTTCAACATGTTGACACATGACTTTGACAGTCAGTTGCAGTCAAATAACATTATGGCCTGGCAACTACTTTAATTTTATTTTTAGCTTCTTTGGTCTATTAACGAAGATGCAGATTACTTTTTAATTTGACTTTATTAAAAAAATGCATATTGACAAATGACAGATCACCAACACATATGTTAGTCAAGTCAAGCTAACCGATCCAATTAAAAAGTTGTCTTTGTCTAGGTATAGCTTAATTAAAATATACCTTTTTTATTTAGCAAAATTAGAATTTGTTTGAATTCTCGTATTGCTTTCGTAGGATTTTCGGGTACCTACCTTTTTAGTTTCTGTCTAGGATTCAAATAAATCAAATAATGATTGCTGTTTAACCTGAGAAAATGAAATCCTTTGTGACTGTTTTGATATCATGTATTGTGGGATACGCTTTGTGTATAGAACATGATTTTAAAGGCTTTGATGATAGTATACTATTCGGCATAAACTGGCCAGGGGAAAATTATATCGTAGATCTAACTGATGAAACAGTAAGTATTTCTTATTTAATTTTTATAGTAGCTAAAAGCTAAGTTTTCTCCTAAGACTTGTTTCACTGGCCCTTGGCCTCTTGAGCCTGGGTAAAATGATTGATCGTCTAATGGTCAGAGGATTGGTGTTTTACCTTATACAATAGATTGTACGGTAACCGTTGGGCTTCCCATTAGCAGTCCAATTAGGTTTTCATAAGGCTGGTAAATGTTAACTCATTGGGATTAACTTTTAGCCTTGTAAGAACTTATAAAGATGATGGTACTCTAGGGTCAGTATTTTATTTGTTGTTTTGAGAAGCTATAAGTAGATTAATGGGCCATACCTATATCTTACCAACCATTCATTTGCCTTACTATTAGTTAACATTTGACATAACCTCCATACCTAAGCTCTTACGACAAAACTAATATCAAAATTCAACTGATGGTAAGACAAATGAATAATAAGATATATGAACTGGTTTCAAGTAAAGTGAATAGTTATTTTGTAATAAATAATAATATGACAATTAAAAAATGTTATTTTTAATATAAATTATATCATCTGATAACAATAATAGCCTGCTGCAAATTTAAAGTGTAAGTCCACACATATTGAAAGTATTCATACTTCCATACAATATATGCTTATAATGAGATTGAATTTTAGTGAAAATGCTGGTGTGGTTTTATGTTTTTTAGAATAAGGAACAGCTAAAAGTAACAACATCGAACAAAGAACAGTATGAGTGTTACATTCCTGAGCTGAAAACCAAAGAAACAATAAGAATAGAAGACTATGATGGTCCATCACCAATCCATCTTTTAAAGCCATTGTTTGCTCAAAAAATATGTTCATACAGGTTAGAGAGCTATTGGAGCTATGAGGTATGTCATGGACGATATATCAGGCAGTACCATGAAGAGAGAGAAGGTAATTTGTTGTTACCAATAATATCATAAAATTCTAAACATTCCGCGTCGCTACATTGAAGCTATTTTAAAAAAAATAACAGGACTAGACTATATAAACAATTTAGAACATTATACATTTTTTTTTGTCTACATGTTCATTCAGGATTCACATAAAAACTATTGGGTTGATTGTGACTTCTATTTATTCTATTTAATTCTTAGACTTAAAATCTGTGCTACTTTTTATTCTGGGGCACTCGCAGGGGAATTGATCTGGGAATTATTTAAGATGGCCAGAGTAAAACAATATCAAATTCCAATGTGGTGTTTTTACTGGTTGATAGCAAATTTTATGTAATAAAATGTGCAACTATTTTTTATCTCGGGAATCCCGCGGGAATTTTCCCGAGAGTGGTTTGAAGTTGTTCAGGTGCATAAAAATTAGCTTATTCCAACACAGTTTTCACTAAAACTATAGCTTACATACTTTTTTAAATCCTGTGGTGCTTTGTGTCCTGGAAACCCTGCGGGAATTTGAAGTCGAGCATGGACATAGTCACGGGCATATCCTAGTTGTGTATACAATTTTAGACCAATAAAATGAATTACTTAAAAAAACTCAAATTGTATCTTCCTAAGCTAGTAAGTTTTTGTCAGGTTACATAACACCATGAAGAAGATATTAAGAATGAAAATGGTTTATGGTGAGTTGCATAGTGAAATTGACAAATATACTATATACATAGTATACAGTATATTACAATACTATAAACTATTGTCAATAGTTTTTAAATCAAAACCTCTTTCGAATCTTGTGATTTGAAACTCAAGAATATTGCGGCGACGCTGGATTTATGATAAGCGAACTGTGTCAATTTTACAGTAAAAGAAGTGTGGGACAATTTGGACGGGAATTTGAGAACGAGCATGCACTTACCTGATTAATGGGAATGAAATAAAGCTGCTCCTCTGCTCCTCAATCCACTTTCACTTCATTTCAGTTTTTATTAATTTTGTTATAGTTTATTTAATATACATGCGGTGCGGGTTATAGTATATTTTATATATATTAACAGTATTGCGGGCGCGGTATATTTTTATATTATTTTATGTTATTTTATATATTTACAATATGCTGTAACGGATCCACCATGCTTATGAATTTTATTTCTAACTATAATTTATTAAACATGTACTATGTTTTTATGTAATAAAAACTTTTGTACTTTAAAGAAAACAAGTAAGAAATATTAAAGTTTAAAACCAAACTAATAATGCGTATGATTCTATTGAACTTTAATTTACAATTGTACGTACTTTAAAACATAGTCAGGGCATAAAGAAATGACGATAGGAATCTACTGGTTCTAAGGAATTGATCGTTATTGAGTGTTAGCTAATCTGAATCTTATAGTAACACAGTTAAGACACATATTTGCATTTGCAGTATAGATCGTTTGATCGATAATTTCTCAATCATATTTAATTAACTAACACTCTTAAACTAAGGCCAAATAGGTCTAATTTACAAATAACGCTTAAACAATCAAGGATCGCTGAAAGGGGCGGTCCAAATAATGAAAGAACACCCCTTTTTTGGAAGTGGTGGTGGCAGGATTTTTGAGAATAAAAGCCTGCGACACAGTCGAAAAAGGAATTATTAATCGAATCGGAGTAAATCGCGAAGTAGTTCGGGAAAGGATTAATCGACTCTGAGTAAATCGCGAAGTAGATCGGGAAAGAGAGATTAATCGAATCGGAGGAAATCGCGAAGTAGATCGAAAAGGGGGACTTTCAACGAGGATTCACGAAGGTTCCTGTATAGACTTTTACACAGACTTTTGGGGTAACTCTGACAGATTTTCAGACAGACTTACACGGGGACTCTTGTGAAGAATTCTAGACAGTCTTTCGAAGCGTGAATTCGCGAGTTTTACTTGAAGATTTGACAGTTGTGTAGTCCTTCGTTCAGAGGTCGAAGCCTCGCTGTCAAGTCTGAGATCCATCGGGTTCTTATTATTGGATCACGCGGTCGAAATATAGCTCCGGGTACGCCGTTGAGCTACGCGAACGAAGTTGTAGTGTTGTTATTTATCATTTAAATAGTAATAATTAAAGATAGATACTGTTAATAATTAATATCCATTAGTTTTAGTTTGATTTTTGAATTTCTAATTCAAGCGTGGACAAAAAGGGGGCGGAATTAAATGAGAATAGACGTCTTTAATTGGTAAAATATACTAGCGGGGTTCTAGAACAAAAGTAGTAGTAATGTACTGTTAGAGTTTCATCGTTACATTTGTCGGTTGATTTTAACTTTCACATAAAATCATATGATTACGTGATTTAAAGATTTTGGGGTTCATTTAATTCATTATTTAATTCTTAACTAGCACTAGATTAGTAGCAGTTTTGATTCAATTCGACAAATTAATTAATAATAACGTGATAAATCATTCTCTATAGTAAAATTATATAGGCGTCAAAGTTTTAGAAATGAGTAGTCCGTATTGTTAGTCCGATCTGTGCGGAGATCGATAGATTAAAAGTTGTTCCAGTTAGGCGCATTCCAGTCATCAAAATTCTGAAATAATAGTAGCGGTTACGTGAGTAATAGAGTCCCCGTTTAATGACGAGGACTAGCATGTTAGTCATATTGCTAATAGGTGGTTGAATAGAGTTCGTCTGGGATCTACGGAGTTATGTATAAGCAGGATTTTTCAATTGAATTTCAGGTGGAGTAATGTACGTAATTTTATACTAATTCAAAATAGTCGATGATCTCTTTATTAGATGTATTAAAATATATTCTATAATGATTTATTTAAGCTGAGCAATCCTACGTTTAAGCTAATTGAATGAATATATTATTCAAAATTATTACTAATTCATTATATGATCAGTTGTACATCGTAATGTTATAAATAACGTTGACTACTTATTCAAAACACTATGATCTGATATACGTATTTCTAACATCTTTGACCGAACTATATCTTTAAGGTTGAATTCATACTCCACGTTTATAATATTGGTTCTCTTACTTTAAATAAGTCTATGGGGCGTCATAAATAAAACGATAAATACGAAGTTACTGGTCTTTGTTTCCTGTCGAAATCATTTGATATCATAAAAATTATAGTAGCGTTTATATAACACTTATTCTAACATTTTATAAATTATATATGCATATGTGTACTACATAACATAAATGAATAAATTATAATTATAAATTATGTACTTAATTGTACTATACATTATTAAATGAAATTTATTCCTTTATCAAGGTCTGTTGACTTGTTTTCATGAAGGATGATATGCGTGCTAATGTTTTCAAGATACAAATAAACAATTGAGAATTGTACAAAAGTGGAGCTGGAGTAAGATAGCAAGTCTGGCTGCTAGTTTAAATTGAATCAGGGTTAAGGGCCATATATATATCTATTCTAGTTTTGACATACAAGTTCTCGTTTAGTCATTTCTACCTTATAAATGCAGTGCTTGGTAAAATGGGCAGATAGCTCGATTAGTTCTTGAGAATTGTACATCGTAGCTATAGTACATGATTCTTGCCTACCCGGGTACGATATTTATTATCGTGACATTCTCATTTGATAGTTTGTGTTTTACACATAGGTCGTTCGCAAACGTCGATTAGACAAATGCGGCGGAATGGTTTGTTACCAGGAAGTGCCTCGAGTCAGTGCTCTAACTGTCCTGTCTGCTTAAGTAAACGACTCTTGTTGTCTGGTCTAGTTTGACTTGGACTGTGTTGAGGTAAAAATGACTCACCAATGAACTGTTAAATTCAGTTCGGCATTGAATGCCTGCCTTCCTGTGTTGATTATCAGTGGGATTAACTCTGATTCAAATGACTGTATCAATTGATAGTTATTTGCCCTAAAGTAAAACACTTAAAAGGTAAGGTTATGCCAATGGTATCATATTATACCCTTCCTATCCTCATACTGGGGAATGAGCCAATATTTTATATTGTAACTAAATTATATAATACTTGTGTTCGTCAGCGGTGTATCTGCTTGAGCGCTGACACAACTTACTTGTCTAACTATGGTCGATGATTCTTTAATAGATAGTTGTCCTAGACATAGTAACTCACAGTGCACGTTCGTAATATTCGAACCGTCTGACATGTTCACAATGTATTTTTGAAAGTTGCGTATTGGCACTTTCAATAAATTATTGTTAGTCATTTAAATGCTGATATGAAATGTTTGGTAAAACGCTCGTCTTCGTGGCCTATATCTCAAATCAATACATGCGTGACTAGTAAGTGCTTCCCACCTGAGTGCTATATTACTAATTACATGGCGTCTAAATTCTATTTACAGAAAGACAGCCTATTTATTCTAGATAGCCTCATGGGGAAGTATTACGATACTAAGTACCGAAAGGACGCTATGTATTTTTGTGAGTTGCTTCGGCACTCTCAAAACCCAATTCTGGCCTTACACACACACATTAACCGAACTGGATTATTGGTCTAAATGACTCACGTAATATTTAAAGGATATAATTTTGGGATTGGTTCATCGACTAGTTCCTTTCTTATCCAGAAGGTATAATAAAAAGTGATTGTGAGGGATCACTTCTTGACCCGGGTGGAAGGAATTTTGGGTTTATTATACCTTTTTATTAAATCTTCATTAATTAAATCCTTCCCAATCTCCATAATTTTATATTCTACTACGCTATTTATATTTTATTTATTTATTTATACTCACTAAACTCCTAGTTCATAACCACTAAAATCACACAAATGTCTGACATATATAATACCTATATTAGATTTGAATAAATCTTACTTTTACTTCGTTTCTTAATATCATAAGTAAAATTACCCACCATATTATACATACATATTACATAACTACATATATACTTTACATACACTACACTTTATGTATTACAAAATACATAGATACGCTTCTCTACATACATATTAAGTACACATATTATTCTAATATTAAAATCTAATCAATCAAATTCTTATTAATAACGTATTATATTTATAGGTTTAGGGAGGTATTCGGAAGCAGATTATTCCGTTCACCCTAGTTTCGTTATAGGTAACTAAAATAGGCAAGTAGTTCGGTAAATCTAATAGTTAATCACAATCCGTCATTAATACTGGGTGTGATATTTCAACTTCTGAACTTTTAAATGATTTCCTTGTTTGGACAAATTTCCATAGAACTGAGTTATTACAATATTTATATACACAACGTAGGATACCTATCACTAGACATTATCACAGCCAATCAAACCAAAAAGAAATTCTATAATAGATTTCTTTATAATTATAATTCTAAGGACGGAAAAATTTTAGAGTATCCATATACTCTTTGCTCTTATATGTATATTTTTCTATATACATCCTTCTGGATCCGTATGGGGTAAAAAGAAACCAGCCAATCTCTTTGCTTTTTTTTTATAGGGTGGGTTGTTACAATGCGGAGCGTATATAATTTATTTTATGATATGACAATGAATGAATCAACGTGACATGCGAAAGGGGAACGCGCCGTCAAATTTAAAGGAAGAATTTAGATTAATCAAGAAAAGTTTGTATATGCCGAAAGAAGGTTACTTGGCAATACCAATGAAAAAGAGATAAACACTCAAATCTACAGAACTTAATCTGCAAGAGAATGAGATAGAATACATTATATTTAATAATTTAAATATTGTTCTTACAG
Source organism: Dendrolimus houi (assembly GCA_039645545.1). NCBI lineage: Eukaryota > Metazoa > Arthropoda > Insecta > Lepidoptera > Lasiocampidae > Dendrolimus > Dendrolimus houi. The sequence continues at coordinate 18,780,502 of CM077128.1, read as the reverse complement.
ATAGAGTTGGAAATATTTTGAAGTTTTATGTTAATAATTTTAAATTTCGAGTTTTAAAGCTTAAATATCTATATTATAACGATATAATATATGAAATGTGACGTCACGAAATTTAGAATCCATCAATTTTACTGTCTACTGTCTTTGCATGTGGAGACTGCTAATTAGACAGTCGACACCCTGCTGCAGACGGTAGCAGGGTGTAGGCAGCCATTTTAGACATTATTCCATCTCAACATTTGACAAAGAACACACACATCGCACCGTGTGCTCGTCTTTCACTATCAACTCTTCTCAACTTGTGATTGGAATTACTGGCCATGCCAAGAACTACTTAGAATTACTTAGACTTTGTAAAGCTCTAAGGTTGAATTTAGTACCATATGCTGTTCCTGTGTGCAACCTGAATTGAGCCAGGAGAGGGTCGATCTCGAGGCTGGTGGAGCTTCTACTTTTCTAGTGCAAGGATCTAGGTTATGTTCCTCTCATACAGTCCATCACAAATTGAACCAGCATATTATCCATGGGTTACAGCACCTTAAAAAATTGGACTCCATGAGAACACTACTTGAACAACGGTATTTGAATCATAATTTTTCAGGTAAACATGTAAATACACAAGAGTATTTTTTGGGGCATTGGAGTACAGAAAGACAGGCTAAGCTTGAGGCAGATATGAAAGTAGCACAAGAAACAAAACAGACTCCAAAGACCACCAAAGTAGAGGGAATGACTCTGCCTTATGTGGAAATGGCTATGGATGATGGTAAGTAGTTCATATGGCATGCCACTGAATAGCAGTAATGGATAGAATGTTGTCTCAAAGATGATACTGATGATTAACTTCAGCTAAATAACTGCTTCTAAGATTAGTATAAAATCTACACCAAATTGCATGTTTTACACTTTATAAGCCTTATTACTCTGCGACATACAGACATACACACCATCCACACAATCAGTTTAAACTGAACTGCCTTTGTGATTTAAGTGTTACAATGACAATAAAATAATCTGCCAGAACATAATAAAATGAGACTTGATTTGCTGGCCAGACCAACAGTCTCTGCAAGTGCAATCCAGTTACAGCCAGCCTATCTTTTATTCTGGGTGTTTGCCCCAAAATACCCATCCACTGCCACTTCCTTGTTATTTTTCTTATCTTTGTCTTTAATTTAGAAAACATCTGCTATTGACAAAACATTGTCAAGTTTAGTTTTGGCTACTACCTATATCTTATTGACTGTTAATTTACCTAACAGTTGAAGTTATGGTTAAAATTTGATATAAACTCCATACAAGTAATGTCAAAATTTAAGATAAGGAATGGCAATTTATGAAGGGTCTACCAACTCACCTTTTACATATTTTTAATTTTGTTTATTCCTTTTGGTTTTCCATATGGTCTCCATACATTCTTTGTATTTAGTTAGTGTGAAGTATTTATGAGTTTTAAAATTTGTTCAAAATTACAACTGTAACATATGCTAAATAATGGTCTTTTTTGGCAACCCAAAAGACACATTTCATGAAGAAAGATTATATTCAAAGCATAAAGGTTTTTCTAGAAAATTTCCTATATTTTTTGGTTTTTATATAATTCCCTATTTCTAGAATGTTTGAATTCTCAATAGCAGCAGTGATGTTACGGATATTTACAGGTACTTTGAGTGAAAAATTCATTTTATAAAAAGATTTGTTTATCCCAAAAAGATATTATGGACATGGACAGGCAAATTTCAATATCTTAGTTTACTTACTTTTTTTATTATTTTCTTTAATTAAATAACAGCAGTGAATAAATTGCAAGCTGTGTTCACTTATAATTAGTTTATACATCGCATTGTAAACCTTAGTCATAAGTTCATTACTTTAATTGATCTAATGTAAAAACCTGTTGGTGATCCTGTAATAAATAAATAAAAAATAATAATTTGTCACACTTTTTTTACAACTTTTATTTATTTTTTTTTTCTATGTATAGTTTGCATTAGAGGGAATAAGAGGATTTTATCACTGCTAATATTATAATAATAATAGCAGCCTATAAACATCCCACTGCTGAGTTCGGGCCTCCCACTATTAAGCAACGGAGAGTATACCCGCCATGCTTGTCCAAGGCAGCTTGGAGGGATTGACACATCAGTTATTTCAATGTGCAAGTTTCATCACAATGTTTTCCTTCACCGTTGTTAGCATGTGGTAACTGTAACAATATGCACATTAGGTCAGAAAACTACCTCAGTGGCGCATACGTTCCGGCCAGCGCGACCCTTGCACTAACCATTACGCTACCAACGACTTCATATTCAAAAATGTTGTTGTTTATTAACTTTGTGTTCAGACTGCATTCCTACAGGTGTTTGCAATTTAAATCTTATACATTACAGGCACAGTTTGCGATCTCAGCGGAAAACCTCGCGTTGCTCGCGTTTTATATGTATGCTATAGTCATGGCAAACATGAAGTGTACTCATTCAAAGAAACCTCAACTTGCGAGTATGAAATCATCATCCTATCACCATTATTGTGTGAACATCCACAATTCAAACCTAAGGAGGTTACAGAAAACATGATAGATTGCCATCCAATAGGTGATGCACCTAAAAAACCGAGGAATTTGCTTAAAATGGAAGCTGACAGCTTGAAATTCCATCATCAAACCATCCGACTCATGAATAATGTAAGTAATATGTTTTTGTTTAATTTTTGATTTATTTTTGAGTATTTCATTTTTGCAAGGCTTGTTTTAAAGTATGGATCATGGAGCAGGAAGTTGTTCGTAAATTAATTAATTGTAAAATAATTTGAGTGAAGATAAAGTGAACTAGCGATGAGCAGTACACATACACGTGTGAGCCAGTACATAATACATTTGTACTGATACGGCTCAAAATTTGAAATGTACCACTTCAAAATTTTTGTCGCGCAAAAGGAAGAGGAAGGACGGAACGAGGCTTATATTGCAACAGTACAATAACGCCTCTACGAATATTCATATGACAAAGAGGAACAATATGACAATGTCTTAGTAAAATGAAGTGACCGGGCCGAGCACATCCGATTCTTAACGAACGTTTCCGAACTAGTTTTGAACGGGACAAATGAGGGAATGACACTGACCGCCTCACTGGCCTCGTCGCTTCAAATGTGCTGCCGCGGTACAAACGCCCTCGCCTCATTTGAAGTGGTACATTATCCTGGCTCAGTACAAAATGTCATGTTACTCTTACAAACTTATTTTAAAATCATGTATTGCCCAAGACTAAAGTGAACCAAATAGACCATTCTGAGTGTCCTATATGACCTAAGTTGCACTAAATTAGTTAGTAAGTTGCACTTACTCATATGTTTGCACTAGTTTATTGAACTGACATTTGTAAACATATCAAAAAGCATAATATGATCTGTATTACATACAATAGCACTATTAATTATTAGACAGCGCCATCTAGTTTATATATGTATAATTAATGCTATCTGCGACGTTGAGGAGAAATCCAGATACCAAGACCAGGGTAAATGGGTATCTGGGGTAAATGATGGAAAGGTATTTATCATGTAAATGAAAGAGACAGCTAATATGTGAGTCTGCTCCATGGTTCTTGATAGACAAAATTAATTGTGCTGTAGATGAAGTTGTTTTTATTAGTACATATAGTGATTAATTTAGTTAAACTTTAATTTAATACTTAAAGTTAAGTAAACACAGTAGATTTGATTTTTTATGCCAGTTGAAATAAAGTATGTAGTAGATAAGCATAAATGCATAAGTAAGTTTAACCTATATTTGAGAACAATACTCATAAGCAGATCGACATTTAGATGATAATATGTACAAGTAAACATGTATTATCAAAAATTGTAGAATCTCAGCGTCATAATAAATGCACTTTTTAAACCAAATGTAATGTTAAAATTATTAAATCCTCCGGACGTATCCATAGCACTAATACAAACCCCAAAGGGTTTCTTTGCTATGTATATGGTAATTCAATAAGTTGTAATAATTTTGTTGTCTTGTTAAATAAAAAAATGAGTGAATTATCATTGCTACTTTTGTGTCGGCTTGTGCATGGGTGTTGTTTTAGAAGTTTTTGGCGGGAATATGTTTTGTTTTGCTGGTTTTTAAAAAAAAATGTTTGAACGATAGTTCTAGATTAATGATTTTAAAATTGTGTGTTAGATAATGTAACCTGTTAGTGATGTGATTTTTTGGGTTACCACAAGAAGCCCGTTGTTTGGCATCAGTCATAGATAATAAACAATTGTTTACAACTAATTTGGCTCGGAGTGGCATGAGGAATGGCTTCACGTGGCTTCGGTTTTCAACTGTTGGCTATTTATTTTATTTAGGTTATTGAAGTTTAGTCTTAAACTTGACAGCTAGATATGCAAAGAATTATTCTAGAACACTGATTGTTTAACCAGTGTTTAGGGAAAAATTTCAATATCCCGCTAAAAGCTCAAAAGTACTTTTTTGTAAGTCGTGTTTTAAGTTAACATTTTAGTTCTGTGAGTTTGTCTAACTTTATTTCAATAGTTTTTTCGTAGTATTTAGTTGCTTGATTAACATTTTGTGTTGGCATTATTGATTCAGGAGAAGGAACCTAAGGATGTTCTTGCCGTGTTGAAAGTTGAAAAAATCGATAAGGTAATTTTTATTAATTTTTGTTTTTTGTGTTTAATGTTTATTTTTTGGGTATTTTTCTTAAAGGTAAAAAGGTGAGAATAGGTTTTATGAAATGTGTTTTTTTCCTGTTCGATCGTAAGAAAAGCAGTTGAGTAAGTATCGACTTTGGTCTGTTAGGTTTTTTCTAAAATGGCATTTGTAGGGTCAATTAAAAAAAACTATTGGTTCTCTTTGAACTAACGTAACATTTAACAATTGTTATTTTTCTTTCGTTATTATATTAGCAAAAAATAGTATATGGTAATAATTTAACATAAAAATAGTGAATATATATACGCGCACGCGCACACGCACCAGCACGCACACACACACACACACACACGCGCACACACACACACACATATATATATATACTTTTTATTTATTTGGGACTTTGCCACATAGGCATGTCAGCCCTATCATCACCTAAACATCCAATAATTTTATATTAAATTTTGAATAATGAGCTGGCTAACAAACTAGCCTTCTTTGAGACTGGCTCTGCCAGGATTTCTATAAAATAACCTACATCAAAACGATTAAGTCCTACTTAGGACTAGATCTAGTACATATGATATATAGTTCCCCATATAGTTATATATATATATATATATATATATATATATATATATATATATATAGATGTAAAGGGAGAGGGGGATGACTGGGACTTCATAGGATGAGTGAGAACTCATCTTCTAACTAATTAAAAATAACTTGGATGGAAATAAAACAAATTACGGAACTGCTGTCTTAATTTAATAGTTTCTTGATGTAAAATTGCAAAATATGTGATGTTACACTAGAGAGGGAGGAGTCTCACGAATGTGACTGCTTGTGACAATGACGGGGGGAGTGTTAAAAAAATCATGAAATCGTGTGACGTAATTTGTGGTGGCCCCTAAGAAGCTGTACATTACGCAACCGTCCGTTGTTAAGAGCAGTCATGGATTTATAGTATGGGTTAGGTACTTATATTTATAGTTACTTATGTACAATTAGCTAACTAGATCCACAGTCTGATATTAATTGTTCTAACTTTCAAGTTTATTGAACACAAACATAAGAAAACTAAATTTTGATATATAAAGATTAAAGGACACAGTAAAATAACTATTTTAGGATGGCGAGACCCATCTTAAGTTCGAACTTCACCCCTTAACTGACGAAGAGGAAGTATTAGATACATCGGACACTACGAAACCGGCGGCTTTGCCAGAGAAACCTACGTTGCCAAGGATCACGGACGATACTCCGGTCAGGGCGTTCCTGTATGGAGAGAACTGCTTGAATGGGGTAGGTGATAAAAGAGCAATAGTAATAATCGGTACATAAACACAACTCATAACTCATTTATTCGAAACTATGTTACACTTCAGGGTTGTATATGTGTTATTAGTAAATTTTCAATTTATTTACATTTACATAGTTTGTAATCAATATTTATAATCCATGAGTTCCTTCAAGCTATAGAAGGTGTGCCTGATTACCCACTTTTTAAGCCGGCAAGTAAATAGTTACATACCCATAACATGTGCTAGCGTAATATCTTATTAAGTTTTCGCGACTTGTATACATAATTAAACTACGTTTTAACGGTTTTAAGCGCGCTAATTTATTTGATTTTTATTATTTCGACGTTAAGGCCACTGCAAAGTGGCCGTGATCACGGAAGACGAAGATGTCAAGTGTCAATGAGTATTGTTAAATAAAGTCGTTAAATAATAATACGTCGGAATAATAAAAATCAAATAAACTACCGCGCTTAAACCGTTAAAATGTAGTTTTATAATGTGTTAGCGTATTAGATTTTCCCAACCGCCTCGGCAACGGTGCAATCCTAACTCTGTTCCGAGTCTAATATGAATATATGTCGCTATGCTTTGCATATATGGAATCATTGACCTTTACGTATAGGGCTACTTGAAATACTAATAAGCAAGGTAGGATAAGAATTTGTAACGTTTTGAAATACGGTCCGACTGATTGATTCACTATTAGGTAACCCCAGAATAGCACGCACGGCCCTTTTCTGCGTGCGAAACGCGCGCTCCCAGTCGGCGGGGCGCCCATAGCTCGGTACCATATTGTACAGTACGACCGATGAGTCGTGGCCAGTCTGAAAATAGGCTTTGCCGTTGATCGCGCATTTACACTCGTGATTGTTACTCGAGAGAGTAATAGCGACACGGCCAATGCTGACGTGTGACTAAGACAGAATACCCCGTGGGCTGTTCCGAGTACTGCCGAATAAGCATGAAGGCAACAAAAGAGATGTGCAATGTCGTGTTGTTCAATAGATTATTGTTGAAATCGAGTATAATTAAGAAATATTAATACATTTCTATCTTCTAATATTTTTTTCTCTAAGTAGAGAAAAAGTTTGTATCATTATATTTTAAATATGGATAAAAACTCAATGAACGAAATATTTTTAATTTGTTTTCATCATATTATCAATTTATTTCATTAATAACATTTAAATTAATTAATTCGATTTAAAATAATCGATTATAAAATTTAATCGAATAAGCGGTTGTTTTTTTTTACGTTAAGTACATCTCTAGCTAAGACGATTTGGTTCGTAAAGTATTTTCTGTGCAACCACTTGGCGCTAACTTCAGACGGGCCACGACTCATCGGTCGTACTGTATCATATTTTACACAACTTATAATTCTGATCGGTAGTGTTCGATTCCATAGAAAAGTACAAACCGGTTTTCGACATAAAAATAATCTATATTGAACTTTATTTGCAAGTGGAAATGGCAGTGTTGCTTGCTGCATTTTTAGCTCTATTCCGCTTACACACATTGGTCTTCTGCGCAGGTACATCGGGAGGAATTATTAATTGTGTAAAATTGTACATTGTGTGTCCTCAAGCTAAGAAAGCTATTCTTGTGTTATGGGTAATAAATAATATATAACGGACAACTAGGGCCGATTTTGGATATATACACGGCAATTAAATAACTTAAGTTCTTTTAAGAACTTTATCGTTTCAGGAATCGAATCCGGGACCTTAGTATTCTAGTAAGCTTTAAAGCTTTAGCTCAAGGACAAAAGTTTAGACCAGTTAATCACAGAGTGTCAAATTATACATTCTTCAGATAAATAAATTCATTGTGCTCTTTTTATATACACTGTTTTAGCATTGCATTTATTGTAAATTATGTCTTAATATCTACATATAGATAATTGGGTATTTGATATACTTGGCCTCACTGACTGACATATACACGCAAATCTCAAACTACTGGGGTTAGGAAGACGAAAATTTGCATGCACGTACTTAGTTACTGTCACCGTTGGTGCACACTGAAAACCGTTACTTTGAAATTAAGAACCACGAAATTTTATATATTTACCTGCTTTTCGTTAGAAATAAATGTACATGTGTATTGGCGTTTATGGAAAATCAAGCCCTAAGGGGGTTAAAAAGGTGTCGAAAGTTTGCTCGAACTGTGACCATTTCTATTCTACTAGGGCACAGGATGGTGGAAGTATGAGTTTTGCTATGGTAAATATGTGAAACAGTACCACGTGGACCGTACTGGGGAGAAAACGTCGTTACTTTTGGGCAAGTTCGATGAGCAGGCCCATCTTAATTGGATCAAGGAAAACAAAGGCAAAGCGCCAAAACCAATAGGTAAGTTTTATTTGTTTTCAACACATTTGCTCAAAAAATGCATTTACGAAGCTTGTATACATTGTTCGAAAGTTAAGAATTACGCACCATACAACGGAACGTGCGGTAAAATAGGTATTTAGGTGAAAATAAATATATAAGAATTCTACCTAATAGTTTCACATTACGAGTATGAGTAGGCTGAATAATCAAACCTCCTTGGAAGCGCTTTTGATCAATACATTTGTCTCACTTTAATATAATATGATTTTATCCGTGCAGGAACGGAGAAAGAATACCATTCCTTGCGGCCGGGCGGCCTGTCGTAAGAGGCGACAAAACGACCCACAGCCAGGTGGTACAGAATTTGCCCATCTGGATGGCTACCACCCCTGGTCTAGAGTATGCCACCATAACAACCTTGAGTTGTGTTCCGCTATTAGTGGCTAGGTTCCAGTCTCCATTTAGAGACCGGCAGCACATTCGTAGCACCTTTGGTGTTACAAATGTCCATAGGCGATGATAACCGCTTTCCATCAGGTGGGCCTTCTGCCTGTCTGCTGAACTCGTTCAATAAAAAAGGAGACGAAAGATGTAGTTCTAATTTTCACCACGCGCACGTGGCGCCATTTGCAAATGCGCGCCATTTTCATATTAGAAACGTCAAAGATTGTTCGGACTTTCAGACTGATATTTACGTTTATTTCATTACCTATTGTACTGTATTCTCGCAAATGTGTTGAAAAACACAACAAACACAGTTTTTACAAACTCGTGAATATGGTAAGCCCTCGACATTCGTCTACTACGTTAATGTAAAACCAACTTATCTCAAATTATCATAAATAACTATTAGTTACAAATATTTAATGGTGGTGGTAATAATTTTTTAATTTGAATTCTTTGTGAATATGCGACCATATGACAATAGACTGTATTTGACATTGACAGACTATTATTTTCATATAATATATCTCATATGGTACATAAATACGAGATGATATAAGGAGACAAGGCTCACATGTTTGACCCATGAGACGTGCAATTTTTTCTTACCATTATTAAAAAAAAATCTACAGCATTAACGTCAAAATAAAATAATGTAAAAATTATCCTAAAAATTTGTTTCCAGAGTAAAAACATTTATTTAACAGCCATTTATGTAGTTTTTGTTTAAATATATTTGTGGACAGCTATGTAGTCTTCGGGAAGTATGTTAAAGATCTTTACCGATATGTAATTTAAAAAAAAAATTGTAGTGACAATTAGCAGTTGCGGAACAATAAATCTATTATCCCTTTGTTTGACATATTTGAACAATGAATATTTTACAATCTCAATCAATACAATCTATAATATTATAAAATTGTAAACATTGTACAACCTGTAAATTGAAGCTATTAAAAAAAAATCAACTAGAATAGACTATATAAACGACGGAGAAGACGATGCAATTTGATTAAGATTTTTTGTCTCTTTTTTCGAGATTCACGAAAAAACTACTGGGCCGATTTCCATGCGGTTTTTGCTGATCGACAGCAAATTTATAGACTTAAAATCTGCGCTACATTTTATTCTGGGAATCCCGCGGGAATTTTCTCGGGAGCGGTTTGAAGTTGTTCGTGTGCATAAAATTAGCATATGCCGACACAGTTTTCACCAAAACGATAGCTTACATTCTTATTTAAATGCTGTGGTACTTTGTGTCCGGGGAATCCCGCGGGAGTTTCAAGTGAAGCGTGGACGAAGTTGCGGGCATATCATAGTTATATGAATATTATGATTGGATGGCTATAAAAAAATAAGATTTCTTAATCAAGAAAGAAGACTTAAACGGCTTCTTGGATGGCTGAGCGGGCTAAGCCTTTGCCGGCCTACTTCACTGCGACGCAGAGGTTCCGGGTTCTATTCCTGGCATGGTAAACTTCGGAAAAAAGGATTTTCCATTATTTACTATGGTCTGGGTGGGTATCTGGGATCGGCCCCAGAGTAGTCACAAGCATTGTGTGCTTGTCTGCGGATTATTATTATTATAGCTTTAGTTACGTTAATAGGGTGCCAAGCGTTGAGGGGTAGGGGGGTGCCAACAATACTTCACTATGTCTATATTTTATTTTCAGAGCAAAGAACATCAGTATCCCACTTCTACTCTAGTGGAGATATTTGCGATAAAACAGGCAAACCGAGGCAAACAGAGGTTAAATTAAAATGCCTAGAAAACTCATCGAGTCCAGCTCAAGTTTCTCTTTATTTACTAGAGCCTAAAACGTGCCACTACATTCTAGGCGTAGAATCACCGTTAATTTGTGATATTTTGCCATTGGCCGATGAAAATGGTCTCATAAAAATACCTAAACCGAGGGTCGTTGAAACAGTTGTTGTGAAGAAGAATGAAGACAATGAAGTGTTATTTAAAGATAGAGATGTGTATTATGGTAATGATTAATTAATAAACTTATTGTTTATGTTAGCTGTTTTGTATTTGATTTACAATTGTTTATATATAATACTAGCTGTGCCCGCGACTTCGTGCGCGTGTTTTTTTATTGTCAAAATCTGGCAAATATACACAACCGCGGAACCCTAAAAAAATCAAAAAGAAAGTAGCCTAAGACTCAGAGATTAGTCGGAACATCCAGACACAGAGAAAATTTTTAAAAGTTGATTTTTTGGTAGTACTGTAGATAATTTCATATGCATTTAGTAAAAGCTGTATTTTGACATTACAAACAGACACATCAATTTTATTTAACTGTATAGATGAATACTTGTATTCGTTCAACATGGCGTCAAATGTCTGCACATGTTCTGAAAATATGCGATAATTTTTTTATTTTAATAGATTCAGGAATTTCCGTTTAAGGCGCCACACTGCTCATGTATTATGTATTGTGAATGTACACACACGCGCACACAGAGAAAGAAACAAACACACACAGACAACACGCACACACAACGACCCACACTCACATACACATACAAATTCAAATGGTTTTATTCAAAATAAGTTTCACTGCAGAACACTTTTTGAAGGTCATACATATAAGTTGAAATTTAAATTTACTTCCTATTCATAGAATAGGCTTCACACACAGAGCAAGTGGCTAAATTCGTAAAATTAATGAACGACGAATGTTGGTCTAGTTTCTTATATAAAAAAAATCAAATTGTAAATATGTAAATAAGGGGACTATAAACGGATAAAAGGCAATAAAAATACAAAAATATTTTTTAAACTTGACATTTATTTACATTCATATCAACAAAACGGGTGTTGTATAAAACAGTTCTTTATATTTATTATTTCGTACCAATTTTACATAGCTAAATATGGTGCGTCTTCAGATTTGTGTAAAAAAATAAATTTAACATTTGCTAACACACACAAAGTCCCTGAGAAAACTATAAATCTCGGCGCACAGATTACATTACAAGATATTTTGTGTCTAGCGAATGCTACGGATATGCATATAATAAGTTATATTTCAAAGTAATTCGCAATTATTGATTATTATTACAGATATTACAACACTTTTCTGATGTATAATATTGTAATGCATCTATTAGTTTGGCATAGGATTTGCTTTAAGTTGATCTAAGCTGAAACTTTAGAATACTGCTATGTATTGACCTCAGTTGTTACCACTGGCCTGGTTGCTACATATAAATAGAAGTAACAACAAAGTAACTCTTTAGTTCATTAGAACTGCTGCAATCAGCGCCAAAATGAACAGATACAAAAATAAAATGACAGCAGTCTGTCCAGTGGTAATAATATCAGGGGAAACGTATATATTATTTATTTTGACAATTGCCATAGTATGCAAGTATATTTCTTACTATAGCGTTGTGTCAGATACAGATTGGGGAACATAATCTTAAAATTGACAGTTATTTAAAAATGGTATTGTCTATGGAATCTCTAGTTCCAAGCAAGATTTGATTACTACCGTAGTCCGGTAATCATAGCCTTTAGGTACCTGATGTAATAGTACAGGATTACACAACTAATCATTTCACCCGATGTACTTGCGCAGTAGACGAATTTTAATAGAGAACCACAGAGTACGAATCGTGTAAACGGGACAGAGCTAAGAATGTATAGCAGGTAACACTATGCAATTTGTGTTTGCGAATAAAGTTCAATATATATTTACATGTCGAAAACCGATCTGCCTCTGCGCAAACTAAAATTGCCGATCGGAATTATTACTTGTGTACTACTGCACAACGTTGATAATTACCAGTCTTTTTACCGCTATATAAACTTGTTGATTAGCGCAATAGGCAAGTTTTTACACAAAATCGCTTCATGCTCGGTGATCTTGCAGAAGTTGCAGATAATCTAGAGATACCTATATACTTTCTTCAGTTTGCATAGCTGTGATATTTTATATGTTAAGCCGAGAATTTCAGTTTTACATTAAGGGACATTGTATTTACAGAAGGTATGCTGGCTTGCTACGAACCGTGACTCATACTTTTTGAATTTAATTTTTTTTTCAAAATGATTTTGGTAATACATATTATATGTAATTGAAAAATAATCATGCTGCTAGCATGCAAATTTGAATGTTTTTGGACGAGAAAGTTCATACATATTTAAATGTTTGATTCTTACATAAATTAATTTCTGATTAAAATAATTGGCAATATAATTTATATGTCAATATGATGATAGTTTATTTTATAAATGAAGAAAACATACGATCGACTTGTAACTGATTATACGGTGACATGCAAATTTTAATATATTTCATTAGATCTTTTTCATTTCAAACACTTTAATTTACAAGTAGAAATTTCTCTAGCCGTAATAAAAGTCTTTTACAGGTAACTTTGAACATAATAATTGATACGTTATATACAATCTTTTTTCCTATACTCAGTCCATAAGCCAGTAATACAAAACTAAAATGCACACTCATAACAACAATAATGAGGTTTCAAATTTACATTACAGATATTGATCGTAAAAATTCACAACTCCATATCATCTAAATCACACAATAGAGAAAATATTACATTTGTACGCATAATATCGACTTAAATTGCTAGATTTTTTATTCATGTAAGTCTAAACTAGGCAACATAGACGGATTAGACATTGACAAAATCAAATTTCCTATGCTAGGACTTCATCTGCGTTGTTTTAAAGATGTAGGCTGTGGGCGACAGTATCTTAAGCGTTAGAAAATACATAGCCACATTAGTGTATAATACGTTATCTGACAATAGTTAACGTCATTAACAATATCACATCTCAAATAACGCATTAAACCCATCGCCATATCTGTATGAAACGGCTTAAATCACACTACAGTATACTAAGGCAGACGAAGCCCCATATTTAAAAATGTAATAATATCTGTATTTTTACTCTGTCCCGTTCTTTTGAGTCCTTGTTTCCACCATCTTCCTTGTTTTCTCCCATATCTTCCTAGATCCATCAAATAATGACAGTCTAGCAATCTAAAAATTTGTCACAATGTTCTGTCACGACTCTATGCGCACAAATGTATTCATTCCTTATGTCGCGTTCGTGGTCATAATATATATAGTGACGTACTGTCATCTGTTCATATAATAATAACCTTTACCCCCGTTTTAACCACGTTGACTTTTTTAACAATACGAACATGCCATTATAATAATTTATATCTTAAATAACAAGAAAATCATTGAAAGACCCGAAAAGTAAGATGTGTTGTTCTCCTAAATGAAACTGCTAAAGGAGTCACAGGCTTATACTCAGTGGCGCGTAAACTTGCATGAATTAAGTATATAACTGAAAATAACGTCATGTATGGTCATAGTTTAAAGCACGACAAGCAAAACTGTTACTGTTATTTTAGCTTTTGAATTCAGCAGAGTTTTATAAATTAATGAACAACTTTTAGAATGAGTTTACATGTGTAAGAAATACTTTATTACTCATTAGCATATTCAATTGTCTGTTCTTTCATACCTCTAAGCGAAGTATTAATGTACCTCTAATAAAATGATCGTTGGCCCAATAATGTATAAGTATTATTTTCGTGCTGATAAATAATAGGTTTAAGAGTCGCTAATTGCAGTCACACCTTTATTCATGCGAGTCATACGTATTTGCGATTTGTTAAAACATTTAATTTTAAAACTGAAATCTCTATAAATAACACGCTAATACTTTATACAACCGATAAGATTTTTTCAATAACATTCAGACATGATTGCAGTACTTAGTAGTAAATTGCTTATTTTTTTCCTGAAGTGTAGGGACAATGGTAAACAATACATGTAAGACGTGGGTCTTATCACACTACATCGCGCATAGCGCTAACTCAATTCAAAGCGCCGGTGTGTTGACGCATTCCAAATGTGTTGGCGTATAACTCTCTTCAGCCTAAGTTAGCCCAAAACTGTATTACGTTTCAGGGTGTTTAACGTTGTGCCAAATGATGCTGTTTGCGCTTCCACTGCGCTGCCTATGCTACTGCGTTCGACTCGCTAGGCGCGTACTATTTTGTTGTACAAAATACAATGGCACACTTTTGAGTTCACTCAAGCCCTGGGTCTGATCTGAGCGCAAGGAATTTTTGTTGAGTTGCCCATTTCTAAGTTATGTCGTCAGTGATCATAACCAAAGCTAAATAAAATTATTGTAATTTAAAAAAAGCCGGTCACGTCTGCCTCAGGACCGATGGCCGATGGAGCAGACTCGGTAAACGTAGTGTCGGACACCCTCTAGCCCGATGGCCCGACGACCTGTGCAAGGTCGCCTACGAATGGCTGACGACGACGAAAAAAAAGTCAGTTGAGACTTTACATCGTGTGAAACCAAACTAGATATAATCATTTTGGCAAATTTTTAGAAATTAAACAATATCAACTAATTGCAGATGCGAACGCCACTGTAATATAACAAAGAACAATAAAATTTCTATTTTTCACATCTATACGGAACTTATTCAGTCTAAATATTGTCTTTCATAGACATCAAAAACCTTGGACTAAAGTAATTATAACCTAAAATAATATAATATACCCATTTAGATACTTTTTCTGTTAAATAATACTCAACTAAAATTTTAATTTAATAACGTATTTTATAATGATTATAAACATGCTCTCTTTAAATTTAATGATAAACATAAATTTTGCAATTTAAATAATAAATACATTTGACAATAATGTCGATTTTAGAATGCATTGGCACGAATATTGAAAAGAAATAGAACTTTCCATGGCTTTTAGTTTTTTTATGAATTATAAATAAATAGGTAAGATTGTTATTTATACTATATATATACTTTTGAAAGGACATTTTTTTATTTAATGACTGATTTATAGAATTTCAAAAAGCCACTTTTTTAGTCCTTAAATTTAAGTTGTCAATCAGAGAAAGTAAATACCACGTGTAACTTATAACGAAATAAAAAACAACATGCAAAATATTTTATAGTTTTCGCGACTGTTACACAAAATAAAAACTACCTTATAACGGATTTAAAT
This sequence comes from Dendrolimus houi, assembly GCA_039645545.1. Lineage (NCBI taxonomy): Eukaryota > Metazoa > Arthropoda > Insecta > Lepidoptera > Lasiocampidae > Dendrolimus > Dendrolimus houi. The sequence goes on along the minus strand of CM077128.1, from coordinate 18,764,708 downwards.
TTTAAATTTAAATAAACAAAATGTAACATGTCTAATCTTATTTTATATTATTATTTACTTTGATTTTTCAACTTCTTTTCATTAGTAGTAGTACTTCACAAAAATTGTTCAAACATCAGACCAGAATCAAATAAAATACGCGCTTAAATCCGTTACAAAACAGATTTGATTTTCTGCAGAAATTGTTGTATTGTTTTATATTTTCTGTCCCCAAATTTCAAATCGATTTTGAGAACTTCCATCTTATTGAGCGTTTTTTTAACAATTATTATAAGGTACAAAATATACGACTGAAGAAAAATTAAGTGTACACAATAATACCTAGAAGTAATATTTAAGTAGTACTAATAAAGTCAGACTTTTTCACTTGGGTTACTAAAAGTGTTGACATCGGGAAATATTATTTTTGACATATTTTTCTGAATAAATACCTTTTTTAAATTAAACGTAACTACACAATATAGTAAAATATAAAATATTCACTTTTGTAACCCGAATAAAAAAGCAAATAATGAAAAATGAAAATGTGCCTGAATTCATCGGAGAAATGGTGGCGACAAATATATTTATAATATAAGAAATAGAATAAAGATACTAAGTTTTGCTCAACGATAATAAATTGAAATAACGTCGAAAATCTTACTATAATAATTAATTTATAGCAATAAGAAAAAAAATATTATCTATCATTAAATACTTAATAACTAAACAATTTTTGACTAAAGGGCCGGTGTTCGATGTGTTTCACATTTATTTGATCATTCAAAAATATTTCGGTATGGTTATGTTAATTTGATTTATGAAAAAGCAGAAAGTCGTTACTCGTTGTTTTGCTGATATTTCTAAGTTGCCTTTTGGACTTAAAGTTATGCCCATGTAAGAATGTATTGTACATTTTATGTGATGAGAGTTAAACTTAACAAGGCTCAATATTATTGAAAGCTAAACATCTTATTCCGAATCAATTATATAGTTGCGTCGTGAAACTTTTGACAGCAGAAATATTGACACGTCAAAGTTATTGGAGATGTTCTACGAGATATTATAGTTAATTGGACGTAGTTAAATGAAAAGGATCCAATCCACACAAAGTCATTTTCGAGATATTGACATTTGAAGTTTATAACGTATTTATTCATAGGTGTTCATTATAAAATAGATTGTGAGTATAATGGTATCTTGGAATATTATTATTATTTTATTGTATATATTACTATCACACAGAGTATTGTTTTACTGATTTAGTTTCTAATACTGGTTAAGAACCACGATGGTTGGATCGATATAAGTGAAAACAAATATACATGTGCCTATTGATGTTGGTTGGTTCCAATGTTAATAATCAATAAAAAACAGCTGTTTTTACGTGGGTCTTTTTTACTCACCGATAATATCTATATGTAGCATCAGTTTGGTGCACTTAACTAAATTTTTACAATATTGTGGGTTGGATCCTTTTCGTGTAACTACGTCCAATTGTATTGTACATGCAATTTTTTTTATAATCGTTTGAATGAGTCCAGCTCAATTATAACATGCACATCATCATAATATACGATATTTTAGCAAATATAAAATTCGCTAACATTAAAAATTAAAAAGTCTTATTTTACACTTTTTTTCTATGTAATTCATTCCTGAGACTGATTTCGCCGAAACATCTGGAAAGATGTAACACATGTTAACGCTTCTATAAGTATAATTACGTTAAATATATAGTTACAACGGATACAAAATAATTATTAAACGAATATAACAATTACTAATTATATTAAGTAGGAAGCGGACATATCAAGAGCATCTGTATATAACCTGATCATAACGCATAGAACGAGAAGTAAATTTTTGACTTCTGGCAACGTTCTATTTTATCTGTAGTCAAGTTCAGTGAATCATAAACAAAGCAAATTTATCCATATTATTCTAATTTTAACGTTGATCCGTGTCTGAAATCTGCTAAAAAATAACTAAATATGCATGTAACAATACCAAGTTTCACGTGAGCAGTGATTTTTAAAATTCACTCAGGATGTCTGAAGCAAAAATCATTTCGTTATAATTCGACGACATTTATCAAAGAACAGCCGATATGATGGTTTTGTAATAGTTAGTTTAGCTTCTTTTAATCAAATAATCGTCCTATTAACTATTGAAAGGTGTTAAAAGCTCTTGCTTACAAAATTATAGTCATTATTAAAGTAAACATCATATGCTATGTTGACAAAATGCGTATGTCATAACTAAAGCAAATTGATACTTGCACGATGTTAGATGTCGTACTAAAAATCACTAGTAAGTATCAAAATTACTCTTTATATTGGAGTTGCTAGAGTTTAGACAAATTTACGAAAGTGTCGCCCCTATTAATTTCTACTTTATTTTGACACCCTGTAGATCCTATCTTCTGTCAGACAAGTAGACACGTCTAAAACGTCGCTGCCAGTTGGTACGCCATAAAGAGTTACGAAGTTGTTTACAAATAAAATATGTATTTGTAGTGTAACGCCATGGTGAATCGGCAGAGTGCAAATTACACTCCTCATTTTGTATTTAAGAATCCGTCTGTTTATCGTAACAATAACGAATTAGAAATATCTGCATAACCACAACAAGTTACGCTTTATAGTTTTTCACAAAAGCCCCCACTTTAAGTACACTATTGACAAGTAGGTAAACAATACACTGATCACTTTGAGATCATTTTCTTTATACTAATATCTTAAAATTTTAAACGAAAAACAAAGAAAAAACGACTGCAAAGACAATGGCCACATCAAATTTACAAACTATAAAGTGGTAACATAATGAACAAAACTATGAATTTTATAATTTGTAGTAACAGTTAATATGTAAATTAAATCTAGTATTAAATACTTTCAATGTGCACACAATGTTTGTGTGACAACAATGTCAAACAAAAAAATATGTTGCCAGCCACAAAAAAAGATTATTTCCATAAGTACCATATTCTTTGGCGTCCATAATTGCTTAGATAGTTCAACTGAACGCGTTCAACTTAACTATTAACATGTGACTAATCTTATGTATTATAAGAGAAAAAAATAAAGGTTTTACATTTAAAGTAAATATAATAAACAATTTGGGGAATACTTTGGAAACGATAAATCCTTTGACACAAACCTTAACTTATGCTTAATAGTTAACAACTGTGCACGCGGACTCCCACTTGTTTCATAATCTTAACTATATTTCTCCATCACTTCAGGTGCACCCAATACATCACAACAAACGTTCAGAATCTTTACAACCTCATTTCATTTTTTTAATAGTTTTTTTAAATTTGCCACTAGGAACGAGTTCTGGAATTTGCGTTTTGATCCTAATAAGGTCTTGACAGTTCTTTAGAACGTTTCAATTGAACTTTGAGTCTTTTTGTACCTATTTGAAAGCCGTTCATGGCCTGTATCGCGGCTTGCGCGGAGGCCGCATTATCGTACGAGACGAACCCGAAACATTTTGATAGATTCGTTTGTTTATCTATGAACACTTTTGCCGATATCACGTGGCCGAATGGCAGGAACGTCGACGCCAGATCGGTGTCAGTGAACTCCTGTGGAAGGTGGTATATAAACAGGTTACCGCCTTCCGGTCCTGGAATCAAAAGAAAACGGTATTTAAGCATAATTAACACCCTCTACAGCGATAGCTTTGGTTAAAAATTGACAGAACAGTAAAAGAATGATAAATTTGTTATATCCGTTCGTCTGTTTATCCATGGATATGTGGTTGTACTTCAATACTTGATTTTAAAAACTCATTTTAAATATTAACTAACCTATAACTTATTATTAATTAAGTACCTAATCAAAATATTGCAAAACTACAACTTATATGATTGATTGTAAATCAAATAAAGAAAAAAGAAGCGTGAGGTTTTGTTTATTTATTTATAAGTCAAAGTAAGTGTTATGGTAATTTGAGTTTATAAATTTATGTTTTTACGTAAGTTTGTTTTATTGAACGAGTTCAGCAGACAAGCAGACGGCCCACCTGATGGTTACCATCAGCTATGGATATTTGCAAAATTAAAGGTGCTACAAATCCGCTGCTGCTCTCTTAAGGAAGACTGGAACCCGGTCACTAATGTCGGAACACAATGCAAGGTTGTTATCGCGGCATACTATAATTTGCTATAAACAGAATTTTGGGGGAGTTGTATGATATGGAAAGGCGATGTGTTGCGCCTTCGGACGTTATCAACTTCAACGTCATCAATCTGAAGCAAAAATTCGCACTACATGCGTAAAACATTTGTCAACTTGTTCCTTAAGTCATCCACAAGTCCCAACGCAGTTCACAATAAATAGTAATCATTCACATTCGTAACTTTGACATCTCATAAACTGCGGTTCGTAGAGTAAGTAATATAAGCCCGTCATAAACCCCTATACTATGACATTATCGTAAACAACGAGTTACGAGTAAGTAGCTCTGGTAGCTGTGATATTGGCTTATTCATAAACTAGCTGTGCCTGTACTCGTATATTCATAACTTCTAAACCCTTCAAGACATTGAAATTACACGACAATTAAAATAAAATTCTTGTTCTTTTTTATTGAAAAAACCAACCTTTTTATAACATAAAATAATAAAGATATGTATGTATATTAAGTATATATCTATGTAATGTATAAAATATCTACATATATATCACTTATGTATTTATTATTAAAATGTAAGTAGTTCGTACTATATGTTACGTATACCACCATCGCCATTATCATCTCAATTCATTCCTGGGGTTGTCTGGAAGAGATCGCTTTTTAACGATAAGACCGCCCTTTGTACACAACTAGATATAATTTTAGTCTTTAAGTTCATTTTTGTATTGGAATATAATAAAGTGTTATCTATCTTTCTATCTACCTAATAAATAGTATTAGAATTTATTCTGGCTTTTTGATAATAAGTTGAATAACTGTTTAAACAATAATCAATATGCTGTTTGACTAGTTAAGTTGTGACGTCATGATTTACTATTCTTTTACAAAATCTAGGAGGCTTCGGCGTTTAGTAAGATGATACAAAAGCGTGTTAGTATCTTCATGACTGCCAAGTACCCTATTACTGTGCTAGCTATTATGTTATCACACATCGAAGGATCTAGTGGAGGGTAACTATACGAAATTCCAAAAATTTGGTGGTCCGGCTAAGAATGACCATCATTTATTAGCCGGCTAAGAAACCAGCTATTTGACTTTTTGGCTAATAGGTGAATGACTCGCCAACCGACAGTCGACGCCGGCTAAGCCGTAAATTTGTCAATTGTTGATTTTATTCGATAACCAATAGCCAGTTGGATAAGTGGTTGACAACATAGCAGTGGCTGTTTTGTAAACAACTGTTAATTAGCCGGCTCTTACAATAGCTACCAACTTCTAGAAGGAACATGTTTGGAAGACGTACCTTCGACCTGTTTCCCAGCCGCGGCGGCTGCGGCAGATCCCAGCACGGAGCCGAGCGGTGCCGCTGCGAATGCAGTGCCGAATTGGGCGGCGTACGCCGAACCTAGCGGCTCAGCCGTGGACCCTGAAAAAGAAAAACAACTTGCATAATTATGAGTATTCCAGGATGTGCTTTCCTCTTCTTTCTTAAATAATGGCTTTGAACGATTTGTGAATAGGGATGTGGACAAATATTATAATTAATTCTATCATTATATACAATACACACCATATTGTGCATTTTATCACTGTCAACCATTCAGGAATTATGATTTAAGTTTTAAAATAAACTTTAAGCAAAGAGAAATTTGGCGAAAATCGAACCTAAGTAACGCCAAAGTAAGGCATATTTGTGGCAATTCTATAAGCCACACAACTAAACAGTTGAAAGATTTTCAATATTTAAACATAATTTGAAAAATATATCTTAGTATTATTGTTAATTTGTCACCAATAATATTACGTAGTTTTAATTACTTTTTTTGGGACTTCTCTGCCTATCTTCCTTTCAAGAGAGGCAGGATGGGTGGAAACAAAAATTACCGATAGGCCGTTGTTAGACGGTTAATTTCCTGTATTCAAAAATGTAATCATCAAATCAATTAATGGAACAGATAGCAATATTATAAAAAAATAATATATGTAAGTAATATATTTAATTATGTATGTTTTTACATGTATCTATTAATATATTTTATTTAGATATCTCTTTGATGTGTATGTCTCAACACGTCTCTATATTTATAGAGACATTTTAAGAAATAGTAGTAGAAATAAGTATATACATACATGTGTGTGTGTACAATGTATGCTGTATACTAATTTCCTTTATCAATTTATCTATATATCAGATTTAGTTAGAAAAACCTGTTATTAGCCGTACATTTTTATTATTTTTTTATTTACTTGTATAATTATTGTAATATGCGCTGTATTTTTTAAATAAATTAATTTCTGTCTTTCAATTTGGATGAATCGACAAGTGATACATATAAATATAAATGTCCTTTCAGTTTTATGCCTTTCAACCAAATTAATTACATTTGGTTGATCCGTCTAGTATCAGCTTTACGGCCGATTTGTATCAATGGTAAAGGTGTCTGCTCACTACACCGTATCATACCATGACCATGCTAGGAACGTATCCGGCAAAAACAACTACTTGTATTGAAAAGTATTAGACCATTACTAGATTAGACCGTTCCGTCACCGACCAACACCGTCGCGTGCCTTGCACAGATCGTCAACAATGGTCGGCGAGAATATATTGATACGTTCTAGTGACTAGTGGGTATAGTAGATCGTATCGTATTTCTTACCGTGCCTGAGGGCTTACTCTAAAATGTCTTTCGTTTTCGTTTTCGAAGTTCTTTTGATTGTTTTTTTATATTTAAGTGCATTTTCCATTGTATGCTCCATTCATTTTTGTGTTATATAGACTTTATTAGTTCGTAGGTTTAAATAAATATTTGTTTTTTCTTCTATTTAAAATTTTAATTGACTCTTTCGGGCTGATAGGATGAAAAACGAACGATGAGAGATGTTTGAGTGTAAGGCCTCTGATATGTTCATAGCACGGTCGTAGTATGATCGGGTGTAGTGGACAGACACCTTAAAACAATGGAACGGCGCGGCGTGGAGTAATCGGCTGCCATTCCAAGAGCAGTGTTAGACGCGCACTCTACGTTTACAGTAAAACTGCATACTAACACATTACCTTTCAAAGTTCAATAGTTTTTATTCAAAGTTCTACAGGAGAACGTTATTTGAAGGTCATACAACTTCCCTTATAACTATTTACTTTGGATCTTATTTCTAAAATAATCCGCAGAATAGCGAAAAGCAACACATCACAAGCTCAGTCTGAATACTTAGTACCTACCTATTTAAAAATGGTCAAAGACGCCAGATATATAGTCATAATTGAAGGGTTGCAAAATTAGTTCCAGTCATGAATATTCAAATTGCATTAACATTACACTTATTACAATGTAAAAAGGCAGTTACGTTAGTTAAACGTGATAAACGTGGCATTTGTATCACTATACTATAACGGGTATCGTGGTTGACCTTGGTTCAAAGAATATCTATTTCTCTAGAAGTCTAGAATCTAGCAAGTTAAAACATCACATTTCTGATGCTGACTAGCTTACTACACCTGGGTTACTTTGTGTTCTATGTAATATTGTCATAATCCCAGCATTGAATCTTGGCTGTAACGTTAGCTTGGAGTGCGGAGTCAGCTTTCCTAGATTTGTTTCTTCCCACTTCGCCTAGTCTACGGTATGTCTATTTTGAAACTAGGTCATTGATGTTAACTTATTGTTAGAGCCAAAAGTATTTAATAATATTCAGAACGTAAATCAAGGGAAGAACTTAAGTAACACTAAATTTTAAGAGAAATTAAATTTACAATTAAAATTTAGAAGTTTTTTTAATCATCGATGACTTCTCTAGTCTAGCGTTCTAAGCAAAAACATTAAATAAATTAAAACAAAATAGTTATATAAGGCCTGTAGGTTCATTAAAAAAGTGTTATTCATAATTGCACACAGAACGCGATTATGAAAAACACTTAACGAACCCATAAACCTAAATATCCAAAAAACATTTCTTAAAAGAAGATTCTTTGTTCATGTGTTTTTTGATGACGTTTAACAACACATTGCACTTGGTAAATGTTAGTTTCATAACATTAATCTCAAATGGGTTTTCAAGGACACAGTGATTAAAATATCTATAATTGTACAGTAATAAAATTGAAAATGGCTGTCGGTAATTTCACAATTAACTGTATATTTTAAGTAAGAAACCCTACTCATACGATGTCTAGTCACAAATGTTACCGTTTTTGATTTTCTCCCGTCAGTCTGAGAGGTTGAAAAAAAAATATATAAAAGGTAAAATTTCAATTAAAATCCCCGTTTTATTCCCTAAAATTTGGGAATAAAAAGGGGATTTAAATTGAAATTTTCGCATTTGTTCATTTAGATGGCTTGCAGACTTATATGTATTGAAAATATTTTTACATCTTCATTGATGTGCTCACAAAGGTACCTACAAAAAACGACAAACGGACAAACACAACCCCTATTTTCTAATAAGAGAACAGAATTCAAAAGGGAATTACCATTTCAATTATTGCAAAACAAAGTTGTAATTTATTTATGAATGCACGAGAAATGTTTTCATTTTATAATATAATTGAATTGAATGTGCTCAAGAGCCTTGGCGTCTTCGCTTCCAACGGAGAATTATGTGGAGCGGGATAAATTGAGTGGAGATTGTTATGATATTTTAATGAGCTCGCTTTTATGTGAAGATTATCCTGAAAGAGTTCACGCTTAAAGCTTACTCAACAAATCGCTAAGGTCCTAGCTTGATTTCTAGTGATGGTATATTTCACTGATCACCGGGTAAATAACAGCGATATAAAATAACTTAACTTTTCACTCCAGTTACAAAAATGGAAAAAATACCGTTAAATTTCACCAGAGCGTTATTTACGTGAGACAAACCGATTAAAAGCTATGTAGTGCAAAACAGTTAAAGTATATAATCAAAACGATAAACGTGAAGTTACGTTGAGAGTGCAACGTACTATTTACAGTTCTAGTCGTGACCGTGACACTTCGCGGTAATGTTATTTTATCGTCACTTTTAAAATATCGGATGGTGATTTTTCACAGGTGAAATAGCAGTGACGAAATGAAATAAATTTACGGCAGTGATCGATATATTTAAGTAGTTGTAATTTCCATCACTCTTGGTCACAGACATTTGAAAAAAATAGAATACGAGTATCTATAGAGTGCGTCTCACGACTCAAGTCCCACGGCAAAAAAACGGAACTAATTGTAACAGATTATCCTAGCGACGTTGTTATTTTGTTTTCAACACGTGTTTTAAAGTAATATTATTATTCTAATTATTAATAAGTGCTATTAAATCGGAATCATTCTAAAAAAATCTTTCTATCATTCCATTGCACGACCGTAACGCCCAATGTCCGACACTTATTTTGTGAGACAGTCTTTTTTTTTATGCAAGTATACTTTTCCGTTTGACCACTGTCTCACCTGATGTTGAGTGATGAAGCCGTCTAGGATGGAGCCAAGTCTAGATTTAAGTATACAAAAATAACCAAAAATCGACCAAATATAATTTGAAAAGATTTCCAAACCAGACCACCGGGCTCACATATGCAGATCTGGGACTTAATCACAACCATATACTAGTATGATGATAACTCCGTATATTGTTATTTCGTCACAAGTAAACACTTGAATGATAATAACAATTATTTGCCTCTGCTCCAATTTTTGATATAACAATAATATTGGGTAGATTCATTATTCACAAAACCAATCGATGTGTGCGTGAGCGCGATGTAATTATTTTCACTGGCACGCACCCAAAGGCACAAATAATGTTGCAAGTAAATAGAGTGAGTCTCTCTAAAAGTAGGGAATTAGAACTATTGGACCTCGTCACACTGAGGATTTGTCTTGCGACATGACGGGACTGCTGCGTCAAGAAGCGAACTAAGAATTAGGTCCTACTTAAAAAGGCTCCACTTTACTGACATATACTCTAAGCGTATCAATTCTTTGGATGTAAGCATATTAAAAAATAAGTTTAAAAATAAATTGGAAACCAGCTTCTTTATATTTCATTAAGTTGAGATATTAGGATTAAACAGTTTATTATTTCAAGTCTTTCGAAGCATATATAGTCTCACCCTTCGATATGATTGATAAATAGTATTTTTAAAAATGTTGTATAATTAATTACGGAGGGCACTTGCCACCGCTAACGTGCCGGCTTTATTAGAGCCGAACGGTATTGCACGTGACGGTGGTAGGCATCCCGACGGAATGACTAATTCCCTGGCAACGTGGCAAGCCTTTGGTGTGGGATGCGACTTGCGTAGACACGTTGGCCGCATCCCATTTACCAAACACGTCTAGATCAGCCGGTACAGCGTCGGAAACAGCCGAATCACTCAAGCGGCGCAAGTATGCAACCCTCAGTGAGAGTTATATATTTGTGCCGTTTGCTGTCGAGACGCTTGGACCGTGGGGTCCTGGGGCCATGAGCCTCTACCAAAATTTATCGAAACGACTCATTGACTCTTCAGGTGATCAGAGGGCTGGTGCTTACCTCGGCTAACGGATCAGTATGGCGATCCAGCGAGGAAACGTAGCCAGCCTTCTGGGCACCTTACCCATAGAAGACGGTGATCTGGGCTCAGTATTCTACTTATAGTATTGAGGGACTATGAGTAGAATATAATACGAATAAGTTAAGTTTTCTTGCATTGTATTATATTAATTATTTTTTATTAAGTTAATCTATATATTATAAAATTATTAATTATTATATTTCATTTGCCTAAGGATTGTCTTTCAGTACCATGCACCTCAGACTATTATTGTTCAAGATCCTCTTAATCCTTAATATCATCCACTATTGACTAATTAGAATTTAAATTAAATATAAACAAAATTAGTAATTTCAGCACAAAACAACTAAGTTATTTTAAAATATGATTAACAATTTGCATGCTTTCAGATTTTTATACATGTTATATTCAATAAATTGACAATAACATTACAAGCTAGCAAATACGCTCAAGACATCTACTCATCAGTACAAAGTTAATTTCTATAAGCTTAAAATTAAGGTCCATATTCTAGAACGACAGTCAATCTTGGGTCAATCTTTGAAAATGGATTATGAAAAATTTTATACTGTATCTACCGGATTTATTGAGTTAGAGTAAGCTTGAACGCTTCTTTAAGGTTCTTAAAGAAGCGTTCAAACTTGCTCTAATTCAATATGAACAAGACCATTTCGAGACTGCGCCACACTTAATTTTCTACTGCCCAGTGCACGCCCGATTAAGTAGCGACTTGGAAGTAAAAACCGGCATCCTCGTTAGAATAGATAATATGTACGATTTGATGGCCAAGAAACACCTAACTGACTTCATTTCATTTTGTGTTAAAATTATTAAAGTGGCGATAGAAAGGAATAAAGATAGATTAAATACTAATTGTATGTATATTAATAAATATAGCACAAGAAACAGCAATAAATGTAAATAGAAGCCATTTTGTGAAAAATATAGTATAAAAACAGGAAACCAACAATAAATTTAGATATAAGTAAAATAAGTAAAATGTACACATAAACCCGATAGACTATAGAAAGAGATAGATGTAACAAATAATCAACAAAAGAATGTATTTAGACAATAAGATAAATATATACAATAACTATATAACAATAAGATTGCAATAGATATAAGTTTCTATTGCATTTTATTTTGTTATATAAAACCCTGACATATCTGGCTGGATCGTCAGGAAGAGGCGATTAAAAAAAAATGAACAAGACCGTACGCGTTTAGTCTTGTTTAAAGGGATTTTTACTTTTAGCCTCATTTGTCAGACATGTGATATCGTATTAGCAATATCAAGTTTTTACTAACTGTAATGAAAACAAGATGGCGCTTTAAATAATCCGATTCAATAAAGTGACGCTATGGGCCATAAGCGAACCAGGATAAAACTATTGTTAACGTCAAAATGATCACGATCAAAAATAAGATTTAGTGTTTACCTCGTGGCTACGCCGCAGGTCAAACCCCAGTAAGTAGCTATATTTTACTTACATAAGAACTTAATTAGGTTTTTATATATAGCGAGCGAAGCCATGGGCTGTACCGCTATATATATATATATATATATATATATATATATATATATATATATATATATATATATATATATATATATATATATAAACCTTCCATGAAAAATTATCTAACTGATGGTGAAAACCGCTTTTCAAAATCCGTTGCGTAGTAAGGAGGAGCTAAGGGAGGACTCGCGGATATACAGACAGACGCGAAAAGCGACTTTGTTTTATAGTATGTAAAGAAGATGTAATTTTTTTTTCTACTTTTTTGGTACTACTTGTCACAACAGCATATGAGATCGAATAGATTTATAACCAAGTAATTTCAGGATGAAAACAGTGAGGCTTAAAAATCTAGCCGCTTTGCTCACTCTCACGATAAATTCAGAGACAAGATGTAAATGGCAGCACAGGTTTTAATAATTGAGTTGCGTTCTGGAATATGGACACAAAAACCAATGGCGGATTAAAACACACATCTCCAATGCATCATTTTCCTTTGTACAAAGCAAGTTACCTGTTATATTAGTCTTGCCGAGAAGACCTGAAGTATGAAAAATATTTATTCATTAATTTTGTTTCAATTTTTTTTCTAAAGTTTAAAACCTGAAATAGGAAATATATCACTAATATAAATTTTAACACTTTTCTTATAATTGGGTTGGTAACATAGTTACAATAAGTTCTAGAATTATTTTTATATAAAAGAATAGGCGCTAAAGTACCCTATCTTATTTTTAAAATACTATGACAACAAATAATTTTAGTAATGGTTTAAAAATAATAATTAATACGGTATTTGACTCCTTTAAGATATTATAACGTCATAACTTCAGTCGAACAAAAATATAGCCCACGGAGCCTACGTGATCAAAAGCGTCAAATGAAGTGGGGGAGGGGGGGGGGGGGGGTGTCGACTAACTGTGACATTGTGTGACAAGGGGTGAAAGGAGTCCTACATTTTGTGATGTCACATTTGAAAATATGTTATATTTGAGCTTTAAAACAACAAATTTCAACTATTAAAGAAAACCTCCAAAATATTTCCAGCTCGCTCTGTATGAGGATAGTGTTTAAATTATTAAAGAATAATTTTAAAAAAAGTTAAACTAATTACGGAACTGGAACTTTAATTTAATAATTTCTTGATGTAAAATTGCAAAATATGTCATGTCACTTTTGCAGCGCGTTCCACTAGTACCTCACAACGCCCAAATTGCTCCGTTAGCCGTTCCACAAGGCGACCGCGGCCGTTGTGGTCGTGGCGAAAACTTCACTAATGACGTCATCATTTTCGATCATACAACCCTCACAACGACCCATGTCAAGAGGTGGGTCGAATAACCGTTCCGCTTGCGTTTACGATTGTAACGCCGCCAAACAAGTGGAATGGGAAAAATCGCGGTCATGAATGTGGTCGTTGTGAGCTACTAATGGAACGTAGCCATAGTGGCATGTGAAGGTTTCTATTTGTTTAACAGACACGACCAACACACTGACACAAATGTAAACGTCATTAACGTCATTGTGTCAGATATTTAGCGGTTGTGATTCTCTAATGAAACGTAGCCTTGATGTCTTTAACGACGAATATACAAATGTCATTGGTTGATTTGAAAATCGCGCCTATTTCAATGACAATCGATAGAGAAAATTAATGCTCTGTGGCCAACGCCCACTTCGACCCACCTCATGACATGGGTCGTTGTGAGCGCTGTGTACTAGGCAGGGAGGAGTCTCACGAATGTGACCTGCCGTAACAAAAAAGGAAGGGGTAAAAAAAACAAAATTCGTGTGACGTAATTTGTGGATGGCCCCTAATTCGATGATGTAATACTTATTTCTCGTAACGCATTACGGCACGATCGGTTTCTTATTCCAAAATCTGCTTCACTCTCAGAGCTCGGTGTACTGTTTTTGTTCGTCTGAGGTTATAAAACGGTATTCTTTAAACTTGGGAGGTATCAGTGTTGTGTAAGAGATTACAATTGAAGACATGAGTGGATGAAGGTGATAAGTCGCATAATTCCAATTCTGAGTAAATCGAGTTAAAAGTTCTACTTTTATTTTTTGAGATAAGTCGCTTCGAAACTGATTTTTGTACTAATGAATCGTGCAAAGTTGTGTAAATAACCTTAATTATTAATGGTATGATAGCAATTAAACACTTGTAATATATTTTATTATGTAATTTGAAAAAAAACTGAACATAACTCCTTCTTCCATGAACAAAAATAAACTCTTCTGCACTTTAAGCTATATAAAATGAGGTGTTAAGTAGGAATGTAAGTAAACAATGTCTCATTTTTTTTTATATTTAAACAATATACAAGAAAACGTAAACTTATAGCAGTGATCATTTGTGTGTAATGTCTTAATTATAGTAAAAATATTACTCTTGGTTTAAAATCGACTCATAGAAGTAGCGATATTCTGGCTTCACGTACTATAGCAGTGATCATTTGTGTGTAATGTCTTAACTATAGTAAAAATATTACTCTTGGTTTAAAATCGACTCATAGAAGTAGCGATATTCTGGCTTCACGTACTTAAGTAGGTCTCCGAGATTTCTTTTTTTCCACTGACACAGTACCATATTTTCCGTTCATACGTGAAATTTCTACATGAGACGGCACATGAGATCTTTTTTTTAAAACGTCCACCTTTTTGAAGGGTGTCATTTCATCGTGTGTTTCTTTGTATAGATAGGAACCATACTCATCCACGCGTATCCATTTAATACCATCTCTAAAACTTACTTTTCCATTGTTCACATCTTTTTTTCTGTTAATCAAATTAAGTTTCTCTTGTAGCTCACCAATTTTTCTAAAATGTTCGGTCATATAAATAACAGTATTATTACGAAAAGATTTGCATATGATGCTCCGGTATTCCATATATATCACCTTCTTCCACGATAGAAAAACAAACTTTTTACTTTATTTTTCTGGAAGGCGGGGATAAGAGTCCATACCGCTTTCATTCAGTGCCATTTTTAAACTGAACTGAACATAACACCTTTTTCAACTTTCTATTTTTTTTAATGTGCCTTATATCAATGTTTAAATTCATTTGGTCATTAGTCATTTGGTATCGACTTATCACCTTCATCTACGCAAAAAAAAGCAAAAAACCGAATATGCGACATATCACCTTCATCCACTCACGTCTTCAATTATCTTAGTTGACTTGGCTCTCGACTATCATATTATTGATATTAATATGTAAATTACAGTTGTTAAAATTAATCTGAAATTAATCATCAATGAAAACAACACGACTGATCTTCACATACTAAAAAGAACGACGTAGGAAAATTAATATAAGGATTACTCGACGAAGTACGTCTTTAAGAAGTTTTCGTTTAATTAATTTCTCAAGTTCATTATGAAATATCCAATTAGTGTAATAAAACCGAGCGTTTGTGTATAAAATTGTGTACATAAAGAAGAAACATTATAAACTTTCGTAACGAAGCGAAGGCAAATATTAAACGTGTACCTGAAGTGCTTTATAATTAAAAATGGGAAGTTTTATAAGTGAGTTTTCGCAATTTTTTCATTAATGTTTTCAAGTCTTACTCTTGGTAAAGTTCATACATCATTGACTCTGTTAAATACTTTTGTTTTTAAAAAAACGAACAGAAACGTAGATTTCCAAACTGTAAAATCAATGATAAATTAAAAAAAATAAAAATAAAGACAGTACAAACTAAGACGCTCGCTTTCTAAATGTCTGTGTTGCCTAAATTATGGGCTGGAAACAAATTTATATTATCTGCATGTGGTTTGTTTTCTATCCAGGTTATACTTCTATGATATTATTTACTATGTTTATCTTTTAACACAATGCTGCAGGAAAACGTTCCGAAGAAACCTACAGAGTTGATGTTATGAATAATAATAGACATTGTTTTACCAGGTTCTTTTCTTAAAAGTAAATTTAATGCTAACTACACTACAGTTAGGGTGCGTTTCTCTAGTAGCTCACAACGTCAAAAATGCTCCGTCAGCCGTTCCACATAGTGACCACGGTCGTTATGGTCGTGGCGAAAACGTCACTAATGACGTCATTATTTTCAATCACACAGCGCCCACAACGACTCATGTCAAGAAGTGGGTCGAAGTAAGCGTTGACGATAGAGCATTAATTCTCTCTAGCGATTGACATTAATAACGGCGCGATTTTCAAATCAACCAATGACATTTGTGTATTTCGTTGTTAATGACATCAACGCTTCATAATCTATTCCACTAGAGTTTATGATTGTAACGCCTGCAAGCAAGTGGCACGGGAAAAATCGCGGTCGTGAACGTGGTCATTGTGAGTCTCATGTAAAACGTAGCCTTAATGAAATAAGAAGTGTAATATTCACATAAGAAGACGTCAAAGATACTGGTGTACTTACACAGAGGTGGCGCTGCAGGTTGCGGCGTCGCGGCCGGCGCGATTTGCGGCGCTTGCGTCACTACCGGCGCTTGCGTCATGGCCGCTAAAGCCGCGAGGTTTTGCACCGAAACTGGCGCTAGCAAACCCCCCAGCTGCTCGGCAGCGCCCCCAGCTATCGCCCCTACACCGGCGCCGCTCAACCCTGCACCATTGAAACCGATATCTTGGAAGTTAACACCTATTGGACAACACACAAAACGACGCACGTTGTAAATTAAAACAAAAATAAAACAAAATTAAAAAATAAATATAAATAATTAATCAGCATATAAACATACACATTGTATATTCCCAAGCTAAGCAAGTTATGCTTGTGTTATGAGTAATATACAACGGACCACTCTGGGGCCGATCCCAGACACCCAGACCACAATAAAAAACGGAAAGTTTGTTTCCGAAATTTACCATGTCAAGAATAGAACCCGGAGCCTGTGTTCTGCACTAAGGTCAACAAAGGCTTAAACCACTCAACCACAGAGACCGTCAAAAATAACAAAATACAAAACAAGGGATAAAATAAAAAATAGGTTAGTAAAGCGTAAGAGTGCATATACGGCGTAGATCACTGATTTACAAATCAAACTAAACTTAACTAAACACTTGAATGATGATAACAATTCCTCGCCTCTGCTCATATTTTTGATATAACATTAATATTATGTAAATGGCACTATGTATCATAATCTAATGTACTCCACACGACTCTATGCGGCACGAATAAACCCATGAGGTTTCTTGACACAGTAGAATATGTTTTAATGTATATGAATGTAAGCATATTAGACAATAAATTAAAAAAAAAACTGAACTGCTCATAACAGACGATAACACCAGCCTATAAAAAAGTGTCTGTACTGACCAGACCCATCTATTTTTATGTACTTCGATGCGTTGAATAATTGAATTAAGTTTCGATAATAAAGGTGATAATCAAATCTTAATTTAATTAAAGTTCGATAAGAAAGGTGATTTGTTGAAGGTATTAAATAAACTCATATAAATTATAACTAAAAAAATAATCTTGACATTGTGTTACGAGTAGTTTCTTAAGTTTATGCGTCTAGTGCAATAATTAAAACTACGTTTAAATTGTTAAATAATAACTTTAACATTACTCTTTGACACTTGACATCTTTGTCTTCCGTGATCACGGCTACTAAAAAGTAGCCGAAACGTCTAAACAAAATTTAAAATCAAATAATATGCCGCACGTTAAACCGTTAAAACGTATATAGTTTTAATTATTGTATTATGAGTATATAATAGGTTGGGAACTTGTTAAATACGATAACTATAAAAATATGTATGTACAATGTACATACGTAACAACTTAAATATCAAAAATATATTTACAAATGATTATATAGAAAAGGGCAGCAAGATTAAATCTACCATTGAATACATATGTAAATCCTTAGTAGTATCACAGCACATGTAAAACTAACAAACAAATAACGTGAAATGTTAATTGAAGGTCTATTATAATGTGAATTAAATCTTTTAGTTGCACATAATGTGAATCATAAGTAAGCAACTGCATCATACATTATACAAGATATGTATAAAATTATACATAAGGTTGTATTAAATATAAACAGCTGGTTTTTGTTTGGTTTTGCTATCTCGTTACTTACAGTTAGTCAAAATACATGCATTATTATTTATAATTGAAAATTAGTAAGAATAATTAAAAAGTACCGAAAACAATATAATTAATTGCTTAATTAATGATCGTTTGTAATGTACATAATATACACGCCCCTAATAATAGTGTTGACAATTTTAAATAAATTGTAAATGCACGAAAGAAATTCTCATTTAATAATAATAATAACTCCAAACTCCTCCAACCTTGGCCCACTGCAGCAGAGTGACGCTGACATAGAAAAGGATATAAGATGAATAATTGTAGGACAAGTTGTGACACGTAACAAACTAATGCCACTTAAATTAAAAGATAATAAGGCAATTCATGTTATAACGTGCTTAAATAGTGGGTTAGCCTTATCCTTTGTGGTTATTTTTTTATTACCACCCAAACTTCACTTTAAATCTTAAAGAATATATAAAAGTGTCTCATGTCTATATCCCAAAAGAATCTTCAGTAAAAATTTATTACGGTTATAATCGTGTTATGAACCACTTTTAAGATTACATAACTATAATTGTATTAGTGCTTCGATTATATATACCTGTATGTTTGTATACTCTAGGATGGCGTCATTAAAGAATTTTTGAAGTTAAAAAAACTGTATAGTTATCTTACCTTGCAACAACGTCGATCCTTGTCCTTGAAGCAACTGTTGCTGCAACCCAACCGCCTGCAGTTGCTGTAACAGTTGCAGCTGCGTTGCAGGCGACAGCGCCGCCTCCGACGCCAAATACGCCGTAGGCGCAACTGGAGTCGTTAGCCCCCATAGACTTGCTTGCATAGCTTGAAGTTTCTTTTGTTCTTTCTCTTTTTGAGTGTCAGCAAACTTAACTACTAGCGGTGCCGAACAACCCTCCATAGTTTGACTGTGATGCAACGTCTGAAAAATTTCAACGCATTCATGAATATTGTCGTGATCGAAGCGTGCTGGTTTTACAGCCTGGAATCATTTTAGACATAAAAACGACTATCTCGTGAAGCTTGAAAATGATTGTTTTGTTAAAATGTTTGTTGTTCAAAAATTTAAAATCGCTAAACGGGCGAGCTATGTTAGAAGTCGCTTTTATGAATAAAGTTACATATAGAGCTGTTTAAACTATATTCAGCGCCGAGGTATAAAAATGAGCCCCCGCCTCCTTTTATTAATATAAAATAAAATTGATAACATTTTCGGTGTTCGAGTTTAGATGATGTTCATTTTCAAAAGCAGCAGGTTATGCAGTCTCTGTGCCTGGGTGCCACGCACCTCTTGCACTCCCAGGTATACCCCAGACCCTGTCACATAAAAAGGTATTGGTAAGAGCAGGGCCAAATTTACCTTAAGTACCACTAGGCACTAGGGGCACTAATCCCTAGTGCCCTTAGTGTAAATCCATCACTGAGTAAGAGAACCAAATTGACCGACATAGCGCGGAAAATTAAGCAAATGTAGTAGTGTGCGGGCAACATTTATAGCAAGACCGATGGCTGAGTGGATCCAGCCTGCTAGACCAACAATTTGTCGCAAATGACTGGATAAGAAAAGCGGAGGACCGGGATAATAATGTGGTACAAATCAGATGAGGATTACGCCCAGTAGTGTTCAGTGATTGGCTGACAACCAGTCAATTTACTAAGAGGTAAACAGTTTCCAACCAATCAAAGAGTCAAATATGTAAGTAGATATTATTCAGATAAAAAAATAAAAAATAATTCTACCTTAATGGCTGCAATGGCCGCCTGTTTGGATACAAATGTGACAAACGCGCAGCCTTTGCTCTGGCCCTGGGCGTCCCTCAGCACCGTACACTCCTCAATGGCGCCGTGACCAGCAAAAAGGGCGCGCACGTCGTTCTCCGATAGCTTTTTGTTAAGCATGCCCACAAACAACTTCCGTTCTGGAAAGATAGACAATAAAACCAAAATTAGATTAGAAATCAACTGTAATAAGTTGTTTAAAATTAGAATTCTACAACTAAAGTCAAATATGAGTGACTTTCTTCAAATGAACTCAGTATTATGTCATAAATAATATTGGTAACGAACTAAATTCTTATACAAATTGTTTTAGTCTTATAGACCGCGTTGGATATAATGTATATTCTATTTTTTCATAAAAAAGTTTGCAGATAACAGCAAAGACACCGCTTTTAGAAACGTGCTTCATTTCACAAAACCGTAAGAAGTATAATAAGTACGACGTACAATCTGCATTTTTAATATAATGTTGTTTGTTAAGTGTTGCAGATAAGTTAAGTAATTAGTTTTGTTAATGAATATTATTAATTACATCGATGCATTGAAAGAAAGTTGATTGCAAACTACGATTATTAATTAAAGATATATTGCGGTAATTAAATTAAGTAAATTCATGTTATAAGCAGTTTATTGTTCTGGGTTCACTGTTATATACGTAAAAAATATATTATGGTCTCTATTCAATAAGCAAATAATTTGGATTTTTTCATGTTAGTAACTATGCAAAGAACTAAAAATATTTTATAATTATATGTAAATAGTCAAAAAATTATACTTAGTTGATTTGTATTCAACGACCGATAAGGGCAATTCCCATAATTTTTGTATTTTTATTACTAACTACACTTGTATACGAAGAAATAAATATATGTATTGTAACAAGATTATATTAAAACAATTATCGCATATATACTATATCTAGATTTTTTTAATGAAGTCCCACGAATTGGTGGTTAGTTGCTTACGTAGTGTTTACTTTACACTCTCTAATTATATTTAACAAAACACTTATTTGTTTGTAAGATTAAAGTTTTTATAATATTTTATTGTGTATTCTTTGTTTGTCACTTAATAAATAGATAGTATTATTAATAAGTACTTATATCAGTGTAAAATATATTTATTAATTATTAACCTTTAACGGCATATACACTAACAACTTAAAAAATTTCAAAGTAATTTGTTAAGATTAATTTATAATCATCATCATTATCATCACTAAGGTCTAACCTTAAGAAGATTAAATATCATTATCGAATCTTATGTCAATCTGTTTGTATGTCCGTAAAATATATTAAATGAATTAACAACAAACTCATTTTCTAACGTTATATGGTAATACTAGCAGTCCGCCCCGGCTTCACATGGGTATTTAAAAAGAACTTTTTTGTTGAGTTTAATTACTTACTAAACGAATTCAACAAAATATCCCCCCCCCCGTACGGCCTGTACCCCAGTTACGCCTACATCGCACAAAGTGCTGCCTAGCTAGCCGAGCAGGGTGAGCGGCGACCACGCAACTTTTTCTAATGCTTACATTTTTAAACTCGTGATATCTTTCGAATGGAATGCCCGAATTGAATAATTCAAAAAGTTATATAAAGGTATTGAAGTCTTGAATATGAAATAATTTATTTTGATAAGGATGAATACCAATATACAAATAAAAAGCCTTTTCTAGCGGCGGCACTTCAACTAAATTTTTAAAATAAAAGAACACTTATTGTGGCATAACTATAATAGTTAGACATATACTGTCGCGACACTTTTTGTAAATGTGTTCTGCAAAGTCTGTAGTATATTTTATTCTATCATTAATAGTTTTCGCAGCTCACGCGATTTTAGGTATTTTTTTTACAGCTTGGGTTACATTATTGGAGTTTTAGTAAGGATCCCAAATTTTTTTGAAAATATAATATAGCCTATGTCACCCGGGGACAGTGTAGCTTGCCAACAGTGAAAGAATTTTTCAAATCGGTTCAGTAGTTTCGGAGCCTAATCAATGCAAACAAACAAACAATCAAATCTTTCCTCTTTATAATATTACTATAGATTAAGTAAGAAATGGATTTATTAATGCATTATGAAGGCTGCTCCAATATGGCGTATTGGAAGTAAGTCACGGATTCAACGGTTATCCATTTACAACCCTCCCATCATTCAACTTTCGTTTTTGAACTCAATTTTCTATAATTTATATCGCTTTACCATTCATAAACCGCAAATTCGACGGTACCCGTACCGCAGCTAGACGGGTTTACGTCGAATTTACGACTTTTTCGCGTCCGCAAACGCTCATAAAGCATTCTCGCCTCCTTGCATACGAATTTTCAACGTTAACAAATCTTTTCAACTATAAAAATGTCGGTCGCTTTGTAAATGGGCTGTACTTGAGAGCGAAAAGTGCAAAACTCGTTTAATTTCTCACATTATAGGTGAAGAAAACCTTGGTAGGTGCTTGAACGCTCTTGCATCCTTTAAAAGGATTTTTTTTTAATTTTATGGCCTGGTAACAACAGTCTTTAAGCTAAATTTGAATTGAAATTCGTCACTAAATAGATTTTCTTTTCTGGCCTTAAATAATAAAGTTCTTATATCAACAAAAGAAGTACCAAAAATTTCGCTTAACAACTAAGACTTTCCTTGCAAACTCAAATTAGTTTTTTGAAAACAACATAGTTGTTGTTTATTTTAAAACAAAACGTACTTATAAGTTTGTAAAGCTCAAATAAAACTGCACAGTAAGTCATCACACTCCAAGTTCTTGTTAAAATTTCACATTAACAGTATTAGGTTATTTATTAAGTTAATATTTGTAAAGGCATTTTGGATGATTTCTTTATTTTAAGTTCTGAATGCTATTTTACTATTATATTCGTGTCTTGATTTTATTTTGATAACTCTAATTTAGTCTAATGACTGCAATAAGAGAATAAATAAAATAAACGTTTCAGATGACTGTTTACTTTTATTCTCAGAGATATGTATTTCGGGATTCAAGCCATTTAGCTCTTAAAGCCGTTGTTAGGCAGATAACATGCAAACTAGTTATCGTTGAAATAAACAGTTCCATTAAGGTGTGGAGTCGACAACTAATTACAATATTCAAAATGGTCCTAACATTCTCCACCCCCTCCCCTCGCTTTGCCATTGAAACGCTTCGCCCGTAATCAGTTTAAATGCACGAGTAATTGTATACTTGGAACAAATAAGGCTTTAAAATGTTAATGCCTTAAGTGCGCTTTAGAGTCCCTTAACGGCGTCGTTCTTTAAACAATTTACATAGCCTGCCGTTTCAGGGGACGGATTTGGGTGGATACTGCCAAACTTCTAGTTATAACAGAAAGCAATTTTGATAAATATTTTATTTATTTCTTTATGGAAAACCTACAGCTAAATACATTTGAATGGATAACTACAATTAACACCAAAAACCAATGGCAGGTTTTCATAAATAACCTATTGATTAAATGTAACATGCAGACGTAAGAAATGCACCGACATATCTAATGACTGTTGAGACACAGCTTGGCTCCTGAAATACTGATTATAAATGGGCCGATTCATTGTATTTACTTAGTTTATATAAATAATTAGGTACTTGTTGTTTTGTTGCTATATATTAATAAAAAAATGTTTTCATTTATTTGTCAACTAAATATGTACAACAAAAAACAATTAATGTTAGCTCGAACGAATTATTAACAATAGATCACTTAAAATCACACCATAATTATATTATTTTTATATTTTGCATCATTTCAGTATTTGGCGAGAACATGAAGATGTATAATATTCTTCAAAAAGAAAAATAGTTGTAGGATAGAGATTGTATTAAAAATCTTTCATCATCAAGTAACTGTTTAGAGAATTAATGTGCTTTTTCGAATCGTTAGAAGAACTACCCCATTTAAAGTCGTCTACAATTTTATTAAAGCTTGTGTTACATGGGTCCAACTTTCATGCTTATTTGACACTTGCTAGATATACAAGTTGCGCACTCATATTTAAGAAAACAAGAAGAATCATGTAAATTCCACCATTTTGCAGAAATGCTAACGCACGTTGCGTTTGCATTAGTCTCAACAATACCTAATATAAATTGAAATACCAATGATCTCACAATAACAGACCACGAACATGAAAAAGTGTAAGAGGAAAAACAATCTGGATAACGGAGTCCTGTCATCGCAACGAAATTGGAAATGGATTGGAAAAAATGATAGGGATAGTGCAGAAAATCGTCCTGAATTCGTTACTGATTTCGTGACGTCATACCGAGAGGAATTACTCCGCTACCATCATTAACCTGTCTTTGTTTAAAAAATACGATTAGTCTCACAAATAAGCTTTTCTTATCTCTTTGTCGCAATATTCTTTGGAAGAAAGTAGACATTTAATAAAAATATCTTTCAGTAAGGCATAATAATTATGTAAAATACATGATGCTTAGAATTATTATAAACGAGTGATAGGGTTCTAAATAAAGGAAATTAAACTACAAACAGTTTTACTGTTTTTATATGCCTTTCCATAAGACATTATACAACAACCCAGTGTTAAGTAGGTATTCATAAATATTAAAGTTTTAAAATCATCTATCATTTTTTTATATTAACTCTTAACTCTCTCTATTGACAAATTTGTCACAGTTGACTTTTTTACTTTATATTTTACGTTGTTTATGTGCTGTTATTTATACTTTTATTAATATATTATCTTTTCTCTTGTTTGTTTTTCTTTTCCTACTGCAAGCAATTAGGCGCTAGGCGAAAGTCCGACCTATGCATCAGAATCTTCAGTAAAAGATCTTTGATTGATGCCAAAAGAATAGGGAGTACTTGAGCCTGCTCTTAAATCCCCATTGTTTTGTCAAAACAAAAGTTGTGTTTATATTATATAACACCTTATAAATAAAAGAAAAGCTAAAAACAATGTTGAAAATTCTCTTGGCTGACCTTCTAAAAGTTGTAAAGATAGTAGAACGAAGATAATTTCCGTTTGAAATAACAATTAGAAATATTAAGTTAAGCGAGTGTGACGTAATTTGTCGTCGTTACAAAACGCTTGCACTGAATAGAATATAATTACAAATTATCGCTTAACATCGAGGACGTTTTAACAATTTAACACGAAAGTTAATGAGTTTTTGAGCGTTCTTACATTAAGTGGTGTAATGTAACAAATTACTTTGTTGCAATTATTTTAGACTAGCTGTGCCCGCAATATCATCCGCGTGGATTTTTTTTCACAGAAACCTAAAAAAAGTAACCTAAGTTCCTCAGCTATCTGTCAGTGAAAGTCCCGTCAAAATCGGTCCATCCGTTTCATAGATTAGCCGGAACATCCAGACAGCCACAAAAATTTTAATAATTGATTTTTCGATATAAGTACCGTATATACTTTGATATTCATTTAGTAAAAATTTTAACATAACAAACAGATACTTCAATTTTATTTATCTGTGTATGGATTATCGTATTTTTAGAAATGGTCTTAGGTGACAAGCTACTGCTGAATTTCACATGAAGTCGCATAACTTAATCAATCAGTTGCGGATATCAAACTGACAGCAGTGTATACACTGACATTTTCAATAGGGGAACGGACAGTCAAATCGACTGACATAGTTTAGAAAAATTAAAAAAACACCATAGCATCAGACTTTATAGAGCGTACCTAACTATGACGTCATAAGTAGATACAAATAAATGGAGGCAAATAGCGCACTAATTACATTGGACCCCAAAAAAAAAAATCGTTTTACTTATAAATTTTGTTGCGCTGAATCCGAACCTGGGCTCAGTTTGGTCCCTACACTCTCAAAATTTTCGGATTTCAAATTCGGATTCAGCGCACCGAAATATATAATGGTCTGACGAAAAGTACACACGACTTTTTTTGTGGGCCAGTGTTATGTATTTGAAAAGTAACTAAAATTATTTCTATCACAATTATTTAAAATTCAGACGATAAGATGTTATTTGAACGCCTGTTCTTTTGTATGTAAAAATAATACAATTTATTGTAACATGTGTCCACATACTTATTGTCAATTTAATCTCTGTCACTAAAAAAACATACGTTACGTAATAATAAAAATACACATCTTAATAAAAAAAAATCTTTTAGAATTCTTTAGCCAAGATTGAAAAGCGGACCATTATAAATTCCCTGGTCTGTTTTTTTTATTGCTGGAGTACAGCAGACAGGCTGACGGCCCAACTGTTATGGAAAATGGTTACCGTCACCTATAAACATTTGTAACACTAGGTATTACCAATGTGCTGCCGTACTCGTAGATGGGACTGGAACCTGTTCACTAATGCCGGAACACAACTCAAGGTTGTTATGGCAGACAGGCAATTACCCTTCCACCTGGCTGTGGGTTGTTTTGTCGCTTCTTACGACAGGCCGCCTGGCCGCAGGAATTAGTATTCTTTCTCCGTTCCTGCACGGATAAAATGTCTATTCTCTATGTCGCAGAGCCTTTCTCCTCGAAAGTAATTTCTAAACAAATGATGGAGTGAGATAACGAAAAAATATGGCTGATAACCACACGTGTAATACGTACCTTATCTATGCATCTTATACAGTACAGATAAATAAAATTGAAGAGTCTGTTTATAATGTCAAAATAAAAATGTAGAAAACATTAGGGAGGATAATTCGGACTAGGAGATCCCGAAAATGCAAGTTTTAGAATTTTTGTCTGTTTGTCTGGATGTACTGGCTAAGCCATTTCAGAGATTAGCTGGTTGGTATCTCGACGGGACTTTCACTGGCAGATAGCTGATGTTATAAGGAGTAACTTAGGCCACTATTTTAGGGTTCCGTGAAAAAAAATCTACGCAGACGAAGTCGCGGGCACAGCTAGTTGAGAGATAAAAACATTAGTGTTGGGTGCGTTAAATAATTACTATACAAACTCTTTGCTGCATTTATGGTCGTTTGACTTTATATAGAAAAATTCAATAGTCAATTGGTGAAAATATGTTCGGGTCATTTAATAATTTTATTTTGGAGTTTTCTTCATAAATATATCGAAACTCGATATAACCAACGCCCCTACATCCACAATTACGTTCTTTAAAAATATTTATAACTGGTAATTTTAAACTGAACAAATTGGTTGTGGGATATGCGTTTCTATGTCGTAAAAAACTCTATTTGCTATTTCTCAAACTAAGGATAGTAAATTCTGAACAAATTCAAAGCGGTAGAGCTTTAAAACGTTTTTCCCGAAAATTATTATGACGTAATCCATTGAGTAGTTCTTGCGATATGGGATGTTTTGAAAAAACCTTTTTTAAGATTCCGTAGCAAAATGCCAAATTAACATTCACCATCTCTCCGAAATCTCTCAACATATCTGAACTCACGCTTTTAACCGATTTTCTACTATAAAATTAACAATATTTTAATTAGTATATTAATCATTCATTAAACTCTCTGAGTGTGGCAATAAATACAATTTCAAGAAAGAAAACACTGCTCTTTGCTTTACCGACTATGCAGGCAAGACTTCTGACAAATTCAAATTAGCCCCGTAATAGGTGGGAAATTAGTTTCTCACGCCCGACGCTATAAGTCTTTGTAACTTGAAAGTTTTACTTTACAGACTAACACAGAGTTAATATAACACTGAAAAATTATGTTCATACCAAAGGTTTCTCTTTGGCTTTGCACGTGTAATTTGCCTGCATGTCCCACAGGAACTCAAGCATTTTAACCGACTTCTAAATGGCTCCTCTCTTTGAAAATATGTCTATATGTTTTTTTTGTATATTTATTTTGCGATTTCTCCGTCAATTGTTGACCGATTTTTTTTATTAGAAAGTGTATACTCCCGAGGTGGTCCAATAGTCATCACGTCAGGATCTGATGAGTGGATCCCAGGGAGATCAAGAGAAATCCTCGAAAATTATGATTGTTATGCGATTTCTCCGTCAATTGAGGACCGATTTTCAAATTGTTTATGTTTTTCGAAAGAGTATACTCCTGAGGTGGTTTCATATTCATCAAGTTAGTTTCTCATGAGTGGTGAATTCGAGAGAAACCCTCTAAAATTGTTAACCGACTTCTTTGTTACACCATATATCCGTCAATTGTGGACCGATTTTTAATTATTTTGTAATTAGAAAGAGTGTACTCCCGCAGTGGTCCCATTGTCACCAAGTCAGGATTTAATAAGTGGGGATCGCAGGGAAATTGAGAGCAACTCTTTTTTTATTGCACGAGTGCCTTGCCTGCTGAACTCATGCAATAAAAAAAATACAAATAATGTCAAAATTCAACCGATGGAGGAGTGAATGGATAGTAGGATTTAGGAATCGGTCATATTTAACACATCACCGTCGTCACAAAAACGTGAACAAAGATTGGCTAACACACTATCTCTTATATATAAAAATCAATTACTGTTCGTTTTTTTGGCTTAAACTCAAATGTGGATTGCCCGATTTTGATGAAATTTTGTGTCTGTGCTTAAGTTAAACTATACAGGGAGCCCTGTATAGTTTAGATTCACAATTGGATCCGGTAGCGGCTCTGATATCGAATTCCAGCATTTTGATGACATTTTTTGTGCGTGTTTGAGTGGAATCCCTGTAGGGTTCAGATTTACATTTGGATCCGGTAGGTGGAGCTGAAATCGCGATCTAGATTTTTATTTATTCAGGCTAGGAAAACGTCTGCCGGGCCCACTGGTTATTTACTAAAGAAGAAGAACCGATAACAAAAAGCCATCTCACAACACTTTAAGATACATTAAAGCTACCGAAACGCAATAAGCGGCGCAAATTTGCACTAATTCCCGCTAAATATCTGACACAATGACGTTAATGACGTTTACATTTGTGTCAGTGTGTTGGTCGTGTCTGTTAAATAAATAGAAACCTTCACATGCCACTATGGCTACGTTCCATTAGTAGCTCACAACCCGCCACGTTCACGACCGCGATTTTTCCCGTTCCACTTGCTTGCCGGCGTTACAATCGTAAACCCAAATGGAACGGTTATTCGACCCACCATTTGATATGGGTCGTTGTGAGCGTTGTGATCGAAAATGATGACGTCATTGGTGACGTTTTTGCCACGACCACGACGACCGCGGTCGCCTTGTCGAACGGCTAACGAAGCATTTTGGGCGTTGTGAGCTTCTAGTGGAACGTGCTGTCTGTGTGTTAAATATGTTAGGTACATTCGCAAATATTTGAAGTTAGTTCATAACTGTAAGCTGTACAGGTATATTCAAGATGTGACAGAAGCAATAATAATTCGGCTAAGTTCGTCTTAGTCTATGCTTTTTTTTTGCTGGAGTACAAAACATAGGCAGACCTACCTGATGGAAAGTAGTTATTGTCGTATATGGGCATTTCTAAAACGAGAGGTGTTAAGAGGTATATAAAATTCCTTAAGACTGCTTAAGGAATTTTATGGCACACGGATGTCACGTACGTATTTCGTCACGACGGACGACCTCTAATGCAGCTATTTGACCACGGAACTATTATTTTATTAAACCTCTTGTCCAAAGCAATTTTTATTTAGATATTTTAAAGCTCTACCGCCTCGAATTCATTGTAGAATTTTCTGATTAATATTTTAAAAGTTTGAGGGTGATATTTTTTCTTCCCTAAGTTAACTTGTATGGCCAGTCAGCTTTAAGTTTATTCATGTTATAACTACCGCATTATGTAGGGGCTTATAAAACATATACGTCTTGAGAAATATGGACGAACGAACGCTTTTTTTTCAAATGGCGACGGACCCTAAAATTTTAAATTACTTTCTCTATAATATACAAGAATACATTTTCTACCTTAACAGTGCAATGAAATATCTAATATTATATCTTTGTACACGGGACTCTATACATTCCCGATTTCCCGATATATAATACTTAGAACTGAACAATAAAAATCCACCATTACCTATGACAGAGGTCGTGCGGATATTATCATACATAACTTTCACTTAACGTCGTAGCCACCGCGGCGATTACTTAAATTTTGCCACTTATTTTGAATCCACAAACACTACAATTTTATTTATTTGTATAGATTAGATTTTCTGCGTGAACATTATAATGAAATACTAGATATATTTCTTTGAACACGGAACTAAATTCATTCTCAACGTAGTTATTAAAAGTATAGTACATAACATCCACTACCAGTGACAGAGGTTATGCGGATACCTCATAACTTCCACTTAACGTCGTAACCGCCGCGCCTGATACGCATTTTTGTTTGTTTTTATAGCTGGAGTACAGTAGACAAGCAGACGGTCCACCGGCAAATATTAAATATGTAACGATTATTAGTACAATTTTGCCAATTATTTTGAATGCATAGACAGACACTAATTCAACTTTACGTGTAAGTAAAATTTCTTCGAACATGGAACTAAATTAATTCCCAATATAGTTATTAAAAGAACAGTATATACCATCCACTACCAGTGACAGAGGTCATGCGGATACCTCATAACTTCCACTTAATGTCGTAACCGCCGCGTCGGATACGCGAATAGCTACTTTGGACGGCGCAAGATGTTACTTACGGCCCGAAAGGATTCGTACGTGATGAAACGGCTGAATTACGAAGGTTACTCGGCGCGAAATTGGCCTTGACCTATAGTGTTGCTCGTAGTTTGTTTACTTTATATCTCTATGCTTTCTTAATAAGCAATAAAAAGACAGTCAAACACAGAATGAGTTTTATCAAATTGAACTGATAGATTTTCCTTACAATACCAGGCAAAGTTGAAGGATAAAAGTCTATTAATGATATTGCTATATTTATACATATTATGTACCTACAGATGTGTTTATTTTACAAAATCCGCCGATTCGATTCTTGACAAGGGTTGAATTTTCAAAAACGTAATGATGCCACTTTTTTTTATTGCATGAGTTCAGCAGACAGGCAGACGGCCCACGTAATGGTAAGCGGGTACCATCGCATATGGACATTTGCAACACCAAAGGCGTTACAAATGCGCTGCTGCTCTCTTGCGGGAAATCTGGAGCCTGGACACTAATGCCGGAACACAACTCGAGGTTGTTATTTTTCGTCAAAATCGGCCTCGAGATTCCTCTGAGCGTTTTTTGCTATTTCGTATAGTTTAGGATTTAGTCACTTGAAAAATTCATCATTTATACTATATATACTAAGAATGATGAGAAACGGTTCATACCTAAGACCGTGAAGAAGGGACCTTTATTCTTTCTTTAATGAATTAATTTTTTTATGTTTGCTTAAACATGAAAACATTCCATTAGTCACTTTCACATTTATATAATTAGTATGGATAGATTTTACGAGAATTTTTATCGTATGTTTTAAAGTTTTTTATCTATTTATCAAAGTACTACTCTCTGTAAGTAAATGTCTAACCTACTCCAACATTTCAGTTTTAAGTTGTTTTGTATAAAAAGGCTCGAATTTCAGTCGAAATAATTGAGATGATTCAAGCACAATACAAAAGATTTAGGTTAATAAAAGCTTCCGAATATAGCGCCATACAAAGTTAAGTTTACTATATAAATCGTGCAAATGTGCGAATATACGAATATTTAATTCTTCAGCCGTCACATTCGCGGTATTGAACAGCACATAAGGGTGTTTTATCTTGCGTGCTTGTTTGACGAGATGATTATGTACGCTAGCTTTTCAGCGAATCTGTCAAGAACGGGGACAAAGAGCGCGATGGGTACAGAGCGGCGTGACGTAGGGTTGGCCAAAGTAATTTCCTAACTCATAATAGCTTCAACATTAGTCATTGACACTTCACTTGACATATTTTTCTTCCGTAATCTCGGCTACTGAAAAGTGCCCGAAACGTCGAAATAAAAATATAAATCCAATAAAATGCTATCCTTAACAGCTAATACGTAGTTTTAATTATAGTTTTCTAAAGTCATTTTTTTAATCTATTTCATATAGGGGCTTTTCATGTCGATGTCAGCGTTACAGCTCTATCGTAGCCTACTCTTATAATAGTCTTTCTCTTATTTGTCTCTTACTAACATACAAATATCTCTTACATACTAAATCTAATACGCAAACTTTTTACTTAATTCATATATTAAAATAGCTCTACAAGAAGACACTTTAAAGAATAAATTAAAATCTGATTTATAAAGTTTTGGACTGGCTAGGGTTATTATTACCGAATCTTATAACTTATTTAATAATTATCCGGAATATTTGATTAGGTTAGTTCTTGATACAAGGCTAGTTAGTTTATCAATTCAATTGGATATACGCCAAAATTATTTCGCTTTAGCACTGTATGTTATATATATGTATATATATACAGTCGATTCTCGATAATTTGAAACTCAAGAGACCAGAGATAAATTTCAAATTGTCAAGAGTTCAAAATAACAAGCGCTTACTTGTGGAACTTATGGAAAGACATTTGTTCTTTCTTGGATTCATTTTAATAGCACAAATCAAACATTAACATGCCTCATTAACGTTTGAAAGAAGACTGGAATGTGAACTTACTCATATCTCATTTATGTAAACAATTGACAGGTCTGTACGTGTATGTAAACAAACGACAGGTATGTGCATGATAAACGCTTCAAATTATAGAGAGTAGGAAAGCCCGGACTTCAAATTATCGCATGTTTGCGAGCAAGATAATATTCCTTCAACTTCAAATTACCGAAGGGACCAATTAACATTGATTTTATTAAATTTATCGAAAGTAGACTATATATATATATATATATATATATATATATGTATATATATAAATTCTCGTATATATATGGCTCATTTAAATATAATTTATAAAATAAATTATTAGTGTCAGTACAAAGTGATAATCTATATATACAAGAAGCCTAAATTATGATATTTACTTTGTTAATTACCAGTTTTGGCTAATAATTAAGTTACATTTGACAGTTTTTGTTGATGTAGATTTAATAAATTGCTTTATCATAATTTAACGTTAAAGCCAACGTATATATATATCTAATTTTAGAAAGATCTTAAATAATAGTGTTTAAATAGTATATGTACAGCTATAT
The DNA here is from genome assembly GCA_039645545.1 of Dendrolimus houi. Taxonomy (NCBI): domain Eukaryota; kingdom Metazoa; phylum Arthropoda; class Insecta; order Lepidoptera; family Lasiocampidae; genus Dendrolimus; species Dendrolimus houi. Next base: position 18,731,649 of record CM077128.1, on the reverse strand, counting down.
TTTCATTAATGTATATATCTAATATATTTGAGTAAAAGGAATGCTTTTTTCAAGGTTTTTATTCATTAAAGTAGAGAAGTGAGGTACTGTCGGCAAAATTTATCTTAAAATTAACCCTATAATATACCAAAAGACCGATGATTAAATAAAGATTTTTTTAAATTATTTGATATATTTCTTCTCTAATCTATTCGTATTCGTGTCAGATATAGTGGAACCATATCATTATACTTGTTACAAAACCTCAATAGATTTCCAATTATGAAAAGGTAATATTATACAAGCTTAATTCTGTAGGCAATTTTTTGTAATACGTAGGTAGAAACGGAAACTTAATGTGAATAATGAGTGGCAACCCTGTTAAGGGTATCTATCCCGAGGCGGTTTTTCCCCGAAAACTAGTGTAGTAGAGACAGAGTCGAGTCGGACTGTTCCCAGATTAATTTTAAATTGCATTGTTCCAATTTGCATCGTTGGTTGGTTGTTGGAAGTAACGAATGTTTTTGGGTCACGTTTACATTTGAATAAAAGTAACATTCAAGCAGATAGAGTAGTAGATGTGGATTTTAGGGAATGTTGCCTTAGAGATGCTTACAAAGCGATGTATATTAATAGAATAAATCAACGTGATACTAGAGTATTTACGTTCACGTTTGCATTATGCCATCTTCCACGGCAGCAAGTAGACATAAAGAAAGAAAGAAAGAAGGAAAGAAATAAACAAAATATTTATTTCTAAAATACGACACGCACAAAACAACAGATCACATAATATATAACAAACAAATGACATGAGTTTGGCACCCAGTATTTTGCTGTGTTGAAACAAAGTCCGACACAGTACTGATCATTAGTGTCCACCTCTTAGAATAGGAAGATGGCAAAGGAGGCGGTCAGTGCTAATATGCCATGTTCAACAAATATTGGATTTACACACTCGTTAGATATGTTGCCATCTTAAGCTTCGTAGCCTTTAACCCGTGTTCCTATAGATATACGATAGAAGTGGACAACTGATAGTTAAAAATGTTACTTACGACTTTAGGGTCCTGGAAACACTGCTGACTTTTCTCTATGAAAGATATTGTGTGCTGGTACTCGTTTCCATTTTATAATAAATCCAATTAAATCAAACTGTTAAAAATAAACTATGTTCTAAATAAATTAAATTAAACTATAAATATAACTATACTTACAAAATAACAACCTATAAGTAAAAAATAGACTCCAGGTCGCTGTCGGCGGGAAGTGGGCCAAAAATGCTGGCCACATTTCCACGTTGGATGGCAACACTGGTGCGTTGCCCTAGGTGAAAACCAGCCTTTTGGTCACACGAGATCAATCAAGCTGTTTGTAATTATTTTTGCCTTAACCTTTCAGTACGATTATTATCTTCTTTTTTTACATACTATAAAACAAGGTCGCTTTCCACGTCTGTCTACATATCCGCTAACTCCTCTTAAAGCACGCAACGGATTTTTAGTCGCTTTTCACCACCAGTTAGATATTTTTTTATTGACGATATGTATATAAAAAAACCTAATTAAGTCTTTATGTAAGTAGAAAAAACAATATTTTGCAACCGAGTCGCCGAAGCGCGTCTAGATAAAAAAAAATAATGTGACCTATGTGAAAGAAAGCTTGCTGACTAAATAAACAAGGGTTACATACTATACCCCTGACTAATAAAAAAACTATATTGCCTAATAGTTCCGCTCTCGCTTCTGCCTCTGTATCAATGCTCTGGTCAGAAACGCAGGCGATCTCACAATACGTTGTCTTAGCTCCAAAACATAAAGTTACGACAATCTGTAATCAATTCATTCAAGTGTATGTATCAAAGTTATTCTCGGGAATTCTGTTGCTATCATAATTCAATTGTCAGTGAATGTTCAATGGTCTGTTTGAGATACGATAGAGTTCGTAATTCCGATGAAAATATGTAAACAGATATGATAGCGCATGGCGGCAGTTACAGTACGTACAAGGTTCGAAGGGAAAAAATCCGCTTTCGATTTCAAATATCTATACAATTTTATTTATTTGCTTTTAAAACATGATACGCATTAAAGACGTCACGGTATATATACAATTTTTCCCGATATATACAAACTTGCACATGTACTCTGCCCATTAGGCGTAGAAACTCGGTAAAATTATATATCAAGGGATGAAATTCTATTGGAGAAGATGAGTCCTGGAGTGCGTCTCGGTAAACGTAATGTCGGACGCCCTCCAGCCCGATGGATCGATGACCTGCGCAACATCGCCGGATGTAGGCACTGGACGTGGAAGACGGAGGACCGGGATGAGTGGCGCCGACTTAGGGAAGCCTACGTCCAGCAGTGGACTGTAATTTGCTGACGTCGAAAGTGTATTTGTTTCAAGGACTGTTTGGCGGGAACTGAAACGGGATGATGTAAGTTGCATTATCATTTTATAAAAAAATGTAAAATTACTCTTAAATGAACAATAGTTGTATGGTTTGTGAGAAATGTGAACCATGTAGTCAAATGTGTTCTTTAGAGTTGTCACAAGAACTCCGTTGAATGGCGTCAGTCGAAAACTTACAATTCAGCTGAGATATACGACGAGTTATATATCAGAATAGTCTGTACTAAGATGCTTTACTATTGTATTTTGTTGTAATTAAAAAGTTTCAAGCCAATTTTCGAGTCTCAGATGACTCAAAAAATGGCATATTTAATTATAAATGGACCGCCACAATCTATACGTGGTCGAGGCATGCTGGAACTATTATATTGATTAAAGCTTTTAGGGCATGCCTAATCGGTGTGATTCTACCCTTTCACAGAATATCGGCGTGAAACGGTTAGCCTTGAATGAATGAATGCGAGTTCTGACTGCTCACTTCTCCCTCCTCATCCCATCTTGCTTATTCCAATCCCATATCCCATCCTCACTATCCCATTCTTTCTATCTAATCCCTCTGTAAGGAAACACTTTGTCAGCATTTGTCAGCTCAGCAGTATTACGCTTTGCGTGTACCTGCGGCTGTACCTGCAAGCCCCCTTCAGTCGTCAATGAACGCCAGTACCGTACAGACGTTTCGTGGTTTCCCTTCTTGCACGTCAACTGTACAGTACTGGTGTTTATTGTCGACTGAAGGGGGCTTGCGGGCACAGCCACACGAACACGCAAAGCGTAATACTGCTGAGCTGACAAATACTGACAAACTGTGTCCCTAGACCTTTACCTCATTTCTATATCCCATCCTAAAATTTAGCAAGGCGTTGGCTTCTTCCCTGACGTTGCAAGCGTCTATAGACAACAGTAACTACTTTCCATCAGGTGGGTCATCAGCCTGTCTGCAGTACACTAGCAATAAAAAACCCGAACGTTTCAATATCTAGAATTACAAATTGCCAGACAGAAAGAAAGCTAAGATATTTCATCTTTGACCTCATACCTGGTTTCATAGACAACTCTAATTTGTTTTTATTCTCAACATGCCTTTGATATTACCTCGCATTGTGTTTTTACGTCGAAAATATTTTATTGTCTTTACCAATAAAATTCCTTTATCCCCAGAATCGTTCAATTTTATTCACATGACGTGAAATATGTATATTAAATAATTCTTTGTCTATTGTATTTTGATCCATTGTCAATAAATAAAATGTTATTAACTTTTAAAAAAAGCAGGTTCTCAATTCAATTCATCGTGTAAATATTTTTAGCCATAACTTTTTCGTTTCTGAACTGATTTTGATCATTCTTTATGACTTGGAGTATAGGTTCCAGATGGTCTCAAATAAATTTCATTGCTATTGGATTTGGGTTCTGAAGATATAGCAGAAAATATAATATCATATTCCTGAAAATGAAATCTTTAGTATTTGTGGTTTACAACTTATTTTGTTTCACAGCTGATTTTGATAATTCATTTTGCATTGTTTTTAATAGATTTGTTTAGTGAGTTGGCAGTCGAAAGAGTTAGTTTTATTTGAGATTTTCCTTGTAGTGTGTTACGAAAAGATTGATACCTTTTGGATACGTTTATTTTCTATACTATTTTTACATTGTAATTGACATTGTCATTCTTGTCTTGAGTAATACGAAATTATTACCCGTATTATATTGTAAATTCACATGTTTTTATTAGGTGTCGCGGGGTGAGCCACCTTGGAAGATCTATATTGGACTGTACAATTGTAACGCACTGGTTCACTTGCGCCGTTTACTAATTTTGATGGTATAAGACATTTGTTTATATTGTATAGGTTCGCGTTTGACCGACATTGGGCCTGATGTCAGGTGGAAATACAGTCTAAGATGGAGCACGTTTGCCTAGATGATACCTGTCTACGCGACACTTGAAGTCACTTAATTTGTACGATTCAGGAAAAACAGACGACGGCAAAGAGTTTCACTCTTCAGCGGTACTTGTGATAAAAGTGGAAGCATAGCACTTCGTCCGTGTTGTGGGTATTACAACCATATATCGATGGCGCGAGCTCGTACATCTGCTGCAATACAGGAAATGTAATGAAAATATATCCATTAGTTTACACTTTAATTAACCACTGCACTATAGGGGCTAACAGGGTGAACCACTGAGCTGAGTTGACTAATGACTGGGATGATGATTAAATTGCAACTAACCCAAGGCTTTACAACAGTCGTCCGTTCATACAGACATATGAGCGGTTGTCAAATTTCTTGACTATGATTTGAAAATTCATTCTTTTCTTATTTGTCTTTCCGACTATACGATACCACGCAATAATAAGAAAAATAGAAGTTGCAAACTCATGGTGTAAAACCTTCCAAAAATATATTCTATTAGATGACCCGTGCCCGTGCTGTAGTAACATATTTGACAGGCATTCTTGGGCCCACTACGCTGGGCGTAAAACATCTTTACTTTTTTGAGGTGTTATATAAATTCACAATGAAATATAGTCTATGTCACTAGGGAATAATGTAGCTTTCTAGTGGTAAAAGAATTTTCAAAATCAGATCAGTAGTACCGGAGATTACCCCAATCATCTAAACTCACAAACTTTACTTCTTTATAATATTAGTACAGAACTATTATAGATTGTAAAAGATGCCTTTACACTCCTAATCTAATATATCCTTTAAAAATAATTATAAAAATTGAGTTAAAAGTACTGTGATAATCATTGCGACAAGCAGTTTTCTACACACTAATTTCCAGTGCATTCGTTTTTGTCGTTTCTTAGTAAAATTGACTTACTTTTTTTGTTGATAATTTGACAAGTGGTGAAGTCACCAAAAGCAAATATCGACCTATATGGTTATTATCATTTTTAATATTTCGAAAAATGTGGGATACCGGCAAAATTATTATAGTCAAAAATTCTCATATAGGGTTAAGCAACACCATCCAACCTTCAATAATGCTAAGGATATAAAATGATATTTACTTTGTGTTGAAAACTCCAACACTAGGCGATTGTTATTATTTAATATTATTCTTCCACGTTTGTATATTATCATATTAATAAATGAAATTCAATTTAAACATCTACCCTTCGTGTTTCAATTTACGATACAATCAATCATTCAATTTCTATTTCATGTTTGTTTTTAGAACGTAAAAAAACGGTTTACTGTTTTCTCTTTTACGTCAACGCCGTAACATAATATCTCTCCTCCATCAATACGAAGAGAGAGCAATTTTATAACAAATTGGAAACGCCCGAAATACCTGTAAACATATAAAAAGCGTTTCTCCTTGGGCGCCCTTTTGATCGCAGCAACAAGCAAATTTGTATGTCGTGATAAAATAAAACGTGATATTACTTACACTCATGTTAAAAGATACTTGAGGATGTGTTTCAGGTGTGCATTAGAGTTCCATATGTGAATTATAAAAATGAAATTTGTAGTCTCGTTACGGCCGTGCGCTGGTCTATATGGGCACGATGGGCGTGCCCATAACCCTAATAAACTTGTGACGTCACACTTTCACGGTCTACTGAGGCAATAGTCTGATGATATTATAAATATCCAATGCCTTAATAAAAAATAAAATATGAACCCTGCATGATTCGGAACAAACAGCGAAGTATTTAGTCATCATAGACGATATGCTGGTGACACGTTATGTCACATTTTTGACAATATAAATATTATCTGTTTCTTTTTGGTACATGAATACTCGTATTGGAAAAAAGAGATGAACTGTTTCGCTACTAATTTTAAAATGAAATAAAATCTTGGTCAGGTCGTCATATGTTTTGTAAACATTTTCTTTGTAGGAATGCACTATATCGATCATGAGTGAGTTCATACTCCGACTCGCACTTCGTCGATTTTCTTTGTAGGATTGCCCTATATCAATCATAAGCGAGTTCATACTCCGACTCGCATTTCGCCTATTTTCCTTTGTAGGATTGCCCTATATCGAACATGAGCGAGTTCATACTCCAACTCGTACTTCGCCGATTTTCGGGTGGCTATCACCACAAACTTTTTTGAGGGCTGGATCCGCCGCCTGTCTCGCAGTAATTTTACTCCAAAAATTATTAATTGGTTCATAGATGAAATTCGAAATGAATATATATTTAAAAATAAAAATATTTATTGATAAGAAAGACGTATTTACATTTTATAGTCAAATGTATTTATTAGGATCTTCTTCGAAGAACAATTTACTTGTGTCAAAAGATCCCGTACTTTATAACTTTACTATTGTTTTGTATTTCAAAATATGTAGTTTCAAATTTTTTTTATTAAGTACCAAACTTAATAATCATAAAAAATGTTAAACTATAAATTATATCAGTAAAGTGATTTGGTTCGAAAAATCCTGAACAACGTTTCAGGTAACCCTACCTGAAACGTTTTACAGGAGGTTTGAAAATGGTCAATTTTGTAGATTTTGTTGTCCTCTTTCCGAATTTCAACTTTGCCACCTCCTATCTATGCCGCTCGCGCCGCCATGTTAGAACAATGGCGCTTAAGAGCATTTGTTTCACAACATTTCCTTTCCGACTCATTTTACGATAAAAACTTTAAATACAAAATTCAAGTTAAAAAAAATTCCTACAATTTATTTCATATTTTTTTTTATTGTAAAATCGATAGTTTTGGCGTAAGAGTGCTGCAAAGTGTACTGTGCATTGGCTTTCCGTCACAGAAATAGGTCCTTACAAATTACATTATGATTAGTTTGGTGTAATAATGCAGTACACATTTTTTATTTCAAAATCAGCCAATTCGATAGCTTCCTGACAAGGGTAATTTCCAAAATCTAATGATACATTAGTTTCAGTCAAAATCGGCCCCGCGACACCTTTGAATGTTTTTCACTATTTCGTGTTGCTTAAAATTTGGCCCTGAAGGCCCACTGGAATCATTCACGCTGTATATTGAAATATGGATATACTACAGCATCATACAAAAATTCACACAAATAAACAATATCGATGAATATCTCAAAGCCCCTCGTACCCCTCGCGCCCTTGGCGAGATGTAGAGAGATGATTATGTAAAGATGGCATGAAGAAGAAAAACTTAATTTTACTCAGTAATTTGAAAGGTGTCATAAAATTTCTTCAAAGCCGGCATCGCGTTGGTAACATCTCTGGTAGTGAAAACGTCCATAGGCGACGATAACCGCTTTCCATCAGATGGATCGTCAGCCCGTCTGCTGTACTCCAGCTATAAAAAAACTTGCGGAAGTTCGCCAGTGGGCTATAATGGAATGACTGGAGAGCAGAGGACCGAAATGTGTGACGAAAACTAAGAGAGCCTCTATGTTTAATAGTGACCAATGAGTGGTTGACATAGATGATATTTTTGAAAAATATTAGTGACTTTAAAGTTTACATTGTTGGTGCGTAATAAACAAAATGGTTTTGGAGAATAGCTTAGTAAAATTGACAAGCGTCTACATGTACTAGATAGATGTGGAAGACATAGCACGAAGTTCCACTTTATATATTACTTGTATTATTAATAATAAAGTTCTGCGAAAGCGCCCGTTTCAGGCCTACTGGTACATTCTTATATTTCTGAAATACGAATGTGCGAAAACGGCCGCTTAAGGCTTCGACATGTACGTGAATTGTTTCTCTATTTAATTTACTCTCTATGACCCAAGGCGTTAAATGCCGAAATTCAAATTTATTCAATTCCATCCGAGACGAGTGGATCGCAGTGGAAATGAGAATAATCGAGGGGTATGTACGGTACGCTTTCCCGCTCCATTATCATTCCCGCTGACATGCTATTGTCGTGGATTCAATTCCTTAGATCCAGCAACGCTTTGTTCTTTTACTACGCGAGAACGGATAGATAAAGAATCTTCGATTTTGACATAGGAGTTTTTCATATACCAACTTCGAATAAAATTAATTAATATAGTATTGTTCTTTGTGGTTATTCTCGTTTTTGATGTACAATAATGAGTTCTTGATTTAAAATCCAGGTATCTAGAATTTATACTTGAATCATAGTCACGCGTAAACTATCTATACTATCTATAATATTATAAAATTTAAACTTGCACTGTCTGTATACTGAAGCTATTAAAAAAACAACTGGAATAGATTATATAAACGATGGAGAACAAGATGCATTTTTTTAGATTTCTTGTCTGTTTGTTTGGGATTCACGTAAAAACTACTGGGCTGATTTCGATGCGGTTTTCGCTGATCTAAAGCAAATTCTTAGATTTAAAATCTGCGCTACTTTTTATCCTGGGATTCCCGCGGAAATTTACCAATGTGATTTTTTTTTAAATTTGCCATCGATAGATGGCAAATTTTATGTAACAGGATGCGTGAACCTTTTTACCCGGGAATCTCGCGGGAATTTTCCCGGGGAAGTTCGAAGTTGTTCGAGTGTATAAAAATTAGCTTATTCCGACACAGTTTTTATTAAAACGATAGTTTACATTCTTTTTTAAATGCTGTGGTACTTTGTACCCCGGGAATCCCGCGGGAATTTCAAGTCAAGCGTGAACGAAGTCGTAGAGTTATCCTAGTATAATACAAAGTTGTAGAATCAAGGTAGAATCATTATCTCGATTACAGCTGTTAGGGCCGACTTGATCGGTGTGATACCATGCTCTCACAGAATATCGGGGTGTAACGGTTAGCCTTGTGCTTATTTTATTTCGTGCGATGAGTGAAAGTTCCGATGACCCACTTCCTGCACTTCTATCTCATTTTCCCTATCTCATCCTCCTTATTCCAATCACATGTCCCATCCAAAAGTTAACAACGCGTTGGCTTCGTCGCTGGAGTTACTCCAGCGGCGAAACGTCAGTAGGGTACGGTAACCACTTTCCATGAGCTGGGCGGTCTGCCTGTTTGTCAGCTTCGCAATAAAAAAAACGTAATCAACTATAATAGTACAAGGGGTGAAAGGTTATTTGTTTTAAGCCATATTTTCTGAGAAACAAAATGATCAGTATTTTTTAATCCTAATGACAACTTGAAATATTCTTATTTTTCAAATATGGTACATAGGTACTTATGTAATTTGTTAATTGTGCGTTTTTGTCTTCTTTCTTCTGACACATTTTCAAAATGCCGCTTGCAACGAATAGGATTTCATCCCTTGACATGATTCGCAGCCTCGTCCGAATGTAGATAAAACCGGAGACCAGTGTTCGTGTGAAAATTAACAACGCCGCCTCCGCTTTCCATTTCACTTCGCATTATGACGCCGTTGCTCTCGATGCGTGCGCAATTGTGCAATAACCTTTAGGGACATTTGTGTAGGGCTGGCCTTAGCAAATATTCAAGCCCTGTGCTTCGTAAACGGAGGGTTTGACACTTTCACTGCGTAACAGGACGCTCCGAATGTGTCTCATTTGCGGTGCGGCTGAGAAAAACATTTTTTTTTTGGAAAGGCCAAATTGATACAATTAACATTGAATTGTTATAACAAAAAGGAATAAAGAATGGTAATTTATGAACAATAAGAGTTTATCATATTATCTTTTAACAATATATTTTATATTCGTTCTACAGAAATATATTACGTTTAAAGGGGTGCCTGTAAAATTTCTCAATCGGAACTCTTAGCTAGTTTGTCATATAAGGTTTAAGGACTAATTTGCAATTAGTCTCCTTTTTAAGCTATGTTTGTAATGTACTAAGGACGTATTAAAATGCCTCGCATTTCATTAAAAGTTATTTAAAAAAATTCAAATAAGCTACAGTCATAAAATTATTTATACATATATACATGAGATGGATTTGCCTTTGTTTCCAGTTTTAGAGTGAAGGAAGCAATTCTCTAAGGAAAGAAACAGTAAGGAATCACAACATAGCGAATCAAACTTATTAAATAAAAATAATACTACCAAGTTTTGAAAGCCCTATGTTGGAATATATTTAATTGTATGTTATTTTTGTTAAGTGACTGAAAACAAGTCCGCATTTCAGCGAACAGCTTTTGTGCTATGTCGCCGAATTTAACACGATTTCAGAAAATAGGTTAGTCATGCGACACATGCACACAAAATTATTTAGTCAATATTTATAAAATTTAATAAATGCAATGTAATAATAAAACACATGGCATTGCTTATTATACTAATAGTTAATGTATGTATTTTAAAAATTTAGTAATATCTACATTTATGCACAACCTATATGGCCGAATTAGCTAAGAATATCCTATAAGTTAGGTTGCCTGGAAGAGATTGTTTTAAGCGTTAAGGCCGCCTATTGTTTTGCCAAAAAATGTTATTTTATTTTTATGTTGTAACTGGTGTATTGTGTCCGTTATTTTGGTAAGCAATAAGGTATTATCTATCTGAATTGAACGCTGGTATTAGGTATCATTATTGCGCTCAATAGGAGTCTGGTTGTCAGTTATTATATAAATGAGAACACTCGCACTTTTCAATACAGCAATAATCCATACCATTCTCACAAATACCTACACGTGTATCAAACTTCAAGAAAATAGATCCATATAATATATAAAGCTAAAATCATTTTCACATTATATTCAATATTGATTTGATCTTGCGTAATTCATCCATATTCTTTCAAGCTTATATTTACACAAACAAACAACAGCAACGCCCCAAACAATCAAACGTCTCTGTGACAATTATATATGTAACTCAATTGAACAACGAACATCCTATATGCATAAGGGTGTGTACACATTGTACGGACGCCCGGCCGCCGCTCGGAGCGACGGCGCGCGTCAACCCCGATATCACGTGTCAATATTTGCGATCACCTCCGGACCGAGAGGGACCGGATCGATCCGAGTCCCAACAGACTGCGGACGGTGAGCCAGGTATCAGAAGCGGCTTAATTGGGGATTACGTTGTTGAAGCACTCGCGAAGCTGCCACAAGCGCTAGCGGATTCGAATATTTATAGCACCATATCATATTAATACAGAGTATTTTACAAATCTTTCTAGTACAATTTTTGTTATATATATATATGATATAATCGACTACAATTGTAGATATCAAAAATTACCTCATTGCGTAATCAAAAACGCTACATTTCCAAGTGACAATAGCAGTGACGTATTAGAAAAGGAATATAATAATCCTAATATATACAAAAAGTTCAGAATGAATCTGAAACGCTTTGGGGTAGGCATTTATAGAATATTTGATTCCTTCAAAAGAATGATGAAAAGCGTAACTTTTTAAAAATATTTTTCCAAGTTGCTTATTCCAAAATAACATTACCCTAATCTTCACTGACACTTAAGTAGTCGTCCTTATTGCGGTCAAACGCGCAGCTAAACAAAAAATATAAATCATAATCTATGTTACATGCAAATCCAGGTTTACTTCCTCAATAAATAGTTAGCTATAATTAAACAGATGTAACTTTCCCAAAATGCTTAAGACGGTAGCTTTGTTATTTAAAGCACTCGTGTATCGTTTCAATGACATGAGCTTGAATATTGCCCAGGATATATGCGCCATTTCAATAGTCTTTCTGACCTAATATGCATATTTTTAGAATACAGTCAACAGTCAAATCAACTGAAATACTTGTTATTATCTTACAAAACGCTGAAGCCGCCTACATTTTGTACGAGCGATGCAAATTATGACATAATTTTTAAAACGAGTCAATTAACATGCTAATTACAGTTTAAACAGTATTTGAAATTATAAGTATATATTATATTTTAAAGTTATAATGATGACATGGCATTTAAACATCCGCTCTTTTATATGAACATTGTTTCAGAATTTATTGTGATATATGTCAACTACCCCATTATCACATGCTGACGGCGAAGAAAAATATCGTTAGAAAACATGCACATTGACATAGCCAGCGAGCGAAACCAGTTATTATGCTTTGAACAAGCGTAACGGGCATAGCATCCATTCCCTTTAAAAATGGGAAGGCTCTAGCCCAGTAAAGGGATGATTGTTATGTTGTGTTTATAAGATACGTATAAAACAATGACCTGGAGGGAAATTTGGACAACGGTTTTCTCTTTGCGCTATGACATGGGGATTTTTTAACAATTCCTCGCCTCTGCTCCTATTTTTGATATAACATTAATATTGTGTAAATTCATTTTAAAAACGTCAAATTCAAATTTAAAAGTTTTTATTCAAAATAGATTCCACTGGAGAACACTTTTTGAAGGTCATAAATATAAGCTAAACTTTAATTTTACTTCCTAGTCTATGTACACCGGTGAAGAAGCGGTAAGAAACTCCCCAGCAACAAACACGTCTAGCTAAAAATTGTTTTTCTTCTTATTTATTTAGCTCGAACTCTTTATTTTTAAACAAATTTTATAAGGAAACATATTTACACAATATCACTGTACCTAATGTATTCTACACGAATAAACCTATAAGGTTTCTGTGCCACAGTCGAATATGTTTTTATGTATATGTATGTATGTAAGCATATTGGAAAATAAATAAAGAAAAAACAAAAAAGGAGTGCGTTATAAAAGTTCTTAGAGGGTGGTAACACGTTAGCTACATCCCTGGTGTTGCAAAAGTCATTAGGCGACGGTAACCGCTTTCCATCAGGTAGGCTGTCTGCCTGTTTGCTTGCTTCAGGCATTAAAAAGTATTGTTATTATGTATGCCCATATACATGTTCCGCTACTTCCATCGCTCCGCCTCTTAATGAAAACGCGGGATGACTAGTCATCGAAAAACTCGAAAGCACGGGTAAAAAGCGAGCAGTCTGACTATTTTCGATGAAATTAACGTCAATTTACTCACGGATCTTATTGTTTTCAGCGATCTTGTACGTTCTGGCATTTCCAATATTAAACGTCTTTTATTTGAAGTAGTTCTACTAACAAGGTCGTACAATTTTATTATATTGTAGTATTTAAGTAGTTCTTGAAAATATAGTTTGTACGTAATTGTAATACATATACTTACGTATCTACGTAGCCACGTTCGTGACTTGTTTTTAGTTCAGATATATACACACACACACACATATATATATATATATATATATATATATATATATATATATATATATACATATGACGGCCTCAGTGGTTGAGCGGGCTAAGTCTTTGAGGACTCACGTTATTGCTACGTAGGGGCTCCGGGTTCAATTCCTGGTATGGTAAATTTCGGAAACGAATTTTCTCCGTTTTTTATTATGGTCTGGGTGTCTGGGATCGGCCCCAGAGTAGTCCGCTGTATATTACACATAACCCAAGCGTAACTTGCTTAATTTGGTGATATAAAATATGTGTGGTATATATGTATCATATATACACATGTATATATGTATAAGTATATTCCCAGGCTACTTAAGTTACCCTTGTGTTATAAGTAATATATAACGGACAACTCTGGGGGCGAGTTCAGATATCTAAACGATAGTAAATAACGGAAAGTTATTATACAAAATTTTCCATTCCAGGAAATGAACCTGGCTCGTCTGTATTTCAGTGAGCTATGCTGGTTAAGGCGTATACCACTTGACCATAGAAGCCATAATACTATGTATATCTAAGTAACCATGGTCTTAGAATTGTAATACTTTAAATAACAATAAAAAAAGTTTTGGTCTCGATAAAAAAAATCTATTGTTCTTTTTACGTATAAATTGTATCAAACGCACACGTGACACGTATAATAAATATAATTCAAATTAATTCGCATGAACTCGTGCCTTGTGTAACAAAAGTCATACAAACAGACATTCTCATGGAGACAATGGCGGAACTGTTCTGCGGTATTTGTTTCTTATTCTCAAGAATGAAATGAAAGTGAACTATTATACAATACAATAACGGTCTTATTCATGGAGATTTAGAGTAAGTTTGAAGGCTACTTTATGGTTCTTAAAGAAGCCTTCAAACTTACTCTATCTCTATGACTAAGACCGTAAAAATTTAGTGCAGAATCACTTTAGTTTATAACCTACAAAATCTTACACATTGCCAGGGGGCTTACTCTAAAAATCTATCTTCGGTCATTTTCGTAAACGTTATCAACTTAGAACTTCTTTGGTTGTTTTTTTCTGCATTATAAGAATAATTTTAATGAGTTATTTAGAATTTGTTTTAATAGTTATGAATACATCCTTTTCTTTCGTTCATCTTACATAAATTAAATTGTTTTTTTTTGGGCCGGGCAGCTGAAAACTAACAACGAAAGCTGTTTTGGAGTAATTCCTCAGAAACGCACTCGGTGCTTTCACCTGTCACCAAAGTCAAATGTCTAATACATGACATGCCATGCCATGTGAATAAAGTAAAAAAAACGTAGTTTATGAATTTAGAAATTTATGGGGTTTTTGCAATATACAAACATTTCTAATACACAAAATATTATATATTTTGTTAGGGTTGGTAAAGTTTGATCGTGAAATACAAAAAAATCACGAAAACGTAGAAATAACATTGTTAATAGGACAGAACAAGCTATTATAGGGACGTGATTAAAAACCGAGGTCGTGTAATTTTTCTATGATACCCTGAGTTTTACCATACAAAATGCACACTAGGAATGCCAATAGGCCAATAAAATCGTAACTTTGTAAAAATACTTGAATGTTACATTTCTACTATAGTCAGAGGGCGCCAAAGTCAGTATTTTTTTTACTTTTTCGTATGAATAAAGCTGCTAAAAACCAGTCAACATTATTTTTTGAATTTTTTTGTGTTATACTAGCTGTGCTCGCGACTTCATTCGCTTGGATTTTGTTACTTCTTATAATATCAGCTATCTGCTAGTGAAAGTCCCGTCAAAATCGGTTCAGCCGTTTCAGAAATTAGCCGGAACGTACAGAAAGACAGATTAAAAATAAATATTTTTTGATATCATTACCGTGTACACTTTTACATGCATTCAGTAAAAAGCTGTTATTTTGACATTCCAAACAGACACTTCAATTTTATTTATTTGTATATACTTTTCATTATGATATTACAGTGCATTAGGACTGAAAAAGAATCAACACTTGTAACTTGTAGTAAATAAAGTAAAACTAATCAATCAAGGCAAATATAAGAGTTTACTCTTCCATATTCTTATTTAATCTTTTTGGTAAGCGAATAGCGATTACGCTTACGACGAGACAGGAACGCCATTTGTATAATTTAAAAGTAAATTTTTATTTTTAAAGTATTATTTGGTATAATAAATGTCTAAACTTCGAACTGTGTTTGCCTTCCCGCGCCCCAACATCAAGATACCATAGTAAAAACATAAAACGCATATATTGTGCGGATGTTATATTATTCTAAAAGCATTTTCTTTTCTTTTTTTCACTCCGTGCTTAATAATAAAGCCACATTCATTCAGGTATATCCACATTTATGACGGAAGATAATATCATAAAGCACCTATCTCTCGGCGCGGATACAAAACGGATCACTCCCTAGAGAACCTAACAGTGTTATCGGATATCCGCGGTGTATTAGCGGATATATTTTGAGTGCCTTTCACGGATACAGGTGCCGTTGATGGGTTGCCAGGCGAACTAATAAAATATTTACCATAAAACTGATAAGTTGGTCGGTCTATAATATCTCACATCAAGATTATACGCGCGTGTATACTAAATTCTACTGATGCGTATAAACTGTTACTTTATCTTATTTGAACTTTGAAACAGTAATGCCTAATACTGACATTAGGATGGATCACCTTGGTTGATTAATTCAAATTGAAACATATAAATGAACTGTCTAATATTGGCTTTAGAGAGAGAGAGAGAGAGAGAGAGAGATAACACTTTATTGCACACCAAAATATACAATTACAAAAACAGACCATATTTACAATATTTTCTAGGCAACACAATAGGCGGCCTTATCGATCATAGCGATCTCTTCCAGGCAACCTAAATGAAAGAAATTTGAATCAGTTGATGTAGGTGGTGCAGGAAAAAGGCAACGGATACATAAATACTCAACTAATTTAAGAAATACTGGCTTTATTAGTTGTTTCAACATGATATTTTATAATTTATTTAAATTCGAGACGACATTTAAACTGGCGAATTCACGTAACCGGATAATCCTCAATACTCCTATGATTGTGCTATAATATCACATCTGGCAACATCGGGAATAAGCACTCGAGATCCGCACTAATCCCGTAATGTGCAGCCCGACTAATGAGATATAGTCGGGATATTAAATGGATCAGGAATCGTATTAATAATGTCAAGAATATTTCTCTGAAAGGAATAGAATGGAAGAGTGGATTTGTATTGCAGTAGTTTTTATTTATTTATTTAATACTCGCTGACCCGTGCCCACTTCGCTGGGCACCAGAAAAAAATGAAAAAATAATAATTATTAATATTAATCAAATATACCCTATGTCACTCAAGCGTAATGTAGCTTTCCACTGGTGAAAGAATTTTCAAAATCGGTTTATTAGATCCAGAGATTACCCCCTACAACGTCACAAACTCACAAACTTTACCTCTTTATTTTTTGTTCAGTTTAATTACCTACTAAGCGAATTCAAAATATTTCCCCTCCCGTACTGCCCGTATCCCAGTGACGCCTACATCGAATAAGCCTATCTAGCCGATTAGGGTGCGCGGCGACCACGCAACTTTTTTCTAATACTTACATTTTTAAACTCGTGATATCTTTCGAATGGAATGTCCGAATTGAATTATTCAAAAAGGTATTGAAACAGTCTTGAATATGAAGTAATTTATTTTGATAAGGATGAATACCAAGATACAAATAGAGAGTCTTTTCTAGCGGCGGCGTTTTAATTAAATTTTTAAAATCAAAGAATACTTATTGTGGCACAACTATAATAGTTAGACATATGCTGTGGCGACACTTTTTATGAATAATGATGTGTTCTGCAAAGTCGTAGTACATTATTTTATTCTATCATCAATAGTTTTCACAGCGCATGCGGTTACACTATTGGAGTTTTAGTAAGGATCCCTAATTATTTTGAAAATATAATATAGCCTATATCTACCGGGGATAGTGTAGCTTGCCAACAGTGTAATAATTTTTTAAATCGGTTCAGTAGTTTCGGAGATTACACCCTACAACGTCACAAACTCATAAACTTTACCTCTTTATAATATTAGTATAGATATAGATGTACACGATGATCCACTTTTTAGCTTTTTTGGCACAAATTGACACACTCTGTGGTTAAGTGAGTTAAGGGCTAATTGTTTGCTGGCCTAGTTCACTGGAACGCAGTAGTCTCGGGTTCAATTCAGAGCATGGTAAATTTTGTAATTTTTTAAATGTAGAAAGGCATGTCGGATGTCGTTACTTAGATTTTGAAAAATCATAATCTCTTTCCTTTCACCTTCTCCCAATTATTTAGGGTCAGCACAATATGATTTTCCTTTCATACTCCTCTATTTTGACATACCTCCTTTGTCATCATGTATTCCTTCACTTTGAATCTCTCTTTTTTTGGTTTACCTTTACATATATACCCGTCAATCTTTCAGTTTAACATACTTTTTGTCACGTGATTTTAATTCCTCCTTATTACATACCTTAGTCTTCTTCCTCTCATTCTCACCTTACCCAATCTTGTACGATCATAATATCCATCTCAAGATTCTCATCTCGGCTGAGTGGAGACGTTTTTGATCTATCACTTTAGTGGCCCAACATTCGGAACCGTATAACATGACCATTCGTATGATAAATTTATAATATACTAGCTGACCCGGCCACGCGTTGCTGTGGCTCAGTAAAATAAAAAAATATTATAAATTAAAATGAAACCTATCCTATCGTTCAAGTTAGATCAAACTGCACACGGTGTGCAAATTTGATTAAAATCGGTTAAGTAGTTTAGGAGTCCATCGCGGACAAACAACGTGACACGTAATTTATATATTAGGTTGGGGAAAAAGTTTCTTCGCATTTTATATAAAAATTTAAAAGGTTTTTTTATAAAGTTTATTTACATTTGACTAAAGTATGTAGGTGCCATTTTGTTGGATAACTTTTTGCCATCTTGTAGTTAGGGACGTGGTCCCATTGCTATAAAAATTTTGGGGCTTCTGATCAACAAACTGCGACAAGTGGTTTTGGCAGTCCTCTCGTGATGTTAACCTGACACTGCCTAAGGAATTTTGCAGAGACCGAAACAGGTGAAAATCTGGAGTTGCAAGGTCAGGACTATACGGCGGATACATTAACACCTCCCAGCCAAACTCTCATAATTTTTGCTGAGTGGCTAAAGATGTGTGAGGTCTAGCGTTATCATGGTGAAAAACCACACCCCTTCTGTTGATTAATTCCGGCCACTTTCTCTCATTTTTAGCTTTAATCTCATCAGTTGTTCGCAGTACAGTTCAGAATCGATGGTCCTGCCTGGCAGTAACAGCTCATAATCCATTATGCCCTTCCAATCCCACCATACACACAGCATCACCATGTTGCGAGTTAAGCCGGGTTTCGCCACAGTCTGTGAAGCCTGACCGGCCTTTGACCACGATCTTTTTCGCACGTTCTTGTCGTACGTGATCCACTTTTCATCACCAGTTATCAGCTTCTTTAAAAATGGTTCGGTTTCATTACGTCGTAATAAAGAATCACAAACGAGTACACGGTTCATTAGGTTTCTTTCAGTGAGCTTATGAGGCACCCAAATATCGAGCTTTTTTGTGTACCCAACTTTTTTCAAATGCGCCAAAGCCGTTTTGTGGTCAATTCCCAGTTCTCCAGCTACATCGTAACTAATAATATGCCGATCTTGCTCCACTTTTTCAAAAGTGGCATCAATTTTGTCCATAACAGGGCGACCAGAGCTACGTGCACCTTTGATATCAAAGATTCCGGATTGAAAACGCTTAAACCAAATTTGCGCTACTCTCACAGATACTGCATTAGGTCCATAAACATCACAAATTTTTTCGCGGCTTGTGTTGCATTTTTCCTTTTTTGTTTTAAAATTTTAAAATTTATCGAATTTCTTCATTAGATTCACTCATTTTAACAATAAGAAAAACAAATGAAAATCACACATTTTCCTAATTTGAATTTGGAATTGTCTTCTTTGAAATTAAAGCTTTTTAATGATACCAAAACCAGCCAGATACAAATGGTATAGCCAAAGAGATCTTACAAGTTCATACATACTATATGCGAAAAGACTTTTTCCCCAACCTATTATATTAAGATGTGACATTCGAAATGCAAGATCTTAATAATGAACTTCGTAGAATTTTATATCTAATCCGTGCACGAACGGAGAAAGAATACAATTTCCTGCGGTCGGGCAGCCTGTCATAAGAGGCGACAAAACAACCCATAGCCAGGTGGTAGGGTATTTGCCCGTCTGGATGGCTACCACCCCTGGTCTAGAGCATGTCGCCATAACAACCTTGAGTTGTGTTTCGGTATTAGTGGCCAGGTTCCAGTCTCCCTTAAGAGAGCAGCAGCGCATTTCTAGCACTTTTTATGTTGCAAATGTCCATAGGCTATGGTAATCGCTTTCCATCAGATGGGCCGTCTGCCTGTCTGCTGAACTCATGCAATAAAAAAAATCTAAGTTAATAGTTGAGAAGAGTCAATTGTTTCAAAGTAGTAAATTTTTCTGAACAACGACATGAAAATTTTTAAACTCATATAATTTCTTGCCATTACTTTTAACACCATAACAGATTCATATAATAAAACATATTTTGCTCTTGTAAGGGAAAGAAAATTACGCATTTCTAATTAATGATATAACATGGACTAGACTAAAAACATCAAGACCATAAATTATCAGAAAAGACCCTGTTTATGTAATTTTGTAGTAATAACAGCCCATAAATGTCCCACTGCTGGGCTCGGGCCTCCCTCTATAGGAGGAACGGACAGTATACCCGCCACGCTTGTCCAAGGCGGCTTGGCAGGTTTGACAAATCAGTTATCTCGATGTGCAGGTTGCATCACGATGTTTTGCTTCACCGTTATTAGCACGTGGTAATTGTAACAATATGCACATTAGGTCAGAAAACTGCCTAAGTGGTGCATGCGTTCGGGCCCGGATCGAACCCGCGCCCTTTGAGCTTGGGACGCGTGCGCTAGCCATTACGCTACCACGACTTCGCTATTACGTAATTTTGACAAGTCACAAAAACAATGAATTTGTATTAATTCTTGATAAATATGAATAAAATAACTATATACCATCACAAACCTAAACTTGATAACTAAGTGGATTACTTAAGCAAGACCTACGCCCTTAATCAAATGTGTGGTCTAAAAAGATCTTGCTTACATCATGGATTACAGAAAATAAGGGTCATGAACATTAAGACGCTTGTAAGACAAAAATTTAAGCTAATATAAGAAGATAAGATAAGCTTATCTTCAAAGGAAATTATAATCCATATGCCTCGTCTTTAATGTATACAGTAAACTTTAGAAAATTTGATATTTTCGTATTATGTCTCGACCGAAACTTCGGTTATCATTTTCATTCGTTACGAAAAATATATTTGAAAGTAAGTTTAAAGTTTATACCAAAAGGAGATTATGAGTAAACTAATTTTTAAAGAATTACCAATTATAAATTGGATTTTTGATAATAGAGATTAAGTTTTCGGTTTTCTATTCAGATCCGAGCCCAGCAGTGGGATGTATAAAGGCTGCGATTAGATATACATGAAATATATAATAGCCTAACTTATATATAACGCATGAATAAATAATAGGCGGTTCTATCGCTTAAAGGGATCTCTTCTAGACAATATTTCAAGAATAAATAAATGAATGAATAAATAAAGACAAAAACTTAGCTTCCTTCATAGTGAAGCGAACAGGGAGTTACTTATTAGGATAGCCTGAATAATAAAGAAGTTGTGAGCCAATCAATAGGTATTTTGAGAAATAAATTATGGTAAGAGTGCAAATGGTGGGAATAATGTGACTGGAGAAATCAATTTGACATTACTATTATTCTAGAACACAGACCTAAGTGTCACAATCAATACACATAAGTTGGAAACAGAACTCAATAGTGTGAGCAATCAGATATGAAACAATGCTATTGCCTGCCTATGTGGAGGTGTTGACGTACATACGTGTTATGCTTGTGTGTCAGTCGGACAGACACGTCTCGAGGGTGTATCAGTTAATATTAGTCGAGTCGCTAAGGCATTGTTATCGCACCTCGGTGACATTGCTATGTAGGGGTGGTAACTTCAACCTACTAACATATTTATTGAGATTAAAACAATTATGAGTTTCTTCATAAATTAATTAAAGCAGTATATCTTGAGCGTAACATTGGCATACGAACTTAATACGCATAAAAAAAGATGCTAAACATATGAATTTCGATTCACAAAATAAATACACTACGTCTGCATTAAGTAACATGAAACACTAATCGACGCATAGGCTGTATTCACAAGGAAATAAATCAGCCATGCACAACCCAAAGCTGGTTTTACAGAAATCTAAAATTATATGAGAAATAAATATCTACCGTAAACTGTAAAGTGTATCCGATAGGTAACGAACAGACCAACTACCTTGGAACGATACTCAAGGCTTTGAAGAGGAGAATCAAACAGATTATCATCGCCAATTAGCCTCTTGGGCTCTCCTATCAATCGACTCCAACGAGTCCAAGTGGTACTTAGTTGAGCCGTCCCACTTGTGCTTGTGCACTTGTGCTTGTGCACTTGTGCTTGGTATAGAGTTAGCAACTATTTTAGCATAAAGTACCGTCTCACCTTCGAAAGTAAACCCAGCTTTTTGGCTGCTATTTGAGCCAAAGACACCATTATCGCACCATTTGGGCATTTAACCCTATTAGTTGTCCAAGACGTTTCTTTCGCTAATACGTCGGGAGCACCTCTGATGTTACAAATGTTAATAAGTGGCGATAATCCTTAACCATCAGTGGGTCGTTAGCAAACAAGCTAACGCTATTCTTCAGCAATAAAAAAAAGAAGAAAACGAGGTTGATAACGTTATTTACACTAGAATAATGATGATGATAATTGGAGAACCCACCGATACCGAGGTGCTAGTCAGTGTAAAATATAGTACCTTTGAATATACGAAGCAATTGGACGGTTTATCATATCTACCTTCATGCGCACGAATGTTGTTCTAGAATAGGTGCAAAAATTCAAACATGAAAAATGATTTTTTTATTCCTCGAGTACAGCAGACAGGCTGACGGCCCAACTACCGTCGCTCATGAACATTTGCAACACGAACGGTGCTACAAATTTACTGCCGGCCTCGAAGGGGGAACAGTAACCTGGTCGTTGAAGCTGAAACACAACTCAAGGTTGTTACGGCGGTGTACTGTTGTCCAGGGCTGGTAGCCATCCAGACGGGCAAATGCTCTACCATCTGGCTGTGAGTTGTTTTATCGCCTCTTAAAACATACCGTCTAGCCGAAGGAATTAGTATTCTTGTCCTGACACAATTGATTTGAGGTTGGTTAAAAACGCAATAAATGAGTATCAGCCCTATTTATAGGGATCATACGTTAGCTGAATTCTAACACGCATGGCACACATACGCGAGTTACCTGTCAACACACGCGTAATGAGGGCTTCCTGTGCCGTGTACAGAGCGGTGTTAAGGAGGAAGTAGATTTCTTCGTGTACCTCCGTCATAACAATTAAAGAACGATAATGAGCTAACAGTGAGTATAGGCGGAATTTGAAAGTTAGGTAATTTCATTTCATATTATTTATAGAATAGTACCTAATTCCTAACTCGCCGTCATTTTCTTTAAATCACTTATACCGTCATATAGTGAGCAAACACTGATGTGGACAATGAAATATCAAAAACATCGTTTCTGTGAACATCTATGTGTTGTTTAAGAAACTGTTTCTGAAACATTATTTCTCGAATTAAACATGCCCTTATTTGAACTCGCAATAATTAGTGAAACATATAATGTGTATTCCAAAGCTAAGTAAATTACGGTCGTTTATGTGTAATAGAAAGAAAAACTTTGAGGCCGATCTCATACATTCAGAAAGAGAAGTTTACGATATTTATAATAATACATGTAAACTTGTGTGTGTGTATATGTATTATTATATGTAAATGTGCATATACACGTATATCTTGTTTTTTCTTACAGGATAAATTTTTGGATAAAGTGTAGTGAAATTGTGTATTTAGATGATTAATATAAAACATTTTCTTCAATAATATCTAACTTCAGTATTAAGCAGGCTAAGACATTAAACATCATTAAATAGTGTGACTCATTGCAAAATACTGTTTATAAAGTATAAAAATGATCTAGTAAGGATAAACAGTATATACATAGAAGTTTTAATTTTTATAAAGGCGAGGGTGTGTTGCATCACACACAAACCTTTTCAGGTTTAAGTGATGAAGCATCACTATTATTATTATTCTGTAATATAAACTGGATAAATAAAAAATAAAAAAAAAATGTAATCCGAAATCGAATCTAAGACCTTTATGTTTCAGTTAGCTAGTCGGAATAAAGTTTAGACTATTAAACCATAATAATAGTCTAATATTTAAAAAAAATTATATACCTGTACTTCTTAACTAATTGCACTTACAGAGCCGGTGCCTATATCTTACTCTCCATTCATTTGTCTTACTACTGGTTAAAATATAACATACACACGATATAAGTAATGTCTTCTCTAATAAACATGCACGTATGAAGAGATTAATGAAATTAGGTGACGCAAAAGGTGTACACCAAGATCGTAGCAAGTGGACATTCATCGTCTCTACCTACCCCTATAGGAAACAGGCATGGCAATATTTATATGTGTAAGTAATGGCAATTTTCGATCAATGGTATAGATAAAATACAATAGAATATAAAAATCAGACCACAATTTGGAAACGTGCAATTAGTCCTTAAATGAGACACTGAGTATAAATGTGATCAGAAGTGTCAATTGACTTCTTGCTTACTATAACTGGCATACAATGACACCGATTCATACGTATACATACATAGGCATACGAACACACTAAATGTAAAACACTATATAGATAAAATTATAAGGAAGTTGGCACAATTTTGCATATCGTGTTTAAAATATGTATCTACCAATTAAGAATTTCCTTTCATAGCCAGTAGAAAATATGTTACAAACAAAACGTAAAAGTAGGAAATTATGCAGAAAATAGAAAAAATCGTGCAGTCTGATATGACCACATGCTAGGATTGCATTGCTGTCGCAAGAGGCGACAAAAACACCCACAGCCAGGTCGTAGGGCATTTGCCCGACTGGATGGCTCCCACCCCTGGTCTAGAGTAAAACAACCTTGAGTTGTGTTCCGGCATTATTTTTAGAGAGCATTTGTAGCACCTTTCGTGTAGGAAATGTCCATAGGCGATGGTAACCGTTCTCCATCAAGTGGGCCGTCTGCCTGTCTGCTGAACTCATGCAATAAAAAAAAACGACGGTGTGCGTCTCGGGACGCCCGACAGAAATGATAACTTAAACTAATCTAAGTTGAAATATTTAATATTGAAAGTGTTTAACTTGAGTTAGCTTGAGCTTAGGTTATTACAATTTTATGTAGATTAATATGATAATGTAAGGAAAGATTATTTATTAATAAAATCTTTTATTGATTACAAAATATATTTTATTCTTAGTTACAAGTCTTGAATATGTAGGTACATTAGAATTTTGTGTATGTACATTATTAGTATCATTATTTAATCTAATTACCGAAATACGGCTAGTGCTGTGGGTTAGAGTGAGAGAAGAGGAGCCTGCCTACCGCTGCCGTATGCGTGAGAGAAAGGGAAGCCAGACAGACTGGCGCCGTAACTCGTTACGTAACGAAGCGGTTTACCCTCCTATAAGAAGTTATCGCTTCAAAAAAGGATTAAACAAGTATACACCATATGTAATTTATTTATAGTATACAGGTGAAATTTCAAGTGAGCCTTCAGGATCAAATCCAATCCAAATAAATAAACTATACGAAATGGCGAAAAGCACTCAAAGAAGTCTGGGGATGCCGATTTTGACGGAAATTAAAGTGGTATCATTAGATAAAACTGCGCGCTTAGAACCGTTAAAACGTAGTTTTATTATGTACTCGAAATTCGACCATAATAATGAATGTCAAAGACTGTATACTTCTATAATCACAGATTTCGCCAAGGCTACACTGTTAATTTGACTTGAACAATAAACAAAAGAGTATATATGCGTGTGTGTGTCAAATACATGGTAGTGTGTGTAAAGTATTTTATTGATTTAATGTATTTGTTACGCATAATTTAAAAAAATATTAACATCGTCGCTACTTCTCTATATGAACTATAAGTGTGCAAAATTTCATACTCCTCCGTCCGCGCAATTTTCGTAAATTTTTGCTTTTACTTTTTTTTTTATATCCATTTTGGCCCGGGCGAACATGATATGCCCGAAATCGTTACAAGTTTACTTATAGCTATCTTATTTCTTTCTTACTACTAGGTTAATACATGTGAGTGTTGATACTAAGTTAGTGTTTATGCGTGTTGGTTTGGAAAGTTGGTTTTATTTGGGATAGATTGGTTGTGGTTGGGAATGGTTGGGATGTTTGGCGGAGCCCAGCGCGGATAGAGACCCAGTGCCCACCGTGGACCAGGTAGAGCTGGGGGTGGCTATGCTACGGCTAAAGGCCAAGAACGCCGCCCCCGGCCTCGACGGCATTCCAGGGCGTGCGTGGGTTTTGTCCCTACGACGCCTTCGAACCCCGACTGATGAGGCTTTTCAGCGCATGTCTGGAGCAGGGCCAGTTCCCGCAACGGTGGAAGACCGGAAAACTGGTCCTGCTGCGTAAGGAGGGGCGCCCCGCGGACTCAACGTCCGCCTACCGGCCCATTGTGTTGCTAGACGAGGTTGGCAAGCTCTTCGAGCGTATCATCGTCGACCGCCTCGTCCAGCACCTATCGACGACGGGGCCGGACCTGGCGGACAATCAGTTCGGTTTCCGCACAGGGCGCTCCACAATCGACGCCGTCATGCGCCTGAGAGGCCTGGCGGAGGAAGCAGTCTCCCGGGGCGAGGTATTCGGCGTTGGCGGTGTCTCTAGACATCGCCAACGCTTTTAATTCCTTGCCCTGGCCTTGCATCATGGAGCCACTCCAGTGTTTCGGGGAGCCGTCCTACCTCCGCCGTATAGTTGGGGATTATCTAAATGAACGAGCCGTCATTTACCCGGTCCACGAGGGATGGAGTCGGCGAGCCATGGTGTGCGGTGTTCCACAGGGGTCGGTTGTTGGTCCCCTCCTGTGGAACATCGCATACGACTGGACGTTGCGCAGCAGGGTCCTCCCCGGCGTCAGTATTATATGTTACGCGTATGATACACTGATCGCAGCACGAAGGAGGACCCACCGGCAGGCGTGCCTTGTAGGCACGTCTGGGGTATCCTTAGTTGTAGGCAGGATCCGGCGTCTTGGGCTGGAGGTGGCGCTTCAGAAGACCGAGGCCGTGCTTTTCCACGGCCCTCGGAACCGTCCACCTCCAGACACCGCTATTATAGTAGGAGGCATCTGCATCGGCGTCGGGGAGACCATGAAATACCTGGGATTGGTCCTCGATAGCCGGTGGGATTTTTCGGCACACTTTCATCAGCTGCTCCCCAGACTTAAGGGGGCAGCGGGTGCGCTATCGCGCCTGCTCCACAACGTCGGGGGGCCCAACGCTACATGCCGGAAACTCTTCGAAGGCATCGTACGGTCGATGGCCCTCTACGGGGCCCCCGTATGGGCGGATCGCCTGACGGCCAAAATCGCTCCGCTACTGCGTCAAGCACAGCGCATAATGGCCGTCAGGGCAATAAGGGGATACCGTCCGGTGTCCTTTGAAGTGGTCTCGCTACTCGGCGGATCCCTCCTATGGGACCTGGAAGCCAGGGTCCTAGCGTCAGTGTACACGTGGCGCAGAGGCCCTGGCCAGGGGCACCAGACCCGCGCCCCGCGAAATTGAGGCGTGTAGGTCGGAGCTCCGCCAGGTCGCCGTGGGAGTCTGGGAAGATCGCTTCAGACGCCTCAGCGCGGGCCCCGCCATCATCGAGGCGGTAACGCCCGTCCTGCCGGAATGGATTGGACGAAACTACGGCACCCTGACGTTCAGGCTGACGCAGGTCCTCTCGGGGCACGGCTGCTTCGGGAGGTACCTGTGTCGCCTCGGCCGCGAGGCAACGTCAGGGTGTCACCATTGCAACATAGGTGACGATGATA
Organism: Dendrolimus houi; assembly: GCA_039645545.1. Taxonomy (NCBI): domain Eukaryota; kingdom Metazoa; phylum Arthropoda; class Insecta; order Lepidoptera; family Lasiocampidae; genus Dendrolimus; species Dendrolimus houi. The sequence continues at coordinate 18,704,034 of CM077128.1, read as the reverse complement.
CGGCGCTGCACACACTGCAGGAATGTCCCGCATGGACGGAGCAGCGCCGAGACCTCGTCGCCTTCACCGGATTGGACCTTTCGCTCCCGGCCGTGGTTCGCACCATGGTCGGGAGCCGCACTGGATGAGACGCCACCTCCTCCTTCTGCGAGCACGTTATGTTTGCGAAGGAAGAGGCGGAACGGGAGCGTAAGCGTACGTCCTTGCTCCGCTCCCGCCAAAGGAGGACGTGCCGACGCCGGAGGTCGGAACTCGACCTTCGTAAGTGGGCGGCGCGGGTGGGGCCCCTTGGGGTATAGGGGTTCTCACTCACCCGCACATGCCGTCGAAATGAGAGCGCGAGTGTTCCACGCACGCTCATTTCTCCTCCCGCGGGGCGCGTTACAAATCGCCCCACGCCGGATATGACAACGACGTAGCCGGGGGGGTAGTCCCCGGCATTGAAGAGGCCAAGTGAGCATGGCCCACGCCTGCCAGGGCACAGCGGAGCTGGAAATCCCATTCCCGTAGCCCTGGCATAAGACGCAGGACGGAACACCCAGGGGTTTTAGTGGGTATCCCTAACTGGGGAGTGGCAATAGCGTGGCACCGGCTCTGACCGGGCACGCTAGTGCCACCCCCGATCTGGCGAATCCCACACTCTCACATCGGGTCGCGAACATCCCCCCAGGCTTCTGTGCCTGTCGCGACTTAGTCCTCAAACGGATTTCCCCTGGCCAAAAAAACAAGGGTTGGGATGCTTCGCGTATTTTTTTATTTTTTTTTAACCTCTCTCCAGACGTGCATGATTGTCCCGGCTATGTGCTTTTTTTTAGGGGTTTTGCATATATTTTTGTTTTATTCTTTTTTACTTCTTTGCTTTTTTCTATCTTTTTTATTTCAATCTTTATTTCTCATTTTTTCCAAAAATTTTGACGTACAATTTTGCTTAAGATACTAATACATTTTCAATCTGCTTATTTCTAAGTTTTTACAAAAAGTTTCTTAACCAATTTTCTTTTATCTATATTTTACATTTCAATATTTCAATATTTCTAAGTTATTACCGAGGGTACTATTACTATTCAAACGTATATCTAAGGTTCGGTGAATTGTTAGTGTGTTCATATCCTTATTTTCTAAGACTTTATATAATACTATTTTATATCTACGTTTTGTATTTATCTCTATGGTTTGTATACTATATATGTTTTTTGTGTGCTTTCGCGTTTTATAATTTTTTGGACTGTATGTAAATTTACTAACTATTTTATTTTAATACATTATCTATATATAGCTAAATATATATTAAATGTACTTCTTATCTATCTATACTTTTATTTTGTCTATCACTGTCTTAACTATATTCGTACAATATTTTACAAAGCCCTCTACTTTATTCTTTGACATAAGTCCCGCCATATTTTCGTAAGAAATTTCTACATTAAGTCTATTTTCACACTCGAACCTCTCCCGGGAATATACCGGGCACCAGAAGATTAGATGGGGGACATCTTCCTGCTTCTCCTCATCGCAAATGCACGAGAGATTCTCTTTGCAATCGAACCGGTTCAGGTACTCCGAGAATCCCCCGTGCCCCGTGAAGAGTTGGGTGTGCAGGCCAGTGAGGCCGACCTGCCTAATTATTTTATAGGCCCGCGTGACTTCAGGGAAAAAGAGTTTCGTGACGAATGCAGTTGACTCTTGGCAGTATCTCCGGTTCCATTTGTCAACCGTTCTCATTCGGAACTGTCGTTTGACGAAGGAAACCGGACACTTGTCGTAAAGCGGCTTCACTTTCAGTGAAAGTGCCGCTTTTGTTCTTCAGGTATTAATATATAGATACTAGTCACGAAAACTTAAGAAAATATGGTATCATTAGATATAAAAAAAAAGTACCATTGTCAGGAATCGAATGGGCTGACATTGAAAAAAAAAACAGATGCACTATTATTATAGCAAATAATAATCAGAATCAATTTTTGTGAAGAACTGTCAAACGGCAAACCAAGAGAAGGGGTTGATTTTGAATAAATCTGTTTAATATTACTGTTCACCGAGTAACTTCACCAAATAAAATTCGTCTCTAAGGTCTTTGTTACCAGGAGTTAAATCTTAAATAAAGAAAAGAAATTCTAGTTATTGCAAATTTATAAATATGACAGGCATAGTTATTGGTATGACCTTTGTATTACGCAAAAGAAGTCTGTAAAACCTCTTAGAATTTCAACAAAAACAATAGCGTGTTTATAATGAATAAACAATTTAGTGTCGAACCGAGTCAAGGATCTCATGAATCATTCACGAGATCTCGACAATTTCGATTTTAACATATAAAAGATTTTTCTACTACATAAAATAAATATTATGTTAGTAGTAGCAGTATTATCGCTCTTTCTATATGAAAAACAAGCACAGAATATACCATACAGTCTCGTCAGATAGTATGGTAGATATTTTTTTAGTATTATCTGAGATAAATTTTAGATCTTTGTATCGAATAGGTACATTTTGCTAAATAGTTCAGACTTTCAACACAAACATGCATATAATTCTAATTTAAAAACAGTGAATACTCTACAACTATAGTTAATTTTTAATAAGTATTCCACATTGATTGGATACCGTAGTCATTTTGGGGAAAACAGAATTCTTATGAAATCGTAAGGCCCTGTCTCCATTAGGCGAACAGTGAGCGGCTCACTGTTTGCTTCCAGTATGCTTCCTTGTAATTTTTAAATGGAGTGGCTATACAGCGCGTAATGTGCAAAATTTTGCGACACATTTTTATTTTATTGCTGAAGCACAGCAGGCTGACGGCTCAACTGTGATGGAAAATGTTACCGTCGACTACGGACATCAGCAATACTAGAGGTGCTGCCTGCTTTGAAAGCGAAACTGGAACATGACCACTGATGCCGGAACAGAACTCGAAGTTGTTATGGTGGCATACTCGAGACCAAGGGTGGTAGCCATGCAGACGTACAAATGCTCTTACGACAGGTATTAGCTGAATACGCAGGAATTAGTATTCTTTTTCCGTTCCCCTGACACATTCAGTGAACGGCCGATTAGCAGCGAACGGTGTGCGCGATCGGCAAGCCTGGGTCCATCATGCCCCGGGCGTCCAACTCAGAAGGCAGCAAATTCAAACTTCGCAGACAAATACACAACTCATCATTAACGGAACTTTGACCACTGAGACGTCCAGTACTTTAAGCATAATAAATTACTTTTCGCGGGGCACGTAGGCATAAGTAGAAAACCATAGATGCACGCGTACGCGGCGACCGATGCAGTGGGCAAGTAAAGTCCGCTCACATTTGGGGACGGATAATGTGCGTGCTAAAGGGATGAAGCTGTATTTGGAAACAAATTAAAATATATGTCTTAGGCTTAACACAGAAAGAGCAGCGCTTGACCGGTCATTGTAGCATTCTTTCTGGGAGGCCTATGTCCATCAGTGGGCGTCTGATGGCTGATACGATGATGATGATTGAGGTAAAAATATAGGCAAGCAGGGGCGGCATTTTTCAGCTTTTGCCCCCTCTCGTAAAAATTCAAGATTCGGAGCTGCATCCCTCCTATCCTATTTCTTTTATCCTATCCCACCTATACTATTCCCTTTGCTCATCCATCCTATCTAGTCCTTTAGGATTGCTTTTTCTTGTTTCATTCTTGCTTTTAACTTCGCTCCTGTCGTTACAAATGTCTATAGGCGACGGTTAATAACTTTCAATTAGGAGAGTCGTCTGTCTGTTTGCCAGCTTCGCAATAAAATAAGGTCATTTTTTCGGAAAGTACATTCGGCTCTACATAGACAAAATTTGACAGAAAACTGTAGTTTGTAGCGTTCAGACGATATGAATACAAAATCCAAGACGATCGGAATGACGGGCACAGGTAGTGTATAATGAGTGTGACATTTTGATTAATAGTTTTTAGGTTAGTTACAATCGAATGTCGTAATTTTAACCTTGATGACTGTGTAAGCTAATTAAATGCGTGAAATTTGCACTTTTTTATTGTAAAATACAGATAACGTAGTGCGGGCTAAATACAGGCGTATGTTGAATTGAGCAATTTTCCATATCAAAAGTTCAATGAACGAGAAATGTTAAAAACTAATATAACCGTATCTAGACTAATGTTTGTTTGTTGCTTCTTCTAGATCTTGGGAATAAATCGCTTTTGTTTTTGGTATATTATAGATTCGGTAACGACGATGAACGTAGGATACTTTATATACTGGAAAATATGATATTACCTGTGAGATACGAAATTGAAATTTACGAAGTATATATAAGTCGTTGAACGGCTAGAAACGCCGTAGGCTGCGTCTGGCGTGACGCTGTACGCGACCGACGTATGCTTATTATGAAAATGCACTGTAGTGGCCTGTCTCAAACGCCTGACGTATATTCCTGTGCAGTTCATAAACGATGAACTATTAGAGACCGTGATATGATTGCTAACAAAGAAGATCGAAAAGTTCTAATTACCGAATGGTACTATTAAGCTGAACTATGTAATTAAAAGACCGAACTATACTATGAAGGCTTACTTGGGTGAATGATGGCCAGTTCTTATTGCATACAGACCGTTTGTTTGCCTTACTATTGGTTAAAATTTGACATAAGCTCCATACAAGTAATGTCAAAATTCAACTGATGGTAAGGTAAGTAAAGGAATAGTAAGATATAGGAACCATCAATGAATAAGCACAAGACTACTGACTTAAGGACGCCGTTCATGGCATAGGTATATACCTATGCCATGAACGGCGTCTTTATGTCGCAGTGCATATGCACTGCAACAGCACAGACCAGATAAAATTTCACAGAACACACAGCAATCTGAAACTTCAGTAACAACAAGAAAGTGATATTACAACTCGCAACTTATCAACGTGACATATTGGAAATTATTGTTTTCGCCTGTTTCGAGTTAAATTGATTAGTTTATTGCTCCATATTGTGCGCTATACACCATACAGCGATCACCATGTGACGACAATATGGTGGTAATTTTATGATAGTTGTATGTAAATTGGAAGTTCAATACTAACGACGATAAACTTTCAGAGCATAGTGATTGTTTCCCTCTCTTTCTTACAAGGTATTATAGAATAAACACACCTGTGCATACATAGCTTTAGTTTCTTTGTCATCGCTTTCACCTTACAGGCTGTTGGTTTTTGGAGTGAGTTACTAATTGCTTCACTGCGAGCCAAGGCCTTAACAAGCTTTGAAAATCAGATGCAGGAACGTAAATTTAATACGCTTCTATGCAATGAAGTGGTTCAATTCAACTAATTTATTCAATGCTTAATGTAGACAAACCCTTTTAGGGCATAGCTTGCTATTGAAAATTAACATTTAACACTATTATCTATGTATATATATATATATATTTCTTCTGTACAAGTGTTGACAGTGAACTCCTATTAAACGGCTGGACCGATTTTGATGATATTTGTTTTGTGTGTTTGAATGGGTTCCCGGATGGTTTAGATTCACAACCGATAGGTGGCGCTGAGATCGGGTTCTAGAATTCTCCTAATCACCTAGACCGATTTTGGTGATTTTGTTTTTATGTCATGAAACAAAGTCTTTTAGGAATTCAGAAAATATGGCGGTACGAAGTTCGCCGGGTCAGCTAGTTATATATTAGTTATAGCTATATTAGTAATATTATTCAGTTATTATACAAATTGTTAATTGTTAGATAAATCTAATGCTCTATAATTATATTGTCTAACGTCAGAATGTGTCATTAAAATTATCTTTTAATGTACCTTTACATTGCATGACACAGTAAGAATTAAAATTAGTGATAGCTAGGGATAGCGAGTCATATTTATCAGGTCCATTCAAAATCCGCGATACAATTGAAGTAATTAGTAATACGATTAAACTCTATATAATATACACTTTCAAATCGTAACATCAAACTAAATGACGTTAAGGTACACATATTAAACGGCGAATCCAATTTGTGCTTCGTCGAACAGTTGATTCAGTGTGGGAACAGACTTAATCGAACTAGTTAAACTCAATCAAAGTAGTTGAATGCAAAATAGGTTTACCAAACGCCTAAATCGCCACACTGTTCCCCTGTTAAGGACGGTACATATTTATCCTCACACAATCGTTATTGTTGAAGACGGTGAAGACACCTTCAATATCACCCTCATTTCCTTCAGCAAACAAGTTACATAGGATATCTAGAACCTTCATTTCGTGTATAATAATGACTTAGAGGGAACTTTCTTTCAAGATATTTATTCCCTTTGCACTAACTACGAAAGAGGGTCATTTTTTTTTATTTTATTAAGAAAGTAGATTTAAACTTCTTTGAGGCCGGCAACACGTTGGTAATGAATGATATTGGAAAACAATCATCGGCGACGGTGAATACTTTCGCCAGAAATTGGCAATAAAGTAGATGAGATTAATTTTAGTCAAGTATAGTTAGTTATAACTTCAGAAATAAACTGATTATTAGCCGATTATTGCTGGTGTTATATAAAATAAAATCATGCTAATTATTACTTAAGTTCTCTAAGTGTGGCCGTTAGTAATTTTACAAAACTCGCGTTGAATAGTATACGTCATATCTAATGCAAAACAAACCAAAGTGAACTAAGACGACAAAATTTAAGGCGCCCTTTATTCACCACGAACCCATTATAGCCGCTTATAGCATCTCAATTGAACGACGTTGATACCTCATTCATTTGTCATTCACTCACCGGCCCATTTTAGCTTCATAGACGTTCCAAAATTGAAATTGAACGAATGAATGAATATCAACTAGTACTTGAAAGTGATATTGAGTAGGCTCAAGGTATTAAAGGGATTTTAGAAGTCGCGGTTTGAGGTTTGAATTGTATAGGAGTTTATTTAAATAGCGAAGCAATATTGACGTGGATTGACGGCTCTTTCTCTATTTATCAACTGAGTAACATTTAACGTTTAGACAGTCAAGGTTTATCCAATAGCTTTATATTTTTATGCTGCTTGTGAACATTATTAGGTATTTATAAATGTTTTCTTTTGCAGAGAACATAATTGACAATAGGGTAGTTGACAGAGAATAAACTGTGATGCTTTTTGTGATCTTACAAGACGCCGAAGTCACCCAGATTTGGTACGAGCGTTGCAATAACGTCATTTCTATAACGAGTTGAAACAGCAATTAAAAATAATATATTTTAAGGTTATGATAATGACATAATATTTGAACGCTCGCTCTTTTAAATTAGAATGTCTACAATAAATGTATGATGGCAATAACAAGACTGGTTTATTATTTTATATATAAAATATAAACCTACCCATAACTTATATATATATCACATATATGAACATTATTTTAGAATTTGTTGTGATATTGGTCAACTCCTCTAATTAACTACTGCGGCTTAACGACTTAAAATGAGTTCTGGCCTCTGAAAGGAGAATACTTTACTCCTTTCTGTTCAGCGCTGTCTCCTGCCAGTTATAGGCTTGAAGCTCGTGCAGATCAGTCTCCACTACGTTACGCCAGCGATATCTGGGCCGACGGACAGGACACCGTCCCGCTGGTCTGCCCAGATCGACTCTATTTACCGCGCGATCCTCCCCCATTCTATGTAGGTGGCTAAGCCAGCGCAAGCGGTATGCCTTGCTCTCGCCTATGATATTGGACTTATCCACCAGATCTATTATCAACTAATCCATTAGCATAGTTTCTTGTATATCATTTAATAGAATAGGTGAACCATACGACTTCGCCAGCGTAATCTTTCGAATTATAGGAGTCTTCCTGCTAGTCGTGCTTTTTTTGAGATGAGATGAAAAACTGAAGTTATTCTTAAATGTTTAATGTTACTTATCAATTAAAGGTCTAGGACTACTACATAGCAGTGAATTTTATGACTGAATAATTCCTTAGCAAAATGTGAAAGTGGATTTGTTTGTTAGTTCCTTCTTCAAGGCATTCCACCGATCATAAATATTCATATCTAATTTCGATATCGGTAAGGATGGAATAATTCCTTAAAATACTTTTTACGGTAAATAGAAATATAATTGTTTTCAGTACAAGATAAGGCAATAAAATTTTTGTGAAAGTTTTCATAATAAACAAATAAATAAAGGTAAATATAAGAAGAAGAAACTTTATCTGAGAACAAGAAATAATTATTAAAATAATACAACTACTTTTAATGCTGAACAGGATTTAAATTCTTTCTTGAATCACTCTCACATTCGTAAAATGCTTTTGAAATTCAAACACAAAACACTTTCAAGAAACACAAATGAAAACAAAGATAATGGAGGTAATTGAAAATTCCCGCCTCATCGTGTGTTCATCTTCTGTGTAGCTTTTGAATTCAAAATTCTAATCCCACGAGCTGTATTCTGATTCTTTAACAGATTTAAACATGGAACCCGTATTTGAATTTAATTTGTAATCCCTAATTTTAATTTTTAAACCCTAGTTACATTTATGGTGGCTACCCCCAATATTGTTTTTGTCATGATTTCACCGATCATTTGTAGCGATATACAGATTACACATTTTTGTAAAAGGATGTCCTTGTCGACTCAGTGGAGTCTGAAAAAATGATATATAAGGACATACCGACAGAGGGACGACATATTCCGCTTTTGCGAAGATGGCTCCGGAATCCTAAGAAATCCTGGATAAAAAGAAACATTAAAATTCCTTCAAAGCGTTTATTCAGTCAATTTATATTTGATTTTAAACGTGAAAGAGTTAAAGAGAACAAGGGAACGTTAAAGTTTCTGAGAATATTTAGAATCATAACCAGCAAGCTTTTCTTTTCTTAACAATCGTATGTAATGTGGCCCATGAGGACCACTTCGCATACTCATCTACTTTCAGCACCCGCTCTATGATCCAAGTTTAATAATTTTATATTTAAGTTCTAATTGATATTTCTTTACGAATGATGCGGGTGCGATGTGATAGCCAAGAATAAGACATGGTACCGAGAAGTAATTAGTAGAAGTAAAGGATTTCTACGTTACCAGTGTTTTGATTCAATACCTACATTACATACATACATATACATTGTCATACATACATACATAAAGACCAATTGTAAAATTAAATTATTTTGTTTTTCGTTGCAGCATTCTTGTGTGAAGTTCCACGGTTCCAGTTGTAAAGTCTACCTCAAGTATATTGTTACCATAAATGTGAAGTCTCTTAAAACCGTGATGGACAGCGAGTTTGAATTTAAAAATTAAACTTCTTTAGCGCATGTAAATATATTGAAAGTGGAAATAATAGTTTGGTAATAACATTGAATGCTGTACGAAACAAGGATACTAAGATTAAGTCCGACTACCCATCTTGAGAACTCCCTATTCTGAAAGAATCCTGAGACGTCGAAGTCAGAATTAGTAGGAAATTTTAAGATTTAATAAAACGCGACCACGTTACTTGCATTGTAACCAAAATCATATAGAATATGCAGAATGGGTGGGACACGTCAATGTGCGCGAGCGCATCAGGCGGACGCGTCACCAACGCGCATAGAATATTAACGCAGAAAGTGTAAGGATCAATAACCTGTGTGTCTATGGCAATGCAGGCGGAATCGTTTTTCAAATTAAACAATAGAGAATCGAAACCTATTGTTCGTGATAGGTAACTTTAGTCCTGGCGACGGAAAGTAGGTACTTATTAAATTGTACTCTTTCATTTTATTTTACACATCCGTGCAGGAACGGAGAAAGAATACAATTTCCTGCGGCCGGGCGGCCTGTCGTAAGAGGCGACTAAACAACCCACAGCCAGGTGGGAGGGCATTTGCTCGACTGGATGGCGACCACCCCTGGTCTAGAGTATGCCGCCATAACAACCTTGTGTTGTGTTCCGGCATCAGTGACCAGGTTCCAGTCTTCTTTAAGAGAGCAGCAGCGCATTTGTAGCACCTTTGGTGTTGCAAATGTCCATAGGCGACGGTAACCACTCTCCATCAAGTGGGCCGTCTGCCTGTCTGCTGAACTCCTGCAATAAAAAAAAAATAAAAAAAAATTTAGAACGACTTTTTTGACAGCTTCTACAGACACTAGCGCCACTTTGACATGTCATGTCTATGATATGTCAATTTTTAAGAGTTTGTTATATTATGTCGTCGACGTTGGCGACATAAAATTCGTCACTATATAAGTAGGAATTATTACTATCTATTTTCATCTTCAGTTTCTAATATGATAGTAATAAAAACAGCCTATAATTGTCTCATTACTGGGATCGGGCCTCTCAATTTCTTATGAGAATGGACAATACACCCGCCATGCTTGTCCAAAGCAGCTGAGCAGTTTGACACACTGGTTATCTCGATGTGCAGGATTCATCACGGCGTTTTCCTTCACTGTCTGCATGTCGTAAATGTAACAATATCGCGCCTTCTTATCGCCCATTTTATCGTAAGCGACATTTGGACCCCAGAATATTTTTTATAGCAAAAAGTATTTTGAACTATTATTTTGTTTTAAGACATTCAGTTTTTTATTAAGTAGGGTCTAATCTAACTACAATTGAAAGTCTTAAAACAAAATAATAGTTTAAAATACCTTTTGCAACAAAAAATATACTTAAGTCCAAATGTCGCTTACGATAAAATGGCGGTAAGGGCTCGATATGTAAGTGCATTAGGCCATAAAATGGTGTATGTTTTTTCTGCCAGGATTCGAACCCATTTTCTTTAAGTTTGGAACGCGAATGTGTTAATGTTGTAGAATACTTTAAATAAAATAAATACAAACTAACACGTTGCTGAGGAGCTTCCTATGCTTTACATTTTTACAAGACTAAAATTGATTGCGATATCACTGAAACTATAACTGATAGATCTATCTATGTATATTAACTGTAGTTATTTATACATCATAGGTTTAATTTATTACATTAGAATCACATCATCACGATTCGTGCCAAGTTGTATAAAATGAGAAGTATCTTTGTATATTGTGTAGTATATAATGACTATATGTGTTTACTTACGGTATCCGATACTTAGGTATGGAGATATTTACCTGTAAACAAAAGAATTGGTGTTTAGTAAGATAAATAATTATATTTATTAACACTTGATATAAATGATTTGATAATTTTCGTTTACCTAGCCTATTCTCAATAAATTGATTTTATATTCTGACATATATCATATGGTAGACCATAATCCATTCCATCCGTCGATCCATTCATACGAACATCTTTCTGATTTACTTGTACTCATACGTTACATACATTTGTCAGTCTTTCAATTGCAATCTATAAGCTGATTTAATATTACCAACTACCACATTCGCAGGCTCAATAATAGACTGACTGATTAGGTTTTCGATCCAAAATGAGTTAAGGATAGAAAGGAGTTTATTTTAACGCCTTCTATCTGCCAATGCCAGGTTTTCTTCGATGTCGTGTTTTTAAGCGAAGTTATAGATATATGGGTCTCATTCATTTCTATGTGTTTTGGCAAGGTATATTACAAGATAGTGACATAAATCATTATACGTCCAGGACTGTTACAGTGAACTTATTGAGTTTTTGTTTTATATTGACCGATTAATAAATTAGTTTGTCTAGTATGAAAATCTCTGGAAAGTATTATTTACAATATTCATAAAGCTGTGGCCGATTGATAATTAAGGCTATTTAGTAAATCAAAATATTATGCTTTATGGCTTTAAACCTTAAAAATGTGAAGTATTCAGATATGTATTAAATAAAACATGGACATAATTCAAAATGTGTCACCAGGTTTTACTCAATATAACATTTCTTTTTATATTAAATAGACCTATGTCAAGAACATAATTTATTAACCAAAAAATATAATACAAAAAAAGAAAATCTCTCTAAAATAACATATGTATTATATATTATTACTTATTTTATAAATTTCATACTATACATACATTTTCTTATTAATATGCTATTTTCATTGAATAGTAAGACATTTTGTAAGAAAGTCCGGATTGTCAAAATGTTTTTTATGATTTCCCAAAAATCAACTTTTTTGAGTTAAGTCAGTCTATTACTGAGCATGCGATTGTTATCAACTAAAGATCACTACTCTTCTTCTTTTAAATCTTCAAGAAGCATAAATATTGCTATTAATTTTGATTCTATGAAACTATGTAATGTTTGGAGGAAAACGTCGTCAGTTGCACTTTCAAAAAAAGATTGGCAGCAAAATAGAGTTATGATATGCGGCGTATACTGTTGCGCTACTTCAGACCGCGTCCAGCGGGGCCTATGCTCTGGGTATTATATATATTATACTTGTCTAACAGTAAGGCTACCCGCACACACACAGTCTTATTGGCAATAATTTATTTATCTATACATACATATATACATAGTCATATAAATACAATAATATATTTCAAAATACATAAGGTATTATAATAAATGTATTAGCATGATTATATTCTGTTAATCAGACATAGATATTTGTGGACAAATAGTGTTTTCTGAGCAAATTTCTAAATGTTGGTAAGGATTTGACCTCTCTGACAGTAAGAGGCAGCATATTCAACATATAAGAATATCTTATATCTTTTAGGTCCAATAGTTGGTGGTATTTCATCATGGTGTATTGGCTTCGAGACTGCTATGAGGACGATTGGCGTGTTGAACTTGCTTTACGCCGAATATCTGTATAGAGTATAGATTGATCTTGGCTGTCATTTTAGGACAGTTAGAAATACACTGTAAGGCGCTCGACTTGTTCTATATTTTCAAAGACATATATTTTTTTTTAATTGTGTGAGTTCAGAAGACAGGCAGACGGCCCCCTGCCTGATTGAAAGCGGTTACCATCGCCTATGGACATTTGTAACAACAAAGGTGGTACCAATGTGCTGCCGCTCTCTTCTGAGACTGGAACCTGGCTACTGATGATGGAACACAACTTATGGTTGTTATGGCAGCATACTTTAGACCAGGGGTAGCCATCCAGTCGGGAAAATGCCCTACCACCTGTGGGTTGTTTTGTCGCCTCTTACCACAGGCCGCTCGACCGCAGGGAATGGTATTCTTTCTCCGTTCCTGCACGGATAAAAGAAGAAGGTGGTATGTTTCGCGTTTATGGTATCCATATTCCTTCTTCACTAAAGCAAAGTAAACTTTATGGTTCATGAAACTGAAAAGTAATACAAAACCGTTATATTGAGATCGTGTAACTTGGCGTTGGCACCTCAGATGTCGAGTAATATTTTTTTATTTTTTATTTATACACTTTTCTATTATTCTTTCGTCCTCTCATGTCTGTTGTCTAATCTTGTAATATTTTATCATGCTGGGGCCTCACCTGCGACAATACTAAAAGATATTGACTGTGGCCGAATGCGTCTTATTTAAAGCGTTAAAAATAACGCCGTTAACGAATAACCTACAACATTAGCGTATAATGTGTATGCATACGTTATCTGGCAATATGTAACGTCATTAATAATTACAAACAATAACACATTAAACCCATCCGTGACCCATACGCTCGGATTAGGGCGATGTTGTGAGGTCGCGATCAACCACAATGGCGCGGATAGGCCACCAGACGCCTCAGATGGCCACCCAAAGCCCGGGATAGCCATCGAACGCCAAAACTGGCCCACGCAAGGTAAACGAAATCTGCTGATAGGCCATGCGAGCCGCCGACCACCACGGCGGCTCCAAAAACCCAATTACCGGAAGATAGTCATCCTCTGAGCGAATGCCGAGGTAAAGAGCCTAGGCTCGACACCCCTCACAGTTTTACCACCCCCAACCTCATAGGGCTAGGCGAAGTCGAGAAACTCGATTAAGCCCATCGCTACAACTGCGTGAAACGGTCACTAACACTAACAGTAACATAATGCAAAACTTTGGTTCACAAAAATGATGAATTATATAATCACGCTCGAATTCGTTAAAACGTACACTTTATTGAAGCATTAGTTATCAATATTTCATTGAAGCATTCACATCGTTTAATTGCAATATTATATGCAACAAAATTTTACAACATGGAGACATATCCATTTCATGTTGACACACATTACGTGATGGTTCGACGGCGGCCATATTTTAAACTCTCAAACGAGCATTGTAACGTTGAAATAAACAATACAATGTATAGACACTGCATTCAAAGTATTATTATTAATTTTATTGACGCTCATATTAATATAGGAAAACTTGGAAACTATTGTTCGCACATAACGTCACGCCTGTTTCCCATTGGCGTAGTCGGAGATGATGAAGATCCATGTTTCGTATACTCGACGGAACTCTTCTTTATGCGCAGTCTACCAAGCAGTTACCCAATTTATTCTAACTTTTAGTAACGGAATTCTAAACACATTGCAACATCAAACAAGTTTATCTTTAAAGATATTAAAACACATGTCGCGATGCAAGTATTAAAATAGCAGCTCTAATAGTAAATCATAGAAAACTTACTTAGAGGTGGCAAACGATATATGAAAAACAATTTATATAGTTACTAGCGGGCCCAGCAGACGCTGACCTGCCCTAAAAAAGTAAAATTTAGAACCTGATTGCTACGCCATCTACCCGGTCCAATTGTGAATCTAACCGTCCCGGGACTCACTAGAACACACACAAAAATTTACATCAAAATCGGCTCAATCCTTTAAGAGGAGTTTAGAGACATACACGCAAACAGAAAAAATATATAATATAATATTAAAAATTTAATCGTGAGAATTTTAAAATTTTATTGTATATGTATAAAGAAATTCGCATAATGCAAATAATATCCTCCAATTTTATATTTTTTCAACACATTTGCTCAAAAGATGCATTTACGAAACCTGTATACATTGGTCGAAAATTAAAAATTACGCAACATACAATGCAATATGCGGTAAAATAGGTACTTAGGTGAAAAAAGAAATATAAGGATCCCACTTATTACTTTCACATTACAAAGATGAATAATTGAACCTCCTTGGAAGCACTTTTGATCAATACATTTGTCTCACTTTACTATAGAGAAAAAGAGACGAAAGATGTAGTTATAATTTTTACCATGCGCACGTGGCGCCTTTTGCAAATGCGCGCCATTTTCATATTAGAAACGTTTTCTCGCAAACGTTGTATGAGACACGTGCGGTTGTTGGTTTTTACAAACTCATGACTATCGTTACATTCGTCTACTCGTTTATGAAGACCAACTTACCGCACTAGTATCATAAATAACTTTTATTAAGTTATGTCATAGGTAAATAGCGTGTAATTAAATTATGTAATAAATATATATAAATAATTTAATTATGAAAGATAACCTTGGCAGAGTTTAAATGCTAATATGTTCTGGAATACAAAAATTTCGAACGTATGGTTAGCAAATTAAATATAATAAAACAGTAGAAATATTGTATAAATATTAACGAGTGAAGTAACGTTTATATTAATTAAAATAAAGCATATAATTGTAATTTAATCATAAACATGTCATATTATATAACGAACTTAAATACATAATTTAGACTTTTTCGATATTTTATTACTCTTGTATTTCATAGTTCAACGTCTGAATGACTTTTATACCTGCTCATCGGATGTGAAACAAAAAAAAAACAACTATTAAACAAACAAATGTTTCTTATTTTTAAACATGTGTGTAGAGTTTGTATCATAAAAAGTGTATCTCCCCTCTAACTTTTGCACTATGAGATGGAAAATTCTATAAAAATCAAACTTGAAAAATAATTTTCTACATTTTTTTACAAATTAGATCCAAATATAGTTTGTGGAGCTTAAACATCTACTTTAGTAATTTACAACGCATAGCGTTTATGATCACAATGTTAAACTGCAAGATTGATGAATACAAATGGTAGACCAAAAAAGAGATGGATGGATTGTGCGAAGGATGATATGATGATTTGTGGTGTGACAGAGGACGTATGTCAGAATAGAGGAGTATGGAGGGAAAAGACATATAGTGCCGACACCAAAATAATAATTCAGATCAGAGGATTAACGTGTTTAATGGTTATTAACTCATTACATTTATTCGTACAAATGCGTATTAAATTTTAAATGAATAAATAATATGCGTAGAGTAGTTTATACATTTTTATGTTTGTTAGCTCCTTGATAAATACAGTAGACTTGGATTACTGCTAAGGAACCTTTCATTGTGCATGTACTCGCACACACACAAACACTGGAGTGATTTTGAAATATAATATTTTATAATTGATTTTATGATAGAAAACTCATTATTTTACATGTACATAAATGTAATAAACATTAAACGTTATGTATTAATACTTAAACACCTACTAATGGATTACATTGCATCTAGAACAGAAACACAATGTAAGTATGCGTTAAAAGTATCATACTCAAGTGTTGTAAATTCACTCCACAAAAACTGGCACATAAATTATAAAACAGTAAATTCAGTTTTTCACGTCTAAAAAACATAGTCTAGACAATATTCGGAAAAACTAAACACCAAAAAGTAAAAAATACAATGGCGAAATCATAAAAGAATAACATCACGCTTCAATTTCACAGGAGTAGGCAGCAATGACTCGTAAATCCACATTTAAATATTGTATTAAATGCTAAAAATACGTGTCGCTGATTCATTGATGCTTTTCTATATTTACTTTGCTCTAGTTTCTTCTTATTAAATGTGGCTAGCGTTCCGTATAGACATATGCAACACCAAAAATGCTACCAATGCCTTGCTGTCCTCGAAAGGGGGTACTGGAACTTAGCCACTAATGCCGGACAGCTCAAGGTTGTTGTGGTGGCTTATTTTAGATATACATATAGCCTACCACTTGGCTGTGGGTTGTTTTGTCGCCTCTTATGACAGACCGCCCGCGGCCGGCTGCAGGAATTAGTATCCTTCTCTGTTCTTGTACGGATGTTAGTAAAATTAAAATAATAGAATAGAATAAAACTAAGTTTCAACGGTTTTAAGCGCGGTATTTTATTTGATTTTTATTGACGTTTCGGCCACTTTTCAGTTACAACGTGATTTTGTTACGTGTACTAGTCTAGGAAACTTAAGAAAATACTAATAGAATTGAAAATGATTTAGAGATATTATGATACCATAGGCATGTCTAAAACGAGTGTACAATACGATTGCTCCGTCTAGACTAAACATATCCCTTGAATGAATGAATATGCTTTATTGTGTTTTAAAAGATACAGTTAACAAAAGTTATTCCAGACAACCTTTGGATGGACAAGAAGTTTGATTGAAAAACAGAAATAATAATAATAAGATATATGTACATAAAATACTATACAATACACTTACATAAATAAATATAAAACGAGAAAAAACCTAATAAAGACAGTAACAGTTGCTGCATCCTTAAATTGAGCTATTTAATGATAGGTAATAATCCTTCACAAGTCTATTAAAAATAGGCAGTGACTTAATTAGTTTAATATTAACAGGTATGTAGTGGAACATTTACAAGTCATTAGATGGCGCTGTGTAATAATTGAGGTCGCAAACGTTTCCCGAAACGTACAAAGAATATATACAAATTTTCAATAAAAACATATGGGTACAGGCCTACAAGGAACGTAAATAGCCTAGCTGGAAGGTCTTCCTTTGAGACGGAGGAGAATTCCATCTCGCTCCTCCACACTATACAGGACACCCTACAGGTAGCGCGTTCCAAAGACGAACTGCTTGTACTGAGAAGGATTTGCCATGAAAGCTAGTTGTATGCAAAGATCAGAGAAGTTTTTAGCAACAAGTTTTCCGAGGATCTGAGGTATTTTAAGTTACCGGAATAAAGGTAATGAAATTGTTCCTTGAGGTATGCAGGAGTCTGAGGTTTAAATAATGTAATATACAGAGGAGACAGTATATGAGCGTTCCGGCGAAGGCGTATTGGGAGCCACTTGACTTTCTTGATCGACTGTTTATAAATCTAAGAGCAGGGATATGTTGTTTAAACCGTGGTTAAACCATGACCGGGATAAATAGAAGGACGAAGAACAACAGCTAAACTTTATGTGTGAAACAACAATATAAAACATTTAGTTGTCGTTTGCGGCTAATCGTACGGCGGGAAGTTTCAATTAGTGTTGTCCGCACGACCGCAGCTTGGGTTGCGACATTTGACTCGTAACGCTTGTGGGCCATTACAAACGCGTTAATATACTAATAGCCTTAATTTAAATCGGGTACCTTAGCAGTAATATCTAATTGAATAGTTCTGATTAATATTCACATGTTTTTACGACTGTTAAATATAAAATAAAATAATTTTTCAATGGTTCATAATTTAAGATTTTTAGTAGTTTCACTATACCTATAAGTTAAAAATTAAGTCTTCTTCCTATTTTATGTACACCGATTTGCAACGAGTTATTGCTGTTTTAAGAAGAAGCGGCAAAAAATTGTCCAACAATACGTCTAGCTAAAAGTCTTCTATTTGATACTTGTGTGTTTCAGACTTTTTTTACCTTTTTGTGAACACGGCTACTGAATAGGAGTCCGCTGTATGTAAATGTAAATACCTCTAAAAGTGAGATGTTTTCTCTCACTTTTAGAGGTATTTGGATATGCGTTGCTTTACTTTTATATAAGCCTGAACTCATTATAACTGCTCTTTTTTCCAGAAAGCTCTTCGAATATTGACAGAAAATCAAGGTGAAAAATTAAGCCAACAAAAACTGAATTAATATAAGCTTGTTTTGACGAGGACAAGGAAATTCACTAAATACATGATAAAATTTCAATTGTCTATTTTCTAGATGGTTTTGTAATATAGATTATTTTTAAGCTATAGATACTACACTAGTTTGTTATTATGTATTTATTTATTCATTAAAACCCTTGCTATGAATGTAGAATATGCCAAACCACAAAGTTATACCTTAGAGAAGTTCATAGCTTAACTTACTTCGTACGAATATATGCATAATTATATTTTGCGAAAGTTTCTCCAAGGTTTCTTTCGCTTTTTCCAGGATCTTGTAAACTTTCACATATATTTTGGATAGTTTGGAATAGACATTTATTCAGATTTATTTCAGTTATCTGGAATTATTTTAACGTGTTTGTTGTATGAAAATCAATTAATTAACCTGCAAGTCGGTAGCAATAAATAATTTAATTACAAGATTTTGGAATTCTTCTCAAGGTTTATGGCCCCTGACTGAATCAATTAGGTTCCGTTCTATACTCGATCCCCATTGCTGGCGAATATATAAAATTTCCCAGTCAAAAGCCAGAAATGGCCGAGGCTTACAAATGCAAATGGATTCTGGAAAGATCTATTTATATCATGCTAAACTCTTTCACAGTTTCTATTCTAGATTTGTAAAAAATAACCATAAGTGAAATGTTGCACTTACACCGTTATAAAAAGAAAATAGAAACAGCCAGTGACACTACAAATGTCAGTCATGTCATTATCAAGTTGAAAAAAAGTTGGTACAGCGGTTATTTATCGATCTCGCGTACGAAATTTAAATATATAAAATATCAGCTGATCATTTCGTTTACAAATATTGTTTTCTTTAATTCAAAACTTTTATTAAGTTTATTAAAATGTTCCCGATAGATATCAAGGCTACCCTTACATTGCGTTAAGAAAAACTTGCCAACATATTCCAGACGCAGAAAACTATCGGTCTGGTACTCGAGCTCAATTAATAATACCTATATAATTAATATAATTACTCGACTTGAAGAATCCTCAAGGCTTCGACAGGCCAATGTACCTTTTTTTAGCACATAAAAGTCTACCGGTTGTCACGGAACAGATTGAATACATTAGTATATACTTCATATTCTGTATTATTCATTGACCCACCCAAATTTATTCTGTGGCCACGGAGGAGGAGCAGTTGACTCTTCTGACATCGCCGCAGAAGAATAGCACACATTATATAGTATAAGCAATGAATACTATTATTACTACTCGCTTTTATTATCATATAATCTCTATGGGTTAATAGAACAGTAGTTTACTCTGCTTTTTTTTAGCGCGAACCTGGCTTGTAAATGGTTTGTCCTATAGTTTAATTACAAAAGTTATAATTTTAAAAATGAATAATAATTCTAGTAAAATTAATTGATTTTAAACAAGAATTGTGTGTTTATATTGATAATCTAAATTCTTTTGGGATATTTATATTATAACATAATATTATACTATTTAAAATATGTGTTTCATTTTCTTTATGATAATGTGCCTTTTCGAGCTTTCTCTTCCAAAAGAATTAATTCTTTCTCTCAACTTGCTTCAGTCGAAGGACTTAAAAGTTAACTGAAGCTTCTATTACATGATATAGCTTTCGTCTAGTGCCTGTTAGTTTCAGATTATTTAAAACTTGGATGGTTATTAATATTTTTTAGTGGTATAAATAATAATATACCTAAATTGTGCAAAGCTCTATTTATGAAATAAAAAGAAGTATTTATATATTTTTTATATAGCTGGATTACAACAGACAGGCAGACGGCTCATCTAATGGAAAGCGATAACCGTCGCCTATGGACGAGGGCATTTATAGCCTTCTTCCACGTTATCACTAAAATTTTAGCCTCCGTCCAACTTTATAACCGATCTTTGTTAGTGCTAGATAGCTGCGCAGTAGATGGTTTTTTTCATATAAAATAACTTAATGCGCAGTCTTTTGCGGTTAATTTGGTGTGATTATTAAATTTGCTGCGGAATATATATCAAAGGCATAGGTCGAAGACCGTGGCGAAAAACAAAAAGTGTAAGTTGCCACATCATTGCATATAACTTCTGGATAGTAGCCAAAAGTTGCCTTTGTGAGCGATGCGTAGCGACTTCTTTAGATGGAGGATAAATGAACGGAAGATGTGGTTCGTGTTTTACGAACGAAGCGGAGATAAATTGAGAAGTAAGTGTTCCAATCTTTAACTGGCCATACGAAACTATATAGTTCAACTCAGTGTTTAAGATATTTGTGATCATTTAAAAAAACTTGTGTTTAAATCCTAATTGAAGAGCATGAATCCCTTAGGCAGTCTTTAGCCTGATGTCCAAGTTGTTACAAATGCGGCTAATATAGAAGGTAAACATTGTAAGTAATTATTATTCGTAATATTAACAGGTTCCTTACGATGTACTTGATCACTGTCAGTACGTAGAAATTGTAATTAGTAAATGTACTATTAGGCGACGAAAAACTGTTTAAGCTAGCATGACTAACCTGCTAGCTAGTGATTCAACTTGTATTTTATATGTAAAGAATGTAATCGCAACATGGTCAACGTATGTGATCAAAAGAGGAATAGAAACGAAATCGTAATGTCTTAAGACTCCATGTTCGAGAGCTATAAAGATTTCATAATATCCCTTCGTTAAGGTTTCCATTTAAAAGACAGTTTTATATAAACTCAAATGATCAATCTCTCAAGTAAAAACTGACGTAATATTGACGCGTGGTAATATAATGCACTGTTGAGACGGATCGTATGTAATATAAAGATGTAATACCAACTGTCAGTCGTGATTGATTTATGTTTGGACATTAGATTGAGTGTGTTATGGCAGGAATATGTTGGTTATGCCTATTACTTGGATCTATACTGATAATCATTTTTAATTAAGTTTTATGTTAATTACAGCTATTTTATGGGGCAATTAATCCTATTCGTGAATTATAATAATGTTTTATTACGAAAAGATTAGTCTCAGCAGTCGGCAATCGTACGGTATGACAAATTACCAAGAAAATTATGGTTTTTATTATTCTTAACTAACATTACTGTTTTTCGTGATTAGTAACAATTATAATAAACGAAATTTTTGCGGTAAAATTTTTGCGCCTTTTGCAAGTAACGTTGCGCTTTCAATGTAATTATTTTTCATGGCAACGCAACTTTTGCGTTGCAAAATCGTAATGTTGACTTTATTTGTTTGTTATTTTATTAAGAATGGTTAAGGCATACCAATGTAATAATAATAATGTTAGATAAGAAAAGTGTAGGTTTAAATAGTGTAAAAATGATAATTATCTCATCAAACATGATATCAAGCACTTGTCAGGTTGGTTGACCGTTTTTGACCGCTGCGAGATGTAGGTATTGTAAAACACATTTTTAAGTAGTAGTACAGTACTATGTCAACTCAAGCCCATTAGCTAGAAAGCAGTGTATTTACTAATGCCATTGTCTCGACGGAAATTCACGCAAAAAAAAACAAAATGTGACGCAGCAGTCATTAGCGTTCGTACGGTCCGTTTAAAATAAACGCCAACCAACAAATCTTGATCCGTGACGTTTTAACAACTGCTTGACATTTAGTTCCTTTTGTTCAGGTCTTTTTATAATGGTTAGGTGTATTTATAGTGTTGTCTGCTAACAGGAACATTCGGTTCCCGAATGCCGATGCAGAAGTAATGTGGAATGGTGACATGTCAATCAACGGTTCGATTGTTTTAGATTTAGTTCTTGCGAATTGGACGGCACAATTGTTTCTCTGTCGGTTGTCTTGTATAACGAGTGTTTTTTAAATATCGAGATACTGTAACATATTACTATACAAGAGTAGAAGAAGCATTGTTAAAGTGATTTAGGCATGTAGATAGAATGGATGAAAGTAGACTCACAAAACAAGTTTATGACAATGCCTGTAGACCGTGAGGTACATACACACCATGCACAAATGGCAGAAGTGCTAAAGAAAGTTCAAGTAAAATGCACCTTAAATAAACGTGCCTGTGTGAAGAGATTAATGAAAGTAGCTGAAGCTAAAATTGTTTGTTAGGCTCGTCGCCAGTGGAGATGCATCTTCTCTGCTACTCTCTGCCTACCTCCACGAGAAACAGGCGTGATAAAACGTAAGTATGCAGTACTACACAACAGTATTCAAATTTAGTTATATATATTTTCAAATTAGACAGAGGATAATTACCCAAAAACCAATATTATCGTATGAAATTAATTTAGGCCACGGAACATATTTGTGGGTTTAAGCATGATTTACAATCGTACCATTCGTCATCAGCTGGACGTTTATAACCACTTTCATGAACTACTGCTTCCTAATACTTAGTGGTTGGCGAGACCGTTTTTCTGGTTTTACTGATTTGGGAGGAGCTGCCATGAGTTTAAAAAAAAAAAAAAGAAAAAAAAATATTATTTAGAGTTATTTAAAATAGGGATTATACATAAGCAGTTTAATAAAAGCCAAAGGTTAATTAACTCTAAACAGGCCTTAACTCAGCAAATGCTGGTTGATATCAACCAACGCTGGTCTTCCGTTAGTGCCAGGCAGTAACCTCACCTTCACAGAAAAAAAAGTAATGAACATTTAATCTATACATATTCATATAATAAAATTGTAGAGGTCAAATTTCTGTACAATGAAAAAAATGCTAAAAACCGAGTCAGGGGGATGTAAGAAGTGAAATAGAACTAATTAAATTTTTTTCAATTTTTTGTTTCTCTGTTTGTCTGTCTGTTTGTACCGGCTAATCTCCGAAACGACTGGACCGATTTAAATGAAATTTTGTATGGTGGTAGCTTATATCCCTGGTCAACTTATAGGATACTTTTGATCCCGAAAAATTAAAGAGTTCCCGTGGGATAGTTAAAAAAACATTCCACGCGGTCGAAGTCGCGGGCAGAAGCTAGTGTTTAATATTATTTATATTTAGAACAACAACAAACAAAGGATAGACAAAAGATACATACATATTTTGGAGAATTTAATATAAGTACATAACATGTTATGAAATGATTATTGAAATGTGAAAATAATGATTTTGAAAAATAATAAGTACATTACGTACAAGAAGAGATGAAATTAAATAGAACTATAAGTATGAAAAAGACTCAACCAGGCTTACTAAAAGGCGCTTGGGTTGGGCGCGTACCTCCAGGACAGATACATCCTTTGGGAGGGCGGCGAGTCCGAGAATCGCGCGATAGGTCGGCGACGCGTCGCGTGCGGCGTCCCACAGGGATCGGTCCTCGGGCCGGTTCTTTGGAACGTCGGTTATGACTGGATCCTTCGGGTTCCGGTCCTGCCCGGAATAGGGCTAATCTGCTTTGCGGATGACACCCTACTCACGGCACGCGCTGCGTCATTCGCGGAATCCGTGGACCTTGCCAACGCCGGGCTGGCGATCGTGGTCCGAAGAATAGGTAGGCTGGGCTTGAAGGTCTCCCCGCGAAAACGGAGGCCATCATGTTCCATAGGCGGTTTCGTAACCCCCGCGGACTTGTCCGTTACAGTCCAAGGGGTGGACATTCGTGTAGGCCCCAGATGAAATATCTGGGGCTAATTCTTGATGGGAAATGGCTGTTCAAAGCGCACTTTGAGCAGCTAGTTCCCAAGCTCGTGAGTCCGCAGGCGCCCTCTCTCGGCTTCTTCCCAACGTGGGGGGACCGGGGGGACGACTAGGAAACTCTACATGGGCATCCTTAGGAGTATGGCCCTGTACGGTGCACCCGTATGGTCCACTGCACTTCACCGCCATAATAGGACTTTGTTGTGCCGCGCACAACGGGTCCTGGCGGTGAGGACCATCCGAGGATACCGTACAGTGTCGTGGACGGCGTCGACACTTTTGGCAGGCGATCCGCCCTGGCCTCTCCAGGCGGACGTGATAGCCAAAGTTCGGCGCTCCCGACAGGATGCCCCCGCCCGTGGCCTGGTCTATGGCCAGGCCGAACTCCAGGTGATCAGGACGCGGGAAACCGCGGCCATGATCCAAGCTTGGTCAGTAGAGTTGGAAAACCCTGTTGCTGGCATTGACACGGTGGAGGCGGTTCGACCGCAGCTGTTGCGATGGCTCTCGCGGAAACGCGGGACCCTGACCTTCAGAATGACACAGATACTTACCGGGCACGGCTGCTTCGATAAGTATCTGTGTCAGATTGCGGGCTGCTTGCCTTCACCCCAATGCCGCCAATGTGGCGCGCTAGACACGGCGTTACACACGCTAGTCGAGTGCGCAGCATGGGCACCTCAGAGGTTTGAACTCGAGACACTTGTAGGACCGATCGAATCGCTGGGCGATCTGGTGCAAGCCATGCTGCACAGCGACGATTGGTGGGTGGGTGCGGCCAATTTCTGCGAGGCGGTAGTGTCTCATAAGGAGGCCGCGGAACGAGATAGGGAGAGAGATGGTAGTGCGCATGCGTCTCGCGGGCGCCGACGTCAGTTGGGAGCCCGGAGGCGCAGGTATGCGCATGACCTCCCTCCCTGAAATACCGCTGCAGGGGCCCTCTAGCATCTAGGAGCAGAGGAGTCTTCACCCCTGTTGACGAAGTGAGTTTGCCTCTCCGGGGCATTCTCAAGCACTTGTGCGCTAGGATCGGTGTGGGCGTAACTACGTTCTGTATCTCACGCCTTTCCTGCCATAAGCGCGGGGCACATGGGAGGAGGGTGGTTTTAGTGGGGTATTGATTAGTCGAGTCTCCACACAAGCCGGTTGATTATTGTTTGGATTGCCTCAGTGGAAAGCCTCCATGATCAACAACGGTCTAATCCCTAGCAAAGGACCCGGTATGTGCGAAATGCATTTCCCCCGCCTTAAAAAAAAAAAAAAAAAAAAAAAAAAAAAAAAAAAAGGCGCTTGGGTCAAGTGCGAGTCTGCTTGCTGCCTTTGGTGTTCGTACAGGAACGCTTTCAGTTTAATTTTAAAAATATGTGTACTTCGAACGGTGCTTATTGGTGGCGGAATATTGTTCCAGCACCTGGAAGCATGTGGATATATATATATATATATATATATATATATATATAAATAATTGCGTATGTATAAACGTCTATCTGCCTTACAAACTTTTTGTTTTGATATATTATTAGGATCTGATTTATCCACACATATTTATATTATATAATTTATTGCGCAATATCATACAGTTCGTGATCCTTTCGAGAAAATATAAACGGAAATACAATAAAAATAATATTGTCTTAACGTATATAAAATGTAAGTCTTAATAGAATTTCATCAAATTATCCAATACAGCTATAATATGGAATAATGGCTTTAAAAACCAACAACATAACATCTATTTTGTATGAAAATGTTAAATTTGTAAACTTGATCCGAAGACGCGCTGACGTGAAGCGAAGGATGTCGTGAATGATCGCATCTGCTCTTTTAAAAAGTTTAGTTTAAATCTGATATCATACGAAATAAACAACAACTGGAAGAATTTATTAAAAGAAGGCGGCTAGACCCCACACCACACAATTAAATGAACCACGAGATTTCTTGTGGAATTTGTGAAGTGAAAACTTCTTTAGCCGCGTTGGGCACTTTTTGGTAGGCGAAAATCTTATGGGTTCGCGTCACCGACATGCTCATGATTGGCGCATACGCAGCGGCCGTGTGCTGTGTGCGTTAGACGCTTTTTGGATGGGTCAAATCTCGTGCGCTCGCGTCACCTGCATGCTTATAGCAGTATATCTATAGCTATATAGCTGACGTATTGTTCAACATTAGTACTGTGTACATCTTATAGGTGAAATTGAATGGATTTGGTGAAAGTTCAATGTGTGTATACTGTGCATTGTTGAAATAGTGTTTTAACTCAAACATTATGAAATTTCAAATTTTAATAATAAAAGTTCTAAGTTTTCACTTCTATCGGCAGACTCTATAACTGCCATTTTTATTTATTGCGAAGCTAGTAGACACGCAGACGGCTCTGCTAATAGAGGTGGTTATCGTCACATACAGACGTTTGCAACACCAGGGCCGTTGCAAAACTTTATGATGGGATAGGAGGATGAGTTAGAGCAGCCATACTCAACCTTTTTTTATATGGGCCGCAAAGAGGTATTAGATCAAGTTCCACGGGACGCAACTATATTTTATTAAGGTATTTTTTTACTACTAAAATTCATACCAGACGGGCGGATGGTTCACGTGATGAAAGGCGGTTATGTCGTTTATGGATATTTGCAATACCAGAGGTGTTACCATTATTTTGTACAACTGTGTAGTATGTCCGGCGGGCCACTCACAAAAGCCCGGCGGGCCGCGGATTGAGTATCGCGGAGGTAGTGGGACCAGACAGGAGGATTGGAATAGAGGGGACAAACGAATATTAAATTAACGAAATATTAAATGCGGAATAGATTCTTTTTCTGCAGATGCACAAAGGTTCTCCTTCACCAAGAACCGGTTAAAGTAATCGGAGAACCCCTCCGTGCCCTGTAAATGGAATAGAGAGGATGGGATTTTTTTTTCATAGCTGGAGTACAGCAGACAGTCAGACAACCCACCTTAAGGAAAGCGGATATCGTCACCTATGGACATTTGCAACACCAGAGATGTCACTAACGCGCTGCTAGCCTCGAAGAAATTTTATGACACCTTATTTAAAAAACCTCATATTGCAGCGCTGTGGAAAATCCGCGGCTGCGAGCTCATTATAAATCCCCATGGTGCGCAAGAGAAACGTTCTAGAGAACTGTTGCGCACAAGAGCGAAGCGGCTCTAGGAAGTGGGGATGAACGCCCAGCCGATGACGTGCGGTGCAGTGGTAAAAGGAAGCCGAAGGCACCACTCTAAACAGTTCGTCGGAACACTCCCCATTGTACGTACAGTCGGTACAATACGCAGAGACGCGAAGTCTCTCCGAAGGCCAAGCGTATCTAAACCGTC
The DNA here is from genome assembly GCA_039645545.1 of Dendrolimus houi. Classification (NCBI taxonomy): domain Eukaryota; kingdom Metazoa; phylum Arthropoda; class Insecta; order Lepidoptera; family Lasiocampidae; genus Dendrolimus; species Dendrolimus houi. Next base: position 18,676,416 of record CM077128.1, on the reverse strand, counting down.
TGTGAGGATGAGATCGTCGACAATGCGAACGGCTCGACCTTGAATACTGTCCAGGGGATTTAGCTGATAGGCGGGTGCCCCAGCACACAAGTGTGAGCAGTACTCCATATGTGGCCTCGGAACCCTCACTCATCGCACGAAATACTCTAAAACTCACAGCTAACCGTTTGACGCTGATATTCTGTGAGAGCGTAGTATCACATCGATTAAACCAGCCCCAGGAACTGCAATCAAGATCATAACTCCAGCATGGCTCTACTACGTACAAATTTGATTGGTTTAATGAACGAAGAGGAAGTAATAAGAGTTGAAAATCGAATGTTAACATAGTTTGGGCGTGTGAGAGAACGAATGAAGCTAGAATGTTTACAAGAATATGACAGCAGAGTAAATGCCGGTAGACTGCACCGTACTTACCATGATAAAATTGAAGTTATTTTGCGGAAAGGTTAGGTAAAAAGCACCTGAAATAAATATGTATGTATCAAGAGGTTAATGAAAGTAGATGAAGCGAAAGGTGTTTGTCACAGTTTTATTATAGAAAGTGTCACTCTTGAATTGTTGACTTGACTCTCAACTACTGTATTGTGTTGTTTGATATTGAAGACAATTGAATAATCTCTCAATCCGAACCAATTTATCTAATATTATTGACTAGAATTGTGAACTTTCAAGCGGGTAACAGAATGTTAATATGCACTATATTACATTTCTGCTGTATACTTTTATTTAAAAAAAATAATCTGTTTAATGTGCTGAAAATATTAGTGGATGAAGGGGACATAATACAGCATGTGATAAACAATGAGAATATAGGCAACAACCTTTTCTCTGGCAAGAGTAGTAGTAGAGTAATTTTGTAGGCTTCTTTAGTACTCTTAAAAAAGCTTATAAACTTACTCTAACTCATTATGCAAATGACCGTATATGTATAATCGAAGTAATTTAAAAAAATATTTACATAACTCCTTCATACACTCATTTTTAATGGTTGTAGAATTTTCATTGTATCCGTGCTAAATTTATCTATTGTTATACACAAGTGGTTATTGAAATGTAATTTTCGGAATATCACAGAAAATTAGTTGTATTTATTTAAATAGTGCTAAAAATAACAAATTATCGTATTTTGATTTATTAAACATTTAAGTATATTAATGCTATGCGCAATGTTAAGTTGTATGAAGTATGACACTCGTATTTTAACTTTCATTCACACGTCAACAAACAAATAAAATTACGTCTGTTTTCGAAACGCTGACACGAAAGTGATTGATCATAAATTTATTTGGATTCAATTTTTGCGTGCGAGAACACATTTTTATTGCTTGATTTATCGGTGATCACATAAAAGTTATTTGTATATATAATAACATATAGATCGCTTGACATTCAATAAATGTACATTTTTCAAAGGAGATAGATTTTAGGGATCTGTAACCATCTTGATAACAAATTGTACCCTTAAGTAGTTACCTAAATGTAGTTCGCAATTTTCCACTCGCACTGCTACATTTATAAATATAACCACTGAATTTTCTTACCACCAGTCTGTATTCTATGAATCTCAATAATAATATTACGAATATTTTACAAAAAATAATTTTGATTTAAATGAAGATTTCTTTATTCTTTATTGTACACAAAAAGTTACATACAAAATTATACAATAGTGGTGATATACAAAGGCGAGCTTAACCCTAAAAGAGTTTTCTTCGAGCAAACCTATGTGTCTAGCGAATAGGGGAGAAACATAAGGCGGGGTTGTGTACACTAAAATATTTTATGATTTAACTATGTAATATATAATATAAACATATTTAAAAAAATCTAACTACAGAATTAGAAACATATACTATAGAAAAATATACACACACACATATACTCGTATGTAGATAAGACACATACATACGTACATATATAATGTAATATATAAACATATAAGGATAATTTAAGGTAGATAGTGCTCTTTGACTTTCTTTTTGAAGCTGCTCTCCGATGAACTATCTCGGATCGTATGTAGCAGGGCGTTCCATATAATATTTTCGGATTTCATAAATAAAAAAACAATATATTTTCCACAAGAATTGATTTTTATATAATAACAGCCCATAAACGTCCCATCCACTGCATGGCTTGGGCCTCCCACTATTGGGAAACGGACAGTACACACGCCACGCTTGTCCAAGACGGCTTGACAGGTTTGACACATCGGTTATCTTAATGTGCAGGTTTCATCACGAAGTTTTCCTTCACCATTGGTAGCTCGTGGTAATTATAACAATATGCACATTAAGTCAGAAAACTGCCTTCCAGCCAGGATTCGAACCCGCGCCTTTTCAGTTTAGAACACGTGCACTAGCCATTACGCTTCCACGACTTTTTCATGATTTTTACATATATATAAAAATGTATATGAATCTAAATCAAATTATGACTATAAGTCGTAAGTAAATCCTAAAAAAAATATTTTCAGAAATATGGTAATGTACGAGCGATTTTCAAACTACATTTAGATATATAGTCCAAGGTAGGGAAGTGCGTCAGTGGGGTAAGTTCATACACCTCTCGTTTTTTACCTTTTTTAAACGGAATTTAACGACAACTACAATTTGAAAATAGAATTAAATGGTGTCATAGCTTTACTAACCGATTTATTGTCGTTATTGCTATTCAAACACGGAAAAACGAGAGATGTATGGAGTTCCCCCACTGACGGAATTCCCCATCTTTCTGAAATTAAATTTTCATTATTTCTCTTCAGATTTTTAGCAAAAGCTTTACTGCATAATTCCTGGTTTTGTAGAAAAAAGTGTCTGTCAGGAATTGCATCCATGTCCTTGGAACAAGACGTTTTATACCGTGTTTCTATATCTTACTAAACATTCATGTGCCTTACTACTGGCTAATATTTGAAGTTGTAGCAGCGAGAGATAGAGGTTAAATGATATTTCAGATGGCAGAGAGTAGTATTCACTGTCGAGTGCTGATGTGAACTGAAACGAACTACTTTTTTGGAAACGGTAACCTTAAGTACAAATCTTAACACCTCGTACAGCTAGTACAATATATAGTACAATCTGTGAGCGGGATGGATGATGTGCGAGCGAGAGAGAGCAACTATCATGTGTGCTCCCAGTAGTTCGTTGTTCACTGCGATGACTAGACGTATACATTTCCCATAGTACACCCCCTTCAACCGAGATGCAGGCGATGAGGACGCGGCAAACCGCGACCATGGTCCAAATATGGTCGAGAGAATTAGAAACTCCTGTGGCTGGCATTGAGTCTGTGGAGGCAGTGCGCCCACACCTGTTGCGATGGCTTGCGCGGAAAGGCGGGACCCTGACCGTCTGGATGACACAGATACTTACCGGGCATGGGTGCTTGGATAAGTATCTGAACCATATCGTGGGTTGTTCGCCTTCCTCTCAGTGCCGCTTATGTGGCGCACAAGACTCTGCGTTCCATATGCTGTTCGAATGCGCGGCATGGGCACCGCAGAGATTTGAACTCGAGACCGTTGTAGGACCGATCGATTCGCTGGGCAGTCTGGTTCAGGCCATGCTGCACAGCGATGATCATTGGGAGGATGCGGCCACATTCTGTCATAAGGAGGCCGCGGAATGAGAAAGGGAGAGAGGTGCGCATGCATCCCGCGGGTAACGATGTCAGTCGGGGCCCAGGAGACGCAGGTATGCGCAAGATCTCCTCCCGTAATACCACTGCAGGGGCTCTCCAGCATCTAGGGAGCGGAGGATTCATCCCCCTGTTGACGAAATGAGTCTGTCCTACTTCCGGGAGCATTCTCAAGCACTGATGCGCAGGATCAGCGTGGGCGTAACTACGTTCTTTCTACCATAAGCGCGGGGCACATGGGAGGAGGGTGGTTTTAGTGAAGTATTGGCGCATGGGTGACCTCTCCACATAGAGGGAGGTACCTTGCTAAGTCTCCACACATGTCGGCGATTGACTCTGTTAGTTGCGCTATCTTCAGTGGCTAACTCTCATCGCTTTGGTCTAATCCCTAGCAAAGGATCCGGTAGTGTGCGAAATGCATTTCGACTGCCTCAAAAAAAAGTACCCCCCTTCAAGTGAAAGGCACACTTGGTGTAATAGCTCTGCCAACCCACAATGTAAACTCTATACAAGTCATGTCAATTTTCTACAAATGATTAGGCTAAATAATGTTTAATAAGATATACAGGAAATTGATAAGCAATGATAAGCCATTCCATAAAAAAGTTAAAAGCCTCGAACGTCGATGCGGGTGTGCCAGTCATCCTATTGGACAGTGTGCATTGAAGCTTTTGAATCTTATCCCGCCGTCTCCCTTCTATCATCGAACCACGAGACGCACTAGTAAATTAAATATACACATTTGTTATGCGTACCGCAAGAGAGCGGTTCTCACAGCCGGATTCTGTATTCCCGTAACCTGGGTGTCTTCAACTCCCGTATGATAGGTACCTTCTACGTAAGCGTGCTTCATCCTAGACCATATTTCCGCTTTCAGGGGAACTTATTTTGAATAAAAACTTATGAATTTGAATAAAAAAAATAGAGATAATAGAAACCCATCATCAATTTAGGGGTATGGTTTGTAAAAATATAATAAACTATCATAGTACATACACACACTTTGAAGTCAGTAAATATAAGGCTTGATATAACTGTACGTCAAGTAACAACTGTCACCCACTACGCAAAATCCGTGAAACAAATAAAGTGAGAAACGCGTGTGTTAAGCCTGAGTAATAAGTGACGATGCGCGACGTTCGGAACAAATCCATGTCGCGTCGCGTCTCCTTGTTTGATTACGCTTGTAATGTTTAAAATGGAATAGAATTACATGTAAAGGAGACGGGGAATTTTGGGCCAAAGAAATGTAATGAGTTCAGATATGGGTTAAAAAAGCGTAAAATTTTTCTATTACAAAATGGCAAACATTCGCCCTAATGTTAAACTTACAACATTAAAAATAATCTCTAAAGTCATAACATCTTCATATATCCCATATTTACGTAATTCTATACATTATTACTATGATTATTATTTATTTATATATATATCAATATATGTATACTTTTGTCTTATACTTGCCATTTCAAAATTTTATATATATACTTTTTTTATTCTAGTTATATTGCAAAACCCACATATTACACAATTTTTCTTTAATCCATTCTAAGGTTGTCTGGAAGAAATTGCTTTTAGTGATAAGACCGTCTATTGTTTTCTGTACTTAAACTTCTTGAATTGTATCTAAATGTTATGCAATAAAGTATATTCTATTCTATTCTTATCTATATGGAGACGAGAAATTTTAAAAATAAGGCCAAAAAAGCGAATTCATAATATTTCCCCTTCCGTACGGCTTGTACCCCAGTGACGCCTACATCTCATAAGGTGCTGCCTAGCTAGCCAAGCAGGGTGGGCGGCGACCACGCAACTTTTTTCTAATATTTACATTTTTAAACTCGTGATATCTTTCAAATGGAATGTCTGAATTGAATAATTCAAAAAGTTATATAAAGGTATAGAAGCAGTCTTGAATATGAAGTAATTTATTTTGATAAGGATGAATATCAAGATACAAATAAAGAGCATGTTCTAGCGGCGGCATTTCAATAAAAAATTTAGAATAAAAGAACACTTATTCTGGCATAACTATAATAGTTAGACATATCCTGTCGCGACACTTTTTGTAAGTAATGATGTGTTCTACAAAGTCGTAGTATATTATTTTATTCTATCATCAATAGTTTTCACAGCGCACGCGATTTTAGGTATTTTTTTTACACCTTGGGTTACACTATTGGAGTTTTAGTAATGACCCCTAATTTTTTTGAAAATATAAAATAGTCTATGTCACCCGAGGATAGTGTAGCTTGCCAAAAGTGAAAGAATTTTTCAAATAGGTTCAGTAGTTTCGGAGCCTATTCAATGCAAACAAACAAACAATCAAATCTTTCTTCTTTATAATATTAGTATAGATATCAACATAATAAATAGAAATCTTAAAACCACTCTCATCTTTTTACAACCTGAGCCCAAGAATGTATGTGAAATTGTATCCATCTCTTTTTTACTGGTGAATCCCTGCGACTTTACTCACGTTACCACGGCCTCCGTGGTTGAATCTGTTGTCAAAGTTAACACCGCTAAACCACGGCCGTCTAATGAGTATCTTAAACTTTCTAAAACAATTAGAATTATTATATAATTAATCAATCAGATGTAACTAGTACTTTTGGGTTAAAATATTCACTTTCACAGATGATGAATATTATTTTTTATTTTTATTATATGAGTTCATCAGACAGGCAGACGGCCTACTGGTGGAAAGCGGTTACGCCTATGGACATTTGTAACGGGGACTGGAAACTGGCGACGGGCGAATGCCTACCACCTGGCTGTGGGTTATTTCCTCGCTTCTTACGACAGGCCGCCCGGCCGCAGGAAAATGTATTCTTTCTCCATTCCTACACGGATAAAGTATGTATATAACAAATGTCAAAATAATGTGGAATTCTATGCCATATTTTGCACAAACCAGCAGCCGGGTGGCCTGTTGTAAGAGGTGACAAAACAACCCACAGCCAGGTCTTGCTGGCTGTTTACTATCCCTGGTCTAGAGTATGCCCCCATAGCCACCTTGAGTTGTGTTCGAGATTTATTGGTCACGTTCCATTTCACTTCACAAGGCGGCAGCACATTGGAAGCACCTTTGGTGTTACAAATGTCCATAGGCGATGGTAACCGCTTTCCATTACGTCTATCAGCTGAACAAAAAATCACTATATCTAGATATATGTTAACTTCCTAACAATATTTTCAATTCAAATAACTTTAATTATTTCTACAAGCCCCTCAATATTTCTGCGAAATAACATGGTACTTCGTATGCCGAAACCCAACTAACACGACCCTCATGAATGTGTATGATGTACAACGATCTGTTTCGAATCAGGCTACGCAATGGAGAAGGAGCGGTCCTAGTTAACAAGCAATATGCGCATAACATTGCAATACTCTTTATATTCTGTTAAGGAAAGGAATTAGATTGTACGCGGGGTGTGTTTTTTTAACTAACATTTTTTAAAGAGCCTAAAAACCTGGTATAAGTAGATAGATAGATAAATAACACTTTAATGTACACCATTACAGAAAACTTACGAACTAGTATTATTCTAATTGTGTATACAAAGGGCGGTCTTATTGCTAAAAAGCGATCTGTTCCAGACAACCCGTGGCAGGAATATTGCTGAATAGGAGCGGCGATGGTGGTATACATAATGATTGCACGATTACTTACATTTTAATCTATATATACATATAAAACTGTAGAGGTCAAATTTCTGTACAATGAAAAAAATGCTAAAAACCGAGTTAAGGGGATGTAAGAAGTGAAATAGAACTAATTTAGATTTTTTCCAATTTTTTGTTTCTCTGTTTGTCTATCTGTTTGTAGCGGCTAATCTTGGAAACGACGGGACCGATTTAGATGAAATTTTGTATGGTGGTAGCTTATATCCCTGGTCAACATATAGGATACTTTTGATCCCGAAGAATTAAAGAGTTCCCGTGGAATAGTTAAAAAACCGCACCACGCGGAGGAAGTCGCAGGCATCAGCTAGTAATAAATATATAACTATGCTATATATATACACACACAAGATATATTAATAAAATGCAACTATTTAAACATAATAAACATATAGTAGCTACATGCAATATAATACTAATTATATAAAATTAGATATCATTATATTGCAGATAGTATATCCTGATCATGTTCTTAAATGTTAACAGAGAATTGGTTGTCTGACAGCAACAGGCAATGTATTCCAAAGTTGGACAGCCTTAACCGTGAAAGAATTATTGAAAATTTTTGTATTATGAATAGGAGTAATAAGTCCTATGTTGACTGGAAGGTTGTAAATTGTGAGAGCAAGAAATAAATTCGAAGCGTTCTTTAAGGTAGTGTGGAGTAGTAGGGATGAATAAAATACTATAAAGCAATGAAAGAATGTGAGTAAATATGTATATCTATAATAATATTGTTACAACTATTAACATAAAATTCTACTACTAATCTGTAAAAGCACATTTTATTACCTGTCGGCATTTGAACTCATTGTAATCCTTTTATGATAGTCTTCTTTTGTTCATTTATTTATTGGCATACGTGTCTAGTTATTGTGGATAACAGGCTATTATTCTGTTGTACTCGTTTACGACCGCTTGAAGGCTGCATCATTAGCCAGGTGTTGCGGATTACGATTACAAGCTAATTCTTTGAAATTATATCGACGTTGCTGGGTGTACACATTTGCATTTGTGAAGTATAAAACGACGGCCTGATTGAGAGAGGAGTCAGTTGAGCTAAAACTACAATACGGGCGTGACGTGTGTACATTCGGGAATCTAATAGTGACGGATTTTGTGCATTTTATTGAATTACGACCTTCTTCATTATGCTTGGATTTGTTGTGTTCGGTTATATTTGTACCTGTGTTATACGTGGTTGTATAGTTGTAATAAACTCTATAATAATTCTAACGGCATTTTAATTCGAGATCCGCTAACTCGTAACAATATTATAAAATTCTAAGCATTTCGTGTCTGTATATTAAAGCTGTTAAAAAAAACAACAGGACTAGACTATAATATAAACGATGGAGAACACGAGACAATTTTATTTTAGATTTCTTGTCTGTTTGTTCGGGGTTCAAAACCACTGGGTCGATTTCGATGCGGTTTTCGCTAAGTGACAGCTAATTCTTAGACTTAAAATCTGCACTGCTTTTTATACTGACAATCCCGCGGGAATTTTTCTGGGAATTATTTAAAATGGCCAGATTAAAAAAAAAATAATTCTTATGTCATATTTTCATTGATCAATAGCAAATTTCATGTTATAAAATGTATGATACTTTTTGTCCCGAGAACCCCGCGGGAATTTCAGTCAAGCGTGGACGAAGCCGCCGACATATCCTAGTTGTGAATAAGGGGGCTAGTCAATTTTTTATTTCAACAAACCGTGTAATATTTCAAAAAGGTATTAATTAGTAAGAGAGCGATCTAGACGATAAACAAACTATAAATAGGTAAATAATGGACGAAGCATGACAAATTTTTAAATAATTATTTATACATGAAAATCAACTACAATTTTAAAATCATAATTATATTTATTCTTAATTGCGACCTATTTTCTAATGTTGATGTAAGATTAATACCTAATATATAAGTATAATAATAGGCACAACTATTTGAACGCTCTAGAGGCAAAAAATAAGTGAATTTATGGAATATTCTTACTATCTTTTATATGTGTCATGTTTTATGCAATAAATGATGATTTGATTTGATTTGACAATTATTTTATAAGCAAAATAATTCAACATATCATATTTAATTAACAAAAAGAATTAAGAAAAAAACTTCAGAACAAGGTAGATAAAGATTTTAAAAGTGTAAAATAATATATTCAATTGTATTATTTACACATATACCTTAGTAGCAGATACGCATATCCATGTTACGACCGTGTTTGCGTGTAATATAATAAACAAAATTTTCTTTCCCCTGAAACACGCAGTACTACTCGTACGGATATTTTTCCGCGAACAGTGTCGCCGAAATCCTTCATGTATAGGGTTGTCAGCACTTTAGAATTAAAATAAGGACACTCGTATCTTTATTATGGACTCGTAGTGCCAGGCGAACTTCGTTCCCGTTGCTATGACAACGTGTTTGTTAGAGAATTGCATCTATGGTACCAAAAACAAGTGACCGCAGCGCCATCTTTATGACAATATTTGTCTATTCCATGGCAACGTCATGTGTTATCGGGATTAAAAGTATCCCAAGTTCTATCCCGGGATATTAGCTAGCTCTATTTTGAGTTTCATTTAAATTTTCTCACACAGATAGAGACAACAATTCTAAAAGTTGCATTTTGGATTTTGCTGATACCCTCTGATTTTTTACCCTAAGATTTATTATATTATGGATTAAAGATTTCGACAGAATTACAGATTCGATAGAATTGCATCAATATTTTGGTAAAATTAAAATACGTTTAGTAATTAATTATGATGTCAATATTAATAGGGATTATGTGAACGTCCCACAGCTGGTTTACACACATCGGTTATCTCGGATTCATTACTATGTACTCTCGAAAAGTCAGGAAGTGCTGCATTCTTTCCGCCCAGGATTCGAAGCCGCACTCTATGAGTTTGGTTGGTAGTGCTCGAACTACTAAGTTACCACGGCTTATGGAAAGATGATAGCAGAAAAAATCTGTCAGTGCTTTTCCCATCTCAAAAGTGCCTAACGTGCCTAAAGAAGTTTTTACTTTAACAACATCTACAATCTACATGTTTGAGTTTCTTTCATTAGAATCCCGTCATGTGGCAACCCTAGCGACACGGAGTAAAACCCGAAGGGGTAATAATTTATAATATCGGAGAATATTTTCGGCGTTTATTTTATTATTTATTCACGCGCAAAATGGCCGTTTTGGTGTTTGATTAAAATCTGTAGCACCTTGGATACGGTAACGGTTATTATCTAAAGTAACAACGTTATTGTTATTACTGACGTTTGTACATACAATATGTATATTTAATATACATAATACACGTGAAAGTGAGTTGTTTTGATTATTATAGCCAGTCAGGAAATGTAATTTCAATGTACACTGGAAATTATTTCTAAAAAACGAACTCACGGATAAATATTATTAGACCATAAAAGTTCCCTTAATGTGCTCGGGCTTCTTAATATTTTATTATAAAATGGAGATTTGCGTGTTTCATATAGGTAATGTTGATTTGCAAGTTTTCTCGTGATGTTTTGTTTAACATTTTGACATAGCTGTTATAACACTGTACCTATCATTTTTTTTTGTTTGCTTGTTGTAGGCAAACTGGCAAACGGACCATCTGGTGGTAGGTGGCTACCGTCGCCCATGCACATCTGCAACACTAAGGGAGCCGATGCGTTGCCTACCTCGTTGATACTTTAAATATCTGCTTGGCCGCGGAGTCGGGTACGAGGTGTCGCTACTCACCTAAGGCTTCCCATTATCCTTAAATATTTTTTTAGCCATGGGAAACCTTGGGGGTTGACAGAACACAACTCAAAGTTGTTATGGCGGCATGCTCTAGACCAGGGGTGGTAGCAGAATAGAATAAAAAGGTAGAATTTGTATTCTTGCTCCGTTCGTGCAGGGATACAAATCGCCTCCTCTCGTCGGGGATCTCATCACTCTAACCCAGGGTCTTTGTCTCATCCTAAAGGCTGACAACACGTTGACTTCGTCCCTGTTGTTGTATACCGCTATAGGCGGCTGAAACCACTTTCCATGATCTACCGGTTTGCCAGCTTGACAATAAAAAAAGATTCAGAGAGTCGATATTGATGAATCTCCTTAACGGTAACTTATATCAAAGTTCGGGTCAGGTGGCTTCATATTCCTAAATAGGAATGTATCCTATGACCTTAGTCAGGGGCGCAACTAGTCCAATATATAGACCGTGCGAAATTATTACATAATTATTATGAAAATGATTCTTTTATGAGTAGGTAACATTTCTGCGGAACATTCATTAAAATAAAGTAAAAAAAGTATTTCATCTATTGTTTCATTATCCTCAATGCTCGGAATTGTGAGACTCGCTACCAAGGTCTCATTACGCAACACAACCTTCGTTGCCACAGTAAAGAATGATGTACATCGATCATTTGTCAAAGGAACAAAGTCTTTATTCCTATTCCGGACAGGCGATGTAAGTTAGGTATCGTGAAACTGTCGTTTTGATGTTAATCGTTGCTTTTGTTGGTTGTCGCCGATTTCGCTTTAAATGACCTTTACTTAATTTCGAGTTATTACTTAATGTAGGGTTAGATTAAAGTGCTACTGATTTAGTTTCAGAATATTCCTACATAAGAAGGTTACTAAGCTTAATTAAAAATAGGCCAAGTGCGTGTCACTACACACAAAATGAAGAGATCTGTAGAGGGAATGAAAATCAACCGCTTGGTTTTCGGACAAGACGTGATTATATCTAAGGTTTCCGTTTTCGTCAAAATGGCCACGGAACCATAAAATACGATATTCATATACAGTGCAGATTCCATTAATCGCACTTATTGATGCCGAATGCATTAGAATAATTGAAAACACGGAAAACTAAAAATAAAATAAAATAAATTTAACTAAAAATAAAATAGAATAAAAATAAAAATATATGAAGAATAGCAATTTTTGTACATATTATTAACTCTAGAAAGATAACCTACTTCATCTGCGTACACATGCTCATTCAAAATAGCAATCAAAACTTAGCAAAAAAATTTTTTATAAGGTTAGACATACGTTTCTGTGCGTACGAATGTACAACATTATTTGATCGCGGTTGCCAGTCCGGATAATCGCAATAACCGGATAATCCGTATAACTAAGGTCCGGATAATCGAGTCTCCATTCGAATAACAAGGTCTAATACTGAGTGATTCTCCTGAGACCAACCGTACACGTCATTGGCTGCAACCAGGTTTTTTTAAAATATTATAGGTTTATAAGAATCGGCCAATAATGCCAGTTGGACAATCGCCCGACAACGAGGAGAATTGCACTACTACTTGCACTGTGCACCCGTGGTGGTATCGCCATATAACCTTTTTGGCTATACAAACTTTTCTTCAGTTATATTTAAATTCCTCATTTAAAATTGACGGCGTGTTCCTTTCTTCGCACGTCAAGTCATCGCAAAGAAAATAAACCGCTCGACAATTAATATGAATATATAAAATAAAATAATTTAATATTAAAACATATATTGTTTAAATACTATAATATAACCAGCTCCGCGTCTCACCGCTTAGTCATATGATATGTGTTATATATGTATATGTGTAAATAAATAATAATGTACTGTAAATAAATTACTATAAAATAATATAAAACCCGCATCGTCTGCCGCCTTATATTATACAAATTAACAAAGGTGAAAATGTGAAGTGAAGGAGCTGATTAGCGTACTCTTCCTTCTATACTTTTCTTCGAAATTGTCCCATACTTCTTTTCTTATAATCTACTTACTTTACTTAGGGAGGCTTACGTCCGGTAGTGGATTGCAATAGGCTAACAATGACGATGAAGAATTGCTTTGAAATTATGTATTTATTTAAAGTATACGTCATTCAGGTGTATACATTACAGATTCCTTTAACGCTTCCATTACTTGCCTATTCTTTTTAGTTATTACACTGTTTGGTCAATGTCATTTGATGATTTAACGGTTGTTAAATTCATGTTCACGTTTGACAAAGCCTAGTGTAATGGCGTTACGCCCTTGGCTCCTTTGAATAATTAATTGATTCTTGCGGATTTGGAATTTATAAGAACAGCAATGTGTGAGTGTTTTGCAGTAGGCGCGTAATGTAGAGTTCTGTAGATATACAAAGATTTACGAACAGAACGAAGGACGGTTGCAATGATTCCATAAGGTTCCCCTTTTCGTCAAACGCTTACGGAATCCTATATACCACGTCTGAAAAATCCTACTGGCAGGAGATAGTGCTCGAGAGAAAGTAATGGAGTGAAGGTGAATTTCTAGTTTTGGAAGCCAAGACTTATTTTTGGTCATAGACCATTTAGTTAATAAAATCGAAAGTAAGTAACAGTTGCACAATGTACCTATAACATAATATTATCGTAATTTGCAAAAAAAATGTTAGATTATTTATAACCATCAATTATGTATTATACTGTACGCGTCGTTTAGTAAGCATATTGACGCTTATTTCAAAATTATACATTTCATTATTTCAAAATGTTAATTTTACTCCACATTGTGTATATAATTATTTTTATTGGTTATTTAGAACCGACTTATGCCCGGTTCCTATATCTTATTAACTGTTAATTTCCTTACTATCGGTTAAAATTTGACAAACTATATACAAGTAACGTCAAAATTCAACCGATGGTAAGGCAAGTGAATGAGTAGTAGGTTATAAGAACCGACCTTTACACGTATCACAGACCAATAACTATTGTGCAATTAGCTTTGAGTCTTGACTGAAATTAAGCTTAAGAAAGTTACGGAAGAAAAATACTAGAAATTGTGTTAAAACGAGGTCGTGTAACTTGGCAATGGCACCTCGGATGCCAAGTTATTATGAAATATTTTTTGACACCACATTTTCCTTATATACTTTTGTCCTCTCATGTTTGTCTTCTAATCATGTAATATAACGTTTAATATATACCTTCATATGCTTTATACTACCCATTTCTAACATTTCAAGTACTCGACAATTGCCAATCCCGAAATTTTATTGCCTATAAAAAAATGCAACTCTAATAAACACCTTAAAACCTATCTTTCTAGAGGGAACCACAAGTCATTCCTCTGTCGCCTTATGTCGTTTAAAAAATAATTTAAAAATCTGCCTTAAGACCAAATCAGCCAAAAATTGAATTTCTCAAAAAGTTTCTTCAATATTTAATTGATTTAGTTCTGGCCATTCCTCTGTTATGGAACACTTACAAACCAATAGATGGCGCTGTGCAATAATTGAGGTCGGAGACGATTCCCGACACGTACATAGAATATATACTTACAAATTTCCAACAATAACAGATGGGCCTCGGCCTCCGAGGCATAGCAATAGCTTCGCTGCAAGATCTTCCTTTAAGACGGAGGAACTGTTTCATTTCGCAGCCCGCTCCTCCACCCTATACGGGTCACCCTAAAGTAAACCTCTCTTTAAATAGTCCCTACCTTTACAATGGGATGTTTATGGTCGGATATTATTTATATCTAACGCAAGTTAGGACGCGAAATTCTTATTGAAGAAGTAGCACTATTAACATGCATTATCTATCATGTTGTATCATGCATTAGATATAAAATACGGTAGTCGGTGACGTAAGTAAATAACCTCGATAGTAAAAAGCCAATACTGTTTTGTACAGTGGACGATATCAATATCATTTGAGCACGCGATGCATGCATTACATACATAACTGTATACTGGTAGTAGAGCTTTTTTAGGGATTGTAATCATGACGTCAACATAGACGCCACGATCGAAAATAAAGCATTTTGCAGTTTTAAATACTTTTAATACTTTCAAAAATATATTGTCAATAATTACTTTCTGACTGTATGAAGCAAAACCATTATATTAAAAACAAATAAAGATTTTTAATAAAAAAAATTAAAAATTAAATAACAGACAGACTGACAGACAAAATTTAGACTTCAAGATCGAGAAATTCTTTAAAATTACACATAATGTTATAAGTATACTGAATCTTTCTAAGATCGATTCAAGAGTAGTCGTTTGTATGTCTGTCATAAAAAAAGCGTAACTCGCTGTGAGGCTGACGAATTTACAAAATCTAAATGCCGTTGTAAGTAACAAAGAAACTCGCATCACATTTCTATTAGTATTGATATGAAGATGTAAACTTTAAACATCTAAAGAGCTACCTTATGCAATAAGCAAACGTTGTCTTTCTATTTGATTCGACCCAGATTCAAACTGCGGTCGTTCGGGTGCAGCTACAATCGATTGCTGACAGTCAGTTGCATGCTGTCATTCGATATATTACTCGATATCCGATCGTAAACATTCGATCGACAATTTCTTATTTATTTTCTGGCTATGCTAGCTGCCTAGGCTACACCGCTTCAGTGGTCTGTTTTGATGTCACTCGCTATTCTTTGGCCTAGTTGTTTTTATTTACCTTATCCTAATCTTTTAGGGTCGACACAGTCTTTTCCTTTTATACGCCACTATTTTCGCATATTTAGTCTGTCACACTATATATCGAGCCTTAACCACCATTTTACCGTAAGCGACATTTGGGCTTAAGTATATTTTTGTTGTTACAAAAGGTATTTTAAATTATTATTTTGTTTTAAGACTTTCAGTTTTAGTTAGATTAGACCTTACTGAATCAAAAACTGAAAGTCTTAAAACAAATGAATAATTTACAATATCTTTTACAAGAAAAAATATACTTAGGTCCAAATGTCGCGTACGATAGAATGGCAGTAAGGGCTCGATATCATTTTATACATAATCGATACATTTCTTTTTTGGTGGTTTTTTTGCACTTGGATCTGTCGGTGTTCTACTTTAACTTTTTTTCCAATTTACACCCGTTTTACAACTGCAAGGTTTGCTCGCGTGAGCTTCAAAGACTTAGCACTCACTATATTTGCAAATTCCGGACTTATTCGTTCACAGCTGAGTCCGGTATTGATCAAGCGTAGTGCACGCTTAGCCCTAGAGGCTTACGTGAGGAAAATTTACAGGTGTAAGACCGTCATCCACCTCCATTACGTTCCTATAGTTAATCTTCCTTTCATTTAGCCACTCACGGGTACTACTGCTTCTCTAATCTATTCCTTACCGGAGAGGTAAAATAAATTTAAATTATTCCCACTTCCACGGCTGTATCCAATAAAGTGACGAATGATGTGGGCAGCGCGAGTATTCCATGTCCGACCTATGTTGCGTTAACATACTCGCGCAGCCCAATTCTCTAACCACTTTCCTGTTTACTGCCGTACAAATGTGTATGATATATACGAGGCATAACACCCCATATATACACATAAGTATGATATTAAATTATATTCATTTATTAAACCCTTATATTTAAATGATAATTAAAAGAAAATAATTATTTCCGAACAGCAATATAATGTGTTAACCTTTCATAATTTAACCTACAACGATACCAACACCACGCTGATGTTCTCAGGTTACATAATAAATTATAGACACAGACGCACCTGTATACGTAAGTGCAAATATATGTGTGTATATATGCTTAGTTAGGGTTGGTTCGAGAGAGAAATATACAGTATATTATTTATTTGCCGGTAGACCGCGACGTACACACTATGATCAAATAGCGGAAGTGTTACAGAAAGGTAAGGTAAAAAGCAACTCGATTCAACTTACATGTATGATGAGATTAATGAAAGTACATGAAGGAAAGTTGATTTTCAGGACCGTAGAAAGTAATATGTATATACGTATATATTTGTTGTTTAACTAAAGGTCCCGGCAGGCGTTAATCTGCTCTTAAAAAATAAAAATCTAGGGCCCGATGCCACCGCCACCTACCGGTTCTAATTGTAAATGAAAGCACTCCGGGGACCTACACAAACATACACAAAAAAATTCATCCAAATCGGTAAAGTCGTTCTCAAGTCATGCGCGTATATACTTTTTTTACAGATTTAATATTTTTTCACAAAAATTGATCCTTACAAGCTACACTATCAATTGTAATAATATAGTATGCTATTCTTTTCTCAAAATCAGCCGATTCGATTCCTGGCTAGGGTGATTGATTTTTTATAAAACTAATGAAACCTGTTTATTTTTTATTAAAATTGGTACCGAGACTCTTTTGGCTATTTTTCACGATATGTATATAATAACTATGTATCTATAGTTTAGGGTTTAACTATAGAGGACAACTTGTACAACAAAATGAACAAACAAACAAAAACAAAATTCACTCTGTATTCTAGAGTTAGCAGTTAATGTTTAACGTCATTAATAATGTCGCGTCTCAAGTAACACATTAAACCCTTGGCTACATCTGTGTTATATCTTTATCAGTGCGTTTCATAATCCAGCAACTGGCGTTTTTTAAAGAAATGTGTATTTATTGTATTGTTGGGCATTTAGTGATGTATTGTGTTGGTCAAAATATGTGAAAACTGTATCAAAATATCATATCGCTTCCAATAAGCTTAATAAATAGTGTTGAAATGGCATATTGTTGAAGTTCATGATATTGTTTGTGCTGTACTTTAAAATTTCACCGAATGTATTTGCTAGGTTTTACAGTTGGACACCTAAGATGTAGTAGGGGCATTAGGTATAAACGAGCACATTTTTAATTTAAAATTTTCAGTGTATAATTGCTTGTTTGATAAGTGTATAGAAATCGTATTATTAACTTAACTATTTAATAACGTGTAGTGTAAATAGTATTCAATACAAACCTATTTATTTTCTTTCTAGGGCCAACCCTAAGTCCAATACACTCACAATATACTAAGTCCTTATAATAAAATAATAAATGGCATACATACCCCGATACGTGTGTGCCATATTAGCATGCCAACGTTAGTTGGGCATGAGACCTCGCTTATTCGTTAACACTGACAATTATCACGTCTTCATACAGTTTTGTATATGGCTAACGTGCTACGCGGATTAGAACGCCAGTTTTGATGACAGACGTCCTTATGTTTTATGTTTTTTTTAATATAGATTAGTGGCAGTCCGCGACTTCATCATCATTGCTCTTGAAAATTCGTAAAATACATATAGACATAACCATCAGCAACGTCTGCTCTTAGGCTAACGGCATGACTCATAGCGGCAACGTATCTCCCTCGGGGACAATACTTTTTCTGGATGAAAGTATCGATATCATATTCAGAATTCAGAATTTTTAAATTAGATTTTTGTAAAGTCAATTACCCTTGTCAGGAACGGAATCGGCTGATTTTGATAAAATAAACACATTCTGTATTATTATACCAAACCATAGTGTAGCTTGTCAGGATCAATTTCTGTGAAGGAATGCCTAACGACAAATCCAAAGGAGAGATAAATAAAAAAATCAATACTGAAAAATCCTGAAGGACATTGGCGCTGCTACAAGCCTTAAGAAGTTGCGATAAATATTATTTATAATGATAAAAGTACCGAGTTAGGGCGTTTGGCCTCACGTGCCCATACTTAACAATCGGTGCGTCCGTACAGTGATATGATAGCGCTATAAATTGCAGGGGCGTCATAGCCTTTCTCAATATACGAACTAATTCATTGTTAATTTTTCTTTCAATACGTTGAGCCGTTTAATCATAAATAGGTGACAAACACACGAGTTACTTTTGTATTTATTTATTAGTATATTTACATATATACTGATATGCAAATATTCATAGAACTTAAAGTGGAAAATCATAAAATATAAAATATCTTTGTGGAACACAGTCGCAATATGTTGTTGTTTATTTTTCTACAGATTTTCTAGTGCATGTCTGTTGTTTAAAGAGCAAGCATTAATACAGGTTACATTTTATTAAATTTTTATGTTCGTGCTATTTGTCCCGGAAGATTCACTTCATTTTATATCGCAAACTATCCCATCTTCCGAGATGCAAAGTATCTATGTCCATTTTTGGTATTAAAACTACATATGTACAAAATTACAGCAAAACCGATCCAGTACTCCAGTAGTTTTTCCGTGAAAGCTAAACAGATAGATACACCGAGTTACTATCCCATTTTTTTTTACAGATAATTCATTTTTATATTGATAACTTTGAGAAATGATTGATCTCCCATACAAACTTTTATACCCTATTTTCAACCCGTTCTAGTTTTATTTTGCGATAAAAAGTAGTAGCTTGTGTCAAACCAAAGCGATCAAAACCAAAACTACCAGAACTACCAAAACTACCGAAATTACAAAAACTACCAAAACCACGAAAACTTCCAAAATTATCAAAACAACCTAAATGACACCCTAAAAAAAAACAAAACCTACCTCCCTACATTCTGGGATAACCTTTACATAAATCTATCCCAAACTCTATCTTTTTTCCGGGATGAAAAGTATCCTATATCCATCCTAGATATTGAACGTACATATATAACGAATATCAGCTACATCGGTCCAATAGTTTTTCCGTGACAGCATAACAGCCAAACAGAAAATTAAACTATTATCCCGGAAACTATCCCATATTTCGAGATAAAAAGTATTCTATGTTCATCCTCGGCATCACAAAAATACATACTGAGTTTCAGCCAAATCGGTCCCGTAGTTTTTCCGTGAAAGTGTAACAGACAGATAGACAGACAGACAGACAGAGTTACTTTCGCATTTATAATATTAATAAGGATGTCATGTCATGTAAAATACATATTGGAAACACCACCGTTACGTTTAAATATGCAAGTAAATATTCTATTAAAGTCAGAGGCCAGAACGTTATTGACGTTTAAGAATCTACTCAGGAAGCAAGCACTACCTTTCATTAAACAACTACACCTAAATTATTTGTATGCAATCGTTTAACTGTTGTATGTATTATATGATTACTAATTGTTAGTACAATATATCTCATGAGTATGTATTTATTTAAAAAATCTAGTATATATTAACAAAAAATCTAGGATCATCTAAATTTATTCACCGCCTACATTGCCAGATTAGCTTAGTATATCCTATAAGTTAGGTTGCCTGGAAGTAATTGCTCTAACCGATAAGGCCGTTTATTGTAATACGTAAAAATATTGTTAATAATGTATAGTGTCTGTTATTTTGGTGAGCCATAAAGTGTTATATCTATCTATCTAAATATTGTTACAACCTAAGCGCCGACAAAGACAAATTCCACGTACAGATTTGTAGAAACACATTTTATTACTTGTCGGCATTTGATCTAATTGTAATTCTTTTATGATCGTCTTCTTTTGTTTACTTATTTATTGGCATACGTTTCTAGAGAGCAGCCCATTGTTTATTGTATTCGTTTATTGGCGCTTGCAGGCCAGGTGTGCGGATTACGATTTCTAGGAAATTACGGCGACGCTTGCCGGGCGGGCCTGCACATATTTGCATTTGTGCAGTATAAAAAGATGGCCTGATGGGGGGAGAAAGCAGTCGAGTGAGAACCATGATCAAAGCGTGACGTGTGTACTACAATCGGGAATCTAATAGTAACGGACTTGGCGCGTTTTATTGAATTACGACCTTCTGCTTTACGTTTGGACTTGTTGTGTTCGGTTATATTTGTACCTGTGTTATACGTGTTTGTATAGTTCTAATAAACTCTATAATAATTCCAATGGCATTTTAATTCGAGTCCTGCGACTCGTAACAATATTATTAAATTCAGTACCTACTTGTATAGCAAACATATCGAATGCAAACTTTATAGTAAACAAACCAACCTACCATTACAAATTCGGGAGCCAGCTGCAGTCGTAGGGTGTATTATTAAAAACAATCTCACAATTCGAACGAGCCGCTAACGCCCGCTACTATGGGGCATCATCAACATTTCACGGTTACAGCAGTCAGTTGGACTGTATCGTAAAACTCGTAAATATTTGAAAAAGTACCAGCGGCACAGCCCTGAGCGCTCGACGTTTATAACGTTTATAACCACTACTATGAGGGCTGGTAAAGTCGCATATATCGCGATTTCTAAATGTGGTCATGTCGTCGCGCAATTTGTACCTTTAATATGAAACAACTTTATCCGCGCAGGAACGGATAAAAAATACAATTTGCTGAGGTCGGGTAAAAGGCGACAAAACAACCCACAGCCTGGTGGTAGGGTATTTACTCGTCTCGCTGCCACCCCTGGTCCAGAGTATGCCGCCATAACAATTTTAAGTTGTGTTCCGGCATTAGTGCCCAGGATCAAGTCTCTATTTAGAGAGTAGCACTGCATTTGTAGCACTTTTGGTGTTGCAAATGTCTATGGGCGATGGTAACCGCTTTCCATCAGGAGGGCCGTCTGCCTGTCTGTTGAATTCATGCAATAAAAAAATGAACCTAGGCAACCTATAGCTGTGCCTCAGTCTAATGTTTTTTAATGAATATATCTTTTATTGTAAAACTAAAAAACAAATAAAAACTATTATTCTATCAAAATACAACATAAATTCTATATACAGTACGATATGTTTCATGTTTGTGTAGTATATAAAGTATATTATTTATTTTATACTTGCGTCATCGGAAACGGAGTTACAGGAGATGGTAACAATTATGAACGAGTCTTTTGAGAGAAAGGGTATGAAAATTAATGTGAATAAGACGAAAGTTATGGTGTTTGAAAGAGATGAAAGAATGACAAGTTGTAATATACAGATAGGAAATCAAAAGTTAGAGCAAGTCAGAGAATTTGTTTACTTAGGCTGCATGTTTACCAGAGACGGAAAGCATGAAAGGGATATTGAAAGGAGAGTTATGGCAGGTAATAAGGTGAATGGAGCGCTAAACTCTTTTATGAACAGCCAGAAAGTGTCTGTAAAGGCACGCTTGGCTGCGGCTGTTGGTGCCAACCCTAATGTATGGCAGTGAAAGTTGGGTATGGCAGAAGAAGCATGAAAGTAGGATAAACGCAGTTGAAATGAGAGCTTTGAGAAGTATATGTGCGGTTAGCTTGAATGATATGATAACGAACAGTGTGATAAGGGAACGTTGTGGATTGAAAGAAGATGTAATAACAAGAGTTGAAAAAGGTATGTTAAGGTGGTTTGGACATGTAGAGAGAATGGATAAAAGTAGAATCACAAAACAGGTGTATGACAGTATTGTGAATGGTAGGGTTGTTGCCGGTAGACCGAGACGAACACACCATGACCAAATATCAGAAGTGTTAAAGAGAGGTCAGGTAAAAAGCATTTCAAATAAACGTGCATGTATGAAGAGGTTAATGAAATTAGGTGAAGCGAAAGTTGTTTGTCAGGATCGTCGTAAGTGGAGCTCCATAGTCTCTGCCTACCCCCATGGGAAACAGGCGTGATATTATGTATGTATGTATGTATGTATTATTTATTTACTTATTCTTAGAATGTTTCATATTATTTATGGTCTTTACCGGCCACTGTTATGTTATAATATTTTCCTTAATTTAGGGGGTTGCCTGGAAGAGATTGCTTTAAGCGATAAAGCCGCCCTTTGTTCAACATTTATTGTATCTAGTTATTAAGAATATAGTTTTAATTTTTGGTTGAACAGTAAAGTGCTTCTTTCATTCATTCGTTAATTCAAGCCAATATATTGACTTCCTGTTTTTGCCGAGTTGATTGGTTGGCAACCACTCTATCCCATCCTAGGCTTCGCTCCTGTTGTTGCAATCATCTACAGGCGACTGTAATCTCTTTTCATTATAAAAAACATAACGTGAGAATTTAAAAGCATTTTTGTATGTAAGAGTACTCCCATGAAAGTGTGAAATTTATAATTTTACATATAATACAGTTATTAGTGATTGTTACAAGATGTCCACCACAGTAGTCATGAGAACCACAGGGTATATTAATATGACATAGACAATCGTCATAGATAATAATTTTAGTCGATTTATCAGATGATTCGATTTATAATTAAATTACCATTTTCTACCGGTTAGTTAATTTTATAAGCCCACTAAATTATCATCTAGATAATTTAGTGCACCAGTAACTAATTATTATAATTGTTTTTATGATCCTGGCAACACTATGATGTAATTGCTATTTTTAGCAATGATGCAATGTTATTGTTTTGTAGGGTAGGATTTTTCGTATAAAAGGCGTAGTGGCGTTTAGACTGTGTTCATTGCTTACTGTGCTGTGTGAATATTCACATCAAAGGCTGGACAATAAGGAGAAACCCTGCCCAAATAGTTAATATTTGGTATATTTGGTACTTTCTTACCCAAATCTCTCCTTGCATTTTACATGATGTCCCATTTCCAAGATTATGAAATGCGTTATAGGATTCATTGTGACATACTTTAAACATCAACATCGCGATGTAATAAGCAGTACTGTAGGTAATAAGGCCTAGTGAGGTATCTACAAAACTCATATGACATTCGAGTTATTTAACCGCTGAATATGCAGAAAGTTCCCGGAGTGACAAAGTGCTAAAACAGCGTCTGTCACGCACACATAAATGTATGTAAAATATCAGTTTTAAATTATTTAGAAAATAATCTCTGTTAAACGCGTACCTACATAAACTTCTCTCGCCAGCACCGGCCAGGTAGAGAAAAACTAATTTGAAAATACATGTTGTCAAGAATAAAACAAATTATTATTGTTACATGCCGTCAAAGATAAGCGCACAGCTTATTGTCCTCCCGGATTAGGGAGTTCTTTGTGTTTTGAATTTGCAATTAAGAAAAACATGCTATTGTTTTTCTACTTGTTTTATAACCATCATTAGCGTCTAACTAATCCCTATTGTTATTGTTTTCTACTTTGTTAGCCGTTCGCAGGTGTGAACATTAGTATTTCTTAAAAACTCAGTGTGCGCGGCCAATTTCTTTGTACTATGTAGTTAGTATAAGACTATGCCCGAATGGAGGGGCGGGCAGTCTAGCGACAATTACGAAACGAGTAAGACGTTTTTGAGTACTCTCGATTAGCGATATAGACGACGGACTTTACGCGTGTCGAATTGTATCGAATCGTGCCGTGTGAACTGGTTGCATCCAGTTTTATTTGTATTTGTTTTATACGTGTTTGTACAGTTCTAATAAATTCCATGGTAGTTCCAACGGCATTTATAATTGGAGTCCTGTAGCTCGTAACATTATAATGTAAAAAAAAATGCTTTAATATCTTGTGAAACTAATCTATTTCAAATCACCTCAAATATAAATATCCGTTGAAATTCGAAGTTTAGTTTCGATTCAAGCAGCAGTCGGCTACACACTATTTTATTTCTCAACTCGCATATCAATAGTGTGTAAAATCGATAGTTAAGATGCAAAACATGCTACACGGGTATTTAATAAACCTCGATACTTGAATTAATTTGAACTCAGTTGTTAAGGTAATTTTAGCGCACACTAGTGTAGTCTGAGGCCCAATTTGAAACTTTCGCATCGATTTATCGATACAAGTTCCCATTATCTAATATAATATTATAAAGAGATTTCAAAATTCTTTCGCCATTAGAATGCTGCATTATCCGTGATTAATATAGGATTATAGGGTATGTTTATTACTAGAAAAAATTAGGGATCCCTACTAAAACTTCAATGATGTAACCGAAGGTGTAAATTTTTTGCCATAAAATGTCTTTCATCACGTGCGCAGCGGAAACTATTAATGACAGAACAAAAAATTGTTCGACAATATTAAAGAACATATCAATATCTACATAAAACTACGCAATACCATATCTCCAACTATTGTAGTTATGTCACTATAAGTACTTTTTTACATTTTAAAAGTTGATAACAATGTCGACCAAAATCAGACCTTGTTATCCATACCTCCATATCCAAAAAAAACATTTAGTATTCAAGACTTTTCCAATACCTGTAAATTACTTTTGGAATGAACGCGTTAATTAAAAAACGGACATTGCATTCAAAAGATATTACGAATTAAAAAATATCAATTTAAACAAAATACTTGGCGCTGGAATCTGCTTCTAGGATTTTGATGAAATTTTATGTGTGTTTTATAGAGTCCCGGGATGGTTTAGATTCACAATTAGACCCGATAGGTGGCGCTGGAATCGGGTTCTAGATTTTTATTTTATCAGGGCAGGACAATGTCTGCTGGGACCGCTAGTTATAAAGAATTTGTACAGACAGTTTGAGCTTTATACGCCGCTGCTCGATGAAGAGGAGACCTGCTTTCTATCGGTATAAGGCCTAAAAATATTACTAATTATGAACGAAATCGAATTAATAAAAGAATAATATTTACTAGATTAAATCAAATCGAACTATACGTAAACAAATAGTACCGTCACCAGAGACTTGAGACTCGAGACCATTTGTATTTATAAATAAGTATTTCGAGACAGTTACAAACTTTGATCTCGAAGTTGTATTGAAGTTTTGAAGTTCACGGTGACCGTCATCAATCGTATAGTCAGTCAGCTGTAACGCCGACTATGCAGATTCGATAGTAAAAATGTTTATATGCCTTTTCTTTTTAGTCTTGAAGTTGGGCTTCTAAAGTTATTTACCCGACGGCTGTCTTATTTTACAGACTTAAAATATTTGTATTGGTTTAGTACGTTATGGAAATCTAAGGAGCACTAAACCCTAAAATACTGTTACGAGTGGCAGGACTCGAATTAAAATGCCGTTAGAATTACTATAGAATTTATTAGAACTATATAAACACGTATAATACAGGTACAAATATAACTGAACACAATCAGTCCAAACGTAATGCAAGATTCAATAACACGCGCAAAGTCCGTCACTAAATAGATTATCCAATGCACACAAGTCTTGCCTCGCGGCTGGTTATCGCTCGACTGCCCTTCCTCAATCGGGCCATTGCTTTATATGGCACAAATGCAAATATATCTGCCCACCAAGCGTCGACGCAATTTCCCAGAAATCGTAATCCGCACACCTGTCTAATTATGCCTGCAACCGGCCATAATACAATGTACAATAGGATGCTCTCCACAATAACCAATAAATAAGTAAACAAAAGTAGACAATCATAAAAGAACTACAATGTTATTAGCTCAAACGCCGGTGGGTAATAAATGTGCTTTGTTTACAAATATGCAGGTGGTCCAAATTGTAGCAATACGATTAATTTGTACAGAAAATTATATTGCTAATAATTGTATACAACGCTAATTAAAAGAGTAAAACGGGAAATTTCACTCCGCTCTATAAAGTTAATGGATCATTAGCCGACTCTGAGTGATATAACTTATCAAAAGGTCAAGTTTCATAAAATTATGTCCTGTAATAATACTATAAAAATAACACGAAATACTCTTTACCTAACTTCTACTAAATGTTTACTTTTGAAAATTCATCGTGCAAAGGTAAAACGAGGCTCAGGTTTACTATCAAACACATCGGCCGATATTAAATTGTGCAGTTACTTCTCCAGCAGAGGAGATCGTCTTGTGCCAACAGCATCGATACCATAGTGATGTCAAGAGACTTTATATTTATCGAAAAAAACGAAAAGAATATCAATAGCATTCCATATTTCAAAGTTGTCAAAATATCTTGATAGTTTTGGCGTGATATTGACACACAACATCGTACGCTTTCATTCATCATAATGGTATTCGTGTATTTTATTATTGTACATACTCGCTTTTGTCCGTGACTTTGCTCTCCTTAATGTTATCCCACTCAAACCGTACATTTTTTTCAAGATAAAAAGTAGCCTATGCTACTAGACTACAATCTATCTCTATGTTAAATTTCATCCATGTCCATTGAACCGTTCTGGCGTGATTGAGGTAACAAACATTCATCCAAAGTATCACATTTATAACATTATATAAATATTATATAGTACAGATTACATATTTAGTAATAATCATATAAATTTGTCTTTTCGGACGTGTATGTTTGTTTCTTCCTTTTTCACGGTCCTAAGAATAAACCGTTGGGTATGAAAGTTGATACGTAATATTATGTACAATTTAAAAATTAGCCAAGTGCGTGTAAGCATAAATAAGGGGCCCGTACAGGTGACCAACCGACACTGTTAATTAATTAAAGCCTATTAGTTATATTGTATTAAACCTAGATAGATAAATAAATAACTCTTTACTGTACACCATTACAGAAAAACTTAGACTAGAATTATTCTTTCACCAGTAGAAAGCTACATTATCCTGAGTGACATAGGCTATATTTGATTGTGATTAATAATATAAGTAAAAAAATTTTGACGCCCAACGAAGTGGGCACGTGTCAGCTAATCTATAATAAATAGAAAGTAGAATACCGAGAATGAGTCATCGTCTTCTACAAAATTGTGCCCAGAAGGCTGGTAATGTTACCACGTTGGACCATCATACTGATCCATTGTCCGAAGTAGGTATCAACATTAAAATATTTCATTTGAATATTTATTCACGAAATTTCTAATCTACTTACAATATAAGTAAAAATTCGGTATCTAAAAAGTTTGATTGAAAAAGTTTCACCAAATCTTTTCGAACAATTGCAATATCGTTTAAATATTATTTTCTTTATCATAATTACATTACATGTTTACTCACTGTGTAGGTCAATTAAATTAATTTGCAAACTAATCGTTTTATTATTCATTCATATTAATTTGCTGCACGTTCTCATAGGTACCTACTTGTTATCAATGCTTGTGTTTTTGTTATTGCGCAAGTTGTAATGACAAATTTTATAATGCCACGACTATAATCCCAGATGTATAGACAGATAACTAGAGTTACATGTAACGATTATACACTATTTTAAATCTTACTGAATATTTGCAACATGTCACTAATGGATGCTTCCTATACTTTACTATTCATTCACGTGCCTTACCATCGGTTGAATTTCAACATTACTTGTATGGATCTTATGTCAAATTTAAAGTCATAGTAAGGCGAATGTACTGTTGGTAAGACGTACGGGCCATAAGGGTTTCTTTTTGCAATTTCGATAGTGAACAGGTTGTAAATACTGAAAATGTGTTCATAGTTGCACTTAGAGATTAAGCAAAAATTATCACAAGGAACAGTTATAAGTTACTAAACAAATGTAATGACAAAAATGTTGTCGATAATAATTATAGTTTTTAGAATTTATGTTTGTCTATTTGGGAATTTGCCTCGATTAGATTCCGAAACAACTCAATACATTTCAAACCAAGTATTAGAAATAAAAGAATGTATCTTAAATTTTCGTCTATGATTCATTTAGATATCTTGTAGGATTCACAATATACATAAAAGTCGATACAAGTTATATGCAAACTAATCGTAAGTATGTTGTTGACGTAATTAATTTACAAATAAAATTTCATTATCCATCAAGTTAATTATTCCTTAAAATCTGTGAGTGTGCTCATAACAGAAGTTAGATTAAAGTAGGTCTAATATAGAGACCTTAGAATGCCGACATTATCGATAACTCTGTCGGTCAGCACTATTGCATCCGGCAATAGCGGCAATACCTAGGGGCAGATAAAGCACATCGGCTTTTAAGGACCTCCCAAGAGTTTTAGCCGAGCGGAGTAATGTAAACTGAACTCAGGAAGTGGGCCGCTGATAAAGATCTCGAGATTGGCCCCTGTGCCTGTGACACAGCCTCGCCGTCTGCCGGCGACGCTCGAGCTAATAGTTTCCCGAGTGTTTACAAACCTTTGAATGAATCTTTGTTTTTTATGTAACTAGCTGTTAACTATTCATTTTATAATAATTTTGAATATGACAATTATACGCCATGTAACATATGGGGAAACTGTAAATTGGTTATCATTCGGTAGATTCGTCCGTGCAGGGACGGAGAAAGAATAGAATTTCCTGCGGCCGGGCGTCATGTCGTAAGAGGCGACTAAACAACCCACAGCCAAGTGGTAGAGTATTTGCTCGACTGGATGGCGACCACCCCTGGTCTAGAGTATGCCGCCATAACAACCTTGTGTTGTGTTCCGGTATCAGTGACCAGGTTCCAGTCTCCTTTAAGAGAGCAGCAGCGCATTTGTAGCACCTTTGGTGTTGCAAATGTCCATAGGTGACGGTAACCACTTTCCATCAAGTGGGCCGCCTGCCTGTCTGCTGATCTCCTGCAATAAAAAAAAAAAAGATTCTATCCGTGTAAGAATGGAGATGAAATACTACCTCCTGTGGCTGGGCGGTCAAAAATGCTAGGGCATTTATTCACGGCATTACTGGCCAGGTACCAGCACCCCCCTTCCCGGCCCCTCGAGGCTGGCAGAAAATTGGTAGCACCTTCAGTGTTGCGAGTGCCTGTAGGCGACGGTAATCACTTTCCATCAGGTGGATATAAGTTTGTGACGCTTTTACACCTTATCTATGTAATAGATTGTCGCGAATTTGTGCATGCGCATTGTATAGAAAAGGACATACTTACCTTTAATCCAGAAAAAGTTCCCTAAGGACATATCAATGCAGCGGAAAAGACGGCGCTCCGAGAGGGTATTATTGGCTTCATTATTACAATTTATTAACATTTGTTGGTGCTTAGTTAGTGGAGTGGTCGTTGTATTTACAACGTTACGTTCAATGAACACTTCATGTCAAGGTCGGTAAACGTCGATGGCGCCCCTCTGGAAGTTGTACAGGAATATGTCAACCTTGGACAGAAAATACAGGTAGGCAGGTACAACTTCGAGGGGGAAGCTAATAGGACGATTGCATTGGGCTGGGAGCATTATCTTCGTTCTACCCCTGACCTACGAGGCCGAGACGTGGACACTGATAACAGGATTGCTCCACAAGTTGCAAGTCGCTCAGCGGGCTATGGAGCGAGCAATGTTGGGTATTTAACTTATGAATAGAGTTAGAAGTGAGGATATCCGTAAGAGAACTAATGTAACCGACATAGCTCGCAAAATTAGCAAGTTGAAGTGGCAATAGGCCAGTCACGTCTGCCGCAGGAGCGATGGCCGATGAAGTCGGAGGACAGCGATGAGTGCCAGCGACTTGGGGAGGCTTACGTCCAGCAGTGGACTGCAATTGGCTGACGACGCACAACGTCATGCAACGACAACGACAACTTTAATGTGCTGCTCTCATTACTAGTTCTACCTTCGCTAGATGGCGCTAGCGGTATTACCTACGGTATTTTGAATCGAAAAATTAAGTTGACTTTTCTACGTATTATAATGTTACAAACTTAACCAAAATTCCACGAAGCACGCCGACAAATGTGAATGTACACCTGCCGGCCACAAAGCACGGTTTATTACCTGCCCGCATTTGGACTTCTTTTGTTTATTTTGTGTTTAATATTTGTAATTAGAAAAGCCGCCTATTGTGTATTGTAATCCTTTATGGTAGGCAGTGGCCAGGTGGGATTCTTGGAAACCATTGTTTACTTGGTCGTGACATATTGTAAGCCGAATATAAAGGAATGCCCGAACGGAGAGACCGGCAGTCAAGCGACGATTACGATACGAGCAAGACGTGTACATTCGATAAGCTATATAGTGACGAATTTTGTGCGAATTGTGCATTACATTTGTACTGGTTGAGTCTAGTTATATTTGTACCTGTGTTATACGTGTTTGTATAGTTATAATAAATTCTATAGTAATTCCAAAGGCATTTTAATTCGAGTTCCGCACTCGTAACAATAGCATGGCCCTTTTCATGACATAAATATTCTTTCTTTAAGCGCTGGGAGAATTTTGCGCACTATCTTTGGGCCTCGGAGGGTGGGATTCCTAAGTCTTCAACTCTGTCTATAAAATTATTAATAATTAAGTTAAGTATAAACCTCTACAAATATAAAAATCCTCTAACTTTTGCTCCCGAAATTTATGTGCCACACAAATCAGTCCCCAAAATACATAAGAACTTACTTAAGACACTCTTATTCAAAATATTATTTAAGGTACTTCCCCACTTAATGCGGCTCACGCACTATCGGCCATTTTCATAAGAAGTGGCCGTAAATCATTCTAGGTTAAAGTGAAGTTAGGAAGGGTTCATATCGCAGTTTTATGAGGTTATTTAGAAAAATGTTAAAGATGGAACTCCTATAGTTTCTACATTTCAAAAAGAAAATTAAAATCGTGGCCATTTTCCATATTGTTGGCACGTTACCGGACAGAAACACCGCATAAACGACCAGATCTTTTGTTTAGAAACTCAATTAAAAGTTGTCTTGTAGTAACCGTGGTCGGTTGAGCAAGGCGCGTTCAGCTTGTATCTTAGTTAGGCTGTATTCTCGAACACTGTTTAAGGCCGCGACTACACTAGCAAAGCTATTCCAGCACCGACACCGTAAGCGATTTAAAATAATAAAAAAATAAATAGATAAAACCTTCAAAATCACATCCACTCGATCGAAGCTAATACTAGTTATGACAATTGCACCGTAAAAAAGGTAAATTTGAAAAGTATCTAAATCCTATATGACAAGATAATACCACGCCGCTGTTTTCGCTGATTCGTATTATAAACATGACAAGTATCGAAATAAAATGGTACTTTGTGTTGTGTCTTACACCTACCAGCATATCTAGGCACGTGTCATTTTCATTAAGCGATACTTCACAAGCGGCCCCCTTAGGACCTCTGATCCTTTCCTCTTTTAATGTGTTATTATTTAAAACATATTTGTAATATAGAGTAATTTAAACATTATAAATAACCTTATACTTTCAATATTAGATTGTTTTTTTTATTAAATTTGACATTATAAAGAAATAAAACTTTAAAAAGTGAGAAGCGCCCGTGGCGCCATTCAGTCATCTAGGAGCCTTTCAGAGTTAAGTCTTTAATTTTTTTCAATGATTGTCATTTTTCATATTCTTATTACATGTTTTTATTGCCGAAGCACAGCAGACAGACTGATGGCCCAACTGTGATGGAAAGTGGTTACCGTGGGCTATGGACATTAGCAATACCATAGGTGCTGCCAATGTGCTGCCGGCTTTGAAGGAGAAACTGGAACCTAGCCATTGATTCTGGAACACGGCTCAAAGTTGTTATGGCGGCATACTCTAGACCAGGGGTGGTAGCCATCCAGATGGATGATATTAGAGCTAGGCTGAAAAGTTGCTGGTAAATTAGATAAGGCTCGCGTAGAGTAAAGAAACGTATATGCTATCATTTATAATTACATTATAATAATGTCGTGATAATTAATTAACAATTATCTATCGACCCATAAAATGTGTTTATAAAAGATCTAGCACATTATATTAGTAAATTACAGAACCGATCATTATTGTTTGGAGCAATTAAAATATCATTTCGATTTACGTGTTAGTGGAACATTTTAAAATTTAATTGGTTTTTCCTTGTTATTTATTAGTTCTAAACCTATTCGTGGTTTCATTTAAAAGCCGTTTATAGTTCGTTTAAAGATAAACTGAAAAACGATAGTATAAGGAAAATTAAGTACCTCATAATTATTTTAACGGCCTCTGTGGTTAAGTGGGCTAAGCCTTTGCCGGCTTACCTCACTGCAATGCAGAGGCTCCGGGTTCGATTCCTGTTATAGTAAATTTCCGAAACGTATTTTCTCCGTTATTTACTATGGTCTGGGTGTCTGGGATCGGCCCCAGAATGGTCCGTTGTATATTACCCATAACACAAGCGTAACTTGCTTAATTTGGGGATATACAGTGTGTGTGTTTGTCTGCCGATTTTATTTTTATTATGTTTTATTTATATGGTTACAACTTAACCAAAATTCCACGAAGCACCACACCTGCCGGCCATAAAGCACGGTTTATTACCTGCCCTCATTTGAACTTTTTTTGTTTACTTTGTATTTAAAATTTGTAATTAGAAAAACAGTCTATTGTGTATTGTTCTAGTTTATGGCCGTTCGCAGGAATAATTAAGCAGGCGTGCAGATTGTTTTCTGGGAATTGCGCCGACGCTTGCCAGGTAGACATATGGCATCGGTGCATTATAAAACAATGCCCGAACGGAGGGGTGAGGCAGTATAGCGAGAACCACGATCAAAGCAAGACTTGTACATTCAATAAGCGATATAGTGACGGACTTTGCGCGTGTTATTTAATTGTGCATTACATTTGGACTTATTGCGTCCGGTTATATTTGTATCTATGTTATACGTGTTTGTATAGTTCTAATAAATTCTAAAGTAATTCCAAATGGCATTTTAATTCGACTCCCGTAACTCGTAAAAATATTTTAAAATTTTAACTTTAAATATCCAAAAGTACTGATATTTTACCTATTTATTGATTTTTAACATTATGTGAAAATGAAGGCAAAAAGGTGTTATAACATAGTTAACCGACTTCAAAAAGGAGGAGGTTCTCGACTTGATTTGTATTTTTTTTTATGTATGTACATCGATTACTCTGAGATTTATGATCCCATTTACGTGATTCTTCTTTAGTTTGAAGCGGAATAGTTGCCATTTGGTCCCCTAAAAATTTAACATAGTTTGGGGCAGTAGTTTTCATTTTATGAACATTTTTTATGAAAATTTTT
Organism: Dendrolimus houi; assembly: GCA_039645545.1. Taxonomy (NCBI): domain Eukaryota; kingdom Metazoa; phylum Arthropoda; class Insecta; order Lepidoptera; family Lasiocampidae; genus Dendrolimus; species Dendrolimus houi. Next base: position 18,642,686 of record CM077128.1, on the reverse strand, counting down.
GTTTACGTGGACGTTTGTTCGTTTCTTCTACAAGGCTTGTGGAGTGAGTCGATTATCACTGTTATCCCGGAAAATAGGATAGTTGTCCTGGGACAACAATTCGAAGTTTACACTAGCGAAGCAGTGTGGAAAAATTTAGTAAACTTTAAAAATAAACATTACTAAAGTTGTTTGATATTCGAGAAGAATTACTTATTTTGTTTAAACGTATATACAGGTCATTTGAAGGTATTCTTGAAGAACTTTTGCTTAATGAGAATTAAGCATGTAGTATCTGGACTGTCAATAACATTTAAGTTACGTTTGTCTTGTAGGTAACAGACGATACTAGAGCTGTTCCAGTGACATCTAGACTAGTATACAAGGGAAAATAAACACCACAGTTGTAATCTATAAATGTGCAATTCTCATCTGTGATAATGTGACAATTATTGGCCGTTTCAGGCAGATGTGGCGATGAGTGTCATACCTTTTTGTAATGCGATATTGTTTTTAATTATTAATGACAGATAACGTATGTGTATACACCTAGTGTGGGTCTTCGCTAACGGCGTTATTTTTAACTCTATAAATAAAACGCATTTGGGCGTATTCAATAACTTTAACATTAACGCAGTTACGGCCCAAGCATTACAATAAATACTCACCTTACAATTGACAATAGAAACGAATCGATAGAAAAATCATTTTATAACATTTTACAGAGAACGCGACCCGATGTCGAATCACGTTCAAGCCATCGAGGCGACATTTTACCGTCGTTAAACTGTTACGTTTACACGGCTCGCTGGATACGCGGGATACGACAGTGTACCGTACATTACACGCAATGAACATTGTGCACTACGTTCACGTCTAAAATGCAGTTTAGTCGATAGAGGTGCATTTAGAGATAAATCAAGACTTGTAGATGTTTATTATAGATGATTATAGTTACTTGCATGTTAATCATCGTATTGGAATTTGTTTGCTAACTAAGTGTAGATTCATTTTTACAGTAGCTATAGTTAAAACATCTTTAAGACTAGATAAATTAAAACATAATACGTAAAATATTGAAAACTTTATGTAATCCAGACTTTAGGAAAGGTGATTTTATTTTTATATTTGGTTGTTTACTTAGTGATGTTTAATGTACTTCTATCCGCTTTTAGATTAAAGGATTGTAATATTATATTAGAAAGTAAATTGTTGTATCTCATATTAATTGAACCGAACATATCGTCAAATCAGTCAAAATTGAAAATATTGACAAGTTTTTTTTAAATCTATTTACAGACTTACGTTCTTTATTGATTGATGCCATTTTTTGTTTTCTTCTACGATATGATATATGTACAGTAGTGGCATGATAATGTTCACCAGTTTTCAAATTGATACATTTAACCATGGAAGAAGAATACTATCCGCGAGCACAAGCACAAGGCACAGAACGCAGAACGCTGTTCCATAGAAAATTACGTTTAACTATTTGATAATAAAATTTAGAATTACTTAGATCAAAGTTGATCGATTTTCTATCTTGTCTAAGAAGATTGTTTAGATATGTAAAAACTTTTTTCATTTCTCATATTCTGAAAGTACCCTTGGAGTTGCCTGATCACAGGGATGAAAACAGTACTTTTCATCTCTGATAAACGAATTTTCCTGCTGTCAGAAAATTTTCAAAATATACGAACCATAGATAATACATGCAACTCATGTCCCAACTTTTCTGCAGTCACTGTTAAATCGCGGCATATATTTTAATAAAAAGATATCAATAATTTTGTAACATAATTTTATACTTATAAATTACTTTTCACTAAATTAATATTTAATTTACATAAATTTGAGCTAAATATTTACTTACTATCATCAGGAACAAAAATTCTGGCTGGCTGGCTGCCACAGAAAAAAATGGTACTTGACGTTTAATATGTGACGCATTAAATGAGTTTATCACATTTAGAAATGGATTTAACGCCTGATTTCATTAGAGAAGTAGTTGCTTGTTTCACTAAGCAGTTTTCATTTACTTTTCTCATATTTGAAATAAAAAGCAGAGTGTTAGCCTCGAGTGGAAGGCCTATTTAGGCATTCGAACTATTAGCGCCCTCGTTACGCTCATGCGCCAAACCATCTCATGCCTAAATAGGTCACTTCCACCTTTCGCGTAACAATCTACTATTATTGGTTTTAATATTTATGTTAAGCGTAGTGATTATATCCTCTTTGTTTCTTATTGTTAACCGCAGCGTCTGTCATTGTCAACATTGCAATTTTCTTTTTTCATGATTCTATGTTATACAAACGTATTTTTTTTTAAATATTGGCAGAAATGTTTCTTGTACTCGTGCAAGCAAAAGTCGACTTTAAGGTGACGAACATTTTTGTTTCGTGACTGTACATAAGCTCGATACATGCTAGCGTAGAGTTGCCAGCCGTCCTGTTTTCCCAGGACATGTCCTAGTTTTTGTAATGTCCTGGGATGTCCTGGAAAGTTTATTTAGCAATGTCCTGTGTTTTTAAAGCGCCCTGATAAGGTCATGCATTTTAAAATTCGCGCGTCACTTTTACCATTCTTACGTCACGGCTCGTGATTGTCGTACTTTCAAGGCGTGTAATTTTAGTCAAATACTGTTATTATTAAAAAAATATGGTTATTATCATTACTTCAATTTTCATTTAACTTATTTTCACCACACATTTATAATTAATTTAACTATTGCAGCTCTATTACTGCATCCTGTTTTTAAACTGAATTGTTCTCGTTTATCCAACTTCAAATCCTAGTTTTTAAAATTTGAGTTGGAATTGGAAGTTGAATTGGAGATGGCAACCCTATGCTAGCGAAACAGGAGCCAATGCATTGATACTATGAACATTCCAACTTTTTTGGTTAAAAACAAATACTTTATTTCGCCAAAAAGCGTGTCATAATGAATCAAGGTGGATATTGGTCAGTACGTTATACGGATCCGAATGTTGGATCAATCACTAAAGCGATAGACTCGAAACATCACACAACCCATGTCAAGAGGTGGGTCGAATAGCTATTCCACTTAGGTTTACGATTGTAACGCCGGCAAGCAAGTGGAACGGGAAATATCGCGGTCATCGACGTGGTCGTTGTGAGTCCCTAATGGAACGTAGCTATACTGGATTTAGATGCATATAAGGTAGAACATAAAAAGATGGATGGATTGTATGAAGGATGGTATGTTGATTGTGTGACAGAGGACGTACACCAGGGTAAAGAAGTATGGAAGGAAAAGACATATTGTCGAATCCAAAAGATTGTGTGGTGAAAAAAAAGAGAAATAATCAAGGTCAATATCTGTATGAAATCAAACCCTTCGGTAAGTAAGACATGCGCCGGCGCACATGTAAGGTTTATACAAGTGCAAATCGAGTTGCGCAAGCGCACTTTACTTGGTACGATCTTGTTACAGTAAACTTGAGGATATTGTTTTATCCACGGTGTCGTGTGTTGGATTCCATTTGTGTTTTATGATCGATTCAGTGTTTTGTATTGTGTTCATTGTATTGAAAATTGCAAGAGGATTTTCCTTGCAACTTTTTACTGGGGATAACTTCAACATTTGCTATATGAGATGTCGTCATAATGTTCATCTTGATAGTTCACGCCGAATCACTTTTAGCAATAAATGGCTGTGCAATAAGTGCTTTATTATACAACACAAAATATTGCAAATATTTTTTCGAAAGCAGCTGATCAGGAGTATCTATTAAATTTAGCGCAGAATACACTTTTGATCAAGATCGGTTCATATTTACATATGTTCGTATTATTTTGAAAAAAAATATCCAGTTATAGAAAAAGAAGAAAACATTGGGTTAACATACTAAGATGTAGGGTTAGATGGATACATGACTAGTAATAATTGTAATAATGTAAATAAAAAAAGAAAAATAAAAAGTAAAAAAGACAAAAAGGATACAAAAATATTTAAAAAGAAATTAATACCCTGACAGATCGTGTTTATCAGAAGGAGGAGAAAAAAAACACATACTAAGATTCTCCTTTAATTTATTGATACGATAATGCAGTGGCTATGTAAGAGAATGTACCTACATGAAACCATGTTTTAGCTTTGTGTATCTATGAAAGTAACTTCATAATTGCCTAATAATACATACGAGAAGTCGTGGTAGCGCAATGGCTAGTACGCGTCCCAAACCCAAAGGACGCGGCTTCGAATCGTGGCCGAAACGCGTCCACCACTTACTCAGTTTTGTGACCTAATGTGCATATTGTTATAATTACCATTTGCTAACCATGGTGAAGGAAAACATCGTGATGAAACCTACACATCGAGATAAACGATGTTTCGAACCGTTCCGCTATAGTGGGAGACCCGAGCCCAGCAGTGAGACGTTTATGGGCCGTTATTATTATATATACATACGTGAAATTGGAAGTGGCCTTTCTGACGCAAAATCAGTTGTTCAATAGAATAAGACTCTGAGGACTATAAATACTGTAATTCTTTTAAGGAATTGTCATTTAAAAGCGTTTAAAAATTTAAGGTATTCACCGTGAGTTGATAATGCGCTTATAAACATACACTGACGCGCTTGGTTTTAAAACAAACATTGCTACATACATACCCACACATCTATTATTCAAACATAACTTAATGACTCACAAACACATTCATAATGTTCAAGTACATTCTAATATATATTATTTTTTATCGTAAGTGTAAAAGAATTGCGAGTTTATGGTAAATTAATTGTGCCTTTTCAAACTGCTACAAGAACTCTTTCCTGTGGCATCAATCAAAGACCTACAATTTCGCTGATATTATTGGATACTTGATACTGGTTGGATTAACAATCAGATATATATTTAAAAGAAAAAACAAAATATAACCATGACAGTACACCTCGGAGAAAGTTTTCAGCACACTAAATGCATACTGTTTTCTACTCTTACTTCTCTAACTTTAGTTATGTATCTTGTACTACATCTCTTTCCACTAAGCTCTGAAAAGGATGACAATAAGACGCCAACTGTGGAGGGTGGATTCCTTAAATGTCCATCTTAGTCTAATAAAGTAATTTTGTAAACAGGAGAGGGAGAGATTTGTAGTTTGGTTCGATAAAGCCGCCACACGCTAGACTTATGAAGAATGTCTTACTGCAGTACCCGTCAGTGACGTTCGGTGCTGAGACGTGGTCACTGATGCACGGCGGTCAGCCTGGTCGTAAGTTTAAAGTATCTCTGTAGACTATTGAATTAGTTATGATGTTTTTGTAATGATTACAGTCTGCAACGAGGATGTCCAAGATGATCGTAATAACCCACAAGGTTATATCAGCTCAAATCCGATAGCTCAAGCAGACGACTTTTAGATTATAAACGTATAGCAATCGTTTATATACATAGGCATTTAACGTACTTAAGCCCGTGTACGCCCAACCCATAATTATTATATAATACTATAATAATAATAATAACAGCCCATAATTGGCCCACTGCTGGACTTGGGCCCCCCAATTTTTGAACGGAAAGAACAGTATACACGCCATGTTTGCCCAAGGCGGTCTGCCGAATGTAACAAAAATTTAGGGAAGTTTGCTATGTGAAATAATATGTTATTTTGATTAAACGTCAATGGAGTATACAATATGTAAGTGTTTGTCTGCCAATTTAAGAAAATATGGTTTAGTTTTGTATTTAAGACTAATTTATGGCTCTTATGAAATGTTTGCTTGAGTTTGAATGTGAATATTAAGTGTGTTTCATGATTTTTTAGTATATTAATTAAAGAAATCAGGACTTAGAGTTGCTCCTAGCAATACCCTCTTATGAAATGATATTTAAGCTTTCACGGGAACACATTTTAAATATGAATGCTATTTCAAAGCCAATCTCAAACATCAAGGATTGTTTATTGAATACGCTGATGTTTATGTCTCAATTGAATTCACGATATGTCCATCGACGTGTGTTTGTTTGTTTGTATTGAAATGCATATGTTATGTATATATGCATTGCAAACGATAGTTCGAAATGCAAAATATCAATATTTAACGTATACAGTCGATTGTGACAACTCGAAAACAAAATGCGGTCACAGTAATAATTGGCTGGAAGATATAACACGTTTAGAATTTGTTGAAAATTTTGAAGACATAAATTATTCAGTCACCTAGAATATAGAAAAATAACGTTTTCAGTTCTTTCATAGTGATTGAAGAATTGAAGTGATTGAGATCTTTGAGAACGTCAGAGAGGTTTCGATTCAGGACAGATACATTAGTATGTATTTGTCCTGAATCGATCTTGCGTAGTCGCAGATTTACGCAAGATCGTTCTCTGTTCAGGTGATCAGCTAAATCTGCGATATACGTCAGAGTGAACATGGATACTTACGCTGAACGTGGCAGCACGCATTCTTACTGCACTTGGGGCAGGGGAAGGCTTTCGGCCATATCATGCTCGCTCTCTAAGATGAGCAAGACGGTATATGTAATGGGACCTTTAATCTACAATAGACTACCTCTCAATATAAAAGAATCCAAAGTCTCGGTTCTTTAAAGAAAAGATTAAATAGTAATCTGATCGAGCAGACACCCTATCCAATAGAGGAATTTTTTAATTTAAACATTATTTAATTACATTTTGTATTTTTCTTTAATGAAAATTATAAATGTAATCAATATGACGTGTACATATAATGTTATATTATTGTACTAAATAAATACTTATGACTTAGGAATAATAGTCGTCTAATGAGAAATGTAACTTACTGCTGGAGTATAAGCAAACAGGCTGACGAGCTACCTGATGAAAAGTGGTCACCATTGCCTACGGATTAGTAACAGTAGAGGTGTTAAAAATGTATTTCTGGCCTCCAAGAAGGAACTGGAACCTGACCATTGATGGCTGAAAACAACTCAAGTTCACTATGGTGGCATTTTCTAGAACAGAGATTGTAGATATCCAGCTGGACAAATGGACCACTACCAAGGTGAGGATCGTTTTATTGCCTCTTACGACAGTCGCCCGGCCTCAGGATTTAGTATTCTAACTTGGTTTCTGCATGGATCAACGTAGCTTTGGAAAGCTCCCAAATCCTAAATGATAAGACAGCGGCATAGATTACTCTTCTCTCGTCTCTTGGAATTTTAATTAAAAAATTATTGCAGAGAAATACACACACACTAAACCAATCTTGTTGAAAACAATTTTTGAAAGTATTTTCAAAGCTTGAATTTTTTAACCGCAAATTCAATATTACCTACAACATTATTTCAACAGTCAACATACAAAAAATTACCAAAGTTTAATGAAATACAAAATAAATTTATGCAAAGTGGCTTAGAACTCAGTACAATTGATTACAAGTTCAAAACTATTTCTAGCAACTTGAGAATACTTTTACAACAACAGTCATTAAGAAGTTCAGGCCGTTGCATTCTATTCGAAATTTCAGCCAATTGAAATCTGTTTGAAATTGAAAAAGAAGAATTAGGAAAGTTTAATGTCGTGAAAGCAAACATCAGGTTAAAAAATGTAACTCTGAACAGCTCCTAAGTCCTGCATGACTACAGGGGCCTAAAGCAACTGTTTTCGCAAGTTCGTATTACGAATGTGATAAGTATCAAAATCAAGTGGAATTTTATGCTGTGTCTTACACATGACAGTATATCTAGAAACCTGTCCATCTAGAAATCCTACGATTCACCAAAAGCAGCCTCTTTAGGCATACAGATGACGCCGCAGGTGACTTTTATCTCGGAATTTAAAATTATACACTATACACATTTAAATCTGATTTAAATTTGCATTAATTAAGTAATAGTTATCTATATATATATATATATATATATATATATATATATATATATATATATATATATATATATATATATATAATAAAAGTGTAGAGGTCGAATTTCTGTTCAATTAAAAAAAAAACCGAATCAGGGGGATGTAAGAACTGAAACAGAACTAATTTTTTTTTAAATTTTATGTTTCTCTATTTGTACTGGCTAATCTCCGAAACGACTGGACCGACTTAAATGAAATTTTGTATGGTGGTAGCTTATATCCCTGATCAACAATCAACATATAGAATACTTTTGATCCTGAAAATTTAAGAGTTCCCGTGGGATAGTTAAAAAACCGCACCACGCGGACGAAGTCGCAGGCATCAGCTAGTCTTACAAATAAATCTTTATCATCGTTTATTCGTATGAAAGGGGACCCGTACAGGGTGGAGGAGCGAGATGGAATGCTCCTCCGTCTTAAAGGAAGATCTTCCAGCGAGAATAGCGAGTGTTGTTCCTCGCAGGCCTAGGCCCATCTGTTATTATTGAAAATGTATATATTCTTTGTATGTTTCGGGAAAGGTTTGCGACCTCAATTATTGCACAGCGCCATCTATTGGCTTGTAAATGTTCCACTACACGTATATTAAACTCATTCGTAGCTATATACATATGTCATACATCAAGAGCAAACTATTACATTTAAGTCATTATCATCATATTCCAGGAACTCTTTTAAGTCATAGCTGTGCTCGATTAAAGTGATAAGAGCTGAATTACACGGTTCAAGCAAATTGAACGACCTAATTTTATGTTTACACCAATAACTATGGTTTCTTCACCCAAATTGAAAGACTGAAGTGAACCGCGTAATATCAGCTTAAGAGAACGCGTTTAAACAATAAGAATGTTTCACCGTAGTAGTAGTCTGTCACCAAACGGTTGGCTACAAAATAGAATTAATATTCGGCTGCAAATGGTTAAAATACCGTGATTCATACCTAAAACAGATATTATTACAATACATGAGGATAAATATAAAACAAGGAAACAAACAGACTTGTGCCCGCTGTTGCTATTAATGTGGAACAATAGTATGCCTGTTCGGGACGTGTCTGTTTAATTTATTCTTGTCAGTCTATGTAATACTCTCCAATGCGTTGTAGTACACAAGTTGTCTAAATTATTTAACAAACTTTCCATAACATTGGTGTAACCTAACCTAAGCTTAAATGACATATTATTTAAAATATCTTACAATAATAATTTGACAAGAACTCACAACTTTAGCTAAATTGAAAGACAGAAAGAATTGTTTTATCTATTATAGGATCAACATACTCTTTAACAATACTGAGAAAAATAAAATCAATGAAATAATGTAAGTCCTAAAATTGGACCCAGACTCAGCGTAATGCTCGCCACTATAATATCATATTTGTAAAAACAGTCATATAGCGCTCGTATGATGTCTTAGGTGACATTGAGCATTTTGATGTTCACAAAGAAATTTCTTCAGTGCGAACCTTAAGAGTGGCGCTGATGGAGCGTTTCTTATAGGTGAGTAAATTAAATTGAGTTAAGAACAGATATAAATCTTATATATAAAAATCAATTGCTCTTCGGTAGTCTCGCTAAAACTCGAGAACGGCTGGACTGATTTGGCTAATTTTGATTTTGAATTATTTGTGGAAGTCCAGGGAAGGTTTAAAAAGTGAGTAAATATGAACAAAAAATGATTCTGAGGCGGTACGAAGTTTGCCGGGTCAGCTAGAGTATATATATAAAAATCAATTGCTATTTGTTAGTCTCGCTAAAACTCGAGAACGGCTTGACTGATTTGGTTAATTTTGGTTTTGAATTATTTGTGAAAGTCCAGGGAAGGTTTAAAAGGTGAGTAAATATGAAAAAAAAAAATGCTTGGAATATAGTAAAAACAACAATTTCGCTTTCCCTTAGTAAGTATTCCTACCTGTTAAACATTTGATGTTCCTCCCGTGGTTCAGAAATCAAATTAAATTTAAAAGAATACTTTTGTTTATTGTTCAGATGAGTGAGGACGCCCGCGAGGGTTTCTGGCCCAGAAATCTTTATATATAAAATTCTTCTGTTCGTGTGTATGTCACTGAACTCTTCCTAAACGATTGAACCTATTTTGACGAAATTTTGTGTGTGTGTTGGAGTGGGTCTCGGGATGGTTTAGATTAACAATTAATAATAATAAATCGGCAGACAAACACACACACTGTATATCCCCAAATTAAGCAAGTTACGCTTGTGTTATGGGTAATATACAACGGACCATTCTGGGGCCGATCCCAGACACCCAGACCATAGTAAATAACGGAGAAAATACGTTTCCGAAATTTACTATACCAGGAATCGAACCCGGAGCTTCTGCGTTGCAGTGAGGTAAGCCGGCAAAGGCTTAGCCCGCTCAACCACAGATGCCGTCTAATTGAATTGAATTGAACCAGATAAGTGGCGGTGAAAGCGGGATCCAGGATTTAGGTGAATTATTTTTGTGTGTGTTCAACTGGGTCCCAGGATGGTTTAGATTCAAATTTGAACCAGGTAGGTGGCGCTGCAATCGGGTTCCAGGATTAAGGTCAAATTTTTGTATGTGTTCAAGTGGATCCCGGGATGGTTTAGATTCACGATTAGACCCGGTAGGTGGCGCCGCTGAATACCTCTTTAACGGTGGGACCGATTTTGAAGATTTTTTTTATGTTTTTTCAAGTAGATTCGAGAATGGTTTAGATTAACAATTGGTCCCGGTTGATGGCGCTGCAATCGGTGTCTAGATTTTTATTTTGAATGGGCAAGACAACGTCTACCGGGTACAGCTAGTTATTAGTAAAATTTGTTGCAATAAATATAATTATATTATTGTTCGCATGTAGGTATAGGTATATAATTTATAATATTTACATATATATATATTGTATATCTATAATAGTTGATTATTTTTTTGGTTCTTCTTTAATTGTATTTAATTAAGATTGAATTAGTTTTAATTGAGTTAAACCGCCAAATATTGTTTAATTTGTCTTTTAAAGGCTCCTTGGACTCCGGGCTGCCTGGAAGAGATCGCTATAAGTGATAAGGCCACCCATTGTTCTAATGGAAATGTATTCATATTAAATTGTCTAGGTTTAAGTTATGGTGAACAATAAAGAGTTTTCATTCATTCATTCACTCATACAGAGAATGGTTCGAAAGCGCGCGTTTTATATTCGGGCAGATCCGAGTCTTACAATGAGACGTTTATTGACTGTCATTAATATAAGGAAATCCAAGATCAATAATATTTGTTATCCTATTTCTTTTTAGAATAGTTTTTCGTTACCTGCTCTACATAGAAGTAAGATCTCATATATAAAATATCTTGATTAAGTTTTTGTAAAAAACGAAATGCTGTCGGTATGCTGCACAGGCTATACACTCCATACCAAAATATTAAAAAAAAAAAATATTATTCTTCTCTTTAAAATGTTGAAGATATAACTCGTAAGCTGAATCGTGTACAAAGTATAATCACCTTTTTTAAGTCTAATTGATTGATGGATAAAATCTTCAATAACTCTTTTGATATGTCTAGTACAAAAAACAGTGTTGTAACTGTGTTCAAGGTTTATGTATTGTATTCGTTTGTATTTAAGTGTGGGAGAGTTTTTATTTTACTATAATATTTAAAAACCTAAATCTATTTAGATGCGAGTAATTTTAGTCTATAATATATAATTTTGGTACCGAAAACTTATGGCACCTGCACACACTCTATTTATTATGATAATTCGTTTACAGTGCAGGCTGTCAAACTTTGGAATATGCTGCCTCTTACTGTCAGAGAGGCCTAATCCTTACCAACATTTAGAAATTTACTCAGAAAGCACTATTTGTCCACAAATAGCTACGTCTGATTAAGACAATATAATCTTGCTAATACATTTATTATTATAACTTATGTATTTTGAAATAATTTATTGTATATGTGTATACATATGATTATGTATATATGTATGTATATTTATATTTATTTCTTAAATTAGTTTGAGTATTTATGTATCTATTGCCTTTTTCCTGCACCACCTACATCGCCTGATTCAAATTGCTTTGATTTAGGTTTTCTGGAAGAGATCGATTTGAGCGATAAGGCCGCCGATATTGTATTGTAAATATGGTCTGTTTTTGTAATTGTATATTTTGGTGTGCAATAAAGTGTTATCTCTCTCTCTCTCTATAATACATTATCCCTAGTCAAGTAGCCGATGTAAAAATTAATGAACATGAAATAATAATCGAATAAGTGCATGCCAGTGCACGAACTATGAAGGGTTACTTAGGTCTAACAACCGTGCTGCATTTTCGTCATTTGTCTACGAAACCACAAAATAATATTTTACTCAAAAATAACTCTTGTTTCGAAAACTACAAAATGGATTTTTCAAACTAATATAACTTCAAAAGTATTTTTGAAAATCTTAAATTTCAACAGCAACAACACTTCCCCTCCTCCTATCCAACCTTCCCTAACTCGTCCCCCTATTCTATTCTTATATCTCACCACTTCAATACCATTCCTCTTGTTTGATTCCTCTACTTTAACCAACTTTCCCACCCTAAAGGCTGGCAACGAGTTCGCCTCGTCTTTGGTGTTGTAAACGCCTATAGATAGGCGACGGTTACCCACATTCCATGAGGGGCTGGAGCTGGGCCGTATGCTTGTCTGTCAGTTTCGCAATAAAAAAGCTTAAGTTTGGCTCGTAAGACTGTTATGACAGACATTGTAATGGAACGGAATAAATAAAAAAAGTAAAAAAAAACACATTACGATTTTTAAAAATCGAACACCAATATGTGTTTGTTTGTTTTTTAGCGAACGCTAAAAAGCGAAAAAAACACAGCAATAGTTCGCGCCACGAAAGAAGTCCCAAAGACGCGGCGCTGTAATCGCCGTACTCGATCCTGCCAGAGTTATTATTTCCTACCGTAAAACACAAAATATTCCACAATTATAGTTGTACATTCATTTCGTGGCTACTTTACGAACAAAATTTTATAAAATAGCGGAGTTGCCACTTTTAGTTCCTTTAATTTCCGTGGGACTTCTTTTGTGTCGTGAACTTATACTATGATAGGTAATTCATGTAGATCAATTAGGAATCGATTACTCAATGGATATCGATAATAATAAAGTACGTATTAAATATAAATCGGAGTAACAATTCGAATTTAGAAATATTGTAAATCTAACGGCTTAATGCTTCTCGACCACGAAATGTTGTAATTTTAAAAATAGAACTGCAATGACACCGTGTCAGTGGCAACAGTCAAGAACAATAAAAAATAATCAGTGTGCTACGCGATAGGTTTTAAACAACTTTGGTTCTGCATACAATTTTCAATGAAGCCCAATAGAGTTTTTGGTGGGAAATTGGAGAATACAATATAATTTATTGCATAATATTAAGATCCGTTTCACGAAGTTTAAGTACAGAAAACAATAGGCAGTTATATTATTAAAGAAAATTTTTCAGACAACTTTAAGGTGGAGTAGGAATGTTGTGGATTTTGCAATATGGCTATGATATGGAAGTAATAAAGAAAAAAAAATTAATATGGGAAGTAAAATAAACATAAAAATAAAACAAACAGGCTTAATTAAGCACTCACACCTCCTCCATATGAGGTGTAGTTTTAATAATATCTATAACTAGGACATGCCCGCGACTTCGTCCACGTTTGACTTGAAATGTCCGCGGTATTCCCGGGACACAAAGTATCGCAGCATTTAAAAAAATAATGTAAGCTATCGTTTAGTGGAAACTGTGTGGGAATAAGCTAATTTTTATGCTCCCGAACAACTTAAACCGCTCCCAGATAAAAAAAAATAATAACACAAATTTCAATACATTAAATTTGCCATCGAACAGTAAAAATATCACAGATTCGATTTTTTTAAATCTGACCATTAAAATAATTTCCAGAAAAACTTGCGAGGGTTTTCCAGGATAAAAAAGTAGCGCAGAGCTTAAATCTAAGAATTAGCTGTCGATAAGCGAAAACCGCATCCAAATCGACTCAGTAGTTTTTACGAGAACCCCGAACAAACAGACAAGAAATAAAAAAAAATATTGCATCGTGTTCTCCATCGTTTATATAGTTTCTATTCTATTCTAGTTGTTTTTTTTAGTGATTTTAATGTATAGATACGGCATGTTTAGAATTTTATAATAGTATAGACTTCAATTAAGATTTTATTATTGATCTTAGTTAACCCTATAAAACCATCGTGATTACAATCGAAATCTTAAGTGTGTCATGGAATCGTGCCTTTTTTGTCATCTCACCAATGAAATCGTAAAAACGACCATCACATTTTTTCGGGCGTTTTCTTAAAAAATAAACTATTACTTAGTTATTCTTAAAAGTACAATGTCTGGTAAAGGAAATTAGTTCATAAAACCTAGGTTTATCTAGATGGTCCTATTATTATTAGTATCAAGTCAAATGATTTTCGGGTCACTGATGTCCCGGGCGAACATGATATGCCCGGGTCAAAAACACACTTAATTTTTTTTTACATTAAGTTTTACAATTTCACTTATTCTCTAAGACATTTTGTCTTATTACACACACATATTTGTAACTATATTACTTACGACGTTAAATATTTTTTTCCTTGAGCTTCACACGCTGTAGTTACGCGCAACGGTTCTCCAGAACATTAATACATTCCATGTACAACAATGATCTGGAGGGTACTTCTCGCCGCAGTTTTCTTTTTACGCTATGACATGGGGTTTTTTGAAGGGCGTTATAAAATTTCTTACAGGTCGGGCAAAGCGTTGGAGACACCCTGGTGTTGCAAACGTCCATGGGCGACGGTAACCACTTTCCATCAGGTGGGCTGTCTGCCTGCTTGCCTGCTTCGGGCAACAAAAAAAAAAAATGGAGTTTACACATGTTTCAATTTGTCAAATTTAAAACGATTTGATGTCATAAAAAATGTGTTTCAGCTCACACTAACCACTGGGAGTTTAATCCTTAAGACTTTCAAAACACCGTATTTTACATTGATAGATATTATTTTAGATCTTATCTCATTATATTAAAGTTCGAAATTGTATAATCAAAAAACGTAAAGCTTTTGAATTAACGCTTGTATTATTTTACTCCTGTTGGTATCCTAAGATATATGGCAGCTCATATGTATTTATAGGAGATGTCATAAAGCTATAGTTGTAGTAATCACTCATATAGTAATGCCATAATTTAATGGATTGTATGAAACTGTGTAAGTAATTGTGTACGATGTATAAAATTTGACAGTTGTGAAAATAAGTAGTTGTATTGTTACGAAAACCTTATTCCCGCAAACATTCGCTATTTAAAGATGGCGCCACTTGAGATACCGACCGTATACGGGGGTCTGTGGGCTTTAGCCCAAAAATATAAAAACGGCTGGTGTTTGTTGGACACGATTATTTGACCGTGATTTGTGTACCTGTAAAGGTTAAAGTGAAGTATAAAGTTCATGATCAACATGGTGTTTAGATATGGAAAATGAAAGAAAGTGTTGATATCGTGCATTTTATTTATCTGAAGTTCATCGTTCCATAATCCTCATAAAATTTTCTTAACGCGGCCCTTACACGTAGCTCGCTTCTTAGGAGTGAATTCCAAAAATATATTTCAAGTAATAAAATGTTTCAAATAGTCGAAAAGCGAGGTAAGAATGACACGTAGCACCATCTATGTTACCGACGCGAGTCTTTACTATTAAATGTCATGTCATATATATATAAAAAAATCCTCTTCCATTTTTAACATTCAATGGCGTCGTGTCATTTCTTACACAAAATCACCATTTCGGTTCGTAGAGACTCAAAACATTACCTAAAAGCATGAACCAGCTACAATCTAGTTGTGTAAGATTTAGAAGCTTATCAGAGTTGCTGGAGTTGTTGAGTTTTCTTCGTGAAGGAACGGTAAAAGAATACTAATTCCTGCAACTAGAAGGTAGAAGGGCATTTGCCCTTGTTGTCTAGGGTAAGCCGCCTTAACAACTTTTGAGTTGTATTCCAACATCAGAGGTCAGGTTCCAGTTTCTCCTTCAAAGCCAGTAGCACATCGGCACCACCTCTGGTATTGCTAATGTCCGTAGGCAACGGTAATCACTTTCCATCACAGATGGGCCGTCAGCCTGTTTGCTGTGCTTCAGCAATAAAAAAAAGATGCATTTTTATTTCTTAGCATAGTCTTTACATCAGAAACGTGACAAACGAACGCATAAGCCAATCAAAGCGCTCAAAGATTGCGCGAACATGAATTACTTGTTATTGAATTGTAAAAGGGCTGTGGGCTAAAGATCGGCGTTATTTTGTAAACGTTCCCAGAAGTGAGTAAGTGCTGGTGTTGTTTATGCGGTAACAATGAGTCGAGTACGCTATGTTGTTCTCGTATTACGCTCTGACGTAAACTGGGATTCCCAGTTGGAATTGTTCTCTGAGCTGCTTTTATGGTTCCGTAGTCATTTTGGAAACGGAACGGTTATGAAATCGTCACGTGTATTTATCTATGTTGCAGTCATTTTTCTTAAAAAGTAATAGGTCGACATATATGAAATTTGTCAACGAGATGCAATTTCTATACTGCTACGTAAAGTTATTGCGAGGTCGCATAAAAACTAAAAATTAAAGTTGGCCATTCCTATAACTGAGGGTGGAATAAAAAAAATTTATAGCGCGTCTACTGAAGGTATTCACGTCCTGGTCTGTAAAAAGTATATCAATACCTCTAAAGCATAAACTATGTAGTGGAAAAATCTGAATATATTTAAGATAAAAAAAACGTTTGAACGAGATTTATTGATTTCTCTTTAAATATCTACATGTTTTCTTTTAATTTTATAACTGATGTTTATATGAAATAAATTAAGATAAAAATGGTTTCAACGAGATTTATTGAGGATTTTTTAATAACATATTTTCTTTAATTTATAAGTTATGTAGATAGACAGTTTAACCAAATTATAAAATTAGAAACAAGAAATGACAAAGTGAAGTAGCTTGATTAAGGTTCCATATTCTACGGGGACTGTATACCAGACTATAATAATATTTTCAGGGATAAAAAATCACAATGTTTATCTTCGGTTTCTATATATTACTTACGTTTTTGATTGTATAAAATTGTACATAATAAGTAAAATTTAAATAGATGTCCATTTACCAGTTAAAAGATCGAAAACCAAGCCTCTAATACTCTAACTGTGAAAAAATATTTATGACGTAATTGATGCAAACATTTCGTATGAATTTATTATAACTCATATCGTCGGCGTCAGTGCAGGATCTTACGAACAGAACTATCAATTATAACTAACAATTATACATGTAACATGTAACGATTTTGACGAACGAAAAAAGTAATGTCATCAAAATTAGCTTCGAGACATTTTTGTAGTGTACGGTCAACACAAAAATAAATAAACTAATACTTTTTATATATTTTTATAGGCAGGTATTAATATGGCTCTTATAATATTGAACGATATTAAAATAATAAATATTAATATGAAACATAATTTTTAATAATAAATTTCAAGTTTAGAAGTCCTGTAAATATACAAATACTACTACAAACGGAAAAAGATCTCGAAGTTAATTTACCTATACAAGGTCCTGCACTGACGCTGACGATATGTAACTATATATGTTTATTTAAAAGGAAAGTTTGAAATTAATTTTAAATCACACTGAGTTCATTGAAGAAGCGATTGCTTTATAAATAAATAATTTGGCATTACACAATGAAATTCCAAGATTTTCTTTATATACGACAGAGAAACACGAACATCTGTTCGTTGTAGAGCGATAATAATTAAAAACAAAAACACATTGAATGTGTTTTGTGATATACCGGGAAAACCGGGAAACACACGTCAATGGCGTCTCCAATTTCGCACATTCATTTTAATGAAAGGTTGTTTTATTTGTTATTTTAAGTTTTTGTATTTTTTTTATTGCGAAGCTGCCATACAGGCGGACGGCGCAGCGCATGAAAAGTGGTTACCGTCGTCTGTAGGTGTTTGGAACACTAATGGCGACCGACTTATATGTGTGCTTACCAGAGGGTAAAATCGATGGGTAGATAGACAGAGCATGGATTAAAGTCCTTTTCATATGGACAACAAGTCCCCAATTCTGTTACTTTCACGAAAAAAAAACCATGCCAGCGTGAGTCAATATCCATTCTAATGACGATGGTCAAATATCCGTAGTCTCTAAAATTCATATTAAATTAGTCTCGATCAAGTCAAGATTGATTCAATATTGAGCCGAAATGATCTACAGATTACTGAAACTACCAATACTTACGATTTAAATTGGATTCGATTGCCAATTTGAATTGCAGACTCGGCGTACTGAATGTGTCATGGTACCAGAGAGAATACCCAAAAATATTGTTTATACAAAAGCACTTTAATAAACATATTATAAAATTTAACCATTTATTTTACGTGGCATTGCAACGTCTGGTACAAATACTAGACAATAAAATAATACTTTGAAATAGTTTTACCCGAATCGTCACAATAGGTCGGGTAGACCATTCCGAAGATATACATAAAACGATATGCGTAACGTGCAGAATATGATATATAGTTTTTCAGCGTGTACTATCGGTCAATGTCAGAGGCGCTTTCCATTTCAAATGCGCTTCGAAAAAAAAACCACGAGTAAAAACAAGAAGCGAGCACAAAAAAGAGACATGTCACGCGCATTACAGACATTGGCATATTAGCATGAGGATTTGAATATGAATAATAGATTTAATGTTCACAGAGTGTGGGATTCAGAAGCTGTAATTTTGAATCGTCTCTATCATTTCTAAGGTTACGCAGCCGAATGACGAAATACTTATTACATTCGACATCTTAGGTCGTCTGTTTATCGCAACCATATTTGTGTAAACTAAACAGATATGGCGAATTTATAGCAATGATGGGTTTTTTTTAAAATAATTAATTATTTATCTGATTTTTATTATTCCGACGTACGGCCACTTTTGAGTAGCCATGATCACGGAATTAAATAACTATTTAAATTAACTATTTTTTATGACTACTTAGTCAAATTACAAAAATAGTAGATTATTTTCACATTTATGGTAAATAATATTTGAAGACTGGATGTCTGTTCAGTTCGTGTAATATAGTATAATGAATGAACAGCAGTGAATGTAACTTTTTCAAGGTCTTACGTACTAATTAACACGTAGCGTCTTTGTTTAATATTATAATACATACTATAATATTAAATTAAATTATATAAATAAGCGAGTTTCACATGGGGTAACAAAGAACACTTAAGCGTTATAAAAACTGTTGTTTCTTTTTCAATAATACGGAGAAAATGTCGGTTAAGTACTTGCCAGTCTTAACGAAGCTATGGAACCATAAAAAGCATTTAAGGGAACATACTCCATATCTCAAAACTACAAACAAATGCATATTGTTCAAAGTAATTTTCAGTAAAATTATTTTTTAAGGCTCTACAATTTTTTTTTTCCAAAATGTCTGACTCATACGTTAAAAGTTAAGAGGGGCACATGTATAATTTTTACGAATTTGGGAGTTAATATCTCGCCATATATTGACTTAAATTAAAAAAGTCATTAAGAAACATGTTGATGATTTTACAGGATCTGACTGACGGTACCACACCACCATGTATAGTCAGCCAAAAAATAGTTTACCAGTTTTAACAAAAATTCGTAGTTAGCGAAATTTTCACTAATGCCGAGGTTTGGATTTAGTATTCGAATATATTTGACCCTTTTATTACTGTCACATAGATTTTATAAGCGAAAATAGACCTTGTCATTCTATGAGATGCAAACAATATTCGATCTAAGGGTAGCAAACGACTTTTTTGGCTGACTATACATTAAAAAAAAGAAAAATTTAATCCCTAGTTACATATATGGAGGCTACCCTTAATCTTATTTCGTAATTTCACTAGACAATTTTTTAGCGCTGTTATAGACTACACCTTCCTAAAAGTTTCGTTTATGTATCGTCAATAGTTTCTCAGAGAAAACAATATTGTGACATCACAGCATTTTAGCGATAAGGCCGTCCGTTGTCCTAGCATTTATCTATTTTTACTTCTATTTGTCTATGCTTTGGTGTACAATAAAGAGTTATCTATGTACCTATCAACACGGACAGATGGACGTAACGATTTCATACAGGTTCCATTTTAGCCAAAATAACTACGGAATCCTAAAATATCAACATATTTTAGGATTCCGTAGTTATTTTTAAATTTAATAGTTGTATTTGAACAGTTACTTACATTAATTACTGAGTTGCAAGCAGGTGGCTTCATTATATGCACGACTAGCACGATGCACGTGTTTAAAGTCAGTACGACGGCGTGATGAATAAGTCTTATCTACGTATGTTGTTACGTGGCTGCCCGTTTGAAGGTAAATCGGTATAGTTCATATTGTATGAGGTATTATAATATTGGTCACAGTTGATGAGGAAAAACGACGCTAGTAAAAATCCAGGGTAGCCATTTAAATTTTTTTATCCTTGGCACACTATACACACAGTTTAATAATTAGAGCTCAGTATGGTACAAGGCCATTGATATCCAAGGGTCGATAAAAGGATTGTGGAGTAAGGGAAGGCAGAGCAAGCTTACTGCTGGAGCTTACTGGCGACTTTCTGCCCTGGGGCCCAATCTGAAATTTAATTTAATCTTGGCGTTGCGAAGATGTTCAAAGTAGGATTCCATTGCGATAGTGCCAAAAATTTGTATTCTACTAAATTCAGAATATTTTCTCGATATAGTCGCGACAGACTAATTGACCGTTGGAATTGACAGAATACCATAGTCAGACAAAATTACGATTGCGACAATAGTGTCCGGCGATTTTGACGAGATAGTAATAGCAGAATTGGGCCCTTGGACACACATCACTGGCATGAGAGACTTGAGCCTGAGGAAAACATTGAAAAAACCTCTCATCTCAGATTTATGGCTATTTTATCATCGTATAAGGCATAGCGCGTGGTATTTTGAAATTAATTTTGTGGTGCACGCGTCTCTATGGAGTTCCATACGTTACAAATTTTGCGGAAACAAATTCGCACCGAAATATACGCAGTGCGCACAGGGCCTTATAGTAACCTAAGAATAATGATTACAACATAACGTCTCACTGCTTGGTTTGAAACGAGACTAAAAAAATAAAATATATCTATGTACATGTATGTAGTTTGTGTGTGCTGAAGTATGCATCAGTACTCAGCAGTCATTTAAATTAGTTGATGTGCTAAAGTTTTATCTTAACTCTTCCGACTGCACATAGTGAGCATTAATAATCCCTTAATGTAAAGAAACACATCATTTGAAAGAAAGAAAGAAAGAAAAAGATTTACTGTCGTAAATGTATGTACATACAAAAAATAGAATACGCGTAATAAGACATTGTAAGCGTGAAGCATGAATATACAATATAATTTTAAAAATCTATAATATTATACAATACTAAACGTGTTTGTACATTGTAGCTATTTAAAAAATAACTGGAATAGACTATATAATAATAAACGATGGAGAACACAATGCAATTTTTTTTAGATTTCTTGTCTGTTTGTCGTTTTGTCTGTTTGTTCGGGATTCACGTAAAAATTACTGGGCCGATTTCGATGCTGTTTACGCTGATCGAAAGCTAATTCTTAGACTTAAAGTCTGCGCTATTTTTTATTCTGGGAATGCCGCGGGAAATTTTCTGGAAATTAGTTAGTGGCCTGATTAAAGAATAATCGAATTGCAATGTGATATTTTTTACTGTTCGATAGCAAATTTAATGTAGAAAAATTTGTGATATTTTTTATTCTGGAGATCCCGCGGGCATTTTCCCGGGAGCGGTTTGTAGTTGTTCGGGTGCGTAAAAATTAGCTTAATCCGACACAGTTTTCACTAAAACGATAGCTGACATTCTTTTACAAATGCTGCTGTAATTTGTGTCCCGGGAATCCTTCGGGAATTTCAACTGGCTGTAGTCCGTAGGCGTGGACATAGTCGCGTGCATATCCTAGCTATAATATAAAATGGTAATATGTGTTAACTGATATTCGCTTCTGCAAATACATACATAGGTGTCAGAGTATAAAGAAATTGAAATCTTTTCACCCTTTACCAAACATTTGCAGTCGGTACAATATGTCTTTTCCATCCATACTCTATTATGGTACACGTCTTTTGGTCACAGCACAAATTATCATGTCATATTTCACACAATTCATCCATCTTTTTTGGCTATTTTTACTATATCCTCCATTAATCTTCCACTTTAATACGATAGTCTTTTTGTTACATGATCTTCATAACTCGTCATTATACGCCTTTACACTTCTTCCTCTTCATTTTTCAGTAACTTTAAAACGCACCCTTATACGTTCGTGGCTTCCATTATTCATTCTCATTTCGTAATACAACATCTGCATCTTAACATTAGGTCTATTTCAAGTTAATCCGATAACCTTAGAGAACAGATTCTTCTTATAGCCCTATCAAAAATGAAAAGGGTAGTGCAAGCTTTTATATATCGTAAGATCAAAGATTGACCATTGGAATTGTTGTTATAATATGCTCTATTCTGTTTCAGTAATTAGAATTATACCTAAATATTTCGAAATATAGAAGGATTGCGTGCTGACTCAAGCGTTAGGTAATGTAATGCAGAAAACATTCATGTTAATATTTGGAACGTGATCCAAAGTCCATATAGCGCGTATTGTACTTAACAAAATAAAAAAAAATGCTTAGAAAAATCAATTTATTACTGGAGAAAAAAACTATAGTCATGATAAATAATGATTTGAAGTTCATTTTCAGATTGTGATTACTGAATTTCACAGAAAACTACAAAATATCTAACTAATACAGAAAAATACATCATGGGGAAAAATAAATATGTTTTTATTTAAAAAATATTTAAATTTATTTATTTATTTAAAAAAAAATGTGATGAATTTCATTATTTTAATTGATGCCGATTTTTGAGTTGAAAACGAAAAAATCGTAGTATTAATGATATAATTTTAAGCGCAAATCCCTACAAACAAAAGTAAGCATCTGTTATTAAACAAACCAAAAGTATACAATAAAAATAATTGTTATCAACCGAACCTGGCACATGATAAGGCGTGGGGTTGGACGGTGGTAGCCAATAAGCGGCGCTGATTGGCGGATAGTTTGTCCCTGTTCTGCCCGCCTTGGCACGGGCAGCACCGCCCGCCTCGCCGCGCATCCTTCACACAGCACTGCACAATCACACAATCACACAAGATCACTCACACACATGATCACATGGCACGTCCGCATCGCACCGTGGTCGAGACACAACTAGCGTGTCGCACGATAGTGAGGTGCGCGAGCGCATACCTAAACATCACTCATTCCGCGGGCACTTGTGTCACCTATGTAGGGCTGGCCGGTGATAAGGGTATCTATTGTTCTTTTTTTCATTTGCATTCTTTATGTCCAATTTTTTTGTTAACGCTGGGGAACGCATTTGCGCCTACCCTCGGGCTCAAGGGGAAGTTAACGATTATCTAATATATATACATGAGTTACCTCTCAATGTTTAATGTCATTAACAATGTCGCATCTCATGTAATGCATTAAGCCCTTGGCTACATCTGCGTGACAGTCACTAGCATCTGTACTATATTATATTATAATACAAACGTAATAATGCATAGATAATAATAAGATAGAAGAAGAGTAGTGTCATTAAATGAATATATGGAAGTAGTGTGTAAGAGGTATTACCAATAGTACCACTGTCTTTAAAACAAACGATAAATAAATATAGGAAAGTACAATAGAATAAATAAAAGATAAACCAGCAAATAAGATAAATAGTAATAGAGCTATGTAATATTAGTTGTATATAGTATGGCGGCCTCTGTGGTTGAGCGGGCTAAGCCTTTGCCGGCTTACCTCACTGCAACGCAGAGGCTCCGTGTTCGATTCCTGGTATAGTAAATTTCGGAAACATATTTTCTCCGTTATTTACTGTCTGGGTGTCTGGGATCGGCCCCAGAATGAACCGTTGTATATTACCCATAACACAAGCGTAACTTGCTTAATTTGGGGATATACAGTGTGTGTGTTTGTCGGCCGATTATTTATTTATTATTTATTATATAAAGTAAATAATAAGCCAGTACAATGTCCTAGAGTTCAAAATTGTAATAAAAATATGTACATTGATAAATAAAATAAAGAGGGCAATAAAAAAGAAAATCACAATAAAAAGAAAAAATATAAAACATGCTACAAATACCCTGACAAGAGTGTGCGTCAGGAGAAAGAGAATTAAAAAAAACATATGTACTGAAAAAGTAACACTATCGAAATTTGTATTTATGCTTTATAAATAACATTATGTAGATATTATTGTTGGATGTGTGTCAAATGTGAAAGGGCTATATGAATATTTTGGAATTTTTACAAAACAATATCTATCACGTTGTAGTCATATTAAAAGAATAACGCCTATAGATCACTTTTGGATCCAATAAGCAGTGTCGTTTACCAATTTCTAATGATGCCATCACCAAGTCCGTGTAATAAAAACATGCCCTTAAGTCACTGACATCGCTAGGTATTATTGCGTAGCAATTATGTAACAAAGAAGATTCTAAATACAGCATAAAAACAAATATAAATATTCGTGCAGGGACGGAGAAAGAATACAATTTCGGCCTGTCGTAGGAGACGACAAAAAAACCCACAGCCAGATGGGGGTATTAGCTCGTCTGGATAACTACCACCCTTAGTTTAGAGTGCGCAGCTATAACAACCTTGAGTTGTGTTCCGGCATTAGGGCCAAATTTCACTCTTCCTTAATGGGAGCAGCAGCGCATTTTTACCACCTCTGGTGTTGTAAATGTCCATTGGCGATGGTAACTAACAGCTTTCCATCAGGTGGGCCGTCTGCTTGTCTGCTGAACTCGTACAATTTAAAAAAAACTAACCTAAAAATCTCAAGGTGAAGGAGCTCTTAGAATGCTATAGAGATTACCGCCATGATTATTTCTGATTTTAACTAGTTTTTTTTATTGGAGTACAGCCGACAAGTTAACGGCTCGCTTGATGGAATGTTGTTTCCGTCGCCTATAGACATTTGCAATATCAGGGGCATGTTAACATGCTGCTGGCTTCGAAGCAAATTTATTACACCTTTTTTTAAATACCATAATAAACTGCTATGGGAATACCTTGAAGTTCGTCCTAACCTCCCACAGTGCTCAACAAATATGTTCTTGAGAATTTTTCGGTGCAGGAGCGTAGATCCAAGCATTTAGTTGTTGTTAAATTTCTATTGCATTTTATAAGAGGACATTTAAAATTAGGGGCAGCCCTATTACTCCCCTCCCCCACCTGGCACACTGGGACCAGAGTCTAATGTGCTTCGTCCGTAATATGACGTCATTGTCACTTTACCTCCGTATTCTGGGAAAACTAAGTATTGTTTATGCAAAAATCGAATAAATATGTATTGCTTTTCAGCACGATTATAATCCTCCAGATAATTCATTATTAATGTTTAGGGTTTGGAGAATTTATAAGTCTAGGTTTACTGCTGCCTGAAAAATTGAATATGTCAAATATATAATATTAAGTAACTTTTTTATATAAAGGGCATACATAGCAACCTCCGCTTCTGGTCTAACATAAACAGGGACTTTTAAATATTAAGTAATTAGAAAAAATGATTTTCCTACTACTGCTATTAGTTATTAGTTCTACGATTTAGGGTCAAAAAACTAAAAAATGCCGGGAATTACTTCATATTATTCTTAGAACATATTAAATGATATGCAATACGAATCATACGTAATTAATATTATAAAACATTTGGGCGATTTTAGAAACAAAAATGTCAAAGACCGAATGAAATGAAGGCGAGAGAGCAGTTGGAAAGCAAGCAAATTATGAGCTCCCTAAAAGAGATCGGAACAACTAGGATTTATTGCTAGGAAGATAATGGTGATTGTAGACTTGTCGCGAATCCTCACTGTTGCCTCTGAAGAGTTGAATATAGTGCATAAATCACTCACATCGAGAAAAAATAAAAACTACTTACAGTGAAATACAGCCGTAATTTTACCACACTCATAGGTGTTTAATGGCGAGCATTTCAAATGCTCAACAGCCCTAGCAATCCCTCCAACTGTCGCGGCGTGGTCGAAGTCTAATGAGCGCCGTCCTGTACTGTGACGTCACAGTTTTTCAAATGCACTGAAGCAATTGTGAATTCGCCTTAGATAATAATTGATCATTGTTTAACACTTATTGTCAATGATATAAAATATTAAACATATATAGCCCACTGACTTTATACCTCTACATACAATGTAGAAAGTAGAGAAGGAAATAAAATTGCTCGAATATCTTAACATATAATTTTAGGGGAAAATTAAGAAACATAGCGATTTCATACAGCTTAGAAAATATTTTTAACGAAAATTTCGAAGTAGTTTTTGAGATATTAGATAGGTATATTTATCCATGTAGGAACAGTGACAGAATAAAATTCCCTGCGGTCGGGCGGCCTGTCGTAAGTGGCGCCACAACAACCCACAGCCAGGTGGTAGGGTATTTGCCCGTCTGGATGGCTACCACCCCTGGTCTAAAGTATGCCGCCATAATGTTCCGGGATTATTGGCCAGGTTCCAGTCTCCCTTTAGAAAGCGGCAGCACATTGGTAGTACTTTTGGTGTTACTAATGTCCATAGGCGATGGTAACCGCTTTCCACCAGTGGGCCGTCTGCCTGTTCGCTAAACTCATGTAATAAAAAAATGTGTGTGTATGCAGTTCACATGCAGTAGAAGTGAAACAAAGTGTATGTGACAAGAGGTGGGAGGGATTCGTAAATTTCGTATAGTCACATTTCATATATTATATCGTTATAATATATTTAAGCTATAAAACACGAATCTCATTCTCTCGCATGCTTAGTCCTATAGATTTATCTGTTTAACTCTTTTTAGTCTCGCTTTTTCGTTTCATCGAGTTTCAAATCACAACGATTCTAAAGAAGTTTCACTTCAAAAGGTATTCTACATTAAATTATTTTTTACAATTTAATAGCAAATGTCAACAAATTCATTTGTCACTTCTTCGAAATCCTTCATTGTGTGTGGACTGACACACACGTACTCGATTTTTAATCTATATATGTAGTTTTCGTCACTGCTTATCCTTCAACGTTAGGAAATGGTAAAGTGATATGTGCTCTATTACCAGGGTTCAAGTTCACATGTTATTGGAATGTAATACGCTTACATTTTTATTTATTTATAAATTCAATTTCATACAAGACGTTAGTAATAAGGTACCACATAAGCCTATGATGTTTGCGTGTGATGCAATGTACCCTCGAATTAAAAATGAAGACGTTATATAGATATAACTATGCAAACGCACCTACATCATACACATATATACTGGCATGTATGTATATGCATAAACAATAAAACATAAACACCGTCGTGAGCACTCATCCACACAGGCTGTCACTCACACACCGATATACCTCATTATGTATAGTAGTATAAGTGTAGAAGTGTAAATCAAATATTTCAATAGCATCAAACAACGATCAGAGGGAAAACTCAGATACACGGTGTCCACAGTTGGAATACAGATGAAGGAGAACTCGAAAAATCGTAACGCGTCCAGTCAGAATGGTGCTTGCTACGTGTTTTGTGTCCTAATTCTTTGAAAATGTCTTCAATTTTCAGGGCTGTCTCTTAATGTTTTTTTTTGTTATCATGTTGAACTTTCCCCCGATATTCTTCGGAGATATTGTACATCATATTTTATAATCAACTTGATATTATAATATAATCTATTTATGTTATTTCTATAAACTACTTAATAATCTAAACTAAATTTGTATAAGTTGTAAATAGTCATATAAGTTTGTATAAGTTATATAATTACATCATCATTATCTATTCTAGTATAAATATCAATTATATGTCGACTCTATTATTCTGTATTTATTATGTGTATTAATTTTCACTTTCACTTATTTCATAAAGACCCATGTGATGGCCTTTACGAAAGTCGTCTAATATAACGATGTAATACTTAGCATTACCTCGCCTTATTCCTCAGTACGGCGCCCCTGCAATGCTAAGACAATATGCATCCATACACGGGCTGGATTACTGATAATATCTGCTCGGGTAATCAGTCTCTTAATGTTGTTGATCTTGATTATTGCTGATATATATCCTTATTGAGCATGTATATCGGATGTTAAACTACCGTATGTTGTAAGGAAAACAAATACACACAAAGCTAACTAATTATTTTTTAACAAGACCACTGCTCTACTTACACAATAAATACAATATGTTAGTCTTTAAAAATAATATATTAATTTATTTGTTTAGTAATCCACTCAATGGGTAATCACAAATATAAATTTTGAGTCATATCTTCAATATGGGTATATGGGTAATGAAAACGGCTTTTGTTAAACGACTGTGAATAAATACGATGTTTCATTTTTTTTTACACTACCCTTAAAGGGATATTAGGCTGCTCATTTCTGTTTTTAAATTTAATTAATTCAAGCAAAGTGATTCATATAAATTTTCGGTCTTATTCATAGAGAGTTAGAGTAAGTTTGAACGTTTATATTTATGGTTCTTAAAGAAGCGTTTAAACTTTCTCTAACTCTCTATGAATAACACCGATAAATTTAAATCATTCAATGTCATAGCGTCGTCCCCTTTTTAGTTCTGCGCCTTTCAATCAAATTGATTCAATTTGATTGATACGTCTAGGTTTAGCATAACCAACATTTAGGACTGTTGTACTGGCTTGTATAATGCATTTTTCGATGCATGTTATTTTGTAAGATTTCGTTTTTTACTGTACTTTAACCCTACAGAAAAAATGCATAACGTTGCACCAACAAAAGTCTTGTATTTTTCTTTAAAGTTTTGTCTTTTTTAACTAAATGTCATCAATCAAAAATGTTCTTCGCGGTCTACAAGTTAACTGTTTATTGCGCCTTGTTATACTCTCCTATTTGTTATTCTAATCTATTCTTTAATTATGTAGTATAATGTTATGGCTCTGTTGTGTTAGTTTCGTGTAATGTTTTTATCAACTCCATGTTCTCTTTTTTCTGTAAATGTTTGTAATATGGTCATTGTGTATATTATAAAGTTTTTATTTTATATAGATTTGCTATTAAAATTTTATTATATTTTATAGTGACAGCCCTAAGTTAAGGTGGCTATACACCGATTCGAAACGGCCCCTCACCGAAATAGGCGTAAGTTATTGTAATTCGTATGAGCAATATTCAATGCATATTGAATATGTCGCGACGTTGTGGACGGCCGATGCCACTGTTTATGTATCCGTTGTTCGATCTTAAAGGGAACTGGGTGTCTGCTTACCTATTATTTGAAATAAATTGATGACAATATTTTAATAATGCGGCTATTTAAATTCAAAATAATTAATGGGCTTCCAATATTTTTGTAGGCTAAGGTCAACAAACCTAAAGACTGGGTTAACCTAGCATCCTGAGCAAGTGTATCAGTATTTTTTTTTCATGAGTTCAGCAGACAGGCAGACGGCCCACCCGATGAAAAGCAGTTACCATCGCCTATTGACATTTGTAACACATGAAGGTCAGTGCTACCAATGTGCTGCCGCTCTCTAAAGGGAGACTGGGACACGGCCATTAATGCTGAAACGCAACTCAAGGTTGTTATAGCGGCATACTCTCGAATGGCTGTGGGTTGTTTTGTCGCCAGGAGGCAGGAAATTGTATTCTTTCAATATCAGCATTATTAAAATGCCTTCTAGTAGATATTTCAGTGACTATTAAACCAAGATTAGTGATATTACTCGAATTTCCATGTTTTACGATAGATGGCATCAAAAACGATTTAAGAAAATTTTGCATAGTGACAGTATTGAATTAAGCGTGCGATATGATCCAATAAGGTAACAAAAGTGTTTCAACTTTCAAATAACGAAAACAGGAGATGTTCACCACTTCTGTGGACCCCTTCACTGTGTGTGGACTGAAACGCTTTTGTCCGACAAATTACTTTTATTGCAACTGTTATATATCCCATACGATTATAAAAATTAAAATAATTTTAGAAATTTAATGGTACGACGTCACTGACTATTAATCTTGCATGAGTAAATTACTTTAATGCTCAGTTAAGCAGCGAATCAGTCTATCGAAAGCCATATCTGCCAACTGGATGACGGATAAACATCTTATGCGACAGACAATCGTATATATATGTGTACATATACAGATAGACTACGCATACAATCTTTATTCTGTTATTTTTATTCTATTCAATGGAACGTAATATTCTAGAAAGAGTAATTTGGCTGTAAATTTGGTAGAAACGGCGACGTTTTTAAATTATATAATTTAACAATCTCCTGCTCCGCTAGGATTTGGGAGACCAAAAATGTAAGTTGCAAATCAATTCTCCTTTACAATAATAATAATAATCGGCAGACAAATACTCTTATTGTATATCCCCAAATTAAGCAAGTTACGCTTATGTTATGTTATGGGTAATATACAACTGACTTCTCTGGGGCCAATCCCAGACACCCAGACTCCGTTCTCCATTATTTATCCAGAGTAAATAACGGAGAAAATTCGTTTCCGACATTTTTCATGCCAGGAATCAAATCCGGAAATTAATCCCTTTAAATTGGTATGGACGGTATACTCTCAACTTTTATTGTCCCACTTACACTACATCCGAAGGTTGTCTGGAAGAAATCGCTATGGTGGTTGAGATCGCTGATTGTACTTGGATATTAATGTTCTTGATTTTAAGTAGATTTATTATACAATAAAGTAAATTGTATTCTGTATTCTATTCGGAAATTTCTGTCAGGTATTCATGTTGACTATCCCGCAATGCTTGAAGATGAAATCCTTCGATAAGTTGGTCTTATCCGTTATGACGTATGGCGGATAGAAATGGACACAGACTGTGGGAGTTCACAAACTAAAGGTCGCTCAGCGGGCTATCGAGCGAGCTTTGTTGGACATGTCTCTAGTGAACAAAAAGTGAACAAATACCGAAACGAAAATATCCGTAAAAAAACTAAAATTAGTGGCATAGATCGCAAAATATGAAAGTTTAGGTAGTAATGAGCCAGTCGTGTCTGCCGCAAGATCATAGCTGATAGAGCTGATCGAGTAGAGTCCCTATCTTGATAAACGTTTGTTGGACGACCTCTAGCCTGGTGGAACAATAGACGGCGCAAGGTCGTTTGTAGAGGCTGGACGAAGAAAGCGGATCGGGATACAACTTTTGGGCAACGGTTGGTTGACGATGACCTTCTCTAATCTTTCTGATTGCGGCAGTAAGTTTTACAAGACGCTGTCTGTATTATTGTATGTCACTATCGGTACGATATTGCATTTTTATGGTTGCCAAGCAAATGTAGTTTATATCATAAATAAAGTTTATTGTCACACGTGTATATTATTATGTATTTACGAACATATATAATTATTTCTGCGGAGGTTAGCACTGAGTAATATTCTATCACGTAATTTATAATTAGAACTCAAATCGTTTAATTTTTAAATAAGTTTCTAGAAATACTATTTGACGATATTGAACGCAATTTTTTAAATTGTGATGTGATATTTCGATTTCCAGTCTGATCGCCGAATCACTGTTAATGTAAAGTAGTAGAAAATTATTTGAAAAAGAAAAAAAATGGAAAATTCGTGAGTATGATTAGGAATATTATTGAATTTGGTTGTACGAGGCATAACTTTTACGTTTGTGTTTAAATTAAAGTGCAGTTTACGCACAGCTCAATGCTCGGAGATATGAAATGGGATAGTGCTGGATTTCCTGGTTAGTCCGTTATCCCCACTAAAAATCCCACTGTCCCTCCCTCCTGTCGGAGTAGGCCGAAGCCGCGAGATTTACAGTATGCACTATCCTACCTGCACCTATATTTTCTTTTCCAATTCATAGGGTTTGCGATAACACTTATTAAGAAACCGTTGGCAAGTATGCATCTTGATTGGAAGGGAAGATAATCTTAAAACGTTCAGTTAGCATTTCTTGTGCCTGTCCTATTTAACCGGATATGATGGAGTCAGGTAATTTAACAAGGTTACTAATCGGTTTTCGTAAAATACGGCCACAGAATCATTTGCGATTCTCTCGCCGTTTTCCTGCAGTGTTAAGGATATGAAGGCTGTTAAAATTTTAGGAGTTCTTGATGTAATCTTTCCACGTTACGATGCATTCATACTCTACATGATGGTTTGTGGTGTGACAAAGGACGTATGCCAGAATAGAGGAGTATGGACGGAAAGACCCGGCCTCAAATAATTGGAAAAAGGTGAAGGGAAATAGAGATACACACATACTCCATATACCTACGGGTACATACGTGACTACTAACCTAGAATACGTGTTAGAGGTGACAAACAGACAGCCCTGTCCAAACATGGTTGTGTGCAACAGTAATACGATATCAGAATCGATTTGTCATGCGGCTTGTATGCAGTCCTTGAGTCGCTTTATCTATGTTAAACACTTTTAGCTAATATTCGATTAGCCTCAAAACGATTGTTTGCTCTATTAATTTGGTTAATAATCGAGTTGGAAGGAAGACTACTTATGTTTGGTCTAGGAAGTTGAAATAAGGCATACCTGCAATACTTCATTCACGTGCAAACATCCTCCAAGTAGACATTTGAAGTTCAACAACCCTTATTATGTAATATTTGTGAATTTTTATAAACCTTTATAAGGATCTGTAGCTATTAGGTATCGTCGTCTAGACGTTTGCAACACTAGGGGCGAAGGCAATGCCTTGCCAGCGTTTAGGATGGGATAGAGGTAGAGTTGCGAGATGTCCGGTTTGATAGCCGGACAGTCCGGTTTTCTTTATGTTTGTCTGGTCAAGATAATCTTGGTATTTGGGACAAAAGATTGACCGGTTTAAATTTGTTCATAATCTGGGGAACTCTCGTGTCTCGCCGTAAATACTGTAAAAAGTGAATTGTATATTTTATTCAATATAACTGCTAGTTGCACTGAATACAAAGATGCCATCTCAGGCAATAAAATTTTATTTGTCAAATCGTTTTTAAGTTCCGAACTTCCTGCTTTCAAATATGCATGCGCTAATCTAGTGTATCACTAATATAAACTCGAACACAGATCACAGATGGAGCTACGGTAACAGATACTTAAAACATGTATACTCATATAATTTTAATTCCTATGCAAATCGTATGGGATTTCAAATTATAGTGTATTATCTGTGCAGACAATAATAAATAAACGCAAGTGTTGAGTTTGGGATCTTAGCACACGTCTGTGTTTATTCTATGAAAGATGCAGTAACTGATGTCACGGAAATCGCATCGCAATGTGCGGGATTGACAATAGTGTTTCTTTCCGGATTTCGAATTTTAAATCGCGTCACCGCATCATAGTGCGTGCTAGGCCTAAATTCCTTGGAGTTCACGCGCAAACAGTAGGCATTAGTGAAAATAAGAACACATTTAGAATTATTACCACTGACACGTATCTGAATGTAGTTCCAATATTTGCACAAAATATGAGCGCTGTGCTCGCAAGAGGATATTGCAAGGTCGAAAAATAACTTGAAGTATAAACTTGCGCACAGAAATGGTTGCGGATTGTTTGCTTAGAACATGTGCTAAATGCGAACGAGGTAACTACAAGGATTGCTGTGAATTGTATTAGATAAAGTGATATTGTTTGTTTTATGTTTTAAAATTTATTATACGTAACTATATAAATCGCAACGTGGGGGCTTGGCTAGCGAAGCTTTTACTAGTAAATCAAAATATTTTTTTTTCGCTGAAGAGCGTGCCCCGTATAGAGGGCAGGAGCGAGATGGAATGCTCCTCCGTCTCGAAAGATGATCTTCCAGCGAGGTTATCGTTGTTCGTCGCAAGCCTAGGCCGATCTATTTACTTATTACTGTTTGAAATTTGTATATATTCTTTGTACGTTTCGGGAACCGTTTGCGACCTTAATTATTGCAAAGCGCCATCTATTGACTTGTGTTCCATTACACCGGACATCTCCGAATCACTTGCTTGGTAAATAGAATAGAACTTTATTGTTATTCTTTTTTTTGAGATATTCCGTACGAAGGTTATACCAAAAAAATATATGTATGTGTATAGGGTACTACGATCATTGACCATTTCGTTTTAATACAAAATAAACAATGTTTTTCCCATAAATGCACACAATGCCTTTGGCGAAATTGCATTAAATTCCGTTCAGCCGTTTCCATTTGTCGTGAAAAGGCAACAAACGAATAGAGATTTTTACGTTTATATTAGTACAGATATGATTAAATCCTTAAGAAACCAATATTTAGAGATACAATAATAACTCACTAATAGACTTTATTTGACTTACCGTTTCTGTTTTCACTGTCAGCCGGTTTCATCTGGATGGGATGGTGCATCTGCAAAGAAGAAATAAGAAAATTAATAATATTCAATTTTTGTATCTAATATTATCCTAAGTTAAATTACACAAGAAAATAATAGTTAAATACTATTATTTTCTAATCTTACTAAGTTTTCACGACTGTTTCATGTAATTAAACTACGTTTTAACGGTTTTAAGCGAGGCATTTTATTTGATTTTTACAGCGATATTTTGGCCACTTTTCAGTAGCCGTTATCGAGCACGGCATTAATTATATACAATGTTATGTTCTCCGTTCGGCTATAACCGTTCGTTGAAAGGAAATAACAAAAATATATAAGATGATAGATGAAGATGATATAAGGATCATGTTCCCAACCTGTTTTGCTAGGCAGTCTCAACAACGGATTCAACCAACAGACAGTTCATCTCCATATTCCGACCTGATCGGACCTCTGTTTCTTGGACTCAATGTCTGTTCATTTTCGATTCCGTGTTTAGTTTTAATTCTCAGTTTCGTTCAAAAGTATAAATTTTAAATTAATTGAAGTAAATAGTGTTCATTCGGAGCTTCCTATATAACAGTTCGAACTCCGTATTCTAAAAAGAACTTTTTTGTTGAGTTTATTACCTACTAAGCGAAATCAAAATATTTCCCCTCCCGTACCCCAGTGACGCCTACATCGCACAAGGTGTTGTCTACCTAGCTGAGCAGGGTGAGCGGCGACCACGCAACTTCTTTCTAATACCTACATTTTTAAACTCGTGATATCTTTCGAATGGAATGTTCTAATTGAACAATTCAAAAAGTTATATAAAGGTATTGAAGCGGTCTTGAATATGAAGTAATTTATTTTGATAAGGATGAATACCAAGATATAAAGAGCCTTTTCTAGCAGCGGCACTTCAATTAAATTTTAAAAATAAAAGAACACTTATTGTGGCATAACTATAATAATTAGATATATGCTGCCGCGACACTTTTTGTAAACAATGATGTGTTTTGCAAAGTCGTAGTCCATTATTTTATTCTGTCATCAATATTTTCGCAGCGCAAGCGATTTTAAGTAATTTTTTTACACCTTGGGTTACATTATTGGAGTTTTACTAAGGATCCCTCATTTTTTTGAGAATATAATATAGCCTATGTCAACCGGGGATAGTGTAGCTTGCCAACAGTGAAAGAATTTTTCAAATCGGTTCAGTAGTTTCGGAGCCTATTCAATGCAAACAAAAAAACAATCAAATCTTTCCTCTTTATAGCATTAGCATAGATGTATTGCTGCATGAAAAATAAATAAATATAATCAATCAAGAAACATTTAACGCTCTGTCAAAAACAAAAAGCTTTTACACGTTGTTTTATTTCATTTCCATTTCATTTTAAAATATCAAATGGAAAAAATACATCACAAATAGAAATAGGCTTTCAATATGTAACATTTTAGGCGTACAAATGTAATGTCAATCGAACAATACGGCACTCATTCTAATTGCTATCGCCGCATAGTCGCCGTAATTCTCATCCGACACAGCCAGGGGCGTATTTGGTACGGGCCAAAACCATATTATTAACAGATTCCATTCAAATTACAATTGTACTTTAACAGACAAAATGGGTGTTATAATATTGTTCAATCAGTATTGTGTCTACTTTTGAAGAATTTAATTTTAAGTTCTGTTTCGTAACAGGGTTTTCATTCATTCTTTCTATATACCATAATATTTCTACTAATTATATAGCAAAAACAGATGCCTAGCATTTAAGTTGATACTTTTTAGTAATTGAAAATGATAATTAATGTATTTAAACTTGTTAATTTTAATTATTTAGTTTTAAATTTGTTTATGGTTATTGGACAAGTTGACAGTAGGCTAAATAAAACTTTAATAATACTCATTGAATCTTGACATCTTTGTCTTCCGTGATCACGACCACTGAAAAGTGGCCGAAACGTCGGAATAATAATAAAAATCAAATAAATTACCGCGCTTAAAACCGTTAAAAAGTAGTTTTATTATGTACACAAGTCGCGAAAACTTAGAAAATAGAATGTATTTATTTCGAAATAGAATCAAACCAATTATTTATTGAAAGTCAATTACGATTACTTATTGAAATTAATAAGTAATTGTAATTGACTGTTATAATTTAATATTAACTTTTTGCTTTCATTGTTTATCGGATTTCATTTATTTACGACGACCTCAAAGATTACTATTTAGTGTTATCTTACATAATGCTAAAATTGGTTTGAATTTTGCTATAGTTTCCAAAATGAAAAATTATTCCGAGAACATTTTGTTGTACAAGTGTTTAATTTACAAATTAGTTTTGGAAGCTATTAAGTACATCTCAGATAATTTTAGTTTAAAAGATAATAATTTATTAGTTTAGTGTTATATTGTATAATATATATAGGTGTAGTACAATATTAACTAACGATATTTTTATGCATAAAGTTTAATCTTTTTTGATATTAAAAATCTATGACCCCCAAATTATCTTTCTAAATCTGTCACTGTCTATTAGGGGGGTGAAAACAAGAGACTTTTTCAACTTTCCCGTGGTCCTTCCGACCGTGTAATAAGCCTAAAAGGGACCTCCTTTGATTCAACCACTCGTTTAAATGTAGGTTTTTCATTCACCTTTGTGGCGTGTACAACCTCTAACGATTTGGCGACTTCGAAATCCCTGCGTAGTCATTTTTCTTTGAACTCGATTTTGGGGGTCGGTTGTGATTAAAATATTGTAAGGAAAGCACCTTCATACTATAATTTTTAAGAAATGGAAATATACATGTATAAAATTTTTCAAAAATTAGCAACCTGTGTCCGGGATTTTTGTAATATTATCGTGCTGAATGAACTCACGGCAGCAACATGTTTTAATGGCAGACCTACCTAACCCACAATGGCATTATAGTACATGCATTATATTAATACAAATCATCTCACTGTTATTCTTGCCTTGTTTACTTTCGTTGGCACGCAAAAGTACCGGTTTCGATTCTAGGTAGGGTAAATTTTCTCCTTTGTCCTAATATGCCTCTGAATTATATGTTCTATAATCACAAGTACAATTTGCTAAGAATAGATATATTACCCATGTTTATCTGCCGATTAAAAACCAAAAGAGAATATAGGTCAAGTTACAAGAAAGTGATACTTGGAGGTATAACGCACAAAAATGCACAAAAAATCAGCAATTGTTTTATGACCTTTTGACCTAATTAATAGTGAATTAAGGTAGTAAAGGGACTGGCTGAAGAAACGTGAAAACCAGATATTACGAGTACATAGCACGATTTTAAAGAGTACTACGTAATTTGTTATAGTCCACTGCCAGCAGTGGACTATAACAGATTAACAGTTCAGTCAAATGAGTATTTCACTTTGGAATGAGAGCCAATTGTCTCAACAGTCTCATAAGAGACGTGTCTGCGTCGAAAACATTTAAGGTCAAAGGTCGCAAAAAATAGTTTTTTGTAAATATCTAGCATCCCATGCATTAAACATATGTAGGGCATAAAATTCTCTACAAGTTTTTATTTTTTATTGCACAGATCAGCAGGCAGGCAGACGACTCACTTGATGGGAAGCGGTTACTATCGTCTATCGACATTAGCAACACCAAAGGTGGTACAAATACGCTGCTGCTCTTTAATGGGAGACTGGAACCTGGTCACTAATGCCGGAACACCACTCAAGGTTGTTATAGCGGCATACTCTAGACCAGGGGTGGTAGTGATCCAGATGGGCAAATACCCTATCACCTAGCTGTGGGTTGTTTTGTCGCCTCTTATGATAGGTCGCCCGGCCGCAGGAATTAGCATTCTTTTCCGTTCCTGCACGGATAATAAGTATATAAGATAATAAGTTTTGCTTTAAACAAATTTCTATACGTTCAAATATTTTTCAGAGAGAGCATGAAGAGTGCACAGCGCAGCCACCATAACGTGTCTCAAGGTCAACCGTGAAAATCGAACATATTTTGCAGATTGTTAAAGTTAGGGAGGTTGTTGACGAGTCGGTTTCTATCCGGTCTGGCGTCGAGTTGGTGCCGGTTACGCCTATTGACGAGCACGGTTAGCGCTCGGTTCGCAAATGACGGCTAGCTAGCTGAAGTGCGGTTTCATTCGTAGGTAAGCGGCACACGCCGTGCATACATCCAGTTCCGTCAACAAACCCTCAAAGACCGCTATACGTGTCCGCGCGCCGGTTGTACACACGGCATCAAGCCGGACCAACTCTGCCACCGGCCACGGCATCGAGCCGACACAACGCTGCCGTCGGCTCATGAACATAACTTCACAGTATATCATAGCTAACCGATGACCGGGCGTAAACCCGATTTATGGCCGTCTATAGGCCCGGCAAAATACCGTCTCGTTAACATACGCCCTTAGACATTATAGTGTATTTGTTATGCTTATAATATACGGAACCCAAATTCGGTTCTTGACGTTTCTGTTTGAACTGTGACATCCGCAAAGCTGTATTAAGTGGTCACCCGCTTTCCGTTTTGATGTACGACGTATCAAAGTGTATTTCGCTTCGTTCTTTAGATCTTGCTACGACCAACGTGGCTTTGATGTGGACGAAATAATGTACTAGTGAATTTCTTTCATTTTATTATATATGCGAATAGATTACCACGTATTTTGGGCACTGTTGTCGGGCCTGTTATTGTTATATTGAACATTGTTTAAAAAAAAAAATTGTATACATACATGGAACATGAACACTAGGAGTGAGTCGCCCAGTAAAAATGCAATTCTAAATCTTAAATCCTGCACGAATAGATGACACCACAGAACATTTTTGTCACGCTGGAAGTTTTATTCTTTAACACAAATTTTAGGAGGTAATAGAAAGAAAGACTATAAGACAGACTATTTGAAAAAGTAGCGATGCACTTAATCAGTAACAAGTATTAAAGAAATGATTTTTTTAAGACCACTTTTAGTGTTGGATGTATACATTTAAAACGATTTTTTCGACTTCCGAATAAAGAATGCCGATTTAACGTACAATTTATCTATATAAATAAAAATGAATCTTAGAAATGTATGTACGCACATAACTTGAGAACGACTTTACCGATTTAGATGAATTTTTTTGTGTGTGTTTGTGTAGGTCCTCGAATGGTTTAGATTTATAATTGGAACCGGTAGGTGGCGCTGGGATCGGGTCCTAGATTTTTATTTTTCCGGGATGATTCTCGCATAATAATTAGCCTCCTTCGAGTGCGACTATGAATATGCATCCGACCAAAGTGAAAGTGGAATGATCATCCGTTTTTTTGTACAGGATTCAGCTGAATAGCCTCAGATGGGTGTTTCAGCGATACCGGGCTTGGTTAGATGCCCGACTCCTTGAAAGCGGAGGCGTTCACCCGGGATGCAACGCGCTCGAGGAGGTACCTCTTGTGAGGATCGACCTCGGCTCGACCACTGCGGGGGAGATGACTCTATAGACTAAGTGATCATTCGTTGCTCCAGCCGCTTTTATATCCGAGCGATGACAAACGAGCACAGTAGTAATTACAACTACCCGCAAATATTACAATAGTAGGTGGCACTATTTGGAAGAATTTTTTTTAGGGTGCCCCCTGCCCCGTATAGAGTGGAGGAGCGAGATGAAATGCTCCTCCGTCTCAAAAGAAGACCTTCCAACGAGGCTATTATTGTGCCCGCAGGTCTAGGCCCTATCTATTATTGTTGGAAATTTGTATATATTTTTGTACTTTTCGGGAATCGTTGACAACCTCCATTATTGCACAGCGCCATCTATTGGCTTGTAAGTGTTCCACTACATTATTAACATCATATTATTCATTATATAGGCCTAAAATATGTTTAAAAAAAATTACACCTGTAAAACTTTCCTAAGCCATGAGGTTTTTATTCTTAGTTCTTCCTTTTCTTCTTCTACTTATATGACTAATACATTAACGCATTTTAACTCCTGTCTGTAACATTTACAATCGAGTAAAAGAAAAATAAACAGCTCTTTAAATATCGCCATTATCTGACCTAATTTTCTTAATAACCCATTAATCGTTAACAAAACGATTGCAACGTTTGTGTTAATAAATTCATTTGGTTAAATCGTTGCGTACACTAATTAGCGTCTCCGAGACGTCGCCATCGTCAAGACTTGGCTAGCCGCGTTACACCTCATTTATTTATAAACGGCCCATACATTTCGCGCTGGATTGACATGTGTCGGTATGTTTAGTCTTATTTTTGTACATAAAAATAATCGATAATGTAACAGTATTAACATCATTCTAGCGCTAAATTCCGGTTCCTACTTTTTGAAGTGATACTTCTTTAGAATCGTTGTAATTTGAAATTCGATGAAAAAAAGTGACACTAAAAAGAGATAAACATATAATCTATAGGACAAAGCCTGGGAGAAAATGAGATAGAATACATTATATTTAATAATTTAAGCACTATACGCATACAGATAGAGTTGGAAACGTTTTGAAGATTTTCGTCAATGGTAAAAATTTGGTGTATTAAAGTTAAAATATATTAGATTTTGAAATATGACGTCACGAAATGTAGTCTCCCCTTGTTACACTTTGCTTCACTTCTACTGCGTGTGCACAGCACACACACATATTTTTCTCTTCTGCACTTCAGTTTTTGAGCTTCTTTTTGTAAGAATATAAATAAGGCTGTGGTTAGTTAAGCTGATATTAGAAGGTTCATTTCTGTCTTTCAATTTGGATGTCAATATAAAATTGAATTATTCCATATCATTGAATACCATCGAGCCCTTTCAGTTCTGGGCCTTTCAATCAAATTGTTTCAATTACGTTGATCGGTATAATATTAGCATTACTAAAGCAATAGGCTGCAACACCAAAGGTGGTACAAATGCGCTGCTGCTCTCTTAAGGGAAACTGGAACCTGGTCACTAATGCCGGAACACAACTCAAGGTTGTTATGGCGACATACTTTAGACCAGGGGTGGTAGCTGTCCAGTCGGGCAAATGCCCTACCACCTGGCTGTGGGTTGTTTTTCGCCTCTTACGACAGGCCGCCCGACCGCAGGAAATTGTATTCTTTCTCCGTTCCTGCACGGATACCTTTAGACCTTTTAGACTCCTGACATATGAACACCGCGCATAGCGTATATGCACTGCGTAAGTCGTCTGAGAGAACCTACTAATATGTATTTTCATAATAAGCATTGTTCTGTCCCGGCGGACGTTTCTACGGCGGTTGCGGCAGACTATCGCCTTATCACGTTTGTTATCCTTCATGACGTCAAGCCTGTATATTTCTTAAGCTTATCCCTCCTATCGAGACCTAGTGGAGGCGGCATGGCTGGCATCTTAGACCTTGGTTGAATGGTCTAAGGCTGGCATATACGTTTTCCACGTAACTAGTCGGCTTCCGCAAAAAAGTGGCCGTACCAGCACAGGTGATTAGCCTACTGTGTTACGGACATGAAGGTTGCCACGGATGCGGATGCGAAGCCTATAAACATCCACCGCAGCATATTCATCTCCGTGACATGCAGCAATCTCTTGTGTTCCTCAAGCATAACATCTACTAAAAAATAATTCAAGGTAATCCGCCAATCAAATATTTCAATAAATTAAATTTAAAATTATCACAATCAAAAATAGTCCATGTATTTCCTAATACAATCTGGAAGTTTTTAAGTCACGAGTGAGTAGGTATGTTCTAAGTAAGCGTGCTGCATCCTAGATCGCGTCTCAACTGAGACAGTGAGTGTGATTGATTGACAATCACAAACTAAAATAGAAATAAATCTAATGTGGAAATTAGGTCTATTTCCATACCCATACCATTTGCATACCATGCAAAGGTATAAATATTTTTTTATTATTATTATAAAATAGGTATTTGCACAGTTATAATAGTGGATTAGGTTTTTTTTAATGTTGTACAATAACATAATAAACTAGAAATGGCCCACGACGTCGTCCACTTCAGACAGATAGCAAAAGAATAAAATTGTTTTACCAATAATAAAAATAAAATGATATGATGCAGCAGGGCGATGGGTTGTTTAGTAAATATGAAAATACATGACTCCCGGAAATTCTTGTCTTACTGCCACAGAGAGCAG
Organism: Dendrolimus houi; assembly: GCA_039645545.1. Classification (NCBI taxonomy): domain Eukaryota; kingdom Metazoa; phylum Arthropoda; class Insecta; order Lepidoptera; family Lasiocampidae; genus Dendrolimus; species Dendrolimus houi. The sequence continues at coordinate 18,600,210 of CM077128.1, read as the reverse complement.
GTCTCAAAACCACGTGGTTTAGAAATTAGGAAATCCTGTCAAATATAAAAAGTTGAGAATAGTCAGGTATGAAAATTGTTATGTAGTACCGAACTGTGCCATAATAAGAGTAACACAGCTAAATTTAATGTTATTGTAGCCGTGTGATCGATTCTAAGGAAAAAAATCCAGGATTCCCCGGACATACAGAATTTTAAAAAAGTATATAGGCACCTCTCGTTGCAGTTAAATCGTATCGGAATCAACACATTTTTATGCGCCCTAACCACTTTAAATCACCCCTGAAAAAATTCCCGTTGGATACCCGGAATGTAAAGTACCGTAAATTTTAAGACTGGGAATTTCCTATCGATCAGCGAGAACCGCATCGAAATTGGCCTATTAGTTTTAACACGAATCCCGAACAAACAGACAAACACAAAAAAATCTAAAAAACAAAAGACTACACAATTACAATTTTATAATATCATAGAAGAATCATAGATATATAATAAATGGGTAATAAATATGATTGTTCATCTTTATTTGATTGAAATATAATCAAAGCCAAGATTCTTGAAATCATTAATTGAAAGACTGATTTATTTTGGCGGCCCTTTGTGATGTACATTATTAAACGATCGTTCATCTTATAAGGGACTCATCACATTTCATATAAAAGGATTTTAGGCAGGTAGTTGATTTTGTGGATGGGATTTGTATCTGTCATTTGTATACTGAGTAGCTACTGGTTTTGCTATTAGATTACGAAAGCTTAAAGACGCATGTACTCGTAGCTAGAAATGCGACATATCAAAAAGAACAATTTGACATAACACAGTTTATAGGTTAGAATTTTTATAGTATTTGCCACCCTATTTAATTTAAAGTAGGGGTAGTTTAGGTAGTTCTAAAATTATAAACACTTTTTATAATTTTAGAAGCTTTGGAGCTTCACCAACTAAAAGTAAAGTATAATAAATAACTACGTTTTTTATTTAAAAGCTGTTTGCTTGTTTGCCAAGCAGACGCAGCTCATGGAAAGTGGTTACCATCGCCTATAGGGATAGGCGTTTGCAACACCAATGGCGAAGTCAACGTGTTGGTAGCCTTTGGGATGGGATAGGTTATTTTTTTCATAAATAATTTACTCAAGATGTGCTTAATAGTATTTCAAATGATAAAAAACAACCAATATATTTCGTTCCTCAGTTACATGTGGGGAGTGTTTATTCGTAATTTTTATATTACTTCAATTTCTCTACATTATTGTATACGGTTATATGTGAATTTAATACATCTTTCTTCCAAATTTCATCTATATAAATTATGTACTCAAAATAACCCCAATATGTGACATATACGTGACTAAAGTACGACAATTATTCCGTTTCTCCATTTGATCACGGAACCTTAAATATAAAAACAGTGCACATATTTGTTTAAAAAAAATATAGTTTTAACAAAACTTCCTGGTGTCTGAAATTGAATCATTGTCAAACGGTCTTCAGTTGCTGATAAATCCGCTCTATCCCTTATAACTCATCCGAGGCATGCCATGCATCTACGACTAAATGTTTCAGCGGTGGCTTACTGTCAATCTGTGTTTAGGTCCACGGTTTCACTCGGTCAACGCACAAACGTACAGCCCATCCACTTCACTATTAGATCGTATCAATATACACATACACTATATATATGTATATACTTGTATAAACTCCATACTCTAAAGTAGTCTAAAGCCTGATTTACATTTTCATTAATTAAGTAAAGACAGAAGAATGAAAGAAAGAAAAAACTGTATTTGAAGAAATAGCGACATAAGTCAAATTAAAAGTCATAGTACAAAAAGGTCTAAGGACATATATTGTATATACGCCGCATTTTCAGCAAAATTTGGACAGATGTCTACTTAATATACTAGTTGTTACTTAGCTAGAAAATTATTTGGACAGTAATAAGGACTCCAGTTACGCAAGTTACCTAACTGCTTAACTAATGCAAATGTAATTTAGGCTTAAATCTAAACATTTCTAAATTTGACACTTAATTTCATACATAAGCATGTAAGACTAGATATAATTATTTTATAAATAACTAGGATATGCCCCCGACTTCGTCCACGCTTGACGAAATTTCCGCGTGAGTCCCCGGACACAAAGCATCGAAGCATTTAAAAAAATTATATAAGCTATTGCTTTAGTAAAAACTGCTGTCCAAAAGCTGGGCTTGGGCTTCTTCATTTTTAGACGGGAGTAGCAATAAAACGCATCGGTTATCTCTACCGTCATATTTTCCTCCACAGTCACCCCCGTAGTTATTTTAGTTATAATGACAGCCCATAAACGCCCCACTGCTGGTCTTGGGCATCCTATTTATAGGAGAACAAGACCAGAGTATACCCGCCACGCTTGTTCAAGGCACGTCTGGAAACAATCGGACGCGGCTTTTGTGTTGCCAACTTTCCTTAAAGAAAACATGCTATGTGAACTCTTAATAAACGCTAGATTGGTAAGGATTTGGAAAAAGCGCTGAAAATAAAGTTACAAGACTAGATAGGTACTTTCTTAGTTTACTTTATTATAAACACTTGGTCTTTAGACGATGATATTTCAATACAAATTTTTGCAAAAAAATAATTACTTTTTGTGTACATAGAGATAAAAATATAACACTAAAAGAGCTAAGTTGGCAACAGTAGCTGTGCACCGCAAGCCGCGTAAAGGAACGTCGTTCCAATAACAATATGTTATTTAATAACAGATAATCAATGCTGTTATTTTTGGATAACAGTAACAGTAGTAACAGATATTTAAATTGACCTGTTATAACTCATCTCTACGTCAAGGTCGCAAATGACGAATTGCTAATTTCAGAGCAATGTTTGTGTCAATGTTCAGTTAGCTGATTGATGATCACTTACAACTAATTAGATAAGGGATGCTGCGAACATCGGAGGTGTTAATCAAGCTAACACGGCGCTGATTCATCGTAATTAACTTAACGATTAATTAATAATAGGGGGAAGAGATGGGGTACTTGTAAAGTTTTAATTAACTTAACCCATAATTTTATCCATTAACTAGGATATGCCCGCGATTTCGTCTATGCTTGACTTGAAATTCCCGGAACACAAAATGCCGTAGCATTTGAAAAAAAATGTAAGCTATCGTTTTAGTGAAAACTGTGTCAGATTAGGAGTTTTTGGCGGGAACTGAAAGGAGATGTTGTGCTGTGTAGTTTTATTTTCTAAAAATGTGTAAAATTACTCTAAAATGAACAATAGTGTGTTTTGTGACAAGTGTGAACTGTATAGTCAAATGTGGTCTTTTGAGTTGTCACGAGAACTCCGTTGAATGGCACCAGCTGATAACCTACAGTTCAGCTGTGCTACACATAGGCTTAAGAAAATGAAGTAAATACATTATAATCTAAGATCTGGCTTAAAGGCCTAGCTGCCAAGCCATAAACCTAAATAAATAATAACTGTGTCGGAATAAGCTAATTTTTATTCACCTGTACAACTAATAAACGCTCCTGTAAAAATTCCCGTGGGATTCCCGGGATAAAAAATATCAATCACACTTTTTATTACAAAAAATTTTCTAACGATCAGTAAAAAAATCACATTCGAAGTCGATTTTTTTTAATGTGGCCATTTTCAATCGTTCGCAGAATACAAAGTAGCTGTCTATTTTTACGGGATTCACGTAAAAACTACTTGGCCGTTTCGATGCAGTTTTCGCTGATCGACAGTAAATTTTTAGGCTAAAATCTGCGCTATTTTTTATCGTGGTAATCCCGCGGGAATATTTCTGGGAATTATTTGAAATAGCCGGGTGAAAAATAATTTTGTAGTTCCAAAATTTTATGAAATAAAGTGTGTGATGCTTTTTATTCCTAGAATCCCACGGAAATTTTCACTAAAACGATAGCTTACAATATTTTTTAATACTACGATACTTTGTGTCCCGGGAATGCCGCGGGTATTTCAAGTCAAGCGTGGACGGAGCCACAGGCATATGTTAGTTATAGTTAAATCCGTAAGAATGTGTTTTGTATAGTGAAGCGTCAGAAAACAAAAGAAGAATATTTTGTGGCATCAAATAGTCATGGAGAACGTAGAAATGTTCACTGAGCGATTGTTATATTAAGCGCAATACACACCAAAGCCGCCGACCTGCCGACATACGGCGGCAACTTTTTGTTGGCTTTTATCATTTGCAAGTCGGAAACTTTGTCAGCGACAATATCGGCGGCTCGAGGTGAGGAACAAAAAATACAGCACGGCACTGCAACTTGAGTGTCGCCGGGACTGAGCGCTTGCATACGCAAGCCGTGAACATGCCGTCAACATGTCGGTGGGCAACAAGCGCGGGCGCATCTTGCCGACATGATTCTTTTCATATAGGCCGCTGGGTTGTGTCAGCGGGTTGTGTCGGCGGGTCGGTGGCTTTGGTGTGTATTGCGCTTTAGAGGTAGAGCCCGGACAAGCCAGACTAAGGTGTAGGTATGTATACATACAGTACTAGCAGTGGTGCGGGGTGGAAATTCGTCTAGGGTAAGCCGGTTGAAAAAACATACCGTATGGTATATACAAGGACCGACTATTTTCTTATTACTATTTGTATGTTTAATTTTGCAATCTTACCGTATATTTTGAAACAAAACCCAGTGCCCGATCGGATTATAAGTTGTTATTTCATCCAATATGTGTGAAAAGCCGCCTAGCGTAAAGAATACAGTAATAATATATGGATGAGTAAAAAACGTAAGTGCAAATAAATTCATGGCGCTTTCGACCTTTTGGTAACTAGTTAATTTATAGAGACACCAGTAAAAATATGTTTGGCTATGAAAGAAGTATAGTACTATTTTTCCATGGTTTGAACATAATGCGTATACGCCAATAAATTTATGATGATTTCGACTTTTTAGTCGCTAGTCGCTAGTTTCTTAAAGGTAGGCTGTGGGGAATTGCGTAGTATGAAGTCCATGTCACTGTATACTAACTGAGTATAAAGGCTGAATTTTTTTCTGCGCATGTACACCACTGCAGGTCTAGGGGCGAGTCCCCTAGAGTGCCGCACTTTTTTACACATTGTTCGGTAAAAATAATAGTAAAGTCACGAGCAAATACAAAACGCGCACGCACTCTGTTTGCGTAAAGCCCCGAATTGTGGAGATGCATCTACAGCTCAGTACGTGCACTAGAGTGTTGCACAAAATTTTTGTGAACAAATAGAATAGGATAGAAAACACTTTATTGTTCACCACATACACATGAAATAAACAATTTACACTAGTCATATTAAACAGTAAAAGTAGGAACAAATGGGCGGCCTTATCGTTTTAGAGTGATCTCTTCCAGACAACCCGGGCTACGGATTTTATGAATAGGAGATTCGTAAGTGTATGACGCAACAAATCTGCCGCAACTATTGTAAATCCATCCCCAAGACATACTTGGTTAAAGTTACGTTTGTATTATGTGCAACGAACCACTCCGGGATCGATCTCAAGTACCTAAACAATAGCAAATAACTGAAAGTTGTTTTTCAAAATTTGCCAGGAGTCGAGCCCGGGAGGAGCTTTGACTTCTAGTGAGTTAGGCCCTAAAAGGCTTAGCTACAGAGGCTTCAGAATGATTGATTATTATGAACCTTGACCTATAATGACTTGAGAAGTGAGTAGGTAACGAATGCATTAAAAATATGACGTAACTCTTTTATCCACTCACATCTTCAATTATGAATTTCATTCAAGCGCCTACGGCAAGCGTCACAGCCGTAACTCAATACTCGGGGGTCAGGATCGTGTTACACCCGATAACAAATGATTTCTGTGGACCGGCGTACCTGCCAATACTCGTACATCAGCAAGCCGTCACTCAGTAACTAGCTACAGTCTGAGGGGCGACCATTGTTAAAATAGACCGGGCGGCGATGACAGACGTGTCTATAGTCCGCGACGGACTATACCGTTGCTCATGCTTGTTATGAAAGTGATTATCTATGAGTAGAGTTGGGTAGCTATTTTAAAAGCCAGCTAATTAACGGTTGTTCATAAAATAGCCACGGTTTTGTTGACAACCATTTCGCCAACTGGCTAATGGTTGTCGAATAAAACCGAAAACGGCCAATTGATAAGTTTACAGTTTAGTCGTCAGCCGTCGCCATAAATTCGCCAGCTGGCTAATGGTTGTCGAATAACAACTGTCAAGTCTACATCTTAGCCGTCAGCCTTCGCTATCAATTGGCCAGCTGGCTAATGGTTGTCGAATAAAAGCAAAACCCGACAACTTAACGGTTACTCGTCAGCCGTCTGCTGCCGGTTAGCGAATTACTGGCCCATTAGCTAAAAAGCAATCAGATTGTTCTTTAGCCGCCTAACGAACAATCATTATCCGAATGGCTAAGTTTTTGGAATTTTGTACCGCTATCTCCGAGTATTCCGTTGCTATTTACATGAACGTAGGTTTAAAGAACTTTATTTCCTATAAGAACATGTAGTTCACTTACAATGAGATTAAAAATGATTATTACCTAATACAATATAAATCTTAACACTAATGTGGTGCTATGCAGTCTTCGAAGTATGTTGCGGTTTATTATTTTATATTTATTCTCATAAAAGATTTTTTAGTTTGATTTTTACAAAGTTTATATTGTTACGAGCTATAGGACTCGAATTAAAATAAATGTCGTTGGAATTACTATAGAGTTTATTAGAACTGTACAAACACGTATAAAACAAATACAAATAAAACTGGATGCAACCAGTTCACATTGCACGATTCAATGCAATTTGACACACGTATAGCTCGTCGTCTATATCGCTAATCGAGAGTACTACAAACGTCTTATTCGCATCGTAGTCGTCGCTTGACTGCCTATCTCTCCGTTCGGGCACCCCTTTATACTCAGCTTAGGACCGTGTAAACAATGATTTCCACGAATCACACCTGCGCCACCATCGACGCTCTTCCCAGAAAACATAATTCTGCACACCTGCAGGATTATGTCTGCGAACGGCCATAAACAAGTACAATAACAATAGGCTATTGTCTAAACAAAAGAATTCCGAATAGAGGAAAGGCAACAAACCAGGTTTTATGGCAGGCAGATGTACATCCCTTGTATTTAGCCCAACTTGTAACAATATTTTTACAAATTAGTAAGTCGTTTGGGAATTTATTAAACAACTGCACACCTTCAAACATAATGTTTTTTTCCGTAATTTGTTCGTGGTCCGTAAAGGATAACTTGGAGTGTATATTTTTATTAGTTATCTTTTTTATAAATATGCAGGTATTATATGTGTATATTTGAGAAATATTTAATAGGTTAGTTTTAGAGTATAAATGTTTAGTTGGAGTAAGATAATCTAAATGGTATAATGTTTTGACATTCTCGTTCATCAAAGTACTCATTATAACTACCTATATATGTTTCATTTATATTTTCTTCGCCTTTTAATCGAACGAGGTATCGTAGGGTTTCTTGTTAACCGGACTGATTATTGTCGTAAGGTATGCGAATAATAAAAAATCCGGAGTATTGAATATATGAAGAAAAGCGATTTTTGTATACATTTAAATAAAGAATGTAATTTTTAAGTACAGACGTGACATGATGCAGCAAAATAACTATTGTAACTGTTTTCAGACAATAACATAGCGCTGGGGCAGTTTGCGTAGGGCGCGAACGGATAGTGCCAGTGGCGAAATGTCGGTCCACTTATGGGTAGACAAAGTTATTTGATCGCGATTACCAATCCGGATAATCGAGTCTCCGCTGTACTAATTACTCGGCTTGTCGTATTATTAATATTGTATGGCTATTGCTGTTGCTATACACATATTAATGATGTATATATATATATATATATATATATATATATATATATATATATATATATATACTAGCTGACCCGGCGAACTTCGTACCGGCATATTTTCTAAATTCCTAAGACTTTGTTTCAGGACATAAAAACAAAATCACCAAAATCGGTCCAGATGATTAGGAGGATCCCAGAACCCGATATCAGCACCACCTATCGGTTCCAATTGTGAATCTAAACCACCCGGGGACCCATTCAAACACACAAAACCAATATCATCAAAATCGGTCCAGCCGTTTAGGAGGAGTTCACTGTCAACACACGTACAGAAGAATTATATATATATATATATATATATATATATATATATATATATATATATATAATATTAATGTCTTATTGTTTATTCTCTATTTTTTTTATTCGTTTTAGGTATATGTATTGTGTGATATTTATATATCCTATTTATTTAATTTGCACACCACCGTCATACACTTGCGAATCTCCCGTTCATAAAATCCATAGCCCGGGTTGTCTGGAAGAGATCGCTCTAAAGCGACAAGGCCGCCCATTGCTCCTACTTTTACTGTTTAATGTGACTACTGTAAATTGTTTTCTTTGTGTATGCAGTGAACGATAAAGTGTTTTCTATTCTATTCTATTCTAATAGGCACCAAAAAAAAAAACTCACAGTCAAGAGATAGGTGGTAGGCCACATTTTTCTGGATGGCTGCTTTGACGGGTACCGCTGAAATAACTTCGCGTTGTGTTCAGGCATTAGTGGTCAGGTTCCAGTCCCCTTAGATAGAGTTGCGAACGACAATAAGCGACGGTAATCACTTTCCATCAGGTAGGGCGTCTGACTGTTAGCTTGATTCAGGTAATAAAAAAATTATTAGTCTTAAAAACTCTTAGTATTTGTATATTTAGGTATGAAATTCTGGCTTTAAAGAAATACAAAACCAAGTTTCATAGATATTTTTTCATATACAGGGCCTTGAAATGAAAACTAATATACGAAATTAATTTAATTTCTTTTATTAAAATAAAAAGCCGAAGTCGTGATCACTTAGCGATGATGGCTAAGGCGGATTAGTGAGTTTCACGCATAGGTTTCTTGGTTGCTATTTTTCATCGTCAGTACATGGTGATTGTAACAGTATGATCAATTGCACACTGATTAATCAGAGCATGGTCTTTTTCTTGTCAATTCGTATTTTTATTGGAAGGAAATACGGGTTCATAGGCCACTAAACTACTACGATGAAAAAAACAATTTACATTTAACCACAATAATATGTTCATAAATATAATGCAGGTTCATGACGACCACGGGCCATAAAAATGTACTGGACTTTTGTAAGACTTGTGTGGGGCTTAACGCGTAGAGGCTCCTACGACAAAAATGTTAATGTGGCGTGACACTGACTGGCGATTATTCCTGTCTACACCATATAAAAATGCACCCAAGGACAAGTCCCAGTCAATGTAGGACTATTAGGGAATGAGAACAAAAGGTACTGAGCTATTGGGTGGAACTAGGGATCTGGGACCATGGCGTCTGCTCGTCGCAATGTTCGGTGAACATGGATAAAACGTGCAGACGGTGACTTTTTATAAGCAAATTACCTCAATATTAAAATAACGTTTACTTAATTTAGCAAAATTACTAATTATATTACATTGTTTGAACTCTGAAAGATGCAAAAGGCACAAAGGCGAACAATTGTACAATTATAAACTTTTCTTTTGTCGTTTATTAGGTCGGAATGAAACATAATTTTCCGCGAAGTCCATTTGAAAAGTTGTTTCGCATATTTTTAGAATTTCTCTAGAGATAATTTCCTTTAATATTTGCGAATTAAAAAATATTCACATTTGAAATTATAAGGTGAAAAGAATTGGATTTAATTAATTTGTATCCTCGTGCCTCGTTAACATTATGCATACTTCCAAGACAGCAAGCAGCAAAGTGGCAAGGATAATGGGCAGCAAGAGTATGTAACTAACTAAAATAAACTCCGTTGGTTCAGCGACCCAAAGTGGTTCTTGGCCTCCTTAAACGAGAGCACTCCACTTTCCTATGCCCTGCACAGTGTCTTGCCAGTTGTGGGCTTGGAGTTCGTCCAGTTATATTGCTATTACTATCTCGTCAAAATAGACTATCACCTCAAGCGTAGATTTGTCTGATTTCGGTATTCTGTTAATTCCACTGGCGTGCCAATGGAACACCATTCTATCTTTATAAATGTTTAAAATTTTGATAGCTTTTCAATATTTATTTCGGCTATCGCTATGTCTGCTAATGGTAATGTCAATTTTTTTCTGCTGTTATTCCGCCGCGGCGATATCGAGAAGATATTTATGGATTTAGTGGAATACGTACAACATACATAATTTTTTTTTATTGTAGGAGTTCAACAGACAGGCAGACGGCCCACTTGATGGAAAGCGGTTACCATCGCCTATGGACATTTGCAACACCAAAGGTGATACAAATGCGCTGATACATACAGACTATTCGTTCAGGAACAGAGAAAGAATACAATTTCCTGCGGCCCGGCGGCCTGTTATAAGTGGTGACAAAACAACCCACAGCTAGGTGGTAGGGCATTTACCCGATTTGATGGCTATCACCCTATGCACGAGTTCAGCAGACGGGCAAACGGCCTACCTGATGGAAAGCGGTTACCATCGCCTACGTATACTTGCAATACCAAAGGTGCTACAAATGCGCTGCTGCTCTCTAAAGAGAGACCGGAACGTAGCGACTAACGCCGGAACACAACTCAAGTTGTTATGGCGGTATACTGTACACCATGGGTGGTAGCCATCCAGACGAGCAAATACCCTACCACCTGGCTGTGAATTGTTTTGTCACCTCTTACGGCAGGCCATCTGGCCGCAGGAAATTGTGTTCTTTCACCGGCCCTGCACGGATAGAAGGTTTCAAGAAGTTAGGATATTATCTGAGATTACACATAAATAAAAAATAAATACGTATTACTAACTACAAAACATTACGATACTTGGAAAATCTTTTCAACCACTCTTATATCTAAGATAAAGGGGAATATCCATAATCCTAACATACGGCCGGTGCTAAATTTCCATCGGTGTAAAGGTTCATCGGATCTCGAAGTTTGTTTCCGATAATCGGGAAAGTTCTGCACTTGTATGGTTATGGATCGGGAACGGTAACAATACTAGGATGTTATTTGCAGGAAGTAGGGGTTCTAAAACTCCAATAATACCTAATAGGATCCTATAAATAGGATAATAGAAGTTTTATGTTTAGTTTGATTACATACACCGAACTACGGTGAATTTGAGCAATATATAATTTTCAAATATAGCTCAAAAAAGTCATAGGAGAATTTTTCCAATTTCCTGAAGTATCTTATTTGAAAGTCATACTTATTTTTAAGTCACTAGTTAAGTCTATTTCCTGCTTTACTATATGTACAACACTTCACAGAGTATTAAACGCTGCTTTATGGAGGATGAAGTGATAATAAATTAAGAAGTTTATTTATATTTATATTTAATAGAGATGTTACGAATAGTGGTTTAGCCGAATACCGAATACTGAATGTACGGATACGCTCTCGGCTATCGAATGTTCGGCGCACGAAATGTGAAATTCGCGCGTAGCAGGTTAGTATTGAAGCAATAAGTAGTGAAGTATTTTGCTAACGTTATCGCGAATTAGGTAAATATAATTAAAGGTATGTTTTAACGGTTTTAAGCGCGATTTTATATGATTTTTATTTGATTCTTACATTTTATTAACTGGTCGAAACGTAATATTAAAATAAAAATTGCATTTAATACTGTTAGAACGTAGTTTAACTATCAATTTTTGATGGAAATATATACAATTATGAGCAATATGTGCGTTTTTTTTTATCATGCTTTGCCATTCGGATTCGGCCAAATAGTGCGCGGTATTCGGCCGAATACCGAATAGTTGAAATACAAATATTCGGTTGGTATTATGCCAATAGTAACCGAATATTTGTAGCATCTCTAATATATAACACATACATAAATAAGATTAGAAAAGAATAAAAAAAATATTTAAAGTACATAAACGCTGCCTTCATAAACATATGTAATTTTTTTTCTACTGAATCAATATTTCGAGGAAAAGTGTTGTTCTACGTTTCTATGTACCTACTTAGAATAAAAAAAATATATTTTCAAGAACCACGTGCAAATACCTTAGTAGTTCCATTTAAATTACTACTTAGTACATGAGGCTTCTATGCCCCCATGAAAACTTGTCAGCAAATACTTATAATTTACTTTATGAAACTACTGACATCTTCAAACTCTTTATGAGTAATTTAATAAAATCCGTAAAAATTGTTTCTGTTAATGAGCAAGTGCTGTAATTATATATGACTTGGTAGAGCCATGGTGGAATCATTGTCTTGATTATAGCTCTTAGGGCCGCATCGATCGGTGTGATACCACGCTCTTATAGATTATCGACGTGAAACGGTTAGCCTTGAGCTAATCGCGTTTCGTACGTAGAATGAGACTGCCAATGGCTCAATTTCCCCTCCACCTATCCCCCATCCCCTCTGTCCCAAACCTTCTGTATGATAGATAGTAAATGTAAAAGTGTAAGAAAATAGTATAAAAACTTCGTATTGGAAGTAAGAGATATGAAAAAGAAAGAAGAGAAAAGAAAAAATAAAACTAAATAAAATAATCCGTATCCCCCTTTCTCTTATTGTCGTTGAGTTATAAAAGTTATGAGTTATAAATAACAAAGAAAAAGAAAACCCTCTATCATACATCAAGATAGCGGAAGAAGGCAATAATAAAAACCTTCTGTATGTTACCTCCATCTCATCCCTTCTATCTCGTTTCCTTTATTCCATCCGATCCCTGCTGTCCCACCCTATAGGCTGGCAACGCGTTGGCTGCGCCCGTGATGGTGTAAGCGTCCATAGGCGATGCTAACCATTTTCCATCAGGTTAGGTGGGCCGTCTGCCTGTTTGCCAGCTTCGCAATAAAAAAAATCTGTGTCTTCTGTAGTAGAACACTTACAAACCAATAGATAGCGCTGTGCAATAATTGAAGTCGCAAACGATTCCCGAAACGTACAAAGAATATATACTAATTTCCAACAATAATAAACGGGGCATCCTCAATGCCGCCATAACAAACTGCTCCTTCCCCGCGATTTGGAAGGAGGCAGATGTCATCGGCATTCACAAGCCTGGAAAACCGGCTAATAAACCGTCAAGCTACCGTCCAATCAGCCTACTGAGTGCACTCAGCAAGCTTTATAAGAGGGTCAACCTCTCTAGACTTAGAGATTTTGCCATCAGCAATAATCTACTACCTGATGAGCAGTTTGGCTTCCGTGCCAGACACTCGTGCATCCAACAAGTGCACTGCATCACGGAGCACACACTAATTCACTTTGCCCATTGCCCCCGCCCTATAGGAACAACTGCACTGTTCCTAGACGTAGTTAAGGCCTTCGACAAGGTTCTGGCACAACGGCTTGATTTACAAGCTGTACCAGTTCGGTGTGCCAGACAGACTCGTGCTCATCTTGCGAGACTTCCTCCTAGGCCGTAGCTTCCGTTTTCGAGTGGAGGGAAGAAGTTTTCGCTCGTCCTCTTACCCACTCACAGCCGGTGTACCATAGGGCTCGACCCTGTCCCCACTACTTTTCACGCTGTACACCAGCAACATCCCAAAAACTCTAGATGTGGAGTTGATCCTCTTCGCGGATTACACCGCACTCTATACATCAGATCACAACCGACAAATGGCTTGCGTCCGGCTGCAGGCATCTGTCACAGAGCTAGTCAAATGGTTTCACAAATGGAGGATAGAGGTGAACCCGGAGAAAAGCGCAGCACCCTGGGCACGCTTTGCTCCCCCAAACGCGCTTGCTTTTGCCGAAAAGCCATCTCTCTTTACGACCAACAAATCCCCTGGGCAACAAAGTACACCTAATACCCGGGTCAGAGCTTGCGCTTCGGTGAGCATATCACTATAGTCCGTAGTTTAGTTAGAATTAGTGGGTACTAAACCTAACCTGTGCCCCTGTCTACACTTGATGGGACGCCACGGGATCTACAATAGTTTTACTGCATGGTGATGCCCTGGAGTGCAGGTCTTGGTATACCCCGGTGGCAGAGTGTCCACTTCGTCAGCAGAAGTGATGGTCCACTGCGACGGAACCATGAGAGTAGATTCAATTTTTTTAATTGCAGGATTTCAGCATACTGGCAGACGGCCCCCTTGATGGAAAGCTGTTACCATCGCCTATGGACATTAGCAACACCAAAGGTGCTACAAATGCGCTGCTGCTCTCTTAAGGGAGACTGGAACCTCGTCACTAATGCCGGAACACAACTCAAGGTAATTATTGCGGCATAGTCCAGAGCAGGGGTGGTAGCCATCCAGTCTGGCAAATACCCTACCACCTGGTAGTGCGTTGTTATGTCGCCTTTTACGACAGGCCGCCTGGCCGCAGGAAACTGTATTCTTTCTCCGTTACTGCACGGATAAAATTCTATGTAGGATCATTTCTATAGGAAGCTCTTCCCGAAATTTATGGGGAAGTGGGTTATCGGAACTTTTACTCATTATATGAAACACCATTAGCATAAGGCTAACCGTTTCACGCCAACATTCTGTGGGTGCTGTATCACATCGATCGAGCTGGACCTAAAATCTGTAATCGTTTAATTCCATGATTCTAGCATGGCACTTACCAAGTACTTTACTTAATCAAGTAAAGGCCAAGTTTTGGTACTATACAAATCTTTTATACAGAACTTTATTATTACTTTTATGTGTTCGTCTATTACAATACTTTTGTACAGAAGTTGTAATCGCCTCAATTTGTTTAAGTGGTTGTGAACAATATATTTGGCTTAGTTGCTTTTGTACGGCCGGACAATATATTTGCTTCCCTACACGACATATTTGTTGTGATATATGTATGTCGGTCAATATTAGCCACATCGATAAAAACAATAAAAGTTGAAATCAATCAAGTGAAACAGTAGTAAATTTACTCGGGTCTCCACCCTTATAAAGATAAGTTTCTTTTCCAGCGGGAATATTCACATTTTCAGAGATAAAACCGATTTACTTAAAGAATGTTTAAGGAGACACATATAAGCGTGTAAGGCAGAGAGCAAGGCGAGCAAAATGTGTTGAGCCTTGTGCAAGAAGTGTGGCAAGGCGGACACTGACAGACATCTTACTATCCATTCACTGGCCATGCTTACCATTATATGAAGTTTATGTCAAATTTTAAGTAAGGCATTGTAAGGTAAACGCACGATTAGTAACATATAGGAACTGGCCACGAAAGGGTGTCAGTAGATACGTGGAAAAATTTCACATACGCGCAGTATACCAGACTTTTAATTTTCACTTTACCATGAATCAGGACAACTGGCGTTGATTAACAGCAATAATCAGAAATCAACATGTCAACTTACAAAATTTTATTACAGCCAGTTTATAAGCAAGCCAAAGGCAATCGAAACAATTATATTTATACTTTAATTATTCCCAATAAATAAGCGTAGTGTATAATGCTGTCTAGCTCGGATGACTGACGACCTGGGTAACGTCGTCGCCAGGAGCTGGATGAGGACAACAGAGAACCCGGGTATGTGGCGAAAACTTTGGAAGACTTACATCCACCAGTGGACATCGATTGGCTGAAGAAGCAAAAACTATCCACGAAACGAGATATTACAGATTATATCCATCTATCAGACAAAATGTAAAAAAATGATATTGTTATAGTTGTTATTTGTTAAGCTTTACGTTCTTTATTCAATTATGTTACAGTTATTGGGAAGCATAGTTGTACTTGTCATGTTTCTTTTTAAAGTTAATAATTGATTTTGTTATATACCCTCTTATTTCTAAAGGATACGATCGGCCATTTCCTTAATTGAATAATTATGTTATATTTTTAATTATTCTGTGATTAGCGCCTGTTTTGTATAGAGTAGGTAGTACTCTATAATTTAACATCATTTTGTGTAGGAATGTTTGTCCTTATAATGTAGTGATTGTGTACAGATTATAATTCAAAATCTCTCAATTGTATATAGACGGTATTCGCTACATTTTGTTTTCATGTTGACAGACGCGATAGATTTGTACCGTGTTCGGTTTATTTTATTACATGTACAACTTTAAGTATAATGTTTTATATGATATCTTGTATAAAATATTATCTGGAATTTCCAAACAGTAATGTATTAAATTCTTTTCATTCATAACACTTTAATTAAAATAGTTTATCAGTGACTTCAATCTGCTGTCGGTTGTGCCAATTGCTAAGTTTGATGTACTGTAAAATTGTTGGAGGGACGGCGAGGTGTTCTAAAAATGCTTGTCGAGTTTGAATAGTCAGGGTCTGTAATGTGTTAAAACCGTAAGGTTCTCTGATTATAAAGTATTGTGACCAGTTGCTGTACTTTTATTACCATACCCTTCCGAGTTGTTGCAAGTATTACATCTATGTTCTTGTTTATAAATTCACTTCGTAGCATTAATTTTTCAATAGTACTCGTCATATCTCTTTGTTTTTTGGTTTGTTTCGTTTTGTCTATCCGTGAGTCACTGTAACGGCCCTAGCGGAAGACCAGCGCTGGTTGAGTCAACCAGCATCATGCTGAGTTAGGACCGATTTAGAACTTCATTTCACAGTTGTATTTTCTTATTTATGAGTATGTTTTGGTTTGTATGTAGTTCTAAATAAATATTTTTTCTTTCCATCTACTATTATAGAAATGGTCAATTTTTATATTGAACATTACAGAATAATCAAAAATATTTAAGGTATCAAAATATCAATGAAAATAATTTAAAGAGTTGTATCGAAAATTGAATCGTTATAAAGCGCGCCACTCAATCACCGACTCGCACTCTTTATTCTCCGTCGTATATCAACGTCCACGTGTGACAGTTCGTCCGGAAATAATCGCACAAAAATCCCTGTGATCCCTGTTTATTTTCGATAGTAGAGCGTCGGGGGTTTTCGGGGACAACGGGCCGAGACCCCCGAAAGTTAGAGGGTCGGAAAAATCGCGCCCGACTAATGGAGCGCACGAATAGAATGAACTTTTAAAAGTTGCCAACGTTTGCCCTTTTCTGGATTAAGGGGCGGGTCGCTAGGTATTACCTGTCCCTTGTTCGTCTTATACAAATATAGGATGACGACACTCGTGATTTATAAAACATTCTCCTCAGAAAAATAATGAATGGAACGGGTAAAGATTTTATTCTTTTATATTTTGCTCAATCGTTTCGAGTCGATACAATACTTGTGAGATAAAAGGGTACGTACCTTTGCACAATCTTCAGTTTTTCTTTCGATAGCTTGATTTGAGCTACGCACCAGTAAGTTTATCTCGCATCTATTATACACGTCGCGGCGCGATGAATTAATTTGAGCTCTTATTAAAACTTTTCAATGGAACTTACGAAGCGTTCCTTTTTGGAAACTGAAGGCAGTGGGTAAGAGATTTTGAGTAAGCTTTGGGAAGGAGCAAATGAATGGGTGAATGGTGGTATAATAATTATAAATTTTTTAAGGAATACTACTTCTAAAGCGTCAAAACAATTATTTCTTACCTTTCTAATATGACACCTTTCATTTATCACACAAAAAACATTTTATTTTTCATTAAGATTATAATAGATATATTAACTATCATTTGTGTAATTAATTTTTGGAACTTAATTTTTCTATTACTATTGTTATAACTTAGGTTCCGACAAAAACAAAATCACCTGCATATCTGTAAAAACACATTTTATTACCTGTCGGCATTTGACTTAATTGTAATTTTTTTATGATCGTCTTCTTTTGTTTACTTATTTATTAGCATTCGTTTCTAGTATTGTGAAGAGCAGCCTATTGTTCTCGCTTACAGCCGCTTATGGGCCATTAGCCAGGTGTCACGGATTATAAAGTACAATCTGATTCTAGAAAATTCGGTCCACGTTGCCGGGCGGGTATATTTGCATTTGTGCAGTATAAAACGATGGCCTGATGGAGAGAGAGGGCAGTCAAGCGAGAACCACGATCAAGGCGTGACGAGTGTACAATCGGGAATCTAATAGTGACGGACTTTGCACGTTTTATTGAATCACGAACTTCTGCATTAAGTTTGGATTTGTTGTGTTCGGTTATATTTGTACCTTGTGTTATATGTGTTTGTATAGTTCTAATAAACTCTATAAAAATTACAAAGGAATTTTAATTCGAGTCCTGTAGCTCGTAACACTATCTTAAAAATAAAAAATTAAACGAGAAATATTTAATTTAAGATTAATAGGCCATTATCCTAAGAGCGACAGTCAATCCAGCTATTTTTTTTTTGCCTGTTTTTATTCATAAATCAATAAATATTTTATTTAAAACTCTTTGTGTGACATGATTTTTGTCATAGTATTTTTATAAGTTTCACATAATTAACGTTTTAACGGATTTAAGTGCGATATTTTATTTCATTCCTATTTCGATGTTTCGGTCACTTTTGAGTAATGTTAAAGTTATTATTTTCTCTACGCCCAACTTGTTTATTTTAATTATTTAAATTTTGAAAATGATGATAACAAATAATTTTGAAATGTGTCCGAAACGTCCATATAATTAAAAATAAAATATCGCGCTTAAACGCGTTACAACGTATTTTAGTTATGACTATTATTAACGTGTCTCGTTAAGATATTAGGTTTTATATATACATATAACAAAGGATCTTCTAATGTCCTTGTTTATAACCAAGAGGTTCTAAAGCAACAATGCTGTTAGGTTTTCGCATGGTGAGAGGTAATGACCTATTGTAGTGCATGTAAAAAATGAGACATTTTTTTTAAATACTGAATATATTCGCGTTCGACTGACATTGCGCCTGACGTCAGGGGGAAATGCAGTCTAAGGCGGAGCACGCTTACCTAGAAGATACCTGGTCACGTGAGACTTGAAGACACTTAGATTGTATTGTTCAGGAAAAACAGACGACGGTAAATCTTCAGTGGTACGTATGATAAAAGTGGAAGCATAGCGTTTCGTCTGCTTTGTTGGTATTTTCACCATATATCGGTGGTGTGAGCGCGTATGTCTGCTTGTCCGGTGGTAAAATGGTGAGGGAGGAACCAATTATTGCAATTCCGTGGCACACTCCCCGAAATGTATCCTATAGATTACCGACAAACTAGCTACTTTAAACTTTATTTTACTCTAATTTTAACGAATTTAAACACGTTTCTCTTTTCTTTCATCTTCTCCCAATGATTTGGTACCGACACAATGTCCTTTCCTTCCATACTCCTCTATTCTGACATATGTCCTCTCACACAACAAATCACAATATCATTATGAAAGTAAGCAACTTTATGATTAAGAATAACGGTAGATATCTTTTTAAATTAATTTTTAAATTCTCTGTAGAAAAATCTATGCAATTTTCTAATTAAATTCATTTAAGAACTATCATGACATTAATAAATATTCAGACATACTCATAATAAAGATTAAACATAGGTATATAAAAATATTTTTATCTCTGGGTATCACCCGCTTAAAAGTTGCTACCGTATGCTATTCTGTGGCTTAAGGCTCGCCATTCAGCAATCGACTTTAGTACGCGGCAAAATCGCGAGCGTCAACGACTTTTTAATTACGGACTCATTCGTGCGATTCGTGGATCTTGTCGAACGATTTCCAAATTTGAATATTTCCACGGAGGTCGAAGTGATTAAAATTAATGTGGTGAATAGACGTTTTTATATGTATCAATGTTGTTACTAAACATTTCTTTGTTTATATAATAATTAAAACTTTCTTCCCTGCGTTATATCCCTCTTTTTTAACATAAGAGCATGTAATAAAACTACGTTTTACAGTTATAAGCGCGGTATTTACTTATCGACACTTGACATCTTTATACTCCGTGATCCGTCTACTGAAAAGTGGCCGAAACTTGGGAATAAAAATCAAATAAAGCATCGCGCTTAAAACTGTTAAAAAGTAGTTTTGTTATGTGTATTTAAATTATAAATATCTTATTATATTTTTTTAGAAAAAAGTAGAGTAATTCTTAATTCTTTAAAATATACGAAATAAAAATCAATCAACGAGATTAAATTAAAAAAAAAGCTTAATTGAAAGGTCAAAGAAGTTTCTCCTTGAAGAAGAAAAATATGTTTTAAGGACTGAAATATCAGAAATAATGACCAGTAACGCCATCTAGATATATACGATTAAAATTTTTTAGAGTTAGGTATTTTCCTGTGCGATTGTATTCATAGTGTTCTATTTCCATGGGACTATTAAATTATAATCAACAAAAAAATCACGGCTGTAGGTCCGAGTTATGAAGTTAATAAAACGTAATGTTAAAACAGAAGGATCAACCAAATTAAATCAATCTAATTCAAAGGCACAGAACTGAGAGGACACGACGGCATTGAATGATTACACTGGATGATGATGATGAATGCGATGATTCAAATTTGTTTCTATATAGATCATTTTGATCGATTCAAATTGAAAGACGTATATGAACAATCTAATATCGGGTAAGTTCAAAATATTGAAATCAAAAAGCATTTTGTAAACAACTTTACAATCCAGCTTCCAACGTGTCTGGAATTCCAAACTTACGAGGGAAAACCCAACATAAACACGTATAAAGTAAAAATAACAATTCCAAAGTGTTATAACCGGGTGAACATCGCTCGTAAAATGCCATCTATATCGATTGCGCGACGATCTTAGTCGTGATTTTTATTATACCATCATGAAAAACAGCTCTGAGGAATCCCTGCTGGCGGGTTTAGATGGAAACGTTGACTTGGGCGACGAACGTTACAGAGAAAACATTGCAGCGAATTCTGTTTGCTTAAGATAAAACGTTTTAAGAAGTTATCGAATTATTACCTTGCATTAAAGACAATATTGTTACCTAATTGTGTTGGCGCCACGCACACGTAACCACGAAAGGAAAAAAAATAATATCCTTCCATTGTCTTCTCTCCTTGTCTGTCGTATCAGCCAAAAACACTCGCGCGAACGAGACGCACCATGGGAAGAAACAAAGTCTATGGCGCTGCGCTTCCGTGGCTATCAGTTTTTTTTGGCGGGAACTGAAAGAAGATGTTGTGCTGTGCAGTTTTATTTTCTAAAAATGTGTAAAATTACTCTAAAATGAACAATAGTTGTAGGATATTTATAGTTTTTGAGTAGTAATTATGTGTTTTTGTGAGAAATGTGAACTGTATAGTCAAATGTGGCCTTTTGAGTTGTCACAAGAACTCCGTTGAATAGCACCAGCTGATAACCTACAGTTCAGTTGTGCTACACATAGGCTTAAGAAAATGAAGAAACTACATTGTAATCTAAGATCTGGCTTAAAGGCCTAGCTGCCAAGCCATAAATAAACCTAAATAAATAAGAGGCTGTCAAATGTCATGTCGGGAAGTAGAGTAATGTGTAGCAAAAAATATGAAATTCAAAAACGAATCAGCAAACCCAACAAATAAGTGAGTGTTCCATATTGTTCCTATTATCCTATAACACACCACCAAATTGTAAGGAAAGAAAAGACATATTGTGCCGAGTCTAAATAATTGGGAGAAGATAAAAGAAAGAAAGATATTGCTAAATAATTGTGCTCGCCACTTCTACGTACATATTCATATTGTTCCGACCTAGGTGCCGACAAAGACAAATACACACCTGCAGCCCTGTAGAAACACATTTTATTACCTTTTCGGCATTTGGACTTCTTTTGTTTACTTTGTGATTTAAAAAACAGCCCATTGTGTATTGTAATCTTTTACGGCCTATTGTTGTAATGTGATCACTGCCAGGTATCTCGGACTTAAAAGTACAAACTGATTCTGAGAAATTCGGTCCACGCAGACATATTACATCTGTGCAGTATAAAGCGAGGCCCCAATGGAGAGATGAGGCAGTCGAGCGATAACCACAAGCGAAGCAAGACTTGTTTACATTTGGTAATCAATTTAGTGACGGACTTTGCGCGTGTATTTGAATTACGATCTCCTGCATTTCTTTTGGATTTATTGCGTTCGGTTATATTTGTACCTGTGTTATACGTGTATGTATGGTTCTAATAAACTCTATAATAATTCCAACGGCATTTTAATTCGAGTCCTGCAACTCGTAACAATATCTTCTAAGCCCAGCCTGATATCGAATGAAACACACGAAAATTTAAGATAAGTTAGTTATTTTAACCCTTGAATTATTGAAGCAGTTCTAAATATGATATTATTCGTTTGATTTAAATTATGATTGAAATCGTTAAGCCATTTTGGAAGCTATTAAAAAAGAATTACGTATTTTTTTTAAATATGGAGCTATCCTACTCACAGCCCCCCTTAACGTAATCAGGGACTATGTTTTTCTGACATATGTGTATCTCTTAATGTTTACTTAATTCTAGTTTTTATCGAAACGTTATGTTTGACATCAAACAAAACGTATTAGATAAACTAGGACTCCCAAAACTTCTGCATTCGTTTCATATTTGGTTTGCGCAAATATGATCCCATTTCTGAATTTTGTGTTAAACTCGAATGGCTACCTATCCGTTCGCCGGAAAGCTCATATCATATCCCTTTTGTATAGTACTCTTTAGCCCAAAAACGCTCCTCCTATTTGAAGGAACGCTTTGAATTCTTTCAAGAGAGTAGTACAAGGCCCTTAAGATTATCAGCAAATCTGCGGCTAATGATACCAATACATTCTACGCATATTTTCTAGAAATCATTTACTGTGCAGGACGTAAGGTAGATCCATTACCAATGAGCATCAGAAGTACTAAGTCATCTACAATAAACTCCTGAAAGATCACTATCTAAATTTGTAAATAGTATGTATGTATGTAAGTTTATGTATATCTATACTAATATTATAAAGAGGTAAAGTTTGTGAATTTGTGACGTTGTAGGGGGTAATCTTCGAAACTACTGAACCGATTTAAAAAATTCTTTCACTGTTAGCAAGCTACACTATCCTCGGTTGATATAGGCTATATTATATTTTCAAAAAATTAGGGATCCTTAATAAAAGTGCAATAGTGTAACCCAAGGTGTAAAAAAATACTTAAAATCGCTTGCGCTGCGAAAACTATTGATGATAGAATAAAATAATGTACTACGACTTTGCAGAACACATCATTATTTACAAAAAGTTTTGCGACAGCATATGTCTAACTATTATAGTTATGCCACAATAAGTGTTCTTTTATTTTAAAAATTTTATCAAAATGCCGCCAGTAGAAAACTCTTTGTATCTTGATATTCATCGTTATCAAAAATAAATTACTTCATATTCAAGGCTGTTTCAATACCTTTATACAACTTTTTGAATAATTCAATTCGGACATTTCATTCGAAAGATATCACGAGATTAAAAATCTAAGTAATAGAAAAAAGTTGCGTGGTCCCTGCGCACCCTAATCGGCTAGTTAGGCTTATGCGATGTAGGCGTCACTGGAGTATGGGCAGTACGGGAGGGGAAATATTTTGAATTCGCTTAGTAGGTAATTAAACTTAACAAAACTATACTAACAATGGGGTCATCTCTGGATCCACTAAACCGATATTGATTTTTTTGTCTGATGCCCAGCGAAGTGAGCACGGGTCAGCTAGTTAGTATATAAATATGTATGTGTATTATTTATTTGCTGTTGATATTATATATATTTTAAACTATTCGCACTGAATACCGATCCACTATTAGATATGTAAAATTATCTCCAAACAGTTGTCGGGAAGAAATCGCTGTTAGCGATAAGACCGCCGATTGTACAGTCACGGAATGAAAATGTTCGTCACCTTAATCTAGACTTTTGCTTGCACGAGTACAAAAATACTGCCAACATTTTAATTAATTTTACGTTCGTAAAATATAGAAGCGTGAAAAAAGATAATTGCAATGTTGACCATAACAGACGTAGAGATTAACAATAAGAAACAAAGAGGATATAATCAATATGCTTAACATAAATATTAAAACCAATGCAAAGGTTTTTAAACATTTTCTATCTTGTCCAAGATGATTGTTTCTAAACAATCATCTTAGACAAAATAGAAAATCAAATAACCTTGATCTAAGTCATTTTAAACTTTATTGTCAAATAGTTAAACATAATTTTTTGTGGAACAGTCTGTTCTGTGACTTAGTTTCAAAAGGTAAAATGTGCTCGCGGAACGTTAAATGAATCAATTTAAAGCTGGTGAACATTTTCACACCACTGCTGTACTAGTTGAATGATTGTTAATTCTGATGTGTGCTGTTTTCTTATGTGAAATAAAGAATATTCTATTCTATCTAGATATCGACTAAGGGCTGTGCTCTTGTCAGTGAAGCCTGCTCCAATCATTTCTAATATGAGCTAGATTTTTTCCTTCTTTGTACGTTACGACACCTACATACATTATTACCTTGGCTTTCCCTTCACGTCACTCTATAAATTTTAGGATAAGAAATTATGTAATCTATTTATTTAACAAATATACAGATCAGATTAAAACATTAAATAAAGTCTTAGCTAGACGTGTTGCTAGGGAGTTACCTGCCGCGTCTTCTTACAACAGCGATAACCCTATGCAAAGCGATATACATATTATATAGAATAGGAAGTAAACTTAATATTTAACTTGTGTAGGTATTTATGATTCTTAAAATATATTCTCTAGTGAAACTTACTTTGAAAACTATAGAACTTTGTTTCAGAAAATCTAATCATATTCGTTCTATTACGTACGTCTCAAGTCAATCCTGAGTTACAAGTAAAAAGCATCGATTACGTTTTAGGGTTCAGCTTTTAAGTACGTTTTATTGCTAAGCTTAAGTTATAACCGCCATAAAATAAAGTTCTAATAAAATCCAGACATTGCGGAGTATAAGAAAGCGTATGACCGGAAAAATAGGATCAGATTAATGAAATATTGCCGAGCTGAATTCATAAAACATAAACCAACTTAGAGAAAAAGGTGAACAGCTACGGTTTTCAATATCGATTTTTGCAAGGCAATAGGGTGGATGACAGTTATACCAGTTGGGACTCTTCCTCCACCCGCAGAGTCCACGATCTAACAAAAAGTCGCGGCCCGAATATTTGTGTCAGTGTAGGAATATTGACAGTCGGAAAAGTCGCGGTAGCGTAATAGCCAGCGAACACGTCCTAAACTCAAAGGGCGTATATCCAAGTAGTAACACTTATTTACCCATAGAAAATAAAATAAGTAGTAGTAAAATGCATTTTTTTTTAGAAAAAGTAAAAATAAAAAGGTAATTAGAATCTCTGTCTTGACCAATGACAGAGGAGACTGGAAAAAAAATCAAAGGGCGCGAGTTTGAATCCTGTCCGGAACGCATGCACCACTTAGGCAGTTTTCAGACTTAATGTGCATAATGTTACAATTACCACGTGCTAACAACCGTGAGTGAAAACGTCGTGATAAAACTTGCACATCGAGTTAACCGATGTGTCAAATCTGCCAAGCCGCCTTAGACAAACATGGCGGATACTGTCCGTTCCCCTATAGTGGTAGGCCCGAGCCCAGCAGTGGGACGTTTGTGGGCGGTTATTATATTGTTATATAAGAATTTTGAGTTTAAATCGTTATAAAATTATTTCCATAGTGATATTTTATCAAATAATATCGTAAATTTTCAAAGCCAGTTTTTTATATGTAATTTAAATTAGAATGTATTTACTGTAACAGATAGAGGTCAAACATCTACCCAAATTTATGTAAAGCCATATAAAGTACAATTTACAAAACAGCAATTTAAATTTCAGGTTGTAATGAAATTCTGTATAAGCATATTTCAGAAGAGTGTAATGGACATGGAATAATTTCTATTTCGAAAAATAGGATGCGTGAAATCTCCTAAGCCGTGGAAGTGAAAATTTCTTATATGCTACTACATGGAACCCATAGGTCATTCTTCTTCTAGCTTTTGGTGATCTTTTAATATAATATCTATACACAGACTAAATTAGACAAAAACTGCAAAAGGAAGTTCAATTGGTCTAAAAAAAATGAAATAGAAAGAAAGAAAATATTTATTTTTAAAAATGCGACACTTAACAATAACAATAAGTATATCCATGCAGGAACGGAGAAAGAATACAATTTCCTGCGGCCGGGCGGCCTGTCGTAAGAGGCGATAAAACAACCCACAGCCAGGTGGTAGGGTATTTGCCCGACTGGATGGCTACCACCCCTGGTCTAAAGTATGTCACCATAGCAACCTTGAGTTGTGTTCCGGCATTATTGACCAGGTTCCAATCTCCCTTAAGAGAGCAGCAACGCATTTGTAGCCCCTTCGGTGTTGCAAATGTCCATAGGCGATGGTAACCGCTTTTCATCAAGTGGGCCGTCTGCCTGTCTGCTGAACTCCGGCGATAAAAAAAACGCCACATTTACATTAAATTTGTCAAAGGGCCTCTACGTGTTGGCCTTCCCGTGGCCCCACGCAAGCGCTCCAAAAGCCCGGGCCATTTTTAAAGCCCGTGGTCTTCAAAGAATAACAATAATAATGAAAATGCGTGCCGCAATTTGCGAAGCGAGGTTGGCATTCAGTAATTTGCTGTGCCGAAATATAGTCCGACACAGCACTGATTTTCAGTGCCCACCTCCTTAATCACAATAGTCAAAATTAAAATTATAGTTAACGTATACGTGAAAGGAATAATAACAAAAAAAAAACTAAATAAAGCACTTATTATTACTCATGTTACGTGTGAAACATTTGGTTAAGCTGTATGGATTTGGTTCCTTTTCCTGTCACGATATCGAAAAATCAAGACAAAAATGTCCTGTGTTGCCAACTAGTTATGAAAAATTTAGGATTTTCAATTAAGTATATATTTTACTGGATGATTTTCAATTCTACTATCTTTCTATTGTCTACTGAAAACAGTGTGTAGTATACAGAAGCCAATCAGAATCGCAAATATGAAGCTTTAGTATTCTAACAAAATATATTCTAATAGAAAAAAATATAGAAAACTGATATCTACGCATTTGTAGTCAGCGTGGCGGAAATTTGAATGGATTTCGTTACAATAGGTACGGTTCGCATATTACTAGAGGCTCGGCAAACAACCCACTCTTGAAGAGGCCTTTTGTG
This sequence comes from Dendrolimus houi, assembly GCA_039645545.1. Lineage (NCBI taxonomy): Eukaryota > Metazoa > Arthropoda > Insecta > Lepidoptera > Lasiocampidae > Dendrolimus > Dendrolimus houi. The sequence goes on along the minus strand of CM077128.1, from coordinate 18,573,193 downwards.
CTGACCATGCCAGGATATAAAGGACAAGTCAGTCTTAGGCTCGACACGGGTGTAACGGTGTATGGTTCCGTAACATGGTTTTTACTTTTATTTCATTAGATAATTTTTTGTCTATTGTTTTATTTTTAAAGGTGAGGTTTTATTTGCGTTAGTGTTAAACATATAGGCGGTTTCACCCAGATATGGCGATATTTTTGTTTTTCTTTTTATTGCTGCAGTACAGTATACAGACTGACGGCCTCGCGCTGCCAGACTCGTAGGTGGGACTAGAACCTGGCCACTAATGCCGGAACACAACTCAAGGTTGTTATGGTGGCCTGCTCTAAACCAGGGGTGGTAGCCATCCATACTGGAAAATGCCCTACCTCTTGCCTACAGGTTGTTTTGTCACCTCTTACGACAGGTCGCCTGGCCTGGCGATGAGTTTAATGCGTTATTAAAGACGTACAATGCTTAAAGACGTTTAATACAGATAATATATTTGTATACACTGATTTGGCTATGTGTTAACGGCATTATTTTTTAACGCTTTAAATAGGCATTCGGCAACAGTCTAAATCTTTAACACTAGCGCAGATGAAGCCCTAGTATAAAATAATAAAAAAATAACTTTTTTAACTATTTAAATAAGCATTTAAAAGCGTTACTTATGAAAAATATTGCAAATAAGGAATAACTTCGTTTTTTTATATTTTTTGCTCTATTTCTATCGAAATTTATGACATCAGGCATGCAGCAGTACTTAGACAGTATTTGGCCTAATGTGCATATTGTCACCAAATGCTGATGGCGAAGGTGAAAAATACTTTACGACCTATTCTCATAACTACCAAATATACAACAAACAAAAAAACCAATAAAATTGGGTAAGCAGTTTCGGAGGAGTTCGACCACAAACAACGTGACACGAGATTTTTATATATTAAGATAATATAATATACAAACACAAATTAAGAATATTAAACATGCAGTTTTTCTCTTACACAAAATGTTATATTTACTGATTATAACATAGGCCCGAAATGTTTTTGTGCTCATTTAAATTCACCTTACAAATTTCACAGATTTATTTAAACCGAATTCGAATATTAATCTGCATCAAAACATATACCGATATAACAATATATCTCCATATAATTCTAAGGTACCCTAAACTCTGATACTAAGTCGTCTCGTGAACAAACATAGCCTGTCGTTTCCGTAGCCAATATCTTCTTCGAGTGGCTCGATGGACACTTGTAGTATACGTTGCAGTATAAGTACGAGACAGTCTATTGTAAAGCAACGGCCAATCTTTCTGGCGTTTGAATTGACAATTTAGAAAAAATATTTCAAAATTTAAAAGCAGAACGTAAATTAAAAAAAATAATACCCTAAAAGAGCCGCTTTTGGAGACTCGTATTATGTAAGTCATATGTGCCTAGATATATTGCCTGGTGTAAGGTCGGTGTTACGTCACGTATATGGAATAATTTATTGCTAAACAATTAGCAAGGCTAAAAACTGAGTAGTCCATGTACGTGTCAAAGTCTGTCAATACAGAAAACTTTCGGAGATACATCAACGAATATGTTTAGGTTTTACATAGTTTCACGTAGCAGTTAAGATTTTTGTATATATAGTTTTAAGTTTAATGTTAAATTAATTAAGCAATAATTACATAGATAGTACAACACCTGATCGTATTATTTTGTACTCCCCTCACGAGTGGTCAAGCCTAGCTCCCGCGACGATTGAGCCATGGGCTCTCGCCAGTGGTGCGTATCCCTAACCAACGGGTAACATCATCGACGTACCACACACAATATAAAAAAACCCCCACAGTCGGCTTTACACTAGTAGGCCTTACACCAGTAAGTCTTGCACGAGTGAACTTCTAGGGTTAGCTGCGCACTACAATTTAACAATACCAGACTCAGCTGTGAAAGAATGAATTGGATATTGATAACCCAGGTCCAAAAAAAAAATTGTGTGTGCTGGGTATCAGAGTATAATTTTCTGGCGTACTTTTTTCCGTTGAATACGAATTTGGAGTGAGAATTGGGAGTCAATCAGCCAATAATCGAGAAAAACCCATAACACCGATAAAAGTCCAAAACAGAAATACAAACCAACAATGTGTAAAAAAAAAGTCTACCCGAGTCTTCTACCATTAAAGCACGAACAGTTCAAACGCCTTTCTTAATTCGTTTTCGTCGAATCGGCTTGAAAAAGTCGACGAAATTTGACGAAAACGAATGACGAAAGGCATTTGAGAGTAAGCCCTCAGTTACGTCAGTACATCATAGATGATCAATGTTGCCAACCGGACCGGATAAGACAATGTTCCGGAAGGCGGCGGCCGTTAGCGCCGGCCGGCATTCGGTCTCAATGCCGAACACAGACGGCCGAATTGTTTCGGCACACGGAACCGCTTTATCTACTCTATGGTATAAAATATATCACGGCCTCTGTGATTGAGTGGGCTAAGCCTTTGCCGGCCTAGCTCAAACCAGAGGCTACGGGGTCTATTTCTGGCGCGGTAAAATTTGAAACGACTATGGTCTGGGTGTCTGGGATCAGCTCCAGAGTAGTCTGTTGTATATTATCCTATAACACAAGCGTAATTTGGGGATATACAATGTATGCGTTTGTCTGCCGAAAAAAAAATTAATGAGGCTAGTTGATAGGTCACTTATATAGTTAGTGTAACTCCAAATAGAACAAGAGATAATTTTTTAATCGAAAAGAAGCGACATGCGGACGTTTGTAGGCAACTAGATACAAATGTAGCAAGGCGCGACGCGGACCGGACTGTTTTGGGGTGCGCGGGCGACAACCAACACAAGACAACCCCCGCACCCTGTCAACCCTCCTCTGTTATCCTTACACGCGCCCTCTGCAGCCCGTCTTCGCCATTTATTAAATCGATATACATATATGTAAACATTAAAATTAAAATATTCCCTTGCCAACAGTTAGGTTTGTCTGGCTGTAAAAAGTTCTACGATTTTTTCAACGTGATAATTATATCGAAAATATAGAAAAATTTAAAAAGCAAGTGTCCGAGTACGGGCCGCGCGTATATGCAGATGTGTTTATTTTTTTTGTAGGTTAGGTATTAATGGTTTTATTTAATAAAGTAATATATCAAGACTACAAGTACGTAGAAAGTACAAGGACGAGAAAGAACATTATAGCAAAATCGTTTTCGGCAATCCCGCGCGTAATACTTGTGAAAAATGTGCGTCTAGCTATTTGAAGATATAAAATTATTTATAACAATATGTATTAAGTTATTTTTCTATTGACATCTATACAAATACGTGATAGAATAGAATAGAATATTTTTATTGCACACAAGAAAATAATACACATGAGTTAACAATCATTTAATTAGTACAATCGGTGGCCTTATCGCTAACAGCGATTTCTTCCAGATAAACTTCTGGAGATAATTTCACATTTCTAATAGTGGATCGGTATTCAGTGCGCATAGTTTAAAATATATTCAATCATATATACTCGTACATATATTAATATTAATAGTAAATAAAAATACACATACATATTATATACAAATATAATGTGTACATAAATATATATACATATAATAAAACTATGGAGGTCGAATTTCTGTACAATGAAAAAAAATGCTAAAAACCGAGTCAGGGGGACGTAAGAAGTGAAATAGAACTAATTTATATTTTTTCAAGTATTTTGTTTCTCTGTTTATCTGTTTGTCTGTCTGTTTGTACCGGCTAATCGCCGAAACGACTGGCCCGATTTAAATGAAATTTTGTATGGTGGAAGGTTATAACCCTGGTCAACATATAGGATACTTTTGATCCCGAAAAATTAAAGAGTTCCCGTGGGATACTTAAAAAAACTTTCCACGCGGGCAGAAGCTAGTAGTAAATAAAAATACACATAAATATTATATACAAATATATGTACATAAAGCTACATACACATACATAAGTTACTCTTTACAAATTTAGATGGTGATCTTTGAGAAGTTTATTTAAAAATGTTTGTGACTTTGGACTGCTGATGCGCATTGGTAATGTATACCCTGTTAATTAATGATACCTACATACGTGTGAAAATAATTTTGATATTAGAACACATGTTTATGATTTTGTTTGTTCCCACTTCAGAGCTTTGGACATGAATTGATTTTACACAATAAAGATATTTAAATTTCAAGAGTGTACAATTGTACATATACTCTTATAAAATAATAATACAGTCCAGAAACGTCTCACTGCCAGGCTTAGGTCTCTCACTATAGTCTATAGGGAACGGACAGTATACCCGCCACCCTTGTCCAAAGCGACTTGGCAGGTTTGATACATCGGTTATCTTGATGTGCAGATTTCATCACGATGTTTTTCAGCACGTGGTAATTGTAACAATATGCACATTAGATCAGAAAACTGCCAAAGTGATGCATGCGTTCCGCCCAGGATCCAAAACCGCGCCCTTCTAGTTTCGGACGCGTGAGCTAGCCATTACGCTATCACGACTTATACGCCATATACTTTTATTTAGTTACTTGATATTTCCCGTATCATTATTCTATAAAACTACATCGTTTTCCGTGATTAATAGTGAATTTTATTGTTCATTCCAGTTGTAGCTAATATCTATTGCACGCTTACCAAATTCCAGGACATTATGTTTTGAAAAATTTCATATCTAAAAATTAAAAGAATAAAGAAACTTTTTATTAACTAATAATAATCGGTATATATTCAAAACGCAAACGGCAAAAAGCGATAACGATGATGTCTACCGAGGTGTGAAGAAAAGTTTCTAAACTGTTTTTTTCAACCCCCATTACGTTTCTTGGAAGAAGTCTGCAAAATCGCGAATTATATTTTCCCTAATCCGTATAATTGCGACGTCACAAAGTGGAATGACAGTTGGGGATGAGCATATTTAGAGAATGTTTCATCGTGTTTATTTATCATGTTGGAAGAGTATATTGACATTGGTTGGGGGCGCGCTGGTGTTCCTCGCGCTCACTTCTCCTCCCGTGCGACACGTTACAAATCGCCCCACGCCAAGGAGAAAACGAAGTTGCCATGGGCCTGCAAAATGGCTAACCCAAATACTTGTGGCTCTGGCATGAAGGCGAAGGACGGACCCCCGAGGGGTTTTGGTGGGTATCCCTGACCGCAGCGTGGCAATAGAGTTTCTTGCTTGCTCCACCCCAATATGGTGAATCACACACTCCCCACCGCGTTTCCCCCGCGGTGGATAGTCCTCAAACGAATTTGCCCTCGTTAAAAAAAAGGTTATTGACCTTAAGATAAATGTCATTTGTCCGAGCTGAGTCGGAATGATCGTCCATTAAAGTTAGTTTGTAAATTAAATTCACATACTAAGAATAGAACCTTAAAATAGTATTTAATAGAAACTATCCCGTACACCAACAAAAATTACTCAATTGTTATTAAAACAATTTTCAATTTTTAGACAGTCGACCTGATGGAGAGTGGTTACCGTCGCCTAGGTACGTTTGCAACACTAGCGGTGTTGTCTACGCGTTGCAACAGACAAGTTCGATGGGGGAACAAACTTTACGATTTGGTTGACTATTGACTTAAACTAAAAAGTCATTAATAAACATCATTATGATTATTGAAGGCCTATTGTTAAACACAATAACCCATACACCCATATACACAAAAAAATCACCCTTCAATTATATGTACGTCAACCACTCCTATTTTTATGAGCAAGACCCTAGGTTATAAGATTAATAATTAGAATTTGAGAGTGGCGAGTCACCGTCTGCCAATTTTACCATGTTCCCTGAACATTGCGACGGGCAGACGCCATAGTCCCCATATTCCCAAATCCCTAGTACCAAAGCAGTTCACCTCAATAGCCCGGTACTTTTTGTCCTCATTTCCCACAATAGTCCTACACTGGCCGGGGCTTGTCCTTGGGTGCATTACTATATGGTGTAGACAGGGATAATCGCTGGTCAGTGTCACGCCACATTTACATTAAATTTGTCAAAGGGCCTCTACGTGTTGCCCTTCCCATGGCCCCACGCAAGCCCTCCAAAAGTCCGGGCCATTTTTATGGCCCGTGGTCTTCAAAGACATACAGTAGAATAAGAATAGAATAAGAATTAGAATATTTAGATCGGACTTGCGTCCATAACATTTTATGTTAGTATACAAGATACATAACAACTAATTGTTGGTATATGTATAAGTTTAGGGTGATAAAATAAATCATGTAGTGGTTTCAGTGGATATGTTGCAGTCATTTCGAGTCTCACACTAACTTTTTTTACCAAGGGAAATCCGCTTGAGGACAAACCACCGCGGGTAATCGCGGTGAGATTTACCTTGTCGGGGTGGCACTAGCATCCCCGTAGGAATGCGTTTGCTAGATCGCGGTTGGGGATACCCACAAAAACCTCTGGCCCATCCTCGAACGTCCCTTGTCCGGGCTGTGGGCTCGCTTAGGCATTCACCTCCAGCCCGGACGGAAAGTCTCACACCACCTACCTCACTATCTGTCCCCGAGCAGTGGGGTACGCAGAAAGCATTACCATCTCACAAAAAAACCATCATCCCGTTCTCTATTACGGTGTACAGTAAAATACTCATATAAAACTTATTCATCCATATAACAACGAAATAAGAAAGAAAGTTTTTACTGTCGAGAATGAATACACATAAAATTAAACTAACAGGATTTACACGTAAAACATAAAGATAAGTATTTTACAAAATATGTAAACTATTTAGAAAATAAAAATGTACATAACATTCACGGCAATGAAACTGGCAACACAGCATTATACTGTGTTTAGAGCTGACACAGCACTGATTCTTAGTTATAGCCCTCATCAAAATATTATAAGTGACTCAAACAGGATTATCACGTTACTCATTAACATCATGAAGTAAATTTGAAATAATAACTACTAAGAATACGAAGAACCGAAAAAAACTTTATATTATCTTCTTCTTGAGCCAGCCAGTCTCTGTCTACTGCTGGACGTAGGCCTCCCCAAGTTTACGCCACATATAATAAAAATGATATTCCCATAAACATAAAAAAAACATCTTGTCCTACTATCCAGAAATCCGCAAGCAAATCCCTGACTATCATAACAGTACACAATCTCTGACCCGAGAATGACGTAAGGCCTACGGGTACATATGAGTGTACACGGACGGGGGAAACTTTTTTAATTTCGCATCCAAAGCTTACAGGTGGTATCGAATTTGTACCTGGCAACCCCATTGTGGTCACGGAATGAGCAATTCGGTGCGGAGACGTCGGGAGATTAGCGGCGGGCGGACCCTTAATCCCGGTATCGGACCGAAATGTGACCCCCCCGTAATATTTCATAATGCCCCCTATTTGCAGGCCTGCCGTATAATAATGCAAGATAGGACGGAATCGTTAGAGCTGCTTGATGAAACTAATATTAGTCTCGAATTTTGGGTTTATTGGAATGAAAGACAAGTGAAATAAATTATTATTATTTATAATTTAGGATATTTTTTGTTTGTTTATTAACAATTTATTTAACTTCTATCTATCTATACTATAATAAATCTGTAAATGCTCATGTTTGTACAAAGCGTTTAAAAATGTGAAAAAATCAAGGGGTTAATTCCGACCAGCACATTTCGAAAATACAATTTTTAGAATATATGTCTGTCTGTCTGTTAAAGCATCACGTGAAAATTAGTGAACGGATTTAAATGAAGCTTGTCAGTTATTTTATATCCCGGGGCGTAACTTACGATACCGATAAATGACATGCTTTCCGTGGGATAAACGAAAATAGCGAAAAAGATGTCGCTGCAATCGCATCTTTTTTGGAAACTACTGAACGTATATGATTGAAACTTAACACAGCGCTGGCTTATAACCCGAGTTAATATACCGATACTTAGGATATATTTTATCCCGACAAATTAGGTCGTTTCTTTACAATGGAGAGATTAGTAAAATAGATGCCGCTGCAATCGCGATTTTCAATTCACTAACAAATACCTACGTTGTCATAAACAACACGTCATTCATCGTATAATTAAAATCAGGTTGGTTTCGACTCACCTCTATGTTTTGCTGGGCAGTTGTGTAGATATAATATATGAACTTAGTTTCTTTGTTATTATTATATGTAAAAACCGATTTTAAATATATTTTTAGATCATATCAAAAATTGACAAGAAACTAAAGGTCTGGCCACAGACTCGGGCTTACCGATAAGCCACATGACGTTGGGTGGCGCCTCGTGTGACAACCCGTGTCATGCTTTATATATCTTAATACTTTTGCTTTTGTCGCCTACCTTGTCACACTTGCTGGCGCTCACAACGACGAGGTTGCGGCTAGGCCATAAGACTTTCAGTTGTTGACTGATTTAGTTTAAAATCATTAAAATAAAAAACCGCCAGAGAGCTATAAAAATCATACGTAACACCATCTAGTCGTGTATGATTGTTTTATCGAGAAAATTTAAAAACTATGTACAACGAGCATGATATTATTACAGCAAAACTATCTTCATTAATTGAAGTAAAAAAAATAAGGTCTAAATTTCACTCCTATCTATGGTTATAACATGTACATACCACCCTCTCAAGGGCTTATAACAGAGTCAAACAAAGTATTCGTAGTATTACAGTAACAAAGCCGAGGTTACGTACGGTCAAGCCACTCATTGTCTATTACGGCTTGATATATGCCACATGCGACTGTCCGGATAAAACGGCCGAAAATGACACACGACCGGATAAGACAATGTAGCGTAAAGAATGACCCGGTCGAACGCGGTCCGGACCTTTCAATTTCCTTGATTGCAGGGTTTGGTGCGTTATTGGCAGTCTTTATATCTCTATATACATGACCGAGATGTTTTCTTATTGTCTGTTGGAGAATTCCGAGGGCGGCTCTTTGTGTTTTCGGCGACTGAAAGGCAGATATTCAAGGAAATGCGAACCTAGTACGATCGTAAAAAATAATATGTATAAAGATATTTTTTGTGATAAAAGCGATAATATATCACACGATTTATCTATATGTAGAGTTTTGAATTGTCTACTGGATTGGATGGGAATAATTAAGTCTGATGATTGAGAATCAACTATGTTTACGGCAGTCGTGTAAAGCAGTTCTGAAGTTAGTTTTCAAATCGATTACAGTCCTTGAGGCAGCATTTACACTATGTTTCTATTCTACAATGACAGTTGACATTGCAATTAGAATAGAATAGAATATACTTTATTGCACAAAAATGCTACAAAAAACCAAGAACATTAATATACAAGTACAATCGGCGGTCTTATCGCCCACGACGATTTCTTCCAGACGACCTTTGGATGGAGTATAAGGACAACAAAAGTTGATAGTTGCTAAACAAGCATATAGTACAAAATTCTCTGACAAGCTAAAGAATCTTGAATTACTGTAATTAAGGAACTGAAAGCGTTCCTTGAGATAATCAGGGGACTTGGGATTAAACAAAATGTTGTGAAAAAGAAAAATCATATTTTCATTGCGAAACTGTCAAAGGGGTAGACGGATCAATCTACTGGAAAGTGGTTACCGTCACCTATAGACGTTTGCAACTTCCAATGTGTTGCCAGCCTTTAAGATGGGATAGCAGGGTTGGAATAAAGATTGGATAGAGGGATCAAATCAAACATTTTTTTTTCAAACAGATCGGCAGACATACACACACACTGTCTTATCACACACACTGTCTTATGTATTGTCGTATCACACACCCACACACAGATCCCCAAATTAAGCAAGATACGCTTGTGTTATGGGTAATATACAACGGACCATTCTGGGGCCGATCCCAGACACCCAGACCACATAGTAAATAATGGAGAAAATACGTTTCCGAAATTTACTTTACCAGGAATCGAACCCGGAGCCTCTGCGTTGCAGTGAGGTAAGCCGGCAAATCGGAGGAATGGGATAGAGGGGATGGGATAGGGGGAAGAGGAAATGGGCCATCATAATATTATAATTAGTATCTGTTAAAGTTAAGTTTCCTTCTTTTTAATCGTTCGTGTCAATATGAAAGTAGTATAGATAATAGAAAATAAATAAAGTTATGTATATGCTAAATATATTATAATTAAAATATATTAATCACATTCTTTAGTTTTTAGTAATTAAGTATGTATAAAGTATTGTTTCACAATAATTTGCGGGGTTAGGATTGTTTTTATATGTAGCGATAAGAGTAAAAATCATTCGTAAATTGTAGTTAATAACCGACCAGGATAATAGGATACAGGTCAGTTGAAATTGGCACTGGCAATGTTTTCGATTAACGCTAAAGCCAGCCCGAACTAATTCGGCTATTGTTGGGTGCCTTTTGTGTTACTAATACCGACTGCTACGAAACGAACGCCCGGGTTTCGGTTACCGAACATATTCGGCTCGTTATTAATGTTCTAGTGACGTGACACAAATCTGACTTTTATGCCAAGATATTAGGCAGTGACAAATGCGGCATTAAAATATAGAATAAATAGCTTTAAATCAAATTTAATGGTTCTTAAAAAAATTCTCATGAGGACAAATCGAAGACTAGTATTTTATAGTAGACTAGGATATGCCCGCGACTTCGTCCACGTTTGACTTGAAATTCCCGCGGGTTTCCCGCGGCACAAGGTACCGTAACATTTAAAAAAGAGTGTAAACTATCGTGTTAGTGAAAACTGTGTCGGAATAAGCTAATTTTTATGCACCTGAAGAACTTCAAACCGCTTCCGAGAAAATTCCCGGGATAAAAAATATTACATTACATTTTACGTAAAATTTGCTATCAATCAGGGAAAAAATCGCATTGGAATTCGTTTTTTTTCAAACTGGCAGTTTTAAATCATTCCCAAAAAAATCTTACGGGATTACCGGAATAAAAAGCAGTGCAGATTTTAAGTCTAAGAATTTGCTGTCGATCCGCAAAAACCGCTTCGAAATCGGCTCAGTGGTTTTTACATGAATCCCGAACAAACAAAAAAGAAATCTAAAAAAAAATTACACCCTGTTCTCCGTGGTTTATATAGACTGTTCCAGTTGTTTTTTTTCAGCTTCAATGTACAGACACGGCATGTTTAGAATTTTATAATATTTTAGATTAGAAATAGTGGTATAGTACCTACCGTTTAATAAGGGCGTGTGAACTAAGTGAATGTACCTTGAGCCCTGTATTCACCGAGAAACATTTTTTTATAAACATTATTTCATAAACAAAATCTACTTGTCTTTGAAACATTTAAAACTGTTACGGTAAACACCGCATGTCAACTGCTGTGGACAGCAAAATCGGCAAAACATTGTGTCTGTAAGATTTGAATTATTTCTAGGTAAATACATGGCTTAATTTATGTGCTAATGCAACTGAGAATGTTATAATAATTTCATGTATAATCCATGAAATATTATAATAAACATACCTATATATGTAGTATAGTATAGATAGAATGATTGATCATTAATTAAACTGAAAATTTGATTCATGCTATATGTGTACTAATAATAATATTATATATTATATATTAGTATAGTATATATAGTTTAATTAAGCGTGAGCCAAGTTTTCAGTTTAATAATAAATCGTTTATTGACTATAATGTAAAAGTGAAAAATGCTCTCGGAATACGGAACATAGTCGAAGCAATAAGCTTCGAGTGAGAAAAAATATTTTAGGCCAGCAGTAAAACTTTCGTTAGCGATACAATGCTAACGCCAACCACATAAGGACTACTATCCAGCAATAGATTTATGCGATATTATATATTATTTATTACTTTTGTAATAAAAATGAATGTAATGGCTATAACTTTTGTGGATAGATACATATTCTTTTCTTGTGTGCTTGTGTTTTGTACGTGACAGGGCCATGCTCGAATCATTATCATTATTAATAATTGGCAGACAAACACACACATTGTATATCCCTGTTCAAGACATAAAACATAGTCTGGCAACACTAAAAATAAATTTCATATGTTACAACATTAATAATAAAAAACTCTTTTTAACTCAAAATGGCTTCCCTATTTGACTGCCCCCACAATTCTTCACTTTGTTAAATTATCTAACAATCCCCAAGCTAAGCAAGTTACGCTTGTGTTATAGGTAATATACAATGGACCACTCCGGGGTCGATCCCAGACATCCAGACCATAGAAAATAACAGAAAGTCCGTTTCGGAAATTTACCATGCCAGGAATCGAAGCTGGAGACTCTGAGTTCCAGCGAGTTCGGCCGGCTAGGACTTAGCCTGCTCAACCACAGAGGCCATCAAAGGAGGCGGCCATCACAGAATGTCGGCGTAAAACGTTTAGCCTTGAGCTAATCGTGTTTCGTGCGATAAGTGAGAGTTCCGATGGCACACTTCCTTCTCCCTCTATCTCACCCCTTTATCCCTTCTTTTTATCCCGTCGTAAATCCTGGCAACGTATTGGCTTTACCCTGGGATTGCAAGCATGTATAGGCGACGGCTACCACTTTCCATTAGCTGGGTCTCTGCATGTTTTCAGCTTCGTAATAAAAAAACGCAGGTTTCCACAAAAACTTTCTTGACATTAAGAAACAGCCATCGGAAAATTGAGTCAAAATAATTTTACTGACAAGACAATTATCAAAACCGATAGTTAATCCACCTTTGGCCAAACTTCATATAAGATAAATAAATCACAATCGCGTAATGAGAATCTCAAAGAATGCAGGCTCCGTAAAGGAAACTTAAGATGCAAATACACTAAGACCATGATGCTAACGAGGTAAAGGCATAAACAATTGTAGTTTTTGTAAATATGTTTAATCAAAATGTTCACATACTGAATACATGTTTTTATATAGATAGACGTATTTTGGCCCTGTTGGCAAGCAAAGATGTTGTTTTAAAACAAATTTATACAATTGAATTCAGGTATTTAGGTTTTAGTTAGTTTTTATCTGGCGAATCTTCTAATACTGGTTAACGATATCTTATAAAATACATTCAAAAAGGCTGGTAAGAATAGTTTCGTATAATAAAAATAAAAATAATGTATATCAACTCAAAATTACTTCCTACATTCTATGACAATTACAACAAAAACCTGAAATTAATTTATTCGATATGGTGTGGATAGGATTCAGTTTAGATTTTTGACTATCAATTTTGCGCTTGATATTTGCTACTGTAATTATCCTGGGACAAACATTCATTAGCTGCTACTATTGCCATGAAACAGAGCATTTAAGTAGCTTCACGTCGTAAAAGTGCCACTGGACGTTAAGCTCAATTCTTCTGATTTAGTTGTTCGAGTTGCTTCCAAATAAATTATATTTCTTCACAACTCCCAAGTTTCATTGTTCCGAGTCATTATGACGAAGACTCGAATTTATTACGCTTCATTAAGCATTTTCATTAAATTATTTTGTTGATGTTTTATGAAAGTCCCTGATTTGTAGGCGAGTTTTGTTAAAGGAAACTACTTATTAATTTTAACGAGACTCTTAAGTGTTAAGCCTATTATTTTGTTTATCTAGAAACACTTTAAATAATTAATCTATTTGAAAAGGGTAAGAGGTTGCTAAAATAATTAGCAACGAAGAGATTACGAGTTCTAATTAGATGTATACTCTTTTACATTAAATTAATTTGCGAAGGTTCAAAAACAATTTGAAAGGGATGGAAAACATCAAAGTTTGTAAACTTGTAAATAGCAACTGCTGTTCAAAGATCCATGGTTGCTCATAATACTTTCAAAGCTAGCGGTTAGGAGTCGTCTGGCTCTTCACATAGAACATCGTTAGAATTTCGCTTTATCAATGCCCGGGAATAAATAGGTAGTAGCGTGGGACTAAAATCATCCTAATGCTTTTGCAATAAGAAACGAGGATATGATTATGTGAACCAAAGTAACCAACATAGCTCACAAAATCACGTATGTTGCAGAAACGACAATGCATGCAGATGAAGAGTCAAACTAAAATTACCCTAATGCTTTTGCAATACGATACGAGGATATCATTATGTGAACCAAAGTAACCAACATAGCTCACAAAATCACGTGTTATAGAAACGACAATGCATGCAGTTGACGAGTCATAGAGTGGAGGCCATCTTTTAGTATACACTTTCCAGCCTGGTGGAACAACAACCGTTTCTGATGAGAGTGAGATAAGGAAAGCGGGAGATGGGGTCATAAATATTGCAAATTTGGGGAGGTATATTTAAAAAGCAAATATTACCTCTCAAAATTACGCATTAATTGAATTAAATACTGGTACATACATAGAGCGGTGTATATGGTGTATGAAGTAGGCTTAATTTATAAATTACATATTTTTTTATTGCATAAGTTCAACGGACAGACAGACGGCCCACCCGATGACGGCGGTTATCATCGTATGGACATTTGTAACACCGAAGGTGCTACCAATGATCTGTGGCTCTCTAAAGGGAGCGACCTAGACCAGGGGCGGTAACCATCCAGACGAGTAAATGCCCTACCACCTGACAAATGTATGGACCTTCAAAAAATGTTCTCCAGAGGACCTTAAAAAAAAGTGTGTTAGCTCTGACGCACGACTGGAGTTTACTCCTTAAGTACAAAGCAAAGGTCCTCATAAAATTTCCACACCGCGAGCCTTATATGAAATTCGATTCTTAACTCCAAAAACTTCCGAATTTGAATTTAATAAATCTATCCGACTGAAATATTACAGTGCATGTAATAGAAAGCCATCACAAGTATTTATGATATCGCATATCGAATGACCGGACGCGAGTCCGAACTTTGATCGATAGGCCCGGATTTATGATCAGTTGGCCGGGTCTTAAGTAATTGACCGGCTCCATTAGTTGGGTACGGTCGGGTCCGTTCGGCGTCTACGGAACAATGTTCCATTTTGTAATCGCGGAGTTATGGGAGTCTATTCAAACGTAAGTAACGTTAAGACGGTATACATTATCTTCCTATATACATACATAATTATACGTAGTGTTAGTTGTAGTATTATTGTAAACTAATGTTGGGACCATAATACGATTTGCACTAACAGTACCATTAAATTTTTGAAGTGAAACATCTTTAGAATTGTTGTAATTTGAAAATAGATGAAACGAAAAAGTGACATTAAAAAGAGATAAACATATAAAATTCAACCTTGTTTAATTCGAAATAAAATAGTATATTAAAATACTATAACAAATATGTATCTTCTTCTTAAATATGAGGTTTTTTTTTGCTACAGTTCATAATATTTAAACTACTTTCGCCACGTGGTGCAATATAATAATTTATTTAACAAAACAATACATAGATAATTCTTCTTTCAACTTATCATAATATATAGTTATAATTAAATCACTTGTTAGAGCTATTATAGACTGTGTAACAAATCGCTGCCAGATGGGAGCGTGACCAGGAGGTTGGCTGCATTGCTGCGCTGTATGGCGATGCTTATTTGTTGGGCCAAATATGAGCCAGCCTTCTAATCACGGGTGGCATCAAAGAGTTTCTTTCAAATCTCTTTGAAGAAACTCTTAGCCGACGGACCCCACGGATCTAATGTTTCAACTCCAAGCGGCACAGATATCTAGGTAGCCCCTTTCCAAGGTTTCATATTTGCGCCGTTTGAGAGCTTCAGCTTTGGAAGCAGCGTTACCAGCCTCTAAATCAGTCACTGAAAGATGTGATGAATAATTCTTTATTGTACTTTGTTACAGAAAACTAACAAGCTAGTACCGTCCTAATTGTGTAGATAGTTAGGTCGATCTTATTGGTAAAAAGCGATCTCTTTCAGACAACACGTACTACATACTTTAGAAGGTTGTCAGAACAAAGTATAAAGTTGTTACTTACATATGTTTTGATGTAGTCGAAGTTACTGTTAGAATATAGTGTATAGGACTGACAAACGCCTAATAAAAAACGTACCTTTGAAAAACTCCTAAATCTCACTTCTATAAAGACCAGACAGAACCATACGTCACTTTCTGACGTTTTCTATATAAAATTCAAAATATGTTCTTAGACCAAATGAGTTAAACAACAAAAAGTAACCTATTAAATCTCTGATTTGTTCTAAAATCGTAGAAACTGCCCCCTCCATCTTTTAAACTCTTGAACTCGGTGGTGAAATTTTGTGAAATAATGCCAATGATATAATATAATTAGCTTCTGCCCGCGACTTCGTTCGCGTGGAATAGTTTAAAAAAAAGTAAGTTAAAAAACTCCGTGACATTGAAACGTTCTTCATTGGTGCTCCGCTCCTATTGGTCTTAACGTGATGATATATAATCTATAGCATTCCTCGATAAATGGGCTATCTAACACTGAAATCATTTTTCAAATCAGACCAGTAGTTCCTGAGATTAGCGCGTTCAAGCAAACAAACAAACTCTTCAGCTTTATATATTAGTATAAGTATCTCTCACCGGCACCACACCCTGTTAAAATCTCCGCTTCTATTATGTTACGTTGCAGAGAAGTTACTTACAGTCTGTTATAAGCTGTTTAAGTAATTAAAGGTTTTTTATCTATTCCACGGAAACTCTATAATTTTTTGGGATCAAAAGTATCCTATATCTTGACCAGGGATATAAACTACCACCATACAACATTTCATTTAAATCGGTCCAGTCGTTTCGAAGATTAGCCGGTACAAACAGACAGACAAACAGACAAACTGAGAAACAAAAAATTTGAAAAAATCTAAATTAGTTCTATTTCAGTTCTTACATCCCCCCGACTCGGTTTTTAGATTTTTTTTTCATTGTACAGAAATTTGAACTACAATTTTATTATATGTGTAGTGTAGATACATATTTAATAAAATAAAAATATTTAAATTCTATATTTTGTATGCGCGGAGCGGACACGCGCATCTAATTCGTATTAGATGCAGCGGTCACGTTGTCGCCGCGTGACCGCCGGCCGAGCGGGCGCAGAGTTTGTTTTATGCACTCAAAAACGCACGCGTCGGTAGGACGAAAAATTAGATTGTCTGGCTCCGCTATTCGTGTTTGATATAAAATATAAAAGTGAACTATTCTGGCTTGTTGTAAAACCTTGAAATTAAATCCTTAAAAAGCAATTAGTATTTAGACTCATTACTAAAGTGGTGACCCCGAGAAAGAGCACGACATGCTGGCGAACGATCCTGAATTAAGCAGAGTTGGAGTGAGAGTACCGCCGTTTTACCCCGACAAACCGTCGCTATGGTTCTTGCAGCTGGAGAGCCAATTTGCGTTAGCCAATATCACAACGGAGGCGACCAAGTTCCATTATGCTTTGGCGCATTTGGATCCCGAAACGGCAGCAATCGTAGAGGACGTAATTACCGCACCAGCAGCGTCAGATAAGTATCAGAAATTAAAAACCGAGCTTATCAAACGGGTATCAGTTTCGCGGGAGAAGAAGATTCACCAACTCCTGACGAATGAGGAGTTGGGAGACAGGAAGCCGACACAATTCCTGAGACATTTAAAGAGTCTGGCCGGGGCGGACGTTCCTGAGGACTTTATGCGGTCAATATGGACCAGCAGGCTACCCATAAGTACGCAGACCATCATCGCATCCCAACTGAAACTACCATTGGACGAAATAGCCGAGCTGGCCGACCGTATCCACGAGGTCGTACCACCACGACCGCAAATAGCAGCAGCATCGATGGAAACAGCATCAACGTCATCAGCACCACATTCCCTAAGCCACCAGGTCGCGGTATTATCTCAGCAGATGCAGACGCTGATGCTAAAGGTGGATAAAATGTCACGCCAGCGCGGACGGTCGAGGACACCTCAGAGATATGGACGCGGACGCTCATCATCAGCACGAAGGTCGAACTCCAATTACAAAAAGTTCCCAACATGCTGGTACCACCACAAGTTTGGGGACAAGGCTACCCGGTGCAGACAGCCCTGTGACTTCGCGGGAAACGCGCGGGGCAATCTATAATGGCGGCCGAAGACTGCCCAAACGCAGGTCGCCTCATAATTACGGATCAGCGATCAAAAACACAGTTTTTAGTAGACACAGGCAGTGATCTTTGTGTATTCCCTAGATCTAAATTAAAGACGCGGTGTTTAAAAACTGATTTAGTTTTAAGTGCAGCCAATGGTACAACAATTAATACGTACGGTTATGTAAATTTTATTTTAAACCTAGGCTTGCGCCGTGACTATGCTTGGCGATTTATTGTTGCAGATGTGACGAGGGCAATAATAGGAGTGGATTTTTTATCACATTATGGTCTCGTCGTCGATGTGAGAAATCAACGCCTCATCGACGGCACGACATCACTCGCGACCCCGGCGTTGCTTGCGCGAAAATCGGTGGATGCCACTTCGGTAAAGGTAATGTCTGGTGACACTACATATCACAACATACTAGAACACTATCCCGAAATAACACGTCCACATGGAATACACCGCGTACCTACACATAATACAGTACACCACATACGTACTACGCCTGGGCCACCAGTAACAAGTACACCTCGTCGACTATCGCCGGACAAATTGAAGATAGCCAAAGCAGAATTCGACGCTATGTTACAGAGCGGCATCTGTCGGCCATCGCAGTCGGCATGGTCTTCCCCACTCCACCTGGCCCCGAAGAAAAATGATGGATGGCGTCCGTGTGGCGATTATCGCATGCTCAACGCGAGAACCATTCCGGACATGTACCCAATCCGCCACATCCAGGACTTTGCTCACAGCCTTTCCGGTTGTAAAATTTTTTCAATCATCGACCTAGTCAAGGCTTACAACCAGATTCCCCTGAACCCTGAAGACATCGCGAAAACCGCCATTACGACACCGTTCGGCCTTTACGAATTCCCTTACATGACGTTCGGGCTTCGTAATGCTGGTCAAACGTTTCAGCGCTTCGTCGATGAAATGCTTAGGGGACTAGACTTTGTGTACGCCTACCTTGACGATTTTTTAGTCTTTTCGCAAAATCGGGAGATGCACGAGCAACACCTACATCAGCTGTTTCGCAGACTCAAGGATTTCGGTATGGTGGTGAACGTAGCAAAATGTGTCTTCGGCGTATCTGAGGTTACCTTCCTCGGGTACCGTATAACAGCTGAAGGAACCACACCGCTGCCCTCCAAGGTCGAAGCTATTCAAAATTTCCCTGCGCCAAAGACAGTTAGGATGTTGCGCCGTTTTTTGGGGATGCTCAACTTTTACCGCCGATTTATCCCAGGCGCAGCTAAGCATCAGGCACCCCTAAACGCTCTACTTGCAAGTTCAGTAAAGGTTCCCATCCCATTCATTTTACCGCAATAGAAGCCGAGGCGTTCCAGGCTTGCAAAGATAGTCTTTGTCAGGCAACAATGCTGGCCCACCCAGATTGCCACGCGAAGCTCGCTCTAGTGACTGACGCTTCGGATGCAGCTATCGGTGCGGTTCTCCAACAGTTAAAGCAGAACGTGTGGCAGCCCTTGGCATTTTCTCGCGGAAGCTGAGTCCAGCGCAAATAAAATATTCACCTTATGATCGCGAACTTTTGGCAATTTACGAGAGTGTGAAACATTTTCGGCATATGGTGGAGGCGCGCGACTTTACGATCTATACTGATCACAAGCCACTCACCTTTGCCTTCCACTCCCGTAAAGAGAAATGCTCCCCACGACAATTTAGACATCTAGACCTGATAGCCCAGTTTACGACTGACATCAGGCATATATCAGGTAAAGATAACGTCGTGGCGGACGCACTTTCTCGCATTGATGAGATTTCACAGCCAGTTACCGTCGAGAAGATAGCTTCCGCTCAACAGGCTGACCTGGAGCTAAAGCAGCTTCAAGAAACGGGATCGTCTCTACGACTGGAGAAGGTGAAAATCCCCGGTACGAAGAGTTACCTCTATTGCGACACGAGTGACGCTAATGAGAGACCGTTCGTACCTCAAAAGCTACGCAAGGCAGTGTTCGACAGTCTCCACTCTTTAAGCCACCCCGGCGCTAACGCCACTGCCAAATTGGTGGCGGAGCGTTACGTCTGGCCGGGAGTCAAAAAAGACTGCCGTGAATGGGTTCGTAGCTGCCTAGCATGCCAACGCACTAAAGTTACTCGCCACGTGTCTGCCCCTTTAGGTAACTTCAAATTACCGCAGGCTAGACTGGCATTTGTTCACATAGACCTTATAGGCCCCTTACAATTATGCCAAGGATTCCGATATTGCCTTACGGCCGTCGACAGATTCACGCGATGGCCAGAGGCAATACCGTTGGCAGACATAACGGCCGAGACGGTGGCAAAGGCGTTGCTGAGCGGGTGGATATCCCGCTTCGGTTGCCCAATGGATATAGTCACGGACAGAGGACGTCAGTTTGAATCGACCCTATTCCAGCATTTATCCGCCATTGCCGGGTTCCAACACCGTAGGACGACCGCATACCATCCAGCGTGTAACGGACTCGTGGAAAGGTTTCACCGGCAACTTAAGGCCGCCATAACTTGCCACGGCAGCAGCAGCTGGGTGGAAACACTTCCACTCGTGTTACTGGGGGTACGAAGCGCCTATAAAGAAGACATTCAGGCTTCTACGGCTGAACTTCTATATGGAC
This sequence comes from Dendrolimus houi, assembly GCA_039645545.1. Classification (NCBI taxonomy): domain Eukaryota; kingdom Metazoa; phylum Arthropoda; class Insecta; order Lepidoptera; family Lasiocampidae; genus Dendrolimus; species Dendrolimus houi. The sequence continues at coordinate 18,552,619 of CM077128.1, read as the reverse complement.
AGCCTTTGCGCCTCCCCGGGGATTTTTTCAACCCTCCGGCAGACGAGACCATTGATGTGACAGATTATTTGTCACGCCTACGCGGTTTCGTGAGGGACCTACACCCATCACCAGCCGCACGGCACAGCGGCAGGCGTACTACCTTTGTCTTCAAAGACCTAGCTACCTCACCCTATGTTTTTCTCCGGGACGATAAGATAGGAGGTTCCCTAAAACCATCATACACCGGACCTTACGAGGTTATTGCCAGAGGTGATAAAGTTTTTAAAATAATGATAAAGGGTAAGCAGGTTTCAGTATCGGTAGACCGCCTTAAGCCGGCTTTCATACTGAGTGACCCAAACGCACCACACCACACACCACCAAACAAAAACACACATATTCATTACCCAAGCTCACCCATGAATCACCAGGCATCACCGGATACCGAAGGTGACACTGGTAAAATGATGCGGTCGGGACGCCGTACCCGATTTCCCGACTATCATCGCCCTTGACGGTCTCTGGGGAGGGGTGATGTAGTGTAGATACATATTTAATAAAATAAAAATATTTAAATTCTATATTCTGTATGCGCGGAGCGGACACGCGCATCTAATTCGTATTAGATGCAGCGGTCACGTTGTCGCCGCGTGACCGCCGGCCGAGCGGGCGCAGAGTTTGTTTTATGCACTCAAAAACGCACGCGTCGGTAGGACGAAAAATTAGATTGTCTGGCTCCGCTATTCGTGTTTGATATAAAATATAAAAGTGAACTATTCTGGCTTGTTGTAAAACCTTGAAATTAAATCCTTAAAAAGCAATTAGTATTTAGACTCATTACTAAATATGTATAGATAGATAATAATGCTAAAAATAATTTTGACCATATTTTTTTTAACAAAATCTATTGAGTTTTATTGAGATATGAAGTTTAACAGCTTTATTTAGGGTTCCGTGATTTACTCCAGTATGGCAATGTTAAAAAATATTTTTACGCACGGAATCAGAATTATAGGCAAATATTCCAAACACTTTTTCCCTTTCCCAGCGATTGACCTGCAACATGAACCCCTAATTCGATCTAAAGCGGGTCGTCCGTGAAGCGATCGATCGGCGGCTATCGAATTAATAAAGTCGATTAATCGTTTTGTCGTCGTGGGGTGTTTAAATCGATAATATCTGTAACAATGATCGCGTAGGATAAACGCACAGAACCTATTACCGCGAGATTATAATGATAATCAAGCGATAAAAAAAAAATGTTGACTTACTAGTTCAAAAGTTACAAAGGGACAAAAATCTATGAATTTGGAAGTGAATATGTCGCCATCTATTGACTAAATAAAGTAAATTAAAGAGCGTTCGTTACCTATCATTTTTTTTAAATCATATTAACGATACACTGAAAAAAAACATTTCTGAGTTACACGTGTGGTTCCGGCAATGTTTATTTTATTCACGGTTTCACTGCAGTATTGTTTCTTAGTATATAGGTTATATATTATGATTTACTAAATTTCACCTAAATAGACCCAAATTTTTTGAAAAAACAATCAGTGAGTTAGGAAAACAAACGGACTGACTGACAGACGGACTAACATAACGATTTTGCTATGGTTATGGAACTCTAAAAACTATTTTTATATTGAGTATAATCAGATTTCGTTTTTTTTTCATTTTCTGCTCTCTCGCACGATCTTTATTAATTGTAAATCCCATAGGCTTTACGAAATCTTGCTAAGAAATCGCTTTTAAGGCACAAAGAAAAGAAGTGTTGCGTCACGTTTTATCGACCAATTTATTGATCTATAATTTAGCACAGTTAAAGACGATGACATCGCTGTTAGAATTGCCGATAAGATTGGGTTGGGCATCTATCTGTATCAGTAAAAATTCCCCAACTCATAAACGTGTAAATATAATATTTAACATTGATTAGAATACTGGCGTGAACATCACGTAAACGATAAGGTTTTTAGGAACAATTAAGAAATTAATATACTGCACGAGTACTACAACTCGTTGTCTTATTTTGTACTCCCCTCTCCGGCGATTGAGCCATGGGCTCTCATCGGTGGTGCGACACCCTATCTAACAGGGTAACCATCATCGACGTACCACTAAACTTAATCAACCCTCACAGAAGATAAGAAATCCAATCAAATTACAATCGCACTTAAAATCTTTAAAATTATAGTCACTAATGAAAGTTATGGTAACACTTACAGTTCCAAGTGGTTCTTATCCACGATCAGGATCGTAACAATATTGTAATGACTACTCAATACGCCCGTCACGTAGTACGGATACCAGTCTCAAACATCGATAACATAAGCTTCAAGGGGTTAATGGGAACAATAAAACTAAATTCAAATCTAGGATAGATAACTGGGAATATGCGAGATGAATAACTGGGTTTAATTGTAGTTTAAGGTTGGGTAGATCAAGGGGCGAATTAATTGATATTGTAACAATTAATAGTTCGAGTGGAATTATTTAGATTATCTTATGGGATCCACATAGAGCGGTGAGACGATATTTGTTTTAAACGACATTTTCTGAAAAAATGTCGTAATCATAATTTTTAAAGGAAAAATTCAGACTAGCAAAACAGGTTGACTGAGTCCCGAGCTGTGAGAGTGAAGCCAGCCAAAGGAAGCCGATCACGTCACAGTACGTTACGAGAACTTAGTAATAAACTATTGAATTAGTACAGGTAAAGGCGGAACACTTTCTAGTGGATACATTACTATTTTCTGCTGCCTCGCGGCCCGGTGGCCGAAACGATACTTGAAACAATTTTGGTATACACCTCTCATTTTAATTGATTATTGTGCCGTTTTTATTTTATAGAACTTTGATAATTATGGATAACATAAAATTGCATAATATGGAAATACTCAATTTTCTGAAATAAATAAATTATTATTATTATTACCCACGCAGACGCAAACCATGTGTATACTAGAAAAGTTTACGCACACAAGTTTGTTAGAATGCTTGACTTTATTTTCAAGAACGCTTTTATTACATTTTGTTCACGTACTCTGCGCGCAAATGGGCCACCGACCACAGCGACCGGTGGCGGTGAGTCTCTACAAAATGTATAAAAAAACATATCAACTGCTTGTCGTTGGCTATCAGTGGCTGTGGTCGGTGATCCATTTGCTTTGCATTGGGCCGTAGGCCCCGTTTATACTTCCATTCATCTGTGAGGGAAACTAATAAAATTGAAATTACAAATGTTACATTCCAATTTTTGTTTACCAAATTATGGTCTGCGTATATTGTAATGTCATTCTGGATACGAATAATAAATTTAGGTATAGTGTTAGCAAGACGGCAAGTTTCATTTCTACAAAATCAAAATAAAAGGCAAATCTTATTTATCAAGATAATAATAATTAATCAAAACAAATAAAAATGATTCGTAGAAATGTATGTACGCGCAATGATTGAGAACCACTTTACCGATTTTAATGAAATTTTTTGTGTGTATTTGAGTGGGTCCTTGGATGATTTAGATTCACAATTGTACCTGTAGGTGGCGCTGGGACGGGTTTTAGGATCCTCCTAATCTCTTGGACCGATTTTGATGATTTTTGTTCGTGTGTCTAAATCATCCAGAGACCCACTCAAAGGTCTCTGAATGATTTAAATTCACAATTGGAACCTGTAGGTAGCGCTGAGATCGGCTCTTAGATTTTTATTTTTTCAGGGAAGGACAACGTCTGGCGGGGCTGCTAGTAATATATAATTCATCCTAATGTCTCAACGGAAATACATATAAAGCACCTGATTTCCAATTAAAATCTATTGAAACTCTTAAACAGTTTATTATTGATACGGGTTTTACGACTCATTTGAAATTTTAAAAGTTAACCGTGACACATTTTCAAAACGGCGCTTGAAACAAATAGCCTTTCATTCGTTGATATGACGTTATGAAATATATTATTTTGATGTTCTCCGTTTTAAATACGCATGATTTATAATGACTCGCCAGTGTCCTTGAAAATTTAAGTTTTAGACTTCAGCCAAATTTTGGGTCTGTAATCAGGCGTTGAAAGAGAGATTTCTAGCGGCAGATCAAAAAGGCCATTTAACTAAATATTAAGATTTTCAGCAAGACACAAACGCACAATGAAAACTAAGTTTAGAAAGTACCTTTCAGTAGCGTAATCACAGCTTCTGAAAAATGTCTGAAACGTCAAAATAAAAATCAAATAAAATGCTACACATAAAACGATTAAAATGTAGTTTTAATTACTATTTGCGAAAACTTAAAAAATAGCGACATACTACACTTTTCGCTAAAACAATAATAATAATCGGTAGACCAACATATTATATTGTATAATCCCAAACTAGGCAACTTAAGCTTGTGTTGCAGGTACATCGGACACCTCTGGGGCCGATCCCAGACACCCAGACCATAGTAAATAATAGAAAGTTCATTTCCGGAATTTACCATGCCAGGAATTAAATCTAAGGCTTACCTCACTTAACTACAGGTGCCGTTGACAATCAACATTATACTAATATTGTTATTTTTTTAACAATTAATTATTTTACATTTTTAGGATTCCGAAACCGTTTTGGCAAAAATGGAACCCTTATGAAATCTTATTAAAAAAATAGAAATAGATTCGCATTTGACCACGCTCACGCCCAATGTCGGACGATGATGTGATCGAAGATGGAGCACGCTTACCTAGATGGTACCTAACCACACGAGACTTGAAGATACCCGGATTGTACTTTTCGGGAAACACGGACTCTGGTAGTGCATTCCATAACTCAGCCGTACGTAGAAGGAACGTGGAGGCGAAACGTTTCGTTCGCACCGGTGGCGTTTCCACTGTGAAACGATGGCGTAGACCTGAGTGCCTTGTGGTCCGAAGATGGAATGGTGTAGGGGAATCAGATCAAACATTTCAACCGAACACTCTCCGAAATGAATCCTATAAAAAACTGATAGACTAGCAACCTGGCGTCGATGCTCTAGGCTTTGAAGCCTTGTATTGACAAGCTGATCGCTACCATTAAACCTCTTGGATCTTTTCTTAATTGACTCTAGCGCTTCAAGCTGAAAATTACAGCGTGCGTCCGGATATGCGGTCTGTTTTTGTACGTCTCAGTAATTTTCCTCGGAAACGATTGAACGTGTGAGGATTAAATTTAGCAAGAAAGTCTAGTCTGTATGACTCTACAAAATGATGTAGTAGAATTCTAAAAACAATTAAGTAAGAATGTATGTACATATTATTTTTTTAGTCTTTCAACAAACCTACTAAGTTAAAACAAAGTTTGTTTCAAGCCTATTGTAACATGGGACGTAAGTAAACAGTATAAACCAAGGGGTTTGAAAACTTGGAGCACCTACGTCAATATAGCCTCTATAAAGCTTACAAGGTTACATAAGAGCTTTTAGCTCAGGACGCCTCACAAAATATAAGTCCGTCATATAATTTTAATAAGTTAACAAGTAAAGGAGACTCTACACTGAGGTTAATTAAATTAATCTCTGTCCTAATTATTTTAAATTATTTTAATTAATTTTTAAATAGTTCGATGCCTAAATATCAGAATTTGATTTTCACATGTAAAATTTAACTTTTTTTAAGCAGCGTAAACTTCAAATCTACTGTAATATTTCATAGATTTTATAATGTGTAACCTTTCTCTTGGTTTTATTTATTTCTTGAAGTACGTTGACAAAACGTACTAAAAATTATATAAGTCTTGTTATACCAAAATTCTTAGGAAATCGAATAGCAAGGATGGTAAATTAGCGAGTTTGGTAATTCAGTTGTATCAAATTGGAGGTTTCTCTGAGATGATTTTCCTTTACTTATCTCGTAGTAGTTATCTAGAATCATAGAAACTGGGCTAAACAAAGTTCACCACAAAAAGACGGAGCCGTCTTTTCTATAACTATTTAGCAGAATCCTTTTGGCCTAAAAAACACTATACAACTACAAAGTGCTGACAGTGAAAGTGAAAGAGATATCGAGGAAACCTGCACATTGAGATTACCGATGTTTGAAGGCAGCTAATCCATGTTAGACAAGTGCGGTGAGTATATAGTTCATCACTCTGAAATGGGAAAATGCCTTGGCCTTGACTTGACCCATGCGATTTGAAATGTCTCTTACACAAAATTTTAGACAATCGCAACTCTTTCATTATAAGAGCTATCAATATTTTAAAAATACAGATCGATAGATTCTTATCTAAAAACGATAAATGTACTTTTAACCAAATATCCATCACAAAATAAAAATTGATATATTTTAAATGTATACAATGTAAATTCACCTTTATATTGCAAGATTTCGTCCCTTCTCATTTCGGTAATATTACACTACTTAATATAGCACTGACTCTGAGTATTAACTATTCAGTCTCTAAGTTGGATCGACTTCATAATATATTTACGGGTTTTACGGAGATAGTTACTTAGAAGATACGTGATTGTTTTCCGAAAATAAATCTCTACTTCCTTACTACCTAAAATATTTATATGCCTATTTAAAAAGTGTAAGACATTTTTTTTAACAAAAAGAAAACCAATTTCAAAATAAAAAGCAAAATTGAACCGCCTTCTTTCTACAACATGTTGAAGTCGGTGCCAAGTAAAACATAAAAAACTAAACAAATGTGCAAAATATTTTCAAGTTTTATTTTTTCACAGCCGAACTGCAGCGTATAAGAAAATATTAAAAGTAACTATGTTCGCCGAGTTTATAAGATAACATTTTACCAAAGATATAAAGCAACTTTATGAAAATACTTCTTCAGTAAATGAAGGAATAATGAAAAGATAACAAAAGCCGCCGAGCGTGGTGCATGCAAATATTTTTCACTTGCCGCCGACGTTAGACCGTATTATTATAACAAACAGAGTTTTAAGTCAAAATTCTTAAAAAGCACACATATTAAACGCGAATTTTAGGCATTTACTATCTTGACGACGCGAGGATGGCTCAACTTTTGAGTTTTTTTAAATAATAGCTTTGTACGATTTGTGTATGAACGTCAATGTTAAAATAATCTTCAAGCAAATACATATGACTATTTAAGGGAAAAACCAGATTCGAGTGACAAAAACGTCAGCCAAATTAGTATTAGTAGGTCTTTGGCTGACATCAAAGGAGGCAGTTCTAGTAACAGCACGAAAATATATATCTCACAGAGCATTTGGAGTTTTTAAAACAAACACAAAATACTCGTAGAAAAGCAACCAGTCTCCTACAATTATTGTTAATTTTTAAACAATATCGTACATTTTTGAAAATATTGTTACGACTTAAGTCCCGACAAAAACAAAATCCACCTGCATATCTATAAAAACAAATTTTATTATCTGTCGGCATTTGAACTAATTGTAATTATTTTATAATTGTCTTCTTTTGTTTACTTATTTATTGGTTATTGTGGAGAATAGACTATTGTACTCGTTTATGGCCGTTTGCAGGCATAATTAGCCAGGTGTGCGGATTACGATTTATAGGAAATTACGTCGAAAGACATATTTGCATTTGTGCAGTATAAAACGATGGCTTGATGGAGAGAGGAGTCAGTCGAGCGAGAACTACGAGCGATGCGAGACGCGTGTAGTACAATCAGGAATCTGATAAGTGACGGTCTTTGCGCGTTTTATCGAATTACGACCGTCTGCATTACGTTTGGACTTGTTGTGTTCGGTTATATTTGTACCTGTGTTATACGTGTTTGTATAGTTCTAATAAACTCTATAGTAATTCTAACGGCATTTTAATTCGAATTTTGCGATTCGTAACAATGTTATAAAATTTTATAACTAAACATCGCCCCCAAATTTCTTGTCAAATATACTTGACAATAGTTATATCAGCCCATAAAGACCCCAACATTGGCCTCTGGTCTAAACAGAATTTAAAAAAAATGTGTTGTGTGTCTATTTCACACGCAATACAAGGGAAACTTCAGAGAATATACTCGCAGATAATTCTTCTCTAACTTTTATTAATATAAATATAATTCCTTTAACGTACATCTGTCAACATATTATAATTCAAAATAAACTTGTTAAGTATCACTGTAAAGTCTAAAAAATATTATTATCAGTATTATTTCGGTCCCAATTGGACCTATGTTTAATCATCGGTCTTATTGACTCTCTCATTTTTGCTGCACAATGTAAAACTGATATCTCATTCTCTTGCCGGCTAAGTCCTATAGATTTATGTGTTTCGTTTCGTTTCATCCAGTTTCAAATCACAACAATTCTAAAGAAGTTTCACTTCAATAACGAAGGCGTAAAGAAATTTAATCAGGTCTAAAAGCCGTGAAAATAATTTACTACTGTTAAATAATTTTGTTATCAATATTCGTCTACTTTAAATTATCAATATATAACAACCAGCCAGGTGGTGAGGTATTTGCCCGTCTGGATGGCTACCACCCCTGGTCTAGAGTACGCCGCCATAACAACCTTGAGTTGTGTTCCGGCATTAGTGGCCAAGTTCCAGTATCTCCTAAGAGAGCATCTGTAGCACCATTGGTGTTGCAATTGTCCATAGGCGATGGTAACCACTTTCCATCAGGTGGGCCGTCTACCTGTCTGCTGAACTCATGCAATAAAATTCGTTATGCAATAAATGCAATAATAAATGTTAACTCTGTTAATTAAAGTATACTTAATTGTAAATTAAACTATCTGAGTACGACGGTGTGTACAACAAAAAGCAACTCAATCAAGAAATTAATTTCCTCGATATCCTCATGGGATTGTTTATTCCTTTCCCAAACTCATGACGCAGCGTCCTTTGTCCCTCACCTGCCATTTCAATCGGGGAGCTCCACGAACCCGATCGACAGCGAAAAAACCACCCCAAAAGCAATAATAAGATTGAATTATCACCGACTTAACTGTACGAACGTTATACCAAGAGCTCACTCAGAAAATGCCCATAATTCGATTGTATTCAGTAACAATCCGGGTTATCGGTTCGGAATGTTTGTTCGTTCCCCTTTTTTGCCACCCAACAACCGCCGCGTGGGGTTGCGAGATGAAAAAACAATTCTTCCGCGACATTTGTGATTGTTTTGTAAGTATAATGTACCTGCATGTATGATAATAAAGAGAATTGGGGCTATAGCCGAGATATCAATTTGTATTGCAGGCAGATTTAAAGAAAGATTATCTGCTCTGTCACAAATTGATTTTTCGGAGAGTTCTTGCCAAGAATTTAGAGAATAATGTTTTGTTGCGTAGTTTTATTTTTAAAAAGTGACACTTTACGACGGTTAAATAAAACCAAGCTGGAGTCATAGCTTGATTGCAGCTCTGAAACTTTTGAACTCTTTACGGTTTCTGTGATTGAGCAGGCTAAGTTTTAGCTGGCTGAACTCGCTGGAATGCAGAGGCTGCGGGTTCGAATTCTGGTATGGTAAATTTCGGAAACGAACTTTATGCTATTTGCTATGGTCTGGGTGTCTGGGATCGCCCCCAGAGTGGTCCATTGTATATCACCCATAACACAAGCGTAACTAGCTTTTGGGGATATAAAATGTATGTGTTGGTCTGCCGATTAAAAAAAAGAGAAAGCCGGCTCTATCGGCGTGATACCACGCTCGCGCAGAATATAGGCATGAAACGGTTATCGCCTTGAGCTAATTATGTTTCGTGCGATGAGATAGAGTTCCGATGGGCCACTTCCCCCTGTTCCATCTTCCATATCCTATCTTCCTATTCCAATCCCATATCCCATCGTCTCTATCCCATTCCTCCTGTCTGATCTTCCCCCTATGCCATCCTAAAGACTGGCAACGGGTTGACTTCAGCCTTAGTGTTGCAAAGGTGTATAGACGACGGCAACCACTTTCCATGAGCTAGGTTGTTTGATTGTTTGCCAGGTTCGCAATAAAAATACCTTCCTATATAATATTTGTCAAAATTGAATAGTAGTTAGATTAGATAACACTTTATTGTTCACCAAAATATGCATTTTGTTTTTGTAATTGTTCAAAAACAAAATGCATAGTTACAACACTTCTTGGTAAAACAACAGGCGGCCTTATCGCTAAAAGTGATTTCTTCCAGGCAACCTAGCTTAAGAAAATTCTTATCTAATCTGGTAGTGTAGGTGGAGCAGTAAAAAAATAGGTATGTACAATTTAATACATACTTACACTAATTTAGAAATTTAATATATACATAAATCCAGACACATTTGTAGTATGTAGTAGTTGTAAAATTTAAGTTGTACAGTTTCAAAACCCGTAACTATTTAGAAATTTCACGAACCTAGCAACATTATATCGGCAATAGGCAATCGGATGAAATTGTTGTTGAAGTTAGGCAACAGGTTGCATTGTTAGTGTAAAGAGTAATAGAAAAGTGTGATTGTATTTATAAGTGTTGCTACGTTTTCAAATCAAATCATATTTACTTTGCATTAGACACGGTTTCAACACATGTTAAAATACAATTATAATGTTAATAGTTTCACGTGTGCTAGCCATATAGGCGTGCTAAATTATTCTTATGGTAGGTACAGTATATTTACAGTAGAATTTTATGATTATATTATTAGAATTAAAATTATTTTAATAAATGTCAAGTTGAAAACAGATTCAGTATAAATGTCAAGTACAAGAATCAGTCAATTTTGTGTGTTTGTGTCATAATAGGTTGAGGAAAAAGTCTTTTCGTATATAGTATGTATGAACTTGTAATAAGATCTCTTTAGCTATACCATTTGTATCTGGCTGGTTTTGAAATCATTAAAAAGTTTTAATTTTAAAGAAGACAATTCCAAATTCAAATTAGGAAAATGAGTGATTTTCATTTGTTTTCCTTCTTGTTAAAATGAGTGAATCTAATGAAGAAACTCGATACATTTTAAAATTTTACTACAAAAAGGATAAAAATGCAACACAAGGCGCGAAAAAATTCGTGATGTTTATGGACCTAATGCAGTATCTGTGAGAGTAGCGCAAATTTGGTTTAAGCGTTTTCAATCCAGAAATTTTGATATAAAAGATGCACGTCGCTGTGGTCGCCCTGTTACGGTCAAAATTGATGCCATTTTTGAAAAAGTGGAGCAAGATCGGCATATTATTAGTTACGATGTAGCTGGAGAACTGGGAATTGACCACAAAATGGTTTTGGCGCATTTGAAAAAAGCTGGGTACACAAAAAAGCTCGATATTTGGGCCTCATGAGCTCACTGAAAGAAACCTAATGAACCGTGTACTCATTTGTGATTCTTTATTACGACGTAATGAAACCGAACCATTTTTGAAGAAGCTAATAACTGGTGATGAAAAGTGGATCACGTACGACAAGAACGTGCGAAAAAGATCGTGGTCAAAGGGCGGTCAGGCTTCACAGACTGTGGCGAAACCCCGGTTAACTCGCAACAAGGTGATGCTGTGTGTATGGTAGGATTGGAAGGGCATTATTCATTATGAGCTGTTACCGACATGCAGGACCATCGATTCTTAACTGTACTGCGAACAACTGATGAGAATAAAGCAAAAAGTTGAGAGAAAGCGGCCGGAATTAATCAACAGAAGGGATGTAGTTTTTCACCATGATAACGCTAGACCTCACATATCTTTAGCCACTCAGCAAAAATTACGATAGTTTGGCTGGGAAGTGTTAATGCATCCGCCGTATAGTTCTGACCTTGCACCTTCAGATTTTCACCTGTTTCGGTCTCTGCAGAATTCCTTGCAGTGTTAGGTTAACATCACAAGAGGACTGCCAAAACCACTTGTCGCAGTTTTTTGATCAGAAGCCCCAACATTTTTACAGCAATGGGATCACGTCCCTACCTACAAGATGGCAAAAAGTTATCCAACAAAATGGCACCTACATACTTTAGTCAAATGTAAATAAATTTTATAAAAAAACCTTTTGAATTTTTATATAAAATGCGAAGAAACTTTTCTCCCCAACCTAATATAATCCTGCATTGTATAAAAACCATTTATCCATTAGCCATTTAAAAAGCTTTATATTAAATAAACTAGGATATGCCCGCGACTTCATCTATGCTTGACTTGAAATTCCCACGGGATACCCGGGATACAAAGTATCACAGCATTTAAAAAAAGAATGCAAGCTTTAATGGAAACTGTCGGAATAAGCTAATTATTATGCATCTGAAGAACTTCAAACTGGTCCCGGGAAAATTCCCGCGGGATTCCCGAGATAAAAAATATCACACATTTTATTAAATCAAATTTTCTATCGATCAGTAAAAAAACACATTGGAATTCCAAGTTTATTTTAATCTGGCCATTTGAAATCATTTCCAGAAAAATTCTCGCGGGATTCTCAGGATAAAAAGTAGCGAGTTAGTTAGAAGAGTTTAAGTCTAAGTATTAGCTGTCGATCATCGAAAACCGTATCGAAATCGGCCCAGTAGTTTTTACGTGAATCCCGAATAAACAGACATGAAATCTATAAAAAATTACATCGTGTTCTCCATCGTTTATATAGTCTATTCCGGTTTTTTTTTTTTAATAGCTTTAATGTTTAGAATGTTTGTAATGTTATAGATTACTTTTATATTTTTTAATGATTTGAGGTAGTTTATTATAGATTTGTATAATCATAATATGGCTATTTCTACTATAAGAATGGCTATTCACCATCGTTTGTGCTAAGCGATTTCCATGACGAGCGTTAAATCTGTAAACATCTTTAAACTTTAGAAAGATCTCTGGATTGCATTTAGCAAATTTACAAGCTTCAAAAATGTAAAGTCAGGGAAGCGTTTAGATTTTATATTTTCAAAAGAGAGTTTTTAATTGATAATTTTCTTTCGTTTTACTATGCTTTTCAAGGCTTTTGTGCCATTTTGGCATACTCGTGCTTCCGTCGCCACTTTGTTGTGTGCTACCCTAGAAGTGGGCATAATGAAAACGACGTATATCCCTTTGATCGTTTCGAAAAAGTAAATTATGCTTTACGAACTCTCATTTATATTACCGTCCCCAAATTATATTTTTTACTAAATTTGTTGGTAAACAACGTTTTCTATGATACAAAACGAAATACAAGCCCTAATGAATCACTAATATTTTCTAGGATGTTTTCTTAACGTCTTCTAAATTAATAAAGTTTATAACAACGTAAGTCTATTTTTGTGTTCAGTTATATAATATACAGGTTGACAAAATAAAGTAGAAAATAATAGGGGCGCCACTTTCGCAAATTTGTCTAAACTCTAACAACTCCAATATTAAGTCAAGAGTAATTTCGATACTCAATACTGATTTTTAGTACGATATCAAACATTGTGGAAGTATGACGTACGCATTTTATCAACATAGCTAATGATTACTTTAATAATAATGATTATAATTTTGTAAGCAAGAGCTGTAACACCTTGTAATATTTAACAAAACAATTATTTGATTAAAAGAAGCTAAACTAACCATTACAAACCTATCATGTCGGCTATTATTTGGTAAATAACGTCTCATTATAAGGAAAAGATTTTTGCTTTAAATTCTACTAGATATCCTTGGTAAATTTTTAAACATCACCGCTCACGTGAAACTTGGTATTGTTACATGAATGTTTAGTTATTTTTTAGCGGATTTTAGTCTCCGATCAAAGTTAAAATTGAAAAAAAAATGGATACATTTGTTTTTTTTATGATTTATTGACCTTGACTGCAGATAAAATAGAATATTGCCAGAAGGCAAAAAAATTAATCCTCGTTCTAGACGTTATTGTCAGGTTATAGAATGTTGAATACTGACATTTATACACTTCGGATAAATCGTGAAAAGTTCTGTAAGCATATAATATAAAAAATCACTTACCCCAGACAACGTTTTGATATTGTGCAAAGCGTCTTGCGCTTTCAACGCCGCTTTGCGCGTGAAAAACGTCACAAAACAGCACCCTGTAACAGAAGCGTAACACACCGTGACATACACACCATATACGTACGTATACATAGGTTACATAGAAACGAAAAGTTTGTTGAAACCTTTAGGTCGCGTTTCTGATCACAGCGGTGGACGAAGCGAAAGCGTTTTAGGAGAGCGGGACGTCTAGATATTATTCTAACATCGCTATTTCAGAATTGGTAAAAAAAATCGTGGTAATAGCGTTACTATTGCTAGAATAGAATTTATTTACACAACAGCACTGAATTATAGTTAAGCCTGCGACAAATGTGTTTTTCAGATGTAAAATCTCATTTTCTTAAAATTATATAATTCATTCGATTTCTGTATAACATAAAAAATATCGATATTTTTTTCCAATTTTATCGTAAATTTATGAGCAATTGTATAAATTAATAATGCATCCGTCTCGCAAGCATCGATAAAGGGTGCGTATGCGTATTGAATCGCTACTTTATTTTTGTTTCATCTACAACTGTGATTAGAGACACGGCCTTACTAAAAACCACGAATTAAAGTCAGCGTACATCTACAACATGTATCTTCATAATAACATAAAATCACTAAAACAAATTTACAAATGTTGAACTTTATAATTAAGCCTTTCGGTGTTTTTAGTTAACGGGGACACGGGTTTAACACTGGGGAAACTTCTCCTACGCACAATAACCAAATTTCGGACACACGTTATTCCAAAATGTAAGAAAGATATAAAGTAACATTTATTATTTATTTATAGAACCAAAATTGAAAATCAAACGATTTATTAATTAAAAACTTGCAATAAATTTTGACTCACAAAAATAACAGACAGTAATTTTGTTAATTGTCGCAATTTTTGGCAGAGATCTTTGGCAGTGCAGTATCTTGTTTGATCTAAAGACAGAAAGTTATTTATTGTTGCGAATTTCGATGCACAAACGCAATCATTGTTTATCCGAGTCGTAACTGTTATATATATGTAATAAACAATCTAAGTTATTCGACAATTATTTCAATATAACAATATTGAACACACTCATAGAACAAATGAATTTGTATTATTTTTATTCATATCTACATTTTCCTTGCAGCAAAATGACATTAATTTGATATCCAATCAAGAGCAGAAGCGGGAAGCGAGACAGAAAATATAGATCTAGAGTAACTAGACTATAGTATTATAAATAAAAAAGGAACTTAATTTGGTTTTTATAAGACTGTTTTTTTCTTTCTCTTGTAAAATTTAATATGTACTTATTTACCATAGATAAAGTAGAAGAACATAAAATATATTTTGAAAACTTAGATACTTTCAATTGAGTATAGATTGATGTTTGTGATAGCAAATCCGTAGGAAGCCCTAGTATAAAATTAAAATACCTGACAAGTGTATGATTCAAAAGATAAAAGCTAAAATCCTCTCAATTAGATACGAACACTAAGCTGTAGCAACCGCTCCGCTATCCGCTCTTGGTTCAACCACATACATTTAATATTCTTTTAGGCCCTACACAGTTGGGTACAAAGATATAAATTAAATCAGTGTGTCCGCAATAAGGCAACATACATCAACGTCATAATTCATGGGACGGACAAATTCAAACTTGAGAAAGCAACACTTTGTACGTCACGTCAAAAATGACAAACTTATCAAAAATCCATAAGCTTTCAAAACGGACGAATGTTAACTATCAATCTGCGTATTTGAAGCTCGACAAACTACATACAATATTTTCGTATGATCACTTACAACGTTCTGCCAACCGCTAAACCTGCATCAATTAATATTTCATTAATGTACCAAATTTTGATAGCATTTAGAACAGTGTTCCACAAAGTATGAACTGCGGCACACTGGCGTACCGTGGTCATTAATTGGTGTGCCTCGGAAAAATAGGGTTATGTTATAAACTTATGTTTAGTAAATAATGTAAGGGTAAGAAAAATACTTAATTACACATAACATATGTAGGTAAATCACGCGAGCGCACGAGCGAGGCGTTTTGTTTCGTTTGGCTTACTTAAAAAAAATTATTTGTGGTGTACCTCCAAAAATTTTGATTTCCTAGATATACCTTGAACACAAAAAGTTTGCGGAACACTGATTTAGAATATAGAGAATTGAGACGTTTCTTGCCACTTCTGCAAATTGGTAAGCTGAAGTGGCAGTGGGCCGGCCATGATGTTCGCAGAACTGATAACCGATGGAGCAGATGAGTCCTGGAGCGAAGACCAAGTTTCGGCAAACGTAGTGTATGTATTGATTTTGATATCCATTTTATAAGCACTTAACATTCACAAACAATTCACATTTTAATTACATGAGTAAATAAATCTTTCCTCTCAAAGGCTCAGCAGGCCTTTTACCAGACAAAAGCTTATTCAAACAATAGAACATTTTAATAACAAACATAAACAAAAAAATGTCAACATTCGTAAACAATAGTAATATGTGAGGGGAGATATTGTACCTAAAACGCGAAACGTCACGCGATAAAGCTAAACAAGACTCGAGCATTGTAAAGAATATGCGGGTTGTAATTTTAAAAGGGACTTTGTTAATTGCGCGGTCAGTTGTGTTTTGGGGTATTTCAAGTGAAGAACCACTTGTCGAAGTTATAAATTTACGTACATATTTACGTACTTAACTGGCTATGAAATAGGGAATTCGTAACCTTAGAGAAGCCTGTAATAAAGTGGTAAAAAAAATCCAATTCTATACGAAATAGCGACAAATAATCAAAGGACTCGCGGTGGCGATTTTGACGAAAATTAAAGCGATGTCACTTTAGTTTTCGTAAATTCATTCTGTATAATAGGGGTAGAGTAGTGGCTAGCGCACGCGTCCCAAATTCAAAGGGTGCGGGTTCGAATTCCGGCAGGAACGCATGCACCACTTAGGCAGTTTTCTGAAGTGATGTGCATATTGTTATAATTACCACGTGCTGACAACGGTGAAAGAAAACATCGCGGTGAAAGCTCCACATCGAGATAACCGATGTGTCAAACTTCCAAGACGTCTTGGACAAGTGTGGCGGGTATACTGTCCATTCCCCTATAGTGGGAAGCCCGACGTTTATGGGTTGTTATTATTAATAGATTGCGGGGTACGTGTTACAATTAATTCTGATATTACTTATACATATTTAAAAAACGGGCGTTAAAATAATATTAAGTTTAATTAGTTTAAACAATAATTAATGCATTGTTTAACGCCTTATAATTGTACCTACTTATAACGTCATAAGTTGATACCTACGCTAGTACAAAATCTAGCAGGCTGCGAGGTTTTGTAAAATTATAAAAAAACTCAGTTTGTTTGACTTTCCGTTCGCCTATTATGGGATTCCAAGATAGACACCAGTATCAATTTGTTGTATGGGACAATAAACGAATTTTCGGTGTCTCTAGTCATTTTGGCAAAAACGGAACCCTTATTTTTAACTGACTTAAAAAAAGCGGTCATTTCTTCGTGTAATAATTTTTATATAAGTATGTTCAGCCATAACTCTTTTGTTTTTGAACCGATTTCCATCATTTCTTGAGTTATATTCCTTATAAATGTTATTGGATACTATATCCATTTCATTGTTATTGGATACCACATAAAAGTGAATAACAAAAGGTTATTAGCAAAACAGAAAACGACTTCAAGAGTAATGAAAAAGCAAAAAATAAATGTCTTCTAAAGCGTCTTGAAATCGGTCCCAAGTAAAACATAAAAACAATAACAAATTCGCAAAATATAGTAATTCGTATCGACTTCAAAATGCTTTTTTTTATTGCATGAGTTCAGTAGACAGGCAGACGGCCCATTGGTGAAAAGAGGTTACCATCACCTATGGACATTCGCAACATCAAAGGTGCTGCTGCTCTCTAAAAGGCGACTGGAACCTGTCCATTAATGCCGGAACCCAACTTAAGATTGTAATGGTGGCATAATCTAAACAAGGGGTGGTAGCTATCCAGACGGGAAAATGCCCTACCACCTGGATGTGGGTTGTTTTGTCGCGTCTTACGACAGGCCGCCCGGCCGCAGGAAATTGTATTCTTACTTCGTTCCCGCACGGATAATATATTATAGATATTTTTTTTAAATTAAAACAAAACCTACTTCACACTAAAAACCAAAAAATAAATATTTAACCGACTTTTTTCTACATTATCTAGAAGTAATGGTTACTCTCGATTTCCCTGGAATACACTCACCAGATCATGACTTGATGAATATGGCACTACTTTGGGAGTATATACTTACGAGTAAAGAAAACAATTTGAAAATCGGTTTACAATTGATGGAGATATCGTGTTACAAAAAAGTTAGTTAACAATTTTCGTAAGTTTCTCTAATTCCTTAGAATCCACTCATCCGACCCTGACATGGTGGCAACGGGACCAATTAACCTTTCGATTAAAAGAAAAAAGTTGATAATCCGTCCACAATTGACGGAGAAATCGAGTAAGATACATACAAAAAAACATACAGACGAATTAAGAACCTCTTCCTTTTTGAAGTAGGTTAAAAATATGAATTCTTGGCTTTTCATTTACTCTTGAAGTCGGTTTCTCTTTTTTTAGAATTTTATTATCATTATATCTGTCCGCCTGTCTCTGTATGTGACAGTAATTTCACGTTTGTCATCTCTACGCAACCTTTCATGGTTCGTGTGGCGCCACGTACTTGTCTGATTTGCTTATAACACGTGTCAGCCACCTGTTCAATGAACACGTCATGCTGAAACCAGTAAACGTAGAGTGCGCCCCCCGTGAAGTGGTGCAGGAATATGTCTACCTTGGACAGAAAATAGCAGTCACAACTTCGAGGAGGAAGCCAATAAAAAGATTCAGTTGGGTTGGGCAGCATTTGGTAAACTTCGCCAAGTCTTTTTGTCGAACATCCTGCAATGCGTGAATACGAATATTTACGAGCAGCGCGTCCTACCCGTCCTGACCTACGGAGCCGAGACGTGGACACTGACGGCAGGACTAGCCCACAAATTTCAAGTCACTCAACGGGCTATGGGGCAAGTTATTCTGGGTGTTTCTCTTATGGGTAGAATTAGAAATGTGGACATCCGTAAGAGAACCAAGGTAATCGACGTAGTTCGCAATATTAGCAAGTTGAAGTGACAGTGGGCCGGTCACGTCTGTCGCACGACCAATGGCCGATGTAGCAGACGAGTCCTGGACTACTCCAGGTAGAGGCCGCATCTCGATAAACGTAGTGTCGGACCTCCTGCCCGATGGACCAACGATTTGCTCAAGATCGCCGGTAGGCGCTGGATGAGGAAGGCAAAGGACCGGGATGAGTGGCGTTGACTTTGGGAGGGCTACGTCCAGCAGTGGACTGTGATTAGCTGACGACTACATGCCATCTATCCAATAAGATCTTCTTGGTGCGGGTTAGTGTCGAAGAAATTGAAAACCAGTGGCAGTACTAACCTTTACTGACACCGGTAATCTTGTCCCGGAGCACGTTGATCTGGTGCACCCTCCCAAACTCTTCGAACATCTGCCGAAGGTCGTTCTCATCCATACTCCTTGGAACTTGGCCGACGAACATCTGAAAATAATAATTGCATTTTTTTAAAGTATTTTTTCGAGTTTTTCGCGAATGTAACACATAGTCAAAGGTGTACTTTAAGAATCACAATTTTTAAACTGACCAGCCAGTCTAGGACTGTTTTATGTAACAGACAGTGGCAGTTGAAAAAATCTATACTAATATATAAAGCTGCAGAGTTTGTATTAATAAAATTTATAGTAATGTGACATTGTTTTCTGTTTGTGTAAGATAAAGTTTTATATTAATTGAATAATTTGTTTAAATAGTGTAATTATGCTCAGGCACCATTACAATCGCCTGTATTGTACGTCCGAAAGGACAAACTGTCGTTCCAACAAAAAACTCCAACACCTTTATAATTGTATCATTGTGACAGTTTATACAATAAATGTTTATTCTATTCTATTCTTATTGGTTTGTTTGCTTGGACGCGCTAATCTCAGGAACTATTGGTCTGATATGAAAAATTCTTTCAGTGTTACATAGTTCATTTATCGAGGAAGGCTATATACCATCACGCTAAGACCAATAGGAGCGGAGCACCAATGAAGAATGTTTCAAAATCGGGGGGATTTTTTTCCTTTTGAGAGCTCCCGCTGCGTGTGTTTCACCTTCTACGTAAACAAAGTCGCGGGTTAAAGTTAGCGTTAACCCAAAGTAACTATTCCACGCGGACGAAGTCGCGGGCAGAAGCTAGTGTGAAGAATAAAGACGTCTTTAAAATGCTAAAAAAAATCACAATCAATATTAAGCATTTATTCATTGTACATTTTTAGGACTGTAGAGGAAGAATATAAAAGTCCTCAGGAAGTTGGGTTTTTGTTTTTATTGCTGGAGTACAGGCTAACGGCGGCACTTTTATTTAAAAAAAACCTCCCATGGTAGTGCTCAGTAGTTTTTGAAATATGGGGTGTTTTCTATTCAACTCTTTAAGATTCGTCGCCACCACGAAGCTATCACTGTGACTGATATGCGCTTTACTGATTTTTGCAAGTATGTTAAAATTTAAAAAAAATACAATAAGGTCTATTGTTGTCAATCAACCAAGCATTATAAACATTCATTAATAAAAAATGATGTGCGCTGGGAGTGAAGTTTAGGACCTAAGTAAACTGAAAACAGTTTCGTCTCTAGAGTATAGAGTACAGCGACAGGACTTTCAACCACATGTAGTGTACAAGCGTACCACTTTCTAGATCTGTCCCTTCACGCAGCAACGTCGCAAGAGGAGCAAGGGAATTACCATTATAATTAAATCGCTACGGTAATGATATGAGTATGAAACAATAATATTGTTACAATTGGGGCCACCTGCATATCTGTAAACAAACCACATTTATTACCCGTCGGTGTTTGAGCTAATAACACTGAAACGCTTTTATGGCCGTCTTCTTTTGTTTACTTTGTGTTTAAAATTTGTGATTGGAAAAACAGCCCATTGTGTATTGTAATCTTTATGGTTGTCATTAGTCAGGTGTGATTCTTAGAAATTCAGTCCACGCGGTCGGTAGACATATTGTATTTGGACAGTATAAAGCAATCCCCCAACAGAGGGGTAAGGCAGTCGAGCGATAAGCACAAGCGAAGCAAGACGTGTGTACTACATTCGATAGTCTATTTAGTGACGGACTTTGTGCGTGTTATTGAATCGTGCATTACGTTTGTACTGGTTGTGTTTAGTTATATTTTTAGCTGTGTTATACTTGTTTGTGTAGTTCTAATAAATTCTATAGTAAGTCCAAAGGTATTTTAATTCGAGTCCTGCAACTCGTAACAATATAAAATAATAGAATATCATATTTCTGCAATCAAACATAAACAGTTGAAGTATTTTCGGTGTGCACTGTAATGAACCCCAATATATTACCTGGTGTTCAATAATAAATTATGGTTGACAAGTGTAACGAAATAAAAGCAATCATTCAGTCCGTAATTGGGGGAGTTTTATGGATGAGCAAGAAATCAAATATCGATATCGATAAATTAGGTTCTTTAAGGCATATAGGTAGACATATTATGATCATATGCCCGATCCGATCACCATATCCGTATCGCCGACGCGTATCATGATTGCCTATCTGGACGGGTGATGATACGCTATCATGATACGCAGTCTTGCTTCACTCCATTTCAAATAGGTTTTTGTCCGATCATCAAAGGAAATATGGATACAGCATAGTTTTGCGCCTGTCAGCATGGTCAGGTCCATTATTAGATACGGAGTTTGATACGTTACGACGAATGATACGGTGATACGGATACAGCAATCGGATCGGGCAAAATATATATATTTGGACCGGGCTTTATATTTTAAATAGATCTTACGATATTATTTCTTTTATTTTAGTTTGGTACTACTCTATTTTCTAGTAGGAATGTATAATATCAGTACGTAAATGTCAGACTGCTGGACTATAGGTTCTTCATTTTTGGGGAATTTTAAAGGAAATAATAAAATTCTTATATTATAATACTATATAGAGACTCGATCAAGTAAATTTTTATTGTTTTTTTAAATATAGATAGTTTATTTTGTTCATCAAAATTATCAATTACGAAACTGGTTAATTACAATACTTTCTTGGCAAAAACAATAGGTAGCTTTACCTCTATAAGCGATCTCTTCCAGGCAACCTAACTTGGAATATTTTTTAATTAATATATATATATATATATATATATATATACTCAATCCAAATTGATTTTATCTAGTAATGTTATAATGACATATCATTCATTGCCTTACATATAAAATTAAAAAAAGATGTCACTAATAAGTAAATAGATAAATAAGATTATTGTTTCATGTCTTTTACTTTTTAATCGATTTAAAAAAAAGGGGGGTTCTCTGTCAATTGTGAGTCGATTATCTATTTTTTTTTAATCGAAAGGGTATACTCCCGAATTGATCGTATCGTCACCATGTCAGGATCTGAAGAGAAAATTCCAAGGGATTAGAGAAACCCTACGAAAATTGATAACAGACGATAACACGATATCTCCGTCCATTATAAACTGATTCTTTTCTTCTTTACTCGAAGTCTGTACTTCCGAGGTGGTGCCATGGTCACCAATTCAAGATCTGGTGAGTGGGTTCCAGGGAAATCGAGAGAAACCCTTACTTATTAAAGAACGCCGAGCGCCTACATACTTAGAAAAAAAGCTTGTATACGCGTGCCAGTGTTACATTTTCTATATTATATATAATATAATACCAGCCCATAAATGTCCCACTGCTGGGCTCGAGGCCTCCCATTATAAGGGGAACGGAAAGTATATCCGCCACGCTTGTCCAAGGCGGCTTGGCAGGTTTGACACATCGGTTATCTCGATGTGCAGGTTGCATCACGATGTTTTCCTTCATCGTTGTTAGCATGTGGTAATTGTAACAATATGCACATTAAATCAAAAAACTGGCTAAGTGGTGCATGCGTTCTGACCAGGATCGAACCCACGCCCTTTGAGTTTGGGACGCGTGCGCTAACATTACGCTACCGCGACTTGTTTTCACGACATTTTCTATGAGTGTTAAATTTTTTTGCATGCATATTACGCTATTTCTCTGTCAATTGTGGGCCAATTTTCAAATTTTTTTATTCGATTGTCTATACTTCCGAGGTGATACCATGGTCAACAAGGCAGGATCTGATGAATGGATCCCAGGGAAATCGAGAGCAACCCTTGTTGACGAGCGACTACAACGAAGAGTGAGATAGCGACCTTGTATACGCGTGCCACTACTATAATTTCTACAGGCACTTCGTACATTATTTCTAAAGCTATTCAAGTATTTGCGCAACTAAAAAGTAAAAATATCTTTTTTTAACAAAACAAAACCGATTTCAAACTAAAAAGTAAAAAATAAATATTTAACCGACTTCTTGTTATAACTATTATACTATATTTTGCAAATTTGTTGTTATTTTTTTATGTTTTACTTGGCATAGATTTCAAGATGTTTAGAAAAAGTCGGTTAACTATTTATTTTTTACTTTTTGGTGTGAAGTCGGTTGTGTTTATGTTAACTTTTTTTCTATCATTTTGAGCGTTGAAAGTTAAGCGTTCCCAATTTTCTCACTTCCCCTATACAAATTCTTTAAAAAAACAACAATTTATATATTTTGAAATATGTTTTATTGATAAATTGTTTGCACATCACTACTAAATTTAAATTGCGCGGTGTCGCGTCGTATACATAAAATCGCGCGGTGACCGGTATGTCTGTCTGTAAAGGCAGAATCTTTTTAATTAGGTTAACATAATACTTTATTTGGCAAATTTTAAATTTCCTTTCAGTTCACGGATATCGAATTAAAGGACCTACCTAAAAGGTAATAAATTTTAAGTACAACTAAAACTTTCCATAAAACAACTACTAATTAGCGACGACACTGACATAACGAGAAGACTTAAACCATTTTGAACTAATACTATAAACGACACTATAGTGTAGTGTGTTGTGAGATAGCTATTAATAAAGAACACATAAAAAAGTGAAGACACTTTTTAGAGACAATAAGAAAATTGCTAATGAACACTTTTTAGTATGGATTCTCTTAGTAGTTAGTCGCTTTAGATTAAATGGTAATATTAATATGGTATTTTTAAATACTTCGTCTATAAATAAACTGATTAGCGAGAAGATCGAAACCTTCATCTCAATTTACCAACATCTTAAAAATACTGTGGTAGCAATCGTACCAAGATTACGTTTTAATACTAGAACGTAAACAAGTGAGAAAAGAAATAAGGACGTGGACATAATTATGTTGTAGTATGTATATTCTAACACTTTTTACATTAAAGAACATGCGTTAAAATAAGATCTTATATTCTAATCATGATAGAAATAACATTTATTTTACTGCTTTAGTAAATAAAATTAAAGCGTTATTTGACTTCTTTTAGTTGTACAAAATTGTACTTTGGAGAGCGGTAGCATCTTTCATGTGACAAATGTCCATAGGCGATGGTAACCGCTTTCCATCAGGTGGGTCGCCTGCCTGTTTGTTAAACTCATGCAATAAAAAATTACGACTTTTTAAGTTTTCACAACAACCGTGGTAGCGTAATGGTTAGTGGGATGGTTGCACTATTATTTCCCACAAACTATACCCACTGTTGTACCCTGTGGGATAATGTCTTTAAAGCAGCACCTCGACAAAAAAACTTCATAAAAGCCAAACTAAAACCTGTAATAGTGATATCAAGGGGTAACGAGAGAATCGCGTTCTCGTATACGATTATCGTTATCACACCTTAGCAAATTTCAAAATGTAGGTCGAACAAACGGGTCAGTGACATTTACCAACGGGTAAGCCATGGCGCTCTATAGTATCTTTTTATTCTTGGTTGTTGCGTCACGTTCCATCTACCAATTTATTGATGTATAATTTAGCACAATTAAAGACCACGGTAAATACATGAACGTGATGCTATGTTAATACAGGTTATAGATATCTGTGTTAGAGCTGTCCATAACAATGGGCAACTGTCTGTATCATCAAAGACGTGCTATCTCATAAACGTGTAAATATAATATTTAATATTGATTAGAATACTGGTGTGAACATCACGTAAACGATAAGGTTTATGTATATACAGTCTAAGTTAAATTAAGAACAATTAAGCAAGTAAATACATCGAAAGTAAACTTACTCTTCGTCTTATTTTAATCGGGAAATTTAGCCATGGGCTCTCGCCAGTGGTGCGTCACCCCATACAACGGAGTAACCACCATAGACGTACCAAACATAAATCGATCCCCACATTGGTTAAAGGCTTAGCCACAGTTTGACTGTGTCTTCATATAACACACGGGGTGTCGCCGCACGATTTACCAAAAGAAGTACACACCGATCAAGCCGAGTATGAAATCAGTACGCTCGCGCCGGTGTATACACGCAATATCAAAAATTGCCTATGAAAATCGCTCATTTGTCTACGGCCAACCGCCAAGTTTCAAAAATTCACGACGGAACGGAAAACGAATTATTGTACGCGCAACTCAATTTATTGCAAAATTGCAAGAAATTGAAATACACGCATTATTCAAGCAAAGGGTGTTTCATTGAGACTTCCTACGCTTCACTAGGGTTTTAGAAAACCTTAATACTTGTTTTTTAGCCAGCAAGCTTTCTTTCACATAGGTCACATTGGATTAAATTTTTATCTAGGCGTACTTCGGCGACTCAATTGTAAAATATTATTTTCTTTTACTTACATATAAACTTAATTAGATTTTTGTATATAATTATATGAATATTCAGTGAAAAATATAAATACATAAATTATGGTGAATGTTTAAAAATCTGTTGCGTGGTTTAGGAAAAGTTAGAGAAGAGACAGACAGACGCGGAAAGCGACTTTGTTTTATACTATGTAAAGATAATTTAAAAAATCTTTATATAAGATATTTCAATGATAATACAATATGACACAACTGACATGGATTACAATGAATTGCTAGACGTGTATTAATTGAGCTATATTAATTTAAAACATTATTAAAAGTTGATTTTGTTAAAATTAAATCAATAATTAAGACGGACAGACAGACAAAAATTGGAAAAGTTTCATTTTCGGAATCCAAATTAATCGCCCTTGAATTTTTTTCCATTTTTAAACGCATTGTACATACTCGAACCTTTTATAGATTTATTATTTTATATTATTGAATGATTTCGGGTAAAACGAATTATGTTTCAAATAATATAATATCACAAGTGAGAAAAACACACTGAGCACTAAATTAATTAATTTAAAAATGCTATGTGGCGCCACCCAGTAGCCTTAAGCCGCGTACTCATCTGC
This sequence comes from Dendrolimus houi, assembly GCA_039645545.1. NCBI lineage: Eukaryota > Metazoa > Arthropoda > Insecta > Lepidoptera > Lasiocampidae > Dendrolimus > Dendrolimus houi. The sequence continues at coordinate 18,526,353 of CM077128.1, read as the reverse complement.
GTGCCACCATTGTAACCGAGCGGTTACAGTAACGAGCTCTTATGTGTATGCTGACAATATCTCGTCTACAACGAATAGCCATGGACGTAGGGTTGCTCGCTTATCGGTTTTCTATCGGATACATTTTTTGGTATGCATTGGAGCTTTTCAATCTTATCCCACCGTCTTCCTTCCATCATCGGACAACCATACGCACTAGCATACGGCACCGCTGTATGGTGAACATACTACCTATACAAACAAAGTGCTTTGAGTCCATCTTCATTATATGCACCGCAAAGGAGTGGAACTCACTGCCGGAGTCTGTTTTTCCCGAAACTTACAACCTGAGTGTCATCAAGTCCCGTGTGAATAGATACCTTCTAGGTAATCCTGCTTCATCTTAAACCATATCTCTACTTGAAATCGCGCGAGATAATTGGTCAAACGTGAACCTATACAGTATTAAAAGAAAGATCTTGCCCTTTTCGGCTCGTCGCGAGTGCGTCGCGTGCCGCTTGCCTCGAGCTCGCGAGCTACGTTCGCATTACGATTTATGGTTACACGAACTGCAACGGTTACGATTATGACTCGCAGGTGAGTACGCGGCTTTAGAGAGTGTTTACTGTTTTATTAAGTTTAAATAAAAACTGTTGACATGAAACATACCTTAATGTAATCAGGATCGGGCATATCAGGTTTCTCCTCATTGTTGTTGTTATGATTTATACTTGAATTGTTGTTGTTGTTGTTAATGTTCAAAGCCATTCCACTGCAAAGAACGAAAAAACAAATTAGGTGTGTTATGAAAAATAATGAAACTACGAATTAGTACTATTCTACTATTCAGGAGATGAATCTATGAAGAAGTTACGTAACATTAACATAGAATGAAAATGTATTAATGTAGACATTTAAACAATACTATTTAAGTTAAGTTTTAAACATAGCAAGTGATGATAGAGCTATGTACGAAGGCAACGTCATAATAAAAATCTTAGTATTTCCTCAATGTTTGCCATTTGTAACATGTAGCCTTCATTCACTAATGCATTCAACAGGTTCATCTGTTTCCCTTACGTTTTCGGATCCCTATACCGTGGATTAGCTCTTTATCTAGGATAAAAAGTATTGTAAATTTACACCCTGTTATTGAAAGTACAAAAAAATCTCATGATAATCAATCTATCTATACTTAGGTCTCGAAGAAGTGAACAAACTCACTTTTACATTTACGTATATAGGTACGTATTAACAAAAATAGCAAAATATAAGTGAATAACAATACATTTATAATTATATATATATCTAGCTGACCCGTGACCATTTCGCTGCGCGTTATTAAAAATATACATGCACCTACGCACCCACGTATATATGCAGGCTATCAAGGTTTAATTACTTTTTAAACGCTGAAAGCACTCGCGGTGCCTCGTACGAGTATATGCGCAATTCTTACGTGGAACGTTATTGCTGTAACATATTTGACAGGCGTTCCTTGCCCACTTCGCTGGGCGTAAAATATCTTAATTTTTTTGATTTATCATAATCAAATATTGCCTATGTCACTTGGAAATAATGTAGCTACTGGTGAAAGAATTTTCAAAATCAAAATCAAATAAAAAAAAACAAAAATTCAAAATCAAAAACATCCACACTCATAAATTTTACCTCTTTGTAATATTGGTATAGATATAACAAATGTATAGGAGGGATCGAGTTTCTATAGTCGGCTAAGAAAGTCCTTTTTCACCTCAAAATCTAATATCATTTGAACCTCATAGGATGATGAAGTGCATTTTCGCTTGTAAAATCTATGTATCAATAACAAAAAAAATCAAATATACTCCTCCAATTCCATATCTCGGCCTTATTAAAAATTTTGTTAACTAAGAACTCAGCAATTTAATTTCATAACCTAGCAAGTGCCTCCCAAGAAATTTTACAAAACACCACTGAAAATTTCACATACTCTACGATATGCTATTTCATAACTATTTATCTTTATTATTATATTTATGATATGGAACTATATTATATTTTGATATATTTTAAAAACATTTGCTGAATACAATACATTGGGTAAATGCCTAGGAAAACAATAACCGCATAAATATTCCATCAAAAAGCAATGTCAGTTGCTAAGTTTTGTCATTGTACAACTGAATTGTCTTAACTGGTAAAGCAGTTTCTCAGCGGATCATATATTGACGGCCTCTGTGGTTGAGCGGGCTATAAGCCTTTGCCGGCTTACCTCACTGCAACGCAGAGGCTCCGGGTTCGATTCCTGGTATAGGAAATTTCGGAAACGTTTTTTCTCCGTTATTTACTATGGTCTGGGTGTCTGGGATCGGCCCCAGAATGGTCCGTTGTATATTACCCATAACACAAGCGTAACTTGCTTAATTTGGGGTATACAGTGTGTGTGCTTGTCTGCCGATTTATTTATTTATTATTATTATTTAAAGAGAGAAAATATCAGGAGAACTAATTGGCAGAAATGACGAACGATTCCGACACGACTGGTATAGCATATTTGGGGTCTGGCCTAGTCTTTATTCGCGGTATCATGGTATCACTTAAACAAATCTATACAGATAAATAAAATTGAAGTGTCTGTTTGTAATGACAAAAAAACAGCTTTTTAGTAAATGCACATGAAAGTATATACGGTATTATATCAAAAACTCAAATTTTAATTTTTTTGTGTCTGTTTGGATGTTCCGGCTAATCTCTGAAACGGCTGGACCGATTTTGACAGGACTTTCACTGGCAGATAGGTGATGTTATAGATAGGAGTAGCTTAAGTTACTTTTTTTGGGGTTCCACGAAAAGATATTCCACGCTGACGAAGTCGTGGGACAGTTAGTTAAAAATAGATAGATAGATACCACTTTATTGTACACCAAAACATAGATAAACAGAAATAGAAAAATGTAAGAAATAGTACAACGGGCGACCTTATCGCTAAAAAACGATCTCTTCCAGGCAACCCTTGACAGGGATTATGGATTTTTAATATTGACGGTGGTGCAGTTTATAAATAATGATAAATGGTAAGTATACGCAATACATATAAGTACAAAAAGAATATAAAAATATATATATATACATGTGTATATACACTCACGTATATATACATATGATAATACAAAAAAAAAAAAAATTTTTAAAGTAAATTATAAATGTTCTTCACCCTTTATTAACTTAGAATCTAAATTAGAAAAAGCTATATTTATTAAACTAAGATATTATAAATTAATACAATAAAGAAAACTTATTATACTTAATCATATTGCAGTCTACCTATAATTCCACAAGACTAAAGTAGAATTTCATTAGAGTTAATTAATGGCCGGTTCGTATATCTTACTATTCATTCACTTGCCTTACCATCGGCTGAATTTTGATATCACTTGTATTGAACTTATGTCAATTTTAACCAGTAGTACATATAGCAAATGATCGGTAAGATATAAGAACCAGCCATAAATCGCCTATGTTTTAAAGTTATGATTTTGATACCATATATTGTATCTCAAACATTGATACCACGTTGTGTAGCTCGCGCACTTGTTTGTTTGCCTCTTATCACTGATATAGGTATACATTGTCGATTATAAGTCACTCGTTATCTCTTATCAAACTAGAATATAGTATAAAACACGCAGCCGCCAGCGTGCCACTCGACAGAACTGATGCAAAACGCTTTATGTTATTATTAGTCTACCTACATAGTTTGTTCGGGCGTAATAAAATTATCAAGACTACCCTCAATTATAATATTAAACGGATTGTTGATTTCGTTCAGAAATGTGAACATCTTTTGGAGCTGATTGGAATATTAATTTACAAAATCATTATATTCTAAAAGAATAACGCTCTTATTCATATTTAGGTTTGTAGGTTTCTTTAAGGTTCTTAAAGAACGGATAAATTGTAAACTAAATAACTTAAAAATATACATATAATTAAGAAACAGTAAAGTTAATGAGAAGGAAAGTTTTTGATAAAACGTTGGTCTCAAACCAGTGGTTGGGCTAGTTGGGCAGGTTCCCAAAATGCTAATGGTATTACTGCCATATGTTTCAGGTTTTTTAATATAATAATAAGTGAATCTAATAAACCTATATTTCGCTTCTAAGTCCAGATAATATTGACTTGTTCGCTGCAGAAAATTTTCACAAGTGAAATCGCTAATAAAAAGTATAATAATTATTGGTTTATAATATATAAGTTTATATTATCTTAATTTAAATATTAACTATATTATTTTGGTTCATCTGCTTATAAATTTAAGAGCTTGCCTTATGCCTTTCAAAAAATATTCTAGCCAGGATAGCTTATTGGTTAACGTATTCGCGTTTCGAACGGCGTGAGTTCCGGCATTAGTGACCAGGTTCCAGTCTCCCTTAACAGAGCAGCAGCGCATTTGTAGCACCTTTGGTGTTGCAAATGTCCATAGGCTATGGTAACCGCTTTCCATCAAGTGGGCCGTCTGCCTGTCTGACATACTCCTGCAATAAAAATTGTGTTTATTTTTTCAAAATCAGCCGATTCGATGCCGGACAAGGGTAATTGATTTTTCAAAAATCTAATGATTCCACTTCAGTTTTCGTCAAATAGTTTAAGATTTGGCCATGAATGCCCACTAGAAAAATTCATCTGTATATAAGTAAAAATTGAATTTCGCGATCTTGAAGAGAGGTGTATTACTATGGAGGATTTTTTAAATAAAATATTAACTTTTTAAGCAAGAATTTCGTGTTTGTGTCCAAAGTCAATCTTATAGTGAAATGTGCTATTTCTAGCGCGAAACTCTTCGTTTAGCATCGGGTATAGAGCCATAATTTGACTAAGGCTTCTGTTGCTTACTTGACACTTGCTAAATAAGCGCGTAAAATTTTGTAATTACATATCGAAATGAATCATTCACCAAAAATACCATATCTATTGCTTATCTATGTATCGATCGTTAAATTATATGTTAGGTATGTTCCGATAGCTTAAAAGCGAGGGGGAAAGTTTCCCTTGCTTTTTGGACAATTTGAGATAAGAGTTTATTCATACTAATCCATACTAATATTTAAATGGTAATTTAAGTATGGATTTATCTATCTATTTCATACTACCTATGCTTGCAATTTTGCGTGTTTCACACTTCGGTATGATAAGCTCATTTATTTTACCAATTAGTACGTGATAATTGTAACAGAGTGGTGGTGTGAAGAACTACTTAAAGTGAGGTATTCTTCCCAGCCAGGATTGGAACCCGTCATTGGAAGGAGAAGAGTGTGCCATAGGTACTAAGCTACCAGGATTTATTGTTTCTTTAGGTCACGAAAAACCTCTTAATGTCCCTGCTACACCTGGAATAATGTTACTGTTATGACTATTAGTGACGTTATACATTGACAGATAACGTATATATGTATGTGTATATATATATATATATATATATATATATATATATATATATATATATATATATATATATATATGCTAGTGTAGTTTTTAACGCAATGTAAAAGACGCTAATATCCACAGTCACTTACGCCCTTTACCCCTGGGTTAGAGTTAGAGACTGTGCTCAAATGCAACTTATTATTTTAAATACTAATTTATTTTATTCACAATAAAATAATAATGCATCAGAAAAACGACCACGTCTATGGGTATCCATAGACGTGGTCGTTTTTCTGATGCATTATCTAATACCCCGCTATCGGCCGAAAAATCCTCAAGGACGTTGGCATTGCTACGAGCCTTAAGACGACAGCAGTTAATGCCCATTTTGACCGTACCATTTACTACTGCCATGGCGGTCGTGTGTTGAGTGATCCCGTCTCTACTATCGAGTTTATCTTATTGTTACAACCTAGGCCCCGAGAAACATAAATTCCACGTACACATCTGTAAAAGCACATTTTATTACCTGTCGGCATTTGAACCAATTGTAATCCTTTTATGATCGCCTTCTTTTGTTCACTTATTTATTCGCATACGTTTCTAGTTATTGTGGAGAACAGCCTATTGTACTCGTTTATGACCGCTTGCAGGCATCATTAGCCAGGTGTGCGGATTACGATTACTAGGAAATTGGGTGGACGTTGCCAGGCAGGCATATTCGCATTTATGAAGAATAAAACGACGGGCCGATTGAGAGAGGAGTGAGTTGAGAGAGAAACACGATCAAGCCGTGGCGTGTGTACATTCGGGAATCTAATAGTGACGGACTTTGGGAGTTTCATTAAATTACGACCTTCTGCATTATGTTTGGATTTGTTGTGTTCGGTTATATTTTTACCTGTGTTATACGTGTTTATATAGTTCTAATAAACTCTATAATAATTCCAACGGCATTTTAATTTGAGTCCCGCAACTCGTAACATTATATACGAAATCAGATTCGTTTCTACCGCCACAAATACATACTACACTACACTATACTGTACTATACTACAGTAATATGGAGCAGGAACATTAGAAAAATATACACTCAACTTGTCATCAGTTCTTTTACGGCTTTGGCACAACAATAAACTACGTGACGTGAAGTTAAAACTGTCAAAGGTTTGGTCCTTTTGTGATTTTCGTCACAAATCTGTGTGTGGCGTTATTTATCTCATATCAAGTGACATGTGGCACGGCAACCCCATACTAATGGTTTTTGGGGGAGGCTTGAAACGTTTGGAGGGCACATTGTGACAGCCGTCGAATTGTAATGAAAATAATAAAGCATTTAGTGAAATTTGTGTAGCATTGTATTCTGATTTTGAATACATTAATATATAAAGCACACAAGCTTTATCGAGCCATAGCCAAACGTCTGGTGGATGTCCCACGTGACCAAAAGATTGGTCTATACCTCGGGCAACGTTGAGTTAGAGTAAGATTGTAAGCTTCTTTAAGTAAATATTTAACACTAATGCAGGTGAAGTCCCAGCATAGGAGAAAATGTCTCTTGTGTTTTAAAATATTTTTTTTTAATATATATTATTTTAATAAAACTACGTTTTAACACGTTTAAGCGCGTAATTTATTTGATTTTAATATTTCCGACGTTTCAGCCATTTTCCAGTAGCCGTCTTCACGAAAGAGAAACTCATTGACACTTGACATCTTTGTCTTCCGTGATCACGGCTATTGAAAAGTGTCCGAAACGTCGGAATAATAAAAATCAAATAAATTACAGCGCTTAAAACAGTTAAACCGTAGTTTTATTATATATACTAGTCGCGAAAACTAAGAAAATGCTACAAATAAAAAAAACTTACTTTTTGTATTTTTTTATATTGCAGGATTTCAGCAAACAGGCAGACGGCCCACTCGATGGAAAGCGGTTACCATCGCCTATGGACATTTGCAACACCAAAGGTGCTACAAATACGCTGCTGCTCTCTTAAGGGAGACTGGAGCCTGGTCACAAATGGAACACTCTAACGCAAACGCGGGCCAAACTCTAGTAAACATTATAATTTCTGTGAGGTATTGAACTCAATGTTGCCCAAAAGATGCTATACTCGATCTTGTTGTTAGTGTAAAAGTGATCCAAAACTAGGCTATCACGCAATACCGCTCAACGATCACATTATCAGAACGCACGAAAACAGACATATAACAATGCAAAGTAACTTGTTTACATTGCTGATAACGTTTCTAGATTATTTATTACGTGTGTTATAATATACAGTGTATAAGCCCATAAATGCCCTACTGGAAGGCTTGGGCCTCTCTGTTTGTAAGGTGAATGGACAGTATACTCGTCACGTTTGTTCAAGATGGAGATTGGCGGGTCTAACACATGGTTACCTCGATGTGTATAGGTTGCATCGCAATGTTTTCCTTCAACGTCAGCACGTGCTAATTTAATATCCATATTGTGCGCAACTCGTCACAGATATAACATATAGTATTTCGTTCAATCTGATGGTGTGAGCCTAGCATACCCTGGTCAATGTAGGTGTAGAAGTTAAAGACTGTTAGTTGGTGAAAACTTGTAATATTTATTACAAGTTTTCACCAACTAACAGTTTTTTACATAACGAATGCGTTTGCACCCGGCTACAACCAAAACGGAAGAAGACAGAAAAAGCAACAAGAGTGTTGCAAGTTTAAAATAAAATAACTTTATGTTGGTGTTGCCAACACATATTAGGTTAGAAAACTGCCGAAATGATCCCACCCAGTCGAGACGACGCCCACCAGTACGACGGTAACCACTTTCCATTAAGAGGACTGTGTGCCTGTTTGCCGGCTTCGTAATTTTTTTTTTTTAATAAAAAAACATTTCATGTTATAATTTATGGTTTGGTAAACCATTATGGGCCGTCTGGTAAACAATTAAGCCATGGTAGCTTAGGAGCTAGCGCATGCGTCCGAAACTCAAAGGGCACGCGTTCGAATCTGTAGGCCTACTCTTAAACGTTTTTTGTCGTTTGTTTTCGTATTAGAACTCCTATTACCTGTTTTTTTATATTTAAACGCACTTTACTTTGTGTGTTCCATTTATTTTTGTGTTATACAGGGTTTGTTGCTGTAGATCTAAATAAATTTTAATTTTTTCTTTCTTCTCTCTAAAATCACACAGAATTTTTTGGACGGATTGGACGAAAACGAACGATAAAAGGAGTTTGAGAGTAAGCCACAGGGCTTACTCTCAAACGTACTTATGTGCACATTGATACAATTACCACGTGCTAACGGTGAAGGAAAACATCGTGATGAAACCTGCACATGAAAGAAAAAAAGAAAAAATGTATTTGAAGAAATAGCGACGTATTTACATTGCTTAAATGTATCTTAGAAATGAAAGCATACTTTGAGAATTTGTATGCCGCATTTTCAGCAAACAAGATTTGCACATCGGGATAAGCAATGTGTCAAACTCGTCAATCCTCCTTGGACAAGCGTAGCGAGTCCATTCCCCTATCAATGGGAGGCTCGAGCCCGGCCGTGGCACGTTTATAGTCTGTTATTATTATTTAAGCTATTTTAAACAATTACGAGTTCCATTTATAAAGTTCTGTTCAAGTGTCAGAACCCTAAGTGTCTTTGACAGATGTCCTTCTAAGATAAGCTTATTCACGTTGCCCCTATTTTGGTGAATATGTGACGACATTAGCTGGCCTTCAGTAAATATTTACCCAACTGACAGATTAGGAGTGAAAATTCAGGGTTGTGACGTAATCATATATGAAATCACCGACATTTTTTCTATGAAGAGGTATTTTTCAATACCGAATAACAGGTGTTAACATTGTAAGTCACTATACTAGTATTTTCTTGAGTTTTGTCGACTAGTAATCATAAAAATACTACGGTTAACGGATTCAAGCACGGCATTTTATTCCAATCAACATGTTGGCGACAGGCTAAATAAAGCTTATATTACTCACTGACACTTGACATCTTTGTCTTCCGTGATCACGGTTACTGAAAAGTGGTCGAAACCTCGGAATAAAAATCAAATAAAACATCACGCTTAAAACCGTTAAAACTTAGATTTATTAAGTAACTAGAGTTTACCCCGCGGCTGCACCGCGGGTCAACCTCTAGTGCGTGTTTCTTGTTTAAAGACCAGGCGTTAATACAGGTTACATTGTACTAAATTTTTATGTTAGTGCTATTTGCACCCGGAAGATTAATTTCATTTTATATCGCAAACTATCCCATCTCCCGACAGGAAAAGTATTTATGTCCATTTTCGGTATTAAAACTACAATTAGACAAAATTACAGCGAAAGCGATCCAGTATTCCTAGTAATTTTCCGTGAAAGCTATTATATATAATGCACGGAAAATTACTTCTTTTAAGAAGGAAACATATCGAGCTACTATCGCATTTTTATACACGATGAATTTTTATATCTATAAACATGAAAAATGATTTGTCTTATCCAAACTTTCATCCTCTATTTCGAACCGTCCTAAATTTTATTTATCTATCTCCTGTCTATGAAAACTACATAAATGACAAAAAGGACTAAGAGAACTAAGAGGACTAAGAGGACTAAGAGGACTAAGAGGACTAAGAGGCCTAAGAGGACTAGGATGACTAAGCCGACTAAGAGGACCAAGAGGACTAAGAGGACTAAGATGAATAAAAGGACTAAGATGACTAAAAGGACTAAGATGACTAAAAGGACTAAGATAACTAAAAAGACCAAGATGACAAAGATGACCAAAATGACCAAAATGACCAAGATGACCAAAATTACCAAAATTACCAAAATGGCAAATCACGAAAAATCCTATCCCACTTTTTGGGATAGGTTTTTTGCAGCACATTGGTAGCACCTTTAGCGTTGCAAATGTTTATAGGCGACGGTAATCACTTTCCATCACAATTGGGCTGTCAGCCTCTCTGCTGTACCCCAGCAATAAAAAAAGGTGCTACAAATGCGCTGTTGCTTGCTCTTTAAAGGGAGACTGGAGCCTGGCCAATAATACCGGAACGCAACTCAAGGTTGTTAAGCCGCATACTCTAGACCAAAGGACGGGAAAATGCCCTACCACTTGGCTGTCGGTTGTTTTGCCGCGCCTTACTACAGGCCGCCTCGCCGCAGGAAATTGGATTCTTTCTCCGATCCTGCACGGACTGAACTGCTGGGTTCAGTCTTCCCTTTTCCCCATAGCTGGGAGTTAGTGCTTTAGCCAATTAAGCCATTCTACAACTAATATCCTAATAAAACATAGAGTACAAAGAAAATATAAATATGCTTATATTTTTTTTATACATGGAGTATATGGCAAACAAGCTCGCAGCCCATATGATGGGAAATGATCACCGTCACCTATGGATATTTACCACACCAAGGTGCTACCTATTATCTATCGGCCTCGAAGGAAGAGGAGACTGGTAACTGGTGACTAATGTCGAAACACATACACACACAAAGAATCTTAAATTATATGTTCTTCCTCCAAATTTGTCAAGTCTCTGAGACTCGACGCGTTCAGATAAATACCTTAATGTATACATTCAGTTCAATTATCAAGAATTTGAAATTTATGTTTGCCCAAATGTCTAATACCATTCGGCAGTTATATTTTAATCCGAACCGGAGGCCTCCGGCTCGCAATATTTCAATTATTATCAAACGTTCGACAACGCCTACGCAAGTTCAACCCTCGAATAACTTAATCCTGAACAACAGAGGACCCTATTGCAATTTATGGGTGCCTATAACTTCGAACATCTGTACTTTACGGTCTTTACGTCTTTGCCAGCATTAACTCCAAGGGCCAAAACTACTGAGAGCAGGCCGAGCGTCAGAATTGAAATTTCGTATCAAGGTCGCGCCGTCGCACTTATAGTTGGTTAACGGTCCGTTAACTTTGAACATTGATTAATCCTTTTATATTTCTAAAGTACCGTTGGTATTATGGCTGAAATGTGTTGGTCAATACGTTCATCCGTCCGTCTATCTCCATTTATATGTCAAAGTTGTTTTTCGCATTGAAACGACGAAATATGCATTAAATTTACTAGGAATATGTAAGCTATAATTATGACGCTACATAATGCTATATTTAAACCGCAAGAAATTAAAGCTTAAGGCCAGCTGCTCTATATTTTTATTGAATTTTCTAATCGTAAAATGAGATCTCTCCTCTCTTCTAATTTTTAAAGTTGACAGAGGATGTTTTTTTAAAACATCGAGGCTTCAAATATACTGCCATTAAAAAATGTTTACAACAAGATCGAACGAAGAACTAGATAAAAATATTGTTATCATGGTTTTGTAGCCAAATGAAAATAAAAATAAGGTTTGTCATATCTCAATAGAAAGAAGGAAATAAATCAATTAAATAACATGATTCTCCAAAATTATCTTTTTGTTGTTGAATAAATTATCAGATGGAATTTCATTTGTATTGTTGAGACATTATTTAAATAAATGTTTTTTTTAACAAAAACAAAACCAACTTCACACTAAAACCACAAAAATAAATATTTAACCGTCGCGTTGCAGCAAGACAACGTCTTGAAGTTGGTGCCAAGTAAAACATAAAAGAACAACAACAAATTCACAAAATATAGTAATCTTTATGTTTTACTTGACACCTTTCAAGATGATGTAGAAAGAAGTCGGCTGTAATTTACTTTTTGGTTTATAGTGTGAAGTCGGTTTTGGTCATGCTAAAAAAGATTTTTTTTACATTTTAGTTACACAAATACTTCAATACCTTTAGAAATAATATATTAAGCACTTGTAGAAATTGTACAACTGGCACGCGTATACAAATGTGCCATCTCACTCTTCGGTGTATATGCTCTTCAACAAGGGTGCTCTCAATTTCCTTGCGATCCACAAATCAGATCCTGACTTGGTGTTTATGGGACCAACTCGGGAGTTAAAAAAAAATATTTGATAATCAGTTCACAATTGACGGAGAAATCGCGTAACATGCCTATAAAAAAAATAAGTGCCTGTAGAAAGTGAAATACTGGCACGCGTATAGAACCTTTTTTCCAAGAATTTAAGCGCATGGCGTTCTTTAATAAGGGTTATTCTTTGGTTTCCTTGGCATCCGATCCACTCATCAGATTCTGATTAGTGACCATGGGACTACCCCGAAAATATACACTTACAAGTAAAGAAAAAAAATCGGTTTACAATTGACTGAGATATATATTACAAAGAAGTTGGTAGAACATGGTGACAATGAGACCATTCGGGAGTAACTTATACCTTTAACTTACGATTAAAGAAAAATTTGAAAATTGGGCCACAATTGACGAAGAAATCGAGCAACGAATATATAAAAAAACATACAGACGAATTGAGAATCTCCTCCTTTTTGAAGTCGGTTAAAAAATGAATGGAATTTAATTTACGAATAAGTCAGTAAAATTTTAAGACGAAAAGAAGATGACAAGAAATAGACAATGGTTTATGTGCAGTAGACCAACAGCAGGGACTTAGATAAACAAGGAATCAGGAAGGGTTTTAATAGATTGAGACCACTTTTCATGTAAGTTTCATTGTTCGGTTACTTTTATTCTGATTCCTGTACGAAATCAGAATAGAATAATATAATAAGTCCTGAAATAATTCTGTTATCATATTTCATTAATTATTATAGAACTGTCCACTTAGTCCAATGTCTATTTTTAAAATCTTCATTAGTCATTGAAAAATTAAATTATCTTGTAACACGGATATAGAAAAAGGCCGGCAAGGTATGCGTTATCACGATATATCTGCATTTATGTTGTTTCGAATACTAATAAACTTAAAAACAAACATAATCAAATATGTTTTCATATGCCTATACATAGACATAGAAAATAGGTCCCTGTATTTATAATACTCAACAATAGTATACAATTATTTCACAGTCAAACAGGTCAATAGAATAATAACAAAAAAAAGCGGGTAGGTTTTCTTCTCCTCTGTGACTCCACAAATCATCATGTCATCCTTCACGCAGTGCATCCATTTCATCTTTGTTTACCTTTACATTTGTACCCGTCAATCTTCCACTTTAATATTCTTTTTATTGTGTGACTTTCATCCCTCCTCATAATACGCCACCTTACGGTGTTTTTCATGTTGAGTTAGAGTAAATTTGTAGGCATTTTCAAGAATCTTAAAGAAGCCTACAAACTTATTCTAACCCAATATGAATAGGACCGTATGTCTTCTTCCTCTTAATTTTTCAGTCACGGTTAACTTTTAAAGATCCCCCTCATGTACTCATTTCTGGCATACGTCCTCTGTCACACCAAAAATTGAGCATGTACGACAATGGAATGTGCGCGGTACGAAAATTAAAGGAGGTTAATGACGAACAAACACAAATTGAATAAAATAGATATAGACATAATCCAAAGTATGCTGTTAGAGCCTACTTCTGAAATAGTCAAAGATTTTTCCAAACATTATCGCTTACCAGTAACATAGGTAGATTTATTAATATAATGGTACCTAATGGGATCGCCATGTCCACGTGGACAAAAATCCTATCCAACACTCTTATTCCAACCCTCTTATCCTGTTCCTCCTGTCTGATACCATACCCTCCATTTATCCCAAAGGCTGTAATGCGTTCACTTCGGCCCTGGCGTTGCAAACCTGTATAGGAGTTGATAAACATTTTCCTTTTAGGTGGAGTGTCTGCCTGTTCGCAAGCTTCGCCATAAAAAATCCAGAAAAAATAAACCCAAAAACTCATCATATCATCCTTTAAACAATTTCATAAGGGTTTTTTTACCAAAATAGCTACACAACCCTAAAAATGTCCACTCCGATAGATGAATGGGTGGATTGGATCTGATGACCCAGTTCTTCCTGCCCCTATCCCACCCCTCCTATCCTTTTTTTTTAGATGACGCATTTCTTTAGATGGGGGAATATCTTTTCTTGGGAAACAATCCTCGGGCCTTGGGGGAAGGCTTGCCAAGGGATGTGTGGGACTCTTGATAGGCCGTATGCCCCCATGACCTCCAAACGGGGTCTCTCTTATCCTATTCCATCTCCTTTATCCCACCCCGTCTATCACGCCCTAAAGGCTGGCAACGCAGTGGCATCACTTCTGGTGTTGCAAACGTCTAAAGGCGACAGTAACCACTTTCCGTTAGATGGGACCATTGCCAGTTTGCTTGCTTTGCAATAAACAAATAAAAAAATTGGACAATATAAAAATTTCACAATCTTGGAAATGTTAACTTTCAGACGATAATATAAGGTCATGCGCATATTGTATAGTGATGCATAATTCAAGATCCACTTACTTGGGCTTGCTGTAAGGTGACGAGGGCGAGGATCCCTTGTGATGGTTCTTGTTCGGCTGCGTGTGTCTGTTCGCGTTCGTGTCCAGGCCGCCGCCCGGCGATATCTTGCCGGCTAGTGCGTTCAACGAGTGCAACATTTCGGGCGACGGCCGTATTCTTCCCACCAGCCTAGTCACGCTGGTGTTTCCACACCTTTTGGGGTACGCACCGTGTTGGCGATACGCCACCGCGCCTTATCTCGCGATAAGGCCCCCCCTCCCCCTGGCCTCATCTCACCAGGCACTATCTCACGCGTACACAGACACCGATGTGAGTAAAACGCACACACACATATATATGGGTTCGCCCGCACTTATGTTAGGTTCAGCGTCCTGTCCGCTTCAGATGGCATTTTGACCATTATCTCTGCATGGTTTTTCTTTGAATTTTTTTTAATCACTGATTCTGGATTAATTTTTTTATCACTGATATTTTAGATTTTTTTTGTCACTGATTGTCTTTTAAACACTGATCTAGTTAACTGAAAAGAGACGGGTTAATTTATAAACGTTGCGATGTCACAGATGTCAGTTAAGTATGTCCTACTTTAGTTTAGTTTATAACCAATTCACCTAGGATACATATGGACACGCAGAATTATTTAATTTTCTGTTGTAAATTGCATGATTATGATGATAATACTACTGGGTTATTTTAATGAATGGGTTATTTTTCAATTCTTAACTATTTTTAACATTTATCAGTATGATATTAGCTATTACCCGAGAAATTGTTTACATTTACTTTTTACTTTCACGACGACGTCAGAAGCTATTTGTAGCTGTTTTTTATCAAGAGCCTAATTTGGTAAATTATGGGTTGTCAATTTAAATTATCACCCCCAATTTTGTCACTTGTAAGTTTGTTTTTAAGTTTAAACGTAGCCCATTTCCTTGCCCAAGATACTACCTATATTCCTGCTAATGATGATGATACAACGCTCAATGCGTCTTTAAGGTCGCTACATACGTAACAATAAATTATAGTGATTTATCTGTGCAGATTGAACTGCAACAAACGTAGCGCCAAACATGAAAATCTGAAACGATTTGCGTACACAGTCGATAAATCTGAGCAAAATCGATATGCACATATACATAGGTAGGTATTGTTACGTATGTAGCCTGCATTAGCGAGCCGACAACGACTGAGCCACGGGTCAACTAATATCATGTACATTTTCTGTAAAACCATTTACATAACAACGAGTGATAGATGAGTGTTAAAGGAGCAAGCGTTTGAGGAATCGTAAAATAATCAATAACTATGTGATTGCTTTTTTGTCTAATATTGTCTGATATTTATACAAAGGATGTTACTGAATATACGTATTAATAATTGTCAATAAAATAAATATAATATACAATATTAATTTAAGATGTAAAATATAATTTTAAGATCGAACGAAAATATAGAAAGAGGTTATAGTTTTTCAAAAATTAAAATGTATTATACTAATATTGTTACGAGTTACGGGACTCGAATTAAAACGCCATTAGAATTACTATAGAGTTTATTACAACTATACAAACACGTATAACACAGGTACAAATATAACCGAACACAACAATGTCCGCTCAGAAACGGCCCACAGCTGGGCTATGGCCTGCCTATTTCTTAGGGGATCGGACAGTATCAGTCTACGCAATGGCGGGCAGCAATGTGGTCTACACAATGTCCCTTGGAAACCCCGGCGGTAGGATCTTATGTCTATCATCGGTCGTGATCTCTCGCTGTGTAGTGTAGTCGACCAGATGCTGCACAGCGAGTCAATTGGCTAGCAGTGGCCTTCTACTGCGATGAAGTTATATCTCAGATGAAGGTAGTCGAAATAATAAGGGTGGAGGATGAGCAGGCGGACCCTTGTCACAGACGACGAAGAGGAGGTCGCAGGCGCCGCTTTACTATCTCCACCAGATAACGTAGTGGGACGGGGAGGTCGACCCTCCCGGCATACCACACCAAATGCCGTGGGGTGTCCTGGTCCCAGACACACCCCATCCTGTCGGCTTGAATAGAGGCATCACGGCAGTCATACTTATGGTTACGGGCCGTTGTCCCTCATTACGATGCGGAGGGACGCTGGAGGGTTTAGTTAGTAGCCTGGCGGTCGGTGCCTGCAACCTCTTCTATCACCAGAAGCTTGTGTGTAACGCCGGCCGACAGGAGTCCCACAAACCCCTCGGTGACCTCTCTAGGGGCTCGAGGGTATACGCTAATGCATTCCCCCAGTGAAAACAAAAAAATTAAAAAGGGGGATCGCACAATATACCGGCCACGCTTGTTCAAGGCGGCTCGGCGGGTTTGACACATCGGTTATCTCGATGTGCAGGTTGTATGTGCATATTATATGTTTTTGTCTGGACGTGACAATTGTAAAAATGGGTACATTAGGTCAGAAAACTACCTAAGAAGTGCATGCTTTACCGATCAATATTCAAATCCGCATTATTTCAGTTTAGGACGAGGTAGTCTCGTTTATCACTAAACCACTAAGCCAGAAAGGCTTAAAATGTCTTCTTACTGAAAAATATTTTACTTATCTAAATGTATATAAAATTATGTAATAAGTCTTAACCTTATAATGTAACCAAAATAAATAAAAAACCTCAAGGATAAAATTTAATAATATTGCGCAGAAATAATATCTGTCACAATTATACTGTATATAATATTGCAAAGTCGGGATAAGGCCTAATTTAATAACCGAAAATGAAATGAAAAATCAAGTGCTACATTTATATAAGAGCTTGACAAAAAAAATTAGCAAGAAAGCACATTGACGCGGCGTAATGAAATACATTGCTACAGGCGACAGACGAATACAAGTTTTTGCGTATTGTTCACATTTATTACAATATTTTTTTGGACACAGATAACTTTTGTTCATTACAACATGCTTTTATTAGCTTGATCTATTTATACCAATGTAATACTGATATCAGATGGATCAACCAAATTGAATCAATTTGGTTGAAAGGCACTGAACTGACAATACGGTATTCAATGACATCCAATTATTTAAATTTATATTTATATGAATATTATCCTAATTGAAGGATAGAAAGGAGCCGTCTAATCATATCGGAATAGTTCAATTTAATTCTCATCGATATCCTCGCTTAATAGACTTGTTAAGGATTACTACCTCAAAGTATAATATATGTTTTCTTTTTTAATATTGAATAGGTTCGCGTTTGACTGCCATTGCGCCTGGTGTCAGGTGGAAATGCAGTCTAAGGTGGAGCACGCTTACCTAGAAGATAACTGTTCACGCGAGACTTGAAGACACTTAGATTGAATTTTTCAGGAAAAACAGACGACGGTAAAGAGTTCCACTCTTCAGCGGTACGTATGATAAAAGTGGAAGCATAGCGTTTCATCCGCTTTGTTGGTATTTCCATCATATATCGGTGGTGTAAGCTCGTACGTCTGCTTGTCTGGTGGTAAAATGGTGAGGGAGGAATTAATTCATGAAATTCCGTGGCATACTCGCAGAAGTGTATCCTATAGAATATTGACAAACTAGCGACTTTACGTCGATGATTTAAGCTCTGAAGCCTCTCCTCGAATAGTCGGTTATTGCCTATCAGCTTCCTAGCTCTTTTCTATATTGACTCGATTGTCTCGAGCTGGTATTTAGCTGAGCCATCCCAAAGATGAGAGCAGTATTCCATGCAGGGCTGTACTTGAAGTGTTGTGAAGTACTGTCTCATCTTTGATAGAACCCCTAGCTTTTTGCTAGCCAGCTGGGCAACAGACTCTATATACGAGCCAAAATTTAGAGTTTGTGTTAAGGAGGGTATGTTGTTATTATTGTACGTATCTTTATGCTATTTAGTGAATTATTATATAATATGTATTGCTTTTAATAGACGTATATATATATATATATATATATATATATATATATATATATATATATATATATATATATGTATATATATATGTGTATTTGTATGTATATTTATTGATAATATTAATATATAATATGATTTTTTCTAAACCTTGTGCAACAAAACCCTGCCCTAGCTTTTGTACCATATTTCTCTCTCCATCCCAAGGTCGTCTGGAAGAGATGGCTGTTAGCGATAAGACCGCCATTTATACCTAATTCTAAGCTGGTTTTGGGTATTGTTTCATTAATTTTATTGTACAATAAAGTATATTCTATTCTATTCTTCTAGACGCGGTAAATTTGCATAAGTATTAAATACCACATGACGATATATTTTTTAAAAAGTTTATTACAATATTTTTCTGGCAATCAAAAGTCAAAGATAACTATCTAAATTAATATACACATAAATTACTGTTTAAACGGTAATTTATGTATATGTATATAAGCTTATGTATATTTGTATATTATCCGTGCTGAACGGAGAAAAAAATACAATTTCCTGCGGCCGGGCGGCCTGTCGTAAGAGGCGACAAAAATCCCACAGCCAGGTGGTAGGGCATTTGCCCGTCTGGATGGCTACCACCCCTGGTCTAGAGTATGCCCCCATAACAACCTTGTGTTGTGTTGCAGCATTAGTGGCCCGGTTCCAGTCTTCCTTACGAGAGCAGCAGCGCATTTGTAACGCCTTTGGTGTTGCAAATATCCATAGTCGATGGTAACAGCTTTCCTTTAGGCGGGCCGCTTGCCTGTCTGATGAAGTCATTCAATAAAAAAAGTATATTTATTATTTGCTATTAATGTATTTATATATAATTATACATATTTTAAACTATGCGCACTGAATACAGACCCACTATTAGATTTGTAAAATTATCTCCAGGAGGAGGTTGGGAACAAATTGCTATTAGCAATAAGACCGTTGAATGTACTAGTTGAAAAATTTTTAATTCTAATGTGTATTGCTTTTTACGCGATAAAGAATATTTAATTATATTTTACACACATATACGCTCACACTCACACACGTACACACACACACACCCACACACCCACACACACACCCACACACATACACCTACATACATACAATTACATTACATTGATATTAATACTTAAATTTTCACTTATTAGAATTCTGTATAACCCTTTAGCTCAATAGAACCTCTATGTTTTTGTCATGTCCTGTCTGTCCTGTCAGTATGCTTTTTTTATTTTCATATTTAATCAAATGTCACAAATTTTCGTATTCCATGTACCCTTTCGAGCTGTAGAAGGTGTTCTCGATTAACCACTTCATAAGCCGGCGAGGGAATATAATTAATTGTACATATGTAGTTGTGTGGGATATAGTGACTTACATCTTTGAAGTATGTTTTTTTATTTAAATAGACAATTAGCAAGTTATCTAAAAAAAATCAGGCTCTCAAATACATCAACGAATACTGTTTTAAACAAGATCCGATGATTAGTTTTTGAGATATGAGGTGTTCTCGATTATATATTTTTTAGAGTTCCGTAGTTAAACCGCAAAAACGAATATGCCGTCTGCTGGTGCGACCTATTTCCCAATTAGCAATTGTGCCTTAGGTTTATAGCGCCTTGCAACCCCCGCATGCTATCACCGCCCGCTCTGGGCGTGAGTGAGTACGTTGCCAAATGCCACGCTACCGCAACGCACACAAAGTAGTATCGCACCCGCCTTTACAATAAGTCGAGTTTAGCTATCGACGATTTCCGCGTCCAGTTAGATACTAGGACATCGGTCTCAACCAATTTAAAAACTGTAGTGGTCAGTGTATCTGCGTCCCTTGCGCCCCGTGGCTCGTGTAGAAGGACCTTGTTGTGTATCGCCACGTGAGAAGTAGCGACAGACCCCATGAATCAGCGCTGTCATGGGCTGGTGGCTGCCTGCGAGGTACGTGCAAGATTTTATATTCTCCGAGCACCAGTTCTTAATTGGGGAATAAGGGATGGCCATAAATTGAGCACATAAACCCCTACCAGCGGAGATTGCCTGATAGCGTCTCCACCGTCGTTTAACAGAGTAAAAAGTATCCTAAGTGTGAATCCTGATATATGCTAGCTCTGGGGTTGGGTATAGATATAAACCCGGACGATTTAAAAAAAACAGTCTATGTATATATTTAAAAGAAATATTTGTGTAGCTTAAAGGCCTTGTTACTAACCATAAAATTGTAAAAAAAAACAAGTATTATCAATGATTTTCATGTCTCTTCTTTTTCAAATTACGTGAGTTGCTTTGTTGCGTTTTATTTCATTTTTAAAAACTTTATGTTGTGTTGTGTGACTATTTTGAATCATTTTATGTTCATTACTGGATTTATATTGGATTTTTCAACTTTGGAACTATGATATAAGTGCAATATTAGTGAAAAACATAAGTGAGGTTAGATTTACAAAAACATTAATATCTCAAGAACTATACATATTCTCCATATAGGAGTGGCAGAGGGGGTAAGTTTTCCTCCCTACCCCCTCACTCCACTCCTTCATTACTTATAATAACCCGGGCTTATATTTATATCAGACCCTAGATCTGTGTCGAGTTCCATTTAAATTCGTTCAGTAATATTCACATGATTCCCTAACAAACAGTTAAATTGTATTTCGGAATCCGCCGGTCCGAATTAGCCACTCTGATTTTTTTGCATTTTTATATTCTTTGAACAAACTGTATAAATCTATATAAAACCAATGTAGTCAATCTGTATAGATTCACTATAATATACATAGAGTTTAGATTAAAAAGCAACAATAAAAATATCTTCCCACGCAAATAATTCTCCAAATTAATAAAATATTTAATACTTTCAATATTGTAAAAAGATATTTATTTCAATGGAATCCCTAATGAACTAATGTTTTATTCATAGTCTCCTAAGTGAAATTTAAGTAAGAAAAAAGTTAATTACTCTTCTTAAATTTCAAATGATTTTATAAAATTTTGTTATTTTTCAAGTTCGGGTTATTTTATTATCTACTTTTAGGGTCTTAACTTAGTCTAATGTAGACAGAAACTAAGTTTTCATGTATGTATGTATGTACAATCATAATATTATTGTACATACATACATATTATCACTCCTCTTTCCCATGGGGGTAGGTAGAGACGATGGACTTGCAACGATCCTGATAGGCAACTTTCCGGGTTAAAGAATTTTATTACCCCTAAAAGAATTTTTATAATTCACTTAAGCTATAATAACATTTATAAGTTATTGAAAATAAATTGTAAATTATAAAGAGATAAAGCACAAATACTGAAATTGCAGGTAGTTTTGATTTATTCTTTGTACATGCAAGTTACAAGTTTCTTCTAAACAAAAGGAACAAAAATCTAGGTTTCGTGGAAGAGTCATTGTGTAACTTGTAAGTTTTTATTTATTTATTTTTATAATGTAATTATTTTTATATAAATAATGTCTTATGTATTAATACATATTATATTTCGCTTTATTTACTACTAACGCATATTAACTTTCACTTCATCTACTTCATTGTAAGAATACAAAAACCCTTTGGCACCTTCTAAGCGATGGGCACAAGAGCACGGGTTTTAATTTCGGAATGCATGTACCACTCGGGCAGTTTTATGACCTCATATGCATGTTGTTACAATTACCACGAGCTAACGGCGAAGGAGAACATCGTGATGAACCTGCACATCGAGATAACCGATGTGTCAAACCTGCCAAGCCGCCTTGGACAAGCGTGGCGGGCATGTCCGTTCCCTCTATACTGGGAGGCCCAAGCCCACCAGTGGAAGGTTTATGGGCTGTTATTATTATTATTATAATACAGCTAGTAGGTATATGATATGTTATACGTCATATAAATCAAAGAGATAATCGAGATTAATTTTTATAAATCAAATTATTTTTTATAGTAATAAAACTACGTTTTAACGGTATTCAGCGGTATTTTATTTGATTTTTATACCAAAGTTTCTGCCATTTTTCAGTAGCCGTAATCACTCATCACTCAGAGTAATGTTAAAAAAATATTTAGCCTACCGCCAACTTGTTCATTTTAATTATTGAACATGATATTACGGCCGAAGTTGCAGTCGTAAACGAGTTCAGAACTAATTACTATTAGAACCCAGCTAACCCGAAAAAGGACCCTATCCACTTAATTTTCCTTTAATATACGTAGATTACAATTAACCCGAGTGTCCAATCCTGCGGGTCAATAGGACCACCACGTCCACCGTTAATGCGCTGGGTTCCGTACACACGATGCCTGTAAATAGCTTAATTAAAGCATGCTGAATACGTAATACTAATTCGCTAACACTGTTACGTATAATTGGGCGCGATAACGGCGATTGGGCGCCGACTATATGGCTAATGTGAAAGGATCTTTTTAACATTATTAAATATATTTTTCTGTTACTGTTATTGTGTTATTTAAATGTTAGTATAGTCTCATATTGAAAAAAAAATCTTCTTTAATGTGCAATATAGGTATATATATATATAATTTAATAAATTTGTTTGGGATGTTGAGTTGAGTTATACGTTTAAAAAAGTTAAAAAAAATCAGTGGGACGATTTCTTATCAGCAGATTTCGAAAATATAACTATTATAATTGTTGTATGTGGGTCAGATCACGTCAAATGGACCCCCCTTTACCACTTGATGATAGAAAACTTATTAAAATATAATTATCGAAAGTAGTTCATACCTAAAAATCTTCCCTCAACAGTTTTTGAAAATTTTGAATTTAACAATAATTGTTTTTCCAAAAAACAAAATTCGGTACTTTAAATTAAAAAAATCATTTTAAAAAAGCTATTGAAGATAACTTAATGAAATTTTCAACGATTATATAGTAAAATATCTATAATTTCACATAAAATTCCTTTGCAAATTTTATTTGTTTATTATCATATTTTTTATTAACTTTTAAATAAACAAATTGAAATTTTAACGACTTCTCAGTACGATAATCGATTTTTTTTTCAATAATACTCGTTATACATTTAAGTTCTTTATTTCAGAAGAAAATTTCACTGCCGGTATTAGTTTAAACAATATGAATATATTTTATATGACGCAGCGGCGAGCGGTACAAGAACTGCGCGCTACTGAGCTTAGCTGTTAAGGCTATAGATCGCTACAGATTACACAATTATTTAACAAATAATCGTTATAGTTAAATTTTTTATATTTCTAACAATATTTGCCTTAAGTTAGCCTTAACAGCTAAGCTCAGTAGCGCGCATCACTTGTACCGCTCGCTGCTGCGTCATATGAAAATTCATATTATTGAAACTAACATCGGGCAGTGAAATTTTCTTTTGAAATAAAGAACTTAAACGTATAACGAGTATTATTAAAAAAAATCGATTATCGTACTGAGAATTCAATTTGTTTATTTAAAAGTTAATAAAAAATATAATAAAGAACAAATGAAATTTGCAAAAAAAAAAAATGTGATATTGTAGATATTTTGCTATATAATCGCTGAAAATTTCGTTAAGTTATCTTCAATAACGCTTTTAAAATTATTTTTTTAATTTAAAGTACTGAAATTTTTCCTTGTAAAAAAGTTGTTGTTAAATTCAAAATTTTCAAAAACTGTTTTGAGGGATGACTTTTAGGTATGACTACTTTCGATAATTATATTTTAATAAGTATTCTATCATCAAAAGGTAAAGGGGGGGTCTACTTGACGTGATCTGACCCATGTTAGAGAGCAGATTATCATCACTTCATTTTTTAAATGTCTTCTTTCAAGTAAAATAATCTATACTAATAATATTGTAAAGAGGAAAAATTTGCAGTTTTGTATGTTTGTAAAGAATAATCTCAAAAACTACTACATTAATTTCAAAAATTCTTTCACCATTCGAATGCTACGTTATTCCTGATCAATATAGGTTATATAAATATTAGGGATCCTTATTAACACTTCAATAATGTAACCCATCAATCTAAACCAAATTGGTGCTGGAATAGGGTTCTACGATTTTGATTAAATTTTATCTGTGTTTGGGTCCCGGGGTGGTTTTTTGATTCACAATTAGACCCAGTAGAGGGCGCTGGCATCGAGTTCTAGATTTTTATTTTTTCAGGGTAGAACATCGCCGAGACCGCTAGTGAAGTATAATAATACTACTACTATAGTATATATATAGTACTATAGTATAATGCTACTTACCTCAGTAACTCTATATGTAAAGGTTTCAAATTAGCAATATTTTTACCTATGTAATTAATTAATATGAGCGTTTGTCTGTAAGCCCTAAATCAATAATAGAGCATCATATTTAAACTACTGAACGGATTTCAATAAAACTCGACACACGACTACGAGTAGCTTAGGATACTTTTTATTTCTAATATAGTAAAAAATAGAGTTACGGTCGTATTTTTTTTGGTGCCGCCGTTGCAATAACAAACACGTTGCCATGGCAACACAAACGAATTTTTAGTTGCATTACTAGTTCAAATTATAATTTTAGTTTCAATGTCTAAAATTTTTATTAAATCCATTGAGCAGTTTCGGAGTCTTACAGACTTAGAGACGAAAGTTTGGAAAACGATCTTTTATCCAAATTGTTTATTATACATATAATTTTTTTTTTTGCTGGAAACTTGATTGATATATGTATTAATTGTGTATTTAATATTTAAGAATATTAATTATTATATATTTCTCAAATAAATTTAATAAATAAATAAAAGCGTAGCCATCATATATATTGAATGCAATTTAAATTAACATTGCCATTTATTTTGAAATCACACATACTTAAATCACATTAATATAGTAAGTAATTTAGCAAAAATTAGTACTACACTTTCAAGCCTGAAAACAGAAGACTACGCACTGATAGAACTGCAGTTTATCCGAGCGAAGCCGCGTGTAAACCCTAGTCAATAATATATCGCGAATTTCAAGTATTAAGCTTGTAAAACAATTCACAACATCGTTGACGAGCAGGTCCCTTGAGTACGAAGAAAAACAGACATGAAAATGTTGGGAAATGCGTACTCTTGAATTCAGGCTTCAATCAATTTTACCCAATTTTTGGCACCTTGGGAGTTGTTTAGTGAAAACAATGATATGAATTACTTACTAATTTTTGTTTCTATTTTTTTTTTCAAATAACAGAAACGGCAGACGTTGAAATTCAGGTTGCGCGTTTCACGACGGTAATATTTACGTGCTGATTTCCTCACCGTGTTTTCATCCACCTATTGGCGTAAGTATGTCATATGAGGTCCGTGACAAGTTCATCGGATGGTCCTCTAAATGCTCTAAAGAAGGGCCGCGATAATGAAATGAACATAGCACAATTTATGCGTTCTAACCGATATATTTTTCTTGCGAATATCTTCAAGCCGTGAAGATGTATTTGTATAATTCGTGTATGTTTTTGAATTACTTCCAAAAATAAATCAATCAAATACAAAATTAACACTTTATTGCTGGAGTATAGCAGACAGGGTGTCGTCTCTCACGACTGGCCGCCCGGCAGCAGGAAATTGTATTCTTTCTCCGTTCCTGCACGGATAAGATGTATATATGCTCATATGAAATTTTTCGGACTGCGATGTTTCATAAGATGGTAATAAATGCCTCAATTGATTTAACTATGAACTACCCTATTATGCTCGAATTTCGATCGCTGAGCGACCATCACTAGCATGAAAAATGCAATTAATTTACCATGCCAATAATAAAAATTAATTCAACAATTTAACTCTAATTTATTATCGTTTGAATCGGATATCACAACACAGTTCCAGCCTGACACCTTCTTTCGTCGGTGTTCATTCGAGCTAAATATAATTTACGCTAGTCCAGTAATTCATTATAATGAACAGCTATCAATTATGTCTTTATGTGGAGTTGATTTAATTACTGTCAATTAGCGAGCTACTACGACAGGCGCTAATGTCAGCTCGACGCGATTGAAAACATGTTTGTTATTTCAATTTACACCAGGTTTAAAGAGAGAAACAAAAATGTTCATATAGAGTTAAAATAAAAATTATAACATAAAAAGGTAGCAAATGAAAGTTTTTGTTTGGACCTACAAGGATGACGTTATATTGTGAAAAATTAGCAATATTTGTAGGATATTGGTTGTTTTTAAGTGATTGTGTGTTTGTATGAATATCTACTTCCGAAATATCATAATAAATTAAACTGTACTAAAAATAAAATTATAAGCTAATTAAGGACTATTTACCACAGCGCAAGTTATTTGTAGAAATATAAAAGAACAGACAGACTTGGATATAAACCAGCCTTCTGGTCATCCAGAAGACTGGTTTATACTTTGTACAGCGAATTAATATTGCCATCCAGCGTGGAAATGCAACCAGCCTTTTGGGCAGTCTTCCTTCTACCAACGATATGGTAAATAGTTTTTAACTAACTTATATGAATTAATTAATGAAAACTATTTATTGTTCAACATAAATCTAGACTATTTACAGCAGTCGGTGGAGGGTGGTGGTTTAAGCACAAAAATATAAAATCGGCTTGTTTGTGGGAAACGGGTTATTCGACTGTGATTTGTGTACCTGTAAAGGTTAATTAGTGTTAGTTGATGATTGAAATTGTGTTTAGAGGTTGAAAGTGAAATAAAAGTGTTGACATCGTGCAGTGTATGGTAAAGATTTCAATTAACACAGTTGTGTGATATGTGAGGGCAAGGAAAGAAAAGGAACTTGCCCGGCCTTTAATCTTTGCACCTGGACCCCGCACAGTTTTGATAATTTTGGTTTAATTTGCACGTACATCTCGGTTGAGAGAGAGAGAGAGAGAGAGAGAAAAAAATGGAGTTGACAGCTCTGACGTTTTGCAGTCGACCGCGTATACAGATGGCGTCATCTCTTGACATCTTCAGGGTTTTCATTTTTTTTGCCGAGTTTATGGAAAGTGAATGGTTTAAAGGAGAAAAGAAATTAAGGTTTATTATATATCATAGGTCAACACAGTGTATATTTTCTGAAATTCGACGTCCCTCCCACACTATTGATTAACGTTTCAGCCAAATTCTCGTTTTAATAAAGTCGTAAATTATTTTTTATAATTTTTCCCTTGGTTTCAGAATTGTATACTAGAGATCCTCGTCAAGTTATAGTTGTTTCGAGTGGCGGGACGATGTCGGCAGTTTCGAGTGGAATTGAGCTTTGAAGTGGCGTTCGCGTAGGTATAGCAAGGAATTTTTTGGCTTCATATGACGGAAATGATGACATGAAATTTTGTTTTTGAAAGCAGTTTTTCAACTCTAGTTAAATGTCTGTCTCCTAAAAATATTCGTTTAGTGAATTAGAAACTGCAAAACGCTATGTTCTTTTTAACAGAATTATGGTAGATTTCTTACAAGCAACATATGAAAGTTACTAGGATATCTCCACATCCACGCTAGACATCAAATTCCCGCATAATTCCCGGCATAAAAAGTATCACACATTTTATGACATAAAATTTGCTATCGATGGGTGAAAAAATCGCATAGGAATGACATATTTTTTTCAATCTGGTAATTTCAAATCATTTCCAGAAAATTTCCCGCGGGTTTCCCAGGGTAAAACGTAGCGCAGAGTTTAAATCTAACAATTAGCTGTCGATTAGCGAAAACCGCATCGAAATCGGCCCGGTAGTTTTTACGTTAATCCCGAACAAACAGACAAGAAATCTAAAAAAAAATTGCATCGTTTTTTCCATGTTCATATAGTGTATTTCAGTTGGTTTTTTTAAATAGCTCTAATGTACAAATACGGCATGTTTAAATTTTTATTATATATACACACACACACACACACACACATATATATATATATATATATATATATATATATATATATATATATATATATAGGTATATAATAAGTGATAAGGCCGCCTTTCGTACTTAATGTTAAGTTGTTTTTGTGTATTGTTTAATAAATTTTATAGTATAATAAAGTATATTCTAATATTATATATAGAGAGTAATAAGAAAATGCATCGCGAGTTAGACGGTTTTTCAACAGCGGTGTAGTCGACGCCTGCATCATACCTTATGTTTTTTCAACCGGCTTACAGATGTGTTTGACTTACCTGCAGGCGCGTTAGGGTCTATTACCCACGGTCCAGGCTATAGGCGGTTGGACAGCACAACGGGGAGTTTAGTGGATATTCCAAACAATGGCAATCTATTTCTACTAGGGTAGGACCTGATAGTGTAGACCCGTCACAGGCAGACCAGCGAGTCCTACACGCCTTTATCGTGATCCCCACAGGGTAACAAGTGCGTAAATGGATTTCCCACCGTAAAAAGGAAGCGGCACCTTACGATGACACAGGCGACTAGAAAACAGCGTTTGCGGCACTCCATATATCTTTGTCGTACCAGACGTGTCATCTTGCACCCAGCCGGGGATCCCATCCACAATCGGGAGCTCTTCCCAGATCGACAGCGGAAGCTAAACTCCCAGTGAATAGGGCAGTACGTAGGTAGTTGAGTGGGCTAAACCTTTGCCAGCCTGACTCACTGGAACGCAAATATTCAATTCCTTGCATGGTAAATTTCGTAAAAGAATTAATTATCCGTTATTATCTGTGGTCTGGGTGTCTGGCATAGACTCCGGAGTGATCCGTTGTATATTACCCATAATACAAGCGTAACATGCTTATCTTCGGGATATACAATGTGTTTATCTGTAATTTCATCGAAAGCTCAAATTCTATTACGTGGCTTACAAGGAGATTTTACTGGCATAAACGGT
Organism: Dendrolimus houi; assembly: GCA_039645545.1. Classification (NCBI taxonomy): domain Eukaryota; kingdom Metazoa; phylum Arthropoda; class Insecta; order Lepidoptera; family Lasiocampidae; genus Dendrolimus; species Dendrolimus houi. Next base: position 18,496,933 of record CM077128.1, on the reverse strand, counting down.
CACAACGGAAAAAGCGTTATTTATTTATTTAATCTATTTATTTAAGAATAAGATTTAAAACAATATCCATAAGTGTAACATATTACAGTGTTTAGTGTTTTGAAATTAGAAGGTCTTGCACCAGCTCTTATTGGGCCGCATTCCGGCGCTGTCGTCTCGCACGTGCACATGTTTTTACATATTATATAATTTACTATTTTTTATATATATATATATATATATATATATTTTCAATAAATGAATATTTTTCGTTTTAACTTAAGGAACTACATTCCTGACGGAGGTCCCCAGTACGCGGTTTTTTTTTTACTGCCGGAGCTGGAACATCAGACAGGCTGACGGCCCGTAATCAAAAGTGGATTCCGTCGTCTATGGACATGTTTTTGTTTTGTTATAACTATGTACAACTATGAGTACTTAACTACTTATTTTGTACTGGAAAGTAATGGTAATGATGAGGCGAGAGTTTTCTAAACAACAAAATCTTAGAAAACCAAACTTCATCCAGCACAACAAAATCAAAACGCCAACTTTCCAACAAGTGTACCCACCGAGCGTACAGCCGAAAGTTTTGAAACACTTTGACTGGGCGCTGCATATTTGCCTGAACATAAAACGAGCTAACAATATAATTGTTCAGTTAACGGCGGCTCATACCAATGTTAACGCTTGCTAAATTATTTTTTAATATAAATTTAAGCAGTGTATAATAACATCTAACGAACAATAAATCTAAATTTAAAGTTGAAGTTGAAAATTAAACAATAAAATCAACGAAAATATTAGTCTATAACAGTTGAACAACTTGAAGAGTCATAATATCTATGTGTTACAAGATGTCCACCACAGTAGTCATGAGAACCATAGTGTATATTAATATTTCATAGACAATCGTCATAGATAATATTTTTAGTCTATTTATCAGATGATTCGATTTATAATTAAATTACCATTTTCTACCGGTTAGTTAATTTTATAAGCCCACTAAATTGTCATCTAGATAATTTAGTGCACCAGTAACTAATTATTATAATTGTTTTTATGATCCTGGCAACACTATGATGTAATTGCTATTTTTAGCAATGATGCGATGTTATTGTTTTGTAGGGTAGCATTTTCGTATAAAAGGCGTAGTGGTGTTTAGACGGTGTTCATTGCTTACTGTGCTGTGTGAATATTCACATCAAAGGCTGAACAATAAAGGGGAAACCTTGCCCAAACAGTTAATATTTGGTACTTTCTTACCCAAATCTCTCCTTGCATTTTACATATGATTTCAAAATAAATGTCAGAAATTAACTAAAAAATAATAGGGACGAAATGAAATGAAATTTATTGAATTGGACGATAGTATATGAATTTTATTTTAAACTAGGATATGCCCGCATATTCGCCCACGCTTAATTAGAAATTCCCGCGAGTTTCTCGGGACACCAAGTATCACAGCATTTAAAAAATAATGTAATAATAATAAAACTGTATCGGAAAAAGCCAATTTTTATGCACCCGTATAACTTCAAACCGCTTCTGGGAAAATTCCCGCGGGATTGCCGGAATAAAAAACATCACATATTTTATTAAATAAAATTTGCTATCGATCAGCGAAAACCGCATCGAAATCGGCCCAGTAGTTTTTACGTGAATCCCGAACAAACAGACAAACACACAAGAAATTAAAAAAAAATTGCATTGTGTTCTCCATCGCTTATATAGTCTATTCTAGTTGTTTTTTTAAATAGCTTTAATGTGGAGACACGGCTTGTTTAGAATTTCACAATATTATAAATTTTCGCGAATGTTTTTGAATAAGTTCCTAATCGCACGTTACTCGGTGGATAGGAGCTAGATAAAAACAAGTCTTAAGCGAAAGGAATGCTGGCTGATGCTGTATATTATTATACAATTTCGAACTTAAATGCAATGAAATAAGATATAAAATAATATCCATTAGTGTAATATACGCTGTTTTGAAAATAGGTTTTTTAACATCCGTTGTTATTTGGCCGCATTTGGGCGCTGTCCCTGTTCACGTGCACATATTTTTGTAATTTACTTTTTTTAACCGACTTCCAAAAGGAGCACGTTCTGCTTTAATTCGACTTTATGTGTTTAACTTCCAGTTAATTTTATATCGAGTTTTTTATAATATTTACTATATTTTTATAAAATTTGTTTATTTATTTCTATACATGCTGTTTTTAATACTCTTCGATGGTAAACTTCGTTCCAACCACGTTTCCCAAAGACACCTCATTAGTTTTTTATATTTACTTATTAGCAAGTGGAGATGAATGACACATAAACAACGTGTGATAATAATTATCTATATATATGTAAATAGTTTCGTAACTTAATTATTTAATATAGTTGCACACAGTCTTGGGGGTACAAGATACTCGAAAGTTTCAATTCAACACCTCCCCAGTATCGAGATCTTAGTTTGTACCGAATATTGTATTGCAGAAACTTGATGCGGTTTTGGTACTCTGTCTATTAATATTCAGAAACGCTTTGTTGAGCCCGTATTCATTTTATGAGCATACAATGCTTGTTTAAAACAATTTCGACTATAGTAACTACTATGAATGATGATCAGTTGACTAATTGAAGCGTGAAAGTGTAACAAATAGGCTCTCATTCTCATTAATGCCGCTCCCGGCAGTGGAAGAGGTCTTATGGGCTGCCACCTACCAGGGTATGCAAAATGGCTAGGAAAAATGTTTGTGGCCCTGGCATAACAGCGAAGGACGGAATACGAGAGGTTTTAGTGGGTAGTCCTGACCGCAGCGTGGCAATAGCACTTCTTGCTTGCGGTACTAGAGCCACTCAACATGCCGAATCGCACACTCCCCTATAGAATGGAAAAGGATTTCCTCCCGTTAAAAATAAAGAAAGAGACGTTGGACGTCCACCTGCTATGATACCGAAAAATACTTTTCGCTTCATCAACTTTCATTAATCTCTTCATGCATACACTGATATAATAGATGCGCGCAAAGCCCGTAAATCCGCCTTGGACAACCGCAACGGTCAAGGCTTGGAAACCGGTCAAAATGTCGAACTGGTTAGAACCTAAGTACATATAAGGACTTTGCGGTTTTGTTCACACTTTAAGCTCGATTAAACGGTTTTTGGATACAATATTTCGTAAAAGAAGTGTCGTTGAATAAACCAGTTCGAACGATTTCGAACAGTTCTTTCCGAACACTGCCAAAGCGCAGCCATGTGGTGTGGCAAGTTTTCAGTCGCACACTAATACACATTGAGAGAGATAGAATGATACTATCTCTATTCGCAGAATAAAGTGCTTATTCAAGTTTAAATAACACACTCTTTAAGGTTTACACTCCGAACAAAATAGTTGACTAAAACCGGTTAATTGAAAACCGGTTCCATGCCTTGGCAAAGGGTATACCAGGCCACTCAGAAAGTATTGGGAAAAAAGTTTTTATGTATGAGAGACTGGCCAGTTATAATCTATTTTGAAAATATGATTATTTATAAGTAAAAATAGGTACGTTCCAATTTAAAAACGTCCCTCAACATTGTTTGCGAGCTAATTTAAATTATCGTGTCTCATTGAAAAATAGATCTGTGCCGGGAACATATTCGCGCTATGATTTTTTACGATTTCAAGTGTCGCCTGAAACTGAATGAATTGTACGATAGACTTCAAATCGCATTCATGGATGAAGGCCCTTTTAAGGCATTCGTGTATCGTTGGGACAACGAATTCAAGCGTGATCGACTAACTTTGGGGGATGAAGAAATAAGTGGTTGCCCTTTGACGGCTGTTACGGAAGAAAACGTGCTAGCGGTGAAAAATTAAATCCAAGACAATAGGCAAGTTATGTATCAAGAGATTCAGCACGTACTGCAGATAGGGTCGGGAAGCCTTCACGAGATTCTACAAGGCATTTTAGCGTGAGGAGGATAGTTTCACGGTGGGTGCCGCATAACCTCACCGAGGCTCGGAAGCAGGCCTGGGTGGGTGGAACGGTATCGTGATATGATAAACAAATTTGAAGCAATCTCGTTTCAGCGTGTTTACAACATCATTACAGGTGATGAGTTCTGCATTTATCAATACGATCCTGAAACGAAGCGCCAGTTGACGGTTTGGGTTTTGCAAAACGAATCAACGCCTACCAAAGTGAAGCGATCTAGCGGCGCGAAGATTTTGATCGCGAGTTTTTTCAATTTGACTGCCTACTTGGTGTCAATTCCTTTATGGAACCAAAGAAGCATCGACGCTGAATGGAATACTACCAAATGCTTGGCAGAAGTTTTCTCTGTTGTGAGCAACAAGCGACCAAACACAGGGCTCTGCTCCACTACGACAACGCGCCCGCCCATACCGCGCTCAAAACGAAGGACTTCCTGGACAACACGCCGGTAAAACTCGGTTTCCACAAAATGTGCTCGTGTCTATCAGTAAAAGGCTTTAAACAGTAGAAGTCTTTGTTTTTTTATTATAATATCAACATATTATAACAAAAAAACAAATATTTAAACAAAATTACTCTTACATTAAATGTTACTTTGAACGGCACTACGTGGGCGCGTTATACACCCAACATAATATTACTAAATAGAGATTTATAATTCTCAGAAAATATATGTAATAAATATGAGAGTAGATATTCCTGATTACGTTGGCGAGTAAGTCGACTGAGAGGTTGGATTAAGATTGCAAAACAAATACTTTTGTATAAGTGTAATATGTTTATAAATACTTTTCTAATGGGTGCTCTACATTCTCGTGAGAACATATAGCAAGAACATGAGAACCAATTCCACGTTCTCGTATCCCCTGCTTTTCTCGCTATGTTGTCACCGTGCTCTCACGAGAATATGGAAGGATCTTTAAACTACATACTTATCGACATGTTAATCAATTAACTGTTAAGAAACGAACCAACTCCTAAAAACTTGTATAGTAAAATATAAACTGTGTCTCGGATACACTTGGTGTGTTATATCGTCAGGTTTTCTAAATAGAGAGGCTTGAGATCGTCATTTCCAAATAAAATAATAGACATTTAAAAAAGTAATTATTTAAAAATTAGTTACCGGCAATATATAATTATGTGCTTTTTATCTTGAAATGCCGAATTTACATTTACAATGTATAGTTAGTTAACATTTAAATCAATGTAATTTGTATTAAAACTAATGACAATCGATACCTTAGAGTTCGAAAACAAAAAAAAAATTCCATTGCAACCTAAATTTCCGTGCGTATCGTCATTTCTTGTCCCGACCGTCGAATATTATTGAAATCAGAATAGGTACCTCGCAAGGTTCCTTACCACATAAATTCACTTGACACGACACCGAGTGCTTTATATACCACACCCGATTACGACGTCTAAGGGCAGCGACACATTTCACGGATAGCTTGCATTGTTATCCGGCGTTACAGGGTTACCGTATCAACATACCATGGTGCGGTTTTACTGAGTATTGAACCCTTAATCATACCTTATATGTAACTAAAGCTCCCCAATTTTATATTGACTGCAAATAAGTACATATAACAGCTTTGAAAGTTGCACCCGCAACTGAAAAATTGAAAGGACGAAGACTGAGCTGGTAATAAGGTATGAGGTAGGATAAATTTGTAAAGGTAGGCCACAAAGAAATAGATGGATGGATTGTGTAAAGGATGACATGCCTATTTGTAGTGGTGACAGTCGAATTATTCAAGAATAGGGGAGTATGGAAGGAAAAGATATTTTGTGCCAACCCTAGATAATTGAGAGGAGGCGAAAGAAAAGTGGGAGAGATATTGTTTTAATTTTTTTTTATGTAAGCGCTATTCGATTTCGGAAATTTGTGGTCCATCCTGCAAAAAATACCATCCCATATTCCAGGATATATAAAACATTAATTCTTAGTTCAGCCCACTCTCTGTATTGGGACTACATATACATAGGTATTCCAAATATCATCAAATCGGTGATGTGGTGTTTCCATGAAAACGTAGCAGACAGACATAATAGTTTGATATTTACAACTTTAACACTGATTATGGACAAACAAAAACGTAAACCAACCTGTATGGAGGGAGTGTCTTGCCGCATCTTCTAAACGACCTACCTTTTGCCATCTTTTAGCGGACAATATTTGGTTTGAAAACAAACACACACACACACACACACACACACACACACACACACACACACACACACACACACACAAACACACACACACACACATATATATATATATATACATATATTTCGTATATATATATTTCTTACTTCAAACCAAAACGATATAAAGACAAACGGCCAGCTGCGGAAAGCGACTGTTTTTACTATGTGAAACATAAAGAAGAAGTATGAAGTATAAGAAAAGGGAATATAGTCTTTTATCTCTTTCGTATGTTTTATATTTCTAAAATACGACAAATGTGGCAGAACAATAACACCCTTTCAACCTTCCTATCCTCAACACATTTTTCATTCGTGACTGTCGTCGATTGGCGATCATCCCCAATGTTTTTTCCGTCTATTTGTTTTCAAAGTTTGGTTATATTTTCACTTCGATGGGAAAAATAAAGTGACGGCCCGTTAATGTTATATGGAGGGGAATTTTTATCGGATACGATAGAGGGAAACAGGGAAATCGTGAATGTATATTTATGATGTATTCTGTGAAATATTTGATTAGTTTGTGCCCAGTTTCGAATCCTCGGCGGTGATATGACATACCGCTTTGAAAAGTAGACAAATGCAATTCGGGCACAATTAAAGTTTCCGTGGAGATTACAAACATGTAATGCTATAGTTATTTAGCTACGAAATCATAAAATAAAAAAAAACGAAAATACATACCAATAATATTGCGATTTGAACTCTTGTCTGTTACGCTTTCACGAAAAAACCAAAGCACCAATTTTGCTGTTTGATATGTACATATATAGTCTATATATCTATAATGGATATAGGAAAAAATTAGATAGTGTTAGTGAGAGATGCATCAAAATTTTCCGAGGGCGAATAATGCCTACACAAAAATATAATATAGCGCGTATAGATAAAATTTAATGCAAAGAACCTGTGCGATCGGTCGCCCTCAAAATTTTATCCGAGCAGGAACGGAGAAAGAATACAATTTCCTACGACCAGGCGGCCTGTCGTAAAAGGTGACAAAATAACCTAGTCAGGTAGGGTATTTGCCCGTTTACATGGCTATCATCCCTGGTATGCTGCTGTAACAACTTTGAGCTGTGTTCTGGCATTAGTGGCCAGGTTCCAGTCTCCCTTTAGAGAGCGGCAGCAAACTGGTAGCATCTTGGCGTTACAAATGTCCATAGACGATGGTTGCCGCTTTCCATCACGTCGGCCGTCAAATGCGATAAAAAAAGTGTCTTATTAATTAAGGATAGATTCCGCAGGTTAAAAGTAGAAAACTTTCGCGAGCGAAGCCACGTAGAGGACCCTGGTATTCTTTATCTAGGAAAATAATTAATAGATCACGTTCAAACCAATTTCCGCTGAAATAATTTCAGGATTGTTTTATTTTCTTCACCTGTACACGATCCTTTCATAAACTTAAGTCGTAAAGTGAGAGCAGCTATACGCGGTTCCGCAATTATTCATCAAATTAGAGCCGACCCCGGCGTGGCGGCGTGCACGCTGCGGAAACGCAATTTCCCCGCACCAATGTTTTCCTGCCGCTGCCGCTGGCGCCCTCGCGCCCGTACAACCGGATATAATGTTAAATGTATAAAAGTCCCGGTTAAGATTGTCGTTAAAGTGATGAAAGTGGGCTCCGTATATTAAAAGTTTTTATATAAATTAATCGACATCTATACTTCTATACTAATATTATAAAGATGAAATATTTGTATTTTTCTGTTTGTTACGAATAAGCTCCAAAACTACTGGACCGATTTCAAAAATCCTTTCTTCATTAGAATGCTACATTATGCCCGAGTAACATCCCTATTTAATATTATAAATGCGAAAGTAACTCTGTCTGTCGTTCTGTCCGTCTGTCCGTTTGTCTGTTCCGTTTTCACGGAAAAACTACTGGACCGATTTGGCTGAAACTCAGTAAATATATGTATATTTTCGATGCCGAGAATGAACATAAGATACTTTTTATCCCGGAAAATGGGAGTTGCCGGGATAAAAATATATTTGTCTCTCTGTTTGTTATACTTCTACGGAAAACTATTGGACCATTTAGCTGAAATTCTGTATATAATAGGTTGGGGAAAAAGTCTTTTCGCATATAGTATGTATTAACTTGTAATAAGAGCTCTTTGGCTGTACCATTTGTATCTGGCTAGTTTTGGTATCATTAAAAAGTTTTAATTGTAAAGAAGACAATTCCAAATTCAAATTAGGAAAATGTGTGATATTCATTTGTTTTTCTTATTGTTAAAATGATTGAATCTAATGAAGAAATTCGGAAATTTTGATATCAAAGATGCAAGTCGCTCTGGTCGCCCTGTTACGGACAAAAATGATGCCATTTTGGAAAAAGTAGAGCAAGATCGGCATATGTAGTAGTATGAGTAGTTACGATGTAGCTGGAGAACTGAAAATTGACCACAAAACGGTTTTGGCGCATTTGAAAAAAGCTGGGTACACAAAAAAGCTCGATATTTGTGTGCCTCATGAGCTCACTGAAAGAAACCTAATGAACCGTGTACTCATTTGTGATTCTTTATTACGACGTAATGAAACCGAACCATTTTTGAAGAAGCTGATAACTGGTGATGAAAAGTGGATCACGTACGACAAGAACGTGCGAAAAAGATCGTGGTCAAAGGCCGGTCAGGCTTCACAGACTGGCGAAAACCGGGTTAACTCGCAACAAAGTGATGCTGTGTGTATGGTGGGTTTGGAAGGGCATTATTCATTATGAGCTGTTACCGCCAGGCAGGACCATCGATTCTGAACTGTACTGTGAACAACTGATGAGATTAAAGCAAAAAGTTGAGAGAAAGAGAAAGCGGCCGGAATTAATCAACAGAAGGGGTGTGGTTTTTCACCATGATAACGCTAGACCTCACACATCTTTAGCCACTCAGCAAAAAATACGAGAGTTTGGCTGGTAGGTGTTAATGCATCCGCCGTATAGTCCTGACCTTGCACCTTCAGATTTTCACCTGTTTCGGTCTCTGGAGAATTCCTTAGGCAATATAAGGTTAACATCACGAGAGGACTGCCAAAACCACTTGTCGCAGTTTTTTGATCAGAAGCCCCAAAATTTTTATAGCAATGGGATCACGTCCCTACCTACAAGATGGCAAAAAGTTATCCAACAAAATGGCACCTACATACTTTAGTCAAATGTATATAAACTTTATAAAATAGCCTTTTGAATTTTATATAAAATGCGAAGAAACTTTTTCCCCAACCTAATATGTATTTTTAATACCGAGGGTGGACAAGGGATACTTTTTATCCCGGATAATGGGATAGATTTATGTAAAGGTTATCCCAAAAAGTAGGATAGATTTTTTTGTAATTTGCCATCTTTTGTCCTCTGTCTTTTTTTTGTCCTTTTCTCCTTTTTGTCCTTTTTGTTCTTTTTGTCATTATTGTAATTTTTGTTAGTTATGTAGTTTTCATAGACGGGGGATAGGTAAATAAAAGTAGGATGGTATGAAATAGAGGATGAAAGTTTGGATGAGACCAATCATTTCTCAAGTTTATAGATATAAAAATATACCGTGTATAAAAAATGCTATAGTAACTTGATATGTCTTTCCATTAAGCTTAGCTTTCACGGAAAACTACTAGGAATACTGGATCGCTTTTACTGTAATTTTGTCTAATTGTAGTTTTAATACCGAAAATGGACATAAATACTTTTCCTGTCGGGAGATGGGATAGTTTGCGATATAAAATAAAATTAATCTCCCGGGTGCAAATAGCACTAACATAAAAATGTTGTACAATGTAACCTGTATTAACGCCTGGTCTTTAAACAAGAAACACGCACTAGAGGTTGACCCGCGGTGCAGCCACGGGGTAAACTCTAGTTACTTAATAAATCTAAGTTTTAACGGTTTTAAGCGTGATGTTTTATTTGATTTTTATTCCGAGGTTTCGACCACTTTTCAGTAACCGTGATCACGGAAGACAAAGATGTCAAGTGTCAGTGAGTAATATAAGCTTTATTTAGCCTGTCGCCAACATGTTGATTGGAATAAAATGCCGTGCTTGAATCCGTTAACCGTAGTATTTTTATGATTACTAGTCGACGAAACTCAAGAAAATACTAGTATAGTGACTTACAATATTAACACCTGTTATTCGGTATTGAAAAATGCAACCTCTAGGAGGCTATATTTCATTAAATAATCGGGTTCTACATTTTTTACAAGGCAAGACAACGTCTGTCGTGACCGCTAGTACATTATAAAATAGATTAGATAGTCCTCAACTACTATGTAGGTTCAACCTCAGAGTGCCTGCTAACTATCCCTGCTCACGCATCACTATCTTCAGTCAGCCTTTGCGCAAGACAGTCTAAGGCAGCATTCCACGAATTATCAAACTATGCAATAAATATAACTCCACTCCAGATAATACATTTGCCAATTCACAACCTAAGTTTTGCCAAATATTGCACAATATGCTTCCACATGATACTTTTTATCGTCACTAATTTCTTTGAATAATCCTTATTTAAGCTATAAATATGCGCTTGTTTGTTTATATATTAATATATTATAAATTTGTTTGTCTTTATTATTTTCAACCTAAGCTGGGTGTGTTTGTAATAGGTTACACGATAATTTTAGTATCGTACTTGTAATTTGTCTCTTATAATGTTATGGTGTAGTAACTGTAAACGAACCAAATAAATAAATATGAGACATATATCAACAATATCAAATTTTATTTGTTAGTAATCGTTATAAAGGATATTGATAGGTAAGTGATTTGAAGCAAAGAAAGAGATTAAAAAAAGAACTAAATGCGAGACATACAAGACAAACAGAAACGTAACAGAAGAGAACACGTATACAAAAATACGTTTGCGTGTACTGTACACAAATAGCCGAAGAAGAAACGAAGAACCTCGAATTTACGCAAATAAAGAGCGGACATTAAAATCGATTGAGGTACGAGCATACCAAGTTATGATGTCTAAAGTTTGTACTAATAAAAGGAGTCAAATAGCCCATTAATTATTATTATTTAAATATTAAAAACTAAAATTATTTCTATTATGATTTTAAAAGTAAGATGTTATTATAGTGAATACATCACTATAATACACATTAACATTACTTACATCTTTTACATGTAAGTAATGTTAGAATTCGTCGTAACAAGTGTTCACGGGTAGTCAATAGGAACCAGGAGAGTAAACATCGCTGTGGAAATATAATAAGTTATATGATACATTAGTGTTAAGAACTTTAGCAATTAATAACGTTGTCTTAAGTTAGCGGTTATGTAGATCCTAAGGAAATAAACGTATTAGAAAGTAATAAACATAGTTGAAATAAGATAGATACATAAAAATACTGTATACAGTTAATAAAATTAGAGACAGGAAGAAAAGATAAAATAAAACCCTCTGCCTTAACCACGATAGAAGAAAAGGTGCAAAAAACAACAAATATCCACTTCCCTATTCCCTATTCTATTGATAGATGACATAATGTTCCTGTGGAACGCTAAAACGCGGCAATAGCGCGTGATTGAATCCCAACCGAGTGCGACATGCGACGCAAAAGGTTACGCGCGGAACTCAAGCTCAACATCCTAGTGGCGAACATTGAAGGAAGTCGTGTGAAATGACTTTTAGTGAAGTGATCAAGTTTGATTTTAACCGTCTTTCAACTTAAATAAAGTCTCATCACTCTTTGAACGAACGAATGTTAGGGAAATATGACGTACTAGCTGATGCCCGCGACTTCGTCCGTGTGGAGCGGTTTTTTAACTATCCCACGGGAACTCTTTATTTTTTCGGGATCAAAAGTATTCCATATGTTGACAAGAGACATAAGCTACTACCATACAAAATTTCATTTAAATCGGTCCAGTCGTTTCGGAGATTAGCCGGTATAAACAGACAGACAAACAGAGAAACAAAAAATTAGAAAAATATCTAAATTAGTTCTATTTCACTTCTTACATCCCCCTGACTCGGTTTTTAGTATTTTTTTTCATTGTACAAAATTCGACCTCAAAGTTTTATTATATGTTTAGATATTGCCGGCCTAGCTCACTGGAACATAGAGGTCCCAGGTATAAGGGACTAAAGAGGTCACTTTCGGAGATTCATATGATGAACATTACAAGTATTAAAGTGGAACTTTATGCTATATCTTACAACTACCAGTATATCTAGACGTGTCAATTTCACTAAGTGATGCTCCAAAGTCTTTAGGCCTTCTGATTCCTGTAATGGTAAATTTCATATAAGAACTATTCGTTGTTTACTATATACTACTAAGTCTGGTTGTCTATGATCGGCCCTAGGGTAGCCCGTTGTATATTACGCACAATACAAGCGTAAGTCGTTTAGCTTGGGGATATACTGTTAATAGCATTTGTTCCAAGTAGTGCCATCTATTATTGTAATATTTGCGGGTAGTTGTGTTTTCTAATCTACATAAACAAAATGAATAGTAGAAATGTACGTACGTACATAACTTGAGAACGACTAAAATTCATAATTGGAACCGGTTGGTGGCTCTGGGATCGGGTTATAGGATCCTCCTGATCTTTTGGACCAATTTAGATGATTGTTTTGTGGGTTTCAGTGATTCCCCGGATGGTTTAGATTCAAAATCGGAACCGGTAGGTGGCGCTGGGATCGGGTCCTCGATTTTTATTTTTCAGGGCAGGGCAACGGTTGTCGGGGCCTTTAGTCAGATATAAAAGCGAGCGGGCGTAGTAACAAAAGGTCATACTCACTTCAACTTTGGTTGGATGCAAATGTCGTAGTAGCTCTCTGGGGTAACTAATGTATACAATATCTCTGCCAATTGTTTCCTTTATCGTAATACAATAACATTTCTACAAACAAAAGCCGTATTTTCTTAGGAAAATCATTAGAGAGATACGTAATACTAAGACTAATCATTATTAAGAAATGTCGCAATAATATCATACAGAAAATAATTGGTACATCATTATGTTTTCCTCTTATCGGATTTCGCTTTTAATGCGATATAATTAAAGCAATATTATGGCACTCCATATTATATACTCCATAATGTGTTACATAATAAAAAGTATATAATATTCCATTATGCCTATTATTTACGGTATGATCTGTTTTGATAGTGTCATACATACAAATAGGTAAATATGAGCGCTACCTTTTGAGTATTTTTTGTGGCTTTCTTGAATGTGAATCGAATTTTTATAAACAGGTTTAGAATATTTTTGCAACTCATTTGACTCTAGTTTTAGACTTTTCAAACTAGCGGTCATAAATAAATCCTATTTAAATCAATAGCTCGTATCAATATAAAGAAGTAACATTAAAAAAAAACATCAAAAGCATTTAGTTTCCAAGTTAGATTTATCTTCCCATGTATAGTTTATTAATATTGTTAGAACTTAGGCTTCGATAAAGGCAAATTCCACGTACAGCCTGTAAAAGCAAATTTTATTACCTGTCGGCATTTAACTAATTGTAATCCTTTTATGATCGTCTTCTTTTGTTCACTTATTTATTGGCATACGTTTCTAATTATTGTGGAGAACAGCCTATTGTACTCGTTTATGGCCGTATGCAGGTATGATTAGCCAAGTGTTACGGATTAAGTACAAGCTGATTCTAGGAGACTATGTGGACGATATGATACGGGGATATTTGCATTTGCGCAGTATAAAACGATGGCTTGATGGAGAGAGGGGCAGTCGAGCGAGAATCACGATCAAGGCGTGACATGTGTACATTCGGGAATCTAATAGTGACGGACTTTGCGGGTTTTATTGCGCGACCATCTGCATTACGTGTGGACTTAGTTGTGTTCGGTTATATTTGTACCTGTGTTATACGTGTGTGTATAGTTCTAATAAACTCTATAATAATTAAACGAAATTTTAATTCGAGTCCAGCACTCGTAACAATATGGATTTGTTGGACGTAGTTTCGATAACTGTAACTAACCAACAAGATGACAGTTTTTAGGTAATTTAGATATACATAAAAATCTGTGTAGATCGGCTAAGGAAACCTGTTTTTCCAAAATATTTTTGATCTTTTTTGTATTATATACGCTAAAAAGATCCAAAATATGCCATTTGAAACAATTCCGTGTAATTAGCTTAGGCTAAACTTGTGAGTTAGTTCCGGATTCGTTATAAACCAAAATTGCATCACAACCAAATTTATTTTTAAAGTTAGACTGAATAAGATTTTGAACATAGTGTTGACTTGTCAATATTTATACTTAAGGTTACCGATTCCAAAAAGTAGTTCACTTCAGTTCACATCAGCATTCGACAGTGAATACTACTCTCTGCCATCTGAAGTATAATTTAACCTTTACCTCTGGCTGCTACGAGGTAAACTCTTCAACAAGATGTTTATTTAAATAACAAAAATTAAACTCAAAGAACAACTTTATTTGAAAGTTTCAAAGTAAATGTTTCGCGGAAACGCGAGTAAAGGCTTGCGGAAAGATATTTAGTGTCTAAGACATCTTTCAGTGCAAATCTGATACACGTTTCGTATCAGATACCAAAAGTAGATACGGTGATATAATCCATTTGAATACTTTTCTTTGGTTCGCTGTTTTGGAATTTCTGTAACTTGCTTGAATTTATACATTTTTAAATTTATTTATTTGAGTTTTATAAGTCGGCTACAAAGTAGCTCTCATATTTTTTTTTATCTTCATCTTCTATGTCCCTGTGTGTGTTTGAATAAACTAAGGTCTGTATTCTAGAATTACAATCAGATTTTAACAAAGATTTAAATATAAAAACGATAATTATTAAAATTGACGCTACTTGTTGCCAAAGAGTTAAGAGTGAACATCATTCACGTTACTATAAGTTCAAAAAAAACCTTAGTGTACTTATTTGTTTAGGTCCTTGTTAGTCAGACCTTAAAAAAGCAAAGATTCTCTCTAAAGAAAAGCCGTGAAAATTGTTTTTATGTTCCATCCGTCCCTCTAATTCTGAAATATATCAAGATGGATTAAAATTACTAATATTGTGTTATGTTACTATTTGTCTTGTGTATGTCTATTTTAGAAATACATATTTTCTATTCTTTCGTTTTCTTGTGTTTTTACTCAAAAACCATGAAAACCGTTTAGTTTACAAGAATAATGTAAGTCTAGATTGCACTTCCTTCGCCAACTTGGGTACAAACTAGAAGCGGGCACCCACCTTCGGTCTTTTTAATCCGATTCAAGTCAAACATCCCCAGCGGCCGAGTTGAACTGCAACACTTGCCAGGTTTACACTTAATTAACAAATATTTACTTTAGTTCAGTGAAACAATTTCGAGCGGAACACCTGTCTAGATAGCGGCTTGGAAGTCTGCCTTGTTTGAAACATACGAGATTTTATTACAAACGGTGGCGTTGCGGTTTTCTTGTTTCAGTATTTTAGTATGAGAATTGATTAGTATTCGAGTCAAAATGGTTAAGCCATTTCACAACAATGAAGAAGCACGGTTCCGGTACTGGAACGAATAAATGTCGTTTATTTCTAAGTATATTCTCAAAATATACTTTTTTTTTAAATCATATGTAAGCAATATTTCTTCAAATAAACTTTTCTTTTTTACTTTATAACGTAATGAGTTTGTGATTTCCATGTTTAAAAAGAAATCAATACTTTTGCATTTGAAATAACAATTATCTCTGGTGGTCGCCCAGTGGTCGAAATTCGACCATAATTCATTTAAATTATAAGTTTTAACATTATTAAGGTTCTGTTGTCAAAGACTATTCTTCTATAATTACAGATTTTGGCAAGGCTACACTGTTAATTTGACTTTAAAAATAAACAACAGAGTATACTTATATATATGCGTGTGTGTGTCAAACACATGGTAGTGTGTATAATTTTTTTTTATTGATTTAATGTATTTTTTCTGTATAATTAAAAAAAAATAGTATTCTGCACTCCTTCTCTATATAAACTATAAGTGTGCTAAATTTCATACTCCTCCATTCGCGCAATTTTCGTAAAAAAGGGTACATAGTTTTTGCTTCACGTATAAATATAATGATTACGGCTGCCAATTCGATTCCGTACTTTTCAAGCGCTTGTGCTGTAGGGATATAACACATTAGCTAACGTTTACATAAACAAACATCCTTTCACATTTATATATTAGTATGAAATAAAAGTATAGGTTGATTTTGTAACTTTTGATCATATGTTTATCATTTATTTTCTATAATATAAGCAATTAGGAGCCCGACATTAAAGAGTGAGATTATAAAAATCAACAAAATATTTACTGTTTCAAAATCTAAGCCAGTGTTACAATTCATACAGGTAATGAGGTCAGGGGTTTTGTGTTGAATAATATAAATTGCTAGCTAAAGCGTTCCACTTAATTAAGTTATATTTACATTGGCACAAATGTACAATTCAGTGTTGAACAGCTGACGTCAGTGTTGCCGCACGAGAGGTTTCAAAGTTAAAGACAACAGCCGCACAACGAAATTTATGTTTAGTATGAAAGAGAAAATATTTGTTTTCTTGTCAATTTAAGTCTAATTTCTCGGAATTAGTTGTGATACCTAATGTGAAATATATAATATAAGCTATATCGTGTTTGGTGCGATGAGAGTTCCCATGGCCTAATACCCCTCGTCTCATCCCATTGTTCCTATCCGATATCCTATGCTTTCGATCTCTTTCTATTTTCTATAGTCATAAAGAGTTGATATGACCTATGATATGATATAATTTTAATTATAACCATAATTATAATACAGGAATTGACGTGTAACTTTGTTATGCATAAAATATTTCTAATTTCTGATTTCATTATTCCTATCTGATCCCTCTATATTGTCATCCTATCCCACCCCAAAGGTTGACAGCATGTTTCTTTCGCCCTTGATGTCGAAAACGTCTATGGGTGACCGCAACAAGATTCCACAAGCTGCGCCGTCTACCAGGTAGAAGCTGGTAAACATACCAGCTTCACAATAAAAAATAAAAATCATAATACATCCTCTCCCCAAATATTATGACAATATGGTAAGTTTTTTTAGCAGTGTAAAGCAAGAATGGATTCGAACAGGAGCCCAATTCTGCTATAACTATCTCGTCAAAATCGCCTGACACTATCGTCGCAATCGTAACTTTGCCTGATTTTGGTATTCTATTAATTCCAATGGCGTGCCTTTGGCATGCCACTCTATCTTTATAAATATATATAAGAAAAAACTCGCGAAGTAAACATTTAAAATTTTTGGTAGGTTTTTCAATATTCATTTAGGCTAACGCCAATTCTACTGATGGTAATACCATATTTTGTCTACTATTAGTCTGTCGCGAAGACATCGCGAAGAAATTGTAGATTTAGTAGAATACGAATATTTGAGTCTATCGCAATGGGCTCGTACTTTGAATATCTTCACAGCGCCAAGATATTAAAAATTCTCAAAATGTGTTTTATTTGTATGTAAAATAGATCTACATTATCATACAGATAATCTAAATGTATCAATAGTTATGTAGATTAATTTTTATTTTTAGCGAAGAATTGTTTTATTTTAAAGATACATGGCAGCAATGTAAGTACGTCGCTATTTTTTCAAATAATTTTTTCTTTCTTTCTCTATTGAAATAGTAGAATTTTAATATCACTATATAGCGGATACTAACATGTACGTGACTTGACAGTGAATATATTATTATGTACTTTTATTCCAGAACAGGATAAGAATTCAAAATTTAAGTGAACATAGCCGCATGAAAACCAAATAGAAAAATCAAAAGCTTCGGTTCTTTTCAGAATCTTACCATGTGTTTCACTATATTCCGGAGGTGGTCAACTATTATGATAAAAGGGGTATTGCGTTGTGTACTACTACGTTGTAAAGTGCCATTAAATTGCCGTTTTAACTTAGATTACGCATCTAAACTGCTAGTTAGCCGGGTTATCTACTAAATAGACGCTATAGAGAATACTTGTATTTTATGCTAATGGTATTGAGATCGTTTTATCATGGAACATCTTGGAACATTCTGTACAACAGACTGCGTTGTAGTATCGTGTTGTTTTAGTTAAGACTGAGTTGAAGCTGTAATATTCGGGTTAAATTTAAACCTATCTGTTCAGAATCTCTAAGTGATATAGCTAGCCTATATACATTATTGGGCGCCTCTCAGGGGGAATGGTTTATGGAATTTTTTTCGATTTTGGCCCGGGCGAACGAGATATGCCCGAGTCTACTACTTTTATGTATTTTTATCAGGGGAATGGTTGGATCTAAAGCATCGGTTGTTTTAACATGCAAGTTTCATCCGTGTGGGAATGGAGAAAGAATACAAATTCCTGCGGCCCGGCGGCCTGTCGTAAGAGGCGACAAAATGAGCCACAGCCAGGTGGGAGGGTATTTGCCGGACTAGATGGCTACCACCCCTGGTTTAGAGTATGCCGTCATAACAACCTTGAGATGTGTTCAGTGGCCAGGTTTCAGTCTCCCTTAAGAAACCAGCAGCGCATTTTTAGCACCTTTGGTATTACAAATGTCTATGTGCGATGATAACCGCTTCCATCAGATGGACCGTCTGCCTGTCTACTGCACTCTGCAATAAAATAAAATAAAAACACGACATTTTTCTTCACCCAGCACAAAAAGGGAACAAAGGGGATACATTTTTTCTAATACTGCTAATTTTTCTACACCTATAGACTTAAATAAGATTTTTCCAAATCTGATTAATCATGCGATGAGGACATATGTGTTTTATTTCCATATTCAAATATATCTACGATGGCCACTTCTAATTTATAATATAACTTTTGACGATTTCACCACACTATTATGTCGTAGGGAATGTAATATCTTAAATTCTAAATTTAATCCACAAGGACTCAGCAGTTTCTGAGAATAAAATAACTATAACATACTAATACAGACGTTCTCGGTAATATCGTTATGCAACTGTAGACCACGTAACAAAGATCTTTTAGTTGATATTTATTTATACAAAACATCAAAGAAATTATGTAGAATTTTAATCTCAAACTCAAAATTTAAATACAATTTGAAAGGCGAGGCGGAAAATTGATCGTGAGACCGACATCAATCGAGTTTCTAATAAAAACGTAACATCACCTGACAAAAGCCGCGGGTCAGGATAAATTGGCCGTTGAAAAGTTTTTTGTCATCCCTCTATCTCGAGCTCACCCCGTTTTCACCCACTTTGGGATTAAGTTAGCCTTATACAGTGACAGGAAAGGAATGAGTGGAATATTGTTAAAAAGTAAGACAGAGGAGAGACGGTGAAGCCGGGAAGGTTTCTCGTAACTTAACAAATCATGAGGTAGGTGAGTGTTTTACTGTATTGTGAACGTACCACGCAAACGATAATTGCTATACTATGCGGCTGATTTTTGCTAACGTCGACCTATTTGGTCACTGCTCTTTCGTTTCTATTTCTTTCGCCGCATATGTTACTATGTTAATGTGACACAGTCGAAGTTCGACCGCTGTTCGAGACGTTTATTCCGTGAAAAACAGTCTCATTTATTAACCGGCGTGTTAGGTGGTACGTCCTGTACCGCACCAGCTGGTCCACTCGTCGAAGAAGCCGCAAAACGTGAAGAAAGGATCACGAGGAAGACGTGCCTGCCGCTGCGAAGCCCGCATCGTTCGTAACGTGTCTGGTGCGGCGACCTATCCTGTAAGTCCTTTCTTTCCTCTTAAGCCCGCCCGCGCTCAAAATATTTTTTTTGTTCCACTCGTCGAAGGAACCGCAAGACGTGAAGAAAGGAACACGAGGAAGTCAGCCTGCTGCTGCGAAGCCCGCATTGTTTGTAGCGTGTCTCGTGCAGCGACAAATCCTGTAAGTCCTTTCTTTCTTCTTATGTCTGCCCGTGCTCACAATGTTTTTTTATTGTTTGTTTGTTATCGTCGCCTATAGGCGTTTGCAACACCAGAAGCGTAGCCAATGCTTTGTCAGCCTTTAGGGTGGGACAGGATGGGATAGGCGGGATGAAATATAGAACTAATCAGACAGCTAACCACGATTAGGTCAAGTCTAACCGGTTCACGATGATATTCTGTGAGAGCGTGGTATCACACCGATCGATACAACCCTACGAGCTGTAATTGAAATAATAATTCCAGTTTGGCTCTACCACGTCAAAAATTCAGTCTGTTCAAGGTATGTATTGAAGAAGATATGTATGTAGCCAAGTAGCTGAAACAGTAGATTTTTGTTTCTTGTTCTTCTTTACTTCTCCCTTGTTTATTGGTTTTATTTAAAACAATCTTAAAATTCCTACTTTATATCCATAAAACAAATCTAATATTCAAAAATAATATATTTACTACCTCTATATATCTTGGGAGATTAAATATATTTACCATTTTAGAAATTGTCGTCCGATAGAACACCACACAAGTGGCGAGTGCGACTCGACTTGCCAACCTCAGTGGAATCTTATTAAAACTTGCTGCACCCACTGAGTCCGTTTGTTTAACTTTTATTCAAGTAGTTGGGACGAGTTACGCCGCCCGAGCACGGACGAAAATGTTCCGGATAAAACTTCCGGAGAGGAGACAGTATTGCAATTTCGCTTCTTAAAATTCTTGAACGAAAGAAATTTGTGTGTGATTTGTTCCAAATTTCAAATCTTATGATAGTAATAATATAGTTAAAATTATATTGTAACAGTTTTGAGCGCGGCATTCTCATTTCGACGTTTCGGCCAGTTTTTAGTAACCGTTATCACGGAAGACAAAAATGTCAAGTGTCAATGAGTAACATTAAAGTGGGCTGCAGGTTCACCGAAGCTCTTCCGACGTTATGCCATTTATCACTTCCATCTCTGGAGCTTAGTTAGGTCTAATCTTAGCTAGTGAGTTCACTCTGCTCCTCGAGGCACTCTCAGGCACTGGTGCGCAGGATTAGCGTGGGCGTAACTATGTTTTTTCTCATGCTTTTCCTACCATAATCGCGGGGCACATGGGAGGCAGGTTGGTTTAGTGGAGTAGTGGCCTATAGGCAACGTCTTTACCTTGCTGAGTCTCCACATATGCCGGCGGATGAATTTGTTATTCCACGCCAGTACTTCAGTGGTCTAACTCTAGCCCGCTATCATTTAATTCCCCAACAAAGGTATGTACGAAACGTGTTCCCCTGCTTTAAAAAAAGTCTAGTCTTAGCTCCAGTGATCTCCACTCCGTGTGGCTAAGGCAAGCACGGAAGTGGGGCCTTGTCTTGGGCCCCACTCCCCCCCTCGAGTTTATATGAGGATTTTATTTAGTAGTCAAAATGATTACGGAACCCTAAATCTAAAGGCCGCGCGAAAGTTTCTAGTGTATAACATAAAACTAACGACTTTATTCATATTTCAACATGAGTAAGACCGTTTCTGTAATTAAATCAGTAATAATCAATCGTGCGGGTAACCTTTGTATATTCGCTACCCACGAGCGCAAAACTAATATATACTGTCACTCAATATATATATAATAATTTACACACATTATGGTTGCATAAAGTGTGTAAAACCAACCCACCTACACAAAAATCAACAACTCAAAATTAACTTTTGCAAACCTGATCGGTGAGTATCTGACAGATAACATAATCGATCGGCTCCGGGCCGTAGCCCTCGGGCGTTTTCCAAAACCGAAATTGATAAAGTTTCTAATGAAAATTCACTCTCTCGCCAACTTGCTAACTCGCTCCATTTGAGTGATACATCATTCCATGTAATTTAATTGAAACAGTAAATTAATAAATTATATGACGTTGAGAACAAATTTGAGAGCGAAAGGTACATTTTTAAATGTCCATTTACTAAATCATCAACTAAATTAAGTGTAATATAAATTACCTATATCCTTGCAGGAACGGAAAGAGAATACAGTTTCCTGCGGCTGGGCGGTTTATGTAAGAGGCGACAAAACAACCCACAGCCAGGTAGTAGGGCATTTTTCCGTCTGGATGGCTACCACCCCTGGTCTAGAGTATGGCGCCATAACAACCTTGAGTTGTGTTCCGGTATTAGCGGCCATTACGGATAGATTGAAGAGAGGCTGCACATTGGTTGGCGCCTTTGGTATTGTCCCTCAGGTGGGCCGTCTGCCTGTCTGCTGAATTTAAGCAATAAAAAAATACCTTGATGGTTTGAGATTTTATTGGATCAGTTCATGTAGGGTAAACTACTGTTGTTGACACACCACCAAATGATTTGCATCCAGTCATTTATTCAAGATATTAATCTGATGATTATAATTAACAACACTGAAAGTTTTTTTAAGTGCCATTTGGACTATTTTTCATGACAAAATATTAAAGCTATATTTCTGAACAAACTAGTTATGCATCCTGCCCTGGGACATTGTGCGAAACTGAAAGCTGACACTGCCCGTTCCTGGTCAAAAGGATGTTTTTGTCTAGAGCCCACACAGGTGGCCGGGGATGGAATGATGTCACCGCGGGAGGATGCATGGCCAAGTTAGTTAGCAGTGTACATCAGGCCTGCATAGACTCATTATTAATAAGCATATATTATCTTTAGTTATAAATCGGGTTTTCCGATAATTAAAATTTAATAATAAACTTGTAAAGTGTGGAAAGTAAAGTCCAAGTTTTTTTATGTTTTAATTGGCACGGACGGTTTTAATAATGTAAGTGTTGACACAACGAAACTTTGCAGAACAAAAAAAAAAGTGCAATTTTCGAAGAACAGACATCCCACAATGTGGAAGCGTTAGCCCTACGCAGTGGAAGGAAAACCTGGAAGCCGTAGGAGCATACTTTCATTTTTTTTTATTGGACTTGACTTTATGTTGTTGGTCCGAAGACCTCACAACTTCACCGGGGTTTTCGGGGCGAGTGCCTGCGAAGCGAAGGCGCTCGAGCGGGAGGCAACTTGCTCGAGGGGGCTCCATAGGGAGTTTCACCTCGGCTGGACTGTTGCCATGAGAGGGGGATGAATCTAATGATGCCCACCATAGGGCGACACAATGCACTAATTGAGAACGGGCGACGGGTAATATAAAGCCCGAGGGGAAGGATCCCGGCGGACCGGGATCGGCGGTTCGCGGTGGCCTATGCTATCTTACTGCCGTTTCGCAACGTGTTATGGCTGGGAGAGAAGAAACGGCGAAAGAAACTTCCCAGCAACACGCCTAGTCTATCCTATGGGGGGGCTATGTCTCCTGGCGTCCCTCGCGGGGACGTGGAGAGATCGTGATTGGCGGCGTCGACGCCGCCGTCTGTGTCTGTCTGTCGGTGCCTGCCAGCCTGCCGTCCTAACCGCGGGCGGGCTGATCCGGGCCAGCCGTTTTGTGATAACGTCGACCTTGTCCGTGAGGATGTTACGCGGTCGTCGCACAAGAGCCTTTCGTGGAGGCTTATAATCGGACGCGGACACTACGAGGGGATTTCGATGGTGCGGCGCTAGATCGAAATACTTACGCGAGAGCGACGTAATGTAGTTTTTGATGGAGGGAAGCTCCAGATCGCGGTGGATGTCGACGTTACGCATATAGAGGGGAGCACCGACGGCTCTGCGCATGAATTTATTCTGAACGATTTGCAGTTTCTTTAAAAGGACAGGCTTGGCATGGCCGAATACCACACTCGCGTATGTCATGATCGGGCGGATGCATGTTTTATATAGAGTAAGCTTGTGTCTGAGGGACATTTTGCTTCGTTTATCTATCATGGGTGCTAGACGACCCATCACAAATCGCGCTCTATTCCCGACTATAGTGATATGCTCGTTGAAGCGCAAGTTCTGATCTAGGGTGACACCCAGGTATTTGCTGTACTTTGCCCAGGGGATTTCTTGGTCGTAGAGCGAGATGGCTTTTAAGCGAAGGCAAGCGCGTTTGGGAGAGCGAAGCGTGCCCCGGGAAAAGAACATTGCTGCGCTTTTCTCCGGGTTTACCTCTATCCTCCATTTGCGAAACCATTCGCCTAGCTCTGTTACAGCTGCCTGCAGCCGGACGCAAGCCATTTGTCGGTTGTGATCTGATGTATAGAGTGCGGCGTCATCCGCGAAGAGGGCCAACTCTACATCTGGAGTGTTTGGGATGTCGCTGGTGTACAGCGTGAAGAGTAGTGGAGACAGGGCCGAGCCCTGTGGTACACCGGCTGTGAGTGGGTGAGGAGACGAGCGTGTTCCCTCCACTCGAAAACGGAAGCTACGATCTAGGATGAAGTCTCGCAAGATGAGCACGAGTCTGTCTGGCACACCGAACTGGTACAGCTTGTAAATCAAGCCGTTATGCCAGACCTTGTCGGAGGCCTTAGCTACGTCTAGGAACAGTGCGGCTGTTCCTATAGGGCGGAGACGATGGGCAAAGTGGGATAGTATGTGCTCCGTGATGCGGTGCACCTGTTGGACGCATGAGTGTCTGGCACGGAATCCAAACTGCTCATCGGGTAGTAGATGTTTGCTGATGGAAAATCTCTAAGTCTAGAGAGGATGACCCTCTCGTAAAGCTTACTGAGTGTGCTCAGTAGGCTGATTGGACGGTAGCTGGACGGTTTATTAGCCGGTTTTCCAGGCTTGTGAATACCGAGGACATCTGCTTCCTTTCAGATCGCGGGGAAGGAGCAGTTTGTTATGGCGGCATTGAAGATGCTCACTAAGATTATAATCAAATGGCCGGGGAGGAGTTTTAAGACGCGATTGTTAATGCCATCGGTTCCTGGGGCCTTTCGCGGTTTGAGGGACTTGATCAGATCTTGCACTTCTTCGACCGTGACTGGGTCGAGTGTGGTTTCCGCTGGTAAGGAGGATCTACGTTCGACCTCAGAGTCCACCTCCGTCAGGTGTGACTGGTTGACGTTTTGTGTAGTGGGGAGCATTGAAGCTCTAGACTCTGAGCAAGGCATTCGGCTTTCTCCTCATCATCGAACGCCTCGGTGTTGTCGATTCTTTCTAGCGCGGGTATGACAGTGACAGTGTCCGATTTGAGAGCTCTAGCCAGCTTCCAGTACGCCTGGTGAGTTGGTTCGATATCTCTCAACGTTCTGTCCCAACATTGTTCCCTGACTTCCCGCATACGTAGTTTGACCTCGCGCTCTAGTTGGCGGACTCGGACTCTGTTGTCTTCGGTGGGATATCTGTCGTGAGCTCTGGAGGCGGCTCTCTTTTCCCTCAGCAGTACCCTCACCTCGTCCGGCAGGCATAAGTGGCGGTCATCCTCCACTGGCACCTGTCTGGACGAGTTCCGCACTGCGGATTGAAGGTGGCTGGTGAGGGCCTCGATCGCCGTCTCCGTGTCTTGGCGGGATTCGATGTGGTCCGGGATGCGGTCCAGGTCTTGTGATTTGGTTGCCTTGAGGAGGTCCCCAAGTCTCAACCAGTCCACAGAGGTCCTAGTTTCAGATGTCTGGTCCGTCTGTGGTCCTAATTTGAGGATAACCGGGCGATGGTCCGAGTCTATATCGTCCATCGTTTCGATCGAATGGAACTGAAGAGTTACGCCCTTCAGTAATGCTAGGTTGAGAGTGTTTGGGGTCCCCCAGTCGCGGTTGGGGGGTATCTTGTGGGGGTCATGGGAGTTATTATATCAAACAAAAGATTGTCTGATATATTTATTAGGGCTCTGCCATTGGGGTTAGTGGTATTGCAATTCCACTGTTCGTGTTTTCAATTCAGATCTCCGGCTATTATAACAGCTGGGCCTAAGTTGAATAGGGCTTCTAGGTCTTTCTTAATAAGGGTTTCTTGGCACGCGAGGTATGCTGAGACTATGACTAGAGGTTGGTGGCCAGTCGTTGCTGGTCTGCAGGCGGATACCTCCATACCTACTAGTGGTTGGGTGACTAGAGGCATGCAGTGTAGAGATCTTCTGAAATAGATCAGGGTGCCGCCACCACGGCCTATCCTGTCATGTTTAGTGACCCGATAGTTAGAGACCTTTGGATCTCTTTCACTCGGTTTCAGGAAGGTCTCCTGCACTAGTAGTATATCTACTTGATTGGTAACCAGGAAGTCATGGACCAAGTCGCGCTGGTTTCGAAGGCCGTTGGCGTTATAAGTCGCCAGAGTCAATGACCGTGGTTTATTTCTACCTACATGCGCCATTTGTTACCGGTAACAATAATTTAACTAGATTGTTTAGTTATAACGACCTAAGTACCCGGAGGAGGTACGCGTGATCCATTTCGATCACGAGCTGATCCCGGAGGGAGGGTTGATCAGACTCTGCAACTTGTCTTAGTTTTCGAGCCAAGAGTTGGACCTCTGCTAGGTCGAAAGGCGAGTTCTTGGCGAATTTAGTCGCCAAGGCTAAGTCCTCCGCTAAAGAGAGGTGGGGCGATGGCCCAGAACGTGCTTTTAAAATGGGGGCGGGGCAGGGGTGGCCGGGGGTAGGCCGGCCATAATTGGGGCGCGCGTCCTTAGCGCAGGGAACACTTCCGTCGTGGGAAGATCCATCCAGTGATTTACCACTGGAGGGGGGGCCGCCACGAATGCGGGTTTGTTTGGCACTTTTCTAGTGCCTTTTTGGGCGTTGCCCTTTCCGACCTTATGTTTGGGTCAGGGGGTGGCAGGACAGCCTCTGTAGTTAGCGGGGTGACCCGCTTGGCCACAGAGGATGCAGGTCGGTGGCTCCAGGGAGTCCCGGGTGCGTGTGCACTCCGAGGTCCCGTGGTCGCCCAGGCACTTGACGCACCTGGGACGGGATTGACAATGTAGGGCAGAGTGCCCATAAAGTTGACAGCGATAACACTGCCGCAGTGTATGTTTTTCGTGTGGACGTTTCACATGAAGGCCAGAGAGGCGACAGACCTTCTCAAGTTCGAAGATCTTTTTCCCCTCTGGGGAGAGGTCGAGGACAACCAATACTAGGTTTAGAGGAGACTTTGTGGCGTCGCCTCTGTGCATACGGTGCACGAAATGCACCGGTAGAGCTTGGGACTTAAGGTCCTCGAGAATGTAGGAACACTCGATTTCCTGTGGGAGTCCGCGGATTACAGCCCGAAGACGTTTTTCTTCCGGCAGGGCATAAGTGTAGTAACCGATTTTACGGTCACATAACAAGGATATTAGGGAGCGGTGGTCACTTGAAGACGTGACCATAACTTTGATGCCGTGTTGGGTATCACAGGCTTCTTTTATAGAGATTGCCTTACCTGGCAGTTCCTTAGCGAGTTGTAGCCAATGGGCTTTCTCGCGGATGATCAGGGGTGGCGGCTGGCGCTCTGAAGGTGGCCCAGGGCGGCTGGAAGGTGCCGCTGTTGGTTTTGTGCCCGCAGTGGGGGCGGGGTTGGGGGGGACCTCCCTCTGGGTCTTCCGTTTTTTGGTACGATTGACGGTTATGAAACCATCATCGTCTTCGTGGTCTAAGGAGATGTTCGCGGGAGGCGCGACATCCATGGGAGTAATTTTATCGGCCGGTGGAAGAGGGGCATCCCTGAGGTATTGCGAGAATCAATTACGCGGTGTATGGGCGATCGCGAACGCGATGTCGTCGTACTCGCGGAGCTCAAACGCGGTTGTCCCGACGCGGAACCACGAGAAAACGAGGCGCGCGACTTTGGTGCCACACGGTGGGCATCGTTGAGCGGGGTTGCGGGTGGCGGGCGCGCCGATAACACGGTGGGTACGGATGCGGGGGGCGCGGGAGGCGCGGGCGCTAAGGCAGAGCGCAGGTGGTCAGCGATAAGCGCGGTGGCGGGGGTCGCGGGGGGTGCGATGATCGCGGCAGATGCTGGCGCGGGGGCCCCTTGCACGTGTAACTCGCGGGACACGGGTTTCTTGGAATGAAGTTCCGAGATAACGGACGCCATTGATTGGGACTCCGGAGTCCTCAAAAATTGGTCGAGCGCGAGGGAATTGCTGTCGTAAAAACGACAGCAAACCGTCCAACAGCAATGGAGAGAGCTCCACGCCGTCCATTGTCCCTGAGGGGGACGAAAGATTTGGTGGAAAAACCACCTGATGACGCACTTTTCACTGCACTATCACAGATAGGCCGGGTGAACGAACGAACACAACGAACACGAATAACGGACTGCCGAGGCGGAACGGGAGACGTGCGCGCGCGACGAACGACAACGGGCGAATGGCATACTTTCAATAATAATGCATGCTATTCTTTAACTACTAAATTGATTAAAGACTAACGCGTTTAATAAATGCACAACGCCATCTATTGTCGAGTAGTAATTTTAGTGTGTTACAAACTTCATAAGTAAAATAATCTTTTATTAATATGGTTCCCCTGATCTTGAATAACTACTAAAAATTGTGAACCTATTTAATTGTTTCTATTTATTTAGGCATCTTTAAAAACAAGTTTAAAAATAACAAAGTTATGTCTCTGCAGAGTGTCGTTTAACCAAAATATAACATTGAACCCCTCACCAACAAACCTCTAATAATAATCACAGACAACTAAAATGTTTATTATGAAATAATATTTACTCAGGTAAATATAATGTTTAAGAAGTTTTATTGACATGTAAATATAATAAGAATCAAAGAAAAAATCTATTTGGTTTTATTTTTTTAATAAGATCTCAAACAGTTTCCAATTCAACGAGGTGGTAAAAAAAAACGCTTACAAGCGCAAAAAATTGGACAAAATGAATTCTCATTAAATCCCTTCACCCCAAGGTATTAATAAGCTCTTTTCTAATAAATCCTTAGTGGTGTGTACACAGAATAAGATGGGGGCGGTTTCTTTTCATTAAATTCTAACATCTACCCTCGCTGTGACAAACTCAGTGGCTCCATGTTTTTGACTTGTTTTGTAGTTAAAAAGTTGAATTTAATGGTAATGTGATGTCTTTATTTGATGTTTTGAATTAATTACAAGGATTATTGCACTACACTACAAGCATAGTTATAAGCGATAAGACCATCCATTCCGCCTAAAAATATTATAGCTAATATATACTGATGTTCATTTATTTTGGTCAACAAAAGTGTTAGGGAAAGCTGTACTATTGTTGGCACCCCAGTACAATGATTCGCATTCTGTTATTTTATACAAAATATTCAGAAATCGCAACTTTTTATATTAGGTAGCTATATAATGACAATGATAATATCATTGTATGGTTATAAAATAGAAAATATTATATTTTTTAATATTTTGTAATTGATTGAGTGCCAGTCATTGTAATGGGGGTGCCAAAAATTGTAAAGTTTACTCTAAATAGACCTTGGTATATTTGAAGAGCAAACATTTGCATAGATTACACTGCGGAAAACTTTCTTAACTTGATCATGGAAAATATTCCATTTTCCAGGATAAAAAGTATTATATGTCCATTCTCGCTTTTAAAACTACACACACACACACATAAATTTCAGAAAAATTGGTACCGTGGCTTTTCAGTGAAAACGTCACAGGTAGACAGATAACCGGAGTCACTTTCATTTTATTAATATATGGGTAAATAAATTCATGTATATAATGTTACTAGCTGTGCCCGCGACGTCGTCCGCTTGGAAATTGTTTGCAAAACCCCCCGATTTCGGAACATTCTTCATTGGTGCTCCGTTTCTATTGGTCTTAGCGTGATGATTAATAGCCTATAGTCTTCCTCGATAAATGGGCTATCTAACACTGAAAGAATTTTTCAAATTGGACCAGTAGTTCCTGAGATTAGCGCGTTCAATCAATCAAACAAACAAACATACATACATACAAACAAACTCTTCAGCTTTGTATATTAGTATAAGAGATTGCTCCACAAATAAGTGGAGCTCGGACCATCATATTTCAAAAATGCAGTTCTTAGAATTTTTGCCTGTCTGTTTGTCTGTTAGAGCATCAGGTGAAAACTGCTGAACGGATTTAAATGAAATCCGACACACAGCTAGATCGTATCCAGGGTCAATACTTGGAATACGCTATCCCGATAAATGATGTCGTTTCCGTGAGGTAGACGAATATAATAATATATTTTCCTGAAACATACAATTTTGGTGTCTTCAAGTGTCGCGTGAACAGGTATTTTCAAGGTAAGCTTGTTCCATCTTTGGCTTTGATTGCATTTCCACCTGATATCAGGTGCAATGGCGGTCAAACGTGAACCTATAGAATATAAAATAATATGTTGTCAAAGAGATGGCGCTACGGTCGCATGTTTTGGTTGCATTGCAATTCATTAACAAACACATCGTCATCGCCACACGTACGAAGTTTCGCTCGCACTGTTATCTTCTATACATACATACAGATAAATAAAATTGAAGTGTTTGTTTGTAATGTCAAAATAACAGCTTTTTACTAAATGCATATGAAAATATGCACGGTAATAGTAATATAAAAGCATCTATTTTTAAAATTTTTGTCTGTCTGAAACGGCTGGACCGATTTCGACGGGAATTTCACTGGCAGATAGTTGATGTTATAAGGAGTAACTTGGCTACTTTTTTAGGGTTGCGCGAAAAGCAATTTCACGCGGAAGAAGAAGTACACCTATTAATTTTATCTACACTATATTATATATTATAAAGAGGTAAAGTTTGTGAGATTGTGACGTTGTAGGAGGTAACCTCCGAAACTTCTGAACCGATTTAAAAAAATCTTTCACTGTTGGCAAGCTACACTGTCCCCGGTTGACATAAGCTATATTATATTTTCAAAAAAATTGGGATCCTTACTAAAACTCCAATAGTGTAACCCAAGGTGTAAAAAAAATATCTAAATCGCGTGCGCTGCGAAAACAATTATGATAGAATAAAATAATGTACTACGACTTTGCAGAACACATCATTATTTACAAAAAGTGTCGCAACAGTATATGTGTAACTATTATAGTTATGCCACAATAAGTGTTTTTTTATTTTAAAAATTTAATTAAAACGTCGCCGCTAGAAAATGCTCTATATTTAATTTTGTATCTTGGTATTCATCCTTATCAAAATAAATTACTTCATATTCAAAACTGCTTCAATACCTTTTTGAACTATTCAATTCGGACATTCCATTCGAAATATATCACGAGTTTAAAAATGTTATATAAAAGTTACGTGGTCGCCGGGCACCCTAATCAGCTAGATAGGCTTATGCGATGTAGGCATCACTGGGGTACGGGCAGTACGGAAGGGGAAATATTTTGAATTCGCTTAGTAGGTAATTAAACTCCAAAAAATAAAGAGGCCCAATTTGTGAGTTTGTGACATAGGGTATATTTGATTGTGATTAATAATAAGTATTTTTAAATCTTTTCTGATGCCCAACGAAGTGGGCATGGTTCAGCGAGTTATTTATAAATAAAGTAAATGATCAGAGGGCTTACTCTCAAATATCTTTCGTCGTTTGATTTCGTTTTAGAATGTTCTTTCTTATATTCAAGTACATTTTCCATTGTACATATATTTCATTTATTCTTATGTTATATAGACTATATTATTGCAGTTTTAGAGAAATCTTATATCTAAAATTTTGTTGACTCTTTCGGGCTGACGAACGACGAAAGGCGTTCGAGAGTAAGGCCTCCGATGCGAATAGTTCAACCAAAAAAAACTTTTCTCAGAACTTTTAAAATTCATAAATACAAGTCACTCTCTGTACTCGACTATACGACCCCTTCAGTGCTGACTTTAATTAACGCTAGTCTAATTAAAATTCCATTCATTGGATCGAAAAAAAGAGAATTAAAAAAGAAACGACTTATCGCGTATCTCCCCTTTCGCCGGTGTACGGCGCCTCGACGTGAATGTATGGACATTTGATAAGTTAAGGAACACCGGATTTATACTAAAAAGATTAAAGAAGTTACAATCCTGATAAGAGAGCCTTTCGATGGGGGAAACCGGAATTATTTCCCTTAGTTGCGAGGGCATTTTCAAATTTAAAATCATTTAAATATCGTGGATATAGCTTATATAGATACCAATGAAGTTTGCCAAGTGGTATGTATCATATTTGTTCGGCTGGATGTGTTGCAAATGTATATAGGCGATGGTAACCGCTTTCCATCCGGTAGGACACCTACATGTCTGCTGAACTCATGTAATAAAAAAAATGATGTTACAATAAGTTGCTCAATAAAACTATATTTTTCCAGTAGAGGTGTGCAATATTTTTTAATTAATTTTAATAAAGGAAAAATCTAATATACAATTTAAAACTTTTGTCAATTTATCCACAAAAATCACGTACCCCATGCAGGGTGTGGCGTGTCACCGTCTGTCCATTTTTCCATGTTCCCCGAACATTGCGACGGGCAAACGCCAGTCCCTATATTCCCAGACCCCTAGTACCACTAGCAGTTCACCCCAATAGCCCGGTATTTTTTGGTCTTATTTTCCAGAATAGTCCCTATACTGGCCGAGACTTGTCCTTGGGTGCATTATTATATGGTTAGGCAGGGATAATCGCCGGTCAGTGTCACGCCACATTTACATTAAATTTGTCAAGGGGCCTCTACGTATTGGCCTTTCCATGGCCCCACGCAAGCCCTCCAAAAGTCCGGGACATTTTTATGGGTCTTGGTCTCTAGAGACATACAATAAATTCAAATTAGTAATAAATTAGTAATAGGTATAAATTATTCAACACTATTTAAAAATTAATAAATCTCTATTACTAATAGAGATTAGAATGTATTACACTCTACTCTTGTTATTTCACATAGTGTTAATACAATGAATTATAGTTTATATTGGCAGATGACGCGTTTGTTAATTGTATGGCAGTATTTACACATTTACAGCCAGATTCATATGGTGTTTAAGATATCGTTATCTATATATTAGAAATCAGAACATGAGAAATCATCCATAATTACTAGTATTACAAATGTGAAACTAACTCTGCCTGTCTTAGATACCAGACACCAGAGAACCACGATACCAGTTTTACTCAAATTTGATACATATGTAATCTTAATACCGATGATGAACATAAGAGGCTTTTGCTCACGATGCCGCAGACCGCGTAAAGAGAAGATAAAAAAGCAGTCCCGAAACTAAAACAAGAAGAATCAGACGATGCTCTGAGCACAGCCAGGATTTTACGTTAATGTCAAATGTTGGAGTCAAATCGAAAATAATATAAATGAAGACCAGAAATATATAATTGACAAGCAGAGAAATAGATACAAGTATGTATAACACAGGTATCTCTCATGTACCTATACTAAACCACAAATCCATACAAACAAAAGGTTTTCAATCATGAAAAAATATTACACTTCCTCGCAAAACAAAACGCTACGATTACTGCGTCGATAGCAGACGTTTACCGACCACCCTATCATGGCCTGCCGTGTCAGGAAACAAGTTTTTGCTATGTATCTAATCGTCCGATCTACTAGAGTTGGTTGCTCGTTAGTATAATGACAGTATTAATTGCCGGTCCGTATTGTTTGCTGTCCCGGGGATCAGGGGGAACGAGCCCGGCCGAGGACGGACAGAATTGATGTTACCAGTTAACTAAATTAACCGTGAGTAGATGGTAATAACTATTGCGAAATAGTTAAGCTCAACTCCATACATTGTTTGTCGGTAAAAGTACATAAGAGATCTTATAGATAAAATCAGAAATTAGGTTCTTCGTAAAAGAACGAAATCAGGTACCTATCTGATATAGCTTATAAAATTAGTATCCTGAAAAGGAACGGGATCGGGCACATAATTATGACGCAGGGGTGATGGTCAATAAAGCAGAGAAGTCCTGTAATGAACTTGTTTCAGTAAACGTAGTGTGGGACATCATCCAGCGAGCAAGACTGGGACATATGGCATAAACTTTGGAAGGCATAAATCCAATAATGAACTACGGTATACATCAGTAATTTTTCGGAGAAAAGGCTCTCTGTTCGAACTCCCTAGTTTAAAAAACGGGAAGTGTTCCGAGGAATAATCGAGCCCATGTCCTCCACTGCACTGTTTCTCATTAAGCAGAAGATTAACCACATTTAGTTTGCAAGAATGTTCTGAAACTATTCCATCGCATACTATGATATGGTGGATTTTTTTCGTCGTTTCCGGTAAGACATTAAAAGTACCATAAAGAACTATAAAGCCAGTAACGCTTTAACAATAGTCCTAGTGTGAACTTCCATAATCAAATATCACTACTTTTCACCACTTCACATATTTTTCAGGCATTAAGAAAATTTAATTTTCTATCTACAACTACGTAGCAAAATCCGTATATTTACCACACGCTTTTTTGATAAATTAGGCAAATGGGCAACTCAACTTGGTAACACTGGTTAAAAATGACCGGGAATCTCTAACTAACGAGTCCTGGGGCTTCGGGGATGTTGAGTCGTACTCATCCCGAACTCCACTTGAGTGTGTTTGTCTTTCTTTTAGTTCGTTCTAATTGAAGTGCTGTAGATACAGCACAAAAGCTTCGACGGGTGAATTAATTTCAACAAGTGTTAAACAGATTCAACTTCGTAGTTTGTCCTTAATTTTGTCAATTGTAGTTATTCAGTTTTTGCAACCAAATAATGGTGATATGGCACATAAAAAGATTCAATTTGTCAAAGGTGATATACATAAATATTGTACGATATGCACTTACTTACTTTTTATTTTATTCAATAATAAACATATAAGTATGTACAATATACATAAGTAAGAATTATACTTAATAGGCATATATAAATACATCTCTAAATATTACATACATAAATATATACATATACATAAATATACGTAAAAATCTCAAACATCACTATGTTGCAGGTAGTGCTTTTTTGTCATGTTCTTAAATGTTGTTAGTGATTTAGCTTGTCTAACAGTGCATTCCAGAGTCGAATAGCCTGTACAGTAAAAGAATTATTGAAAAAAGATGAATAATGTTTGGGAGAATCAAGTCTAAGATTAGTAGAAGGTCGTAAATTGTGAGAGGAAGAGATGAATTCAAAGCATTCTTTGAAATAATACGGCGTT
Organism: Dendrolimus houi; assembly: GCA_039645545.1. NCBI lineage: Eukaryota > Metazoa > Arthropoda > Insecta > Lepidoptera > Lasiocampidae > Dendrolimus > Dendrolimus houi. The sequence goes on along the minus strand of CM077128.1, from coordinate 18,461,932 downwards.
GTGGGGATAAACAACACACTGTAAAGGAGTGAACGAATATGAGTATTCTGGCGAAAACGAATTGGAAACCATTTGAGTTTTTACGAAATTCAGAGACGTGGTCATATTTGTGTAACCCAAATAAATATGAACCTTATACAATAATTTTGGAGGCGCTCAAGTTTATTAAGTTGCTTTTGAGTCAAATCAATATAGCTGGCGTCACCATAATCAAGAATGGGGAGTAGTAAGGACTCTGCAAGCTTATCTTTGGTGGCTTTGGGCAGGAAGTTTTTCAACCTCCCGAGGGATTTCGAAGAGAGGAAGAGACGCCGACTCAATTCCGGTTATGTGGGGTCGCCAAGATCCTATGAAATATGACTCTCAAGATTTTTTTACTTTTTCGCTAACCGGGATATGTGTACCATTAAATATGAAATTTGGTAAGCAGGTCCAGTGAATTCTACCCTGCATCTGCGAATTTTGTAATCCGGGATTACAAAAATGAAATAATTTAGATACTCAATAATGTTTTGTTTATCAGATAAATAGAATACAATTCAATATAAGTTAAGTTTCCTCCGTTGTACAAGCTTATAATTGAATGTAACACAAATCTTGTTATTAAAATAAATCAAACCAATTGACGCTATAAAAATTATTTGATTGATTTCTAGTTTGGTTAATATGAAATTTTTAAATATGACGTTTGTTTAGTTGGTTTCATTGTTTTGTAGCTCGAATAAAAGTCACCATGGTATTAAAACCTATTTTTTATTATTTGATAAGAGGCATAGTTCACAACAAAAACAGGGGACGGAAAGTCATAACGACTGAGATTTTTTTTTTATCTTACAAAGTCATGGCCTCATTGACTTTGTAAGAGCATACAAGCTTATAACGTTATAAGTTTGAACAATCAAAATGAAACAAACAGCGCATTAATTATTGTTTAAAAGTAATTAAAATTATTTCTATTAAAATATTTTAAAAGTAAGATGTTATTTTAACGCCTGTTCTTTTATATGTAAATAATGTGAGAATTTATTGTAATATGTATTTGCATTCTTATTATAAGATCCGGCTGAAAGGACCATAAAATACTTTATTTTGTACAATGATTTTTTTTTTTTTAAATATACAAATAACACTTATTATTCACCAAAACAAACGATTTCAATAATGCATACTTATAATTTACTATATTTTCTCGCTAAAACAAAATATTTATGACGCTTCTGTTTAGTTTACTGATAAATAATGAATTTTTAGGAAGAATATAAACCAATTTCGTCTACGCAGTCTTATTGAATCGTCGAATGTTTACATTGCAAACTGGAAAGGCCTGAAGTGAAAAGAGAAAACGTAAACAAGTTGTGTTTTTTTCTACTTCACTTCTCGCATTATGCAGATCCTTCGTACAAAATTACTTATTTAGGCAATAAATGGACGGAGACTTCGCATAAAAATCTCGAGTACTTAGGAATGTTAGACAGAAAATGTTTGGCCCCAAGTATAAGCTTAAGCGTGAATAAAAATTGGCTTTTATAACGAAATCTTTGCATATATAAAAGTGTCTATAAACATTTTCACACTTGACTAAAAAAATGAGTGGAAGAAGAATAATGTAGTACGTAATGAGGACGAATAGAAATCACGAGACAAATCGATGTAAAATTGGAAGACTGGGGGACATAAAAGCACCGGCCAAAAAAGATGGATGGATCATGTGAAAGATTATTTATAGAGTGATGAAGTACGAATGACAGAATACATCCGGCCATAAGTTATGTTACAAATGAAAATGCATTTTGTTTTAATGAAATAATCTATACATATTATTATAACATATTTATTGAAGTTTCAGCAAAAAAGAATTCTATTTGAAATGCCTATCTTTGGCTTTGATACAAGTATTTAATTTGTCTCGTTACAAATCTATGGGTCTACGCACTGTTTCCATGGGAAATTTAGCCACTGCTTGCTTTAGAGATTTTTTGTAGCACTCGATGTCAGCGTGCCGTTTAGAGCAGGCTATGTCATCTAAAAGCGACCATAATTTGTACTTTAAGGGGTTCAAATCTAGGCTAGACTAGGGCCTGTCTCTAGTTCTTATAAAGACCGGAATGTTGGTTTTAAACCAGGCTTAGATAGTAGGTGTCGTACATTAAATAGCAAATACCGAGGGAGCTAGGCAAGCTATTCACATATTGACTACACTTCTCCGCTTACTTCAAAAACAGATGACATTCTCGCTTCGATCGCTAACACCAAATGTTAGGCAATAATATTTCCTCACTGCTTTTGCTTTGTCACTCCAATTATTCACATTGAGCCAAAACTATTTTCGAATCTAAAGCTAATTTGTCAGTAAAATAGTCAAACTTAAACAAAATCTTATCTGAAACAGAATAGTGCTAGCAACTTTGCAATCACTCTTCCCCATTCTTAACAAGACTTAACACCAATAACAATTAAACAAGTTAAACGCTAAAGTTTGTTGCTTGAAAACGAAACACAGTCGAAACGGCGGGACAGTGATAATGGTTATGGCAAAAGTTGTCCGTCTTTAACGGCAGTATTCGTATTTTGTGGCGCGCGACGTTGGCTGTGGATTAAAGTGGAACGGAAACGTCTTAAAGAAGACAGTTGTAGAGTCGTGGCATTAAAAACATGTAACGAAGAATATGGAATATAATAGAATAGAACTAAACAGAACAAAATAGAATATACTTTATTGTACAAAATGTTACCTAAAATCAAGAACTAATTAAAAATAAATAAAAGCTTAAAACAAAGAATAATATGCAAGTACAATCAGCGGTCTTATCGCCCACGGTGATTTCTTCCAGATAACTTTTGTATGGAGTATATATAAGAAGCACAAAAAAGTTGGTAGTTTCTAAACCATAAAGAATATATTATGGTATGTTATAGTCATATTGAGGTAAATACGGCAATAACAGACGGTTGTAAGTGTGATGTCATAATTGTAAACACGAAATTTTAGTAAGATTATAAATTATCGTGAAAAATCATATTTTGGACAATAAAGGTTTGATATCGGCTTATCCGAATTGTAAGGTGCCCACTGTAATAACACACGAGCGGACTGGCACTTAGCAGGCTCGTTAAGTTTTTGGTCTCACGACCCTGGTTCAGGATGATAGAAGGAACACAGCGGAAATTTTACTGCGTAGCTGGCAGTCATCTAGACTTTAGAATCTAGAAGATTCTAGAGTGTGCCTTAAAGTCCAAGCAGTGCGTGGTATTAACACCTAAAAAAGCCTATATTGGTATATTAAAACGTTGAATGTGTATCTTTAATAATTTCTATTACTTGCATGAATTTCCGACAGAATATCATGCCGAGGAAATGCACGTTAACATAAACTCTAGAGTCTCCTCTAACCAAATAGTCAAAATGTACAAAGAATTTTAACAACTTGCATAAAAGCAAGACTTTAGGTCGGTTAGGACTGGCAAGAGCGGAATAAAAATAACAAAGTGAATCCATAGAATGTAGTTCAATGATATCGCTAAACTATGCGTGAGACGACGCGACAATTCGTACCGAAGCACTGTTTATTGCCAACTCTTTCAAATTAAAAGTCTTTAACATAACTGCTTTGCCAATCCCTATGGACAGGATTGTTACTCACAAAAGATACTAATGTGTTTTGTTGACAAGTCTCTTTTTCTTTCACGTTTTCTCAATTATTGGGATCGGAAAAAAATGTCGTTTCCTTTCATAAATTCTCCTGTCGTTCTTAGTAATCAGTCAAGCCAGGTGACAAAAAAAATTAAATGAAACTGCAAGTTTTTTTTTTTTTTTAATATCTTCTCTACGGACTCGAGTTCCGTACCCTTTTTTACAACTTAATTTCTATGAAAGTTTCTAGGTTCATACACGCTTATTGTTTATTTTGTTATTGTGTGTGACATTAATTTAGTGATTTTTATGTTATAGTACCTTAAAAATAACTTATAATATTATTTTTTTCTATTTTTAATACTGAACTTATACTAATGTAGAGTGTATCTGTTACATGTTGGTGTTGTTAGGAAGTGCATGTGCAGCGTGTGCCTTATGTCTATACCTATATATATATCTTAACTAGTGCCATTTATGTTGTTTTTCTTTCTGTGCCTAAGTTATTAATTTTTAGGTTCTTTGTATGTCTTGGTTTGTTTGTAAAGTGTGAGTGTAATGCAATGCGGTGGTAGTGCGCGTTAGTGTGAGTATGTGTGAGTTTTGTTGTTGGTTGTGTGTTTGTGACTTTGTGTGGTGGTATAACTGGAAGATTAATGGGTATCTACAAACATAAGGTCGAACAAAAAGGAATCGGATGGACTGTGTAAAGAATAACACGACGATCTGTGGTGTGGCAGTAGACGTATGCCAGAATAGAGGAGTATGGAAGGAAAATGCATATTGTGCCAACCAATGGTGGTAAGCCGATTGAAGAAACTTATCGTATGATGCAAGCGTCGACTACACCGCTGTTGTAGAAATTAAGTCCCACTATCAGCATACAAAAAAGCATAGAATTTGATGACATTGACTTTGATATATGATAAAAGTGGATCTACGTGCGCAAAACTAGTAATAATATGTTCGAGCAGAACACGTAAACGCCAATTAACGCATGGCTTTTGCGAACTTTTGGTCACTAGTCGCCTAGTTTCTTAAATATAGGCTATGGGGAATCGAGATGTATGAAATCCACGTCACTGGCGTCAACCCTAAATAATTAGGAGAAGATGAAAGAAAAGAAAGAGTACTTATTAATTGTGGATAGTAAACTATAAACGGGTTAGTCTTGGTGGGTTTTTGTGCCTAATACACCCGTTTCGCATTTCAATGATGATGGTTCGAATTCTGAACCGGGAAACATGTATCGCTTAGGCAATTCATCGGGCCTAATGTGCTTATAATTAAAATCTCTACTTGCTGACGGTGAACTAACACGTCGTATTGAAACCTATTTCATCGAGAAAATCAATGTATAAAATCTGCTAATCTCCTGTGAAATCACGTGCCGCCATCCCTTAACCTAAAAATGGGGAGACCTAAGTCACTGCTGGGACGTTTATGGGTAGATACGATTACAAGCGTAAATTGTATGTATGTATATATACTTATTATTGAAAGTTTTCATTATTTTTAAATATCATTTCATAATAAAATAGTTTATAACGTCCCGATGTACATTTTAAATATGATTTTCGATTCTTTTATCGGCTAAAATAAAGTAGTAAATTGTCAGATTGTAAACAGAGCAATAAATATGTAACAAATCTTTCAATTTTAACAAGTAAATTATAAAAATATATAATAAACTAGTGCAATAAAGAAAACTTAATTTATATTATATCTGTACAGATAAATAAAATTGAAGTGTCTATTTGTAATGTGAAAATAACAGCATTTTACTAAAGGCATATGAAAGTATATACGGTGGTTATATAAAAATAATAAATTTTCAAATTTTTTTTTAAACAAATTTTTACGGGACTTTCATTGGCAGATAGCTGATGTGAAGAAGTAACTTAGGGCTCCGCGAAAATAAATTTCACGCGTACGAAGTCGTGGGCAACAGCTAGTTCCACTTATAATCTCTTAAGACTATAAGAAGAATACTGAGCCTAGGTCATCGAAGTCAATTGGTAAGGTTCCCAGAAGGCTAGCCACGTTACCTCGCTGGGTCACCATACGGATTCGTTGTCCGAGGTAGGTACCAGAAATAAATTATAAACATGCTTAAAACCATTAAAACTTGGTTTCAATTAAATCGTATATGATACCGTAAACAATCAATTCGTTCCATTAAACATTTTCCCTTTTCAATTTATTTACCTTTCTCTACCGGATCCATCAAAAACAGAGATATATTTGCAAAACCCAAGGATTAAATACGCACGTAAATGTGTACATGTTTAAAAGTAGATAGGAATATTATCTGTTCTTTGTTAAAAGAGAAATTAAAATAAATAATAAACATATACACAATTACATGCGTATTTATATTACTAGTATTTAATCCTTGGGTTTTGCAAATATACCCACGTTCGAGCGAAGATCAATATACCGAGGGGTTTTAGTGGGTATCCCGGACTCGGCTGGCAATAGTACTTCTTCGGGGGTGCTAGTGCCACCCAAAAGTGGTGAATTCCACATGCCCCCAGTTACCATTAAGACCTCATACATCCTTTTTTTAACGAGCGGTAATCTATTGAGGACAAACCGCCGGGAGGGAGACGCGATGGGGGCGTGTGGGATTCACCACTTTGGGGTGGCACTAGCACCTTCGCAGAAGTACTATTGCCAGCCAAGTCCGGGATACCCACTAAAACCCCTCGGTATGTTGTTCTTCGCTCTAACACCGGACCCACGGTACATGGCCTCCGCACTCCGCAAGGCCCCGACGCGCGGTGGCCCATCAGCCTCCTCTGTTGCCCGAGGAATAGGCCTGACACATTTTGAAGAATGGTTACGATATTCTCCTTGAATTGGCATATTTTTCTTCGCGTTATCTACCTCTCGTATAAATTAAATTTTGTTCTTCAGGTATTATTTTACTAAAGTTCTTTTTAAGAATGTTACTTTATTATTAGCATTTCAAATGTACAGGGCGGCAAAATAAAATACAAAATAATAGGGGCGCCCTTTTCGCCAATTTATCTAAACTCTAGCAACTCCAATATTAGGTCAGTAATTTCGATACTTACTAGAAATTTTTAGTACGACCTCGAACATTGTATAAGTATCAATTTGCTTTAGTTACAACGTACGTATTTTGTCAACATAGCCTATGATGTTTAGTTTAATAATAGTGACAATAATTTTGTAAGAAAGAGTTTTACCACCTTGTGTTAGTTAACAGAACAATTATATTATTAAAAGAAGCGAAACGGACCATTACAAACCTATCATGTCGGCTGTTCTTTGGTAAATATCGTCGAATAATAACGAAAAGATTTTTGCTTCAAATTCCACTAATTCCCTGCTCACGTGAAACTTGATATTGTTACATGCGAATTTAATTAATTTTTAGCGGATTTTAGATTTGGATCAACGTTAAAACTGAGATAACATGGATAAACTCCCTTTGGTTATGATTCACTGACCTGACTACGGATAAAATAGAATAATGCCAGAAGGCAAAAAAATATCTTCATTTTTTGACAGTTTTGGTTGAGTTGAAGACTATATCAAGCCTTTACCGCCATTTTGTCGTAAGCGACATTTCGACCTACGTGTATTTTTTGCTGAAAAAGGTATTTTAAACTATTATTTTGTTGTACGACTTTCAGTTTTAGTTAGATTAAATTCTGCTGAATCAAAAATTGAAATTCTTAAAATAATATCATAGTTTAAAATACCTTTTAGAACAAAAAGTATACTTAGATCCAAATGTCGCTTACGATAAAATGGCGGTAAAGGCTCGATTAGTAGTAGTTGTAGGATTTTTAGAAAGTGAAACTTCTTTAGAATCATTTTGATTTGATACTCGATGAAACGAAAGAGCGACACTAAAAAGAGATACAACACAAATCTATAGAACTAAGCCTGCGAGAGAATGAGATACGAGTTTTACATTGTGCAGCACAGATTAGATAGTCAATAAGATCGATGATTAAATATAGGTCCAATTTGGACCGAAATAAAACTGAATATTTTTCGACTAAAACAGTGAAGAATTGAAAATGATACTTGAGAAAGAATTAAGAAATTAATTTTGAATTATAATATGTAGACGGAATTAGGCTAAAGGAATTATATTTATATGTAATATAATTATTAACAAAAGTTAGAGAAGAATAATCTGTGAATATTTTCTGAAGTTTCACTTCTACTGCGTGTGAACTGCACACACACACACACACACACACACACAGTTTTTTATATTTTTATTTACCTTTCGATAGAATATGTACGAACATATTAGTAAACGTGCTGACTGACGATGAAGGGAGAAATCAAGAAAATATTTTTTTTTCCTTCACCGTTAGTGCCCCAATTTGCACATAGAGAATACCTGAACGTGTAAAACCCGCCAACCCAACTTGGATAAGTGTCAGAAGGTATTTCGATAGGATATCATATAGGCGAGTTAAAAAGTTTAAATATCTGGGGCATTGGGTAACGGAGATCCTGGACGAAAATGTGGACACGGAAGGGAAACGTAGGTCATTGTTAGTCCGGGAAAATGTTGGCCCGCGGATTTGCTCGGTGTACAGACACAGTTAAAATAACTTTGTTTAACGCTTACTGTACCTTTCTGTACCTCTGTAATCGGCAAGCCTGTGTTTGAGATATACTCAAAGAATTACAATTCGACGGCTTCTGTGGTTGAGCGGCTAAGTCTTAGCCGGTCGAACTCGCTGGAACGCAGAAGCTCCGGGTTCGATTCCTGGCGTGGTAAATATCGGAAACGAACTTTCTGTTATTTACTATGTTCTGGGTGTCTGGGATCAGGCCCACCCACGGTAGTCCGTTGTATAATGCAAGCGTAACTTGCTTAGCTTGGAGATATACAATATGTATATTTGTCTGCCGATTATTAAATATTAAAAAAATGCCCTACGAGTCCAATACGATAAATCTCTCAGGGTGTTGTTAGGGCGACCGCGCTTTTGAAGTGCGTCGTATATGTTCACCGAAGCACACATGGATGGCTTTGATGCTTTATGGCGTAAAAAAACAGCTTCGTTACTAAGCAGATTGTGTGGTAGCAGCAACAACGTCCTGAAGGGAATAGCTGATAAATTTGTCTGCCTAATGATTTGATCCTTCATTAAGAGGGCTAAATCAGTAGTAGTCATTAATTACTAAGATAGATATAACAAAAAAATATTACTAATAACATTGTTCTGTGTGTTGATCTATGTATATGTATTGGGCTGTGTTCTCTGGTAATAAATAAATTACTATTACTATTTCGTCTGTTCTCAAAAATTGAAGAGCCTCCTCGAGCCTAGCTATGGAACGCTTGTTATAATTGTCTTTATGGCGCTAACCTTCATGTGCGAGTCCGGCCCGTACATGGCCACTTGTTATTATAGATACCCATTTGTGTTATACATAAATGATCAGCCATCAAATCAAAATCATAAACTAAGCAATTCAATTCAAACGATATCTACAGCGGCAAATTCTCTAGGCGTAACAGACTCATAATTCGATACGAGTCAAACTATCACATAACTCGGGTAATCTCATATAAACTAGGTTTACAAACTCCAAGTGCGATTCACAGACCGTTGCCGTGATATTTATTGCCCCCCTGTGTGCCACCCCCTCCCTTTCTTTGGTAAAGTTCGTCGTCAAATGTCACCGGTACGCCCGCAATTCTGTCACATATGCGCTAAAGATATGTGGGTAAGTTTGCATGATACTGATTAACGAGACTAGCACCTTTAATAAATACGTTGGTAAACATAGTGAATATAAACTAAATGTAAAGTTTAAAGCCGATGATTTATGACAGGTTTCTACATCTTGTTATCTATTTATTTGTCTTATTTCTGGTAAAACTTTAATTTTGCTAGAATACAACATACAGACTGAAGGATGGTGGTTATAGTCGCCTATGAACCATTGCAACACCAGAGGTGTTAATTACCAACGTACTGCCTGCCGGCCTCGAAGAAGTGTAATAACACCTTTAATAAAAACCATATGATAGTGCTCAGGGAAGCAAAATTCCTATATGACGCTCCCGCATTGACACCGAGCGAATCAGGAAAAGCTCATAGAAATATAGGCGCCGGTTAAGCTTTCAGTATAGCATATAGCGAGCATACTGTTTCCGCATCGGTGCTGCACCCACAAATCAAAAAGCGGCCTAAGAATACAAATCTGGAATTAGTAAATAACAGTTAGTAGTAATTCCTCGTACTGTCCGTGTGTACTGCAGTGAAACATGGCGAGTGCTTGAGTGAGACAAGCAGAAGCTGCGTGTGACAGAAATGAGTATGCTGTGGTGGGTACGTGGAGTCATGTAAAAGGATCGCAGCCTTTATATATGTAATATAGCAGACAAACTGCAATGGAGTTGTCTAGGCTGGTATGGCCACGTTTAACGTGAAACAAGCTACTTACGTGAAGAACAAACGTTTCGCCATACTTCCTCCGCAAAGGTCTAATAGAAGAGGTAAATTAAATAAACGCTAGCTTGACATCGTGACGAATGATTTGCATGCCAACAATGTCATAACGGATACTGAAGACGACGCGAAATTAATAAAAGCGGACACACGCAATCGTGATTTAACACTTGGAACACGATAATTACGATTCGTCATGTACTATTTCAATGAAATGTTTTCTTATGTTACCGGATGGTATAAAAGAATTTATTTAAAATATACCACTTAAACTTTGAATGCTTAATAATATTTGATATTTTGACTAATTTGGTCAAAGAAGTACTCTCGTTTAGGATTTAGGTGCTCTTCATTCCTATTGTACTTCTTAGCTCTAGCTTAGCATTCTGGGAATACAATCGTGTAATTTCACTGCCTTAAAATCACAGTAACAATCCAATTTACAGATAAAATTTTAAAACATAATCATCAAATAACATTTAATATTAGAATCAACACCGAGCGCGCCGTAACTGGCTAAGGAAAATAGCCTCAAAGCAACAATGAGATTATAATAATACGAAAAGCCTATATAATGAACAATCGGACGGAACGGGACAAAAGGCCAACCGGTTTTATCAAAGATCATTTTTGGTGTTAACTTGCAAACATTTTGAAACGCTTTAAACGAATAAACGTGTTTGCTTATCTGATTCAATTTATCGTGAAACTCTGCCTTAGAGGCGTTAACACGTCACTTTATAATGAATATTTCATTCGGTGCTGGAATTCTTTTAGAAAATATAATCTTTTCTCTAATACGATTTGAAATTTATGCTTTCATAATTTAGGCGTTTCATAACTGAATACTATTATAAGTATGATTTACTTACAATTCAAACGATGGATATCCTTAACTGAAGTGAAACAACTTTGGAATCGTGATTTGAAACTCGATGAAACAAAATAGCGATACGAAAAAGAGATAAACACATAATTCTGTAGGACTAAGCCTACGCCAGAATGAGATACGAGTTTTACATTGTACAGCACAGATTAGAGAGTCAATAAGACCGACGATTAAACATAGGTCCAGTTTGGATCAAAATAAAACTGATAATAATATTTTTTAGACTAAAACAGTAAAAAAAATTGAATTATAATACGTTGACGGATGTAGGCTAAAGGAACTATATTTATATTAATAAAAGTTAGAAAAGAATAGTTGTGAGTATATTCTCTGAAGTTTCATTTCTATTGCGTGTGAACTGCACACACATTTACGCGTAACTTGCTTAATTTGGGGATATACAGCGTGTGTGTGTTGTCTGCCGATTTATTTATTTACATTTTTTTGTTTCTAGGGTTCCTTAACCAATTTAGCAAAAAGAGAATCCATATAAAATTGTCCTTTCCGGCTATCTATGCATGTCATGTCATTTTTCTTGGATATTTTTTGGTATACCTACATAAAGGTGAAAGGCAAGACAGTGTAGTATGATGTTATGCCGATACTTAATCTGGTGTCCAAATCATGGAAAAAATAAAAATTAGGGATAGCTGTCATGTCATAAACTACGAAGTGGAAAATTCTGAAAAGAATCAAATTGGTAGAGCTTAAAAATATTAATATTATTATGGACCAACATTGATTTGAAAAAGATCCGTTGTTTAGTTTTCGAAATATAGCATACTAGCTGACCCGTGCCCACTTCGCTGGGCATCAGAAAAAAAATTAAAAATACTTATTACTAATCACAATCAAATATGTCACTCAGGAATAATATAGCTTTCCACTGGTAAAAGAATTTTCAAAATCGGTTTAGTAGATCCAGAAATTATTCCCTACAACGTCACAAACTCACAAACTTTACCTCTTAATTTTTGTTGATTTTGATTGCCTACTAAGCGAATCCAAATATTTCCCCTCCGTACTGCCCGTACCCCAGTGACGCTTACATCGCATAAGCCTATCTAGCCGATTATGGTGCGCGGCGACCACGCAACTTTTTTCTAATACTTACATTTTTAAACTCGTGATATCTTTCGAACGGAATATCTGAATTGAATAATTCAAAAAGTTATATAAAGGTATTGAAGCAGTCTTGAATATGAAGTAATTTATTTTGATAAGGATGAATATCAAGATACAAGTAAAGAGCCTTTTCTAGCGGCGGCGATTTAATTTTTTTTTTTCCGAGTAAGAGAACACTTATTGTGGCATAACCATAATAGTTAGACATATGCTGTCGCAACACTTTTTGTAAATAAGGATGTGTTCTGCAAAGTCTTAGTACATTATTTTATTCTATCATCAATAGTTTTCGCAGCGCACGCGATTTTAAGTATTTTTTTACACCTATTGCAGTTTTAGTAAGGATCCCTTATGTTTTTCAAAATATAATATAACCTATATCAACCAAGGATAGTATAGCTTGCCAACAGTGCAAGAATTTTTTAAATCGCTTCAGTAGTTTCTGAGATTACCCCTACGTTGTAGGGGGTAATCTCCGAAAACACAAACTCACAAATTTTACCTCTTTATAATATTATAAGTATAGATTTTCGATCATTGAAAGAAGAAAGAAAGAAAATTATTTATTCCCAATAGCGACACACAACACAAAATAGTACTAAGATAACAAAGTATATATAAAATTATACAAGTACAGAAATTGTACGCCGCAATTTGAAAATAAAGTTGGCTGGCACTCAGCATTTTGCTGTGCCGAATCGCAGTCCGACACAGCGGTGATTTTTAGTGCCCACCTCCTCAATCAGATATGATATGTGAACCGTATTAAACATAAAAAAAATGTTTTATAAAAAATATCATACGAAGAAATTAAAAAAAAAGAAAGTAATATGTAATCACACTAAATATATACAATTTATTTAAACCTAATACCGATTTATATTTATAATTATATGCACATATTAACAAAGCTGTATTAATTTAGCGTGTTTGCCTCAATACAATGAATGTATACATTCACATTGTGCCACATCACTCAAAATTTTCTGTCCTTACTTAACCTACAAATTAAGAAATATTGAGTAATAGATATTATTACTTTTACATGTTATGTATACTGCAGACCAATACAATTGTATAAATATTATGAAAATAATCTAATCTATAATCAATCATATATACGACGTACATAATATGTATACAGAGTTGAAAGTCATATTGTTGTGTCCTAATGTTTTGCATTAAAATTAATAGGTGCTGGGATGAAGCTTCTGCTGATGAAATCCTTTCAACGAAAATTGTTTTGAACGATATCCGGCGAGTAGTTTTCGACACATCAGTTATTTTATTGCAACGCTTGAAGACGAAAGTCTTCGAGCAGTGCATCCTCCCCGTCTTGACCTACGGGGTCGAGACGTGGACTCTGACGGCAGGATTGGTCCACAAGTTCCAAGTCACTCAATAGTCTAAAGAGCGAGTTATGTTGGGTGTTTCTCTTATGGATAGAATTAGAAATGAAGATATGCGTAAGAAAGCCAAGGTTACCGATATAGCTCACAAAATTAGCAAGTTGAAGTGGCACTGGGCCGGTCACGTCTGCCGCAGGACGGATGGTCGATGCAGTAGACAAGTCTTGGAGTGGAGACCGCGTCTCGATTAACGTAGTGTCGGTCGCCCTCCAGCCCGATGGACTGATGACTTGCACAAGATCGCCGGTAGGCGCTGGACGAGGAAGGCGGAGGACAGGGATGAGTGGCATCGACTTGGGGAGGCCTACGGCCTACGACGGACGGGTTATTTTCGGTTAAATTGCTTTTATGTGGTACCGTAGCCAAATAACAAATTCAGGGGACGATTATCACCTCTTCGGAACCCTTTATTATACGCAGACTACCAAGCACTTCATCAAATTTTATTAAAATTCAAGGTTCTCAATTAAAAGTTTTTTACAGTTCCGTGGCTGAATGATAAAAAATGGTCATTTTTCAATACTACTCTTCACTGTGTGAAACATATTTGCTTAATTTCATTTCTTCCAACTCAGAAATTTAAAATTTGAAAAGTTAGAACGAAAAATCAAGTTTAACAACAACACTCAAAACTCAATTATAACTCAGTATCTACATCTACTATGAAAGTGCACTATGCCATGTAATCTATATATGCTCGGCTGCCCGTAAATCACTACAAGTCGAGTCACTGTTCTGCCAGACTGCGGTGCGTAGCGTTGTGGCATTTGCAGCCTGTACGACTATCTATCTCAGTTGAGGAAATCATAGGTATCAAAATTACACTCTGCTATAATAATAATCCTGATAATTTCTTCTATAGGCCAGATACAGAAGGCTGCACTGCTGGCCTAGCACTAATTGTGAGATCTGTCTCTCTAGTGCCTTTATCACCGATAAATAAAGGGTCCTAAGCCCTGCTACCGGCGTGTCCTGGTATTTTATAAACAAAAATATGTGATTTTTGATACTTCCTTACTCCGTTGGCTCAACGACCCAAAGCAGGTCTTGGCTTCCAAAACGAGAACATGGCATTTTTCCCTGTTCTGCGCAGTTTCTTGCCAATTATCGACTCGCAGCTCCGACAGGTCAGCCTCCACTCTGTGTTTCCAGCGATGTTTGGGACGCCGACCTACCGGCCGTCCCAAATATGCTATCCTCACGCTACGATCCTCTCCCATCCGTACTACGTGACCTAGTCAGCGGAAGTAATAAGCTATTATTTCTTCTATTATGTTGGGTTCGGCTACAAGATTGTCAATTTCGAGGTTGTTTCGGACCCTACCATCCTCTCTCTCTGTTGGACCCAGAATCATACGGAGAACCTTCCGTTCTGCTACTAAAAGTTGATTCTCCTCCTTAAGGGTAAGCGTTCAAGCTTCTCATGCATACATCAGGATGGGCCGTATGACAGTTTTATAGATCCTGGTTTTGATTTTGATATTTGATGTTTTTTTTAAGTATGTTATGTATTTTTTTTTATAAAGATATGTACTTATTTCTATTTTTTATTTTGTTACGTCTATTAAAATTTAAATGTCGTGGAAACCGATTTCGGTTACGGCGACCATTTGAAGTTTAGTATTGACGTGTAATTTAAGCTAACCCCTTGACCATAGATATACGAGTACGTAATGGATTAAATATTAAAATCTCTAATCTAATGAAAATAGCTAAGTACATGAGCTGATTATTAAGGTTCGGGATCCATAACACAAAAACAGAACCCAAAAATTTGGTCATGTCTATCCGTCTGTATATATATATATATATATATTGTCACAGCAATTGGTTTTCTAAATATAAAATTAAGTATGACCACAGAGTATTACGATACCTGGTTTTTGCTTAAACGATTATATACAGCCGCGGTATGAAAAGTTGTGCCACCTTAAAGCCGAATTTTGCTTGCTCGAGTACAAGATACATTACCGCCAATATTTTAATAAATTTTACGTTTATAAAATATAGAAACGTGAAAAAGAAAATTGCAGTTTTGACAATGACAGACACTGCGATTAACATAAGCTATTATCATCAGAAACAAGGAGTATATAATCACTACGCTTATCATAAATATTAAAACCAATAAAAAGGCTTTACATCTCTAAACAATCTATTTAGACAAGAAAAAAAATCAAACAACTTTGATCTAAGTAATTTTAAACTTTATTGTCAAACAATTAAACATATTTTTTTGTGGAAAAATCTGTTCTGTGACTTAGTTTGAAAGGGTAACATGTGCTGCAGGAACGTTAAATGAATCAATTTGAAAACTAGTCAACCTTTTCATACCGCGACTGTACATTCATATAATTTGTTTTTCTTATTGTTTGGAATCAATGTAATTAATATCCACGTAGCGTAAGTTAGTCTTTTTTCTTATTCTTTTCTACAGCCAAACCAGGTCCGATGCTGTACATAGCCCTCCCCAGCTTTGTGCCACATATCTCTACCTCGACTTTCCTCATCCAGCCTCTAACAGTAACATTCCGCTTGTCGACATTCCATCGGATTGAAAGAGATTGTTCTGGTAAAACTATTAACAATTGCTTAAGAAATAGAAGAGTAATAAATTAAAAAAAAAACTAGCACAAAGAACACACATAAAAGGCTGCAAACTGAAACGAAATTAACCCGGTTAAATAAATGAGATTTGTGGCAAAAGGTAGTATTAAGCAAAGTTAATGTTAAAAAGTAATTAAATGTTTCCCGTGAGCCAATGAGCTTTGCCTTTTGTTAAAGCGATATTTTAAATGGAGCAGCTTAGTATAAAGGATGTTAGACACTTAGCAACGTCAGTTATTAGGGTGCTGCAGCCTAACGCTGATATTAGACGGAACCAAATTGATTCAATTTGATTGAAAAGCATAGAATTGAAAGAACCGACGGTATTCTGTGAAATGGAATGATTCAAGTTTATGTTTATATGGATCACTTTGGTTGGTTCAACCAAATTGACAGACAGAAATGACCAGTCTAATATTGGTTTAATGGAAAATATTGTATACTAGTTACGCCAATGAAACTTTTGTTCGGGCAGGAACAGAGAAAGAACACAATTTCCCGCGGCCGAGTGGCCTGTCCAAAAGGAGGAACAAAACAACCTACAGCCAGGTGGTAGGATATTTGTACGTCTGGATGGTTACCATCCCTTGATCTTGAGTGTGCCGCCATGACAACCTCGAGTTGTGTTCCGGCCATTAGTGGCCAGGTTCCAGTCTCCCTTTAGAGAGGGGTAACAGAACACATGCAGTAGAAAACAAAACTTCGTGTTTGTTAGTGACGTTGTTAATGACGTTAAATATTGACACATCAAGTAGGTGTATACACTAATGTAGCTATGCGTTAGTGGCGTTATTTTTTAACGCTTTAAATAAGATGCATTCGATCATAGCCTAAGCTCTTATTCATATTGAGTTAGAGTAAGTTTGTAGGCTTCATTAAGGTTCTTAAAGAAGCCTACAAATTTATTCTAACGCCTATCTTTTTCATTTAACACATCCGCCACAGAGACAGATAAAAATTCTAAAAGTTGTATTTTCGAAATCTCCTATTACAAATTATATGCAGAAATTCGAAGCAGGCGTAGTGATGAAAGATCATTGTCACTTCGACTTTGGTCGGATGCACATTGCACACGTCATAGTAGCTCTCTAGGGTGGTTAATTATTGTGCGAGAATCATAACTTATAATTAATTGTACTTCAGATCGTCGTTCTTCGTTCGAAAGTTAAATAGAACAATTCTCAAAGTTCGACGCGTTTCGTTATATCAAAGCAGCACTAGCACTACATTTTCTACAAATAAAACAGCACAACAAAACGTCAGCCACCCGCCAACAAGTTCTAAAACAATTAAAAAGTCCTTTTATATTTCTTAAGAGGAGATAAAATTAAGGAAAGAAAGAAACAACTAGCAGACACTCATTAAGTTATCAATTGACAACTCGAAGAAAAGTTAGTGGTGTAAAATAATTCAATCATTCGCTTTTAAACTGTGAGCGGGTTCAAGTCTTTCAACCGTATCATTTAGGAGTTCCAAGTTTAAATTCTCGCTTTTTCTCTCTCCTTGGTAGTTAAAATCAATGTAGATAAAAGAGTTTTATCCGTTTTAAGAATTCAGCAGCAATTCTGTAAAACTGAAACGATTTTAAAATCATGTCTGTTTAGAAATGCCATAGTTATTTACCTCAGAAGCTAATGGGTTTTTATAGATGAATTTGGACAGTCCGGTCAGGTCTACGAGTACACGCCGTTATACAACGGTGTAGTGAAGTAAAGAAGGTAATAACATTTGGGATACTTATTCTGTTTCTTGTTGACTTTACTTTTAAATAAATAGTTGGGCATAAAATTATTGTAGTAGAAATTAAAGTACCGCTAGCAAAATCATGACACAATGTTACGATACGTTTTTGTTATCACTACCTTTTAAGTTCTTTACGTACATTACCGTATAGGCTCCTGGCATTGTATATTTAGTAAACGAACTTTCCGTTACTGGTCTGCTTCCTGGGATCAGCTCCAGAGTGCTTATTTTGGAACATTGCAATGTGTAAAATTTATTTATTTACTTTTTTACCCAATCGTATGTTCCTCACTAACCTATTACATTGGCTCAGCGACCCAAAGTGAATTTTGGCTTCTGAAACGAAAGCGTGACAACTTTTCGTTGTCCTGTGCAGTTTCTTGCCATTTGTATCCTTGAAGCTCGCACAGATCAGCTTCCACTCTGTCTTTCCAGGCATATGTAGGACGACCAAAGGACCGCCCACAAATTGCGTCACACGAATCTCATGATTTTTTGACCCCTTCCCTGTCCTTAGCACAGCTGTTTATATTTGTGAGATTCCTTCCTCCCTATTGTGATAGCATATATTTTGGAAATTTACATCAAGATATTATTATATTAAAACAGCAGATCTGTAATTAGTTTTATTTAAAAGGAATAAAAGCTTAAAAATAATCATCAAATTCTATTTCATCAAATCAAACACTCGCTACCCTTGTAATTAATATTGCAATAATCAACCCCTACGAGTCTCCATCAATACCTCTTGTGTTACCCCACACTTTCTCCTGCTTGCGTTGAATTACAGTAGTGTTGATTGATTTATTTTTGACTCGAACTACTCGTTTCGAGTAGGTAATTAATAAAAATAGCAAACGCAAGAATAATTTTTAATTCGGGTCCTTTTTTCAAAGTAACCCTGTGAAAATATAGTTTACGTGTCTATATTCAACCAGATAAGTTTATTATAAAAACACAAAAATAAGATGGACTTCAATGTTAAGTTTATTGTACACTGTTATCAATGTAAAAAAACATTAATCTATTTGTATAGGTAAAACTGGATAAACTATTGATCTTTTAGTAATCTACGGTAATAAGTATCGAAAAATATTTAAGTCCATTAAAAAGAAATTCAATAAAAGGTCGGAACGTTCAGGTTTATAACATTATCAGGTAATTGATGTCGATTGCCGGATTTTGGTATTCGTGAGCTTGCAATACATATGTCAGATTCTTACTTTTTTTTATATACAGGGGAAATCCGTTTGAGGACCGTGAGCGCGCGAGGGGGAAAGGTTGCGGCCCGTGTGTGGGATTCGCCAGGTTGGGGTGACACTAGCACCCCACTTTTAGTATGAAATGCTATTGCCACGCCGCGGTTAGGGATACCCACTAAAACCCCTGTCCAATCCCGAGCGTCCTTTGTCCGGGCTGTGGGCTCGCTCGCGCATTCACCACGGGCGGCGGCCGGACCCTTTGTGGGCTGGCCTTACCTTTTGTTAGCCGGAGATCTGGGTCTCTCCGGCTCCTCTAGCTCACTGCGAGGTGAGAGGGGGCGCACGGATCGGGGCGCGTGCCTCCTCTCCGGCCTTATGTGCGGGCGGGTCTGGTGTCCCCGCCGGTCGCCCGCACGGCCGCGGCCTACGGTGGCTGGAAGTCGTCTTCGATGACCCTCCTATTCCGCCACCGGCTCTGGCGGGAGGGGAGCGTGGTGGACTGCTCCCTCTCCCGCTACGCCGCCTCCTTCGCGGACATGACGGTCTCGCAGAAGGTGGCGGCTGCGTCCCACGCGTCGGCGCTCCCGACCATGGCCTTCACCACGGCCGGGAGGGACTGCCCTGATGGCCGCGACGAGATCGCGGCGCTGCTCGTCCCAGGCTGGACACACCTGGAGGGTGTGCAGCACCGTGTCTTCGTCGCCGCCGACGCAGTGGTGGCAAGTTTCTTGCTTTTCTTGTCCAACCCCTACTAACGACCGACAACCTGTAATGTGCAGGTCGTCGGATGCATAAGAAAGAAGATTTTTTTGTCAAAAACAATGCACCATAAAGTAGAGTTATATGAAATGTACAGCACTTTAAAGAGTTGACATACTACGTTCGATCATTTCCTGAAATAGAGAGAAACACTGTTCTTCCGCATTTGACTCAAATGACTAACTCGTCTAATCGAGTGACTCCATAACGTCACTAGTATAGGGGTGGTATGAAACCAACAAATTATCCCCCGAGGGCTCGGCGGACATAATTACAGTAATTCGTTCACACACTTTGCTGGCCTCCAGATCGGGACTTTGGCGCAGATTGTTTAGGTATCAATTTACATGATTTCGCATTTATTTATTACTACATGTACGCGGCACTTCGTTGTGCAGGACTAGGATATTATATTCATATCTTCTAAACTCTGCAAGATATCTAAATGAAATATAAACGAGAAATTATGATAAAATAATTGTTTTAATCTTAAATATTATAAATTAAATCTGTTCAGCCCTCTCAGAGCAATCAAGTCCAGATACTGGCATGTACTGTAACTACACCAAGACATGACTGTCTGACTGATAAATATGTCAATACGAGTATTGTGAAAACACTTCAGTGGTGTTGTCATATATAAAAACCGTAATACGACTAATCACGATATAACCATTTGTATCACCTGTAATTACCAATGCCACATAATTAGTAAAACAATTTCTAAAACAAAATTCTTTACACTTGTAAATACAAGTACACGTATACACGTACACAACGTCGTAGAATTCATTTACTCGCAATTCACTCTAAGCCGTAAACTTAACGCGAACACGAGTGAATTAACTCGGAACAGGTAACCAATAAATCCGTGTTAGTACACACGTAGGGGACAGATAAAAAACCACCGAAACTCGTAGACAAAGTAACGTCGACGATGTACATTTATGTGTTCAAATATGCCCGCTAGAGATACCGACAATATAGTACTAAAATGTCCAGACAAGTGTTACAATTATTTGGTAGCATAGTTGTTCTTGTCATGTTTCCATTTGAAGTTAATAATGTTATATTTTTATTTATCCTGTGATTAGCACCTGTTTTGTATAGAGTAGTTGTCTCTAATTTACCATAATTTTATAAAACAATACTTATCCTTTATATACTTTATATGTTGTGTTAAATGTAGATTATAATCCAAAATCTCTCAACTGTGTCAGGAATCTAATAGTGACGGAATTTGCGCGTTAAATTGAATTACGACCTTCTGCATTACGTTTGGACTTGTTGTGTTCGGTTATATTTGTACCTGTGTTATACGTGTTTGTATAGTTCTAATAAACTCTATAGTAAATCTAACAACATTTTATTTCGAGGCCTGCAACTCGTAACATTATTTAAAGAAGTTTTTACAGTAAGTACAATGAATTTAAAAATGAGAATAAAAATCCCGGGCGCTAATTCAGATCAACGAATTACGAAAATTCACTTTTCGAATTTCTGTCTGTGTGTTCACGTGAGACTTAATGCACAGATTAAATTTAATTTAATTAAAACAACTAGAGACAGAGCTAGCTTATAAACCAGGTCAACGGGCAAGAGTCTAGGTCTTGGCTGGAAGTTTTTTGTATTAGAGTGGTGGGGATGCCGTGAGGACAAATAATTCCACGTAATGTTTCTATCATAGCGTCGTATATCTCTGCGTCATCGAGTACGAAATTGATTTGAACGAATAGAGTCGTAGTTGTAGTGATCTGGCCGTTTACATGTGTGTATATATTATGTTTATGTTTTATTATACAACTTTTACAATTTTTATTTTAAACTAGATTCTAAATAATTTAAAGTACCTAGTAAAAGACAAGCCTTATTAAGCTGGCGATTATAACTAAAAATAACCCGGGTCAACAATTAGGATACTTTTTATACCGCCAAATACGGCGTTTCATTGTGATAGACGACTATAGCCCAAAAAGATGGCGTTGGCGTCGAATTTTTTCAATGCTGCTTTTGCAATTCACTTATAAGTACACTAGAGTTTACCCCGCGGCTGCGCCACGGGTCAACCACTAGTACGTATCTCTTGTTTAAAGAGCAGCCGGGACAGGTTACATTGTAATAAATTTTTATGTATTTGCCCCCGCAAGATTCACTTCATTTTATATCGCAAACTATACCATCCCCCGTCTATCTGTAAACTACATAAATGACAAAACTTGACAAAATAGAGAAGATGGACAGCATGGACCGAGTGGACGAAATGGACAAAATTACAAAACCTATCCTACTTCTGGGATAACCTTTACATAGATCTGTCCCATTATCAGGGATAAAAAGTATCCCATATCCACCTTCGGTATTAAAATTACATATATGCCAAATTTCAGCCAAATCGGTCAAATAGTTTTTCCGTAAAAGCATAAGAAGCAAATAGGCAAATATATTTTTATCCTGGAACCTACCCCCTTTTTCGGGATAAGAAGTATCCTCGACATTGATAAATATATAAATACAGAGTTTCAGCCAAATCGGTGCAGTAGTTTTTCCGTGAAAACGGAACAGACAGACAGCGTTCCTTTCGCATTTATAATATTAATAGGGATTTATGTACGTCATGGTAACGCGAACAAAGTTTCGCTGGCAATACTAGTTCTCAAATAACATCATTTTTATCAGAAAAAATCACGTACTGGATCAGAAATATCCAAGTAACAGCGTGACACCTGCGACGGTCGTAAAGCAACCGAAAGGGGAGAATTTAAAATGTTCCCTTCCACCCCACAACTGTTAACTCAATACACAGTGTGCGGAGAAAGGGAGTAATGCCTATTGGAGTCTAACGTGTGGCCCGAAACAATATTTCTAAATAAAATACTTCCTTGTGGGACTTGAATTCAGGTGTGCTTTAAGTCATAAGATTTTGTAGACTGGAGATTGTTCGTTTGCTGTGTGTGTCTATTCTCTTGGAATTTAATTACTATGTCAAAATTAGAAACGTTTCTGTAGATACTGGAGCTTATCTACCTATGCAGCATTATGTAGCATTAATCTCCATGATTTAGGAAATTTTGTACGTAGATATGTTAGAGATCGCGGGGATTAAAATGTGTTCTTTCGCAGATTCGTATTATAAATAGGACAAGTAAAATAAACTGAAACCGTATATTATGTCCTGCACCTATCAGTATATCCGGAGACGTCAATTTCACAATGTGATTCTTCAAAAGTGGTCGTTTTAGGTCCCATAATTAAACATACAAGTATATGCAAACTTCTTCACGCAAGTAAATTACTTCCAATAGTAGTCGTTTACTATATATGACCCAAGTTCTTTCATGTCATGAAGCAAGCTGTGTAATAAACTCCTTCTTTTTTTAGTTTTCCCAGAGTGCTACAATATGGGGCTCACAAAAAAATAAAACGTGTAAACGGTTATTTAAAATCACCACGAGGTAGGTAACGCATCGGCTAATTTGGTATTGTAGATTTTCACAAGCAAATATGAAAATGATGAAGAAGGTAATGACGATCCTAACCTTCCTAACCTTTTTCTTTAACATCACTTCTCACCTGTCTCATCCTCCTTATTCTATTCCTTCTATCTCACCCCTTGTATGCCATCCTTTTCATTCCATCCTATCTATCCAATAGAAAGTGAGCGACGTTAACTACTTTCCAATGGCACTAGCAATAAGTATTAGGCTTATATTAGGTATATGTTATAATAATAATATATTGTATAATAATAATAATCCAACAAAAAATACCCCATATTTATAGTTTTAAGTATCGCACTGCACAGGTACTATCTACACCAAATCATTGTAACAGCAACACTCCACACTACAATAAGTAATATAAGATAAAACCTAGCAATATAATATTATAAGTAATTTTATTGTACACCTTAATACAGACAAAATACCCAATAAAATGTCATACACATTAACTATAATAAATAAGCGTGTTAATACAATACTATTCAAATTAAATTCCCTTAAAAGTTACGGAACTAGAGTCTATAGAGCTTGTTTAATAAAAAAAAAACACTTTCCATGAGATAACCTGTCTATTTGACTGCCATCTTCGCGCCAAACAAAATCCGCTACCTCTTCAAACTTGTACCAAAACTCATGAAAGTAAAAACTAACGCGACGCGCGTTTCGACGGTGCGGCGACCAAACACACCCTATCGCTACCGCCCGAATTATATTTAAGTGGGTAGTTTTCGAGAAAAACACCGTATTGTTGTTTGAATTGAAAATAAACTTGCGATACCCCCATTTCGTGGATGTATTGCCACCCACCTTCGCATAATGTATGGCGCGATTGTGTTTCTCAACATCTTCAGTCCTATTCTATTGTATTTTTAAGGTGGATGGCCCATTACGGCAGTGAAACTGTCGCTTGATAGCAACAAACCCATTGTCACGATATTAAATTACTTGGAATTATTGAGTTCTCTTTGCGTTTTGTTGCTAGAAGATTGCGACTTGTTGTGTAAATTGGATTTTTTGGATTCTAAACTCATTATAGCAAAAACGGATCCATTATGAAATCGTTATGTTTATTCGTCAGTCTGTCTTTGTATGTGTGTGAGTATCATTTTTTCACAAACTGCTGGGTTTATATAGATGAACTAGGATATGCTCACCACTTCGTCCACGCATTACTTGAAATTTTTTGGGATTCCCGGGACACAAAGTACCGCAACATTTAAAAAATAATATAAACGTTTTAGGAGAAACTGTATCGAAATAACTTTTATGCACCCGAACAACTACAAGCCGCTCCCGGGAAAATTCCCGCGGGATTCCCGAGATATAAAATATCACACATTTTATTACATCACATTTGCTATAGATTAGGGAAAAAATCACATTTCAAGTAGTTTTTTTTTAATCTGGCCATTTTAAATCATTTCCCGGACATATGATAGATAGCGTAGACTTTAAGTCTTAAAATTTTCTGTCGATCAGCGAAGACCGCATCGAAAGCGGCCCAGTAGTTTTTATGTGAATCACAAACAAACAAACGAGAAATCTAAAAAAAATTAGATTGTGTTCTCCATCGATTATGTAATCTATTCTAGTTGTTTTTTAAATAGCTTCAATGTACAAACGCGATATGTTTAGAATTTTATAATATTATAGATTTTTGAAGATATTAGTTTCTTTCTACATTTGAATAAATGTATCCTTCTAGATTTTGAACTGTGAGATTGAAAATTCTAAAAACGTTTGAGGTATTAGAGCTTCGAAAATACTTTCAAAGACAATTGGTATGAATGAGATCCTTTACCTTTCTCGGCTTAACGTTAGATTTATGAGTATTTTGATAAAACGAAAAGCGGATACTTCAAATTAGATGAAACGTAGAAATTCAGAAACAATCGAAATTAAATTTTCACTCTGTTAAATTAAATTATGTTTTTACTCTAAGTAAGAAAAAAAATTACATAATCTAAGTAAACATAACAATATTCTTAATCATGTGTAACAAACACGTGGGAAAACTACGAAAATATTATAAAAAAATAAAATATAGATTTAATATATGTTTAAACATTTCAATGAAGTTTATATTTTTAAATAATAAGTAATTCAAATTAGATTAAAATCAAAACAAAGCAAAGGTATCAAATAGAATGCTAGATTTTGTATAGAATAAAAATCAATCGACTGAGAAAGCATGGAAATAAAAGAAGAAACGTTACGTGCTCCTGACCAATTCGCCATATCACTATTGGAGTGCCTACTCACTCAATCTGTCAATTAGTGGCCAACACAGACGGTGGGTATAAGGTTGTGGCAAACAGTAATGCAAAAGCGGAGCGACATACATTTAAAATAACCTTATCATAACTATCGGAAAAGAGAGAAGTACAAAGTTTAAAGTTATATTGCACATCAACACATATTTCAGCTATAGCAACAATGCTTGCATTATAAATCATTATTCGTCTAGATACAATTTACAGTGTAAAACAGATTACACCGGGTACTTCGGCAGTCCATTTTTCCATAGCCCAAATTTCGCTTTTAAAAAATCCGGTCAGTGTTGCTCATAATTTCAATTTAGTCAAAAAGACAAAATACGTATTATTTTCTTATAATTGGAAGAAATATGTTCGATATTCGACTGTGTGTGTTGTGTTGGATATTTGTGGACTTTCATTGACGCCACCAGACATAAGATAGAAAAAAAATATATTATATTATTTCTGTCAACAAGTCGACATGATATGAAAATTACGTCGATTAATTGTATTGCAAACAGATTTTTCCTTTGATGTGACATTATTTGTCTGATGCCAGTTTTTTCTAGTTGGGAATACTTTATTATTCTTAAACTCATGTCAATGGAGTTCATAGTCTTTTCGTTAACACTTTATTACAAAAGGTAATACGTCAGAATTAAAAACATTCAAATTAAACAGCCACGTAATCAATTAATAAGCAATTTAATGTAGTGACAATAAACAAAATAACTATTTTATACAAATAAATAATCACTTAGATAATTCGCTACCGCTTATAAAAGGACTTCGCCCTTACCTACAATACTTTACGATTTCGGTTTTTATATTTACTTAGATTCGTTACTCTTTACATTGTAATGAATTAAGATTTTTATCGATTAATGTAACTATATATATATATATATATATATATATATATATATATATATATATATATATATATATATATATATATAGTTTTAATTGACGGCCTCGTGGTTGAGCGGGCTAAGCCTTTGCCGGCTTACCTCACTGCAACGCAGGGGCTCCGGGTTCGATTCCTGGTATAGTAAATTTCGGAAATGTATTTTTTTCGTTGTTTACTATGGTCTGGGTGTCTGGGATCGGCGCAGAATGGTCAGTTGTATATTACACAAGCGTAACTTGCTTAATTTGGGGATATACAGTGTGTGTGTTTGTCTGCCGATTTATTTATTTAATTACGTAATAATTACTTTTCCCTACGATCAGTCAAATTCATTGCAACGTTCCGAATTTCCGTAATAAAATGTATCTTGGTTTCTTTACATCCCTCTATCTAAACCTTGAATTCCTACTTCTTATCTGCCTTTATCCAATGTTATCAAAAATACATATATTTATATGTACCAACTCAATAAAAAATATTTCCATTCAATATTTCTTGCTTTCAATTCGACTACTTAAGTACTGAAAATCATCCCATTTATCGGGATAAATTATACATATAAAATATGTTCAACCAATTATTAAAACTAGGGGTCGCCCGTGCTCGTAATTCGACCAGAATAATTAATATCCAAGACTATATATACTTCTATAAGCACAGATTTCGCCGAGGCAACAGTAAACAATAGATTATATATGCGTGTGTGTGTGTCAAAGACATGGTAGTGTGTAATGTTTTTTTTATTGATTAAATGTATTTTTTATGCATAATTTAAAAAAAATATTAGCGTTTGTCGCTTCTTCGCTATATAAACTATAATTGTGCGAAATTTCATACTCCTCCGTCCGCTCAATTCTCGTAAAAAGGGTACAAAGTCTTTGCTTCATGTGTTACTATATAGAGAAGATTACACAGCAAAACCCGTGTATACATACTAGTAGCTACCTCATTTTTATTACATTTTAATTTACAAGAATATACGACTAATAACATCAGCTAGTCTACGTTATCTGGAATAATGTATCAAAATAGATTTGAACTTCATGTGTAAATTTCGTAGAATAAAGCCAGATATATAGACTGAAAAATAGATACACTTTAAGTACAATTTTCTCGTCTTATTTCCAGGCTCTGGTGAAAAAGTAACCACGTAATTTTAATAAATTAAATTCAAACAAACGGTCCAAACGTAATCGTCTCACCAGAGTACCCAAAGAGAGGGACTAAACACCGAAATTTCTTTGAAACAGAAAGAAGCGAGTCTCTTGAATAAAAAAAAACCTGACCTTTCTGCCTACGCACCTAAATTACTTGCGAGACAAGAATTTTGATGGGCTGCCTTGGAGACGAAAGAGACCCGTCAAGTGTGCACCTGAATTTGTGATTGAAAGTTCGTCTTAAGATTAATTTATACTTACTACTTATATTATAATACGTGAAAATGATTATATTTGGACATTTTTTAGTTACTTCTCAGAAATTAACTTATTCGAATGAAACTTTATAGAGTTTTTATTCCGGTAAATAAAATAATTTCTGACTGATAAGAATTTAAATTTCATGCGAACCAATCTGAACAAAGTGATCAATTATTGTAACGCAAGTGTCCATAAAAAATAGAAAGCTACCTTAAGGTACAGATTCAATACTTGCGGTTGGAAGCCGCGAATAAAACTAATTTCCAAATATTTTTTTTGCATAAAATATGGGATAGAGAAGTGTAATGGGAAGTTGGGATAGGGAAACTGAGGGGAAGGGGGACACGATTAGCTCAAGGCTCGTTTCACACCGATATTCTGTGAGAGTATCGTATCTATCATACTGATCGAGCCAGCTCTAAGAGCTCTAATCAAGTGTCAGATTATTGTTCTGTTTTAACGAATTTCTTTAGTGACAGAATCATAATAGAGGGTACTTTGTATCTATTACCCCACTACTCAGCTCGTTCTGTCATTGCTCGAATATAAGCGTGCAGACGGAACGACGAGACAACATTCACACTCCGACTTTGGGCGGGTACAGAGTCTCATTCCGGCTTCGGGGGCATGTCGTAATAGCGCTCTAGGGTGACTAATTCTTGTGCGAGAAGTGAGACTCCAGTAAATCGGCTATTACAAGGTATGCATGTTTAAATCTTATACTAATATATAAAGCTGAAGAGTTTGTATGTTTGTTTGCTTGAACGCGCTAATCTCAGGAACTACTGGTCTGATTTGAAAAATTCTTTCAGTGTTAGATAGTCCATTTATAGAGGAAGGCTGTAGGCTATATATCATCACGCTAAGACCAATAGGAGCGAAGCACCAAGGAAGAATGTTTCAAAATCGGAGGTTTTTTAAACTTACTTTATTTTTATTATTCCACGCGGACGAAGTCGCGGTCAGAAGCTAGTTGGTAGATAGAGCCTTGCTTGCAGCATGGCTCTATCTACCAATTTAAATATATAGATTTAATACCGGATTTTGTAAATATATCTACACTATAATTCTAAAACTTTTCCACGGTACCCAAAAAAGTTGGAATTCAGCGGTGAATTATGTGCCGGCGCCCCGCCCTTCGCCGCCATGAGGAAAAAACTCATTAGCCAAAACCTTGGTACAAATGGGAATCGACTTCCGATGTTTACATTAAAAACAAAGCTTTGATCGCTTCGCCACCTAGGGTTATCACGTGTCGATGCTGCCCTTTTAACGGGTGACAATGAAAGTATTATTAAATGTTTCGTTTTCTGCGAGGGTTATAAAAATATATAAATTTTTAAAGGACAACTGTCAATGGGCTGGAGAATGAGGAACAATAAAAGCAGTGTGGTGTTTAGTGGTTGTGCTGCGTTGGTAGAGTCGCTCTTGAACACCAAATGACACTTAAAAAATCGGGAGCATGTAATTTACAAGACAATATCAAACCGTACAGTTAGGTATTTAAAATGCAAAACGGTTACGAAAAATTATTATACGTCCGTCTGTCTGTCTTTGTAATTGACGCTATTTTTTGCGAATCATTTTATGATAACAAAACTCTCCCAAATATTAGTCCCAGTTAAAAAAAAAACTGATATACAAACTTATACGGCCTAAAAAAACTTATACACTCAATTATGAAACAAAACTGGATTTTATACATTTTGATAAAAATGCAACGAACGACTCCTACAACCATTCTAAGCGTCAATTCGAATAACACAATATAACTGGCACTTTCTTAACGAATCTAGAAGTATTTATAATCAATCACATGCTCGAGTGCCTAACAAACCTGATACTTGTGGAAACTACAAACCACCTAAACAAATAGTTTAATTTCTGCACACCCCTATATTACGACCGGTTATTTGTATAACCGCCTCCGGTACCGGTTCAGCCGGTACCACGTTTTTCGACCCGGTCAAAAAGGGGGAGGCTAATTAATTTGTTTAGCACTCGTGCGGACCTTGGTAGGGGGAATTCAGTAAAGGCGAGTGCATATTAAAACAAAGAAAGAAAGGTAAGTCTTAAGATTTAAGGCCTTGTCATATCGGCATTGGTTTAATAGTTAGTTAACTTCGGAATGAGTCTTTATTTTCGTTTGGACGGACTTCTATTTAATCAAAAACTTATTACTTAACTGGAAACTGTCTGTTCAAACAATGATAAAGACTTAATTCGCCAGTTTCGCAACTTAACTACTTAGCTAATGCAAATATAAATCAAGCTTAAGAGTTGCCGATCGGCTTAGTTTAATTATAGTATACTTCGGACAAGTATCATAAGGTAGTTATGCCGGTTTAACAGATACAAAATATACTTTATTCATCCTCATCACCGAAAGTACCTCTATACCGAAATCCCGTTTTAGAAAGTACTATTATTAAAATATATACCAAATCTTACACTATTATAGAAAGCTGAAGAGTTTGTTTGTTTACTTGAACGCGCTAATATCAGGAACTACAGGTCCTGAAAAATTCTTTCAGTGTTAGATAGCCCATTATCGAGGAAGGCTAATTATCACGCTAAGACCAATAGAAGCGGAGCACCAACGAAGAATGTTTTAATATCGGGGGATTTTTCCTCTATTCCACGCGGACGAAGTCGTGGGCAGAAGCTAGTGTTATAATATTGTGGATATATTCCCAAAATACATGACGAAAGAATAATTTATTTTATTAATTAAAGTCAATTTTAACATTCATTTATTAGTAACTAGCTGTACCCGGCAGAAGTTGTCTTGCCCTTAAAAAATAAAAATCTAGAAACCGATTGCAGCGCCGTCAAGCGGGATCAATTGTTAATTTAAATCAACTTCAAAGAACACAAAAAAATCAGAGAAAAGAGGCTGTTCAGCGGCGCCACCAGCCGGGTCCAATCGTGAATCTAAACCATCCCGGGATCCACTTGAAGACACACAAAAATAATTTCACCTAAATCCTGGAACCCGATTGCAGCGCCATTTACCTGGTTCAAATTTGAATCCAAACCATCCCGAGAGCCACTTGAACACACACAAAAATAATTCACCTAAATCAGACAAATGAAAATGAGTTTAAATGCAGTCACCATTGCCGAAATCGGCTGGGAAAGATTATAACAAATGAATGGCTAGACTGATGTTTTTTTAATAAACATATTTTTTATTGATGAATATCATATTTTAACACTTATTATCTTATTCTGAACAAAGATAATTCTAAAAACACAAAAATCATAAAAATTGATCCAGCCGTTCTTGAGTTATAAATGGTATAACACGACTTTCTTTTATACCTATATATATAGATTATAAACACTAACAATATTAATGGCTGGAGACTATATTTTTTATGATGATTAATCAATAATCCAAAATATTACTTCTTTAAAGACTTGAAACTTTTTCTAACGTACATAATTATGTAAAAAGTACTCGGGTACGAACAAACCAGCCAGTATGTACTACAGCCATCTCGTCACAAAACTGGATATATGTTTTGCCGACATTGATCTTGTCCATATTGGCATAGAAGAATGTATAGTATGTACTTGGCTTTATTCCATGACCATTTGTATCATCAATTATTCGCTTAACGCCGTGACTCCAGACTGGTTGAGTTATGGTTGCGAGTTACACCTATTAATACAGGCGTTTTGGCCTCTTCCGTGGTGTGGTTTAGTTGGACAACAAAAATGAATGCTCGGCCAATTATGTTTCTTTCCATAATTGGTTTTTAAAGCTATGTCAATTGGGTTCACATTATCACATGGTACTAACCAGAAAGTCGTGGTAGCGTAATGGCTAGCGCATGCGTCCCTAGCTCAAAGGGCGCAAGTTCGATCCTGGCCAGAACGCATGCATGACTTAGGCAGTTTTCTGACCTAATGTGCATACTGGTACAATTACCACGTGCTAACAACGGCGAAGGAAAACATCGTGATGCAACCTGCACACCGAGATAACCGATGTGTCAAACCTGCCAAGCCGCCTTGGACAAGCGTGGTGGGTATACTGTCCGTCCCCCCTATAATGGGAGGCCCGAGCCCAGCAGTGGGACATTTATGGGCTGTTATTGTGATATATATCACATGGTATGGGCATGTAATGAGAAGAGATGAAAATCACGTGGCAAAAATAATGTTCAATTGAAAGATGGATGGGTACAAACGTAAAGGTAGACCAAAAAAAGAGATGTATGGATTGTATGAAGGATGACATGTTCATTTGTGGCGTGACAGAGGACGTATGTAAAATAGAGGAGTATGAAAGGAAAATGCATATTATATATTGTTACAACTTAGGTTCCGACAAAAACAAAATCCACCTGCATATCTGTAAAAGCACATTTTATTACCTGTCGACATTTGAACTAATTGTAATTTTTTTATGATCATCTTCTTTTGTTTACTTATTTATTGGCATACGTTTCTAGAGAACAGCCCATTGTTCTATTGTACTGGTTTATGGCCGCTTGCGGCCGTGACTCGGCCAGGTGTGGCGGATTACGTCGACTACGATACGGGCACATTTGTGTTCGTGAGAAATAAAACGACGGCCTGATGGGGGGACGGGGCAGTCGAGAGTGAACCACGTCTAAGCGTGACGTGTGTACAATCGGGAATCTAATAGCAACGGACTTCGCGCGTTTTATTCAATTACGACCTTCTGCATTACGTTTGGATTTGTTGTGTTCAGTTATATTTGTACCTGTGTTATACGTGTTTGTATAGTTCTAATAAACTCTATAATAAATCCAATGGCATTTTAATTCGTCCTGCAACTCGTAACAATATTATATTTTGCCCACCCCAAATAATTGGGAATAAGTGAAAGAAAAGAAGTGTGTATGGTGGCCATATTCACGGATCACTGAGAGAGACAATTAAGAGCGTTGTTCTGGCGAAGTCGCTCGCCCGTGGCCGCTTGATAACGCCACCAATTGCGCAAATTGAGAGCCGCTATTTACTGTAAAGCGCTTCTAGTAAAGAGGTAATAAGTGTATATAGTTTCAAGTCCCTGTTGCGTTTTTCTTTAACATATGCCTGTAACGCCGTAGTGTGTACAACACATGCTTTGAAACAAGGAGAACATGAACGTGCACTGGTGTGAACATAGCCATTTAAGTATAAATGGTTCCTCATATTTAGATAATTAACAATCCATACCCATATCACTGTTGGGCTTGGGCCCTTTCAATTCATGGGAACGTATAAGTATACACGTCACGCTAGTTCAAGGGAGATTTCACACGATGATTTCCTTCATCAGTACGTACTATTATTTCTATTATATATATTTCTGGCCAAGGCATATTATTACGCCATCATGGCTAATAAATTGCAATTCTTTGTAGGGACACTCTTAGATATAGACATATACAACATTTTATTGTTCATCAACACAAAAATGCACAAGAAGACAATATTTTTTTGGTAAAACAAAAGGCGGCCTTATCGCTAAAAGCTATTTATTCCAGGCAACCTAACTTAAAGGAAATTTTTAACTTATCTGTAATTACTATGCAACAAAGAAAAAAGAAATATATATAAATAAAAATGACAGACATGGACAGCAGATTACAGTATAGAGTATAGTCAATTAGCACATAATTATTGTGTAAGACTAACAATGTTTCTTGAGTGAATTTTTAAAGACTCTTTGTACGTTGTATGTAGTCATTTTTGGTATAAAAGTATTGCTCAAAGGCACCGTCATTTGAATTACTTGTCGAGTCAGTTGAGAGCAATACGCAATAAAGGAAAATATAGTCCGTCCAAATAAAACCATTTTTGAGTTAAGTGTGTCAACGTCGGTGAATGTGTTTATTGTATTCGGATCTGCTACGAAGCCGTCGTCGTAGCATCGTAGCAGAGCAGTAGTTCATTCGGACGTCTTGTGATGTTACAATAATGTTTTAATAAATATTTTTTTATACAATATGCAACACGTATAGTCAATAAGCCTTTGACACACGAAAGTTAACTAACATGAAGTGTTTAGAAACTATTAAGGTAGTTTTAACTAAGAATTCGCCGTTGAAAGTTCAAAGCAACATAATAAGTATAACTTATGGAGCATATCAAATAGTATGGGCGTATATCAGTGATACTGATTCATCACACACGTAATTCAGTCCGAATGGGACACAGTTCATTCCCCTAGGACGGTGCAACCAGATATCACGCTAGGGATGTCACTTATGACATATATATTATTGTATGTATTTGAAGACCACGGGCCATAAAAATGACCCGGACTTTTGGAGGGCTTGCGTGAGGCTATAGGAAGCCCAACGCGTAGAGGCCTTTTGACAAATTTAATGTAAATGTGGCATGACTGTCCGGCGATTATCCCTACACCATGTAATAGTGCACCCAAGGACAAGCCCCGGCCAGTGTAGGACTATTATGGGAAATGAGGACAAAAAGTACCGGGCTATTGGGGTGAACTGCTAGTGGTACTAGGGGTCTGAGAATATGAGGACTATGGCGTTCGCCCGTCGCAATGTTCAGGGAACATGGAAAAATGGGCAGACGGTAACTCACCACTCCCTGCATGGACACCAAAAAATGCCATAGAAGACAGGGGCAACATGGGTGTGAGGCTGCAGATACACCGAAGCTACTTCTGACGTTATGGCATTTGCCACTTCCACCCCTAGAGCTTGAGTCTTAGCCTTAGTCTTATATATGTATTATTATTGCATATTTTTGTACCCATAGTACTAAAATTAGTCATTTAGTGAGGTATTTGAGTTTATTAAAGGAACAGCAAAATATTATGTGTTACAGAAATGTACTACATATGACTAGGCTACCATAATGGCCATTATAATCGGTTTTTAAAACATTTCGCATATAGGTTAGTTTGGAATAAACATGGAATAAGCCATGCTATCTTAGTGGGTAACGCCTTTGGGTCACAAACTCGCATTTCAAAACGATCGTAAGTTCGAATGCTAGCTGGAGAGCATTTAACACTTAGGCAGTTTTCTGACTTAAGGTGTATGTTGTTATAATTACCATATGCTGCTGATGAAGGAAGACATCGTGATGAAACTTACATATTGAGATAATCGACGTGTAAAACCCGCCAAGTCGCCTTATGACCAGTTTCTATCTCTTATTATTAATTCACTAGCCTTACCATCGGAGGAAATTTGACATTGCCAAATCAACGATCAGTAAGATATAGGAACCGGCTGTCAAACAAGCGTGGCGAATATACTGTCCATCCATTGTTATGATCTGTTAATATTTATTTTTACTAAAAAAAATCTAGCATAAAAACCGA
The DNA here is from genome assembly GCA_039645545.1 of Dendrolimus houi. NCBI lineage: Eukaryota > Metazoa > Arthropoda > Insecta > Lepidoptera > Lasiocampidae > Dendrolimus > Dendrolimus houi. The sequence goes on along the minus strand of CM077128.1, from coordinate 18,426,696 downwards.
ACTACATGAGTAACTGAAAAGCAAAATATAATTATTTTCTACAACATGAAATCAGTGCGAAGTAAAACATGAAAATTACTATATTTTTAAATATTTAGTTGATGTAGCAATGTGTATAGTTATAGTAACTTTTATATTTTATTTGGCACTTGGCACATATACGTTTTTTGTGTCTTACTGGTTGTAGATATTATACACAGAATGATTGTCATCTAAGCGTCGATTAGCACCCCTAACCCATATAACTGCTCGCTGGCTAAGCCTAATTTTGGCTCGCTCACGTTTCGATTGCAAAGCGCTATTTGCCATGGGAGCAATAGTGCACGAGCGGCGTCACAGGAGCTTGTTCGCGTGGTGTCCATACGATTGTAATATAAAATTTTAATTAATCATGCGCGTATAGATTCTCGAATAAGCATTTATACTAGTTTTAGTAATCGCAGGAAGTGAGTGCCCCGTATAGGGTGGAGGAGCGGAATATATATATAGAGGAAGATCTTCCAGCGAGGCTATTGTTGTTCCTCGCAGGCCTTGACCCGGCTATTATTGTTGGAAATTATGTTCTTGGAAATTATGAAAATATATTCTTTGTACGTTTCGGGAATCGTCTGTGACCTGAATTATTGTATAGCGCCATCTGCTGTTTTGTAAATGCTCCACTACAGCAGTTTGAGAAACTATCCTTTCATAGTATTAAACAAAGTCGCTTTCTGTGTCTGTTTGTAGACAACTTTTCACCTAATTACATTTATATGTAAGTAAAATAGAGCTACTCGCTATTATAAAATCACTCAAAATTAGCAAAGATATTTGGATTTTTAATTTTTTAGTGGTACATACATAAATAATAAATATTTTAAAGAATAAAACGTAAAAACGCGACATAAAATTCATATGTGGCGCCATGTAGGTTATGAAACGTTCTAAAGCCTTCTAGAATTAATTATATTTAATATAATCGATTATTCGAAAGCGATTACATTTCTCCGTTTTAAAATTTAGGGTCGATTTATCAATCGTCAGATGGCAATTATTCATCGAATATAACACAACATGAATAAATTAAAAATTATTGTTGCGTTAATAAAACAATTGAGCTGTTTCACTTTTACATTCAGACAGGTTATAATTTATTGGATGGATAATTTATATCTGGTGATTGAAAAATTGGTAGTGAAGTATGCCTGTTGACCTCCAAGTAAACGAAGGTCAGTATGAATCTGTATCTAATATCACATGAACTTTGATCATACCAAGCTGGCTTATTTCTACAATAATATATTATTCATGTATTCAAATGAACCATTTGTACACCTATCGTTTCATAAAAACACATAACATGACACACAAACACAATAAAAATCTTGGCAACCTTAACATAATTAAGCACGATCACAGAATATAAATGGTACAGACACGACAGTGCTATAAACGTCAGAGAATTATTAGTACTCATAACAAACTGTCTAGACGGGGCTTGTTTGTCAAACAATATTTTTCTACTCATAAAATTCTTTATTCAATTATATGTACTAGAAATATTGCTTTATACATTTTTTTAATGAAATATTTCAATCGCGTGACTGCTAGGAAAATCTGGTATTTCAAAGGCTTTTATATTAATCAGGGTTCTTTCTGGTTTTATATGTTTCGTATTCAAGAAGGATATAAAAACAATACGATACTAGATTATCTTAGTACACTTTGCTCACATATATTATAAGGTCTGTACGTATAGGTTTTAATTCAATCTTTGTCACTTACATTCTCACTCTGGAAGTGAGAATTTAAATAAATAAATAGATAGATTAGTATCAAAATGTAAGTTCCCGTGGAACATGGAACTGAGTTGTGCGCTGCGAAAGTCACAGAGAAAGCACTAGTTAAACCATAATAAAAAAAACTGTCTGTATATTTAATGATAAATGACTGTTTTAGGTTTTCGTTTGTCTGACTGTCTGAAATCTTATCTCATTAGGCTCCGAAATAGCTCGATGGGTTTTAATGAAAATTTCAGGGATTAAGACTGGAATTTTATATTACCTCTCGTTTATATTATGCCTATTTTTAGAGCAGCGAGCAAGAATAGGCTAGGAAAGTGGGCCGCGTAAATATACTATGTTCGACATATTATGTAATGTATGCCATATTCGACACAATTACGTAATGTTTGCCGTGTTCGACATATTATGTAATATATGATGTATGCCATGTTCGACATACGTAATGTATGTATGTCATGTTCGAGATATGTATGAGTATGTAAACATGTTGTGTATATAAATAAAACACGTTTACATATTCGCGCTGTCCATTTCCCTCATTACTTTCTACTCGCTGCTATGGAATTGGGCATAATTTGTCTTAAATAAAGCAAAGTAATAATTACATTTTTATATATGTACTATTTTGGTATGTTCCAGGGTTCAGAAGATATTATGAATATAAAATTTTGTAATCCCAGCGGTATCGAAGTAGCATGCACAATTAGTAAGTATTAAATAATTACGTACATAAATTAAACAGTTTTGTTAAAAACATGTACTTCATACGTTTTTGGTTTTCGCTATATGAAAACTCATTGTCATGTCATTGAAACTTAATAAAGCGTATCATGTTCATCAACTCAACAGCCGCATGTTTAAATTAATTCATTTTAAAGGTATTATTTATTAAAATCGTGTTACCACATTGTGGTTGTAAGTAAAATAAACTATGAAATTGACGAGAGTCAAATATATTTTTCGTTTTAACTCTCCGTAAGTAAATACAGGAATTATGTTTTCGATTTCCGTGAATTTACTGTCTTATAGGGTTGAATAAATAGGAATATACATAAGTACAAGTCTCGCATGAATGATGTTTTCGATACAGTTAGTAGTATTATAAAAAGTAATATTACATTTGTATTTTTGAATTTTTTGTATGTTTGTAACGAATAAACTCAAAAACTACTGAACCAATTTCAAAAATTCTTTCACCATTAGAATGCAACATTATCCCAGATTAATATAGCTTACATTTATAACTAGAAAAAAATAGGGATTTCTACTAAAACTTCAATAATGCAACCAAAGGTGTAAAAAAAAGAATGTTTGAGTGGGTCCAGGGATGCTTTGGATTCACAATTAGAGAGCTAGTATAAAATATTATGATAGTCCATACAAATAGTAAACAACATGGTGAACTTTTAATGGCTCGTTTATACCGGTTTTATCGCGGTCATGTTCGTAGTGTGCTCTATTAAACTAATTTTGAACTATTAACGATAGCAAAAATTAGTCCATACTGTAACATTTTGGGAATTTCGTTAATAAGCGAAGGACTTGAATCATTGTTAATACTGGTGTAATTTAAATTCACATTTCTAGAATGTTCCGTCGCTATTTTAGCAAAAAATTGAAGCTGTATACAATCGTAACGTTAGCTCATCTGTATCTGTGACATATAAGAAACATTTTGCTTGGAAGCAACTGTATTTATAGATTTGTCCTTTTTTTATAAAAGTAAAACCCTATTGAGGACCACAGGCGATTGGTGGGAGGTCGTGGCCCGAATGTGTGGATTCGTCAGGTCGTCGTGGCCCTAGCAGTTCATGTATGAAGTGCTATTTCCACGCCTCAGTTAGGGATACCCACTAAAACCCCTGTCCGGTCCTCAAAACGTCCCTTTGTCGGGGCTGTGGACTCGGTTGCGCATTCACCTCCAGCCCGGACGGACGACCAGACGCACCGGCATGCGGCACTGATATAAATGGATATTCTACCTATAAGAACGAAGCGCTTTGTATCTAGCTTCATCATACGCACCGCAAAGGAGTGGGTCTCATTGCCGCAGTCTGTCTTTCCCGATAATTATAACCTGGGTGTCTTCAAGTCCCGTGGGAATAGGTACCTTTTTTATATTTTTTTATTAGATGAGTTCAGCAGACAGGCAGACGGCCCACTTGATGGAAAGCGGTTACCATCGCCTATAGACATTTCCAACACCAAAGGTGCTACAAATTCACTGCTGCTCTCTTAAGTGAGACTGGAACCTGGTCACTAATGCCGGAATATAACTCAAGGTTGTTATGGCGGCATACTCTAGACCAGGGGTGGTAGCCATCCAGTCGGGCAAATACCCTGCCACCTGGTTGTGGATTGTTTTGTCGCCTCTTACGACAGGCCGCCCGGCCGCAGGAAATTGTTTTAAGAATACAATTTCCTGCGGATGGATGGCTATCACCCCTGGTCTGAAGTATGTCGCCATAACAACCTTAAGTTGTATTCTGGCATTAGTGACCAGGTTTCAGTCTCCCTTAACAGAGCAGCTGTACACTTGTAGCACCTTTGGTGTTGCAAATGTCCATAGGCGATGGTAACCGCTTTCCATCAAGTGGGCCGTGTGCCTGTCTGCTGAACTCCTGCAATAATAAAAAAAAACAATAAAAAAACGGCCGGCTCTATACGGGCTGACTCCACCATTTGTTAGCCGGAGATCTGGGTCTCCCGGCTACCTTGGATCTCACCACGAGGTGAGAGAGGGCGCGCATCCCTCTTCTCTGGCCTTTATGTGCGGGTGATTCTGTTTTCCCCGTCGGTCACCCGCACAATATATTTGTTCCTTAAAAATGGTTTAGTCACCCAAAAAATAAAACATCTTACATGTAACTGAACTTTGGACAAAACTATTATCAAGAGTGTTTTTGTGTAAGTGATCGATCGTTAGTCTGATCTGAAAAAAAATGACATCACGACAGTATTCTTTAATTAATTTTTTATTTATTTTATTTATACACGATATTAGACGGAAAAATTATAAGATTTGCAACGTGTTCTTCTCTTACTTTTGAAAGTAAGAGATGAAATATTCTGAAAAATGTTGAAATGGTAGAGACTGCAAAACAATTTTTTAGATATGGTTTGTTTTCGATTATGAATATACTTATTTTACGTTCCTAAGGCGTTGAAATGTGGTTTTGATTAATTTATATTCGACATAATTACAGGTATTTTAAAAGGAAGAAGATAAATGTCATTATCCTCTAATCAAGAAATAGTTTTGTTCGCTATTTTCTAATAAATATGTAGTATGTATTTAATATGTATACTACTTGGATACAACTAAAGTAAAACGTATAATATTAGCTCATACTTATCGAAGTGTTCTTGGGTTCCTAAACTATCTGAAATCCACCTGAAACAAAGAAAATTGAAAATTTAATAAGAATATTATACAAGTTATCTATAATATATGTATTAATCAATTAATAAACACGCATATATGTAGTTTAAACATCATAAAGTAATAATATTTATTTTATTATGTATTATGTACTATAAAATATGATATTGTAGTCAATATTATACAGTAAATCATACATAGAATATTTGGTTAAAATTAAATTACTTGTTAGCCCCTCTTTACTAGATCGTAATATTTAGTAAAGTATGAAAGAATGAATTAAAAAACTTTATTGTTCACCAAAAATTAAAACTAGTTTCTAAAAAACTAAGTACAATAAATGTTGAATAAAGTCATTGATAGCTAATTACTTTCACACATTAAAAACATAAAATACAATATAAATGTATGCACTACCTACATCGCCAGATTAGCTAAGAATATCCTATACGTTAGTTAGGTTGCCTGGAAGAGATTCCTCTAAGTGATAAGGCAGCCTATTGTTTTGCCTAAAAATATTGTATATTCAACTTTTCTGTGTGTTATTTTTATGAGCAATAAAGTGTTATCATCTATCTATCTTAATATAAAGAGATTTTAATTATTAATATTAGGAAGTATCTTTATCTTTATTTTTACATACTATAAAACAAAGTCGCTTTCCATGTCTGTCTGCCTGTATACCCCTAACTAATAAACTACGAAACGGTTTTTTGAGCGGTTTTCACCATTAGTTGTATATACAGTCGACTCTCGATAATTTGAAACTCAATGGACCAGAGATAAGTTTCAAATTGTCAAGAGTTCAAAATAAAAAGCGTTAATTATGGAACTTATGGAAAGACATTTGTTCTTTCTTGAATTCATTTTAATAGCAGAAATCAAAGATTAACACGACTCATTAAAGTTTGAAAGAAGACTGGAATGCGAACTTACTCATATCTCATGATAAACGCTTCAAATTATAGAGAGTAGGAAAGCCCGGACTTCATATTCTCGCATGTTTGCGAGCAAGATAATATTCCTTCAACTTCAAATTACCGAAAGGACCAATTAACATTGATTTTATTCAATTCATCGAGTATTTTTCAAGGGACCGGAAAAAAAAATTCAAATTATCGAGAGCAGACTGTATATATGTATATAACTGGTTTTCCTCGCGGTTTCACTTGCGATAATAGAGCTACCTACTAGGGTTTGGAATAATTTATTTAATAATAATTAGAACTATATTATATCACGTTAGAAATTATCGATTAACTAAATAAAAGAAATTTGTTATATTAGCTGAACTGTAAATAGAAGTAATGGAATTCAATTAAAACCTCATTCCAGTATAAACAGCGCAAGCAAATTCTTGGCTCCATGCAGAATTCTTCAACGGCAAAGCATTCAGAAACTCTGCACTGAATGACGCGATTTTAATGTTCAAATAATTGCACTGAAGTTATTTCCCTTACGTTATTTGTTGAGTTAGACGTTAAATTTTTAGTCATATTTAACTTTAGAGAAAATTTATTCTTTCTCTAATTAAATGATAGATTCTCAAAAATGTTTTAAATAATATGACGTTGATTGAAAGCTTAACGTAGGTAAGTTTTTCTAAGAAATAACGTTTTAGTGGCGCCAATTGTGACGGGAGCGCATTTTACGTGTTATGTATTTTATTAGACGACTATCTGTTACCCGCGACTTCCTCTGCGTGGAATTTGATTTCATTTAACTTGCCCTCTGGTGCAGCGATGGCGGCAGCGTGCACGTAGGCCTTTCAATTTCTTTTTTATTAAATAAAAGTAGCCTTTTTTTTAGTCCCAGGGGAAATCCGTTTGAGGACAAACCGCCGTGGGGGAAGCGCGGTGAGGCGTGTGGGATTCGCATCAGGGTGGCACTAGCACTCCTGCAAGAATGTTACGGCCCGTTCACGGGCTGGCCCCTCCATTGTAAGCTGGAGAGCTGAGCTTCTCCAACTACCTCGGGTCTCACCACAAGGTGAGGGGGCGGGCGCACAGGTCGATTCATGTCCCTCCTCTCCGGCCTTTATGTGCGAGGAACCCAATACCCCCAAAGGTCGCCCACACGGTCGTAGCCTATGGTAGCTGGAGGTCGTCATTTACGTCTCTCCGTCGCCTCCGCGCAAGTTTTGGGAGGGAGTGTGCTGGTCTGCTCCCTCTCCCGCTCCGCTACCTCCTTCACAGATATTACGGTCTCGCAAAAGGAGACAGCCGCGTCCCACGCGTCAGCGTTCCAGACCATGGCCTTGACCACGGCTGGGAGCGACAGATCGGCTCCAATGGCCGCGCCAAAATCACAGCGCTGCTCATCCCAGGTAGACCGGCAGGCAACCGTATTTTCGTCACCACCAACGCAATGATGGCACTCTGACGCCTGCTTCCGCCCTATACGATACAGGTAGCTCCCGAAGCATCCATGCCCTGAGAGGGCCTGCATCAGGCGGAACGTCAGGGTGCCATGGCACCTATTAAGCCATTCTGACATTATCGGCCTCACTGCTTCAATGAGGGCTAGGCCTTAACCTCGCGGGGTGCAGGCCGGCCACTGCTGACCTCCTTCTCCTTTCGCCAGACGTACAAAGAAGCCAACACTCTGGAATCCAGGACCCATGGCAGAGTGCCAGCTAGCAGGGGTGACGCTTCAAGGGATATCGTGTGGCGGCCCTGACGGCCAGTATACGTTGTGTTTGTCGAAAGGTAGCGACATTGTGAGCCGCCAGGGCGCTCGCCCTCACCGGGGCTCCGTAAAGGGCCATCGATCGCACAAATAAAAGTAGCCAAGTAATTCCTTATAACATCAGCTATCTGCCAGTGAAAGTCCCGTTAAAATCGGTCCCGCCATTTCAGAGGTTAGCCGGAACATCCAGACAGACAACCAGACAAAAAAACAATTACTTGATATAAGTACCGATATATATGAAAGTATATAACTTTCATATGCATTTAGTAAAAGCTGTTATTTTGACATTACTAACAAACACTTCAATATTATTTATTAGTATGTATAGGTTACAACTACATATCTTGGTGATATTTTGGATTTTATTTACTATCGAAATAATTAGAAAGTAACTATTCTATCCACGCAGGAATGGAGAAAGAATATAATAATCTGAGGCCGGGCGGTCTGTAGTAAGAGGCGACAAAACAACCCACAGCCGAGTAGTAGAGTATTTGTCCGTCTGGGTGGCTACCGCCCCTGGTCTAGAGTATGCCGCCATAACAGCCTTAAGTTGTGTTCCAGCATTATCGGCAGCACATTAGTAGCACCTTTGGTGTTACGAATGTCCATAGGCGATAGTAACTGCTTTCCACTAGACGGGCCGTCTGCCTGTCTGCTGTACTCCGGCAATAAAAAAATATTGTCATGGCAACGACAACGACTCTGTCGTTTCAATTTTAATGTACGTATTGCCCTTATGGTAGGTTAGTTCCACCTTCAATAGGTGGCATTACGGGTATTTATGATTCGGTAGAATAGAATAGATAGCACTTTATTGCTCACCAAATATTACAAAAATGCACAATTACAATATTGTCATGGTGGAGACAATAGGCGGCCTTATAGCTTAAACTTTAAAGCAATCTTTTGCAGGCAGCCCAACTTAAGGAGTTAATAATTTAATCTAATTTAGCGATGTAGGTGGTAACGATTATTAGGTACATAATGCGCGAGTATTAGGTAGACAGGTACTTCAAATTAAAAATTAAGGTCGATATTTTAAGAATTTTAAAATGCATTAAGGGCTCCTTTACACTAAGTCGCAAGCAACGCGGCAATAGCAGCGCGACTATCGCGCTGCTCAGAAGCGGTTGACTTCCATACTACAAAGAGCAACGCGACAGCCGCGCGACACGTGATAGTCATAGCGGACGGCAGCGCGGCAGCCGTGTGCGATCAGGTAAACTTTGAGCCAGTGTTGCAAGTACACGTACATATAATTATCGCATAATGAGCGAATTTGACACAGAATAGTTTATCATTGAAGTTCAATTACGTCCTGCTTCGTGAGATTCGAGGATCGATGATTACAGCAACAGGATCACTATTCACACGCCGATTTCGTAACAAAGGATCAATCCAGTATTGTTTTTCTTTATTATGCATGCGACATTAATGGCGCTGAAGGAGAACCAAAAACAGCATGAGAAAAAATGGCGTTTCCTCGTTAGAATTGAAGAATTGAAGAATTATTGGAATGAAGTGCGCCACCCTAATCTAAACAAGTCGCATGGCTGTAAATGTAATGAGAAGGCATGTGCTGCTTTCGCGCTGCTGCGGTACCGCTTGCGACCTAATGTGAAGGCACTCTTAATCTCTTTTTAACGCGATTAAAACCTAGTTTATTATTATTAAAGTACGCTGTAACGAAAATATAACAAACAAAAATCTCCAACATAAATGTTGAATGAAAATTGATCCTGATGCGCTATACTAGTGACGAAACGACGATACCATATCAATTATTCATTAATTCAAGCTGTGTCGACTTGATGTTAGCAAAACAACTGTAGTTTGGATGTATTTGATTTGTACGTTTACAAATTTGCGTTTTTAGTGTATCTTTGTTATTTCAGCTAATTTTCAATCTTAACATTTAACTATAGTGAAACCATTATAGTCGCTCGTTATCTAAGTTCAAAAGTACCCTTTCTTTTATTTATTAATAACTTAAATTATTTTCATTGTAACAAATTTATTATTGTTGGTATATATGTATAATTCACACAAAAGAACAGGCGTTAAAATAACATCAAACTTTTAAAATACCATGATAGAAATGTTTTTAATTACTTTTTCAAACAATAATGAATAGGTATGTGTTAAACTCGTATAAAACCTCTATTTCGCCATTGCTGGCGAGATAGAGAAAAATTAGAAATATATTTAAATTTTGAAGTTTTTTTGGAACGTTGTGAAAAATGTGCTCTATAATTTGTCAATTGAAAAAATCTGTACTAGAAATTTACCTGAAATATATTATATGGTTGGAATTTAAAATCCGGACTGTCCTTAAAAGAGCACGACATCTTGGTACCTAACAGCTTTTTCTCCAGTATGCGCTTTTTGACTTTTTTTACTTATATACAATACATACTTACATAAGTATGTACGCTCGTACAAAATCTAGAAAGCTGCGAAGCTTATAAGAAGTATATCAGTCGATTTGATTGTCCGCTCTCGTATTGTCATTTTTCAATTGACGTTGAGCAACCTATTTTACTTGTTCTTTCATACCCCCCCTATTTTATCTGTTCTTTCACCCCTCCCTCTATTTTACCTGTTCTTTCACGATTCGAATAAAGCGATGTATAGCGACATATATACTTTCATCTAAATTTTAAATCTATTTAGATAATTAAAACTCACATAGACAGACGGACATTCTACTAATATATCTGTCAAACGCTACTGTCAATGCCAGCCGAGTTCCCTGGAACGCAAGGACTCAGGGTTCGATTTTTGGTATGATAAATGTCGTTAAAGAATTTTTCATTATTTACTATTATAGTCTGGGTATCTGGGATCGGCCTTACAGTGGTCTGTTATATATTCATCGTAAATACAAGTGTAACTTGCTTATTTTCGGGTTATACAATGAATATGTTTATTTGCCGATCATTAAGAAAAATACTAGGTATAGTCAAGGTGGGGAAGTCTCGTCAGTGGAGGTACTCCATACACCTCCCGTTATTTCCGTGTTTGAAAGCAACGACGGCAAGAAATCGCTCAGTAAAGCAAATACACCATTTAATTCTATGTGTAAATTGTAGTTGAAGTTGAAGTTAAATTCTGTTTAAAACAGGTAAATAACGAGTGGTATACGAACTTATCCCACTGACGGAGTTCCCCATCTTGACTATACGTATAAGCTTTATAAATTAAAGGTTCCATTTTACTATCAGCTCCGGGAGCCTAAAAAATAAGTATAATAATACAAAATGATAGATAATGTACCAGACACTTATCGATATTTCTGCAAGCCTACATGAAATACTATCTTCGTTAAAAAAGGGGGCATCGCCGACCGCGATCCCAATTCTATACCTTCGGGAATAGAAAAGAAGATAAAATGTATGTAAAATATGGCAATAACTCACAATGAGCCTGAAATGTGCGGGTATTATGGATCTAAGGTCGATAAATTTAAATTTATTAGCTCAAAATGCAATCGTTTATCAAAGTTGAGAATGGTTTTAATGAAACTTTCCGAGTTTAAGCGTAATTTAGTTTCAAAAGTTCGAGGTTAGATAATGCATTTGTTTTGTTGAGTTATTTAAAAACAAACTATCAATCTTATGCTGAGATTTACACATAACTTATATTTGTATTGTTACTATGACCGCATGCTAACGGTGAAGGAAAACATCGTGATGAAACCTGCACATCGAGACAATCAAAGTGTCAAACCTACCAATCCGCCTTGGAAAAGCGTAGCGGGCGTATTGTCCGTTCTCCCCTTTAGTGGGAGCCTCGAGCCCAGCAGTGGGACGTTCATGAGCTGTTAAAAAAACCTTGTCGATTAGAAAAAAATGAACAGAAACATGTGGATGCACGCACCACTTGGGCTGTTTTCTGACCTAATCAGAAAACAGCCTAAGTGGTGCATGCGTTCTGGCCAGGATTCGAACTCCCGCCTTTTGAGTTGGTTGGGACGCGTGTGCTAGCCATTACGCTACCACGATTTCTTAAAGTTATCTATAAGATATTGCTCATAGTAAAAAAGCTGCCTTAATTTTATGCAATAGAGTATACTTTTAACATGTTCGTTAAATTTTTATCAAATTAAATTCTATTCGAGATTTATTTTTTGTAAGTCATATTCAGGTGAAATTTTTCAGCGGAGAAATAAGGGGACGTTCCTTAATCATCGCAGCTACACGAAAATGGTCTTAGGAGAATATCCATATTTTTAGTGAAATTTTTGGTACCCATTGACAGGTTTAAAAAATGTACAGTTAGCAAGAAAATGGCCATTTTACACCAAAATTTTTTTGTTATGCCAATCGATCTTGTTTCTGATACTGATCAAAGACTTGTACGGGACTAACCGATGTTGGAGTATTAAAAATTCAGAAATTCCAAAAACATTTTACCATACATCTTATACTAATATAATTAAAGCTGAAGAATTTGTTTGTTTGTTTGATTGAGCGCGCTAATCTCAGAAACTACAGGTCTGATTTGAAAAATTATTTCAGTGTTAGATAGCCCATTTATCGAGGAAGGCTATAGGCTATATATCATCACGCTAAGACCAATAGTAGCGGAGCACCAATGAAGAATGTTTCAAAATTGGGGGGGGTGTTGAAACCAAATTCCACGCGAACGACGTCGTGGGCACAGCTAGTCTTTTATGAAGTCCAAATACTGGTCTGCTGAAAGTTTCCATTATGAACACATACAAATTAAAAGTTAAGCCTACTTGCTACTATACGCATACTGCTATGCAACGAATTGTTACTCTTTTGAGAAGAAGAAGCGGTAAGAAACTCCACAGCAACATTCTATTTTATTCAATATCTTAGTAGACATGAACTACTATAAAATAAACTAGTATAAGTTATACTGCACTAAAAAAGATGAACGAAAAAAATTTTAGACACATTTTCACCTAACACTAAGTTTAAGTTTATATATTCCCAATTTTATTCCACCGCAACTCGTATTTACTTTTATGCTCGCACATAAAACACGGGTAGTAATATGGTATACCCAAAGCTTGTTGAGTGCAGACATTCTTCTGAAAGCGGGGGGAAAAATCCATAACTTATTGTATGTAAATTTTGTGGCGGCATTATGAGTTTTGCAATTGTAGTTCAGCGATAATAACGAAAAATTTACATGTTTTAAGTTTGAATTTAAGTACCTAAGAAGATACTTTTAAGCATGATACTGGGCCATTTGACTAAAAACGTTGGTTAAATAATAACAAGAGTTCGGCAGACATGCACGTCTATGGACATTAGCAACACCAAAGATGTTGCAAATGCGCTGCTGCTCTCTTAAATGATACTGGAACCTAGCCACTAATGCCGGAACACAACTCAAGGTTGTTATGGTGGCATAATCTAGATTAGGGGTGGTAGCATCCAGACGAGCAAATACCCTACCACTTGGATGTGGGTTCTTTTGCCCCCTCTTACGACAGGCCGCTCGGTCGCAGTAAATCATATCTTTCGCCGTTCCTGCACGGATAAAGAATACAATTACAACAAAAACACATCAGAGCACCTTACTGTATCAGCTCGGTTACAGTTACGGCTCGCAGATGAGTACGCGGTTTTATATTTCCTTGATAATTGAAACCACAAGGAAGTAAGGATCAAATTCCGAGATAACAAAGCTACCAGATAACCCTACGATATAAAGATGTTAATAAAACCTCGGACTTTTGGTCAGTTCCCGCGGTGAAATAAGCCCCTTTTGCTCGAAATGTTCCACATGGGGCGTTAATCAAAAAAGGTTCACTGCTTACTTCAATGGCTACCAGAGGGATTCATTTTTATATAAGAAGTTATCGTACATTTATTTTCCAGTGTTTAGGGTTTATAGACATTTTCAGAAAAATGGAACCCTCATGCAATCGTCATGTCTGTTCTTATGTCAGTGTATATCACAACTATTTTTCTTAAAACAAATTCATTTTCAGAATCTCTTTTCTTTCACCTTCTCTCAATTTTTTGGGGTTGGCACATTGTCTTTTTCTTCCTTAGTCCTCTATTCTGACATACGTCCTCTGTCATACTACAAATCATCATATTTCATCCTTCACACAATCCATCCATCTATCTTTTTTGGTCTACCTTTACCTTTGTACCCGTCAATCTTGCAATTTAACATTCTTTTTGTCACGTGACTTTCATCTCTCCTCATTACGTGCCCCTACCACCACCTTAGTTTTTTTCCTCTCAATTTTTAGTTACGATGCAACTTTCAAAGATCCCCTTATATACTTATTTTTCGCCTTATCCATTCTTGTGACTAGTGTCCCAACATTCGGACCCGTATAAGATGACCGGTCGTATGATTAGATATATATATTTGACCTTATAGTTTCAGTGGCATCAGTTTGTAGCATGTCACCTGTCTCCACTTTAGTCATACAACATTTTATCTGCTCCTTACATTCATCTTCTATATCACAATTATCTTTATCTTTAAGTCAATATGAATAAGACCGATTATGTATGCAGAGTTAGAAAAGATATGAAGTTAGGTGAGAGTATGAAACATGTAAGCTTAGATAGTAAGGAATTTAGATTCGTTTTATATACCTAGCTTAATTAAAACTACGTATGTGTTTTTAATTTGACGTTTCGGCTACTTTTTAGTAACGATGATCACGGAAGACATAAAAGTCGAGTGTTAATGTTGTTAATAAAATAAAAAAACAATAAAATACCGCGCTTATAACCGTTAAAACGTAGTTTTATTATGTGTACTAGTCCCGAAAACCTAAGAAAATGCTATATGCCGAACCTTATGTGAAACAGGCGTAGTAATATGAATATTGTATACTCATATTTTATGTGAGATTATAATCGCATTATTAATATTGTTAAGAAAGCTAAAAAAAATTTGCCTCTTTGCAAAATCAAAGCAAACGGTGGAAGAAGAAAGTAAAATAGTTCAGTGAAAAATAAAAATAGCACGTCATTCGCTGGCGTTCTGTGTTTATCTGCAAAAGTGAGAAAAACTTGGACGATGGTACTACATCCAAAAATACAACAAGCTCTTATTTGAATTTTCAGAAATATGGATATTTTTAAAATATTACGGCGAGCGATGGTGGAACGATCTAGTTAGTTTAAGGAGTTTCAGAAAAATGTAGATTCCAGAAGAAAAATACAAGAACAGATACATTTTAGAAAGGGATAGATGATGAACAAAAGAATAATGAAATGAAGATCGAAATTCTCGAATAGAAGGTTCAGGAAGGAAAAGACAGAGATAGATAGATGTTTAGAAAGGGACAGACAGTTAATAAAAGAATAACAAAAAGAAGATCGAAATTATGGGTACCAGAAGATTCTTCCGGATACATAAGCAGCGTAAGGCGCGCCTAGGGGGTAGTTCAGTTGAAGACAGCAAAGCGACAAGAAGACAGTTACAAGTTTAGTGGGCAGTTGAGTGAAGGAGGAGTTTAGCTTAGTTTAAGAGGAGCGAACTATGCGCGGTAAAATTCGGAGGTGAGCACCGCAGCAGCAGAAGGTGGTTTGGTCTACGCAATATCGGCGACGGTATTGTGAGTGAGACATTTTATCGTCGGAACAGTGAGTCGTTAATTGTGCGCTTAGGGGCATCTCGGCGGAGAAGAATCACGTACGGCTGTGAAAGTCGATAAAAATATTTAGTTAAAAAAACCGGTGTTTCATTCCAATCCCAAGTGCGCACCCCCACTCGCACGTAACAATATAGTTTGTACGCTTTACACTCACCTGAAAGCTTTATGATATATATACACACGTATAAAATTAGAGAGATTAGACAAAAGTTTAGTTAAATTGTTTTTTTAGAGGATTAATATAAAACATTTACAACTTTAATATCGAACTTTAGATGGGGCCTAAATTGTCTAAGATGTTTAACCATCATTAAATAGTGTAATTCATTGCAAAAATCCTGTTTATAATCTACAAAAATGAACATCTAAGGAAAGCAGTATATTTGTTAATATGCATGCACAGGCAAGTATAATACGATCTTAAAAAAGGAATTAGCAACATTACTCTCTGTAAATAGCGGACTTAGCTGTGAAACGATGAGTCCGGTATTGACAACCTAAGTGCGCTCTTAGAATTACAGGCTTACGCAATCAAAACTTACGTGAGGCCGGGCTTAGATAACAAATCTTAAAAACGTTAAAGTAGTAGAGGGGAGTAAGGGGTCTGCCACTAACATCTAGTGGACCCAATCGCCAACCTCACCTGCGCACGGTACCCCATGCCGTCAGCGAACGAGGCTCTGGCGACCGATCGATGGCGGTATAACCATCGCAAGAAAGGCAGCCTATATAAATCCCCTGGTCGGAGAAGGGCAGCAGCGTCTCCGATGCAAATAGGCTGGCACTGCGGTTACCAACTCGCATGACAAGCGTGGTAACTATGGCATTGACCCCCAATGAAGAAGCATTATAGAAAACAGCCCTCAGTTCCCGGTGTCTTGCGCAAGGTCTCCGGTAGGCGGTGGATGAGGAAGGCAGAGGATCGTGATGAGTGGCGCAGACTTGGGGAAGCCTACGTCCAGTAGTGGACGCTGATTGGCTGACGACGAGTAGAGTTCTAAAATGCTTTAATTGACAAATAGTTTGAGATATAAAATATTTTCGATTCTTTCGAGACTTTTTGAGATTTTATTGATTAAAACCGTGAACGTTATTGTGGAAATACCTATATTTAAATCCATTTAATAAATTAACAAATCTTTTAAAAATATATTATAACAGGAACTATTAGAATTAGATTTAGCAAACATCACGATGGAGGATATACACATGAGTCCAGAACTGTCCAAATTATTGCCCACTAAAACGCAAATACATTCATGAATTTCACGAATGCCCTCGTAACCTTAGAACGAGTCGTACAAACGATTTTACTATTATGTCCGGCAATTTTTATTATCCTTGTCGACCCCTGGTGTAGCTTAAAGTCTTAGTCGAAAGTTGTAAAAATAACTTTTATACCAGGGTTACCAACTTGTGACATAATATTTCGTTGGAGTTAGTCGAAGTTACTAAGGGCTAAGGGTATCTCGTGTCTTAATGTCGGTTACATAGAAAGCTATAAAATATCTAATTAAATTATTGCAAGCGCCGTTCTCAAATAAGTCAGTTGTGAGTTTTGTAAGCAATATGTTAAGAGTTTCTTGGGCTTCGCTCGTATTAATCTCAGATCAATATTTTATAAAAAAAATATTGGGATTCCATTCCCATAATGTCTACGATAAACGCAGCAAATTTTATGAAATTTAGTTAATAACCAAGACTTAGAAATGTTACTAAAAATAACAATCACATCGTAACCAGATTGTAACTTTTATATTATATTAAATATGGATAATTAGTATTTCGACTACAATATATTTAGACTGCCTTATTAAAATGTAAGACATGTGAATAAATTATAAAGTCAAGTAAAAAAATATAAATGCAAGTTTACTGATGAAAAACTCTGATTTTATAGTATTTAAATGTCATTGTTTCTCTTAATATACTTTTAAACTTTGTTTAGCTGATACCTTATTTTTTGTTGTGCGTATTGAGAGTTTAATTGTAATATAAGCCTAAAATTACAATCGCAATTAAAAAAATGATGAGCGCTGAATTATAATAAGTATAATTACGCAAGGTTTAGAACATACACAATTCTTGTGTATAACAATAATTTTAATCTTGCATATTCAGGTGGACTTAAACAGAGTTGGACGTCCTGGATCGAAAAGTCCATTGTCTGCTGATAAAACATCGTATGCTTGACCCACGTTCATCAGTAACGCGATTGTACATCTCGCGAAGGTGTGGAGACCGAGGCTTTCTAAATGCCAAGGATCTGCAGAATCGCGAGGTAAACAATCTCAGGGAACATTTCCTTAAGATGGACGTGGGCTTGCATAGAGATGTTGTGGCAGCAGACAAAGGTCTTTCCACGCTCTCGTTGGCTAAAGAGAATTGGTGCAATCTGGCAGTATTGAGCGTCTCCATGACAGGTTTTATCAGGCTTTAATAGGATCCGATATTGACCTGTCAGTGTCGGTAAACTGGCTACGGTTCGGTAACCTCTTTGGGGAAACCGAAGGTTATGTCTTTGCAATTATGGACGAAGTTATTAAGACGAACAACTATCGGAAATATATGCTGAAGGATGGCACCTTAGACATCTGTCGGGCATACTATCGCCCAGGTGAATCCCTCAGACATATTGTTTCCGGCTGTTCACATCTTTCTAACTGTGAATACTTGCACAGACATAAACTCGTAGCCTGGGCATCCACTAGCAACTTGCTTTTCAATATGGTTTTGTGGAATCGGAGGTGCCTTAGTACCAGTACTCGCCAGAGATAATTCTCCAAAACAGTCGTGCCACGATCTACTGGGATCGATCTTTTATCACGGACAGGACTACTGTAGCCAATAAGCCTGATGTCGTGATGGTAGATCGATTTGCATGACGAGCAATGCTCTTTGATCTCAGTATCTTGCATGACGATAACCTCGGGAAGAAAGAAAAAGAGAAACTAAGTAAATACTTAGATCTTGCTCACGACGTTACCGCTATGTGACGTCTGTAGTCAACGATCATTGTGCCTATAGTTGTCATCGTCAACGGTCTTATAGCGATGAGCCTTGACCGTCATCTAGAGAGGCTCTCGCTAGGAGGCTAGTTGAAGGGCCAGATACAGAAGGCAGCACTCTCGGACACGGCACTAATTTTGAGGTGGTTCCTATCTCTGGAGCCCTAACCACCGGCAGTGTTTTATATTTTTTAATAAATGTTTTTGTTTTAAGTTTTATGTAAATACTAGCTGACCCGGCGAATTTTGTACCGCCATATTTTCTGAATTCCTAAAAGACTGTTTCATGACACAAAAACAAAATCACCAAAATCAATCCAGGTGATTAGGAGAATTCTATAACCCAATCTCAGCGCCACCTACCGGTTCTAATTGTGAATCTAAACCATCCGGGAACCCACTCAATCACACAAAAACAAAATCACCAAAATCGCTCCAGGTGATTAGGAAGATTCTAGAACCCGATCTCAGCGCCACCTACCGGTTCCAATTGTGAATCTAAATCACCCGGGAACCCACTCAAACACACAAAAAGAAAATCACCAAAATCGCTCCAGGTGATTAGGAGGATTCTAGAACCTGATCTCAGCGCCACCTACCGGTTCCAATTGCGAATCTAAACCACCCGGGAATCTACTCAAACACACAAAAATAAAATCACCAAAATCGCTCCAGGTGATTAGGAGGATTCTAGAACCCGATCTCAGCGGTACATTCAAACACACGAAACAAATATCATCAAAATCGGTGGAGTCGTTCTCATGTTATACTAGTACATATATTTCTAAGATTCATTTTTATATATAAGATTTGTTAAAAAATGTCAAATATTGCGTTAAATAAAGAAATCAAATATAATTTTTAATCTCTTTCTTTTATATACATAAAGTAGCTAATTCAGGTGTCAGGACGTAGCATGACATAGCTTTCTGCTAGCATAGCATTTCCTGTGACGTCATAAAGAAGCTAAATGGAGGAAGGGTGGGAGCGAAATACGCTTTATGAAGAGAAAACTCCGGGGAATCAATAGATCATAATAAATTTCCTCGCGGACCGGCCCTCTCATTCTTGCGGTAATATTTATACACCTGAGAAATTATTATAAATAATGATCCAAGTTCGGTTCTTACGCTTTTAATGGATGAAAAAGTTTTTTTATGGAATTTAACGAGCTCTCGAGAAAATTTAATGACATAAAATATTTATGAACATAGACGGATATAAGCTATGATTAATGTTTATTCATAAAAGTAAGATAATTGCTAATAATATATGTCCTGTTTGATATATGTAACTTTGGCGCAAATATTGGTTCCATTTATATCGTTTATTCAAAGCGATTGCTGCACTGATGCATTACCTTCGGTATCGGAGATGAACTTGATGCTTTTTATCTTACGCTAAATGAGATACTTTCCCCAATATAAGATTTTAAGTTTATACGAATGTGCTGAATTAATTGAATTATTAATTATTGATTTATTGCTGAAGTACAGCAGACAGCCTGAGAGTTCACGTGATGGAAAGTAGTCACCGTTGCCTATGAACTTTTAGGACATCAAAGGAGCTGCCATCGTGCCACTGGCTTCCAAGGGGGACTGGAACCTGGCCACTAATGCGGGAACACAACTCAAGGTTATTTTAGCGGCATACTCTAGATGAGGGTTCCAATTTTGCTAGGAAGATATTTAAAAGACGATTCCATTGCGATATTGTCAAAAAATCGTATTCTACTAAATCCTCAATATCTTCTCGAAATCGTCTAGGCAGAATAATAGCAAAATATTGATATTACCATCAGCAGAAATGGCGTTAGCCAAAATGGATATTGAAAAGCTATCAAAAATTTTAAACATTAGTCGCGAATTTTCGCTTATAAAATATTTATAAAAATAGAGTGGCGTGCCAAATTCATTCCATTGGAAACAACAAAATACCGAAATCACCGTCCGGCGATTTTGACGAGATTGTAAACGCAGAATTCAGCCCCTGAAATAGTAGCCATCCAATCGGCAAATGCCCTACCACATGGCTGTGAATTGCTTCGTTGACTCTTACGACAAGCCTGCATGAATAGTAAAAAATAAACACTTACTTTCGATAATAACAATTAACTTCGGACTGCCAAAAATTGTATAGTTTTATCAAGATACAGTTTCGAAATATACACAAGCGAAGCTACATGTTAAACTAGTAAATCATATGATTTGAACCCCGTCAATGGAATGCACAATGCAAGCAACGTTGGAAATATTCCAAGAAAATCTAATTGTTGTTGCCAAATTGCAGGATTCCGCTGAATACTTCAACCTCGGCGGTTCTCACAATTGTTTCGAGTATATTGAATTTCATTAGCGAGGAATTATTCAATAAACGGACATACTTTTCATTGTTTTGGCTTCTTTTCAATTACTTAGTGGATACGATATTGCGAATTTAAATGCAACAGTTATTGACTTCAAAATATAACAGAATGTGAAAGAGGGAAAAGGTTGTATATAGATTCAGGTAATACCCACTGCGATCTCATACGCTCGCCTGATCAGGGTGGTGTTACGAAGTCGCAAAGACCACAAGGCCTCTGTCAGGCTACCAGAAGCCACAGATGGCCACCAAGTCGCAGACAACGCTAACGCAAAGCTCGCTAGGGCCATCGGATGCCGCAGACTGGCCAACGAGAGCCGTTGAGAGACCACCGTTAAGAAGGCTCCAATGGCTCCAAACCCCGCTGAGTAGAAACCGCGGCAAAGAGGGCTCAATCGGATGTTCAGGTAATGCAACCGCCCTAGACTACGACATGACGTTGTACCGACCGACGAAATGAAAATGCAATAATGATTTCTCTCATGCTCGAGCTCCAAATGGGATAATGTTATAGTTATTCACCAAGGCCAAAGAGTCTTGTTTATAGCGTTAAAAATAACAACGTTAATGAATTGCGTATAATTTTTATCTATACTATAATAAATCTGTAAATGGTGCGAGTTTGTACAATGTCTTTAAAAATGTGAAAAAAATTAGAGGGGATATTTCGGTCTAGGAGATTCCGAAAATGCAATTTTTCAAAAGAGTTTAACTGAAAGTGACTTTTCTTTTTTATAAAAAAATATTTTATCATTATTTACTTATTTTTGCAAAAACAGTCCGACATCGTACGGGAAATTCAGAGCACAATAACCATGTCGTAAAATGAGTATTATGTAATATATAAATATACCTAATGTAACTTGGAATCCCAAAATTGCAACACCCACAAGGAATGTTTGTGGTATTAAAAAGGCCGACTATTAATTTTCAAGAATGCGACACTTGCAACAAACATTTTCATAAAACAACATGCCAAGCTGCATTGAGAGACGAGGCGGGTGCGCCGGAAACCCGAAACCCTACAGAACCCGCACAACTCCCTAGCACCGGCTGTAACCTCCCATCGGGAAGTTATACCAATAAATAATAATAAAGGAATGCCACGGGAATGGAATTTAATTATTTCCAACAAGTTGCCCGCGATACCAACGGCTACAGATTGAGTAGAATACATTTACTCAGGGCTCGGTACCGCACTAAACAGTGTAATTTAGTGATGTCTGGGACAATTGTCGCACAAAATATAATACTAACAGACGGCACGGTTTGTACAAAATTTTAAAACAGGTGCACTTTTGAAAGTTCGTTTTTTTATAAAACGTGGTTAGGCCGAGAGAAGAATGAAGGAGAGTGGATATGTCGGTAGATTAGGATAAAATATAACAGTGCAGTAAGAGGAAATATTGGAAAGACAATAATAATGGCGACAGCCCAGTAATAAAAGTAAATCTGAATAGGTTCTAAATGCTAAAAGTTTCCTTAGAATTTTTGACTGTTTAAGTATAAAAGATGTTTTATTATAATAGGTCAAAAAATAAAAAGTGCAAAACGACTTGTGGCGCCATTTAGTCGCATAAAATTTAGATATTTTTGATAGTTATATTTTTGGGTGCGATTATTATTCTTAATATTGTGCTGCGTGTCATATTTTTTGTTCAGTCAGTTAACCATCTTTTCGAGACAGACGCAGTTTTCTTCTCTGCGTTGGTAACGATAAACAAATTATGGTATCTACTGGTATGCTATCCGTTGAACCGGATAAAAGTGATGGAAAGAACAGGTTAAATAATAAAACAAGAACTCATGCGGTTGACGTAATGTATAAGGTGGCTGATTTATTTTGACGTATCTGTAGATACGTAACGTGGCACGTTCCTACCTACAGATTCGATGTAGCTCCATTTAAAACATTGTTTTGGGTCTAGGTCTAATTTGTTTTTGTTATCTATACAATAATAAATTGGTAAATGGTCCGAGTTTGTACAATGCGTTTAAAAATATGAAACAAATCACGGGGGATAATTCGGGCCAGGAGATTCCGAAGATGCAATTTTTATTTTCTGTCTGTTTTCTATCTGTCTGTCTTTCTGTCTGTCTATCTGTCTGTCTTTCTGTCTGTCTTTTTATCTATCTGTCTTTCTGTTAGAGTATCACGTAAAACTACTAAACGGATTTAAACGAAATTCGAAGCGGAGCTAATATACCACGGAGCGTAACTTAGGCTACGTTTTATCCCAATGAATGACGTCGTTTTCGTCGGATAGACGAAAATAGTGAAAAAAAATGGTGCGGCGATCGCATCTTTTTTGGAAACTAATGAACGTATATGAATGAAACTCGGCATAAGGCTGGTTTATATCTCGAATTAACACTTAGAATACGTTTTATGCCGATAAAAGACGTCGTTTACTTGGAATAGACGGATTAGCAAAATAGATGGCACTGAAATTTCGAGGTTGAGAACCATCACTATAATTCAATAACAAATACGTTGTCTGGTTGTCCACATGTCATTCATTGCGTATTAAGTACTTCAAATCAGGTTGGCTGCGACTTTTCTTTATGTTAGATGTGCTTTATGTATTGTCTACACTATATTGATTTAGTTTCTTTGTAATTGTAGCGAATTCAATAAAAACTTAAGTATTGAATTTTTATATATATAAAACACCTAATTATAATTGTTTTGTACGTAACACGTAACATAGGGCTACTTAGTACCCAGGGTTTTTCACGCAGTATAGCCGCGGGAACAACTCCAGTTTATATATATATTTGTTACATCTTAATCGTATATAAAATATTGCATTTTTTTGTAAACACCGCATCGCTTATTCTTTTTATATTTTCTCGTGGATATTTTTTTATTTTTTATTGTTGGAGTTCAGCAGACAAGCAGATGGCCCACTTGATTAAAAGCGGTTACCATCGCCTATGGATATTTGCATCAGCAAGGGTGCTACAAATGCGCTGCCGCTCTCTTAAGGGAGATTGGATCCTGGTCACTAATGCCGGAACACAACTCAAGGTTGTTATGGCGACAGACTTTAGAGCAGGGGTGGCAGCCATCCAGTCGGGCAAATGCCCTACCACCTAGATGTGGGTTGTTTTGCCGCCACTTACGACAAGCCGGCTCGCCCGGCCGCAGAAAATTGTATTCTTATATGATATGAACTTATTCGACACGCCGTACTGCGATGTCGCGTATCGGTCAAAATCATGATTGACATTTAACAGCATTGTAATGTAACAAATGAACCTTCTGTTGTTACACATTCCGTGGTCAAGGGTTCATAAAGAAGGCGGATGCAAGAGATGACAGCTCCATAGCGACCCTTTTCGCTGTCTCCCTCTGTTTCGTTGCTTTGAAAAGGGACATGCGGTTTTGTAAGTGCTGTCATAGGTATTGTGTTGTACGTTACACAGGTACAATAGCTTTATGCAAAAACGTGTAATTAACGTTATGTACGTTAATTACACGTTATATAGGTAAATAATAAAGAATATATTCTGAACCCAAGTTTGAAAATTAATGAAAATTGATAAAAGTTATTCGTAGAATTAAAGACCAAAAATTTAATAATTCCATATTGAAATTTTACTAAAATATTTTATCATTTCAATTCATGTTTTTATTCAGGTTTAAGCGTTCCGCGTTGTTATATGTACAACTATTTAAAGGAAATGTTTTAATTTTAACATTCTCAAATAATTATACACCAATCCTGTTATTGATTTACATATGCACTAATTGTTTTACATCCGTCACATGATTAGAAATTTATTTATAGATAACACTTCATTGGAACACCATTACAGAAAACTTACGAACTAGTATTATTCTAATTGTGTACAAAGGGCGGTTTTATCGCTAAAAAGCGATCTCTTCCAGACAACCCGTGGCAAGAAGATTGTTGATTAGAAGTGACGATGGTGGTATACATAATTATTGTACGATTACTTAATTATACAATTAAACTAAATAAAAATACATATACAAATAATGTTAAAAACGAATAATGCCTATAAAATATCGGTCACTGTTTTAATCATGCATGTATTGAATTACGCGGAGAAAATTGTACCCAGGTACTTAATGAAATCTGACTTTTCGGTGTACTGTAAAACTTAGTACCTCCAATGTCCAGCCAACGAAAATCGACTATAGAGTTTTCTAAATATCATTATCCAGAAAACTCTATAGTCGATTTTCGTTGGCTTGAAATAAGCTATATAAAGATATACTAAAAATACATCATAGCAGTAATTACTTCACAGATCATCGATTCGACAATTCCCGTTATCAGGGGAGCAATAAACTATCCAAAGGTCCCGAGGGAAATCCGCTACTGTCTTGAAAGCCAGAACTAAAGTAATAAGCGCTCAAAGATCCTAGACTTGCAACTGAATTGAAAAGCGTGAAATGGATGCAATTGAAAATCTTGTAAAGGACTAGGCTATGTATAGATTTTGTGAATATAAGACCGTGACTTTTCTTTGCGAATTTAGTAGAAGTTTGTTCCTTCTCCAGTCATTCACTCGTTTACCGAGTATAGTGTTTTCTTGATACCTCATAGCCAGGTGGTAGGGTACTGGTCCGTCTGCATGGCTACCACCCCTAATCTAAGGTATGCCGCCATAACAACCTTGAGTTTTCATCAGGTTGGCCGTCTGCCAGTATGCTGAACTCATGAAAAAAGAAAAATATATATATTATATATACACACATATATATATATATATATCACGCCTATTATATATCACGACAATCAAAGTATCGAATGCTTGTTTAATTAGAGTTCCGTAGCCGGTTTAGCGACAAAGAAACCCTTAAACAGCGGTTACGTCCGTTCGTATGTACAAATATATCATAGGAATTTTTATCTAAAATTACTACAGTCGACGCATTTTAAACTGAGTCGTCGGGCAATAAATGTCACTGACAGTAGGAATGTGCACGCAATGCAACCCGTTATCGATACTTAGCTACCTGCGTACGCGGGGTCGATGCGTCATCGTGACCTTCATTGGCACTCTGACTCCTGATTGGTCGTTACGAGTAAGGGTTGTTGTTTTTCTATAAATATAATATTTTTTGTTGTGACTTTTGTTAAGAACTAAGAAATATCCCTAGAAAAGATAAAAACGGCCCTTTTCAGGGCCACATTACAATCTATACAGTTTCTCTATGATTACGTCGAAACAAAGATTTTATCTTACAGATTAAAACTTTTATTTTCGCTAAAAATATTCCTATTAATACTTAACATAATTAAAACTTAAAGCATATCGATCGTACCTATCCCGTTATCGATATGCACCTCTACAATTCTTAGGAACATCACTACACCTCTCCATAAGAACTGTAAGTGCGAGCGAGATAGACAGATAAATATGATTTATGACCCGAAGCCTCAGTTCATAATGCGTCGGCTATAGGTTTGTGTATGTATGTATAATATTTGACAGATCTCTCTGCTCAATTTCAACCACATGCAGCGATTTATTTTTTATGAAAAATTGGGTATTACATACATAAAAAGCCAAAGACAGACGGACACGACAATTACAGTTCCGTTTTTACCAAACTGTAAAAACTAAGAACTCTAACAGGATATAGGACAGAAATTTACACAGGCAAGACTGCGTGGATGGTTCTAGCAAAATTAACATTTTTTATCTGTTTTGTTTTACCCTGTCCCAATCACTTGGATTCGGCACAATATATCTTTTCCTTCTTACTTATCTATTGTGGCATAGGTATCATATCGTATCGTTACACCACAAACCATACATCCTTCTCACAATCCATCCATATCTTTTTTTGGTCTACCTTTACACTAGTATCCGTCAAACTTCAGTTTAACATTTTTTTTATCACAAGATTTTCATCCCTCCTCATTTCATACCGTCTTATGGTCTTATTCACATTGAGTTAGAGTAAGTTTGTAGACTTCTTTAAGAACCTTAAACAAGCCTACATACTTACTCTAAATCAATATGAATAAGACCGTTAGTCGTTTTGCAATCAATTGTTCAGTAACTTTCAAAGATTTTATGTGCTCATGTCTCACCTTTTTTTCTGGTATAGCAGGGGAATGTCTTTGGACATATCCTCGGGCCTCCGGAGGAAGGCTCTTACCGCATGCGCAGAAGCATGCCGAGGGATACGTGAGACTCTCAGCGGCCAATCCTCCACGTTCACTTCGTCGAAGAAGAAGTAGTCGCGAGCAACCGGCCGCCATGTACCCATCTCTCACCTTAGCACACATCCGATTCAACATTCTCTTCTCGACATAATATTATAAACATAACATTTTTTATTTTGACAGTCATGAAAAACAAAACCTAGCGAAACAAATGATTCAAAACCCTCCGTGAAATTAAGAGCGACACCTGTTACTTTCCGCCTGACACCGGGAGAAAAGGTGAAAGAATGTCCGAGTTGCAAAAAAGTGAGGGCATTAGGCAAACAAAAGGGAGCCGAGTGGGTCATAGCTCGGAGCGCATTTTCTTTTGTCATTGTGACATTGCTAAATCCTCGAGCGATAGTGTATTATTTAGGTACTTCTAAGGGTTGCCGAGTTAAAAAAATGAAACAATTTCCCGTAAATCTTAATTATTTCGTTACGCAGATTTCGAAACGAGAATGAAACCATAATAGAATCGTCACCTTCGATTGTCCGTTTGTTTATAATTCACAAACAGTTTTCTCCAAAACTGCTGGGTAGATATAGATATAAAATTTTGGAGGAATAGGTATGTAATCTATAATATGTGTAATAATGTGTAATCTATAATAATATAATATGTATCTATAAAATGCGATTGTAAAATCGTGAAAAATTATGATTAGAGGTGGACGCCATATCGTGCAGGAACGGAGAAAGACTACCATTTCCTGCGGCCGGGCGGCCGGTTGTAAGAGGATAAAAAACAACTCACAGCCAGGTGGTAGGGCATTTGGCTGTGTGAATGGCTACCACCCCTGGTCTAGAGTATGCCGCTATAACAACCTTCAGTTGTGTTCCGGCATTAGTGGCCAGGTTCCCCTTTAGAGAGCAGCAGCGCATTAGTAATACCTTTGGTGTTGCGAATGTCCATAGGCGATGGTAACCGCTTTCCACTAGTGGGCCGTCTACCTGTCTGCTGAACACATGCAATAAAAAAAAGAAATAGATGGAACTGATAACTGTTTTTTTTTTCTATTATATACAGTCATGTGAAGTTCCGTTATTTAGGATTTAAAATATTTTGACGATGTTTTTCAATGATGTTTTATTTGAGTGAATAGGTGGCGGGATATTTGCCTCAACACGCCTAAGAATTGTGTGTGTCCTTCTCACTTATGAACTATGAAATGAATAATTATGAAAAATATCTATAAATTAGGGCTTAAGAAATACTCCTGTTAACTATTACATCATTAAAGCGACGCAAGAGCAACGCCACCTATCGTATTTCTTACTTCCCTTCTCATTACATGTCTGTAACATTATACAGTGCGCTTTATGAATAAATAAATATTTAATTCTAAAAATAAGTGTGTGTTATTTTATTTTACTCTCAACAAAAGCCTGTAACTTACATCGAAAATTGGTTTGACAATTTTTACCCGTTGTGTATTATGCTTCCGTTATCAAATGTCCAAAACAGTGGGTGTTTGCCACTTCTACGGAACTCTTCAAATATCACGACTATCAAGCACTTAGCTAGATTCTTAAAATAATCTTTGAGATTTGCGTATATGGCACTTAAACTCTCCCAGTATGTCTAAATTCTTTAATCATAAAATGAATAAACATATTATTTTTTCATTAGCCTAGCAACACCTCGCATACTAAATTGCACGTCACCTTCATCCAGGTCGTCAGAAACGTATATTTACATACGCATACACAATAATGGAATTACACATGAACCCATGAGCTATTTTAATCCATTAAGCCGTAGGAAAAATGTTATACACAAAACACGTGGAATTATAAAACAATGTTTTATTGTTATAAAACACATTTAAATATTCGTTTTATTATACATTCAAAATTGATTCCACCGCACTCAGAATGAGGTAATGAACAGTTAAATTTAATTTATTCTTGACTTTCAAGTCACAATGGCAAAGTTTTTGTGACTAATTTCGTTGACCGCTCAGGTAGTTTGTATAATGACGGAGGTTCTCAAGTCGACTATATGATTTTTATGTGTTTGTTACGCAATTTCTACGTCAATGGTGGACCGATTTGTATTTTTTTTCTTTATTCGAAAGTATACTCCTGAGGTGGTCCCATCATCATCAAGTCAGGATTTAATGACTCAGAGAAATCTAGAGTAACCTTTATTGAAGAGCGCCGAGCTCCTACACGTTACAAAAGGCAAAACTCGCACACGTCAGCCAGTAGTAAAATTTCTACAGGCGCTTAAAATATTATTTCTAAAGCTATTCAAGCAACTAAAAAGTAGAAAACATTTTTTGACAAAAACAAAACCGACTTCAAACTAAAAAGCAAAAATAAATACTTTCTAAAACATGTTGAAGTCGGTGCCAAGTTAAGTATAAAACACCAACAAAATTGCAAAATGCACCGACTTGAAGTCGTCGTAGTCAGCCATTCGCAGTCCGCTGCTGGACGTAGGCCTCCCCCAAGTCGGCGCTACTCATCCCTGTCCTCTCACTTCCTCATCCAGCGCCTACCGGCGACCTTGCGCAGGTCGTCGGGCCAACGGGTTAGAGAGTATCCGACACTATGTTTACCGAGACACGATCTTCACTCCAGGACTCGTCTGCTCCATCGGACATCGGTCCTGCGGCAGACGTGACCGGTTCACTGCCAGTTAAACTTGCTAATTTTGCGAGCTATGTCGGTTAACTTGGTTCTCTTAACAACTTCAAGATGTTGTAGAAAATATTTATTTTTTGCTTTTTACTTTGAAGTAGGTTTTGTTTATTTCATAACCTTTTTAGTACAAAATATTCAGGTGATACAGCAAAATCAATTTCAATAACATTCGATAAAGAAAAATGGCTACCATTATTTGTGCATCTAAGCTACGTGTACGTTCCGGACGATTCTATCGTTCCGTAAGCTGTCCATTGCCGCTTGAATGGGCATCCTGACATCTAGCTTCAGGGCAAAGCGTTCAATGTAGTAAAAGCCATACAATTGAACATAAATTCAAAAGCAATCTTGATATGGATAATAATATGTTGAAATATATTACAATTGAATTGTGGATAGAAAATTTCACATATACGAGAGAAGAATTATACTTTGTATTATTTGAGACCAGTTGTTCACATTCACTTCGTTTGAAAATTTGAGATGGTATTATATACGTTAAGTGCTTTTGGAATGTATTTGAGATAAACTTCCAGACCGATGCAAATAACACATTGATACTTTGAGACAGTTTTTCTGTCTAATTAAATTAGACAAAAGAACTAAAGCTACTTGGAACAAATACTGGTCAATGAAAGAGATATTTAAAAGTACCAGTGAAACTCAAAACTAAAGCCATCAAAATGTGTTTATGCTATGTCTTACATATGGATTCCAGTCATAGCCGCCACAAACAAGACCGTGAATGAAATCCGAATTTACCAAATGGACATTGAAAGAAGCAGAAACTTAAGAACCGAGTGACAAATTGCAACATCAGACATAAAAATAAAGCGAGAGACGTTGTTAAACATATATGTTAAAACCAAAAAAAAGTGGGCAGAACATATACAAATGAAAGATGGACAAAAGGAAGAGACACAAATTGGTTTCCTATGGATAGCAAAAGAAAAACAGGAAGGCCCATTAAAATATTGACCTGGTTGAAGCGACGAGGAAACTATGCACTAGGGTCGCACGAGACAGATTCCAATGAAAATCTTCGGAGGGGGCTCACACCGCCAAAGCAGCCCTTATACCTTGCACTATAATTTAAGAAATAGCAAATTAAATAACTTAGAATAAGTAAACAAAAACCTTTCAGACAGACTGAAATAATATATTAGTATTCCGTTACTTACTTGCTTTATACTCCTATCCATTCATACTCTATCCTATTTTAAAGCTTTTATTCTATTGTCAATATACTTATGGTTTTAGCTCATTCGTAAACAGTGAAAGCAGTTTATAGTCCTTTTATAACATTGGTATCCGAATTATTTCACTAATGTATATTCGTGTTGATATAATACTGCTATAACTAAAGTACTTCAAGAAGTTGAAATCCCTATAACTACTAGCTACTAGGTGTTTTATTACCTTTGCTATTTAAATATTATCTGTAATCCTTTCATGGTGGCCTTAATTATTAAATGTCATTTGTTCGCGTTAATTTTCTAAGTATCGAAAAGTAACCATGTATTATCAATCGCTAATTCTTTTGTGTTACGGCCGGCCTTCGAATAAGACATAGTCTTAGAAGCCATGTTTTTTTGGATTAAGTTCACAAATATTAAAATTCTAACCAATGCTGTGTATTGGGGAGCCCTATTTTGCGAATATATACACATACATATGTGTATATATATATATATATATATAACCGATCCATTGAGACAGAGTTAGTTGAGTTTCAACTGCGATCAAGGTGTTATTAACATTCGGAACGGGAATCTTTCATCAACAGACTTTTTTGCGCATTTTATGTTGTTGTTTGTAGAATTAGTGTTTGTACTTTTAATAAAACTTTTGATAGTTCCAAAGGCATTTTAAATTCGTATCCCGCAAACATGTAACAATACATAAGCTTTATACGACGTTAAAACATTAATGCTGTCGAATAATTTAGATATGCAGTCATATAAATGGATATATAATTACCGCCCAATTGCGACAGATATAAATTTTCTTTCACTTCTATGGTCGTAGACATTGGCTCACCTCTATTCAAATAAAATAATATTCAAGTTGAATTATATTAAATAACAGACAGGTTATAACGAACCTAATTAAGGCTTCATTGAGCTGTGAAACAAAATACAAAATAATTTATAGCCCTTATGAGAATTCATCACAATTTTAATAATTAATCTTTATATTTTCAAAGTAAAAATAGACTTAATCATTTTGTCTGCCTTTGACGATACAGAGTAGTTTTCTTTTTCAGTTTTCTTGATATTAGGTTTTATTTTCTTTAACCTTTTAATATCTTATTTCTAGTTACGTTTCTGATAATGTAATCATGATCATGATCTTAACATTATATTCCCCTGTATTGTATCCTAAGTACCTACAATCTACACTATAAAACATCTGTAGAGGGTGTTGAGTTGGTAAAATAAATTAAAAAAATACAACTTTTAGAATTTTTGTCTGTCTGTCTGAGGATTGTGAGAAAACTACTCAGTTAAATGAAACTTGCCACAGAGCTGGCTTATATCCCTGATCAACACTTAGACATATTTTATCCTGATAAAAGGTGTCGTTTATATTGTAAAACTGAATGTAGCCAAAATGGTGGCGCTACTATCGCATTATTTTGGTACTGCGGTTGTAATTCCTTCACTAAGTCATGGTCATGGCAACGCCAACGAACTTCCGCGGGCAATTCTACTTTATTGATATATTTATATTTCATTTAATCCCATCTTGTTAATGCTCGACACATAGATATATCAATACAATAATTATAATAGAATAGAACTTATTCAATAAAATTGAGTGTGTGTGCAGTTCACACGCAGTAGAAGTGAAACTTTAGTGAATATACTCACAGATAATTCTTCTCTAACTTTTATTAATATAAATATAATTTCTTTAGCCAACATCCGTCAAAATATTATAATTTAAAATAAACTTCTTATGTATCAATTTTAATTTTTCACTGTTTTTGTCTAAAAAATATTATTATCGGTTTAATTTCGGTCCAAATCGGGCCTATGTTTAATCATCGGTTTTATTGACTCTCTAATCTGTGCTGCATAATGTAAAATTCGTATCTTATACTCTCGTAGGCTTAGTCCTATAGATATATGTGTTACACGTATATTGAAATTGACACATGTCTAGATATATGTACTAGTAGTTGTAAGACATAGCTTTAAGTTCCACTTTATGTTGATGCTTATCATTGGAACGTTAATTAAAGGCATAAGTGAACGAATGACTGATTTATTAATAAATACCCACACCTTAAAATAATATGACATGTAACTATCGTCACACTCATGTTCGTCATATGAATATGCAAAAGCGACCTCTTTAGGCCCTCTGAGGTGCTAATGCTAATCGTCAATACTACCAATAATACAAGATTTCTCTATATGTTGATTTGTTTTAATTTTTTATTACCAGAAAGTGGTCAACATAATTTATGGATAGCAATACCAGGGATGTCACTTTTGCGTCGCCGGTCATGAAGAAAGTTTATTACCAATTTTTAATAAGATTCTATATGTTAGGTTATTGCAAAGGTAGATGTTTCAAGGAGGTCTCATCAAATCTTTACAGTACATAATATGAGATATAATCTCAGCGTGGTAGGAGTTTTTTTATTATTACAGTATAGGTTCGCGTTTCACCATAATCTCGCCCCGAACACGAGCGGAGATATGGTATAAGAGGGAGCACGCTTACCTAGAAGGTGTCTATCTAATGATAATGACACAAGCTCAGCGTTGTAACGTAAAGAAATCAGTGAAATACATTCGTTAAACCTTACATTCTTTGCTTTTTCAACTTCGTTAATTTGTAATTCCTAAAGGGATCTCTGCGTAAAGGTAAAAGTATCCTAAATCCATATTTAGGTCTAAAAGTTACGTTTCATGAGCAAAAGGTTTATCAATTAAGTTTGAGTTGAGTTTTGAGTTTGAGTTAAAGTTGCGAATTTGAGTTGAAGTTTCATTTGAGTTTATTTACTTATATAATCTACTATATATTTTAAAATGAAATCGACTTCTATTGTTATATCTATTATTTATTGGTAATCAGGTAATTGGAGGTCTTTTTAATGTTTTCTTTATTGCCTGAAGCAGGCAGACAGACGGACGGCCCCACTTCATGGAAGGTGGTTTCCGTCGCCATGGATGTTTGAAACAAAAACAAAAACAAAGGTGCCACCAATGTGCCGCCTGCGTCGAAGGAGGAAACTGGTACCTGGTCACTAAAGGCGAAATACAATTCAAAGTTATGGCAGCACACTCTAGATCTAGAGTGGTGTCTACCATTACTTACCACAAAAAATGGTGGTAAGGCATTTGGCTCTCTGGGTGTTTACCCTGAGGGACAAATGCCCTAGCGACTTTTTTTACATCGTAATTAATTAAGTAAACACTAATACATCAAAAGTATAAATTCATCGTATTGTTTCGTTCCCTCAGTGGTCGAGCTTGGCTCCGACTGCAGTTGAGTTACGAGTTCTCCCAAAGTGTGGATCATCCAATATAACGAGGTAAGTAACATTTGTATTTTTTAACCTGATTTTTATGAGTATCCCTATTTGTATTCGTAAGTTGGTAAAACCGCTTGAGGCTTATGTTTGTCGCAATGCACCTTGGGCTAATATAAAAAAGCGGTGCAGTTGGCTGTTTCTATTATTCGGAGCTGGTCAGCAAATCAGAAAACATGGGTTTTGGTTCGAGTATCATTCTTTTTATTTGACTTTATAATTATGTTTATAACTTGGTTCTGAGCAGTTATAATGTCAGTTTGTCACCTTGTTCAATTTTAAACATGCGTGCCATCCTGATTGTTTTCATGTAAATTAAATTGTCATGTATATAAGTGCATTTAAAAATATATATATTTCTGAGATACTTAGCCTAAAAATATAATATCTCTTACTGAATAAGAAAATAAACAATGTACCTTACAGTATATTTCCTTTTAACTTGATTAATATTCAGGAAATTTCAAATTTTGTATTTATAATAAAGTCAACAAAAAATGAAATATTAATTGGGGACTGTGAATTAATTCAATAGCACCCATTACTTGGTCGTCGCTTTAGGCGGTTTTATATCAAAATTGTCAAACTGAACCTTTGGGCGCCTGACTCCTAGGATATAAATACCCACGTGATAAATGTTACTATGAAACGCACAGAATAAATATCCGAGCAATTTAGTTACATTATAATTTTTCTAGTAATGAAAGAATTTTTGAAATCGGTCCAGTAGTTTTTGAGTTTATTTATTACAAACATACAAAAAATATGTATAGTATATATTAAATATAAACTAGTACAATGAAGAAAATATAACTTATATTGTATTCTACCTATAATCCCTTAAGAATATAAGTAGAAGACTGAATCTAGGTCATCGAAGTCACTGTAAGTCAAATAAGGTTCCGAGAACATTGTAATAAAGATAATCACTGATAAGGACTTCAATCAATCCACCCAGCCATCGGGAGTACCATATCATTGGCAGAGGGAAACGTGGCTAGAAAGCTGGCTGCATTGTCCTCCTGATGTACAGAATCATCCATAATAATTTAGTATTACGCCATTGATTAACAAAATATATTTGCAAGATAAAATATTACTTCCTTTTGCGTCGTTATACACTAAGAATCAAACTTACAAAGGTCCTCACACCAGATGGCGGGTATAAATTTAATTATTAAACTCTTACTTGGAGTTCATTACAATTTAGGGAAGTTTGAGCGGCACTTACTATTGGTCATAAAAGGAATAAAACATTTTCGAGTTTGCAAGTATTATTTTAGCTCGAAAAGTTTGAAAGTAATTTACAAATTTATTAAATTCGCAATATTGAATTCGAAACCTTACTAAGGATCCATTTCAAAATTTCCAACTGAAATTAAAGATTAGCTTTTAGGAAGTATTACATCGAATACATAACTAGTGCGCATTTCGAAATAAATTAATATTGGAATTAAAATATACGAGTAGTTATTCAAATACCACACAATTATCTAAAAGAAATATATCATTTATTAGTTTCGCATCCAACGATATTTTTGTTTAGGGACAAAAAATTACATTAATTTAGTATCCATCGTACCTTCATACTATGTTTCAGGAAAACCTTTAAAAATCGAAGCTAAAAAGGAGCACAGAAATCTTTTAAATATAGAAACATTTCAAATATAGAACATTTTGTTTTTTTAATTGTTTATTTTGGTTACCAATAAAGTGCTATCTAATCTAATCTAACGTCCCAATGAACCTATCATCTCGCTTTAGTTTCATGTGATTCAAAGGCTGACCTGTATCTATCCAGCGCGGGAATGCGGCCAGCGTTTTAGACACGTTCCCGACCATAAACGATTTCGGACCTAATGGTCTTCAAGTCACGAGTGAATAGGTATCTACTAGGTAAGCGCGCCATCTTAGATCGCATCTTCACTTGACATCAGGCGAGATAGCTGTCAAACGCGAACCACGATAAAAGAAAATCTATATATCATTTGTAATTTTTTTAAATGAAATTGCATATAATTTATTTTTATATAACATAATTAATATAAAATTTTACACCAACCACACAAGAATATTTAAAAAAAATAATAATTTAAAACCAATTTACTTAATGATGTGAAAATTATTTTGTTTAGATATATACAAATCTATGTAACTATAAAACAACAATATATACATATGTATTTTTTATTTCATACTTCTTCATGATTTAAAGAATGAATATGTATAACGACATTGAAATTGGTATACTTTCTATCCCGGAAATGGGATATTTTATACGTTATAATATTTAATCTGCCTAACACACGTATAATTAATACTCTAGTGTGTATCTACAATTTAAACAAATTCACCATGTCTTGTGATTTAAATCGTGTCATTCGAATATCAATAGTAATAAGTTAAAGTATGTAAATTAAGAGCACTCGGTTTATCTAAGTTAGAAGCCCAGCTAAACTTAGGCATAACTTACAGCCCCAAAAGGATTTTGAGGAATATTGTATATTATGAAGACTTCCATCACTTTAACAACTTGTTTTCAAACAGTTGCTACAAGGGTGACATTATACAGGTAATAATTATATTGATAATTTATTCAAAGAATTTTACTTATAGAGGACTTTACTATCTGTAATTTATATATTGCATCGCCTTTACGTCTAGATGCTTAGAAAAACATATTAGCCTTCCTGCATATCAGTTTATTTTAAAAGCCATGATTTACACTGAAAACATGAGTAGGTAAAGACATTATACAATATTTTTTTGAGTTAATATTTTTGTACCTACTTAAATTTGAAGTGTGATTTGCATATAAATCATGTCAGTGCCTAAAACGCTATTTGAGCTTAATTTTTGAAATAGTTATGCACGAAAGCAAACTGATACATAGCAAGTTTTGTTGGCCATTTTCTAAATCTTTACTAATTAATATTTCTTAAGTTTTCGCGACTAGTATACATAATAAAACTACGTTTTAACGATTTTAACCGCGGTAATTTACTTGATTTTTATTATTCAAGCCGCAACATGTTGCAAAGCGGTGGTAAATTGGATTAGGCTCCCATAGAGTACATAATAACCATAAACACAAAACTAAATTATTAAAATGAACAAGTTGACGGTAGGCTAAATAAAACTTTAACATTACTCATTGACACTTGACATCTTTGTCTTGCGTGATCACGGCTACTGAAAAGTGGCCGAAACGTCGGAATAATAAAAATCAAATACACTACCGCGCTTAAAACTGTTAAAACGTAGTTTTATTACGTTTACTAATTGTAACAAGTCCCGTTCATTCTTGTGTTGGTTGTCTTATTTTAGATTCTATAATAATGTTTCTCTAAAATATGTACATAAATGTGTAATGTACTTTAGATCATATAATTATTTTAGATGCCATGTTTGCTTATAATTTGTTTCATAATAATATAGATTCTCCTCAATTGTTAAGCCAATTCGGATTAAGAGTCCCTTCGAAACCCTCAAGACAACCTATAACCCCCCTCTTTGCCCCATTAAGAACAACAGTACTAGGTGCAACTCCCCTATCTCTAGAATGTGTAGAATTCTCAACAGTAGCAGTGATGTTACTGACATTTACTTTTAACTCCAAAAATTCATTTTATAAAAAGATTCGTTTAGCCCAAAAAGACACTAAATAGACATAGACTGACGGAAAGACTAATTTGCCTTGCACATTTTTGTTATTTTTATTATTAGAGTTTAAGTAAATAACAGTGAAGAATTTAAGCTGCATGCTATGTTCACATATAATTAGTTTTTACATCGCACTGTAAACCTTAGTCATTCCAGTAACTGATCAAATGTACAAAAACTGTTGGTGATCCTTATTAAAATAAAATAAATGAACATACTTGTACATTCGATACTTCTATTTTTAAAGGAGCCTTAAATATTCAACCTTATATTGTGTAGAAAAAGTTTAAAATTAAATAAACAGACTGTTTCAATAGTAATGTTTAATTAAATTCTAATTAGATGCGAGAGTGTTAAATTTGCAAGCTAAAATTAATTTTT
Source organism: Dendrolimus houi (assembly GCA_039645545.1). Taxonomy (NCBI): domain Eukaryota; kingdom Metazoa; phylum Arthropoda; class Insecta; order Lepidoptera; family Lasiocampidae; genus Dendrolimus; species Dendrolimus houi. The sequence continues at coordinate 18,388,425 of CM077128.1, read as the reverse complement.
AACGCTAATAAAAATAGTTAATTTTTGCAACTTCTAAGAAATTTAAATTAGTTTCTCCTCGGTTTTATTTGAATAAACGGTTAAAATTACCTACATTTTAAAGAATATAAAGCAGTATTTTCGAACTCTACTTACTTTCGATTTCTAATGCTACAAGAAAACGCTATTCTATTTATTACGATGAATACCGGTTCCTATATCTTACTAACGTTTCCTTTGTCTTACTACTGGTTAAACTTTGACATAAGATTCATACAAGCACTGTCGATTTTCCACCAATATTAACCTGCCTTGTTAATGATAGTAAGCTATAGAAGCGGGCCATAAAAATGTATTTACTAACTACTGGTAACTGGTGCTACCAAGTAGTAGTAGTTTGATATAGCAGAATTTTATGAATTAAAAATTCATAAAATTCTGTCAAATTAACTCAAACTAATTATTCACTCAAAAAAATGGTGGATAAAATATTGTCATCTAATATTATAAAATATTAGATGACATATTATTTGACTTTTCACGTATCACTGGTCATCAGACATGCAAATGTAGTTAAAAAGACTATTTAAACAAGTATAGTATAAAAAAAAAATCATTTAAAATTAATTATACCTCAAAATAGTATATATATATATATATATATATATATATATATATATATATATATATATATATATATATACATACATACATATAGTTCATTACAGGCGAATGCTCACGGTGAGGGAGCAGTTTAAGATTTTCACATATGACCTAAATAAACTCCATATAAAAGCAGTGGTTACCGCGAAACTATCATGCGGTATGGCGGGCGGTCGCAGCGTAAAACCCGTCCGGCAAATATTAGGCATAGAAATTATTCGCGAATCGCGACTCGCAAATTTATCACCTCAATATGTTACCGGTTTTAGGAGTTCGGTGCCAAACGCCATTTCTATGTCCTATATACTTCACAATGTTTTGATTTTACGAATGGGTAAAGTTCAATCCTTTTTTAACCCACTTCAAAAAGGAGCTTCTCAATTCGACTGTATGTTTTGAAGTGAGGCTTCTTTAGAATCGTTGTGATTTGAGACTCGATGAAACGAAAAAACGACACTAAAAAGAGATAAACTCATAAATATATAGGATTCAGCTTGCGAGAGGATGAGATAGAATACATTATATTTAAACATTTAAACACTATGTTCATACGGATAGAGTTGGAAATGTCTTAAATTTTTTCGTTAGTACTTCAGATTTCGCGTTTTAATGCTTAAATATGTTATAATGATATAACATACGAAATGTGACGTCACGAAATTTAGAATCCTCCCTCCCACCGCTTGTCACACTTTGTTTGACTTCTACTACGTGTGAACTGCAGACACACTATTTTTTATTGTTGTTTCTCATCAGATTTCTTTGTCAATTGTGGACTGATTTCTTTTTTAATCGAAAGGGTATATATACTCCTAAGGCGGACCCATTGTCAATAAGTTTGTACATGATGAGTGGATCCCAGGGAAATCGAGAGCAACCCTTGTTGAAGAGCACCGAGCGTCTACACTCATCGAAAAGCAAACTTGTATACGCGTGCCAGTAGTACAATTTCTACAGGCGCTTAATATATTATTTCTAAAGCTATTTAAGTATTTTTGCAATTAAAAAGTAGAAAATATATTTTTTAATAAAAACACAAGCACCTTCAAACTAAAAAGTAAAAAAATAATATTTTCTACATCATCGTGAAGTCGGTGCTACGTAAAACATAAGAATTACTGCAACTTCACTTCAGTGTCGTATTTGTTAGGAGAATATTTTTTGAATATAGAAAAACTCCTGACAGAGAACTTTGAAATTTAAAAGTTGACTCAAATCACCTGGTGAAGTATCAAGCAAAAGTGTAATATGATAATTTTAAATATACTTATAATTTTGGAGATATAAGCAAATTTTATTTTCGGGAATAAAACTGCACACAAAACGGCCATGCTTGAAGTACCCGCTAAATGGTAAATAGTTTTATTACTAAAGTTCATTTCAAATAGGACGGTATGACTAACACATCCACAAAACGTTATTTGTAGCGTTACCGTAAACTTTCCTATGAAATAAATATTATTTTGAAATATATAATGACATATTTAATATTAACCATATATTTAGAATTACATGTTCATTTCTCTATTTACCTAATTTCGCCCATACCGTCCTATTTGAAATATACTATATGTACAAATCGTTTTTTAATGTTCTCTTTTTAAATTTGACAAAAATTCTTGATAAGTAACAAAATGTGCTTCTTTTTGATAACACAGGGGAATGTCTTTTCTGGCGACACACACTCGGGCCATGGATACGAGAAGAGGTCAAATGCAGCGGCTAGTGCCGCCTGCATGAATTCGTGTGGGAGGGACTCTCGTATGGTAGCGGTACCCCTCCCCGAAGAGATAGCCGGCGAACTACTCCTCCTTATCTTAAGGAACGTTTCCAATTGAGTCAGAAAAATTCCTCAGGTCATCAGTGAACATGAGATTAGAAACATCGCTCAATACAACCAAGTTTTATAATCACTCATTCAGTGTTCAAGCAGTCCAATTATGGAACATGTTTCCACTGGAAGTGAGGCAAGCCCAATCAAAATCCTCCTTTAATAGACTTGCTAAGGATTACTACCTCAAAGTATAATATATATTGTTATTATTGTATGTATCTTTATACTATTTAGTGAATTATTATATTGTGCAGCAAAACCCTGCCCTAGCTTTTGTGCCATATTCCTCTCTCCATCCCAAGGTTGTCTGGAAGAGATCGCTGTCAGCGATAACATCGCCTTTTGTACCTAATTCTAAGCTGTTTTTGTGTATTGTTTCATTAATTTTATTGTACAATAAAGTATATTCTATTCTATTCAAAAACTAATCTGCGCCCCGACCATGATATACCTTGTAAAATCGGACCTAGAACAGAATTATTCCAGTGTGACGTTCTAGTGTGCAAGATTTTTTTTTTCGAGGCGGGTAAATATATTTCGCACACTACCGGGTCCTTTACTAGGGATTCGACCAAAGCGACGAGAGGTGTCACCACGAATGGCGCACCAGATTCAAATCGCCGGCTTGTGTGGAGACTCGAAGAACTCAATACTCCACTAAAACCACCCTCCTCCCATGTGCCCCGCGCTGTGGTAGGAAGAGCGTGAGACTTAGAACGTAGTTACGCCCACGCTGATCCTAGCGCATCAGTGCTTGACAATGCCCCGGGACAGGCAAACTCACTTCGTCAACAGGGGTGAAGAATCCTCTGCTCCCTAGATGCTAGAGAGATTGGTACAACACGGGGAGCAAGGTTGTACCACTACGTACAGCAGAGGTAAGTAACAAACGTGCTTGTATAGTATTATTTAACTCCAATGTAAATAATTTCCAATATGAGTACCAACTATTCATATTAACAAAAGTAGAACGAATATTCAAGTCGTATATGGAATCGTTAACATTAACGTATAGAATAGGCTTCCCGTCTTATTTATTGATATTGGACCGAAAGCACTTGATATATTAAACCTAGGGGTGAGTGTAACAAATCGCTAAACTTATTACGACGGCTTATACGTATGTATATTACGCACGTGACTTTGTTTGCATGAAATAAACGTAACAATCCAAAATTTTGTTTTGTATTACTCTCTGACAATTTATTTAGTTTTAAGTAATATTATTTTCAAAATTTCTGGGTCATTGACGTGATGATTGACATTTTATTTGCAGTCTACTCTAAAGTTGACCCAAGAAATGTTCCAACAGTTACTATCTAATATATAGAGACGACATAGGTGATAAGAATACTAGTGAAAATGGAATACCTTTAAGTGAGTAACCACTAGTTTAAAAGAGAAGCTTTGTCTATCGTGTGTCTTGCTCTACGTGTGGGATTTCGTAGAAAGTTGTCTTCAGTGTTTGAAAGTGTTTGAATTTTCATATTATATAAGTCATAAAAGTTTAGAAATGTTTCAGTGAGTTTAATATTGAAAAAAAAACACATTGTTAAATGTAATAAACATATTGAGCTGTAGTATCATTAGTCATTATTGGGTATTCAAGGATTGCTTCTCTATTTAATTCTCACTCTACGGACTTAGGAAATTTTCTAGAACTACTCATTTTGAAGAAAGCTGTTAGCTATCAAGGCAAAATCTACACAGAGTCAATCGAGTAGTTTCGATATGCACTTAAGCAAAGTTTTTTCTTGGAGGGCGATGGTTAAACAAAATTGATTAGTAGCAGCGGTTTAATTATGAGGTAACATATTATAAATATACATACATCCTTTTTTCACGACGTATTGAAAACCTCTTCCTTTTTTAAAGTCGGTTAAAAAGTGGTGGAAATGAAGAATAAAAAATATCAAACAAAATTGTTGAAATGCGCGGAAGTAAAAAAAAAGCAGTTTTTATTTTAGACCAGTTGTGCCCGCGACTTCGTCTGCGTGGATTTTTTGCGGCACCTTAATAAAAGCCATTTCTTGAAAATTTTTGTTTGTTGTATAAGATCATATATACTTTCATATGCATTTTAGTAAAAAGTTGTTATTTTGACATTACAAACAGACATTTCAATTTTATTTATCTATAATATGTATGTATGTATAAATGTATAGATAAGCCTCTTTTGCTTTCTGCATAAATAACGAAGAAAAAGAAATGAGTTATTGGAATAACAGAATGAATTTCAATAAACATATCAAATAACATCGACGTATCGGCACGTAATAAATGTATCCGAATTAAATAAATCTCTTCGCACGCTCAAATGCGTCGGGCTTTTAAGAATTGCGCGGCGACGTTATCCGAACATATACGTGACACATGGGAACCAGAATAGGTACGTACACATGTAGCGTAATTTGGTTGCTTAGGTATGTTACATCAAATTGCAAAAGTTGCTTAGGCTGGTTGGTGTGCACCCACATTTAACCAGTGGTTAAAATAAAATATATTTATTTAAGCTTTTAAACAAACCATAATGGCATTTATAAGCAGTTAAAATTCACTTGAGTAAGTAGTTGTAACGATCATTTCTATCCATATTGAAATGTACTGTTTTAAATATTTTAAGCTACCACAATTAATTGTTTATGATGTTAAAGATAAATTTGGATTTGTTTATTAATCAGAAAACGTCTTATATTATCGCAGACATAAGCGAAGTCTTACATGACATGAACATTATATCACTTCACTTTCGTGGAGGTTGCTGCAAAAGCGTAAAACCTCCGCGTTAGACTGTTTATTTTTGGCCTTATCTTCCTTTTTTCTCTTTTTTTTGATACAAACACGGCAGTAACCGTCCTAGTTTTACGTGTATGAGTATTTTTAAGATTCAATTATTATTATAATTCATAAATAAAAATAAAATATATTTGAACCACCGGTTAAATGTCGGTGCACACCAGCATTAGAATAGTGCAGCTGTGCAATCTTAAAACCTAGTAGCTGCCATTGTCTTTTAAATTAACGTTGCTCTGGTGCCAACGCCTCATTTTTACAACTCGCACCGCTGACCAACGACGGGATGTTCAACCCCATTTCTGAGAGCTCCCACGCTCAACTACGCAACGGTTCTCAAGAACGTTTGTTCCGCGTACAACAATGACCTGGAGAGAACTTTCCGCCGAGGTTTTCCTTCTGTGCCGAGGTCCTTCTTAAACGACATGGGGTCGTTTAAGAAGGACGTTATAAAATTTCTTAGAGGCCGGCAACAGGTTGGCAACGCCTCTGGTGTTACAAACGTCCATAGGTGACGGTAACCACTTTCCATCAAGTGGGCCGTCCGCCTGTTGGCCTGATTTAGGCAATAAAAAAAAAACGTTGGCACATTCATTCTGTTGCTAAGCATTACCTACCCGAGCGTCCGCTTTCGCAGATTCGGATTACGAATATAACAAATATCAATTTAAATTGGAACTTTATGCTATGTCTTACACCTAGCGGTATGTCTAGAACCATATCACTTTGATTAAGCAATTCTCCAAGAGCATCCGCTTTAGACCTGATGTGTGAATTTTCAGATGATTATGTTTAAATGTTTTTTAAATTTAGGACATAGAAACTTGTCATTTCTATTCTACTCATTTGATTTAAATCTATGTTGACGAAGACACGTGCAACAGCTAATATTTAATATGTTTTTTTTCTATTTAAGCCTGACTTTTGTCACGTACAGCACCGTCGGCCTACTTATCAAACAAAACAGCAGCACGGCAAACACTCGACGCAAGAGGCGCCCCCTATAAATCGCGCCGACGCTCGGCTGTCGTTGCCGCGGTCATAAATCCAACCATTCACTAATACGCCGCATTCAAATGTGGCGCGACGTGAGCGAGAAACTCCGTGAGCTATGAAGGGAAAGTTGTGACACAGTGTATTGCAAGTAGGAAAGTTTCGAACGTATGTACAAAGGCTAGAAAATCGTATTGATTTCACGTAATAGCTAAGTTATGAGTTTTTGGCAAGAAAATAATGGATCTTGACCCGCTGCAAATGAAATCATATTTATTTAACCGACTAAAAAAGAAATGTTTTACTTGGTACCGAATTCAAGATCTCACAGATTTTTTTTTTTATTGCTTTTTAGTTGCCTTTGAAGTTGGTTTTTTTTTAGATTTTTTGCTTTTGACCGCGGCTTCGCTCGTTAATGTAAATTTTATAGACAGATGGAGGAACGTCCATTGGGTACCTCTTAGTGTCTACACGTCCTCTGTAAAAACAAAAACAAATCTATACCACGGGATCATACATTTTTTCGGGATAAAAAGTAACTTGTGTCCTATTACAGATATTAATTTATCTCCGTGCGGGTTAAAAAGTGATTCGACTTTTAAGTACCACCCGGTCTCTCAACCAAGTACGTCACCAATGGCGGGTTAATATTGCAACACTAAATATTGACACTTCCCTTTCCGGTTAAAACCGAGATCTACAATGGAGATACTATCGTCTAATATATGTGTGTTTTTAAATTATATATATTACTAAAACAAGTTGTGAACAATAATAACGGAAAATAAAGTGAGTTTCAAAGATGTTTATGACTTTGATTTCAAAACGATTTGATTGAAGTATTTTTTTGAATATTATTTATTCTAAAATTTGAATAGTCATGGATTCTTGACACTTACTTCATAACAACCTATTTATACTTGTACAAGGGTCTAGCTAATGAAAATAAAAACTAAAATAAACAGTATTCAGTATCTACTTTCATCAGCTACACATACATAAAACAAAACATACAGAGCTGCATAAAAAATATTCCTCACCGGTTTACTGACACTATGGTGTTAAATCTCTCGTTGGAAAACAGCGGGATCCGAGATCCCCCGTAAGGCATACCTAAAGGCGTTCTGCGTAACGTATGACAGACATTTATCTCGTAAAGATATTCTGCTCGAGAAATCGTTTGTATACGTCACGAGAACGTTTCAAGGTGATAATTTAGTGCTTCTGTTAGGTTATGTGAACGTATATATGTATATATGTAGAAAAACGAGGATTTCTTACAAATCTGTATTTACACTACTTTATTTTCTATTATTTTTTTGAGTTCCGTAGTGTTACGTCACGTTTCATGCGCTAATTTATCTATACTAATATTATATTATAAAGAGGTAAAGTTTGTGAGGTTGTAGGGGGTAATCTCCGAAAACTACTAAACCGATTTTAAATTTTTTTACTGTTGGCAAGCTACACTATCCCCAGTTTACATAGGATACATTATATTTTCAAAAAAATTAGGGATCCTTACTAAAACTCCAATAGTGTAACCCAAGGTGTGAAAAAATTACTTAAAATCGCGTGCGCTGTGAAAACTATTGATGATAGAGTAAAATAATGTACTACGAGTTTGCAGAACAGATCATTATTTACAAAAAGCGCCGCGACAGCAATGTCTAACTATTATAGTTATGACACAATAAGTGTACTTTTATTTTAAAAAATTAATTAAAACGCCGGCGCTAGAAAAGGCTCTTTATTTGTTTCTTGGTATTCATCCTTATCAAAATAAATTACTTCATATTCAAGACTGCTTCAATACCTTTATATAACTTTTTGAATTATTCAATTCGGACATTCCATTCGAAAGATATCACGAGTTTAAAAATGAAAGTATTAGAAAAAAGTTGCGTGATCGCCGCGCACCCTAATCGGCTAGGTAGACTTATACGTTGGAGGTGTCACTGGGGTACGGGCAGTGCGGGAGGGGAAATGTTTTGAATTCGCTTAGTAGGTAATTAAACTCAACAAAAAATAAAGAGGTAAGGTTTGTGAGTTTGTGACGTTGTAGGGGGTCTCTGGATCTCTGGATCTACTAAACCGATTTTGAAAATTCTTTCACCAGTGGAAAGCTACATTATTCCTGAGTGACATAGGGTATATTTGATTGTGATTAATAATAAGTATTTTTTTTCTGATGCCCAGCAGGCACGGGCAAGTGGGCACGGGTCAGCTAGTTGATGTATAAATTTAGCACAGAGTTTAGTCTGTGTCAATTAAAGACTATAGTCAATGCATGAATATCGGTGTTAGAGCTGTCGATAAGGTTGGGCATTTGTTTATATCATCAAAATTTCCCAATATCATAAACGTGTAAATATAATATTTTGTAATGATTAGAATATTATATTATATATATATATATAGTCTAAGGCTGGTGTTCATAGACATTTAACCGATTGTTAAAATAAAATATTCGCTAATAATATATGACTAAACAGTGATCATGTTATTGTAACCATCGGTTAAGTGTCATTGCACTGGTGTGGATAGACATTTAACCGATACGTTAAATTAAGAACAATTAAGAAAGCAATATAATACAAGAGTACAACAACTCGTCGTCTTATTTTGTACTCGCCTCTCAAGCGGTAGAGCCTAGGTCCCGCGGCGATTGAGCCATAGGCTCTCACCTAGTGGTCACCTTCATCATGATACAACAGGGGTCATCCACCACCGAAGCACCACACATATTTCAACCGTCACACGTGGCGTAGCCGTTTACGCAATAAACGCATTATTTAAAAAACCGTTGTAAGTGTCCATCTGCCTCTGTAAGCTACAGTTTATGAGGTCACAACTTCTTTAGGCAGGCAGGACACGTATGGGATGGGGAAAAAGCACTGAACTCGCGTGACTGTCACGATCAGTCACACAGTTTTCACTTCTAGCATTGTTACAACCGACAGTTTTTTTTCAAACCTATTTTTTATTTTATTGCATGACTTTAGCAGACAGGTCCACCTGATTGAAAACGGTGAAGATCGCCTATGGAAATTTGCAAGACCAAAGGTGCTACCAATGTGCTGCTGCTCTCTAAACGGAGACTGGAACCTGGCTACTAATGCCGGAATTCACCTCAAACTTCAATCCATGCAGGAACGAAAAAAATACAATTGCCTTAGGCCAGGCGGCCTGTCGTGAGAGGCGATCAAATAACCCACAGCTATGTGGTAGGCATTTGTAGGTATGGATGGTTACTACCCCTGGTCTAGAGTATGCTGCCATATTGACCTTTAGTTGTGTTCCGGTATTAGTGGCCAGGTTCCATTCTCCCTTTAGAGAGCGGCAGCACAATGGTGGCACCTTTTGTGGTACAACCGGTGTGACCGTTTTACATCAGGTGAGCCGTCTGCCTATCTCCTGACCTCACGCAAGAAATAAGTTGTTAGGCAGCATACTTTAGAATAGAGGTGGTAGCCATCCAGATGGGTAAATACCCTACCGCCTGGCTGTGAGTTGTTTTGTTGCCTCTTACGACAGGCAGTCCGGCCGCAGGAAATTGTATTATTTTACCGTTCCAGCACGGATAATGTGCATATTGATACAACTACCACCTGCTAATGGTGAAATAAAATATCGCGATAAAATTTGTACATCGAGATAATCGAATCGTGTGAAGCCCGCCAATCCGGCTTGGACAAGTGTGGCGGATATACTGTCCATTCCCCCTATAAATGGGAGGCCCGAGCCCAGTACTGGGACATTAATGGGCTGTTATATAAGATTATTAAGTTATTAAGAACTTAGTTTTAATTTTTGGTGAACAATAAAGTGTTTTCATTCATTCATTCATTCATTCATTCATTCATTCATTCATTATCAGGAATATAGTTCATTCTCTAAAATAGGGTTAACTGGGAACATTTATAGGCCGATATTATTATGAATTTGACTGATTACTTATGAATTGATTCTTAGACAAACAAAAACATCAGGAAGACTGTTTTTTAATTCCTGCAAAACAAAATCAATTCCAAATCTGTAAAGGTGCACAGATGTTTAATAAAAAAAAAGTTCCCCAGCGGCTCGCAATAATGGAGTATTCCCATTCTGCTCCCCCACTCTTGAAACTTGGCAAACTTGCCAGTAATATTTAAGAGCCAAGTTTTTCAAGGCTTTAACGAATATGAAAAAGGCAGTCTCGACTTGTCAAGTAATGTTTTTTCGGGGTTCCCAAGACAAATTCTAAAGCAGATTACCATCATATTTTAGGTATTTTTTAAATTTAATTAAAATTAAATTTACTTTCAATGTTATATTGCTAGCTTGTAGTTAAAATAAATGAACGTATACTCGAAAATTAAAATATCACCAATTAAATTGAAAACCGACGCTATTATAATTTCAATTCATTCCTGGGGTTGTCTGGAAGAGATCACTTTTCAATAAAAAGACCGCCCTTTGTGCATAATTAGGTATCGTTTTATTTTTGTCTGTCACTTTATTTTTATATTGGTGTATAATATGTTGCTAGTGGAGGAAGAGATACAGTGTGGCAAGTTTATTTTTTAAAAATTACTTTCAAGTTTTCAGTGGTATAGGTAGCGATGATTTAAAGTCTAAACTATATGTAATAAACATTAAATAGATAGATAGATAGATAGATAACACTTTATTGCTCACCAAATATACAATTTCAAAAATGCACAATTACGATATTGTCTTGGTAGAAACAATAGGCGGCCTTATCGATTAAAGCAATCTCTTCCAGGCAACCTAACTTAATGAATAGTCTTACCTAATCTGGTGATGTAGATGGTGCAGATTATTAGGTAATATGATAAATAAAGATACTTAAATTACATATTTTATAAGTTAAAATATATATATATATATAAGATTTAGGCACAATTATTTAAGAAAAGTAGTGGTTTCTGAGTGCGTAGCGTGAAATAATAAATAGTGTGTGTAACGAAGAGATAAGTATAATAAAGAGATATCTATCTATCAAGGCTAACAAGAAACTAGTTTAGGGATGTACTTGGTGACCCGATTTGCGTGCAGGAGCGAGGTAACATATTTCATGTTCCTCTGAGACTGTTGTGTTGTCTGGCAGGTCTACCGCCTAGATTTTCAAACTAGTTGGTCTAATATCAGCTAATTATTAGAATTCCCATTTTTTTACAATTTCACTGTAAAATTGTGTAGGTCAAATTCAAATTCAAAATAATTTCCACTGGAGAATTTTTTTAAGTCATACATGTAAGTCAAAATTTATATCAACTTCCTATTCTATATACACCGCTTTACAACGTGTTATCGCTGTTTAAAGGAGAAGAAGCGGAAAGAAACTCCTTAGCAACACGTTTAGCTAAAAATGTTTTTATCATAATGATTTATATATCTCAGGCTCTTTTTTTAAAATACATAATATAGAAGTCGTATTACAATTACTTTTTAAAGAATTAATGGAGTTGTATCAAACAAAACACATTATTACCGTCGCAATAATATAAGGGCATCTAAGTATAACTTCTTGCTAATAAAAATATCACACATGAATTCAGTTGTTTTACAGAAATAAAAAACTATGGTGACAGACGGACATGCATGAGCATTTATAAGGTTTACGTTTATTTCAAAGTGTCTATGGAGCCCTAAAAAGAAAACTAATTAAGAATAAGAAAAAAACTACTTAGGTTTTTTGAAATTTACAAGCGATATAATGAAATCTTTAAATATACTAAACAAGTAACTGATGTAATACCAGAAAGATTAACAATTATTGAAGTAATACCCAATTCTTATAAATTCATGGTGCAAAGTAAAATATATACATATTATCACGCCTGTTTCCCGTGGGGGTAGGCAGAGACTATGGATCTCCACTAGCGAGGATCCTGACAAACAACATTCACTTCATCTACTTTCATTACCCTCTTCATACATGCACGTATATTTCATATGATTTTTACTTGATCTCTCTGTAACACATCACACATCTTTGATCATAATGTATATGTCGCGGTCTACCGATACCAATTCTACCATCCACAAAGCTGTCATAGACTTCTTTCGTGATTCTACATCCATCCACAATAAAATAATTCATCATAGTACAGAACACTATATCCAAAGACGACACCTCCACGTGCCTTCGAATAAAGACGCCAAAAGAAAACTTTGTTTCGGCTGGCAGGGAGGGATAAACAAGTGTTGTTATACTCCGCTCAAGTTACCTACAGAGTGGAATCAAGTTTTTAAGCTGATACAACAAAAAATAAGTCTCAAGTACACCGCCGTGAGGGAACTTTTGAAAACTTCGCATTTTAGGAACAACGCAGGCGGCGTACCCGTAAACTTCGATATACTTCACACAGTTCTTCCCAGTTAAATGGACACATTTTAAGACAATTTATGGCAATAACTTTATTTTTTATAGTGATGAAGCCTGTAGTTGAGCGACACGAGCAAGAGATGCGTGTGAAGGAGACTGATATGCTGTAGTGGATGTGTGGAATTACGCGGAAGGACCGCCTCAAGAACTTTCGCATTCGCGGCAATCTTCACATCTGTGAGATATGACACACTGCAAGAGAGTCGCTTACGTTGGTACGGCCACGTTTTACGAAAACCAGCCAGCTATGTAGGGGATAAATGTCTAGCTATGCAACCTCCTTCAGGTCCTAGTCGAAGGGCCAAGAAATGCTGGCTTGACGTTGTGAAGGATGACATGCATACCGATGGTCTTAATAAAGGGTGTCGATGCTCCACTCCAAAGAGCACAGAATTTCGCACCGGCACCTAATAGAGGGGATATGGTCAACATTAAGTGAGTGTGAGTGTGGGCGTCACTGTTAATAAACCTACCTATTATCTTAAATCAGAAATCCTTAAAGTCCTTAAAGTGCTGTGGTATGGTGTCGATATTTTAAATATTGTAAAGAAGCTTTTAAAGACTGACTGATTGGGTTAAAAAATCTATGATGTTATAAAATTCTAAACAGTCTGTACAGTGAAGCTATTTAAAGCAAAAGCAATTGTAATAGACTGTATAAACAATGGAGAACACGATACAATTTCTTGTAGATTTCTTGTCTGTTAGGGATTCACGTAAAAACTACTCGGCCGATTTTTGATGCGGGTTTCGCTGATCGCTAGCAAATTCTTAGACTTAAAATCCGTGCTATTTTTTATCCTAGGGATCCCGCGGTACTTTTTCTGGGAATGATTGAAAATGGAAAGATTCAAAAATATAATTCCAATGTGACTTTTTTACTGATCGATAGCAAATTTAATGTAATAAAATGTGTGACTTTTTATCCCGGTAATCCCGTGGGAATTTTCCCGGGAGCGGTTAGAAGTTGTTAGGATGCATAAAAATTAGCTTATTTCGACACAGTTTTCACTAAAATGATAACTAGCTAACATTTTTTTTAAATACTACTTTACTTTGTGTCCCGGAAATCCCGCAGGAATTTCAAGTCAGGCGTGGACGAAGTCACGGGCATATCCTAGTATTTTATAATATACAAATGTTAAAACAAAAAATCAAAGTAGACTTATCTGTGGCGCCCAGTAGTCATGTAGAATTATAGTGCTTGTCCGAGTTTACGGTTATCACAAGACAATTATATTCCTAGTATTAGGATATGCACGCGTCTTCGTTCATGCTTGACTTGAAATTCCCGCGGAATTTAAACATTTATTATTATTTAACAAATCAGTATTTAAACAAAACTAGCTATGCTATCATTTTAGTGAAAACTGTGTCGGAATAAGCTACTTTTATACAACCCAAACCACTACAAACTGCTCTCGGGAAAATTCCCGCAGGATTCCCGAGATAAAAAAATATCACACATTATTTACATAAAATTTTCTATCGATCCGTGAAAAAATCGTATTGCAATTCGAATTTGTTTTTCAATCTGGCCATTTTAAATCATTCCCAGAAAAATTCTCGCGGGAATACCGGGATGAAAAGTAGCGCAGCTTTTAAGTATCACAATTTGCTGTCGAACAGCGAAAACCGCATCGAAATCGGCCTTGGTAGTTTTTACGTGAATCCCAAACGATGTTATCAGATATTTTGATATAATCTTATATTTATTTAACTGACTTATCTGAAATACCTATTTTAAACAAAATATCGTCATTTCTTAATATATAGTTATAAAAAACGCTTGTTGTGTGTTAGGTTTAATGTGGGTCAAAGTTCAAAAGATCTAGGCGCGTAATTTGTATTTGGAAAATGAGGACATTCGTGGATGAGGTATGGGAGGACAAATTGACGAAAAGGAGGACATGTTATCCATTTGGACACCATACGTCAAGCCTATATAAGAGCAGATGTATAAAGAGAAACGTACATAAATTGTAATAATTTTATATTATTTTAAAATCCAACCTTTCTAGGTATTTGATAAATATTATATCATACATAGAAGATAGAGGTGTAGTTTAAATAGAGGACCGATTCAGAACTTCATTTCAATTGTATTGTCTTATTTATAAGTACGTTTTGTGTTTGAAGTTCTGAATAAATATTTTTCTTTCTTTCTTCTTTCTATCTAATTAATTTGTCCACATATACATGTCTAAAGTTTCTTAGATATTGTCTTTGAATCCTAAAATCAAATCTGTACCTTATGATCAAACAAGCTGGATGGAGTATTTATGATATCATGTTACTGGCATCGAATCTTATAATTAAGTTTAAAGTTTCTATAATCGACGGGCCACAAAACACGAGTCTTCTAAAACACACACAAACACAGTGCTCTTAAATCTTAAAAAAAAATATCTTATATAACAATAAAAATGACACACAACTAGAAGAAGCTTTCATTTGTGCCTTGTTGTGTCTTACAAGATAATTTTTTGGATTAATAATAAAGAGTTAAATTGAAACCCTGGGTCAGTGGGGGCCTGGAGCTCATCACCTCTATCGAGACCTCTCAATGCGTCTAGTTGAGGTCTCGCGTGACCAAAAAGCTGGCTTGCACGTTTTTTTTTAAATCCTTCGCCTTATGCCAGGGCTACGGGTAAATGAGATACCCAGCTCCGCGATACCCTGACAGGCGGGGGCCTCTCTCACGAGGCTTCTTCCAATGCCGGGACGTCCCGGCGACGTCCGTGTCTTGGCCGTGTGTGGGTCGGTCTGTAACGCGCCCCAGGGGAGCAGAGATGAGCGCACGCGGAACACTCGCGCTTCCATCTCGAAGCTGGCTTGCACCTAGGGCTATCAGCATTGACATTCAACGCGGAAATGCGGCCAGCATTTTGGGCACGCTCCCTGCCGACAGCGATTTGGAGTCCATTGTTTACCTATAGTTTTATGTTATTTTATAGGTATAGTTTTATTTAGAGTATCTTAATTCAGAAAAGTCAAGAAATGAAAAAGAACTTAATTGAAAATTGAAAATTTTTGGGATTAGTCTTCTCTGTTTTTATTATTTAAATTGCGTTTTAGATGATTAAAATATAAAACATTTTCTACTGTAATATATAACTTTAGATGAGGATTAAATTGTGTCAGACATTTAAACATCCTTAAATAGTGTAATTCATTGCAAAAATCCTGTTTGTAATCTACGAAAATGATCTACCAAGGTGATACAGTATATAGATGTACTGATTGTGTTATTCTATGAGAATTTCGGAAGTGACAAATGAAGTACATCAGAACAGAATAGAAATATTATTAATTAAAAAGATGATTTCTCAAAACTCATTTGATCAAGGGTGCGTTCTTAAACCTCGCCCGACAACGGATGATCGCCCCATGCCGAGTGACATCCGTCATCCGACGTTTAAGAACGCTCTACCCATCTGTCACTGTCATTAAGAGTTGATTTGACATAAAATTTTGTTTTGAAACGAGTATTTAACAGTCACCGATTTCTCTTTGTCAAATTCATAACTGACTAACAAACACAGAGTACATTAATATAATAGGAGATTAACAGAGTCCAGTTAAAAATTAATATATTTACACAAAATATTTACAAAAGACATGTAACGATTGTAAAGTAACCTACAAATGTGCTCGAAGACAAATGTCAATTGTCAGATGAAACGCCAGGGCGACTTTCATCCTCCTATTTCACAGGGTAACCGGTGCGTCGTGCGGCAATGTTTAAGAACGGCTAGTGATCGTCAGGCGTTCGCACCGAGGGTTTTAGAACGCCTATCATGTCATCGGGCGTCGACGGACGACGTTTAAGAACGCACCTTAAAAGTCTCTATTAAGATTCGCTCATTGTATTGTTACGCGTTGCAGGACTCGAATTAAAATACCGTTGGAATTATCATAGAGTTTATTAGAACCATACAAACACGCCAGGTACAAATATAACCGAACGCAATAAATACAAACGTAATGCAGGAGATCGTAATTCAAATACACGCGTAAAGTCCGTTACTAAATAGATTACCGAATGTACACAAGTCTTACTTCGCTTGTGGTTATCGCTCGACTGACCCTTCCCCAATTGGGCCATTGCTTTATATTGCAAAAATGCAAATATGTCTGCCCGGCAAGCGTCGACGCAATTTCTTAGAAATCGTAACCCGTATACCTGGCTAAAAACTGCCATAAAAGATTATAATACACAATGGGCTGTTTTATAATCATCAATTTTAAATACAAAGTAAACAAAAGAAGTCCAAATGCCGAAGAGGAAAAAAATGTAACAGGGCTGCAGGTGTGAATTTGTCTTTGTCGGCACTAGGTCGTTACAATATTTTACTTAGTAGGTATATGAAAAAAGATAAGATTATAGTAATAAATAAAATTACTTTAAACGTCTTTTAAGAGATTGGATTACAATAACAATGAAAAATTTCTAATATATTACTTTTCTAATGTTACAATATTAAGGGCCGCTTGAATAACGATATCTTTTAAATAAAAAATAGTTAATCATATTAAACTGCTTAAATACGTTTTACACAAAACGTATTGACAGTTCTTTAAACATATTTAGCGGCAAATTTTGCGTTGTGCAAGATGCTATTTGTATTTAAGGGTGTTAAATGCGTTTTGTGTTTCTTAAATAAATTTAAGCAACCTTATGCAAGCGGCCCTAAGATATGGTTTTACCAATTACCAAGAAGTAAAATTAAAGTATCTGTTTGTGATTTAACAATAAGTTCCAATATTTCAGTATAATTTAGAATTAATACGCTGGCCAATTAAAATAACCGTTTTGAGTCATTGCGTTTGCTTGAAAATTTGTCTCTAGTAGACTCGGAAATGGCTCAACAGACTTCAATGAAAATTTTAAAGACTAATAAATTTAATTTAAATTTTTTGTGTATGTTCCATTTCTATATTTAAGAGGACTTAAAAAATAAGAATATATAGGTCTGTATATAACTGTAATTCAGCTCGAATAGAGTAGCAAAAACAGTTAAGTTAATAATAATCTGTTATTCTGTGGCCCTACCAATTTCCTCAAAGGCAATTAATTATACATAATAACAGACAGTCGCTTTCCACTCCAATCGAGTACTTAGATTACTGTAACCCACGTAATCGAATACTCTCGTTAGTGACTTAAGTTATATAAACACATCTCGTAGGTACATTGTGAGAATATAATTACATGTGTTTACGAGTACTTCGTTAGCTGTAAGCCTACGTTCACATCTGTATTATCATGACTATAAAGGGGCCTAAAGCGGCAGCTTTTGGATCGCTTAATAAAACAGAAGCATTTCTCAAAAGACTATCGTCGTTTTCGACCAGCCCGAAAGAGTCGATGAAATTTTGGATAGAAGAAAGAAAGAACAAAGAATTCTTTAAAAAACTACAGTTATAAAGTGTATAATACACAGAAATAAATGGTACACACGATGAAAAATGCACTTTAATATTTAAAAAGTCAAGCAAAAGCGGTTTTAAATCGAAAACCAACGACAAGAGACGTTCGAGAGTAAGCACACTGACATGTGCCTAGATATACTGGTCGGTGTAAGATACAGCATAAATTTCCACTTTATTTTGATACTTGTTATTTCCTTAATATGCGAAAGTGGCTCAGCTTGTGCAATTTTAACACTTAGCAAATGACACTGTTTTTTAAACGAACGTTTGGTCATTTATTGTCTTACTAGGTGTATTGTGTATATTTGCCGATGTATTGTGTTTGCAAAACTTCTAGCAGATAGACTGGAAGAACTAGACTGAACTAAAAACTGGAGAAAGTACTCGCAAAGAAACTTCAAGTCCTACAATGAAATACAGTATTTAAAAAAATTCAATTATCAATAATTTCGGAAATTCCGTAATTTAAGTTTATTGCCGTAATGAGAAAAAAGTGTAAATTTAGTGTAATCGTGATAAATAGTGCTGCTCGCTAAGTAATTAACATCGAAACCAGTAGTTAAAACGGAAATTTATGTTCATAAAATAATTAAGTGACGAAATGTCACTTCGGGAATAGTCATTACACGAATATTTCCCTGATTATGAAGACTGATTATTCATAGGTTGAATTTTTATTTAGTTTCATTTCATGATAGGAGTATTTTTCATTATGAAATCGAGTACAGCTGCGCTATTCAAAACCTCGAATGTCGGCGACATAGCCGTCCGTGTCGTGAACTTTTTAGCTACCCTCATGCTACGTGCCCACTGTTGAGCAATGCTAAAATCTTCAATTCTGCCACTGGTTACGTTTCCTGTGAAATATAATGAAGAATTCAACTGAAAAGTTTTTTTATATTCTTTTATAAATGTTGCGTCACGTTTCATCTACAAATTTATTGATGTATAATTTAGCACAGTTAAAGACGATGACATCGCTTTTAGAATTGCCGATAAGATTGGGCATCTATCTGTATCTCTCTCATCTCGACTGCATGTGCGGGTGAGTGAGAACCCCTATACCCCAAGGGACCCCACCCGCGCCGCCCGCTTACGGTGGCCGAAGGTCGAGTTCCGACTTCCGGGGTCGGTGCGTCCTCCTTTGGCGGGAGCAAAGCAAGGATGTACGCTCACGCTTTCCCGCTCCGCCTCCTCCTTCGCAAACATAAGATGCTCGCAAAAGGAGGAGACGGCGTCCCATCCGGTGCGGCTTCCGACCATGGTGCGAACCACGGCCGGGAGCGAAAGGTCCAGTCCGGTGTGGGCGACGAGGTCTCGGCGCTGCTCCGTCCATGCAGGAAATTCTTGCAGGGTATGCAGCGCCGTATCTTCGTCGCCTGTGTCGCAATGATGGCACCCTGACGTAGCATCGCGGCCGCGGCGGCACGGGTAACTCCAGAAGCAGCCGTGCCCCGAGAGGACCTGCGTCAGCCTGAACGTCAGGGTGCCGTGTGTTCGTCCAATCCATTTCGGCAGGACGGGCCTCACCGCCTCGATGGTGGCAGGGCTCGCGCTGGGGCGTCTGAGGCGATCTTCCCAGACTCACACGGCGACCTGGCGAAGCTCCGACCTGCACGCCTCGATTTCGCGAGGCGCGGGTCTGGTGCTCCTTGTCTGGGCGTCTTAGCGCCACGTGTACAGTGACGCCAGGACTCTGGCTTCCAGGTCCCACGGGAGGGATCCGGCAAATAGCGAGGCCACTTCAAAGGACACCGTACAGTATCTCCTTATTGCCCTGACGGCCATTATGCGCTGTGCTTCACGCAGTAGCGGAGCGTTTTTGGTCGTCAGGCGATCCACCCATACGGGGGCCCCGTAGAGGGCCATCGACCGTACGATGCCTTCGAAGAGTTTTCGGCACGTAGCGTTGGGCCCCCCGACGTTGGGGAGCAGGCGCGAAAGCGCACCCGCTGCTCCCTTGAGTCTGGGGAGCAGCTGACGAAAGTGTGCTGAAAAATCCCACCGGCTATCGAGGACCAATCCCAAGTATTTCATGGTCTCCCCGATGCCGATGCGGATGCCTCCTACTATAATAGCGGTATCTGGAGGTGGACGGTTCAGAGGGCCGTAAAAGAACACGGCCTCGGTCTTTTGAAAGCGCCACCTCCATTCCAAGACGCCGGATCCTGCCTACAACTAAGGACACCCCAACCGTGCCTAGAAGGCACGCCTGCCGGTGGGTCCTCCCTCGCGCTGCGATCAGCGTATCATCCGCGTAGCATATGATACTGACGCCGGGGAGGACTCTGCTGCGCAACGTCCAGTCGTATGCGAAGTTCCACAGGAGGGGACCAAAAATCGACCCCTGTGGAACACCGCACACCATGGCTCGCCGATTCCATCCCTCGTGGACCCGGTAAATGACGGCTCGTTCATTTAAATAGTCCCCGACTATACGGCGGAGGTAGGACGGCACCCCGAAGTACCGGAGTGCCTCCATGATGCAAGGCCAGGGCAAAGAATTAAAGGCGTTGGCGATGTCTAGAGACACCGCCAATAATACCTCGCCCCGGGAGACTGCTTCCTCCGCCAGGCCTCTCAGGCGTAGTGGTACGTCACCCCATACAACAGGGGTCATCCAACATAGACGCACCACGCATATTTCAAACCCCACAATATAAAATTATAATATTTTTTATTGTTTACCTCATTTTACGATAAAAAGTCCGGACATTCCATGGGTCGTATTATTTTACTAGATGTCCGTTAATATAAAATAGTGACATAATGTACTTGTTGTTATTTTATTTTTATTGCTGGAGCATAGCAGACAGGCTGATGGCCCAACTGTGATGGGAAGTGGTTACCGTCGCCTATAAACATTTGCAACACTAGGTATTACCAATGTGCTGCCGTACTCGTAGATGGGACTGGACACTGACCATTAATACGGGAACACAACTCAAGATTGTTATGGCGGCATGCTCTAGACCAGGGGTGGTCGCCACCCAGACAGACAAATGCCCTACCACCTGGCTATCGGTTGTTTTATCGCCTCTTACGAAAGGCCGCCCGGCCGCAGGAATAAGTATTCTTTCTCCCTTCCTGCAGGGTTAGTTAAATTTAGAAACTCCATCCCCCATAATATACTTCACAACTCTTTGAGGAAAAAAAAGTAAAATTAAGGAGGGGATCAGAAAAGAGCTCAACTCACTCAGACGAAGGCAAATATTATTATAATCAGACCAAGTCAAATTTCATGATTGTCGGTGAAGTGCTTAAAGGTTCATCCACAAATTACATTACACGGATTTCATGATTTTTGACCTCTACCCCCCATCATTGTCACAGCTAGTCACATTCGTGAGACTCCTCCCTGTCTAGTGTGATATCACATATTTTACAATTATACATCAAGAAATTATTAAATCAAAACAGCAATTCCGTAACTAGTTTTATTTGCATTTAAATTATTTTTTAATAATTTGAACACTATGCTCATACAGATAGTTTTTCGTTCATAGTTCAAATTTCGTATTTTAAAGCTTAAATATATTAGATTTTGAAATGTGACGTAACGAAATTTAGTACGCCCCTCCCACCGCTTGTCACACAATGTCACACTTTGTCGGACCCCCTTAACATGTGACGTAATTTATGGATGGTCCCTAATTAAGGCGTGAAAGCCTAAACGACGAAAGACATGATATTAATATGGATATAATATTGTTTAATGAACATAATAAATGTCCCATGTATACCTTAATTTATTTTACAAGACAAATTTCAGTTCAATTGAGTTTTGATGATTAATACAAAAAAAAAATCCTACGCTTATGTCTAACTTTAGATGTGGCTTAAGTTGTATAAGACATTTAAACATCATTAAATAGTGTAATTCTGTACTTAAACTTCTTGAATTGTATCTTATTGTTATGCAATAAAGTATATTCTATTATATTCATTGCAAAAATCCTGTTTGTAATCTACGAAAATGTTCTAAGGAAAAACAATGTATACTTACATACTCGTAAGTACAGTTTAGAATATATGATATGAACATTAGGGAGGAGCGAAATTTTATGGGATTTTTTGTTCAGATATCAAGTTCTAACAAGGGGAGTGGTGTCTTATATTAAAGTAAAAATACATATTATTTTACATTTCATTTGTAAAACATGTTCTACATCCGAAGTCAAGAATCTCAATGCATGGGAAAAGTACTTGGTGTAGTTATGGCAAAACATTTAACATAACTTTATTGATGTGTAATAACATTCATTTCGATGACAAATGGGTTAAAAAATGACACATATAATTGTATATAAGGTTGGGGAAAAAGTTTCTTCGCATTTTATATAAAAATTCAAAAGGTTTTTTTATAAACTTTATTTACATTTGACTAAAGTATGTAGGTGCCATTTTGTTGGATAACTTTTTGCCATCTTGTAGGTAGGGACGTGATCCCATTGCTATAAAAATTGTGGGGCTTCTGATCAAAAAACTGCGACAAGTGGTTTTGGCAGTCCTCTCGTGATGTTAACCTGACACTGCCTAAGGAATTCTGCAGAGACCGAAACAGGTGAAAATCTGAAGGTGCAAGGTCAGGACTATACGGCGGATGCATTAACACCTCCCAGCCAAACTCTCGTAATTTTTGCTGAGTGGCTAAAGATGTGAGGTCTAGCGTTATCATGGTGAAAAACCACACCCCTTCTGTTGATTAATTCCGGCCGCTTCAACTTTTTGCTTTAATCTCATCAGTTGTTCGCAGTACAGTTCAGAATCGATGGTCCTGCCTGGCGGTAACAGCTCATATTGAATAATGCCCTTCCAATCCCACCATACACACAGCATCACCTTGATGCGAGTTAACCTGGGTTTCGCCACAGTCTGTGAAGCCTGACCGGCCTTTGACCACGATATTTTTCGCACGTTCTTGTCGTACGTGATCCACTTTTCATCACCAGTTATCAGCTTCTTCAAAAATGGTTCGGTTTCATTATGTCGTAATAAAGAATCACAAATGAGTACACGGTTCATTAGGTTTCTTTCAGTGAGCTCATGAGGCACCCAAATATCGAGCTTTTTGTGTACCCAGCTTTTTTCAAATGCGCCAAAACCGTTTTGTGTTCCATTCCCAGTTCTCCAGCTACATCGTTACTACTAATATGCCGATCTTGCTCCACTTTCTCAAAAATGGCATCAATTTTGTTCTTAACAGGGCGACCAGAGCGACATGCATCTTTGATATCAAAATTTCCGGATTGAAAACGCTTAAGCCAAATTTGCGCTACTCTCACAGATACTGCATTAGGTCCAGAAACATCACAAATTCTTATCGCGGCTTGTGTTGCATTTTTACCTTTTTGTAGTAAAATTTTAAAATATATCGAATTTCTTCGTTAGATTCACTCATTTTAACAATAAGGAAAACAAATGAAAATCACACATTTTCCTAATTTGAATTTGGAATTGTCTTCTATAAAATTAAAACTTTTTAATGATACCAAAACCAGCCAGATACAAATGGTATAGCCAAAGAGATCTTATTACAAGTTCATACATACTATATGCGAAAATACTTTTTCCCCAACCTATTATATACGTAATTAAAACTATCTCGCCTCCCCTTAACAAGTACGAGTATATAGTGTGTGGACACTAGCCCTGCATTCGGATATCCGCAGTGCAGCGCTGCGGTCACGGCATATACAATAAGCACCTGCTTTTAATTAACCCAACGGCTCTGTTTGCACGTGGACTAACATGAACGCAACTGGCGATATTATTATAGATATATAGAAAGAGTATATTTTAAACAGTAAAATACTGTTACGAGTGCGGGACTCGAATTAAAATGCCGTTGAAATTACTATAGAATTTATTAGAACTATACAAACATGTATAAATAATACAGGTACAAATATAACTGAACACAATCAGTCCAAATGTAATGCGCGATTCGATAACACGCGCAAAGTCCGTCACTATATAGATTATCGAATGTACACACGTCTTGTCTCGCTAGTGGTTATCGCTTTACTGTCGATCTCTCCATTGGGCCATTGCTATATACTGCACTGATACAATATGGCTGCCCGCCCGCGTAGATAGAATTTCTTAGAATTCGTAATCTGCACACCTGCCTAATTACGCCTGCAAATGGCCATAAACGAGTACAATAAGCTGCTCTCCACAATAACCAATAAATAAGTAAAAATAAGAAGATAATCATAAAAAAACTACAAGGTTATTAGCTCAAACGCCGGCGGGTAATAAATGTGCTTTGTTTACAAATATACAGGTGGCCCAAATTGTAACAATACGTTAGAAGGATATTTAATACTTGCTTATACTTTATACTTTCAGAGTCATAGTTTGTCTTCTATTTATGTTTGACTGGTATAATAGCATTATCTCACAGAATTTTATGCAATAACGTATCTGTTTATAATTTCAAAATAAAAAGGTGAAAAAAATCAGAGGGTATAATTCGGGCCAGAAGAATCCTAAATTAAATTTTTAGAATTGTTATCTGTCTGTCTGTCTGTTTGGTTGTTCTGGCTAGTCTCTGAAACTGCTGGACCGATTTTGACGGGACTTTCTGTCATAGATATCTGATGTTATAAGGAGTAACTTAGGCTACTGTTTTTAAACGTTTTTATTAGGGTTATCTTTAAAAAAATCTACGCGGACGTAGTTAGCTAGCTAGTTAGTTAGTTAGCTAGTTATATAATAAATCTGTAAAGGGGGCAAGTTTATACGACGCATTTAAAAATGAGAAAAAAATCAGGACTAATTCAGACAAGCAGATTCTTTCTGCAATGCAACTTTTAGAATTTTTGTGAGTCTGTCCGTCTGTCTGTTGGAGCATCAGATGAATATTACAGAGCGCATTTAAATGAAACTCGACACACCTAACTTATACTTTGGGACAACAACAACACGCTGTGTATTATGAAATAATTTTTATCTCGGTATATTATGATGTTGTTTCTATGGACTACATGAATATAGCCAAAATATATTCCATATCAAAACTAGAAATAAATTTAATAAGTAAGTTGGCAGAAATAGACTTAGAGCTATTTACTAATAGCGTAGCATCGTTAAACGCAAAGTTGGTTAAGTTCTATTTAAACTAAGTAAGTACCTTAGTTAAGTACCTTACATCTCTGTAATTTTCTTTTATTATTGTTTCTTTGTTCAATTTTTACTTTTTCTCAACAATTTTCTGTCATCCGTGGAGACTTGTTAATAGCTTCTCTTGATCTAGATAATATTATTACAGCTCTTAGCCCCCCAAATAGAATACATTGGTGGCGCTGTGATGACATTTTTTTGCCACTGCAGTTGCAACTCTCCAACAAATACGTGATCGTCATAGCCACAGAGAATGAACTTTCACTGTTTCTAGCTAGTTTCTAAATACGTTTTGGTCAGTCAATTAAAAATCGTAAGAATATTTGCGCAATTCCAAACAAAAGATTATTTGATACACCTTAAAATATTTTTACACTGATGTCTAGCTACGTTGTCTGCTATCATTCATCGTCTGAACAAACTTCGATCTAAAATATGAGCTAACTGCTTGCCAGCCCAGATACAGTGTAGCGTTTTGTAGGACCTTGAAAGAGCATTTAACCAAAAATACCAGGAAACCTACTACTCAATGAATACTAACTACTAATATATAGATATTAACTAAAACAACAGCCCGTAGCTGTCCCACTGATAGGCTTGGGCCTCTCATTTGTAGAGGAACGGACAGTATACCCGTTACAATTATCCAAGGCAGATTAGCGGGCTTGACAAATCGGTTATCTCGATGTGTAAGTAATTGTAACAATATGCATATTAGGTCAGAAAACTGCTTAAGCCGTGCATGCTTTCCGGGTTTAAAGCCGTGGCCTTTAACTTTGGGACGCAATTGTACTAACCACTAAGCTCACACGGCTTGTAAGTACTATTTAGACTTTATTATACCCTGAAATTATTGTGATGCAACATCTTTTCAAACTTGCGGCATCTTAAAAGAACCTAATATTTGAACTTAGTTACAGTTTACAGTTGTTTCGAAAAATAACCTGTTCGTTACAAATAAATACAAGTATCAAACCGTCTGGGCGTCGCACAGCAAGTACCAAACACGTTAACATTAGTTCTCGTAATGTTCCACATTAGAGCCCATTGGCCCATACAGATAATGTGCGCGATGGCTCCGAGTTACGGTCCAAACACGGTTCATTTAACATACGCTTGTAATTCATTTGTAAAGTATTGCCTTTTTTTCTGCAGCCGTTAATTCCTTCTGTTAATCGTGCTTTGTCTTGAATGAGTTCAATATTCGGCATGCCAGCGAAAGGGCTTTATTAGTATTTTTTTAATTAAGATTATTTGTAATAGTGCTTAATAGTACATACATATTAAATCAACGTAATATAATAAGTAGGTAGAAATGTGAAAGTTATTGTTTATTTATTTTTTTATTTCTCCTCCTCCTTATTTTCTTTTACAGGTTTGTCATTTTTTTTATTTTTTTTTATGAAGTATTTAAATTTTTGCTTCCTGATTTCATTTCTAAATATTTATTTTATCGCTATTACATTACTATTGTGTATGCCTATTGTGTATACATATTTATATTTATCAGTTTACCTATTACAATATTTATCAGCGAGATTTGGGAGTACTCGGTATATATATTTATACTTTCGATAGCATGAATAAATATGGGTCAATTTTCGAAAAATATGATAATTTCTGCGGGATAGGGGGTTAAAGTTTTTAAGAGTCAAACTACAAAGAAAACTCTTGTACTTATGTAGGTATAGATGCTGATGTAATATTTCTTTCATCCGGTACATACGAGTGGATACATACTCGTATGTACCGATACTATCTTATAAATATCTTAAAAATACTTTCAGCAGTCCGCATGCTATTTGCACAATTAATGCATACATATGCAGATACAGTTATTATTAAGTATAATAATTATAGATATGATCGCTATTTACGTTATGGTAAAATAATTTACATTTTATATTTACATATTATATTCTCCAGTGACGTTATTGTACTTAGTTTCAATTAAATAAAAAAATACAAATTTTCAATCCGTAAAGTTCTATGCGATGAAATCTAATCTATGTTCAGTCACAATTGTTACAATGATATCTGTGTAATTTTTAAATCTAGTAAGTGCATTACAAGAAATTATTACAGTATAAAAATTGATATTAACTTCAATAATATAACCATTCCTAAAGTAATTATTAACTTTACTGGGAGCGATATATAATTCCGATCAATCTTCAAGTGTTTTGGCAAGCACAATACATCAGAAAATGCCAGCGAGTCAACAAATATACAAACGTTAATTTTTTTAAATGTAGCGCTCTTGCTCCCATCCACCCCTAACGTAGTCAGGGACCTTGTTTTTCTCATATAATGCACGTGTATCTTAATATTTATTTACTTAGTTCCCTTATAATTATACTTATTTACTATCTAAATTATAAATGTATACGTTTTTGAGTCTAACCTTTCTTGTTTCTAATATAACAATATCTATGTTATTTAGGAATTTTCTTATGTCTATGTGTATATAATATATCTTTGATTTATCTGTATCCTAGACACACATACACACACACACACACACACACACACACACACACACACACACACACACACACACACACGCACACTTAACTACTACTACCACTTTTATATTAATTAATGCTGTCGTCTGCTGTCTATTGGTTCCGAGGAAGGCGAGACAAACGTTCAAATTCATTTATTTGCTTTAAATATGGTACATAATTTTGAGGTGACATAAGAATACAAGATTCACATGTCTAGCCAATGCGGCATGCAAATTTTCTTTAAGTTTATCAAAAAAAAGAATCATTTAAAAACAATGTCAGTTGCTAGATTTTGAAATTGTACATCTGGTATAATTATCGCGAAGAGCCGAAACTTCATGTCATGACGATATAGAATATAAGATCGTAGCAATAGACCAAGCGAAGATAAATTTAATAGGATATAGGGCTAAAGGTTGCCCTCCATCCTCCCCATATCCGAATCTACGATAAATTACCGCACTAATTTGTGAGCCAATAAAAACCAGCGCCGAAAGCGTACGGAACTGAAGATTTTTATTTTACCTGAAACAAGAAAACAAAATCGTTAAATGTCTTCGGAATATATTAGTCAGATCGTAAAACTTAATAGGTTAGCAATAAAAGTACAATGAGTTTTATTAAGCGGAGTTTTAGTGGATTTAATGTGGTGACCGTAATTGGTAGTAAAGCGGTGAAAAATACATTAATATACTAGTTGTAAAGTAACCAATTGGTCTTAGTTTCCCCCTACAAAAACTTTAAATATAATTTTATTTTATTCTTTATTGTACACAAAATAGTTAGAAATAAAACTACAAAATGGTGGTGATTTATTGCAACAAAGTCCAAGAATGTTATTGTTTATGTCTTAAAAATCTATGTTAGTAATTATCATAAATATGCCAATAGAATAGAATAAACAGGGGACGAAAATTTAAAAAATAATAATAAATATTTATGTCTCGCACAGAGCTATAAAGCCAATTACACAACGTAGCAACTTCACGCACAAGTCAAAGTTAAATCGACTTACGCAACGCGAGAAAGAATCTTTATTCAAATCCAATTTGAATGTTTATTTTTCAGTCCTAAACTCGTTGACAGGTGGAGAAATTCTCACGGAACCCCTTTTAATATAATTCCCGCAAGTTTTCACGTACGAATCCCTTTGCTTCTTTACTTGGAAAGCTCTTTATGTACTTACGGTCCCTTTTTGTGATGAAAAAGAAACTTTTTTCTCGTTGTTCAAAAACTATTCTGGAACACCTGGAGCGGGTCGGGGGCGATGCCTCAAATGGTTCGTGAAAGGAAATTGAGTGCAAACAGACTTCATGTAGACTTTTTATAGCTGATATAGGCAAACAGGATGAAGGGCAGTAGGCATCAGCGTGCCCGCAAGTTGCTCGCCATCGTAGTGGAACAAAGTCTATTATAATGATAAAAAATCTTTTGTAACTGCAGGGGAATTCAGTCCTTAAGAAAACATTTAATCAGCCATTGAAAAATGACCCAATAATAATAATTGTATACTTACAATAAACTCTAAAACAATATTACATAAAAATATTGTGTTTAAAAATACCCTGTTATCGCGTTGATTTCAGTAAAATGTTATGATATGAATAATTTCAATTAGCAATTGTTCAAATAGTAATTCTGTCGAATCTAATGACTGCCTTAAAATATCTTAGTACCTATAGGGTGGATATGTTAAAGCAATACTTTTAAATGCGAAGTTCCGCAAAGGGTAGAGATTAAAAAAGTAACGCTTTGACATTATGTCTGGGCATCAAAATCTTGATATTGACACTATTTTATGTTTTCTATCGTTTTCCTCTAATTAGATAACATTTCACTTGCTTATATTTGAGACAATGGGTATGAAAGTATTTCATTATGCACGTTAAGTCAGTATTATTTCGACTATCAATTCCACCAAAGTATCTATCTATACATATAATAAAACTGTAGAGGTCAAATTTCTGTACAATAAAAAAGATGCTAAAAACTGAGCCAGGGGGATGTAATAAGTGAAATAGAACTAATTTAGTTTTTTTTTACATTTTGTGTTTCTCTGTTTGCCTGTCTGTTTGTACCGGCTAATCTCCGAAACGACTGGACCGATTTAAATGAAATTGTGTATGGTTGTAGCTTATATTCCTGGTCAACATATGGGATACTTTTGATCCCGAAAAATTAAAGAGTTCCCGTGGGATAGTTAAAAAGCCGCACCACGCGGACGAAATCGCGGGCATTAACTAGTTATATATATATGAATTGGTTGGTATGTGGCATATTCAACCCTTATGACTATTATGACAATTAGCTTGTGCACCGACTATGTCTGTTATTAATTTTAACAACCTGAGACCTTTATTTAACTAGGAGATAAGTTAAAACTAGAGAGTCTAAATTACCAACCTGACATTTTTAACTCTCTACTTAAATGAAGCTGAGTCTAGGATATCCTTTAATAAGCATACGGTAACAACTTCTTTGCAAACAAAGGAGCGAACGTAAAGCTGTGTACACACAGACGCTAATCCACAACATTTGAGAGTGGTAATGCGCCCGACCGCTCGCGCCGTGTCTAAAAGTTGAGCCGCGCCCTCAACGCCCGCCAGATATTAAACCAGTTTAGTGCGGTTTTATACTTGGCTTTATTATATTAACGCGTCGACGGTGCGCTCTGAATTTGGCGGTTTAATTAGTACCGTTGCGATGTGGAATTGTGTAGGTGTGACGAGAGCGCAACGCGTTCACAGTGAACACTTAGCTTTATATTAGAGCATGGCGGATTTGTTTTATTACCTGCCTGATTATATTTTCCTACGGTTCATTTTGTTGCTGTAATATTTTTACTGTATATTTTAAATCAGTTTTACTTTAGCATAATTTTATTAATGCTATACTTAAATCTAAATACAATATAAATTGTATTGAAATTTTTACTTAAATGTAATATTAGATGAAAATCTCGCATTGGCACGTCTTAGCGTTAATTATAAACAACATTAATATATATTTCTTAAGTGTTAAATAAACGTTAATTTTGTATCTAATGATTGATTATAAATTAATTAATATAATTATGATAAATTGGCTATCCAAAATACAATTTTATTTGAATAATATTTAGTGTGTATAAGTAGTGTATTAAGGGTCAATTGCTTATATTCAAGGCAATATCTTATTTAGTATATTATTCGTTATTGAGCTACGAATTACTTCTATTCAACCCTATAAGTAACTAGCGTAAGCATATCATAAATACTCATTTAAATTTGATGCCAATAAATGAAACATAACTTTTATATAACTACTTTCTTTTATTACAACAAATTGTATTAAAAATACAAAAAAATAATTGTGAGCTAGATAAATGAGAAGAAAAACAATTTTTAGCCCGACGTCAAGCACGTTGCGAGGCGGTGTACATAGACTAGGAAGTAAAATTAAATTTTAAATTATATGTTTGACCTTCAAAAACCTTAGCGTGCGTGTAAGTTTTTTTTTATTGCATGAGTTCAGCAAACAGGTGGCCCACCTCATGGAAAGCGGTTACCATCGCCTATGGACATTTGCAACACCAAAGGGCGTTACAAATAAATGCGCTGCTGCTATTCTAAGGGTAACTGGTACCTAGCCACCAATGCCAGAACACAACTCAGTGTGTATCATAAAGTGGAACTTATTTTAAATACATTTTTGAATTTTGAATTTGAATGAATATTGAATATGTACTAAACGTAGCTAAATAGCTTATTTAGTCTTTTCAAATTCCCTAAGGTCTATTTTCAACGAGCCGTGGCGAGTTTAGTCGTAGTAGAATCTCGTCTCAATTACGAGTATCAAATCTCGATAGGAATAAATACCTAGACAACTTATCTGATCTAATATATCTAAGTCCAGATCATAACCAAACGAGAAACTATTCCACAACACCAACAAAAATTCCTTGCGGTCATATACGCATCGAAATTAACGATGTGCGAACCAAGGCAAGTTGCCTTAGTTATCTGTCAATATTTAACATAATTAACAATGCCGCCTCTCAAATAACGCATACATCCGTGCAGGAACGGAGAAAGAATACAATTTCCAGTGGCCGGGCGGCCTGTCGTAAGAGGCGACAAAAACCCACAGCCAGGTGAAGGCATTTGCCCGATTGGATGGCTACCACCCCTTGTCGTAATAACAACCTTGAGACGTGTTCCGGCATTAGTGACCAGGTTCCAGTCTCCCTTAAGAGAGCAGCAGCGCATTTGTAGCACCTTTGATGTTGCAAATGTTCATAGGCGAGGGTAACCACTTTCCATCAAGTGGGCCGTCTGCCTGTTTGCTGAACTCCTGCAATGATAAAAAGAACGCATGGCTTCATTTGAGTGATATAGTCCATGACACTAACATTATCCCAAGTGTAGCAGGATCATTGACCGAACCCATCATTCATTAAATTTTCTTGCAAATTTTCAACTGTCAACTTTGTTTATTTACTTGCCCCGCCTATTAAAAGTTTTAAAAAATCTAATCTCCAATCTTTATAAATTCTTCAATAAAGAAAACTTACAAAGTATGCACTAATAAAATAATTATGCGGCCATCTTAAGTCATCCAACTTTTATAAGTCTTAAAGAGTCTGCAAAATGAACGAAATTTGCTTTTAGGAGAACTTCTTTTTTTTATATCACAAGTTGGAAAAGCCGAGTTCTCAAGCTGGAGAATATTTTAGAGTAATAAAAAACTTTCGAAGAGCATAATCTTCTTTTTTATAACTTCACACTCTATATACAGGGCGGTGGGTGAGTTATAGGTGGAAGGGGGAAGGCACTGTTTTATGTGTCTTAGCTCATTTCTTTGTTAACACGAACATATCAAAGATTTCCAATAAATTTAAACTACACTTACCGACACAAAAATTACAATAAAGATGGGTTACAAACAAAATCTAACTACCGAACGTATTAATTTTGAAATTAAGTTTTTATTCAAACTAAGTTCCACTGGAGAACATTTTTTGAAGGTCATATATATAAATTTAAATTTAAATTAACTTCCTATTCTATACATACCGCTTCATAGCGTGATGTAGCTGTTTAAGAAGCGGTAAGAAACGTCCCAGTAACATGTCTAACTAATAATTCTTTTATTTCATATTTATCTATCTCATTCCCCTTTTTAAATAAATAAATAATTGTTTTTCATAGAATTAATAGAGTTGTAGCAAACAGTGCATACAAGATAAGACAAAAAATAATAAAAGAAAAAATGGTTAAAAAAATAAAGACTTGCGCTTTATCGCAATGAAGGATCCATTGTTATTGTGCGTATATTAAGTTTGAAAACTCAATTTAACTTTTCTTGTAATATAATAATACATTTGACATTCAAGAAAAAATATTTCGTTTTATTTACCTGAATGTTATCTTATACTATGATGCAATTTATGTGACTATCGGTGTATTATAGAACCTCCATGTTGTAATTGTTACAGTATGAACATTAGAAAAAGGCGGACAGGAAAAGAATGTGTAAAAGGTGCATATTTCCTCTGTTAAGTATCAAACCCACATCAATGGAAAATTACGCGTGTACGTTATCTAAGATATATTTAATACATTTATTCATTTATTTATGATACATGGGTTTTAAAAAAATGCATCTCTACATAATCAGTCTCCTTACAGTCCGTATATATCCACAAATTCATGTGTGAACTACCCCCGGTGATGTGAATAAAACCTATAAATTTTCCTACACAACCTATCAATACCAAAATAACCGATCCTTTTTTCGTCCGACGACTCAAGTGACAACAGTGTTATCCACAAAACTAATTTAATTATTTCAATCGTTGGCTACATGAGGCCGGAGTACCGGACCGACGGACAGACATAAAGCGATCCCGGACAAATTGAAAGAGGCCCGAACGACCGACGACCCGAATCCCGATATAGGGTCCGCACGGATGTGTTTATCGGGATTCCCAACCCGTAGTGACCTTGATTCGAATTTCTCTGACAGGGCCACTAAATGCTTATTCGATTTGTCGGTTCCCTTTTCCAATACTTAGTGATAATTGCTACGAATAAAAGTTGTAAGTAAGGCAATAGCTTGGAGTCTCGTGGTTGTATTGTCAATGCTTTTAATCGAGCGGTCTGTGAGTGTGTTAGACTCAACGATTCTACAATGCCTTACGAGTTCAACAGAATGATTCTATAATATGTTGTTGGGGTTACCACAATACTATAGTGCACGTATTCGGACCCCATCCGCATGAGGCAACCTAGGGGTTGTAAGCGCCGCTACGCGCAGCTCTTCCCGTAGTCGCCCTCCTCTCTCTATCACAGAGAGCCACGCAGATCCCGTGGACTCCCCCCCCCCGCTTTGGTGACCCTTCTCCGGGGGTGCCCTAAGTGTGAGCCGAGCGTTGGGGTGTCACAGAATAATACCTATGGTTTAGTTCCTGTGGCATCCCATAAAAGCGCAGAGGGGCGCAGGTTAGGTTTAGTGAGTAGTCTGACGGTCAAACACCCCCGTCCCACCCCTTGGAAGCCACGGTGGGGATACGGCCGATCAGGAGTCCCACATATCCCTCGGTAAGCCTTCCCCCTCAAGCCCGAGGACGGTGTCCCAAGAAAACACATTGCCCCTGCGTCATCGAAAAAATCTACTATACTGCATCCAGGTGCTTGCGGAGGATCATTCAGTGATTTTGTGAAACTATTTTATTATTTACACAAATTTCTTACATAAAGCAATTACCTATTTGCCTTATACCTTTGCCAGATTGTAAGGCATTTGCCCAACAGGATGGCTACCACCCCCGGTCTAGAGTCTAGAGTATGCCGCCATAACAACTTTGAGTGGCGTTCCGGCATCAGTGGCCAGGTTCCAGGTTCTCCTTCAAGGCTGGCAGCACATTGGGAGCATCTCTGGTATTTCTCATGTCCATAGGCGACGGTAACCACTTTCCATCGCAGTTGGGCCGTCAGCCTGTCTGCTGTGCTTCAGCAATAAAAAAACCTATTTATATATCACACATTCTTTCTTTTTTTTCTTTTTCAGCTAATCTCAGTCCACTGCTGGACGTAGGCCTCCCCAAGTACATATCCCGGGCTCCCGTCTTCCTCATCCAGCCCCTGCCGGCGATCTTGCGCAGGTCGTCAGTCCACCGGGCTGGCGGTGGATTGACACATTAATTTATCTATAAAATTATAACTAAAGATTCATATTCTCAAATAATATTAGACATAAAACACCCAAATATAGGACCCGGATAAAAAATAAACAAAAGCTGATTTTATTAGCACCAAGAACCAAATACGGTACAAGAAGTATAACATTTCAACGTGCTGTATAATGATTTTTTTTAGACTTGTAAGAGTATCTTTATCAATAAATATTTTCAAAACTAGACCTAAAAAATATGTAGGAAACTTTATACTTAAACCTTAAACAAAGACCTGACAGACAGACGGACATATCTTAACTCTAATATTGTATTACGATTCCTATAAGTATAACGTAGTATTTATTATATATACACAGTTGTTATTAAAGTTAGCTTATATGTACAACGTATACTCAATGTATTTTACTAGACTTATAATAATGTATTTTCTCTGTAAGGGAATTGTATTGTTCGTTGATAAATAAATTATTCAAACCTTATTGCAGGCAGGTCCAACTGTCTCATCCAATAGCATTGATTAGGAGTAGTAGTCATAAAATACTAGCGGTCCGCCCCGGCTTCGCACGGGTATCTAAAAAGAACCATTTTGTTGAGTTTAATTATCTACTAAGCGAATTCAAAATATTTCCACCCTCGTACGGCCCGTACTCCAGTGACGCCTACATCGCATAAGCCTAGCTAGCCGAGCAGGGTGCGCGGCGACCACGCAACTTTTTTCTAATACTTACATTTTAAAACTCGTGCTATCTTTCGAATGGAATGTCCGAATTGAATAATTCAAAAAGTTATATAATGGTATTGAAGCAGTCTTGAATATGAAGTAATTTATTTTGATAAGGATGAATACCAAGACACTCGTACAAATAAAGAGCCATTTCTAGCGGCGGCGTTTTA
This sequence comes from Dendrolimus houi, assembly GCA_039645545.1. Lineage (NCBI taxonomy): Eukaryota > Metazoa > Arthropoda > Insecta > Lepidoptera > Lasiocampidae > Dendrolimus > Dendrolimus houi. Next base: position 18,352,627 of record CM077128.1, on the reverse strand, counting down.
ATTAAATTTTTAAAATAAAAGAACACTTATTGTGGCATGTGTTACAAGATGTCCACCACAGTAGTCATGAGAACCATAGTGTATATTAATATGTGTAAAATGCAAGGAGAGATTTGGGTAAGAAAGTACCAAATGGTATATTTGGTACTTTCTTACCCAAATCTCTCCTTGCATTTTACACATGACTATAATAGTTATAAATATGCTGCTGCGACACTTTTTGTATATAATGATGTGTTCTGCAAAGTCGTAGCACATTATTTTATTCTATCATCAATAGTTTTCGTAGCGCACGTGATTTGAGGTATTTTTTTTACACCTTGGGTTACATTATTGGAGATTTAGTAAGGATCCCTATTTTAAAAAAAAATATAATATAGCTTATGTCACCCGGGGATAGTGTAGCTTACCAACAGTGAAAGAATTTTTCAAATCGGTTCAGTAGTTTCGGAGATTACACCCTACAACGTCACAAACTCATAAACTTTACCTCTTTATAATATTAGATATAGTATAGATAGGTATAATAAGTTTAGGCACTCCTTAATAACACTCATAATTTTACTAACGACACAGCTTTAATTAGCGAAGCACCAAATGTCTAGTAAGAATAAAAGTTTTAGTATAAATATTATTTCTAATTTAAATGATGTGATTACTACATTCCTAGAAGAAGGTATGTACACTTAACACCAATCTAAAACCCAAGCCTGAAAATAGAATCCTGTCGAAATGGCCGTTCCCAGTGAACGTACGGTTTGTTTATGTTCATAAGAAACCGTTAAAGTATCATTATGATGTCAGTGAACGACCATTCTGACAATGTTGAAATAGCAGTCTAGGGACCCTGGTCTCTTCTACATATATTTTTAAAGTTACTATATAGACAATGAAAGAAAGCATAGTGACCGAATCGACATACTGAAAACACAGTGGTGGTTATACAATTAAGAACGCTGATTTAAAGTGAAGATTTGTTTCAAACTAAGACGCAAAACTAATTGCATACAATTTTTTTATTTCTTTCGATATCGTAAAACTTTTCCATAATACCGCTGTATTCATTTCATTGATATGATTAACTAAAAATAAATAGACAAACTTTTTACACTACTTCTAAACATAGTATTCCTATTTACTGGTTGGTCACGTAATTAAGAACGCTAAATAGTTTATACCTTTATTCAAATTTAAATAGAGAAACTCAGTCGATTTGTTACTGTATGTATAATTTTGGCGCCATTTAGTGCTGTAAAAGGTTAAAGTGATTGCTTCTTATGAAAAAACAATGGGAAAAAATAAAAGTTGTGATAAATCTACAAGGCAAGTAATAATAAAACTTCGCCGGAAGAATTGGTCTTATAAAAAGATATCAAGACCATTGGCAAGGTTCAAAAACGATGTTTTTCCACGCTGTAAAGCATTTTGCTACGTATCAAACTACTTCGAATGTTTCACGTGTACCTAAACAGAGAAAAACAACTCCTCGAGATGACCGAAACATCGTTCGTATGGCAAAACAAAATCCTTCTAAAGGGTCCAATGAGCTGAAAAAAGAATATTTTGGTGAAAACAACCCTTCAGCAATCTCAGCACGCACTATTCGAAGACGTTTGGTAGAAGAAAAATTGCACGGTAGGATAGCAAGAAAGGTACTCATGTTGAAATTGCCACAGGCAAGCCCGGCTTGCATTTGCGAGGAATTATGAAAACTGGACTGTGCGACAGTGGAAAAATGTACTTTTTTCTGACGTGACGAAAATAAACAGAGTATGTTCTGATGGAAAACGATATGTACGACGACCCCCGAATACAGCACTCGACCCTAAGTACACGAAAGTTACATTAAAGCACGGTAGTAGAAATGTGAAAATATGGGGATACTTTTCTGGACATGGTGTTGGACCTATAAAGTTGATAGAAGGTAACATGGATCAGTTCCAATACAAAAATAAACTGGAAGAAACAATGTTACCTTATGTTGAAGACGTTCTACCGGTTATTTGGACATTCCAGCATGACAATGATCCAAGGCACACTGCACGCACCGTAAAGGAATTTCTTACAGCGCAATCAGTTTCTGTCTTAAACTGGCCAGCTAACAGCCCAGATCTAAACCTAATAGAGCATCTGTGGTTCGAAGTAAAGAAAAAGGTTTTAAATACACAGTGGGAATTTAAGAGAGCTGTACGACGTTTTTTTAGAAGAATGGAACTCTATTTCTCTTGCGAAATGTCAAAAATTAATAGAGTCAATGCCTCGCCGGTGTCAAGCAGTAATTAAAAGCCGTAGATATGCTATTAACTATTAATTTTAGTTGAAAATGTAATGAATTGCTTATTAAATTTCTCGCGCTATATATTATTGTGATTTTTATAAATGTGAGTGTCATACAAAACGATTCCCGAGCAGTTTAATAAATCGTTCTTAATTATTCGTCCAGCTTCAGTACTATTTGAATGTGTTACTTTGGTAAAATAAATAAAATGCGAAAAAAAATAGTTAGCGATTTTATTCTTTATTCCTAAGCCACGTTGCTCTATTAATGTGGCTATTTTATAACATAACTAGTTGCTTCTCAGAAGGTACATATCTCTGTGTATGAGACGATTTAAATAAAAAACTTCTAGAACTTCAAATCGTTCTTAATTATATGACCACAACTATATATGTATAACCTACCAATCTACTGTGGACAAGTGTAGCTGGTATGTTATAAATTTCCCTAAAATTGAGAGGCCCGAGTTTAAAAGCGAGATTTTACGGGTTGATATTTACATGCCGAAAATGCGCAGGATTCCACCGTGAATAAATGAAACGTTAGCAAACTAGGTGGAAATAAAGAAATGAACCAAGGGCGCCTACTCCGGTTGTATATGACACCAGCGAGCGCACATACGGGATTACGTCGATTTAAAATTCCCCTTAGGCGAAATGATCTTACCCAGATAGGCTGCAGTACGACTGCGAGCGATTATTTTTGATTTTTTGTTATAGCAATCTAAACAAGATCAATCGTAAATGTTCATGAAGTAATAACTATCTCTAGGGCTTGTCTTATAAAGCAACCGTTAGCTGTGACATAGTTTTGAATAAATATTCGGTAATATTCAGTCACGTATTGTCGAAATCTCACGAAGTATAAGAGACTTCTATTCAAATAAAAATCGCCATCTTGCCTCTTAGCGGTCTCTTAAACTACGTCTCGACATTGGTTATTTTTGACAGCTACTTAAGAAATACTTTACCACATCTTATCCTTAAGAGGAGTTTATAGGTAACATTTTCATAATTCAGTTGCTACAAAATTGTTTAAAATTTAAGAGACGATTATAAGTAATGTCACTAATATCTACCTAGTGATAATAATGCTGCATATCTATAACTTGTTTGTTTTATTTTATTTAGGATAATTGTTATTCAATTTAGTTTAGATAAAAAGATTGAAAAAGGAAAGAATTGCTATGCAAAGTAAAAAAAAATAGAAGTAAAATGTCCTAAAAATTGTTGAAATATGTCAGACAAAAAAAGCTTGAAATCAATTAGTCGTTGCTTAGACCTCCCCGTCTTTCCGTGGCCAGGAAGAAGGCGGCATGGTTAAGTATTAATTCTCCACATAATTTAGTTTAAAATTTTTTTTATTTTTATTCAGCGCTATTCGCTGATCGCTGTCAAATTAAACGCAAACTTTAAATTTACTTCCCCCTTTCGTTCAACATACGCACACTGCGCCGGGGGGCCTATTTGAGCGTATTGGGGCAAGCTCACTAATTGAGTCGAGTACAACTTCTTAGGTGTTTCGGTACGTGAAACAAACCTAATTTTACGCATATTTTGTCGCGTTCATTGTTCCCGACAGTGCTTTATACGTACGCTTTTGTGTCGAGAAGGTTGTTTATTGAACACTCCAAAATTAAGTTCGTAACTAGGGTACTTTGGGGACTTGTCGCTTTAGTGGAATAGACTTTATTTCTGGCACTGTGATATTGTCGGCGTGGTGGTCACGGTGAAGTCTCTTGGGTCGGTGCGTTTGGATTACTATCAAGCAATTACACTTTCGTAGAATGTTGGCGTGATATTCAACCTTGACTAATTAAAGTATATTTACGGTATCATACTACTACTACTAACACACTACTGTTTTTCATTTCTCATGTTCTGAAAATACATTTAGAGTTGCCTGATCACAGCGATGAAAACAGTACTTTTCGTCCCTGGGAAACGATTTTCCCTGTTGTCAAAACAGCAGTGGCTGTAAAAACTTTTTTACAGCCACTGTTAAATCGCGCCGTAACGGCGGTAACCACTTTCTATCAGGTGTGCCGTCTGCCTGCCTGCTGTACTCCAGCTATAAAAAAAAACTTGTGCTAGCTTAGTAGCTAAGATACCAGCAACTAATTCCAATGTCGTGGTGAGTTCAAATCTTAGCAGACCACGTGCTAAGTTTAGAGATAGCTTTTATCATACGTACACTTAGAGATTATACAGTATTTAAAACCCTTTGAAAATCAAACGTCATGCGAAAGTATGTCAGCTATAACATATTTAATTTATATAGATATAATAAATTTTATTATTTATGTTAAAGTTAATAATAATAATATAATTTTAACTTATAAGATATAATATAGTTTTCCCAAAAAAAAATATCAAGCGAATAAATGGTTTTTATCACATTTTAAATACCTCTAATAAGCCACAGTTATATTTAGTTATTCATATCTGCAGTTTTTTAAACATTATCAATCCAAGCCCTTCACAATAATATACACACAACTCGAAAAGACACATTGAACTAAATAATAATAAATAAATTTCATACAAACTCAAATATCTTGCCTAAATACATTTAATACCCTACAACTATTGTTCGTTTCTGAGAATGAATCATAAAAAACTCTACTATACACTTAAAATAATTTCAAACAATACTCGTATGTAGTTCACAATAATAAGTGGCATCTTGTAAACAAGAACATTATGCATGTACGGTTTTCATTTGCATGACATGAACCGGTCCACGGTTTTTCCGTATTCATTGTGTCCCGGATAATCTGCGGACCTCTGCCCGGTTGAAACGACACACCACACTGACAAAACAGTATAACGAACTAAAGGTCACTGCATACTGTGCGGTTATAAACGTGTCAATTTTATTATTATTTGTTTTATGTAAATTTCAGCACAATTTCATTGTTTGAATAATTTTGTACACAGTTTACAAGTCGATCAGAGTCCATTTAATATTTGGATAGAAAGATAAATTTTAAAATATAATTATTTAGATAGAAAGAATTGCGTAAAGGATATCCGCACAGTGTAATTAATTATAAGTTCTATTTTCGTTTTTGGGTTGTGTAATGCATTCATTTTATGGCTAATTCAGTATAAAATAGAGTGAATAATAATCTGAAATAAAACTGTATCAATGAGAGAGTTTAGATATACAATCGGACAATTTATTTAATGGAAACTTTGATCAGCAGAAAATAAAAAATAATTATGCGAAATTGAATTAAAAAAAGCGCTACAAAAATATTTATAAATTCTATTGACAAATCAAATACAATAAAACCAAATCGTAAATAAAAATACATAAACATTTGATGTAGTCGCACACTTTCCGTCAACGTCACCACTATCGGCATTGCACAACTCACAATGCATTTAACAAACGCGGCGTCAATGCATCGCCATTGTGAAGTGGGCTCAATCCGAATCGATATGATAGGATCTGGTGCCGGACAGATGAACCGCGTTGATTGGCTTCAGATACTGAAGCCGGTTGCCACTTATGTGACCCGATATGGTCATTCAGTTATTTCTAGGGTTCCATACACATTTGGATAAAAAATAAAATCGTCATTTACTTTCGTTCACATATTATCAGACGGCCTCTGCGGTTGAGTCAGCTAAGACTCCCGGCCTAGCTCACTGGAGAGCGGAGGTTTCGGGTTCAATTTCTAACATGGCAAATTTCGTAAACGAATTGTTCGATATTTACTACGGTCTGGGGGGAGTTTGGGATGGGTCCCAGTGTGGTTCGTTGTATATTACCCATAACACAAGCGTAACTTACTTAGTTTGAGGGTATATAACGGATGTTTTAGGCATTTGATTTGTAATAACCTAATCAATACTTAGCAAGATATTAAGATTATATTTATACGAATTGTTCGTTTATACATCGTACGTATACTATTGGGACGTTTGGGAGTTCATCCACACTTCCTCGACACCTGGAAGTTATCTAATGTACGTGGCGCACGCTCCTTTACGCCATACTTGAGCAAGCTATGGAATGAACCCCCTCCCGCGGTTTTCCCAGAGTGCTACAATATGGGGTTCTTCAAAAAGGGCGTAAACAGACATTTCAAGTCTTAACGTGGTGGGCAACCTCCCTTGGTGTTGCAGATGTCCCTGGGCGACAATAACCACTTGCTATCAAGTTCTTACTACTGGTAGAAAATTAACAGGCACGCCCCTTGGTACTTCACCAAGACGCGGAAGAACGGTGGTAGGTTTAATGGGTAGTCTGGCGGCCGGCATCCCACAACTTCTTCTTTAGTGATGGTGTGTGCTAAGCCGGTCTCTGGCAGTCTCATATACCCTCGGTTTAAAGCCTCCCTGTGACCCAAGGGGATGCGTAAGCTCATTTCTTTTTATAAATTTCACTTGTATAAATCATACGTCTTTTATTTAATACAATTATCTATACAGATAAATAAAATTGAAGTGTCTGTTTGTTACGTCAAAATAAAAATGCCAAAAAAATCAGTGATGACCAAGGGATTTCAAAAATGCAATTTTTAGAATTTTTGTCTGTCTGGATATTTCGGCTAATCTCTGAGACGGCTGGACCGATTTTGATGGGGCTTTCACTGGCAGATAGCTAAGTTATAAGGAGTAACTAAGACTACTTTTGAAATTAGGGTTCCGCGAAAAACGTTCCACGCGGACGAAGTCGCAGGCACAGCTAGTGTTAAAATACCTAATGTAACATAACTTTTTAATCTGTTCTCAAAGTACCGAGACTCACACACTCATAGACGATTATATTTTAGTTAGCAGTCTATTATTCTGAGGGACCCATCATCTACACAGTCTTACTGATTTTGGTTGCGAGCGTGATAGATAGATAGACAGACAAACAACACTTTATTGGTCACTAAATAAATATAAGACAAAAGAACAGTAAGACATAGGAATCGGGCCTAAGTTTGTATGGATGATATTAAACAGAAAGTTGCACTGCATATAGCGCTGTATAATGCATAATGCCTAACTGAAATAGTCAAAAAACAAAAGTTTAATTCAATATATCATGTGCAATGGAAAAACAAGCAAATGTTTGGAATATTCATAAACATACATGACACACCAGTACAAACTGAAAGAGCCTACGCTGGACGGCCGCGTGTTACGGAGACCGGTTAGTTATCTGAGGAACTTATGCCTAGCCAGGCCATTTCCACCGGTAGAAAGGATAGCCCCAAGAAATGCTAGTTGGACGTCGTGAAGAATGACATGCGTGTACCTATGTTCTCAAAACAAGGGATGATTAAGTTTGCACGAAGTGGAGAAGAAAAGATAGGAAAACGTACCCAGGGTTCGAAGTGAGCACAATTGCATTCGGAATGCAATTGTGATTTAAGGCTCCTCTTGCCGCAAAGGTCAAAAATGGGATGCAAACGAAACAAGTTGTCGTTGGTATTTACTAATTAATAATGTACCAAAGAAAAATATCATATTTTTTTACGTTATGAGACGTTACATTGTTTTTTTACGTACGTTACGTAATTTTTGAATAATTATTTTAAGTTAAGAAATAATTCACCAAATCGCCGCCAAATCACCGTCATGAACAATGTACATCTTTAAAAAAGGGAGATAAATAATTTGGTTCTATTATTTTTTAAATACTATTTTATTTTATTCACAATAAAATAATAATGCAGCTGAAAAACGACTGTGTCTATGGAAATCCCGCTGTCGCCCGAAAAATCTTTAAGGACATTGGCGTTGCTATAAGCCTTAACAGTCGAATCATGAATGATTCATACGCATACATTATATTATTGTAGGTTTCTTATGTAATAATTATATATGTGTGCGTGTGTATTATCCATTAAAATTGACGTTCAATTCTTTTAGAGACTGGATATCATTATTTTTTTTTTATTGCTAAGCTGGGAATCATGTAGACGGATCAGGACTAACGAAATAGAGGGGAACCCATGGACTCCCCCCCCATTGGTGCAGAGGGTGTCCTTCCCCGTAGGACACCCTTAGCGAGAAGCCAAGCTTGGCGTCACTACAGATGCAGTGTCTCAGAACTAGCTCCTGTGGCAACCCGTAAAAGCGCATAGGAGAGGGGCGCAGGTTAGGATTACTGGGTAGTTTGACTGCTGACAATCCTGTCTCCCCCGCTCGGAGACCACGGTGAGAATACGGTCATTCAAGAGTCCCACACAGCCATCGGTTGAAAGCTTCCAGGTCCGAGGATGGTGTCGCAAGAAAAGACTTTCCCATGTCAACAAAAAAAGGGGGGGGGGGACTAGATAGAGGACTGAGACAGGAAGCATGGGACTAGAATAGGGGGATAGGATAGACCCATGCGTTGGGGGGACTCGGAACATCGGAACTCTCAGTAAAACTTCGAAACTGCCTCGAGAACGAGACTTCTTCATAAGTGTAAGCAAGCGTAGCAGCATAATGAACACAGCTTTCTGTTTACAATACAATTCTACAACTTGACATAAAATTCCTAGACGAGACAACACGAATTCTCACTGCACTTAAGCGTGTTTAATCATACACCATGCTACGTAACTTACAAACGTTTAGGAAGCAATTATGACCGTACGAGTTGCACGTACGAAGCGACACATGCACTCTGTATTAAACTAGATGCCTGTGCGTACGTGATGGATTTTCGCAATAATACCAAACTTGACACTAGATGGCCAAGAATGTATAGGGTTGCTTTGACTGAAGTGTAAGTAAACAGTGACCATGAAAAAACGATCGGAACAAATATATGTACTCTTATCATCTATACTAATACATAAGTCTGTAATGATTCAACTTCTGTTTATTTTTATTAGTTTAGGTTTTAGGAATGAACTGATTTGCATGATCATTTATTTAATCTGAAAATGGAATAACTTCCGTGGGATTTAGATGTTTAAGTTTAATTAAATCCTCTACCAGCGGAAAACTAGAATTTGAATATGTATTATAAATACGTATAATGCTCGTTCATATAAGTATTCCACATGACTGTAATTTCGTAAAAGTTGAAACTGATAAATTAATGAAATACCTAGACCTCGCACACGAGATTACTGACATGTGGAGTCGACGATCATCGTACTGATAATGGTGTCGGTAACGGCTTAGTAGCGAAGAGCCTGGACCGACATCTAGAGAGGCTCTCGCTCGGTAAATGGGTGAAGGGCCAGATACAGAAGGCGATCCTCCCAAGCACGGCACGCATTGCGAGGAAGCTCCTGTCTCTGGAGCCCTAACAACCGGTAGCCTGGACCCTACGCCCCGCTGCCGACGGACGCCATCTTTTATAAGTATACCCTGTTACAGATATCTAATTCATACAAATAAGAAAAGGATTAATTTCCAAAGCTCTACATCCGTCTCATATAAACTTAGGACCAGAATCTGCCAGAATGTCAGGTCACGGACATGGACAATTTAATGGAGATATGTTGTAGTATAAAATTTTAGTACGTTATGTCATTATTATAACTATAATAATATTTTTCTATTCTTTTATTGTTTCTTAGGCTTACTGAGTATATAAACTGTTTGCTACAACTCCATTAATTCTTCGAAAAGTAATTATGTAACATATGTCTGTATAAAATTTATTAAAAAAAAAGTTTGAGTTAATCAATTTTTAGCTAGACGTGTTGCTGGGGAGTTTCTGGCCGCTTTTTCTCCTTAACAGCAAGAACACGTTGCGAAGCGGTGTACATAGACTAGGAAGTAAAATTAAATTAACTTATGTGTATGACCTTTATAAAGTGTTCTCCAGTGGAATTTATTTTGAATAAAAGCTTTTGAATTTGAATTGGAAAATAATTTATTCCTACATAATTAGCAAGGTTGAAACCAAATAGTCCATGTAAGTGTCAAAATTTGTCAATACAGAAAACAGACACAACCATCGGAGGGACATGTTTTGGTTTTTATATATTTTCACGAAGCAATTAAGACTTCTGTCTTTATAGTTTTAAGTATAATGTTAAATTGATTAAGCATCTCATCTCATCGTCTTATTTTGTGCTCCCCTCTCAAGTAGTCGAGCCTAGTTCCAGTGGCGATTGAGCAATGAGCTCTCGCCGGTGGTCATCACCTCATACAACGGGGTAATTATTATCATCGCACTACTCAACTTATTATACCCACAATTACCATTTCCAGGATAAAAAGTAACCGAAACACGCACACACACACACACACATGCAAATTATCTGACAATTAGTTCATTCTCCAGGCCTCAAAAAAGTAACAAACACATCTACAAAATATACAAACTTATGTACTCGTATATGAAAACAAGTGGCAAATTCCTATGTCTTACTAGCCGTACACTTGCCTTACCATTGGTAGAAATTTGCCATTACTTGTATGGCGCTTATGCCAAATTTCTACCAATGGCAAGTAAATGAATGGTAAGATAACAAGAGTCGATTTCACATTCATATACCCTATCTACAAGCTTAGACCATTTATAGAAAGGTGGAGCCTCGGACTTTCAAAGTGAAGCGGACTAACGGATGCCGATTAAGATCGCATCCGTTAGTCCAAATAGAATGCCGATTGTGCCGTAATACGTTACAAGAACTCAGTATTAAATCGAATTAGTGCGGATAAATATGGTATGGTTTCCAGTAACATAAGTTCCACATAACCTACTATTAACCAGAGACCATGTGTATCTTAGAAAAAAAGAAAATAATTTTATTTAAGACAAATTACATGAAATAAATTGTTACACAAAATAATTAAATTAAAAATAAACAAACCTGTCCTAAAAGAGGCATCAGTGTCAGCACAATGCTGGTCTGTTAAAACCAGCGTCGATATTCCGCTGAGCCCTTAAGGTATCGTCACGACAAACATTACGTCATTACGAAGCATAAAAACTAGAATAGAAATCAATAATGTATAGTAAATAACGGTATATATAAGATAAATATAGATAGGAAAACTAATGATCATAAATAAAAATTCCATAATAAATCTTATATACTAATATATACCTAGAAAGCTGAAGAGTTTGTTTGTTTGTTTGCTTGAACGCGCTAATCTCAAACACTACTGGTCTGATTTAAAAAATTCTTTCAGTGTTAGATAGCCCATTTATCGAGAAAGGCTATAGGCTATATATCATCACGCTAAGACCAATAGGAGCGGAACATCAATGAAGAATGTTTCAAAATCGGGGTTTTTTAACTTACTTTTTTTTACTATTACACGCGGCTGAAGTCGCGGGCAGAAGTGTTAGTGTAATAATAATGTAAGTCTAGTGTTATAATAAAGACAAATATTTAAAAAATAAACGAAAAATTCTTTTACGACTTCAAATATCATTTGTATCGTGTCTTAAGTCGAGCTGTGAGAGTTGGTGTCTTTTAAAAATATCCTTAATTTAGTTCTGAACCCGTTAAGATTTTGCTGATTTCTAATAGGCGATGAACTATTATTCCAGGAACTTGTCGCTGCGTAACGAAAGTTACCTCGAAACCCGGCTGTGTTATGGCGCTCAAAAGCGAGTTGTAAAGCATATGTCCTAGAACTGATCACAACATATTACATAAGTTTACGCAAACAAGTTAAAAAAAATTCTTCACTGCATATGACACTTTTGTTCACGTAGGCTCCGTCTATACTTTTATATGTCTGAAACTATAAGCTAAAGAAAACCCGCCACTTCGTATTTCATAAAACAAGTCAAAAATTTTCAAGTACAAGAACTATGTTAGAGCAACCCTAACTTGTTCGCACATACTACTCAACTTGTACGTAAATACTACTCAGCTTGGCCACACTGTATGGAACTTTTGCATTGTTACATTCCACGGCACGCGTTTCGTAATTGTCGCAGAGCGGGTGCAAAAGGATAAGAGAATTACTGCGTTGAGGTGAGACTTGGCAATTATTAACTTGGTCTAATACGTGACGAATTTAAACGTTAATGTAACGTATAAGTTGGTCAAACTTGGTGACACTTACTGCTTCTGCACTTAGTACTCGAGGTACACTGAAAATAGCTACCAGTACTTTTGGCATGTTGATTATGTAGTGTTAATAACATATTTTCCAAGTAGTGCTATTGTTGTACTATTGTAATATTTGCGGGTAGTTTTGATTACTAATCGGAGATAAAAGCGAGCGGGCGTAGTGCCGAAAGATCATTCTGACTCCGACTTTATAGTATCTCTCTAGGATGGCTAGACCCTAAATAAAATTATAATAGAGAAAATCAAATGTTTTTGAGACGACAAGAAAATTCGACTAATAAAATTAATTGTTTCTGTTGTATATTTCTTTTCTCTTTGCCACATAATCTATGTTAATTATTACAAAACTATGATGAAAGGAGAATACTGAAAACGAGTAACAATTGGTAAATACAAATTAAATGGCCCAGTTTCCCTTCTCTCCCTATATCTCATCTTCCCTATGTCATTATTCCAATCCCATATCTAATCCCTTCTACCTCATTCCTCTTGTCTGATCTTTCTATCTCATGTCCCTTTTTTTTGGTGACGCAGGGGAATCTCTTTTCTTGGGACACCATCCTCCGGGCCTCGTAGAAAGGCTTTAAACAGAGGGATGTGTGGGACGCTTGATAGGCCGTATGCCCACCGTGACATCCGAACGGAGGGGCAGAGTATGTCGGCCATCAAACTACCTACTAAACCTAACCTGTGCCCCTCATGTGCGCTTTTATGGAGTACCACAGGAACTAAACCATAGATATTACGTCTGCAACACCGCTACGCTTGGCTCTCGCTCACGGCACCTCCGGGGAATGGTACCTTCTTCACACACAGGGGGGAAACCTGCGGGATTCTTATCTCATCCCCCTATGCTATCCTTTTTATCCTATCTCAAAGACTGGCAACGTGCTGACTTCGACAGTGGTGTTGCAAACGTCTGTAGGCGACGGTGACCATTTTCCATTAGGTCTGTTTGTTTGCCAGATTTGCAATAAGAAAAACCTCGGTTAAGTTATAACCTATATATATATATATATATATATATATATATATAGTTTTCGTTGATCCGCTCATAGTAGCATAGTATCCATGTGCTGGTTTCTATGAAAAAAATATTTGACTATTTGTAACAACAAAAATATACGAACCGATTCATCTATACCCTTTCCATGAGCTGCACCGTCTGCCTGTTTGCTAGCAATAAAAAAAAGGTCATTCTACTCTCACTGAAATTAATAAAGCTATTAAGACTTTCTATTTCTGTTTGTGTACTAGCTCATTAAATTTGTGAGATAATGTCGGTTGGGATAACTACGTCTAAATATCCGGATGTGCGGGGGCACATAAAGGGCGGAGAGGAGGGGCACCGATCAGCGCGCCCCTTTTCTCCTCGAGGTGAGACTCGAGGTAGTCGGAGAGTCTCAGTTCTCCGGCTAACAAATGCGGGGGCCAGCCCGTAATAGGGCCGGCCATCCTTCGTCCGGACTGGAAGTGAATGCGCAAACGAGCTTACAGCCTGGACAATGGACGTTCGAGGATCAGCCAGGGGTTTTAGTGAGTATCCCAAATCGTGGCGTGGCAATAGCATTCCTGCGGGGATGCTAGTGGAATTCTATATACCGCACCAGCCGCGACCTTTCCCCCTGCACGCGGCTGATGGTCCTCAATCGTCTTATCCGTGCAGGAACGGAGAAAAAATACAATTTCCTGCGGCCCGGCGGCCTGTCGTAAGAGGCGACTAAACAACCCACAGCCAGGTGGTAGGGCATTTGCCCGATTGGAATGCTACCATCCCTGGTCTAGAGTATGCCGCTATAACAGCCTTGAGTTGTGTTCCGGCATTAGTGACCAGGTTCCAGTCTCCCTTAAGAGAGCAGCAGCGCATTTGTAGCACCTTTGGTGTTGCAAATGTCCATAGGCGATGGTAACCGCTTTTCATCAAGTGGGCCTTCTGCCTGTCTGCTGAACTTATGCAATAAAAAAAATAAAAAAAACGGATTTTCTCGGTAAAAAAAAAACGTCCAAATATCATTTAATATACTTTGATTGTTGTATAAAGCAACAAAATCTAATTGATGAACTAGACCAAGAAATGACTTGTTCGCTTCATACTTATCGTTGCCAAATATAGATTAATAGACCGGCCCTGTCAATAGCAATACAGTAATTGATAGACTCTGTTACGTAAGCCTTCACAATACGCCGATTAATGACTTAATTGTTTTCCTCGAAAATCCCCATTGATATTGATCGAATTGTGACGTGTTAGATAACACACTATCGCTCACCAAAATAAATAATTACAAAAACGAAATACATAATTACAATACATCTTGGCAAAATAACAGGCGGCCTTATAGCTAAGAGCGATCTCTTCCAGGCAATCTAGGTTAAAGGAAATTCTTTAAATAATCTGACGTTGTAGGTGAAGCAGAAACAAGATAGGACTGTACAATTTAAATTTATACATACTTACACTAATTTATATATTTAATACACACATAAATCCAGGCACATTTATGGATTTCCAATATATATGTATATATAAAATTATATAAATATATATACAATATAGATAGTAATTTCTAAGTGACTTCAGAAAAGTAAGTAATGTTTTGGCCTGCCTCTCGGACAATATGAGGCAACGCGCATTCCAGAGTTTGATATTATATACCTACTACTTGTAAGATGTTGAAATATTGCTACTAGCTTTGTTCGCGTGAAGATAAAATTCATCTGCCGTCGAAACTATAACATTTTCAGGATAAAAATTATCACATAGTCACCGTCCATTGTGGTGAATGTATGTAGTAATTAAAATGTTTTCCAAATATCTGCAAAGGTGCAAAATATAATAAGAAAAAAAATAAAGTGTAGTTTTGTATATTATCGGACTGTCGTATGCAGACCTGGGGTTGGTCAAGAACCTAAAGTTAGTATTACACGAACTGTAGTGTAACGTTCATACAGATTGCTTCTATGTACGTTTATATTCGGCTCTTTATGATACAAATGAACACTTGAGGTATATGTTTTGTAGCTAGCCACAGAAAACCATCAGCATCACAATATTAACAGAACGCTCAAATCAGAAGATCTTTAAGATACATAAGGTGGCCCAATGTTCAATAATATCTAAATTATCTAGGTTTAAATTTATGGTGAACAAAAAGAGGTTTTCAATCTTTTATTCATTCATACACAGAAAGACATTTTGGTGAAACCACTACGAAACCTTTGAAACGGCTCTTCTATTGTCCATATTCCACGAGAATTTCTCTTACATTACAAAAATAACCCCATTACTTAAAAGACTTCTTTCTCAACCACCACTGAATTACCCGTACCGAAGCACAAATTAATCTTGCTGAACAATGCTGTCTCCCCTCGTAAGTGGCAGTCCTTTCGAATCGTATCCATTGTTTCGTGAACGATCCAAATGTCGTTTCGTAACCAGGAACGTTTAATTTATTCAATACCCAGCAAGCGATGTATTGGTCGCTATTCTCAAACTTCATTGCAGTTGCAAATGTTTCACAATGTCGAAATAGTCGACATGGAGTCTGAACATATCTATGTCGAAATATTCGACATGAATATTTTCAGACTCTTCAGTTTCAAAGCGGTATAAACTCGTTTTCTAAAATAGATAAAATTATGAGAGCAAACCTAGGATTAAAGGAAAATTTTAAATTAAAATACACTTAAGCCGTCAAAGCGTTTTACTGTAAATGTTACAGTCGCATAAATATAAAAAATAAATAATAATAAATAATATCATCTGAACATAGGGCTTGCCAAATTGGTTTGAATTTATACAATTTCTTTGTTATTTATTAATAAATAGTATACAGGAGAACGCAGATACTTCCCGTACACAAAGGCAGTTGCAAGTTCGTCTTGTCAAGTGCTTATATAGTATTTTGGACGGATTACCATATTCTTGGTCGGCTTGAGTACTGTTCTAAAATAACCTAAGATTTTATCCATATTTGTTTAATTTTGGACTACTCAATCATTAGAAACGACCTAAATACAGGATTACAATTAATCCATTGGCTAATTTAAGACAAGGTTTTGGAAAGATAAAATAAATACGTTTAGACATGTGTTTATTGGTTATTATTGTTAGACAAAAGAAAAGTTATTAAGTGTCAAAGTTTTCCCAAAACAATTAAATTATTTGTCGTCACCGAGTTGTTACGTAATTTTTACGTAGTGCAGTCAATAACCAACTATAGTCGATCGGCGCGCAGCATGACGGGGCGGGCACCTTTGACGGTTTTAGTATCTTAAGGGTTGTAGCAACGCCAACGTCCTTGAAGATTTTTTGATACTAATTTTTAAGGTGATAGCGAGGATTTATAGACGCGGTCGTATTTCAGGTGCGTTATTATTTTATTGTGAATGAGATAACGTAGTATAAAAAATAGTAAAACCAAATTACTTATATCTCTTTTACAAAGATGCAGATTTTTTTATATCTTTCTTTGATAAAAATTAAAGGAGTAAAATGGTTTAATGTGAATAATTTGGAAAGGAAAGTCTAGAAAATTTACGAAAAAACCACGTTACGTCTTATATCGTGAAGATTTATGATATTCTTTGTTAGTTAAATATTGATCAAAAAATTGTTTCGTTCGTACTCCACTTTCGACTTTTTGTGACAACAAGGGCCATAGAATAATAAAAATTCGCCGCTTATGTTGAAATTTTAAGCAATTATCTTTTAACACACCCTTATTTTTTCTTTTACAAAAGTGATGATTAAAAAAGGGGTGGACTGTGTTGGTTTTGTTTTGGTTTGGAAGAGCGTTGTGTGCGACTTACTTGTTTTCGATGATGCGATCTTCTTTGGGCCGGCCCGTGTTCTTGCTTCTTTCTGGATAATTGAACACACTCACACACACTGGAGTTGGGATTGAAACACCGAATAGGCACTTAAAATTTTTATTTTATATTATTTAACTTGCGGGAGTGGACTGTGGATGAAATTATATCAGCGCGGGAGCGGGTAGAAACAAGGCGCGGGAGACGCCAAAAAAATCATTAATCACAAGATGTCACTATCAATGACAATTTTAAGTATTTTTTTTCTTACGCGGTACAAGGCTTTGGCCTTAACGAGTTATATATTACTGATGCTGGTTCAAAGGAAAAATGTGTCCAAGGGTTTATTTATAACACGATATAACTTTGACTTTTTCGTGCATACCTTAAGATGCAATACAACGATAATAAAATTGATGTAATAATTGCAAATGTAGACACGGCATGAGTGAGATGAGATATATGATTAATCACATGATAAAGATCGAGTGTCAGACACTATCTGACGCAAGTAAAGTGCGACACTAACGCGTGAGTAATAAAAACTTTCTCCGCTCTTGCTGAGATCAAAAGTTAGATTAACATCAAAATTGCTCGAGCCCAAACTAACAGGGGTCGAAACTTATCATTGATGTAATTCTCGGGCCATAAAACCGGCGTTGGCCTACATCTTGCGATTAGTATCAGCGACAAGTGTTTACAGGCTGGCGCGACGTGTGGTGTGGATGTCTCATTTACTTTTTGTGATGTTGAGCCACAAAATGCGCGATACTAAAGTACGAATTACAAATGAATGACAGACAGCCTTTGGTGATTTGGTTCGATTCCTGGCATGATAAATTTCATAAACGAGTTTTCCGTAATGCACTATGGGCTTGGGTGTCTCAGATCGACCTCACAGTGGGCCGACGTATATTATCCATAACATAAGCGTAACTTGCTTAGTTTAGGGGTTATACAACGTGTGTGTTTGTCTACCGATGTATAAATAAAAAAAATGTGCGTGTGTGTGTGTGTGTGTGCGTGTGCAGTTCACACGTAGTAGATGTGACATAAAGTGCAACAAGGGGTGTCAGGAATTCTAAATTTCATGACTTCACGTTTCGTATGTTATATCTTTATAATATATTTAAGTTTTAAAACACGAAATTTGAAGTATTAATGAAACACTTCAAAACATTTCCAACTTTATCTGTATGAGAATAATGTTTAAATTATTAAATATAATGTATTCTATCTCATTCTCTCGCAGGCCTAGTCCTATAGATTTATGTGTTTATCTCTTTTTAGCGTCGATTTTTCGTTTCATCGAGTTTTAAATCACAGCGATTTAAAGAAGTTTCACTTCAGAAATTTGTACAGAATTTCGTATAGCTACATAACGTTTTTTGGAACAAAGTTCTTTTCAAGACTGAACTGGCAGAGATCACCATGCAAGGAAAAACCGTTATGACCCCTCCAGTCAACCTTCAACGTAATTTCTATTGTACAGTTTTGAATTTTGATGCAATGAAATAAGGTTTGAAATAAAATAATTTCCATCAGTGCAACAAAACAGTGTTTTGAAATTAGTAGGTCTTTGGGCGTTCGGGCATTGTCGCCGTACACGTGCACATGTTTTCATATAATTTACTATTTTCCATTTAATTTTTCAATAAATGAATACTTTTCGTTGTAACGTAAGGAACTTCGTTTCGACGCGGCCGTTTTTCAGATGTATTATTATTTTATTGCGAATACAATAAAATAGTGTTTAAAAAAATAAGAAAACCAGCTTATTTATCTCCTTTTATAAATATGTTGTTTATCCTGTTTTGATAAAAATTGAAAGAATATGATGGTTTCATGTCAATAATTTGGAAGTGATTTGGTCAATGATATTTTTTATAGTTAATTACATCTCTCTCTCTTTCTCTTCAGCCAGTCGCTGTCCACTGCAAGACGTAGGCCTCCCCAAGTTTGCGCCACATATTCCGATCTCCCGTCTTCGTCATCTAGCCCCTACCAGCGAACTGTGCCGTAGATTTTTAGTACATTGTTGCTCAGTAATTACCAACAAAAAGCTGTTACGTTTGCACTCCACTTTTAACCTTTTGCGGCATTCGGAGCCTTAATAAAAACGCTGTACATACAAGCTTAGCAATGTTCAGTTTGAGGAACCGAGCAAATTGTTTCTGACTTGTTGGGCCTCGCTCATGCGCTCTTGACCGCACTAACGACTTCCGGCGAAACATCTCGGTGAGCCCAAAAAAAGGGATTTTCGGGTTTCCATCTGTTTCTCCTGTGAATAATTTATCAAATTTCGCGTGTTAATGCCCGTTCGCGAAGGTTGTGGGTGAATTTGAAACTCATTTTATTGTCGGGTAGAACAAATTACTCCGGCCATGAAGAAAAATGTAAGTTGATTAAAAAAAATATAATGTAAATATGTTGCAGTTTGAATCTATTTGCTAAAACCTTGGTTTCATTGAATATTTGCTTTGATGTCATAATTATTTTAATTACGACTCGCATATATGCAATGCATGTATTGTAAATTATATATTATAAATTTCTATCCTTTAATTGTGTCTCTGTCTTATTGAATATGCACAGTTTGCTACAACTCCATTAATTATTCAAAAGTCATTCTGTAACATACTTCTGTATAAAACTTATAAAAAAAAGAACTTGAGATAAAAATAGAATACGAAATATAAAGAAAAACAATTTTTAGCTGGACGTGTTGCTTGGGAGTTTCTTGCCGCTTCTTCTCCTTAACAGCAATAATACGTTGCGAACCGGTATACATAGACTAGGAAGTAAAATTAAATTTTAACCTATATATATGACCTTCAAAAAGTGTTCTTCAGTGGAACTTATTTTGAATAAAAACTTTTGAATTTGAATTTTTTACATACTGTTGGCATTCTAAATTTATGGCAGCTAATATATATTTATAGCAAATGTTATGAAGCTACAGTTGTAGTAATTACTCGTATAATATTGTTATAATTCAATAGATTGTTTTAGGTAGCATAAAACAATAGCTATTTTAAGGGAGATACTTATTGATTTGTGCAGTGGATACAAGTAATAGTTAGCAAATATAATACTGTATGTTTACTAAACATTTTGGTGGCATTTGTAACAGGTATTATCAAGTTGCTGGACATTTCAGATTGCGAATGTTTAACATAAGAAATAAATAAATGTAATACATAAATGGTCCATCTGGGGGCTCAGGCCTCTCAATTTCTAGGGGAACGTATTGTATACCCGCCATGTTTGTCCAAGGCGGCTCGGCGGGTTAGACACATCGTTATACTTCACCGTCAGCACGTGATAATTACAAAAACATACACATGTCGTCAGAAACCTGCCTAAATTGTGCATGCTTCTCAGTCAGGAGCGTCATTTGAAACGCAAGTGCGTTAACCACTAAAATATAATGGCTTTTGCGTATGCGTAATTATGTGGAAGAAATCCTATCTTCGGTGTTAACGAAGTAAAACAAAAACAAACTGCAAAGACAAAGTCACATCTAACAGTAATTAGATTTAGTGAGGTAACAAGGTATTTAAAAATTTCTAAGTCTCTCCTCAGGTTAAGATGTGACTTGGGAGTTTATTCAACTTTGGTCCTACTCGGAGGATAAAAGGATAACAAAGTATTTAAGCTCTGTATAGACTCATTATGCGAGTTTGGGAATAAGACATTATTAGGATTACTTGTGAGCTGATGCTAAAGTTATACGTACATACATACATGTACGTATTTTGTTTGCATCATTTATACGTATTTATTTATTTATTTGCATTTCTTCCCTTTTTTACGTCATCGTAAAGTCTTAAAGAATGAACAGATAAAAAGCACCTACAATAAACGCGTACGTGTGAAGAGATTAATGAATGTAGATGAATCAAAAGATGTATTTCAAGGCCTTAGTGGAAGTCAATCGTCTCTGCCTACCCCTATGGGAAACAGGCCTGATATTATGTATGTATGTAACGTCAAAGTTAGTTTCATGGAGTTCTTTTTTATGATTTACAGTGGTTTTGTAAATGAAAATAAGTTTTACGTCAATTTGGAATTGGTGTCAATTTCACCTAAGAAATATCTTGTGTATGTATGTGAATATGTGTTTATGTAAATAAGTATTGTATGTTTATTTAGTTATTTGAATTTATAATTAAGTTAATTGTATGCATTGTACTATGTGATGATGATGATGATAATGAAAATAAAAAATACTTTAATATCACAACGATTTTACTCAAAACCTATTGGGTCTACATACGGAAATGATTAATGGCCGAGACCTTTTTGTTTAAACATAACTTTGGGCACTTCTAATGTTGTAAAAAGTGTGTCTGCCTCTTTATCTGCTAAAAATTCAACAAAGGTTCTTGAATCTAGAATTCTTTGTACTTGATTTGAACAAAAACAGTTTATGTGTTTTTGTTTCAGCCTCACAGGTCTTGTAAGAATGTATAAAAAATTATGAGTACCAGTAAAAAGATTAAAGTAGAGCTTTATTTATTGTTTAAAGAGTAATTAAAATATTTTTTATAATGGTGTTTTGAAAGTAAGGTGATATTTTACACCTGTTTCTTTATTATGTTATTCATATTAATATTTATTGTAACATACGTCGCCTACCTAGTTGTATGGGTACGTTAGCTGGTATAGTACATAAAATCGCTATCCAAAATTTTGCCAAATCGACTTTTTGATGCCATCTACAGTAAAGATGTGTTACATTTATTAAGTACCATAGTTGTTCTTGTCGTGTTTCTTTTTAAAGTTAATAATTAATTTTGTTATGCACCCTCTTATTTCTAAACGACACAATCGGCCATTTCCTTAATTGAATAATGTTATATTTTTATTTATTATGTGATTAGAGCTTGTTTTGTATAGAGTAGTTCTCCATAATTTACCTCCATTTTATATTACAATAATATGATATGGTAATTGTGTAGGTTATAATTCAAGGTCTCTCAATTATGAACGATATTCACTACATGTTATTTTCATGTTGGCATACTTTGTTCGGTTTGTTTTATTATATGTAAAACTTTGAGTATAATATTTTATATAATATAATATAAAATGTTATCTAGAATTTCTAAACAATAATGTATTAGAATCTTTTCATTCATAACCCTTTAATTAAAATAGTGTTACGCCGACAAAAGTAGATTCACACCTGCATACCATAAAAGCACACTTATTACCTTTCCGCATTTGGACTTCTTTTGTTTACTTTGTGTTTAAAATTTGTAATTAGAAAACAGCCCATTGTGTATTGTCATCTTTTATGGCAGTCATTAGCCAGGTGATTTAGAAATTCGGCCCGTGCGGCCAGGTAGACCTATTACGTTTGTGCAGCAGAAAGCAATGCCACAATGGAGAGATCGTCAGTCTAGCGATAACCACGAGCGAAGCAAGACGTGTGTACATTCGATAATTTGTTTAGTGACGGACTTTGCGCGTATTATTGAATCGTGCATTACGTTTGGACTGGTTGTATTCAGTTATATTTGTACCCGTGTTATACGTGTTTGTATAGTTCTATTAAATTCTATAATAATTCCAACGACCTTGTAATTCGAGTCCTGCAACTCGTAACTATGCTAAGTTTGTTAGACTGTAAAATTGTTGGAGGGATGGCGAGGTGTTTTAAAAATGCTTGTCGAGTGCAAAATGTCAGTGTATAATATATGTTAAAACCGTAAGGTTCTCTGATTATAAAGTATTGTGACCAGTTGCTGTTCTTTTACTACCATAAACCCTTCTGATTTGTTGCAAGTATTACACATGTCAGTTGTGATAGCGTAGTGGCTAGGACACGCGTCCCAGACTCAAAGGGCGCGACTTCAAATCCTGACCGGAACGCATGCACCACTTAGACAGTTTTATGACCTAATATGCACATTGTTACAATTACCACATAACATCGTGGTGAATCCTGCACATCGAGATAACCGAGGTGTCAAACCTGCCATGCCGCTTTGGACAAGCGTGGTTGGTATCTGTCTGTTCGCATATAGTGGGAGGTCCGGGCTCAGCAGTGAGACGCTTATGGGCTGTTATTATACATATCGTAAAACATGGAAATACGAGTAATCCTGCTTTAAAAATAACAATAACATCCACTAGGAAGCCATTGTAATGCGTTTTTTGGCTCTCCTGTAAATTTCACTTTTTTGGATAGTGTCATTATTGGATTACGCGTGCGATATGTATATCGTTGTATCTGTGATAAAAATAACAGGAGCATATTATATATCTCTTTTGAAGTAAAAATGAGAGATTTTCTGAAAGTAATAGAAGGAACAATAAAATACCTAACATTGGGAATATTTCCGCCACGATCACTTCGCGATTATGTTAAAATCCTTTCAAACAAATTGCGACAGAGACACAACTTATGAAACGAGTTTCAAAGATATTTTAACATTTAAATTCGGCCATAATACAATTCGTAAAGTTAGAAAAGTGAAATTTTAAGGCCCCGGCGCGATGTGCGTTGTGACCGATGGCTTTAGGGTTGACACAGATTTGGTAGTGAATAAAATTTAATTACTGCGACTATACAATATAATACGTAAACGATTTTTAATATTTAAAATACGCATATAGAGTTTAAAACATAAGTTAACACAAAACATACCTTTCACTTTTAAAACTAGGAACAATATGTGGCTTGAGTTAATTAAAGGTTTTCTATACTGTTGTGGGAAACATATATGCTTTATTATTCAATGAATTCAAATTTACCTATACTAATAAACTCACTATCTCTCTCTCTCTCTCTCTCTGTCTCTCTCTCTCTATATATATAGAGACAAAAATTACAAATAGTAAATAGGTCCCAAATCGCCGTCAGCTGGGAACGTTCTCAAAGCGCTGGCCGCATTACCACGTTGTATGGCATCGCCTATGCGTTGCCCTAAAATACACGCCAGCGTTTTGGTTTCGTGAGACATCTATTAACCATTTTGATAGGTCTCGATAAAGGCGATGGGCTTCTGGACCCCATGGGCCCAGAGTTTCGACACCAAAAACCCCAAATATATATCCACTACCAACGGATGCATAATTACGGCGTTTTAGGTCCTCTTGTTGGGCGGCAGCTGCACCAGCTACCACAGCCGTATTGGGAAGATGGAACACTGCCAAAGTGTCAACGCACATTGCGTCCCAAACTAATGGTCGTCCCATCTTCCATGGCACCAAAGACATCCCAGCCGGTCTCTTGCCATCGTCGCGACAGTAGATTTGGCTCTAAAATGGCTGGGTCCCGGTGGTGACAAGAGCTCGGCAGATAATGATATTATTATTTAATAAAACTTATAGTTGGCAACAAATTATATTTTGTCGTTTTTGCGTTTGTTACTTCATATAAAACACGTTGTAGCCAATTTATGTGTAATTAATTTGCTTTTTTTACTATTTAATTTTAGAAGCTCATGATCAGGGCCAATAAAAATTACCAAAAATAGAGATAATTTTAGTTAAATTGTGTATTTAATTGGTTAGTATAACACATTTTTTATTTTAATATCTAACTTTAGATGTTTCATAAGTTGATTAAGATTTACACTATTTAGAGATCATTAAAATTTGCAAAAATCGTCTGTGTTGTGTCAAAAATATCTTCTTAGAAAAAAACAATGTATATATTCGTCTACTGTATTTATTTATATGTTCGTATAGATTCGCGTTTGACCGCTGTCTTATCTGATGTTGAACGATGATGCGGTATAAGACGGCGAACGCTTATCTAGATACCTATTCGCTCGTGACTTGAAGACCCATAAATTAGAATAGAAAACAATTTATTGTTCAGCAAATAAACAATTACAGAATAAACAATTACAATAATTTAACGGCAAAACAAAAGGTGGCTTTATCGCTTAAAGCGATCTCTTCCAATTGTATTTGTCAAGAAAAACAGACTGCGGAAAACTATTCCATCCTTCGGAAGTCCGCACCAGAAAAGATGAAACGAATCGCTTGGTCTTACTAGCGGTGTTTCTATGTATGGGTGACCTAAACCGGTGCGTCTGGTTGTCTAACAGTAAAACGAGGATGGCAACTAGCTCATGCAGTTCTGAGGAACACTCCCCATTTATTTTTATTTCGTTTAAGTACCATTACATCGATGAGATTAATTAAATCTACTGATTGCGCGTTTCGGTAACACATAAGAGGGCAACCCTAAAACCGAGCGCCCTCCGCTTTGGGGCCACTAAAACAAATTGCGAAATTAGCGAGAGCATTAGTCCTCTTCAAAACTTCACGATAAAAGTGTGCGAATGTGAAAACTTTCCGTGGATTATTGCACGACTGAAAAAAGTGGAAAACTTTTTCACATTTATCCTAGATGAAGTTTTATTTATATTCACGTATTGGGATTTTCGAATTATATGGGTATTATTTTTGTGTAGAAACAGCAGTTTTAAATTGTATTTTAAATTAGCTTTGTTCTCCACTATTGTGCGGGGTTTGTAGGTACTACATATTTTATTTATAATATAGATTCTTCATAATGATGTCCTTTGATATCTCTACAAAGATCTTCTAATGCCTAACATTTTCATTAAAATCTATTAATCCGTTCTGAAGTTTATTAACATAAAGTTACAGACAGAGATATAAAGTCTAAAAATCGTTTTTTTAAATTAGGTATTATATAATGTAAATAACGGATTTTGAAATTACGTCGGTTTTGTATCTTTGTTGGGGGAAGTGGGGCTGGCTAAGTGGACGTGGGGATCCATTTTCCCAGGTTTTTTAAACTTAATAGGTATATTGTTATAATTGCTACGTGCTGACAGTGTAGGAATACATTATGATACACTTTCATATTATCATTCCGTAATTGACCGATCTGTGGAACCCACTAATCTACTTCCGGCAAACGTGGTGGGTATATCTTCTGATCCCCTAAAAGAAAAGGACGCGCGGGTATCTATGTCATAAAACATGAAGTAAGTCAAAATTATATTACGATACCAACGACAAGTCCCGTATCAAAATAGAAGAATGAAAAAGATGCGAACATATGGACGAATATGATCGGTTTTCTATTGGATACACTTTGAAGAGTGCGCACCTGGCCTCCTCGATCTTATACCGGCGTCTCCCTTCCATCATCAGAAAACCAGACGCATCGGCATGCGGCATCAATATGTGGTGGATATTCTACCCAAACAAACGAAGCGCTTTGCGTGCATCTTGATCATGCGATTTGCAAAACAGCGGAACTCATTGCTGGAGTCTGACTTTCCCTATACTTACAACCTGGACGTCTTCAAACCCCATGTGAATAGGTATCTTTTAGGTAAGCGTGCTTCATCTTAGAGCATAATATCTCCTCTCGGGTGAGATTATGGTCGAACGTGATACCTATAGTAAAAAATGACGAATTTATAAGAGTTCTATCTTTACTAAAATAACTACGGACCTTAAAAGCAGAAGCAACTTAAGTTTTGTACATCCAGTCACAAATTCCATATCCTTCATGAATTTGATAACAACTGGCGCTATTCCAACAAGACATCCTTATTCTAAAGCTTTCCCTATCTTGAGCTGTGTTGTTATTAATGTGTATTATGGTTCAAGTTATGTTATCATACTTGGCTGTTGAGTATCTATAGTTTTAGAGCTAGTTATTTAGGTTCTTACACAACGACTTATAAGCTACCGTTTCAAATATCAAACTTATTTACAAATCTTAAAATATGATTTAGATAAAGTGAAAGGTGTGTGCCACTATGGTAGCAAGTGCTAAGCGGAAATTCATTTTTTCAACCTACCTAAATAATAACCTACGCGATAATATTATCAGTCATAATTATTTTTTAGATTATACTATACCCATTTAAGAATCTAGGTAAAACATATCTATTTTCACCTGTGTAGTTACTATTCACTCGGTTAACTTTTACAGGCGAACATAAAAGAATCACAACAATGGTCTAATGTTGCAAATTGAAATACTTGCAAAAACCTGGAAGCAGCGATGTTTACATATAAATTCTAAGTCAATTATTTATTTTATGTTTAACTAACAGTGGCGTGGACTTCATACAACTCGATTGGCCTAAAGGTCAAAAGCGCCATGAATTTCTTGGCGCTTAAGTTTTCTATTCGTGCATATATTATTACTGTATTACACTTACGCTCGACGGCTTTTTACACGTATTGGATGAAATAGCAACTCATATCTCGATCGGGCACCGGCTTTTGTTTCAAAATATGCGGTAAGAATGCAAAATTAAATATTAAAATTGCAACAAGAAAATACATCACGAGTTAAACGTTTTTTCAACAGCGATGTAGTCGGCGCTTGCATCATACGGTATGTTTTTCAACAGGCTTACTTGCCCTACCTGAAATTCCACCCCGTGCCACTGTTAACTAGGCAATGTAAAGATAACAAAAGCAACTATAGCTAAGAATATAATAGTTAACATTAGTAAACCAATTGATTGTAATAGACCAGATGTCGTATTTAGTGGCCACAAATTCGAATTCAGAGACTTTTTGCAAAAGCCTCTTACACTGGCGCGACCGTAAGCTTTAAGTTGAATGCATATTCATGAATCGATCTCTCATCTGGAAGACATCTAAAGGTGCAGTTATATGGCGTACACATCAAGTCACTTTATACCGCTCCTCGGTGTATCGGCGCACCTGACTGTGCTGCATTGGATGCTTGGCTTTATCGAGTTGTTTCAACAATGTTCATATTATCAGCTGTAATTCATCCTAGTTACTGATTAAACGAATCAAATATGTATTTTATAATTTAAAAATACCAAATCTGTGACCGCCTTTTTATACGTGTAAGCAGTAATGTATATATATATATATATATATATATATATATATATATATATATATATATATATATATATATATATATATAAATTGCAACTTGAAGGATAAAGTAAAATAAAAAAAAATGCTTTATAACATGGTTATATTATGTGTAATAAGAATATAAAAATTAAAAGCATTTTATTTCATCCTCACCGAACATTTTATACAATAACGTTTTAATATGTCAGTACTTTTTTAAATGACTTCTCAGTTAGTAATTAATATGTATGTTTATTATGTGTAAACGTAACTAAAACATAAGAAAGTACTGATTATTATGTTAATTTAAAAGCAAAGAAATAAATGGGACGGGTCAAATGATTAGAGAACTGACTACTCTAAACCAGACAATACATTTTAATATTGTAAAAAAATGTAAGGAAGAGCTATGGGATCCTAGCTGCTAACGTCCATTTGAACTATGCCAATACACGCCTGCCCTACTCGGCTCTGCGACCTTCACTTGACCTGTTATCTGCTGTATATCGGCACCTTAACGCAGAGTTATATTCAATTAATTCCCGATAGGGATCCAGTAAAACCAATGGTACTCGACTGTACCCTTTAAAAGCATTTTACTCTATGAATATTCCTAAAAGTGCTTGAGGCTAACAAGTTCAATGGCGGTACGAAAATGGGGAAGCATTAAGAAAAAATAACGGACTAATTAATATTTTACTAAAACTTATCTTCTTTTTATATTATTTTGTTGTAAGCTTTACAAGTACGAATAATTAGTTTAACTTAGGTTTATTTATACACCAAATTAGTGTTCTAATTGCTTCGTTAGATTAAATATAATAACAACCTTGTTATAAGGAGCTTAAACTAGAGTTTGTATTAAGTGAACAGGGTCTTTGATCTTTAAGTATGTAGGAGGAATACCAGTACTAATTATAACTGAGATCATTACAATGAATTACTGAATTACTGAAATGTCTTTATATTAAATGTCTAGGTTTAAGTTATGGTGAACAATAAAGAGTTTTCATTCATTCATTCATTCATACACACGTACGTATAACGTGTGATTAGCAGTTTTAATAATTATATCTGGAGTAAAAGGATGTATATCTATAAATATAACTAGTGGTCCCGACAGACGTTGACCTGCTTTAAAAAATAAAAATCTAGAATCCGATTCCAGCGCCACCTACCGAGCCTAATTATGAATGTAAACCATTCTAGTATGTCGCTGATTTGTAGTGGACATCAATTATTATAAATAGGCTATAAGCGTGCGTGAGTCAATTACGGTAGAAGGCGGAGTTCCAAAATTATTTTATTTAAAAAAAACTGTGAAATATTTTGACACATGTTCATATATATTCATAGTTATTCTGCTATTTGGGGTGGAGACAAATCCAAAAAATCAATGATTATAAGCATCGCTTCAACCGTTCTTGAGTTATAAATGATGTAACTAACCCGATTTGGTTTATACATTATAAATCTGTTGGAGGTATCGAGTTAGTACAATGCGTTTATAAATAAGAAAAGAATCAGACAGACTAATTGTAATTGAGACCAGCAGATTCCGAAATGATTTTTTTATTTTTGGTTTTATATATGTCCTGTGTGTCCTGTTGCTATACATATTGTTACAACTCAGGTCCCGACAAAAACAAAACCCGCCTGCATATCTGAAATAAAACACATTTTATTACCTGCCGGCATTTAAACTCGTTGTAACTCTTTTATGATCGTCTTCTTTTGTTTACTTTGTGTTTAAAATTTGTGATTAGAAAACAGCCCATTGTTTTATTGTACTCTTTTATGGCAGTTTGCTGCCAAATCATTAGCCAGGTGCGGCGGATTAAGCCGACTTTGATACGGGGACATTACATTTGTGCAGTATAAAACGATGACCTGATGGAGGGGGAGACAGTCGAGCGAGAACCACGAGCGAAGCGAGACACGTGTACTACAATTGGGAATATAATAAGTGACGGACTTTGCGCGTTTTATTGAATTACGACCTTCTGCATTACGTTTGGACTTGTTGTGTTCGGTTATATTTGTACCTGTGTTATACGTGTTTGTATAGTTCTAATAAACTCTATAGTAATTCTAAAGGCATTTTAATTCGAGTCTTGCGACTCGTAACAATATATTAATAATGTATATATTAGTACGTATATAATATTAATATGTGTTATTGTTTATTGTCTATTGTAATTCATTGTAGTTATATGTATTGTATAATATTGATATATCACATTTATATTTATTAAATTTTTACACTACCGTTATACACTTACGATTGCGTTCAAAGAATCTTTAGCCTGCGCTGTCTACAAGAGATCGCTCTAAAGCGATAAGGCCATCCATTGTTCCTGCCTTTACTGTTTAATGCGATTACTGTAAATTGCTTATTTTATGTGTATGCGGTGAACAATAAAGAGTTTTCTGTCTGTTAGAGCATTACGTGAAAACTACTAAATGGATTTAATTGAAACTAAACATAGAGCTAGCTTATAACTCGGGTCAACTGTTGGGATACTTTTTATCCCAATAAGCGACGTCGTTTCCGTGGGATGGCCGAATGGAGCCAGGAAGATGGCGCTGCGGTCGCGTTTTTAGTGCCACCGTTTCAACTCTCTAACAAATACGTAATCATCATGACAAAGCGAACAAAGTATCATTTATTTATTCATTTTACATTGTATTAAGTGTGGTACAAAGTAGGTGGCCTTTTGAATTACATCTCTCTCTACACACTTAGTCTCGGTCGAGGAATGGAAACATATATATATATATATATATATATATATATATATATATATATATATATATATATATATATATATATATATATATATATATATATATATATATATATATATTTCTGAACAAAGTCAATGTGCCAATTTTATAATTACGAGGATTCATTATTAATTTAATAATTTAATTAGTCCTGGAGTGGAGACCACGTCTCGGCAAACGTAGTGTAGGACGCCCACCAGCCCGGTGGACTGACGATCTGCGTAAGATCGCCAGCAGGGGCTGGATGAAGAAGACGGGAGACCGGGATATGTGGCGCGTACTTGGGGAGGCCTACGTCCAGCAGTGGACTGAGATTGGCTGAAGAAGAAGAAGATGATTATTAATTTCATGTATTATGTTTAATTAACAAAACTATATAATATAATAATTAATTCATTTAGTAATTAATTATTTATGATTTGAGGATATTATTATATCAGTTTAATATTACGCCTACATCAATATGTAATAAATGAAAAGTCTGATATCGTCGCCGACAAGACGCTGATATAGCTAACATAATATAAAGAGACAACACTATGAAATTTGTCATCAAAGTGAAAACGAACATAGTAGCTAATATTTTTTGTCGATAGCCTTCTACAGACGATTGCCGAACTTCTTCGATTTTCTGGATAAACACTATTTGTCTAACTTTAATGAGAAATAATAGCGAACCCTCTCAATGAACTTTTCTAGTGAGTTATCTCTGTAGTGTATTATATTACCAGACTTCTTTACTTGTTTCTAAAAGATTAACTATAAATAAGGGCTACTCCTTTTTCTAGTATATTTTAATATAAAGAAAATCGGAGTTGAAGTTAATAAGCTAAGGCAAGGATTACAAGGGAGGTTTTTTCAATGAAAAATATATTTGGAATATTAATGAATATTTTTCGATAAATGATTTTAATGTAGTGAATGTTTTTATGTAGTTATTTAATTTTTGCATTAGACTTTTATTTGATGATTAAACCGTTAATTTTTTACACTTGAACCTTATAAAGTTTTGTTTCAATGTATACTTTAATTATTGTAGCTTTAAACTATTGGTCGGGTGGCTATATAACTATATAAAAGTAAAATGAATTAAGAGTATAGAATAGATAATTAAGAATAGAGTCATTGACTCTCCAGATGGTCAATGGGCTGGTGTCTACCTCAAACAACAGATCAGTATGGCAAACATAGTGAGGAAAAGTAGGCAAAATTCTGCGCTCCACCCATAGAGGACGGTGACCTAGGCTCAATATTCTACTTATATAGGTAGTCTGATGGATTATATGTAGAATACAATATAACGAAGTTAAGTTTTCTGGTTATATATTAGTTTATAATATCTTGTTACAATTACCACGTGCTATCAACGGCGAAGGAAAACGTCGTGATGAAAGCTGCACATCGAAATAACCGATGTGTCAAACCTACCAAGCCGCCTTGGACAAGCGTGGCGGGTACACTATCCGTTCCCCAATAGTAGGAGGCCCGAACCCAGCAGTAGCACGTTTATGAGCTTTATAATATCTTAGTTTAGTTAATTTATTTTCAAAGGTATTAACTGGTTGAAGGTAACTAGTGAACGTGTCAATATTATTCATTATTATTTTCATTTGCGTATTATTGTTTGTCTAGTGTTAATGCTAAAAGTTATTTCAGCAATCGGGTATTACGCAGAGATAACTGTTGTAACTACCCTTTGCATCCACCAATTATAGGCAAAATATTTTCTTTGTTCGTAGCGAATCAAAATTCAACATTCAGCATTAAGGTTTAACCATGATATTTTTGTAAAATCAACATTTTTAGAAACGTAATATACAATTAATTCTTGAATGAAAACTAGTTTTACCCAAACTGCAAACTATATTCAGTTTATAGAATTTTGTTTTCAAGTAAAATAACTAATTAAAATATACCTATCTACATTCTCAGCTTACCTGAATTATGGCCGGTTCCTATATCACTTATTCGTTCACTTGTTCTATCATCAGTTGCATTTTGACATTACTTGTATGGAGCTTATGTCAAGTATTAAGACAAATGAATGGTTGTTAAGATAGCAAGGGGTCATAACTCTATTGTGTGAGTGGTTGTAATTTGAAATAGTTTTATTTATATAGTAAATTTATACGACTGTTTGTCTGTATGTCATGATAAAATACATTTTATGATTTCTAACTACGTATGTAATCATAAAATCTATGCGATGCAATCAACTAATGTACCGTACATATCCCCCACTCATAGGTATTTACTCCCAAGTGCCCGGCCAAAGGGCTCTGCCCTAATGAATTTATTGTATAAAAGGTTAACCCCCTGAGGGTCGTTCTGACCTCAGCAAGATAAGTTCGGTAAGAATTCACTAGGGTATGTTGCACACAAAATTAGAATTTAAGTAGTTTCCGAGTCGGTGGATTTTGAATAAATTGACTCAAAGGTTACTTATACTACGATAACTCTAGATGACAGTGAAATCAATTGAGAAACTTTTTATCGTATTGGTTTGTACGTGCATTTCGTTCGAGTGTATAAAATGATGCGTTATATATAACACGTTGCGAAGCGGTGTACATAGAATAAGAAGATTTAAATTTTGACTAATACGTATGTATGACCTTCTAGATAAATCAAGAAAGACAAATATACAAAAAAAAAGGAAATACCAAAACAACTAAACATATAATTACATGACATGTTCTCAAATAGGCTCGAACTAAGTATTATGGTGGGCATGTATTTTGGTATCAAAAGACTAAGTAAATATGTATTATAATTATGTAATTTGAAATTTATACCTATTGTTACGAGTTGCAGGACTCGAATTAAAATGCCGTTGGAATTATTATAGAGTTTATTAGAACTATACAAACACGTATAACACAGGTACAAATATAACCGAACACAACAAGTCCAAACGTAATGTAGAAGGTCGTAATGCAATAACACGCCCAAAGTACGTCACTAAATAGATTACCGAATGTACACAAGTCTTGCTTCGCTCGTGGTTATCGCTTAACTGCCTCTTCCACAATCGGGCCATTGCTTTGTGCTGCAAAAATGCAAATATGTCTGCCCGACAAGCATCGACGCAATTTCCTAGAAATCGTAATCCGTGCACCTGGCTAATGACTTCCATACAAGATTACAATACACGATGGGCTGTTTTCTAATCACAAGTGTTACAATTGTCCACCACAGTAGTCATGAGAACCATAGTGTATATTAATATGACATAGACAATCGTCATAGATAATACTTTTAATCGATTTATCAGATGATTCGATTTATAATTAAATTACCATTTTCTACCTGTTAGTTAATTTTATAAGCCCACTAAATTATCGTCTAGATAATTTAGTGCATCAGCAACTAATTATTATAATTGTTTTTATGATCCTGGCAACACTATGATGTAATTGCTATTTTTAGCAATGATGCAATGTTATTGTTTTGTAGGGCAGCATTTTCGTATAAAAGGCGTGGTGGCGTAGACGATGTTCATTGCTTACTGTGCTGTGTGAATATTCACATCAAAGGCTGAGCAATAAAGGGGAAACCCTGCCCAAATACTTAATATTTGGTATATTTGGTACTTTCTTACCCAAATCTCTCCTTGCATTTTACACAAGTTTTAAACACAAAGTAAACAAAAGAAGTACAAACGCCGAAAGGTAATAAAATGAGTTTCTACAGGTATGCAGGTGTGAATTCGTCTTTGTCGGCGACTAGGTCGTAACACTATTATAAAAATATATTGTCACTTTCCATACATGCTTCAACAGTGTTACTTATGTAATTTTATTTTGTTTGGCTAACTAAAATGGGGGGCTAACAACTGTGTAATCAAGTAATGATTCCAGCTTGGCTCTACCACGTTAAAACCTGCCACATTACTCTGTCATCTATGGGTTTAACACTTTACTTTCTTCTTCTGCAGCCAGTCGAAGTTCACTGTTCAACGAAGGCCTTCCCAAGTCTGCGCCACAAATCTGAAGGCCTAAAGCGGTCATCTTCGGAGAATCACATAGTGAAATTAACACATGTCTAGACAGACTGGTTGTAAGACATAGCATAAAGTTCTAGTTTTTTCATAGCTGGAGTACAGCAGACAGGTTAGCGGTTCACCTGATGGCAAGCGGTTACCGTCGCCTATGAACGTTTGCGACATCAGAAATGTCACTAACGCACAGCCGGCCACGGAGAAATTTTATGATACTCCCTTTTAAAAAACTCCATGTTTAAACACGACAGGTAATCTAAACTTTACGTTGATATTTGTCATGTTCATCTTATGAATCTGTGAAGACTACCTCTTTAGGCCGTCTGTGCTACTTACTAATCCAAATATTGTTATTGTAAGCATTAATTCATCAATAGAGGAAAACAATATCGCGGTGATGCGGCATACGGCTAGCAACAACCTGCGAAACTTTTAATTGGTACCAAATCCCGACGCTGGAGCCGTTTTAATTAGGAAAATTTCCTATGAACAAGCGCGGACGCGATATAATTTCTATGCAAATTGCGCAGTTTAA
This sequence comes from Dendrolimus houi, assembly GCA_039645545.1. Lineage (NCBI taxonomy): Eukaryota > Metazoa > Arthropoda > Insecta > Lepidoptera > Lasiocampidae > Dendrolimus > Dendrolimus houi. The sequence continues at coordinate 18,317,370 of CM077128.1, read as the reverse complement.
GTTCGCATAATATGGTAAGAGAACGAGGGAGACGGTACTAAGTCCCTCTGTGGAAGTGCGTGATTTTAAGGGATGGATATATTGAAACAAACTATCGATATTTTGATATATAAATCTTAAAATTTTTATATGAAATTGAAATTTATTGGGTTCGATTATGTCACCTTTGTGAAACATAAAAACGGAACGCTTATAAATTGTTCTTGTATAATAAAACAACTTTTAAACAGTTTTAAGGGCGGTATTTTATATGATATTTATTCCGATGTTTTAGCCACTTTTCAGTACTCGTGATCACGGCAGACAAAGATGTTAATTATTGTCAATGAGTAATGTTAAAGTTATTGTTTATCTTACGCCCAACTTTGTTAATTTTATTTATTTAATGTTACTTTTGTTTATGGTTATTATTTACTCAATGAATGTCTAATCTTGCTTTGTAAGTCAGTTCTATGTGTAAGTAACAGCCATTTTCTTGGAAATTACTGAATTTTTATGTATGAAATTTGACAGGAAAATCTAAAACAATAATAATTATTTTAATAATATCACACACTACAAAATTGTGTAGCGGCTCATAGAAAAGGTAGATAGACACTGTTATACAATTGTGTGGTTAAATTACTAAAATATTATTACCCATGGATCCCGTCTTTTTCTTTCTAGAAAAAACGTGGTCGATACTTCAGATTAAAAGTCAAATTAGAAGTAGTTAAAAAAGGTAAAACAATCGTGAACAGTTTAATGCTACCATTTCATTTTCAAAATACAACAGGCTTAGAATCAATTCATTATATGCCAAAATAAAAAAGCCATAAATGTCGATAATTATATCGATACTAAAAATATTTATCGATGTCTCGCCGGTCACTATTCCCCATGATAGTATCAAGTTCATTTTGTATTAATAAAGCGAGAATTGATCACGTTTGTTGTTAGAATTATTGCAGTGGATGTGTGTTCTCGAATTGTTTTAAAGGTGTACGCGTTCGAATCGAGAATACTTTGATCGTTATAATTGCTTCCAGAACGATATCATAGATACATACACATATATCACATAATCCAAAAAATATGCTCGTATACACATAGGGATGTGCCAATAGATTTAAGTAATTATTTTGTTACGACCTGACGCCGACAAAAGACAAATTTACACCTGCATACCTGTAGAAAATTTATTACCTTTTCGGCATTTGGACTTCTTTTGTTTACTTTGTGTTTAAAATTTATGCTTAGGAAAACAGCCCATTGTGTATTGTAATATTTTATGGTAGTCATTATCCAGGTGTGATTCTAAGAAATTCGGTTCACGCGGTCAGGCAGATCTATTGTATCTGTGCCGTATAAAGCAATGCCCCAATGGAGATATGAGTCCAACTATAATCACATGCGAAGCAAGACGTGTGAACATTCGGCAATCTATTTAGTAACGGACTTTGCGCGTGTTATTGAATTGTACATTACGTTTGGACTGGTTGTGTTTAGTTATATTTGTACCTGTGTTATACGTGTTTATATAGTTCTAATAAGCTCTATAATAATTCCAACGGCATTTTAATTCGAGTCCTGCAACTCGTAACACTATGGTAATTTATTTATTTTAATTTTGAAGTAACATAGTATTTTACTATTGTTTTTATTTAAATTTATTTATTTGGTTTACTAATTAAATATTACACAAGTAAAATAAGTTTAACAAAATGGGGATTTGAGATAAGGACACGTGCGCTAGCCATTACGCCACCACGAGATATGCTATGTATATAATAATGTAATTACGTCGCTATTTCTTCAAATAAAGTCTTTCTTTCTATATTATAGTAGAACAATAGTCCTGTCAGAATTTTATTAAGTTTTCGCGACTTTATTTCGATGTTTCGACCACTTTTCACATTTTGACATCTCTGTCTTTCGTGATCCCGGCTACTGAAAAATGGCCGAAACGTTGAAATCAAAATAAAATCGAATAAAATACCGCGTTTAAGTCCGTTGAAACGTAGTATCAATTATGAATATTCCATTTCTTTTCAGCTATTTTAAATTTGGCTTTGCACGTTTTTTAATTGTGGTTTTGGACGTTTAACTGCAATATAGAGCTATCATGTTGTGCTCTCATGCTGCTCATTTGCTTGTGCGACGCGGGGCTTGTTTAACCAAAACTCCACTGTGGAGTTAAGTAGACAATAGGGTTGTCACAACAAAACTAGTTTTAATATTCAGCATACAAACTTACTAATAAAGAATATAAAATGTACAATATCTTACGTTCAGTTTGCTTTATATAAATAATAAACGTTGTTTATGTAGGGGAGATCGAACCACGGAGTTCTGATTTCTGCAACCTATATTATTATATATTTTACAACTTAAAAAATAAATAAATCATTAATATATTTATTGATTACTATAATAAAAACTGTAATGTAACTAGATTCTTCTTACAGTGTTTGTTAACATTGAATAAGTATCTACTATGCCATTTTCCGACACAAAAATTATCCTATTTTCATCACCCGTAATAGGTAAGAAAAAGCATTCCAACAAAATATTTTCCATATATTATTTGAAAACTGCTCAATTATAGGTCGCCCTTCAGGTTTCCCCAAAACCACTTATTAAACTAATTTACAAAAAATATAAAGAAAACACATTTAAATACCACAAATAAACTATTATTAAGCCGCCCTAAGAAGCCACTTTAGAAGTTTCATATAAATACTGACGAACTAACTTTGTAACAGTATCAAAACAATTTATAGTTAAGGTGCGGGGAAGTCCGTCAACGAGGTGAGTTCATACACCGCTCGTTTTTTAATTTTTTAAACGGTATCTAACAATAACTACAATTCGAAGACAATGGTGTCTTCTTTTTTCTTATTCAAACACGAAATAATGAGAGGTGTATGGAGTTCTCCCACTGACGGACTTCGCCATCTTGACGATGTATCAAATTAAAACATCATAATTAGCTTATTTGTTTAGAAATGTTTCACGTGACAACGTTACGTTTGTCAAAACTTATTTTTCTTATATACTAATAACGTGAGCTGGTGATTGATGTATAATCGAAAAGTTGGAACATAAATTGTAATTATGTTTTTCACATTTTCTACGCTTTAAAGATAAAGAAAGCAACGAAACGGAAATATTTATTTTTTAAATAATATACCGTTTTATTTTAATCGATTCGGTAATGTGGGACTTCTTGTATTGATTCCAAATTTTAATTATATCGTCATCTATAGTTCACGTAAGTATTAAAATCAGTTTGACAGACGCCGATTGTGGCTTGGCTTTATAGAACAGCCGAACTACAAGTTATTAATTAGTGATTATAGAATATAATAAATACGTATATCAATTTTCATATTGATATGATTAAACTAACTAAATGTAATGGCTAGCCGCGCGCGTCCCGGACTCAAAGGGCGCGGGATCGAATCCTGGCTGGAACGCATGCACCACTTAGGCAGTTTGCTGACCTAATTAATGTGCATATCGTTACAATTACCACGCGCTAACAACGGTGAAGGAAAACATCGTGATGATCTACCAAGCCCAACAGTGGGACGTTCATGAGCTGTTATTATATTATTATTAAACGTAATAGAAATGAAGTTACGTTCAGTACATCTACTGTACTTTATTATGAATATTATACACCAAGGGCCTGTTTCACAAAGTGCCAGTAAAACTAAAATTAAAGTTACTCAGCAAATAAAATATTTCTAAGAATAAACTTTCCACCACCATTTGTTGCGATTCAAAATTATAGGTGTCATATTTGTGTGTGTTGAATAGTTATTCAAAAGATTCTACTAAAGCAAGTTGACAACAACGCTTTTAAAAGTTTAATTTTGCTTGATAAATAGGCTAGTTTATTGCTACTGTGGGCATTTTGCACATAAAAAATGTAATAATTATTACCTTCTTAGATATTATAATGTCTTAGAAACGCGATCGATAAAAACGAAGGCCTACTCATAAAAAGGTCATGGAAGTTTATCCATTAGTTAGCACTATTTGTCGATTGTGAAATACGTGATGAAGAGCATGTATTGACAAATAGGATATAAGTAACCTACAGGACACTTTAGTGATTGTGAAACATGGCTTTAGCCTAAGTGTTGTCTTCTAAAATTGATTAATCTAAATGGATTATGTATTTTAAAATATAGCATACATGTAACAGTTTCAAATTTACTGAATGAGGTGACCCTAATACCGCGCACACGTCTCAACAGCTGGTGACATATATGGTAATTAATCAAATAGTGAACTAAGCTCGGTTCACGTAACATAACTCGTATACAAACAAAATTTTTAATAACATATAATAAACACTATCCTATAATAATAATTGTTTATATGTTCAAAAAAAAAGTACACACAAGAATTTATTGGGTTGGACCTTCTATTGAGTATTATATATACTTGTGTCAGAACGACCCGCTCTCACTTAACTTAAAAGATAACTTTTATTACAACAATCCTTTAAGAAAGAATTTTTTGTATTATGTACCTATATTTGTGAGTACGAATGTGTGTGTGTGTGTGTGTGTGTGTGTGTGTGTGTGTGTGTGTGTGTGTGTGTGTGTGTGTGTGTGTGTGTGTGTGTGTGTGTGTGTGTGTGTAGATGTAGGAGACTAAGTGTTTACAAAATAACAATACTATGTAATATACACTAAAAAATATTCACATTCTTTATATGTTTTCAATAATAACCATTTGTAACACTACCCTATAAGACGTTATATTGTGTCAATGGTTAGAATTTTTTAGATATTGCTTTTAACATATCAACTTCTAAGTTTCGTCTAAATTCGCCTAAATACACTCAATGTTTTTAAGTTTAACTTTACGCACGGTATATTCCGCAGGCGTGTCGCTAGTTACAAACGCTATGGGCTGCGTCAGGCGTGACAACTTGACGTGGAGCAAATACGCTGCGCGGCGTCGTCTGTCGTCTGAGAGAGATCTCTATAACGCATTTCATAATAATCCTTCGTCGATCGCGTACAGCGTCACGCCAAACGCAACCTACGGCGTTTGTAGCGGACCACCGCCTAATATAATCCGCCTAATTAAGAAGGCAAAAAATGCGTTACCAAGGCGATACACTTTAGTTTAAAAGTATTATTGATTCCCTAAACGAACTTTCCCCCAGAGTGGTTCCTTGTCATATACAATATGAATGTTAGTCTGGCGATTCATTCATAAAAAAATGACTTTAAACGAACGTAATGGTAAGTCTAGGAATCTTATTAAATACACTTAGTTGAAAGGTAACTAAAAACATCCAAAAATTCTTAGAATTCTTCATGTAGATAAGTAATAGGTTGGGGAAAAAGTCTTTTCGCATATAGTATATATGAACTTGTAATAAGATCTCTTTGGCTATACCATTTGTATCTGGCTGGTTTTGGTATCATTAAAAAGTTTTAATTTTAAAGAAGACAATTCCAAATTCAAATTAGGAAAATGTGTGATTTTCATTTGTTTTTCTTATTATTAAAATGAGTGAATTTAATGAAGAAATTCGATACATTTTAAAATTTTACTACAAAAAAGGTAAAAATGCAACACAAGCCGCGAAAAAATTTGTAATGTTTATGGACCTAATGCAGTATCCGTGAGAGTAGCGCAAGTTTGGTTTAAGCGTTTTCAATCCGGAAATTTTGATATCAAAGAAGCACGTCGCTCTGGTCGCCCTGTTACGGACAAAATAGATGCCATTTTTGAAAAAGTGAAGCAAGATCGGTATATTAGTAGTTACGATGTAGCTGTAGAACTGAGAATTGACTACAAAACGGTTTTGGCGCATTTGAAAAAGCTGGGTACACAAAAAAGCTCGATATATGGGTGCCTCGTGAGCTCACTGAAAGAAATCTAATGAACCGTGTACTCATTTGTGATTCTTTATTACGACATAATGAAACCGAACCATTTTTGAAGAAGCTGATAACTGGTGATGAAAAGTGGATCACGTACGACAAGAACGTGCGAAAAAGATCGTGGTCAAAGGCCGGTCAGGCTTCACAGACTGTGGCGAAACTCGGGTTAACTCGCAACAAGGTGATGCTGTGTGTATGGTGGGATTGGAAGGGCATTATTCATTATGAGCTGTTACCGCCAGGCAGGACCATCGATTCTGAACTGTACTGTGAACAACTGATGAGATTAAAGCAAAAAGTTGAAAGAAAGCGGTCGGAATTAATCAAAAGAAGGGGTGTGGTTTTTCACCATGATAACGCTATACCTCACACATCTTTAGCCACTCAGCAAAAATTACGAGAGTTTGGCTGGGAGGTGTTAATACATCCACCGTATAGTCCTGACATTGCACCTTCAGATTTTCACCTGTTTTGGTCTCTGCAGAATTCCTTAGGCTGTGTCAGGTTAACATCACGAGAGGACTGCTAAAACCACTTGTCGCAGTTTTTTGATCAGAAGCCCCAAAATTTTTATAGCAATGGGATCACGTCCCTGCCTACAAGATGGCAAAAAGTTATCCAACAAAATGGCACCTACTTTAGTCAAATGTAAATAAACTTTATAAAAAAACCTTTTGAATTTTTATATAAAATGCGAACTTTTCCCCAACCTAATATATATTGAATTCTATTTACCATTATCAAAGAAATAATGGGAAGTCAATTGCATATTCATTAACAGGTCTCCATTTTCTCAATCGAGTTTCTAAGTGTCAATTACAATCAACTTTAACTTGAATATCGAAGACCCAATTCAGCCTGTCGCTGGATAATTGGGGGTTAAATAATAACTTTTTATGACGCTTGTCACTAGATTAGTATGAAATTAAGAAAAGACTAAAGAATTAACAGGCAAGACAATCTTTTCGTATAAGTGTTAATATTACTGCATTCCCGATGCTTCATCAATGTAAACATCTACGGAAGTAGAGTTGAGTCTGACGTAAACAAACTACAAACTGACGTCAAAGTATAAAAAAATGTTATTAACAAAAACATAAAAAATACTATATTTTGCACATTTGTTGTCATTTTTATGTTTCTCACTTAGCATCGACTTCTAGATGTTATTGAAAGAAGTCGGTTAAATATTTATTTTTTATGTTTGAGTTTGAAGTCAGTCTTGTTCTTGATAAAAAAAATAATAATAAAAGTATTATGCATTCAGAGTGTAGTGTAAATACAAATTCAAATTCAAAGTTTTTTATTCAAAATAAATTCTACTGGAGAACACTTTTGCAGGTCATATATATAATATAAATTTAATTTTTCTTCCTATTCTATGTACACCGCTTCGCAACGTGTTATTGCTGTTAAGGAGAAGAAGCGGCAAGAAACTCCCCAGTAACACGTCTAGCTAAATATTGTTTTTCTTTAAGTTTCTAATTCAATTTATATTACAAGTTCTCTTTTTTAATAAGTTTTATACAGAAGTATGTTACAGAATTACTTTTTGAAGAATTAATAGAGTTGTAGCAAACAGTTCATACTCAATAAAACCCAGACACAATAAAAGGAAAGAAATTTAATTAATTAAAAGAAAGTTATAATAATATGACGTACCAAAATGTTATGCTGCAATATATCTCCATAAATCCCTTACAAGGTTGGCAAGATAATGTTATACAAAATATAGTATAAGATGTTAGAGAGAGCTGCTATGTAAATGAATTTTTGTCATTTAAGTATTCTTCAATAGTGTAGTATCCCTTTTTTAGCAAGATACTTTTTAATTTGGTTTTGAATTTAGTGAAAACCATTATATGGGTACATTGTCAAGGGTGTATATAAGCAATTGTTAATATATCAGTACTACTAGAGCCGCAGGCGAGAGTGGACGAATGATAAGTCAGTTCGTGTGCATTGCCGAGCTTGTGACTGGAGGCGCCAATAGCGGATCTTAAACAGGGTTCAGAAGATACAAAGAATTGCATTAACATAAAACCTAAAGCCAGCGTGAAGGAATCAGTAGGTAGAGCTTGTTAGCTCAGCTTGCACATATTATTATTGTACAAATATGTATATTTACTATAGAGCCCTTGCAGACGTTGTCCTGTCTTAAAATAATAAAAATCTAAAACCCGATTGCAGCGCAACCTAGCGGGTCGAGTTGTGAATCCATACCACAATAAAACTATGTTTCAAAAATGTCGATGAGTAATATTAAAGTTTTTATTTGGCCTACCGCCAACACGTTCATTTAATTATTTAATTTAGGTTTATGGTTATTATTTGCTCTGTGGAAAGCGGTTATTATGTTGCGACGCGGTGGTAAATTAGATTAGGCTCCTATTCCATTTGCGGAAGAAAGCGGGGTTTCAAACCTAATTTAATTAATTATTTTTTTTATATAATTTTGTCCGCGATTTTTTCAATATATTCATAGTTATTCTGCTATTCAAACAAAGCAAAGATTATAAAAATCGGCTCAGTCCTTCTTGAATTATGAGTGATGTAACTAACTCGACTTTTTTATGTATGTAAATATAGGTAGGTATACGATATCTACCAATTTGCAATCGATGCCAATAATCGAATAATCGTACTGCAGTCGCAATACACATAATGACGTCCACTGGCATCAGATCAAACGTTTAATTAGTTATTATTGGCCGATCACAAAATGCAACGCCATTGTTGACAATGACCAGTCATTAGCGTGATATTTGACCAACGAATATTAATACGTATGCATTATATTATTGGTAATTTATATAAGCACAAACACAGCGAGTTTACAATTTAATTAAAATAGCTATGCATGATTTATGTATTCCCCTGAAGTGTCGGTGATACGATTGTAGAACACTCAATTTTTTTTGGAATGATAAGTACGTATTTAAAATTAAAACAAACGAAAAAATCATCTTGGAAAGCAAGCTTAATGTGGGAGAGGTGAACCTTTAAAGGAGATAAAAAAAAATTACAAAAATATAAAGTTTTTCGAGATTCTTTAGTATTTTTCACGTGAAACATAATGGCAGAATTTGGCATTTTACCATGACGTGACAGTTGGGACCTAAAAAGTTACTAGTTTAAACGTCGACATTACAACTGTCTCAATATCTACATTCTAGAGGATAATGTTACATTTAGTTACTTGCATAGGTGACCTTGTATTGTTTCCTTTTAAGGTTAATAATTATTTTTTTATATACTCTCTTATTTCTAAACGATACATACAATCAGCCATTTTCTTAATTGAATACTGATGTTGTTATATTTTTATTTATTCTGTGATTAGCGCCTGTTTTGGATAGAGTAGTTTTCTATAAATTACCATAATTATATGTTACAAATTTTATCTCTAATATGTTGTGCAATTGTGTAGATTATAATTTAATATCTCTCAATTGTATATAGACGGTATTATATCTTCGATTTTGCCTGAAGAAGTACTCAAAATGTAAAGTGGTGATGCCTATTTTAAAGATGAATAGCGGTATATATTTTATGTAGTACTAGGTACTTATTGGGAAGTGGTAGTGACAGACAAACAGACGGGCTGATAGAATGTTGTTTCTGTAAAATAGAACTTCCCACACTCTGTCTTTTCTCTGACGTTCTCCCAATTGCGTGAGGTCGGCACTATAAGTCTTCTCCTTCCATACTCCTCTATCCTGGCATACGTCCTCTGCTATATCGTAAACCATCACGTCATTCTACACAATCGATCTGTTTTTTGTCTACCTTTAAATTTGTACTCATCAATCTTCCACCACGCCACACAAAACATCTCATACAATTTATTTTAAATTGAAACTGTGAAAATTAATTTCAACCACCATCCACTTAAAAATTAACTTACACCCATGATAAGAAATTAAAATTCCGTCATGTCCTGCTCGGTATTACCTATAAGTCTGCGAAGTTACGCTCAGCCGTTGCCCGGTAAATTGGTATTCATACAGAGCGCCGTCTACACTCGACGCAGAGTGAGGCGAAAAGGTGGATTTACACACCAGGAGACGACATAATTGTCGCTATTGCAATATGCTTTATATAGAAGCAATACTAATTGTTCTTGTAAAAAAAATAAAGCATTTAAGTGGATAATAAAATCCTTATAGTTATCCTTTGTATAAGAACAATAATCTTTAGAATACGGTAACATTTTGAGGAAACAAAATCAAAAAACTGGAGGAAGGAAAGAAGGGGAAGATGTTTGGCGATTTACTACGACACGACACCTTCTTATCCACGTTAATCGAAGGCAAAGTGGAAGCAAGGTGTGGGAAGGGAAGACCAAGGTGAGCATTCATGGATCAAATCGAGGAAAAAGTGGGTGTGGTGTTGTACAAAAAAGTAAAGCAACTAGCCCATAATAGAGAAGATTGGAGCAGGATCTACTGACATGAGCTCTTATATGATATGTAATTCTTGCAAAAGCTCAGAAGGGTTTATGGCAATAAAAGAACAGCAACTGGTCACTATACTTATAATCCGAGAACCTTACAGCTTAAATACATTTCATACGCTGACTCGACACACTGGACAGACATTTTTAGAACACCTCGCCATCCCTCCAACAAGTTACAGTAAAAGAAACTTAGCAAATTGGCACAACCGATAGCAGATTGAAGTCATTGATAAACTATTTTAATTAAAAAGGTTATGAATAACAAGAACTTATTATACTATTGTTTGGAAATTTTAAATAATATTTTATATTAAGATTTTATATAAAATATTATATTTAAAGTTTTACATGTAATAAAAGAAATCGAACACAGTAAAAATCTATCGCTTTTGCCTACATGTAAATAATATGTAGTGAATACCGTCTAATTGTAAGATTTTGAATTATAACCTACACAATTACCACATCATATTAGAAATAAATATTGTTAAATAATATTATGGTAAATTACAGAAAACTACTCTATACAAAACAGGCGCTAACCACAGAATAAATAAAAATATAACAACTGAAATGGCCGATTGTATCATTTAGAAATAAGAGGGTATATAAGAAAATTAAATTTATCAACCTTAAAAAGAAACATGACAAGAACAAGTATGCAGGTAAATAAATGTAATAGATAAATATATAGAATACTTATTCCTGGTTTAAAAAAACGAACTGTAAAATAAAAGAAATAACAAATCATTTACATAAAATGTACTTAACCTAGTTAAAAAAAACTTTGATTTTTTTAATCACGGCTAAATACTTATTATTAATGAAAAAAGTTTTAGTATAAAAGAAAAAATTAAGTAGATACGCAATAAAATGCAAAGAGTACCCAAGTAAGTAAGAAAAACTAAAAGAACTATGCGTTAAATACTTTTAAAAAAATGTTAGTTAAACATTCAATGTGACTTCACTTGAGTAAACTAAGGGTTCTTATAACAATTCCGGGATATAACTTATCGTATTGCCGTATTCTAAAATAGATATTATACAAACCATCCTCCAATCTGCTGATTTAATTTTCACGGTCTACTGGTTTGATTTATTTTTTCAAGGTATTTTTGGTTTTATATATTTTAATCATGCATTTTTTTCTTTTTTATGCATTTTTTTTACTTTACTATTTTATAACTATTACACTAATCTATATCTATTACATGGTTTTATCTTACGGTGTCGTCGAGTTTCATTCCGTCCGTGTTATTATAAATCTACCTTTCAACTACGGTGGTAGGACGATAACTCCTCTTTTGTTTGGTGGAAAACGCTCGGCATTATCGAAGATGGTGCGGTTATAGAAAATTACGTTTCATTGTTTCTGTTAACAAAGGTGTATGTATGCGATACCTACATATTTATCCTGTGAAAATATTAACAAGCAAAAATGTATATTAATTACTGTATTGTTTTAAGATAAATAACTACGCATAGACAGACAGATGACTGCGGTATTGAAAGAAAAGACAAAGCTTTTGTTTTGGCAAAAAATTTGGTATTCGAGCTAGTGATGTGTTGATAAGTAGGCTTTTCTTTATTGATTGAGTTCAGCAGACGGCCCATTTGTGACACCAAAGGTGGCTAACAATATGCTGCCGCTCTCTAAATGGAGATTGGTACCTGACCACTAATGGCGGAACATAACTCAAAGATGTTATGGCGGCATACTCAGACCAGCGGAGGTAGCCATCCAGACAGGCACATAGCCTACCACCTGGCGAAGGCTGAAGATACGTTGTTGTAGTCGATAGAAAATCTTAATTTAATGGTATCACCAAGCCGGTGCTTTTACTGTGTATTAAAAAAAAACCAAATTAGGTTTGGCCTTTCTAATATGATTTATTCAATATATAGGTATTAGGTAGTTGAAAGCGATTTTTATACGTCATATCAGGACATATCATATTATCATATCAGGATTGATGAAATAAGTAGAATTTTTTGGAGAGGGGTTCAAAGCCTATAATATTCTAGATAGTAAAAAATTCTTTTAAAAAACCAACTTCAAAAACTAAAAGGTATAAAATATTTTATTTCTAAAGCTATTTTTAATATATATTATCTAAAACATCTTAAAGTCGGTGTTTAGTAATTTTCAAAATATAGTAATTTTTATGTTTTACTTCGCACCGACTTAAAAATGTTTTAGATAATATATATTAAAAATAAGATATTATAATTAAAAATAGCTTTAGAAATAAGTTATTTTATACTTTTTAGTTTTGAAGTTGGTTTTTTAAAACCGAAGTTTTTGTTATTTGTTACTTTTTAGTGTCTAGCTATGGGTAGGCCTACGAAAGCCGCCTTAAAAAATGTAGGTCCCAAGAAACGGGAACGGGAAAAATTTCATAAAAAATGTTCATAAAATGAAAACTACTGGGCCCAATTATGTTTTTGAAGTCGGTTAAAAAATACGAAGTAAATAAAATTTTAAAGAATAGACAAAGGAATATAAGTGAAACGGAGTATATTGAGAAAAAACTATCCTAGTACACAGGATAAAAAAAAATATCACTTATTTTAAACAGACATGTTATATCAAACTTTACAAGAATCGATCTACTCCCAAGGCTGTGAAAAATGATCAAACAAATATGTAAAAATAAATCACTTTCACATAGGTAGTACGGATTACAATCTATAATAGTATAAAATTCTAAACAAGCCATGTCTGTACATTAAAGCTATTTAAAAAAAACAACTGGGATAGATTATATAAACGGCGGAGAACACAATGCATTTTTTCAGATTTGTTGTCTGTCTATTTGTTTGAGATTTACGTAAAAACTACTGGACCGATTTCGATACACTTTTCACTGATCGACAGTTAATTCTAAGACTTAAAATCTGCGCTATCTTTTTATCCCGGACATCTCACGAAATTTTTCTGGGAATGATTTAAAACGGCCAGATTAAAAAAGACGAATTTTAGGTAATAAAATGTGCCATATTTTTTATATCGAGAATCCCGAGCGAATTTTCCCAGTAACCGTTTATAGTTGTTTGGGTGCATAAAAAATAGCTTATCCCGACACAATTTTCACTAAAACTATAGCTTAGATTGTTTTTTTAAATGCTGCGGTACATTGTGTCCCGGGAATCGCGCGGGAATTTCAAGTCAAGTGTGGACGAATTATAGTGTAATTATATATGTAAAAGCCGAATTAAGTTTTGATGAAAGCAAAAAAGTCGCGGTAAAAACTCTAGTACAGCAATATAAATGTAACTCAAGCCGATATTAGATGGTTCATTTCTGTCTTTCAACTTGGATGAATCAATCAATATGACCCATAGAAACTAGAATCATTCAATGTCATTGAATACTAAAGAACCTTCACTTTTGTGCCTTTCAATCAAATCGATTCAATTTGTTCGATCTGTCTAATATGAGCATTATCATGAATTTATTTTAATTGCCACTTCCATTGTACAAACATTTGCTAAACGGCGATAAACCTAGTTGAAAAGCTTTAGAAATGTATGAAAAGGCGTTTGAGAATACTTTTTGGGTAAGCACTCACTTTGCGGAAAGTACTCGACGTTGCACCCCCAGATGGATATGGAAAGACTTTTTACATGAAAATAAACCTCAAACGCGATATATGGGATTTAATAGTCGCTCTTTTCATAAGTTTTATATCTTTTTTTAGTTATTATAGCTTGCATAATTTAAATCGAAAAATGCTCTAAGCCTTTGCTTCGGTGTTTGTGGTTAGTTGTACATTTCGCTTTTCGGGATACCTATTTGGAATGCTTTATAGCAGGGATGGATACTATAGATATATAGTCTTGTATATTTTCATGGTGTCATTATTAATAGTATAAATAATAAATAAATTAGCAATAACACAAACTTAGAAAAAAGAAGTTGTTACATATATAAACAAGGATAGGATGTTAGGTATAGTCGATCTGCGTTTCGGAATAATATGAATAATATAAACAATAAAACAATAATTATAATATGTATATAATTATATATGTATATGATCTGATATAAATACAAATTGTGTATTTAATATATGAAATAATATGTGTAAAAATTTAAGCTTACGCTTACATACACACACATATATATATATATATATATATATATATATATATATATGTAGCATCTTCTACATCCATAGTTCCCTCTTTCATGAACCAAGAAAGAAGTTAAATTATTTAAAAAAATCCTTTAGACTGTAACAATGCGAATATAAACACAAATACTTGGAAAAATATACTAAAGTTGTACATGTAAAATTCTATATATAAAACTTTTAAAATAATATTGTCAAGACAAGTTAATTCGGATTTTGTTTCTTATTACGGTTCTCAATATAAATCGTTTATAATGATATTTGGTACCTACGTATGTAATTTAGAGATAAGAATACAATCATTTCAATGAAGGTTAAAGTTTACGAAACAGACGAAATCACAAGAAAATTACTGATAAAAATTGCATTTAAATCTAAAGAAGCAAAAGAAATATAAGTACAATATAAATTAAATTAATAACAAAAAAAAAACTACAATAATTGGACTCTTTTCCTCGACGTTACTTTTCGAAAAATAATTTCGCGTGTACTAAAAATATACGCAAACAAGGGTCATCGCTTCACCGGCCCTTTCATTTTCTCGGTCGAAATGAGTAAAGACTCTAGAAAAATGTAAATGATTTTGAAGGACCTACACGACGTAGGTCGCCCTTAAAAAATTATTGAAGCGGGCGGTCCCGCCCGCTTCAATAATTTTTCCGAAATAAATCCTCAATTACACAAATACGAATCGAATGCTATCGAGTTACAGATTTAAACCAATAAATAAAATTGAAGCTGTCATTTGAAAATAAATGCCAACATCTAACTGAAACCTGCATTTATATGAAGTCGAATAGGAAATTACCATTTATTGTAAATTTTTGTTTGTCGAATTGTGTAACAATTTGTTTCGAATAGCTACGAAAAGGCTCAACAGATTTTAATGAAAATTTTAGAAATTAAAACATTATTTATATTCTAAAATTTCGTAAATGTTTCATTGCGTTAAGTTCGTTACAGAAGGTTTGAATATAAAGTCCGAATCCCATATGAGTGAAGTGATGGGAACAGCAAGTACACATTAAAATTTATTCAACTTATTATTCGCCAGATGACTGTCCCACACTCAGAAACCGACAATGGCTTATTAATCTTAAAAAAGCGGCTATTAATCTACTGGACGTATATAATACGTGGGATCCTTTTTCGAAAAATGCGACATTTACCTTAGATATATAAGTAAAAATTATTCAGCCGAAACCGTGTGGAAATGCATAAATATATAAAAGAAATTGTTTCCAAGTTAGTCTAACAATTATGATTGTCAACTTTGTTGTTTATATAAAAACGTCTTTATCAAATTTTCTACTTCATTGACGACTTATTAATTAAATGAAAAATTTCTGACCAATCTACGATAACGACTAACTCGCCACTTTCACAATGTGATTAGCTACATAATGCAAATATAAATATAGGCTTAAAAAAGTGACCGTGTAAATGAGGCTCCGTATGTCCTCTTGAACCACCTAAATACTCGAGTCCTTTGACTGAGCCAATTCCTATTAAAATTTGTCTGTTTGCTGGTCTAATTAAGTAAATTACTTTCAGAAACGTTTTCCAGGTAGAAAACAAAAACATGAAAATATTCCAACTGCCTTGGCGTAGGTGACAATTATTTTGAACACGCACTTCTACTTCGGGTAACTTTTCTAAAGAATGAACGCTTTATACCTACTGTTTATATTATATTTTTTAGGATTGTTAAGAATGTAATTCTTGCAGTTATGAATTACTACATAGATGGCCATCGGCAGGATGTTTAATAAAAAAAAAACATAGAGACCTTGAGATGAGACAAATTATGTAAAAGAATTTTTAGCTAGACGTGTTACTGGAGAGTTACTAACCACTTTTTTTCTTAAACAGCACTAGCACGTTGCAAAGAGGTATACAATGTACATAGTAGACTACTAGGTCTTATTCATATTGAGTTAGAGTAAGTTTATAGGCGTCTTTAAGGTCGTTAAAGAAGCCTACAAACTTACTCTAACTCAATATGAATAAGATCATTAAGTTTTAACTACTATCAATAAATGTTCTCTAGTGCAATTTAGTTTGAATAAAACCTATTGAATTGTTCTCCCCTGTTTCCTTGAGTTGCACGTTCAACTACAAAACAAATTTCATACTAGGAAGATCTAAAGATAAATTCCCACCGAGGTTTTTTATGTTTATTGGTAAGCAAACTGGTAGATGGTGAGTGACCACCACCGCCTATGGGCATCTGCAACGCCAAAATACCCGATACATTTCCTACCTCATTGTGACTTTAAGGATCTGTGCCTTAAAGTCCCAACTTTCCCACATTATACCCATACAATTGTATAAAATACTAGCGGGCGCGGGAGATATTACCCTGCTCTGAAAAAATAAAAAACTAAAACCCAATTCCAGCGCCACCAGATCCAATTTTCAATATAAACTATGCCGGGACCCACTCAAACACACACAAAAAAAAACCTCAAAATCGATCCAACCGTTTAGGAGGAGTTCTCATACAGAAGAATTTTATATAAATACCTAAAGATGTACGTTACTTCCCAAAACTACTTTCTTGATAGATACTCAGTCAAAGTAATAACAAAAATCCATTATTCCATAATAAACATAATTTATTTCAAAATACGGAACTCTACTGTTTACCAATCCCGCAAATAATTCCGTGATAACATTTTTTTGTTCTACCCTAAGTTCGCTACGATTTAACTTTGTAACTGTTTATCGTCGGTTTGTTTGCGTGCAGATAACAAATAATAATAAAGCCAGCTTTTATTTGGCATCGGATTCGTAAGTATTTTTTTACGATCATTGAATTAATTTCCTTAAGGAAACTATTTGCATTGGAATCATGGAATGTCGATATTTTTTTAACTTTGAGATATTGTTGCGGTATGTATATGGATGGTATTTAGGTTTATAATATTTAAATTGAAGACGATAAATGTGATAGACCCTTGCTGAAATTATAATACTCCTTTAGGATCGGTGTGATAGCACGCTCTCAAAGAACATCGGCGTGTACCAGTTAGCCTTGGGCTTATCGTGTTTCGTGCGATGAATGACAGTTCCGATAGCCCACTTCCCTCTCTTCTATCCCATCTCCCTATTCCAATCCCATATCCTTTTTATCCCATTTCACCCGTCTAATCCCTCTATCTGATGACCCTATCCCATCCTGTTTATCCTATCATAAAGGCTGGCAAAGTGTTGGCTTCGCCCCTGATATTATTGCAAACGTCAGTAGGCGGTGGTAACCACGTTCCATGAGCTAGAATGTCTTTTTTATTGCACGAGTTCAGCAGACAGGCAGACAGCCCACTTGATATAAAGCGCTTACCATCGCCTATGGACATTTGCAACACCAAACGCGCTACAAATGCACTGCTGCTCTCTTAAGGGAGACTGGAACTTATGCACTGATGCCGGAATACAACTCAAGGTTTTTATGGCGGCATACTATAGATCAGTGGTGGTAGCCATCCAGATGGGCAAATATCCTACCACCTGGCGAATTTGCCTGTTTGCCAGCTTCGCAAAAAAATACGCTAGTTTACTTGTTAAAATTATGTCGTCATAACTTGCTACGTCACAAGTTCCAATGGCCCACTTCCCCTTCTCTTATTTCATTTCCATATCCTGTCTCTCCTATCCCATCCCGTCTATCTCATTTTAATGGTTGGCAACGTGTTGACTTTGCCTGTGGTGCTGCAAATGTTTATAGACGACGGTAACCACATATTATTAGATGGGCCGTCTGCCTGTAAGCCAGCTTTTCAATGAAAAGGTTAAATTAAAAAATAAAAGTATACTTTGAAGTACGCGACCGAGACATGAGACATCGTATCACGACAGTCGCTACACTGCATGCGGTTGTGTGAAGAGTTCTCGCTCTTTGTGGTCAGTCGTGTCTCTCTCACGCTCCAAATGTTCTGCGGAGGTTCATGTGTTGCTGCTACTGCTCTGGGTCCCTTGTCTCGCTAGCTACTTCAAAGTTTACCTTTAAACCTGGTTTCTACCACAACGCAGAGGAGGGTAGATCTAGTTCGGAGAGGAGCTAGGGATATTGTAGATTATTTCTACCAATGCAGATTGGAAATAAGAACTGACTAGAACGCAGCAAAATAGACTGAATTTTGGCAATAGGCAAGTTTAGAGTACATCTCCATCCACCTCTACACTTGCTTGCCGTAGTTCTGCACCGTACCTGCGTTTAGAACAATAAAACTTTATTTCTCTCCAGTCAAAGGGTGTCTACCGAAATTACCCAGAGAGGAGCTGTGAAAATAATGATAGCTTATCTCGGTCTTTTACAACGCGGTTCCATTCGTAGATACTGCTTTTCTCATTTTAAATGAATCTAGATTTTAGGGCTTTTTACAAGAAAGTTCAAAATAGCAGAGGGAAGAGGTTTAACAACCAAGACAAATTTGAATCGGAAATGAAAGAGATATATCGACTAGAGGAGAGTAATGTGCGACGTTACGTTCTAAAACTCCAATAGATGGTACCAGCGATGGATGCTGATGCTGCAACAGCAAAGTCAGTAAATTGATAGTATATTGGGATTAGTATGTAGGTATTTATCTAGCAGTGTGTGTCTATAATTTCACTCTAAAGGTTGTGAAAAATACACACTCAAATACTTCACAAATCCTCGAGGCGATAATTTTCTCGAGCATCTCTATGGAGAGCAATCAGCTAACTCGAATAACAGCCTGAAAAGGCTCCGCCAACCTCCTTCGTTGCCTGCAACTACGACGTTCATTCGACTTTTTCAAAACACCACTCCACTAACGAGGCACTTTATGCATTGCCACGATTCTTACGCGAAAAAGGAACGTATGCTAGTCTACTTTGAAATGACATTTTATACGTACTGTCGTATTTATATTGTACGTACATATATTAATACCTTTTATTATCTGTAAAGAAAATTTCATTATCATCATCTAGTTTTAAAAGTATATAATAGCTAACTATTTTTCGTTAGACTTAGTTATGCTCTTTAATAGTCACCTAGGTAGTAAGCTTTATTTTATCCGTGCAGGAATGGAGAAAGAATATAATTTCCTGCGGCCGGGTGGCCTGTCGTAAGATGCGACAAAACAACCCACAGCCAGGTGGTAGGGTGTTTGCCTGCCTGGATGGCTACCACCTCTCGTTTAAAGTATGCCACCATAACAACCTTGAGTTGTGTTCCGGCATTATTAAAAGAGCGGGTTTTTCTGTCTCGAGGTGGTGGTGGACAGCAACGAAATTGGAGTGCAGACTTCGAATATTAAAGAGGTGCACTTAAAGTGAGAGGGAGTGCAACCGCTGTTTAACGTTCTCTTATTTCTCTTTTAGACTCGTTCTCCTATAGTGGGACGTTTATGCGCTGTTATTATTACAGTGTAAACTCTATATAACGACACTGAAGGATCTGTGCATGTTATGGCGTTATAGAGAGTTGTCGTTAAATGGAGAGAAGTCTGTTATTTTTGTCTGATGTCTTTTGATGCACCCGTAATTTTGTTGTTTTTTTTTATTTATTTTATTCATATCTTGCGATATTGAGGCATCTTGGTGATAAAGGAAGTACTTAGAAATTACGGTATTTCGGTATGCATGATACCGATAGTCGAGTTTATTGCGGGCTAGGATAGTAAAGCGATAAAAGAACGTACACAGCTGCGCAGCGTTTACTAATTTTGGCAATTTAAAAATTATTATTTTATTAGTTATTGCAAGTGGATGTAATGCTATATAGAGTGTATCATTGTATGGAAGACAAGCTAAACCAACCAAAGCCAAGTGATTTCGACGCTTAAGGGAGTTTGTCGTTAAATAGAGTGACGTTACATGGAGTTCACGCTGTATTATTAAACTATTCTAAATAAATGCGATCATAAAGTTAGGCCACTTAGAAATATTTATAAGGCGCTGGTTAAAGTTACTTAAAAACATACTTTATTCCAACAGGCTAGTTCATCGTAAACTCACTTTAGTATGCAACCGATGTGCGGTCAGTCAAACGTCTGCCTTTAAAACAGAGCGCCTGGCTTCTCTCTCATACATACGGAATAAGTGTTGCGCCCACTGCGGCCGGAACACAGTCGCAGTTTAATAACAAACAGTCGGTTTACATCATGTTACAAAAATAAAATAGAGAATTGTTTATAAGTTAACAATATTTAACTTGTAATTACAGTTCGACGTTCGACCTTCGAGTTACAGGACTCGAATTAAAATGCCATTGGAATTATTATAGAGTTTATTAGAACTATACAAACACGTATAACACAGGTACAAATATAGCCGAACACCAATAAGTCCAAATGTAATGCAGAAGGTCGTAATTAAATAAAACGCGCAAAATCCGTCACTATTAGATTCCCGATTGTAGTACACACGTCTCGCTTTAATCGTGGTTCTACCTCGACTGCCTCCTCTCTCCATCAAGCCATCGTTTTATAATGCACAAATGCAAATATGCCCGCCCGGCAAGCGTCGACGTAATATCCTAGAAATCGTAATCCGCACACCTGGATAATTATGCCTGCAAACGGCCATAAACGAGTACAATAAGCTGTTCTCCACAACCAATAGATAGGTGAACAAAATAAGACGATCATAAAAGGATTACAATTAGTTCAAATGCCGACGGGTAATAAAATATGGTTTTAGAGATATGCAGGTGGATTTTGTTTTTTTGTCAGAACTTAAGTTTTAACAATAACAACCGGATAAGGCAGTCGCAAATATTATTAAAAGACAGAAACGAAAATTATTACTAAAATAGTTAAAAAAGATCTCGTCCGATTGTCGAGGTGCTGGAGAGTTGGGCGTAAGGGTAAAATAGCAAAATAGGTTCTATTAATAGAAAAAAAGCAATATTTCACTTAAGCATGACAGCCCCAATAAAGAATTGTCGATGTATATAGTAATTATGACATCTACGACAAATGATGTCGTATTAGTTAGTACGTTTAATTCATAAACCCTATAATATATTGCTCTAAAAATAACATGAAAATAATCCTTTACACAGCCATAAAACTATAAATTTGAGGAAAATGCATAACACAAAACTGATTTCGCGTGAATTTTATAAACATTTATTACTTATTATAGCCCGAGATCCCGCTGCAAGATTACTACGCTCATGTGTTATTTAATTAAATTCTAGTGTTTATATATAATTATATATGGGGAAACATATTTTTGCTAGGTTGTCTATAAAATTGTAGCTGCTAGTATTTGATATTAAAATAATATTAGTTTGATACGTTGGGAAATAATTTTTTACTTGTTTTTATAATAAATTATATATCAAGTTAAAGCTATTTTTTCTCTGTATGATGGAATAGGGTTACCTATGTAAAAGATAGCGCACTACAAGGGACGCTACGCTGCGTTACGCTAACGAGGGACGTAGCGCGTAACTCTCTCTCACTCTAATTTATCTTTAACAGCTGGAAACCCTTATTTGCGGTCACTTTTACATAAGCATCCTTATTCCATCATAAACAGAAATCAATTATCTTTAATTTGATATATATTTATTCTAAAAACAAGTAAACGAAATTTTTCCCAAAATAACAAACTAATATTATTTTATTAAAAATACTAGCGGCCATATTTTTGTAGGCAACCTAGCAATTATGTATTCTCTCATATATATTTATCTATAAAAACTAGATTTTAATTAAATAACACATGAACTTAGAAATCTTGCAGCCGGATCTCGGTCTATTACAAACTTTGTAAAATTGACACGCAATTTAAAAAAAAACTTGAATGTAGCCGCAATCGAAATATCTTACTACAATATTATCGATATGAGAATGTAAACACTAATACAGTTATAATTTAAGTAATTAATATACTGATTTACTTATACTATGGTACCACTTTGTGACCTCATTCCTGTTTCTGATGGTATGACGTTTTCCGGCGTGGAAAACATAACGTAAAGTTGCTTCCGCTCTAGCCAAAATATCTGTTTTCTCAGGTTGAATTAATGGAAAACAAATGTAAGAAACCAGCAGTTTCTTGTGACTTCATCTGCACATACTGTATCACTTTTTAAAATACGTAAACACGCAATTGTAAATACCTGATTACCTATATAAATTTTCATATTCTTGTTTTGAGGAATAATGAGCAACCCGCTCATACAAATTTGTATCCTTTATTTCCAATTATACAAGATAGATTTCTGAGACGAAAGGTGGCCTATGTCTTTTACTAGGACACGATCTAATTTTTTGTCATATTTCATTAAAATCCGTTTAGTCATGACGAGGTCTATCATTATATAGTAGTAGTATAGATACTATAGTAGTACGACGACGATAGTAGTCATTGAAACGAATACGTGCCTTATTTTGCTAGATTACAGCAGACAGGCTGTCAACCTATCTAAAATTGTTGATGTCTATTATATGTGGGACTTTGCAAAGATCATACATATAAAAGACATCATCCATTTTAAAAATTCATTTATAATATTATTGTATACTAAGATATACCCCGGACTTTGTCCACGTTTGACTTGAAATTCCCGTGGAATTCCCGGGACACAAACTATCGCACCATTTAAAAAATAATGTATAAGTCTTAATAGAAACTGTGTTGAAATTAGGTAATTTTTATGCACCAGAACAACTGAAGTTGCGGTTTGAAAACCGCTCCCGGGAAAATTCCCGCGAGATACAAAAACGCATATTTTAATACATTAAATTTGCCATTGATCAGTAAAAATATCACATTGGAATTTGTTTCTTTTTAATCTGGACATTTTAAACCATTCCCAGAAAAATTCCTGCGGGATTCCCAAGATAAAAAGTAGCGCAGAGTTTACCAAGTCTAAGAATAAGCTGACGATCAGAGTGAACCGCATCGAAATCGGCCCAGTACTTTTTAAGTGAATCCCGAACAAACAGACAAAAAACTTAAAAATAATTGCATCGTGTTCTCCATCGTTTATATAGTGTATTCCAGTTGTTCTTTTTTAAATAGCTTTAATATACAGATACGGCATGTTTAGAAGTTTATAATATTATAGATTAACAACAGAACTGGTTTGGTACCTTAATAATATTCAAATATTAAAAAAAGCGTTTTTATAAAATAAACTATATTTTTATATTAAAACATTATTAAACTATAATATTTCAAGTTTAAATGTCCAACCGGGTCAGGCAAGATTTTTATACATGTTTCAAACAAAAACTTTTTGCAATAAGCTAAAAAGTTTCACGCTCCGAAGTTATTCGAGTAATATTTTTCCAACATGCATTTTTCCAGGAAGTTCGTATCGCATGAAATAAAAGTGGAATTTGTTATTTTATTTTTGAATTGTGTTGAGCCAATTCTGTTTTAAATTTAAAATATATTCACAATAATTGGATGAGCCAAGAATCTCCATGAAGCTTTCAAAACTTCTAATCTAAATTTTTATCCGTGCAAGAACAGAGGTAGAATACAAATTCGTGCGGTCGGGCAGCCTGTCCTAAGAGGCGACAAAACAATCCATAGCCAAATGGTAGGGTATTTGCACGTCTGAATGGCTACCACCCCTGGACTAGAGTATGCCACCATAACAACCTTGAGTGTTCCGGCATTAGTGGCCAGGTTTCAGTCTTTCTTTAGAGAGCGGCAGCACATTAGTAAGCACTTTTGATGGTACAAATGTCCGTAAGCTATGGTAACCACTTCCCATCAGGCGGGCCGTCTGATTGTCTGCTGAACTCATGTAATAAAAAAGTCGACTCTTCAGGTGATCAGATGGCTGATGAAACCCCTGACAATGAATTAGTTTGGTAATCCAGATAGGTGATCTAGGCTCAGTATTCTACTAATAAGCCTAAGTATTGTAGGTATATCTATACCTCTGGTGTCGCAAACGTGCATAAGCAACAGTAACTGCTTACCATCAGGTGGGTCGTCTAAAGGTGAAACACAGTATAACTAATGCTAGTGGTCGTCTAGTGGTCGAAATTCGACCCTAATTAATTTAAATTGTTTGAACATTATTAAGGTTCTGTTATCAAAGACTATACGTCTATAATCACAGATTTCGCCCAGGCTACACTGTTAATTTGACTTTAACAATAAACAAAAGAGTATATATGCGTGTGTGCCAAATACATGGTAGTGTGTGTAATTTTTTTTTTTATTGATATAATGTACTTTTTTATGCATAATTTAAAAAAAATAGCATTCTGCACTCCTTCTCTATATAAACTATAAGTGTGCGAAATTTCATACACCTCTGTCCGCGCAATTTTCGTAAAAAGGTGTACAAAGTTTTTGTTTCACGTATTAATATAATGATTAAAGTATTATGTTTAATTAAGGTAATTTTAGTAATAATTGTATTATTTCACAGTATTTAAAATTCATAATTTAGAATTATTACACAATGAATTAACCGTAAGTCTAGGATTTAATTAGATCTCACGTTAAATACTTACGGGCTTATTCATATTGAGTTTCAGTAAGTGTGAAGGCTCCTTTAAGGTTCTTAAAGACGACCGTTATTACTGAAATACACTGCCTAAGTATAAACATACAAATTCACAAAGTATTTTTTGCACTAGTAGAAGAATAATTGTACTCTTTCGGTGTCCATACTAATATTGATAATGCGAAAATAGCTGTGTGATTGTTACACCTTTTCACAACTAAGCGATTAAACTAATTTTAATGAAATTTGGCTAACAAATAGATTATATCCTAGGGGCACATAACATACGCCACCTTAATGACGTATACCCCCTTCTCTTTCAATTTCTATGAAATAGGGAATGTTTAGTGTTATAAATAGACTGCTAATAGTCTTTCAGAAAAATATGTGTCGTACTAAGCAGACAACTATGACGATTCTATACGCGTTTATGCCATAATAGTCACAGGACCTAAATAAAAAGTATTCATAGTAAAAATAATGTTTTCATTACAGTGTGCAAATGTAAACAGAGGACGTAGATTCTTCGGGTCGCATCTTTTTAGCAGACTGCCGACTGCGGGACAAATTAAAAGGGAATCCTTCGCTCAACTGACCACGTTAAGGGAATATTGCAAGACAGTATTAAAATTATATTTTTTTACTTATTCATAGAGAGTTAGAGTAAGTTTGAACGCTTCTTTAAGAAACATAAAGAAGCGTTCAAACTTATTCTAACTTTCTATGGCTAAGGGCTTTGGTATCAAATGTTTTACATTTTTATTAAATATTATTCAAATATAAGGTTTTCTCTTATAGTAATCGATTATTATATCGAAAATGATCTACAATTACACTATGCTAGTTTGTATATTGTCTATAGTTATGTTCCGGTGTCCATCTTTGCGAATAAATTGCGTAATGTACGTGTTATATATAGCTTACAACCAAATACAGCGTTTTATTTGTAAAGATAAATATAAAATATATTGGTTTATAAAAACTGTCTACTACCTACAAAAATACTTATTTTATAAAACAATACAGAAATATTTTCAAAAACTGTTACCCGTCGGAAGTTGGGCTTGAAGTTCAAGATATTGGTGGTAAAATCTTCAGAGATAGAAATTCCCTGACAATATGGGCTGTGATCAGAAAAGCTGACTTCTGTCTTTGTCCTTTAACCAGAAACCAAGCGAGAGCATTTCGGGATGCTCGTTAAGGATCACAGGTTCACAGTTTCTTAAAGCCACCCGGCATTCGAAAGGGGACCGCCTTCAAAGGATGGACGCGTTGTCAACCAGTGTGTGACTTCTCGTAGCCACAAAGTGAAAGTCGCTTGATCATCGATACGAAGTCTATACACGAATCACTCCGAGTAGCGAGGTGTCACCGAGTGAATTACTTCGAGTAGCGAGGTGTCACTGAGTAATCACTCCGAGTAGCGAGGTGTCGCCGAGTGAATCACTTCGAGTAGCGAGGTGTCACCGAGTGAATCACTTCGAGCAGCGAGGTGTCACCGAGTGAATCACTTCGAGTAGCGAGGTGTCACCGAGTGAATCACTTCGAGTAGCGAGGTGTCACCGAGTGATTTACTCACCGTCAGCCGTTCACCTTGCGAACGAGGTGATTTCGGTGTCGGGTATCTTTAATGAGCTTTAAGCTCTTCACTATTAATTCGTACACTAATAAAAAGTGTTTGTAGTAAAAATAGTATTTTCATTACAGTTTGCACATGTAAACAGAAGACGTAAGATCCTTCAACGTAATTATAACCGATACTTACTCACGAATAGGAGCTCGGTGTTATTTTATTTCTTAATTGACTTTTAGATTTTACTTTTCTGCAATATTCAAGGCGCAAGTATCACGCAACCTTAAAGCATATACACGACATATATTTCACAATAATCGTACTTGAACCCGCTTCATAAGCCGTTTACGTGGTATGATAAGCAATCAAGACTTGAGTTTAATTAGTTTATAAACGACTTTTAAGCTTAATTGTGAATTGTGGAATTTAGTTTAAATATTTATTAGTCTGATTCCATGTAATGAATATTAAGTTGCATTGGTTACCATGACGACAGAATGTATTATAACAAATAAAAGCAAAGATAGACACAGACATGCTTAATTTAAGCGGACCATACACCTTGGACATTGCACGACGATTATATTGGTCAAGTCGAAATAAGACGGATTCATTTCTGTATTTCAATTTGTATAGAAAAAAGAATCAAAATTTAAAAAAAAAACGATATTAATTGTTATAAAAGGTTTTATAAGCGACTTTGTAACTGCTTTTTCATTTTCGTTCTTCTCATTTTATTTTAAAAAGTTTCAAATTTTGTTATTTGTTTTTCTATTAGTTATGTATAGATTAAAATATTTTATACTTTAAACACTAAATTTGTCTTTGACAATATTCCATGATCTATGAAGTATTATTATCAATTGTATTTACAATCCATACCAACATTATTAACCTTCATAAAAAAAAATTACACATAAATTATAAGCTAGTACAATGAAGCACTATTAAATAACAAATAAACAGTTAAGAAAGGCACATATGAAACCATTTTTAATAATTCAGTTCGTTTATTTTTTAAGATTCACGATGCTTCCTTTCTATTAAAATTTAAAGACAGAAATGGATCGTCTACTTTCTGCACTAGGTAGTTTTGTAAGAACAATGATATATTTACCTTACTAGTTTTATTAATTTACTAATCTAATTCGTATGCACCCTGACAACTACAAACCGTTCCTGGGAAAATTTCTGCGGGATTCCCGGGATAAAAAATATCACACATTTTATTACATAAAAATTTGCTATCGATCAAGAGAAAAATCACATTGGAATTCGATTTCTTTTTGCCACTTTAAGTCGTTCGCAGAAAAATTCCCGCGTCATTCCCCAGAATAAAAAGTAGCGCAGATTTTAATTCTAAGAATTTGCTGTCGATCAGCGAAATGGAAATCGGCCCAGTAGTTTTTATGTGAATCAGAACAAACAGACAAAATATCTAAAAATAAATCCATCGTGTTCTCTGTCGTTCATATAGTCTATTCCAGTTTTTTTTAAATAGCTTCAATGTACAGACACGCCATATTAAAATACATATAATACATATAATAAAATTGTAGAGGTAAAATTTCTGTACAATGAAAAAAAAATGCTAAAAACCGACTCAGGGGGATGTAAGAAGTGAAGTAGAACTAATTTAGATTTTTTCAAATTTTTTGTTTCTCTGTTTGTCTGTTTATCTGTCTGTTTGCACCGGCTAATCTCCGAAACGACTGGACCGATTTAAATTAAATTTTGTATGGTGGTAGTTTATATCCCTGGTCAACATATAGGATACTTTTGATCCCGAAAAATGAAAGATTCCCGTGGCATAGTTTAAAAACCGCACCACGCGGACGAAGTCCCGGGCATCAGCTAGTTTTATTGGACACTTCATTCAAAAGATGAAATATAAACTACATTCAAAAGATAAAAATGTCAATCTAAACAAAATACTTAAGCGCTGGAATCGGGTTCTACGATTTTGATGACATTTTATGTGTGTTTAAGTGGGGATGGTTTAGATTTACAATTGACGGCCTCTGTGGTTGAGCGGGCTAAGCCTTTGCCGGCTTACCTCAGTGCAACGCTGATGCTTCAGGTTCGATTCCTGGTATAGTAAATTTCGGAAACGTATTTTTCCGTTACTTACTATAGTATGGGTGTCTGGGATCGGCCCCAGAATGGTCCATTGTATATTACCCATAAAACAAGCGTAACTTGGTTAATTTGGGGACATACAGTGTGTGTGTTTGTCTGTCGATTTTTATTTTTATTTTTATACTATGAGACCCGGTAGTTGGCGCTGGAATCGGGTTCTAGATTTTTATTTTTTCAGGGCAGGACAACGTTTGCCGGGACCGCTAGTCTTAAATAAGTTGACGTTATCTCTAATGCCGCTGAAGCCGTGGCCACAACGACACAGGTCGAGACGCTGCATTCAAAGCAATGCTTTCCACGTCTCTCCACGCTCCCCATTCATTGTGATGATTGCTGCCCCCCTCTTTATACCGAGTACATATACATACTGGAATTTCACTACAGGCCAAAGCCTGTTTATATAGCCTTACATCCTTATTCATGTTGAGTAAGTTTGTAGGCTTCTTTAAGGTTCTTAAAGAAGCCTACAAACTTACTCTAACTCAATATGAATAAGACCGTTAGTATGTACTTCAGACGATTCTACGAAGGTATATATTATTGTTGTATCTCTGATATAACTGCAAAGTTTTAGTAAATATTGTATACTAGAGTTTGCCCCGCGGCTACGACGAATGTCAGAGTCCGGAGAATCCGTTCAGTAGTTCTCAAGTGAGCTGTAACAGACAGACAGACAAAAAAATTTAAAATTGTATTTTCGGAATCTACTTGTCCAAATTAGCCCCCTGATTTTTTTCAAATTTTTAATCGCATTTACAAATATATTATAGTGTACAAGACTAATAGATAGATGGATAAATGATTCATTCTTATCATCATCGATATCGATAAGCTTCAATAAACTTTTCAACAGTAAAAGAAAATTGTCTAATAATATTTGAAATGCGGCTATATCACCCAGTTTGGCGGTGGAAACAATTATCACTCAACCGATGTAAATATATAACTCTTAGTGGGAATCGGAAATGGAAATTCGTCGTTTTGGCAACACGAACGAAGTTTTGCTAGAATATGCTTTTTGGGAATAAAGCTAAAGCATTCCTTGATGTAACAACGGCCTATAAAAAATAAAAAAGTTGTCTGAACTTTCGATCAATCCCATCTACTCTTATGTAATTCGATGAGCTGATATCGATTCTGGGGTTAGACTGGTTTAAACTGATCCCAGATTCAAAATCAATTTTGAAGGTGTATGACCCAAACTGACCCCAGATACAGTCTTTTGGTTCATAAACCCTCAAAATTTTAGGGATGTATGGAACGAACTGACTCCAGATTCGGATTCAGCGCATCTAAGTACATAACAGTAGATGGGTTGTTATGTTTCGGGATTGTTATGTATAGAAAAAAGAAATTCTTCTTCTAAAAAAGTAAAGTAAATGACATAACCCTATGTCATTGGATTTAGAAGGGATATTTTGTTTAAAAAAAGAGGAGATATTGAGAAGGTAACTATGGGACTGATTTTGATGAAATTTGATGTGGCCGAGATCCGGCTAGCTGGGTAGGTAAAAAATCATACAATTTATTATAATTAGGTTAGGACATTTATTGTGGTTCTTCTTCTGCCGCCAGGTAGGCTGAGTTTACAAAAAAAACAGATATAAGTATCCTCTCCTGAGGCGATGACTTAGGCCTAAGAAAACGTTCCTAAACACACACTAACTTTATTACCTCAGTCTAGAGCTAGCGATGTGAAATTATTGGTCTATGGTTAAACAAATATTGTTAGGGTAATGTGAGGAAGAAAAGGCTACACTAATAAACAAAGAAGCGGTCAGTAAGTACACGAATCTTTCAAGAAGGGTAGTGAAGCCGCCCTTATAATAAGATGAAAGTTCGGTTAGCTAATTCTATATAACTCCCTGACGATTCTGATACTCTTCCTGAGCCGGGCGATGAGGGGATGATGGTGTCACGTTATTTCTAAGGGGGAACGCTTCACTTCTTTAACAGCTGTGTATATCGATTTTCAATTCCTGAATATCAACATAAAACCCACTGAGATGTGGGTTAACAATCCGGTATTAATTATTCCGAAATTTAGACATTAACTTTCAGGTAGGGACGCCACCATTTTGGGGCGTATATGTGTGGGATATAGAAGTAGCCTATGATCACGCTTCACGGTTTAGGATACTAGTGTGAAGATTACACAATAAATAAAAAAACAGGCTTCGTCGCCTTGTTAGCACATTGGCTGTCCGTCAAGAAATGACATCGACTATCTTGTTGGTTTACGAAGATAACCGAACGCATCCGAGCTGTCCCGAATTCCCGCGTCATTTTGGAGTTTTAAAATGACGGCTAGTACGCATTCGCGCGCATTATTCAAACAAATCACTTTGAAATTAATAATATTACAACCATAAGGAAAGGGACTATTGACTTCGTATTCACGACGTCACAGGGTCTAGTCAAAAGTACAGACCATTTTTTATTTTTTGTGGGCCACCGTAATTAATACAAAGTAAACTAATCAAGATAATCGTAGTTATTACTACCTTAAACATCCACATATATCTTAAACGTCAAACAAATTCCAATTATCCGACGATTTATAGTTATGTTCAAAGTTTAGCGATTTTCCTTGGAATTCCTTTAATTAACATAGAGTCTTTGTAGTAATAAATTAGGATAAACTTTAGGTGAGCTCAATGCTCCTGTGTCAGCCATTTTTAAGAAAAGTAATAGAATAATAAGTTAATTACTAACATTCATCCAAAATAGTAATAATAAATGTGAGAGAGAATCTGTTCGTTCCCTTGATATTGTTACAACCTAAGCGCCGACAAAGACATATTCCACGTACAGATTTGTAGAAGCACATTTATTACCCGTCGGCATTTGAACTAATTGTAATTCTTTTGTGATCGTCTTCTTTTGTTTACTTATTTATTGGCATTCGTTTCTAGAGCCTATTGTTGTATCGTAATCATTAGCCAGGTGTTACGGATTTTAAAAGTACAAGCTGATTCTAGGAAATTCGGTCCCGTGGATGGGCGGGCACAGTGTACTTGTGCAGGATAAAACGATGGCCTGATGGAGGGAGGAAGTCAGTCGAGCGAGGACCACGATCAAAGCGAGACGTGTACTACAATCGGGAATCTAAAAGTGACGGACTTTGCGCGTTTTATTGAATTACAACCTTCTGCATTACATATGGACTTGTTATGTTCGGTTATATTTGTACCTGTGTTATACGTGTTTGTATAGTTCTAATAAATTCTATAATAATTCCAACGGCATTTTAATTCGAGTCCCGTAACTCGTAACAATATTAAGCATATATGTAGTATTTTTTTAATAATCGCAGACAATTACTCACATTGCATATCTCCAAGCCCACCAAGTTACGCATGTGTTATGTGTAAAAATTACTATGACATTCAAACAGACGGACGAACGAGCAGACAAACATGATAACTATAAGGGTCCCGCTTTCGACAAACCAACTACGAAACTTTAAAAATATATATTTGGATTTTTTTGTGTATTCATTATACTTACTTACTTACTCCGTTGGCTCAGAGATCCAAAGTGGGTCTTGGCCTCCGAAACGAGAGCATGCCATCATTATGAGAACATATATTCGTAATGATTCTGTAAAATACACAGGAAGCATCTCACAAAGCATTCAGCTCCGAACTGTCTGGTCGGGCACTGATTCCGTTCCATGTCACATCAAAGGAAACAACCTAAAGGAGCATACACACTATCAAAGAAACTGCACATGCTTTTAATATTACAATAAACTTAAAAACCAAGATCTCTGTAGTCTAGGCGTCAGCACGTTTAGTTTATTGAAACAGAGTTGCCGTATTCGATTCTCGCCAGAACGAAGTTTGTAAGGAAGTTACCTTTATATACCCTGATCTGGCAATCTCTTTTGACAATTACCAGCTTCTTATTCCTATTCGCCAAAGAAAGGTTGCGTGGAACTAGTGACCAGCAGCGATAGGATCAATACTCGTATTGAATATTCTACTCTTATTTTTATGTAATATTTTTGTATGAACAAGTATATTTTATAATATTTATTTACGAGAGTTTGAACATATACACATAATAAATACGTTTAGCTGTAAACTTTAATATTGGTTAAAAAATTGTGGTTGAATTGTTTTTTTTAAAATAAAGGATTGTGTGTTTGTAGATATAAAAAATCTAAACTATTCAGTGAAATCAACAATTAGGAGTTACTATAAGAATTTTCTACACCATGCTTGACCCGATACTGATAAATAAAATATTCTAACTAAACCTCATTTATTACAACTTTGTTTCTTTGCTAGTCATTATGGCGAACTGTAAAAGAAACAATAATGCAATCAGATATTATTACATCGCATTATATAACCATCTTACTAGTGTGCATTCCACTTAAATACTTTTAAAACGTCATAAAAATGGCGGAGACTTCCTACAGTACAGTGCAACCCCTACGCAAATAACAACCCACAGTCGTCAAAAGGGAAAGGCGTACTTCACTCTTTTCTATTCATATATACTCTTCTCGTACTTTTCTTTAGCAGACAAACGGGTTCCTTTACTATAATGACATCCTTTTAATAGCACGTGTGGATATAAAAATGGATTTAAAAAGACCTCATCGTATACTTGTAATAACGAGCACCTTTCGTTGATAATTTAGAAAAAGCATAACCTATGAGACCTTAATATAGACAGACTTGTTAATCCAAATAATAATGACAAACAAAGATAGATACTCGTATGCTGGGGCTTCATTAAAGTTAATATTTGTTTGATTGAACGCGCTAATCTTGGGAATTACTGGTCTGATTTGAAAAGTTCTTTCAGTGTTAGATAGCCCATTTAACGAGGAAGGCTATAAGCTATATATCATCACGCTAAGACCAATAGGAGCGGAGCACCAATGAAGAATGTTTCAAAATCGGGGGGTTTTGAAAACAAATTTCACGCGGTCGTGGGCACAGCTAGTGTTAAATATTTAGGCTCGTGGCCGAATGCGTCTTATTTAAAGCGTTAAAAACATCTAAAAAATAAGGTCGCATCTCAAATTGCGCATTACATCCATCGCCACATCTGCGTGAAACGGTCTATATATATATCTTTGACTTTATCCCAGATGAAGCCACACCATTACAATAACAATATGCTGTCTTATCACTGAAAGAGATCTTTTACCGGCAACTTATAAATAAATTAAGAGGAAATTTACAGACAATAACTATATCTCTCGTCCTTTATAGACGATCAATATAAAGTTGATAAATTTTTAGGTATTAAATGTTTGTCTGGATTTATATAATGAAATATATTTAAAAATGAAATTTTATATGCTTAATGTTGGTATGGATTGTAATTTTTTTTTATTGCAGGAGTTCAGCAGACAGGCAGACGGCCTACTTGATGGAAAGCGGTTACCACGGCTACGGCTGCGGCTTATGGATATTTGCAACACCAAAGGTGCTACAAATGCGCTGCTGCTCTCTTAAGGGAGACGGAATGCCGGAACACAACTCAAGGCTGTTATGGCGGGATACTCTAGACCAGGGGTGGTAGCCATCCAGTCGGGCATATACCCTACCACCTGGCTGTGGGTTCTTTTGCCGCCTCTTACGACAGGCCACCCGGCCGCAGGAAGTTGTATTCTTTCTCCGTTCCTGCACGGATAGTAGTATCTTCCGCAGTGTATCGCGGTATAGACGGAATCCCCATGCAAATTTTCATGGTCCTAGTCCCAGTAAATTGGGGTGTTCGTTGATATATCAGTCAATCAGTCAGTCAGTAATAATAAAATCCGAATAATGACTTATGACGTCATCTCTCCCTATCTAAAATTTAAAACCTATTATAAGTCACACTTTTCTAGGACTTTATTATTTCTAGTATATTTTCAGGCAAATACTTATTTCTGACATATACTTATTAATATGTAGTAAGG
This sequence comes from Dendrolimus houi, assembly GCA_039645545.1. Lineage (NCBI taxonomy): Eukaryota > Metazoa > Arthropoda > Insecta > Lepidoptera > Lasiocampidae > Dendrolimus > Dendrolimus houi. Next base: position 18,282,778 of record CM077128.1, on the reverse strand, counting down.
TCTTACTATAACGAATATAATATTTTATCCAGTTGAGACATAAATTATTCATTTCGGTCGGTCTAGTCAGATGTAATGACCGTCGAATAACTAACTCGTACGTCACGGTCAAAACTCCTTGGGAATTGGCTTACCCTCATTTGTATTTACAATTATGAAAACTTAATAAGGTTTGGAGGTATCTTCACATTTTTATTGTCAATAGTACATTTATAGTAGTACACAAAATATTTCGTCGTTTTAAAGAAGTTCTTAATAACTCATAAATCAATTTTCATTATTAAAGGAGTAACTGTTAGTAGCGAAAGGAAATATAAATATTATTTTCCATATAATTATTTTCTTTTTAAATATGTTTTTGTGTTTATCGATTAATGTCGATTAATTATCCATGAACAAACCAAATGTTAGAATAATTTTCCAAGCATACTGTGTAATACTCACAAAGCATCGTCAGCCAAATTGTAGGCCTTTGTCCTGCGTGGTCCAATTCTGAAGTCATTTTCACTAAACAGTTATGAGTTCCTACACAAACAATAACTAACAACTATTGTTTATTTCAAACTAAATTATACGCTTTTAAAAATAATAGTACACCTAATTACAACGCTCAAATTCCCGCTCTATTAAATAAATTTACAACTTGGATATGACCGCGACTTCGTCCACGCTTGACTTGAAATTCCCGCGGGATCTCATGACACAAAGTACCGCAGCATTAAAAAAAATGTAAGCTATCGTTTTAGTGAAAACTGTGTCGGAATAAGCTAGTATTTATGCAGCCGAAAAACTAAAAACCGTTCTCGGAAAAATTCCGGCGGAAATCCCGGGGTAAAAAAATATCACACATCTTATTACATAAAATTTGTTATCGATCAATGAATAAATCACATTGGAATTCGATTTATTTAATTTGGCCATTTTAAATCATTCCCAGAAAATTCCTCCGAGATTCCCGGTATAAAAACTAGCGTAGATTTTATGTTTAAGAATTAATTGTCGATGAGCGAAAACCGCATCGAAAAAAAGATTTTAAAAAGATACATCGGGTTCTCCGTCGTTTATATAGCATATTCCAGTAGTTTTTTTTTAATAGCCTCAATGTACAAAAGACACGACATGCCTAGAATGTTATAATATTATAGATAAGAAACAAAATATTAAATATACTAAATTCAAATGTAAAAACTGGCAACAATGGCAATATAAAAATGTTAAATGGAAATAATTCATTTTAAAAAAAGAAAAAAAAATAAACCCGAGTACACACCTACGTGTCGATTCGCAAACGAAAACAATTACGCGTACAAAGCGGGTCACGCAATTTGCATAGAGGGCGCTTACAGAGCGTCTCAAAGCCCCGGCGCTCCGAAAATCCACAGAAAGGGACAACAAGGGACTAGTGCGCGCAATTTTGATGAGAAAACACCTTGAGGGAATATTTTGAGACTCTCTTATTATTTCGAGACCTGGGATCAAAAAAGCTCGGGTTACATGAAAGAAATCCAAATGTCAGATCTAGCTAGGGGTCATATCGTTAACTTACGTTTTTATAATCTTGTAGAAAGCAATTTCAAATGTGTAGATTTTATGCGGCATTGGTATTTTATTTAAAAAAGAAAAAATAGTTAGAACTATATGTTAAAATAAAAGTAGCAGAGTGGCTGATACGCATGGCATTTTATACTATTGATGAATATTTTAATTTTAATCAGACGAGTAATAAGAACTTCATATAATGAATTGACTAAATTATATAAAATTTTTAATGACATTATCTAAATTGAATTATTTTATAAATAATATATTAACTGAAAGAGACATAATTGTATATTAAATATTTGTTCTAATTCTAAGATCATCATAATCAATAATATAATCATAAAATGTATATGTAGTCATAAGGACTACAAACGGCTTGTAACCAAAACTGCAAAAAATTTGTATGCCTGTCAAGGCGAAACATGTAACTTGAGACTGAGCATAACATCTGCAAAAATGTCCGTGTTTCAAACAAATAAATTACTTTGACTTTGACTTACTTGTTCTAGGATATTGATCGATTTGAAGCAAAAAAAGTATGTGTATATTTATGTGGAAAATCTCACCTATTTATTTTTACAGTATGTCGAATAGAATAGAATATACTTTATTGTACAAAAATGCAACATAAAATTAAGAACATTAATATACAAGTAGGTACAATCGACTGTCATATCGCCCACGACGATTTATTCCAGAGAAGCTTTGAATGGAGTATAAGAAGGCCAAGAAAAGTCGATAGTTATTATACCAGCACTCGTACAATAATTTAGTTTATTAATTAATAAATAGTAATGTATAAGATAATTTGATAAATATAAGCAATAATACATGATTATGTAACTACTACAATGCAGTATGTATCAATAATAGTAGCAAATATTCTATTTCAGTTATCTGCATGATGTAATATAACTGTATAAATGGTCAGTTTCTTTGTATAGTTGTTAGTTTTCTCTTTGCAGTCTCGTATATGGACGGGTTGCCATTAAATTTGGCATATAAATGGTACTTTAGATATGCAGTGTATGTAAATACAAAAGTTTCCGTGAAACGTGGAGCCCAAGTTAACGCACGCGGAGTCATATGAAAAGCCCTAGTTATTTTGAATTGTTTGCATAAATAGACAGAAAATTTATTTATTTTCCAAAATTTCATAAACATGAATAAAAAAATGTGTAAATAAGAATTACCACACATGTGTTTCTTGTGACTATGCATGTTTAATTCCATTTCATCGCAACGAGTGTTACATCATCAAAATTTCGAGACTTGAGCCTCAGGCCAATTCTAACGAGGACAGAGGGCTAACGCCAGGGGTGCGCCGATTAAAATCCCTAAAATACACGTCAACGTGTTGACGTTTTGATGAGGCGAAATAAATTGTGCCGGGGTGAATAGATGCCCTCGGCTTGAACGCGTGACACGAGAAAATGAAGGCAATCAACGGTTCGCGGCGACGGTGGTGGCGACGCGACGCTTCCACGCCAACGCTTTAGGGTAAGTGTGTCACTTACATGACTTTCGTTTGGCTTAACTGCGGTTCACACTGATGCTTCTCTTTTTTTATCTTGTTCGAATATGAACGCAGAATCACAAAACAAGTATATGACTTCAATATGAGTGGTAGAGTCAGAGCCGGTAGACCGCGACGTACTCACCGTGATCAAATTGAAGCAATTGTTTAAAAAACTGATTAAAGCTCTTTAAACAAAAGAGATTAGTGAAAGTTGATCATAGCAAGTGGAGATTCATGGTCTCTACCTACCCCAATGGGAAACAGATATGACAATATCTATGTATGTATGTACGCAGATACCGATGTCAACGTCAAATATCAGTGTCATATGCCATCGTTTTATTAAACTTAGCTAAAGTCATGTAATTTTATTTACAAGCTTTCAAATGAATTGTGTATTCAAATAAAAATCAATAAACAAAAAAAATCACAGGGAAACGCTTTAACAAGCTTTAATACCGGCGCCATCATGCCTTAGTAGGAGCAGCAGTCAGGCGACTGGATTACAACCATTCAATGCTTAATTAAAATTTTCATTGTTCAAATAATGCAAGTAATAATAGAACACTCTAATGAACTTGAAAACGTAAATAATAAGATCAAAATGAAAATCAATTAAGAAACGTCAACCAATAATTTACAACAAACTATCCGCTTCATCGTTGCTATACTACTACGGTCTTATTCATATAGAGTGAGAGTAAGTTTGGAGGCTTAAATAATTACAACCACAAAGAATCCTTCGAATTTATACTAACTCGATATGAATAATAACACCGCTAGAGTCTGGCTAATGAAAGTAGACTGAAAGAGTGCGGCAAATTAAAAAATATATCACTATGGCAACTCTGAATTACCATATAATATTTATAGAATACATGTACAATGTTTTTTTTATTTACTGTGTTTTTCCTGTGGCTTTATTTCGAATTTAAAAGTCATGAAGAACAACGTTCGCAATTCATTTTTAACGGCTTTATTTATGTTTTAAGCTCATAAGTGATAAAACACAATTATACCAAAATAACAAAAACGACAATGTTTTAGTAAAATCACTTGAACATTTGTATTATCTCGCACTTGATACAAGCGCCTCGTAGTAAGCCTGTTTGTCCTTTTGTATTTTTTTTTTATATTACATAACGTACCTGACCTATTTTGAAATTTCAAACTATTATTTTTACATTTCAATAAGCAGTTCATAACATATTACTTATACTTATATTGTTCAAATATATCTTTTGTCTATTCTTTATTTATTGTTGATTTCAGTATTTAAAAAAAATATTAATCTTATACATAATATTATGTTTAATAATATTATATATAAAATGTTTATTACTTTATTTTGTTATCATGGTGGTGTTATTGCTACGCACTAACGGAAGACCGGTATTGGTTGTTACAAATCAGTATTTGCTGAGTTAGAGCCTGTTTAGATTTTAGTTAAGCTTTGGTTTTTGTTAACCTTTTTACGTATGATCCTCTTTTAAATAACTCTAAATAAACATTATTTTCTTTTCTTCCTTTTTTTCTTTCTTTAGCATTGCCATGTAAAAAATTATGGAAAATTCGAGTGTCTGGTTTTGTCAGACAAACTGTAATAGCTAGTTTTGTTTTACTTGGTTTATTTTAAATGCTACCTACTTTAACACAACAAAAACATAGTACAAAAACAAATAGTAATTATACATTTTAATAGAGCCTAGCCTCATCTTTAAAATGTTTGTAGAAGATATACTGACGCCATCTCTTTCATATTTTGGTGTTCAACACTCGACCCAAAATAGGCATTTCTCAAAAATATTTAATTTTATTTTTTTATTTTATTTTATTTTGTTTTATTTGGGGGGCTAACAGCTATCATTAACAATAACTAAAAATAAACTAAATTAAGAAAAGCTATTAATAAGCCTCCACAGATAACAGTAAAATAAAAAATAAAAAAAAAGGAAATCAAACAAAGAAACAATAAAAAAATAAAAACATGTGAATTGGTAGGTACTTAAACTGATAAATCCGAGTTTGAATAGAACTTGACCGACCAACTTAGCGCTAAACAATGCTACACTATTAGTAAATAAGTCTAAGTCGTATATCTTCCAACTTACTTAACTTATTAAATTCATTTGCTGTTCTGATACAGAACGAATTCCGTCGGTAAACTGTACGCGTCAATGGTGTGTGTAATAATTTCCTAGGGGGAACATACAAATGTAGTTTCTCAATGAGATTTGCACAATCAATTTTAGATTGAGCAATTTTAACTAAGAAACGTAAATAAATTAATAGAGTGTTTTTTTTTTCATTGCGAGGTTAGCAAACGGGCAGACGGACCAGCTCATGGAAAGTGGTTACCGTCGCCTATAAGCGCTTGCAACACCAATGACGAAGCGACCATGTTGCCAGCCTTTCGTATGGGACAGGAGGGATAGAAGAAAGATAGAATAGAGGGGTTTGGATAGGGGTGGCATAGGGGAAGTGGGCCATCGAATTTCTGTCACCATACAAAACATGATTAGCTAAGGCCTAACCATTTCACCCCGATATTTACCTCATTTAAATAGACATTTTATGTAATTTTGTTATAACTGTAATTTTTTATAATTAATTGTTTCAGATTTTTTTATTACATATACTCTTTTTTAGTGGTAACTTGATTGATATATGTATTAATTGAAAGTTTTATATTTAAGAATATTAATTATTATATGTTTCCCAAATAAATTTAATAAATAAATAAATATTCTGTGAGATCGTGGTATCGAGCTTTATTAATGAAGATAATTCTAGCATGGCTTTACCACATCAAAACCTTAGTATAATACAACAGTCGAATTGAGAACCTCCTCCTTTTGGAAGTCGGTTAAAATTGTAAATTAAATAAAAACATGTCCACGTATACAGCGACAGCGCCCAAACGCGGCCAACATACAACGGCAGTTACAAGACTTTCTATATTCAAAACAGCGTATACTATACTGATGGATATTATTTTATTTCACATCTTATATCATTGCATTAAAGTTCCAAATTGTATAATAATATAAAGCGGTCAGCATTTTTCATTTCGGTTCAACACATTTTTGCGTGTAACTCCCGTCCGCCAAGTAACGTGCGATAAAGAATTTCGTTTCGATACAAAGCTTTGTTAACAATAATATGGCAAAACTGTCTACCTTTGTCAACTACCCCCCAAAGTTATAAACGGTCAAGTTTAGTTGGTACACGAGTGACGAGGTGTCAACACCTCTGACGGTTCAATTACCGCGGTCGCACTGTTTTGATTTAGTCACGCGTTTATACGTCGCGGTTTTCGAATTTTGGATACGTTGTGTCGCCCTCGTGTTATTGACGGCTCGTAATTAAGACCAGGAGGGGGGTACATGAAAGTGGTTTCAGAGTATTGATGAACATTGACAGCGTAGTACCGCGTGGCGGATTGATTTTGGATGTAATAATAAAGGTAGGTAAACACAGAGAGTGATGATTATAAGATTATTCGCTTTACAGGCCTCAGATGGAGGTATTGCATCTATGAGGTATTTGCGACCGACTCCGAGAAATATACGTTCTATGAATAACAACCCAAGCGCACTAGTTAACGCACTAAACTTGAAAATATAAAACATGTATGTCTGTGTGCCGGTTTGTTTAAAAAAAAAATTATACGTATTTTGTTAAACTAAGACATTATAACCTAATACAATAAAAGAAAACTTAACTTAGTTATATGAAATAAATAAATCGGCAGACAAACACACATATTGTAAATCCCCAAATTAAGCAAGATACGCTTGTGTTATCTGCTAATTTATAACGGACTACTCTGGGGCCGATCCCAATTACGTAGAGCTTAGTAAATAACGGAGAAAATTCGTATTCCGTAATTTACCATACCAGGAATCGAATCCGGAACCTCTGCGTTGCATTGAGGTAAGCCGTCAAAGGCTTAGCCCGCTCAACCACAGAGTCTGTCATATCGTATTCTACGAGTACATAATAATTATAACCCATCAAGACTAAGTAGAATATTGAGCCTATGTCACCGTCTTCTATGGGTAAGGTGCCCAGACGCCTGGCTACGTTTCCTTGCTGGATTGAAATACTGTTTCGTTGTTCGAGGTCGGCACCAGCTTTCTTAACAATTGAAGTCAGTCGTCTTGTTAGTTTTTTGTAGAAGCTGACGGTCTTGTAGTGGAACACTTTCAAGCCAATAGATGGCACTGTACAACAATTGAGGTCACAAACAATTCCCGAAACGTACAAAGAATATATACAAATTTCCAACAACACCAATGGCCTCGCTGGAAGAACTTCCTTTGAGACGGAGGAGCAATCCATCTCGCTCCTCCACCCTATACGGGGCAATCTCATCAGCTTCTAGAAATATTTAATAAAAGTAAATAAAACTAAATACATATGAATATCAAGTAATTCATTAAAGTTAGATATCAATGAAACTGTTAAAACAATTTATAAGCACGAGGCTTCATGAGACGAGAGTGTGAACCACGAAAAGCAATTTAACTTCAAACAATAGGCACACGTCAACGCCCAAAACTCGTATGACGCCGGTTGAAGTTGTGTTAACAGACTGAAAACCGTTTCAATTTTACACAATTGTCTCAAAGTTAAAATTTCTTTATCAAGTGGTTTAAGACAGATAAATTAGTTATATAAACGTACATAAATAAGGACAACCCAAAGATAGACCAAAAAAGAGATAGATGGATTGTGTGAAGAAGGATGACAATGATCAGTTGTGAAGTGACAAAGCACGTATGCTGGAATAGAGGAGTATGGAAAAACAAGATATAATGTGCCGAATCCAAATTATTGGGAAAAATTTAAAGACAAGTTAGTAGGTAGTTTTCAGAAATATAATCATATTAGTGATCCAGACGTTATCCAGCCCTAAAAAAACAAAAATCTAGAACCCGATTCTAGTGTTTCCTACCGGTTCCAATTGTAAATCTAAACCATCCCACTCAAACACACAAAAACAAAATCATCCAAATCGGCCCAGAAGATTAGGAAGATCTTAAAACCCGATCCCAGTGCCTGTTCTAAATGTGAATCTAAACCATCCGGAAATGCACTCATATACGCACAAGATTTTTTATGATAATCGGTAAACTAGTTCTCAAGTTATGCGCGTACATACATACATTTCTACAATTCATTTAAAGCGTTATCTAGTGTTAACGCAAATTGATTTAAATAATATATATTTTATCATTAATCACGAAAGCAAAGCCAACGCAAGAAAATAAGTTTCCAACACGACCAAACTCAGATATGTCTTTGAAGAAATAGATAATTTATTCCAAAGCAACGTGATTAGGAGCATTCCTCAGTACCGCCTATAAATTATGGTGATTCCACCAAATTGTACACTAGCGCTCGGGGTTCCGTATAAATTGTTCATTCTGAATTAGGTCGTGTTTGATTATAAGGCAATGAATAAGATCTATGCAAATATCTATACTGAGAAGAGCAAATTAACCGATTGTAACAGTAATGCAGTACATAACATGAATGAACATGGAGATTGTGTTCTTAATTTACTAAGCTTTAATCAACAATGAATGGATTATTCGGAGAAGGTGTTAATTTTATTGTAATCGATATTGTATTACTTACAATGAGAGATATTAGATTTGAAAGTTGTAAAGTGTGTTTCTCAAACTTTTGAAATCTGAAAAAAATGATGTAGAGAAGAAAGAAAAAAGATAAAGACTTTATTTAAAGTAATAGCGACCGACTTGCATTGCTTTCAAATGACGTAGAAAGACTGGCTTTATGGTTGAGCGGATTAAGCCTTTGACGGCTTATCTCACTGTAATGCAGAGGCTCCCGGTTCGATTTCTGGTATGATAAATTTCAGAAACGAATTTGCTCCGTCACTTACTATGGTCTGGGTGTCTGGGATCGGCACCAGAGTGGTCCGTTGTATATTATCCATAAAACAAGCGTAACTTGCTTAATTTGGAGATGATTTTTTTTAAGAATAAAAATTGTCAAGTTCTGAGAATTTCTACGCCGCATTTTCAGCAAACAAGGTGTGTACTGGGATTATTGCTGTGCTAGAATTATATCCGACATACCACTGATTTTCAGTGCAAATCTTTCTTTTAGGATAATACCAAAACGTTCCGAACAGATGTATTAAACTAAATTTATAACTATTCAATTAATAGACAATAATCACAAAGATTCCTTTAGTAGTTCTTAAGATATATATATATAACTGGGTTACGTTCAACGCCTCCAAAACCCAGGTGTGTCTATTCTCCGCAAAACGGAGTCCATTTGAATTGACTCCCACTTTCCGTGAAGTGTGTCCGTTTCATTGACCGATAGACACCAGCTTCGGGGCATGTATTTGACTCAAACACTCAATTTTGGCACGTACTTAGTCTTTAGTGCAAGTGGAGGCCAAAAAGCTAGGTTTACTCGCAAAAGTAAGACAGTACTTCATGTCGGAACAACTGCTGAACTTATACCAAGCACAAGTTCGGTCGTGCATGGGGAAGGTAATGTTCTCATCTTTGGGATGGCTCATCCAAATACCAGTTGGAGGCGTTGGAATCAATTGAGAATAGAGCCAGGAAGCTGGTCGATACTGACCGTCTTTTTTATGCTCGACTTCAGAGTCTGGAGCATAGATGCAAGTTCGTGGAGCTATCTGTCTGGTATCGGATAAATTTTGAGGAGTATTCCTTAGAATTGCACGAACTGATTCCTCCATCCCCCTATTACCATCGGACAACCAGACGCATCGGTTTGCACCACCGTTACATGGTCGACACACCACGAGCCAAAATCAAGAGTTTCGCTTCATCTTTTCTGGTGCGCACTGTCAAAGAGTGGAATAATTTGTAGGAGTCTGTTTTTCCTGACAAATACAATCTTGAAGACTTCAAGTCACGAATAGGTAGCTTCTAAGTAAGCAAGCGAGCTCCATCCTAGACCGCGTCATCACTCAATACGACATCGCGTTCAAACGCGAACCACCTATACCACAAATAGAAAGTTCTGTGTTTTACCTACAAAACTTTTTTACTACTAATTTTAAACAGGCTTACGATAAAGTTGTTATTCTATCATGCTTGAAACCGGACTGTAACAAATATCCAGGACCGTCTTAAGCGTATTGGTTGCCGGGGTGCGAAAATCAGTTTACCCAAATCAACAAAAAATATATTATGTTTTGTTTTTAAGGATCTGACAGACAGAGAGAGCAAACGAAAATTTATACATCCATAAAAAATATGGGGTTAGTTTTGATTTTTTTTATAATTCTGTATCAAACAAAGAAAACCATGGACGTTTGTACGTGGATTAGCAAGTATTTACGAGATTTATAGTTTTACAAACAAATACTCGCCTGTAAAAGCATGGTCAGACGCTTGGAGAGACGGACGAATATAAGACATTATTCTATTTCTATTTCTATTATTTAGAAATAGAAATTTCTTAGACACGAACAGGTCGATAATTGCGACTTCATAGGGGTTCCATTTCTTCCGCAATAATTGCAGCCTGATGATCAGTCAAACAGGCTTTTTAACCTAATACAGACACCAGGCTCTTTCCAAATCATTTTGACATATATAATTGTTTACTATGACTGTGTATAATCTTTTAATTTATTGAGAGCAAATAAATAAAGTATTATTACTGGTAATCATAATTACGGATCCCAAACAAAAAAGAAAAAAAATAATTTCTCAACAGGACGATATTTCACTCAAATGTAAGACGTATGTTTCCCAAAAACGTGGTAAACTCCTAAATCTCTATAATCTCGGACCGGACTCGTAACCAAAACAGTGAACTAGCCGCAGGCTCTTTCGCTAAGGTATTACAATCCATACACACACGGACACAAATCGTGTACGTATACAAAAAGGTCCCCTACACCCACACACATACGGGCTATACAGGAAACAATTATTTTTCACTCTCACATATTGCACGGGGCGGGAAAATATATATATTTAATATAGAGGAAAAATAAATGGATAGGAAACTTATCGATGCGGTGTTTAGATATTTATGGTAAGGAAGAAAAGTTATAATTTTATTCTATCGTATGTATGTAGACCACGGGCCATAAGAATGGCCTGAAGTATTGAAAGGCTTACATAGGGCCGTGCGAAGGCCTATTATACCATTTTTCTTTATGCATTTTCTGTTTGTTAAGAAAATACGAATAAATAAAAATTAATTAAAACACATTAAACGAGTAAATAATTTATGCAAAGCAGCAAACAGGTGTCTTGAATCATACAAACTAGACCGCATCATGGCTGATGTGTTTACCCCATTACGTCATGAGCTCACAACCAAAATATATGGAGCTACTACGTACCGTTTGTACATAAATAAATACGAAACAGGTTGGAGGGAAGATAATAAATTCCCAGGTTGTATGTTAAAATAATTATATACATTAGTATCTTAATAAATAATAGGGTAGTTGAGTGAATTCTGTGTGTGTGTGTGTGTGTGTGTGCGTGTGTGTGTGTGTGTGTGTGTGTGTGTGTGTGTGTGTGTGTGTGTGTGTGTGTGTGTGTGTGTGTGTGTGTGTGTGTGTGTGTGTGTGTGTGTGCCCGGTTCACACGAAGTACAAGTGAAACAAGGAGTGAGAGGAATTCTAAATTTCGTGACGTCACGTCTCATATATTATATCGTTATAATATATTTAAGCTTTAAAACAGGAAATTTGAAGTATTAACGAAAAACTTCAAAATATTTCCAACTCTACCTATATGAGCTTAGTGTTTAAATTATTAAATATAGTGTATTCTATCTCATTCTCTCATAGGCTTTAGTCCCATAGATTTATGTGTTCTTCTCTTTTACTGCATCTTTTTCGTTTCATCGAGTTTCAGATCACAACGATTCTAAAGAAGTTTCACTTCCAAAATCGTCAAAATTGTTACATAATTATGTTAATACTTTGAGGAACAAAATTATATCAACAAAAATATGGTTACAAGGTCCTGCACTGCCACCGACGTTATTATGATGACCAATAAGTATTATCTATCTAATTTCAAAATTGAAAACAAACAGTAATCATTACACACAATAAAGTATGGTTCTCCGAGATGGTTCTTATAATAGACATGCGCACACATGATACAATAATCTTTAACATTATTTTTAAATTCATTCATTGCAAATATAGGTAAATGATGAAGGTGTTACAATCAGTCCTTGAGTACATCTATATTCTGGCGGTAGCGGTGTGCAATATATTATACTTGATTCTAGTGTAGGGAAAATTTATTAACATTTATTTATTTACATAATAAAAGGTGTTAAAATACCACATTTGATCTTACTTTTAAAATATCACCATAGAAATATATTTGATTACTGAAACAATAGTTAATAGTCCATTTGGCTCTTTTTACTTGTACAAAATTATGACGTTATAATATTCATCATCTACTCAATTGTAACGAGTCAAATAGCGTATTAGTTATAATTTTATAATGACTCTAGCTAAGCAAAAAGTTCTGGCTCAGTGTGATAATTAAATAAAGGACGATTTCTATGCCTTACTCACAGTTCATTTACTCCACCAACTGTTAAACAAAAGCACCATATAAGTAGTTTCAAATTTCTTCCGATGGTCATAAGTGAGAAGTAAAAAATTAATTCGAACGAAGTTGCGGCTAACATTTAGTATATACGAACACTCTTTAATTAAAATTAAATGTTATGCAAATGTTCTCAAGTCAATCCATCGCTTGTTTTACGAGTTTTGCGGACACAAACATATGGTAGTTGATTTTTCCATATTTATGAAAAGATGTTTATTTGTTTTGGTTATTAGTGATTTTATAGCCAAGATGATAATAGCAAAATCATTACATAGTATAAAACCAAGTCGCATTCCGTGTCTGTCTGTCTGTTTGTTGTCCGCTAACTCCTCATAAACCACGCATCGGATTTTCAAGCGGCTTTGACCATTACTTTGATAATAATTGGTTATGGTTTACGCATATACATATAAAAATTAACCTTTTATGTAAGTAAAAAAGAGCCGTCGTCACCTTTCATATAAGAGTCGTCGTATACGAAAGGTTCTATAATTTCCTATAAATCTACATAAAATCTTTATTTAAAAAAAATGTTAAATATAAAACATTAGTATTATATCTACTAAAACGAAGAAAGTTTATTATAGCTAAATAAGAAAGCCCAGGCAAGCAACTTTATGACTAGAAAAGTAACACGAGTCGTATGAAATCTGGCAACACCGACAAGAGCTCAACGGGCCAGCTTATCTGGCCGTGTTTACAGCCTTAGCTTGGATTTCGACAAACATCGTCGAGTCGGCGCGCGTTTACATTAAGTTTTATTGCCCCCACTCTCTTGTAAATTATAGCAGTAATATAGGAACGCGGCCGTGTACTACACAGATATTTTTGCGCTATGTGAAAATATATGAAAATACGAAGGCAAATCGGCTGGTTAAGTGTGAGCCTAATATACGCCGGAGGGTTCTCAAGACGTGACGTATTAAACAATTTTCGTACTAATAAAATTGAACTAAAAGAAAGAATGAGATACTTTATTTGAAAGTACACGACAAAAAAGCAACACGCGACACAACTGTCCGTCTGTGTATTTCAAAATATGTATGTAAATATCAAAATTTGTGTGAAAAGTCCTATACTCTGATTTTTAATTACCTGGACTAAAGTGATAGCTGCAATTGACATTTTTACTCCATTTACCCGTAGTTGTCAAAAAAGTTAAATTCACGTGTCATATTTAAAAAATTTGTCAAAAACCATTACCTTAATTTATAATAAAATATATATTTTGCTATTCTTCTTAAGTTTGCTGTACATTGTATTGTTCTTCCTTTATTTTTATTTTACTTCATTTTAATTTAATTATACCTAGATATGAGTTGTCAAAAGTTGTTAAAAGTATCCTCTAAGTCAGGTTGTCTGAAAGAGATCGTTTTAAGCGATAAGGTCGCCTGTTGTTTGGCCGTAATATTATTGTAATCATTCATTTAGTAGTTGTTTATTTTGGTGAACATTAAAGTGTTTTCTATTCTATTCTATTTTTTTTTATGTTGCAAACTTGAAGCAACTCAGAGTTCAATCCTATAGAGATTCTCTAGGATTCAACTCGCTTATGAATAAAAAAAGTTCGACCATAGCTATCATTTTAGTCCAGGTAATTAAAAATCAGAGTATAGATAGGAACGGAAAAGGAATGCACCTTCTTGCGGCCGGGTGGCTTATCGTAAGAGGCAACAAAACAACCCGCAGCCAGGTGGTAGGTAGGGTATTTGCTCGTCTAAATGACCCCTGGTCTAGGTTATGCCGCCATAACATCTTTGAGTTATGTTCCGGCATCAGTAACCAGATTCCAGTCTCTATTTAAAGAGCGGTGTTAGAAATATCCATAGGCGATGGTAACTGCTTTCCATCAGTCTGCCTGTCTGCTGAACTCATGCAATAAAAAAAGTTAACGACATCCAATAATAAATGACCTTTTAAGATTGTTTGTTTGTGTATATGTCGGAAAGTTTGACACCAATTGCCTACGAAACAATTCAATGGAGTTTAATGAACATTTTGTTAATTAAAAGATTTCGATATCTAACAGAGTTCAAAAGATCTGAAAGCAAAACCCAAGTCCCGCACGAATGAAGTGGGCAGGCAACAACTAGTCTATATATATAAAAAAATCATGAAAAATGTTCATAAAATGAAAACTACTGGGTCAAACTATGTTAAATTTTTAGGAGACCAAATGGCAACTATTCCGAATCAAACAACAGAAGAATCACGTAAATCGGATCATAAATCTCAGAGTAATAGATGTACATACATAAAATAAAAAAAACAAGTTGAGAACTTCCTCCTTTTGGAAGTCGGTTAAAAATCAATTGCTGTTCGTTAGTTTGGCTAAAACTCGAGAACGGCTGTTTGGCTTATTTTGGTTTTGAAATATTTGTGGAAGTCGAGGGAAGGTTTAAAAGGTGAAAAAATATGACAAAAATGCTTGGAATATAGTAAAAACAACAATTTCGCTTTCCCTTAGAAACTGCGTATAGGCGGTACGAAGTTTGCCGGGTCAGCTAGTTATCAATATAAATTCAAGTCATATATATTCTTTGTCAAAAAACTCAATCCAGAATCTGAGAAGTCGTATATGTGGTGAAGTAAATAGTGTATCTGGCATAATACATATTATACTCCTGATTTCTCATAGAAAAAGTGGACTATTGATTTTCATACACATTATACTTAAAAACATATACAAGATTAATTATGTACTGTCATTGCCATACACGTAGACTGAAAAATTGTTTCTAAATTGCCCTTTCTTCAGAACGTTGGTTATATGACATACTAGCTGTTAACCCCGACTTCGTTCGCGAGAATTTAATTTAATTTGCCTTCCGGAGCAGTGACGGCGGCGGCGTGCGCGTGGCCTTTCAATTTTGTTTTCTATAATAAAATGGCCTAAGTTACTCCTCATAACATCAGCTATCTGCTAATAAGTCTCGTCAAAATTGGTCCAACCGTTCCAGAGATTTGCTGGAACAAAGAGACAGACAACCAGATCAAAATTTTAAAAATTGGTCTTTCTATATAAGTGCCGTATATGCTTTCATATGCACTTAGTAAAAAGCTGTTATTTTGACATTATTAACAGGTATTTTTTATTTTTATATGTATGTATATGTATCTATAGATGTATAGATTAACATAGTCGTGATAAGCGCGTGAATTTAGTACAGATAAAATTACGAATAGCGTCCATATATTATACTAGGATATGCCCGCGAATTTATCCACACTTAACTTGAAATTCCCGCGGGATTCCTGGGACACAAAATAAATACCGCAGCATTTAAAAAAGAATGTAAGCTATCGTTTTAGTGAAAATTGTGTCGGAATAAGCAAATTTTTATGTACCCGAACAACTACAAACTGCTTCCAGGAAAATTCCCGCCGGAGTTCCGGGATAAAAATATCAAACATTTTATTAAATAAAATTTGCTATCGTTCAGTGATAAAATCACATTGGAATTCGATTTTTTTCAATCTGGCCATTTCAAATAATTCCCAGAAAAATTTCTATGGGATTTCCGGGATAAAAAGAAACGCAGATTTTTATTCCAAGAATTAGCTTTCGATCAGTGAAAACCACATCGAAATCGGCCCCGTAGTTTTTACGTGAATCCCGAACAAACAGACAAGTAATCTAAAAAAGTTGCATCTTGTTCTCCATCGTCTATGTAGTTTTTCCACTTGTTCCTTTTTTAAATAGCTTGAATGTACGGACATGGCATGCTTAGAATTTTATAATATTATTATAGATAGACTAACTGATGCCTGCGAAGTCGTCCGTGTGATGCGGTTATTTAACTATCCCACGGGAACACTTTAATTTTTCGGGATCAAAAGTATTCTATGTGTTGACCAGGGATATAAGCTACCACCATACAAAATTTCATTTAAATCGGTCCAGTCGTTTCGGAGATTAGCCGGTACAAACAGACAGACAAAGAAACAAAAAAATTGAAAACAGATATTCGATCTCTCCAGTTTTATTACATGTATAGATAATGTTGTTAACACTATTTATCTACATCTACAGTATTATAAAATCCATTCAAAACCATGCAATCGGTTTTGGATTGCACGGATCCCTAAGGATATTCTTAAGCGTTATGTGGGTTAGTGCCGTTTTCGTTTTGTGCGTACGCGTTGATGCGTACAAGGCGGTTGTTTATTGAAAAATGTTCCTTGCTTTTTTCTTGCGCTTAGCTCTTTTATGGTTATTGGTAAAATGTGTTTTGGTGCTACCGTTTTACGTTTGTCTGATAGCTTTATAGGGTTCATCTCGTTTAAACAACCAACATCGTTGGTTTTGGTTGAAATTTATTAAAAAAAAAGTTATTGTAACTGCTTCTTTCTTTGGAGACAAACGGACAACCAATATATTATTTTATATTAACAGTAATCAATACTATAAAGTACATAAGTTTTTATTATGTTGTGTACAATAAAGAGTATATTGTTGTTTTTATACCTATTATTTATTGAAATGAAAGTCGATGAAACGTAAAAGCGACACTAAAAAGAGATAAACACTTATATAACATCTATAGGACTAAGCCTGCGAGAGAATGAGACAGAATACATTATATTTAATCATTTAAGCACTATACTCATTGCTCATATGCTCTTGTTTCACTTTTATTGCGTGTGAACTGCACACACTCCCTTTTTTTATTAATATTTAGTTGTAATCGCCCAAAGCGGCTAACAGGGGATGCAAATATACAAGAGTTTAACCTCCTACGATCATCAGTGAGCTTAAAATGATGACTACAACCAACCATAGAAATTATATTGTATACTAGCTGTGCCCGCGACGTCGTCCGCGTGGAATTTGTTTTTAAAACCCCCCGATTTTGAAATATTCTTCATTGGTGCTCCGCTCCTATCGGTCTTAACGTGATGACATATAGCCTACAGCTTTTCTCGATAAATGGGCTATCTAACACTGAAATAATTTTTCAAATCAGACCAGTAGTTCCTGAGATTAGCGCGTTTAATCAAACAAACAAACAAACTCTTCAGGTTTATATATTATAATAATAATAAGATTACAGGCATATGAAAGATTTGGAAGAATATAGCAAAATTTTGTGATTTTGTGACTTCGGTAGTGCTGGATTTGGTAAGGGATAATTTATAATTTATAGCATACATTTGTAGCACCTGCGACTGCAGTGTGTTGCAAATGTGCATAGGCGAAGGTAACCACTTTCCATCACAGTTAGGCCGTCGGGTTGTCTGATGTGCTCCCCAGCTCCAACAACAAAAACATAACCAACATCACTAGAACATAGCTACAAGTACAATCTTAAATAAACACTCAGAAGTGTTTGTTTTATATTCGCGCAAAACTCCAGCGATTTTTGATCATTTTTTTCATCGACACGGAAAATCGGAATTCCGAAATTCGTTACACACGCGTATTCCGGAACGAATTGAGTGGTACGGGTTACCGGCCGACGATATCGAAAAAAGGTAAAAAGAATGAATTTTATCTTTTATTTTCATCTAGTCCCGCGGATAGAAATAGAATCAAAAATATTCGACACCAAATAACATGGGATGGCCGTACATCAAAAAGCCAAGCGTTGACTGGAAACAGCACCTGTGCTTTTTGTTCGAATAAAAATACTACCTGATATTAAAAAAAAATACAGCCAAAGGCTCAGCCAACAGAGCAGAGACAATGTGTTGGTGCGCTTTTTTTGTTTAAAAAATGAACACCAAAATGTCACCAATGTTGCTGTTCTATAATTAAATTGTTTTGAATTCAATTTCCATATTTGAATATTAGAATCGATATTCGTTCAATAAACGGGAAATATTTTGTACAAAGTTGAATTTTATGAATATATTTTTTGAATTCTACAAATATTAACTAGCTCAATACTTATTGCGTAAATGGTATGTGCTATCAACTAATCACGATGATTAAGAAAATGCAATAATAGTAGATTATTACGAGTTGTCGTTTCAACAACATAGATATGTATGCGTGACTGCAGATTACACAATTGTCGATAAAATCCTAATTCCTAAATCAGCAGAAAGCAGAATATCGTTCGATAATGCCTCATTCGCACGTCAATTGGATGCTCGAATTGGCTCGTGGGCTCTTCCAGTGCACTCGAGCGCTCGACACTCGGGCACTCGGACTCGAGCACAAAAGCCGTAACGAGGCTGTGCCGGAAACGTGCGCGAGCGCGAGCGCAACTTCCGGTGGGGGAGGGTGCCATAGGCGATATTTCCGTCGATGTCCCATCTCAGTACAGACATGTTCATATTATTTACTATTCTGACGTATTTATTTTCTTATGTTCCGATTTTTGTAATGCTTGTTTTTTTTTCATTTTCATACAAAGCTGGCAAACAGGCAGGTGGCCCATATAATGGAAAGGTTACCTACGCCTATAGACATTTGCAACACTAGGGACGAAGCCAACGTGTTGCCAGCCTTTAAGGAGAGATAAGGGATGGCATAGAAAAGAAATAGGCGTAGTCAGATAAATTGAGCGCTTCATAAAACAGCTCATGGGAATTAAAATAATTTCATTGCTTGTAAATATTAGTTAGGAATACATCAATACTGTATTTTGTCTTATCTGCGTAGGCAAAAATTGTTACTATATGTTGTTACTATATGAAATTCGCCTGAACATGGCCGCTGCGATAAAATCTATACATACATATACATATAATAAAACTGTAGAGGTCGAATTTCTGTACAATGAAAAAAAAATGCTAAAAACCGAGTCAGGGGGATGTAAGAAGTGAAAAAGAATTAATTTGGACTTTTTTCAAATTTTTTGTTTCTACTTTTTGTCTGTCTGTTTGTACCGGCTAATCTCTGAAACGACTGGACTGATTTAAATTAAATTTTGTATAGTGGTAGCTTATATCCCTGGTCATATATAGGATACTTATGATCCCGAAAAATTAAAGTGTTCCCGTGGGATAGTTAAAAAACCGCACCACGCGGGCGAAGTCGCAGGCATCAGCTAGTTTAATATAAATAAGATGTTTTGTCGTTCGTTTTCGTCGACCATCCCGCAATGCCTGAAGACGAAAGTTTCAAGCAGTGCGTCCTCCCCATCCTGACCTCCGGGGCCGAGTCATGGACACTGACGGTAGGACTGGTCGAAACTGGTAGAAAGGTCTACAAATTTCAAGTCGCTCAACGGGCTATGGAGCGAGCTATGTTGAGTGTTTCTCTTATGGATAGAGTTAGAAATGAGGA
This sequence comes from Dendrolimus houi, assembly GCA_039645545.1. Lineage (NCBI taxonomy): Eukaryota > Metazoa > Arthropoda > Insecta > Lepidoptera > Lasiocampidae > Dendrolimus > Dendrolimus houi. The sequence continues at coordinate 18,262,857 of CM077128.1, read as the reverse complement.
TATCCGTAAGAGAACCAAGGTAACCGACATAGCTCGCAAAATTAGCAAGTGAAAGTGGCAGTGAGCCGATCACATTTGTCGCAGTACCGATGACCGATGGAGCAGACGAGTCCTGGAATGGAGACCATGTCTCAGTAAACGTAGTGTCTGACACCCTCCAGCCCGATGGACTGACGACCTGCGCAAAGTCGCCGGTAGGCGCTGGATGGGGAAGGCAGAGGACCGTGATTAGTGGCGCCGACTCGGGGAGGCCTACGTCCAGCAGTGGACGGTTATTGGCTGACGACGTAAGATGTTTTATTGAAAATATAACAAACTTACCGGTGAAAAGTCACCCCTTAATTTTTATTTGAGTTTCTTGATTGGTTTTAACAGTACCTTAGTACACATGAAGGCATTTTTTAATAGTTAATTTTCACTCAAACACGTAAAGTGTCGACAACAGCCCGGCGCAGAATAAACGAGTCATAGTCCATGGACCATAACGAGCGCTTAAATAAGCTAGTTAGAGATGACTTCTGTAGTTCGTAGTAAATTATACTTCAATGGTAAATAGGGATCAAAACAGGAGGATAGAGGGGATAGGTTAGGAGAATAAAATACCGGGAGAGCTTTAATCAAGTAATGATTTCAGCATGGTTCTATCTCGTCCTTTTAGTCGAACTGTCATGATTATGTTTTCAACTTTCCATATTTTCGTAAATTAAACATAAATCACGTTCAGGTTGAGATCAAGGAACCAGTGTTTCACTCCAACGACGTGGGATCTAATCTAGGCAAATAGTAAACAGAACACAGCTTCTGCAGTTGTTGTGATCGAACTTGCATATTGTAGATAGCAATTTCCATTTGAAGTGCAAATATGAGCAATGTGTATCCGCGGTATAATCTTATAAAACTGTCATTCCATTCGCAATAACATAACATCCCACTATACATATATATATTTTCTCTCTTTTTTTTCATAAATGTTGTATGGGAAAATACCACATTAATATTACAATCTAATCTAAAAAGACTAATAAGTAATTTAAATATAACCTAAATTAACTAAAAGTATCTATTAGCACTTTTCTTATTGTCTCTATTAAGGGGAGGGAGAACACTTTGTTCATGTGTTCTTTAATAAGTTAGCACAGTACACTACACTTGTTTATGGTACTAGTTCAAACGGTTTTGTCCTTTTGAGCCTTCTCATTATATCCGTGTTGTCGAGGAGCTGGATCGCCTCGACATTCATATGATGGTGAAGCCGATGCTTGTGAGCTTCAGCGTACTTTAATTATATATTATATATTTTTTCTGACATCTAATCTATGTACCCTACAGAATATTACATACAGTCGTAGGAACGACGCCGCCCCACATTCTATTTCCGTTTTCAGACATTGACATGAATTCATACTAGTCGGCTCAAACGACAGGTGTATTTTCATTTATGTCAAGGGTTTCAATTAACATTTCTAGTGGAGCTAGATAATATCTGTGCGACATTAAACTATATTTCAATTAGAGCGTTCGCCGAAAGTGCGTTATCTTCGCGTTCTTAAATATTTCGCGTTTATCTAAAGCCATTAATCTGTTCTTATATATATATTTTTAAATACAACTTGTTGGTTACTATGGTTTTATTTAATGGTACTTTATAATTTAATGCCGTATTATAAAATAAAAATATATTAAAAAAAATATATATTTCTTTGATTTAAGTTGTCTAGAAGAGATCGCTTTGAGCGATAAGGCCGCCATTGTATTGCCTAGAAAATATTGTAAATATGGTCTGTTTTTGTAATTGTATATTTTGTTATGCAATAAAGGGCTATCTCTCTTTCTCTCTCTCTTTAATATTCCCTCTTCAAAACGGTGACACGGGTTCGAATCCTGGCCAAAAGTATGCACCACGTAAGCAGTTTTCTGACCTAATGTGCATATTTTTACAATAATCACGTGCTAACGGTGCAGGAACACATCGTAATGAAACCTGCTGTTGATGCGACATAACAGATAGGTCAAACCCGCCAATCCGTCTTGGACAAGTGTGGCGGGTATATATATTATAATCAATTGACGTACCAAGTAGAACCTATTTTAAGTGGTGAATGCAATTTTTTACCTGAAACAAAAGAAGACTTCATGAAACAATGTCAAAAGAGTACATAAATCATTTTTAACATAAATAAGAATGTTAACAAAACTCTCACATAAACGGAGCAGTTATTAAAAGTGTTTGTAAAGTGAGTGTATGAGTCTCCTTGCGTCTACCTACGTGTTTCCTAAAATTACTTTGCGTCCGGTCTGGGTGTGTTTTGTGTCCGTTATTTGTATATTCATAACAGCCTCGTGTTTAATGAATGAATGAATGAATTATTGTGTTAAATAAATAAAAAACTGACCATGTGCGTGCCAGTCCACGCACAGTGATGGGGTTTTTAGTGATGATGAGCGTGCACTATATTTGCCACTAGCGGTCTTGTCAGACGTTGTCCTGCCTTGAAAAAAATGTAGAACTCGATTATTTAAATTAAATATAGCCTGTTACTTAGGGATAATGTAGCATTCTAATGGTGAAAGAATGTTTGAAATCGGTCCAGTAGTTTTTGAGTTTATTTGTTACAAACATCCAAAAAGTATCAATTTAGTTCCCATGCCTAAAAAGCATTTAATCGAAAATTACTCAACGGATCTTGTTGAAAGAATTTTTGTTGAGTATTTTATACGCTTTAACCTAACCTTAATTTTTAAACGCATTTTCAAGATCATAATTCAAAAGTTAGATGACACATACTTTATTATGATTTTGAAATCAAATATCTCACTATCTATTAATTAAAAAAAAAAAAGTTGTACATTTGGAAAAGGCTTAACGCATTTAAACACACATACCGTGTATGTACGGTATCTGTGTTTAAATACATTATGTTAAAGCTTAGTTATATCAGCTTAAGAAAAAGATCTAAAACATACATAGACAGACGGATATAACTATTATATAACGGTTAAATTTATGCCAAAATGATACGAAACCCTAAAAATAGATAAAAGAAGAAAAAATCTATATTAAAAATAGATAAGTAAACAAACTTCGCGTGTAAAAACAAATACCTATATGTCAAATAAAAATTCAAAATGAAAAAGACACTACACAATTTCAATAAAACATCACCAAATATCGTTTCCGAAAGACGCTTTGGCGAACGCCGCCAAAAGACACCGGAGCGAATGTCGCAACTCGCAACGGAGCCAATGTTGTATTTATTTCATCTAGAGTTTAGATTAGGCCTCCCCGCATCGAACGCGGCAACAGGTGCCTGCACCCCCCACCACGGGGGGAAGAAGCCCTAGTTTACGTATAGAACAAGCAAAACAAGACACTGTACACACACCACTGTCTAGGATTGCCAGGAGTAAAGATTTAATAAATATTAAAGAATTTTTATTTTTAAAAATATTACTACAGCATACAGGCTAACGCACCACCTGATTTTTAAAAAATTTTTTTTTATTAACTACTTACTCTACGGACTCGAGTTCCGTACCCTTTTTTACAACTTAATTACTATTAAAGTTTTTAGGTTTATACACGCTTATTTTGCTATTGTGTGTGACATTAATTTAGTGATTTTTGTGTTGTAGTGTACCTTAAGAATAACTTAGAATATTATAATTTTTTTATTTTTAATACTGAACTTATACTAATGTAGAGTGTATCTGTTACATACTGGTGTTGTGAGGAAGTGCATGTGCAGTGTGTGCCTTATGTTTATACGTATATATATCTTAATTAGTGCCATTTGTGTTACTTTTCCTTTCTGTGCTTAGATTATTAATTTTTAGGCTCTTTGTATGTCTTGGTTTGTTTGTAAAGTGTGCGTGTAATGCAATGCGGTGGTAGTGCGCTTTGGTGTGAGTATGTGTGAGTTTTGTTGTTGGTTGTGTGTTTATGACTTTTTGTGGTGTTATAATTTATTGTTTAATTGTTGTGACATGAAAATTTTTCAATTGGTGTAATTGATGATGGATGGTTTAGGAGGGGGATTATTGGCCCTCCATTAGACGTTGGACAACCGTCTTGTCTCCCATGCGTATCGCCATTTTTATATTGTAATCCCTGATCTCATCGGCTGTGACTTTCTCCGCTTTGAGGACGAAGGTGGCGGTAGCGTCCTCTTCGCACACGGCTGTGTAGTAAATACATTTAGCAGTGTGCTGCAAAATTGTCACGACCGCATGAGGGAGGCTCTTGTACAGGTCCATCTTGTTGGATTTGGACCTCACGATCACCACTGTCTCGAAGGTAAGACCCTGAGCCTCGTGTATCGTTTGAACGCATGACCCTTCGCCCTTGCCACAGCCTAGTTTTATTAGGCTCTCTTTCTCTGACTGCGTATGAGTTAGATAAAGAGTATTGGCAAGTTCTGTGGGTATGCGCTCTCGCGAATACCGTTTGAGTTCCAGGGAACGAGCTTGATTTTTGGACGAGTATATGCCTGAGTATACATCACTCATGGCATATGCTACGTCTAGTGGACTTCGGTGTGTACAGAGCTGTTCTCGGGTGATTTTAGCCGAGGGTGTAAGGCGGTGATATAGCATGGGGAACAAGTCGTTCCTGTCTATAAAGGGCATTTAGTTTATATCACCCATGAGAGTGAGGTAGGCCGCTCCTGCTAGGCGCGATGCCATGACTATAGAGCCAAAGTGGCTCATGAGTGCTTCATCGACTATGAGGCGTTTGGGTCTAAAGTTGGAAGTTAGACCGTTGACTATGAACGATGCCATAGTCCGCACTCTAGCCTTCGCATTGTCGCCTAGGATGGGCTGGAGTTTCTCCCGGATTTCCCGCCCCACCTGATTGAAAGTGGTTGCTGGACACTATACACATTATTGTAACACTAGAGGTTATCGATTATCACCTGTCATGTGGAATCATGACAGTATGAGGCAGATTAATATTTGGAATAAAGAAGGCTGCACTGCAAGACCGCACTAAGCTTGTTGCTACGCGCCTGATCTCGCATGACTGATGATTCGACATGCAATGGCGCTTTGCGTTTTTACTCGTGTTATTGCAAGTTTGAGGCGGACCAGTGTCTTCCCAGGTTTGGTTGTTAGGCGACAAGCCAGCCACACACTAACGCGATGCTGGCCTCGATGAAATTTTAGGGCAAGCTTTTTGTAAAAACCCCATATCGTAATGCCGTAGGAAACCTTCAGCTGGGACATTTCAAATCAACAAAAAAATGTTTCTGAGTACTGTTGCGTAATTAGTATCAAATAACTTTTCACCGAAGGCTTAGGTCACTTAGACTTCAATTATTCAAAAGAAACCCTCCGACGCTTTGGATAGCCATGGACAGACCAATCATAAGATAGTACTTGTATGACATGGATGAAAAGTACTAGGAAATGAAAATTCCAATACTCAACTAATACTCTTTGACGGTTAGTTATAATTGCTTTATCAGATGTTATTAGTTTCGATTCATCTATTATTTAATATCTGTACAAAATTACCTATTGACACGGATACTGTGATTACTTAATACGAAATTGAAAAGAAACTTATTAAAAAGAATTGAAATTGATGCCATCTAAAAACATGTTTCACAAACAAACATGGTTGAAAATTTTATTAGTGTTTTTCTATTAAACGTAGAAAGTTTTTACGAAATGCTTTCTATAATCATTTATATCATGATAAATGATACTAAGATAAACTGGAAATATAATCCTATCAGATTCTTCTATTAATAAAAGGCTGGCAATACTTTCTGCCTTTACACAGTGGTATTTACACTACGCTTTAAGATACACAAAAAAAATCAGGTAATATTCCTTTACAGTTACTGGATCTCTGCAAATACAATATTACAGGTAAAAATGCAGTGAAACTCGTAATATATAGGTACATAAATATATTTTACAATACATTTGGTCTAAACCTGCATTTACGAACCTTGTATACATTGTTCGAAAGTTAAAGATTACGACGCATCACACAATGGAACGTGCTGAAAATAGGTGATCTCACCTAAGTAGCTATTTACCGCACGTACTTATGTGAAAAAAAGAATTATATCGAGAAGTTTCACATTACGAAAATAAATAAGCTGAATAATCGAACTTCCTTAGAGGTGCTTTTGATCAATACATTTGTCTCACTTTAATATTATAGAGAAAATGAGACGAAAGATGTAGTTCTAATGTTGACCCCGCGCACGTGGCTCCATTTTTATAGTAGAAAAATCAAAGATTGTTTCGACTTTTCGACTGATATTATGTTTGTTTCGTTACCTATTGTGTACTGTTTTCTCGGAAATGTGTTGAAAAACGTTGCACGACACATGTGCGTTTGTTGGTTCTTACAGACTCGTGACTATGATAAGCATCACATTAGCCTACTCGTTTGTAAACACCAACTTCCCACATTAGTATCATAAATAACTATTTAATTTTCAACCGATAGGTATTTTGTGCTTATGTTTAACGTACCTAATTTCTATCCGTATTTAGGTGTGACAAACTTTAAAATTATCTTTCTTCTACGAATGTTTGCTTCGTTGATCATCATCAATTGAATATAAATTATATAGTCATTTTTACAAGAGGCAATTCTATACGCCAAAAACTCAACACCTAATGAATTTGTGAAAATGGGGGTAATAAAATATTTTTATTGCAATAATATTATATTTTTCGCGGGACAAGCTATACGAGCTAAGTCGCATGAAAAGTCATAATAACTAAATTTATGACAGGCTTTGTATTTCACCTGTAATCAATCGCTTAACTCTACTATTATGGCATAATTAATTGTTAATTTTAATCAATAAATATTTTTAAATAATAGTATTTTTTTTTATAAAATACTATGAAAGAAACATAGTAATAGTAATTACAATCTCACAATAAAAAAAACTCCTAAATCTTATTTATATAACTAGATGGCACCACAGTTCATTCTTGTTTCAGTTTTGATGTTTTATAATTAAAACAACTTTCTAAATCAAATTAAAAAGAAACGTTATATATAACTTAACGTAATTGATGTCAAAAAATATGCTTTAGATAATAAACCTACAAATCAAGAAAATAACAACCTAAAGCGCCATCTGTTCATACATGATTCTCCTGAAACTTTTGTAAGTAAAGTTTTATACTGGGCGATAGAAAGACGGAACCAAATCTCGACCGCACCAAAACCACGAAGACTCAATATGTCCGTACCAAATTTACAATTTTCCTCAACGCTTGAAATAAAAAAAAGGGAATAATAATGTATTCCCATCGTGCTCCCTCGACTGTAAAACACAATACACCACATTCGCCCTTTAGTCGAACTACCCCGAAATAGGGAACGAGGCACGCGTGACGCGGCACTCTCGTCCAACCGTAAAAAAGGGGAATCAATTATAACGAAATGGCAAGCGGACTCTGACCATTGAAAAACGGAGCCCTTACCCTCTTAGGGTCTGTGCAGACGTACTCTGTAAACGCGCCTCGTCAAGGTTACGCGACCTTTTAATAAATAATCAAGACTTGTTTAGACATAGTTACGTGCTAAATTCAAGTCACGAGTGATAGGTACGTTTTGGGTAAGCGAGATGCATCTAAAACCTCTTTGTTCACTTAAGATGTGAACGTCCGCATTATTGAAACTTCGTGACATATAGGGCCGATGGCGATTATGTAATGACGAACAAATTATGATAAAAAAATACTTTTGTGTTTATTTGTGATTCAAGATTGAGTTAAAAAGCACGCCATAATGACAAGTTACGGTAAATTACTTTATTACGTTCGGTTATGTTTTAACACAAATTGGGTGGAGCCTATGTCAAACTTTATCCTTATATCTGTGCAGGAACGGAGAAAGAATACAATTTCCTGCGGCTGGGCGGCCTGTCATAAGAGGCGACGAAACAACCGACAGCCAGGTGGTAGGGTGGGTATTTGCCCGTCTGGATGGCTACCACCCCTGGTTTAAAGTATGCCGCCATAACAACCTTGAGTTGTGTTCCGGCATTAGAGGCCAGGTTCCAGTCTCCCTTAAGAGAGCAGCAGCGCATTTGAAGCACCTTTGATGTTGCAAACGTCCATAGGCGATGGTAATTGCTTTCTATCAAGTAGGTCGTTTGCCTGTCTGCTGAACTTATGCAATAAAAAAAAGCTTTGACCGATATTAAGGCCAATGAACGGTCGCTAAGATATAAAAACCAGCCGTGAAAATTACAATTGATAAAATAATCATATGATTTGATGACTTATAGGCATATTTCGGTTCTTTGTTTTAGAATTTGTTTTTGAGAAAGCATTAAATCTGTAACTACAGCAGTACCCTGCGAGAATTGTTACATTTTTAACGTTTAGAAGTGACCTATGTTTATCCCCGTTATGTGCACAATTATATACCCGTATTTTACGTAAATTCGTAATGAATCAGTTCGTTCCTTCGTCCACTATGTCAAATTCATCCAGTATATTTTATATATGAATATTGATTTGTAATGTAGATATTGGTGTTTTCATAACTTTTTTATAACTTACTTGCTATTAAACGACACGAAATACAGACATGAACAAAATAATAAAACAAGAAATCAATAGCTGCAACTTAAAGATAACGAACCATTACTCACTGTAAGTGCGGGCATGACTTACTAACTTCAAGCCCTATTCACGCTATATTTGTTTACCTATTCAACTTTGCCAATTTTCCAGCATACAAAATGGAGCCCATCTGTATAGACCCTTGAGAATTCATTAAATTTTTTCACAATATTCTGTCAGTACTATGTGCCGGAGTATCAGCTTACAATGGACGGCAGCAGGCCCTTTTCAAATAACAGAACATGTTGGTTCGTCCCTTTTAAAATTGATCCCTAATTAGTGTAATACGAAAATAATTGATTTAACATGGTGGATGATTGAAGAATCTGCCAGGGGAGTTACGTGGCTGGAGATTTGGCTATTTCTTTTGTAAATTATTTTCAACAATAGAACTGACTTTTAGGCTGTTTTTTGATTAATTGTTATAATGTACCTAAAGTTTACCGAGCGATTATATTTCTCTTGATTCACACGATGTGCGAAAGCGATTTCGCGCCGATATTGAACGAATTATATGAACGCTTCTAGAAATAACTTACGCTCGGTAAGATTTGAGTACCGCGTATACCGTGCATACCAATTCCGTACCGCTGCTGCACAAATAAATCAGAAAGCGGCTTGACAGTTCGGAAATGACGTTAACTAATAAACAATTATTACAAATGTTTACTTCTGCTAGCAATCTAGAAATAAATGACGTTCCTAACGCAATCAGAGTTTGACATTAGAATGATGTTAGCATTACTGTTGATGCGAACTGATGTACAAAACTTATGATGATAATAAATGTACGCAAGCGTATATATAATAATGATAATAATAATAATAATCGGCAGACAAACACACATATTGTATATCCCTAAATTAAGCAAGTAACGCTTGTCTGATGCGTAATATACAACGTACCACTCTGGGGCTGATCCCAGACACCCAGACTATAGTAAATAACGGAGAAAATAAGTTTCCGAAATTTACTATACCAGGAATCGAACCCGGAATATCAGATAATCGGATATATATATATATATATATATATATATATATATATATATATATATATATATGTATGTATGTGTGTGTGCGTCCTTTATATCAATGATTATTCGGAAGTACCATATTATACTACAATATATTATATACTAAAGGATTGATGTAAAGATTCTAAGACGCTTAGCGAGCTATGGAATGAGCCATTTTTGAAGTTTCTCTTATAGATAAAATCCGAAATGAGGAGATCCGCAGCACCGACGTTAGTAAACTGATAGGAGTAAGACATTTACGTCTGTCTTAGAACCTACACCTGATGGAAGTAATGAGTTTTTGGGCCCCAATTCTGCTGTAGTGGAACACTTACAGCCAATAGATGGCGCTGTGCAATAATTGATGTCACAAACGTTTCCCGAAACATACAAAGAATATATACAAATTTTCAACTATAACAGATGAGCCTAGGCCTGCGAGGAACAACACTGGCCTCGCTGGAAGATCTTCCTTTAAGACGAAGGAGCATTCCATCTCGCTCCTCCATCCTATACGGGGCACCTCCCTTCACTGCTATTGCAATATCGTTAGAATGGTCGAATACTGGTGTTATAATTTTTGTATGAAAAACAGTCATTATAACACCAGTGGCCGAACATTCTGATGATAGTAGGTGAATAAACGAATTGATACCCAGGAGTAAAAATCCCGTCTTCTAAACGCAGCGTGAGCCGCCCTATTTTCAAGTGGATCCATCACGTATCGCCGTGTGAGGACTTGAGAAGAAAAACGGGGGACTAAGTAAAGAGCTCAGCTGTAGACAACGATTAGCTAACAACGACAACGGCAAAAATACAAACTGAAATATTGATACAGGTCTTAATAAAACGGAAGTACCTACTTATATACTATATTCAGCATTTTATGTGAAACAATGCAAGATTAATTACATTTATTAAGTAAATTACAAAGTTTCTAGTGTCAATCAAATTCAATTTATACTTAATCAACTCTGTTAGGCTCTTTGAGGGGATTGTTTCGAATTTAATTTTGTATTTTATTCAAATTTTGTCAAAGGAGACGATGATAGCTAGAGAGAGGTAGGTATGTTTTTAATCAAAGCTATTTTATAGGGAAGCCTAATTAAACTTAGCACAAATTTAACAATGGAATTTGTTTTAAATGAATTAGAAAGGGTTAAATACGTTTATGTATTCATGATTAGTTTCTATGAAATAATTTATAATTTAATATTCCATGGAGTACTATAACTAAATAATGGGTTAAAATTTTTGATATTTACTTTATTTGCTGTTTCTAATAATCCCGCTATAATTATTATAACAATGTTTTGAATTTGCGAAAATACTAAGGCCCATAGCACACGGCGTATTTTAAAGGCGCAGTCGACGCGCAGATGACGCGCGTATATGCGCTTCAAACGAGATTCGAACGAACCTTGTAACCCTAAGCACACGCGGTGATCGTGAAGCTCGCGTCTACTGCGCGTATACGCGCAGATACAGCGATACAGATGCGTTGTAGTCGCTCGTAGCTTCTACGTTTTGATCAGATCACTTCAGTTGTACAATGGCGCGCGCCCCTCCACCCCTCCTGTGCCCCGTCGTACGCGCTTCAAACGAGTAGCAAACGCGCTTCACACGCGCGTTTGTATCGCGTTTTTCGCGTGTTTATACCTATACAAACGAAAAAATTGGCATCTACGGCCCCTAGCACATGGCGCATTTTAAATACGCCGTGTGCTAGGGGCCTAAGAATTTGGGTTGGCCGCCATATACTTACTTCAAGATTGTTTTTTTTCCGGTGTAAGTGTATACATGATTATGTGGGGTATTGTTAGACAGATTTTGAAAAGTATGAACGATGTTCCGCAATGAATTTTTATTTAAGCCAATGAATAGATTTGCGGTATGTGTGCTTTCAGACTTGTAAAAAATATTTCTTTATTATACACCTACACGAAATAGGAGACGGTCTCGTATTTTTACATATATGACGTGTAAATTTATGGAAAGATTCAAGATGGTACAGCTGAAATAATAGTTTCAATGAAAATTATTTGAAAAAAAATTCGATCAATAGTTTTTTGATATGGATTTTCAATTAAATATTTTTAAGATTCCTTAATAGAAGACATTCGTCACCTCTACAAAACTTCCCCATATTGTACGTTAGGTTGAGGGGACAGTGGGGCTGGCAAGTCAATGTAACAAAAGTTCAAAAAAAATATGATTAAACAGAAAACACCCTTCACAGTGCATGGACTGACACTTTTCATTACAAGTCGAGTAAAAAACAACATATATCAAAAGTATTACTCCCCGACATTAACACAAACACGACACCTTTAATCGACGCATGAATCACGCAACATTTCGTACACAACAGCTACAATAGCACTTGCAACTACCTATCAATTATAATTGTATAACATAATTCAATTCAGCGCTTTCCTGGTTCAATGGCGGCGTTTAATTTCGATCTATGCTCCGAGTCTGACAATAATGCCCGCGTGATTAGTATAATCGACTCCAGTATCAGTCAAGTGTATGCAATTATGTCGACAGTGGTTATCAAAAGCTGAAAGGGTGACAGCAACTAAAATCCATTATCATATTGTCTCATCTATCTCATTCCTACTATTTCACCCAGAAATCAGAAATCTATTATTCATAACAAAGGTACACGTCAATTCCTATTATTATTATTATTTATTTTATTGATTTATTATTATTAGAATTTCCAAAGGATACACATAACACATCTGTAAAAATATACATAACCTTAATTTTTTAATCAATGTGCTCCTTCGATTACTGGAGACCACGACATGCGTAAAAAAGACTAATCATATAAATTTAATGTGTAACATATAATACAATAATACGAATATAAAAGCTAAATTGTGTTGATACTTTGGCGGCTTCCCATCTCCCTCCTTGTCACAGCCGTGATAGCTGAGGCTGCTACCGCACACCAGGAGGCCCTGAAACGCCGCAAATATGTGTCCATTGGTAATGGGTACATATTTGTGGCTATTGGGGTTGAAACTCTGGGGCCGTGGGGGCCTGGAGCTCATCACCTCTATCGAGACCTCTCAACGCATCTAATTGAGGTCTCGCGTGACTAAAAGCTGGCTTGCACCTAGGACAACGCATAAGCGTTGCCATCTAACGTGTAAATACGGCCAGCATTTTGGGAACGCTCCCCGCCGACAGCGACCTGCAGTCTATTTTTACTTATAGATTATTATTTTGTATGTGTAGTTATATTTAAAGAATAATTTAATTTTAGAAATAGATAAAAACTTTTAAACCTGTAAATATGTTTATTATTATATTATTTATTTATTATTATAGTGTTTAATTTTTTAGTTTTTTTAAAGCTAAATAACGTAATATTATATATTCGTGATAGAATACACAATTACATATATAGATAAATTAGTTTATTAATAAAAATAAAAATTCGTATATGTCATAGGTACATATATATCATCAACATCATACGGGTTGTCTGGAAGAGATCGCTTCTTAGCGATAAGACCGCCCATTGTGCACATTTAGAACATTTTTAGGCTATAAGGTTTTTTGTAATGGTGTACAATAAAGTGTTATCTATCTATCTATCTATCTATCTATCATTATTATTATATCAATTATGGTCACAATTAAAATTAGGTCATAAACTCTTCATGACTATAAAAAGTGAGCTCAAATAACAATTACCTGAACCGTATTTTAAATGAACCAACGGATGGTGACACCATTATCCTTTTATGTAATTTATTTTACATTAACAGTCCCATGAAATATTAAATTATGGTCACAATTAAAATTAGGTCATAAACTCTTCATGACTATACAAAGTGAGCTCGACTAACAATTTCCTGAGCCGTATTTTAAATGAACCAACGGATGGTGACTCCATTATCCTTTTAGGTAGTTTATTGTACATTAACGGTCCCATGAAATGAGGCAATATGCCCGATTTCCCAAGATTGCGTTTTAAATGTTTCATGTCTGTCCCATTTGTCCCATCTCCTATATCTCATCTCGTCTATTTCATCCTCTCTATCCCACCCTAAAGGTTGATAACGTGTTGCCTTCGCTCATGGTGTTGCAAATGTCTATAGGTGACGGACATCACTCTCCATTACGTGAGCTGTCTTCTTTTTGCCAGCTACGCAATAAAAAGTATTTGTAATAGAAAAGCTTAGCTGGATAAATGTTCTGAACGCATCACTGTCGGCATTCATGTTTCTTAAAACTCGTGCTAGAATACTCATTTTTTGATACAATATCACTGATTAATGCTCACTGTGTTATCACTACTACACTGTCTCATATCAACAAGGAACTTGATATGAGTAAATTCGTAAGAAAATATTGAACTAAATAAGGCGAAGAAGATCCATCCAGCGTGTCTATGGACAGTGAAACTATAAATTGTGAAGATTATCGAACCCAAAAACATTTTTCCAAAAACATCTTAAAAACGAATCCACGTTAATTGCTCAAACCAATTTACATTGTAATTAACGAGGAGCAAATCAAATATCTTAATAACTTGAATAAAAAATCAATCATAAAAGTAACATTTTGGTTCAAACCCCTCCCTCACAAAACAAACACCAACTGCACAACCATAAAAATTATACCTATTACAAGACCCCCTAAAAACACCCATGTCAACCATTATACGAACGTGATCTGAACATTATAGCATTCGGTCGTAAAAAGTATTTTTTTTATAATTAATTTAATTTAATAGCCGCACCGCCTGTTTAATACAATGGTTATATTGCAATATTACTAGAGAGGTCCCTTGGGATTGCAGAAGCTGGTTGCTCCAATTGCTGTTTTACCATCCAACAATCAGATGCACCAGCTTACACCACCGTTACATGGTGAAAATATCGCCGGATTGAACAAATGGCTTTAATTTAAACTTTTCTGGTGCTCTGAAGAATAAATTATCTTCTAGATAAGCGTGCTAACTAAACTATAATAAATAGGTCTCTGATTTTAAAAATAGAATGAAGTAAAAATAACATAAATATAACTAATTTTAAATTAAATAATATTATAAGTAAAAAATTGACTCCAAACCGTTGTCGGTGGCAATTCACGGTATAAAGAAATGTATTGCTTTCTGGGAAAAGCCCCGGTGGAAGTGCTGGTCAAGAAAAACATGGAATGAAACTCGAAAACTGGAAATTTATATCATACTAGCTGACCCGGCAAACTTCGTACCGCCTCAGAATCAATTTTTTTCATATTTGCTCACCTTTTAAACCTTCCCTGGACTTCCACAAATATATCAAAACCAAAATTAGCCAAATCAGTCCAACCGTTCTCGAGTTTTAGCGAGACTAACGAATAGGAATTTATTTTTATATTATATATAAGATGATTTAATGATATTTTAATATTTGATCTAGGTAATTTAAAATTAGTTGAAACAACAAATTTCATAATAAATATGTTAATTTTGATTTTAAGAAGTCAACATTTCGTGATTAAATTGTCGCGTCAATCTGATTTTTATTTCAAGCTTCTTTTCTTTTCTTCTCTTCATGTGTTAAATTTATTTCCAAAACGTTTTTAGTTTAATAATAATCTTCCCTAACCCACACAATCCACCTAACTCGCAGTGGGGCTTTGTGGCGAAGCCTTAGGTGAGTAGCGACACCTCGGACCTGACTCCGTGGGCCAAGGCAAGCCTGCATGGGTGCATTTTTACATGGTGTAGACAGGGACAATCGCCAGTCACTGTCACGCCACATTTAGATTAAAGTCTAGGGGCCTCTACGTGTTGGCCTTCCCATAGCCCCACGCGAGCCCTCCAAAAGTCCGGGCCATTTTTATGGCCCGTGGCCTGCAGAGACATACATGTATCTTCCCTAAATAATCATCTCTACCTTGATTATAAAAATAAGATCAAACAATATTTAATGAACGGCTTTCCTTAAAACTGCAGCACCGCACAGTGCGTGATTAAAAACGCCCGGTACACTTCAAAATTTATAACGGTGATATAGGGGCGGGAATTGCGCGTGTTGGGTGCGTTTTATCGCCTCCAGAGGGCGCTAATGACGTCAAATAATTGGTGCTTTAAATGTAAATGACGACACACACACACTCACCCCACTTCACCCCCCTAAGCTCGGCGAGGCTTTATTAAATTTTGAGTACGGCTAGACGTATTTTGCTCGCGATTAGTGTACTAGATTAATGATACCGACAATGACGATTCGGGCTTTAATTCAGTTAACTCGTTACAGGCAGAACCGGGATGTTATTAATAACTCGTTTTCAAAATGAGCAATTGAGTATGGTTTAATTGAATTTCAGTGCCACATACTGTCAGTCTTAGGTTTCAACGTGTTAATATAACAAGGTTTACAATGTGTTGTGTTATTATGCAATTATTTACTTTATATTGTGTGCTAGCTATTTATCGGGTAAAAATATATGTTATTTATTTTAAAATTTAGGAATATCTAAATATATGCACAACCTACATCGCCGAATTAGCTAAGAATATCCTATGAGACACGTAGGTTG
The DNA here is from genome assembly GCA_039645545.1 of Dendrolimus houi. Classification (NCBI taxonomy): domain Eukaryota; kingdom Metazoa; phylum Arthropoda; class Insecta; order Lepidoptera; family Lasiocampidae; genus Dendrolimus; species Dendrolimus houi. Next base: position 18,246,676 of record CM077128.1, on the reverse strand, counting down.
TCAAGAAGAGATCGTTCTGAACGATAGGGCCGCCTAATATTTTACCTAAAAATATTGTAACTAATGCACAGTGCCTACATTTTGGCAGGCAACGAAGTGTTCTCTATCTATGGATTGGTTTCAAGTTTAAAACGTATTATTTGAACTAAATTCTGATAAAGGAGAATTGATATTGTTACAATTTGGGCCACCTGCATACCTATTTTCACATACTTACAAAGAAATGCTGCGCACCTTGTTTATTGCCCCTCCCGCATTCGGAGTTCTTTTTTTTACTTCGTATTTAAAATTTGCAATTAGACAATAGCCTATTGTTATTGTTTTCGACTTTGTTGACCGTTCGCAGGAATAAATAACCAGGTGTGCAGATTACTATTTCTCGGTAACTTAGTGCGCGCGGTCGATTTCTTTTGTACTGTATACTTAGTATAAAACAATGCCCGAACGGAGGGGTGGGGCAGTCAAGTAAAAACTCCCGAAGAATATACCTAATTATAATATATTGTTTTTACATAGACCGTCACACTTTTTGGTTTATTTAACGCAATTTGGAAACTGATAATATTTTCTAACAGAAAAGTTCTATAACTGACTAGCACAAACAATAGTCTTAAAGAACATAACTTCATAGACGACCTACTGCTGATTGACGAGTTCCATACATTGGGAATCCCCAATATACTTTTACTCACAATATTTTTTTTTCATCACTATCCAGTCTTTCATTAATTATATGCACATTAAGCTATAAAAACCGCTTACTTAGTGTCGATTCAGCCAGAAATTGAATTACGCACATCGAGCCCTAATAATAACATGACTTATTATTATATAGAGAAATTAGAAAGAAAATATTTACTAAGTATAAAATACAAAGAAACGTAGAAAATAAACATACCAAGGTGTTGGCCAACTATTATTGTGACTGAAGGAATATGGGAACAATACCTGCCGGACCCACTTAGGGTATCCCCGGCAGTCGTCGCAAGTCCTACATCAGCTCGCTGTATGTTCCTTGACAGTGACACATTATCCAAAAATCTATACAATAATCTCTGTTTGTTGCACAGTCAGTCAGTCTCGGCAAAAAAATATATGGAAAACTTAAGCACTATAAGGCCGTACAATTGGCGGCCTTATTGTTAAAGTAATCTCTTCCAGGCACCCTTTGGATGGACAATATCTAATTGCAAAGATAGTGTTGGCGTAAAGTTGAACTAGATAACTAGTATTTAAGTATAAAACATAATTATTATACGCAACGGTTCTCTAGAGTCTAGAACATTCATTCCGCGTACAACAATGACCTGGAGGGAACTTCCCGTCACGGTTTTCCCCTTGCATTATGACATGAGGCTTTTTAAGAAGGGCCTTATAAAAATATCTTTGAGGTCGGCAAAGCGTTATTGATACCTCTGGTGTTGCAGAAAAATACATAAATAGCTATAAAAATCTGTATGTAAATAATAAACACGTTATACAGTTAGTTAGTGCTCCTCCACAAGTCTGTCTATATGTATACACACTAATAGACAGACATTCAAACAAACCGTTAAAACAAATCCTAAAGTAGTCCGACTTGACTAAAGACTCGGATAGCCTTAAGCTTTTAATCGAGTATCTCTCGCAAAGTGAATTCAAGATCGCTTCAAGCGTCTTCAAACGTGTCTACGTAATCGCATCATTACCATTCTCCCAGTTTCAACGTTGAGGAACACACTCGTCAACGATGTCGTTTGTAAACGGTAAGTGCAGCGACTATGTAGTCGACAGACTATATAACTATGATGGGATGTTGTGAAACATCATCTATTTCAATAGAACGTTAAAAACGATTGTTAGTAGAGAAATCTTTGACGTGGCAGAGCCATGGTGGATCATTGTCTTGATTATAGAGGTACAATTCTGCTATATAGATATCTTGGCGTTGCGAAGATATTCAAAGTACGATTTCATTGCGATATTGTCAAAAATTTGTATTCTACTAAATCCAGAATATTTTCTCGATATCGTCGCGGCAGAATAATAGTAGAAAAAATTGGTAATACCATTAGCAGAAATGGCGTTAACTGAAGTTAAAAATTTATTTCGCCCGCTTTCGCTTGTAAATATTTACAAAATTAGAGTGGTATGTGTGCCCGTGGGCATGTCATTGGAATTAACAGAATATCAAAATCAGGCAAACCTAAAATTGAGACGATAGTTTCCGGCGATTTTGACGAGACAGTAATAGCAGAATTGGGCCCCAGCTTATTGCTCATGCATCATCCATGTTTACAGAATATCGACGTTAAACGTTTAATCTGGAGCTAGTCGTGTTTCTTACGATGAGAGAAAGTTCCGATGGCGCACTTCCTTCCCTCTAAAATATCTTCCCTATCCCATCCTCTTATTCCGTTCTCCTATTCCAATATATCCCATTCATTCGGCTTGATCTCTTTATCTCATCATCTTTAAGCCATTCTTCCTGTATTTAAATGTGCACACAAAATTCACAATAACGTGGATGAAGTATTTTGGTAGCAAATCCAAACGCAAACAATAACAGAGCAGTTCTGCATTCACAGGGTCTAAGGCAAGTCGTGTGGAAAACTCAAAACAAATCGAATGCAAATCAATGAGCAATCGATTGACATTTGCAACTTAACAGCCATTTAGTTCCATTAGAACAATAAGTATTTAAATCAAATTCAAATTTCGCACTTCGATTAAAAGGCTCCCTGAAGCAACCGGTTCTAAGTGCACAGCAAACAGTACTACCAACTTAAACGTACACCGGTTAAAACCAATTTAACTCGAGCTGCGATCTTTTAACCAACGCTTTATTATTCAACGTGGGGTGCCAAAGTGGGCGTGTCAACTGATACTGGTTCTGCTGCCATGTGATCCCAATTACTATGTGTAGAGAGGAAAGCCGCTTATGCAAATGACGATTTCCCGCGGACACATCTAATGGGCCGTGAAGGGGGTTGCACTTTTAGTACGTCCACCCTCTGACTACCAAATCCTATCTACCCCATGCATATCTAGCTTTATAGACCCAGTCAGCTTTATATAAAACTTTGTTGAGGGGAGATTGATATTCATTAATGCCAAGTATTGGGACGACGTTGATTGAAATTATTTCGCGGAAAATTAGTTTGGATTGTAGATACATATTTTATTCATTATGGCCTTTTAGCTTGATTGTTTGGCTGACTAATAAAATATTAATTCAGGGATCCTTTCAGCTAAAAGACAGTTTATGAAAGTATTAATGGCAATATTTCTTTGTAAATGAACATCGCAAAATGAAGAAACAATATTAAACATGACTGTTTTATTCAGCCATATGAAAACAATAGAAGAAAGAAAGAAATATTTTTTTTGCAAATACGACGCACGCCAAACTCATACTTTGCTACTACTAAAACTAATATTTTTATACTGATAATTGTTGAATCCTCACTATTTATACCAATGTGGGTAGTTTTATAAGTGCCGTTTGCATTCGTTTCGCCGCCTGTACGTGGTGGCGAAAGCAGTCTCCAACACACGCGAAGCCAGTCCGGACGTTTCGTTTTCTCTGTGCTAAGAGCAAGTGAACGTTTCACATCCCATTCTTAAATTAAATCAAACTCTAATAACAAGCTGTGTATGCTTTTGGTGTAAGTCTGTGCCATAAATCGAAGACCTAAAGTGCTACCCAAGTACTTGTTAGTGCAATTCACTCTCTAGCTGTTCTAGCTACCCCATTGAAGATGGATTCGAGATTAGTGGTGTTTGTTACCTCATTGATTTGTGCAGAATTTGGCATGCGTCTCACTCCCATAAAATTCCCAAAGTAAAAAAATAAATTACTCGAACCAGCGGCCAGCTGTGCGGGATCCGTGGTCCACCATTGCACAATAATATAATTATAGAAAGGGTTTATAATTAGGAAGGCTGCAAATATTGCTACACTGTTATTATTATTATTCTACTACTGTGACACAAAAAAGAATGGGCAGACGATCTGCCGATTTCATAAGGTTTAATTTTTTTCAAAATGGCCATTTAATGCAGATCAAACAGTAAATGGACCAACCACTACGCTCTATATAGATGACGCATGTATAAAAGCAATAACTTTTAAAATGATCACTGAAAAATCTTTTTCTTCATATTTATGTGTGGCTACTTTTTTAAATACAGAACTATGTTATACAATTACTTTTCATAGAATTAATGGATTTGTAGCAAACAGTGCACAAAGAGAGAGAAAACAATATCAACGTACTTTACCCTTTTTAGCATTAGGCGTCAACAACAGAATTATTTTAGTGCTGAAACGACAACATTGTAGCATTACATCCAGGACCTAAGCTCATTAGTATTGATCACACATCCGAATCACGGCTGGATCTGGTCTGCAGCTTTAGCATTCGTTTGAATAATTTAAACATTTTGACTGTATTTATCGGCCGCGGCTATATCCATTGTAAAGCTACTTTCACAAGGAGTCAAATTTTGTCGAATCGGATTTTTACCATATACGGCAGAAACGAATGCTCTCTTCACACACTAAATTCATTCGGTTTTGTCTTTCCGCAGAATACTGAATGGTGTGTCACAGTGTGAATATGCAATTCGGTCTTATACAGGAAAACGCTCAGTCTCTCACTATCACTTTAAAGTACTTCACAGCGTGCGTGCCCACTACCCGACTTGCCGTACCTGGTATTTTGCGATATTCGTTAAAAAGCCGAAACTGCGCTCGTGTGAACACTTGTATTAATCAGTATTTTATCATTTAACCCAATTAGATTACAGTCGCAAAAGCAGATGTTAAGTTAATCCCGTTCTTAAAACCGAATACACGTGTACAACTCAACCAAAATGTCTAGAAAATGTTTATTTTTCCCCTTCTGGCAATACTCTATATTATCTGTTGTCAACTTCAGTGAATCATAAACAAAGCGAATATACTCATGTTAATTTAATTTTAACGTTGATCCAAGTCTAAAATCCGCTAAAAAATAACTAAATATGCATGCAACATTGGTGCAGGAACGGAGAAAAAAAAACAATTTCCTGCGGCCGGGTGGCCTGTCGTACGAGGCGACAAAACAACCCACAGCCAGGTGGTAGGATATTTGCCCGACTGGATGGCTACCACCCCTGGTTTATAGTATGCCGCCGTAACAACCTTGAGTTGTATGCCGGAATACAACTCAAGGTTGTTACGGGGGTATACTCGGTAGTTCTGGCATTAGTGACCAGGTTCCAGTCTCCCTTAAGAGAGCAGCAGCGCATTTGTAGCACTTTAGGTGTTGCAAATGTCCATAGGCGATGGTAACCGCTTTCCATCAAGTGGTGGGCCGTCTGCCTATCTGCTGAACTCATGCAATAAAAAAAATGTAACAATATCAAGTTTCACGTGTAATTTGAAGCAAAAATGTTTTCGTTATAACTCGACGATATTTACCAAATAACAGCCGACATGATAGGTTTGTAATGGTTAGTTTAACATCTTTTAATCCAATAATTTTTCTGTTGACTATCACAAGGCGTTAAGACTCTTGCTTACAAAATTATAATTATTATTATTAAAGTAAACATCATAGGCTATGTTGACAAAATGCGTTCGTCGTAACTGAAGCAACTCGATACTTGCAGGATGTTTGATGTCGTACTAAAAATAACTAGTAAGTATTGAAATTACTATCGACCTAATATTGGAGTTGCTAGAGATTAGACAAATTTACCAAAGCCCGACGCCCCTATTATTTTCTACTTTATTTTGCCGCCCTGTAAATTCATACGTATAAATTATATTGCAATTAACACGTATTCTGCAAAAATCGTATTCGGCTTAGGAATCGACGTCTCCGTGTGAACGTAGCATTATAGTGAACCGATGCACGTCGATACGGTAATCCTATTAAGGTAACTTTGTTAACTTTGTGTATATGTTTGGAAATTACATTGTATTGATTGTTAACCCTTTCAACAAGTACAATGGTAAGTTTCCTTCTTAGTAAATAACTAGGATATACCCGCAACTTCGTCCACGCTTGACTTGAAATTCCCGCAGGATTCGCGGGACACCAAGTACCGCAGCATTTAAACAAGAATGTATGCTAGGTACCGTTTTAATGGAAACTGTGTCGGAATAAGCTAATTTTTGTACAACCAAACACCTAAAATCCACTTCCGGGAAAATTCCCGCGGGATTCCCGGGATAAAATATACCACACATTTTATTATATAAAATTTGCTATCGATCATTGAAAAAATCACATTGCGAAGCTATTTTTTTTAATCTGGACATTTTAAATCTTTCTAGAAAAATTATCGCGGGAGTCTCAGAATAAAAAGTAACGCAGATTTTAAATCTAGGAATTTGCTGTCGATCAGCGACAACTGCATCGAAATCGCCCCTGTAGTTTCTACATGAAACCCGAACAAATAGACAAAAATATAAAAAAATTGCATAATATTCTCTATCATTTATATAGTGTATTTCAGATTTTATTTTAAATTTTATAATATTATACAAATAGATTACAGTGGTGTTCCCGTTCCGAGTGTTCGGAGGAACTGTTCAGAATGGTGGCTTCATCTAACGTTAACAAACATACAAAAAAATATAGTCGAATTGAGTACCTTCTTCTTATTGAAATCGGTTACAAAAAAAAAACAAAACGACGTTACGCATACTAAGCTATGTATGAACATTTCCCACGTTTTGTAACGACTAATAACTTTTAACATTTAATCTAATTCGTTCTAATTCCAAGTTAGAGCTCGCAAACACGTGTGCACCGAAATTGTGCCCGTTTAAATATAAATATTAAACAGGGAACGTTAATGGCCATCTACATATTTCACACAGCCTCTGCTGGCAATAATACACTGGGGTACAAATTGCAACTGTAAATTTTCGTGCATTAAACTAATACTGTTGTCAAAGAGTGATAGTTATAAAATCTTATAACTAAAAAAAACTACGCACGCAGTAAATATTACTTAACTTCTCGGTTCGAAGTTGAGCATTTCAAGATTTCTTTTATATCGCAACTAGCGGCTCGGCAGATCTTGTCCTGTCATGGAAAAAAAGTCTAGAACTCTACAGCAGCTTTATAAACACAATACAAATTTCATCAAAATCAATCCCGCTGTTTAGGAAGAGTTCAGTGATATACACACACAAACGGCTTCTGTGGTTAAGCGGGCTAAGGCTTTGCCGGCTTACCTCAGTGCAACGAAGAGGCTCCGGGTTCGATTCCTGGTATAGTAAGTTTAAGTTTGTCTGCCGATTTATTATTATTATTATTATTATTAGATAAATTGTCTATTTTCTTTCACTAATTCGCCCAATTATTCAGGGTCGGCACAATACGTATTTTCCTTTCATACTACTCTATTCTGACATATATACGTCCTCTATCACACCGCAAACCATCGTGTCATCCTTCAAACAAGCCATTCTCTCACTCTCTAGCTATTTTAGTTTTACCTTTCCATTTGTACCCGTCAATTGTACAGCTTAGCATTATTTTTGTGACGTGTCTTTCATCTCTTAATATAAAGATAAATAATTATATATTTCTATTTAGGCGCTTCGTTTAATTATATATTGCTAGACTATATGACTCGTTTAAGATTCAGTTGATTTCACTCTCAACCTCAACTATTCTATTATATTAATATCCAAACGTACTTACTTTCACTTACGCATCTGTAAGTGAAGTATGAATTTTCAAAGTCAACACAAATCAATACGCCCCCACAGCCTTACAATATTAAAGGCATAATATTGCCTTAAGCAGAGTAACGACGATCGTATCGTGTACATTTATTAAAATTGTTGAAGTTCCAAAGAGAAATTGTGTTATCGAAAATAAATACCAACACACAGTTATGTCGGTCATTTCGCTTATTTATTTTTCGTATTATTTATTTACAAAATGGTCACCGGTTGACGGGTCGCATATTTTAAACATAACTTCGGTACTTATGGTTTGATGGAATATTGCAAACGAGGGATTTATTAATTGTGCTTATAACAGAGGAGCCAGCAATTAACTTGTTTAACATAAAGATCGAAATTCGTAAATTAGAGTTTAACATTTTATCCGTGTAAGAACGGAGAAAGAATACAATTTCCTTAGGCCGGGCAACCTGGCGTATTTGCCCGTCTGGATGGCTACCACCCCTAGTCTAGAGTATGCCACCATAACAACTTTAGTTTGTATTCCGGCATTGGTGGCCAGGTTCCAGTCTCCCCCTTTGGAGAGCGGAAGGACATTGGTAGCATCTTTGGTGTTACAAATGTTCATAGGCGCTGGTAACCGCTGGGACGTTTGCCTGTCTGCAGAACTCACGCAATAAAAAAAAGATAATTAAGAAAATATTAATATAATACGTCTTAATTTCGGTATTTATAAAATTAATTCTAATAAAATATACATGTTTGTATACCTTGGCATCCTTTTTGTTATAAAATTTCATCATACAAATAAAATTTAGTGTAGTGGAACACTTACAAGCCAATAGATGACGCTGTGCAATAATTGAGGTCGCAAACGTTTCCCGAAAAGATACAAAGAATATATACAAATTTTCAACAATTACAGATGGGCCTAGGCCTGCGAGGAACAACACTAGCCTCGCTGGAAGATCTTCGTTTAAGACGGAGGAGCATTCCATCTCGCTCCTCCACCCTATACGGGTCAGCTGACGTTAGTTCCGTGTTTGAATACTAATCGATTAGGTATATGAACCCTAACACTTAGGAGAGGAGAACAAGCTGTTGGTGGCTGAAAAAAAAGGCGCTAAGAAAGATCCTGGGTCCGATAGGGGGGAAGCGATGGCATCTGGCGGATCAATGCTGAAATCGAATAGCTGGTGGAGGAGCTCAATATAATAGATGAGAGTAAGGCATATCGCTGGCTTAGCTACCTACATAGAATGGGGGAGGATCGCGTAGTGAAAATAGCCTATCTGGGAAGACCAACGGGACGGCGACCAGTTAGTCGGCTCTGATATCGCTGGAGTGACATAGTGGTTCTGCGCGAGCTTCAAGGCTATGACTGGCAAGAGACAGCGCTGAACAGAAAGGAGTAGAGTATTCTCATTTCGGAGGCCAGGACTCATTTTGGGTCGCTAAGCCGCAGCAGTTATTTAAGTTTTATGACTCGTTATAATTATGACATCATAAGGCAGTACCTAAATCTACTTTAAACCAAGGGGCTGTTTCGTTTTCTATTATCATAAAGTGTCTCTATCGAATATGTTTCCATGTCTCTACCATTGTGAACATAGCATGCCTGGCTTTTATCATAAATTTTTGAAACAGGATAAAGTATAAAATGTATCTTACGTAACATTTTTAAATTTGTCATAATGTGCAATCTTATTTATAATAATAACAGCCCGTAAACGTTCAACTGCGGAGTTCAAGTCCACATTTTTCTTATTTATTGCAATATACTCTTGCATGTCGTGATGATGTGAATAATGAAGTCGTGGTAGTTGGTAGCGTAATAGCTAACACACGCGTCCCAAACCCAAAGGGAGAGGGAATCGTGGCCGGAACGCATGCATCACTTCGGCAGTATTCTGGCCTAATGAACATATTGTTACAATTACCACTTACTAACAACGGTGAAAGAAACATCCTGATGAAGCCTGCACATCGAGATAACCGATGTGTTAAACCCGCCAAAGACACCTTGGAGAAAATACTGTCCGTCCCTATAGTGGGAGGCCCAAGCCCAGAAGTGGAACGTTTATGGGCTGTTATTATTATACTGATACATCTATATATATAAAACAAAGTCGTGTTAGTTACACCGTTTATAACTCAAGAATGGCTGGACCAATTTTTATGATATTTGTGTTTTTGGAATTGTCTTTGTCCGGAATAGGATAATAAGTATTAAAATATGATAATCATCACCAAAAAAGATCATTAAAAAACATCGGTCACAACATCAGTCTAGCCATTCATTTGTTATGATCTTTTCCGGCCGATTTTGGCAATGGTGACTGCATTTAGACTCATTTTCATTTGTCTGATTTAGGTGAATTATTTTTGTGTGTGTTCAAATGGATTCCGGGATGGTTTAGATTCACGATTAGACCCGGTAGGTGGCGCCACTGAACACCTCTTTTGATGAAATCCTTTGTGTTGTTTCAAGTAGATTCGAGAATAGTTTACATTAACAATCGGTCCCGGTTGATGGCGCTGCAATCGGTTTCTAGATTTTTATTTTTTAAGGGCAAGACAACGTCTGCCGGGTACAGCTAGTATTATATATTTGTTTATTTTTTTAGGGAAATGGAGACAGTATCTTGCCATTATTAAAATATTGATTTACATCTTAGTTACAAGGTTATAGATTAACAAATAGGAATCTACACCATTCTTGTACAGAATTAACACAACAACGCTAGACTGGCTCGATTACTTTAAACATCAAGTTTAAAAGTTTTTATTTAAAGTAAGTTCCACTTACACACTTTGCCATGTCAGCTTGAACTTATTTTAATACTCCCAACATTTTCTGATTCAACTGTATCAGCCTTATGTTACTTGAATGCACTACATCCTCTTAAACATCATTCATCTTGAGACTAAGTTAAAAAGTCAAATCACGCAGACTTAAAAAAAGGGCCGCCTTAAACGATAAAATTCCTCCCTAAATTAAAAAAAAAAAGAAATTTGGACATTGAAAAATTGTGAGGCGGTTCGATTTCAATTAAACTGTTAAGGGGGAGGTTCTTTCGGATTCGTCTCTGGTGGGACTCTTTGATGTTCAGCTCAACGTCGGATTTGCGGGGCATTAAGACGGATTACTTCGTATTTTTAAGGAGAAATAACAACCTATTTGGAGTATTCAGTTTATCTCAACTCTGCTATATTAATTTGAGACGTTTAAGAGATTTTGGAGTGGACGCTGTAAGTCAATTAAGGATTACGAGATGCTGATGCTTCAGTTAAATAATTTTATGTGAAATACTTGTATGTTTTGAAGTAAGCAAATCTTAAGTGGAAGTAATTAATAATTTAGAGTGTAATTTAAGCTTTAAAACCTTTTAAATGAAATGAAATGAAAATATTTATTATTAAAAATCACATTAAGTCCTCTGCCGTCCCGTCTGCCGGTTTACGCAAGCACTAAAACTTTCATACACACAAACTAGTCACAGATCTAATCACCGATCAAAGTCATTCAATCTGTCCTTGGTCCAATTAAGCTTGAATATAATCTGTGCCAGCAATATCGTGTGCCGTGCGTCCGCCCATCCCGCCGGGACTCTGGCACTCTCATTAAAGAACAATTAATGAGGGTACGACAAAAAACCGCAAGCGGACGCAAAACGCGTTGCCCTAATGAATGTAGTCATGCGTTTTAAAGAGAAAAACCACATGCGATTATTATTGATGTTGTTTTACCGGTTTTCTATTATACGAGTGTTTTAACCTTCGTTACTCTGATTTGGGATTTTATAAGTCGATTATCCCATCCCGTCTATTCTTTTTCCTTTATGTCAACCCCTCTCTACCACCTCTGCTATTTCACCCTTTCTATCCCATACTAGAGCGGGTAGTGAAGTCGTGGTAGCGCTTGCGTTCCAAATTCAAAGGGCGCGGGTCAGTGGCGTAGCTTGCCTTAGACGGGCTCTGTATCAAAATGTATTACGTGGCCCAAAGGGTAAAGTGTTTTATAAAAGAAACAAACCGGTACAACCGGTACAAAACCGGTAGGTGGCGCTGAGATCGGGTTCTAGAATTCTCCTAATCACCTAGACCGATTTTGGTGGTTTTGTTTTTAAGTCATGAAACAAAGTCTTTTAGGAATTCAGAAAATATGGCGGTACGAAGTTCGCCGGGTCAGCTAATTGATTATAAGTTATTACTTATACTAAAGCTCTTAGGAGCTAAGTTAGACAAAAAATTCAAATCAAAGATACACTTTTTTTCAGCAAACTTATTTATAAAATCATCCATAGTTGAAGACGATTTCAGTTTTTCTAGATTTTCTGCCTCTAAGACAATAATGACAAGTCTGATAGTCGTTTCTGTTGGTCCAGCAGTCATTCTCAAAAATGTTATTAATCTATAAAAACATGTAGATACCATTTGTAGGATTTTTGCTTACACAACTTTCGGGGCCCTTGTAGCCTGGGGGCCCCGTATTATTGAAAGGTTGATACGGCGGTAGCTACGCCCCCGGCGCGGGTTCGAATCCTAGCCGGAACGCATTCACCACCTAGGTACTTTTCTGCCCTAATGTGCTTATTGTTACAATAACCATGTACTAACAACGGTGAAGGACAGAGATAGCTGATCTGTCAAACCTGACAAGCCGCTTGGACAAGCGTGGCGGGGTATACTGTCTGTTCCCCTATAGTGGGAGGTCTAAGCCCAGCAGTGGGACAAACAATATATACACAATTTCAAACCAATAATAGATAGTTGGGCTTAGACCTGCGAGGTATAGCAATGGCCTTGGCGGAGGATTATCCCTTTAAGATGGACGAGCAATCCGGATGGCTTCTCCACCTCTACCCATTGGCACTAGAGGCGAGTTATAACAGTTAGCACCCATTAGGGTCATTCCTAAACTATTTTAACGAGATCAGTATACTAGAAATAACATAACTTTTATTATCCCTTTACTTTTATTATCTCTTTAGACAAGAAGTTGCTTGGAAGAGAGTACTATCAGCGATAAGGCCGCCCATTGTTCGAATACAATTAATGTATATTAATTGTGTAGGTTTAAGTTTATGGTGAACAATATAGCTTTTTGTTGTTGCAAATCTAAAAAAAAAACAAATCCTCCAGGTCTAGGTCACGCCACAAGTCATTTTTACTTTTGGACTTTTTATTATTCAAAACATAAGCTAAATTAGTCAAAAACGGAAAAGAACTTATCCATACATACATATTGTCACGCCTGTTTCCCATTGGGGTAGGCAGAGACGATGGATCTCCACCTGTTACGATCCTGACAAACACTCTTCGCTTCATCAACTTTCATTAATCTTTTCATACATACACGGTTATTTAAACTGCTTTTTATCTGACCTTTCTTCAAAATATCTTCAATCTGATCATGGTGAGTACGTCTCGGTCTACCGGCACCGACTCTACCAGTCTGCTGTCATATACTTGTTTTGTGATTCTGCTTTCATTCATTCTCTCTACATGCCCAAACCACCTTAACATTCCTTTTTCAACTCTTGTCACTACATCTTCTTTCAATCCACAATGCTCCCTTATTATAGGGATACATTGTTTCTTATCATATCACTTACATTAACCTTACATATATTTCTCAAAGCTCTAAATTCAAGAAACTTATAAAGACATGATTTATTTACTGCTTTGCTAAAAACGTCATTCGTAAATTTGGACTTTGCCAGTCGTAATTTATATTTAGTGTGATCTCTGTCAATCGTAATAGAGTTCGAATCAAAACAATTTAGTACTCTGTGTGAGCGTCGTGGTCAACACACTCGCCTTCCAAATTCAAAGGAAGCGAGATTCGAAGACTGGCCGAAAAAGCATTAATCAATTAAGCAAGTTTCCGATTTAATCTGTATCTTTTGTTTGCATATTACCTATATAAAACAAAGTCGTCTTTTTTATTGCAGTAGTTCAGCAGACAGGCAGACGGCCCACTTGATGGAAAGTAGTTACCATCGCCTATGGACATTTGCAACACCAAAGGTGTTTGATAATTTTTCACTGAAATGGACTGCTGCTCTGTGGGTGTGAGTGTGTGTATGTGTCTGTGTTCTTTTATTCCTTTAAGGAGACTGGAACCTGTTCACTAATGCCGAAACACAACTCAAGGTTGTTATGGCGACATACCTTAGACCAGGGGTGGTAGCCATCTAGTCAGGCAAATACCCTACCACCTGGCTGTGAGGCTCGTCGACATAATCGATGTGTCAAACCCGCCAAGCTGCCTTGGACAAGCGTGGTGGGTATACTAACCGTTTCCCTAAGAAATTGGGAGGCCGGAGCCCAGCAGTGAGACAATTACGGACGGTTATTGTATTTATTACAATCAAATTAATGCGCGTGAAAGCCATCATTACCACACTAAAAATCCTGTAATAAAAGAATTCAAGTATAAAAAAAGAAAAGAACCACCGGCTCTAAAAGATGGGCAGAATTCGGGCTAAATTATTATCGCAGCCAATCGGCTTTTATATATAATATTCAGGAGCGGTGAAACAAGTGGCTCAGTAACGTTATTCTCGATGTACACCGGCTCTCCCAAAGGTGTACAGTTTGTGTACACGTCTTGTTATATTTTGTGTGCACACTTTATGTCGCTTGTGTACATTTTATGAATAACTTTAGCAAATAATATCTGTGTGCGAATTTTGTGTTATTTTCATTCTACTGTATAAACCTTCAATGAAAGCCTAAGTCTCATGATGCCATAGTCTATATATATTGTTACGATTTACAGGACTCAAATTAAAATGCCGTTGGAATTACTATAGAATTTATTAGAACTATACAAACACGTATAACACAGGTACAAATATAACTTAAACACAATCAGTCCAAACGTAATGCACGATTCAATAACACGTGCAAAGCCCGTCACTATATAGTTTATCGAATGTGCACACGTCTTGTCTCGCTAGTGGTTATCGCTTGACTGTTGATCTCTCCATTGGGCCATTGCTATATACTGCACCGATACAATATGACACACAGGCAGGCAGACGGCCCACATGATGGAAAGCAGTTACCATCTCCTATGGACATTTGCAACATCAAAGGTGCTACAAATGCGCTCCTACTCATTTAAGGCAGACTGGAGCCTGATCACTAATACCGGAACACAACTCAAGTTAATTATGGCATACTTTAGACCAGGGATGGTAGCCATGCAGACGGGCAAATACCCTACCACCCGGCACTTACAAAAGACCAAGGATAATTAGCCATAAATAATACACTACATCTCAAAAACCACTTAAGGAATCTTTTACAATATTATAAAGAGGAAAGATTTGTATGTTTCTAACGAATAAACGATAGCCTAAGAGACGCTGAAGTTCGTCCTTAATCTTAACCTTCACATTATATTTGTAAACTCGCTTATGATGGCTTCCCAATCAAAAAGTATTCATGGCTATTTTTGAAGTCTTAAAAGCAAGGCAATAATATTCCATGAACCGTTTTTTGCAGACAAAATATCTTTAAATTATTTTTCTTATGATACCAACTTTTATTGGTTAACAGCACGGTATAGTTATCTAACTTATCTGTTCACACCTGTTTGTCAGGTAGCCATGAACAGAAATAAGTAGGCAAGCCTACCAAGGCATATTCTCCATGTTAAAAACTATCAGTTGAAACTAAATTTGCTCAGTTATCAAAAGAATTGAATGTTATGAAAAAAAAATGATTAAAATTTAATTAAAAATAGCCATAAACACTTTTCGATTGGTAAGCTATCATAGGCATGTTTATAGATCAATACAATTTGATAAAAATATGTCTCACCTGGTTAGCAGACGGGTGAAGATCGATTTTCACCGTCTCCTCTACTGTGAGTAATATAGGCTATATTTTTTACTAGAAAAAATTAGGGATCCTACTAAAACTTCAATAATGTAATCCAAGGTAAAAAAATTAGCCATAAAATGTCTTTCGACGCATGCGCTGCGGAAACTATTGATGATGATAGATAGATATCAATATCTACAAAACACTTCGCGATACCATATTTCCGACTATTATATTATTACATGCCGTCAAAGATAAGCGCACAGCTATCTGTCTTAAGCGCAGCTTATTATCTTCCCGGATTTAGGAATTCTTTTGTGTTTTGAATTTGTAATTAAGAAAAACGTGCTATTGTTTTTCTACTTGTTTTATAACCATCATTAGCGTCGAACTAATCCTTATTGTTATTGTTTTCGACTTTGTTAGGCGTTCGCAGGTGTGCTAATTACTATTTCTCGGAAACTCAGTGCGCGCGGCCAATTTTTTTGTACTGTGTAGTTGATATAAGACAATGCCCGAATGGAGGGGTGGGGCAGTCAAGCGACGACTACGAGACGAGTAAGACGTTTGTAGTACTCTCGATTAGCGATATAGACGACGGATTTTGCGCATGTCGATAAATTCTAATAAATTCTATAGTAGTTCCAACGGCATTTTTAATTCGAGTCCTGTAACAATATTTATGTGACCATAACTACTTTTTTACATTTTCAAAGTTGATAGAAATGGCAACCAAAATCAGACCATGTTTGACCTTTGTATTAATCCTTATCCAAATAAGTAATTTCATATTCAAGACTGTTTCAATACCTATAGATTACTTTTTGTATTCAAATCGGACATTTCATTCAAAAGGTATTACGAATTTTAAAATGGCAATCTAAACAAAATACTTGGCGCTGGAATCGGATTCTAGGATTTTGATGACATTTTATGTGTGTTTGAGTGGGTCCCGGGATGGTTTAGATTCACAATTAGACCCGGTAGCTGGTGCTGGAATCGGGTTCTATATTTTTACTTTTTCAGGGCAGTACTACATCTGCCGGAACCTCTTGTCTATTTGTAAAAAAACGACAACGGTACCGTAAAAACATGCTGAAAACACCAATTTCACAACTAACGGACACCGCACTTTCCGTCGGTGTTAGTAGTAATTGGGGCATCTGACCGCAGTACCAATGACTTAACAAGGCAATTCCCAAGAGATATAGGTACTGTGTCCGTGAACACTGATAAGCTATGTTGATTTGACTTCCGCTTTATGTATTCCGTTGCCATTTTAACGTGGTAGAGCCGTGCTGCAATCATTATATTGATTACAGCTCTTATGGCCGGCTCGATCGATGTGATACCACGCTCTCACAGAATATCAGCGTTAAACAGTCAGCCTTTAGCTAATCTTGTTTCATATGGTGGTGGTGGACGACAGTTCCGATGGCGCACTTCCCACTGTCCTATCCTCTCTATCCCATTCCTTATTTGATCATTCTCATCATCATTCGAGCATTAAATCGCGGTTGCGTTCGAAACGATCACTTTGACGCCCAGGGTTCGCTTTCCTACTTATTCTTCTCCACTTCGCGCGATCTTCGGCATCTCTTGTATTGAGACTATTGTACGCATGTCAGCCTTCACAGCGTCAAGCCAGCATTTCTTGGGCCTACCCCTTCGACCGGGACCTGGTGGAGGTGGCATGGGTAGACATTTGTTCCCCACGTAACTAGCCGGTTTCCGTAAAACGAGGCCGTACCAGCGTAAGCGACTCTCCTGCAGTTTGTCTGCTATGTTACGGACGTGAAGACTGCCGCGGATGCGGGAGTTTCTGAAGCGATCCTTTCTCGTGACTCCACACATCCAACGAAGCATATTCATTTCTCTGTGACACGCAGCTCCTGCTTGTGTCGCTCTAGTACAGGCCACGCTTCACTGCCATATAAAAGGACAGGTCTAATAATGGATTTATAGACCTGTCCATTTTAACTTAAGTGGCATTTTAGGGTCGCAGATGACACCAGTCACCTCACGCCACTTGGCCCAAGCTGCTGATATACGGGTCTTGACGTCATGGTCGATGTCCTTATCTGATCCTTGTGTCCCATACTAAAGGCTGGCAACGCGTTGGCATTGCAAACTTCTATAGGCGACGTTAACCACTTTCCATCAAATGGGCCGTCTGTCTGTTTACCAATTACCAGCTCCGCAATAGAAAAATACAAAATTCTGAAACTAAAATTACTGAGTCCATATGAATGAACATTAATTGGTACTAGTATTTTAAATATTGCTATACAATAAGTATCGAAATTGAGAAAAAAAGTTTGTGGTAGTCACCATACATGTAATGTATGTAATAGGGTTGATATATTTATTTCCAGTGTACACACCTAGTCATGTTGGATAACATTAGTTAGATCTTAAAAATCGCGATGATGAATCGTAATGACTTTTTTGTTTAAGTCAATATGGGAGCAAATATTTGTAAACTTATAAAAGCTATGCCTTTATCTAACTGTTCAAGATTGAGGAAAAAAATAAAAATTTAAAATAATAGAACTGAAAAAATACTTCCTACTAATTTTGGTTTAGCAAAATCCGTTTAGTAGTTATTGTCATATGGTATATTTTCAACTAAATGTTTATATCGGGGGCCCAATTCTGTTATTGCTATCTCTATCTAAAATAGATTAGGAGAGTCCATAGAGTAAATTATAACCATAAACAAAATTAAAACTAAATATTTATAATGAACAAGTTGGCGGTAGTCTAAATAAAACTTTAACAATACTCATTGACGCTTGATAACTTTGTCTTCCATGATCAGAGCTACTGAAATTGGCCGAAACGTCGGAATAATAAAATATAAATAAATTTCCGCACTTAAAACCGTTAAAACGTAGTTGTATTATATAACTATCTCGTCAAAATCGCCCAACACTATTGTCTCAATCGTTTACCTGATTCCGATATTCTGTTAATTCCAATGGCATGCCCGTGGGCACACCAATATCTTTATGAATATTTATAAGCTAAAACTCGTTAAATAAACGTTCAACATTTTGGTAGCTTTTCAATATTCATTTCGGCTAACGTCATTCCTACTAATGGCAATACCATTTTTTTTACTATTATATTGTCGCGACAATATCGAGAACATGTTGTGGATTTAGTAGAATACGAATTTTTGACACTATGTCAATGGAAACGTACTTAGAATATCTTCGCAACACCAAAATACTGAAATATCAGAATTGGGCCCCAGGTCTCGACGCCAAATAAAAAACAGAGACTTTAGTAATAATATATATGAAACTCTCCAATGAACGCAACTGGTACGCACTTGACCCATTTTATAATATTAATTAATAATTTAAAGTAACACTTAAATTCCCTTTATATCACAGTTTCAGATTATATTACCACAGTTCCATAAAACACAAAGTTCATTACATCGCTAACATTTATACAACATAAGATATTGCTGGCGACCCTGGTGGCAACAATATCTACAATGTAGCGACGATCATGTGTGTTATAATGCTTTCATATTTATCTCGCGGATACTTCTCACAAAGGACTGTCTATCTTATTACTTTAGAGCTTTATTACACTAAGGGCCATTTTCAATAATCAGATAAAAGTTATCAGTCGTATAAATTATTATCTGATTAAATTCAAAAGTAAAACAATTCAACTGTTTCATTCGTGCAACTGTCATTTTTAATTTTCCCATCTTGTGGTTTATTCTATAGAATATATTTTATGAGGTGATTAAAAAATACACCCTAAGCCAGATGTTTATCTAATAAACTGTAGTTTTTTTTTCAATGAATGTCCTAGTTTGTACATTACAATTACTTGTTTGTAATGTACACATTTAGAATATTTTTAGGCTATAAGGTTATCTGTAATGGTGTACAATAAAGTGTTATCTATCTATCTATCTATCTATCTAGTTTGTTTATGACTACATTTATTGTCATAACAGTTTTGCAGCCTTGTTGAAATATATCTATGAAAAATTACAAAGCACTAATTACAAAACATTAACATTAAAAATGTATATAAAACCATTGAAACTCTTAGGAAATCGCCAAATAATTCATGCCATAACCAAGTAGATCGTTTACAACATTTATTTATAAGTAGTACAAATTATCATGAAAATACGCTACGAATTTCAGCCTAAAAAAATTAATATAAATAACGAGAATACAAATGTTGTTTTACAAAGTACATATATATAGGACATTATATGTTATTCAATCCTTGTTAAAAACAAAAATATTTACAGTTACCCACTCACCATTAAAATTCGTAGCCAACCAAACCATGGTTACGTTACAGCCGGATGCATTTAAACGTAAAACATGTAACACACAGACGCTGTGACATCGCAACGTGTTATCACACAACGAAACTTACGATATAAATGTAAATTCTATTAGATTTTTTTTTATAAATGAAAATAACACCAACACTACGTATTTGTTGAAACCGGCGTAATAAGCCTATCGGTACACCCGCAGGCGTCTGAGTCCCGACCGGTACTACCGGCCGCCCGGCACGCTCGCCCCCGCCCGCCTTAACAGGGCCCTTTCTTTGTTTCCCTTATTGTGTGTTGCCAGAAATTAAGTTGCGCTTTATAATTTGTGGCTTTCTGTACAGGCATATATGTACGTGTTGGGTGTGGCAGAAGAAGCATGAAAGTCGAGTAAATGCAGTTCAAATGAGAGCTTTGAGAAGTATGAGTATACGTGTGGTAAGCATGTATGATAAAATACGGAATAGTGTAATAAAGGAACGTTGTGAATTGAAAGAAGATGTAATAAAAAGAGTTGAAATAGGAAGGTTAAGATGGTTTGGGTATGTACGAAGGATGGATGAAAATAGAATCACAAAACAAATGTATGACAGCATTGTGAATAGTACAGTTGGTACAAGTAGACCACAAAGTACACATCATGATCAACAGAAGTGTTAAAACAAGGTCAGGTAAAAAGCATATCAAATAAATGTGCGAGTATGAAGAGGTTAATAAGAAAGAAAGAAAAATATTTATTTCCAATAGCGACACACAATACAAAATAGTTAATAAAAGTACATTAAGCGAAAGTTGTTTCGTCATCGTCACAAGTGGAGATCATAGTATTTGCCTACCCTCATGGGAAACAGGCGTGATATTATGTTATGTTATATATCATCATACATCATTTACATTTTCCTTTACTGAATTTATATCAACTACTTCAAGACCAGAGTGCATAAACCTAGTAGTCATATGTTAGCTTAATGAAATGTATAAATAAATAAGAAACAGTAAAATTAGATGTGGTCATTATATAAGTAATAAAATATAGATACAAATAGTGTTAGTAAGTAAAGTTTGTATTAGAATTAAGAATTTATAAAAGACAACCAGAACCTCGAAAATTGTAAAGAAGGGAAGTGTTAGTTACACTATTTATAACTCAAGAACAGCTATACTAATTTGGCTGAAAATTGGTGGGGAGGTGGCTTAGAACCAGGAGACGGACATAGGATACTTTTTATCCCGTTGGAACCGGTAGGTGGCGCTGAGATCGGGTTCTAGAATCCTCCTAATCACCTGGACCGATTTTGATGATTTTGTTTTTGTGTGTTTGAGTGGTTCCCCGGATGGTTTAAATCCACAACTGGAACCGGTAGGTGGCACTGGGATCGGGTACTAGATTTTTATTTTTTCAGAACAGGACAACGTCTGCCGGGGCCGCTAGTTTCTAATAACCACGAACTGTTAGTTTTTGACTTTTACCGTACTATAAATTGAATTAAATTTCATGTATTACGTAAACAGTACATATACGTATTATTAAACATTGAAACTTTAGAATTAACTCTAAGTAGAATCTAAAAAATCTCTGGCTAGCTCTCCTTTATTTCTTTATAAAACCACGAGTGAACCCGGCAAATGTGGTCCTGCCCTGAAAAAGATCTAGAATTCGATTGCAGCGCCATCTACTGCCAATGCTAAATTTAAACTATTTAAAGTCCCACTGAAACACACACAAAAAATATGTACGACAATATGTAATGTATATCTAAATATTTGTTTGTAAACTTACGGAAGTAAAATTTCATTTTCTATTACAAGTTCACTATTTTATAATGAAATACTTGGATAATACTAAATAATTAGGCTTTAAATAATATTATTTATTTATAATTTTCATAATACTTAAATAAACACGTTGAAAATTTAAAAAAAATATTAGTCATATGATAATATTTTGATAATAACCACACAAGTATTATTTTATACTTCTTAATTTATGAGTGAGTAGTATTGGCACGACTCCATATAATTTCAAAGGGCATCTAAAAGTTATTTAATATTTAACAACTCTGTAAATTTATCACTGTGGAAAACTTTCAGATGGAAATTCAAAACATACATGCAAATAAAATGTTAATATTACATTCACAGATGTCAACGAGATCAAACGATTAGGTGTTCATAATTTTAAAATAGCAATAAGATTTTTTCATTCTAATTATAATATAATTTTGTGAAAGATAGCTGAAGCATGAAAACATTTCTTTAAGATTCAGACTGATTCAGAAATTTCCAACACGGTAATTAAACAGTTACATTTAAAGATGTTCTAAGTCTGCAGATAGTTTATAAATAGACTGTATTTGAAATTAAATGTACAGAACTTTATTTATTAGATTTTTTGCCGTTATCAGTAAAAGTATTGTGCCTAATAAAAATCGATGATACAATTGTATCCAAAATTTGTAGTTTTCTATTAAATATGTTTATTATTGAATTTTACAAAGTAAAAAGGACTATGTGTCATTGTAATTGCCAGTTTCTTAGGTCCCAAATATAACATTGCACCCTCTGATGTCTTGTAAATTATAAGCACTTTTTTAAATTCTCATTATTATCTATAATGTTGATTTCAATTTAAGTATTGTTCTAGGATCAGGAAGTATGGTAGTTTGATGTACTACACCTGGTGGCTAAACACTTAAATACATAAGAATTTACAAGCGCACTTAGCTACATCATAGAAATAAAGTCTAGTTAAATGTCTAATGGAGAATTAGGTTTTATTTACAGGTTGGATAATAGTATAATATACCCGGTTTTATTCCAAAGTTGAAAGTTGAAAGTTTTAAAAATCTACTCAAATAATAAATTTAATTCTATATGAATTCATTCTCAAACACCTGGCAACACCAATATGAACCCCAACCCGCAGCTCACGTTAAACAAATCTCGCGTGTTGCGATCTCGACGCATTACATCAATTGATTTGATTCTTTGCCATTTTTTTATTATTCAAAAAGTTAATTGTTATAAAGTAATAGGGTAGTTGACAGTAAAATCAACCGAGTTACCTTTTACGATTTAAAAAAATTACACAGCCATCTAGATTTGTTACTAGCTTAGCAAGTTATGACAACATAACTATAAGAAGTCAATTAAAGTAATTAATTATTATTATAACTTTTTATTTATTGCGAAGCTGGCAAACAAGCAGATGACCTAGCTCATGGAAAGTGGTTACCGCCACCTACAGACATTTGCAATACCAGGGGCGAAGCCAACGCGTTGCTAGCAGAATGGGATAAAGAGGATGGGATAGAAAGGATATGGAATTGGAATAGGAGGATGGGATAGGGAAGATGGGATGAAATGAAATTGAAATGAGATTTATTGACATGTAAGTAAGTAAGTGACAGGAGAGGGGAAAATGAGCCATCGAAACTCTCACTCATCGCACGAAACACGGTTAGCACAACGTGTATAGTTTAACACCGATATTCTGTGAGAGCGTGAAGGTAAAGGTTTACCAAAAAAAGAGATGGAGAGATTGTGAGAAGGATAATATGATGATTTGTGATGTGACAGAAGATGTATGTCAGAATACAGGATTGTGGAAGGAAAAAACATATTGTGCCGCCCCTAAATAATTGGGAGAAGGTGAAAGAAAAGAGAGATTCTGTCAGAGCGTAATATCACACCCATCGTTCTGGCCCTAAGAGCTGCCCTACCATCTAGCTGTGGATTGTTTTATCGCCTCCTATGTACAGGTTGCCCAGCGGCAAAGATTTTTAGACTTCCTTCATTCTTATACGGTGAACAGTATTAGTGTGTTTTATTTAATAGGTACATTTTGAATGACGCAACCATAAGGTAAGATTACATCGATTTCGTAATATTAAAACGAGGACAGACAGTATGTGAAATAACATCAGTTTATTTGATCCAAACGTTACAAGTAGGCACTTTGTATAACGTGTAAGGACGACATAAACGGAATGCGATAATTGCTATGGGCGTCTTTTTCAAGGCTCTTTGATCTCTCTAATTTGATGTTTTCGAAATAAGGGCTCGGCTGGGTGTGTTAGAGGTGGGGGATGAACATATATGGTGAATTACATTGATTGAAGTGATATCTACTAGTATATTAGTAACTGTAGTAGGGTATTTATCGCGGTTCTTGTGAGTTTTAGTTATTGCTGAAGTAGACTAAGCTTACGGTTCACAAAGTGGAACGTAGTTAGTCACATATGCCTATCAAAGACTGTCTATTGTACGTATAGAGAGAAAATCGAAAAGGCGGGTAAGCTATAATTTCATGGATTCATGAAACTTTCTATTTCAGCTTCAGTTTCACTGTCAATTGAGAACTAAGTAATTTGTATTTGTAACTTTTATGTTCTTGTAACATATTTTTAAAATTTATTCACATTCGTTATAATATCTGAAACAATATATAATCTCCTTAGACACTGGGTTGCCTGGAAGAGATTGCTATAAGCGATAAGGCCGCCCATTGTTCTAATGCAAATGTAACTATATCAATTGTTTAAGTTTATGGTGAACAATAAAGAGTTTCATTTATTCATTAATTCATTCAATATATAAAAATCTAAAATTAAAACGGCTATATATCTATTTATAAAATAAAAATGGATCTCAGGTCACTGTCAGTGAGGAGCGTTCCCAAAATATTGGCCGCATTTCCACGTAGTAGGAAATACTAATGCGTTGACCAAAATACAGGTCAGCCTGATGGGCACGCGAGACTTCTTTTAATTGCATTGAAAGTTCTCTATAGTTTATGTAACAAAATATATTGTTACGAGTTCGGCACTCGAATTAAAATGCCGTTGGAATTACTATAGAATTTATTAGAACTGTATAAGCGCGTATAAAACAGGTACAAATATAACTGGATATAACCAGTACAAACTGCACGATTAAATAACACGTGCAAGTCCATCACTATATCGTTTATCGAATGTACGTCTTGCTTGTATCGTAATCCTCGCTTGACTACCCCACCCCTCCGTTCGGGCATTGTTTTATACTGCACGGTGCAATATGTCTACCCCATCGCGTGCACCTGATTTCCCGGAATCACACCTGGCCACTGCCTACTGAAACAGATTACAATAGGCGGCTTTTCTAATTACAAATATTAAATACAAAGAAAACAAAAGAAGTGCAAATGCGGATGGTAATAAAACTTGGGGTTTATGACGGCAGGTGTTCATTCGCATTTGTTGTTGTGCTTCGTGGAATTTTGGTTAAGTCGTAACAATATTTTAGAATTTAACAATTAAATTTTTACATAAATTTAGTTATCACTTCACTGGAAGTTATTAACACCTGAACTTATACCCTTTCCAAACATTTGTTTAACTTTTGACAACTCGATGACGGATCGATTCGGTATGTCCTAATGCGTTACCGAATCGATTTGTCATAAAAATCGACTTCATGTATAAATAAGTTTTAACCAATTTAACCTATCTATATATTTTTGCTAAAAATACTATATCTAATGTATGTACACAACAATTAGTAATGATTAACGAGGAGTCTGACGAATAATCTTAATAAAATTTATATAAAACTATTTCATGTAGTTGTTTTATTTGTATATCAATTTATTAATTTCTTTTAGTATGAAAAAATATGTAAGTGATCATTTCTCACTTACTTTTCGTTTGAAATTAACTTAACGTTTTGATGTAACTTATTAGTCTTTCAGTACAATAAATACACTTTGTTATTTTATTTATAAACTTAAATAAAAAAATTCTGAACTACAGATACATGTCTTTCCTTAACTGATTTGACCTAGAGATAAGGCATTTTACATTTTTTTATTAGACACTTTCTCTCTCTTTAAAAATGATAGACGGAGGTCAAACGCAAACCTACATAAACAACAAAAAATGGCTTAGCATGGTTTTTGTACTTAGTTAGTATCAAGTAGAAATTTAAGATTTTTCAAGTTTTAAAATTGTCGATATCCTACAATACTTTTCATCTTTACCAAAATTAACAGGTTTTGAAAATAAAACTAAAATCAAATATCGCTCTTCATGTTTAAGCCAAAAAGTGCTACTAAGCACTTTTAACTTTTATAGAATCTGCAACAGTTTTTATCGGAATCAGTTGTTAAAAGTTAAAAAAAACCTAACATTATCAAAGGTATTTTGATCCGTGCAGGAACGGAGAAAGAATACAATTTCCTGCGGCCGGGCGGCCTGTAAGAGTCGACAAAACAACCCACAGCCAGGTGGTAGGGCATTTGCCCGACTGGATGGCTACCACCCCTGGTCTAAAGTATGTCGCCGTAACAACCTTGAGTTGTGTTCCGGCATTAGTGACGAGGTTCCAGTCTCCCTTAAGAGAGCAGCAGCGCATTTGTAGCACCTTTGGTGTTGCAAATGTCCATAGGCGATTGTAACCGCTAAACATCAAGTGGGCCGTCTGCCTGTCTGCTGATCTACTTCAGATAAATAAAAATTAAAAAAATTGGCAAAATAAAACGGCATTATGTATATATAATAATAATTGCGGTATTATTTTTCTTTAAACAAGATTTTTTTTTTCACATCAATTACTTTCGATTTATTTACGCATAGTATCGATGGTTTAATAATCTGTGCGTTACATGACTCACAGAACATCATCCACAACAATAAAGTAGGACAATTATGATATTTCTTTCATGTGGGCTTTACTTTCAAGAAACATGTAACTTGATAGACGTGCAAACGTCAAAAGTAAATTAAACGCTTGGAAAGAGTACAGAGGTGTTAGTATCCAAACAGTATTAATATTCTAAGGCAAAATTCATACGTAATTGGTGACAATATTTTTATTTTAATATAATTTTATTTAAAAAAGGACAGAGCACAGGTTAAAAATTAAGTAAAATAGTGTGGTCTTGTGGAGTTTCTTGACACTTCTTTAAAACATCTATAAAACGTTACGAAGCAGTGTACAATGTACATAGAGTAGGAAATAGATTAATTTATAATTATATTGACTTTGAAAAATATTCTTCAGTGGCACTAAGTTCGAATACATATTTTTAATTGAACATTGACGGGCGGACGTACATGACTATTTTATATTGGTCCTATTTTTGTAATAACGGATGGCCATAATAAAACTCTAAAAAGATGTACATTTTCGAAGGTGTGTGCTAAAGTATTTTCTTAGTCTAAAAGGCGTGAACCACTCCTGCAAATGACCAGACACTGTAATCAATACGCAGGCTATTTCTGACTACACCAGTAGGCAAACAACCTACGCCGCTTTTACAACCTCTCCTATTTGCCAAAAAAGGTGAATGTTGTTTGCGTTAATTCATTCTCGGTTTTTTGTTCTTATTCATTCATTCAGTTTAAGGGTTCCGAATCTATTTTGACAGAAAATAACTCTTATAAAACAGTCTTGTCCGTCTATATGCCCCACCTGTCTATGAATTTCACAGTAGTATTTTTCAGGAGCTACTACATTTTTTATATGTAATTTAATAGTTATATGAACTCTATATCACGCAACGCAATACTGCAGTGCGTAAAGTAGTAAGAAAAAACACAGGTTTGGAATGACCAACATATATGTAACTGAGGATATAAAATTATTTTTTTTCAATGTACATTGCATTATGGGGCACTCAGTGTTTAAAAAACGTAACTGTTTCTAAACGATTTATTCACGTATTTTAAATCAATGGCTTACAAGATATTCGCTTCTAAAAGCGTTAGCATTATATCTCATCTCATACTTTTAATTCCTGAAGTAGAAAATGTTGAAATTAATTGAGGTTGTTGAGCTTTAAAATGGTATATTATAAACAAAAAAATTATGAGTGCGTGCAGTTCACATGTAGTAGAAGTTAAACAAAGTGTGACAAAGGTTGGGAGGGATTCTAAATTTCGTGACGTCATATTTCATATATTATATGCTTATAATATTGTTACAACCTAAGCGCCGACAAAGACAAATTCCCCTTACAGATTTATAGAAGCACATTTATTACCCGTCGCCATTTGAACTAATAACATTGAAACGATTGTAATTATTTTATGATCCTCTTCTTTTGTTTACTTATTTATTGGTTATCATTTCTAGAGCCTAGTGTTGTACTGTAATCATTAGCCAGGTGTTACGGATTTTAAAAGTACATGCTGATTATAGGAAATTCGGTCCACGTGGATGGGCGGGCACATTGCACTTGTGCAGGATAAAATGATGACCTGATGGAGGGAGGAAATCAGTCGAGCGAGAACCACGATCAAAACGAGACGTGTGTACTACAATCGGGAATCTAATAGTGACGGACTTTGCGCGTTTTATTGAATTACGACCTTCTGCATTACGTTTGGACTTGTTGTGTTCGGTTATATTTGTACCTGTGTTATACGTGTTTGTTAAGTTCTAATAAACTTTATAATATTTCCAACGGCATTTTAATTCGAGTCTCGCAACTCGAAACAATATATTAGGTTGGGGAAAAAGTTTCTTCGCATTTTATATAAAAATTCAAAAGGTTTTTTTATAAAGTTTATTTACATTTGACTAAAGTATGTAGGTGTCATTTTGTTGGATAACTTTTCGCCATCTTGTAGGTAAGGACGTGATCCCATTGCTATAAAAATTTTGGGGCTTCTGATCAAAAAACTGCGACAAGTGGTTTTGGCAGTCCTCTCGTGATGTTAACCTGACATTGCCTAAGGAATTCTGCAGAGAACGAAACCGATGAAAATCTGAAGGTGCAAGGTCAGGACTATACGGCGGATGCATTAACACCTCCCAACCAAACTCTCGTAATTTTTGCTAAGTGGCTAAAGATGTGTGAGGTCGTTATCATGGTGAAAAACCACACCCCTTCTGTTGATTAATCCCGGCCGCTTTCTCTCAACTTTTTGCTTTAATCTCATCAGTTGTTCGCAGTACAGTTCAGAATCGATGGTCCTGCTTGGCGGTAACAGCTCATAATCAATAATGCCCTTCCAATCCCACCATAAACACAGCATCACCTTGTTGCGAGTTAACCCGGCTTTCGCCACAGTCTGTGAAGCCTCACCGGCCTTTGACCACGATCTTTTTCACACGTTCTTGTCGTACGTGATCCACTTTTCATCACCAGTTATCAGCTTCTTCAAATATGGTCCGGTTTCATTACGTCGTAATAAAGAATCACAAATGAGTACACGGTTCATTAGGTTTCTTTCAGTGAGCTCATGAGGCACCCAAATATCGAGCTTTTTTGTGTAATCAGTTTTTTTCAAATGCGCTAAAACCGTTTTGTGGTTAATTCCCAGTTCTCCAGCTACATCGTAACTACTAATATGCCGATCTTACTCCACTTTTTCAAAAATGGCATCAATTTTGTCTATAACAGGGCGACCAGAGCGACGTGCATCTTTGATATCAAAATTTCCGGATTGAAAACGCTTAAACCAAATTTGAGCTACTCTCACAGATACTGCATTAGGTCCATAAACATCACAAATTTTTTTCGCGGCTTGTATTGCATTTTTACCTTTTTTGTAGTAAAATTTTAAAATGTATCGAATTTCTTCATTAGATTCACTCATTTTAACAATAAGAAAAACAAATGAAAATCACACATTTTCCTAATTAGAATTTGGTATTGTCTTCTTTAAAATTAAAACTTTTTAATGATACCAAAACCAGCCAGATACAAATGGTATAGCCAAAGAGATTTTATTACAAGTTCATACATACTATATGCGAAAAGACTTTTCCCCCAACCTATTATTTAAGCTTTAAAACACGAAATTTGAAGTATTAATGAAAAACTTCAAAACATTTCGAACTCTATCTGTATAACCATAGTGTTTAAATGATTAAATATAATGCATTCAATCTCATTCTCTCGCAGGCTTAGTCCTATAGATTTATGTGTTTATTTATGTTTAGTGTCGCTTTTTCGTTTCATCGAGTTTCAAATTACAACGATTCTAAAGAAGTTTCAAAAATTAAAGCAAAGCATCTTTCAATCACCTTTAGCAAGTTCCAGCATAAAAACTTAAGATAACTTGTTCATACCCTACGCACTTGTTCGCTCCATTCGTTCAATATTGCCATATAACTATAATGCAAGGCTTCACCAATCTAGTAGTTGATGATATTTCACCACACCATTATTTTATTTTCCGAAAGGTTAATTGATTAATGGTTACAGCACTGAAAATTTAAGTGTCGCCACAAAGCAATATTTATTGTGGTAATAATTTATTTTCCATCGATTCAGAGCTCACGTGTTTATGATATGCGTTGGCCTATAAAATTGATTTAAATTTTTGGGTTTAGTTTGAATACTGTTTGGTTAGTTAACACAAAATAATTTGATATAAAAGTAATATTTTTTTATTATTTATATTTATTTATTTATCTATAATAATAATTTTACATCACATAGTAGTAAGGCACCATTTAAACCTATGAGGTTTACGTGTGATGCAACACAGCCTCGCATTTATAGTAAACCTTATTCTATATAATTACAAGATTTGTAAACAAAGATTGTATCGTGTTCTCCATCATTCCTATAGCGACGCATATGTATATACATATATACACACATACCCACGCATATACTCACATATATACAACTACACACATCTGTGCTGGAACGGAGAAAGAATACAATTTCCTGTGTGTGTGTGGGGTGTTAATGTCTGTTTTGAGATTGATCTTGTGTGTGTTTTATGTTATTTTTTTTAAATATGATACTTTAAATAAATGAATAAAGACTGATAAAACAAGTGTATGTCAACTTGTGGGCGGAAGAGTTGGTGCTCGTAGATTGAGACGTCCTTACCATGATCAAATCACAATGTCGTAAAGAATGGTCAGGTAACAAGCACATAAACGTGTATGTATGAAGAGATTAATGAAAGTACATGAAGCCAACGATGTATGTGAAGATCGTAGTAAGTGGAATTCCTTTGTCTCCGTCCATCTCTATGGGAAACAGGCGTGCTTGTATGTAATATATGATATTTTAAATTTCTTATTTCATTACCATGATCCGAGTGGTAAATCACGGTTGTGGTCGGAGCGTTTGCTTCGAAGCTCGAGGTTCACTAACTTATTTTTTCATTGTATGAGCGTAAAATGTAAGGATCAAGTTCTAAAGATCTTTTTAATTACAAATGTTTTCTCGAGTCTTACTTTATTTTGGCAATATACACTATAGTTTTGATACAATTTTTTTTACATTTTCTTAATGCTCTTCGTACGATTTGTATACCTAAAAAATATCAAACATTCGTGAATATTAAAGATATAAATCTTGAAGTAGATAGAAATCAAGGCTAAACTCAATAAAGGCAATAAACCTCCAATCCTCCCAACCTCCTCCTCCTCCTTGACGGCCTCTGTAGTTGAGCGGGTTAAGCCTTTGCCGGCTTACCTCACTGCAACGCAGAGGCTCCGGGTTCGATTCCTGGTATAGTAAATTTCGGAAACGTATTTTCTCCGTTATTTACTATGGTCTGGGTGTCTGGGATCGGCCCCAGAATGGTCCGTTGTATATTACTCATAACACAAGCGTAACTTGCTTAATTTGGGGATATCAGTGTGTGTTTGTCTGCCGATTTATTATTTATTATTATTAATGCAGCTTCAGCCATTTTTGACGAAAACTAAAACAACAGACTACTCGTGGCAACTTGAAAAGACATATTTCACAAAACATTTGAGATTAATGTAAAATCGTATCGATTAATATAAAGTCGTAAATAGTGTTATTATCTTGCAACTATTGTTAATTTGAGGCATAATTATACATGTTCTGAAAACAAAGCTACACAAGGTACTTCTCAAGTACCTGCCTAAATAACACCTTACTTCGAAATTGGATTGAGAGACTCCTGCTCCATGCGACAGACACATCAGTTTCACAGTACATTGCTCGCTGAACAGGTGCAGTCGGTCTCAGCTGGTGGAAAAGCGGTACCAAGGAGTCGATGAATAATGTATGAGTGTGGTAAGCGAACATGTTGTGTAGTATAACACTGTGTATTTTGTTATGAGGGTGCGATTTAATTGATAATATAAACAACATCCTATTTGTAATAGTTGTCTTTTATTAGAACGAAGTTTCTTATCGCACGTTACTCGGCGGATGGGAGCTAGACGAAAAAAGTGTAACCGAAAAGAAAAATGCTGACCACTGTATATTATTATACAATTTTGAACTTTAATGCAATGAAATAAGATCTAAAGTAAAATAATATCCATTAGTATAATAATATACGGTGTAGTGAAATCAGAATTATGGATTAGTTTTAAGCGGCCACTTTTTAGTAGCCGTGATCACAGAAGATAAAGATGTATGTAAGATGTTTATGGTTAGAACAAGGGCGGTTAAAACACCTTTTAATTTCAAAACACCGTATGTTACACTTATGAATATTATTTTATTTTAGATCTTATTTCCTTGGATTAAAGTTCGAAATTCAATATTACAAATTACGCTAAACGTTGTCTGGAGGGATCATAACGCGTTATTCCTTGCGTGACGATCTCTACCAGTTCGCTCTTATAAGCCGCGTAAAAAAACTTCGCTCCAACAAACTATAACCGTAATATCGTATCACACAATACTAAAAGGTGGGCAGACTAGACATAATTAAACGAGTAACATTATACGCGCCGTGAACATCATTATCCGATACACGTTTACCCAATGTACAGGGGTACACTTCAAAGCGTCTCGTTGCTACGATACGTCTGATGACGCGATGCGGCAAGTCACGCGACAGATACGCAACGATTAATTGCTGTTTGTAGTGAAATTCGATGACTATTCGTGATACTACATCATTGTTATGACTAGAGCTCTTAGAGCCGGCTGGATCGGTGTGATACTACGCTCCCACAGAATATCGGCGTGTAACGGTTAGCCTTCAGCTAATAGTATTTCTTATGATGAATAATAGTTCCAATGGCCCACTTCTCCCCCCTCCTACCATATCCTCCCTATGCCATTTCTCCTGACCCCTGTATCTTATCTTAAAGACCACACAGACTTCATATCTTTACAATAAAGTAAACAATATTTTACAAGTATACCCTCTACAGAAATACGCGTGCAAAGAAAAATCACTAAATGACACAGAAGATCAGCTTCACCAATTATATAAAATACCAAAAGTACTAATGTGTTATTAATTAGAAGTTTCTAAATTAGTATGCCTATATAAAGTTAATAATATATATAATACATACACTCACATCTACACACACGCACACACACACACCCGCTCACACACAAACACATACACACACACTCATGCATACATCTTTCATTCTAACATTTATTTCTATGTCTTAACTGTGTAAGCTTAAATTTAAGTTAATCTAAAGAATCTTTTATTTTTGATAACCATGGAGTGGAGCACTGGTGACCTGTCATACAGATTTTTTATAAATCTATTTCAGGCACCAGTTTCACACACCAGGTTTCTTAGTGAATCTGTTGTGCTGAGAAATAAATAAACTTTTTATTATTATTATTCTTGTATGTCTTTCAAGACCACGGGCCATAAAAATGGCCCGGACATTTGGAGGGCTTGCGTGGAGCCATAGGCAGGCCACCACGTAGAGGCCCCTTGACAAATTTAATGTAAATGTGGCGTGACACTGACCGGCGATTATCCCTGTCTACACTATATAATAATGCAACCAAGGACGAGTCCCGGCCAATGTAGGACTATTGTGGGAAATCCGGAGAAAAAGTACCGGGCTATTGGGGTGAACTGCTAGTGTTACTACGGGTCTGGGAATATGGGGACTATGGCGTCTGCCCGTCGCAATGTTCAGGAACATGGAAAAATGGGCAGGTGGTGACTCGCCACTCCCTGCATGGGCCCCAAAAAAGCCATAGAAAACAGTGGCAACATGGGGTGTTGAGAGATGGGCTGCAGGTTCACCGAAGCTACTTCTGACGTGTTGCTTTTATCACTTCCACCCCTGGAGCTTGAGTCTTAGCTCTAGCGATCTCCACTCCATGCCGGCTGGCTAAGGCAAGCACGGAGGCGAAGGCCTTGCCTTGACCCCCGGAGTCAGGTACGAGGCGTCGCTACTCACCTAAGGCTGCGCCACAAAGCCCCCCTGAGGTTCATTATTATTATTATTAAAGACTGGTAACGCGTTGGCTTCGCCCCTTGTGTTACCAACTTCTATAGGCTGCGACAACCACTTTCCATTACGTCGGAGGTCTGCCCGTTTCCCAGCTTCGCAATATAAAATGAAGTTCAAAACAGAACGCCGTAAAACTTAAATACCATCCATACATACAACTATCATAAAAATTGTATCCGTGTAGGAACGGAGAAAGAATACAACAGCCAGCGGCCGGGCGGCCTGTGGTAAGAGGCGACAAACCAACCCAAAGCTAGGTGGTAGGGTATTTGCCCGTCTGGATGGCTACCACTTATGGTCTAGACTATGCCGGCATAACAACCCTGAGTAGTTCCGGCATTAGTGGCCAGGATCTAGTCTCCCTTTAGAGAGCAGTAGCGCATTTTTAGCATCTTTAGTGTTACAAATGTCCATAGGCGATGGTAACCACTTTACATCAGGTGGGCCGTCTGCTTGTCTGCTGAACTCATGCACCAGTTACTACAAGTACCAGCACGTGGAAATTGTAACAATATTTTATGCACATTATTAGATCAGAAGTATGGCCTGAAAGAAGCATGCTTTCTACATTGATTTGATCGTTTGTTGTTTTAATCAAATGCAAGTTCTAAAGCTATATAGAACCATGACTATTTATACACCCAAAAAGTTACCAAATAATTTTATTTCAAATCTACAAATGTCGTCAACTTAAGAAAGTACTAAATGTCGTCAAGTTCTTTCGTAAAGCTGCTTCCACACGCGCACTTGGGCGCGACAGCGACATAGCGCGTCGCATCGTTTAATTGTCCAGCATATTATCGATCGCACGTCATCAATCACTCTTGTCGGCGCGCACTGTCACCGGCTGACGGTTTTGTTCGTTTTATTTGATAAAATTACTCAGATGTGTTAAGTGCTGTAAGTTATTAGACACGAGATAGTTACATAAGGGAAGTGATAGTTCCCACTTATTAGTTTGAAAAAACTCAAAATTTAAAGCTTCATATTTTCCGTTTATTTAATAAAAACTAATTCGAGGTATATATAGTGTTGCTGATCATTTCAATCAAATTAAAATGATAGAATACTTTTTTAAATTTCTTTATAATGACCTATGACTGACCTTCAATTATGACATTACACGTTAAACTTAAAATAAAATACACTTTGCATCAATGTGTCACGGTAATCATTTCTGTGACAACGTGGTATCACACCAAACGAGCCCGCCCTAAGTGCTGTAATCAAGTAGTGATTCCGGCATGGCTCTACCACGTAAAGTGCAATCGTCGTATGAAAATGTTCGCCAGTTTTCAAATTGATTCATTTAACGTTTAAAAATAAAACTGAAAAGAAACCTATAGCACTTGCATTTGCCTGATTTGGTATCAAAATTAATGATTTAAATATTAAAAAATATTGATTGGTTATTGGTTCTGCGAGCACATGTTACCTTTTCAAACTTAAGTCTCAGAACAGACTATTCCACAGAAAATTATGTTCAACTATTTGAAAATAAAGTTTAAAATTACTTAGATCAAAGTTGTTTGATTTTCAATCATGTCTAAGAAGATTGTTTAGAAGATATGTAAAATCTTTTTATTGGTTTTAATATTTATATTAAGCATATTGATTATCTTCTCTTTGTTTCTTATTGCTAATCGCAGCACCTGTCTTTGTCAACATTGCGATTTTCTTTTTCACGTTTCTATATTTTACAAACGTAACATTTATTGAAATTTTGGCAGTATTGTAATATTTTCTTAAGTTTTCGCGACTAGTATACATAATAAAACTGCGCTTTAACGGTTTTTTAGTATTAATAAGAAATTATCAATCAAGTCTTATTACTTTTTATTTTTCCTCCCACCCATTTTAATATTATATAAAATTATTAGAGCTAGGCTGTTTGCTGAAGAGTTTCTTGCGCCGCTTCTTCTGTTCAAGCCACAACATCTTGCGAAGCGGTGGTAAATTAGATTAGGCTCCCATAAAGTAAATAATAACCATAAATAAAATTAAAACTAAATAATTAAAATGAACAAGTTGGCGGTAGGCTAAATAAAACTTTAACAATACTCATTGACACTTGACATCTTTATCTTCCGTGATCATGGCTACTGAAAAGTAGCCGAAACGTCGGCACAATAAAAATCAAATAAATTACCGCGCTTAAAACCGTTAAAACGTACTTTTATTATTGGCAGTATTGTATCTTGTACTCGTACAAGCAAAAGTCGACTGTAAGGTGACGAACATTTTGGTTTCGCGACTGTACATTTATAGAGATTATTGTACATTTTTATTAATTTTTACGTAATTTTAACAGAATACAGAAATTAATTACGACATGATTTCTATATAGGTATTCATAGCGTCATAAATCCCTAGCTATATATATATATATCATGACAACGAGTCGTCCGCGACCGTCCACTCCAAAATCGGTCGTATGCCATCAATCACTGTTGTCGCTCATTGTCGCAGCTTCACCCTTTTGTGAATTTTATTGGACGAAATTTTCAAGCGAATGATCTGCCAGTTTTGGCCCGTGTAGACTACTCTTTATATTATGAAATATTTTCGTAAACAGCCTAAGCATTATCTATCTATAAAAACATAAAATTCTAAACATGTGGTATCTGTAACATGGAAGCTATTGAAAAAAAAAACAAGTGGAATGGACTATGTAAACGTTGGGGAAACAGGATGCATTTTTTTTCCTATCTGCTTGTCGGTTTCTCCGAGTGTTCGGGATTCACGTAAAAAACTACTGGGCTGATTTCGATGCGGTTCTCGCTGATCGACAGCAAATTCTTAGACTTAAAATTTGTGCTACTTTTTATTCTGGGAATTTCGCGGGAAGTTTTCTGCGAATTATTTAAAATAGCCTCATTTAAAAAAGCTCTCTCTCTTCTCTCTTTGGTTGATTTATTTAAATCAAATAAGAACTGAACCGTCTAATATTGGTTTACATTTTGATACGAGGAATGATACCTTAACCTTTTGAAACCCCACAAGTAAAACCAAGGCCTTATAATATCAACGACTTACGTGTATACCAAATTTGAAAAGATTTTTGTCTCGTTTAATATTGAGGACACGGAAACCTTTTAGGAATTTTAAACAGTCGATAAGACTTTTGCTGGAGAATTGATGAGTTTTTATATACTTTCAAAACTGTTATCTTATAAGGTCTACGCGGACATGTTTTTAAATTTAAACACCGATTTTTGATAAAGATTATTATATTAGTTTTAGGCTTTTTGAAACATTCCAGTTTAAAAGATTTAAGAAAAACATTCGATGAACATTCTCGAAATCTATCCATTTAAGAACAGATAATGTAGTTGGTTCGTACTTGTGGGTTAATTTTTATCTCTCTATAAGGCAATTAGGTAAGATTAAGTTTGCAAAATGAAATGACGCCGTTTAATATAAAAACGGAAGAGAAAGTTTTTTATGTTTTCTTAATATTCACACTTTGACATTTGACAACCAGAAAGGAACACATAGACTCCCGAGTCAAGAAGGCGCCTGATTTTCGCCTCGGCAACAGAGAAAAAATACAGCCTGTTATAGGAGGCGGCAAAACAACCCACAACCAGGTGGTAGGGCGTTTACCCGTCTGGATGGCAAGCATCCCTCCCTGGTCTAGAGTATATCACCATTACAAACTTGAGTTGCGTTCTGGCATTAATGGCCATGTGCAAGTCCATCATCGAGACCGGCAGGGCATTAGCAGCATTTTGTATGACAAATGTTCATAGGCGACGGTAACCGCCTTCCACCAGGTAAGTTATCAGCCTGCCTGATATATTCCAGCAGGAACTAAAAATTGGTATGATCATAAACCGTTAAATAGTTTTTAACAAACCTCAAAAAAGGCGGAGGTTCTCAATTCGACGAGTTAATATATTTTTTAAATCTATATTCAGCCATAACCTTTTTCTTTTTGAGGCCTTCTTACTCTCAAATGTCTTTCGTCGTTCGTTTTCATCCGACCAGCCCGAAGGAGTCAACGAAATTTTAGATAGAAGAAAGAAAGAACAAAAAAATTTTTAAACTAAAATAATATAGTCTATATAACACAAAAAGAAATGGAACATATAATCGAAAATATACTTAATATAAAAAAAGCAAACTAGAAAAGTTCTAAAATGGAAACGAATGGCAAAAAATGTTAGAGAGTAAGCACTCTGAACCGATTTTGATCATTCTTTTTTTTGCTCGATTCAGTAAAGCTGCAGGATAGTTTCGTATTTTCATTATTATTGTATACAAATAAATATATGTAACTTAAGAGTGAAAAATAAGTTTCTAGCAAAATATATAATTCTACCACATCTCGATGTCGGTACAGTGTCTTTGTTGCTAGAAAATCTTTGTTTTAATATTAAGTCTTTTCGCTGAGAATTTTTGAAAGCTTTCGTAAACGGCCCACTGCTGGGCTTGGGCCTTCCATTATAGGGGAACGGACAGTATACCCGCCACGCTTGTCCAAGGCGGCTTGACAGGTTTGACACATCGGTTATCTCGATGTGCAGGTTTAATCACGATGTTCTCTTTCACCGTTATTAGCACGTGGTAATTGTAACAATATGCACATTAGGTCAGAAAACTGCCAAGGTGGTGGTGCATGCGTTCAGGCCAGTATTCGAAACCGCGCCCTATGAGTTTGGGGAAAGGTGCGCTAGCCATTACGCTACAATGACTTCAGTACACAATATCAGTGTACAGTGGGTATTGACCGACACACATTTAGCCAATTTATTGCTTGTTGTGTTATAAATAAAAACCACTTCATATCAGTTTAATTGTCTATGAAATAGACTACAATAAAATTATATCTTTACAAAATAAAATTCGTACAAATGAAAATCTCGTTCTAACAAAATTCCAATACTCATTATACTTTCAAAACACATCGCCTACCAAACCACGTGGAAATTAATATTAAAATTTTCGCACGGAAAAACCAGCGTATAGAACTATAAATAACACGGCCAGTGTTCTCACAAAATGCCAATTAATTCACTTGATATGAAATCAAAGGAGCCTCATTACAGAACTCCCGGTACCTTAGGTTTTCGCATCATGCTAAATGTTGCCAGATTATTTCGTTGAAATACATTTTTTTTTATTATAAATGAATTATTTTAAAAATATCGCATTAATACCATCTAATATAAAATGATTAAATAATTTAAATATAATCTGAAATAAGTAAAAGTATTCACGCTTAGAAATTTTCCATTGGCCCTATTGTCTCTATTAAGGCGAAGGCACGTTGTACATGTATTCTTTATTAATAGCTAACACATTGCATTATACTTTAGTTTTGTTTATAGTACTATTTCAAAGGGTTTTACCCTCTTGATCCTTCTCATTATGTCCATGTTGTCGAGGAGTTGGATCGCCTCAATGTTCAGATAATGATGAAGCCGATACTCGTGGACTGCAGCGTCGATAGATTAATTGAAAATAATTTGTTTCAAGACCAATTCTTCATGACTTTGAAGGTGTTTATTTGTTTATTAGTTATTATTTTGGTGTTGGTTTGTGCATGGGTGCATGTTTACCAGAGACAGA
This sequence comes from Dendrolimus houi, assembly GCA_039645545.1. Classification (NCBI taxonomy): domain Eukaryota; kingdom Metazoa; phylum Arthropoda; class Insecta; order Lepidoptera; family Lasiocampidae; genus Dendrolimus; species Dendrolimus houi. The sequence continues at coordinate 18,207,104 of CM077128.1, read as the reverse complement.
AAGCATGAAAGTGATATCGAAAGGAGAGTAATGGCAGGTAATAAGGTGAATGGAGCGCTGAACTCCTTTATGAACAGCCGGAAAGTGTCTGTAAAGGCACGTCTGGCTGTCCATCAAGGGGTATTAGTACCAACGCTAATTAATGTACGGCAGTGAAAGTTGGGTATGGCAGAAGAAGCATGAAAGTAGGATAAATGCAGTTAAAATGAGAGCTTTGAGAAGTATATGTAAGGTTAATGTAAGTGATATGATAAGAAAGTGTGATAAGGGAGCGTTGTGAATTGAAAGAAGATGTAGTGACAAGAGTTGAAAAAGGAATTTTAAGGTGGTTTGGGCATGTAGAGAGAATGAATGAAAGCAGAATCACAAAACAAGTATATGACAGCAGACTGGTAGAGTCGGTGCCGGTAGACCGAAACGTACTCACCATGATCAGATTGAAGATATTTTGAAGAAAGGTCAGATAAAAAGTAGTTTAAATAAGCGTGTATGTATGAAAAGATTAATGAAAGTTGATGAAAGAAAAGTGTTTGTCAGGATCGTAGCAGGTGGAGATCCATCGTCTCTGCCTACCCCAATGGGAAACAGACGTGACAATATGTATGTATGTATGTATATATTTTAGTGTTTGGTATTGTGGTTATTGAATCGCCGCGAAGGTTGTTACAAACTTATTTGCATGAAATTTAATGTGAAATTCTTTAGACTCGAGAGTGATGTGAGTTAAGTGATGATATAAAAATGAAAGAATGTTAAAAATTAGTTAGTATTTATTCACTGGCTGAGAAATTAACTTTCTCTTACGATAATTTTCTTATTAAAAGGGATCTATTTAACTTTTAAAAACCGCTAAACATGTTGACATGATAGATACAGATTACAAATAAATAATTTATTCATTATAATTTTCACCTGTAAATACGGATTTGTAAAACTAACTTTGTTGGGGTATTTGTTTGTTCTTTTTTGCGGCCTAGAAAAAAACAATGAATTGTCTTAAAATTTTACGTAAATTTAATGATAGGTTGCTTTACTTATATTTATATTTCGCAAAATTGGATAGCTGGAAGTTTATATGACAAAAATTCTGTGGAAAGCGCAACGACGTATACGAATTTCTAGATAAACTCGTAAAATAGTGATCGCTAAAGCAAAAATGCAAACTTTTTAGACTCTTCATAAAATTTAATTAAATGTAAAAAATGTATTTATCTCTACAGGTTAAAGCACTTGGTAACCCCATCCGTAACGCCTGCCTGACGCGGCTTGACGGAATTAATTTTTTCCAAGGGACGCGCGACGACCGTATAATGCATCTCGACGGTTATAATTTGCCCAAATTACTGCGGCCAGCAGCGTCGTGCCTCGCCTAAATTATTCAAAAGCCCGCGGTGTGGGCACACTTTAGTGACGTGCAATGACGAGACATTCTACTCTATTGTTTCGATCGTTGAAACATCACAGCGACGCATGCTCTATTATATATCCTCTATCTACTTTTACAATAAGTCAAACAACTACTACACAAAAAAATGACTTAGTGAGGTATACGTAGATAATGTTGCTTTGTGTGTTGCAGTTATATGATTTAGGGTAGTTTTCATAGATAGTATCATCCCTCCTATTCATTCCCTCAATCCTATCGTAAAGGCTTACGGATACGATGGCTGGCTCATGGCTGACCCTGTCCGCCGACCGGCAGCCATGTTGAATAACTCGACTCGAGACAATCGGTAAATATCTCGATTATATAATCGACTCGTCTCGATTGTAATTTTGGGTCGATTGCAATCCTTTCGCTTATTTAAATACCTTGGAGTCGCCCATCACTAGCACACTTACACACTAATTTACAATCTGTAGTCGACGCTCAAGCGCATAAAGGAAGGAGCAGTGTTACTGCTCTATGCGGATAGAATGAAAAAGACGATTTTTTATTTTTATTTTTAAATACAGCTTTACGCATTCTTCGTATACAGTCAGTATTAAGTTTTGAAGATTATTTATTTCAAATTCATTTATTTGCTTAAAACATGGTACATAAATTTGAGGTTACATAAGAATACAAGACACATGTTTTGTCTATGAGGCGTGCAAATTTTCCTTAATATTATTGAAAAGAAATACAAAATTAATTTAAAAAAATATACATTAATATCAATCATATGAAATTATGACAAAAAATCACCCTACAAATTTATTTACGGAGTAAAAACATTTATCCAACAGCCATTTGTGTTGTCTTTGTTTGAATATATTTGTGGGCAGATATTTAATTTAATTTCAAAATAATCTTCAAATAAATAGGCACTAGGCCATAACTGGAACTAGTAACAGAAACATTTGTTTAAAATTATTGTCACCAATTAAAATTATTCAGTTTCGTACGACATGTAAAAGTTTCAAGGGCAAACTTCCCTTTCCTCATCCCCCCCTATCCTATCTCATCCCCTCTTTTCCGTCCTAAAGGCTGGCAACACATTGGTTTTACTCCTGGTGTTGCAGATGTCTGTATAGGCGACGATAACCAGTTCACCAGGTCTACCTGATATCAACTTCGCCATAAAAACAAATCTCTTTTGGACTTGCACACAAAACGTTTATTTGATGTTTTAAAAACCCGTGCGTATAAGGTTTGTCGATAGCCTCATGGTGTCACGCGTCGATGGTTAGTAGGGTTAGACTAGTAGGGTAAAAACGGTCTAGATACACTTGGCCTTAGAAGAGACTTCGCGTCTCTGCGTATTCTACCGACTGTATAACGAGGAGTGTTCCGAAGAACTGTTTAGAATGGTGTCTTTGTCCTCCTCTTTCTGCCATCGTACTGCTCACCATCAGTAGGGAGTTCATCCCCACTTCCTCGAGCCGCTTCGCTCATGTATGCAATGGTTCTATAGAACGTTTCTCTTGCGTACTGTGGGGATTTGGAACGAGCCAGCCGAGGATTTCCCACAGCGCTACGATATGGAGTTTTTCAAAAAGGGTGTCATAAAATTTCTTCGAGACCGGCAGCGCGTTGGTGACATCTCTGGTGTTGCAAACATCCATAGGTGACGGTAACCGCTTTCCATTAGGTGGGCGGTCAGCCTGTCTGCTGTACTCCAGCTATAAAAAAAGGGTTGACAAAAAAAGATTACATAAATAGTTGTTGCAATAAATGTATTATTTTAATTTATTACTGTATATACTTTACATAAGTATATACAATAATAATAAGTAAAAAATTACAAAAATAGTAAGTAGTCATCGGCAAACCTTCTGCGCGTGACTTGCTTGTTGCATATAGGTATTTTTTTGGTCTCGAAAATTTTAAAAATCTTATATATCATAATATACTGGAAAACCTTGACCAGATAGATGCCCATTAGGAACCCTAAGAAAACAAATGTAAAGTTTAACTGGACCAATCAAGGAACTCAAAAGACAAACTAAGGGAATAAATAAAATATGCTATGATTTTTTAAAATAGGATTTATTTTTAAATGAATGAATAAAGCGGGTTAGACCAGGATATGTGGAAGAAACTTGGGGTGGCGTACAACCAGCAGTGGACATAGATTGTCTGAAGAAAATAAGAAAAATTATAATTTTCTTAAAAGTTAAATTAGAAGATGAGTAATCCTATTACTGCTATTAAAGTTTTAAGTTAATAACTCAACTCTGATAGTGGAAATGAATTTCTTTAGCCATGTAACTTCGATCATTATACCAGGAGGTCAAAACAAACAAGCAGTCGATCGATACTTGCTTCTGCAAGAACGCAAAAGGAAGCGAACCTCAGACACAATATTCTATTACACACGACAGTCCACGTACATTTTCTATAACATTAGTTTGAACAAAGCCATCACGGTACACAGCTGGGCATTATATTACACGCCGTCATCCTATGTTATTTACGATTGCGTTCAACCGGGTGCAGTTATCGATACGAGTGTAACTTTTGTTGGTATCTTTTGACTCATAATATAATGTAGTATGTAAACGTAAGAATATTTTGTATTTGTATAGAGTAGTTTCGCGGATACTAAAAAAAGAAGCTCAAGTTACTCTTTATAACATCGGCCATCAGCCAGTGAAGTCCCTTCAAAATCGGTCCAGCCGTTTTAGAGATTAGCCAGAACATCTAGACAGATAGATAAAATTTAAAAAAAAGAATTTTGATATAAGTACGGTATATATTTTCATATGTATTTAGTAAAAAGCTGTTATTTTGACATTACAAACAGACTTATTTATCTGTATAGACATAGAAGGTATCTACAGATATTGAAATTAACGCACTAAAATTCGATTACTAAGCGCTAATCTGTAAACGTAAATTTAAACATAGTATATAAGGGTTTATTCTATGTAAATGAGGAATAAATATATAATTCGTCGACACAACATGTACAATAGTTTTATTACGAACTTATGCCTCACCACAGTACCTAGACATAGGCAAACTTTATAGATTTTAACGATAGCCTATGTGGCTATAGATATGTAACAAAATATACAAATAATTTAAAGAATGTAGATTTTTATCTACTAACTGCTGTATGCCAATTGATTGTGAGAACTGTGGGCTTAATACAAATATTTGCTCTCGCTCACGGTCCAGAGAAAGATTTTCATTGGTTGAATAGAAAAACAGGTTAGGCTTGTTTGTTTTTTAATTTGCCATAACATCTCATGTTTTTAACAATGTTAATCTTTAAATGCACAATTTCCGTGATACCTATTATTTATACACGAATTTAGGTTCCTTTAGACTTTCGATACTAACTATATGTTAATCAGAATAAAAAAAATCATATCTACTGTCTTGGAACTCCAATCAACATTAAGTTAAAATTTATTAAAATATAAATAAAACTCTGAGTTAATGGGTACAAAATTATTTCAACATCAGCATGTTAAAGATCAAATAAGTTGTAGCGAGAATGCTACGTCTACACAGTGACGAGCCTGCTACAGCAGACGTAGCAGTGAACGTAGCGCTGCTACAAATGCCTAGTACAATCAATGATAGATACACTAAATAAACTACGAATACTTGTAGATTACATAATTATTTTAATACCGGTAAGATTTAAACTTACAGATACGTCAAATTAACACTACTATTATAATGATACCGGTAGTTACGTTAAGGTGAGACATTTACCGCGATGTTGAATTAGAAAAATAATGAGAATGAAAAATCAGAAAAACTATTAATTGTCACCATATCATTTATTGCTACACAAATAATTAATTTTAAATAAGAAACGAGTATACACTGTTTAAAAGAACTGCTAACTCGATATACTCCAAGACTTTGCTCACCTAGCTCAAAGGAGCGTAGAGGCCCGAGTTCGATTCTTGGCATGGTAAATTTATATTTAACTTTATATTTAAACTTTTCTTTATTTAACGGTTTAATTTAACGGTTTGGGCGTCTAGGATCTCTCCCAGAGTTGTCCGTTGTATATTAATAATAATACAAAAATTGCCTTGAAACCTTGAGAATATAAGTAAAAATGTGTGTTTATAATAATATACTAGGACATGCCCATGAAGTCGTCCAGGCTTGATTTGAAATTCCCGCGGGATTTCCTGGATACAAAGTACCACAGCATTTAAAATTACGCCATCGTTTTAGTGAAAACTGTGTCGGAATAAGCTAATTTTTATGCACCCAAACAACATGAAACCGCTCCCGTGAAAATTACCGCGGAATATCCGGGATGCAAAGTATCACATATTTTATTACATAAAATTTGCTATCGATCAGTGAAAAAATCACGCTAGAATTCGATTTTTTTCAATTTGGTCATTTTAAATAATTCCCAGAAAAATTCCCGCTGGAATCCCAGGATAAAAAGTAGCACAGATTTTAAGTAAGAATTTGCTTTCGATCAACGAAAACCGCATCAAAATCGGTTAAGTAGTTTTTACGTGAATCAAGAACAAACCGACAAATTGACAAGAAATCTAAAAAAAATGCATCGTGTTCTCCATCGTGTATAGGCTATTCAAGTTGTTTTTTTAAATAGCTTTAATGTACAAAGACGCCTTGTTTCGACTTTTATAATATTATAGATAATAGCAGCCCACAAATGTCCCACTGCTGGGCTCGGGCTTTCCACCATAGGGGAACAGACAGTATACCCGCCACACTTGTCCAAGGCGGCTTGGCGGATTTATCACATCGGTTATTGCGATGTGCAGGTTTTATCACGATGTTTTCCTTCACTTTGTTAGCACGTAGTAAATGTGACAATATGCACATTAGGTCAGAAAACTGCCTAAGTGGCGCATGCGTTCCGGCCAAGATTCGAACTCGCACCCTTTGAGTTTCGGACGCCTGCGCTTGCCATTACACTATGATGACAAAAATGTGTGTTTGCTTATAATTTGTTATTCAGCGTGTGGGCTCTATTTATCGTCCTTCTCCTATCTTTTCCCCTTAAGTATGTATAGTCCTTCAGCATATATTAAATAAGTTACATATGTAAGAGCATTGTAAACTCACATTCAAATCCACATCAAATATTAATTACGATCTTATCATAAAATGGAAAACATAAAATCCGATTTACCATCAAGTTTTACGGGAAATTGCCCTATTGTTTAGATTTATACAATCGCCTTCAAGTCTGAGGGGCCCAGTATTTCAGGGCCGAGCCCCTAAGGGACGGCACAAAACATACAGGATTCGGTAAAACCACAAATTTACCTTTCCAGTCTTACGTATGCTATACGTATGTAGCTTAGATACTTATCCATATATCTAACTTATTTTTTCTTTCACTTTCTCCCAATTACATTTCCATATACATTACAAACGTTAACACGAAGTAATTTACAAATTTATAAACTTTAAAATATTTTTTACAATGTATAACAATCGAGTTGTCTCGAAGTGGGCGCTAACAACTGCAACACAGTATTACAGTACAGCAGTTGTTTGCGATACCATATTGTTTTCTGTAGACTTGTGTTAATAATGATTTTTGATAAATTCTTAAATTATTTTGGATCGGTACAATATGTTTTTCCTTCCATACTCTTAAATTCTGATATACAATCCAATCATTCCAATGATTGAAATTACAAAATCCATATATCTTTATCTTATCTATGGCAATAGTAAATATATAAAAAAATCAAAATATTCGGCTAAGGAAGTGTCATTTCAGCGCAGTGAAGAATTCGGTAGAAGTAGCGTACGTTCGCTGTGTTCGTTCGTCATTTTACCACGGCTCTGTAGAAAAGTATTTATTTAAAAATATCTCACTTCAGATATAAAGCCGGTAGTTCAGGTCACTGTGGCTTATCGTGCATCAAGAGTGCTGGCAGAATAGCACGCCATGTTCCATCGAACGACATTATCCACCGGGCTCTTGTCTCATATCACCGCCGGGATTCCAGCCGTTCTAGAGCCGAAAAAATTATATCGCTACGATGTCAAGAGATAGGACAGGATGTGTTTGATGGCCTGAAGGTGGGACACCACGTGCGTTGACACTTTGACAGCGTCCCATCTTCCAGACATGGCTGTGATAGCTGGTACACCTGCCGCTCGGCAGGAGGACCTACAATGCCACAAGTATGCATGCAAATGACATGAATTTGCATATTATGTGATTTTTTTAACTAATATGGCAACAGTACCCTCAAACCATGAATACAATGTCATAGAAATATAATATTTTGCATTTTTATTTATTACTTATTTTCTTGTTTCTATTGACTAGATTGATTTCTATTCACGTATCTGTATATTATCCTATCAAACTATTGTAGCTTTTCGCGTGATTTATATCCATATACATTGTCCATAAACAGGTGTCATAATTTTTTTTCGAGATCGGAAGCAGGTTGGTAATTTCGATCAGATAAGCGGTCATGAATCAGCTTGTTTGCTGTAGCTTTAAAAAAGAAACAGTAGAATGAAAACAGCACCAACACGAAGGTTCCAAGCAATTGTGGTTATTTGATATTCTAAAATGCTCTGAGCAAAATTTCGTTACAAGCAGGCGCTTGAGTCAATTTCATCAACTGCAACCGCGTTCCGACTGTCGACCGCCGCCCATGCCGCGGACCGCTATCCCTGCAAGTCACGGAGCGCACCGATAAGGTATGGTGTCAGTAACAGCGGTTTTTTATGGCATGATGGATTTATTTATTAATTTTAGCCATTTTTGTTCTTATAAATCATTTCAAAATACATAATAAGTTATGCATTACAAAATTTTATAGCTCAACTTTAAAAGCTCACAAATATATATAGTCGGCATCAGTACAGGATCTTGTAACTGAATTTTTGGATGAGATTATTTTTGTCGTCAAAATCGTTACATATTACATATATCACAATTTTGATGAAAAAAATAACGCCCCCAAAATGTAGTTCCAGGCTCCTGCACTGACGCCGACGATATGTAATATTTGCAAGAGATTTGTGTAGATTGAACACATTTGTCTTTAAATGTAGCAGTTTTTGTCGTCCATGGATATATTTGTATGAAATGACGGTGGCATAGTGGCTAGTGAAGAATGCAATATTAAAACCAGTTAACTCTTTCAAATTTCGAGTTACATTTTTTTACAGGAAAGTTGCATATATTTTAGTCCATATTGGTCAATGCGCCACGATTGTAATTTATTAACCAACAAATATAATATAATAATTTTAAGTAATCGCGGTTATTAAATGTTTGCGCATTTGTCAATATAGCTCGTTGACAAAAATAATAAGGAAGCATATCCATTGATTTGACTGTCCTCAAATCAATGGAGATACTTCAGCCTCATGGATTTTGTATCTCGAAGTTTCTTGCAAATAAATGATTTAGATTTAGAAGATGTTATTTTAACGCCGGTTTATATGTAAAAAAATTGTTGTAACATATGTCCGGATCCCTATTATATTGTATTTTATGTGTCAACTAGATGAGAAAAGTAAAATACAACCTCTTTATTAATTAAGAGTTAACGCTTAACAGTAAAGAAAATGTTTTCTCATCGCGTTACGCTCTCAAACCTACCCCACCGCACTGAGACCACGGACAGAGTTCACTAAGAGGTGTTTGTATTGAAATTGATTTATGGAAATTTCGCAATGAGGACGCGTCTACCCACCGAGACCGAGACTTGGCGTTCAGCCCACACCCTGCCTTTTAAATGGAACAGATTTTATTTTATGTACTTTATATTGTAATGAAACATTCGTGAAGTATCGCTGTTATGGTCACGTTCTACAGTAAGCGACAACTTACGCGACGAATTTAAAATAACTTAAGTTATTATTTTTATATATTAAATAAGTTTGCGTTTATAGGTGATGCGGTCGGAGACAGATCAGGGTCACACAGAGATTATTTATTCATATGAGACTTAAAGACAGCCAGATTGTATTTTCCGAGACACAAAGACGTTGGTAGAATTCAGTTAAAGTATTTCTGATAAGAATAATGTTCGTTACATTGAATTAACAATGTGAAGATACGGTATATAATTTCCCAGTTGAAATTTAAGTAAAATGAAATTAATCGCACTTAAATGTAGAATATTATTTTATAATAGGCACACTACTCTCTCTTGTCCTCTATTTCTTTCTAATTGTTATTTAATTATACTCATGAGAATTACCTCCAATAAAATTGGTTTCGTATCTTATAGTGGGATATTCTTATCTTATAATCGGATTTAGTAAAAAAAATATAGTAGGTTATATTTTGTCTTCTATCTCTGAAAAGTCGTGGTAGCATAATGGCTAGCGCACGCGTCCCAAACCCAAAGGGCGCGGATGTGCATATTGTTACAATTACCGCGGGCTAACAACGGTGAAGGGAAACATCGTGATGCAATCTGCACATCGAGATAACCGATGTGTCAAACCTGCCAAGCCGCGTTGGACAAGCGTGGCGGGTATATTCTCCGTTCCCCCTATAATGGGAGGCCCGAGTCCAGCAGTGGGACATTTATGGGCTGATATTACTACTTACTTTACTCTGAAATGTCAGTATATTTCACCTGGAGCATTTCACAGAACTTCACCAGTGCACATTTCGGTATAGTCAAGGTGGCGAAGTCCGTCAATGGGGTAAGTTCATACACAGCTCGTTTATTTATTTTTTAAACGGTATTTAACGCTTACTACAATTCGAAGACAGTATTCAATGGTGCTTAGCTTAACTGACTGATTTGTTGTCGTCGTAACTATACAAAACGTGAAATAATGAGAGGTGTATGGACTTCCCCCACTGACGGACCTCGCCACCTTGACTATGTACCTAACCCGCGGTAATTATACCACTTACTGGGATAATACGCGTTCTTTGTCGTCATAGAATTAACTAGATGCATTTTAGATAGTGTTCAAAAGAAAGTGATGCGAAAATTGCTGAAGCCTACATTTAAATATTTTCAATAAAGAAATATAATTTCTCTTTGCGTATGATTACACAAGAACAAAATACTCTATACGTAATTTTTGCGATAAATTACATTTTCGTTCCACGCCATATCTTTATATTTTACTCCGATAAACTTATTACCTTAGAAGTTGATGGAATATTGATAAAACAACCACCTTTTTGCATTAAAACAACGCTTTGATCTACACCAAGTTTGTTTTTGATTTTTTATCCTATTTTATATTCGTATACCGTACACTAGGCAATCAAAAAAACATAACTGAGTTTCCTTTGGCGCGGAATATTTTTTCTTGAATATGAAAGCTAAAATTCTATGCTGATTTTCATACTAAATGTTGTGTACTAAAATATCAATCATAAATATATTTGTAGGATTCTTCTTAGTACTTCTTAGTATAAGATTAACTTTCGTTTTTCGCGAAACTCTTATTTTCTGTAATAAAAACTAAGTAGTGGAAGATTCCATAGAGATGAGGAAAATTAATTGGTTTTGTTATTTACTTCCGTCCCACGAGTACTAAGAGTAAAAACCTTAACTATAAGTGGAAAATCCGAAAGCCTAAACTGGGAAGAAAAATTCTGATATTATAGCACTCTTGATACTTCAACTTCAACTTATAATATAGTAGCACTTATGTATCTATATATTGCTTTTTGATATAGTTCAAAGCCATGTTGACTGTCCTGAGCTCGTCTGGAAATTGGCATATAATGTACCTAGATACCGTACTCGTCACACATCCTTGCTGAATGTTCCTTGTAATTCTACCAACTACTGTCAAAATTCTTTGTTTTCTCGTATGGCTCGACCTTATAATACTAAATTTTGTTAAATTGATCTGTTTGCATCCTCCAAATACAAATTTAAAAGTAACATTATTAATGACTTGCTGAATTTTACATAGCACAGCCCGACTTTATTTCTTTAATTTCAAATAAACAATTGCTATTTAAAATTGTTACTAAATTGGTAGTTTATAAGGAGAACCTGTTATTGGCTTTTACTTTTTATTGTAAACGACTTTATATTATATTTGTGTATACGGTGTTGATTTTCTCAATAAATAAATAAATGAATATAAAATATGTGAGTTATATAAATTCTTTATGAATTATAGGTATGAGCGTATGTTTTTAACTAACGCTAAAAACACGTAATTTGAATGTACCACATTTCTTAAAAACTAGTTAACAGGTCTTCTTCAAACAAATTTTACTAAAGGTGTTTTTTTTAAATCTCAATCAACCAACTACCAAAAGGTAAGTTAGGGCACTTTTACGTGTAAGGAAGCAAATAACTATCCGTGCAGGGACGGAGAATGGATACAATTTCCTGTGGCCGGGCGGCCTGTCATAAGAGGCGACAAAACAACCCACAGCCAGGTGGTAGGGCATTTGCCGGACTGGATGGCTACCACCCCTGGTCTAAAGTATGTTGCCATAACAACCTTGAGTTGTGTTCCGGCATTAGTGACCAGGTTCCAGTCTTCTTTAAGAGAGCAGCAGCGCATTTGTAGTACCTTTGGTGTTGCAAATGTCCATAGGCGATGGTAACCGTTTTCCATCAAGTGGGCCGTCTGCCTGTCTGCTGAACTAAACTAATAAAAAAAAAAAAATAAGGCCTCACTTATTGACCAAAATAATAAATAACAGTTATTATTAAAGAAACATTGTTCATGATTTTTAGAGACATGATAAAATTTCAAACATTGTTGCAATACAAAAACTCTGCATTATCAAAGCTGGCCCCATTCCACAGGGGACATCACGACAAGTCTGCGGCGGTCGATTAAACGCTCAAATTAGTGTTGGTAGACACGCAGCTGGGACCCTATCATATTTCAATATGGGAGCCCTTCAAGCAATGCGGTTTCCGCCTAGTTTTGCTCTAAGAAGGGAGGCGTCAATTATATCATCCCTGTCATATAGCATAATTGAAAATATCTTAAACTTGAACTTGTTATCTATCTATCTTTTAGGGTATTTAACGTTTATAAATCTTGGCTCTTAACAAAAATAAACACAATAAAGAATTTTATTGGAAAAAATTAATTAAAATAATAATTAAAGCTTTCATTTGATAAAATATATAAATTTGTACAGTAAATTTGATTACGATTCAAAAATTGTCGTCATTTAAAAACAAATAAAAGGTAACAATTGTTTTGTGCGGTTTATAGCACACAAAATGAAGTCCTATTAACAGTACTAATCACTATTGGTAATTAATACCTAACCAAGACAAAAATGAGAAAGGCTAATACAGAAATATGCACTATAGCGACTTTAAATCATCATCATTATCCGAGCATTAAATTCCTGTTGGGTTTGGAGCGTTCGTTTCGGAGCCCTGGAGCCGTTTTCCTACGATCGCGCTAAGTGGAGAAGGTGAAGAAGAAAAACTTCTTCACTTAGCGTAATATTTAGCATTACTCTTGTTTTGAGACCATTGGTACGCGTGTCATCCTTCACGAAGTCAAGCCAGCATTTTTAGTGACTACCCCTTTTACCAAGGCCTGGCGATGTGCCATGGCTACACAGACTTTAAATTGTATGTACAATATGGACCTATGCTTTGACAGTAGAAATGTCAAGGCAGAGAAGATCGTAACCATTTAACCCAAACTAAATCCCGAACAGTAATAAGGAAAAGTTTCCGACGAACTCGCGTGGGTGGCTATACATTGCCGGCTTGTTATAATATTCTCGGGAATCTCGAATGATGTCGGTCAGTGTCCATATTTTGTTTGTGTACGCTGTAAACAATTTAGAAACTTGGGTTATTCGAGAATGTTTGGTAATGTAGCGATGAATATGTTAACAACAATATTTGGAATGGAGTTTTTATAATAATCAATTACTTGTTAATATAGTCAAAAGTTTGATTGGAATGTAAAATATTTTGAAATCTGTTACAGTAAAAATACAATGCATCTTATGTGTTTTGATCTTCTCTAAATTACCTTACAACTATATAAGTAAATTATAAAAAAATATATATTATAATATTACATGCCTCTAAAAAAATCAATCACAAGGATTGAGTTGAAATTATGCACTAATATTAGAATACATATTAAAGCCAAAAATTTGTTATATAATTTTTCAATAAGTAATCATTGTCACTCCTATAAGTTGATGAACATATTATATATATCATATTCACATATTTTATATATATTTTTTTAATAATACAAGTCCTAAAACCATTCCGGCAACAGCGACAACTATGAATATGACGTTTCACTACTGAAACGTCACATGTTCTACAACAAAAATATTTGAAATAAATCCTTAATTAAAATATTATGCTAGAATTTAATTAATGTACAATAACAAAAGCTAAAGAACTATTAAGGCAATATCAGAAGCTTCATTTGTCTTTCAATTATATGAATCAACCAAAGTGATTGAAATATTCAATGTCTTTAAATATCGTCGTGTCTTTTAAATTCTGTGATTTTGAACTAAATTGATTCCATTTGTTTGATCCGTCTAAAATCAGCGTTGTTAGAATATCAAACAAAACAAGCAATGCACATTAAACAACTTTAAACTCACCCTTTAAAGTCTCAGGTGTTACTGTGTACAGACAGACGCCTGCTAATGTCGTCCATTTGTGTTATTGAAAATGACACAGTAATAATGAGACAGATACAAATCTGTTAAAGTTATATCCATTTTGTCATTCCTAAAGCAGTTTATTTGATATCTATATGATATCGCCTAATGAATAAATGTATATAGTTGATATTGTAAGAATTCAAATTGCCAGATAAAGAATACCATTTCCGATTTTTAGTTAAGATTTTACATGTTCAGCTAAAATAGAATACTCTCTCTTTTCTTTCACCATATCCCAATTAATTGGGGTCGGCACAATATGTCTTTTCCTCCCAGACTCCTCTATTCTGATATATATCTTCTGTCAGACCACAAATCATCATATCATCCTTCACACAATCCATCCATCTTTTTTTGATCTACCTTTACATTTGTACCCATCCATCTTGTAGTTTACCATTATTTTTGTTACGTGACTTTCATCCCTCTTCATTATATATATGCCTATACCAACTTAATCTTCTTCCTCTCAATTTTTCAGTCACGGGTGCAACTTTTAAAGATCTCCTTATGTACTCATTTCTCACCTTATTCATTCTTGTAGAATAGAATAGAATATTATAACACTTTAAATATTTTCGTGTTGGGTGAATCTTTCACGTGTATCATTGGCCGCGACCAGTTCTTTTAACCCTAGATCTGCAGCCACCATGTTCGTATTACCAAACGGCAGGACGAACTTACTCAATAAAGTGCCGTTGACACAGACCATATTATGTTATGTTATGGTTATTGAATATGATAATACATATTCAATATATATTAGTGTGGTCCAAAAAAAATAGTTTTTAATTTATTTTTTAAAGTCTTATGATCTCAAAGTTTACTGTTATGAATAAAAAACTGCTCAAGGCACAGGTCGATATCTCAACTCTACACGACGCGCAATGATATTTTAAAGGAAAACTTTTTATCGTTTTTACCCGATAAATGTTCTAAAAAAAAAACTGATTTTCTATGGCCACATTCTTGTAGAAAATTTAATTTAAAAAAGATCTGATATGATTTTCTCGTAATCATTACGAGTGAAAAAGTTACCAAGCGTTAAACTCTAGCAATCAGGTTTAATTCAACTAGGCATAATATCAGAGCTCAATTAGTTCTATTATTGATATGGTTCGGTTAAGGCTAGATTTTATACCTTACTAGAGTTATATAAAATGTATTCTGTGGACCGCGCTATTGTACTGGTGACTACTGAGAGCAGCAACTTGATTACTATATTTTTAATCAGAGAACCTTCTGGCTTAAATACAACGAATATACTGCAGGACCACACTGAGCAGACCTTTTTAGAACACCTTGCCACTAAATTCCTATTACATTTTCTCTCCAAAAATTAACAGTTTAGGAAACCTAAAAAAAAAATGAAATTGGTAGTGGATTCAAGTCATTGATAAACTGTTTTAATCAAAATTTTGAATGACAAGAATTTATTACATTATTGTTTGGAAATTTTATATAAGATATTATACAAAATATTTTATATGCATGTTATAAAATAAATTTAATACAATAAAAAATCTATCGGCTCTGCGAACATGAAAATATTATAAAATGAAGTCAATATACAACTGAGAGATTTTAAATTATATAATCTATACAATTACCACATCATATTTGAAATAATTATTGTTACATATAACTATAGTGAATTATAGGAAAGTACTCTAAGTATATAAAACAGGCGTAAATCACTGAATAAATAAAAATATAACACAATTATTATCCGAATAAGGAAATAGCCGATTGTATCGTTTAGAAATACTTAAAAAGCAACATTACTATGCATAATTAAACTGAATGTAACAGTAATTTATTGATACAAATATACATATATTTAAAATGACAATGTACTTAAATAAAATATTTAGAATACTTACCTTTCACTAAGGTTTAAACAAATGGTTAGCGGCTGAAACGCGTATCCCTCCGTCAATAAGTCAGGTTAACGACAACCGCCAGGGGGCGAGTTAAGCGGGGCGCACACTCGCGCCCCGGCCCACGGTAATGGAATAAAAACATAAAGAGCAATGACTGGGGAATAGTTGCGGTGCTGTGAGTAACCTACTTTATTTCTATATGTGGGCATAGATTTATAAACGACTTTAGAGAAGGAGGAAATTCACAAGTATTTTTTTTTTAAATACGTAAGAATATCCAAGCCTCTTATTAACCTAAACAATAGTTAATTAGAACTATCAAACAAACAACAATTCTATTCGAGATTAAGTAAGTGTTGTAGTCGTTGCAGGCCGCTCTTAATAACTTAGCCGTTGAAATGCTGTATTAATTTAAGCAATTTAGCCCGGTGTTGTGGTACCCAGCGACAAATTCCAAGTTACAAAAGTACAGACACCGTGGACGTGGGTAATTTACTAATGCACCGTCCGGACTGTGAGCGTACATCAAGTTTCGTATCACAGCGGGAAATGTAACCTTGGGTTGAAATACAGTAGGCGAGCGAAGCGGTTTTGAACATAAGTAAAAAGTAGTCATAATACTGTTACGAGTTGCAGGACTCGAATTAAAATGCCGTTGGAATTATTTATAGAATTTATTAGAACTATACAAACACGTATAACACAGGTACAAACATAACTATACACAACCAGTCCAAACCAGTCCGTCACTAACGGCTTGCTTCGCTTGTGGCTGGCGCTAGACTGTCGAGTTTGGGATATTGCTTTATACTGCACCGATACAATATGGCTGCCTGACCACGTAGACCGAATTTCTAAGAATCAGCTCGACACACCTGGCTAATGACTGCCATAAAAGATTAAAATACACAATGGGCTGTTTTCTAATTACAAATTTTAAACACAAAGTAAACAAAAGAAATCCAAATGCGGAAAGGTAATAAAGTGTGCTTTTATGGTGTGCAGGTGTGAATCTACTTTTATCGGCGTGTAGGTCGTAACACTATATTGAGCACATCAAAATATTATATAAGTTTTATAATAAAACTTCGTTTTAACGGTTTTAAATACTGTAATTTATTTGATTTTTATTATTCCGACGTTTCTTAGAAATCAAATAAATTACCGCGCTTAAAACCGTTAAAACGTAGTTTTATTATGTATACTAGTCGCGAAAACTTAAGAATATATTATATAAGTTTTATTAATTTTATTTTATGTATTTAGCATGATAAACAGATATACTCTAAAGTTGCATAAAAAACAGTATACTTATTAAGTACAAAAGTTACTTGTGTTATGGGTAACAACGCTTATATAGTCCTAATGATACCTAAGCAAGAATTAGCAACAAGGCGTTTATGATTCATTCATAGCTTTCAGAATCGAACGTAGATCTTATTTTATAGTTCGTAATTAACTGTGTTTTGCCTTATTTAATAAAAAAAGATACAAGTACAACGATAACCGTGCATGTGAGAGGGAAAGCGATATATATTATTTATTTGAATCATTATATTGTGTCTTTATCGTGAATCAAACTAAATGGACCTCTCAGTCCGGTGAGTTAAGAAATCAATACTAAACTTAAGCTGATATCAGACCGTTCATTTGTGTTCAATTTCGGATGAATCAACCAAAATGATCGATATAAACATAAATTTGAATAATTTAATGTCATTGAATGCCGTCGTGACCTTTCAGTTTTGTGACTTTCAACCAAATTGATTAAATTTAATTAATCCGTTTAATTAATTTAATTATTAACAAACAAATACAGTCAAAATTATGTAATTATTAAAAATCATTATGAACTGACGTTTTTATATAGTTTATTAATGTGTTGATTGCCTAAAATATTACAAATACCCATTATAAGAGTCGAATTTTGGCAAAAATAAAATCGACCCAGCAGCTCAACATAATACTGTTACGAGCTACAGGACTCGAATTAAAAATGCCGTTGGAACTACTATAGAATTTATTAGAACTGTACAAACACGTATAAAACAAATACAAATAAAACTGGATGCAATCAGTTCACATTGCACGATTCAATACAATTCGAACGCGCAAAGTCCGTCGTTTTTATCGCTAATCGAGAGTAGTAGAAAACGTCTTACTCGCTTCGTAGTCGTCGCTTGACTGCCCTGCCCTCCATTCGGGCCTCGTCTTGTACTAACTACACAGTACAAAGAAATCTCGAACACAAGGTTTCTAAGAAATTTAATTTGCACACCTGCGAACGTCCACAAAGTCGAACACAATAACAATAGGGATTACAATTCGACGCTAATGATGGTTATAAAACAAGTAAAAAAAAAGACAATAGCATGTTTTTCTTAACTACAAATTCAAAAGTCAAAGGATTCCTTAATCCGGCTGAAGGACAATAAGCTGCGCTTACAATAGGCTGTGTGGCTTATCTTTGACGGCATGTGACAATACATTTATATAATAATGTAGATCAACCTGAGTGTTCGGTTTATTTAAGTTTATTAAGTTTTAGGTCATTTAAGCGTGTGTGATATTTTAGCTATTAATTAGTATTATTTAAAGCTGATTTTCCAAGTGACGTAGACAGATCTTGATACCGTATACACTGCAATTATTTTCCGGAATAAGATAGTTGTTAATGTTTATTTATTTCAGGGCAGTTTTATTTCACAAAACTCGCTCGCTTTAACACTAAGCACTATCCCAAATGCGTCGACGCCTCCGTTGCAATGTGTGTTTTCCTCGCATCATATTTGCAGCTTTCATTACAGTTATTAAAAACTATCCTGTCGAGATTCAGTATGTTTCATTAACGAAGAAATCCGAGTGTAGAGTTTGGATATCTCTTTTAGAAAATTTATACCAATTTACCGAATTGCTCATTGTATACTTAATACTCCCAAAAATTCAATACGTTTCTAAACAATGAACAAATCATAATTGTTTATTATTTATTGTAGTCAAGTCATGGTATTGCCATCTCTTGTTTGAACTTCAATACATATTCTTAATATATACATATTTCCTTCTCTTTTTATCTACTAGTATTTATGTATATCTATCACTGTCCCCCCAATTACTCTTTGGTTGATGGAAGGTGCCGCCAATTTTGTCGTCGGATTCGTTTGCGGTGTTAAATAGAAATAATTGATTTTTGGCAAGTTCAGTGAGTTGATGAACTTATGTTAAATGGCGGCCACCCTGATAAGTACTGAATTTGGTGAAAGTGATTAATTGAGCTGGTTTCGAGATATGTGCAAGATATATACTCTGAACCTAAAAGCGGACATAGTGTTTGGACATGAGTTTGGGTCAGTGTCCTGGCATTTTTTTTTATGAGGCTGTATGGACTGATTCCTTTGCCTGCTTATGGTGACTTTGTTTTGTAGCCCGGCTGTAAGCTGTCATTTATTTCCCCTTCTAGGTGTTTTTTGGCGGGAACTGAAAGGGGACGTCGTGCTGTGCAGTTTTATTTTCTAAAAATGTGTAAAAGTACTCTAAAATGAACAATAGTTGTAGGATATTGATAGTTTTTGAGTAGTAATTATATATTTTTGTGAGAAATGTGAACTGTATAGTCAGATGTGGTCTTTCGAGTTTTCACAAGAACTCCATTGAATGGCGTCGGTTTTAGCCTGCAATACAACTGCGCTACTATACGAAGACATATTATTACATCAGAATTGGCTGTATGGACTAAGATTCCTTTGCCTGCCTTTGTGGCAAATTTGAAAAACAACAACATTTCCCCTTCTACTTTTGTAATGTGTAATAAAACCACGTATTAAGAAAAGATTGCTTTTTAATTCAGTATTTCAACTATATAATTTCAAACAGAGGGTATGTAATTTCTGTACTTAGGTATTTATTATTCAACAAATATTTACACAACAACTGAAAGCAAAAAAATATACTATTATCTTCATTTCGTTGTTTCGTGTGTACGGAATACCAGGTTTTTTTTTCTTTCGGATCCGCGCATACAATAATAAATAAAAGATATAGAAAGCTAGCAGAAAATAATTGGAAATACTATTGTAAATTTATATCAAATAATAAGCTGCTCAAGCTTTTTGTTTTACAAAGAAGTATACCGTTAAGCGATCACTCGTTGTGTGAATGTGGTCTAGACGAAGGAATAGTGGAACATATATTCTTTCATTGCCCCAATATTACTTTCCAAATTTATGATATTTTACCCTCGATTGTGATCGTCCTGTGAATGTCAATGAACAAGAGTTAGTAGGTAACTAACGCTTGTTCATACTGTTACAACTCAGGTCCCGACAAAAACAAAACCCACCTGCATAATTGAAACAAAACATATTTTATTACCGGCCGGCATTTAAACCAATTGTAACTCTTTTATAATCGTCTTCTTTTGTATACTTTGTGTTTTTTTTTTATTGCAGGAGTTCAGCAAACAGGCACACCGGCCCACTTGACGGAAAGTGGTTAATAGTTATTTATAGATATTGTTACAATTTACGGGACTCGAATTAAAAGCCGTTGGAATTATTATAGAGTTTATTAGAACTATACAAACAGGTATAACACAGGTACAAATATAACCGAACACAATAAATCCAAACATAATGCAGAGGGTCGTAATTCAATAAAACGCGCAAAGTCCGTCAATATTAGATTCCCGAATGTACACACGTCACGCTTAGATCATTGTTATCGCTCGACTGAGCTCTCTCTCGGTCATCGTTTTATACTGCACAAATGCAAATATGCCCGTATCATATCATCGACATAGTTTCCCGGAATCAGCTTGTACTTAATCCTTAACACCTGGCTAATGATACCTGCATGCGGCCATAAACAATTACAATAGGCTGTTCTCCACAATAACTAGAAACGTATGCCAATAAATAAGTAAACAAAAGAAGACGATCATAAAAGAATTACAATTAGTTCAAATGCCGACAGTTAATAAAGTGTGTTTTTACAGATATGCAGGTGGCATTTGTCTTCGTCGAAGCCTAAGTTGTAACAATATACAATATAAAGTCACCACAATACATTTTACCATATAGTTACAGTGTAATTGCAACATCACACTGATTCAGAAATATCATATTATTTAGTGGAATATAATTCAATTTCAATATTATTGTTGAACATATTTATTTATAATCTATTGGATGCAATTTATGAAAACCCATTAACCAGGAACCTACATAGTTTATCAGACTGTTTCAATCACGGAACCCTGTTAAAATTCATTTTGAGGGGCACATTTTCAATTACCAACATTAGACCGTAGGCCAGTGATATAACAACTATGTGGCAGTCTCTTATTTGGGATAAATAGTCTAGTGCAAACTGACGCTAAGAATGACTAAATAGGGTAGTTGAATTTTAAAAATAAGCAATATCAAAAGTATTTCAGTAAAACTGAAATTTATATATGTTATTCTCAACACTATTATCATTATGCAAAATTCAGAGTTTGAAAAATGTAATGTCTGCTTTTTACTGGTTCTGTAGCTACAATATAAATAATTGTTGTCATCATATTTAAAAACAAAACGATAGCAAGGTATTTGAGCTATATAGGTCTTAGACATACAATTTTTTAAAAATTTATTTTGGCACTTGTCATCATTCTTACCAAATAAACCTAAGCAAATTCAAAAGTATTTTCGAACAAAAGAGGCATCTTGACATCAAAATTTTAGCTATTATCTTCTCAAGCGACTAACCCCTCTATCCCTTGCTATCCCATTCCCTCTACCCCTTCTTAAAGGCTGGCAACGCGTTGGCTTCGTCACTGGTGTTGCAAACGTCTATGGGGGACGGTAAACACTTTTAATTCAATTCATGTTATTTGGGACTAGCTGTGCCCGCGACTTCGTTCGCGTGGATTTTTTTCTCGCCAATTAGTCTACGTTACTCTTTATAACATCAGCTATCTGCCAGTGAAAGTCGTGTCAAAATCGGTCTAGCCATTTCAGAGATTAGCCGGAACATCCAGATAGACAGACAAAAATGTTAAAAATTGATGTTTTGTTTATATAAGTACCGTATATTCTTTCATATGCACTTAGTAAACAGCTGTTATTTTGACATTACAAACAGATACTTCAATTTTATTTATCTACATAGATAATGTTATGGTTATAGGCCGTTTCGTGCAGAAGTAGCGATGAGTTTAATTACTTATTTGTGATGCGATATTGTTATTATTGTTAATGACGTTAAATATTGTCAGATAGCGTAATAAAGCCGTAAAGTAATAGCTAGTAGTACATTAATATAACTAGTCATTTACGGTGTTACTTTTGTTGGATCCTCACAATTTATACTGATGTGGGTAGTTTTATAAGTGCCGCTGGCTTTCGTTTCGCCGCCATTGCGTGGTGGCGAAGCAGTCTCCAACGCACGCGAGGTCAGTTCGGACGTTCCGTTTTCTCCATGCAAGTGAATGTTTCACATCCCATTCTTGGATATCTTATTAAACTTTATACACAAGCACAAGCCGTGCTTGCTCTTGGTGTTAGTGTGCCATAATTTAAACCTAAGTGCCATCCGAGGACTTGTTAGTGCCGTGCACTTTCAGGAGCTGTGTAGCTGCCCCATTGGAGTTGGATTCCGAGGGTAGTGGTGCTTATTACCCCATTGGTTTTTGTGCAGGATTTGGCATACCTCTCATTCCCTTAAACATAACCTACAGTCCACAAAATTAAATACTAGAACCAGCGAAGCTGTGTGATAAGGATCCGTGATCCAGCATTGCACAACTTTTAACACTATAAATAAGCTGCATTAGGCCACAGTCGATAAAGAACCATGACATCATTATGCTTAAAGGAAGGTTAGCACTGAAAATCAGCGTTGTGTCGGATATAATTCCGGCACAGCAATATGCTGAGTGCAAACCTTGTTCGTTGAAAATGCGGCGTACAAATTCTCAAAATATGCTCTGTGTATAAAATAAAATGTATAACGAATGTAATTACGTCGCTATTTCTTCGAATAAAGTTTTTCTTTCTTTCTTTCTTTTCTTTTCTTTTACATCGCAGGTGAAGCTAGACGGTAACAAAAATTTGATAAAAAAATATTTTCGGGGCCTTGAAAGGAACAAGAACTAAATCACAGTATATAGCAAGCATCACAGAGCCTAATAAATAAAATTCACCCCATCGTTATGGGGTTGAGGGGCGACTTGTTCCGCGAGTCGAGTTCACTTGTGAATAACACGAGTGGGATACGCTCTACGACAAACTCGCTCAATGACGTCCTTCACAATACCCACTGTTGGGTGATTTAGAGTTTGTATGGGTTGTCTACATAATTCTATCTTGCCACTAGAGGAATAGAGATACCACATTGATTATCATTTTCATTTTATCCGGAATATTCGTATATACCTACAATTTATAGCTAATCTGTAAAACTAAGAATAATAACACAGGCCCACAAAAAAGTGATTTGAAACCGATTTGTACCATGAGCGGTTTGAAGTCGTTCGGATGTATAAAATTAGCTCATTACGACACAGTTTTCACTAAAACAATAGCTTACATTCTTTTTGCGATACTTTGTGTCTCGGGATTTGATTCCGCGGGAATTTCAAGTTAAACGTGGACGAAGTCGCGGGCATATCCTAGTTTATAATAAATCTGTAGAGGGTTTTCTCTGTAGAGAGTTTTAAAATTAATTTGTAGCAAGTACGTACATGCTTTATGTGACACATCGTACCTATGTTTATGTATACTTTTGAGACTATGGACTCAAACGTCGCGATAAACATGAGTGAGTATTGATTTAAAATAATGGCTGCAATCATATATTATACAATTTAAAGATATATCACAGAATACGTCGAAGGCAGGGCTTGAAATACCGGGAAATAAGTGGTATCGTTATTTATGCCAATTTCAGATAACGCTAGAAAATATAAATCGTTATAAAACTTACCGTTATTTCTAGCCAGTAATTTTACCGTTATAACTATGTTTTATTACCATAGTCGCTCTCTTTCACTCGCAAAAATTGTCAAACAGCACTGTGCCAAGGCGTGCGTAATATTTTGAGTTGTGTTTGTCGATTGTTTCGGCAACATGCAGTCGTAATAAAGCGAATTCTTAAAAATGATAATGTCGCTTGAAATAACGTAAAAATTACCGATACGCATAACGTTATACATACGATTTTTAGCGTTATAAGTTAAAATCATAAAAGAGACCAAATAACGGTAAAAAAAGTATATCGATATGGCAGTATCTATTTCGAAAATACCGGTAAGTACCCTATGTTTTTAATGATAATTGATAATGTTTTTAAGCCCTGGACGAAGGTGTTAGTCGTTGTAGTGGCCGATATCACCACTGCGGGTCTATAAGTGTTAATATTTGTTTTAGTATCTTATACCGAGTAAAACTATTCGAGGCTTGGAAACCAGTAAAAACAGTCGTATTTAGGCTAGTTAGAGCCTTAAACACATAGGAACTTTTCATTTCGATTCTATTCTTACTTTAACCTCAATCAAATGGTTTTTGGTAACAGAAGTTCGTTAAACAGGTTCTCTTGAATAAACCGGCTTCGAACGTTTTCGATTGGTTTTTGCCATATATCTTCAAAGCGCAGCCATGTGGTACAGCAAATTTCCAGTTGCACACAAACACATGTTGAGAGAGATGAAATGAGAAAGTGTTTAATAAATAACCCGGTTAATTTAGGTTTATATAACACTCTTTTTACGGTTGGTTTATATAACACACTGAAACCGGTTAAATTTAAATCATTTCCAAGCCATGCTTCTATTACTATTTTTGTTTGCATCCTTGTACACCGGTCAACGCAGGTCAGACGTGAATAGAAAGGCAGGTTTATCGCATGGACGATGCGTACTTGGGGCGTGAACTGTACGCTTGTCGTGTTTCTAAACGTACACGCATCGTCGACTATTTGTTACGCATATATATTGATGGGTTGCTCTATTTTTAGATCGGAAGGGCTAAAGGGTGAATTTACTATTTTTAAAATGAAATAAGCACATAATTATATATCTTTCATGTACTTCTTCAGTGACGGCAACGGAACCCAACGATGAATACGTAGAATAAAATGAACTCAAAAATTCTACGCGACTAGATGTCGCCACAAATTATCTATATATAAATACGTGAAGCAAAACACAGCAAAAACTTTGTACCTCTTTTAGGAAAACTGCGCGGACGGAGGAGTATGAAATTTCGGACACTTATAGTTTATATAGAGAAGGAGTGCAGAATGCTAATATTTTTTTTAAATTATGCATAAATAATACATTAAATCACATGCACTACCATGTATTTGAGACACACACGTATATATACTCTTTTGTTTATTGTTCAAGTCAAATTAACAGTGTAGCCTTGGCGAAATCTGTGATTATAGAAGTATAGTCTTTGACAACAGAACCTTAGTAATGTTCAAACTGATAATTTAAATTAATTATTATGGTTGAATTTCGACCACTGGCAACCATTAGTATTAATTAAAACATAGATATGTTTTGATTAGATCGTATCATTCAAAAATTACAAGTGTTAAAAAAGTTTCTTACTTGACAGAAATATTGATTTAATTTTAGAAATGTATTTTAAAGAATATTACATCGATAACTGAACTGTAGCGCCATCTGTTCATATTGAATTTAGATAATTTTAAGCTAGTACTCTTCTTTCGTTGTATTAGTGTGAGAGTGACTTTTGTTTCTTTGTATTTCCTTACAAATCTTACTTAGTATACTTAATATTTACATTCATTTTTAATTTATTTTTTTGTGTATATAAGATACTTGAAAAGCGTTACACATTTAGGAGGTGAGCATTAAAAATCAGTGCTGTGTCGGACTACGTTTAAAAATACTGAGTACCAGCCTCATTTCTTCAAATTCCGGCATACAATCTTTGTATATATTTTACATTCTGTTTTATTACTATTTGTCTTCTATGTGTCGCTTTTAGAAATAAAGTCGGAGTTCATCGACACCTTGACACCTGGAAGTCATCCACTGTACGTGACGCCTAGCTTCTTTATGGAAGCTCTAAGCCATGGAATGAATTCCCTCCCGTGGTTTTCTCAGAGCGTTACAATATGGGGCTCAAGGAGATAGGCAACGCATCAGCTCGCTTAGTGTTGCAATGTTTATGGGCGACGGTAGCCACTTGCCATCAAGTGGACCCGTTTGCCAGTTTGCCTACAAGCAAACATAAACAAAAATTCTTCCTTTCTTTCTGTTTATTAAATTACATATTTTCAGATATCTATTAACAGTCTCCATCAGAAGAGTTTGCGACAATAATCAAAAGAAAGAATAATAAAACAGCATTCCCGAGATATAAACAGTAAATATATATTTATCGAAGTGCAACGTGGATCGATATCCAATCAGCGGGCTGGTACCAGCCCGTCGGAATTACCTTCCTGTGATTAGGTGCCGAGTAAGCACCGGTCGGAGGCTGGGACTAGTTGCTTCGCGGAGGTGCTCAATAAACTACTCGTGCCTCCTCATATTACCCGGGCGCTTATTGGTTGCTACTCTTGTAAGGATTTACACTTTTTTGTTGCTAGTAAATTACATGATTTTTACTACAGTTTTTAAAACAAATCAGACTGCTAGTTTGTTTGCGTGTACAAACAACACCATAACATTACTTTAAATTCAAATAATATAGTATTTAAAAAATCATTTTTAAAACGAATTGTAAGTTTATGGGTACTTGTAAAATAATTCGTAATTATGTTTTATTAATATAAATAATTTAGCAGTTAATAATACTTCTTCAACACGGACTGTCAGTTTATTAGCGCAGTGCACCGTGGATCGATACCTAATCAGCTTCTTATGATTTCGTGTTGTGTAAGCACCGCTCGGAGGCTGAAACTAGTTGCTTCGTGGAGCGCCCAGGTAATATGAGGAAATACCTGGTAGTTCATTGAGCGCAATAAACTACTAGACATTTCCTCATATTACTTTCATATTTTAGATTTCCGTAGCCGTACCGAAAAGTGAAAAAACTATTTCAAAACAGATTGTTAGCTTCTTAGCGGTTACAAACAAACTCATGATGTTAATTTATTATAGTATAGCTTTATGATGTTATTATTATAGTCAAATTTTGATAAAACATCATTAAATACATTAATATAAATAAGTGATTTAGGATTTCAAAACACTTCTTTAAAACAGACTGCAAGTTTGTTAGTATAGAAGTTTCATGTATGTGGCATTTTGGTATCATCTAAGCTTCACGAGATATAGATAAAATTAAATATTTGTCACTCCGTGTGAACGAAGTCACGGGTATAGCTAATCACAGATAAAATTAAACAAAACAAAAATGAAAATACTCTAAAGTAATATTTATTCAAAGTATGTAAAAAAAAACAACTCAAAATAGAAGAGATAATTCAATATGAACTTCATAATTTGCATAACAACACACATGGGATGCATCACGTATGATAAATACATTAGATCCTTTTATAATATCACAGACAATATCATTTCGCGAGTCGACGTACCATGAAATACGTCTTGAGTGACTCGGCACAAGATGCCGCCACTAAAGGCAGAGGGCATGCTTACCACTAAATATCGAATGCTATAAATATTTTCTATAATACGTCTAACTTTCATACAAGAACTTACCAGGCAACTGCCATCACGTAAACTTGGTATTAATTTGCCGCAGAAATTATATAATTTTTCGGAAATAAATGTATTCTTATGTCATAGCTGTTTCTTTTCCAGTTAGGGATAGGTTTACGTTTGATAACTAACATTTAAGTACAGTTATATCATAATATTTCATAATAATCGGTTAATTTTCAAAGCTGAGGAAAATAAATAAACATCCAAAAAAACGCACACCCATTTATATTTATATTACTATAAATAATTATTATTTAATTATGTTCATTTATTTTATTTAAATACGCGTACCATAAGTAATTGCTTATATTTTTTTACTGAATAAAGCATTTTACATGTACTTTATAATAAAAAAATGTGTGTGTTCAGTTCATACGCAGTAGAAGTGAAACAAAGTGACTAGGAGTGGGAGAGATTTTAAATTTCGTGATGTCACATTATACAGTTATAATATATTTAAGCTTTATAACACCAAATTTGAAGTATTAACGAAAAACTTCAAAGCATTTCCAATTCTATCTGTAACAGCTATATTTTATAATTTAAACACTATGTTTAAATTATAAAATATGATGTATTATATCTCATTCTCTCGCAGGTTTTGTCCTATAGATTTATATGGTTATCTAATTTAGTGTCGCTTTTTCGTTTCATCGAGTTCCAAATCACGATTCTAAAGAAGTTTCACTTCAAAAATACAATCTTTGAATTGGCATAGAATGTAAGAGAAAACAGTAGTTTTCTTTGGATAATAAATATGGTAATTTTATAAAAGTACAAACGTTAATTATATTGACATTGTTACGTTTATAATATTATCATTAAATAAAATTCAGACTCTGATGGATCCCATTAAATAATGGTTGCCTAATAATTAGTCAAACACCTTTCCTTGTTTGCATTTTTCAAGTGAGAAAAACCAAAAAGTCTAGTATTTCCAAAATTCTTAATTGAAATGAAATGAAATTAATTTATTCACACAAAATAGAGTTATGTACATTAGATGGTTTGGTGGTGATATGTAGGTATATAGTAGCTTATAGCTTGGAGTCTAGTTAAGTCAAAATATCTTGTGTTCTCCCAATGAAATAAACCAGTGTATGTCGTCGGATATCTTATCAATGAGTGGAAAACAATAATGACAAAAGTCCGCTTCTTTCGAAAAACGAACCCATCATTCGTTGTAATATTTTATCCCTTACACACGCCCCCTCACGGCTAAATCATGGAACTTCTTTTGCAGTGATTTGATGATATTGCACTTTGACGAACGCGTATCCCGCCGATGTTCGAGTACAGCAGGGTAAGCAAGAAAAAAGAGAAACAAGATGGATGACTTTTCGAGCGAGCCGGAGCAGAATGTACGAAGGGCCCTCGTGTCTCTACGCAGCGTTAGAGACGTCTTACATCTTATCGGATGTACGACAAGAAGAAATGCAAAATAACTTGAATGAATAAATTTGAATTTTTAGGACATTTTTCAATCATCTATAATATTAGGTTGGGGAAAAAGTTTCTTCGCATTTTATATAAACATTCAAAAGGTTTTTTATAAAGTTTATTTACATTTGACTAAAGTATGTAGGTGCCATTTTGTTGGATAACTTTTTGCCATCTTGTAGGTAGGGACGTGATCCCATTGCTATAAAAATTTTGGGGCTTCTGATCAAAAACTGCGACAAGTGGTTTTGGCAGTCTTCTCGTGATGTTAACCTGACACTGCCTAAGCAATTCTGCAGAGACCGAAACAGGTGAAAATCTGAAGGTGCAAGGTCTAGACTATACGGCGGATGCATTAACACCTCCCAGCCAAACTCTCGTAATTTTAGCTGAGTGGCTAAAGATGTGCGAGGTCTAGCGTTATCATGGTGAAAAACCACACCCTTCTGTTGATTAATTCCGGTCGCTTTCTCTCAACTTTTTGCTTTAATCTCATCAGTTGTTCGCAGTACAGTTCAGAATCGATGGTCCTGCCTGGCGGTAACAGCTCATAATGAATAATGCCCTTCCAATCCTACCATACACACAGCATCACCTTGTTGCGAGTTAACCCGGATTCCGCCACAGTCTGTGAAGGCTGACCGGTCTTTGACCACGATCTTTTTCGCACGTTCTTATCGTACGTGATCCACTTTTCATCACCAGTTATCAGCTTCTTCAAAAATGGTTCGGTTTCATTACGTCGTAATAAAGAATCACAAATGAGTACACGGTTCATTAAGTTTCTTTCAGTGAGCTCATGCGGCACCCAAATATTGAGCTTTTTTGTGTACTCAGCTTTTTTCAAATGCGCCAAAACCGTTTTGTGGTCAATTCTCAGTTCTCCAGCTACATCGTAACTACTAATATGACGATCTTGCTCTACTTTTTCAAAAATGGCATCAATTTTGTCCGTAACAGAGCGACCAGAGCGACGTGCATTTTTGATATCAAAATTTCCGGATTGAAAACGCTTAAACCAAATTTGCGCTACTCTCACAGATACTGCATTAGGTCCATAAACATCATAAATTTTTTTCGCGGCTTGTGTTGCATTTTACCTTTTTTGTAGTAAAATTTTAAAATGTATCGAATTTCTCCATTAGATTCACTCATTTTAACAATAAGAAAAACAAATGAAAATCACACATTTTCCTAATTTGAATTTGGAATAGTCTTCTTTAAAATTAAAACTTTTTAATGATACCAAAACCAGCCAGATACAAATGGTATAGCCAAAGAGATCTTATTACAAGTTCATACATACTATATGCGAAAAAACTTTTTCCCCGACCTATTATTATAAAATTCTAAACATGCCGTGTCTGTAAATTGATGGTATTAAAAAAAAACAACTGGAATAAACTATATAAACGATGCAATTTTTTTTAGATTTCTTGTCTGTTTGTCGGTCTGTCTGTTTGTTCAGGATTCATGTAAAAACTACTGGGCCGATTTCGATGCGGTTTTCGTTGATCGACAGCTAATTTTTAGACTTAAACTCTGCGCTACTTTTTATCCCGGGAATCCCACCAGAATTTTTCAGAGAATGATTTAAAATGGCCAGATTAAAAAAATTTAGGTCCAGTGTGATTTTTATACTTATCGATTGCAAATTTTATTTAATAAAATGTGTGATATTTTTTATCGCGGGAATTTTCCCAGGGATGGTTCGAAGTTGTTCGGGTGTATAAAAATTTCCTTATTCCGACACTAAAATGAAAGCTTACATTCATTTTTTAACGCTGCAACACTTTGTGTCTGTTCGGGAATCCCGAGGGAATTTCAAATCAAGCGTGGACGAAGTCGCGGGCATATCCTACTTTAATATATAGATGTTAAAATAATTTCTATTCAAAACAACAGTCTTGGGGGTTTTTGTAAAATTTTCTATAGGTAAATATTTATTTATTAAATAAATATTTTTAAAGTACTCTCCACCAGCCTTTATACAAAGTTTCATGCGTTTGAACCAGTTTTCGAAACACTTTTTCCAGTCTGACACAGACACCTCATTTACAGCTTGCTCGAATGCTGGCTGACAGCGCATCTTCTGGCAACGAAAATTGTATCCCTTTGAGCTGATTTTTTATTTTCGGGAATAAAAAGAAGACAATCACACGGTGCTAGGTCAGTGCTATAAAGAGGGTGACCTAGGAGTTTCACCGACGTGCTCCCAGGAAGTCCCTCGTTTTGAGCGCAGTATGGGCGGGTGCGTTGTCGTGGTGGAGCAGTATCCCGCGGAGTTCTGTGTTTGGTCGCTTGTTGCTCACAACAGAGGAAACTTCTGACAAGTAGTTGGTAGTATACCATTCGGCGTTGATGCTTCTTTGGTTCCGTACTGGAATTGACACCAAGTAGCCAGTCAAATTGAAAAAACTCGCCATCAAAATCTCGCCCCCGCTTCTAGATTGCTTCATTTTGGTAGTCATTGATTCGTTTTAAAACACCCAAACCGTCGACTGGCGTTTTGTTTCTGGATCGTATTGATAAATCCAGGACTCATCATTTCTAATGATGTCGTAAACACGCCGAGATGAGCCTGCTTCAAATTTGTTTTTCATATCACGGCACCATTCCACCCGGGCCTGCTTCTTTCTGAGCATCGGTGAGGTTGTGCGGCACCCTGCGTGAAACTATCCTCCTCACGTGAAGATGCACGTGTATAATCTCGTGAAGGCTTTCCGATCCAATCTGCAGTACGTGCTGAATCTCTTCAAACGTAACTCACCTATTGTCTTGGATTCAATTTTTCACTGCTAGCACGTTTCCTTGCGTAACAGCCATCAAAGAGCGACCACTTCTTTCTTAATCCCCCAAAGTTAGTCCACCGTGCTTGAATTCGTCCAATTTCAGGCGACACTTGAAATCGTAAAAAATCATAGCACGAAAATGTTGCCGGCGCAGATCCATTTTTCAATAAGAGACGATAATTTAAACTAGCTCATAATGTGGAGGGAAATTTTAAAATTGGAAAGTACCTATTTTTAGTTATAAATAACCAGGCCAGTTGTAATATATTTTCAAAATAGATTATAACTGGCCAGTCTCTCATACATAATTTTTTTTTTCGATATACTTTCTGAGTGACCTTTATGTAAATAGTACGGACATATGCCAAAAACATAGAAAATAATATACACATTTGAAAAAAGTTATGTGTGTGTGTGTGTGCAGTTCGCACGCAGTAGATGTGACACTTCAGAGAATATACTCACAGATAATTCAAAATAAACTTCTTAAGTATCAGTTTCAATTTTTCACTGTATTAGTCAAAAAAATATTATTATTAGTTTTATTTCGGTCAAAATTGGACCCATGTTTAATCATCGGTCTTATTGACTCTATAATCTGTGCTGCACAATGTTAAACTCGTATCTCATTCTCACGCAGGCTTAGTCCTATACATGTGTGTGTTTACCTCTTTTTAGTATCGTTTTTTCGTTTCATCGAGTTTCAAATCACAACGATTTTAAAGAAGTTTTTCTTCAATATGGGAGACAGGTCTCTTAAACTTCCTTTACTAGTCACATTTAATAACAATAAATGCAAAAATTTCCAAATATTAAAGCTTCATATTCGGAGTTCCATTATGAATACCATACTCGAAGGAAATCGACGAATAGATACTCAGAATAAAATAAAGATCAGCCACGATATTTAGCATTTTTTTCATTGTACAGAAATTCGACCTCTACAGTTTTATTATATGTATAGATTTATAATTTATTAATTTGTATAGTATATATTATATTTGTAGATCTATGCATGTAATAAATATTATTTAGTAAGTAATTAGTTTTTATTATATGTGGGGTCTTCTTTTTGCATCTTAAGTGGGTTTCTCTTAAACGAAATTTGAAAGAATGAATTGTTTTCAGGTCTCTTATGGGTGGGGAAATATCAACCCAGTATTTAGTAGCAGCAGTAAATAAACTGCAAATCGTGCAGAATAAATTCATGCGCAGAGCCGTTAATGCTCCCCTCTATATGTGTAACGTCGACCTCCACCGCGATCTGGAGCTTGCCTCCATCAAAAACTACATTACGTCGCTCTCGCGTAAGTATTTCAATCTCGCGCCGCACCATTGAAATCCGCTCGTCGTGTCCGCGTCCGATAAGATCCTGATTGGCGTCGTCTCAGACGATCTCTCCACGTCCCTGCGAGGGACGCCAGGAGACATAACTCCCCCCATAGGATAGACTAGGCGTGCTGCTGGGAAGTTTCTTTCACCGTTTCTTCTGTCCCAGCCATACACATTGCGAAACGGCAGTAAAATAACGCAGGCTGCCGCGAACCGCCGATCCCGGTCCGCCGGGATCCTTCTCCTCTGGCTTTATATAACCCGTCGCCCGTTCTCAATTAGTACACTGTGTCGCCCTCTAGTCGGCATCGTTAGATTCATCCCCCTTTCATGGCAACAGTCCAGCCGAGGTTAAGCCCCCTAGGGAGCTCCCTCGAGCAAGTTGACACCCGGGCTCGAGCGCCTTCGCCTCGCGCTCGCTCCGAAAACCCCGGTAAAGTTGTGAGGTCTTCGGACCAACAACATAAAGTCAAGTGCAATAAAAAAAAGCGCTAGGCAGTAATTCGTTGTCCGCTGCGATGACAAGACGTATGAAGCTCCCATAGTCTAATATCAACTTATGGGTTTTGGCGTATAAATATGTATCGCCCTACATGATACTCAGACCTTTTCATAATAGGTATTTCAGACAAATGTCAGTTGCTTCTTTTGCCTGGACCCTTTTCTATGTAACAACGCTTTTATGTTGATTAAAGTGTCGCGTTATTATTTTTCGGCTTGTTTTTATTACTTTTTGTATTATTTATGAATATATCTCACGAGTGGTCTTTGTTGGTTTAGTTTGAGTGCACATTTAGCATTTTGATAGCGCTATTACTTTAACAAAAAGAGCTGTTGCAAATAGTTAGAACGCCTCAAGTTTTTTATTATCACATGCTACTAATGTACTGCATTTAATTGTTGAGGTTTTTAGAGATTCACAATGAATTTGATAAAAACGAAAAGTTAGAAAATTGTTTTTAAAAATAAATCGCCAGACAAACACACACACTGTATATCCCCAAATTAAGCAAGTTACGCTTGTGTTATGGGTAATATACAACTGACCATTCTGGGGCCGATCCCAGACACCCAGACCATAGTAAATAACGGAAAAAATACGTTCCCGAAATTTACTATACCAGGAATCGAACCCGGGGCCTGTGCGTTGCAGTGAGGTAAGCCGGCAAAGGCTTAGCCCGCTCAACCGCAGAGGCCGTCATGGCCTGCGGTCTGTCCCTTTGTCTGCATCTACTGTATAAGATTTTTTTTCAAAGACTAATAGGTGTATATGAATCAAATTTTGTAATAAGGTACTGATATTATTTGAAATAATTAAATGAATAAAGATGGTTTAATTGATTTATATTTTAAATTATTATACACGTTTAGCATTTTACAATGGTAGATGGAAGAAAAGAAAAGAAGTGCTAGTGCTGTGCATGTTGTTCAGTTAGTGAGGAGACTTTTTATTTAATCGACTATCAGGTACATTATATTCCACTACATGACTTCGTGAAATTACAATAAATTATACATACAACTAGAATTTACCCTGCGGCTGCGCAGTGGGTCAACCTCTAGTGCGTACTTCTTGTTTATAAAGCAGGCATTATTAATACAGGTAACATTGTACTAAATTTTTATGTTAGTGCTATTTGCCCTCGAAAGATTCACTTAATTTTAAATCGCAAACTACCCCATCACCCGGCATGAAAAGTATTTATGTCCATTTTCGGTATTAAAACTACATTTAAACAAAATTACAGCAAAACCGATCCAGTACTCCTAGTAGTTTTTCCGTGAAAGCGTAACAGACAGCGTAATAGGATTAATTACAATACAAACAAATTACATTAAAATA
The DNA here is from genome assembly GCA_039645545.1 of Dendrolimus houi. Taxonomy (NCBI): domain Eukaryota; kingdom Metazoa; phylum Arthropoda; class Insecta; order Lepidoptera; family Lasiocampidae; genus Dendrolimus; species Dendrolimus houi. The sequence continues at coordinate 18,172,089 of CM077128.1, read as the reverse complement.
TTAACTAATTTAAATTACAGGGCTACCATGCATGTAACTGGATACAACTTCATATATGTAGATGTATAAGGGATATCATTAGAGGGCTTTTAAAAATAACAAAGATGTTTATTAATGAATTGTTTACTTTATGAAGTTTTATAGTTTCATACTTGCATTTCACAATATCGTGAACTTATAGTTTACTATAAAATTACCTCTCCTGTACAACATAATATTTTGAAACTTAAAATAAATACACATTTGGAGTTACAGTGAAAAGTTTCTCGGGTATATATTTACGACGTGTTTGTTAATTAAAAATATCGCTGAAAAGACAGATTGGAAGCTGAACTATGTGAACTTCAGGCCCATAATTTGTAAGAAACTGCACAGCACAGGGTTAAAAGCGGCATGTTCTCGATTCGGAGGCCAAGACTCACTCACCTTGGGTCGCAAAGCCAATGGAGTAAAGTAAGTAAGAAAACTGTGTGTTAAGATCGTAGTAAGCGGAGATACATCTTCTCTATCTACTCCTGTGGAAAATAGGCGTTATAATACCTAAGACATTTTAGAGCAGCTGAAATAACAACAGTTGAAAAAGGGATGTTAAGGTGGTTTGAGCGTGTAGAGAATGAATGAAAGTAGAATCACAAAACAAGTGTAAGACAGTAGTCTGAATGGTAGATCGTTACGTACACATCGCGAGCAAACAGTAGAAGTTTTAAAGAAAGGTGAGGTATAAAATCATCTCAAATAAGGGTGCATATATGAAGAGGTTAATGAATGTAGATAAAGCAAAAGTTGTTTGTTAGGATCGTCGCAATTAGAAATCCGTCGTCTCTGCCTACCCCCATGGGAAACCGGCGTGTCAATTCGTTGATGCTGGTAGATCGCAGCGTACACGCCGTGATCAAACTACAGTAGTGATAAAGAAAGGTCAGGAAACAAAGTATCTCAAATAAGCGTGCATATATGAAGAGGTTAATGAATGTAGATACAGCAAAAGTTATTTGTTAGGATCGTCGCAATTAGAAATCCGTCGTTTCTGCCTACCCCCACGGGAAACCGGCGTGTCAATATGTTGATGCTGGTAGATCGGGACATACATATCGTGATCAAACAGCAGAAGTGTTAAAGAAAGTTCAGTTAAAAAAGCATCTCAAATAAGCGTGCATATATTAAGAGGTTAATGAAAGCAGATGAAGCAAAAGTTATTTGTGAGGACGCACCCGTCACATCTGCCATAGGAAACAGGTGTGTCTATATAAGTATGTAAATGTATTGTAAACAGAAATTTTACATTAATAGTTATTACTATAAACTTGCCTGTCTGTTACACCAGTGATAGTCTTATAATCTTGTATATCCATGTCACCGATATATTGCGAAAAATCTGAAAGAAAAGGAAATATTTCATTGTAATTAGAATTATTATGGGAAATGCAGATAAATGTTTACAAGTGTACTAGCCTAGATAATTGGGGTGCCTAAAGCGATCAGTTGACACGTGTCTAGGACATACTGTTAAGTAAGACATAGCATGAAGTTTCACTTTATTTTGATACTTGTCACATTCGTAACTCGAATCTGCAGATGTGGCCGCTTCTGCCCTCAGGTGTGGTCGATTATCATGCATCGTTTCATCAGTTTTTATGCTTTGATGTGCTATTGCCCTCCTATCCTATCTCCTCTAGTAACCCTAAGGGATGGTCATGCGTTGGCTTTGCTCCTGGTGTTCTATAGCTATATCCAGAACAGAAAGTCTATAGGCGATGCTAACTACTTTCCATCAGGTGGGCCGTCTAGCTTTTTGCCATCTTCGCAATAAAAAAAACAATTGCTACAATAGGGTATTTGATGGTTAAGACAACTAAAATACTTTTATCATAATACAAAACGCTGAAGCCTTCTAGACTTTGTAGGTGAATATTAAGTTATCACGTCTTAACTTAAATGAGTCGAACAGAGTATTAATTATTCTTTAAACCGTTATTAATTATTTTTCATAATACTTTACAAAATAAAATAAATTCAAAGTTTTTTTATTCAAATTCAAAGTTTTTTATTCAAAATAAGTTCCACTGGAGAACACTTTTTGAAGGTCATATAAATATATAAGTTAAAATTTAATTTTTCTTCCTATGCTATGTATACTATACTAATATATACTAATAACAGTATAATATAGTAATCTTTTATTAAGTTTTCGCGATTAGTATACATAATAAAACTACGTTTATTTTAACGGTTTTAAACGCGGTGATTTATTAGATTTTTATTATTCCAACGTTTCGGTCACTTTTCAGTAGCCGTGATCACTGAAGAAAAAGATGTCAAGTGTCAATGAGCATTGTTAAAGTTTTATTTAGCCTACTGCCAACTTGTTATTTTAATTACTTAGTTTTAGTTTTATTTATCGTTATTATTTACTCTATGGGAGCCTAATCTAATTTACCCCCGCTTCACAACATGTTGTGGCTTGAAGAGAAGAAACGGCGCAAGAAACTCTTCAGCAAGCAAGCAGCTCTAATAATTTTATAAAATATTAAAATGGGTGGGGGGTAAATATTAAAAATGAAATAAATCAACGCGCTTAAAACCATTAAAACGTAGTTTTATTAAGTATAATATAGTACTTTAGCGCACGCCAAAGATTTGTTGTAACATGTATCATTTAATTACCACAATCTGACGGTGAATGAAAACATAAGGAAAATCCATACTTGCGAATCTCACCAACATAGAAGAACATTACAAGTACACCGATGTTCTCTTAAAACTGGGAGGGCCTGGACTCGGCAGTGGTGTGGGGGCTGATATTCTATGTATAATACAACAGATTTCCAAATTATTAATATCGAAAACGATTTTCGACGCAGATTTGTACGCCCCCGGGCGAAATTCGACACGGTTTAGTATTCCGGACACGACGTCTCTCTTCACGAAACCACCGACACGAATAGGGCTGATCCAATCGAGACTATTACCAAATTGCTGTTCGACATATTACTAATCCAACACTATTCGAAAACGTAAACAAACTATGTTCGTATGTGTCTTCAAGAAAAAATCACAGTACACGTAGCCTTGAAGAGATTGCCCCGAGCAATAAGGCCGTTGTGTTTTACTTAGACAATATTGTAATTGTTTATTTTAGTGAAAAACAAAGTGTTATCTAGCTGTCTATGGACAAACGTATGTTAATTAACGTCGTAGTGCTTTGACTATTTTCAAATTTTATTAGAACAGACTTAATAAAGCAAACGACAGCTGTTATATAATTGTAAAATAGATGTAATCTCTATGTTAAATTGTCTGAAATAACCCTATTAATTTGAAAAAAAGAACATCAAAAAGCGCCAATGCGCCGCAAACTTATATCGCCATCTAGACCCAGAGTGTTTAAGAGTTTAATTTTTTTACTGGGCAATTGGTATTCCAAGTATTCTTTCTCCTACGTGGATACAAGCAATTAAATTTTTGTAGATATATTATAAACAAAACCCATGTACAAAAAATCTTTGCTTAAGAAAAATCTACACACTGTGTCAACCCTGAAAAGACCGGGCGACAAATCACGCGCACCACCGTGGCCGAGCTCTAAATGATTATTGACATCCAACTAGTGGCGAATGGGTTGAATTGATAATCGACTAATGTAACAGATTTTAAAATATCATCGTTTTATGTCTAGAAATGGCCGGTCAGTAGTTAATTCGATTGCCATTTTTATTGCAAATAAAGTTATTAAATTAATTTATTTTAATTTGTTTGAGATTATCTGTGAGTATATAATCTGAAGTTTCACTTCTATTGCGTGTGAACTGCACACACAAGTTGTTTTTGAAATGATAACTTCTTATGGGAGGGTAAACAGCTTCGTTACGTAACGTGTTACGGCGTCAGTCTGTCTGGTTTCCCTTTCTCTCACGCATACGGCAGCGGTAGGCAGGCTCCTCCTCTCTCAATCTAACCCACGCGCTATATACATAAAATTTAAGTAATAACCTAAGATTTTCTCAAGTTAAACAATTACAATATTAAATAGTTCAACTTAGATTAGTTTAAGTTATCACTTCTGTAGGGCGTTCCGCGATGTTTTTTTAAATTTTACTCTCCTCGATCCTCAAAAAGGAAGGATGTTTTATTTTTTCATTTTCTTTATTTTTTTTTTTTACTATTTGTAAGGGTGTGAGGTTATTTTACAACTGTCTTAGAGTCTATGTCTTATTAATTGCAAATGTATTAACGCTCGCAGAAACATTTAAAATTATATGTTTGCAGCGCTATTTGTGAAGTGATTTCTATTGACCACTGTTATCATCATTTTTAATGCAAAGCTTATGAACTCCTCTCTTAGCTTTTAGCAATGAGATCCTGCTAATTATAGTTCAATTGGCGCACTCGATTCATATCGCCTACGAGCAAAGAGGAGGCATTCAAGGACACAGTGTATCGGTGTTTCTGAAGTTCCAGGCTTACAGGGACACGAGAAGTCTTCCTTTAATTTGAAACGATTCAAATATTCGGAGAAACCTCCGTGCCCTGTGAACAACTGAGTTCCAAGGCTGCATGCTCTAATGCTCTTCAAAAATCTGAAAACGCACGCCATGTCCGGGAAAAATAATTAGTCACGGACGCTGTTTGCTAGTCCCTATATCTCCGGTTCCATTTGTCAAGCGTTTCCATGCGAATGCTTGACAAATGAGACCGAGCACCTGTCATAATGAGGCTTTGGCTTTAGGGACAGGGCACCGGCCTTAGCCAGAGCGTCCGCTCCATCGTCTCCCTCACCTCGGCATACGCTTATACTCAGTGTACCAGTAACCATGTTGACGGCGAAGAGAAACATCGTGATGAAAACGGCACATCGATATAACTAATGTGTCAAACCCGCCAATCTATCTTGGACAAGCATAGCGAGTGTAACTTCCATGCCCCTAAAAATAGAGGTTCGAGTCCAGCAATTGGATGTTTATGGGCTGTACGTTCCGTACTCCTAAAGATAAAGAGGCTCATGTGTGGAACGGGTTGTTGTTATTGTTTTTATTGATACTCTGATGCATCAGTCTGGTTATAAAAAAAAGGGATTCTACACTATTGAAGAATACTTAAATGACAAAAATTCATTTAAATAGCAGCTCGCTCCAACCTCTTATACTACATTTTGTATAACGTTTTTTCTTACCAAGCTTGTAAGGAATTTATGGAGATATATTGCAGCATAACATTTTAGTACATCATGTCATTATTATAACTATAATAAAAAAAAATCTCCTTTTATTGTGTCTTTGTCTTATTGAGTATAAACTGTTTACTACAACTCCATTTATTCTTAACTCCGGTAATTCTCTAACATACTTCTGTATAAAACTTATAAAAAAATGCGAACTTGAGATATAAATAGAATAAGAAATATAAAGAAAAACAATATTTAGCTAGACGTGTTGCTGGGGAGTTTCTTGCCGCTTCTTCTCCTTAACAGCAATAACGTTGCGAAGCGGCGTACATAGAGTAGGAAGTAAAATTAAATTTTAACTGATATGTTTGACTTTCAAAAAGTATTCTCCATTGGAACTTATTTCGAATAAAAACATCTGAATTTGAATATAGCTTAAATGAAGGAAAATGCCGCATATACCGACCAATTTAAATTGTCCCTCCTTCCAACAATATTTAAACAGATAGCGGACCATCCATCTTATATATTTTTCATCAATCCCGAGTATATAACTTCGGGCGTCACGCCGAGATAATGGTCGTGTGACAAGTGAGGGGGGACAAATGGGTCCAAAGCGGGGGACAACAGGGGGCAAAAATGGGGGACAGCGTCTAATGAATGGGACAGATTTTGCATAATTAAAAAGGCCCTCTCTTCGAATTATAGATGATTGCTTATTTCTATGACTAATGGTTTCTTGACGTTTTATTATAAATATGGAGAGTCCCTGGCGTAATAAGAAAATTGTCTCTTATTTATTATTTATACCCTTAAAACGAGTGTTTAAGGGATTTTTATAGGTATTATAATTATATAATTATAGAGAAAAGAAAGAAACAAAAAATGTATTTGAAGAAATAGCGACGTACTTACATTTCTGATATGTATCTTAAAAATAAAAACATATTTTGAGAATTTTTACTCTGCATTTTCAGCATACAAGGTTTGCACTCAGCTTATTGCTGTGCCGGCGTCATATCCGACACAACGCTGATTTTCAGTGCAAACCTTGCTTTTGGCAGGCGTAATACGAAAACGAATATTTTAAAAAATTAATTTAAAAACTATTTAATTTTTAAATAATAATATATACCTGTATATATATACCTATAAGTAGAATAAACAGTAAAAATATTTTGTTAACTTTATGATTTAAATAAAAAATACAACTCATGCTTGTCTATATTGTAACATGCTTGTATGTCTATTGCGCATAACGACGTGTATCGATTCATGTAATCGAATATGATCGGATACAGCGATTGCCTACTATTGCCACGTCACTGATATGAGGCAACAAGTCTCTTTGGTGTAACCTATAAATGTTTCATATGATATCTTACTGTAACATAATCATTATAAATCGTTATTATATTCTATTTTCCCACTATATAAACTAAATATAAACGGGCCATGCCCCGAAATGATTAGTTTTACAGGTAAAGTCGTGGTTGCGTAATGGTTAGCGCACGCGTCCAAAACTTAAAGGACGCGGGTTCGATCCTGGCCGGAACGCATGCACAACTTAGTCAGTTTTCTGATCTAATGTGTATATTATTACAATTATCACATGCTAACAACGGTGATGGGAAACATCGTGATGCAACCTGCACATCGAGATAACCAATGCGTCAAACCTGCCAAGCCGCCTTGGATAAGCGTGACGGGTATACTGTCCATTCTCCTTATAATGGGAGGCCCGAGCCCAGCAGTGGGACATTTATGGGCTGATATTATACCAGGTTGTGAGATTGTTTATTTCATGTGAATTTATTACGTAATGAAAAGCCAAGAGCCATAATTATTAACTGCATTACTGCCATTATACCATGCTTTCATAGAATATCGGCGTGAAACGGGCAGTCTGGTGCTAATTGCAAATTATATGCGGAACCGGCAAAACATGTGATAATTATTAAAATAACAACACCTATTTGTATAGCTACCATGTTTTTATGCAATTAATTATTTAATTTGATTTGATTTAATTAACCGTGTATCGTACGGCGACGCACTACATTGCGGCTTTGGAACCGGTGCGGTCTCGGGAAGCGCTACGGCCCCATCGTAGATTAGCCATACGCACTATGTGGTTCAGTGTGCGGCCGGTACATAACTGCTGCAAAATCAATCAAACACTACGCGGTTAGCCGGACGGCTGGCAGGACTGGCTGACCGCCTAGAATCATTGTGCGTATGACGGTTAAGAGGGTCGATGTGTTGCTTACCTTAAATGTCTGTTTATTGCTCTTTTTAATGTTCTTTAATGAAATTTTTACTTAAGTAATAGATGGGGGGAGGGTAAGATATATTTTCTTCAAAAGTCATAAAAAGTATACCTCTTAAAACTTTAACACCTTAAGTGGATAAATAAAAAAAAATAAGTATCTAGAACTTCAGAAATGTGTATTAGAAAGTGATACTACAAAAATATTGGTTTTTATTATCTTACCAACCCATAAGCGTCCTAGAGCTGGGCTTACGTCTTGTCAGTTTACAGGAATGGACATTAAACTCTCGACCCCTACACAAAGAAATTCTATCATATAAAAAGCACTTTTTTTTCAAATTCACCTCAAGAGACGTGCACAGTTAAAAAGTATATACCTCGAGTCATTATTAAATGAAATTGCGAAAGCACATAAAACGTTTGAAAATGCTAGACGGTGAAAAATAAGTTTATTGTTTAACTCCAAGGGCTTTCATTTAAAGAACTACGTGACGCAAATACGGTGGTTTTAATCTTAAGGACGATACACACTCATTCATGCAGATTTATAGCAACTTTCCGCCTGGTTTTTTTCATAAGTAATCATACATTATTTCAGAGGTAACATTACAAAAAGCAATGTTGTATAAAGAAGGCCATTAAATTTATCTCCTTAACTGATATCTTCTACAGCTTACGTTAGAAAAAAAAATAAGACACACATATGATAATGTGGAACTGGCAGTAATAATTTAGGCTTTTCCCTATATATATATACGACGGCGCAAATAAAACAACGTATTACGAAAACAATAATCATTTATTTAATTATTATGAGTTTATTGTTATGTGAAATTAACGTAAAACAACAAGATTTTTATTGTAATTTCAATACTTAATCTAAAAAATTGTGATCACGTGCACGTGCCCGGAGCCCTATAAATACTGCCGCAAAGTCGGCATTGCTGACGTCACACTCTTTAATAACACCACGGAGGTCCCTCCCGCGTCATACATACACACATTATATATATGTGTATATATATATATATATATATATATATATATGTATGTATATATATGTGTATATATATATTAATACTATAGATTATCACGTGTTATGTGAACTTTTAGGATTTTTATCTAGCTGTAAATATTCCTTTTTCTATAAAAGTATATCATTTCATATTCATTTTCGATATGGAACATGCCATTCATAACAATCGGATTACCTCCAAGATTGTGAACACTTTTTAAAATTACATGTATTTATTTCCAACATTGAAGTCTATGTTATTGTTGCAAGCCTACTTATCCTTTTCAGGTGTCTTATTGCCCTTTTCAATTTGAGTCATCTATTTTTAGCGCTAATCTCTTTGTTTACGCCGCCATACGACGTCATAAAAACCTCTTTTCTCTCTTGGTATTTCATGCGAATTCTTGGAAGCCATTAAGCTGACCATTTAACGATTTCAAGAACCAGTGGGCGGCATTTTGCTAGGAAGCAATGTCTAATTTAAAAATAAAGTATACTTCTATTAAATATAATGATAATTCCAATGGCATTTTCGAATTTACATCCTACAAATTCATAACCTTATTATTATTACGATAGGTTATGCGCGAATCTTCACACTCGGAATTATGACATTATTTTTAGACGATAGTTGCATTAAATGCGTTGTCTCGAGAAAAGAAATATTGAATCCTTTCCTTTATGTTGCTAAGGATGCAGTTTATTGGTAACTTTCTCATTGATTGTTTGATATTCGACGTACATATCATACTGTATAATTGGCAACTGTTTAAGCGTTACATTTAAACGCTTAGTTGGGCTTCAAATGTAGAGGTTTTTTTTAGCCTAGGGAAATCCGAATGAGGAACATAAGCCACGACAAGCACAGAAGCTTGGCGGAATAGTTCGCGACCCATGTGTGGAATTTGTCGGATCGGGGGTGGCACTAGCATGCCCAGTCAGAACTGATGTCATTCTATTGCCACTCCCCAGTTAGGGATACCCACTAAAATTTCTGGGTGTTTCGCCCTGCCCCTCTCCGCTGGCCCTGGCAAGTGACATGGGCCTTGCAAGGCCACTTTCGCAGCCCGGCAACTTTTATCCCCCGGCATCTTCCATGTCGAGTCCGGCATGGGGCGGTTTGTAACTCGCCCCACAGGAGGAGAGGGGAGCGCGTGCGGAAAACGCCACGCCCCCATCTCAATGGCATATGCAGGTGAGTGAAAACACCTATTCCCCAAGGAGCAAGCTTACGGTGGTTAAAGGTCCACGCTGGTCCTACGCTCCCGTTCCGTCTCCTCCTTTGCAAGCTTAACGTGCTGGCAGAAGGAGGAGATAGCGTCCCATTCGTGGTTGCTACTGACCATGGCACGTACCACGACCGGGAGCGAAGTCAAATGTAAAGCCCCCTTAACACTGTCACGCTCCGTAAAGAAACCTTTACGCTTGTGTATGAACGTAGCTATTGCGGACTTTTTTATTTGGAGCAACACCCTTGGGGGACCACGAATATATAAAAACTAAGGTAAAATGTCTTAGGAATCTGGAAAGTTTTACATGATGTGCGAATATTTTTTCCGCTTTATGACACTTATACTGTACGAAACTAACATTTTAAATGTTTTTTGGCTTTTATGTCTACAGGTAAAAATAAAACCTTATGATCCTATTATCATGTTTTTCGCCGTTTTCTTAGACCACTGTGGAGCGGTTAGTTTTACATATACATTTTTGTGTCAACTTTCATCCATGGAAACCAAGTAAGTTTAAAAAAAAATTGCAACAAAGAAAAACAGACGGCTAGACGCACACGAAAATTGTTTAATTTTCTTTTATCAGAATTTTCACGTACGTTACGTAAGTAGCCGACATTGAAATTCAGTTTTTATTGTCGCAAAATTAGATAGATAGATAGATAACACTTTATTATACACCAATACAAAAAATGATCTTAAAAACTAAAATTATATCTAGTTGTGTACAAAGGGAGGTCTTATCGCTAAAAAGCGATCTCTTCCAGACAACCCCACAAAATTATTTCATTGAAAGTTCAAATTTGTTTTAATGTTTGTTAGCTTTGAACAAGCCTGTACATTATTAATTGATTTACAAGAAGCTTGGTACACGTTTTCCACAAAGATCAACAAAAAATAAATAAATAGAGAACACTTTATTGCTTACTGAAACTGCAAACACGATACATTAGTTACAATAAAAGAAGTTATGTATAATTAACACAAATTTAAATATTTGTTGACCATAGGTCAGCTACGGTGATGCTGGTTACAGTGTTTTGTTTTACCCACTGTTGTCGACATACCACTACCTGTAAGTCTGCAAATAAAGTTTAATTCATTCACTCATTCAATATGTTATCCAAAATAATACGCGGCTTTATAGCATAGAGCGATCTCTTCCAGGCAACCTAATTTATAAGACATTTTTAGCTAATCTGGCGATGCAGGTGGTGCATAAATTCAGATGTTGTTATTTTTTTATACTCACATTTTTTAAAGATAGATACATAAATACTCATGAATTTAATTTTTAAACGATAAATAGCCATCACACAATCTATACATATAATAAAACTGTAGAGGTCGAATTTCTGTACAATGAAAAAAATGCTAAAAACCGAGTCAGGGGATGTAAGAAATGAAATAGAACTAATTTAGATTTTTTTACATTTTATGTTTCTCTGTTTGTCTGTCTGTTTGTACCGGCTAATCTCCGAAACGACTAGACTGATTTAAATTAAATTTTCTATGGTAGAAGCTTATATCCCCGGTCAACATATAGGATAATTTTGATCCCGAAAAATTAAAGAGTTCCCGTGGGATAGTTAAAATACTTTCCACGCGGATGAAGTCGCGGGCAGAAGCTAGTATTACATAAATAATTACATGCAATTTAGGCATAGTTGTATAAGGAAAGGTAGTGCTTCCTGAGTAAATGTCTTAAATGTCAGTAATATTTTGGCCTCTCTGAGTAGGCTAAAGCACGTGTAAAGGAATTTGATTAAAAATGTGTTTAAAAAGCTCAGAGACAAAGTTCGAGTAATTTCACCACTGACTGAAAACAAATCAGCAAACATTCTGAAACCATGAATAATTAAACAACAACCGTTCACGACAAGACTATGAGGGCTTAAATGATTTATGCCTAAATATCTTCGCCCGTTTAAGGGGCAGGCGACTCATGCATAAGGTATATTAAAATTAATCAATCTTTAGTATCCTTTGTTCAAAACCAACCCGTTCCTTTATTTGGACGTTTTGGCATTCCTTCACAAAAATTGATCGTAATTCAATATTTTTGTAAAAATCAATTCATCGCCTTCTGAATGTCAAAACATACCTTTACAAAAAATATTCCTTACCAGATTTGCTATGATTTGGTGTACAGTATGTGTTTTTTTTTCAAAATCAGTTAATTCAGTCAATGATTAAATGATTTTTCAACAATCTAATGGTATCATTAGATTGTTTTGATTATCATCGAAACCGGTCTCGAGACCTCTTTTTGGAGTTTTTCGATATATCTTATAATTTTGAATTTGGCCCCAGAGACATACTCAAAATATTCATCCTGTTTAGACACTATCAAAAACGTACATTAACAAAATATCTTAATTTCCACGATATATGAAGAATAAAATGAACAAAACCACGAGTAAATCCTAACTGTCATTAGAAATCTGTACCTTTTTTTAATTAAGGCTCCAATGCCCTCGGGATTGATTTTTCTAATATCAGTCTTAGAAAAGACAGGAGCTTAATTAAACAGAAATATAGTAGACTGAATTTTGGTCGGTGATTTACATGCGTTTTTTACAAATCTTCGGACAACATAAACATCAAGTTATTATATACATATTATTGAGCAAAAGGAATGTTAAGGTGGTTTGGGCATGTAGAGAGGTATGTAGTAAATGTAGAGAGGACGGATGAAGATAGAATTACAAAACAAGTGTATGAGAGTATTGTGAATGATAGAGTTGGTACCGGTAGACGACGACGTACATACACGTCATAATCAAATAACAGAAGTGTTAAAACGAAGTCAGGTGAAAAACATATCAAATAAACATGAATTTATGAAGATTTTAGGAACAACTTAAGTTCCAACAAAAACAAAATCCACCTGCATATCTGTAAAAACACATTTTATTACCTGTCGGCATTTGAACTAATTTTATTTATTTTATGATCGTTTTCTTTTGTTTACTTATTTATTGGTATACGTTTCTAGAGAACAGCCCATTGTTTTATTGTACTCGTTTATTCCCGCTTGCAGCCGAGTCATTAGATAGGTGTTTTAGATTACGTCGACTACGATACGGGCACATTTGAGTTCGTGAGGTATAAAACGACGGCCTAATGGGGAGAGGGGGTAGTCAAGCGAGAACCATGATCAAAACGTGATGTGTGTACAATCGGGAATCTAGTAGTGACGGACTTTGCGCGGTTTATTGAATTACGACCTTCTGCATTACGTTTGGATTTGTCGTGTTCGGTTATATTTGTACTTGTGTTATACGTGTTTGTATAGTTCTAATAAACTCTATAATAATTCTAACGGTATTTTTAATTCCAGTCGCGCAACTCGTAACAATATTATTGAGCATTAAAAACTTACAATAGATATTCACAAAGGTACTATGTTACAAACAAACGTTAGTAGGGAATTCACATTGATGGGTTGGGGACAATCTATAAGAAACATATCATGTAGGGGAGCGAAGATTTTCGTACAGTGGAAAAACATGTATCGGCAATTCTGTCTTAAGAAGAGCAAAGACCCATGATTTTGTCTTGTTCTTTAAAAAGGAATATAGTGGAAGGATGTAACAGTTATATAGGACAACTGTAATACATATCTAATAACCTAAATTATATTAATATGTGTCTAATTATGTCTCCACTATATATGTTATACCTAGGTGTTATAAATGTTAAACATTGTCTTGAAATAAACGAGTATTATTCCAGCATTGGTTGGTTTCACTTGTCTCCCATTCCGATAGCCGTTGCAATAAGGATAAATTAAGGCAGTACAATCAATAGCAAGCAAGTAACCTTGCTTGCAACTGTCCCAGATATTGCTTAACCTACGTTTTACTATTTACTAAATAATCTTATTAATATCTAAAACAACTGTTCACAAATTATTGGACAGTTTCCACTTAGCATATATACTAATATAAGTGAAGGTAGTCAGGGCGAGAAGAGCGAACCCTAACACTATCCCACAATTTATGCCTTTTTGTGGTGCACTTTACTGAGAAACTATCCCACTTTCTGATTTGGGCTTTGATATAGCAATTTCAATTGTATATCTATCATAAAAATATTATTTTATACAAATTATAAAACCAATAAGACATGTGTAAAATGTATTGTTACATGCCGTCAAAAATAAGCGCACAGCTGCCTATTGTAAGCGCTGCTTATTGTCTTCACCGGATTTAGTTATTCTTTTGTGTTTTAAATTTGTAATTAAGAAAAACATACTATTGTCTTTCTACTTATTTTATAACCACCATTAGCGTCGAACTAATCCCTATTGTTATTGTTTTCGACTTTGTGGACGTTCGCAGGTGTGCAAATTAATATCTCTTAGAAACTCAGTGTGCGCGGCCAATTTCTTTGTACTGTGTAGTTAGTATAAGACGATGCCCGAATGGAGGGGTGGGCAGTCAAGGGATGACTACGAGACGAGTTAGACGTTTGTAGTACTCTCGATTAGCGATATAGACGACGAACTTTACGCGTGTCGAATTGTATTGAATCGTCCAGTGAAAACTGGTTGCATCCAGTTTTATTTGTATTTGTTTTATACGTGTTTGTACAGTTCTAATAAATTCTATAGTAGTTCCAACGGCATTTTTGATTCCAGTCCTGTAGCTCGTAACAGTATTAAATAATAATTTAACAACTGCGAGGCATGGGTTGGCTAAAGGGGAGATTGGAAGCCATTGGGCCAGGTTGGATCCAATTTTTATGTCATCTCCACAATATATGTCAAATTTACTTATTCATTCTCTTACTTCTGATGTTACGGTATAAGCATTTGTGCATATATTTTGCGGCGGCTCGATGTCGCTAGCACATGTGTTGAAATCTGTGCCTTAAATGATTAATACCTAAACATCTCTGAACGCTTAAGTAATAAATACCTTTCTGTCAGTTTTCGAACGGGTAGAATAAATTTCGAAAACATCGTTATTCATGCGGTAGTTGAATATTGTGTACTCATAGGGACGGATGGGGTCTCATCAAATATTCGTTTTACTCGTGGAAGGATATAATACACTGTTTGGATTTAAGTGTTTGTTGAGAGCAGGACTTTTAGCTTTTTCTTTGAAAAATTGGTGTACTTAGTAACATACACAAATATTGCAATCAATTCTATGAACGTAAATATCCATAGCACTAATGTAAATTCCAGAGGTTTTCTATGTTATGTAATAATCAATAACTTATACATATTTTTTCTTTACATTTTTTTTAGTCCGATCCATGCATAAAAAAGAACTCTAATACACTGTAATGCAACAGAAGCAGGAGCTTCTGTTTATATGTCACAGATTATCTGAGGAACATTTGAAGTCAATGTTATGTTCAAACAGTTCTTATAAGTGGCCCTCCTCCAGTCTTTCAAAATTTAAAGCCGTCAAACCATCATGTTATTTTCACAAAACAAATTTCTGCCCTTCCTTTACACAGACCTACTAGAAATTTGTGAAAAATATCTGTAATAAATATAATACATATACAGACGGACAGACACGGTTAAACAAAAGCTCAGTTATTGCCAAAATGCCCTAGATCTCTACGAGAACAACGCGATTGCAGCACACTCTATTTGACTTTATTTTCTATGGTTTGAGAATAGTACCATTTTCTGGATAAAAGGTAACAAATGTTCTTTTCTGTACCCCTTACAATCTTCTCCTTCAGCCACTCAATATGCGCTGCTGGACGTAAGCCACCCCAAGTCTGTGCCACATATCCTGGATATCCATTATCCTCATCCAGCGACTACTGGCGACTTTACGCAGGTCTTTCATCCACCGGCCTGGAAGGCTACCTACGCTACGTTCACTGAGATGCGATCTCCACACCTGACAATGTGAATGCAAAATTT
The DNA here is from genome assembly GCA_039645545.1 of Dendrolimus houi. Classification (NCBI taxonomy): domain Eukaryota; kingdom Metazoa; phylum Arthropoda; class Insecta; order Lepidoptera; family Lasiocampidae; genus Dendrolimus; species Dendrolimus houi. Next base: position 18,156,513 of record CM077128.1, on the reverse strand, counting down.
CATAATGGGACATAATAGGAATAAATAGCATTTTGAATGCTAGAGTTGCTGCTGGTAGAGCGAGACGTACACATCATGATCAAATAGCAGACGTGTTAAAGTGATGTCAGGTAAAAAGCATCTCAAATAAACGTGCATGTAAGAAAAGGTTAATGAAATTAGATGAAGTGAATGTTGTTTGTCACGATTGTCGTAAGTGGATATCAGGCGTGATAATATGTATTTATGTAATTAAGGCATGGAAACGTAAAGAAGAAGCTCACTTTCACATTTATAATATTAATTAAGAGAACATTCTTAAATACACTTGTCTAAAAACTACAACCACGGGTCCTCAAAGGAAATTCCAATTAACTACAAACGTTAACCCATCGCTATGTTTAGTTATTTTAATCTGGGTAATTGAACACTAGCAAACATTTATTGGCTACCCGCAATTCGGAACTTCCAAGAATTGTTTATCGAAGCCCTAACCAAAATAAACAAAATATTTGATTTCGCTCGTCTATATCGGAGAAAGTAGGTCGGCGGGATGTATATTCCAAAGGGACCATCTGGTCTAATGATTTTAAGAAAGAAAAGAAAAGAAAGGTTAACCAATTAAGTACTAGACTGATCAGTCTTGGATTCGAAGATCTAAAATTCTATAGGTTCAGGATTCACTTTCCAGTTTTTTATCTTTATCCGTGCAGGAACGGAGTATACATACAATGGGAAGTAAATTTAAATTTTAACTTATATACCTTCAAAAAATGTTCTCCAGTGAAACTTCTTTTAATAAAAAAATAAAAATTTGAATAGATACAATTTCTTGCAACCGGGCGACCTGTGGTAAGGAGCGACAAAACAACCCACGGCTAGGTGGTAGAGTATTTTCCCGTCGGGATGGCTACCACCTCTGGCCTAGAGTATATCGCCGTAACAACCGTGATTTGTGTTCCGGAATGACTGGCCAGGTTCTAGTCTCCCTTTAGAGAGCGGCACAGCATATTGGTAGCACCTTTGGTGTTACAAATGTCTATAGGCGATGGTAACCGTTTTCCACCAGGTGGGTTTTTGTCTGTTTGCTGAACTCATGCAATTAAAAAACTCTATCGATCGATCGATATCGATACACGTATAAATGGGATAAATAAAAACTTTTTCACGCACATATAATGACAAAAGTAGTTATTGTGAATGCTATGTTAATCGCTTACCATGCGTACGTCAACTTTATATTAAGGTATGGCATAATATTTTGAGGTAACGTAACAGAGATGAAAGAATTTTGAAAGCTCAAAAAAGTGCATTAGGTCTTTATTTATACTTCAGCAAACTGATTTTTCTAAATCGTTTTTTATCAAATATAAATTTCTTGCAGCACCATGCTTATAGATTTTGGAAATTGTGATGTTTGTTAAAAATAATAGAAATCTTTTTGATAATATTAAAATCAAAATAAACAATCATAAATATATCTGTATCACACTAGGCATCCAAATATGATAAAAGCGTTGCAAATGTCCATAGGTGACTGTTATCCGCTATCCATCAAGTGGGCCGTCTGCCTGTCTGCTGAACTCCTGCAATAAAAAAAAAGTAAAAAACGGAAATTTTCCGAATGGTTAGTTAGTAAAACATTCTACACAGTTGAAAAATATATAAAAGCCATAAAAAACTAATATTAAATTATTATATTCTATTCGAGATTTTATATGCACAAATTAGTATTGTGTTGGCTATATAATTTTATCATATCCATTTTGCAAATTTAATTACTAATTATTTAGTGTTTCAGTCATTTCGAGCAGGTATTCATGTGTGTATGACGTATTAAGTTTTTAAATTGACTTTGTATAATAAAATTATTGAAGTAGTTTGACAAAATATATGATAAAAATCTAACATAATAAAAGAGAACTTAACTTATTTGTTTTGTATTCTACTCATAGACCCTCAAGATTATAAGTAAAATATTGAGCCTAGATCACCGTCTTCCACGGGTAAGGTGCCCAGAAGGCTGGCTACGTTTCCTCGCTGGATCGCTATAATGATTCGTTGCCCGAGCTAAGCACAAGCCTTCTGATCACCTGAAGAGTCAATGAGTCTTTTTTATAAAGTAGTTTTAAATATGTACAATTTGCCTGCCGCACCAGCAAAAAATATATTGTTACGAGTTGCAGGACTCGAATTAAAATGCCGTTGGAATTATTTATAGAATTTATTAAGAACTATACAAACATGTATAACACAGGTACAAATATAAATCTACACAACCAGTCCAAACGTAATGCACGATTCAATCACACGCACAAAGTCCGTCACTAACGTCTTGCTTCGCTTGTGGCAATCGCTAGACTGCCGAACTCTCCATAGGGCCATTGATTTATACTGTACCGATACAATATGGCTGCCCGACCGCGTCGATCGAATTTCTTACAATCAGTTCGACATACCTGGTTAATGACTGCCGTAAAAGATTACACAATGGGCTGTTTTGTAATTAGAAATTTTAAACACAAAGTAAACTATAGAAGTCCAAATGCGGAAAGGTAATAAAGTGTGCTTTTATGGTATGCAGGTTTGAATTTACTTTTGTCGGCGTGTAGGTCGTAACTATATGAAACCCTAAAAAAACAATATGTCATCTTATATGTATACACCATGTTTTTGAGAAAATAAATTATTGATTGATTCGATTTTCTTTGCGTGTAATAAGTCTCTAAATGAAAGGTTAGAAAAATCAATGTGAAATGATGTTCCTAATTATAAAGTTTTTATTCATTTCAAAAATAAACCTTTCCATGTTTCTCTAAACGATTCTTTGTCAAAGTCAAATCAAATTCCATATTTTATAAAATTTCTTTGGACTTGGAATTTAAGTTACCAAATCGCTTTTTCCGCCTTTGCTTCGGGTGAGCACGTGCAAATTCACAGGAGTTCAAAACTTTGTAAACTCTGTTCTTGAACAATGTTTCTCAAACTTGGGCCGTAGACTAAACAAACGGCAATATTCAAATTCATTACAGGTGTAGTTTCCTTTCATGTTTATCGCAATTATTATTACGATGCGTTAATTGTTCTTGTCAAAACAATTTTCTACCATCACATTACCTCATAACTATTATTTTATAAATTTCCGTGGGTCTTATTTTTATTGTATATCGATAAATTTTTTAATCACTTTAAAGCTTGATTTATATTTGTATTAGTCAAGAAGTTAGTTAACTTGTATACAAGTCCTTATCTTCGTATGGACAGACATTTACTTAAACGACAACTTATTACTTAACTGGAAAATTACTGTCCAAACGATGATAAGGACTTGCCAGATTCGACAGTTAACTAATTCAAATGTAAATCAGGCTTAGAAACATTTAATTGGGATATTTAAAATATATTTATTTTTATTCAAGTGAATATACCAACTCTAAAATGTTTTTTATAGACAGACCAACATTAATTTAGTCACGTATCAATAAGTACGTTTCCAAAAGTTATTCGTTAATTTTGTAGATAAAGCACTTCCCAGACATAAACGTGCCATAAATTATATTATCACAAACCGATAATTTCAAGCTCAGTGCAATTTTTCTTATTATACATTATGTTATTTAACAATTCTGAGCTGAAAACTTTGAGAGTCGCTGTTTCGGGAAATTGTTTTGCCTCCCTGCCTCCCTTTATAAAAAAAATCCGAGTGAAATGTGCCCATAATAAATTGGCATGACGATAAAGGCGATAATTTAGTCGCGAGTTCCCTCGCACGTCGCGGCGTCGGTGCAAAAAATTGGCAATTGTCAAGTTTGTGACATTTTTCAAATTGAATTCTTCGATATATATCAACGACTTTGGGAGCTGATTTAATACTCATTTTGTATAATAATTTCAAATATCATTCGATTCTTTATCTAGATGGGAATAACTTATACACAACAGTTTCCGGCCAGGGTACTTACTGTAGGCCCTGTAACGATTACCAAATAGCCACTAAACCATCCCAGTGTCACCATGATTCTGGGGTCAGTGGCTAAAGCAAGCCCCACATTTTATTCAAACCAAACAAGAATTATCAATTCAAATTCAAAAGTTTTTATTCAAAATAATTTCCACTGGAGAAACGAAACGTGTTATTGCTGTTAAGGAGAAGAAGTGGAAGAAACTCTCCAGCAACATGTCTAACTAAAAATTGTTTTTCTTCTTATTTATCTAGCTCAAACTCTTTTTTTTTATACATTTTGTACAGAAATATGTTACACAATTTATTCGAGAGTGCAGAAGGAGTATCATTCTATATTCATGTTGTGTCGTGTATTTCGTATTGCCTTTATTCCATATTGATAGCATCGAAAGCTCTCTAGTAATTCTGTGTTTAGGAAACTATATCTCCACAATATTGGCCTCGCTCACCTCAGTCAGCTGATAGTCATAGCAGAAAGCTCTGACAATTAATAAAAAAAAATATAATACTTTGTATAATAATAATTTTCAAATATCTACGTACCTATCTGTAATTTTATCCATGCTGAAACAGAGAAATCATACTTATTTCTACACCCGAGCAGCCCGTTGTAAAATGCAACAAAACAACCCACAGCCAGGCGGTAGGGTGGGTACTTGCCCGATTGGATGCCTTCCACTCCTTTCTTTTATTATTAGAATTCCTTCTCTATTCCTGCAAGGAACAAAGGGTACAAATGTTTTTTAATATTTTTAATACGTGAGTGCAGCAGACAGGCAGACGGCCCACCTGGTGGAAAGCGGTTACCATCGCCTATGGACATTTCTAACACCAGAGGTAGTACCGATTTGCTGCCACTTTGTAAAAGGAGACTGGCCACTAATGCAGAACACAGCTCAAGATTGTTATGGCTTCAGACGAGGAAATAACCTACCTCCTGACTGTGGGTTGTTTTGTCGCCGCTTACAACAGGCCGCCCGACCGCAGGAAATTGTATTCTTTCTCTGTTCCTCCATGAATAAGATGATATGAGTATAAAACCTAAGTCTCTCAAGAACAGAATCGTGGCCACAGATATTCTACAATGAATATTTTAACCTGTTTACCTTTATCTGACAATAAAAGAATAGAAAACCGAATTGTCCCATTTCCCAAATATCAGAAACGAAGCAAAACGATAAACTTCCTAAAAATCCCTTACATAATCTGGGAACTACTAACTTGTGCAAGATTAGGCAAATGATAGGCAGTGGATTTTCCAACCGATCGAGCATTTATATGGAGCATGTACGCAGAGGATTATATGTGTATGGAGGGTTGGTTTCTCATCTATCATAGATTCGATGGTATGATAAGAGGTAGTTCATTAATAGATAATCGTTTTGTGTTAAGATTTGTAATTCAAATTTCCTAAATGTAATTATTCTCTTTTTATATATTATTCGTACACATTAAGCTGCTTTTTGGGTTCTGTAGCGATGGAAAAAACGGGAGCCTTATTATATATTTTTTTAATCGGCAAACAAAGACCGTATTGTATATTCCCAAATTAAGCAAGTTAAGGTTGTGTTATGGGTAATATACAACGAACTACTCCGGTGCCAGTCACCCAGGCCGCAAATAACGGGAAAACTTGGTTTCCGAAATTTACCATACCAGGAATCGAACCCGGAGCCTCTGCGTTGCAGCGAGGTAAGCCGTCAAAGGCTTAGACAGAGAACCAGAGAGGCCGGCAGCCTTATGAAATGTTCATATCCGTCCGTCAGTCAGTCTTTGAAAGTCACCGCTATTTTTCTTAGAAATTGCTCTGTCTACATGTATTAAATTTCAATATGACGTTTGTGTGGCATTACAAAGTTGTCTAGTGAAAGAGCAAAAAAAATAGGGTTGGCCGCCATTAGCTTGGGGTTTGGGTCGTTGTCATTGGCCAATTCTAATATTATAAACGCGAGAGTTTGAATGTATGTTTGTTACTCTTTTACGCAAAATCTACTGAATGGATTTTGATGACACTCTGCAATAATATAGCTTACACATCAGAATAACACATAGGCTATAATTTATAAAGATATAGTGTGAATTATCCAAAATATAACGCTTTTCCATTACCACCCGGGTGAAACCGCGGGGCTCAGCTCGTTTTTAATAAAGTCAATAAATAGATATCGAGATAAGTCTTGTACATTGTGTCCCCCTTATCTTCTAACTTATAAATAAGAACAAAAGGGAACGTTTGTCATCTCTACAAGAACCCTTTGTTATGCGCAGACTGACAAGCACTTACCCAATTTATTTTATTAAAGACTTGATTATTCTACAAGTTGATTCATTAAACAGGTAGTCATGACTAAATACAAATGTACATAGTTTTCTTTTATTGCTTGAGTGCAGCATGGTAGAAAGTAGTTACCATCGCCTATGGAAATTTGCAACACTAAAGGTGCAACCAATGTGGCCGCAGGAAATTGTATTCTTTTTCCGTTCTTGCACGGATAAAAATAAAATATTAAGATTTGCCAACAATCTGTTTATAAATTCAAGTCAATATTACTTTATTTTTTTATTTTATTTTACAATTTTTGGATGACTATCAGCTATTCACTTTATAATAATAACACATTAGTGATAGTGTGCTATTAACAAGTAACCACAGATAGAAATAAACTAAGGTATCATCTAATCAGAGAACTAAAAACAAAGAGAAAAAAATAGTCATTTAAACATGAAAAATATCTAACATCCTAAGAAAACCTGCTCATTACACACTAAAATTCAAAATATAGATCATTGAGTTTATTCCAAGACACTGAGGTACCTGTTATATCCAAATCATAGCTGCGAATTAATTTATTACAGGTAGTACACGATCGATACAGAAAACTATTCTGGCGATAGTTCGTGTCAACCGATTTCAAAGCAAAATAGGGACTATGACGGAAAGAGTGTCGAGGAGTATATATATCTATTTTGTTAAGTAATTCAGGAGAATCGAATTTACCTTTTTATAGTACCTAATTATAATCCTAATATATCCATGCAATAGTATCGCAATCTAGTTTTAGCACTTTTTAATTTAGTCATATATGTATTGTATTTCTATTGAAATCTGCATTGTGAAAATGAATGTATTTATTTAAAAATAGAATCCTGCATATTATTTATTGTTTTTTTTTTGTTACAGTTAAAGGAAAAGAAGTGGCGCAACAGACTAACCAGCAACATATCTTTACTTCATAATTAATATGTATACGCATTCATCATTATATAAATAATATAAATAGAACCGTAATAAATAAGAATAAAATGTTACAGAACTATAAATAAAGAAAACGCAAAACATATGCCATTACTTTTGGGTTACATAGACAGGACTGTTTCCTCAATACTTTCAAAGAATCGGGATCATTTTGTATTTTTGTGCTCGAATAATATATGCGAACGTTTGCTACTCTTATTTTTCCTGCCTATTTTGCTTATCTATGCATCCGTTTCGAAAAATTTGCTCTAACGATATATTTTCAGGGTTCCAATACCTAAAGCAGTTATTACACTACGCTTATTTATGGCCCATTTACTTTAAATCAGGTTATGAACCTCAGGAACGAGGAATTCGTCTCAGAGAGGAGAACTTTAAATCAGGATGGTACGTTTAGAAAAAGAGAGTCGGTATTTAGAAAGCTACAACCCTAGGCCAGCTGTTATTATAAAATATGTTTAATTTTCAGTAAATTAAACTTTGAATGACAGATATATGGAGGTACGTTTTTAAGTTTTTGGAATAATGGACTGTAGAGATTCCAGGAGATTCTCTTTAAAAAAGAAATTAGAAAAAATGAATTTGAAATCTATAATAATAACAGCCCATAAACGTCCTATTGTTGGGCTCGGGCCTCCCACTATAGGGGAACAGACAGGATACTCGCGATGCTTGTCCAAGGCATCTTGGCAGGATTGACACATCGGTTATTTCGATATGTAGGTTTCATCAAGATGTTTTCCTTTATTGTTGTTAGCACGTGGTAATTGTAACAATATGCACATTAGGTCAGAAAACTGACTAAATGGTGCATGCGTACCGGCCAAGATTCGAATCCGTGCCCTTTATGTTTGGGACGCGTACGCTAGCCGTTATGCTACCACGACTTAAATTTTAATCTGTAACCAAATAATTATACTTCAATCTGAAAAACGTTATTTTTTCAAAGAAAAAAACGACATGGTAACACAGAAATTCATCTCAAAGTACGACTTCCAACACGCGCTAACTCGTAGACTCTTTATGAATTCAAACTGTGTAAAAATTCAAATACTCCAGGGTGCACAGTGCAAAATTTCCAAAATGAAACTTTAGAACAGGAGTGAACGCTGATAAGGCTGAGTTCAGATTGCCCGAATCAAACGTTACTTTTAAAACTTCGCAAAAAGTGCGAACTTTAGCACCAGCCTTGGTTAAGTACGAAACAATAAATTCAAGAGAAAATAAAAAGGATAGTGTTGTTGCGTTTAGGAATATTTTAAAATTATCATCAAATTCATACTAAGTTCAACTAAATAATAATAATAATAATAATAATAATAATAATTTATTCAGGAAAAACATGTAAAGGTAACAGAATATAAAAGACAACGAAGTTTGCACTTAAACTAATGTTTGAGGGCTTCAACACCTAAAACTAGGTAAAAACCTGTATTATATTAGGTGTCGGTGCTCTTCCAATGCACAATTTTTTAACATTAATACAAGACATTATATTTACCTTGCATGCATATGTGTGCGCGTATCTGCAGGTACTGCAGGTACGTGCGTGCGTGATAGCGCGCGCGTGTGTGTGTGTGTGTGTGTGTGTGTGTGTGTGTGTGTGTGTGTGTGTGTGTGTGTGTGTGTGTGTGTGTGTGTGTGTGTGTGTGTGTGTGTGTGTGTGTGTGTGTATGTGTGTGTGTGTTTGTGTGTGTGTTTATGTGTTTATATAATTTTTAGTTATATCACCATTTTGAGTAGGTTCTCAGTTTCATTGTAGTCTTGTGTTTGCAGCCAATTATAAACATTAAATTTAAATTCATGATTATTTAAAGAATCAAAAGCCAGTATTTTGTTTATTTTATTATATAAATATTTACCCAAGTAACAAGGAAATCTATTTGTAAAAACAGTTTTGAAATTTTCTAGTTTAAAAATAATATATTTGTTGCGTTTATCTATTATATCAGGTTTGTTATAAATATTATTTACCTTATGTTGTTTTAATAATAATGACTGAATAAATAGTTGTCGCACTGTGAGCAATTTATTTTCATGGAATAGCTTTTTAGTTGAGTACAAAAACGATTTGAACTGACTAACTTTTAGTAACGCCCTTTGAGTGCGTTCTAGTATAAGCAGATGGGACTTTGCTGCGCCACCCCAGGAATTTATACAATACGTTAACAAGGACTGGCACAGAGCGAGGTACAAAATCCTTAAGAGTTTTGAGTCAGCAACATGTCTTATATTTCTGAAGATTGCCATTAGCCTACGAACACGATTTGAGACTGCTGTAATGTGGGAGTCATAACGTAGAAAAGGATCAATGACTATTCCTAAGTACTTTACTTTTGGTTGACTTATAAGACAATAACATATAAGTTAGATATAAGTAATTTAATTTTAGCTGATATGTATAGACTTTCAGTAATTCATTGCTTTTAACAATCGCTAAACATTCGGCTCATCGTATTAAATTTTATGTTAATTAATTAAATATATAATAAAAAATAACATACATTATATCACAGTATCGAGTGGCGCCACTATCAACGTGATATTAACGTTGCCAATAAAAAAAAATTAAGAGCTACCAGCGATTCTTTACGCAAATAATTTACGTTTCAGGAATGTATTTTAAAAATATATCTTTTTTAATAAACAAAAATATTAGTTCTAAGAATTTTAAACCGCATGACGACTGTGCTATCTAACGCAGCCCTAAAGGTGTGGGGAATTTAAAGAATCGCCACTCCCGCGTCCAATAAAGCCGGGTGACAGTGGTAATAAAAAAAAAGTTGCAACCAGCTACTGTATTACGTACAGATGCCAGGAATGGAATGGAATTAAACACAGACTATGTTTAATATAAAGCACAATGTTTTATTCAATACGTTGAATATAATTTATCAATAAAAATTGGAACACAACCTTACAATTTACACGAACAATCGTTTCTTGGAGATATATGAAATAAAATAAATTAACACAAATAAAAGGGCGGAGACACTGGGCCCATGGTCAAGCGCCCATAAATTTTTTCAAAGTATGAAAAAACATCTGGTCGATACAACAGGAGCCGCCCGGATGGCTGGTGCTTACCTCGCTCAAAGGATTAGCCTCTGTATCCAGCTAGGTAATGCTACCAGCCTTCTAGGTACACTGCCCGGCAACAGAGGTCTGGTGGGGCTGGACGGGCCTTAGTATAGAATTTTATTTTTTACTATTATATATATATTTTTAAGTTAGTTTTATTTTTCAATCACATCCTTTTAGATATCTAATAAATGGAAACTAATAAACAATATCGCTCCGTGCCGCTTAATTCAGTATATGGTATAAATAAAATATGATATAATCACCGCCGCCTTATAAATATAGGTATATAAAGTCGCGTACTCACCTGCGAGCCGTAACCGTGACCGTTGCGGTTGGTGTAACCAAAAATTCTAGTAGGTACGTGGCTTACGAACTCGAGGCGAGAGAAGAAAAGTGAAGATCAAGTCGGCATACACAGTACGTTACTGTATCCGCTCGTTTACGGTTACGGCTTGCAGATTAATACGCTAATAAACAAAAGTGAAGTGATGTGAGAAGCAGAGGAGCGACTGTATTCCATTATTACATCAATCAGGTACGGGCGTGCTCTTCCTTCCATTCTTCTCTTCCATTCTTTTCCTTACATTCTTTCAGTGGATTTATATCTATTGCCGGTAGTCTGAATGATGCCACAAGCCACGATAGTATCAGTCCCTGCGGATCCCGCAAGAGCCATCCTACTGGTCCACTTCGCCGGTTGGCCGCCCAACTGCCACTGTCCTGCTGCTGACTACGAGCATCTGAGACTCCCTGCCCATCGCCGGCAGGTGTAGTCATCCACCCAAAGCCATCGTAGGACCCTGGACGCCTTGTTAAGATAAGTGAAATCCCCGTATAGGCGAAGAGTAGAGATGCGATAAGTTTTCGTTATTACCTTTGTAAAAGCATCTAAATATTGTTACAACCTAAGCGCCGACAAAGACAAATTCCCCGTGCAGATTTGTAGAAGCACATTTATTACCCGTCGGCATTTGAACTAATAACAACATTGAAACTATTGTAATTCTTGTATGATCGCCTTCTTTTGTTTACTTACTTATTGGCATTCGTTTCTAGAGCCTATTGTTGTATTGTAATCATTAGCCAGGTGTTACGTATTTTAAAAGTACAAGCTGATTCTAGAAAATTCGGTTCACGTGGACGGGCGGGCACAATTGAACTTGTGCAGGATAAAACGATGGAAGGTGGAGGTCAGTCAAGCGAGAACCATGATCGAAGCGAGACATGTGTACTACAATCGGGAATCTAATAGTGACGGACTTAGCGCGTTTTATTGAATTACGACCTTCTGAATTACGTTTGGACTTGTTGTGTTCGGTTATATTTGGACCTGTGTTATACGTGTTTGTATAGTACTAATAAACTCTATAATAATTCCAACGGCATTTTAATTCGAGTCCTGTAACTCGTAACTATATATTCGTGAAATAAGACCCGAATGTGTTTTTTACTGCACTATGAAATCAGCGCGTTGCATCAATAACAACGTTCTGGTACATACCTAATAAACTTTTTTATTATTATTACTAATAAAAAAATACACTTTAAATCAATTGACTGCAAAACTTAATTCAATTTATCCAACCCCAAACACAATTCGATTGAAATAAAAAAAATATATCGAAGCAACTAAACAAATTTCGAACAGTTTAAAGAAACACAAAGGACACGTCTTGAACAGTTGGAGTGTGAAAAAAAAACCAACGCAAGTGAAATTTCCAGCTGCATTAGCATAAAGACGAGCCGCGAACAGTAATCATTGTGCTGGCAAGCTGTGACTGGAATACTCATTGGATTGCACTAAAGTTGGCACTTTTGCGAGGTGCTGAGTTCGGTTCGTTTTGTGTGTTGTTAGAGTTAAAAATAAAATAAACAAAAAAAGCCCAAAGGTTTTTATCTTTATCTTTATGGATCTAATAAAAATAAATCCTTTTTAAAGACGTAATGTGTCATTACAATCGTTTTCGTAGTCGTTTGTAATATATAATTTCTTCAGTAATTGTAGTTGTCAGAACTACTACATAAAAAAAAATCGAATAAAGTTCATGGATTGGTGAAAATTAAGGACTTTTAATAACAAATACAGTTATACTTCCATCTGTACTTTTTTAAATAAATAGTCCATAGTATATAACCAGGCTAGATATATACATTCATTTTATAAATTACTGAGTCTCAACAAAAAATTAATTAGTCTAACTTATGGTCAAAATCTATTTTCAGTAAACTTCTTGAAAAAAATAACGATCAGTAAATACGCATAATTACATTGTGTCTAAGTTCCTGTTTAAACGAGCTACTTAGATTATGGGTGTAAGTGAACACCAGATCGCACCCTCCTAAGAAACCCACCGATTTCTAATTAAAACTGATGAAATCACAACCCAATACTCCTTGTCAATCCTTAAGCTTTGTGTGATATAATTACTATTCGGTTCCGCCGGTGGTGCTAAGCCTCTAATAAATATTGTATAATTGAAGTGTCGGTCGGGTAAAGCCGCGGGATTTGCTTGTATCACACCTGACGTACAGTTTGGACAGGTGTTTATATATTTACGCGTAAGTTAGGAGAAAGGAGGGGACACCGAGCGTATTGGAAAAGTTTCTTTGACACTTTCCTTACATCTGATATGTGTCCATGAACGTTATTGTTACAATATAATGTTAAGGCTTTGAGGAGTAATTTATTATGGCATTACAACCACCGTACAATAAGATTAGTAACTAAATTAGGATTTTATATATTTATAAACCTATATAGGTTGGGGAAAAAGTTTCTTCGCATTTTATATAAAAATTCAAAAGGTTTTTTTATAAAGTTTATTTACATTTGACTAAAGTATGTAAGTGCCATTTTGTTGGATAACTTTTTGCCATCTTGTAGGCAGAGACGTGATCCCATTGCTATAAAAATTTTGGGGCTTCTGATCAAAAAACTGCGAGAAGTGGTTTTGGCAGTCCTCTTGTAATGTTAACCTGACACTGCCTAAGGAATTCTGCAGAGACCGAAACAGGTGAAAATCTGAAGGTGCAAGGTCAGGACTATACGGCGGATGCATTAACACCTCCCAGCCAAACTCTTGTAATTTTTGCTGAGTGGCTAAAGATGTGTGGGGTTTAGTGTTATCATGGTGAAAAACCACACCCCTTCTGTTGATTAATTCCGGCCGCTTTCTCTCAATTTTTTGCTTTAATCTCATCAGTCGTTCGCAGTACAGGTCAGAATCGATGGTCCTGCCTGGAGGTAACAGCTCACAATGAATAATGCCCTTCCAATCCCACCATACACACAGCATGACCTTGTTGCGAGTTATCCTGGGTTTCGCCACAGTCTGTGAAGCCTGACCGGCCTTTGACCACGATCTTTTTCGCACGTTCTTGTCGTATGTGATCCACTTTTCATCACCAGTTATCAGCTTCTACAAAAATGGTTCGATTTCATTACGTCATAACAAATAATCACAAATGAGTACACGGTTCATTAGGTTTCTTTCAGTGAGCTTTTGAGGCAAGCAAATATCGAGCATTTTTGTGTATCCAGCTTTTTTCAAATGCGCCAAAACTATTTTGTGGTCAATTCCCAGTTCTTCAGCTACATCGTAACTACTAATATGCCGATCTTGCTCCACTTTTTCAAAAATGGCATAAATTTTTTCCGTAACAGGGCAACCAGAGCGACGTACATCTTTGATATCAAAATTCCCGGATTGAAAACGCTTAAGCCAAATTTGCGCTACTCTCACAGATACTGCATTAGGTCCATAAACATCACAAATTTTTTTCGCGGCTTGTGTTGCATTTTTACCTTTTTTGTAGTAAAATTTTAAAATGTATCGAATTTCTTCATTAGATTCACTTATTTTAACAATAAGAAAAAGAAATGAAAATCACACATTATCCTAATTTGAATTTGGAATTGTCTTCTTTAAAATTAAAACTTTTTAATGATACCAAAACCAGCCAGAAACAAATGGTATAGCCAAAGAGATGTCTTATTACAAGTTCATACATACTAAATGCGAAAAGACTTTTTCCCCAACCTATTATATACCTAAAACTTTACTTACTTTTGTTTCTTGTTCAATGCACTTTATTATACATTTCATAATAAAGAAATTAAGTCCGTATAGTCTAAACAGCTGCCCAGCAATACATAGAAATGAGTCGAAGCCAACTTGATTTGAAGTAATACAAAGATAAATGACTTGTATCCTATGACAACGTATTTATTAGTGAATGGAAAAAAATATGATTGCAGCGCCATCTATTTTAAAGAAACGACGTCATCTGTCGGGATAAATTGTATCCTAAGTGTTAATTCGGGTTATAAGCCAGCACTATGTCGCGTTTCAATCATATACGTTCAGTAGTTTTCAAAATGGATGCGATCGTAGCGCCACCTTTTTCTATATTTTTGTCTATCCCACGAAAACAGCGTCATTTATGGGGTTAAAAACTATCCTAAGTTACGTCCCGGGATATAAGCTCGTTCCGTTTCGAGTTTCATTTAAATCCGTTCAGCAGTTTTCATGTGATGAACAGTCTGTCTAGATATACAGACAAAAATTCTAAAAAATATATTTTTGCAATTGGGTGGTTTGAACTAGTCCCATTAATTTATTTCACATTTTTAAACGCTTTGTACAAACTCGAACCATTTACAGATTTATTATAGTATATATAGACTCATATGTATAATAAAACACAATAAATATAATCTATGTATATACTATTATACTTTTCGGCAATACATGCTGTTACCCGCGACTTCGATTGAAATCTCACCCATCTTACGATATACGATTAGCTTAAGGATTTTTTTTATTTTTTCATTGCAGGAGTTCAACAGACAGGCAGACAGCTCACTTGATGGAAAGCGCTTACCATCGCCTATGGGCATTTGCAACACCAAAGGTGCTACAAATACGCTGCTGCTCTCTTAAGGGAGACTGGAACCTGGTCACTATTTACCGGACACAACTCAAAGTTGTTATGGCGGCATACTCTAGTCCAGGGGTGGTTGTCATCCAGTCGAGCAAATACCGTACCACCTGACTGTGGGGTGTTTTGTCGCCTCCTACGACAGGCCGCCCGGCCGCAGGAAATTGTATTCTTTCTCCCTTACTGCACGGATAGGCTAACCGTTTCAAGCCGATATTATGTGAGACCGTTGTATCACACCAACGAGCCGGCACTAAGAGCTGTAATCAAGATTCCAGCATGGCTCTACCACGTTTTTTTTACTTAAAACACTTTCCTTATCGAAACGCTAAAAATATATTATCAGCTACGTAACTTGAGAATTTGTGGGTTGCCCATACAAATTGATATCCCTTGTTTCATACCTTCAAGATAATTATTTGAAACACTATCTAGTCTATTTTCTTCATAAGGATACAGTCTATCTTCTTGCCAAATTTATTATAAATATTTAAAATCTGTTAAGCCGTTTATTCATGAACATGTAACAGACACGAGGTTACTTTCGTATTTATAACATGAATATACTATTACTAACGGACCCATTACAGCGCCACCTACCGGGTCCAATTGTGAATCTGAACTATCCGGGGACCCACTCGAATACACACAAAAAATCATGATCGGTCCAGAGGTTTAAAAGGAGTTAAGTGAAATACATACACACTAACATTAGAATTTTATAATGGAGGTCAATAATCGACTTATAAACTATCCTATGTTTTAAGTTGGAATAAATTACACATAGTTATACAAAATCTCATTAAGATTGATTAAGTAGTTTCGGAGTTTATCCCGGACATATATTATATCGTGACATGAGATTTCATATATATAAGATTTTAATATTATATAAAATATTAGAGTTAGGCATATTTGCTGAAGAGTTTCTTGTGCCACTTCTTCTCTTCAAGCCACAACATGTTGCGAAGCGGTAGTAAATTAGATTAGGCTCCCATAGAGTAAATAATAACCATAAACAAAATCAAAACTAAATAATTAAAATGAACAAATGGACAGTAGGCTAAATAAAACTTTAACAATACTGATTGACACTTGACATCTTTATCTTCCGTGATCACGGCTACTGAAAAGTGGCCGAAACGTCGGAATAATAAAAATGAAATAAATGACCGCGCTGAAAACCGTTAAAAATAGTTTTATTATATAAGATATTGTTACGAGCTAAAGGACTCGAATTAAAATGCCGTTGGAATTTCTATAGAATTTATTAGAACTATACAAACACGTCTAACACAGGCACAAATGTAACTGAACAAAATAAGTCCAAACGTAATACGCGATTCAATAACACGCGCAAAGTCCGTCACTATATAGATTATCGAATGTACACACGTCTTGTCTCGCTAGTGGTTATCGCTTGACTGTCGATCTCTTCATTGGACCATTGCTTTAAACTGCACCGATACAATATGGCTGTCCGCCCGCGTAGATCGAATTTTTTAGAATCAGTTCCACACACCTGTCTAATGACTGGCATAAAAGGTTACAATGGGATGTTTTATAATCAAAAATTTTAAACACAAGGTAAACAAAAGAAGACAGTCATAAATAGTTTCAATGTTATTAGCTCAAACGCCGACGGGTAATAAATGTGCTTTGTTTACAAATATGCAGGTGGCCCAAACTGTAACAATATGTAGTAAAGATTTATCCCCGCGGTTACGCTGCGGGTCAAATCGTGGCAAGTAGCTCTATTTTACTTACATACTGTCTTAAGTAGGTTTTTATATATAAACTTTCAATGAAAAATGACATAACTGATGGTGACAACCGCTTAATAATCCATTGCGTGTTTTAGGAAGAGCTAATGGATATACAGGCAGATAGACAGACACGGAAAGCAACTTTGTTTTGTACTATGTAAAGATAGAACAGCAATTTAATCATGACAGTATACTACAAAGACGACTAAATAATCAAAAAGGTACACTCGATAACTAAATTATGTCAGCAGAAATACAATAAACATTTTCCACGTGGCAGGGTTTTTTGCCGATTTGTAATTCCAGACCCCTTTTACTGGTTTTCCTTTAGTCAGTCTATTCGATGGCTTGGTCGAAGAAAGTCCTAAGCGTCAGTACACGGTCTGTAATAAGAAGGAACATTTGACTTGCATGTGATATGAAAACTGATACTTTTTATGCATTATTCGTAAAAGATAATGGAAAAATGCCAAAAATAAATAAAATGATTGTAGAATAGAATAATAATAAAATTAATGAAATAAAACATAAAAAACAGCTTAAGATTAGGTACAAATGGCGGTTTTATCGCTGACAGCGATCTCTTCCAGACAACCTTGGGATGGAGAGAGACTATGGCATAAAAGTAAGGCCGGGGCTGCTGCACAATATTTTAAAAATCTTACATATTTTTTATATTAATATTATTATATAATTAACGTACATATAGCTTACAGGATTATTTCCAGGCACAAAAACTAAAATAGAGAAAAAATAACATCAAAATTACAGTTCTAAATTTTTTTAATACCTTATTGATTTGAGATAACTTTAAAAACACATTTTTTATATTTTTAAAGATTCCACTACAAATATTATGTTATTGTATTGAAAAGATGCAGTTTTTGGTCATTTGAAATATACGTATAAATCAATAGAAAACACGAGTATTTCGATCCGATGATTTTTCCTGTTCTTGTACATGTTATCTTTCACAACGAAAATAATATATAATATTTCTGGTTCTTCTTGGCACTTTCGACGTTCTTCTGGTAAAGTGTTCAATATATCTTGGAGCACAAAGGAACTCATAGCGACCGACTCGCAAGATATTATAGGGTGCTTTATAAAGGTTGACCAATCCTTTGTCGATGAATTCCAATATGGTCGGGTTGTATAGACGTGTATACGATATGCCCATTTATGTCGCAACGTGTACTATTGTGTAATAAAATGGAAACCTATTTTGATTGAAATCGGATTTCAGAGATTCAAGAACTTTAGTATATTTGGGTGTTATTTTTCAACTTTATCTTTTCGAGTACTTTTACATATTTTGACCAATAATGGCAATGAAATTGTCACAATTCGATGTGACATATTTATTTTGTCCACGAACAGATATAAAAGGAACAAAAAAACTATGTTTTGTTTTTGCTCTTATTCAGTTTAATTTATGACAATTTGTATAGTTTTTAAAATATAGCTAAAAACAGACAAATACTAAAAAGATGGTCAATATTTTTTGTCTATATTAAAAAAAATGAATGCTGAAAGATGTTACATTAATTTTTAAAAACCAGCACATAACAAAATAATTATTTATAGTTCTCAAGTTTGAACTGGTAAATTAGTAATACATTAGGCAAGTACCTTTTCCGCATGACTATACGCATAGTAAAAGAATCTAATCCACGGCATTGTGAAGCCTTATAAGGGTGATTATTAATTTGTTCCCATGTTATGTACTAAACTTTCATTAGTGAAGATTACTTTTGCCCTTTTCCTTATTCTTCATACATATGTATTACAGAGCAACGATTATTACTTAAAGGAAGAAAACCCCTTTGAATGTTAATCTGTTTGAGTGAGTTTTCCTCGTTCTTTCTTAGTTATAAGTTGTAATAGCATAATATAGAATAACAGCCCATAAATGTCCCACTGCTGGGCGCGGGTCTCCCACTATAAGGGGTAGTACTACCCCTATACGATAGTATAGGGGTAGTACCCGTTACGCTTTTCCAAGGCGGCTTGGTAGGTTTGACGCATCACTTATCTCGATGTGCAGGTTGCATCACGATGTTTTTCCTCACCGTTAGCACGTGGTAATTGTAACAAAATACACATTTTTATGAAATTAAAATATAATTACTTTTGACAACAGAGATGACGATATATAATTTTATCATAAGCGTAGTATACTCTTCTGATAAAATTTTCTCAAGCAGATTCAGTGCAACAAGTTCTTCTAATCATCATAATCCAAACGTTAAATCTCGGTTACGGTCGAAGCTGCCGCTCCGACATCCGGGGTCCGGTTTCCGAATTTTTCTTCTGCATTTCGCACGGTCTTCAGCTTCCTCACATTTGAGATCAGTGGTAACCATGTCATCCTTCACAACATCAAGTCAGTATTTCTTAGGCCTTCCCTTCGACCGAGACCCGGCGGAGGCGACACAGCTAGAAATTTGTTCCCCACGTAATAAGTCGGTCTCCGTAAAACGTAAAACCAAACCAAGTCCTAATTATGCTTAAAAAATAATCCAACTCGATTTGTAGTTTTATGACAATAGAAAGCATCAATACAATTTATTTCTTCTGACGAACGTAAAATATATCTTTCCAATATCTACGCGCCTTTGTTTACCCCCAAAATGATACCGTATTGGGGCGTTACCTCGCGAAATCATAAAACTATACGCACGAAATACGCGAGCCAAATGCGTCAAGTCGAGCGAGAAATTGATTCAAAAATATCCCGTCAAATTGAATAGCCGTAAGTGAGTTACGCCTTATGGCCAATGTGAAAAATGTCATCAGTAAGCCAACTTATTTATTTCTTATTTAAAGTCTTATCATAGTTCACTTAGATTTGTATTCGAGGACAAAAATAATTTTTTGGCACAAACCAGCCATTGAATGTAAAATACAGCCCCGTAAAGTTTATTTGACATTCAACATTTTTGGACGTATTTATCAGCTCAAAGTTAAGTCGTATATTGATACGATTATCAATATACGACTTAACTTTGAGTTGATAATACGGCCAATGCCTTAGAATACTATCCTTAAACTCTCCACTTTGTACCTTGTAAGAAGTTTTTATCGAAAACTCCAATAGTGTTGTTTCCCTGTGTAGGCTTACTATCGTAAACATACTAGTTTGGCTATAAATGACCTACAACCATAAAATACTGATTGTTTTCAGACAAGAATGGAAAATTTCAACTGTATAGTAAATAACGACTTGCTACAGGTACTTTGTTGTCTGTCGTCGGTTAAACTTGGATTTTAACTAAGCTTCTGACTAAACTAGGCCTTCAAATAAAAAAGATACTTATTTCCAAACAAGTTATATTATATCGGGTAAACTAGGTGATTTAATAAATAATTTCTATAAATAAAATTAACTTCTTAGTAAAGGAACTAAAGTGACATGAAATGGAAGTCTAAAACAGATTTGGTTTACTGGACCTATTTTTACATTGGCATAACGTTGAAAGCATATTGGTAGGGTGTCTGAGAGCACAGCGTCTACATTGTTTCACAATAACGCCCTCAAATGAGAATTTTGATTAAAATAAAACAGTTCAAATGAAATGATCGAAAGTTTTCATTTGAATCGATTTTGACTCCTAATACACTTTTTATTGCAAATAAAAATAAAATAGCGTTTTTATTGACTTAACATTTAAAACTGGTTTCATTTCAACAGAATGTTGTTTTTATTTAACAGATATTTGTTTTTAGCTTTCTAGTTAATTGAATTACGAAAATAAAAATATGTAAAAAAAATCCATTTCAAATGTGATTTCGTAATCAATTAACGATTTTAATTGGATTACTAGACGAAAATATTTATTGAGCCCTTTTCATAAATGTACGAGGCATTTGGCCGTTTTACCATCCATACACTCAAGGTTGCTGTGTATATTATTATTATATGTAATTAAAATATTGTAAGCAGACCAGTTGTATTGTGGTGAAATAGTTTCCGAGATAAATAATTTTAGGAGATTTTATTTAACAATTGTTCAACTTGTTATGTGACCAAATTTAAAAAACGAATTAGTTGTTTAATAATGAGCTTCATGTACTATTTTCTTAGTCTCTGAATCATTACCGTAATTTATTTATTGTAGGTACTACTAATTTCTAATGTAAATGTCTAGGTTTAAGTTATGGTGAACAATAAAGAGTTTTCATTCATTCATTACTATAACATAATAATATTCCTATGTTAACTGAGACTTGTCTCTAATTGCTTGAGTGTATTTCCATAGTGAAGTTTCGCGCTATGTTATAGAGGTTAATACGTATGGACATTTCTATGGTCCCATATAAGCCTTCGTAAACTCAGCGACTTATTTTCATCATCATCATCATCATCATCTATGATGTCATAGAGGTTAATACGTATGGACATTTCTATGGTCAAATATAAGCCTTCGTAAACTCAGCGACTTATTTTCATCATCATCATCATCATCATCTATGATGTTATAGAGGTTAATACGTGTGGACATTTCTATGGTCCCATATAAGCCTTCGTAAACTCAGCGACTTATTTTAGTTCATGTAAAATGTTGACAAATTGAAACAGTATAAGGGAAACGGTTAAAAGGAAATATTTTAAGAGCGAACTGTTACTTCTCGATTCTACAAAGGAAACTGCACATAATGAAGCAAAGGGTGACAGATGTAGAAACTAATGATTTCTTGACACTTCTTCTTAAACAACTATAACACGTTGCGAAGTGGTATATGTAGAATAGGAAATATAATTAATTTTTAACTTCTTTGTATGATAATAAAACTAGGGTTTAACGGTAATAAGCGCGCTAATTTATTTGAATTTTATTCAGACGTTTCTGCCACTTTTTAATAGCCGTGATCATGGAAGACAAATATGTCAAGTGTCAATGAGTAAAGTTAAGTTATTGTTTAGCCTACGCCCAAATTGTTCATTTTAATTTTTGTTTATGGTTACTATTTACTCTAGCCTAATCGAATTTACTACCGCTTCTCAATATGTTGTAGCTTGAAGAGAGGAAGCGGCGTAAGAAACTTTTCAGCGACATGCCTAGCTCTATAGAAAGTATATAAATAATAATGAATCGTAGAAATGTATGTAGGATTGTACACGTATAACTTGAGAAAGAGTCACTAATTTCGATGAATTTTTTGTGTGCGTTTGATTGGGCCCCGTATAGTTTTCATTCACAATTGGAACACTTTTTTCAGTGCAGGACAACGTCTGCCAGGACCTCTAGTTTTATGTAAATTTAAATAGCTGAGAGGTCAAATAAGAAGAGAAAATTATCAATGAAGTTCGAGTGTTCCGGTGCACACAGATTTTTTTGCATGACCTTCAAAATAATGTTCTAGAGTGGAACTTCATTTTAATAAAAGCTTTTAGATTTTGAAGAACACCCAATCAAGCAACTCCCTGATTCATCCTCTTACATTTCTCTTGAATAAAAACACTAAATAGTGTAATTAATGTACGACTATACCTGTCTGTATGAGTGTTAAATAAATAAAAAAATAAAAAAAATCGGTAGACAAGCACACACACTGTATATCCCTAAATTAAGCAAGTTACGCTTGTGTTATGGGTAATATACAACGGACCATTCTGGGGCCGATCCCAGACACCCAGATCATAGTAAATAACGGAGAAAATACGTTTCCGAAATTTAATATACCAGGAATCGAACCCGGAGTCTCTACGTTGCAGTGAGGCAAGCCGACAAAGGCTTAGCCCGATCAACCACAGAGGCCGTCAATGCAATTACTATGCTATAAGCCATTACTTAGTTGAATTTTCATAATAATAATAATTTCATATTGATAGAGAGCATCTTTTAATACCGGTATGTATAAACTATTGACGTGCTCACCCTCTATGGGAGACCCTCACGTACCAGACGTAGGGTAGAAAGGAAATCAATACACCTTTGGAAATTTTAAACGTCCCTTGGCCCTTAACATTAGGGATGGCGAGGTGAACCTACCTAATAGTGGTATAGTTAAGGTGATATTTTTAACCTTTGAAAACTATGTTAATATATTTATTTAACTAGTGTTTTGGTGTTATAACCTAATATAGCAACTCTATGTTACTTACATAAAAACTTAATTCGTTTATTTATACCTATATATAATATATAAACCTTCTTATAACTGATGATAAAATATTTAACGACATTAATAATTAATAACATTATCATATTGTTACGACCGACAAATACTAATGCATACCTGCAGTTTATTACCTTTTCGGCATTTGGACTTCTTTTGTTTACCTTACATTTAAAATTTGTAATTAGAAAACAGTCTATTGTGTATTGTACTCGTTTATGGCTGTTTGCAGGCATAATTAGGCAGGTGTGCAGATTACGAATTCTAAGAAATTCGATCTACGCGGGCGGGCAGCCATATTGTATCGGTGCAGTATATAGCAATGGCTCAATGGGGAGATCGGCAGTCTAGCGATGGTTACCAGCGAGACAAGACGTGTGTACATTCGATAAGCTAAACGGTCAATAACTATAACATTATCCCAAATGAAAACGTGGCATAAGCTAAAAGTCTATGAACAAAACTGACATTTTTATGTTTTAAAGAATAACAGGCAAAGAAATTAATTCGGACTAAAGTCCTCGATTTGATTCCCGTAGAGTACATTTCTTAAGTATACTTTACGTTATTTACGATGTCTGGTATCGGCGTTAAAAATATATATTGTATATTACCCGTTATTAAAAAAAAAACTAGTACGCAATGCGTTTCTGTTACTTACTACTCCGAATAAACATTTTAAAAAATTAATGGTAGTCATATCATTTCTAAGGCCATGAAGAAGGAACATAAAAAAGATACAAAGAAATTTTCAAATTTATTTAAGTGTAAATTATATGGTGTAAATATTACAACCCTACGCACCGGGTAATAATTGAGGGGGGCAAGGAGATAATAGTTCAAGAGGGACACTCGGACTTTCTCAGAGTTTATCGTAATTTGTTTTGGTATTAATGGTTTGGAATGAATGGAAATATAAAGCTTTAATGTGACTCGTGATAGCTAGTACTGGCTGGGTTTTAATCTTAGACAATATTTGGCTTCATACTCTACATAAGACTGTTTTAAAGTTTAAACAAAATCGTGCTAGTAATAGGTATCAGACTAGGATTTTTGCCAAAATGATTACTACGTTATTTACCACAAACAAAATATGACAGTAGAACTTAACCCGCCTATAGAAGGCTAGCTAGTCTTCAATATGCATGTTAAGTTGTACTAGAGTACTTTGGGAGCTCCCAAAGTTCTCAAACTGCTCTACTAAAAAATGTTGAAAACTGTTTTTTTAAATTTTATTTCATTTTGCTCAACGAACAAAAAAATGGCTTCCAAATATAACCTACTCATTAAAAAAAAAATTAAATGCCATACATTTGCTGTTAAACTACTGACTGAGGGATAAACCCTGATAAAATACAACTTTACATCCTGATCTTTTATAATGTTTAGATTATTATACATATCATAAATTAATTTTAACAGAATTAGGCTTTTAATAAAAAAAGTGATTATACAGAAGGTAAATCCCCTGTATAATAGTGCTAAACCCCCTGAATAATAGTGATAATCCCCTGTAAGTAGTGATTTACGGCTAATGAAAATTGATCAAAATGGCAGGCTAATGATAAAAGTTAGTCTTTAATAGTAGATTGTTGTTACAAGAGAGATGAAAGTGACCTATTTAGGCATGAGATAGTTTCGCGCAGGAGCGTAGCGAGGGCGCTAATAGTTCGAGTGCCTAAATAGGCTTTTCACCCGAGAGTAACACTCTGATTTTCATTTCGAATATGAGAAAATTAATGAAAAATGATTAGTTAAACAAATAACTACTACTCTAATTAAATCAACCATATCTAAATCTGATGAACTCATTTAATATGTCACATATGAAACGTGAAGTAAAATTCTCTTTCTGTGGCACTTTACCAGCCAGTATTTTTTTTGTCACTGATAATAGTAAATATTTGGCTCAAATTTATGTAAATTAAATAATAACTTAATGAAAAGTAATTTACAAGTATAAAATGATGTTACAAAATTTATGATATTGTTATATTACAATTTATGCCGCGATAT
Organism: Dendrolimus houi; assembly: GCA_039645545.1. Lineage (NCBI taxonomy): Eukaryota > Metazoa > Arthropoda > Insecta > Lepidoptera > Lasiocampidae > Dendrolimus > Dendrolimus houi. The sequence goes on along the minus strand of CM077128.1, from coordinate 18,131,384 downwards.
AACAGCGGCTGTAAAAAGTTGGGATATGAGTCACATGTATAAATCTATGGTTGGCATAGTTTTTTAAATTCTTTGACAGCAGGGAAAATCGTTTTCAAGGGACGAAAAGTATACTTTCATCCTTGTGATCAGGCAACTCCAAGCGTACTTTCAGAATATGAGAAATGAAAAATATATTTAAATCCACAAAAACGTGGTTATAATTATTTAAACATTCGCAAAATCCTAATAAAACAAGTGTCTTGCTCGCTCTACAGAATCCCGTGGGGTCAACCGGGTGACTGCAGCGGCCATGCTTGATTCATATTTACAATCAGCCCTGGACTGAGTTACAGCCTAGCTCCCGATTGATTCTCGCCAGGGATCCCGCGGGTACGGCGAACCGTGCTGCAATTTTGTTGCAATTCAAACCGGGAGTTGTATGTGAAACTAAAATAAAATCGCTGAATTATTAATATTATCTCCGTAGGTGAGATAACGAACAACCAGGGCTATAACCAACCCAATTCTGCTATTTCAGTATCTCGCCGTTGCGAAGATATTCAAAGTACGATTCCATTGCGGCAGTGTCACAAATTTGTATACTACTATATCCACAATAAATCTTCTCGAAATCGTCGTGGCATAATAATGTAGAAAAAATTGGTATTACCATGAGCAGAAGCGGCGTTAGCCAAAATGAATATTCAATAGTTATCAAAAATGTTATTGGAATTAACAGAATACCGAGATTAAACTAACCTACGATTGAGACGATGGTGTACGACGATTTTGACAAGATAGTGATTGCAGAATTGGGCCTGTGTATATTCAAAGAATTACCACTGGTACATAGATGACTTACCACTTATAGAAATAAGTGGCTTAATTTTTCTTCAGAAAGAACAAACGATCAGGATCAAAATTAACACAGATTATCTTACAGACTCTAAAAAGTACCCTTATTATATTTGGAATCTTGCATATAAATATTTACTTTCTTGTTTAGCTGAAATTAGACATATTAATTTCTGTTTTTCAGCTTGTGTATAAATGAACTCATAAACGCATAAACTCATAAACACGTAAACTCATAAACTCAATTATTCGTAACCATGTTACACGTCCGGGTTATAAGTATCTACTATTTATAAATTTACAATTATTCACATGTACATATTTCTCATCAATCTTTACAATCCGTGAATTCCTTGAAGCTATAGAAGGTTTGGCCCGATTAGCCACTTCTTAAGCCGGCAAGTAGATGCATTTAAACTGCCGGAAAGTTTGATTTTGTTCGGTAGTTTATTATATATTATATATGTCGGACCCATAACATGCGATAGCGTGTTAAATTGTTTCATTCGTTATATGATACAATCGTTAAATGAGACATGAAAAAAATAAAACTAATTACTTCTTTAAAAATATTTCATGCGTTACTTTTTTAGCTGCTTTTTATTTTCGTTTTTTAAGTACTATATTATACAAAGTTCCAATTTTTTTTATTTGTATTTCTATTATTTATTGATACACAACAATAGTTTATACTTTAAATAACAAATTTGTCCTTAAAAATACTCCATAATAACAAATAAGCAGATGAGCAGTTAAAAACTCACTCACTTTTACCCATACTTGATTATGCCGACGCCAGCTATCTAGATTTAACTCAAAAACAACTTCATAAACTTGAGCGCCTCCAAAACTTTTCTATGCGGTTCATATTTGGGTTACGAAAGTATGACCACGTTTCTGAATTTCGTAAAAAACTCAAGTGGTTGCCAATTTGTTTTCGCCGGGATACTCTTTCATTGCTTTATAGAATTTTATTTATCCCTACTACTCCAAGTACCTTAAAGAACGCTTCGAATTTATTTCTTGCTCTCACAATTTACGCCCTTCCAGTCAACATAGACTTATTACTCCTATTCATAATACAACGTTTTTCAATCTCTTTCACGGTCAAGGCTATCCAACTTTGGAATAAATTGCCTGTTGCTATCAGACAAGCAAAATCCTTAATAACATTTAAGAACATGGTCAGGAAATTCTATCTGCAATATACTGATATGTAATTTTATATAATTAGTATTATATTGCATATAACTATATATTTATTATTAAAATGTAAGTAATCGTACAATAATTATGTGTACCACCATCGCCATTCCTAATCAGCAATATTCCTGCCACGGGTTGTCTGGGAGAGATCGCTTTTTAGCGATTCGACCGCCCTTTGTACACAATTAGAATAAGACTATTTCGTAAGTTTTCTGTAATGGTGTACAATAAAGTGTTATCTATCTATCTATCTATATGAATCCTTGTTTTAATAATTAAGTTCGTTTATTTTTTAAAGTTGATAATGCCTATTTTCTATCGAAACTGAAAGACAGAAATGAACCGTCTATTTTCAGCATTACCATCAATATTTTTTCCAATAACCATGATCTTTCAAAATTTAATTTTGGCAGTCATCTATCGAGGTTAATTAGCCTGAATACGGTTTCTGATTAATATTAAATATGATATGTACATTGCGCAAACAGCTTTAAATGCTTCCAAGAATTTAGTAGGTATCAATCTAATTTCTTGTATATTGTAAGTACTCTTGTGTTGTAAGTTTCTTTAGTAGATTAAATTTAAATACGGTATTTTCTACAATTTAAAACCATGGGCGCCGCCAGGATTGCTTTCAGGGAGGTGTATCTGCATCTACGTATTATACAATAAACTAATATGAAATATAAGAACTGTGTTTATAGGTATTAGATAAATGTAATGTCAAATTCAAATGAGATGGGGAGAGTCGAAGTTAAGCGGCCTATTCATCCTCAGAGTTCACAGCAGAAGAGTAGAGAAGGATAATGAATTTATTGACAAGGCGATGAACGAATTTGAACAGCAACATAGACGCTTTCAGTATTCATTCAAATAGTTACTTAATACTATTACGACCTAGGTGCCGACAAAGACAAATTCACACCTGCCTACCTGTAGAAACACATTTTATTACCTTTTCGACATTTGGACTTCTTTTGTTTACTTTGTGTTTTAAATTTGTGATTAAAAATACAGCCCATTGTGTACTGTAATCTTTTACGGCCTATTGTTGACTTAGAAGTACAAACTGATTCTCAAAAATTCGGTACACGCGGCTGGTCAGACATATTGGCATTTGTGCAATATAAAACGATGGTTTGGTGGAGAGAGGGGTCAGTCGAGCGATAACCAAAAGCGAAGCAAGACTTGTGTACATTTGGTAATCTATTTAGTGACGGACTTTTCGTGTGTATTTGAATTACGATCTCCTGCATTACGTTTGGACTTATTGCGTTCGGTTATATTTGTATCTGTGTTATACGTGTTTGTATGGTTCTAATAAACTCTATAATAATTCCAACGGCATTTTAATTAGAGTTCTGCAACTCGTAAAAATAGCAAAAAATTTAATATTTTATTTGTAGGTTAATTTCCTGACAGACCTGCTACTGGCGCCCATGATTAGAGCCATGATAGCTTAGTTGGTAACGCTCACAAGTCTCAAACTAGAGTTTTAAAAGATACGTGGGATCGGGTATAACATAATACGTCATCCGGAGCAAAAATAATAATAGGCCGTCGTAGCTGATTAGCGCATGTTTCCCAAACTCAAAGCGCGCGGGTTCCAATCCTGGCCGGAAACTATGTACCACTTAGGCAGTTTTCTAACCTAACGTGCCTATTGTTACAATTATCGAGTGTTAACGGTAAGGGAAAAAACCGTGATGAATCCGAGAGGACCACTGATATATCAAACCCGCCAACCGCCTTGGACAAACGTAGCGGGTATATCGTCCATTCCCATATTAATATGGGAAGCCGGAGATGTGGGGCGTTTATGAGCTGTTATTATTTATGTGAGCGTAAAATAACAATACTTCTATCATAACCAATATAGCGTGTAAAAACTAATAATAAAAAATGTACGTATATTATTAAAGGTACACGAACCTAGAGTCTGTAGTAGTAGAAATAAAAAAAGCATCATCACAATGCAACGAAGCACCGCAGCTAAATTACACAAATTAATTGCAAATATACCGTTGCAGTATTTTATGTTTATGTCAATAGCAGTGGCGTCGGCGTCGAGTCATATAGCCCATGAAGGGTTTCGCCCCAATGCAACCGACAGCCGACAGAGCTATGGCTTCCCAGACCGAGTAATCAACTGCAACCTGTAATGAACCACTACCCACGTGATGAAATTATATTGTTACGAGTTGCTGGACTCGAAGTAAAATGCCGTTGGAATTATTATAGGATTTATTACAACTATACAAACGCGTATAACACAAGTAGAAATATAACTATACACAACCAGTCCAAACGTAATGCACGATTCAACAACACGCGCAAAGTCCGTTACTAATTAAATTATCGAATGTACACAAGTCTTACTTCACTTGTGGCTATCGCTAGACTAAGCCTTCCTCAATCGGATCATTGCTTTATATTGCACAAATGCAAATATGTCTGCCCGGCAAGCGTCGACGCAATTTCCCAGAAATCGTAATCCGCACACCTACCTAATTATGCCTGCAAACGGCCATAAGCGAATACAATAGGCTGCTCTCCACAATAACCAATAAATAAGTAAACAAAAGAAGACAATCATAAAAGAATTACAATTAGTTCAAATGCCGACAGGTAATAAAATGTTTTTACAGATTACAGAAATTTTACAGAACTTAATTTGTAACAATATAAAGGAACTTTTACAAACTGAACGTCTTCTAAAACCTCTTAACTCGCTAGAAAGCTTGTTAGGGTAATATATATAAGTATCACACACTGCACATGCACTTCCTCACAACACCAGCATGTAACAGTTACTCTACATTAGTATCAGTTTATTATTAAAATTAGTATAAATTAATATAATAAGTTATTCGTAAGGTACACCACAACACAAATATCATTGAATAAATGTCACAGACAAAAACAAAAATTAACAAGAAGCGTGTATAAATTCCGAAAACTTTCTTCGAAATTATGTTGTAAAAAAGGGTACGGAACTCGAGTCCGTAAAGTTGTTGAATAAAAAAAAATAAAGAACTAGCTAGAAAAAGCAAATAATTGCTGTCGAGAATGAATGCATATAAAACTAAATAACTCAGAAATTATTAAATTAAAGGAAGATTTGCGTTATAAATGATAATGTATTTTACAAGAATACTATCAGGATAGCTTTTAGATTCTATTTTGAACAAACTGTCATTGTAAATACACAATACATTCTTGCTTGCAATCACAATGCTTCTCTACGCCGTCTGCAATATTTTCTACCATTCACCACTAAAATAGCGCTAGCGCAATCGCTCCTTCTTCCTATACTTGATTATGGTGACGTCAGCTATCTAGATCTTAACCAGAACCAATTAGATAAACTTAAGCGACTTAAAAATTTCTGTATACGATACATATTTGGCTTACGCAAATATGATCACATATCTGCATTTCGCACAAAGCTCAAATGATTGCCAATTCAACTTCGCCGTAATGCTCATGTTCTGTCTCTTCTTTATAATGTACTGTTTGATCCTAGGACCCCGTCTTATCTTAAAGAACGTTTTCAGTTCTTTCACAGTGATTGCTACTTAAGACACCGATACATACTACGGAGATTTACGCAAGATCGTTCTCTGTTCAGGCTGTGCATCTCTGGAATACTCTGCCAGCAGATATCCGATCACCTAAATCTATCCATTCCTTTAACAGACTTGTGAAGAAGCACTATCTAACTGTATAACGTGTTTATTGTTTGTTTTGTATATCTGTGTACTTACGTGTATAATTTTGTAAATATAATATATGTATTATAATTATTTTATTATTATATTAATATATATTTCAACTGCACACCAACGCTATCTATGCAATTAAATCTCGTCCATCCAAAGGTTGCCTGCAAGAGATTGCTTTTAGCAATAAGGCCGCCCATTGTACTACCTTTTAGTACGTAAGTTTATTGTGTATTTTTCTATGGTGTACAATAAGGAGTATTTGTATTGTATTATAATACATGAGATAAAAATGCAAATATTTGTCTACAATGCAACCGTTATGATGTAATTGAAAAACTTCAACTCAGCTATTGATAAAGTAAGCCTAACTGACGTCCGACTGATTTGGAAATTAAGCGTGAATTGAATGTGTGGCTCAGTTGTCCTCTTTTTCGAATAAACCTCGTCACTCTTCCAATTTAAATTATTATCAAAAAATAAATATCTACATATTTGATTCGCAATGTTTTTGATGTAAATTCGAAGTATTTATTTGAGATTCTATTAAAAAAACGACTCATTTAAAAAAAAAATGTGTGTCTGTGTGCAGTTCACATGCAATACAAGTGAAACTTCAAAAAATATACTCCCAGATAATTCTTCTCTAACTTTCATTAATATAAATATAATTCCTTAAGCCTACATCCGTCAACATATTATAATTCACAAAATTCAATATAAAGTACATTTTAAACCACTAGCATAAAGTTCAAAATTCAATGCACTGTTAGGCACTTTGATCTAGGTATAACAGAATATCCGCCTTGAGTATATACAGATAGAGCTAAAATTCATTTGAAATCTTTTAAGTTTTATTTAAATTAAATTATATATATATTAATAAACGGCTAAACAGAAATGTGTTTTATTTCAAATAAGATAAGATTGAATTTTATCACTTTTTCTAATGTCCCCTTTTCGTTTCTTTAAAATTAAAACTTTTAATAAAAACCAAAACCAGCCAGATACAAAAGGTATAGCCAAAGAGATCTTATTGCAAGTTCATACATACTATATGCGAAAAGAATTTTTCCCCAACCTATTATTTATGAATATTATCTACAAATATTAGGTGACATAGTAGGTAAACGTAGCTCTCCCGCAATGAAACGAGCTTCAATCATCCCCAAAGTGGCCACCCCTATCCCGCGTCACCGTGACGCGGCCTATGATTGATTACCACATTTTTTGTCCCACTTCATCTTTTTATTGAAATTGATTACTTGTTCTCCGGCTCTGATGGAGTAGGTACACTTATATTGCAATCTATAAAATTATATCTGAATTAACTAATGGCTAAATTTAATTGACATTCAAAAAGTCAGTAAAGACTGAATTTCGAAGGTTGATGTTTTGCTGTGCAGATTTATCTATCTATACTAATAGTGTAAAGAGGAAAGATTTGTATTTTTGTATGTTTGTAACGAATACACACAAAAACGAATGGACTGTTTTCAAAAATTCTTTCATCATTCGATTGGCTTCATTATCCCTAAGTATATTATATATAGGCTGTATTTGTTACTAGAAAAAAATTAGGGATCCCTACTAAACCTTCAATAATGTAACCCAAGGTGGAAAAAAATAGCCATAGAATGTCTTTCATCGCATGCGCTGCGGAAACTATTGACTACAGAACAAAAAAATGTTCTACAATTTTTCAGAACATGTCAATATTTACAAAAAACTTCGCCATACCATATGTCCAACTATTGTAGTTATAACTACTCTTTTACATTATAAAAGTTGATAGAAATGCCGACCAAACTCAGACCACGTCATCCACACTTTTGTATTAATCCTTATCCAAATAAATGATTTCGTATTCAAGACTGTTTCAATAACTATAGATTACTTAAATTAGAGATTCCATTCAAAAGCTATTACGAACTTAAAAATGTTAAACTAAACAAAATACTTGACGCTGGAATCGGGTTCTACATTTTTATTTTTTCATGGCAGGCAACGTGTACCGAGACCGCTAGTTTTCAAATAAATTGAGAAAGTGCTTGGCAGTGCGGTTACAACGATGGGTTATTTTTTTTATTGTAGGAGTTCAGCAGGCGGACAGACGGCCCACTTGATGGAAAGCGGTTAACATCGCCTATGGACATTTGCAACACCAAAAGTGCTACAAATGCGCTGCTGCTCTCTTAAGGGAGACTGGAACCTGGTCACTAATGCCGGAACTCAACACAAGGTTGTTATGGCGACTCAAGACCAGGTGGTCGCCATCCGATGTTTCTCTAGAGTTGACAAAATATGCTCACAGTTTTCGTCATTTAGTTAAATAAAACTTTTTATTACATCCATTTTTGTATATAGCTATAAAATAACGCCGTTAATTATCAGCTACATTAGTGTATACACATAAGTTATCTGTCAGTGCTTAACGTCATTGATAATTAATAACAATGTCGCATCCCACGTAACTTGTAACTCCAGCAAATAAAACAAGAGCATTTTTTTAAAATCGAAAGCATGCGGCACGCGGACCAGCGTAGGCACAAATCGCATATATCTGACGCGGACCGAAGACTGTTGAGCGTGCGCAGGCGACCACCGATGCCACCCACACCCGCGTCCTGCTCAACCCCCTCCGTTGCCCTACACGCGCCCTCTGCCGCCTCTCTTCGCCATTTATTTACAATATAAATTAAACATTAAATAAATATTATAATGACGCATTAATCCTTTAAATACAATAAACATGACACAATTACTAACATTATCCCAGACGTAGCAGAGGCATAAAATATACATAAAAACAACAAGTACAGTATAATGTTAAATGAATATTCAAGCTAATTGAAAGTTTTCAAAGGAATCTTAATATAATGTTTGTTTTAAGTTCATCGTTAAGTTATTTATTAGTTTTACTTAATTTTGCGTTTATCAAATGTTTAATTAAAAATTTATTTAAATGAAATCTTCTTTGTTTATGTGTAAGTTAACAATCATTATCTAAAAGTAAAATAAAAGAAAAACAATAAAATTATGAACTAAACTAAGAAGTCTCGCGTGACCAAAGGGCTGGCCTGTATTTAGGGCAGCGTTGTCATACAATATGCCGATGCGGTCAGAATTTTGGGAACGCTCCCCAGAGACAGAGATTTCAACAACATTTTTATACCTGTTAATATGTTTATAGTAATAAAACTTACTATAAACATATTTTATTTGTAGTCTTTTCATTTATTTTATAGAATACCTTATCAGTTTACACTTATTCCGTCAGTTCAAGAACAGGTTATAAGTACGCACTCAAAAATAAGGCTTCGCAATTTTTTCATTCAAGTTTTATCCCTGTTTTTCTAAAGTTCATTTTTGTTCGAGATTCTTATCCGAATAATCACCTCCAAAACAAAATCCAAACAAGAATAAAAAGTAGTGGTTGAACATTATACACGTACGCCAAAGTATTCCAAAAGGGACTAAATCACCAAGGTATTATGTATTACACTATTGAAGAATACTTAAATGACAAAAATTCATTTACATAGCAGCTCACTCTAACATCTTATACTATATTTTGTATAATGTTATCTTGCCAAGCTTGTAAGGGATTTATGGAGATATATTGCAGCATAACATTCTAGTACGTCATATCATTATTATAACTTTCATAATATTTTTCTTTCCTCTTATTGTGTCTTGGTCTTATTGAGTATGCACTGTTTGCTACAACTCCATTAATTCTTCAAAAAGTAATTCTGTAATATACTTCTGTATAAAACTTATTAAAAAAAAAAAACAACTTGAGATATAAATAGAATAAGAAACTTAAAGAAAAACATTATTTAGGTAGACGCGTTGCTGGGGAGTTTCTTGCCGCTTCTTCTCCTTAACAGCAATAACACGTTGTGAAGCGGTATACATAGAATAGGAAGAAAAATTAAATTTTAACTTATATATTTATATGACCTTCAAAAAGTGTTCTCTAGTGGAACTTATTTTGAATAAAAAACTTTGAATTTGAATTTGAATTTGAATTATGGTGTTATAATGGATTACATACAAAGGATACCACTGAAGGTAAACCTATTACATTCGAGATAAATTTTAGAAAAAAATGAGTTTCTAATATGTAAATGTACCTATCGTCCAAGTAACAACAAACGTTATTATGAAAGTTCATAAATCTTTCATCTGCTGATATGTTAAGGAACTTGAAATAAACAACGATATAGCTATATAATATAATTATGTATGTTTTATAGCATTACAATGTGTACTTTTTGTTATTTTGAAGAAACGATTCGATATATTTAGCTTTTGATAAATAAAACATTCTATACAGCAACATAATCTTTGGAACCACTCCAAAAAACTTTCAAACACGACCAAAAGTTTTTTTGCGTAAGTGTCTGCTTAGTTCGCACCCTAAGTAAAAAGTTTTACAGCTACATTATATTTCTTATTTTTAAAATACATATTTTATTTTTGTAACATAAAACGAGTGCGGTAATTTATAGTCTTCTGATTTTATGACAATCGTTTTTTTTTAATTTTCTTGTATCTGTGATTATATTATTCTTATATGTTACATTTATTATGGAGTAATTTTGAGGTTACTTATTCTTATAAAGGATCTTATTAGATATGTGTTTTTTTTTGCATGAGATTAGCAGACAGACAGACCGCCCGATGGAAAGCGGTTAACATCGCCTATGGACATTTCTTACACCAAAGGTACTACAAATGCGCTGTTCCTCTCTTAGGGAGGCTGGAACCTGGCCACTAATGCCGGAAAATAATTCAAGGTTGTTATAGTGGCATAGTCTAAACCAGACCAATATCTGCTGAGTGCAAACTCATTTCTAAAATTGTGGCATACAATTGTGTACAATGTTGTTAGTCTTCTAATCTGTTTATTTTCTTTCTTTTGTAGGCAAACTGGCAACCGATCGCCTGGAGGTATACTATTCATTATTTAATAGTTCATAAATTTTAGTTTGTGGGAGACTGCATCTGATAGTTGTGTGCACAATTTATAGGATGATTAAAAAAAAAATTACCCTTGCTCCATTATAGTAAATTTAGGGTTGTAGCTCATTAGAGCCACCAGGCAACGGACGAGTATCACCGTCCGAGGGTGAACGCCCCGTTGTCAACGAGTAAACGCCGTCTGTAGTCTCTCAGCGATTGGTGCCCTGTGTCCTATATACCTAATAAAGATTATAGGGGCATGACTTCGAGCGTCGGTTTGTTATCGAGTGGTTTACTCGCCTTTCGCGTATGGACAGCTTGCGAGCGAAGTGATCCAGTGCTGATCGGGTACCAGTTGGTCTTATATGCTACGAACTTAAGTCATTCCGAGTAGAATCGCGCTTGTAAATTTTTCTTCTATCACGGTCGCTCTTGTTTTCCCAAAAATATAAATAGCCGAATTTTAGTTTGGTTAATACATAAATACAAAATTTACTTACTTAGTTTCTTCAAATTCCAGGTCGTTATATAACAAACAAATATAAAAATATACAGACATCTAAACCCTTAGATGAGTGGTAATAAAACTCTCTATATAAGTAATATTAGTATGTACAGTCGTGGTATAAAAAGGTTCACCAGTTTTCAAATTGATTAATTTAACGTTCCGCAAACACATGTTACCTTTTAAAACTTAAGTTACAGAACAGACTGTTCCACAGAAAATTATGTTCAACTGTTTGACAATAAAGTTTAAAATTACTTAGTTCAAAGTTGTTTGATTTTCTATCTTCTCTAAGAAGATTGTTTAGAGATGTAAAATCTTTCTATTGGTTTTTAATACATATTTATCATAATCGTAGTGATTATATCCTCTTTATTTCTGAAAATTAAAACTATTCTTAAGCTCGATGTCTGTCATTGTCAACATTGCAATTTTCTTTTTTCACGTTTCTATATTTTATAACCGTGGCAAAACGTAACATTTATTAAAATGTTGGCAGTACTGTTTCTTGTACTCGTGCAACCAAAACTCGACTTAAGGTGATGACCCTTGTCATACCGCTACTGTACAATATAATATAAAAATAAAATGGAACACGAAATCGAGACCTAAGCGGACAAAGTCACGAATACGTACTTAGAATTATGCGTACATAGAAAACAAATTAAAATAAAAGTGCCCTTTGAGAATATTAGGAGTCTCGTACAACATTGTATTGGTTTTATACTAAAACAAATTTAATTTAGCTGCCGAGAGGTAATATAACAAAGTCATCGTGAATCACTGAGTAACATGTTCAATAGAATTTGTTTTTGCATTTTCTTTGATACTGAGACAAACATTTTAAGGCATCTTATTAGTTTTATCACACTAAATTGATGTTTATGTAATATCCAGTTTATTGCGGTTTACGCGATTGTTGCTTTAGCCGTGCTGGGAGAATATATTCTTAGCAAGTAAAAAGGAAAACATTTTGGGAGTTTATAAACTTTTTAAATGTATTTTATAAAACGTAATAACATTAAAGTTGGATTGTATTATAAATATTTAACACATGATCTGATCCTGTTTGATCGGATATCATCCACCTGTCTTAGGTAAGTCAATAAAATTGGTGCTTTTACATGGCTTGCTGTAGCACATTTCGATAAAGACTACACATGTGTTTTCTTTGTCATAGGGTCCATGAACTAAGTAAGTTGACTACTAAACAAGATACTCACACATTAGGTTACTTATAATGATTATATTAGTCATGGAATGAGCTTGTCTAACAAAATTTCCCTTCTTATATATGCTGACCTTACTTAAAGTATTAGCCTATGTAGTTAACGAGGTAATGTTGCCAGCCTTCTTGGTAGCTTTCGATGACATGCTGGTGGAGCTGGACGGGTTTTTTAAGGTTTATTTATCTATTTTTTTATTGTATACTAGCTGATACCTGCGACTTCGTCCGCGTGGTGTGGTTTTTTAACTATCCCACGGGAACTCTTTAATTTTTCGGGATCAAAAGTATCCTATATGTTGACCAGGGATATAAGCTACCACCATACAAATTTTTATTTAAATCGGTCTAGTCGTTTCGGAGATTAGCCGATACAAACAGAGAGACGTACATCCCCCTGTCTCGGTTTTTGCATTTTTTTTCATTGTACAGAAATTGGACCTCTACAGTTTTATTATATGTAAGAAGATACCTATTTGTAAGTAATTTTTATCAGTATTATAAAGTAATTTTAGGGTAATTTACTGTATAGTTTAGTTTTATTTTAAATTACCACAGTATTTAGTTATTTTACAATCTATACTATAATAAATCTCTAAATGGTTCGAGTTTGTACAATGCGTTTAAAAATGTGAAAAAAACCAGGAAGGATAATTCGGACATGGAGATTCCGAAAATGCAATTTATAGATTTTTTTCCTGTCTGTCTGTCGGTTTGAGCATCACGTGAAAACTACCGAACGGATTTAAATCCAACTCGACATAGAGCTAATTTATATCCCGGGGCGTAAGGATACTCTTTATTCAGATAAATTATGTGGTTCCTGTGGGATAGACGAAAACAGCAAAATGATGGCGCTGCGATCGGATCCTTTTTGGAAACTATTGAACGTAATTATTGCAACTCGACATGGTGCTGGCTTATAACCCGATTTAACACTTAGGATACATTTTATCCCGATAAATGATGTCGGTTCCATAAAATATACAGATTAGCTTAATAGATGACGCTGCAATCGCGTTTTTTCAATTCAGTAACAAATACGTTGTCATAGGAAATAAGTCATTCATTCTATTACTTCAAATCAGGTTGCCTTGACTTATCTCTTTGTTTTGCTTGGCAGCTGTTTACGCTATTTGGACTTAATATCTTTGTTAATGTAACATATATAAAAAACCTAATATTTTCTTAAGTTTTCGTGACTTGTATTCATAATAAAACCACGTTTTATCGGTTTTAAGCGCGGTAATTTATTTGATTTTTGTTATTCCGACGTTTCGGACACTTTTCAGTAGCCGTGATCACGGAGGACAAAGATGTCAAGTGTCAACGAGTATTGTTAAAGTTTTATTTAGCCTACCTCCAACTTGTTCATTTTAATTATTTAAATTACCGCGCATAAAACCGTTAAAACGAAGTTTTATTATAAAAAATCTAATTTAGTTTTTATGTAAGTACCGTAGAGCTAGCTACCAGTAGGGCTTTTCACGTAGCGTAGCCGCGGGGAAAACTCTAATAATTGAATAACATAGATCCAAACATTATTTTAAATTAAATGTCTTTGCCATTATTTGTTTGGTTTACTTTACCATTAAATTGGGTATAAGACATCAATTGACTATTACAGCTACGTACTTCTATTTATTTATTTTTTGCGACCCTGGCAAACTCGGCTCAGCTCGTGAAAAGTGGTTACCGTCGACTTTAGACATTTGCAACACTAGGGGCGAAGCCAACGCATTGCCAGCCTTTAGGATTCGATAGGGGGATAAGATAGAGTGATTAGACAGGAGGAATGGGATAGAGGGCATAAGATATGGGGAGGGAGAAATAGGCCATTTAAACTCTCACTCATCGCACGAAACATATTTGGCTCAAGGCTTTTTGACGTCAACATTCTATGAGAGCGTGATATCAAACCGTTTGAGCCGGCATGACGTCGACATTCCATGAGAGCGTAATATCACACCGATTGAGCCGACATGATGTCGACATTCTATGAGAGCGTGATATCACACCGATTGAGCAGACATGACGTCGACATTCTATGAGAGCGTGATATCACATCGATTCAGCCGACATGACGTCGACATTCTATGAGAGCGTGATATCACACCGATTGAGCCGACATGACGTCGTAATTCTATGAGAACGTGATATCACATCGATTGAGCCGACATGACGTCGACAGTCTATGAGAGCGTGATATCACACCGATTGAGCAGACATGACGTCGACATTCTATGAGAGCGTGATATCACACCGATTGAGCAGACATGACGTCGACATTCTATGAGAGCCTGATATCACATCGATTGAGCCGACATGACGTCGACATTCTATGAGAGCGTGATATCACACCGATTGAGCAGACATGACGTCGACATTCTATGAGAGCCTGATATCACACCGATTGAGCCGACATGATGTCGACATTCTATGAGAGCGTGATATCACACCGATTGAGCCGACATGACGTCGACATTCTATGAGAGCGTGATATCACATCGATTCAGCCGACATGACGTCGACATTCTATGAGAGCGTGATATCACACCGATTGAGCCGACATGACGTCGTAATTTTATGAGAACGTGATATCACATCGATTGAGCCGACATGACGTCGACAGTCTATGAGAGCGTGATATCACACCGATTGAGCAGACATGACGTCGACATTCTATGAGAGCGTGATATCACACCGATTGAGCAGACATGACGTCGACATTCTATGAGAGCCTGATATCACATCGATTGAGCCGACATGACGTCGACATTCTATGAGAGCGTGATATCACACCGATTGAGCAGACATGACGTCGACATTCTATGAGAGCCTGATATCACACCGATTGAGCCGACATGATGTCGACATTCTATGAGAGCGTGATATCACACCGATTGAGCAGACATGACGTCGACATTCTATGAGAGCGTGATATCACATCGATTCAGCCGACATGACGTCGACATTCTATGAGAGCGTGATATCCCACCGATTGAGCCAGCATGACGTCGACATTCTATGAGAGCGTGATATCACACCGATTGAGCCGACATGACGTCGTAATTTTATGAGAACGTGATATCACATCGATTGAGCCGACATGACGTCGACAGTCTATGAGAGCGTGATATCACACCAATTCTGCCGACATGACGTCGACATTCTATGAGAGCGTGATATCACACCGATTGAGCCGGCCCTATGAGCTGTAATCAAGATAATAATTTAAGCATAGCTCAAATAAGGTTTTCAAATCTGTACAAATGAAATCACAGCCCAGCTTGGGAGTATATCAGAACGTGTGTTAAAGTTATTAAGCTCAAATACTGTTTTGCATAAAGTTGTGCGAAAAAGGGAGCCACCTGTGTATAACTGCCGATTTGAAACGGGTCTGCTCCGAGATCGAAACGGGGTTTAAAGTACAGACTGGGCGCGAATGAAAAAAGTTTTAACTTCAATCAGCATTACGTACGATACACGCCCCAAGGTGATGTCTTAGTTATTTCTGATTGCGTACAATATTCTTTCTATTTCATCTGTTTCCGATCATTTGAGGCAGGCACAGTGCACTTTTTTACCTTTCTTTCTTACCTTGTTTACCATTTTACGATTCTCTATTCTAGCACATGTTGTTTTTTATGGCCTACCTTTATTTATACCTATATTTTTGTTTTTATTGTATAAGTTCAGCACACAGGCAGACGCCCACCGATGGAAAGCGGTTACTGTCGCCTATGGACATTTGCAACACCACTAATGCTGGAATATAACTCAAGGTTGTTAAGGCGGTATACTCTTGACCAGGGGTAGTAGCCATCCAAATTGGCAAATGCCCTGCCCCCTGGGAATATATTTAGAAGTCTTCCAGTATAACTCTGCCTCTGTGTTGGCAGACTGGGTATGGGGCCTCGAGCTAATGCTCTTTACCCCGGTATGAGCGCGGGGGCAATAAGCCTCCGGGTAGGTACTGGAGCCGCCTGACATAGGGCAGCTCGCGTCAGCTAATCTATTCGATGGCCATCGCGGGCTTCGCGTTGAAATATAAATAATAGAAGGAATGAAAAAATATTTTTTTTTATAATCGCATAAAACTTACTTATATACGCCAGCTTGCCGTTCTTGTAGGTCTGAAATGAAAAACATTATAATTAAAACAAATAATAGCATACTCTTTGAAAAGATTTATTTTTGTCTTTCGTGATCATGTCGAAACGT
Organism: Dendrolimus houi; assembly: GCA_039645545.1. NCBI lineage: Eukaryota > Metazoa > Arthropoda > Insecta > Lepidoptera > Lasiocampidae > Dendrolimus > Dendrolimus houi. The sequence goes on along the minus strand of CM077128.1, from coordinate 18,114,694 downwards.
CGAAATAAAAATGAAATAAGTGTCGTGCTTAAAACCGTTAAAACGTAGATTTGATACTAGTCGTGAAAACTTAAAAGAATCTAAAATTACCTATCTATATACATATAATAAAACTGTAAAGGTCGAATTTCTGTACAATGAAAAAAAATGCAAAAACCGAGTCAGGGGGATGTAAGAAGTAAAATAGAACTAAATTAGATTTTTTAAATTTTTTTGTTTCTCTGTTTGTCTGTCTGTTTCTACCGGCTAATCTCTGAAACGACTGGACAGATTTAAATGAAATTTTGTATGGTGGAAGCTTATATCCCTGGTCAACATATAGGATACTTTTGATCCCGAAAAATTAAAGAGTTCCCGTGGGATAGTTAAAAAAACTTTCCACGAGGACGAAGTCGCTGGTAGAAGCTAGTCTATAATATTATACAATTCTAAACATACCGTGTCTGGGCAATGAAATTATTAATAAAAACAACTAGAATAGACTATATAAACGATGGAGAACATGATGCAATTTTTTTGGAATTCTTGTCTGTTTGTTCGGGATTCACGTAAAAACTACTGGGCCGATTTCAATGCGGTTTTCGCTTATTGACAGTTAATTCTTAGAATTAAACTTTGCGCTACTTTTTATCCTGAAAATCCTGCAGGATTTTTTCTGGGAATGATTTAAAATGGCCAGATTTAAAAAAAACAAATTCAACGTGATTATTTTACTGATCGATAGCGAATGTAACGTAATAAAACGTGTAAAGTTTTTTTCCCGGGAATCCCGCGGGAATTTTCCCGGGAGTGATTTGAGTTTTACGTATGTATAAAAATTAGCTTATTCCGGCAAAGTTTCCACTAAACCAATAGCTTATATTCTTTTTTTAAATACTGCACTACTTTGTGTCCCGGGAATCCCGCACGAATTTCAAGTCAAGCGTAGACGAAGTCGCGGGCATATCGTAGTATAACATAATTACAAGAAAATAATATGTTTTAGGATGTCAGTTAGATTAATATCCGCCTCATCTCATCCCATTAAAAATTCAATAACGAAAACAGCGATAGGTAACAAAATAAATTACATTTTACCTCCATTCAGACGACAAGGAGATAAGAATTTATCAAATGCCATAATAAATGACATGAAAGCAAAGTGAAATACGTCTTAGAAACGTTTCAAACGAACAATTGTTTTATTTGATTCATTTGTTTGCCATTTTTATGATAACAAATTATTTTTGGCTGAAGTATTTTCTTTTTTATTTTTTTTCCCAATTCATATACCTAAAATAGTTTCGACTGTGGCACAGAAACCTCATGGGTTTTATTGGTGCCGCCGCAGGGAATCGAGTAAAATACATTTATAGTGACACTTTGAAAATGAATTTACAGAATATATATATATATATATATATATATATATTAGGTCGGGGAAAAAGTTTCTTCGCATTTTATATAAAAATTCAAAAGGTATTTTTATAAAGTTTATTTACATTTGACTAAAGTATTTAGGTGCCATTTTGTTGGATAACTTTTTGCCATCTTGTAGGTAGGGACGTGATCCCATTGCTATAAACATTTTGGGGCTTCTGATCAAAAAACTGCGACAAGTGGTTTTGGCAGTCCTCTCGTGATGTTAACCTGACACTGCCTAAGGAATTCTACAGAGACCGAAACAGGTGAAAATCGGAAGGTGCAAAGTCAGGACTATACGGCGGATGCATTAACACCTCCCAGCCAAACTCTCGTAATTTTTGCTGAGTGGCTAAAGATGTGTGAGGTCTAGCGTTATCATGGTGAAAAACCATACCCCTTCTGTTGATTAATTCCGGCCGCTTTCTCTCAACTTTTTGCTTTAATCGCATCAGTTGTTCGCAGTACAGTTCAGAATCGATGGCACTACCTGGCGGTAACAGCTCATAATGAATAATGCCCTTCCAATCCCACCATAAACACAGCATCACATTGTTGCGAGTTAACCCGGGTTTCGGCACAATCTGTGAAGCCTGACCGGGCTTTAACCACGATCTTTTTCGCACGTTCTTGTCGTACGTGATCCACTTTTCATCACCAGTTATCAGCTTTTTCAAAAAGGTTCGGTTTAATTACGTCGTAATAAAGAATCACAAATGAGTACACGGTTCATTAGGTTTCTTTCAGTGAGCTCATGAGGTACCCAAATATCGAGCTTATTTGTGTATTCAGTGCATCTTTGATATCAAAATTTCCGGATTGAAAACACTTAAACCAAATTTGCGCTACTCTCTAGATACTGCATTAGTTCCATAAACATCGCAAAATTTTTTCGCGGCTTGTGTTGCATTTTTATCTTTTTTGTAGTAAAATTTTAAAATATATCGAATTTCTTCATTAGATTCACTCATTTTAACAATAAGAAAAACAAATGAAAATCACACGTTTTCCTAACTTGAATTTGGAATTGATTCTTTAAAATTAAAACTTTTTAATGATACCAAAACCAGCTAGATACAAATGGTATAGCCAAAGAGATCTTATTACAAGTTCATACATACGATATGCGAAAAGACTTTTTCCCCAACCTATTATTTTACTAGCTGTACCCGGCAGACGTTATCTTGCCCTTAAAAAATCTAGAATCAATTGCAGCTCCATAAAACGGGACCAATTGTTAATCTAAACCATTCTCGAATCTACTTGAAAAAAATAAAAAAAATCATCAAAAACGTTCCCACCGTTAAAAAGATGTTCAGAGGCGCCACCTACCGGGTCCAATCGTGAATCTAAATCATCCCGGGATCCACTTGAACACACAAAAATAACTTCATCTAAGTCCTGGAATCCAATTGCAGCGCTATCTACCTGGTTCAAATTTGAATCTAAACCATTCCGGGACCGCATTGAACATACACAAAAATAATTTACCTAAATCAGACATATGAAAATGGGTTTAAATGCAGTCACTAATGCCGAAATCGGCCGGGAAAGATCATAACAAACGAATGGCTACACTGATGTTTTTTTAATTATATTTATTTTATAGATGAATATCATATTTTAATACTTATTATCTTATTCCGGACGAAGACAATTCCAAAAATATAAAAATCATAAAAAAGCCGTTCTTGAGTTATAAATGGTGTAAATAACACGACTTTGTTTTATATATATAGATGTGTATAAAATATAATAATAATAATCGGCAGACAACCACACATTGTATATCCCCAAATGAAGCAAGTTACGCTTGTTATGTACGTTAACTTTTTTTTTTAATGTACAATATAATAAATCTGAAGAGGGGTCAATTTTGTTTCATTAATTTACAAATGGTGGAAAAATTCGTCTCATTCGGACCGGCAATACCATTTTGAGCATTTTGTCTGTCTTTTAGGGCATCACATGTGAACCACTAAAGAGATTTGAATGAAACCCAGCTCATTAACAAATCGTTGAAAAAAGTGCCTTCTCAAGCTGCTATAAGAAATCGCTCGTTTGGCTCCAGTTAAAGTTATAGTAGAGACTTGATTAACTGGACTGATTGTTGTCGTTACTGCATTCGGATAATCGAGAATTCACATAATTGAATATATGAAGAAAAGCAATTTTTGTGCATACTATTAACTCTAGAAAGATAATTTATTTCGTTCGCATTCGCGTGTTTATTCAAAACTAACTTCTGCCCGCGACTTCGTCCGCGTGGAAAAGTTTAAAAAGTATTCATTCAAGTTCATTGGTGCTCCGCTCCTATTGGTTTTAGCGTGATGATATATAGCCTATAGTCTTCTTCGATAAATGGGCTATCTAACAATGAAATAATTTTTCAAACCAGACCAGTAGTTCCTGAGAATAGCGCGGTTCAAGCAAATAAACAAACAAACAAACTCTTCAGCTTTATATATTAATATAAAATAACAAAAAAAATATTAACCAAAATCTGAGATTAGATACATTTTCGTACGTATAAATGTAGCGACATATTTTCTTAAATTACAAATATCTTAATAATTATGAAGTGACCACCAATCCGGTTAATCGAGAATCCATATAACTCAAGTCCGGGTATTCAAGTCTCCACTGTACCTACTTTTGCTTGTAAATTATTCTAAAACTTAAATATGCGTGGGTACTAGACAATGAAAAATAAATACACAAAACCATATTTAAAAGAAAGAAAATGAAAAACACGTACAAGAACTAAGACTAACTACGTCGTCTATTTTGTAATCTGTCAGATATTCTGAGACACTGCATTTTAAATATTGTTTGCTTGGATCAAATTCAAAAAAGCGAAATTAATGATATAAATCTAACACAATTTTCATCTAACATCGCTTTAATGTCACCAAAGTGTCACGCGTGACTGGCGGGTGGTTTTAATTTCACCTCCGCAATTGTGCTCTAACGAGGCGGGATGAACTAGAAATGCTGACACTAGCGAATGGCAATCATTTCGTGCAGACGAGTTGTGATATAATGACAAGCGAAGCGGATGTATATATTTATAAGATACTGATTCGGTAGTGAAACTAATGCAACATACCTCTGTTCTTATCAAACTTCTTATCCATCCAAAGGTTGTATGGAAGAAATCCTAATAGTGATAAGACCGCCTATTATATTGTAAAATTTTATTTCTGTTAACTGTATCTTTTAAAACACAATAAAGTATATTCATTCATTCATTTATAATTTTTCATTTTCACTTTCATATATATTCATTTTCACTTTCATAACGGTTCCGGCAGACGTGGTCTTGCCCTTAAAAGAAATCTAGGCCCCGATTCTAGTGCCTGCTACCGATTGCAATTGTGAATCTAAACCATCCCGCGAGGCCCACCCAAACACACAAAAAAGAAACATCAAAATAAATCTAGGAGCTTAGGAGGATCATAGAACCCAATCCCAGCGCCACTTACCGGTTCCAATTGTGAATCTAAATAATCCGGGGACACACTCAAAAAATTTCATCCAAATCTGTAAAGTCGTTCTCAAGTTATGCGCGTACATACATTTTTACGATTCATTTTTATTTATATAAAAAATCATTATATTATATGTCTCTAGAGACCGCGAGCCATAAAAATGGCCCGGACTTTTGGAGGGCTTGCGTGGGGGCCATGGGAAGGCCAACACGTAGAGGCCCCTTAACAAAGTTAATATAAATGTAGCATGACACTAACCGTCGATTATCCGTGTCTACACCATATAATAATACACCCAACGACAATCCCCGGCCAGTGTAGGACTATTGTGGGAAATGAAAGCAAAAAGTACCGGGCTATTTAGGTGAACTGCTAGTGGTACTAGGGGTCTAGGAATATAGGGAATATAGGGCGTTTGACCGTCGCAATGTTTGGGGAATATGGAAATATGGGCAGACGTTGACTCGCCACTCCCTGCATGGGCCCTTAAAAATGCCATAGAAGACAGAGGCAACATGGGTGTGAGTGGTTGAGGGGTGTAGGGTGGTGGGTTGCAGGTTCACCGAAGCTACTTCTGAAGTTATGGCATTTATCACTACCACCTCTGGAGCTTGAGTCTTAGCTTTAACGATCTCCACTCCGTGCCGGCTGGCTAAGGCAAGCACGGGCCTTGCCTTGGCCCCCGGAGTCACGTCCAGGGTCGCTACTCACCCAAGGCTTCGCCACAAAGCCCCCCTGCGGGTTAAATTCATTTATTATTATGGATACATATTATGAAATCGCTCCGTCTACTAGCAAAATCTTACCCTAACACACTAAAATCAGCCCCACTCTACGTATCAGTCGAAGTGAACTTTTCTCGTTAGCACGGGGGTACAAGCGGCAACTTTCCCGAATCATATAGATGCGGGTATATTGTCTTTTGATAACTCCCATCTTAATCACGTGCATTTTTTTTTCTTCTAGAAGCTGTTGCGTATTTATCTAAATATGTGTCTTTTTATAAACTTTGGTTCCGGATCCCGTAGGAATTCTTGCAGTCTACTTATTAAAACGTATCATATTTATGTTTATGTGCCTGTTGAGTTCCTAAATTGCTTATGTACCAGTGAAAAAAACCCATACAAATAACAATCCTCTAAATATACAAACAACTGAATATACAGCCTAAATTTTTCAAGTGAGCATTCACGGCCAAATCCTAAACTATACGAAATATCGAATAACACTCAAAGGAGTCTTGAGGCCGCTTTAACGAAAACTAAATTGGTATTATTCGATTTTTGAAAAATCAATTATCCTTGTCGGGAATCGAATCGACTAATTTTGAAAAATTAACACATCTGTATTATTATATCAAATCATAGTGTAGCTTGTCAAGAACAATTTCTGTGAAGTAGATGGCTATTAAAAAATAGAATAATTTACATCATTTCCATATTCAATAAAATGAGGTGAGATTTAGTTAATGTATGGAAAATAGAACATTTGTTCAAAAACAACCCTTTCCCTCGGTTTGTCGTTTGCCATTCCTTCACAGAAATTGATCCTTGCAAGCTATGATTTTTTGTAACAATACAGGTGTATTTTTTTTTCAAAATTAGCCGATTCGATTCCTGACAAGGGTAAATGACTTTTCAAAAATCTAATGATACCACTTTGGTTTTCATCAAAATTGGCCTCGATACTCCTTTGAGTGATTTTCGTTATTTATAATAATAGTTTAGGATTTGGCGCTGAAGGCCCACTTGAAAAATTCAACCTGGTATAACGACCGCTTTCCATCTGGTACGCTCCCCCTGTTTGTTTGGCTCATTTTATTAACAACAAAAACTTTAAAAAAATTTCGCTTATTAGATACATGAACAACAACACTAGTACAATGGCTGCATAATATTGTTACGAGTTACGGGACTCGAATTAAAATGCCGTTGGAATGATTATAGAGTTTATTAGAACTACACAAACACGTATGATACAGGTACAATATAACCGAACACGTAATTCAATAAAACGCGCAATGTCCGTCACTACTAGATTCCCGATTGTACACGCGTCATGCCTCGATCGTGGTTCTCGCTTGACTGCCCCCTCTCCCCATAAGGCCGTCGTTTTATACCTCACGAACACAATTGTGCCCGTATTGTAGTCAACGTAATCCAAAACACCTGGCTAATGACTCGGCTGCAAGCGGCCATAAACGAGTACAATAAAACAATGGGCTGTTCTCTGGAAACGTACGCCAATAAATAAGTAAACAAAAGAAGACGATCATAAAAGAATTACAAATAGTTCAAATGCCGACAGGTAATAAAATGTGTTTTTACAGATATACAGGTGGATCTTGTTTTTGTCGGAACCTAAGTTGTATCAATATTTAAAAAAAAATGTCATCAGTTTTATAAACTATCGCAAACTCTTTAAGAGACATCAATGGATTTTGCACATTGATAATTTGTTTATCAGTAAGCAATATATGATAAGCTATATTGTGTGCCTACTTGCACTGGAAACTTAGGTAACTTTGGTCATACAAAATTTCATAAATTCAGCGTAAAACCTGCTTATGACAAGCTTGCAGCCTATTTGTTAATTTATGTGACATATACAAACATCTGTCATAGGCTCGCTGATAATGATGGGGGGGGGATAATTTGAGACGTCACAAAGACATCTTGACGGCTCGACGTGCAGTAATGAGGAGACGATGTTAAGGGTGCTGAATTTGCATTCAAATTACGTCAACAATTTAAGGTATAATGATAATAATACGAAACTCGCTTGTTAGCGTCGTATTAGGAGGAAATGTTTTTGACTTGTACGACATTCATTGCTTACGTCCATGCAAAACTTGATAACAAAATATATAGGATTCGAATGAATTGGAACACATTTTTATCATGTTATTAAATAAATCCTTACCACAATTTACGCCCCTCAGCTAAATCTATATAAGTCGTGTTAGTTACACCATTTATAACTCAAGAACGGCTAGACCAATTTTTATGATTTTATGTTTTTGCAATTTTTATTTTTTATTATTGCAGGAGTTCAGCAGACAGGGAGACTGCCCACTTGATGGAAAGTGGTTACCGTCACCCATGGACATTTGCAATACCAAAGGTGCTACAAATGCGCTGCTGCTCTCGTTTATCAAATACCCTACCACCTGGCTGTGGGTTGTTTAGTCGCCTCTTACGACAGGCCGCCCGGCCTCAGGAAATTGTATTCTTTCTCCGTTCCTGCACGGATATAATTGGATGCACGGATGGAATTGTCTTCGTCCGGAATAGGATAATAAATATTAAAATATGATATTGAACAATAAAAAAATATCATTAAAAAACCATCGGTCACAACATCAGTCTAGCCATTCATTTGTTATGATCTTTCCCGGCCGATTTCGGCAATGGTGACTGCATTTAAACTCATTTTCATTTGTCTGATTTAGGTGAATTATTTTTTTGTGTGTTGTTCAACTGGGTCCCGGGTTGGTTTAGATTCCAATTTGAACCAGGAAGATGGCGCTGCAATCGGGTTCCAGGATTTAGGTGAAATTATTTTTGTGTGTATTCAAGTGAATCCGGGGATGATTAAGATTCACGATTGGACCCGGTTGGTGGTGCCGCTGAACACCTCTTTAACAGTGGGACACCGACTTTGATGGAATTTTTTGTGTTTTTTCAAGTAGATTCGTGAATGGTTTACATTAACAATTGTCCCGGTTGCTGGCGCTACAATCGGTTTCTAGATTTTTATTTTTTAAGGGTAAGACAACGTCTGCTGGGTATAGCTAGTACAGAATAAATACACCTGTACGTAGGTTTTGTTTTTACAATAACTCTTTCACCATCCAGGCTGGGCGTCTTTGGAATGAGCTACCTATTGCTATAAGACAAGCCAAATGCTTACAGTGTTTTAAAAATCTGATTCAGAGGCATTACTTACTTCTCCATTGTGTATAATAATTCCTAACACTATTATATATATGTATGTATGTATATATATATATATATGTAAATATAAATATATTTATATTCTTTTTGTACTTATTTGTATTGCGTATACTTATCATTTATCATTACTTAAAAACTGCACCACCGTCATTATTAAAAATCCATTAATCCCTGCCACGGGTTGCCTGGAAGAGATCGCTTTTTAGCGATAAGATCGCACGTTGTACTATTTCTTGCATTTTTCTATTTCTGTTTATCTATGTTTTGGTGTACAATAAAGTGTTGTCTATCTATCTATCTAAACGTCACACTCTCCTATAGACTATTTCAAATAGGACGGAATGGGAGAAATAACGTAAACAGAGAAATAAGCATCGTGATTCTAAAAATAAGCTCATTACTAAATAGAATAGAATAGTATAGATAACACTTTATTGCTCACCAAATATAAAATTACAAAAATGCCCGATTACAATATTGACATGGTCAAGTGTCAATCGTCATGTCAAATAGTAACCGGTTTTAATATATTTATACACAATTAACATTAATATTGTTACAACTTAGGCTTCGACAAAGACAAATTCCACGTACAGTCTGTAAAAGCAGATTTTATTACCTGCTGGCATTTGAACTAATTGAACTAATGCTTTTATGGTCGTCTTCTTTTGTTCACTTATTTATTGGCATACGTCTCTAGTTATTGTGGAGAACAGCCTATCATATTCGTTTACGGCCGCTTGCGGCTGCGTCATTAGCCAGGTTTGCGGATTACGATTTCTAGGAAATTGTGTCCACGTTGCCGGGCCAGCACAGTTGCATTGGTGAAGTATAAAACGACGGCCTGATGGAGAGAGGAGGCAGTTGAGCGAAAACCACGATCAGGGCGTGACGTGTGTATATTCGGGAATCTAATAGTGACGGAATTTGAGCGTTTTATTGAATTACGACCTTCTGCATTATGATTTGGATTTATTGAGTTCGGTTATATTTTTACCTGTGTTATACGTGTTTGTATAGTTCTAATAAACTCTATAATAATTCCAACGGCATTTTAATTCGAGTCCCGTAACTCGTAAGAATATTTATTTCGTAGTAAAGTTTACAATCGCGCTATTAGTTACGCTTTATGGATGTGTCAGCCATCCTATTTTAAATAAATTTTATATCTTGTATAAGCGAACAAACTTATGACGTCATAGTTTGCAAGCTTCGTGCATTTAAGAAACGGCAGCATTTTGCAATATGATATTAAGTGTCTCATTTCATTCGACTCGCAACTAGCCTACTAGTAACATATATACCTATATGTAGTAATATATATGTATATAGTAACATATAGGTATATATGTTACTAGTAGTACATATAGGACGAGTTCTTTTTGTATCTCATAACGCCCAAAATGCTCCGTTTGCCGTTCCACAAGTTGACCGCGGTCGTTATGGTTGTGGCGAAAACGTCACTAATGACGTCATCATTTTTGATCACACAGCGCTTCACAACGACCCATGTCAAGAGGTGGGGTGAAGTGGGCGCTTACCACAGAGCATTAATTCTCTCTATCTCTTGACATTGAAAAAGGCACGATTTTCAAATTAACCAATGACATTTGTGTATTTCGTCGTTTATGACATCAACGCCCCATAATCCTTTCCACTAGAGTTTATGATTGTAACGCCCGCAAGCAAGTGGAACGGAAAAAATGTAGGGTCACGTTACCGGACTAATTAACGATGTTTGCTAACTTATGCACGAAAACGTGATATAACATAATTATTTTGAAGTATTTTCATCATGCCAGTGTTTATTTACTTCAACCAACCAAAGCGCTTTTATCTGGGGACGAACACGGGCTATAATTGCGAAGATAGTTGCTATTGAGACAGTCGGAGTGCATTGCAGAGACACTCCCCTGTCTAGCGACTTAGCGACTGGCAGGGGGGCAGGTTCGTGCTGTAGTTTAATTGTAACTGTAATAAATATAAATATATGGTGTAAATTATGAACCATTTGAGGTACATATCGAAAATAAACCGGTAAACTGTATTTGTATAAAAAGGAGCTTACAGAACGTCTTAGTCTAATAGATTTTGTACGTGCATGATGTCATAAGCAGGTACAAGTAAAAGTAAAACAATTGTTTAAAAAGTAATTGAAATTATTTTACTCATTTAAAAGTTTAATGATAATATATTATTTTAACGTCTGTTTATTTGGATGTAAAAATTACAGAATTTATTGTAACATGTATTTGCATCTCTACTATAACCTTAGCACAAAAGCATTCGATTGCTATAGATTAGAATATTTTTTTTTAACAAAAACAACCGATTTCAAACTAAAAAGCAAAAAATAAATATTTAACTGACTTCCTGCAACATCTTTTTTTTTTTAAGTCGATGCATTGGTGCGTCCGTGCAAAGTATCGTTAATTATTAGTTGCGCCAATACTTGAATATATTTAGCGCCTGTAGGAATTGTACTACTGGCACGCGTATACAAGGTTACTATCTCACTCTTCGTTGTATGCGTTCGTCAACAAGGGTTGCTCTCGATTTTCATGGTATCCACTTATCAGATTCCGAATTGATAACAGTGGGACCACCTTGGGAGTATACATTTATTATTAAAGAAAAAAAATGAAAATCTGTCCACAATTGATGGAGATATCGCGTAACATGTATAAAAATAAAGTACCTGTAGAAAATGTAATACTAGCATATGTATACAAGATTTTTTTCGAAGAATGTAGGCGCGCAGCGTTCTTTAGGATGGCTCACTCTTGATTTCCCTAGCATCCACTCATCAGATTCTGACTTGGTGATCATGGGACCACCTCGGGAGTATCCGGTTATACTTAGGAATAAAGAAAAAAATGAAAATCGGCACACAATTGACGGAGAGATCGCGATACACACATATTAAAAAAAACATACGGACGAACTGAGAACCTCCTCGTTTTGGAAGTTGTTTAATAAGAGCCATAATTATAGTTTTATGCGAATATTAGCTTTGCCCACTTTTTTTTATTATAAAATACAACCTTTGCTATGTGAATAGCAGGTTATGTATTACTAATACATCTTGTAAATGAACCGTAATGTACATAAAGTAATGTAACAGATTTTTAAGTGTGTACATCTTGCAAAATAATGTAATAGACAATAAACTTTAGTAGCTAGTAAATTCATACAATCACAATTTCTACTATTAAGTAGTAATTGCCTAGTTGTCGCTATATCTATTAAGGTATAGCGGCAAGTAGGCACTTATAAGCCACTGTAGGCTACGGTGGTGCGAGCGATCGCCGAGGAAATCAGATCCGCCCGCACATAAAGGCCGGAGAGAAGGGACGCGCGCTCACTTTCACCTCGGGGTGAAACCCGAGGTAGCCGGCGAGAGCCAGATCTCCGGCTAGCAAATGGTGGAGCCAGCCCGTAAAGGGGCCAACCGTCGACCATCCGGGCTGGAGGTGAATGCGCGAGCGAACCCCTAGCCCGAACAAAAGACGCTCGAAGATCAGACAGGGATTTTAGTGGGTATCGCTTACTGCGGCGTGGCAATAGCACTTCACACGTGAGGTGCTAGTGCCATCCCGATCTGGCGAATTCCACATACGGGTAACGACCTTTCCCCCTCGCGTGGCCTCGGTGGCCGTGGTCCTCGAACGGATTTCCCCTGTATAAAAAGAAACACTTATAAACAAATGATCCTTGAATGTTTGAAAAACAATTAATCCATTATACCAAGTATTTCTGACAATTAACGTGTCCTTTGTGGCTGGTCGTAGACAATCGGTGTGGTTTTAGCTCCGTTCTGGCGAGGTCTCCTTCTCTACTTCTTCTTTTCCTTTATTGTATTCCAACTCACTTTTCTCTTTTGTTTAGTATATTTTCAGGTTGTTCAATATGTAGCAAACAATGTGTATTAATTTAAACTATTTATGTATATGACTTATATTGCTATGTGTACAATACTGTTTTATTGTTCAAGTCAATAAAAAAAGAAAGTATATACTTGAGATCAGTTTTAAACGTCCATAGGCACGGTAACCACTTTTCCCATTAGGTGGGTCATCAGCATATCATTTCTATTCCAGATATAAAAACAAAATAACTGGAAAAGCGCTCGTAATAAGTTAATGTAACTTTTCAAATTAATAATACATTTTCTTTTTGCAAAGGACTGAACATAATAACCGTGAAAGTTCAGTACAATATTAAGCAGTAGGTATCTTAAATGAGTACAACTTAATTTTAGTATTTTAATCGGCTTATCGCTCCAAAGCGGCGCGTCGCTCTCCCGGAAAAGGCTTTTTGCCTAAGAATTCTGACAGACGTTTTTAATTACAAATTCATAAAAAGTGTATGTTTTTGTGTTTTTGTGAAATTAAAACCGGGGGAAAAGCAAATAAATGTTGACTTGATGTGGTAACCAATTATATACGTGACAATGGTATCAAAATTCAATTATTTTATTCGAGTAGTAATATTTCATCCTTTTGTTGAATATCGTGCGAAGTGGAGTTGAATCTGTAGTATTACGGATTGCGGAACTCCGAACGTAACCGGTATATAACGCTAGGATGATGGTGACTTTAACCGCCGAGACTCTATAACCATAAGCTAGCTCTGTGTCGATCGTTTCAATGATTTTCCGTAATGCTTTAATTGACAGACAAAATTCTAAAAATTGTGTAAATTGTATTATCGAAAACTGGTAGTCCGAATATAGTGTCCCGGGATATTTTCCATTTTTAAACGCATTGTAGGTGCAAACTCGATATCTTTCTCTACATTCAAAGACTCGTTAATTTTTGAATTCGGTTTTGGAAAGCTTTTGTATCATTTACAGTAAGTACTGAGTTAATAAAAAAGTCATTATTCAGTAACCGTCAATAAGTAAACAAACGTAATTTTATAGAAGAGCCACTCGAAAAATTAAACAAGTTATTTAGGGGCTTGACATAGAGGGTTGTTAAATAACTGGTATATGGTTCTATCCATGCAAGAACAGAGAAAGAATACATATTCCTGCGGTCGGGCGGACTGTCGTAAGAGGCGACAAAACAAGCCACAGCCAGCTGGTAGGACATTTGCCCGTCCGGATAGCTACCACCCCTGGTCTAGAGTATGCAGGTATAAGAACCTTGATTTGTGTTGCGGCATTAGTGGCCAGGTTCCAGTTCCCCTTCACAGCGCAGCAGCACATTTGTAGCACCTATGTGGCTACAAATATCCATAGGCGATGGTAACTGCTTTCCATTAGGTGGGCCATCTGTCTGGCTGTTAATCTCATGCAATAAAAAAAATTGAAAGCGGGTATAGAGGGTCAGAGTAGTCTAACTGAAGATTCCGACTCCTCTTTTTCTTATTACATCATCCTGATTTAGAGAAATAGTAGAGTGGTATAACGTAACTGATATAGTGAAGGAATGCTTTAATTGTTCTCAAGATATAGCGACGGGCTTAATGCGATATTTTTAATGACGTATGACGACAGATAACGTGTATATCCTAATGTGGCTATGCGTTAACGGCGTTGTTTTGTAACGTTTTAAATAAGATACATTCGGCTACAGCCTAAATTTATAACTTTACGCAGATGAAGCCCCCGCATAAAAATTATATAGAATACCGTATATCTTTATAATCAAATCTCTTACCTTTTTAATCCAAAATGGCAGACCGAATAAGAGTCACGGTTCAAACAATACGCATTTGAGAAACAACACTAAAATTTCGTACAAATTTTGAAACAGAAATATAAAAAAACGGAACCCAAACTACATAAAATATATAAAAAAACACACAACACAAATAAAGTACTAAAATTTCAATCACATTTCTTCGCCATTTGTCACATAACTGACGTGAAAATCTAATAGGAAAGCGCTGTTGAAAAACGTCATGTTTTGAGAAATATTTTTCTAAAAGTAATATTACGGCCAGTGTTTTTTTTACAAACAAAGAGTTAGTGGCGTTATGTCAATTATAATATTTATTTTGCCATAATAGCAGGCAAAGATTATTAATCTATTCAACCACGTCTTAGTAATATTTTTCAATAAAAACCACAGGCCATCAAAATGGCCCGGACTTTTGGAGGGCTAACATGGGGCCATGGGAAAGCTAACACGTAGAGACCCCTTGACAAATTTAATTTAAATGTAGGGTGATACTGACCAGCGATTATCCTTGTCTGTAGCATATAGTAATGCACCCAAGAACAAGCCCCGGTCAGTGTAGGTCTATTGTGGAAAATGAGAACAAAAGGTACCGGGCTATTGGGATAAACTGTTAGTGGAACTCGGGATTTGGTTCTATGGGGACTACATCGTCTGCCCGTCGCAATGTTCGAGGAACACGGATAAGATGGGCAGACGGTGACTCGCCACCCCTGCATGGGCCCCAAAAAAATATAATATATTTTATTATTATTTCGTTAACGGCGGAGTTCTAATGGTAATTAAAAAAAAACATATTTCATTAAGCTGTTGAGAATTTGCACATAAACACACAGTTGTTGCATAAAAATAATCAATACTCTTTAACAACAATTGCTAATTTTTAATAATATTTATATATTTCTAGGTTTTCGTAAACCCGAATGAAATCAAGTGATATAAATATTTGTCGAATCCACGAAACCCTTTAATATATGTAGTCTGCCATACACATCTCCGATATATTTGCCATAAAACCTCACATCAAAATATCACCCTTTCAAGTCATCAATAATATAAATGGAAAATAACCATGTGTGTATATTAAATTTTCACTAAAAAACGACTGCAACATTTTTGCTGAAATTTAGTATGTGAAGTCTCAATATCGAGAGTGGATACAGGTTACTTTTTATCCCGAAAAGTAGTATAGTTCTATAGAGACGAATAGCACCAATATAAAAAATTTATATAATGTAACCTTATGAATGCTTGTTCTCTAAATAACCTAGAGCTTTGGAAAAAAGTAAAATTTATGTGTAGCTGCCAAAGAGGACCATAAAATACTGCATTCCACAAAATTATTTTAATTGTATTTACAAAGCCAAATAATTTATCAGGACCCATTTTTTTTTTTACAACCTCACACTGTACATCCCCAAATTAAGCAAGTTAAGTTTGTGCTATGGGTAATATACAACGGACCACTCTGGGGCTGATCCCAGACACCCAGACCATAGTAAATAAAGGAGAAAATACGTTTCCGAAATTTGCTATACCAGGAATCGAACCCGGAGCCTCTGCATTGCAGTGAGGTAAGTCGGCAAAGGCTTAGCCCGCTCAACCACAGAGGCCGTCAAAATGTCATATGTCTATTAGGAAGTGTTCTAGGAAACAAGAAGTAAAAACCCCAAATTAAGCAAATTACGCTTGTGTCATGGGTAATATACAAAGAACAATATTGAGACTGATGCCAGACACCCAGACTCCAGTAATTAACAAGGTTGTTGTTTATAATGTTTCTAATTGCTTGTTTCCTATATAACCTAGAGCTTATTGACCCATGGCTGACCTTAGTAACATAAAATCTTCTTTTAACAGAACACGTGTCTTCTCCGTAGGTGGAACAAATATTCTACACCTTAGCCCGCTCACTAAATATAAAACGTGAATAAGTATCAGTAAATTAAATTCAATAAAAGCAAACTCAGTTAAGCTCGTATGACTAAGTAAATCGAATAAAAAAAATATAATGAAACAAAAACTCACGGAACGTCTTTATAAAAATGCAAATGGGCACCATGAAGTTTGTAATCGTATTTTATCAAACTCGAATCGTGTTTCGACATTGTGAAAGCTCCATACCTGACCTGATTGCATCGCAAATTGTTCATGAATATATAATATTGAGATGGGACTGTTAAGGTGAAGCAGTTCGATTAGATTTTAAAAAATAGAACTTATAATCGTTTTCTACCTTTTATTTATGGCTCTATACTATTTGTGTATTTAGGCAGCGTCAAGTATCCACGAATATTAAAATTTTATAATAAAGTTATGGACGCATTCTTTCTCTCTTCTTTCACCTTCGTCCGATTATTTGGGCACAATATGTCTTTTCTTTCCATGGAGCATGTTATAATAAATTCTAATATTATTCACATACAAAATAACACGTACTAAAATAACATCTTATCATCTAAAGACCACATTAGACGGTTTAGTTCTATCTTTCAATTAGGATGAAGCAACCAAAGTGATCCATATCAACATAATTTATTCAATCTGTATGATCTGTTTAAAGTCCTGTTTAATATCAAAATTACTTTTGAAATATCATGATAGATTTGTTTTGAAATTCTTGTTTAAATAACAACTTCAAATGAATGATTATCTTGGTTACAGCTTGCTAGGCCAGCTCAATCGGTATGATACCACACTCTCACAGAATGTCAACGGGAAATGGATAACATTAAGCTAATCGAATTTTGCACGGTGAGTGAGAGTTCCAGTGGACCATTTTCCTCTCCCCCCTATCCTATGTCCTTGTCCTATCACCCCTATATTATCACTTATATCCCATTATAGAGGCTAGCAAGGTGTTGACATCACTCCTGGTGTTGCAAACCTCCATAGGCGACAGTATTAGCTTTCTATCAGGTAGACCATTTGTTTGCTTGTTGTCTTCATTAGATAAAAACTAACAACAATATATGTAAATCAACATTTGTTTTACAATTACTATTTCTATTTGCAAATATTGACCCTCCAATCTGTTAACAACGTTTACCTAAAGTCATAAAACAAGCAACATTTCCTCATTCCATCAAAAAGACATAAAGAAGATTAAGTGATTCAGAACAAAAACAACAAATGATTGAAAAATAAATTATGTAAATCCAAGGATGGCTGACTTGACATCGCCTTAACTCGTAGCCCAGTCGCCGATTTTTTAATATACTTTTCTGAAGAAATTGATCCAAATATATACTAAACGAAGTCGAAGGGTGGGTCGTTTTAAAACGTGATCAAAATACATGATTACGATCTTCTATGGTTTAAAAAAATATAAAGACACAAAGGAATCGCAAATTCAATAAGAACTGGGATCCAATTCTGCTATTACTATGTCGTCAAAATCGCCAGACAGTATGGTCTCAATCGTAAATTTGGCTGATTTCGATATTCTATTTACTCCAATGGTGTGCCCGTGGCAAGCCACTCTATAAGCATTTATAAGCGTAAACTCGCGAAATAAACGTTTAAAATGTTGGAGGCATTTAATATTAATTTCGGCTAATGCCATTTCTGCTAATGGTACAATTTGTTTCTACTATTATTTCGCCGCGACGATATCGTGAAGACATCGTGGATTTAGTAGAATACGAATTTTGACACATCGCAATGGAATAGAACTTTGAATATTTCATAACGCCAAACTATCGAAATAGCAGAATCGGACTCCTGGTGTCTCTTGGTAGTGAAAGAACTATGAAATATTAATTAAATTAAAACTTTAAAGTAAAAACAAATTCTACATCACCTTGCAGTCGCTGCGTAGCAAAATATAAAAATTACTATTTAACAACAAATTTGCATTGTTGATTTTTATGTTTTACTTAGCACCGACTTCAAGATGTTGTAGAAAATATTTATATCTTGCTTTTAGTTATTCTTAAAGTTGTTTGTTTCATATAGTTGATCGTATTACTCCTGTTGTCGTCAATTATTCACATATTTAAAGGCATGAATAAAGGCTAGTGAATCAAAGGAAGACACGTAACAGGAATAGATGTTTGAATATTTCAAAAGACGGTGCTGTAACAACCACGGAAATAGCCACCAGTAAGAATAGGGTTTCAATAATTCAGTACATCGTTACAAGTTTGAAGGTGTTTTAAATTTTATGTTTATTAGCAAGTACTTAAAGTAACGTAATACTTTAGGGCCTATATATAAAAATCAATCTTTGTAAAAAAATATGAAACCTTCTTTGAAACGGATTTTTTTTTTGTGAAACTTTCTTAATATGTATACCTCTCAAGACCACGGGCCATAAAAATGCCCCGGACTTTTGGACGGATTGCATGGGGCCATGGAAAGGTCAACACGTAAAGGCCCGTTGACAAATTTAATGTAAATGTGGCGTGACTCTGACCGACGATTCTCCCCGTCTACACCATATAACAATACACCCAAGGACAAACCCCGGTCAGTGTAGGACTATTGTAGGAAATGAGAACAAAAGGTACCAGGCTATTGGGATGAACTGCTAGTGGAACCAGGGATCTGGGCTAAAGGGACTATGGCGTCTGCCCATCGCAATACCGACGTCTGCCCGTCACAAGAAAAATATCCATGATGTTATTATTAAGATTTGTATATTACAAATGTTTCTTAAGTAAATTCTGTTAATATATATATCTCAAAATTTGGTAATGCGCGAGAGAAATACGAAACTCATTCATGTAGTACCTTATTTTTTTATTGCAATGTTGACAAACAGGGATACAGCCCAGCTCAGGGAAAGCTTAAAACACCACTAGCGAAGCTTACGCGTTGCCAAACTTGAAGATGGGAAGGATAGGGGGATTGAATAGAGGGACCAGACCAGAGGAATGAGATAGAAAGCCCGAGATGTGGGATTGGAATAAGGGGATGCATAAGGGAATAAGAGATATTGGAAGGAAGTGAGATTGGAACTCACATCGTACGGAATACAATTAGATCAAGGCTAATCGTCTCACCTCGATATTCTATGAGAGCGTAGTATCACATCGACCAAGCCGGCCCTAAAAGCTGTAATGAAAATAATGATTCCGTAAGAACAGGAGAATGTAAAGAAGTAGTAACAATGAATGCAGTAGATGAAGTACATGTATGTAATAAATAATAAGCATATAGAAAGATTAAACGTAAAAGTCTAGAAGACGTAGAAAATGAATAAGTTTAAGGACTAAATGTACTTTAATTTTTAAAATAATGAAATAAACAAAAAGAGATAAAAAAATACAAAAAAAGATAAAGAACCTATAAAAGATAATTAAAGTCGGATAACCCTGTTCGTCAGGCAGAAGGGAATTTAAAAACAAAACAAAACAAATACCTAAACACAAACAATACAAAACGAATAATTTATTTAGTAATACTACTTCGAATATAGTACTTACTATTAATCCCTTCTTGGCTATATAGGCGGCCTTTACTTAGCCAATACGAACCGTCAAATACGTGTTTTGTATTCAACTTGTATCCAAGTAACTGTCGGCCTCATCAAGTATTGACCATTATGTATCGACCATCGGTTAATTCGATGTACATATGGTAATTTCAGTGCTATCGATTTTCTTTCATATTGACCGATAAGAGTAGAAGTATCTTTTTTCTGTTTTCTTGTATTTAAACTGGCAGTGGGTCCATCCTGATAATACGTAGTGTTTAGTGGGGGTTTTATACAGTAAAACACATAGAATTTGGAGAACTCATTAATTCAACTTCCGAACGAAGAATGTCCGATTCACATGGGTTTTACATAAATGAATTGACGTTTGTTAGTCTTACAAAAACTCGAGAATGGCTAAGCCGATTTGCCCGATTTTGGTTTTGAAATATTGATAGAAGTTCAAGGAAGGTTTAAAAGGTGAGAAAATATAAACAGAAAGTAAAAAATTGCGAACTATTCTTATAAATAAAAATTAATATTTGTATGTTTGTCCTCGATGAGCTCTTAAACTATTGATTAGATTTTAATGAAACTTTGGGATGGTGTTCTGAGGATACCCGGAAGAGTTTCTAGCTAAAAAATCTATATAAATAAAAATCAATGTTTTGTATGGTTGTCCAATATGCGTTCATAAACCATTGATCAGATTGTGATAAAACTTTGGTAAAGTGTTCCGAGGGCGCCCGAACGGGTTTCTGGCTTAAAAAAATCTATATATCCATGAAAATAAAAATCAATGTTTGTATATTTGTCCTCAATATGTTCCTAAAGCATTGATCAGATTCTGATGAAACTTTAGTAGGGTGTTCTGCGGACGAGGACGCTTAGATTCACAATTGAACTAGATACGTGGCGCTGCAATCGAGTTTCAGGATTTAGGTGAAATTATTTTTGTGTTTGTTCAAGTGGGTCCCGGGATGGTTTATATTCACGCTTGGACCCGGTAAGTGGTGCCGCTAAACTCCTCCTAAACGGTGGGACCGATTTTGAGATTTCTCTGAGTTTGTTCATATAGATTCGAGAATGGCTTAGATTAACAATCGGGCTTCAGGATTTTGACGAAATTTTTGTGTGTGTTTGACTAGGTCACAGGATGGTTTGGATTCACACAATTTAACGAGTTAAATGGTACTGCAATCGGGTTCCAGGATTTAGGTGAACTTATTTTTGTGTGTGCTTGAGAGTGTTCCGGGGTGGTTTAGATTTACAATTGGATCCGGTATATGGCTCCGCAACTGGTTATAGATTTTTATTTTTTAAGGGCAGGACGTCTTCCGGGTTTTTTAAATTTTTATTGCAGGAGTTCAGCAGACAGGCAGACGGCCCACTTGATGCAAAGCGGTTACCATCGCCTATGGACATTTGCAACACCAAAGGTGCTACAAATGCGCTACTGCTCTCTTAGGAGAGACTGGAACCTGGTTACTAATGCCGGAACACAACTCAAGGTTGCTATGGCGACATACTTTAGACCAGGTGGTAGCCATCCAGTCGGGCAAATGCCCTACCATCTGGCTGTGGGTTGTTTAGTCGCCTCTTACGACAGGCCGCCTGGCCGCAGGAAATTGTATTATTCTTTCTCCGTTCCTGCACGGATGAAAACACAGCACAGCACAGCTAGGTACAGCTAGTATTATGATACTGATTAAAACACGTTTTGATTTTTTACCATGTAGGTCTTAAATTGTGTAGATACATCTTCTATAATATTATAAAATTCTAAATATGCCGTGTCTGTATATTAAGACTATTAAAAAAACAATTGGAATAGACTACACAAATGATGGAGAAAACTATGTTTTTTTTTATATTTCTTGTCTGTTGTCGTTTTGTCTATTTGTTCGAGATTCACGTAAAACCACTGGGCCGATTTTGATGCAGTTTTTGATGATTGATAGCAAATTCTTAGACTCAAAATAGGACGATAAAAAAATCGAATTCCAATATGATTTGTTCACTGATCGATAGCAAATTTTATGTAATAAAATGTATGATAGTTTTTATCCCGGTAATCATGCGGGAATTTACCCGCGAGCGGTTTGAAGTTGTTCGGATGCATAAAAATCAGCTTATTTCGACACAATTTCCACTAAAACGATATCTTACATTATTTTTTGAAATGCTGCGATACTTTGTGTCTTGAGTATCCCGCTGTAATTTCAAGTCAAACGTGGACAAAATCGCGGGCATATCCTAGTTCATAATAATTTAATACTAAATCTAATACTTAATTTCTATTCACTGGAATAAGAATTCCATATGGTATTAGTTCAAATTTTTGCTGTTAGGCGACGTCATCAGACAAACGCAACAGGTGATTACAAAAGTACCTTCATTATTTCATAATACACATAACAACACTTCTATTTGTTTTAATTAGTTGATAGACAAATTATCAAAGGTCCATAAAGCAAAAATACTAATCTAAATATTTAAAAATAGATGGAGCTACCAATATCAAACTGGGTAGGTGGCGCTACTAGTAACAAGTTCTATTACCACTCCGTATTGACATTTGTCACAATCTCAATACTTTTGACCAAGTTAGAAAGACTGGGTGTTAGAGGAGTAGCATTAGAGATTTTTAAAGATTACTTATCAAAACGCAGTCAAGTTCTAAAAATCTCTGATGTCATAAGTGATGCTGAAAGTCTCGTTATTAGCGTCCCTCAGGGTAGCATACTTGGCCCAACCTTGTTCAATATATATATATAAATGACATGTGTCTTTTAAACTTATCTAATTGCAGAATTTTCACTTACGCAGACGACACCGCACTTCTCATTCGTGGTACGACCTGGAATGAAATTAAAAAGAATGCTGATCTAGCCTTCACCCATGTTATGCATTGGTTGTCTTTTAATCGCCTTACCTTAAATATGTCCAAAACTTTCTTTATCCCTTTTTCAATTAGTTCTAATCATATCAGAGCTCATTCCTGTATTAATCCTACTTCTAACTGTAACTGCCCAACTTTATCTAGGACATCATAAATAAAATATTTAGGAATTCATATTACCAGCAGCCTTAAGTGGGATCTGCACGTTAATACCCTTACAAGCCGCATTAGGAAACTTATTTATGTTTTCAAAAAATTAAGAAATGCTGCAGACCGACATATTGTAAGAATGATATGTTTTGCCTTATGCGAATGTTCACTAACCTATTGCATAACTTCCTGGGGAAGAGCCTGCAAAACTCATCTCTTAAAAATTGAACGAGCCCAAAGAGCCGTTCTAAAAGTTTTATACAAAAAATATTTCCGTTACGCCACTCAACAGCTATATCAAGACGCAAATCTTCTATCTGTAAGACAATTGTATATTCTATATGTCATTATAAGAACACATTGTAACGTTAATTACGATCCTAGCATTTATTCCCGAAAACGACGCCACGATAGGGTTTGCCCTACAGTAACCTGTAGAACATCATTTGCTAAACACCACTTCAAGTTCTTACATGGCCATCTTTACAATAAAATTAACAGACATTTAAAAATATATTTACTGAATGGATCCACTCCCTTAATTATGACAATACGGAACGACTTATTACTGAATGAGCAATTTTGATGCAAGTTTTTATTTTTATTTTAATATACTTACTATTAGTTTGATTAAATTGGCGGTTTCTACTCTTGGTACCATACTCTCTGTAATTATCGTAACACACTCACACCCATGTACACACACACACGCACTCACACACACACACACACACACAGGCACACATACCCCATATGTACACACGCACCCTATACCATGCAGACACTTAAATATAAATAAAATATCATCTGAATCCTAATATTTTACAGTTTTACTAGTTTAGGATTCAGAATTCTGTCTGTATGTAACAAATTAGCCTTTAACTACAAGAAATTTCTTGCAGTCAGATGGCTGCCGATGCTAACTGTAACACAGGTTTGTTCCTAGTGCAGGGTCTTGGAAACCACCTGAGCTTGCGTTTCTTTAAAAATTCTATATTTTTTATTTTTTGTACCTTTTACTATTGTAACACAATAATGTTGTAATGGCTATGTAATAAAGATATTATTATTATATTATTATTTGTATAGGAATCGATAAGTTGTACTTACCTTGTTTTATCTGTGAAAACTTTTTAAAAGCCACATATTTTGCGCTCTTGCAAAATAGAAGAACACAGTAAAATTACGAATATGTCACATAAAGATTTTGATTTCATATAAATTTCCATGTATAAAATCAATTCTTCGAAAAAAACCTTGTCTGAATCTAAATCTATATATTTAATTGAAGCAAATTCAAATTTCAAATTCAAATTCAAAGTTTTTTATTCAAAATAAGTTACACTGGAGAACACTTTTTGAAGATCATATATATAAGTTAAATTTTAATTTTTCTTCCTATTCTATGTACACCGCTGTAACAGTGTAGCCTTGGCGAAATCTGTGATTATAGAAGTCTGACATTAATTACTATGATCGAATTTCGACCACGGGCAACCACTAGTAGATTTTATTTTGTGAAACATTCATTATTTTACTGTCAAGATTTATATAATTTATTTATATAATATATTTTCAATTATATTTTTATAAATGTGGTAATGTTTTTTATCCATGCAGGAATGAAGGAAGAATACAATTTCCTGCGGCCGGGCGGCCTGGCGTAAGAGGCGACAAAACAATCCACAGCCAGGTGGTAGGGTATTTGCCCGATTGGAAGGCTACCGCCCCTGGTCTGGTTCAGTGTTCCGCAAACTTTTTGTGTTCAAGGTACATCTAGGAAAACGAAAATTTTTGGAGGTACACCACAAATAAAAATATTTTTTTAAGTAAGCCAAACGAAACAAAACGCCTCGCTCGTGCTCTCGCGTGATTTACCTACATATTTTATGTGTAATTAAGTATTTTTCTTACCCTTACATTATTTACTAAAAATAAGTTTATAACATAACCTTATTTTTCCGAGGCACACCAATTAATGACCACGGTACACCAGTGTGCCGCGGTACATACTTTGCGGAACACTGGTCTAGAGTATGCCCTCATAACAACCTTGAGTTGTGTTCCGACATTAGTGGCCAGGTTCCAGTCTCCCTTATGAGAGCAGCAGCACATTTGTAACACCTCTGATGTTACAAATGTCTATAGGCGATGGTAACCGCTTTCTATCAGGTACCTGACTGCTGAACTCTGCAATAAAAAAAATGTACAAGTGACATAGCTCATTTATTTAAATAACTCCTTAAAAGTGACGATCGTGTTTTATATGCCATTACACTTAATTTTGAATAGTCTTTTAAGACTGCAATAAAATTCAATACACAAGTAACGAAAAATTACTACAATATCTAAACAAGACGTCCTTTGTTACATATGGTACTCATTAGTACCAGCGCATGTACAAAAAAATCTAGAACTTTAGTTAAAATATTGGGTTTTTTATCCAAAATAATCTGAAATCTTACTGAATATAAGTATTGTTACAACCTAGACGCCGACAAAGAAATCAATTCTACGCACAAATCTGTAAAAGCACATTTTATTACCTGTCGGCATTTGAACTAATTTTAATCCTTTCATGATCGTCTTCTTTTGTTTACTTATTGTAGAGCACAGTCTATTTTCATTAGCCAGGTGTTACGGATTACGAGGACAAGATGATTCTAGGAAATTCCGTCCACGTTGCCGGGTGGGCACAGTGCACTAGTGAAGTATAAAATTGCGGTCTGATTGAGAGAGGAGGCAGTGGAGCGAGAACTACGATCAAGATGTGACGTGTGTACAATCGGGAATCTAATAGTGACGAACTTTGCGCGTTTTATTGAATTATGAACTTCTGCATTACGTTTGGATTTGTTGTGTTTGGTTATATTTGTACCTGTGTTATACGTGTTTGTATAGTTCTAATAAACTCTATAATAATTCCAACAGCATTTTAATTCGAGTCCCGCACTTGTAACAGTATAATAAGACACAGTGGTTGGTACGAATAAATCGTGTGCAAAGCATTAGTGTATTACAATATTTATGAATTAAACTATTCATAACACCAATACTAGCGAGTGCACTGACCCAGTATCTATTCGGAGCTTGAATATTAATTACTGCATCATATTATTCCGATGCGCTTGTACCAAAGTGTACTACTGCTTGCGTCAGGGTATTACATACCGGCTATAATATTAATAAAGTCGGTGCGCGCACTATAATCATTTCGCTGTAATTTTTCCGTAGAATTTGTAACATATGGAACTCCAAAGAAGCGCCTGAGCCAGGAACTTAATTTCGCACCGGATTTAAATTCAGATATTTTTTTTCCGCAAAAGGTTTAGTAACCGATAGAACTCTTTAGAAGAGCACGGACCACGGAGTTAATTTCGCACCAGTATTGCAAATGTCTATAGGCAATGGTAACCACTTTCCAAGAGCTGGGCCATCAATAAAAGGACTGATTTTGATTTTTTAACATCATTTTAATACTGACATCGAATATCCGGAACTATCTTCTATAACGCGGTATTTTGAGTGTAATATAATAACTGATATAACTGACCATACATCATCTGGACGCGAGTTGTGTTGACATCCCTAAAGCTATTTATAAAGTGCCAACCATTCACAGTTGCGTTATGTCTATTTGTCATGATCTCTCGAAAATATTCAAGTTATTTTCGGAATATTATTTTTATCTCTACGAATTATTTATATACAGTTCTTGCTCTCCGACTCGCCAAAGCGTCGACACAGGTATCCTAGTAAGCCAAATAAGACCAAATATAATTTAATTTAAATAACCAACGCCTATTGTTATGGAGGTTTTCTGGATATAAAATAGATTGTATAAGTAGCTCTAATAATTACTCAATAAATAATTGACGTTCATTAAACCTCATCATTGTTTATTATTCGGCGGCGTATTCGGTAAGAAGCCCGAAAAAAATCTGCAGGAAGAATTTTTTAAGGCCATATTTTCGTTGTCAAGCGGAAGTCAGCGGTAGGATGACAGTATAGGAGGTGAAATTCATAGAATAGCAGCGCGGCAGCATGGAAGCGGCGTGTCTTACACATTAGAATTATATTTACATGGCAGCATAGCATGCTTGGTTAGCATGACTTTGACGCACATTTTAGAGTTTAAAGGATGATGGTAGGATGGCTACTACCCCTGTCTTAGATTATGTCGCCATAACAACCTTGAGCTGTGTCCCGGCATTAGTGGCCAGGTTCCAGTCTCCCTTTAAAGAGCGGCAGCACATTATTAGTACCTCTGGTGTTACAAATGTCCATAGGCTATGGTAGCCGTTTTCCATCAGATGGGCCGTCTACCTGTATACTGAACTCGTTCCATAAAAAGATATGTATTCATAGACTTTATTACGTACGTGGAGTATTCAAACTGTTAACCTTGATATGAAGCAATAATTTAATCCAGGTGACGAACTAGGTCCTAATCCCGAATGGATGGTTTTTTTTATTGGGCAATTGTTATTCATTGTATGCGTACTTCTCTCTTCACTCTAAGTAATCGTACTATGTATTATGTATACACCACCATCGCCATTATTATCGACTTTCTTGAGGTTGTCTGGAATAGATCGGTTTTTAGCAATAAGACCGCCCTTTGTGCATAATTAGATATGGTTTTAGTCTGTAAGTTCATCTTTGTTTTGAGGTATAATAAAGAGCTATCTACTTCTAAAAAAGCCATTGTAGCTTAATAGTAAGCGCATGCGTACCAAACATAAATGGCGTGCGTTCGAATCCTGGCCGGAAAGCATGCATCACCTACGCAGTTTTTCTGACTTAATGTGCACATTGTTACAAAGACCACATGCTAGCGGTGATAAAAAACATGTTATGTATATCGAGATAACGATGCGTCAAACTAGCTAAACCGCCTTGGACAATCATGGCGGTTATACTGTCTGTTCCCCCTACGTCTCATTGAGACGTTTGTGGGCTCTTATACTTCTTCCGTATCGAAACTAAGGGCTCATGAAGACCCCCAGAAAGCCGGTAACATTTCCTCGTTTGATATTAGATTAATATGCCAACACATATTGTTTATTATTTGTTTACTTATTACACAGTTCAATTAACTTTAACACTTTAAAATATTATAAATATGTTTTGGCATATCATTAGACATGTCGCTTCGAACGATTTACGTCATGTACAGATTTGCGTACTTTGACGCAGATACTAGCTTTTTAAAATGAAAATAGTGTAGCGATAAAATCTAGATACCTACCTCACATAAACTAGTCGGAGAATAGCCATTTTAATGTCCCAGAAATATTTGGTTTCTAGACTACTCTGTGACCTTGCATTTTTATTATGCTTTTATAATTTGACAGGCGGTTTCGACTTTTTATATTTGTGTGTTGAAAAATGAGCAGACAGTGCATCTGATAATAAGTAATTATAACTTGTATTTTTTTAATAGAATTTTTTTTGGATAAAATTTTAGTTATATTGTGTTTCTAGATAATTAATATATAATTTTAGATGTGGCTTAAATTGTCTAACATATTTATTCATCATTCATTGCAAAAATACTTTGAAATGTATTTAGTAAAAATCTGTTATTGTGACATTACAAACAGACACTCAATGTTATTTATAATGTAAAATATAATTTTAGATTTATCTGTATGTGTAGATTTACTGTAGAACAAAAATATATATATATATATATATATATATATATATATATATATATATATATATATATATATATATATATATATATATATTTAATGATTTATAAATATCTTAGAAAATTTAAGCCACATCTAAAATATATATATATATATATAATTTTAGATGTTATATATATATATATATGTATAAATTAAGTTAAAGCTTATTATGTTTCTTCAGGATCTAACAACTACCAGTACGAATGTGAAAAATGCTTCTAAACCTGAATTATGTACATTTATGACGGCTACCTCAATATGTGTTTTTTTATAATTTCACTATACAAATTTTTAATGACAAACTGAGAAAACCTTCTTGTTAAATAAATATTATTCATAAAAAGCCAGTAATTTTTAAGAAAATTGACTCTGATATACAGACAGATATCTCTCCATGCATCGAGAGACAGACAGCCATACGATTACATAAGGTTTCCGGTTTTGTTAAAATAACTACGGAACCCTAAGATACTGACTGCTTTTCTCCGTGCAGGAACGGCAAAAGATTACTAATTCCTGCGGCCCGGCGGCCTATCGTAAGAAACAACAAAACAACCCACCGCCAGGTGGTAGGGCATTTGCCCGAATGGATAGCTACCACCCTTGGTCTAGAGTATGTCTTAGTGGCCAGGCTCCAGTTTCTCCTTTCAGGCTGGCAGCATATTGGCAGCACCTCTGGTATTGCTAATGTCCATAGGCAATGGTAACCACCTTTCATCACAGTTGGACCGTTAGCCTGTTCGCTGTACTTCGGCAATAAAAAAAACGTGAGTGTAAATACCTTGCTGTTTTCTATCAGTAATTTTAATTGTAGTTTAACAGAATACTTATAAATGCGAGTTTATTTGTTACGCTTTCACGCTTTAACTGCTCAATCGGTCATAGTGAAATTTTGTACACACGTTGTAAAGGTAAATAAAAGACGTAGAGTACTTTTCATCCAGAAAAAAATATATAGTTGTAGAAAATCTGCCATTGTGAATCACGTGTCATGGCGCCCAGCGAGGCGGCATACAATGAGAGCGGAGCACGGGGCGAAGCGAATATCACACGTCACAGCCATATGTGCGAACCGAAGGCAGAAGCGTGAGAACAAACGTCGCTGACGGTTATGTACATATTGCCAAGTTTCAAAGCAAACGCATTGTCACGGGAGATCGCTAGTACTCTCTATATTAGACATTTTTTTAAGAGAAACTGGCAAACAGGTCGACGGCTCTTCTAATGGAAAATGATTACCATTGCCTATAGACATTTGCAACACCAGGGACGAAGACAAAGTGTTGCTAGCTTTTAGGATGAAATGGGAACATAAAATAGGAGAAATGAGATACAGAGGATAGAATAGGAGAGTTGGGAAGGAGTGGTCAGGCGGGAGAATTGGGATAGAGAAATCGAGACAGGAGAAATTGGATACAGGGGATAGGATAGGGGATTTTTTATTTTTTATTGCAGTAGTTCATCAGACAGACAGACGGCCCACTTGATGCCAAGCGGTTACCATTGCCTATGGACTTTTGCAACACCAAAGGTGCTACAAATGCGCTGCTGCTCTCTTAAGGGAGACTGAAACCTGGTCACTAATTCCGGAAAACAACTCAAGGTTTTTTTGGCGGGAATAAAATAGGTTTGGGATCCCGTGGACTTCCCCCCTGTTGGTGAAGAGGGTACCCTTTCCGGCGGTGCTCTGAGTGATAGCCAAGCGTAGGGGTGTCACAGATGGAATATCTATGGTTTAGTTCCTGTGACACCCCATAAGAGCGCTTAGGAGAGGGGCGTAGGTTAGGTCTAGTGGGTAATCTAACGGTCGACTATCCCCCGTCCCTCCGCTTGGAGGCCACGATGAGCATCCAGCCGATCAGGAGTCCGACACATCTCTCAGTTTAAAGCCTTTTCTCCAGGCCCGAGGATAATGTGCCAAGGAAAAACAATCCTGTGCGTCATCAAAAAAAGGGTAAGAAAATGGAAGGAGAAAATGGTCCATCGTAACTATCTCATCGCACGAAACATGGCTAACTGTTTCAAGCAGATATTCTGTGAGAGCGTGGTATCACACTGATCGAGCCGGCCTTAAGAGCTGTAGACAAGTACTGATTCCAGCATGGGCCAATCACGTCAATGAGAGAATATAATACTGATTAATAAATTACATCCTACTAACGTTGTTGCCAAGTGCAATACCAATCTTTTCTTCTATTTATTAAACTACAAACAGATACATTCTACTTACACAATGTCTGAACAATAAACCTATCAATTTGCCATCTAAAACATGTCAGCTATGTAGGCAAAGATCTCACTTGCACTGTTGCCAAATCAAATTCATTTTCTCTTTGTTAAATAAATTTAAAAATGTACATGTTAAGAGTGTTTGCATTGAATCTTACAGGATTCCGTTGTATTACTATCTCTATAGTTATGTTGGGCGTTGAATGAACACCGGGATGGTTATAATGGATAAAACGTTAGTAGCTGTCAGGCCCATATTGCATGGGTGTTTGTGTCTAGAAAATAGGGTCGGTAGGGGACAGAATGTGTTGTGGCATTAGTTCTTCGGCAACATCAATGACGCAAAAAATTTATCTTTTAACCTAACCCGGCTGTACAATTTTCAATACTCAAACTAAAATAGTCTTTAACGAGGAGCCTGGACTTCCAATAGTATAGGTACAATTATTCTACCAGCGGTCTTCTTCCTCATTAATATTATACAACTATTGTTGTTGCTATATACATATTGATGATGTATATATTAGTATGTAGGGATAATATTTGTTATTATAAAGTAACCTTATGACGGAAGTAGTCAATAACCGGATGTCAACATAGAAGCATTTATTATAAAGCTAACAAATGTCGAAAATGGAGTAACCGGAAGTTGGAAGTTAATACGGATGGCGGAAGTTGGTGTTACGAAGAAAGTGAAACTGAAGTGGTGCCAAAGCATTACAGGATGGTGTCGCTGCGGACGCGCTACGAGGACTTTATAAATACTCGGTTTTCGGGCAGAGGGGCGGCGGTCTACAACCAGAATCTTCAACAGATAGTCTTTGGTGGACAGTCTACAACCAGTAGTGAATAATGACGGTCTACACGGGTAGTCTTGGACGAGGAGCATATAATATGTTGTGGTCGATAAATACCGTCTGATAATCGCAGTATTCTTTGTGGGCAAATTGGTGCTCGACACCTGACAGGCGTGGATACAACTCTTGGAGTTGTCCTAATATTTCTGTGTATTAGTGTGCAATATTTAATAACGTAATTGTAATAATTCTAGTGTAATAAACTTTGATTATAAAATTTCAGATTATTATTGTATTGTACTCGGTGTCGTGTCATTCGCACGGTGTGAACCTCTACACGTACATATATACAAGTAATATTAATGTGTTATTGTTTATTTTTGTTTATTCATTTTAGGTATATGTATTGTTTTATTGATATATGTATTTAAGTTGAACACCACCGTCGTATACTTGCAAATCTCCCGGTCATAAAATCCATAGCCCGGGTTATCTGGAAGAGATCGCTGTAAAGGGATAAGGCCGCCGATTTATTCCTACTTTTACTGTTTCATGTGACTACTTTAAATTGTTTATTTCATGTGTATGTGGTGAACAATGAAGTGTATGTATTCTATTCTATTCATTATTAGACACATAACTAAGCACAAAGACAGAGTAGCATTCGGGGCGTACACTTTGGAGCCTGGTCCCCCTTTCCTTCTTCACTTCACACGGTTTATGGAACGAAAGAAAGGACATCTCTTTTTGGTCATGATCTTAGCCATCATATATATTATACGATCGCCTAAGTGGTTGTGTGAACTAAGCTTTTGCCTGTCTACCGCTCTGCAATACAGATGCTCCGGATTAGATTTCTAGTATGGTAAATTTCGGAAGTAAACTTTCCGTTATCTACTATGGTTTGAGTGTCTGGGATCGACCCCTGAGTAATTCTTTGTAAATTACCCATAACAAAAGCGTAATTTGTAGTGATAAATTTGGGGATATAATGTGTTTGTCTGGTTGCAAACTTAACTAAAATATATGTACAATCTTTCTATTTAACCCTATTTTATTTTGAAAGCAAGCATTCACACGGGTCACGATGCATTAAAATTCACACCGATTACAATGCATTAATTTTTATTTATTCTCTATTCACCCCCGGAAAATTTACTTAATTTTATCCCAGAAACTATAACATTTTTCGGGATATTATATTAGTATGTCTATCCTGTTTATAGGAAGTAAACTTGGCGAGGACAAAAGTCAGCAAAGTAGTACAATATTCCAGTGGCGATTATGACATACGAATGACTATGAAATATTAGATAGATACAATTATCATTACTGTGGTAAATATAGTAGTAAAAAAAATACAAACTTCCAAATAATCAAAATTTTTTGTCATAGAATAGAAAATTGCTATGAAATAAATTCATACATACAATTGTAACGATAAGGACAATGGGCGCTCTTAACCCTGGGAGCGATTTCTTCCAGACAACTTTTGGATGGACAGAAATTCGGTACGGAAGGGGGTAAGTAAATTCAAATTTAAAAGTTTTAATTCTAAATGAGATCCACTGGAGAAGACTTTTTGAAGATCATACATATAAATAAAATTTAATTTTACTTCCTATTTCTATGTACACCGCTTCGCAATATCTTATTGCTGTTAAGGAGGAGAAGCGGCAAGAAATTCCGCAGCAACACGTCTAGCTAAAAAAATGTTTTCTTTATATTTCTTCTTCTATTTATATCTCAAGTTCTTTTTTTTACAAGTTTTATACAGAAGTATGTTATAGAATTAATTTTCGAACAATTACAACAAACGACGAACAATTAATGGAGTTGTAGTAAACAGTGCATACTCAGTAAGACAAAAACACTGTAAGAGGAAAGAAGAATAATATTATTGTTATATTAATGACGAGACGTAATAAAAGTTTATACTGCAACATATTCTCTATAAATTATGTTATATAATAGATATAATGAACTAATATATACATACATATAAAAGAAAATAATAATTTTCATAGAATTTAAAATTAAGTTTATATACTTTAATAAATGAGCAGTGAATTGAACCCTAAAAAGAATTGCACATCCAGATGTACCAGTTATACTTTGACAAGTTTATACGTTCTATTACAGATGACAGCAAAGCCGCGGGAGAATCTAGTGCGAATAAATGAATGGATCCAGTTGGCTGGGTGCCCATTAGTGTTCTTACGCCGGATTATCTAGTTAGATCCATTCCGATTAGTATTTTCAGTCTCAGTTGTCAACGATTGTATTTTTCTCTCATACCACTTTTATATGACTAACAAGTTACAAAATTCTTGTTACTGAATATCCGTTTAATGAAGTACTAGATAGAGTTTTCAAGCGGCTTCCATCAAATGGATCGGAAGACGTTTCATATTCTCAAGTTAAGTAACTTGTGTTATGTATACTAAATACATAACAGACATTGTAAACGACTGTCGGGAATCTAACTAGGGATCTGCATTTTAGTGAAATAGATGTAAACGACTGTCATGGGAGATCCACTTTACACCATTTTTGCACACCAAAATATATAATTACAAGAACAGACTGTATTTACAATATTTTCTATTCAATACAATAGGCGGCCTTATCGCACCAAAATATATAATTCAAGAACAACCTAAATACAATATTTTCTGAATCGGATATGGCTGATGCAGGAAAAAAAATATATATATATATATATATATATATATTATGTACGAAAACTCGCGGTAGAGTAATGGCTAGCGCACGTGTCCCAAACTCAAAGGGCGCGGGTTCGATCCTGGGCGGAACGCATGCACCGCTTAGTCAGTTTTCTGATCTAATGTGCATATTGTTACAATTTCCACGTGCTAACAACGGTGAAGGAAAATATCGTGATGCAACCTGCACATCGAGACAACCGATGTGTCAAACCTGCCAAGCCGCCTTGGACAAGCGTGGCGGGTATACTGTCCGTTCCCCCTATAATGGGAGGCCCGAGCCCAGCAGTGGGACATTTATGGGCTGATATTATAATATAAAATAATATATTTCAAAATACATAAGTTATTATAAATATAAATGTATTAGCATGATTATATTACTATAATCTGTTAATTTTATTTTACTCGTGTAAACGTCTATTTTAGAGCACAAAAAATATTTTTTTGGTCTTCTTTGTTATTGAAAGTATGTACAAATCTCATAATAATCGGTTCGTTCGTAAGTTCAACAGTAACAAACAAAAATCGCTTATATTTTTTTAATTACACTGTAAAGTAAAAGCCTGTAATTATGACCACGCACCATTCATTGACCATCGCTAATGCTATAATTACTACAGAAAAACTATCTGACCTCGTTAACCATTACCGGTTTAACTAATTACCATAATCCTATCATCTAACAACACGTTCGATGAATCGTGAACAGGCGATATGATTTTCAAATGCATTTGGATAATAGATGTGTAAAATATATTCAGTGCTCATAGGCATGTGGGTTATATTTGGATAAATCTAGAAACTCATAATATTTAAAAGGTTTTTATATTTATAGTTGGTGATATATATTCATTACCCCTGCACCCCTCAAACTTTTGACGCATGAGCTGGAAAGTTCTGTAAAAATATGGCATGGGTCTTATCAGGAAGAGTGAAAATCGAGTGTCAATAAAAAAAAATGAAAAATCGATGAATATAACAGTATAAACAGACCCCAAATAGTTTTGACAACGAAAGAAAGAAGGAAAGAGGAAAAGTAAAACTTACAAGTGTTATAAAAATGGTTTGAGTAATGTATAATCTATATCTACACATATAATAAAACTGTAGAGGTCGAATTTCTGTACAATGAAAAAATGCTAAAAACCGAGTCAGGGGGATGTAAGAAGTGAAATAGAACTAATTTAGATTTTTTTAAATTTTATGTTTCTCTGTTTGTACCGGCTAATCTCCGAAACGACTGAACCGATTTAAATGAAATTTTGTATGGTGGTAGCTTATATCCCTAGTCACCATATAGGGTAATTTTGATCCCGAAAAATTAGAGTTCCTGTGGGATAGTTAAAAAACCGCACCACGCGGACGAAGCCGCGGGCATCAGCTAGTAATATCATATAGTTATTGAAAACGCAGTGGAAGTTTATCGACCCTACAGAGCCATTATTATACGTGGATAAATACGCAAGAAGTCGGTTATTTTAAAAAGAAAGTTTGCAAATTGTAAATTAGTTTCATATTTTCCTCAAAATACACTCAAACTCGCGAGTATCAGCTTCATCATCATGTGAACATCGAGGCTACCTCGATAACATGGACATAACGAGAAGGCTCAAAGTACAAAATCTTTTTTACTAGTGCTATAAACAACATTAAAGTATAGTATGCTATTTTTTTTTTTCTACTTAATAAAGAACACATGAACAAAATGTCTTCGCTTTAATAGAGATAATAAAAAAGAGCTAATAGACACTTTCTCAAAAAGAATACTTTAAATTAATTTAGGCTATATTTAAATTACTTATTAATTGTAGACAATTAAAGTTATATTTTTTAACAGTCGCTTCACTGACAATTTTGAACTACCTCCAAATTTTTGTTGTAATTTTTAATTTGTTACATAAATTTAGTTATTAAGTCACTGGAAGCAACTAACACCCAAGGATACAGGCTTAGCCTAGTCTAGGTGTTATACTTTTGGTGACAATAAAATTCTTTTTATTTTATTTGTTTAATCATTAGTTTGTAATATTATGTGGTATTTTTCAAATATGACGATTATAAAATAAAAAAATATATTTTTCTTACACTTTATGAATAGAGTTCTTTAGTTCTTATGTAATTAAACCACATCTTAGAAGTCGTGTCTAATATTTTGAAAGGCCATATAAAATATCAGAAATAATTAATGTGTAAACCTAATTTATTCTGATATTGTCTACGGACATCTTGCACATGCGCCTTTAAGCTCACAGAGTAATTAGGATTCAAAATTGTATAATTAATACCATATACAGGTGTATTTTTTGTCCTGAACATAAACATTGATATTAATTCAATCGTATAATTTATTTTTAGTACTATTTTCCCTAAGCCCTTCTCCGCCCATGTAATTCTGCTAAGTGTGTGTTTTGGACGGAATCCAAAACAATTAGTGCATCGAGTGTTGTATGCCAACGGCGCGGAGAATTGGTGGAACGCCTTGATGCACTTTACAGTGTCTAGTTAGATATTTTACAGCCTAATTCAGTAGTACACAAATAATTTATTTGTCACTATTGTTTGTTACGTACTTACATAATGGTTCACTCAAAGCTTCTACGATTTTGTACTTTATTTAAACTCTAATTTTCCCAACACATTGGAGACATCTTTGGCGTTGCATGTATCTACGATAAACACTTTCCATCAGGCGAGTCGTCGATAGTAAAAACATGATTATAATGACTATTCTTTTTTAAAAAATATATAGTAAATCTCAACATAATAATCTAATAGACTTTTACTTTACAACTACAATACAGGACCTTTGAAATAAAGTTTCTTAGAGACCGGCAGCAAATTCGGAAAACATTCAGTATTGAATATACACATAGGCGACGGTAACCAATTTCCCGCATATGAGCCATTGGCCTATTTTAGTATTAAAATACATAGAACAATGAAAAACCTTAATTGAACAATGGTTATTAAATAATATATGTTTTAATCGATAGTTCTTGACCTAAAAAAAGTAATGTGATGTTATACTTGTGGGAAATAACATATGACATATATTGATTAAGTGTATCAACTTGCCAAGGCAAGTTTATTGGAGTATTTATTTAAGATACAAGATAGAAATATTAAGGAATATATATTAACTAAAACGTGTTAAAAACTCTCTGTGGT
Organism: Dendrolimus houi; assembly: GCA_039645545.1. Lineage (NCBI taxonomy): Eukaryota > Metazoa > Arthropoda > Insecta > Lepidoptera > Lasiocampidae > Dendrolimus > Dendrolimus houi. The sequence continues at coordinate 18,077,063 of CM077128.1, read as the reverse complement.
ATAATACATAGTATAGTATATATATTAGTATAGTAGTCCAATGCGTTGGTCGGACCAGATCCGCACCACCCTAGACTACTCCGTGTATGACGCACTGCATATTGCCGCTGATCGTCTCCGATGGCAACAAATAGTCAAAGAAAAAGTATTGGGGAAAGGTCACGACCCTCAGGATTGAGGAACACGACTCAAGGAGGAGGATATATTAGGTTGGGGAAAAAGTTTCTTCGCATTTTATATAAAAATTCAAAAGGTTTTTTATAAAGTTTATTTACATTTGACTAAAGTATGTAGGTGCCATTTTGTTGGATAACTTTTTGCCATCTTGTAGGTAGGGACGTGATCCCATTGCTATAAAAATTTTAGGGCTTCTGATCAAAAAACTGCGACCAGTGGTTTTGGCAGTCCTCTCGTGATGTTAACCTGACACTGCCTAAGGAATTCTGCAGAAACCGAAACAGGTGAAAATCTGAAGGTGCAAAGTCAGGACTATACTGCGGATGCATTGACACCTCCCAGCCAAACTCTCGTAATTTTTGCGGAGTGGCTAAAGATGTGTGAGGTCTAGCGTTATCATGGTGAAAAACCACACCCCTTCTGTTCATTAATTCCGGCTGCTTTCTTTCAACTTTTTGCTTTAATCTCATCAGTTGTTCGCAGTACAGTTCAGAATCTATGGTCTTGCCTGCCGGTAACAGCTCATAATGAATAATGCCCTTCCAATCCCACCATACACACAGCATCATCTTGTTGCGAGTTAACCTGGGTTTCGCCGCAGTCTGTGAAGCCTGACCGGCCTTTGACCACGATCTTTATCGCACGTTTTTGTCGTACGAGATCCACTTTTCATCACCAGCTATCAGCTTCTTCAAAAATGGTTCGGTTTCATTACGTCGTAATAAAGAATCACAAATGAGTACACGGTCCATTAGGTTTCTTTCAGTGAGCTCATGAGGCACCCAAATATCGAGCTTTTTTGTGTACCCAGCTTTTTTCGAATGCGCCAAAACCGTTTTGTGGTCAATTTCCAGTTCTCCAACTACATCGTAACTACTAATATGCCGATCTTGCTCCACTTTTTCAAAAATAGCATCAATTTTGTCCGTAACAGGGCGACCAGAGCGACGTGCATCTTTGATATCAAAATTTCCTGATTGAAAACGCTTATACCAAATTTGCGCTACTCTCACAGATACTGTATTAGGTCCATAAACATCACAATTTTTTTCGCGGCTTGTGTTGCATTTTTACCTATTTAATAGTAAAATTTTAAAATGTATCGAATTTCTTCATTAGATTCACTCATTTTAACAATAAGAAAAACAAATGAAAATCACACATTTTTCTAATTTGAATTTGGAATTGCCTTCTTTAAAATTAAAACTTTTTAATGGTACCAAAACCAGCCAGATACAAATGGTATAATAGCCAAAGAGATCTTATTACAACTTCATACATACTATATGCGAAAAGACTTTTTCCCCAACCTATTATATCTCCACTTCGTTTACGCAGGACTTGATTTTACTGTGTTATAATATTGTTACGATTTACGGGACTCGAATTAAAATGCCGTTTGGAATTACTATAGAATTTATTAGAACTATATAAACACGTTATAACATAGGTACAAATATAACCGGACACAATAAGTCCAAATGTAATGCACAATTAAATAACACGCGCAGAATCCGTCCCTATATCGCTTATCGAATGTACACGTCTTGCTTTGATCGTGGTTCTCGCTAGACTGCCTCACCCCTCCATTCGGGCATTGTTTTATACTCACTATACGATACAACAATCGACCACGTGGACTGGGTTTTCCAAGAACTACACCTGGCTAACGACCACCATAAAGGATTACAATACACAATAGGCGGCTTTTCTAATTACAAATTTTAAACACAAAGTAAACAAAAGAAGTTCAAATGCGGGCACGGGAATAAACCGTGCTTTATGGCCGGCAGGTATGCATTCACATTCGGCGTGCTTCGTGGAATTTTGGCTAAGTTGTAAGAATATCTATTAAATCAAAAGATTCCTGTTTTAATTCCCAAAAAAATAATTGAGATCACTCTAGAACCTTCCCGAAATAACAATTCTAAAAACGGTCACTTGCAAAAATCTATTTTATATTAGGTATCGTATAAATATCAGATTTAAATTAATTTTGGCATTTATTTTTGATTCTAGACATAGACAATAATGTTATAGGTTTCGATATCGCTCTCTTAATTAAATGAGAAATGAGATAATTTTAAAATATACATTACTTTGAAATTTTTATTTATAAATTCAAAAAAATATACTACAATCGTAACCATATATGATTGAGATTACCTTAAATAATATAACAATCATACGAATGACAGGATGAACTAAGTCTAAGATCAGGTAACTCTGAAAATCCTGTTATATGTATGAAAATAGCTCGTGACTCGCCCACTGTGTTGAGAAATATATTTTTTATCGGTAAGAAACATTTTACAGTTACACCAAAATGTTTATTTTATATGATAATTATGTGAATTATTTACAAGAACCTGAATAATTATATGCTTCACAAAAAACTCGCCAAAATCCAACGAAAGTTCATCGTGTCTTGAGGTTTTCATTTTGTGTCAATCTTACAAAATATTAAACAAAAAAAAGGAAGCAAAAGATAGCTGCCCCTAGAATTAGACTATGGTCCCTTTGTAAGCTTATAGCGGGAGAGCAATACCATATTCTTAATTTTTTTTATCAAACAGCAATAAAACTAAAACTCAATTAAATATTAAAAACAATTTCACTTGCAGACTATGTGATATATACTGCCAGAGGGAAGCGCGCCCAAAGCTACAATGCCATGTGTTTTAAGTGAGTACTAATAAGAAATATCTACAACCACAATTTTACATGTTAACCTATAATTTACTAAATGTTACATGCAACTTCCTACATAATTATTTATTACTTTCTGAATAAAGTGAATACGCAACTGTAACGCTGTAACATGCTTTGTTCCCATTTTATTATCCCCCACTTTAGGAATTACAGGTTGCCGATTGAAGTGGGTAGGTTAATAGGTTAGTTAGTAGGTAGTAGTAGGTTTTCAAAGTGCAGCGGAAAGTTCAGAGTAACTCTGTTGAGGGCGTACTATCTTTCAATGTACACTGCTCAGCTTTGGACAAATTACAGTAATAAAATACTAAGCACCATTAGGGTTCAGTATAATGACGTATTCTGGATCCTAATGCACTACTTCTCAAGGTGTTGTAGTGCGTCAGCTATATTTTCTGAAGCAAGAGTGCCTGACTTCCTCGCTGTAAAGAGAGCTTGATCTGCTTCCTATTGGACAAAAAATAATAATATAGTTACGAGTGCGGGACTCGAATTAAAAATGCAGTTGGAATTATTATAGAGTTTATTAGAACTATACAAACACGTATAACACAGGTACAAATATAACCGAACACAACAAGTCCAAACGTAATGCAGAAAGTCGTAATTCAATAAAACGCACAAAGTCCGTCACTATTAGATTACCGATTGTAGTACACGTGTCTCGCTTCGATCGTAGTTCTCGTTTGATTCCCCTCTGTCCCCATCAGGCCATCGTTTTATTCTGCACAAATGCAAATACGCCCACCCGGCAAAGTGGACCGAATTTCCTAGACTCAGCTTGTACTTAATCCGTAACACGAGGCTAATGATACCTTTATGCGACCAAAAACGAGTACAATAGGCTGTTCTCCACAATAACTAAGTAAACATAAGAAGACGATCATAAAAGAATTACAATAGTTTCAATGTTATTAGTTATTAGTTCAAATGCCGACGACTAATAAATGTGCTTCTACAAATCTGTACGTGGAATTTGTCTTTGTCGGCGCTTAGGTTGTAACAATATTATGAAAGTTGTATCGCAAAATCTACAAGAATCCATGTCCAGGAAATAGTTATCTGTACACCTAAATCAGAATAAGAAATAAATATATATATTTTTTGTAAATTTGTTTTATTTTATAAATTAGTAATTTTAAATGTAAATCACTATAAGTCAGTTATCTGAAATAAAAACTTTTATTATTATATCGCTTATTACTTAAACGCAGCATTTAAACAAGAGCTTTTATAAAAACGGCTGAAAACGCCTTGCCTTCACGCTTTAATCAAGACAATGCTACGTCTAGCAATAAAAAAAATCTGCTGGCAGACATTTTTGCATAATTCAAACATTTTCTTATATCAAAGCAGGGTCTGGATGAAATGTCGTTACCACTGTAATGTTTATATATTATACAAACGCGACAATTATGCAAAGAAACGGCTTGCAAATATTCCCAGGCATGTTCATAAATGAGGAGAATGGGCGTTTTGTATGATTTATTGCGTTAAGAATTGCGCCCATTCTCTTTGTTTTAAAAAGTATATTTTATGTTTTGTACCAATTTAGTAAAAGCAGAAATTAGTAATACTCTGCTTATATATGTCACAGCTATTTCACTAAGACACTAATCGATAGAGAGTTCCATGCAACTGTCCAACTGTGATATTTCATCCTCCTTGTGTCAGCGCACCGCTTCGTTATTAACTGGGTGTACACGTCCGTTTCCTTAAGAGACTAAGCTCCTGTACGCAAAGGTTATGAAAACCGTTCCTCTTACGTATCTTAGGAATTTACAATGAACACCCAGTCGAGGTTTCCCCACAGCACAACGGTAAAGGGTATATTAAAACAAATGACACAAAATGCGTTGAAGTTGGCACCACTATTGATAGCAGTGCCTCTGGTGTTGTAAATGTCGATAGGTGATAGTAAGTACTTTCTATCAGGTATGCCGTAGACCTGTCCACTGTACTTCAGAAATAATACAGACTAGACTTTCTTATATAATAATATAATATCAGCCCATAGACGTCCCATTGTTAGGTTCGAGCCTCCTACTATAGGGGAACGGACAGTATACCCGCTACGCTTGTCTAAGGCGGTTTGGCAGGTTTGACATATTGGTTATCTCGAAGTGTAGCTTTCATAACGATGTTTCCCTTTACCCTTGTGAGTAAGTGATAATTGTAATATAAGCATATTAGCTCAGAAAATTGCTTAAGTGGTGCATGCGTTCTGGCCAGAGGTCAAACCCGCACCCTTTGAGTTGAGACGCGTGCGCTGACTGTTATGCGACTATAACAAAATTTATTGTTAAATTTAATATTGTTACATGATTTGGGTACGCACTTAGAATTAGAAGGAAACACCATTTTTAAAATACCTAAATGCTTTTATTAACTTACATAGCCGTACGTGATTCTTCTGCACAAGGTTGCCCCTACAGACACAACTAACGACGCACTGTCCCGATGATAAGATGTCTCACTCACAATATCGTCGCCGTTATTGCGTAGACCACCTCTGGCTGCTACGGTGCTCACCTCCTAATTTACCCCGCATAGCTCCCTTCTGGATCTCCTCTTAAGGTACGCTAAGGTCCCCCTTCACTGAACTGCCCACTAAACTTTTCACTAACTCACCACTAAACTCTTCTTCCAACTCTCTAAACTCGCTACTATCTTCTACTTAACTTCTCTTCCAACTCTCTCGAATCGCACTTGTCGCTTTGCTGTCTTCAACTGAACTATCCTGTAGGCGTGCCTTACGCTACCCGGAAAAATCTTCTGGAACCCATATTTTCGATCTGCTTTTCGTTATTCGTTTATTTACTGTCGGTCCCTTTCTAAAAATCTATCTATCTCTTTTCCTTCCTGAACCTTCTATTCGAGAATTTCGATCTTCATTTTGTTATTCTTTTGTTCATCATACATCCCTTTCTAATCTGTTCTTGTTTATTTCTTCTGGAATCTTCTATTTTTTTCTGAAACTCCTTAAACCAAATAGATCATTCCACCTTTGCTCGCCTGAATATCAATAGCTGCTAAACTGTCAATAGCTGTCTACTTTCACAGTATGAAAACTTTTTATTATTGATTGCATTTACAATGACAAAGTATTTATCTATATGAATTTGACTTTCTTATATGACGCCTTAATAATGATGTAGTAAAATTTATAAAGATATGTTATGCACACTATACATACAAACCTTGCCACTTCTACATTGGGGATGCATGTACAATTGTACATCGATACGAAAAGACTGTTTTGGCATCAGTATTTTTATAAAATATTAATTAATTGCTATAATCTTGGCTAATATACTAAACTAGCTGTTACCGTAGAATTTACCTGCATTACTTTTTAATTCATAATAAAACAAAACGCATCTGTAACGTTAAAACTCGCATACTTTATTTTATGCCATAAGCAAAAATATTGTTATGAGTTGCAGGATTCGAATTAAAATGCCGTTGGAATTATTATAGAGTTTATTAGAACTATACAAACACGTATAACACAGGTACAAATATAACCGAACGCAATAAGTCCAAACGTAATGGATCGTAATTCAAATACTCGCGCAAAGTCCGTCACTAAATAGATTACCGAATGTACACAAGTCTTGCTTCGCTTGTGGCTATCGCTCGACTGCCTCATCTTTCCATTGGGGCCTAGCTTTATATTGCACAGATGCAATATGTCTGCCCGGCCGCGTGGACCGAATTTTTGAGAATCAGTTTGTACTTTTAAGTCCGAGACACCTGGCAGTGATCACAATACAACAACAGGCCGTCAAAGATTACAATACACAATGGGCTGTTTTTTTAATCACAAATTTTAAACACTAAGTAAACAAAAGGAGTCCAAATGCCGAAAAGGTAATATAAGGTGTTTCTACAGGTAGGCACGTGTGAATTTGTCTTTGTCGGTAAATAGGTCGTAACAATATAATGAATAAATATGAGTTCCTTATATTCGCATAATTCATTATCATATACGTTTTTATCGCATAGTTCATCCCATTCAAGATTTCGTTAGCCATCTAATAGTGAAAAGATAATAAACAAAGACTTTTACATTTATAATTTTGTTATATAGTACGAATGAATAACAGTAGGAGAAATATTTAATTTTGAATAAATTAAATGTATAAAATATCAAATATGCATCACAATATTGCATCTGGCAAGCTAATTAAACAAATAATAAAACCGCGTACATGATTACACTAGGGTTGAACTGACTGGAAACTAGTTTTATCCTACACCATAGCATCCCAAAAAACTCTGCCAGTAATAATAATATAAAATATTTTGAAGTGAAACTATTTAGCCACGGTAGTGAATTCTTTTGATGGGAACGAAAAAGCGTGACACCGTGAATTTAACAATTTAAACACTATACTCATAAATATAGAGTGGGAAACATTTTGAAGTTCATAAACCAAATTGAAACTAGAGCATTTGTTTCCTATTTTAGTTATCATAAACCTCTCATGCCATTTGTTCAAAGTGAAAACACGGAATCTGAATAATATATATTATAATATATCTTAAATCTGTAATATATTATTATGAAGTTTAATATTTTGCATTAAAATATAAAATATTTATTACATACATTTTTTAGCTTCCTAAAAATATTATAAAAGTAATAAACCTTATAATTATCCTAATACTCCTAATACTCTATCTATATTTATCCCATTCTCTCGTAGGCTACCTTTCTGAGGTTTCACTTTTGCCGTCTGTGAATTGCACACATACAACTTTTTTTTTTACCAAAGAATGTTGTTAGCATGTATTTCTTTATACAATAATGTTTTTATACTATTTTTTTCAAAAAATGTAAAGTTTAAATGAATAAATAAGCATATAAAATAATAATAATAAAATAGTTTATTAGGTACCAGAATATTGCTACAACGATAACAGAAAGTGCTACAAACAGTTGTTATAATAAAATATGTTAAATCTAATTAATAAATAGGGAAAACCAAAAATACATAATTAATAAAATTAGTGAAAACTTACACCTAAACTAGACAAAGCCTGTACTACAGGTGTTAGTTCCTTCGTATAATGTATTACTTGAATATTTCACTTATATTCATATGTGGGTAGGAAGAAGTGTTACAAAATTTGTGAGATATTATACTGACATATAAACTAGTGTGTAGTTATAGTGCTATAGAAGCTCTACCAGTGTAGGTACATTTTGATTTTATATACAGATTTATTAGGAAGAAATCATCATTTTTCTGAGATGAAAGTTTTTCGGTGTAAATACATAGTTTTGATAATTGAAATATTGTGAATATTCAATTTAATTAATTGTGAAACATCCATACAAATTGTTTTTTAAATGCATATTATCGAGCATTGACATTATCATTCATGGTACCTGTGCACACGGATTTTAAATAAAATATATTAGAACTACGTTATTATGTACATGTATAAATATCAAATCACACGTAACTAGCTTACAAATCGAATCCGCTGTAAAGTTAATTTTCGATATGTAGACAGATAGAAAACTCTTTATTTATCATTACATAATCGTAAAATACAATCTATATCTATAGCGATAAATAAAATTGAAGTGTCTGTTTGTATTGTCAAAATAACAGCTTTTTCCTAAATGCATAGGAAAGTATATATACGGTACTTATAGATAAAATTACCATTTTTTAAATTGTTGTTTATCTGTCTCGATGTTCCGGCTAATCCCTGAAACGGCTGACCGGTTTTGACGGAATTTTCACTATCAGATAGCTGATATTATAAGGAGTAACATAGGCTATTTTACTCTTAGGGTTCCGCGAAAAAGAATTCCACGCAGACGAAATCGCGGGCACACCTAATATTGTATTCTATAAATATTATAAAGAAGTAAAGTTTGTGAGTTTGTGACGTTGTAGGGGTAATCTCCGAAACTACTGAAACGATTTCAAAAATAAATACTTTCACTATTGGCAAGCTTTTTTTTTTTAAGGCGGGGGAAATGCATTTCGCACATACCGGGTCCTTTGCTAGGGATTAGACCGTTGTTGATCATGGAGGCTTTCCACTGAGGCAATCCAAACAATAATCAACCGGCTTGTGTGGAGACTCGACTAATCAATACCCCACTAAAACCACCCTCCTCCCATGTGCCCCGCGCTTATGGCGGAAGGCGTGAGATACAGAACGTAGTTACGCCCACACCGACCCTAGCGCACAAGTGCTTGAGAATGCCCCGGGAGAGGCAAACTCACTTCGTCAACAGGGGTGAAGACTCCTCTGCTCCCTAGATGCTAGAAGGCCCCTGCAGCGGTATTTCAGGGAGGGAGGTCATGCGCATACCTGCGCCTCCAGGCTCCCGACTGACGTCGGCGCCCGCGAGACGCATGCGCACTACCATCTCTCTCCCTATCTCGTTCCGCGGCCTCCTTGCTGTTGGCAAGCTACACTATCCCCGGTTGACATAGGCTATATTATATTTTCAACAAAATTAGGGATCCTTACTAAAACTCCAATAATGTAACCCAAAATGTAAAAAAATACCTAAAATCGCGTGCGCTGCGAAAACTATTGATGATAGAATAAAATAATGTACTAAGACTTTGCAGAACACATCATTATTTACAAAAAGTGTCGCTACAGCATATGTCTAACTATTATGTTTAGTTATGCCACAATAAGTGTTATTTTATTTTAAAAATGTAATTAAAATGCCACCGCTAGACAAGGCTCTTTATTTGTATCTTGGTATTCATCTTTATAAAAATAAATTACTTCATATTCAAGACTGTTTCAATATCTTTATATAACTTTTTGAAATATTCAATTCGGACATTCCAGTAGAAAGATGGCACGAGTTTAAAAATGTAAGTATTAGAAAAAAGTTGCGTGGTCGCCGCGCACCCTAATCGGCTAGATAGGCTTATGCGATGTAGGCGTCACTGGGGTACGGGAGGGGAAATATTTTGATTTTTATTTTCTGATGCCCAGCGAAGTTGGCACGGGTCAGCTAGTATTGTATAAAATAGATGACTAAATCCTTTTTATTTGGTGTGATATAGGTTTCGTGAAGACATGTTATGTAATCCGTTTACTAATGTTTACTAACTTTCTTTGTATTGAAATAAATAATTATAAAGATTTCTATCGACCTATTAAATAAAAATGATCAAACGTAAAAATCGCCAGCCCTATACGCCAAAAAGCTTTTGATTTCATAACAGAAATATTCATTGTTCCGCTGAAAATATTTGCTAATTTAAAGTTCTGGATCAACGGTCATGAAATTTATTATAATGAGCAATAATAATTAATCTCGAATATTGTCATCAATTTCAACACTACTATTGACGCGGAAATGGACAAAAAAAATACGTAAGCTGCGTTAAAATTGTTGGTAGCGTAATAGCTGGGACACTTGCGTCTTACTTGGATTCAATCTGCCTCGAATAAGGATGACAGGTACACCGTCTGTTCTCCTTAACCTGTCTGGAATGACCTGAGCCAAATATTAGACTACACGATGACTCGATTATACGATGATAATATAAGCTTCTTCTTCTAAAGGGCATGGATATTTTTTACATATTCGTGGCCTTTGTTGTCGTGACTCTAGAGTCATGGGGTCCCGAAGCCTATGAGTTTTATTTAGACCTATCATCTCGCTTGATAGAAGTCTCACAGGACCCAAAGGACGTTGCGGGTATGCGGCTAGCGTTGTCGGCACGTTCCTAACCGACAGTGATTTGTAATATTGCATTCATTTCGCCTTAAAAGTATGACATGATAAACTTCATGAAAATGAATTGACAAGTTAAACTAGAAGGAAACTAAATTTGAGACAGACTGACTTTTTTAAATTTATTTACTATACTATACTAGGATAAGTTAAGAAATAAGTTCATAAGGGTATCTTTGGAAGTTGCGCCCATGACTGAAAAATTGAGAGGAAGAGTATTAAGGTGGTATGGACATGTAATGAGGAGGGATGAAAGTCACGTAACAAAAAGAATCTTAAACTCCAAGATGGATGGGTACAAATATAAAGGTAGACCAAAAAAGGGATGGGTGCACTATGTGAAGGATGCTATTGTTACGACCTAGACGCCGACAAAAACAAATTTACATCTGCATACCTGTAAAAAACACATATTATCACCAATCGGCATTTGGACTTCTTTTGTTTATTCTGTGTTTAAAATTTGTGATTAGAAAACAGCCCATTGTGTATTTTAATCTTTTATGACAGTCATTAGCCAGATTTGTCGGATTTAAAGTACAAACTGATTCTAAGAAATTCGGCCCACGCGGCCGGGCAGATATATTGCATCTGTGCTGTATAAAGCGCAAGGGACGCGGCAGTCGAGCAATAACCACGAGCGAAGCAAGACTTGTGTACATTCGGTAATCTGTTTAGTAACGGACTTTGCGCGTGTTATTGAATTACGACCTTCTGCATTACGTTTGGACTTGCTGTGTTTCGGTTATATTTGTACCTGTATTATACGTGTTTGTATAGTTCTAATAAACTCTATAATAATTCCAACGGCATTTTAATTTGAGTCCTGCAACTCGTAACACTATGATGATTTGTGATCTGATAGAAGATGTATGTCAGAATAGAGGAGTGTGGAAGGAAAAGGCATATTGTGCCGACCCTAAATTATTCGGAGAAGTTGAGAGAAAAGAAAAATACTCGTACTATATATATATATATTATTATCTACTTCTGTATTAAACTTATAAAGAAAAGAACTCGAGATGTAAACGGAATAAGAAATATAAAGAAAAATAATTTTTAGCTAGACGTGGTATTGGAGAGTTTCTTTTCCGTAACAGCAATAACACGTTGCGAAGCGGTGTACATAGAATAGGAAGTAAAATTAAATTTTATCTTACATCTATGACCTTCAAAAAGTGTTCTCCAGTGGAACTTATTTTGAATAAAAATTTTGAAATTGAATTTAAATACTAAATAGTGAAGACACTGTCAAAACTTTATTCAATATCAAATGATTAAGTGTTTAAATTTATTATCGCCATCGTTTTTAATAAATATAAAAAGTTTATATTAAAAACATCTATTTTAAACGTGTTGATACAGCGAACTAATAAATCTTTCTATTTCTTCCATGACTCCCTAAATCCGATGTTTAACAGCCTTGTTCTAAAATGTTTTAATGTGTCTGTAAAATATTTTATTGCCCAGCCACTTGGAGCTAAATCAACCGTTACATGTATCGGATTACAGACATTACCTGGCCGTACATATCTCAAATAAATCATCCGAAGCGAGAGATGTAGGGTGTGTCTTATAGTTGAAAAGCTTGACGTCAGCCGATCTAAAATATTATTACGTAAATTATATCGCTCCTGAGGCATAGATGACGGCGGCATTAGTAGGTACTTAAAAAGTCGCTGAGTTAACGTAATCTGATTAGCATTTTCCGAGGTACTCGTATGGTGTATTTTCAATTATCTGCTTTAGTATTTTATACTAGCATATTCCAGTGCAACTTTGTTCACGTTGATGGAGACGTATTTGTTAGTGAATTGCAATGACGATATGCAATGCAATAATGCACTTTCATCCGTGCAGGAACAGAGAAAGAATACAATTTCCTGCGGCCCGGCGGCCTGTCGTAAGAGGCGACTAAACAACCCACAGCCAGGTGGTAGGGCATTTGCCCGACTGGATGGCTACCACCCCTGGTCTAGAGTATGCCACAATAACATCCTTGAGTTGTGTTCCGGCATTAATGGCCAGGTTCCAGTCTCCCTTAAGAAAGCAGCAGCGCATTTGTAGCACCTTTGGTGTTGCAAATGTCCATAGGCGATGGTAACCATTTCCATCAAGTGGGCCGTCTGCCTGTCTGCTGAACTCCTGCAATAAAAATAAAAAAACGATACCGATAAAACGCATCCGCATATATATATATATATATATATATATATATATATATATATATATATATATATACTAGCTGATCCGGCGAACTTCGTACCGCCATATTTTCTGAATTCCTAAAAGACTTTGTTTCATTACATAAAAAGAAAATCACCAAAATCGGTCTAGGTGATTAGGAGAATTCTAGAACCCGATCTCAGAGCCATCTACCGGTTCTAATTGTAAATCTAAACCATCCGGGAACCCACTTAAACACACAAACACAAAATCGCTCCAGGCGATTAGGAGGATTCTAGAACCCGATCTCAGCGCCACCTACCGGTTCCAATTGTAAATCTAAACCATCCGGGGACCCATTCAAACACACAAAACAAATATCATCAAAATCGGTCCAGCCGTTTAGGAGTTCACTGTCAACACACGTACAGAAGTATTATATATATATAGATATATATTCATCTATCTCACGGATTGGACGTCATTTATTGGTATTAAAAATACCCTAATTGTAAATCCGGGATGTAAAATAGCTTTTAATTTCTCATATTCTGAAAGTATGCATGTAGTAGCCTGATCATGAATCAGTAGGGATGAAAACAGTACTTTTCATCCCTGAGAAACGATTTTCCCTGCGATCAAAAAATTTAAAACTATGCGAAACATAGGCGACTCATATCCCAACTTTTTTATAGCCACTGTTAAATCGCGACATAAATTGTAATAAAAAAAATATAAACAATTTTGTAACATCATTTTATATTTATAAACTAGCTATCCCCACAGACGTTCAATTGTGAATTTGCTGGTTTGAATTAGCAAAAACTCGTCCCCTCTACAGATTCATTATATTTATGATACTATTGTTCAACATTTTACTGTATTTTTGTATCCGAAGGTACACAGATAACGGTAATTAAAGGACTTACGGTTCAGCAGACAGACAGACGGCCCATCTGATGGAAAGCGGTTACCATTGCCTATGGACATTTGTAACACCAAAGGTGCTACCAATTTGCTGCCGCTCTTTAAAGGAAGACTGGAACTTGGCCACTAATGCCGGAACACAACTCAAGGTTGTTATGGTGACATACTCTAGACTAAGGGTGGTAGCCGTCCAGACGGGCAAATACCCTACCACCTGGCAGTGTGTTGTTTTCTCGCCTCTTACGTCAGGTCGCCACGACCACACACGGCCACGGCCACAGGAAACTGTATTCTTTTTCAGTTCCTGCACGAGTAAAGATTCGCCTTATTAAGATGGCACTAGCACCCCCCGAAAAAGTTCTATTGCCACCAGAATTAGGGATAGCCACTAAAACCTATCAGTGTTCCATCTTTCGCCTTATGCCAGAGCTACAAGAAAGCGGATGCTCAACCAACTCCGTGTGCTCTAGCAGGCGGGGGCTCTTTGGGCCACATGCTGGGGGTGAAACATGACCCTCGACATCAGCCTCTGTGTCCAGTATGGGGCGGCTAAAACTCTCGTTTCACGTCCCGCGCGTGGAACACGACTCGCTCTTCTCTCGATGACATTAACGGTGGGTGGAAATCCTTCACGGCGGCCGAAGGTCGAAGTCCGCCCTCCGGCAGCGGTGCGTCCTCCTTTGGCGGTAGCGGAGCAGGCTGGTGCGCTTACGCTGCCGCTCCACTTCCTCCTTAGCGAACATTACGAGTCCGCAAAAGGAGGCCATGGCAGTATCCCATACCTCCTCCCTATCTCATCATGGCTATCCTATCCTTAAGGCTGGGGACACGTTAGCATTGCCACTGGTGTTGTAAACCAGAGGCGACAGTAACCAGTTTCTATTAGGTGGGCCATTTTCTTATTTGCCATAATAATAAAGCGCATTTCAAGGGCTACAGGAAAAGTGGTTGAAGTCAATTGTACATAATAGTAAGTCAAACTGAGTCGTTACAGATATAAAAAAGTGAATACCTCCCAGTTGGTGACAGATTATCTCCGTGCATACATATTTATGTTATTCGCATTGCAAAACTAAAATAATTATAAATTCGAGGTCAACAACACCCACGTGTTAGCATTTTATTTTGCTCATGTGCAGTGAAAACTCATCTTTGCTGCAATGTATTTTTGTTTCAATTGCTTTGTTTTTCAACTAAAATTTTGATTGTTTTCTTTAAATGAGGCATACATAATATGTACAATGTACATATATAAAGGAGTATAGAATTCGATCACAATGTGTACTTTAGTTTTAAATAATGAACACTAGATGCAGCAACGAATTGATATTCATTTTAAAAAAATAAGAAAACGTATTTATCCTGAAACTCGGTTTAAATTCGGCTTTTGCTCAATATATTTGTCATGAATATTTGTTATATGTATATACCTATTATTTTGTAACATTTTAACACCGCTAATTACGGGTATCTCATTTTAGTGGTAAGGATACTATACTAGCCACGCTCATACAAAGCGGATTGACGAATTTCAACATTTAGATTGAGATCTCAGTCACCCCAGACTTACGTGATTTTAGGAAAGATGAATTTTTTAGGATCGGTAGTTTAACATAAGCTTAAATAGGAATGAATACTCGCTAAGCTGCAAGCGGGGCCGTTTTTCAGGTAGCAGGTATCAAAGGTGGAAAAAACCATGCTAACTTTCGTCAAAGTAACAACGCTAGTTTTTACATATGTCATACATGTTATGAACAAAGATATACAGTTGCCAGACACTTCCTGTGGGCCATAACTTTTGACAGACACTTTAAAAAAAAATGTGGGAACTTACGTCATTTTAGGAAGGCAGAATTTTATATATATTATCAAGTGCAATATTTTAAAATATTTTCCAATAAGCCAGACAAATCTGACGGGCCAGACATTTTCCCGGACTCGTTAAGAGTTCCGCTGTGTGAGGAAGCGCGAGAGAATTAGAGCATTATTCAAGCGTATAAGTACAAGTGAGATGCACTCTGACGCGTGAATCTTATACTAATATATAAAGCTGAAGAGTTTGTTTGTCTGTTTGTTTGATTGAACGCGCTAATTTCAGGAACTGCTGGTCTGATTTGAAAAAGTCTTTCAGTGTTAGATAACCCATTTATCGAGGAAGGCTATAAGGCTCGCCCGCGACGACATCCGCGTGGAATTTGTTTTCAAAACTCTCCGATTTTGAAACATTATTCATTGGTGCTCCGATTCTATTTGTCTTAGCATGATGATATATAGCCTATAGCCTTCCTCGATAAATGGACTATCTAACACTGAAAGAGATTTTCTAATCAGACCAGTAATTCCTGAGGTTAGCGCGTTCAATCAAACAAACAGACAAACAAACTCTTCAGCTTTATATATTAGTATAAGATGATAGACAGCATATCCGACCCACTTGTAGATATTATCACAATGACCAAATTATATACCTTAAATTACGTGACCCATATGAGATTTCATTGTATATATTAATATCAAGGCTAGTTCAAGCCAAAGATACAAAATATTTATTTTATAAAACCAACAAAAAATCCATATACTTCTTCTCGAGATAAATATAAAGTAAACCGATTAATTTATCCATCCATTAAAGAATGCAAGATATTTTGTCGTCAATTTATAAATGATAGTTAATAAAAATAATAATTATAACTTCAAAGATTAAATCCAGAACAAACATTACATACTTCAAACAAAATTTCTTGAACCAATATTTATTTCAACGGAGTTATGCATACGTATCTACTAATGACAGTGAAATTTATACTAACATCTAAAAATAACAGTTCCACACAGATATATTATATTCTAGGG
Source organism: Dendrolimus houi (assembly GCA_039645545.1). NCBI lineage: Eukaryota > Metazoa > Arthropoda > Insecta > Lepidoptera > Lasiocampidae > Dendrolimus > Dendrolimus houi. The sequence continues at coordinate 18,060,493 of CM077128.1, read as the reverse complement.
CCGTCCCCTATTTCCTTTCGTATATCGTTACACAGGCTACCTTTTGTCTTATAATAATAATAATAATTCAATTATTTCAGAAATTGAGCATTTTATTAACAGTTTTATATTATAAATTATTTCAATGTTATCAAATTTTAACTTTCAAAATAATTCACGTCACAACAATTAATTAATAAAACAAATACTAGGGCATTACACCAGCGTTACTATAATCCCTATAAATGTTTATATTCCACGGCGTCAAAGGGACATGACTCATTGACTCTTCAGGTGATCAGAGGGCTGGCGGTTACCTCGGGCAACGGATCAGTATGGCGATCTAGCGAGGAAACGTAGCCAGCCTTCAGGGCACCTTACCCATAGAAGGCGGTGATCTAGGCTCAGTATTCTACTTATAGTCTTGAGGGCTATGGGTCGAATACGATATAAATAAGTTTTCATCTATTGTATTCGATTATATGTAATTTTATAATTGTAAATTATGTAAATATATTAATTAACGGTTTATGGGACATGTATACCAAATGATTTCAAGTATGGAGGCCTCTGCCACCGGGCCGCGAGGTGGAAGAAAACAAACAAACTCATGCATTTAACTGGGTGTGCAGTTGCACCCACTTACGTAGCAGTGGAGCGTCGCATCGATCTACAAAAAGACTGAGCACGCTGCTTAATACATACAATATATTTTTGAAGTTTCATACCATAAGTTCACAACTTCTGATTTTTTATTATTATGGAGTAATATCATATAATAGGAAAGGCAAGTACAAAAAATATTTTTTAAATCATGGTCGGAAAATTTGAGGATCTCTCATATAAACAACAATAAGAAACAAATACTACACAATATTTACACATTAAACAAATATATAGATAAATATATATAAAATATTTAAAGATAAAGATAAATCTAGTTATAATTATCTATCTATAAGAAGACATTTATAATATGTATAATAAATCTGTAGTAGTAGGGGAGCCCAAGATGCTAAACGTGGGGTTACTCGAACGTCGCGGGGACCTTTTTGATTGTGAAGATTAGATGCTAAAAAGAAAAAAAGTTATATGATGTATGCCCTTTCACTGGTGGGGGGAAGCGTGTACAGGTTTTCAAAAAAAAGAGCCGCTCAGAAATACTCAAGCGCGTCAGATATTCAAAAGGGATGTTAAGTAAACCCTAAAGGAACTCTTATTAAAAAGACTGACGATTTGGACGCGACCAAATATCATAGGAGATTTTTGAAAATGCAAAAAAAAGCGTAAAATGGATATACTCGAGCGTCAGATTAATATACAGATAGTTCAGCTTGATGTTCTTGTCGTGCTGGCCCATAATCTGATAATTATGTGGAGGAATTTCCTTAATCTGACGGTTTGAAAAAACTTTTCAAGATTAAAAAATACCCCCACACTATATGAAGGGATAATATGGTGGGAGTACATAATAGGGTGCAAGGTTTCTCCCCTGATGTTATTCTACCACGTTGGAGTAAATCCTAAAATCTCCGCTTGGCCTACCCTACTATAGGTTAGAATTATAAATGAGAAAAACTCAAAACTATTCGGAGCAGCAAATTTCGAAACTACAATTTATAGAATTTTTGTCTCTCTATCTGTCTGTTCGTGCATCATGTGAAAACTACTGAAGGGATTTAAATAAAACTCGACACACAACTAGCTTATATGCCGTGTCAACAATTAAGATACCTTTTATCCCTGTGTAAATCTATAAACGATGTTGTTTGTTTATCTGCCTATTTGTCTGTTCGAGCACCACATGCAAACTGCTGAAGGGATTTAAACAAAACTTGACACACAGCTTACATCCCGTGTCAACATTTAGGATAACTTTTATCTCGATAAATGGTGTAGTTTCTTTGTCTGTCTGTCAGTTTGTTCTAGCATCATTTGAAAACTACTGAACGGATTCAAATAAAACTCAACATACAGCAAACTTAAGATACCTTTTATTCCGATAAATGATGTCGTTTCTTTGTCTGTCTATCTGTCTGTAATAGCATCATTTGAAAACTACTGAACGGATTTAAATAAAACTCGACATACAGCAAACTTGTATCAACACTTAAGATACCTTTTATTATGATAAATGATGTCGTTTCTTTGTCTATCTATCTGTCTGTTCTAGTATCATTTGAAACTGACTACTGAACGGATTTAAATAAAACTTGATATAGAGCAAACTTGTATCAACACTTAAGATACCTTTTATTCTGATAAATGATGTCGTTTCTTTGTCTGTCTATTTATCTGTACTAGCATCATTTGAAAACTACTGAACGGATTTAAATAAAACTCGACATACAGCAAACCTGTATCAACACTTAAGATACCTTTTATTCCGATAAATGATGTTGTTTCCGTGGCATTGATAAATACAAGGAAAATACTGCACCGTCTTCGCGTATTTTTGTTGCCGCCGTAGCAATTCACAAACAAATAACTACGTCGTCATGGCAACGTGACTGATGGGAAACGGTTACGCTTTTATACATTTGCGGCACCAAATGGTAAAAAAATGATACTGTTTATAAAATTCTTTTAATTATGTTAATATTTTTTTTTACTGTAGATCGTTTAGTTATTATGAATGAATTAAACATATGGTGTGTTTTCATATTATTAAATGTTGAAATTCATTCCCATAAGTCGATTATGATAATTAATAAATCAGAAGGCTGGTGCTTACCTCGGGAAACGGATCAGTATGTCGATCCAGCGAGGAAATGTAGCCAGCCTTCTGGGTACCTTACCCATAGAAGACGGTGATCTAGGCTCAGTATTCTACTTATAGTCTTGAGGGACTATGGGTAGAATACAATATAAGTTAAATTTCTTTTGTTGTTTTAGATTATTTCTTGTGTTTATTATATGTAATTATTAAAAATATTAAATAATATAAACATTACATTATGTATGACATTATTTTTAAGATTTTTCGTCTTTTTTTGGATTGATTTTGTAATAGAAAATTACATCATTATCATTTCTTGTGCCCAAAAGTTCCCGTCTCCTTTCGCTGGCACATTCTGGTAAAAATTAAATTCATACGGACTTATTCATATTGAGTTAGAGTAACTTTGTAGGCTTCTTTAAGGTTCTTAAAAACTTAAAGTTATTCGAACTCTATAAATTGTATATGCACGATTATAATATTTATACATAATTAAATTTGTTATATAATACAAGCATTATTCAATACAACTCATCGATCAATGGACACCGATACAGATAGCTGTTTTGACCTATTTGACAGGACGTTGATAACCTGGTTCTTAAATGAGTGTCCTGCACAATACACTACACTATGCAATTTTATGACTTACATAATTAACGTTTTGTATTTTTAAAATCGGTCTTAATAGTGTATATTTATACTGTTAATAAATATGATTGATTAATAGCGAAATTGGCAAACACGCAGGTGACCCACTACACAAGGGAAAGTGAATACCATGGTGTTCGATTGAATGTTTGATAATTTTGAACAATGCGCTTGTAAATAGTTAGATTCGAATCACCGATAGCTCGTTGTAGATTTTGACTTGAAGAGAGTGAAACGCAGTATCGTGTGGACGGTGGCGCCACTCGTAGACGTGTTGAAATACCGATTTTATTGACACTTACGATTTTACAGTCACGTTTAGAAGAGCATTTTCGAATCGCGGTAATTTGAATACAAGCGTTTAATAGCTAACCCTACACATGGTATATAGATGTTTGCAATACCAGGGATGATAAAAATTATGGGATAGATGGATGGGATAGAAAAGATGAGCTAGGAAGGATGGGATAAAAAGGGATGGTACACAGGGATCAAATAAGATGAATACATTTTTATTCGTGCAGGAATTAATATAATTTCCTGCGGCTGGGCGGCCTGTCGTAAGAGACGATAACACAGCTCACAGCCATTTGGTACGGTATTTGTCTATCTGGTTGGCTTCCACCCCTGGTCTAGAGTATGCTGCCATAACAACCTTGAGTTGCATTCCATTATTAGTGGTCAGGTTCCAGTCTCCTGTCATTAAAAACGGGTTCTATTGTAGTTTATAATAGATAGAATACATATTTTAATATTCAATTCTAGATATTAAGTTATATTTAATAATTTTTTATTAGTTTAAATGAAAAATTTTATGTCCGTTAGAACTTGGTATAATAAATAGATATACATTATCTATACAGAGGCACATTACTAACTAAATATTTTTCGTATAGTGAAGCTGAAGCACTTATCTTCTCAGAACTCTTCCGGTATGAACGTAGGACTCTATTACCATAAATAGGAATAGATTTAGTTGAACAGCCTGGCCTACCCTATTATCTTATATCACGGTGCCGTGGAAAATCAGTCTCCTTTAAGAGAGCAGCAGCGCATTTGTAGCACCTTTGATGTTGCTAAAGTCCAAAGGCGATGGTAGCCGCTATCCTTCGGGTGGGCCGACTGCCTATCTTCTAAACTCATGCAATAATAAAAAAACAGTTGGTCAACGGAAGTCTCACTCATCGCACAAAGCACGGTTGGCTTTAAGTCGATATTTTGTGATTGTAACCTAATAATAATTTATTCACCATATTTTTTTTGTATTATTTTATATTGTTGTATGGCTACAAAATGGGTGGGGTATAAATAGGTATAGGGGAATATTTACCCCTTCTGCAACCCCTATGTCAAGAAAATGTATATATAGTTCTTAAGATATCAATATATTTGTAAAGGTAACCTCAGGTCAGCGAGTGTCACTTTGTAACAATCATTTAAATAGTTATTAATTAATAAATGGTGACCAGTCTGTTATGGCACAAGTCACGACATGTGACTAGAACGGTGAATTCAGTTAGGTTAGGTTAGACTTTAGACAAAAGCGCACGAGCCGAGCGGGCGACAGAATAAATAGACTAGTAACCATTTATTCATTAATAACTATTTTAATTATGGTTACAAATTGGTTGTGACACTCGCTAACCGCTGCACAAAAACATTAATATATCAAGAACTATACAATTTCTTGATATAAAAGTTGCCGAAGAGATAAGTGTTCCTCCCTACCCTTCCACTCCAACCCCTACACATTTCTCATTATTTAAAATAAAAGTGCCCTATATCTATACCGCACCCTACAAAATAGTAATATTAAAATTTCTTAATATGTTGTCAATAATCGTGTAGTGTATCCTAATTTAGGTTTAAATTTCGCCTCACTAATTTCCGAGCAGTCGTAATTCTAATTTTAAAAATCTTTTTTACATAAAAAACAGACTTTAAAAAATCGTCGTTTTTGTTATGCCAATACTTGAATAGCTTTAAAAAAAATGAAACACGTTGAAGGTGCCTATAATATTCGAGGGTTGATCTTGATTTCTCTAAGATCCACTAATCAGATTCTAACTTGGTGACAATGGGACCTCTTCAAGAGTATTCTTTCGAATAACAAAAAAATTAAATAAAAGTCAGTTAAAAATCAAATGAGTAGTATATAACTTATAACTATAATATTGTGTTTTTTGATCATTCTTATGTATTCTTATTAATGTTGTTTCTATATACTTTTTTACAAACTTGAAAATAATCTAAGCTTTGTGAAATTCAGCGTATATATGTATTTTAGATGACAAGGATAAATATTCTTTTATTCCTACCTGAAGAGCCAAATTAAATCATACTGTATATTTTTGGCGAGCGAAGCCCTGTGTCAAGCTTTGTTATTTATTAATAATAACTTTCAAGTTTATTTACATCTCTTCTCTGCGTTTCAAATTTGTGTGCCTTTTTTATAAAAACAAGGAATACTTAATCTAACCAAAAACCTATCTAGTGTAATTAAAAAAAAAACATTAACCGTCACTAAAATTACCTTTCACAATATGTAATTAGACTTATTAAAGAACTATTCGATCAAAATATAATAGTATTTAAAACATACGTTTTATAATTGCTATTAATATTGCAACTGGGATTAACTTCAGGTGACATTTGTCAAAACTTACCCAAAAATCACTACTCAATCACCAGAAACATCACAAACACACCCAAACCACTATTAAACACAAAACACATACACACGCAAACTTTCGTATCGAGTCAGCAAGGGTTCACTAATCAGCCAAATTGTTTGCAAACTTTGCCCCGCTAACCACGTGTTGCACGGAACAGAGTAAAACCGAATTTTTCGCGCGGGAAAAGCGGTGAAAACTTTTTTAAATATATATTTCAGAGACGCGCGTGCCTTACACGACTCACTAACAACTGACTGACCGCTAGGTATGTTTTCTTATGCCTACGTATAAACAATTTATTTTCATAGACACTGAACGCATCAAAGTGACTCAGAAAGCGATAAACTATGAATATTTCCTATGTTTAACTTTTTTTTTTTATTGCTGATAGCGATGACATCTCTATAGTATTTGAAGTTACTGCTGGAAAGCTTTTCAGCGAAAACGTAAAGGATATTTTACTGTGCAATTTTATTTTCAAATAAATTAATACGTAAGTCTAAAAATCAGTAATAGTTGTATGAGATTGTTTCTAAACCAGATTTGTTGTTTCTATTGAATATCCCAAACGTTTAATATAATGTGGCTCTTCGAGTGGACAAGAACGCGTGTGTTTGTCGTTAGTTAAAATCTAAAGGTATTATTCATATTGAGTTAGAGTACGTTTGATAATCACGAATAAGACCGTTAGTTACAATTTGGCTTAGGCTTTTGTTAGATGATTTAAGAAGAATGAAAGGCTATTTGTTTTAAGCAACATTTAAAAAATGTATCGGACGCAATCTTTAAAATTTCAAATAAACCTCCTAGGAAACAGGCGTGAGAATATGTAAGTATAAGCCGCGCGTAGGTTTGCCGATGACTACTTACTATTATTGTATTGTATTACTTACTATTATTGTATATACTTATGTAAAGTATATACAATAATAAATTAAAATAATACATTATTAAAATACTAATACGGCAACAACTATTTATGTAACCTTTTTTGTCAATACTACTGACCATCGACGAGTGACATCATGAGGCTATCGGCAAACCTTCTGCGCACGGGTAGTAACAAACTATTTATTCAAACTGTTTAATGAAATGGAAACAAAGTTACTATAGGTATATCTTAATTTAAGCACGCCATTAGACACGCACCTACATATAGACACGCACTCACGCACGCAAGCATGCACGCACACACACGCACGCACACGCACGCACACTCATAGCATGCATTTAAATGTTTAATAAAATGTACACTAAACATATTTTCTTATTATTTTTTATTTTATTAATTTATAAATTAATTTAGTACTTCAACACACCCAACCTTAATGCACAATAAAAACATATTTGAACATATCTTCGCCGAATGTGCCCCCCAAAATACAGGCATGTCCTAGTTTAGGAGCAAACTGGCAACTCATAGTCGCAGAGATAACGTACCTAGCATAAATGTATTGTATTGTTACAACTTAGGCTTCGACAAAGACAAATTCCACGTACAGTTTGTAAAAGCACATTTTATTACCTGTCGGCATTTGAACTGTTTGTAATCCTTTTATGATCGTCTTCTTTTGTTCACTTATTTATTGGCATACGTTTATAGTTATTGTGGAGAACAGCCTATTGTACTTGTTTATGGCCGCTTTCAGGTATCATTAGCCAGGTGTTACGGATTAAGTACAAGCTGATTGTAGGGAACTATGCCGACGATACGCTAAGGGCACACTTGAATTTGTGAAGTATAAAACGACGGCCCGATTGAGAGGAGGTAGTTGACCGAGAACCACGATCAATGTGTGACGTGTGTACATTCGGGAATTTAATAGTGACGGACTTTGCGCGTTTTATTGAATACGACCTTCTGCATTACGTTTGGATTTGTTGTGTTCGGTTATATTTGTACCTGTGTTATACGTGTTTGTATAGTTCTAATAAACTCTATAATAATTCCAACGGCATTTTAATTCGAGTCCTGCAACCCGTAACAGTATATCCTACTATTGATTAACTAACGTACCATTGGTAAACTAAAATTAAACTGTACGATAAATATAACTATATTTACAAAATAACATAACCTATTAAAAAATAGGCTCCAGGTCGCTGTCGGCGGGGAGCGTGTCCCAAAATGCTGGCCGCATTTCCACGTTGCAACGTTGCACGTTGCTAGGTGCAAGCGAGCATTTTGTCACGCGATACCTCAATTAGACGCGTTGAGAGGTCTCTATAGAGATGATAAGCTCAAGGCTTCCACGGCCCTAGGGTTTCAACCCCGAAAGTCACAAATATGTACCCATTACCAATGGACACATATTTGCGGCGTTTCAGGTCCTCCTGGTGTGCAACCACAGCCCTGGCTGTCACGGCTGTGACTGAGAGATGGGAAGCCGCCAAAGTATCAACACAAGCTGCGTCCCGTACTAAAGGGCGTCCCATCTTCCATGGCACCAACCATGTAATATATTATATTGTAATAATATAAATAAACTATTATTAAAAAATCTATCCTAGCGACTGTAAATGTCTGTTGTTTCTTGAAAAGAATGTTAATAAATTTCTTTTTCCCCATTTCATAAAGGAAGTGCTACAACAATAAACATTATACAAATACATAACCTTTTATCTCCTTTCTTAAATTGTAAAGGCACTGCTTAGTTTGAAATGGAAAAATTGCGTGACAGCCTAATGTTGATACATCAAACGAAGTAAGCTATCGGTTGATAACAAAAGGACAATACAGCCTTATTTTTATTTTTGACTTGCTTTTGTTTACATATCAAACTACGTAGTATTAGTGAACCTTTTTACGTTTTTAGTGAACAATATTCTACGGTGATTAAAAGTCGATTAGGATAATAAAGCATTGAATAGGTTTCATACACGAAATGGATTTAAAAAATAAATTTTTGTTTATACATTTTTGTTATAAATAAACTACTTCTTATGATCAAGATTGACAATTTTTCCTCTTTATTTCTTTTCATTGTCTGTTCGGAATTGTAAGAAGTTTATTTTCTTATTTAATTCTAATTTACTGATAGACAATACAATACAAGAAAACTTAACTTATTCGTATTATATTCTACTCATAGTCCCTCAATACTATAAGTAGAATACTGAGCCCAGATCACCGTCTTCTAAAGGTAAGGTGCCCAGAAGGCTGGCTACGTTTCCTCGCTGGATCGCCATACTGATCCGTTGGCCGAGGTAAGCACCAGCCCTCTGATCACCTGAAGAGTCAATGAGTCGTTTCGATAAATTTTGGTAGAGGCTCATGGCCTCAGGACCCCACGGTCCAAGCGTCTCGACAGCAAACGGCACAAATATATAACTCTCACCAAGGGTTGCATACTTGCGCCGCTTGAGTGATTCGGCTGTTTCCGCCGCTGTACCGGCTGATCTAGACGTGTTTGGTAAATGGGATGCGGCCAACGTGTCTACGCAAGTCGCATCCCACACCAAAGGCTTGCCACGTTGCCAGGGAATTAGAGTCATTCTGTCGGGACGCCTACCATCGTCACGTGCAATACCGTTCGGCTCTAATAAAGCCGGTACGTTAGCGGTGGCAAGCGCCCTCCGTAAGACATCATTCAAGGCAGCGTGGCGTGACCATCTGCCGGCACTGCGGCGGCAAGAAAGACCATGGTATCCCGGGCCGATTATCTCTATTATTAAACTATTAATATATTCTAATTCTCTTTTACAATTTTCACTTGTTATATATTACTCATAATATTGTCGCGAGCCGATACTAATCCTTTACAGGTGTCTTATTACCCCTTTGAATTTGAGTGATCTATTTTTCGCGATAATTTCTTTATTCACCCCACCGTAAGACGTCATAAAGCCTTCTTTCTTCTGTTGGTATTTTATGCGAATTCTTGGAAACCATTAAGCTGACCATTTAACGATTTCAAGAACCAGTGGGCGGCATGTTGCTAGAAGGCTATGTCTAATTTACAAATGGATGAAGGTCAGTCAGTCGGGAAATACGCCAGTCGTGTTCTGACTGCGAACGAGGCGTTACCTAGTGCACTTTCGGAGCGAGTATCTTATAACGACGAAATTTGCACGATTTATGTAAACGATTTTCTGCTCTACGGTTTGTTTTGTTTTATTCGGCTATACTCGTAAAAACTGTGAATTAAGTGTGTGTACTTGTAATAAACTTTGTGATAATTCCAACGGAATTTTCGAATTTACATCCTACAAATTCGTAACAATATAATCGTAAAGAGATTTTTACGTCTATTTAGTATAGCAATCCTGGGGAACTGCCAAACTGATCTGGAGCTTGGTTTTTGTACCTCTTTCTCGAAAACTGTAGAATGTCACGAGCGAAGCATTAGCACAGAGTTAAATTAAAACAGAAATTCGATTTGGAATAATACACTCAGATGCTACTACCGTACCAGCATATGGCGTACCAGCCATTTTAGAACCAAATGGCTTGGTGGGCGACGATGGCAAGAGACCGGACGGAGTGTCACTCGTCCCTTGGAAGATGGGGCGGCCACTTGATACACTAGCCCCGACACATCTTCCAACGACTGATTTAGGGGTAGGTAACGCCGCCGCTTTAGCTGAAGACGTCAAACTATTGGACCCGTAGGGTCCATCGGCAAAAAATTTCTTTAAAGACATTTGTAGGTTACTCTCTGACACTACTTGTGATCAGAAGACTGGCACATATTTGGCCAGAGAATTAGCATTACTATACAGCTTGGCCATGCAGCCAGCTTTCTGGGCACGCTTCCCGCTGGCAGTGATCCGGTACATAATTTACAAGTTTAGATTTAATTTATTTAAGTTACGTTTATATTTAGGTATTTCATATTTTTTTGGCAGTTTAATGTATAGTTTTGTTTATTACTACTATACTCATGAGAGTTCTGATTGTTACAGACATATACGAAGTTTAAAGTTAGTTTATATGGAATCTACGCCACTTATACATATGTATTTAACAAACTCACCACGTAGAGTACTGTTCCCATCTTTAGGTTGGTACACCACGGTATTAGTTGGCACCTAGCGGTCCGGATTGTCGACGATCCCGAAATTACAAACCGCTTAGAGTCTTACAAGGGACGTCGGTGCTCTAAGTGTGTTCTACCATCTGTACAACGGGAAGTGTTCTCATGAGCTATTTGATTTGGTGTCTACGTCGCCATTCTATCATAATACCACTCGCCGGCGAATGGGAGTTCATCCACACTTCCTAGATACTTGGAAGTCCTTCACTCCACGTGGCGTACGCTCTTACATGCCATAGGTGTGCAAGTTATGGATGAACTAAAAAAGCACTAAAATATGAAGATCTTCAAAAAGGGCGTCAACAGATACTTAAAGTCTCAACGAGGTAGGTAACCCATCGGCTCTCTTAGTTTTGCAGATGTCCATGGGCGACGGTAGCCACCTACCATCAGGGGGTCCGTTTGCCAGTTTTCCTGCAAGCAAACATAAAAAAATTAAATTATAATTTACAAAGAAAGACTTTATTTCAAGAAATAGCAACGTAACTACATTCCTTATACATAATTATACACAGAGCATATTTTGAGAATTTGTACGCCGCATTTTCAGCAAACAAGGTTTGCACTCAGCATATTGCTGTGCCAGAATTATATCCGACACAACGCTTGATTTTGCTTCACATATATATATATATATATATATATATATATATATATATATATATATATATATTATAGATAGATAGATAGATAGATAACACTTTATTATACACCAATACAAAAATGAACTTAAAGACTAAAATTATATCTAGTTGTGTACAAAGGGCGGTCTTATCGCTAAAAAGCGATCTCTTCCAGACAACCCCAATTATATTATATGTATATATATTTATGTGAAGCAAAAACTTTGTATCCCTTTTTACGAAAATTGCGCGGATGGAGGAGTATGAAGTTTCGCACGCTTATAGTTTATATAGAGGGGAGTGCAGAATGCTATCTTTTTTTAAATATGCGTAAAAAACACATTAAATCAACAAAGAAAAACATTACACACTTTACCATGTATTTGACACACACACGCATATATACTCTTTTGTTTATTGTTAAAGTCCAATTAAAAGTGTAGCCTTGCCAAAATCTGTGATTATAGAAGTTTAGTCTTTGACAACAGAACCTTAATAATGTTCAAACTTATAATTTAAATTAATTATTATGGTCGAATTTCGACCACGGGCAACCACTAGTATATATACTCACTGATAATAAGATCCAAAACATTACTTTTGAAAAAGCTATAAGAATACAAATCTGCGGACACATTTCTGCTGCTGCTGAAACAGATGAAACGTTTTATTAGAATAAATCCATGTCAAACAAACAAAAATCCTTGTTGGCTGATTGCAGAGAAATATTCGTCAATCAACATGAGATGGGTCCGGGCTGATTAGTAATGGCGTCTCTGGACAATGTGCTAGAAACAATTGCGGGGCTTTTCATATGAGAACATCAAGCGACGTTGCGTTATCTTTATCTGTTGGCTGGGTTTCATTTGAACAAATGGTTGTTCACACTGATCATTGTGGGAAGTTAGAAATCACGATTACACGACGATAGGCCAAAAAAGATTGTTATTTTTACATGACTGTTGTATGTTTCTATGTTATATATGACTTTAATTGCTACATTTCTAATCTGTGAGCGAAGAGTAACTTTTAGGTGAGGTTGCCTGGTTTCATTTGAACAAATATTTGTACACACTGATCATTGTGGGAAGTTAGGAATAACGATTACACGACGACAGGCCAAAAAAGATTATTATTTTTACATGACGGTTGTATGTTTCTATGTTATATATGACTTTAATTGCTACAATTCTAATCTGTGAGCGATGAATAACTTTTAGATGAGGTTGCCTGGTTTCTTTTTACAAATGGTTGTTCGCACTAAAAAATATAGTAATGGGAATTTAGGAATAATAATTGTACAACGACCGGGCAAATAAGGTTCTGTATACAAATACAAGATTATATGAATAGAAATTAAAAACCGTGGTTGGAAGGAAAGTACCCTATTTTTTTTTGGATAAGACCAGCAAGCATGAACACGGCCCACCTGATGGAAAGTCCCTAGTATTTGTTTTATTAATTAATTGTTGTGCCGTGAATTAATATGAAAGCTAAAATTTGATATCATTACAATAATTTATAATATAAAACTGTATAATATGGAAATGCTCAATTTCTGAAATAAATGAATTATTATTATTATCTTGTATGTCTTTCAAGTCAAAATGGCCCGGACATTTGGAGGGCTTGCGTGGAGCCATGGGAAGGCCAACACGTAGAGGCCCCTTGACAAATTTAATGTAAATGTGGCGTGACCCTGACCAGTGATTATCCCTGTGTACACCATGTAATAATGCACCCAAGGACAAGCCCCGGCCAGTGTAGGACTATTGTGGGAAATGAGGACAAAAAGTACCGGGCTATTGGGGTGAACTTCTAATGGTACTAGGGGTCTGAGAATATGGGGACTATGGCGTCTGCCCGTCGCAATGTTCGGGGAACATGGAAAAATGGGCAGACGGTGACTCGCCACTCACTGCATGGGCCCCAAAAAATGCCGTAGAAGACAGGGGCAACATGGGTGTGAGTGACTAAGGGGTGTAGAGAGGTGGGCTGCAGGTTCACCGAAGCTACTTCTGACGTGATGCCATTTATCACTTCCACCCCTGGAGCTTGAGTCTTAGCTCTAGCGATCTCCACTCGGTGCCGGCTGGTTAAGGCAAGTACGGAGGTGGGGGCCTTGCCTTAGCCCTCGGAGTCAGGTACGAGGTGTCGCTACTCACCTAAGACTTTGCCACAAAGCCCCCCTGAGGGATTATTATTATTATAGTTGGTCAAATCTAAGAAAATGATAGCTAAGTTTGTTAATGACTTTTTAAATCAATGGATGGCGTAGAAATTTGTTTATAAAGTCGAGAAAATTGGTCCATATATTCAAATGATCAACAGTGCTACAACTGTCGTATTATTTCTATCTGTCTCGCTATGATGTTATATGATAAAACCAAATAAATGTTTTTAGTTTCTTTCTTTCTAACTTATATAGCTATTTTAATATATATATAATATGTATTTAACGTATGTTGCAGTGAAGAAGTAATAAATGTTACATAGTTACAACTTGGGGGTATATATTGTTTGGTAATTTCTCTTGACGACGTGGAACCAATATTAACTTATCGGGTAGAGAGACACTGGGAACTTATCAAGCTAAAATTGATGATCGAGTTACGAAGTAATTATTTCCAGAATAACTCTGAGTGGATTGCTTGTTTGATTTATTATCTTGCACAAGTTATGATAACATTATTACAATATTAATATACTACGAATTTGTAACGTAATTATCAGAGAAACAATTTCATAGGATATCAACGCTGATCAATTGGTTAGCACTTAGTCTGATATTCAGTTTACAAACTAAGTACAAAGTGCTAACACTTCAGCGACAGGTAGTGTATTAACTAAGTACTTTCAGTTAGTACTCTAGCTGTAACTGAAGTGAAGTGTAACCTGACTTATGAAAGCTTTAGATCAGATCATCAGAGCCAGAGATAAACGCACAGACGAACAGGACAAAAAATTAAAAGTTACATATTTTTCGAAATAGCTACCTACGAATCTTCAAAAATAGGTTCCATTTACACTACACGAAAATAGTTTATATCCGGTTATTAGGAAAGCATTGACTTTTTCTAATTTTATTGTTACACGCCGACAAAAGTGGATGCACACCTGCCTGCCATAAAAAAGCCTATTGTGTATTGTACTCGCTTATGGCCGTTCGGAAACATAATTACGCAGGTGTGCAGATTACGATTTCTAAGAAATTCAATCTACGTGGGCGGGCAGCCATATTGTATCAGTGCAGTATATAGCTATGCCCAATGGAGAGATCAGCAGTCTAGCGATGGTGACAAGCGAGACAAGACGTGTGTATATTCGATAAGCTAGATAGCGACGGAGTTTGCGCGTGTTATTGAATCGTGTATTACGTTCTACTGTTTGTATTCAGTTTCAATATGTCGTGATAAAACAATTATAATAATATTTTTTTAAATAAATAGTAAGTTATTTCACTCATTATAATTATGACGTCATAACTTTCATTGAAAATCAAGGATCCTAAGGTATTTTATAATAACTTTAAAATTATGTAATTTTATTAGACTTTCATATACCCTGAAATTATTGTAATTATATTTGATAAATATTACCCAGTGTGCCCTAAACTCTATTAAGGTAAGGGCAGCGAAAAGCAAATGACCACAATCGATACGGTATGGTTAATAATTTATCAAACGGGCGGCTTTGTTCTTTACTTGTATGTATCTATGTATGTATCTATCTATGGTAAACACGAGGCTTTAATATTTTGTGCGTTACGTACGAGTAATAGTATATTATAACTGTTGCACGCCCCTTGGAAAATCTAAGTTTGCTTTACATAAGTTTATTTTCTGCGTACTTTTGTCGTTTAGTAAAATTTACAACCATTAACGTGTTTTCAAGTTTCAATACAATTTTAGAATTATGCACGTTGGTACAATAAAACAAGATTTGTTATGTTGTAATGGAAAGTCAAGGTGTGTAGTGGCTAGTGTATCTTATCTTATTCTAATTCTAATTACACGGGTTCGAATAATAAAAGAGTTTAGTCTTAAAAGGTATTTTTCTCGGCTAATGTGGATATTATTACATTAATCATGTGCTGTGGGTGAAAAAATATCGAAAGTTTCACAACTGTCGTTATCTTAAACTGTGGCTTGAGACTTCAAAATACACGTAAACCATTAATAGACTTTGTCATTATTGATAGATAGATAGGTAACACTTTATTATTTACCAAAATAAACAATTACAAAATGAATAATTATAATAATCATACGGGAGAACAAAAAGTGGCCTTATCGCTTAAACCGATCTTTTTCAAGCAACCTGACTTAGAGAATACTTTTAACAATGTATGTCTTTATATTATTAATTAAATTAAAAAGAAATAAAACAGAAATTTATACTCATATTCACAAAAAAAAATTAAAAATTGTTACAACAATAATTCTTATTTTTTAACATTACACCACACCTTTAATATTACCCCACTCTCCCTCGCGAGTATCAATATCTATAGTTGAACAATAAAAACATATCACTTTATGTAAGTGTACAATACACTTACAATATAGACAAAGGGTTGCCTGTCAATAATGTTATAAATAGACGACAAGAGCATTCAACTGGCTTCATCGAATGTGGAACAATAGCCAAGTAGACCAAACGAGGACTTGTTTCTAGGTCGTTACTTGATGTGTAAAAGGTTCCTGTATTGTATAATTTGTATTGATAAGTTGGTACATTTCATTCTATTTCTATTTTATAGCTAATGCATTTTGAGACGTAGATTTACATCATTATTTTTATAATGTAAAAAGAGAAAGTTTATAGGGATTTACAAGACAGCGTTATCGACTATACCTTTGAATGTTAGTGTGAGCTGGTTCGCTTAAACTACACAACCGTATCCCGTTAATATAGTCCTATTTTCCGGGATAAAATGAATAATACTATACTCGTCCCAAGTTATCGTTCGTCACCAGTGATGTTCGATTCCTAATGGCCTGCTTGGATCTACCAACTAGAGCAACTTTTTGTTCCGTCTCAACGTTGTACGTCAGGACCCCGGGAACCAAAGACACAACTGATGATCTCGACGGCATTGGCTCATAGAGCCCCAATTCATTTTGAGCCCAGAGCGACTTCAGGATAAAAAGAACATTGCACGTTTATCCCAATTATTGAAAGTACCTATCTTTAAAATTTCATGACAATTGGTTTATTTCTGAAAGAATAGAATATACTTTATTGTACAAAAATGTTACAAAAAATCAAGAACATTAATATACATGTACAATCGGCGGTCTTATCGCCCACGACGATTTCTTCCAGACGACCTTTGGATGGAGTATAAGGACAACAAAAGTTGATTGTTGTTAAACAAGCACTAGTACAATAATTTAGTTTATTAATTAGTAAAAAGAGTAAAGGAACAAATGTAAAAGCGTACAAATCAACTCAATTTTTAATTTATATTACCGTTAGGTTATAAGATACAAGACGAGAGTCACAAACGATTTCTAGATTTAAAAAAAAAAAAAAATTTATTGCAGGAGTTCAGCAGACAGGCAGACGGCCCACTTGATGGAAAGCGGTTACCATCGCCTATGGACATTTGTAACACCAAAGGTGCTACAAATGCGTATGCTTAAGGGAGACTGGAACCTGGTCGCTAATTCCGGAACACAACTCAAGGTTGATATGGCGGCAACTCTAGAGCAGGGGTGGTAGCCATCCAGTCCGAATACTACAACCTGGCTGAAAATTCTTAAATACATTAAACACTGTTTTTTCAATGTCTGACTATACTAGTCATTATCAGCTCACCACGACATTACATCAAAACCGGTGAAAACCATTTGCTGAACATTTCTGACAAGGTTAATATGACAAATTGATATGATCACATTTTTAGTTCCGACATCTGAATGGAGATGGATGTAGGCAATAAAGTGACCATGCGAGACATTAATCTGGCGTAAGGCCAGACGAAATGCATAATATCAAATGTGTATGTAGGCTGAGGATGTTATGAAAGTCAATGAATGATTTCTAACACCAGGAGCTTGATGTAATTTTAATATATCTATAACTAGAGTTTAGTTTATTTAAAGAGGTTACAACACAGGTTACATTGTATTAAATTTTTATGTTACTGCTATTTGCCCCGGAAGATTCACTTCATTTTATATGGCAAACTATCCCATCTCCCGGATGAAAAGTATCTATGCCAATTTTAGGTATTAAAACTACATATGTACATCAAAATGACAAAATCGACCAAATCGACCGCATCGACCACATCGACCACATCGAACACATTGACCAAATCGACCAGATCGACTAAATCGACCACATCGAACAAATCGACCACATCGATCACATCTATCACACGGACCACATCGATCACATCGACTAAAATCTAGAAGCTAATCGAGACCAGCACATTTCGAAAACACAACTTTTAGAATTTTTTTCTGTCTATTAGAGCATCATGTGAAACTAATGTACAGATTTAAATGAATCACGTCACAGCACTAGCTTATATACTGGGTCAACACATAGGATATTTTTTTATCTCGTTAAATGATAGTATTTTCTTCTGTTTTCGCGATTAGAACATATGTTAAAACTACGTTTTAACGTGTAACTACACTACTATTACTAAAGAGATCAAATTTAAACTACGTTTCAAAAAAAACTTTGCCATTACTCATTGACACTTGACATCTGTCTTCCGTGATATTGCTGAAAAATGGCCGAAACGTCGGAATAAAAGTCAAATAAAATATCTCGCTGAAAACCGTTAAAACTTAGTTTTATTATTAATAAATAGTGTCGTTTCCGTGGAATAGACAAATATAGCCAAAAAGATGGTGAAGAGGTCACTTTATTTGGTGCCGCAGTTACAATTAATTACCAAATAAATATGTCATCATGAAAACGCGAACGAATTCTCACTGGCACTACTAGTGAATTAATATAATACGGATCAAATCTTAGATAATAACTCTATTTTACTTACATAAAGTGTAAGTAAAATAGAGTGACAAATTATGTAACTGATGGTCAAAATCGCGTAGAAATCCGTGTGTATTTTAGGAGCGGTTAGTGGATAATAGACAAACGTGGACAGCGACTTTGTTTTATACTATGTGAAGATAAATGTATGAATTATGAGCACAAGATAACTTACTTACTTTCAAAATCGCTCAACGCATAGGAAATATGGTATAGGTATTTGAAGTGAGATCATGTTACAAAACACGGTGATCAGGACATGAGCATATTGTTGGCTCGGAGCCAAAACTCGCCACGGATAAAATATTTCGGTTAGGGATTGTAGAATGAGATTTGTTTGAACGAAACCCCGTGTAGTGGATTTTCCTCGAAAAAGTTTGTGATTGTTTCGTTGTCCCTACTATAGACAACATTTGGAACGATATTCTCGATACTTTACTTGTTGCGTTAATTGTTAGATTAAACTTTGTGTGTATCGAATATTTGTAATGATGCGTAAATATTATCTATAATAATAATAAGTTATTTATATAATGACAACACAGTCGAATAAAAATACACTCACACGAATATACACAAAAATACACACAATAATATTATTAGTAATTAGTTTTTTCCTTATGTCTATGTTAGTAATTAATGACTAGCACTGATTTAGTTCTCTTAATGAAGGACCAAATCAGTAGGCAGTCAAATTTATCAGCTATTCCCTTCAGGATGCTGTTGCTGCTACCGCGCAATCTGCTCAGTAACGACGCTGTTTTTTTACGTCACAAAGCCATCTATGTGTGCTTCGGCGAACATAGCCGACGCACTGCAGAAACGCGGTTGCCTCAACAACACCCCGAGGGAATTATTGTATTGGATTCGTAGGGCATTGTAAGCTCTTTGGGTTATTTGAACCACAGACTTACCGAGTACAAAGAGGTCAGTAAGCCTTAGACAACGTTATTTTAACCGTCTCTGTACACCGAGCAAATCTGCGGTCCAACATGTTTGCCCCGACTGACAACGCCCCACGTTCCCTATACATGTCCACATTATCGTCCTGGACCTCCGACACCTCCGTTACCCAATGCCCCAGATATTTAAAATAAAAATATAAAAAATTACGTTGTGGTTATCGTAAAACAGTATTAGGAACAATATTCTCGATACTTTAATTGGTGCGTTATTTGTAAGACTCACCTTTGTACTATGTATCGATTATTTGTATTTTATTTTGTATACGTACATATAATCTGTGTAAATTTACCTTATCCTTACCATAGAACAATGTTCTCGATACTTAAATTTGTTGCGTTAATATTAGATTCAAGTTTGTGTGTATCGATTATTTGTAATGAAACGTACATATTATCTGTGGAAACTTACATTGTCCTTACCATAGAACAATATTAAGAACGACATTCTCGATACTTTAACTTGTTGCGTTAATGGTAAGATTTACCTTTGTGTGTATCGATTATTTGTAATAATCTGTATATATTAACTGAGCAAAGAGAAAAGAAAAGATCGATGGATCGTGTGAAGGAAGAAATGATTTTCATCACTCATTCACACAATCACTTTCCATTTTTTATTGATTTAACTTAATAAACAATGTGTTTTATTTTATTTAATAAAGCGTCAAAATTTGAGAGAAATACTATATGTGACGCTATCTAGTAGTGTAAAATGTACTAAAATTGCTATCAAGTTTTATTAAAAGACCACTAAAATTTTACACTTTATTTAATACAAACGAAAAAAGGACTCGTTCCACTGCCGCTTTACATTCACATAACACCAGTCCTTATTTATACATAACATCAACTTCTAAATGTCCCACTGTTACGCTCAGGCCTTCCCGTTTCTAATCGACTTCAAAAAGAAGGAGACTCAATTGGATTGGTTTAATTTTGAATGTTTTTCTTTGACACGATTTCTTCGTCATTTCTGGACTGTAGAAACAGTATACTCCTGAGGTAGTCCACTGTCACCAAGTCAAGATCGGATGAATGGATCCCAGGGAAATCGAGAGCAACCATTGAATAATATAGGCACGTGCAACGTTTCATTTTATTTTTCTAAAGCTATTCAAGTATTTGTGCAACTAAAAATAGAAAATAACAAATAATAAAACCGACTTCAAATGTAAATAACAAACAAAAAATAAATATTTACCATCTGCATCTACAACATCTTGAAGTCGTTGCCAAGTAGAATATAAAAAAACAACACTGCAAAGTATAGCATGTTTTACTTCGCATCGACTGCAAGATGTTGTAGAAAATATTCATTTTTTGGTTTTTATTTTTTATTACATGAGTTCAGTAGACAGCGAGACGGTCCACCTGATGGAAAGCGGTTACCATCGCCTATGGACATTGGTAACACGAAAGGTGCTACCAATGTGCTGCCGCTCTCTAAAGGGAGACTGGAAGCTGGCCATTAATGCCGAAATACAAGATAAGGTTATTTTTAATGACGGTTTTATTTTTTATAAAAAATCATTGAGGTAACGGAGAAGTTCATAGTCCCTAACTAGTGCAATTTTTGAACAGCGATAACACATTGCGAAGCGGTGTCCATAGAAATAGGAAGTAGATTTAAATTTTGACTTGTATGACCTTCAAAAAGTGTTCTCCAGTGGAACTTATTTAGAATAAAAACTTTTGAATTATTTAATTTAATATAACTACATATATTAAAACGCAGTCCTTCATCAAATGGAAGAAATATCATGGAGTACCATTCCAAAAACCATTACAGTACTCTCGTCCACAAAAGCAAGGATTAAATTATGGAAAAAAGCTTTTTCTCTTGCACTTACCCGGTCGCCGGTATCGAACAAAATGAATTATCGACGGTTTTAAAATGTGGGCACGCTTAATAGGAAATTCTAATAATATCAATCATCGATTTTGCTCGAGTGCTTTTTTGCCTTTTCTAGACGGACATTTGCATATAAAACATTTGAATATTGTTATTAAAAGTTTACTTGTATTACGTTCTATTTATAATTTAATAGACTTCAAAAAGGGGGAGGTTCTCAATTGGGCTGTACGTTTGTTACGCGGTTTCTCAGTCAGTTGTGGACTAATTTTCTTTTTTTTTTATTCGAAACAGTACTCTCCTTTTTATGTTTTACTTGGCACCTATTTCAAGGTATATAGAAAAGAAAAAATCTTTTTAATTTGAAGTGGTTTTGATTTGTATAAAGTACTAGCGGTCCCGGCAGACTTTGTCTTGCCCTGAAAAAATAAAAATCTAGGACCCGATCCCAGTGCCACCTACCGGTTCCGTTTGTAAATTTAAACCATCCGGGGACACACTCAAATACACACAAAAAGTTTTATCAATCGGTAAAGTCGTTTATTGATTAAGGTTCGTATACTATTAATCAAAGAAAGAGTGGGACTTCAAATATAGCGCCATCTATTTGATGATTATGGAACTTAGCTAACAGCAGAACTTAAACTTAACGATGTATCAGTTAAAAACAAATCAATACATGTTTTTTAATTACAAATGGTCTATGGCCTGCCCACACCTAAAATTTTCCTATAAACCTAAAGTCACAGAAGCTGTGGGACGGCCCGCTTTACCCATTGGTACATCGAAATCTACTGGATACGTGTGCCACTGAGATAGAGCGTACCCGTCTCCTAACTGTTTAGCGTTGGGAGTCTGGTTTGTGGCTACAGGCACTTCCCTCGGCAAATTTGGGCACTTTTTTAGACGATAACACGTTTAGAATAAGTGCCTGCATTCGCCTAGGGGCGGCCTGTGTTGTCCCACACAACTGTCAGTGTGGAGATAAAGTAGAGCACCTCGGTCACCATGGTTTATTTTGTACCAGAAGTGCCGGTAGAATTCCGCGACATGCAGCACTTAATGACATAATCCGCCGGGCTCTTGTCACCGCCGGGGTACATGCCGTTCTAGAACCGAACGGCTTGTGCCACGACAATGGCAACAGACCTGATGGAATATCTTTGGTGTCCTTTAGGATGGGTCGCTCTTTTCAGTATGGGACGCGTCTTGCATCGATACTCTGGTGGGGTCTCATCTTACAGCCACTAGCAGTACAGTAGTCTGCTGGTACAGTTGCTGCACAACAGGAGGCCCTAAAATGCCGCAAATATTCCGCCATCGGAAATGGTTACATATTTGCGGCTTTTGGCGTCGAGGCCCTGGGACCATGAGGGCCTGAGGCCCACAAACTTTATTGAGACATAGCGAAACGCCTGGTAAATGTCTTACGTGACCAAAAGACTAGTCTATACCTCTGACAACGCATTAGCGTTGCGATACAGCGAGGTAATGTAGCCAGGCTTTTGGGCACGTTTCCAACTGACAGCGGCCTGGCACTAGATTTTATAGTTTAATTTTAATTTGTATATATAGTTTTATTTAATTAAGAAATTATAAAAAAATATATTAAGCTTTTGATATAAGTACCGTATATACTTTCATTACAAATTAAAATGAAACCTATCCATGTCCTAAGGTGGAATAAATCCAGCAAAAGGTGTTAATCGCGCTCAAACACTGCGACAGGGAATTTTTATATATATAGATTATTTGCATCTTCTATAAGTACTACTATAAACCCGTTAAGAGTCGAGTTTGTATGTTGAATTTTAAAATGAGAATAAATCAGGAAAGCTAATTACAAACAGCATTCCGAAAACACAGCTTTTAAATTTTTTGTCAGACTGACTTTCATCAGTCATTCAGTGCATCACATAAAAACTGCTGAACGGATTTAAATGAAACTTGATACAGAGTTAGCTAATATTCCAGATCAACTTTTAAGAAACTTTTGATCCCGATAAATGACGTCATTTTTGCGGGATAGACCTAGAAGCGGGGACACCCACAAATGTCGCGTTACGGTCGCGACTTCAAAATATCGCCGGTGCAATTCACTACCACATACGTTGTTATTGAAACACAAATGATTTTTTTTTAACAGGGTATAAGGTCGCGTCTGAGAGTGATCTCACCTGATGTTAAGTGATCTCACCTTCGAAAATACACCCAGCTTTTGTGCTCCTACTTGAGCTCAAGACTCAATGTATGAACCATTGCCAGAGGTTCGGCATATAACTGGTCCTAAAGTTATCTGATGAATTTGCAGCAATGCACGGAATTAAAAATAATGGTTTTGAACACCTTCAAAACTTATAGACCTGAATATGCCGGGAATCAAAATGGTGTTCCACAAGGAAGTGTTCTGGGTCTAATTTTATTTATTATTCATATTAATGAATTACCAGACTCCACACATCAATACTCTGTACCATTTGCAGACGCTATTACTATTCTAACAAGTGAAAAATGTATCGAAGGTGTGGAAATATTACCAACAAAAAATATGGAACAACTAATAAAAGCATGTCATGATTTATCATGTATACAATTCAGATTGATTTTAAAACCCTTGATATATTTATGACTTGGGAACCAATCTAAATATTGAAAAAGTCTTTAACCCGTAGTTCAACATTAATGGTTTCACATTGTTACTCGTATTATATAATTTACAGTACGTTTCAAATAAATGGGCTTACACTTAACAGTTTAAAATATCTGTGTTACCTCCACGGGTGACCGCAATCTGGGGCCTACCTTTTCACCTCTAAGAGGGTCTACAGTAACACAATTGTAATTTATGGGATTTATGTTAAAAAGATTTACGATGTTTTATATCATTGTTTAATTTCAGTTTGTTTTCACAAGTATTTTGAAGCTAAATTCCAATTTAACTTGTACGTTAGACTTACTTTCTTGTATAATATGGTTTATATGTTTGCTGGGAACCAAATTGGTAGACGGTCAACATAATGAAAGTAGTTACTGCGGCCCATAGACATTAGCAAAACCAAGGAAACTGTCATGTTGCCTGGGATATTAAGCATCTGTTTAAGCTCTTTTTGAAGAGCTTGTATGTTATAGTGCTTTGAATAAGCTGTGGGTGGAATTTTAATGAATTTTCTTTACTTAATAGATACTTGTAGTAAGTACCGCAGTAGACGTTGTCCTGTCCTGAAAAAATAAAATCTAGAAACCGATTTCAAGGCCACTTATCGGTTCCAATAGTAAATCTAAACCATGCAGGGACCAACACACACAAAAATTGACTGGAAACCAGTTTCAACGCCACCTACCGATTCCAATTGTGAATGTAAACGATGTATGATCGCACATTTCTGGCGATAATATATTGAATGTAAACCACAGATGAATACATTATCCGTGCAGGAACGGAGAAAGAATACAAATTCCTGCGGCCACGCGGCCTCTCGTAAGAGGCGACAAAACAACTCACAGCCACGGCATTTGCCCGTCTGGATGGCTACCACCCTTGGTTTAGAGTATGCCACTATAACAACCTTGAGTTGTGTTCCGGCATTAGTAGCCAGGTTCCAGCCCCGTCTACGAGTCCGGCAGCACATTGGTAGCACTTTTAGTGTTGCAAATATTTATAGGCGACGGTAACTACTTTACAAAACAGTTGGGCCTTCCGCCTGTCTCCTGCACTCCAGCGATAAAAAAAATACACGACCAGCTTGAAAATCAGAGCTTTAATGTACACATTCCTTAACAATCCCAGAAATCGCTCTAGACATTTTATTATTATTATTGTTAAAACGAAGTCAGGTAGAAATCATCTCAAATAAACATCCATGTATGATGAGGTTAATGAAAGTAGATGAAACGAAAGTTGTTTGTCAGGACCGTCGCAAGTGGAGATCCATAGTCTCTGCCCACCCCCTGGAAAACAGGCGTGATAATATGTATAAAAAAAAGATTTTTTAAAATTATTTCCTTGCTTCCTGCGATTAGTGGCAACACTACAAGCAGAAGTGATCTGAGAAGATTTGACGGTTGAGATTACTCCTTACATTAGAGGACATTTCTTAATAAATTTATTTGCTAAGCCCGACCTTAGAGCTCGCAAATGTGGTATCGTTTCCGTCTGGCTAATAGTATCAGTGAGGGCTACAGCCAGTTGGATTGTGTGGTTACTTACTTTATCTTTATAATGGATAACTACAATGTTTATTACTTCCTTATTAGAAAGAACAATAAATTAAAATGTTAAGAAAAAAATATTCTCATTCTGAATACGTTTCCGGTATCATAATATTAAAAAGAACAGATTAGTTATAGATAAGAGGGAAAATAAAAGCAGAATATGAAACATTCCAAAAAATACTGTTAACGGACACGCTTATGATCTTCAAACACATTATTACAAAAGATAGCGATCGTTTCTTTCATCCGGAATTCTCTCATCCGTGTTTACTGTAAGAGCTTTCGATGTTACCCGGTTATATTCTCAAGATCATAATCTAGCTAGATGGGGCGTCGCTCAAACGCAAGTGTCGCGAGAGTCGGGACAGTTGGCAACAAGCCAACCGCTCTAACAAGTTACTGAATAAAATTAGTTAACATCTTTCAAAGGGGCTGTAGATTTGTTTTGTGGTGTTGTTCCCTTCTAAGAAATGCTGAATAAGAAGATGTTATAAAATATATATTTGGCAGTGGCTCCGTAGTTATTATGCAAAAATTTCAAAATTGTTACATACAAATCACAATTTTAATGAAAAAAAAACGTCACCAAAAATTTTGTTACAAGGTACTGCATTGACCCCGACGATATGTATATATTTTATATATAAAATTCTTCTGTTCATTTGTATGTCGCTGAACTCCTCCTAGACGGTTGGCCCGATTATGACAAAAAAAGTTGTGTGTATTCAAGTGGGTCCTGTAATCGTTTAGATTAACAATTTGATCCGCTAGATGGCGCTGCAATCAGGTTCTAACTTTTATTTTTTAGAGCAGAATAACGTCTTCTGGGGCCGCTAATAGCATATAAGGATCTATTTCTGTAAAGCAATGTCAAGCGACAAATTGAGAGAAAGGGTTGATTTTTTACATAATATTCTATTGTTTTCCTTGCATTCATTAAATATCAAATTGCGCCGATTATTTATTTAGATCGCACCTAATTTAATGCAATGTGGAAATTTATAATAAAACCAGGATATACCCGCGACTTCGTCCACGCTTGAATTGAAATTCCCGTGGGATTCTCGGGGCACAAAGTACCGCAGCATTTAAAATAGAATATAAGCTATCTGACCATTTTAAATAATTCTCAGAAAACTTCCCGCGGGATTCCCGGATTTGGTGTCGAATAGCGAAAACCGCATCGAAATCGGCCATTTTACGTGAATCCAGAACAAAGAGACAAGAAATAAATAAAAAAATACATCGTAATAAAACTACGTTTTAACGGTTTTAAGCGTGCTAATTTATTTTATTTTTATTATTCCGATCTTTCCGCTACTTTTCAGAAGCCATAATCATGGAAGACAAAGATGTCAAGTGCCAATGAGTATTATTAAAGTTTTATTTAGCTTACCACAAACTTGTCCATTTTAATTTTGTTTATGGTTATTATTTACTCTATGGGAGCCTTTTTTTACCAGTATAAATCCGATTGAAGACTACGCCACGACAAGGGCAGAACCTTGGGGGAATAATTCGCAACCCGTGTGTGGGATTCGCCAGGTTGGGGGTGGCACTAGCATGCCCAGTCAGAACTGGTACCATGCTATTGCCACTCCCCAGTTAGGGATACCCACTAAAACCCCTGGGTGTTCCGTCCTTCGCTTTATGCCAGGGCTAAGGGTATATGACCTAGCCTCTCCGCAGCCCTGGCAGGGGTGGGCCTCACGAGGCCATTTCCACTACCGCGGGAGTACTTTTATCGCCCGGCATCTTCAAGCTCTCTAGGTGTGGGGCGGTCTGTAACTCGTCCCACGGGAGGAGAGGTGAGCGCGCGCGGAACACGCCGCGCCCCCATCTCGACGGCATGTGCAGGTGAATGAGAACCTCTATACCCCAAGAGGTCCCACCCGCGTCGCCCGCTTACGGTGGCCGAAGGTCCTAGCTGGCCCTCAGAGGCCAACGCGTCCTTCTTTGGCGGGTGCGGGCAGTGATGTGCGCTTACGCTCCCAGCTCCGCCTCCTCCATCGCAAGCATAACGCGTTCGCAGAAGGAGGAGATCGCGTCTCATCCTGTTGGGCACTCTATGGGAGCCTAATCTAACAGACAACATATTGTAGTTTGAAGAGAAGAAGCGGCGCAAGAAACTCTTTAGCAACATGCCTACATGTCAGCTCGAATAAGTTTATATAATGTTAAAATGGATGGGAAGTAAAATAAAAATAAATTGTTAATCAAGTTGCTTTGTGTTACGGTGCACGCAGAAAGAGTTCACAATGTCTTGAGTATTCTTATAGATTAGTCCATTTAGAAGAAAAACCGCTTAGTTGAGATATGTGATGTAGTAATGGAGTAAACAGTATTTAAAAATGCATTTTCAAATTACACTAAAACGATACAATCAACGGGACACAACAATAATAAGTCTTGTTACCTTTATACATTTTGTTCTAGATGAAAATTGCTGTAAATAACCATTGAGTGGAGTAAAGCGAAGTACGGCGGCCATTTTGTAGTCCTCGTCTCACTATGAGAGGATAATTGCTGTCGGAAAGCCGTCAATTGAAACCGGCTCTGTGAAATTTTTGTAGTCTATATTTCTGTAAATGAGATTTGAATTTGCTTACTTACTTATAGGTAATTGCAGGTATTTCTAGGGTTTTTCGGTATTAATTTTATTTTTGTTTTGTTTGTTTATTGTGTAATTATCTTCTATATATGTCGGGTTAAAGAACTTTATTTCTCATAAAATATTTTTTACAATTCACTTCAATTATGAGAACATTGATAAATTATTGAAAAATAAGTTTAATTTGTAACGAGATAGAAATCACAAATAGTAAAATTGCAGGTAGTTTTGATTTGCCAGACGCAGGTACTGACAGGGCACGGCTGCTTCGGCCGGTACCTGAGTCAGATAGGGCGCGAAACGTCTTAAGGGTGCCATCACTGCAGTGCCAGCGTCGAGGACACGGTGCTGCACACTCTACAGGAGTGTCCAGCCTGGAACGTTGAACGCCGTGTCCTCGACGCAACCATCGGAGCTGACCTGTCGCTCTCGGCCGTGGTCCAGGCCATGATCGGGGGTCAAACCGAATGGGAGACGCCGTCGCCTCCCTTTTGTGAGGCCGTCATGTCTGCAAAGGAGGCGGCGGAGCGGGAGAGAGAGTGAGCAGCCGTGCTCCTCTCCCACTGAAATAACCGGTCGCGGCGCCGGAGGAACCAAAACCTCCGGCCGCCATGAACACGCGGTGCGGGTGACGGTCAGGGGAGGCTTTAAGGCCGTCACCCGCATCTAAAGCCGCAGAGTAGGGGGCGCGTCGGTGCCCGCGCGCGCCCCTTTCAACGGTCGAGAAAGGAGAGGCCTGCCCACTGGGGCGGGCCCATGCCAGCCGGGGTCGCGGAAGAAAAGTTCGCGCACATCCCGTGACCCCGGCACATGGCGTCAGGTGGCACCAAGGGGTTTTAGTGGGTATTCCGGCTCCTCCAGCCGCCGAGTCCCACACTCCCCTGCCGAAGTCTCCCCGGCGGGGGGTCCGCAAATGGATTTCCCCTTGTAAAAAAAAATAAGGTAGTTTTGATTTATTTTTGTACATGCAAGTTACAAGTTCCTTCGAACCAAAAGAAACAAGGATCTAGGTTTTGTAGAAGTGTCATTGTGTAACTTGTTAGTTTTTATTTATATGTACATAATAGGTTGGGGAAAAAGTCTTTTCGCATATAGCATGTTTGAACTTGTAATAAGATCTCTTTGCCTATACCATTCGTATCTGGCTGGTTTTGGTATCATTAAAAAGTTTAATTTTAAAGAAGACAATTCCAAATTCAAATTACGAAAATGTGTGATTTTCATTTGTTTTTCTTATTGTTAAAATGGGTGAATCTAATGAAGAAATTCGATACATTTTAAAATTTTACTACAAAAACGGTAAAAATGCAACACAAGCCGCGAGAAAAATTGTGATGTTTATGGACCTAATGCAGTATCTGTGAGAGTAGCGCAAATTTGGTTTAAACGTTTTCAATTCGGAGATTTTGATATCAAAGATGCACGTCGCTCTGGTCTCCCTGTTACGGACAAAATTGATGCTATTTTTGAAAAAGTGGAGCAAGATCGACATATTAGTAGTTACGATGTAGCTGGAGAACTGGGAATTGACCACAAAACGGTTTTGGCGCATTTGAAAAAAGCTGGGTACGCAAAAAAGCTCGATATTTGGGTGCCTCATGAGCTTACTGAAAGAAACCTAATGAACCGTGTACTCATTTGTGATTCTTTATTACGACGTAATGAAACCGAACCATTTTTGAAGAAGCTGATAACTGGTGATGAAAAGTGGATGACGTACGACAAGAACGTGCGAAAAATATCGTGGTCAAAGGCCGGTCAGGCTTCACAGACTGTGGCGAAACCCGGGCTAACTCGCAACAAGGTGATACTGTGTGTATAGTGGGATTGGAAGGGCATTATTCATTATGAGCTGTTACCGCCAGGCAGGACCATCGATTCTGAACTGTACTGCGAACAACTGATGAGATTAAAGCAAAAAGTTGAGAGAAAGCGGCCGGAATTAATCAACAGAAGGGGTGTGGTTTTCACCATGATAACGCTAGACCTCACACATCTTTAGCCACTCAGCAAAAATTACGAGTTTGGCTGGGAGGTGTTAATGAATCCGCCGTATAGTCCTGACCTTGCACCTTCAGATTTTCACCTGTTTCGGTCTCTGCAGAATTCCTTAGACAGTGTCAGGTTAACATCACGAGAGGACTGCCAAAACCACTTGTCGCAGTTTTTTGATCAGAAGCCCCAAAATTTTTATAGCAATGAGATCACGTCCCTACCTACAAGATGACAAAAAGTTATCCAACAAAATGGCACCTACATACTTTAGTCAAATATAAATAAATTTTATAAAAAAAACCTTTTGAATTTTTATATAAAATGCGAAGAAACTTTTTCCCCAACCTAATATGTATATAAATCTCTTTTTTAAGACTTCAGCCATTTTCACATCCACCCGTCTATCCGCCTGTTATTTTACAGCACAGTATTTTTTCTCGAACACAATTGGATTAATATAATGTCACAGTACATTGCTGTAGTTAAATTGTAAAAAAAATCTAATTTTGCCTGTCATCTTGTACATTTTTTACGGATGGAGTACAGTACATAAAACATACAAACAAATTTACGCATTAACATATATATTTTACAAATATTTGTCATTTGGGGTACTTATTGTACATTTTTGTTCAGTAGATTATCATTCTATATCATAATCATTATTTTACAATTTAAAATATAATTAGGTTTAAAGCTAAAAATTAATTACAAGTTAAATTAACTTATAAAACACAATTTAATGCCAGTAATAAATATTAATATCTTATTATAATCAGAAAAAATCAAGCTCACTTATAATGTTAAATAATTATATTCGTAATTTGTAATGCTGATATTGCACAGTTCAACCAATTTGATTTAATTCAGATTGAAAGTCCCAGAACCAAAAGGATACGACAGTATTCAATAACATGGAATAGTCCAGGATTATATTTATATGAATCAACTATCTGACCCGGCAAACTTCGTACCGCCTCAGAATCAATTTGTTTTCATATTTACTCACCTTTCAAACCTTCTCTGGACTTCCAATAAATAATTCAAAACCAAAATTAGCCAAATTAGTGCAGCCGTTCTCGAGTTTTAGCGAGACTAATGAACAGCAATTTTTTTATGTATATAGATTTCATAACTTACAATTATAAAATTACATATAATCAAATACAATAAAAGAAAACTTATTTATATTGTATTCTACCCATAGTCCCTCAAGACTATAAGTAGAATACTGAGCCTAGATCACCGTCTTCTATGGGTAAGGTGCCTAGAACCCCAGAAGGCTGGCTACGTTTCCTCGCTGGATCGCCATACTGATCCACCGATAGATTTGTATCATCAAAATTTAAAGATAGAATTGAATCGACTAATATCGGTTTTATATTCAGCTTCACCTGTGTCAATAGAAGATAATTCAAAATCAAAATACTGAATATTCTCACAATTCTCCATCGATTAAAATGAACGATAAAGTTTTGTTTGAACAACGAAATCCGCCAAACAGGGCCCCTCCGCGAAAGATCAAATTGGCGGAACTGCCGGAGATCTGGCAAAGTTTGACGGGTTGTTTGCACATAATTAGAGAAAGTCCCACTCACTTACGGGGAACTCAATTGCTAGATGATCTATTTAGGTATAGATGAAGGGGTATCTTGGATAGATAAGTTAGGTGCACATCGCTATATATATGAGTTATACAGGTGGCCCATTTAGATCGGTCAGTATGGGCAAGTCTAAAACTATAAGACATACAAATATCTGTTATTAGAAACCATCGATTTTAGTGACAAGAAAAACTGCATACATAGATTTAAAAAAAACTTGTACCCATCTAGGGAATCGAACCCGGTCGTATGGAAAAATAAAACTTACATTATTTTTATTTGGATATCGATTGTGTAGGTCATAAACAGTAAATGTTACTATGAAACATGATATCTAAAACGAATAAAATGCATTGTATTTCATATCCTTTAATTTCATTAATGGGTGTTCGAAATGACAACCATTTTTTAAAATTTTTATTTATTGCACGAAATCAGCAGACAGGCAAGCGGCCGGTCTGATGGAAAGCGGTTACCATCGCCTATGGACATTTCTAACACCAAAAGTGCTACCAATGTGTTGTCGCTCTCTAAAGGAAAGACCGGAACCTGGCCACTAATGCCGGAACACAACTCAAGGTTATTATGGCGACATACTCTAGACCAGGGGTGATAGCCATCCAGACAGGTAGATACCATACCTGTCTGTGAGTTGTTTTGTCGCCTCTTGTAATAAGCCGCCCGGTCGCAGGAAATTGTATTCTTTATGTATATCTACATGTATAAATGTTTAATATAACATTCAGCTATAGCATCGATATCTACGTCTATAGTATAGATATTTGACATACATTTTAAAATATTTTAATTTTTTGTGGTGTTGTTGTTTTTTATTGTTATTTTAAAATCTAGCATGTGCCAGTAACACTTTGTTCGCGTTGCCATAACGACGGCGTATTTGTTAGTATATCGCAACAAAGAAACGCGAACGCAAAGCCCACCTTTTTGACTATATTCATCTATCCCTCGAAAATGACGTCATTAATGGAATAAAAAGTGTAGGCCAGCGATACAAGCTAAGTTTGTGTTGCCGTTTAATTCCGTTTAGTAGTGTAGAGAGGTGCCCCGTATAGGGTGGAGGAGCGGGATGGAATGCTACTCGGTCTCAAAGGAAGATCTTCCAGCGAGGCTATTACCGTTTCTCGCAGGCCTAGGCCCATCTATTACTGTTGGAAATTTTGTATATTCTTTGTACGTTTCGGGAAACGTTTGTGACCTCAATTACTGCACAGCGCCATCTATTGGCTTGTAAGTGTTCCATTACAGTAGTTTTCAGATGATACTTTAACAGAAAGTCGGCCAAAATTCTAAAAATTGTATTTTCGGAATCTGCTGCTTCAAATGAGCCCCTGTTTTTTATCTTTTCAAAATTCTTTATATTCTCGACCACTCGACTGATTTGTTATATTTTAGATAGATAAATGACATGCTATGTAGATATTATTTGTCTGAGAGTTATTATATTTTCAACATCACAGAATTTGGCACATTTTAGATGGGTACTTTTAGAATAAATTCTAAAACAATATTCATGATCAGGACTTAAAATACCTCGCTAGATACTATTAGAAGTCTTGTTAGATATAAGCTTAATTACTGTTTAACCAATAATATATATCCTATTTGACTCATATATGACGTCATAACCTGCGACGTTCTTGTGGCTTCGGCATTTTGTAGGTTGATAAAAATTGTCTTTCTATAGTATTGTAGCAGCGAGAGGTAGGTTAAATGATACTTCAGATGGCAGAAAGTAGTATTCACTGTGGTGTGCTGATGCAGTGAACTAATATATTTTGGAAACGGTAACCTTAA
This sequence comes from Dendrolimus houi, assembly GCA_039645545.1. Taxonomy (NCBI): domain Eukaryota; kingdom Metazoa; phylum Arthropoda; class Insecta; order Lepidoptera; family Lasiocampidae; genus Dendrolimus; species Dendrolimus houi. The sequence continues at coordinate 18,026,739 of CM077128.1, read as the reverse complement.
GTACAAATATTAACAAGTCGTATAGCTAGTACAATATATAGCATAATGTGTGAGCGGGACGCTTTATGTGCGAGCGAGATAAAGCAACTATTAATATGTACTTCGGGGCGAGCCCGAAGACCCCGGTAGAGTTGTGAGGTCTTCGGACCAACAACATAAAGTCAAGTCCAATAAAAAAAAGCGCTAGCCAGTAGTTCGTTGTCCACTGCGATGACTAGACGTATACAGCTCCCATAGTATTGTTGTAATATTAGTTTAGAATGAACTCCTAGCTGAAGATTTTCCCGCAACACTGTTATTCCTTATCTTCATAAAGGATTATCAGGATAAGGAAAGAATTATCTTCATAAAGTTATCATATTATTCCTTCGAGGCTCCAGCAAACAACCGTAGATGACGGTAAATATTTTCAATCATATAGGTCGTATGTTTCGTTCTGAAACTTTCACGGAGTTTCAAATTATGCATAAGCGTGCTCAATCTTAGACCGCATTACGACCAGACATCAATTACGATGACATACAATGTCTAAAGCTAAATACACTATCAACACCATTTTACCTTTAATACCTTGACTACGTTAAAGGAAACGGAAATAATTCTCTCAAAATGTCCCATCGAGACTCCCCTAAAGCGTTTTTCTCCGAAGAACACAATACACGAAAACTGACACGGCACGACCTCCCATAGACCCCTTAAGTAGTAAATTTAAACTTATTTTCATAGAAAAACGAAGGGGACCAAAACATTTATTATAGCGATAAATTTAAAAGAACATTATTTACACAAAGCTCGGTAGACGTTAAAGACCGTTTTCAAAAGACACACCGACCAAGGGATGCGATCTTATTTAAAGGCAACGCATAGGTAGAACAAATGCTAAGACTATTTCAAATAGGCTGATATGTGAGAAATTACATAAATAGACAAATAAACTTCATCGGTCTTATTCATATTGAGTTAGAGTAAGTTTGTAGTGTTCTTTAAGGTTTTTAAAGAAGCGTACAAACTAACTCAATATGAATAAGACCGCATGAGTCCAAGTACGAGATTCATATTAAATAGTAACAAGATTAAATATATTGTTACGTGTTACGGGACTCGAATTAAAATGCAGCTTGGAATTACTATAGAATTTAAGAACTATACAAACACGTATAACATAGGTACAAATATAACCGGACGTAATAAGTTCAAATTAAATAACACGCGCAAAGTCCGTCACTATATCGCTTACGAATGTACACGTCTATCTCGTATCGTAATCGTCGCTTGACTGCCTCAACCCTATTCGGGCATTGTTTTATACAAAACGGTACATTACAACAATCGACCGCGTGGACTGAAGTTTTCCAAGAACCACATCTAGCTAACGACCATTATAAAGGATTACAATACACAATAGGCGGCTTTTCTAATTACAAATATTAAACACAAAGAAAACAAAAGCAGTGCGAATGCGGGCAGGTAATCAAACTTGGGCTCTATGATTGGCAGGTGTACATCTACTTTTGTCGGCGTGCTTCGTGGAATTTTGGCAAAGTTGTAACAATATTTTTATTCTAGCGTTTCCGACAGAGGTTGTCCTGTCCTGAAAAAATAAAAATCTAGAACCCGATTGCAGCGCCACCTACCGGATCCAATAGTGTATCTAAACTATCCAGGAACCCACCCAAACATACCAAAAATATTTCTTAGAAATCGATTTCAGTGCCACTTACAGGTTCCAGGTGTGAATATAAACCGTCCAAGGACACATTCAGACAGACACCAAGTTTCATCAAAAACGGCTTGGCTGGTTTTAATTTGAATTTTAAGCCAGACTAATGGCCAGCAATTGATTTTTATACTCGTAATAAGTATAATTAAATATATTTTTTTCGTACTAAAGTTTACGATAACGCTACAAGTTACGTTTTATGGATGTGTCAGCTGTAGCGTCCTATTTGAAATAGATTTTCATAAAATATTTGAGTCAAGTTGCTGTTTAAAGACACACCATCTGTAGCCAATCAATGTCCACTGCTGGACGTACGTCTCCCAAAGTATGTGCCACATATTCCAGCCTACTGCCGTACTCACCCACCCAGTCTCGTCGTCGGTTTAACTTTACCGAGACTCGGTTTCCAAACCAGGGCACATTTGCTTCATTAGCCGCAACAAAAGTTACCTGCCCAATGTCATTTCAACTTACTTATTTTGCGAGCGGTGTTGGTTACCTTGGTTCTCTTACAAATATCCTAATTTCTGATTTTATTCATAAGATAAATATCTAATCTAACTCGCTACATAAAGAAACATGTAATGTATTAATTTATTCTTTGTTATCGAGCTTCATATACGTGTAATGTCATAAACTAATACGCTTTGAACATCTGTAATGTATGAATGTTTTATTTACTTACAGAAATAATAATGTACAATGTAGGTTGTTCTCATATCCACTTGAACACTGAAAGTACATGTGTGTATGTCATATTCTATTAAGCTTATGGATTTTTGCAACACCAAAGGTGTTAATAATGTGTTGCTGATCTCTAAGGGGGTTAAGAACTTGACTACTGACGCCGTAATACAACTCCAGATTATTATTGCGGCATACTCTACCCAGGGTGGTAGCTATCCAAGCGGCCAAATGCTCTATCACCTGGCAGTGAGATGTATTGTCACCTCTTAGGACAAGCCGCCTGGCCACAGGCGTTAGTATTATTTCTATAATATGTTCTTGCATGGATAAAATATTATATTGTTACAAGTTAGCGGGACTCGAATTAAAATGCCGTTAGAATTATTATAGAGTTTATTAGAACTATACAAACACGTATAACACAGGTATAAATATGACTGAACACAACAAATTCGAGTATAATGAAGAAGGTCGTAATTCAATAAAACGCGCAAAAGTCCGTCACGATTAGGTACCCGAATGTACACAAGTCACGCCCGTATCTTAGTTGTGGCTCAACTGACCCCCTCTCTCAATCGGGCCATCGTTTTATACAGCATAAATGCAAATGTGCCCGCCCGTATCGTCGACATAATTTCTTAGAATCAGCTTGTATTTAATCCGTAACACCTGACTAAAGATGCAACTTGCAGTGGCCGTAAACGAGTACAATAGAATAATAGGCTGTTCTCCACAATACTATCGAGAAACGTTTACGTATGCCAATAAATAAGTAAACAAAAAGAAGACGATCATAAAAGGATTTTTTTATAGCCTACTCCTCCGTCATATGCCAAGACAGAGACTTCATAAAAGGATTACAATTAGTTCAAATGCCGACAGGTAATAAAATGTGCTTTTACAGACTGTACGTGGAATTTGTCTTTGTCGAAGCCTAAGTTGTAACAATTTTATTTGTGAAACTTACCTATTAGCCTTAACAAACATGGTCAGTCCTCTAAAACGAATACGCCTTAGCCCAGACCTTTATGGTCTAACATTATAATGTATATTTCATCACACAAAAAGTGCGTTGTATAAGATTGTTCAACGATATATTTGTGTTACAGATGGACAATAACGACCAATAGGTACTGGCATACAACTTTCTTAAACGTATTGTTTGCTTAAATTTGTCAATTATTGTCATTGTTGTTTATTGGCAAAGTATTTGTTTTGGCTGCATTGGTTTATGTTTACTAATTTATGAGTTGTCATTTTCTTCCTATCTATATATAGCATACCATATATCGACAGGTCGTTGAGTATGGGGCGCCAGGTGCAGCATGCGATAACTCCAAACTGTCCTTGACTACAAGTTGCCTCTGAGGACAAAGATTGGGGTCTATAAGACCTTTCTCCACTCGAGGCTGACGTATGCGGCTCCAGCGTGGTTTGCACTATGTTCCGCAACAAATCGGAAAAAGATCGAAGCCCAACAAGGCATCGCCTTGAGAGTGTGTACGAGCACGGTACGTTAGGATCGACGTCATCGCCCTCGATGTGGGCATTACTAGTGTGAAGGAATTTGTAGCAATGTCGGCTCGGTAAATGTTCGACGCTCATACGCTCAGAGGAGACCGATGCAGAGAGCTCGCGAATGCCCCAAAGAGGTTAACAGACGTCACTGATGGCCAACTAAAGCCCGAGATGGCCAACGGACGCTACAGATCGGCCATCGAGAGTTACCGTGTAGGTACCGGTTGGGAAGCCTCCAGCAGCTCCAAAGTAACGTCACCGGAAGGTCGTTGCCCTCCGATTTGAAGCCGGGGCAAAGGGAAGTTAACTAGAATTTTTCTTAGTATGAAAAAAAGCATAGCATATTATAATACATATTCGTATTATCTATATATAGCAGTAGAAGTATAGCAAAAGAAGGCAAGTTTATTTAAAAGAGATGTGCAATATTTCACGCGATTTCTCATTAAAACTTTGTTTAATGTTACTGCTACAACTAGAATGGTATCAGTGACCGTTTCACGCAAATGTAGCGACGGACGCAATGCATTATTTGTGATGCGACATTGTTATTAATTGTTAATGACGTTAAACATTGATATGTTATGTGTTTATGCTAATGTAGCTAATCATTAACGGCGTTATTTTAACCGTTATACGCATTTGGCTACAGTTACACTAACATTATCCCAGATGAAGCATCATCGTAAAAATAGATTGAGATCCCAGTCACCCCAGACTTACGTGATTTTAGGAAAGATGAAATTTTCAGTATCGGTAGTTTAACATAAACTTAGAAAGGAATGGATACTGGCTAAGCTGAAAGCGGGGCCGTTTTTCAGGTAGCAGGTATCAAAGGTGGAAAATAACCATGTTAACTTACGTCAAAGTAGCAAGGCTAGTTTTTACATATGTCATATATGATATTGTTATTAACGAAGATATACAATTGCCAGACACTTCCTGTGGGCCATAACTTTTGACAGACACTTAAAAAAAAATAGGAACTTACGTCATTTTAGGAAGGCTGAATTTTATATATATTATCAAGTATAATATTTTAAAATATTTTCCAATGAGCCAGACAAATCTGGCAGGCCAAACATCTTCCCATGGTTATTTTCCACCCTTGATAGCTACTACCTGAAACCCCGCTTTCAGCTTAGCGAGTATCCATTACTTTCTAAGTTTATATTAAACTATCGATCCTGAAAATTTCATCTTTCCTAAAATCACGTAAGTCTCGGGTGACTGGGATCTCTATCTAAAAGCAGTACGATGGATAAAGAAATCTATAATATTATAAAATTCTAAACATGCCGTATCTGTACATTGAGCTATTAAAAAAAAAACAACTGGTATAGCCTATATAAACGATGGAGAACATGATGCATTTTTTTTAGATTTCTTGTCGGTTTATCTGTTTGTTAGGGATTTGCGTAAAACTACCGGGCCGATTTCGATGCGGTTTTTGTTGATCGACAGCTAATTCTTAAACTTAAACTATGCGCTACATTTTATCCCGGGAATACCGTGACAATTTTTCTGGGAGTGATTTAAAATAGACAGATAAAAAACAACCCATTCCAATGTGATTTTTTTACTGATCGATATAAAATTTAATGTCATAAAATGTGTGATATTTTTTATCCCAGGATTCACGCCGGAATTTTCCCGGGAGCGGTTTGAAGTTTTTCGGATGCATAAAAATTAGCTTATTCCGACAGTTTCCATTAAAACGATAGCTCATATTCTTTTTTTAAATACTGCGCTACTTTGTGTCCCGGGAATCTCGCGGGAATGTCAAGTCAAACGTGGACGAAGTCGCTGGCACATCCTAGTATTTAATATAATTTTTGTATTTCACGTGATTTCACAAAGGCGAGCAAACTTAATTTGTGGTAAACATGTGTATTGTATATATGTGCGTGAGATTAGAACAGTATGATTGGACGGCACACTGGCCACTGAACATTCCACCACATAGGCACACTATCACAATGTAGAGGTTCAACTACGAATGAAGCCCACTGCTCTTCGTGGATTGCAAGAACCATACCTGTATTTAGATAACAGTTTCAGAAACTCAATTACCATTTGTTTTTCTACTGTCTAAAATATAGACTTGGATAAGGAATATAAATCAAATAAGTGCGTAACAGTCCTTTCTTGATAGCAATTATCCTTGAAAGCACAAGACTATTTACCTATTTTTTTCTAAATAAATTTGAAAACTCCTTGCACTGGTGCTCACAGCGTAGAGGACTGTCCTCCGAGCAGCGGAAAGGGGAATGATCGGTAGTACAGGCTAGCTAAGCTTCTGGCCAAGTCCGGACTCGCTGACCATCTATGGACACACACACTCTCCAACACTTTCGTGGTTTTGCAAAAGTTTAACACCCTACTCTGGGATAAAACCTAAAGACACAGAGAACTTACTGTTATGAAATAGAAAACAAGACACATTTTGAGTCGCTAGGCCAGTCAGTTTAAAAAGTGGAGAGCAACATATTTTTTACGAATTTGGAAGCTAATATCTTCATAGTTATTAAATAAAAAAAGTTATTAAAGAACTTTGACATATTTTTGTCTCTATTTACCTAAATAATCATTCAAGAGTCTTCCAAAGGGCCTAAAAAGGTCTATTTCGAATATAAATATGACGAACACGACAAGTATCATCATAAAGAGGAACTTTATGCTATGTCTTACAACTGGCAGTATAACTAGACACGTGTCAATTTCACTAATTAATTCTCTAAAGTCTAGGCGCTTTAGGCCCTCTGATCTTCCTTTAAATTTGTTCCGACATCATTTTAATTTGTTTAGGACTGTCCACTAAATAAACATGCAAAGTACTGAAGACAAAGAAACTAAAAAATATTATGTAGATTAAGTTCATTTCACAAATAAAATTGGCAATTGTGAAACAAAATTTTATTCCGACTGAGAGAAAATCCTCCATGTGCAGTGTTGCCTGGTTTTAATGTATAGATGATACAAATACTTTAATTTTGGTACGTCGAAGTGGATTGTCTCATATTTATTGTAAAAAAACATAATTATAATTATATACTTGGACCGTGGGGTCATGAAGCTATGGGTCTCTACAAAGAGCTCTCAAAACCCTAATCGACTCTTCAGGTCATCGGAAGGTTGGTTCCTATCTCGGACAACGGATCAGTACGGCGATCCAGCGAGGTTACGTAGCAAGCCTCCTGGGAGCTTTACCCATTGAGTTCGATGAGTTAGGCTCAGTATTCGACCTATATAATATTAAGGTAGAATATAATATAAGTTATGTTCTCTTCATTGTACTAGTTTATAATTGTATAAAATTAATGTATTATAAAATATATATATACCTATCTCACTATTAAAAGTATATCTTACTTGTCTATTCAATTGTCTTATGATCATGCATTTTTGTCATTACTTGTATGGGGCTTATGCCAAATTTTACCGTTGATAAAGCATCTATTCAATTGTCTTATGATCATGAATTTTTGTCATTACTTGTATGGGGCTTATGCCAAATTTTACCGTTGATAAAGCAAATGAACTGTTGGTAAGATACAGGAACGGGCCATTAATAAATCACAATTGACCAAAAGCATAGTAATTTTCCTGATAATTTAGTACTTTTGTGTTGCGCTCCCTGGCAACATTACCACGTGGCCGAGCCGGGTATAACCCCGAAATATACCCGGGAATGTGGGGCCACGATACTCTTTATCCAGGATTAAATTTTGCAGAGGAGAGACTTTGCGACTCGATGCGCTCATCTCGAAAGATAAATACGGACTTGTGAGACCTTGTTTAAGTTGAATTCTTATTTTACTTTTTTGCCTGATTTTCTATTATAAGATTTTTAATATAACCAATTAATCTTCATTATTGAAACCTTCTGAATAGAAATCAAGAAAGAAAAAATATTTATTTAGGGCATGATACGAAAAGGGATAAAAGGTAATAGACATTATAATTAATTATGGTGTCCTAAAAAGCTTGCTCAGTATTGCTAGTTTTATAACCAGCGATGATTTTCTACAAGTACACTTAATGAACGTGACGGTTTAGCTCCACAAAGCAAATAAATACTTTGTTTCATTTAACGGCCTCCCTGATCTAATGGCCTTGAACTTAATTTGCGTAGCTCAAGAACACAGAGGTCTCGGGTTTTGTTTTCGTAAGGGAAAATTTCGTATATTAACTTTTTGTTATTTACTCCAGCCTGGATGTTTCGGATGGGTCTTAGCGTTGTCCTTTGTATAGTACCCATAAAATAAGTGTAACTTGTGTAGCTTAGAAATGTGCAAACTCATGGTGATAATTGTGATTGATATATCGACCATTCTAATAAAAAATTTGAAAGCGTGAGCACGGAAAATATCCCAATATTTATGTATTGGTAAATATATGTATTATTAATATTAAGATGATAATAGCACAACAGTTTAGAACTATTCATTTATAAATTTCTAGTTGTGCTACATCCGTCTGATCCAAGGGGGTAAGTCTAAGAAATGCTAACTTGAAGTAATGAGAGATGATATTGTTACAACTTAGGCAAAATTCCACGAAATAAGGCAGGTGTGCATTCACAGACCAAATTTGAATGCACACCTGCCGGCCATAAAGCACGGCTTATTACCTGCCAGCATTGGAACTTCTTTTGTTTACTTTGTGTTTAAAATTTGTAATTAGAATAGCCGCCTATTGTGTATTGTAATCCTTTATGATGGTCGTTAGCAAGGTGTAGTTCTTGGAAGATCCAGTCCACGATGTCGACTGTTGTATCGTATAGTTAGTATAAAACAATTTCCGAATGGAGGGGTGAGTCAGTCTAGCGAGAACCACGATCAAAGCAAGACGTGTACATTCGATAAGCGATATAGTAACGGACTTTGCGCGTGTGTACTTTAATTGTGCATTACATTTGGACTTATTGAGTCCGCTTATATTTGTACCTATGTTATACGTGTTTGTATAGTTCTAATAAATTCTATAATAATTCCAAACGGCGTTTTAATTCGAGTCCCGTAACTCGTAACAATATATATGCAATAGTCTCGCACGAAATAGATAACCATTATACAAATAGAAAAGCGAACCCTAGGCTCCGAACTCAACGCTTCAAACGCAACTAGCATTTGTCTTTAGGATGACTATATTGAGTTCTATCGCTGCAGGAACGGAAAAATAATACAATTTCTTGCGGCCGGCCGGTCTGTCGTAACAGGCGACCAAACAACCCACAGCCAGGTGTTAGGGTATTTGCCCATCTGGATCGCTACCACCATTGGTTTAGAGTATACCGCGATAACAACCTTGAGTTGTATTCCGGCATTTGTCGCCAGGTTCCAGTCTTCCCTAATAGAACAGCATCAGGAGCACATTTGTAGCACCTTTGGTGTTACAGATGTCCATAAGCGATGGTTACCACCACTTTCTACCTGTCTGCTGAAATCATGCAACAAAAAAAGAGTTCTGAAGATAAGTCATATACATTGTGTACTGCATAAAACAACACACAGAAGAAGTATTTGTTGTGTTTATAAATTTTAATATATAAACACTACAAAATTACTCTTTTTTATAATTTTAATTTTAAAAACACTTTAACCAGTTTTTTTGACAAGTTTAGAATATAGAAGAATATAGAATATTAATAATTAAAAACCGACACGCAAATGGTTGACACATTATACACTTGTAATACAATATATGGATACATTCGTTTGAGATGATATGTGTTTTAATTAAAATCTGTAGTCTGTATGTATTACGTGGGATTAAAATTGAATTTGTGTGCTTCGAATTTATGTTTACTTTCAAAGTATTATATTATTATGTGTATGTATAGATTCAAAGAGAGGACAATCTATAACAAACAATCTTTACGTAAGATCGGTCAAGTGTCTGTCAATCCACGCACCCACGGGATTTGGATCCGCTTTTCTACTTCTATTCTCTTTTTCGCACGTTTCAATATCATTTATAGTGAGCACAACTAGTCATAACTATTGTAGTTCATTTATTTCTATCTATATATATAATTCTTCTGTACGTGTGTTGACAGTGAACTCCTCCTAAACGGCTGGACCGATTTTGATGATATTTGTTTTGTGTGTTTGAATGGGTCCCCAGGTGGTTTAGATTCACAATTGAAACTGATAGGTGGCGCTGAGATCGGGTTCTAGAATCCTCCTAATCACCTGGAGCGATTTTGGCGATTTTGTTTTTGTATGTTTGAGTGGCTTACCGGATGGTTTAGATTTGCAATTAGAAACGGCAGGTGGCGCTGAGATCGGGTTCTAGAATCCTCCTTATCATCTGGACCGATTTTGGTGATTTTGTTTTTGCGTCATGAAACAAAGTCTTTTAGGTATTCAGAAAATATGGCGGTACGAAGTTCGCCGGCTCAGCTAGTTCTTTTATATTTTCCTAGATGTTTATTCATTAACATAAACATTTGCATCAAAATTTATAAATTGTCTTCGGAATTGTTCGACTCTTTAATATTGACCCTCAAAAGTAGGCTCTCTTTGATTATGCTACGATAAACACTCTAACAAAACCACTTCTTTTCCATATATCGCGATCTTAGGTATCCCTACTGTTAGTACACCTAGTTATAAAATTATTCTTATTCATATATTTGTATAATGCGTTACCTAAATGCTTATCATCAAAGCAAACTTTTGCATCAAAATTTCCAAAATCTCCCCGTAGTATCTCAACTCAATCTCAACTCTTTAATATTGACGTCAAACCCCCTCAAAAGTAGGGTCCCTATGATTAGGCTACGATAAAATCTCTAACAAAACCACGCCTCGGGTGGGTTCATTATCTAAATTATCTACGAATATGCCACGCACCTGCGCCGAAGGGTGACGATGTGGGGATAATATTGTTTTCGTGACAATGGGGTGACATTATTAAGCAGTGAAGCAAAGATAAGGTAGGTATATTACCGGTGAGGAGAGCTTTATTTTACTAACGACTGTCATTTGAATGCTAATCAAAAATTTAATTATATTCAAGCTTTGTTGTTTAACTTGTTTGGTGAAAAAATGTTAATATTATTTTTTTTCCACAAGCTAGCCATCAAAATTGCCGCGCTGTCAAATGTTTGCCTAGTTCAACAAAAATACAGATCATTCAAAAACTATCCAACGAATGTACTTCAATTCAAAAGTAATCGATTCTGTGATAATCTGTGCTTATATTGGATACAAATCCAAGTAGACTATAACGTATCTGTGTTTCAAATTCTTATAAGAAAAACATAAGGAAAAAACTCACACATGTTCATTTAGAGCATCATAAAAAAATGTACAAACAAGTTTGAAATAATGAGTTATGCCCTTTATAGTTATAAAAGTAGTTAACAATACTAAGTAAGTAATTTTATTACTGTAATTTAATTTATACGTCAAAAATGACTTTATTTCAAACCACCGCAGGGAGACGAAATTTTCCATGTCAAAATCGGGCTTGTTCGGTTGTCAAGCGTAACGTTTATTATATATATCAAAACCAAGAGAATTATATCGTTTATTTTTTTCTAATACAAATTCTGTGTAGTTAAAGGGGGAAAGCATCAGTTTCAATGTTCGTTTCAATTATCTGTATTTGTCCACAAATTTGTGGTACTTCCCACTGAGCCGTGTGTGACAGTTCGGGCAACTTTATGGTAGTTCCGTCTTAGGGAGGCCTATATTGGACTTCAGACTTATTCAACTTAGCTTCGCTAAATTTTGACCTTCGACTGGGTATTTCATGGAAACTATACCTCTCTGAGTTTATGTCCGAGACATCTCTTTTGGGTTTAATTAAAATTAATTATTGTTATTGTATGTCCTTGAAAACCACGAGCCATAAAAAATGGCCTGGACTTTTTGAGAGCTTGCGTGGGAAGGCCAACACGTGGAGGCCCGTTGACAAATTTGATGTAAATGTTGCGTGACATTGACCATTATCCCTGTCTCCACCATATCAAAATGCACCCAAAGACAAGCCCTGGTCAGTGTAGGACTATTGTAAGAAATGAGAACAAAAGGTACCGTGCTATTGGGATGAACTGCTAGTGGAACTAGGGATCTGAACTATGGGGACTAGCGTCTGCTCGTCACAATTTTCGGGGAACATGGAAAAATGGACAGACAGTAACTTGACGCTTCCTGCATGGGCCCCAAACAAATGCCGTACAAGATTGACAAGGAGCAACATGGGTGTAGAAAAATGGGCTGCAGGTTCACCGATAAAAGGCATAACGTCGGAAGTAACGTTATGCCTTTTATCACTTCCACCCCTGGAGCTTGAGTCTTAGTTCTAGCGATCTATACTCCGTACCAGTTGGTTAAGGCATATTCAAGGCGGGGCCTTGCCTTAGCCCTCCGGAGTCGCGTACGAGGTGTCACTACTCACCAAAGGATTCGCCATAAAGCGGGTTAATATTATAATTGTTATCTATATTCATTCCTTACTTCCTTAGTTGTTTTTTTAAATATATATCCTTGGCCTATAAAAATATTTCTTTATAGTTCGTTTATGTGTAATTTGTTTTTAATTTTCATTCTATGAAAACTAACCCATTTTTTCAAGTCAAAACTACCCTGAAAGAGGATTTTTGTAAACTAAGTTGAAACTGACTGAAACTAAGTTTATTGCAACTTCATGAAAAAATAATAAGCCACTTTCAGTTTATACTTCAGTATGGATTTTAATATAACAAATACTACATTATATTTATTAGTCCGAAATTAGCGTACACTAGAACGTTACTAAACTAACACTAATATTTTCGAATACGTTATATTAAAACTGATTTTTTTTTAAATCTTGAGTATAATCCAGGTGTTTTCAATTTCCAACATTTGGTATGCTTTATTCTGGACTAAACCGTTACTTAACATTAAATGCGAAATTCTTTATAATCTTCTATAGCCTTACACGTTTTCATATTAAACCTTTAAGATACTGTAGTACTAAAGTAAATATTAAATTAGCAATGTTTTTGCACACCATGGAAATAGTACAATCTCAAAATGATAGAGTCTTACACCATTATTTACTATTTTTAATGTACCACATTCTAGCAAAATAAATATCATGATTATAATTAGAATTAATAAATTATAATATGTTTATATATAAAAATTAAGATTAATTACAACGATCTTAGTAAAAACTAAACTATGCTATAAATAAAACTAACTTAAAAATATATAAAAAAAACAGAATAGAATATACTTTATTGTACAAAAATGCTACATAAAATCAAGAACATTAATATACAAGTACAATCGGCAGCCAGCCGAAAAACAGCCATATATTACAGCCAATTAGATAGATAGATAGATAATTAGAATGAAATATAATTCTATACTTCCTATAATTTTCCACCATAAACTCAACCAGATGGCCTTCCAAATCCGCGAAAGCTCTGACAGTCATTACGAAAAGCTCACTCATTATTATTTGTCACTGCAATAAACTTAATAACAAGAGACCGCGAATTCCAATAATTTCCACTCAGTGTTTGTTAGAAAGCTTGTTAAGAGAGCGTAGGACCGAGCCGGGGGTGTAAATTTCACGAACTACCCTTTTATTTGGGGCCACGGAATGCGGTGGTAACATAACGATTTGGACAAAGCGCTTTTTACCGCTCTCCTACTTTTCTTTCACGTTCTCCCTACTATTTGGGGTTAGCACAATATGGCTTGTCCTTCCACACTCCTCTATTTTGATATACGTCTTCTGTCACTCCAAAAATCATCATATCATTGTTCACACAATCCATCCATCTCTTTTTGGTCTCTTTACATTTGTACCCATCCATCTTGTAGTTTAACATTCTTTTTGTCACGTGACTTCCATCCCTCCTCATAACATGCCCATACCGCCTTAATCTTCTTCCTCTCAATTTTTCAGTCAACATTCTCATCTCAGCTGAATGGAGACGTTTGTGGTTTATCACTTTAGTTGCCCAACATTTTTACCCGTATAGCATGACTGGTCGTATGAAAGATTTATATATATCTGACCTTTTAGTTTCAGTGGAATTAGTTTATCGCATGTCACACCGGTTACCTGTCTCCACTTTAGCCATGCTACATTTATTCTTCTCCTTACATCCTTATATATATCACTATAATCGCTAGGGCCCGTAATTAAAATGTCAGAGTACCCTAGAAATAACTCGAGAATTCGAAAAGTATTTTATATTTTGGTCAGATAATATCGTAGATTACGAATAATGATTAACAATCTTATTCATATTGAGTTGGAATAAGTTTGAAGGCTGCTTTAAGAACCATAAACATGCCTTTAAACTTGCTCTAACTCAATACGAATAAGACCATAAGTGTTATTGCAAAAGAGATTGCGGCTTTTTATATTTATACCTCAATTTTAATTATTTAATCATGCCCTCAATACATACTACGTTATATTCGTATTTTTTTATTGGATCCAAAGATTAATATAAATTCTATTTTAACAACAAAAGGCATAGAATTCTAATTTCCTGGAATGTTATAGTTTTACTTTATCTCTAAAATACAGACAAAATATTTAAAAGATTAATAATACCAAGTGTTTCTCATTTTATTATTTCAAAACACAACATTAATATTATTCACATGATAAATTGCTCACTGTTACACAGGTGGGTAGCTTTACATTGAAGTGTTACAGTGTTATTTATAATTAATGGATGTATCTGATACAATTTCTTGACTTTGAATTTTAAATCTAAATAATCTTTGCTTGTATCTAACCGACAATACGACTACTGGTGTAAAGATTATTTTTCTTATTATGCCTCTGCTACATCTGGTATAATATTAGTGTTGATGACTGTGCCACATAGATGTAGAAAAGGGTTAAATGCCTTATTTGAGATGTGGCATTGTTAATGACGTTAAACATTGACAGATAACTCATGTATAAACACTAATGTAGCTAATCGTTAATGTTAACACTGACACATGGAACAGGGGTATTATAACTATACATCTCACAGAAGCAGTACACCTCTCAACATCATTACAGTGGGGGTAGTAGGGGATCTCTACTTTTATATTGTGTCATATAATAGACTTTTCTAGTTATAAATTCATTTATTCGATATAAAGAATATTTTAATATCCATGGCGCAGTTTATCGCCAGTTGCAAGCATGACATTTACTCGAGTAACTTTCGACTCTGGCATTAGAATTTGGTGTACGGAAATGTGTATAGAAATGATTTTTTCGATTTTGTACATATATTAACAAGCTTGCACAGATAGTGAGTTATTTTATTCTCGATATAGGTAATATATTTAAATATTTTTAATTTACGCTAAGCTTTGATGATAATCTTTTTTCATATATTTAATGATCCTATGAACGCCAGTGTTGTGGCCCACCAGGCTTTAACCGCGCCGTGTAATAAATTAGCCGTGCGCTATTGTGTGGGCTCACTTAGTGGCAGACTTATTTACCTGACTGCTGCGTCACTTTACCTAACTTTCATACAGACGACTTGATTTGTTCGCAGTTTATGTAAGTCTTAAATACATAGCGGTGATAGCTCTAGGGCAAAAAGCTGTTTTTATGACAGAAAGATTTAGCGAAGTTTTGTTTTTGGGACTCCAATTTACTTTGGCTATTGCTAAAATCTGTAATATGGTGCATATATATATATATATATATATACATTTCTTTTTCTCTTTTTTTTTCGGGATTTTTGTCCACGTGAACATGGAAAATATCATTAAGTACCAATAAACTAAAAGTATTAGGTCACTGGTGAGCTATAACTGCATATGTGAGTGTTTACTTATATTTTTAGGGTAGCCATTTTGGCAATAGGAAGCGTCTGTCCGTTTGTCAGCTCTACGGAACCCCTCATAGAGCGTGAACTGCGATATGCTTGTCCGAATTTTATTACATAAATCCGTTAGCAATAGTATTACTTAGTAAAATTTATTTTATGTTTAATTCACTGGTATTTGTTACTGGTTCTGAATTACAATTTATTAGTTTTCATTCCTTGGTAATAACTTTTGTGTTAGTGAAATGTCCATCTTTTATTATTATTGTGAAGCTAGCAAACATGCAATCGGCCTACGCAATGAAAAGTGGTTGCTGTTATAGACGTTTGCAAGACCTGGGGCGAAGTGAACGCGTTTTTTGATGTGAAAACTTCTTTAGCCGCGTTGGGCACTTTTTGGTAGGGGAAAATCTTATGGGTTCGCGCAACCGACATGCTTATAGCAGTATATCTGTAGCTATACAGCTGGCGTATTGTGCAACATTAGTGCAGTGTATATCTTATAAGTAAAACTGAATGGATTTAGTAAAAAAATCAATGTGTATATACTGTGCATTGTTGAAGTAGTGTTTTAATTCAAACATTATAAAATTTCAAATTTTAATACTAAAAGTTCTAAGTTTTCACTTCTATCGGCAGTCTCTATAACTGCCAATTTTTTTTTATCGTCAACTCCTCCGTCATTGTTCAGGGCAGAGACTTTTCGTGTTATTTTGTTTTCATTTTCTTTTACTTACGTAAAAAAAATATATATTTTTATTTTTTACATAAATCTTATATGATATTACATTTTTTTATTTTCTATTACAACTTTTTATTTCAATTTTGTTTTTACAATTCTTATTGCTTACTATTTATTTAATGCTATTTTTACATATATCATTTTGTATCCTATTTATTATTTACATCGTTTCCATACTATGTTGCAGATCTTACAATTACTTAAGGATTATTCTTATTTTATTTTCCATACTTCTTAAACGCTATGTAAATAGAAGTGTACGCGTTGCCACCCTTTAGGATAAGATAAATGGGAAAGGGTAACGGGGATAAGATAAAAGGAACGGTTGTACGGGATGGGACAATAGGGTCAAACAGGCGGAATGAGATAGACGGTATGGGATAAGAGAATAGAATAGGTAGATGGGATAGAGAGAGGACGAAATGAGTCATCGGAACTCTTACTCAACGTACGAAACACAATCAAAACTAACCGTTTAACGCTGATATTCTGTGACAGTTTGGTATCATATCAATTGAACCGGCCCAATGAGTGAGCTGCGACCACGATAATGATTCTAGCATGGAGTCGCAAATAAAGATTCATTCATTCATTTAGTCGTATAGATTTCTTTTATAAATCTTAATAAACAAAGCTAAATATTTAAATTTAGAGCTTGTAAATATAGGTAAACATGAAAAAGATTTTGTGTGGATTTGAGACCAACTTCACCAAATATTGTCACGTGGAAGGGCATTTGCCCGTCTGGATGGATACTATGCTCTAGAGCATGCCGCCATAACAACGTTGATTTGTGTTCCGGAATTAGTGATCAGGTTCCAGTCCTATCTACGAGTTCGGCAGCACATTGGTATCAGCATCTTTAGTGTTGCAAATGACGGTAACCACTTTTCATCACAGTTGGACCGTCAGCCTGTCTGCTGTATGTACTTCAGCAATAAAAAAAACTTACAGATTGACAAAGAAAAATTCTAAAAACAGTCATTTCTGAGGCATCATATAAAGAGTAGTTTTAGATTTTTTTTTGGGGCTTTATCTGCGTTAGTGTTAAAGATTTAGGCTATGGTTAAATGAGTCTTATTTAAAGCGTTAAAAAATTACGTCGTTAACACATAATTATCTACGTTAGTGTTTAAACATACGGTATTTGTCAGAATTTAAAGTCCTTAACAATGTCGCATCTGATACAGTAAACATATCGTCATATCTGCTTAAAACGGCCTATGTTTGTAACATTATCGCAGATGAAGTCCCCACCTTTTTGAATTTACAAATACACTTTATTATTTTCATTTCTAATTATTTCACCTACGTTATTGATTTATTTTTCCCCTCTGCATATTTAAATCAACCAAACAAATTAGGCTCTCCCTTACAGGGGTGTAAAATCAATAAGGGGTTCCTATCAAACTATTTATTTGGAGAGCAATTACGAAGTTAGGACTTACTTAAATACCTCATACGTTATGAAGAGCTTTCTCTTGAGCTTAGATTAATTAGCGATTTACCCTTTCGACTAAAAACGAAGTTATGGCTGTAGACTCGCTGGAAGGATTATTTTAACAGAGCGCACTAACGGTAATTTGGATCAAGATGTGCTAAATGAACCAAGATTGAAAAAAAACAACAAAAAAAACTGGTAGTTGTGGCAAAACTTCACTGGCGTTTCTATTATAAATTATTTTTTAGTGAACTGCAACGGTGGTACAAAAAAAATGCGACTACAGCGACATCTTTTTTCTAGATTCTTCTATCCCACGGAAAGGTGTCATTGACCCGGTAACATGTCTTGGGTCAACACGTAATTTTTCGAGTTTCATTTAAAGGTATTCAGTAGTTTTCATTAGATGCTTTAACGGAAAGACAGACAAAAATTATAAAAATTGTATTTTAGAAAGCGAATTAGTCTGAATTAGACCCCTGTTTTACTTCTCATTTTTAAATTATTTGTACAAACTCGACACTCTCTACATATTTATTATAGTATAGATATACTTAATCAATTGTCGTACATCTAAAAATTTTATATTTAAATACTGAATATTGTCTGGGTGTTGTATTTACAGCAGCATCACTAGTGTTGAATACCTGTTGAAAGACCTGGATTTACATATAATGTAGATTTTCCACCTTTTTAATTTTAAATATGAATTATAAAACCAAATTGAGATGCTCCGAAAAACGAAGTTCTTATTATAATCAAAACCAAGTAGTACTTATGTGATTCTTTAACACGGTTATGTTATAGTTACGTACCTGAAATAAGAAACAACATTTAAAGCTATTCGTTCACAATAGTTATATTTAAATATAAATTTTATATAACAGTTGGTAAATTACACTTTGTATATGGATGGCAACAATCTTTTTATGACTAAAAATACCGATACTGATATTCGTTCAAATTGCGTAGATAATATACAATTGAATGCACTACAAAATTAACATGCGGCAAATCGAAATGAACGAAGGTGATCTTCACTTACACACATGCATCACATTGGTGTAAATATGTCGAATACAATAAAAAAAAGTGTGTGTGTGCAGTTCACATGCAGTAGAAGTGAAACTTCAGAGAATAAAAATTTTCACATTTCTATTCTATTATAGACGTCTTTTTCTTAGGTATTTTGACCCTTATTCGTAATCATTCGTTATTATTACACTTTAAATCACTAGTGTAAAGTTCAAAATTCCACGTCACTGTTACGCACAATTTAACATAAGAATTTAATATTTCAATTGAAAATTAATACTAACGGGTAAAGAGAAATAAGTTTTATTTCGAATTAAATAAGGTTGAATTTATCTATATTTCTTGTATTTTTTTTTGTTTATCTTTTCAGTGGTCTTTTTAGTTTCATCAAGTTCCAAATCACAATGATTCTAAAGAAGTTTCACTTCAAAATTTAACTATTTTAATTAGGACTTCCATTAACATATAATCCGTGTAAGTCAAAACCTAGTGCGAATGTTCGTGTAAGATAAGCCCACACGCGCTCGAGCTTTTTGTCGCATAATGCCAGTGTCTTAACACAGGAACGTTTGTATTAAATCGTTAGCTCACGCTGGATTAACTTCACATCGCGTTCGTTTCCCCAGTTCGGAGGGCGCTAAGTTCATTAGTTGGGATGGGTGACGACACTATTTATTTTAAAGGCACTGACAGGTGACGGCGAAGAAAACATCGAGAGGAACTTTGCACCACGAGATCGTTAGGGTGACGTACGGCACGAACGTGTGGAAGTCTCCAGCTTGCTTTTATCCATTACTCTAGTTGGAAGAACTTTTAGAGGTACCCCATGTTCAGGAAGGACGTTAGTTACCCTTAGTGCACCGACCTCTCCTGTGCTGAGAGATGAGGCAAACAGTGACACCTACCAAAACTTGAAATGGGGATTGGTCAATACAATATAAAATTAATTATTAAAAGAAAAATACTAAAAAAAGAAAGAAAGTATAGACAGAGCTTACTTGAACAAAAGCGTCAAAGAAGCAGTTTTTACAAACTTAAATTCGTAAACTTGTGTAGTAAACACGTGGTTTGCGTCTGTGCGGTTCATATTAATGTATCGACTTGGAAATATTCCTCCATTATCCGTACCGATTCGATTATTCAATACTAAATTCTTGTAACGCACTGCGGCGTTATCGGCTACCTATTCTAAAATTGCCTCTCCTTAGCCGGCTTCACTTTGAGTGCTCGAGCGTCGGTTTCCCTATTTGGTATTATTATAACAAATTCAAGATTTTTATCTGCTAGATAGGTTGTTGACCTACTTGATAGAAAGTGCTTAGCAACGCGTATGAACATTTCCAATAACAAAGGTAGATAGAGTATCTAAGGTAGTACTGGACTAGACCAGAGTCGTAACCATGCAGACGGGTAAATACCCTACTACCTGGCTGTTTTATTGTAAAATGTGTATACTTATTATCATTACTGTTTGTTATTACAGTATATGTACTATTTTTTTTTTAATTATTTGGATAAAAACAGTATTGTACAGAATTTAGTATTATGAATCTTGTACATAAGTAGTTTCAATTAATACAACATCCAACATCATTTGACACATATTTAATAATTGAAAATATACTAGCTACCGTAAGTAAAAACAAAAGAGAGTGAAAAAGAAATTTGTTATACAATAACTAAAAAGAAGAAGAAGAAAGGGAGACCTCAACAGAACGCAGAACCGGAGCCACGATCACATATTAAGTACTAAGACACATTTTATACTATTGTTACGAATTGCAGGACTCGAATTAAAATACCGCTGGAATTATTATAGAATTTATTAGAACTATACAAACATGTATAATACAGGTAAAAATATAACTGAATACAACCAGTCCAAACGTAATGCACGATTCAACATCACGCGCAAAATCAGTCACTTAATAGATTACCGAATGTACATAAGTCTTGCTTCGCTTGTGGTTATTGCTCGACTGACTAATCTCTCAACTGGAGCATTGCTTTATATTGTACAAATACAATATGTCTGCTCGGCCGCGTGGACTGAATTTCCTAGTATCACACCTGGCTAATGACTAACATAAAATATTAGAATACACAATATGCTGTTTTACTAATCACAAATTTTAAACACAAAGTAAACAAAAGAAGTCCAAATGCCGAAAAGGTAATAAAAGGTCTACAGGTATGCAGGTGTGAATTTGTCTTTTGTCGGCGTTCAGGTTGTAATACTATTAACTGCGTATATATGTGTATAAGATTATATTGTTGTTATAATTATGCTATGTAATGGTGTAATGCCTGCTGTGACGATATCCTATGGACTCATTGGAAGGTCAGCGCTTGTCGACAGACTAGCATTATGCTGAGACAGATGCTGAGACTGATGCCCCTTTTAGGATAAGTTTTATTTTTAAGTCTGTTTTTGTTAACACCTAGTTTATATTAGTTCAACTGTCTTAAATAAAATGATTTTTCTTCTTTTTTCTTTCTTATTGCTTCTTACGAAAAGTCACGGAAATCAGGTATGCTTTTACGTTCCTGCATGGATAAGACTTCAAAAAAAACATTAATGATTTTAATTACTAAATACCGGTTTGTAGAATTTGCTATTCCACCTTTAACACACGTAGTGTTTTCATCTTATTAAACAGATTTTTCCTCAAAAATCTTGATGCCTTTGTCTAAACAAAAAAAGCATAATTAGTTTTGATATAGCTAATTATAGTCACAAAAGGATTTTTACTCTGTCCAACGATTTATTTTACTTTTGACGTTTACAACGCCTATTATCACAAATGTCATACTTCATTGTTACAGGCCACGTAAAAGCAACGTTTTCAGCCCGTTCCATTTGTAGCTCACAACGCCCAAAACGCTCCGTTAGCCGTTCCACAAGGCGACCGCGGTCGTTGTGCTCGTGGTGAAAACGTCACTAATGACGTCATCATTTTCGATCACACAACGCTTACATCGACCTATGTCAAGAGATGGGTCGAATAACCGTTCCATTTGGGTTTACAATTGTAACGCTGACAAGCAAGTGGAACAGGTAAAATCGTGGTCGTGAACGTCTTTATTTTATTTGCATTTAGGTTTATGGCTTGGCAGCTAGGCCTTTAAGCCAGATCCTAGATTATAATGTAGTTTCTTCATTATCTTAAGCCTATGTGTAACACAGCTGAACTGTAGGTTATCAGCTGGTGCCATTCAACGCAGTCCTTATGACAACTCAAAGGATCACATTTGACTATACAGTTCAAATTTCTCACAAAACACATAATTATTACTCAAAAACTATCAATATCTTACAACTATTGTTCATTTTAGAGTAATTTTACACATTTTTAGAAAATAAAACTGTATAGCACAACATTTCCTTTAAGTTCCCGCCAAAAACTCCCGTACCCTTTGTGAGCCATCTAATGCACAGACTATAAACTATGGTCGTCATATCTAAATGCAATCGTAATTATTCATTTTGAAATAAAAATCTGTTAATTAAAAGAAATTAACATGTTATATTACCCACATGAAACATGTGGGTAATATGACTTTTTTATAACGCAATACAATATTTTTAGCAAATAGTGGTGAACTAAATTGATTAAAATTTATTCACACAGTAAGACGAGTTTTATATAAAATCGAAACGGTAACGCTTTATTTAAGGCTTCAGTAATTGATTAATAATTGACGTATCAAAAGTAAAGTAAGCCGTTGGTCGGAGTATAATTTAAAAATATATTTCTTAAAGGATGTATTTAGAAAATATTATATTGTTACAACTATAGTTCCGACAAAAACAAAATCCACCTGCATATCTATAAAAACATATTTTATTACCTGTCGCCATTTGAACTAACTGTAATTCTTTTATGATTGTCTTCTTTTGTTTACTTATTTATTGGTTATTGTGGAGAGCAGCCTATTGTATTAGCCAGGTGTGCGGATTACGATTTCTAGGAAATTACGTTGATGTCTACCGGGCAGACATATTTGCATTTGTGCAGTATAAAACGATGGCTTGATGGAGAGAGGAGGCAGTTGAGTGAGAACCACGAGCGACGCAAGACGTGTGTACTATAATCAAGAATCTAAAAGTGACGGACATTGCGCTTTTTATTGAGTTACGACTTTTTGCATTACGTTTGGACTTATTATGTTCGGTTATATTTGTACCTTGGATAACACATCCGTGTTTGTATAGTTCCAATAAACTCTATAATAATTCCAACGGCATTTTAATTCGAGTCTCGCGACTCGTAACAATTTTTTTTTATTGCATGAGTCAAGGCAGGCAGACGGCCCACCTAACGGTAAGTGGTTACAATTGGCTATGGACATTTGCAACACCAATAGCGTTATAAATGCGCTGCTGCTCTCTCGAAGGAGTCTGGAACCTGGCCACTAATGCTGGAACACAATTCAAGGTTGTTATGGCACCAAACTCTAGACCAGGGGTGGTAGCCATCCAGACGGGCAGATACCCTACCACCTGGCAGTGGGTTGTTTTGTCGCCGCTTACGACAGGCTGCCTGGCCGCAGGAAATTGTATTCTTTTTCCGTTCCTGCACGGAATAAACTTATTTACAGAATGTAGACAGTTGGATAAATTCCGCAATATAAACGGCCCCTTTGTTCGTAGTCTTATACTAATATATAAAGCTGACGAGTTTGTTTTTTTGCTTGTTTGATTGAACGCGCTAATCTCAGGAACTGGTCTGATTTGAAAAAATCTTTCAGTGTTAGATAGCCCATTTATCGAGGAAGGCTATAGGTTATATATCATCACGCTAAGACCAATAGGAGCGGAGCACCAATGAAGAATGTTTCAAAATCGGGGGCTTTTGAAAAAAATTCCACGCGGTCGACGTCGCGGGCACACCTAGTTGCTTAATAAAGGTTTTTTTTAATTACTTCAACTGAATTATGCAAAGAATCATGCAGTGTCTTTGGGAGACTTGAGTTTTAAGTATTAATTGTATCTATAGAAGTTTGTATAATAAATCTCTGTGTAATATACTTATATTTTTTTTCATTTACATACAATTATGATTACGTTGTAACTACACAACGGACTGCTGTGGGGTCGGTCATAAACACCCGGCACAGAATAAATAATAGAAAAATATTTTTCGAAATAAACTGTCGGATATGAAACCCAAAAACCTTTGCATTTCAATAAATTAGGCTAGCCAAAGCTTATCTAATAGATCACCGAAGAATGAATCTTCTTAGCGCATCATTGTCCACAACCAGGATTTTTAAAGACGTTGTCTTCTTAAGATTTTTTTCGATCAAAGTACTTTGTTGATAACAAAGTGACATTGTAGCCACAAAAAACGATCTAAGACCAGTTTTAAAAAATGGTTTGTGGACGCTCAGAAAATTCACTCAGTTAAGTCTAAATAACTAGTATTTCATAGAGACTTTTTATCACAATAAAACTCTTATAACCAATAACTTTAAAAGAACAATACACTCGTTCAGTAAAGTACATTCGCGTCAATAAATCACTGGGTTGCGGTCAATACTGTACATTGATTGATGTGCCTCTACGTCCAATTTGCTAATAGCTCGACCTCGATCAAATAGAGACAGACCGAGGATTCCTTCCACTCGCGTTAACCCCCATTATGGAGTCGGGAGTTAGTTGCATCGATTTCTCTGACCGGTTGGTTTCTTTGTGTGCCTTATACACGTCGATGTGTGCATTATGTAGTCATATGTACAAGGGATATCATTTAAAGAAATGAACAATAATTAATAAACACTAAAAATAAACTACTAGCTTTTTTTATAGCTGGAGTACAGCAGACAGGCAGCCGGCCCACCTGATGGAAAGATCATATTCTTAAGACCGAATTGTTAATATAAATATTTGTTATTCACTACAAGAAACCTAAATAGCTGCCTTAAAATAGTTATCGTTTTGTGATACCTAACACTATGGACCACATCGCTGCAAGTGAGTGGCCAATTAGCAGCGAACGATGTGCGCGGTCAGTGGCTCAGTTTGCTCACTATGCCGGAGCGCTGCACGGCGTTATACCTATTTAAACGATTATCTTCCCTCGCAAGAGTTCGCGAGCGCTTCGCGGCTAATACGCTGCAGTTCGCTGCTAACTCAACATTGATTTAGCGACTGATACACCGTTTAGAGTCAGCTATAGAACAGTTAGCCGCTCACTGTTCGTCTAATGAGGACAATAATTGCGTTAGGAAATGAAGACATAGTTACTGCAAAGTGGTACACAAGCAACTGTGTGCCAGTTTTCATGGAAAAAGTTCGGGAGAGACGCAGGATTCTTCTTCACCACGACAACGATTCAGTACACACCGCCAGACAATCAACCGCTTTGGAGACGAAGCGTATCTATTAAATACTGGGTCATTCGCTTTGCAGAGCAGACATAGCAACGTGCGGTTTTTATTTACTATCAAAAATAAAGGAAATACTTCGTGGAAAGCAGTTTGCGTACGCCGATAAAGCTGTGGCAGCTTACAAAGAAGCCATCGAAGAGACCTAAGGCTAATGGACTAGGTGTTTCTCTCAGTGGCTCCATCAAATGCAACGTTGCATTTATGTGTAAGAACACTACTTTGAAAAACAATAATAAAATAATTTACTTGCTACTTTGCGTCGGGTTTGATTTTCTAATTTTTTTTAGTGTGACCTTCGTACTGCGTCTGCCGAGCTGCTGACCAGACTGTGCCTAGCCAAGTAATATGTATGAGACTTTATATCTCTTTGTTGTTTACGTGTTTAATATAGGTAATATAACATCTGTTAATCAATGCACCTAACTGCACTTGTATATCCATCAATCACCACATTGCAATTCTATGGACATTACATCACACATAATACCTATCTATTTGTGCTGGATGTCGCATTAGTCGCATGGTTGTGGCTGGACCTTGTTCTAATTAGCTACCTATATTAAGGTAGTTAACAGTATGTACATTTGGGCCATATATTTTCAAAGACGATACAGCCAGTGGTAGCAGTCAGCAGACAAATACAGGTAATGGGCGCTAGGACTGTCCATACGGGCGATAGCGAATTCTGGAAAAAAATTGTACTTGTTTGTTGGTTCGTACTATGCAATAACAGGTCAATTAATTAAAAAAATATTTAGGAATGAAAGTCATAAGCTACTTTTTATCCCGAAAAAAGCACTATTCCTGAAAGATGTCTCATGCGTACCAAGCCGTGGTAGAAAGGCTAATTTCATATAAATTTAATTTTTATGGACTAAGAGTATTGTCATTTTTGTTCTTGTCTAAATGGGGTGGTTCAGGAAAGGTTGAGAAGCACTAAAATTTAATTCTAATTCCTAACAATTAAATGTTTTGATGAATTATTAATAATTAATTATCATTAATTAATTAAAAAAATGAAACAGTTCATTTTAACGTAATTGAGTTTTTAAGCTGATAGCTCCTGTTTATTTACATTAGCAACTTATTTATACTAAAATCATATTGTGCATAAATACACACACACACACATAAATACATACACACTTTTATTCAGACCAGGAGAAAACAATTTTATAGAGAGAGAGAGAGAACACTTTATGGCACACCAAAATATACAATTACAAAAACAGACCATATTTACAATATTTTCTAGGCAATACAATAGACGGCCTTATCGCTCAAAGCGATCTCTTCCAGGTAACTTAAATAAAAAATAAAAAGAATCAGGCGATATAATAGGTAATGCAGGAAAAAGGCAATAGATACATAAATATTCAAACTATTTTAAGAAATAAATATACAAATACATACATATATACAGTCATATTATACACATATACAATATATTTCAAAATACATAAGTTATTATAATAATATAATTAAAGTATTTAAATATTTACTTTGATTATTAACCTGAATAACATTGTTCATAAAAATGCTTAAATAGTAATTCAAGTGTAACGTTGCACTTGCACCATTATAAAAAAAATAGACATAACCAATGACAGTACTAATGTCAAACTATATAACTGTCAAGAGAGTTTTAAAAATAAAAAGCTGTGATGGCGGTTAAGTGGAGACTCGGTCGAAATCCAAAAATATCAGCTGTTACAATTCTTTTGTATATATTATTCCAGACTATGCAAAACTTCCTTTAACGTTATTAAAATAACTACGCGTTCCTGCTGGGGACCAAGGCTACCCTTACTTTACCTAGGAAAACCTACCAACCAAGTCAACATATACCAGACGTGGATGATTATCTGTCGAGCTAATATAGGAGCTGCGGAACAACTTGGCTCGAAGAGCTTTCAGGGTTTCGACAGGCCAGTGTACCCTTTTGTGCATAGAAGTCCACCGGTTGTCGCGGAACAGATTAAATATACTACCTAATTATCTTGTATAGAGCATTGACCCACCTAAACCTATTCTGTGGCTAAGGAGGAGGAGCTGACTCTTTTCCCCCGCGTCACATAAGTACTTTCATCAATAACGTTTGTTATAGAGAAGTTACCAACTAAATGAATTTAGGAGATTCTATACTTTGAAGACACAAATCTATATAAGATGCAAGACGACGACGAATCAGGCAACAGCTAGGCAAGCCTATCTTGGTATTTTTGATATCCATGAGCAGCGACAACTGCATTCAAAACAACAAATCACGGAGAGCGTGTCTCAGTTTGCTTGTAACCTTAAAAAATAGTCAACAATTACTCAAACCATATATATATATATATATATATTCGGAAGTAAATTATATATATATATATATATATATATATATATATATATATATATATATGTGTGTGTATATATATATATGGATATTGAAAAATATTTATGTCTCTATGAGTAGAAGTGTTATAAAAAAAAAAGTTATGGTGCGTACCTTACATTTACTTGCATTCGGGGTTGAAGAATCCTCAATGACTAGAAAAAGAGTGAATCATGGTGGTGTCCACCATGATTCACTCTTTTTTAATGTTTTATTATTTAAGACATATTTATTAGGACAAATCAATCAAATAATAGAAACCGATAAGATTAATAAATACGTAAATTGTAAACAAATATTTTGATTTTGAGTTTCGAGTTCAAATCCGAGCTTGAACTCACCTATTGCCTATTTTGCGTTAAGATTATTTTTAAAGATGAATCTTCATAAAATCCTTAATTAAAATTCACTAGATACACAATCCGGGTCTCCCGTTTTCCTCATCCAACCCATGCCGGCGACCTTGAGCAGGGAGACCGGGATATGTGGCGGAAACTTGGGGAGGCCTACGTCCAGCAGTGAACAAAGATGAAGAAGAAGATACACAAGACGTGCAAAGACATGTTTGAAAAGTAAGAAGTAGAACATATCAAATAATGTATAAAATAAATAGTTAAAGAACTAATCGTAAAATGCAAGGGAGCTTACCTCTAAAGCCGATTACAGTAATCCAAACTCCGTAGGTGAACGAAGAACGCTCCGTGGGGCAATTCGATTTGATTTATCATTGTTCTTCGGCGATAAATCAGGCCACAATAGGGCCCCAAGCCCGCCGCCTCATACGGAAACTTGTATTAATTCTCCTTAGAACAATCCCCAAGTTGCTTCACAAAGGATTACGGACAATACGTTCGGAACGTGAGATGTTATCACCTGATAACGCGGTTTCTGAGCTGCTGATACCCGATGCTGTTCGAGAAATTGTATGTATGGGTTTTATGAATGGCTTCATAGTATTCAATTAATATTCGAAAATCTTTCGAAATATATACAGATGAATTTTACAAGTGTGCCTTTAGAATTAAGTGCTAAATGACGCGAAACAGCGCATAATACTCAAAGGAGTATAATATATTTATGTTTTATACAAGATTTGGATGCGTGATGAAGATACAGAAATCCAGAAAATATGACGCAGCCAGAACTTAAAGATAAAATGATGTATTCATTCCATGGAAACTATAGGAGTCGGCGCGATAAAATTTATTTCTGAATGTTTTATAAAACATTTCGATTTGACTTTTGGCAAAATGGTTATTAAAATGTTAATATAAAAAATCGGAAAATTAAACTTAAACAAAAATATCATTAAAAAAACAACGCATACATACACTACTACCAACTTTTTTCCTTCTTATACACCATTCAAAGGTTGTCCGGAAAAAATCGTCATAGGCGATAAGACTTCAAGTAAATTTTTAGATACTTAAATATTATTTTATGATTAATTTATAAGTAGCATTTTTGAATAATAAAGTATAATCTCTTCCATATTTCGCAATCGCGGTTTAATTTGCGAAAGAATACATTTTGCTAAATATTTTACCGTTATTTACTTTGGTCTGAGTATTTGAAATCGATCCTAGAGTAGTCCGTTTTATATCACGAATGTTATTTGCTTAGCTTGAGTAATGGAAACCACCCACCTGGTGGAAAATAGTTACCGTCGCTTATGGACATTTGCAACATCAAAGGTGTTTATAATGTGCTCTCGGCCTCAAAAGGCACCCAGTCTCCCTTTAGAGAGTAGCAGCGCATTTACAGCAGCAGTACATTTGTAACACCTTTGGTGTTGCAAATGTCCATAGGCGATGGTAACCGCTTTCCATCAAATAGGCCGTCTGCCTGTCTGATGTACTCATGCAATCAAAAAAAATACAAAAGGCGGTCGGGAACCTGGCCATCTAATGCCAGCACACAACTTATGGCTGTTATAGCGGCATACTCTAGATTAGGGCGGTAGCGATCAAGACGAGCAAATTCCCTTTCTTAGTAGAATAAATAATATAGGTACTTATAATGTGTATTTATCTGCGATTTTCTTGTTCTTTAACTGGATATAATAGAATACAAGTTTGAAAAGAAATCAAACTATCAAACGCAATCGTTTTCATATCATCATATTTACAAGTAAAAAAAAGTAAAAAAAAGACAAAAAGAGCAAAAAGAACAAAAAGAACAAAAAGGGCAACACAAAAAAGCAAAAAGAGTAAAAAGAGCAAAAGGGACAAAATTACAGAAATGACAAAAAACCAATACCTATCCCACTTTCTGGGATAACCTTTACATAAATTTATCCCATTATCAGGGATGAAAAGTATCCTATGTTTATCTTCGGCATCGAAAATAATATATACCGAGTTTCAGCTAAATCGGTGCAGTAGTTTTTCCGTGAAAACGGAACAGACAGACGGACAGACGGACAGACGGACAGACAGACAGACAGACAGACAGATAGAGTTACTTTCACATTTTATAATATTAATAGGGATGTATGTCTCTGCAGACCACGAGCCATAAAAACGGTCTGTACTTTTGGAGGGCTTGCGTGGAGGGGCCATAGAAAAGCCAACGTAGAGGCTCCTTGACAAGTTTAATCTAAATGTGGCGTGACAATGACCGGCGATTGTCCCTGTCTACACCATATAATAATAAAATAATAATGCACCCAAAGAAAAGCCCTGGTAAGTGTAGAACTATTGTAGAGAAGGAGAACAAAAGGTACAGGGCTATTGGGATGAACTGCTAGTGGAGTTACAGATCGGGGACTATAGGGACTATGGCGTCTGCCCGTCGCAATGTTCAAGGAACACGGAATAAATGGGAAGACGGCGACGCCGCCACTCACTGCATGGGCCCCTAAGAATGCCGTACAAGATTGGCGAGGGGCAACATGGGTGTGAGTGGCTAAGGTCATATTTATTATTAAATATCTATCTATTCTCTGAAAAACTTATTCTTCGCTTCGTATTTTAAAAGTTTGAAAAAGCCGTGTTATTTATAATATAAGCAAAATAACTAAATATGTAAGTACTCTCTCAAAGTCGCGTTCAAAGAAGCCTTTAGGCAGAATATCAAACTTTGTGAAATATCAATAAAGGAATATGAATTTCCTCACAGGCAACCAGGTACCGATATTCGATCCTTTCAGCTTTGTGTATTTGAAAAAGGTAGGAAATTTGAAGCTCAACAAGTATAAAGTTCCTTAGAAGTCCTTTCTAGTCTTAAACGGGTATTAGTACTCTTTTGTATTGTTTGATACTTTCCCTCAGTAATTATTTTCCTCCATTAAGGATATTTTATTAAGGAATTGAGAAATTAAGGCTTTTATATTAACTATTCTTTTTAGATTTTGTAAACGCTGACCTATTTGGTCACCGCCTGTTTGTTTCTTTTTTTTTCGCCTCATCTGTCACTATGTAATGTGACATAGTCTACGTCTGACCGCTATACGCGCCGCAGCTTCCGCGCAAACCTCGCCGTCATATGTGTGTTGTGCCGCATTATATACCCGCTTACATCAACCCGCTGTATCGTTCTAGCTGGTCCACTAGCCGAAGGAACCGGAAAACGCGAAGAAAGGATCACGAGCAAGAAGTGCCTGCCGATGCGAAGCCCGCATCGTTCGCAGCGTGTCTGGTGCGGCGATCTTTCCTGTAAGTCCTTTCCCTCTCCTTTATCCCCGATCCCGCCAGCACTAACATATTTATTCACATTCAATTTTTTATTCAAACTACATTCTACTAGAGAACATTTTAATTCTGTGGTGATACTTTTTATGATTACGTGATAAGGCCATGCTGGAATCATTGTCTTTTTTTAATTAACAGTTCTTAGGGCTAGCTTGATCTGTGATATCATACTCTCACAGTATAAGGCTCATTTCCCCTTCCTTCATTCTCAATATACTCAATATAACATCCTCTCTATCCCGTTGATTCAGTCTGATTCCTCTATCTTATCTCCCTTTTTTATGAGGTAGGGGAATGTCTTTTCTTGGGACACCATCCTCGGGCCTGGGGGAAGGCTCGCCGAGGGGTGTGTGGGACTCTTGATCGGCCGTATGCCCATGGCCTCCGAGCGGAGGACAGGAATATGGTCGGCCATCAAACTAACCTCTAAACTTAACCTGCGCCCCTAGCTCAAACGCTTTTACGGGGTGCCATAGTAACTAGACCAATAGGTACTGCATCTGTGACGTCCCAACGCTTGTCAACGAATCCAGGGTATCCTGGGCGGAAGAACACCTTTTTCGACTACACGGAGGGGGAGTCCGCGGGAATATGACGGCCGACCTCTGTAGTTGAGCGAGCTAAGCCTTTGCCGGCCCACCTCACTGCAACGTAGTCTCTGGGTTAGATTGCTGATAAGATAAATTTCGGAAACGAATTTTCTCCGTTATTTACTATGACTTGGGTGTCTGAAATCGGCCCCAGAGTATTCCGTTGTATATTACTCATAACACAAGCGTAATTTGCTTACTTTGGGGACATATAATATGTGTGTTTGTCCGCCGACTATTATTATTATCCTCGATCTCATCCCTCTGTCCCATACTATTTATCTCATCCTGCAGGCTGGTAACAGGTTGGCTTCGCTCCTGCTGTTGCAAACGTCTATAAGTAACGGTAATCACTTTACATTACCTGGGCCGTTTGCCTGTTTACCAGTTGCGATAAAAAAAAATATTTTTGATGTTCTATCTAATAATATCCCATACACTTATGGATTATGAAATGGCATACATCGTCATCTCAACTACATAATATGTATATTATGGACTTAACTTGGAGACCACAGATGATCAAACAGCCGAATATGATTATTTTATTAGTGTTCCATATTAATCCAAAATTGCCACGGAACCCAGAAATCCGCAATATAAAAATTCTCCACCAAGCATCTACTTTTTAGCCCCCCAATGGTACGAATCATTACCCAAGTCACGCGCCATACTTCTTTCTGAACGGAATTGCTTCCAATAATCTCGTAAACCAATTGAATTCAAACCTTTTTAGTTTGTAACATGCCACATTTTGGCACGGGGAGTACTGTCGCAGTGATTCTACTAGAATTACGAAAAACTTTTTTTTTTGCTTCTATAGTTTGTAAGAAATAGGGCTGGCGGGTAAAGCTTGTAATTAATTCTCGAGATTATTTATGTTAAAGGGCTCGAATCCTGACATATCAGTTCTGTCCAGATCAGAAGAGAAATGCTAATGTTACATCGTCCAGGATTACTTACGTATAAACGATATAAGGACGAATGAAGGATAAAAAGTACGAAAGCGAACTTGGGAATTCGAAGCGGTAATTTAGGACACAATCGGAATACAATAGTATGAGTATGGTTTTTGAATTTACAAGAACCTAGGTAGACCTTTTAAAATTGTATCTGTGAGTGAAAAACTTGAATAGAAAATTAAGATGGTATGTTATTATAATATTCTAGGTATGTAAAAAAGATGGATGATTTGAGGTGTGGTAGAAGACGTAATCCAGAATAGAGGAGAATAGATGAACGTCTTTCTAAGCATACCCCAAATGATTAGGAAAACGTGAAAAGAATGATAGAGAGAGATGATGATGATAAAAGTGCTAAAATTAACAAATTTCTTTTTTAGATTCTTTTTGTTGTGAAAGAGACGCATTTAACGTGGTACTGCCTCACACGCCTCATAAATTTTATAAAACTAAATATTTGAGACTCAATAAATTAAAGTTGGTCTCGAATTAACCTTTGGAACTGGATTCCCTATTTCAGAACGAAAAGTGCGGGCAAACCTTTTACATCAATTTTCGTATTACCAATGGATTAAATCCAAGGGTTGCCTTGGAACATTCTCGATTGGATCTCGAAGGGTAGATAGTTTGGAATCAATGTTGGATTTGTATTCAAGTAGTGTGCGCCGTTACTTGGACAATTGAAGGTGAATAAATTTGAAAAATCTCTATATGTACTTCAGTTGGAGGGTTGAAGACATGAAGAATCAACACACATTAATAAAGTGATTATTTAAATTATCATAATATCAAGATTGCAGTACCTATTATTTTGTACTATTGTAATATTAATAAAAAATAAACTACTTTTGTTAAATATTAATTGTTTTAAAAATATAATAAAAAAGTTACTCTCAAACTTCTAATTGACTCTTCAAGTGATCAGAGAAATGGTTCCAACCCCGTAACCATCACTATGGTTTTCCAGGGAGGCGATCTAACGATGATCTAGGCTCAGTATTCTAAGAAATTTATGAGTAGTGTTTAGGGATTTTATTCAAATTCGAACTCAAAAGTTTTCATTCAATATAAGTTTCACTGGAGAACACTTTTTAAAGGTCATAGGACATATAAATCAAAATTTAAATCTACTTCCTATTCTATATAAACAGCTTCGCAACGTGTTATCGTTGTTTTATGGAGAAGAAGCGAAAAGAAATTCCCTAGCAACATGTCTAGTTAAAAAATTGTTTATATCATAACTATTTATCTATCTCAGGCTCCTTTTTTTAGATAGTAACATAACTAATAAGCATAAATTAGTTAGGTCAAGTTTTCTTCATTTTATTGGTTTAGAAATAATGTATATTCTGATGTAAATAAATTAATAGTAATAATTATGTTTCTGTGAAAATGTGAACTATTTAATTTTTCGATGTTGTCGTTGTTTGACTTCAATAATGCACTTATGCCTACTCTTACACGGTACCAAGCAGAAAAGTGACGAAGGAAATAGCAGCACGAATATATAAACACAGTATTATGCGACCATGTCATACTTATTACTCACGCTGTCCACTTCTCTTACCATTTCCCTACTTGTTGCCGTGGAAGTAGGCATATTATAAACGAAGCTTTACAATTTGGTAAGTTAATAATTATAAATTAATACACATGGCGACGCTGTATAGTATCTGTATGTATCTATGACTGTTCACCGAGTATTGCGCAACGATTCCGTAGAACGTTTGTTTCGCGTACGACAACGATTTGGGAGGCACTCCCCGCCGAAGATTTCCTCTGCGCTATGACATGGAGTTGTTTAAGAAGGGAGTCATAAAAATTCTTAGAGGCTGGCAACGCATTAGAAATGCCGCTGGTGTTGCGAGCGTTCATAGGCGATGATAAACACCTTCCATCAAGTGGGCCGTCTGCAGCTTGTCTGCTTCAGACAAAAAAAAAACATGTACCGGTAAATTAACTTCGAGACGTTTTTAAGTTTATAGGAGTACTTGTATATAATATTTACAGGACTTCTAAACTTGAAATTTAAATTTCCTTGAAATTATTTCCTTGAAATTTAAATTTCCTTGAAATTTTGTATTAAAGTTTATGTTTAATATTAATATTTATTATTTTGATATCGTTTAATATTATTAGTTTCATATTAAGTACTTGCCTATAAAAAAATATAAAAAGTATTAGATACTTTATTGATTTAGATATATTTGATTTATGATGATGATTACAGTGAAAAAAATAGTATAAATTAATATATATATATATATATATATATATATTATAATTAAAAATAGCTTTAGAAATAAATTATTTATTACTTTTTAGTGACTAGCTATGGGTATGCCTACGAAAGGTGCCGCGCGCCTTCATAAATATAGGTCCCAAGAAACGGGAACGGAAAAAGAATCTTAAAAAATGTTCATAAAATGAAAACGACTGGGCCAAACTATGTTGAATTTTTAGGGGACCAAATGGCAACCATTTCGCCTCAAACTAAAGGAGAATCACGTAAATCGGATCATAAATCTCAGCGTAATTGGTGTACATACATTAAAAAAAAATACCAGTCAAGTTGCCTCCTCCTTTTGGATGTCGGTTAAAAAATCAACGCTAGATTCAAAATAGAAAACAAAGAAAGCTTTTGTACAGACATCAAAACTCAACCCGCAACGCTCATACGATATTAGTGGAATAAAATGACAAATCTGATACAAGAGCCGCGTTCCCTGTTGAATAATGCACAGCGGATGTTTGAGATGTCTTCGACCGAGGTCAGGGCCGCGATCTGCCCGTGTCGGCTATAAGGGGGCGGTAAGACCTTTGCGGCGTTGCTCACCATGCCATGACGTGTTTTAGAGATGTGTTCTATGTTTATTTCTTAAAACTTCATTTATCATTGTTGTATACATAAATTAATTCAGTTTAAATAAATATATGATATCATTTGATTGTATGAGCAGTTTGCTGTTGAGACCCTTGGAACGTGGGAACCTCGGGCCATGAGCCTCTACAAAGAGCTACTAAAACGGCCCATCCTCGGACGACGGATCAGTCTGAAAATTCAGCGAGGAAATGTAGCCAGCTTTTTGGGAACTCTACATATAGAATACGGTGACCCAGACTCAGTAATTCTATTTATAGCCTTGAGGGTTTCTAGGTAGATTATAATGTAATTAAATTAAGTTTTATTTTATAATGTTTAGTATAATCAATTATGTTTTATTAAGTGAAATTTAAATTGTATAATAATATTGTTACGAGTTGCAGGACTCGAATTAAAATGCCGTTGGAATTATTATAGAGTTTATTTTATTAGAACTATACAAACACGTATATATAACACAAGTGCAAATATAACTGAACACAACCAGTCCAAACGTAATGCGCGAGATCGTAATTCCATAAAACGCGCAAAGTCCGTCACTAAAATGATTACCGCATGGGCTACACACATTTTGCTTCGATCGTGGTTATCGATAGATTGACGATCTTTCCATTGGGGCATTACTTTAGCTGCACAAATGCAATATGTCTACCTGACCGAGCGAACCGAATTTCTTAGAATCACACCTGGCTAATGACTACCATAAAAGATTACATTACAATGCACAATGGGCTGTTTTCTGATCACTAATTTTAAACACAAAGAAAACAAAAGAAGTCCAAATGCCGAAAAGTAATACAATGTGCAAAACAGGTATTCAGGTGTGAATTTGTCTTTGTCGGTCGTGACAATATCAAATATTTTATTTTAATACAGGGTGGCTGGAGCTGGGATGTTCAAACGTAAAATATAATGATACTACATGGAAGGGTACCCGAAATACCCCCATGTATGTTTAACTATTTTTTTTTCGAGGTGGCAGTTTTTGTTATTTTTAATAAATTTCGACTGCCGCGACTTTATATATTTGTTGGTAAGTTTATTTATAGACTTCTATTTGTAACTAAGTCGTTAAGAATTGTATTTTGACACGTAAAATATTCAACACCCCAACATCAATGTAATGCAAAATATTCTTAAAAGTAAAAAAAATAGTTCATCAGGCTTTGAATTTTCATTCTAAAATAAAAAAAATCAAAAGGGCTATTCTATAATTATGGAATATCTCTAAATCTGCGCAAGAGTCTAAGCTTTCATAATAATATAAAAAAAGTTTAGTTTAATTGGCCATTTTTTGCTTTAACTAGTCTTCCAGAATTATTCAAATCAAATCAATCAAAAATGTGAAAATATGTATAAATGTAGACGATTAGAGCAATTCATTTCGGTGCCTGCTATTTTGATTTACATCAACAGTAAAACCATTTTAAAAGTAAAAAGACGTTGTAATTATATACACATTGGTAGGTTTTAATGAAATAGTACGTTAAAATGAATCCAGACCAAAATCATTAAGTAGTATTGTCTTACGTCTTTTGCTTGTAGGTACATTTTGCTACTATTAATAGCAACAAGAACCATTCATTTTGTATGTCATCCGGCCGTATAAACATGTTATACTGTCATTGCTAAAAACAATGTCCACCATGATAAATGTGTCGTCATTTCCTGGTTCTATTTCCTTAGATTGTATGTTAAGGTGAAAAATCGTTTTTCCTTTATCATATAAATATTATTATACTAGCCACAAGCGACTTAATCTGCGTTTGTCCTAAAAATTAGCTATACGAAAACCGTCAATGCCGTGCTTGCTTTTGCGTTATGCACACAGCGATGACGCTGGCAGTATTGTTGGCACATTTCACAGATCACCGGCTACATGACGATGATCTAAAATAAATCACTTTTTATTCCAGTTACAACAACAGGAAGTCATTCCTGTGAAATTTAACCAGAGCGTTATTTCACGAGAGGTAACCGTTAAAGCTCCATGTAGTAAAAAACAGCTAAAGTAGACAGTTAAAACGATAAACGAGTGTAAGTATTTGAGTCAAATTGAGCTTTAGGTTTTAAAACGTTAGCCATTTATTTGCTTGAGTTATTTGTGACGCCGCGAAGTAACGTTGAAAGTGTAACGTATTATTTCATTTCACAGTTCCAATAATCAATTGCAGTTCTATTGGTTACCATGACACATCGCAGTACTGATATTTTATTTTACTTATAGAATATCGGCTGGTCATTTTTCACCAGTGAACTAGCAGTGACAAAACGAAATAATTTCACGGCAGTGATCGATATATTAAAGTAATTTCCATCACTAGGTGATAGACGGCGTAAATATGGTATTGATTTAAATTTTTTGAAGATTACTCCTTAAGAATTGATTTTCATATAACATTTCCTTATCCGGGGGTGTAAGGAAATGTTATATGAGAAGTGAAATAATACAAGAGTAATTTAAAGGAGTTACGTGCCTTTTCTTTTCTTTTAAACTACCTCTGAATTAAAGCGACAACGCCGATAATAAAATTATTTAAATCGCTGACCGATTTTTTTAAAGTAAATTAAGCGTTAAACTACATTAATGCTTCCCTTACTAGCTTGTTTACTAAAATGAGTTTTAGCAGAACTACTATTATATTTCTGTCAGGCGCTCTAATATTATTATATTAATACGTGAAGCAAAAACTTTCTACTCCTTTTTACCAAAATTACGCGGACGGACGAGTATGAAATTTCGCACACTTATAGTTTATATAGAGAAGGAGTGCAAATGCTAATATTTTTTAAAAATTATGCATAAAAATACATTAAATCAATAAAAAAAACATTACAGACACTACCTGTATTTGACACACACACGCATAAATACGCTTTGTTTATTGTTAAAGCCAAATTAACAATGTAGCCTTGGCGAAATCTGCGATTATAGAAGTATATATAGTATGTATAGTCTTTGACAATAAAACCTTATCGTCGAATTTCGACCACTGGGCGACCACTAGTGTGATACTAATCTTTAATTAATTTGTTTGTGAGTGTATTTTATGTATATATGTGTATTTTCTACTGGCTAAAAATGAAATAGTAAATGAGTACATAATCTTTGAAAGTTGCACCAGTGACTGAAAAATTGAGAGGAAGAAAATTAACTCCTCATTACATGCCCATACCAGGACATGTAATGAGGAGGGATGAAAGTCACGTGACAAAAAGAATAATAAACTGCAAAACAAAATGTAAAGGTAGATCAACTCGATGGATGGATTGTGTGAAGGATGATATTATGATTGATGTATTGATCATATGATTTGTAGTGTGTCAAGGGATGTATGTCAGAATAAAGGAGTGTTAAAGGAAAAGACTTATTGTGGCCCTAAATAATTAGGAGAAAGTGAAAGAAAAGAGAGATATATATTTACTACTTGCTAAATAGTTCACAAGAAAAATATACTCTGTCAGTATATTTTTCTTGTGACTACTCTTTTTCGGCCGCATTCGGCTGCTGTCCCACGCACGTGCACTTTTTTAAAATTATAATAATGAATCCTTAGCCACTAATGCAGGTTCTCTCGTGTTATCTCATGACACGTAAAGGCTTACCCACTTATTCATAATCGTTATGCGAAGTTTATAAGCTCTTTAAAAAAATATTAAAAAGCACTTTTATGATCGCATATTTCTCTTTCCTTTCACTATCTTCCAATCACTAAGGGTCGGCACAATATATGTTTTCTCCCATATTACTCTATTTTGGATTGCGTCTTCTGTCACACCAAAAATCGTCACGTCATACTTTACACATTATAATTATAGTCAGAATGCGAGTATGAAAAACACTTTGAATTAATGAATGATTTATTGCTAAAATGTTATAATATTCGTTAGTTAAAAACCAATACATTTTTCATTATTAGGCATGCAATGTTAAATATATGTTAAAATATTAAAACTAAATTACATTACAACAAAAAAAAAATCTACACAGATAAATAAAATTGAAGTGTCCATTTGTAATGTCAAAATAAAAATGTGAAAAAAAATCAAGAGAGATAATTCGGACCAGGAGAGTCCGTAAATACAATTTTTAGAATTTTGTCTGTCTGTCTGAATGTTCCGACTAATCTCTGAAACTTTCTGAACTTCACTGGTAGATAGCTAATATTATAAGGAGTAAATTAGTCGATATATTTTTAGGGTTCGGCGAATAAAAATTCCACGCGGACGAAGTCGCGAGCACGGCTAGTAAATAATGAATTGCTTCTTTAAGCTGTAGATAATTTAGCTTTTACCAGACATGAAACATACTTATCACGTACAATGCAAACTACATACAATCTTAGAACAAACTCAGCAGGCAAACTGTTACATCATTCTTCCGTAACAAATGATTACTCAAAAAACCTACAAGTTCACACGGCGGACCATGGTCGTGACATTTATGGTGTTTGAAGGCTCATGAAAATATTGTGTAAACAATTTACATACTTTATATTTTCATATTACGAAATCGCGTTAAGGTATTAAGAGTAATACATATTTCTTAAGCAAAAATTCTATGACATTGTGGCGAGTGATGGTGGAACAATCTAGTTGGTTTAAGAACTTTTAGAAAAAGGTAGAAGATTCTGGAAGGAGAAGACAGAGATAGATAGATGTTTCTTTTTTATATTTTGTTGCAGGCTTCTCCACCATTGGTCAGGGCAGAGTTCTCATTATCTTTTAGTTTTATTTATACTTTTATATAAAAAAATTACATTTAGCTACTACTTGTTTTCTATATTACTAGGAGTAATAAATATTGCGTAGGTAAATTGGGTAAATGGATGGATGTTAGGGTGATATGATTGGATGCTTGAATGGGTGGCAAATTCGATATAGGAGTAAATGAATGGAGGTTAATTGGGAATGGAAACGGGTATTGGTATAGAGGAAATTTGGTGGGGGGGTTGAAGGTATACTGTAGTTTATTTATTATTACCAAGAATTATAGATAGATGTTAGAAAGGGATAGATGATGAACGAAAGTTCTGGAATAGAAAGTTCGGAAAGGAAAAGACAGAGATAGATAGATGAGTTTCGAAAGAGATAGTAAATAAAATAATGGCGAAAAGAAAACCTAAATTATGGGTTCTAGAAGATTCTTCCGGGTATATAAGCAGCGTAAGGCGGGCCTACCGGGCAGTTGAGTTCAGTTCAAGACAGGGAAGCGACAAGTGCGATACGAAAGAGTTGGAAAAGAAGACAGTGACAAATTTAGTGAAAAGTTTAGTGGGCAGTTCAGTGAAGAGAGAGTTTAGAAAAGTTTAAAAGGAGGTCCAGCAGCGAGCTACGCGCGGTAACTTCGCAGGTGAACACCGCAGTAGCAGAAGGTGCTCTACGCAATATCGGCGACGGTATTGTGAGTGAGACGTCTTATCGTCGCGAAAGTGCGTCGTTAGTTGTGCGTGTAAGAGCAACCCCGCGAAAAGAATCACGTAGGGGTGTGTAAGTCAATTAAAGCGTTTAGTTAAAAGAACTGGTGTTTCCTTCCAATCTTAAATGCGTACCCCCACGTAACAATATCTATAATTGAAAACATATCTATGAAGTTTATGAATTTATGGCGGAGCAATACATAGAATAAATATCATACTTCATGAAAAGAGCGCATCAGTAGTAAATTTTCCCTCGGGTCATCATAATATAGACTTTATACTATTTTAGGTACAAATTTAGGTGCCCATGACTCAAATCTAGACTGGACCTTCAATTCAAATGTACTCAGCTCAAGATTGTTTTTTTAATCTACAGGCCATGAGCCTATACCAAAATTGATCAAAACGCCTCAGCGACTTTTTAGGTGGTCAGAAGGCTGGTGCCTACCTCGGGTAACGGATCAGTATGGCGATCGAGCGAAGAAACATAGCCCGTCTTCTGGGTACCTTACCCATAGAAGACGGTGATCTAGGCTCAGTATTCTACTTATAGTCTTGAGGGACTATGAGTATGGGTAGAATACAATATAAATAAGTTAAGCTTTCTTTTATTGTATTAGATTTTTTATGGTATTGTTAACATTAATTAATAAAAAATAAATTAAATTTATAATAATATTAAGCTCAGTGGCTAACTGTCTGTTTCCAGCGACGTAGGTTTGAATTCAGGCAGGTAGTAAGCATACTTAGGTATTTTTATGATCTAATATGCATATACAAAAGATACTTGCACATGGAGTGCACCTACTCATTTATGAAACCTTCCAGCCCGTCTTAAAGAATCATCATCGTCATGGGTATAGTATCCGAGCTCCCAAGTCTAGTGACGGTTATCTAGTAACAGCTGTGCCCGCGACTTCGTCCACGTCGTATCTTTTTTCGCGAAACCCTAAAAAAGTAGCATGAGTTACTTCTTATAGCATCAGCTATTAGCCAGTGAAAGTCCGGTTAAAATCAGTCTAGCCGTTTCAGAGATAAGCCGGAACATCCAAACAGACAGACAAAAATTCTGAAATTATATTTTCGGAATCTCCTGGTCCGAATTATCCCCACTGATTTTTTTCACATTTTTATTTTGACATTTCAAACAGACACAGCCATTTTATTTGTCTGTATATATAGATTATTAAAGTATTAATGAACTGAATTTACGATATAGATTATAATTAAATTTTCAGCGACTGCGTCATTCTTCAGCGATAAATATTGACACAGATGATTAACATTACTCCATAAACCGTATGATATGTTATTTATGACTCACGATCACGACTCACTAATCTCTTGGTTCCATTATACTTGCCTTTAATATATCATTCAGTTGTAAAGTCTTTAAAAAATAGCCAACATTACTACAAAGTGAATTCATCAACCAAGTATGAGTGAATGAATGAATGAATGAAATAAAACACTTTATTGTTCACCAAAATTAAAACTACGTTCTTAAAAACTAGATTCAATAAATGTTAAACAAAGAGCGGCGTTATCGCTTAAAGCGATCTCTTCCAGGCAACCCCTTAAACTAAGGAAAATATTAAAACATGACTGGCGGTGTAGACAATAAGTAATATAAAAAATGTATGAAATAAGTAAAT
Organism: Dendrolimus houi; assembly: GCA_039645545.1. Taxonomy (NCBI): domain Eukaryota; kingdom Metazoa; phylum Arthropoda; class Insecta; order Lepidoptera; family Lasiocampidae; genus Dendrolimus; species Dendrolimus houi. The sequence goes on along the minus strand of CM077128.1, from coordinate 17,983,814 downwards.
GTATAAAAATAAAATAAAATATTTATTATATACTATATAAACACAGTACATATCATAATACATACAGAATAAGCAGCACTATTATACCTGAGTGGACCAAAAATAATTAAAAACCATGATTTTAAAAGAGGATACTGACTTAGCTTGTCTGATATTGAGTGACAGTGAGTTCCAAAAACGAACAGCCTGTACTGTGAAGGAGTTGTCAACGAAGGAAGAAGTGTGTACAGGTGTCATTAAGGAGAGATTATTACTAGAGCGCAAATAACGGGAATGAGAAAGATGTAGGAAATCAAAACGTTCCTTTAAATAAGGAGGAGTACGAGGATCAAAAAGAATGTTGTACAAAAGAGAGAGCAAGTGAACATTCCGGCGAAGGCGAATAGGTAACCATTTAAGCTTCTTACGATATCCGGAAACAGCTTAAAGTATAACACTGATTGAGTGTATGATTGGAAACGAATAACTTGTCGACCTAATGCTTCATAGCCTAAAGCATGGGTCACCAATTAGTTTCGCTCGGGGTCAGTTTTAAGAAAAGAAGTGACCATCACGGTCCGCACAACATTTTATAGAAAAAAAAAATTAAACAAATTTAATTACGGCAATAACAAAGGTATTTTTTTACATGTCAATGAGAAAAATGATATTTTTTCGCGGTCCGCACGAAATAGGTCGGCGGTCCAAACGCGGACCGCTGTCCGCCATTTGGCGACCCCTGGCGTAAAGCATCAGCACAAGATTTTATTTATTAGGTTTACTTTATTTGAAGCGACGAAAAATTGCACCGCATTACTATAGAAGATAAATTAAAATGTACACCATTGTTACTAGTTTGTCGGTCTTTTAAGGCGAGTACTCAGTTGCGAGCCGTAACTGTAACCGAGCGGAACTGTAACCCCGTGGAACTACAACCGACCGGAACTATAACCGAGCAGAACTGTAACCGAGCGGATACAGTGCTCTAATATAGACGCCCAAAATGAGCTTCATTCGGGACGACCAATAACCGAGTACTCATCAGCGAGCTGTGACTGTAACCGCATAGTGCTCTAGTAAGTACGCGTGAAACGATCTTCGCTCGCGGTACGCTCGTGAGCCACATCCCCGCTATATTTTTTGCTTACATTGACTGCAATGGTTACAGTTACAAAAATACGTGGTTATTGTCGGCTCTTTGCGAGCGCGTGCCGCTCGCGGTGCGCTCACGACCCACGTCCACACTATGATTTTTGGTTACAATGACTGCAGCGATTATAGTTACAGCTCGCAGGTAAATACGCGGCTTTATGGAATAAATTCTGATTCTCCCCATTTCACCTTTGGAAGACGAGAAGCTCTGGATAACGTCCTAGTGCCATAATTTATACATCAACAGTTCGGAACAAATGCTTTTACATCCACGTTGTTTTTGCGTATGAAACGAGCCACCATAGTCCGTATTTTCTTAAGATTAAAACCCAAGCGTCAACAAAGCTGGTGTGAATAAGTATTTTCTAGATAAGCGTGCTTCATTCTCGACTAAATCATCGCTGATCATATGAATGAACTAGGATATGCCCGCGAGTTCGTCCACGCTGGACTTAAAATTACTGCGGGATTCCAAGACACAAAGTACCGCAGCTATCGTTTTAGTGAAAACTGGGTCGGAATAAGCCAATTTTAGTGCACCCGGACAACTACAAAGCGCTCCTGGGAAAATTCCCACAGGATTACCGGGATAATAAATATCACACATTTAACTACATAAAATTTGCGACCGATCAGTGAAAAAATCACATTGGAATACGTTTCTTTTAACTAGCCATTTTAAATCATTTCCAGAAAAATTCCCGCGGGATATCAAGATAAAAATGACCGCAGATTTTAAGTTTAAGAATTTGCTGTCGATCAGCGAAAACCGCATTGAAATCGGCTCAGTAGTTTTTACGTGAATCCCGAGGAAACAGACAAACATTCAGGAATTCGAAAAAAATTGCATCGTGTTCTCCATCCTTTATACAATCTATTCCAGTTGCTTTTTTTAAAACAGCTTCAATGTACAGACACGTATGTTTAGAATTTTATAAAATTATAGATATGTTTCATTGTTATATGATAGAATTAGCAGAAATGACAGTTAACAAATTTATAGGTGGTCTTATCGTAATTAACTTTGGATGGATAAAAAGTTTGACAACACAAATACTGATTATACTACCATATAATTGAAATACTTAAATAAATTTATACATAAGAATATATACGCAATTCAAATATAAACAAAATTATTACAAATATTATGCTGTAAATTAAAAAAATAAACAATAACTAACATTTAATGAATAATAATTTTAAGCTAGATATTTCATTGATATAAAAAATATATTTGTATACGACAAGACAAAATACTGATCAAAAGACCAAATTGATTGACAATAAAATAATATGATGATCGCACGCTCTGAAATTTTAACCACTGTTATTTGAGTTAGGAAAACTTTGTGTTCTGGCATTAATTAATTTTACAATTTTATAAGGCTGTATTGACTGGTTCCTTTGCCTGCTTATTGTAACCTTGTTTGTAGCCCGGCTGTAAGCTGTCACTTTTTTCCCCCTCTATTTGTGTGTAATTTGTAATAAACCACGTATTAACGAATATATTGCTTTTTTTAATTCAGTATTTCAACTATATAATTTCATACACTTTGTTTAATTAATTCAAAAGTAAAAGTTACAATATATAATTTCGCAATACAATCCTATCTTGAATTTAAAACTTTAGTTTTATCTGATTTAATTTTTACACTGTATTCATTTGGTGTTAACACAAAAATGTTTAATAGGTTTAAAAATAACATGCATAGCTGAAACATTTATACGGTTCGTCTAGCCATTAGAAATATTAAGCCGAGGACACATTGTGGTCATGTTTAGGATATAGAAAAGAGTTGTTTGAAGAGAATGCGACGTACTTACTTTGCTCACATGTGTCTTTAAAAAAGCATACTTTGCCTTGCATTATTCAGTAAATAAGGTTTTCATTTAACTTATTGCTGTGTCGGATGTAACGGCCGACACTGGAATAAGTTGAGTGTTGGGTGAACGCTGATTTTTAGTGCAAACCTTCCTTTGGGCTTGATATCAAAACAACCCGAATTTTTAAACTATTTTATGAGTAAATTGTAATAAATATTTAAAAAAATATATACAAAGAATAATTATTTATGATTAAAAAACAGCATTTTGGCAGAGCCATTGCTAGATTCTGCCAAAAAAATATATCTTGCACAAGCCACCTAATTTAAATATAATGTTGATTGGTAATTATTAAGGCGACATAGTCAAGTTGTGGCTAAGCCTTTAGGAAGAATAAAATAAAAAAAGAAATAAATGAGTAATGCCTTTTTATAGATTTTCATATATATTGGTCGTTATCAACGAAAATGCTGTTTTATGTGAAAAAATTGAATAATTTTTAAACGTGCAAAATGTGTCTCGGATATTTCACATTATAAAGTGCCATATTACACACGTTCACTGATTTCGTCATTTGTCTCTCATAAATATTTTGGATTAAGCACATGAAGACTCATAAAAGCATTTGATAAAAGATAAAAATGTACTTCATGCTGTTTTTATTTTTTCTGCTTGTAAGGAAACGGTCTACCTGATTGTAAGTGGTTACCGTAGCCCATGGTCATCTGTTACACCAAGGGAGCCGATCCATTACCTACCTTGTTGGATCTTGAATTATATTAGTATGCCCTTTTTGAAGAGCTGAATTGAAGAATGAGAATATGTTTCAGTATTTTAGCAAAATTACCTCTCAACAAGTAAAATAGAGAATTAAAATTATTAGGGTTTATTCATTATTTGTTTCTGCACCACTTAAGTACAGCATATTAATCTTCGTAAAAAATGCGGACGCAGACACAAATAAGCGCATTTATTTATACAAATTTGTTTCAAACAAGTAGCTAAAGTAAAGCATTTACTACCAGCTTTAAATTCATAATATAAACTACGAAGTGTTATAATTTCACTAGACAGTGATAAAACTATCACTGTCTAGTGAAATTAACTTGGCAAATGGTATATTACGATTAGCATCAATACGGCAGCCCAGTATCAGGAACTGAACGTGCTTCCAAGATGGCGTTGGTAGGATTGCTGGTAATAGATAGAAGAGAAACTAACCTGTGTGCCCAGGGCTGCACTGACTGCAAGCTGATCACCAGGTCCTTACAGTAAATTTTCTGCTTTGTCTCCTTCTTGCGGCCTTTGATATTATATTGTGGCAAATGATGGTTTTAATTTTCAGAAAAATGTAGAAAATTCTAGAAGAAAAAACAAGGACAGAAAATTTTAGAAAGGGATGGATGATAAACAAAAATTCTAGAATAGAAGGTTAAGGAAGGAAAAAACAGAGATATATAGATGTTTAGAAAGGGATAGATACTAAATAAAACAATAATGAAAAGAAGATCGAAATCATGGGTTCCAGAAGATTCTTCCGGGTATATAATCAGCGTAAGGCGCGCCTACCGGGAAATTCCGTTTAAGACATCGAAACGACAAGTGCGATACGAAAGAGTTAGAAGAGAAGTTTAATAGAAGATAATGACGAGCTTAGAGAGTTGGAAGAGAAGTTTAGTAGAAGAGAGTGACGAGTTTAATGGAGAGTTTAGTGAAGAGCTTAGTGGATAGTTACACTAAACTCCTCCTACACTGGAGGAGTTTAGTGTAGTTTAAAAGGAGATCCAAAAGCGAGCTACGCGTGGTATATTTAGAGGTGAACACCGCAGTAGCAGGAGATGGTCTACGCAATATCGGCGACGGTATTGTAAGTGAAATATCTTATTGTCGTGACAGTGCGACGTTAGTTGTGTGTGTAGGGGCAACTCTGCAGAGAAGAATCACGTACGGCTGTATAAGTTAATAAAAGCATTTAATTTAAAAACTGGTGTTTACTTCCAATCCTAAATGCGTACCCCCGCTTGTACGTAACAATATGTACACATGCGGCGCGGTGTAATTGCACTTGTAGGCAATTGGTGGAGGGAAATATGCGGATTGTCGTACAAGGGTCCACAGCAGACTCTGTGCAACAAGGGTCAACAGCATACTGCCTCGTAAAGACGAGCAGCATCAGTACAGCGGTAAGTACGACAAGGATAGTCGTAATGGAACGGAAGATAGTGGCTGGGAAAAGGTGATTGGACAACGCGGTTAGGAAAAGTGGGTAGTTACGGACATGATTTAACAGGACAGGATTTTAAACTAGCGACGGGAACAGTCAGTATGGCGAATCAATAGATATAGATTATATATCTATTGATATGAGATAGATTCCTGTAGAAGAAGTAGACAAGAATGAGTTCTACCGCAGTCTTAAGTTATTAAAATTATTGTATTTTACATATTTACAGTGTAATCCCGTATCTTCTCTTATAAATAAATAAATAAATAAGCTACACTGTTTATTTTTTTCAATAGCTATACTAAATTGTAGTACCTATACTAGTACATATAAAATATTTTAGTTTCACATCTCTCCAAGTAATTGCTGTGTTGTCATAGAGATAATAACAGCGTGCCACATAGCAGGTCATAGTCGTACTGGTAGGCAGAATTGACGCAATTATAAGAGTTTTGTTATTACCATTTGACTAGGTAACCCTAAAAAGTCATAATCCTTATCTTAGTTTTAAGCCTTAGTCACGTTCGGATCATCCGATTCGAAGACCGAACTTCGGTGCCTTAATGTTTCTTCTCTTCTGTTTTGGGCATATCCTGCTGTGAGACACATATCATCCTTTATAACGTCAAAATCATTTCTTGGACTTACCCCTTTTACTGGGACGTGTAACTTGTTCCCCACATAGATACCGCTAAAAAGTGTCGCAGCAATTATACCTCGTTTAGGCATTGATCATGTGTAATGTAACGTAACAGGTAATCCAGGTGAGGGCTGCACGGAAATTATGCATACGTAACGCTTGTATTACCACTTACAATTCTTCATTAAGGATTTTCTTTTAGCTGGAACACAGACACGTTTAGAGCTGTTTTGGACAAAGTTTGTTGCGGTTTCTTGGTTTTTATATACTAAACTTTATTGGGATCTTCACCAAAATAGCACGTGAACCTTATCATCTCTGAGTATTCTAACTCTTCTTCTTCTTCTTAATCCAATCGATGACCACTGCTGGGTGTAGACCCCCAAACACTCCGCCATATGTCCCGGTTTGCAGCTTTCCTCATCCAATCTCAGCTGGCGAACTTGCACAGGCTATCAGGCCAGCAGGCTAGAGGGCATACTACACTACGTTCAGTCTTAAATACTTAAAAAATTGATTTACATACACGTATACACTAGAGTTTGTCTCGCGGCTACGTGAAAAGCCCTGGGTGGCAGCTCTATGTTACTTACATAAAAACTAAACTTGGTTATAAATATATATTAGACCTAAAACTTTACCATTTCTTGTTTAATTCACTACAATAACAAAGAACCTATAGTCTAAACAGCCGCCCAGCAAAACATAGAGATGTGTCGAAACCAAACTAATAACTAACAACTGATTTGAGGTAATATAATGAATGACTTGTTTCCTATGACAACGTATTTGTTATTGAATTTAAAAAACGCGCCTGCAGCGCCATCTATTTTGCTAATTTGTCTATTTTATAGAAACGATATAGTTTGTCGGGATGAAATGTATCCTAAGTAACATCCCGGGATATAAGCTAGCTCTATGCAGAGCTTTATTTATATAGGTTCAGAAGTTTCCACGTGATGCTCTAATGGACAGACAGACAGACGAATAGAAAGTCTATTAAAAAATTGTATTTTTGGAATCTTCTGGTCCGAATTATCCCCCCTGATTTTTTTTACATTTCTAAACGCATTGTACAAACTCGAACCATATACAAATTTATTATAGTATAGATAGATAAATAAACGTAAAACATGTAAACACATAATTACCACATTTTTATGAAAATAACATAATAAATAAACTTTTTGAAATATTTATTGTACGTTGCTTTCACCTGACGACTTAACGCTCATTTTATTTGCTTTTAGACAGAAAATTTAAATATTCAAAAATAAATTTTGAATAACATGTAACTGTAGGTAAATGAATCAGTCTCTTCTTTTTATTTATCTGTTTTTTAACATTCTTATATCTCTGAGATATGAGACAGTTCTTAACGTGGAATAAAGAAAAAATGCATAAGTAATAAATTTAAGAATATCAGCAAAATATCATGCACACATATTATGACAATCACTTTAAGAACACTAAGAAATATTTGCATCTACATATGTGTATGTCTAACATATTTGTAAGATATTAAATTCGAGATATTTGTTAAAATTGATAGGAGCAATACACCATGCAGTGGGACATTTATGGACTGGTATTATTATAGGAGCAACTCAAATATTTACGATGAACTAATTAGTGTGCTCTCTACACTATTTGTATTAAATATTATTTACCTTTTCAAGAGCTACAGCTGTTAGATTATTAGCAGTGATGGTGCTGATGTCACAATGAGGGGAGGTTAAAATGAGTGTATGAGATAGATATTAAAAAAATGATATGTTTTGTAATTTTCAGAACCTCTTCTGCGAGCCTGTGAACAAAACAAGACATAGATATTAGATCCACGCTAAATTGTATTCCATCACGTGACAAATATGTGTAACCAGCTTAAAATCTGTCAGGATCAACTAATAATTTAAGAGAATATGTACCGGAAATACACAAGAAAGCGTGTGTTGTGCCAACATGGCCCTTCCAAAGACCACTGACCATGGCGACTGGGTAATTATCAGATGTTTTTATTTTTACTCGGACCGATTTTAATTTCCATAACTAAGTAACGTACGCGCCGTACCGTGGCGTACGCAATGGTGTAGTGCGGGGACAAGTCGATATTTTATTTACAATTGGGCAGAATTTACTTATAGCAACTCTGTATTCCATAAATCTAAAATAACTTTTAAAAATACGATTAAATAGTAAAAAATAAAATAAAATAAACTAAGTTATAAATAAATGAATACAGACTAGGTATATAACAAATCACTGCTAGATAGGAGCATACCCAGAAGGCTGGCATTGCCACGCTCTATGTAATGCTGATTCTCTGAACGGCATGGAATGTTCAATGGTCAAATTAAAATTCTATATTGAAAATAAAATATAAAAAACAGTATTCTCTAACAGAAGTAGAAAAAGCTGAAGTAAACATATACCATATGTATGTATATCTATGTACCTATGTATCAGTATAACGTTCATTCCTGTAATAATTAAAAAGTAAAATCTCTTCAGTGGGTTGCTTTAAAGCTGATATTATTACACTCATACGTATAAAGAGTGATAGTAATCTTCTGTAATAGGGAGAACAAAAAAATGCGAGTAGATTTAAAACAATTTCAATGTCAAGCATATCATAATTCTAATAATGTCATTGCAAAGTATATGAAACTTCAAAGTAGGCAACCATGAAAAATCACATTAGAAACATTACATAAATTAAATTAAACGTGTTAAATTTAAAAAATATTCTTTCTTCAGAACAGCAGTAGTCAATATGAATTATTTTACATTTTGTCTGTGCTGGGAAGCCTGTCGTAAAAAGTGGCAAAACAACCTATAGTCAGATGGTAGGGCTCGATGGTTATCAACTCTGGTCTACACTAAGCCGCCATAACAACCTAGAGTTGTATTCGGGCATTAGTGGTCAGGTTCCATATCCCCCCTCGAAGCCAACAGCACATTGGCAGCACCCCTGGTTTTGCAATCATCTATAGGCGATGGTAACTACTTGCTATCAGGTAGGCCTAAAATAGAAGTTATCGTTGTAACTTGTAACATAGCTACTAATTACATTTATTTCATTCATAGAAAAATACCATATATAACAATCGATATCGCCCATCACTATAAGCGCACCTTCCTTGACTTTAATTCAGTTCTACTCGTTAAGCGCATGCGCGCGACCGTCCGCCATTACGATTTCACGATTTTAATTTTCGCGCGTTGAAAAAATTATCTTTATATGGCAGTGGTGAACCGGCCGTGTGGTGATTTTCGTTGTATACAAAAGAGGTGTATGTACAGAACTTTTCACCATGGCAGGGTAATATATTAAAGTATTATTTATCATAGTTTTATCTGACCTTGTTAGTTGTTGTATAACTACGCTAAGTGAAGATGAAAACTTAGTTTTATGTTGATATTTAATTTGCACTTGTGGTAGCCGTTATTTAAATAAAATATGCTCACAAGTATAACTAACAATGTTATCATTTCATTTAACAAAAAGGTATTAGATATTAAATGAACTGACAAGTTCCATAAGTTGTTAGGTTCTTATTAATCGTTAAATTGATAATTAATTTTTATCTTTTATATATTTACAAAAGTATTTCAGTTAAAATGATAAATATCTTCTCTACTAATTATTATAAATATGAAAGGTTGGGTGGATGTTTGTTGCTTAATCACGCCCGAACAGCTAAACGGATCTGAATGAAATTTGGCACAGAGATAAATTATAGGCTGGAATAGTACATAGGCTACCTTTTATACCGCAAAAATGTACGGTTCCCGTGGGACACCGCGGGATACGCGGGATTCCTTGGGATACGTGGGAAGCAGCGGGCAAAAGCTAATCAATCCATAAATGCCATACTGTTGAGCACAGACCAATTATAGGTAATCATATGATATACTAGCCATCATGGTAAAAAATTAAAAAAAAGTTTTCGTATAATAAACAAATTAAAGTACGGGAGAAAAATGGGGTTATTTAGTTATGCATATAATAAAACTACGTTTAAACGGTTTTAAGCGCAGTAATTTATTTAATTTTTATTATTACGACGTTTCCGCCACTTTTTCAGTAGCCGTGATTACGGAAGACGGCTACTGAAAAGTGACCGAAAAACGTAGTTTTATTATATACTAGTCGCGGAAACTTGAGAAAGTATTATGGTTATGTATGATTTTGAAGTTGTAACGTTCCTCAAGAGAACTACACTCACTCGCCTTAAAAAATCTTCTAATGAAAGCTACTAAAGAACATGTTTATATTCTCCATGATTTACCTATACAGCATATGCTCTATAGGTTAATAATGGAGGTAAAGACTGAAATCTGAAGTCTTAAATAGGTAAAGACTAAAGTCCAATACAATCTAGGGCATCTAGATAGCTGTTTTACTTATAAAGCATTTAGGCCTCCATTGATTTTACCTTAATGAACTTAAATATACTTGGCTCAAGTTTCCCCACAGCATTACTAAGAGACTTTTATTTATTGAAAATTAGTGGGCCCAGCAGACCTAGTCCTGCCCTGAAAAAATAAATCTAGAACCCAGTTGCAGCACCACCTATCAGGTCCAATTGTGAATCTAAACCATCCAGAGACTCACTCACTCAAACACATACAAAAGTTTTCTTGGAAACCGATTTCAGCTCCACCTGCCTGTTCCAGTTGTGAATCTAAACCATCCCAGGACCTACACAAACACACACAGAAAATTACATTATAATCGGTCAAACCGTTTTTGAGTTTTAGCCAGACTAACCATCAGCAATCGATTTATAGAATATTAATATGGTTTGAATTTAAAACTTTAACTGAAATAGTTTGCTAGAAGGAAAAATACAATTTATTATCAGATATTATAATAATTCTGTTAAGAAAAAATCGTACCAAACGTAAAAAAACTTATTTGAATTCAATAGGATTTTTATTTCTGTGAACAACAGGACATAAAATTTCAACTAGCTGTAATAAAAACATGATGTATTTATTTAAAATTACATTTACATTTTAAATATATTTGGTATTACCTGGTTCAGCGGCGGAAACTAGACCTGATTTATGGTTAGTTGTTTTTGTCGTGACATATGGACCGTTGAATCTCTAATCCATGTACGTTTGAAAAGAGCTCTCAAAACGCCTAATCGACTATTCTTATGATCGGAATGCTGATGCCTACCTCGGGCAAGGGATTAAAACGGCGATCCAGAGAGGTAAGGTAGCCATCACGACACGTTATCCAATGATTACCTACTCAAGAGTTCATAGGTATAATGTAATATAATTAATAGACCCTGGGACCATGGGAGCCTGAGGCGTACAAACTTTATCGAGACATAGCGAAACGCCTGGTAGACGTCTCACGTGCCCAAAAGACTAGTCTGTACCTCGAACAACGCATTAACTTTGCGATACAGCGAGGTAATGTGGCCAGTCTTTTGGGTACGTTTCCAGCTGGCAGCGGTCTGGCACTAGATTTTATAGTTTAAATTTAATTTGTATATATACTTATTTATAATTTACTTTAGTCTTTATTTATTTATAAGTTAGTTTCTTTTCAGTAATAAATAAATGAATAAGTACTATTTATGTGTATCATTAATAGATAGATAGACACTGACAATAGGCGGCCTATGGCCCCTCAACACGAGCATTTGCCTGTAACGTAACGATGCATAACCGAGCATTATATTAGTGAAGGAGGAGAACCGAGCATTGAAGTGTGCACCAGAAATTGTGGACTTTTTAAATATTTTTTATTGCATGTGTTCAGCAGACAGGCAGACGGCCCACTTGATGGAAAGCGGTTACCATCGCCTATGGACATTTGCAACACCAAAGGTGCTACAAATGTGTTGCTGCTTTCTTAAAGGAGACTGGAACCTGGTCACTAATGCAGGAATACAACTCAAGGTTGTTATGGCGGCATACTCTAGACCAGGGGTGGTAGCCGTCCAATCGGGCAAATAGCCTATCACCTTACGACAGGCCGCCCCGGCCGCAGAAAACTGTATTCTTTTTCCGTTCCTACACGGAGAAAATCACGAAATCAACTAAATGCAAAAAACTGAAGCATAAAGGTGACATTACAACGGAATGCCCGCGGTGAGAGAGCACCTTAAAGTGATTTCTTCCAGGCAACCAAACTTATAGGATATTCTTAGCTAATTTGGTAATGTAGGTGGTGCATATTGTTACGAATTGCAGGACTAGAATTAAAATGCTGTTGGAATTATTATAGAGTTTATTAGAACTATACAAACACGTATAACACAGGTACAAATATAACCGAACGTAATAAGTCCAAACGTAATGCAGAAGATCGTAATTCAAATACACGCGCAAAGTCCGTCACTAAATAGATTACCGAATGTACACAAGTCTTGCTTTGCTCGTGGTTATCGCTCAACTAACTCTTCCTCAATCGGGCCATTGCTTTATATAGCACAAATGCAATATGTCCGCCCGGCAGCGTGCACCGAATTTCATAGAATCGTAATCCGCACACCTGGCTAATTATGCCTGCAAACGGCTATAAAAAAGTACAATAATCTTTTCTCCGTAATAACCAATAAATAAGTAAACAAAAGAAGACAACCATAAAAGAATTACAATTAGTTCAAATGCTGACAGGTAATAAAATGTGTTTCTACAGGGCTGCAGGTGTGAATTTGTCTTTACACCTAGGTCGTAACAATATATTTGGCTAATATTACAACTATTGCCTAAGCCAAATCTTAATTAATAACTAATATTAATATTAAGTATTCTTTATTGTTATGATAATAATAGTTTAAATAAATTATAGAACAATATCTTCTAAGTTTTAGCGACCAGTACACATAACTGAAACTATGTTTTAACGATTTTAGCGCGGATTTATTTGAAGTGAAACTCCTTTAGAATTGTTGTGATTGGAAACTCGATGAAACGAAAAAAGCGATAAACACATAAAACTCAATCTTATTAAACTCAAAATAAAACACATTTCTCTGTACCCGTTAGTATTGTTTTCAATTTAAATAAAACAGTGCATTGAATATTGAACTTTATGTTAGTGATTTAAAGTGTAATTTAGATTTAATTATTACAAATAAGGGTCAAAATACCTAAAAATAAAGACGTCTGTAATAGAACAGAAATGCGAAAATTCTTATCTCTGACGTTTCATTTCTACTGCGTGTGAACTGCACACACACATTTTTTTATTACAACTTACAGCCATTTTTCAGTAGCATAGTAGACAGAAATGTCAAGCCTCAATGATGCAATGAAATGCCGCGCTTAAAACCGTTAAAACGTAGTTTTATAATATTTGTAGAGCAATATCGTTCAAAATACTGTTTTAGTTACTAGGAAACTATCTACCGTCTATCTTTGTTACTGGGAAACTGTCTTCGTACATGTTCTATACGTTACGGGATTTTTGCAAGAAAATCTCCAGTCGAACTTTTCGTCTAAAACTATATGCTGTACACAGTTTTGGCGAAATAGTTCGCGAACTCCGGAAACCTAAAGTTTTAGTGTGATTTATGTGCCTCAAGGAGCATTCCCTCAGACTATTTGACCTGAGATTTTCGAAACAAGTAAAGCTGTTTTGTTAACAACTGTTACAGTTACTTGAGCGAAGTATTTGTTTTTGCTTAGTGAAGTGCTCGTTTTCTGGTAAGGGCTTCTAATTAAGTTGAAACTTGAGGACTTATTACTTGAATTGTTGCGTGGTTAAATGTTTTGTTCAATAATTTTTGGTTTGGCTAACCTTTAGTACGGCATAATTGATTTTTATTAATGAAAAATTCACACACTTTGTTACGTATATTTCGATTTCTACTAAAAAGTCACAAGTAAGTTACGCTTGTGTTATGGGTAATATACAATAGACCACTCTGGGACGGTTTTCAAACACCCAGATCCTTACAAATACCGGAAAGTCCGCTTATCGCTTACCCCGGTTTTACATTAGTATAAGTTTATTATTAAAATTAGAATAAATTAATATAATAAGTTATTCTTAAGGTGCACCACAACATAAACATAAATTCAATAATTGGTACACAGAATAACAAAAATAAAAATAACGAACCCGGAAGGCTTATTTTTAAAACCCATTTTTTTACACCAAATAAGTTACAAATAATAAAAAATATTAATTAAATTATCACTCATTGGTATTAATACAGGTTTTTTAGCTAAATGTGTCATATAAATACATTCAGCCATAAAAACTTCCTAAACGATGCGAGCATGCGAGCTCACGTCAGTTTATAACATGAGTTCCTTAATCACTATGATTTCTAATTTAGACGTATTCAAATAGAACTAGGAATATACAATATAGTCTAATTTATTCTAATAATTCCGTGCTATCAGTGAAGGTATAACGTATGTTTACAATTTTCTCTTTTTCCTATTCGCAAACTTTCTAACATTACTGTATTTAAATGTCACATGAATCATCGATATATATCATTAGTCTTAATAAAAATTGATTAACCAATGACATGAATGGTTATATTACTATATAGCATATGTAAAACGAGGAAATGAAAAGTAATGGTTCGATGAACCGAGAGGGAAATGAAAAGCACGCGATCGGTCCGAGTATCGTTTTAATGTATATCTTTAACTCTATGGCTTGTATGCTAGAACAATACTTAAGTACTTGTAATGCCAATATTTTTCTAACGCTTGGTGCTCAGTGTCAGTCAGTTTAATACATTAAACAAGGACCACACTGAGCCCGGGCCTCCTCGAGTTTTTGACACCTATACAGATCCTTTGCTTTGGTCTTCCAACTTTTATTAGTAACTATGTCTAGTCGGTAGACCGGGCTGTAAAGTGACCTACCTATGCGACATATTTCAGTGTTATGCTCGATAAGATTCTAAAAGTAGTCAACCACATTTATTCAAATTGCGACGAACAGTTTCTAAGTTAAAAATACCAATGTTAGAATTATATTTTTTTTTATCCTGTCACTTTCTGGACAAATAGATTATTTCTTACTTTTCTTCTTATTTAGTACGTTAGCCGAGGCGGAGATAGCCACTTTTGCAGATTCAACATATGCTGTCTAGCCTACCAGTGTACACATGTAGACGCGTGTCAATTTCACAATACAATCTCCAAAAGTGACTATTTTAAGGCCCCAGGAGTCATTTGCTTCATCCACCATTGATCGTACCATAGATGTGACAGACCCAGTACCAATTCAACTTCTAACTCTATGAAGTATGTCACTTTGGTTTACTTACGGTTAATCTCATTTCCGATTCTATTTACTGTGTAAAAGAAACACTTAAAATTTGATTTTAAATTGGTGGACCAGTCTTAACCACAGTGTCCACGTTTTGATTTTGCTTTCCTGTGTGAAACCCTCCAGTGTTCCTTGGCGAATATACAGTGCAGTTCTCCAAAGAACGCAGAAGGTTAGTGCTGAGAACTTTAATAGATTCTCATTGTACTCAGTATTTAGGTACAAGCCTACGTTATGGACCCCTGCTTACCAACATTATAATTGTTATTTTTCTTCGAACTCATTGATAGTCTCAAAGTAAGTTCGCGCCAATATTTCCATATACACGTTAAGCAGAAAGTGAATGCGAAATTAAACAATGTTGTTTTGGTTCTACTGTGTCGGTATGCGGGTGACAATGCTTCAACCGTTGTTTCATAACATTCAACAATGATGGTTTAGGTAGCCTATTAATCACACTATAAAACTACTTAGCATTCATGTTTAGGTTAGCGTAGTCATTTTGATAAAACGAAATCTTTATATTAGGTTTATCCAATTTTATGGAGCTGAGAGTTGGACGTTGAAAGCATCCAATCGTAATCATGATTATGCTTTTAAGATGTGGTGCTGGAGAATGTTTTTTACGTATACTATGAATTGCACACCGAACCAAAGAATCTATTATAAAGAAATTGAAAATAACGTCGAGACAATCATCCATCTACCTCCGTGAAGTACTTGAGTACTTCGGACAGATAGCCAGAAAACAGTGAGACAATTTAGAGAAACTATGGTCACTGGCAAAATGGAAGGAATAAGATCTCGAAGCCGTAGTCCGACACGTGGATCCGACCAGATCCGCACCACACTCGACAACTCCGTATACAACGGACTGCACATTGCCGTCGATCGTCAACGGTGGTGAAAAATACTGCAAGAAAAAGTCGTGGGGAGAGGTCACGACCCTCAGATAAAACTCAAAGAGGACTTACTCTTAAAAAATTTTCAATAAAGAAATAAAAATAATAAAAATTTAATTTCCCTATAACATTTGAATTCTTCATTCTGGGAAATTAGAAGAAGAATATTAAAGAATAACAATCGCCTAGTAGAAAACGTAATTCGTAACACTCTTCCTACACAGGTGGCACCATCAGTCTTTTTTCATCTCTTTTTTCACCAGTAAAAAAAATAAAAATATTAAATTTCCAAAATTCACGATATTTACGAAATTCAATAGGATTTAGGATTAAGACTTTCAATTTATAACTGACTAGTGGCCCGTCCCGGATTCGCACGAGTGGACATTTATTTTTTAAACATTCGAGATAAACGTATAAGTATAGGTTATGTAACTCAAGGATAATGTAGCATTCTAATGATGAAAGAATTTTTGAAATCGGTCCAGTAGTGTTTGTGTTTATTCGTTACAAACATACAAAACTACAAATCTTTCCTCTTCATAATTTTACTAGCTGTGCCCGAGACGTCGTCCGCGTGGAATTTGTTTTCAAAACCTCCCGATTTTGAAACATTCTTCATTGGTGCTCCGCTCCTATTGGTCCTAGCGTGATGAAATATAGCCTATAGCTTTCCTCGATAAATGGGCTACCTAACACTGAAAGAAATTTTCAAATCAGACCAGCAGTTCCTGAGATTAGCGCGTTCAATCAAACGAACAAACTCTTCAGTTTTATATCTTCTTCAGCCAATCTCAGTCCACCGGGCTGGCGGGCATCCTACACTACGTTTGTCGAGACGTGGTCTCCACTCCATGACTCGTTTGCTCCATCGGCCGTCGGTCCTGCGACAGACGTGACCGGCCCACTGCCACTTCAACTTGCTAATTTTGCGAGCTATGTCGGTTACCTTCGTTCTCTTACAGATATCCTCTTTTCTGATTTTATCCATAAGAGAAACACCTAACATAGCTCACTCTATAGCCCGTTGAGTGACTTTGAATTTGTGGACCAGTCCCACGGTCAGTGTCCATGTCTCGGCACCGTATGTCATGATGGGTAGGACGCACTGCTTGAAGACTTTCATCTTCAAGCATTGCGGAATGGTCGACGAGAAGACCTGTCGAAACTTACCGAATGCTGCCCAGCCTAACTGGATCCTCCTATTGGCTTCCCTCTCGAAGCCGTGTTTGCCTACCTGGATCTTTTATCCAAGGTAGACATATTCCTGCACAACCTCAAGAGGGGAACCATCGACGTTTACCGGCAGTTTTATAAATTAGTATAAGATAAGTATAGATTTATTTTTTTAATTTAAGTATGTTTTAAATGATAAAGTTGTTATTGATATTGAGTTAGAGTAAGTTTGAATGCTTTTTTATGGTGCTTAAAGAATCGTTAAAGCTTACTCTAACTCAATATGAATAAACCCTTCCGACGTTGACTGAAAGTTTTAATTGAGATTTTATTTAAAAACAAGGATTGACTGGTGGTGCTATATATGTCGGAAGAGTGTTCCGATTTATGTTTTTACTAGGCAATGGTCATTCTTTAGTCTTTCTTTCATGGTGTATTTACATAAATTGACTTGAACTGGATCAGATGAGTAATTTTTGAGACATAGAATAACAATTACTTTTTTAGGGTTCCGTAACCAATTGACTAGAACACTGCACGTTTTTTATTACTTCCTAAACCTTCACTGAGTGTGGGCTGAAATGTTTTTTATATTAAACTAAAGATACATGTTCATAGCGACTACACTGTGTACATTTTCAGTCGAACTAGGTTAATGAAAGGAAGTGTAGCATGTTTTTATTAATAAAACTAAAATTCAAGGCTAATTACAATTCATAGTTGTGATATAACATAATATACTAATCTTAATTTTTACAATGTGTTAACTATTATTTTTATGCCTAGGCCTTTATCGCGGTTTCATTTGTGTAAAATTCTAAAAAAGTAGCCCGTTGGTATTAAGGTTCCCGTTTTAGAAGAATATTTTTTTCACGATTTTATTTGAATTGCAATGTTAGTTAGTTAGTAAGTTTAGGTCAAGCACTGCAAGCTAACTTTGAAACTGTTCTTTTAAAACATGAAACACAAAAAAGCAAAATAAAAAATTGTTTAGTTTTATAGCAAAAAATAACAAATGTTCAGCATAAACTAAAGAGCTATTAAAAGAAAAACAACATCAAGTAGATCTTCATACTGTTTCAAAGCTTTTTTCCTTTTATTTAAATTACTTTAAATTTAAATAAAATGTTGTTTTTAAAAATGTTTTCAGTATATGAATATCAAACTAATACATTATGTCTGGTTATAATATTTAGTTTTAACTTTTATAACTTTTATTAATAAACTATTCAACAATGTTATTCAAATTTTTTTTATATACTTATGTAAAACTAAATTATTAGGCAAAGAACATAAAAAGAAACGACTATGGTGGGGACGATGTACTTACAAGTTTGTTAAGAATATTCTATTTGAATTTGTCAATAGTCATAAAGAATATGACAATTGCACTAAATTTTACACATACACTATGCAAATAAATAAAAGTTACCATAATTAGCTCCAGGGCTGTTCATTGTTAACCGACAGCTCAAGATCTCCAGACACAAGGAGGCGTTTAAAGAGAAGTCTTAGACGCTTCTTCATATCTTGAATACAAACTGTAACAAGCATAAGATATATTAAACGCAAAGTTAATTTACTAGCTTTAGTGTTGTTGTTGCTGTTTTTTTTAAATATTTTTACGTATGTGTGAAAGAGCGCCATACATCTCGCCTAGGGCACCAGTCATACTCAAACCGGCATCGGTACGCATAACCCATTTTTAACAAGGTCCATACAATTCAAGAAGTTTTTTATATATAAGTATAATAATTGACAGATAAATACACACATTGTATATTCTCAAGCTCAGCAAGTTATGCTTGTAATGGATAATATACAACAACTCTGGGGTCAATCCCAGGTACCCAGACTATATCCAACTATCTATATATCTATAATATAAAAATGAATCGCAAAATGTGTTGGTAAGCGCATAACTTGAGAATAACTTAACCGATTTTGATGAAATTTGTTTTGTGTGTTTGAATGTGTCCCCGGATGGTTTAAATTTACAATTGGAACCGGTAGGTGGTGCTGAGATCGGGTTCTAGAATCCTCCTAATCACGTGGACCGATTTTGGTGATTTTGTTTTTGTGTGTGTTTCAGTGAGTCTCCGGATGGTATAGATTCACAATTGGAACGTGTATGTGGCACCAGAATCGGGTCCCAGATTTTTATTTTTTCAGGGCAGGACAACGTCTGCCGGGACCGCTAGCTAGCTACAAGGCATTACAGTAGAATTATATATATATATATATACATTATAGCAGAATTAGTTTAAGAATAGTATTTATTTACAATAATTGAGTAAATAAGTGTGCGAAATTATTCATAAAATTCATTTAATTTATTGACAAATAAATGTATTCCAATATTTTTCAATAAACAAATTAATATAATGAATATATACAGTCGTATTATTTTATTATAACTTTATTTCAATATATGTTCCTATTGAAAACAGGAGCTATTGTTTATTTTTTTAACTTTGTCATAAAACAAAGTGTTTTAGGAATTCAGAAAATATGGCGGTACGAAATTCGCCGGGTCAGCTAGTATAATAAATCTGTAAATGGTTCGAGTTTGTACATTGCGTTTAAAAATTTTAAAAAAATCAGGAGGGCTAATTCGGACCAGCAGATTCCAATAATGCAACTTTTACAAGTTTTATTTGTCTGCCTGTTTGTCTGTTATAGCATCACGTAAAAACTACTAAACGGATTTAAATGAAATTCGAATCGGAGAGAATTTATATCACTGGGCGTAACTTAGAATACTTTTTATTCCGATAAATGATGTCGTTTCCGTAGAATAGACGGATTATTAAAAAAGATGACGCTACAATCGCGATGTAGACAACCATCGCTGTAATTCGGTAAAAAATACGTTGTCAGGTTGCCGACATGTGATTAATTACGTTTTAGGTTATTCAAATCAGGTTGGCTGCGATTTTTCTTTATGTTTTGCTGTGCAGTTGCCTACACTATATGAACTTAGATTTTTTTAAATTGTAGTGAATTGAACAAGAAACTATAAAGTTTTAGGTCTAAACATTTACAGAATATAACCTTTAGCCAAATAAGTAACTTATTGGTGGTTTATACGAGTATATATATAAAAAACCAAATTAGGTATTTATGTAAATAAATTAAAGTCAATGATTAGGGTTTTACCCACGACGCAGCCGTGGGGTAACGCTAGTAATAAATAACGGAGAGTTTATCTTACGAAATTTATCATGCCAGGAATTGAACTCGCAGTCGCTCAACTACAGAGGCCTATTTAGGCATCGACCTATTAGCGCCCTCGTTACGCTCTCGCGCCAAACCATCTCGTGCCTAAATAGGTCACTTTCACCTCTTGTGTAAAAATCTGCTATATATATACTACATGCACCTGACATATTTTCTCAGACCTGTAACATTGGCAAAATCAACGCTGAAAGTATCGGGGCCATAACTCCAAGTAAAGAAGAAGAAGAAACATTTATTAACTCTGAGCGTGGTATTAACTTAACAATCACAACTGAATCACATTCATAGTTCTTCAAGTAAATAATTTAGAACAGAACCAATTCTGAAAGTTGTTATACTTTTATATAATTCTAAATTACAATTAAATATTATGAACATCTAATTTAATTTAAATATTGTTAATCTAAATTTTGTATGCAAAAGTTGTCAGTCAGCCCAAGCAAAATTTTATATAAGCACACATTATTTCCATATAACACAACAAAGCATCTCATTATGACTTTTATATCTATTTTATAATCGGCTTACGTAAACAAAAAACGACAAAATTACACACATTCGTACAAACTTCCTGAATTATAAGATATAAGGAAGGCATATTGCGCGTTATTGCAGAAATGTGGAAATAACCATTTGACAAACGTTGCGCAGGGTTCGGTGTATTGTAGACTGCATACAATTTGTCCGGACAAACACTGAGGTTTAATTTTATTATTCTACCACCACGTTACGACTGGGTGTTCATCTTCACTTCCTTGAGCCGCTTCGCTTTTGTACATAATGGTTATCAATAATCTTTCCGTTGCAGACTATAGGGGTTTGGAACGAGTTCTCAGTTATTGATATTAATATAACGAATACGTTGTAAAAATTACTTAAAATCATTATAAATAATAAAACTACGTTTTAACGGTTTTGAGCGCGGTAATCAAAAAACACTCAAATTTCAATAGAGAAGATGGTTGGCAAGTACCACCTGTTTGGGATACGATCATCAAAACTATCAAGACCCAAAACCAGCAAAAACCAACTGCCAGACCTCAGGACACTGAGCTCTTTCTGCGTGCACTGGAACTCAAACCAACTTGACTGATAATTTTTTTTATTTTTCCTTCCGCCTGTTTGAATACTATGTAAAATTATTAGAGCTAGGCATGTTTGCTGAAGAATTTCTGGCGCCGCTTCTTCTCTTCAAGCCGTAACATGTTGTGAAGCGGTGGTAAATTAGATTAGGCTCTCATAGAGTAAATAATAACAATAAACAAAATTAATACTAAATAATTGAAATGAACAAGTTGGAGGTAGGATAAATAAAACTTTAACAATACTCGTTGTCACTTGACATCTTTGTCTTCCGTGATCACGGCCACTGAAAAGTGGCCGAAACGTTGGAATAACAAAAATCAAATAAATTACCGCGCTTCAAACCATTAAAACGTAGTTTTATTATGCATACAAGTCGCGAAAACTTAAGAAAATATTATCATTATAAATTATTAAAATGTTAATTTTTCTATTAAGAGTTTATAAACAAACTATCTTATGCCTGCGACATCGTCCGCGTGGAATAGTTAAAAAAACCCTTCGATTTTGAAACATTCTTCACTGATGCTCCGCTCTTATTGGTCTTAGCGTAATGATATATAGCCTATAGCCTTTCTCGATTAATGGGCTATCTAACACTGAAAGAATTTTTCAAATTAGACCAGCATTTCCTGAGATTAGCGCGTTCAAGCAAACAAACAAACTCTTCAGGTTTGTATATTAGTATAAGATTTAAATTGCTTATAAAGTTAATCATTCCTTCAGCTGTGCGAGTGTGCCGAAAAAATGAGTAATGGACCAAGTACCATCGTCATCATCATTAAATCCCGGTTGCGTTCGGAGCGTCCGATCGGAGCCCAGATTCCGCTTTCCTACTTTTTTTTCTCCCCTTTGCACACGTATATCATACGACCTTACGACGTTAAGGCAGCTATTCTATTCTTTATAAGAACTAGAATGAGCCAATACTAATTTTATGAATTTAGAAAAATCTATTTCTGGATTCGGGTCATTCAATTTTTAGAGAAAAGAATAGTGAACGCGCTACGCTTGTTTAATGTGGATTAACAGTCCATATCTCGATGTGTAGGTTTCATCACAATATTTTTCTTCGATGATCCTCAGCCCGAATTAGAAAACACGTTATTGTTATTAGATGCAGGTGCTTTAACCACAGCTATCGTGTCTTTCTTCTATTTTACAGTCTAGATATCTAAATATAAAAAAATGGTTTATGATCCCATTCTAGTGTCTATCTGTCTATCGGTCTTAAAGCTATTTATCTAAGGAACTCTATGAAATATATATTGTAGAAATCTTTTCTATCTTACGAAAGAAGGGCTAAATTCACAAGAATATTGATTTTAATTTTGTTCGTATTCTAACAAAAAGTTCGTCATTTGCTAGAATTTTAATGTTGCAATTCTCAAGATCTAAATATCTAGCGAGAAATGGGTCGTTTTGCTTCAACGGTATCGCTATTTTTTCCTACTAAGATAATACATTAAGTTTGATTCAAAAATCAGTGAGCCATGTGATTGATGATGACACATTTTCATTATTAAAGAACATCATAATTCGCATCGAAGTGTTTTAAAAAATCAGTAAACATTTGACGGTAAACGAGTCGACGATACCTCTTACAATATACCTTAAAGCGGGCGACAGATGTGCGTGCAAATACGTATACTTAAGAGCCTTGTTAGCCTATCATAGAAATATGATCAGAGAAGTATGAGTCATTTTTATATGAGGAATCTATGACGGTATAATAACAACATGTGATTCATATTGTCTATGATCCTAAGGATAAGGGATCCTGTTTGACAGCAAGAATACGAATATGATCATATCACCGTCTAACTTTAAAAATGGCGACAATATGCAAGAATTTCGACTGTAATATCTTGGATATTTTGTAAGAAGTTTTATCTTCCAATCTAAGTTCTTCGGATAGGTGTTATGAATCAGGTGAGACGACAATGAAAGACGAGCGATCGAGTCGACCTACCTTTATTAAAATATAACACTTTAATTAATCACAAAAAAATATATGAAAAAAAAATCATTCATAACTGGTACAAAATTTGTAAACAATAATAATAATTATTAAATCATCATTATGAGTAAATATTTGAATAGTAAATTAAGTAATAACATAACATGCCTTACATATCAAAATCAATATTTATTTAATTCTGATCGCCTTGCTACCCATGATCTTACTCAAATACGTCTTTTGTTTTTTCTTGACCGTTTTTATCTTCTTTTTAATGCAATTAATAAAATTGCACTCATAGCAACAGAAAACACGGCTAAATAGTTATCCATCTTGATAAAGTATGACATTTATATGATCAAAAGTGTAATATGTAAAAACGAAGAACAGCATTATTATTTAAATACAGATAAGAGATCATATTTGTATGATATATATATTATAGTGTAATTGAGGACTAAGGCTCGAGGACTTTCTTTTGTTCTGAAAGCTCGCGTACTCTGCGTTCACGATAAGTTGATACGCAGGGTAACCAACTCCCAGCAATTGATAATAAAATAACTTAAAAATAAAAACAATATTACAAAACTTAAATTACTGTTTATTATTTTTAAGAGGTTTTCGGACAAAACGTCTCTACTCAGCAGAGATGAGAATGTTGAGATGGATGTGTGGTGTTGTTACAAGAATGAATAAGGTGAGAAATGAGTACAATCTTTGAAAGTTGCCCTAGTGACCGAAAAATTGAGAGAAAGAAGACTAAGTTGGTATAGGCATTAAATGAGGAAGGATGAAAGTAACATGAAAAAAAGTATGTTAAACTGCAAGATTGATGGGTGCAAAGGTAAAGGTGTACCAAAAAAGAGATAGATATACTGTGTGCAGGGTAATTTGTGTTATAACAGAGGACGTATGTCAGAATAGACAAGTATGGATGGAAAAAGACATATTGTGCCAATCCCAAATAATTGGGAGAAGGTGAAGAGTTTTTAGGGGATTTTCAGTTTTCAAACAATTGTGGTGCTTTTAGATGTTTCTATTAAGACAAAAACACCTAAAATAGCCACAATAAAAACAAAGCTAAAGAGCTTTAGGGTGTATTTATTTTCTGTTTTTTTTTTGTGAACAAAGTATACTCGCACGTCTATCAAATATAATATCTTATATGGTGCTTCAATACATACTCTAGACCAGAGGTGGTAGCCATCCAGAAGGACAAATACGCTACCACCTGGCTGTGGGTTGATTTGTCGCCTCCTACGTCCGCCCGGCCACAGGAAATTGTATTATTTCTCCGTCCCTGCACGGATAGATAGATTCTAAGATATAAAATAAAAATAAAACTTTAAAATCACTTAATAATGTTCAAGTGATCATAGTATCTGAGTCATACTATAATCACGGTCACAGGAAATTGGTCGCAGTTTCAAAATAGACAAAAATTCATTAAAATGTGTGTTGTAATGTAATGTAAAACGTGAGATAATATCACTGTTTCTATACGAAAGAGTCGCAAATCGGGAAAAAGCTCTTGGTATCGCTCGAGTAAAACTTAGATCTGATCGGGTAGATACTAACGATCTTATTCATATTAGTGTTATAGTAAGTTTGAAGGCTTCTTTAAGAACCTTAAAGAAGCCTACAAACTTACTCTAACTCAATATGATCAATACCAGAACCCGTTATCAAAACTACAAATAAAATTAATTGTAATATTTTCTAGATCATAAAGATGGAACAAGAATGCCGTGGTAGCGTAATGGCTAGCGCACGCGTCTCAAACTCAAAGGTTGCGGGTTCGAATTCTGGTCGAAACGCATGTACCACTTAGGCAGTTTTCTGACCTAATGTGCATATTGTTACAATTACCACGTGCTAACAACGGTGAAGGAAAACATTGTGCTAAAACCTGCATATCGAGATAGCCGATAGTCAGAGCCCAGCAGTGGGATGTTTATGGGCTGTATAAAGAGAAAAGCAATTGTTTTACGTATTAAACTCAAAGATACAACGATGTTTTAAATCACAATCTCTTCAATGTAATTATAGAAAACGCATTCAACTTGAATACAATCTAAAGTAATAAGTATCTAATAATTATAGTGGCAATAAAGATGCTTCTGTATTGCATTAAATAATAACAGGTTTTAATTTATAGATTGCATGTCTCGTCCGCTAGCGCATTTCATAGTTAAATAATGAGTCATATTTTAATACTGTTATTTGGTAGTATGAGTTTTGATAAATATTCAACACATGAAAATGGTACATCCACTTTTACGAAAAATCTGACGAAAGATTTGTAATTAATTAATTCAGAACCTATCTAAAATAAAACTATATACATATAGCGGTGTAGTTTTGTCTACAAAGATATAGGAGATAGGAAGAATAAAAAAATTATAGCAAAAAAGAAACCGGCTTCAAGGAGTAACGAAATAGTAAAAAAATAATATTTTCTACATCTTGAAATCGGTGCAAAGTAAAACATAAAAATTACTATATTTTGCAATTTTTTTTTTAAATTAGCACAGACTTCAAAATATTGTAGAAGATATTTATACTTTGCTTTTTAGTTATTTTTGAAGTTGGTTTCTTTTTTGATAAAATTTTAATTATACACTTTTAAGTTCCGTATATGGTATCTAAGAACAATGAAATTTATATGAAACTATTCTGAAGCTGTTCAGAAAAAAATCCAAAAAGAATGAATATAATCTGTTGAGAAACAAAAAAAATATGGATGAAAATACATTTTTTTGAAGTGATAACTTCTTATGGGAGGGTAAACCGCTTCGTTAAGTAACGCGTTACGGCGCCAGTCTGTCTGGCTTCCCTTTCCCTCACGCATACGGCAGCGGTAGGCAGGCTCCTCCTCTCTCACTCTAACCCACGCGCTATATACATAAAATTTAAGTAATAACCTAAGCTTTTCTCAAGTTAAACGATTTCAATATTAAAGAGTTCAACTTAGATTAGTTTAAGTTATCACTTCTGTCGGGCGTCCCGAGACGCACACGTTTTTTTTAATTGCTGAAGCACAGCATACAGCCTGCGGCCCAACTGTGGTGGAAATTTTTTACTGTCGCCTATGGGCATTAGCAACCGCAGAGGTGCTGCCAATGTGCTGCTGACCTCGAACGTGAAACTGGAACCTGGCCACTGATGCCGGAACACAACCTGATGGGTGGTAACCATCCTATCGGTTAAATGTCCTACCACCTGGCTGTGGGTTATTTTGTCGCCTTCTACGACCGCCCGGCCGTATGAATTAGTATTCTTCTTCCGTTCCTGCACGGATAAAAAAATACATACACGATGAATTGAGAACCTCCTCTGTTTTTAAAGTCAGTTAAAAATGGGATAGTTTCCGCAATAAAATTCTAGCTTATGGTAAAACTCTAGCTTGTTTCATAGAGTTAAAGATAGACCTATAATAAATTAAAAAAATATTCTGTCATTAATTACAGGCATTAAGAACGACATACGACTGCTTGAAGACCCAAATATGCACATTAGCACTATCCCTGACTCTCTTCAACTCAGTTCGGCTGCCAAGAGAGGCCTTCATACATGGACCAGTGCCGTTCCTCGTGGTTTACACCTTCTGGTTGCTCGCTGCAGGTCTACCGACGACGTTATTGCAGCTGGCCATGGGGCAGTTGAGCCAGCAGGACACTGTCGGGGTTTGGAGAGCTGTTCCTATATTGAGAGGTATGTTATAAAGGCCACCATTAATACGTCACTCCGACTCTGTAAGATTTGAGTATTTGACATAAAAATTACATTAAATTGCACTGAAAATCAACGTTGTGTCGGATATTATGCCGGCACAGCAATATGCTGAGTGCAAACCTTGTTTGCTGAAAATGCGGCGTATAAATTCTCAAAAGATGCTTTTATTTTTTAAGATAGATCTAAGCAATGTAAGTACGTCGTTATTTTTTCAAATATATTTTTTCTTTCTTTCTTTTATTTAAACTTTAAGACAATGTACACATCAATATAAAGGAAAATTTTTGAAGCGGGCCTTCGAGGCCATATCCTGAACTATACGAAAAGCGAAAAATATACAAAGGAGTCTCAAGGCTTATTTTATTTAAAACTAAGGTGGTATCATTGCATTTTTGAGAAATCAAATACTCTATTCAGGTATCGAATAGCTGATTTATAAAAAAATAACACCTGTATTATTATACCAGCAGATAGAGTATCTTATAAGGGTCGATTTCTGTGAAGAAATGTCAAACGGCAACTAACGACGACCCACATGATGGAAAGTGGGTACCATTGCCTAGGATAAATTTTTCATTTTTAACATCAAAAGTGTGGGTCGGCTTCAAAGGGGGGACTGGAACCGCTAATGCTGGAACACAACTCAAGGTTGTAAGGCAAGTAACACACTAGTAGATTGTGAGAAAAACTTTAAGGTACATAGTCTGACAAGCAGACGAATCCTAATAAATAGGTATATAATAAATAATTATGGTATAAATTATAATAATAACAGTCTATAATGTTTCACTGCTGGGTTCGGGCCTCCCCATTTACAAGAGGAAACTGACATTATACTCGCTACGCTTGTCCAAAACATATTGTCAACTTTTTGCTTCACTCCGAAACCCCTACTTAATTTTTTTTTAAATACTGTGGCTTTCGTAGTTGAAACCCTAGGCCATGGGGTTCTGGGGCTCATCAACTTTATCGAAATCTCTTAACGCGTCTGGTCGAGGTCTCGCATGACTAAAATGCAGATTTACATCCGAGTAACACGTCAGCGTTGCCATCCGATGTGGCAAGTGCGTCCAGAATTTTGGGAAAGCTTCCCACCGACACTGATTCAGAATCAATTTTTGCTTATAGAATTGTTATTTTGTAGTTTTATTTAAAAGAAAAGCAATATATAAATTCTGTTCTAACAGAACGCATTAGGAAATAATGCCAGTAACTCCCAGATCAGGACTAATATCAACGAGATAGTTTCTTTGTTGAGAATCGAACCTTATCTTGTAAATTCTTATAAGCCAAGCACACCATCGCCTAGATTATTAGATCACGGAGTCCGTTAAACATTTCTCATTAATGTACATGAAACGAGAAACATTTATAATTAAGCTATAAACTTGAGGTAAATGACCTAAATGTATTAAGAATGGTTTTAAAACATTCAGACACGCTTGGCTGCTTCAAGGAAGTTCAAAATTGAAGATTACTTCTTCTGTTCTCTGAATAATTATATTATAAATAAGAACTAGAAAAAATTGTTAAGATTACAATAATTAGCTGCAATATTTTTGATAGAGTTCATGGAGATCTATATTAGTTAAATTTTGATATACAGTTGTATACATTCTTTATATATAAAACCTCTTCTGTTCATGTGTATGACACTGAAGTTCTCCTAAACCCTTGGACCGATTATGATGAAATTTTTTGTGTGTTGATGTGGATTCGGGAATGGTTTAAATTTACAATTACACACATATATATATATATATATATATATATATATATATATATGCAGTTTAAATATTGAATATATAATTGTAAAAAATTATTATAGTAATATCCAATATGGATTTATCTAGCATGTTAATTATCACGCCTAGAATATCATTTCACTTGACACATAAAATATCGGTCGATTTTGACATTAACTTGACTTACGAAATGTCAGTTGATTTTGAAGGATGAAGAAACAAAAAAGGGTGGATGCGATCACCTAAAGACGAGAGGGAAACAAGTACCGTTTATATTTTGGATTTATTAGAAATAACTTTTAGATAATTAGAAGTGATCTGTAAAGTAAATAAAGTGTGCGAGGTACAAACAGTTGATTTATTGACATGGAAAACGAACCTGAACGGTCGCTGTTATATATATATATATATATATATATATATATATATATATATATATATATATATATATATATATATACGGGTCAAACACAAAAATGGAAAATAAAGTGTTCAAGTTACATGAATTCCATGTGTACATTATTTGTTCATGTATTTTTTTATTATATAAGATTATGTTTTGGGTATGTTAGATTTGACAATCTTTTGTATTTTAACAAATAAATTATTTTCACTTTATCTTCCGTTTTTGTATTTGACCCGTATATATATACCTCTCACCCATTGTTAGAGTTAGGCATGTTGCTGAAGAGTTTCTTGCGCCGCTTCTTCTCTTCAAGGCACAACATGTAATGTTGCGAAGCGGTGGTAAACTAGATTACGCTCCCATGGAGTAAGTAATAACCATACATAAAAATTGAAACTTAATAATTAAAATAAACAAGTTGGCGGTAGGCTAAATAAGAACTTTAACATTAATGATTGATACTTGACATCTTTGTATTCCGTGATCATGGTTACTGAAAAGTGGCCGAAACGTCGGAATAAAGATTAAATAAAATACCACGTTTAAAACCGTTAAAACGTAGTTTTATTATATATTTTTTGCTTTGTTTAGAGATTTTACAGTAAATTTATAGATCACGTATATTACTAGCTGTGCCAGCAAAACTTCGTTCGTGTTGGCATAACAACGTTTGTTAGTAAATTGCAATAGCAGTACTAAAATAAACCATAGCGTCATCCTTTTGACTCATCATCATCTATACGGCGGAAAGGACGTCATTTATCGGGATAAAAAGTATCCCGTTGACCTGGGACATATTAATCTAAATCTGTGGTTATTCGTAAGGTACACTACAACAAAAACATACACCCAATAAATGTCACACACAATAACAAATAAGCGTGTCGTGAGCGCGGGCGGGAGCGGGGATAAAAGAGAAGGAAAGGACTTACAGGATAGGTCGCCGCACCAGACAAGCTACGGACGATGCGGGTTTCGCAGCGGCAGGCACTTCTTCCTCGTGATCCTTCCGTTACGTCTTGCGGTGCCTTCGACTAGTGGACCAGCTGGAACGGTACAGTGTGCATCTTCCAACATGCGGGTTGATGTAAACGGATGTATAATGCGGCAAACACACAAAACGCGGCGAGGTTTGCGTGGAAGCAGCAGTTCGTTCAGCGGTCGGACATAGACTATGTCACATTAGATAGTGACAGATGCGGCGAAAGAAAAAAAGGAAACAAAGAGGCGGTGACCAAATAGGTCGGCGTTAACACGTGTATAAACTTTTAAAACATTTCTCTAAATTAAGTTGTAAAAAGGATACGGAACTAGAGTCCGTAGTTGTTAATAAGAATAAAAAATAAAAAAAGCTAAATCTGTGCTGAGTTTCATTCAAATCTGTTCAGTAGTTTTCATATGATGCTCTAACAGTCAGATAGATAAAAATTGTGAAAGTTTCATTTTCGAAATCTGATGGTCCGAATTAGGCCACTGATAATTTCTCAATTTTATGCATTTTACAAACTCGAACCTATTACAGATATATTATATACAGATATGTCACCTGCTCATCAATAAATAAATAATAATTATTGGTTTAAACGGTACAGATCAATGCCATCGACTTCGATATCTTAAGACATACAAATAAAATAGTCTCTAAAATTAACACATAAAGTAATTAGCTAGGGATGGGCTGAAATTTGTTTTACATTCGGTTTGACCGAATTTCGGCATTCGGCCAAAATTTGGTTTAAATGCCGAACATTCGGTGCAAGAAAAAAGTAAGATACCTACTTACACTATTTTGTCTAAAATTAATAGAAATCGTATCTGACATAACCGTAATATAAAAATTGACATCTATATACTCATGGTCATTTATTTTAGTTAGGAACATCTAAACTTTAACGTGAAATGTGATAACAAAAAAAAAATTAGTTCTTGATTAAGTCTTTGCCTAATTAAATAGACATCCAATTAAAACAAAAATAAAATATACTTATTATTCCTCTAAGAAACACCAGTAAGTAGTGCAACTGCTTAATTATAATGCGTGATTTGAATAAAAAACACGTCTAAGGGACATCAGCAATTACAACTTTAATTTTTATTGAAATCACTTTTTACGAATTAAACATTATGAATTTAGAATTATGAAATGGTGATTTTTTTTCAATCAAAGGTCTTAAAATCTATTCTTTTTATCCACCTACTCATACTTAAAATTTACGGCGTTATCAAGTTACGACGTGTTGCTCTTGAGAAAGCGTGGCGAAATCAAACCGAAGTTCAGCCGAATTTCGGCCGAATCTTTTGTTTTAACCGAATGTTCGGCCGAAGTTCGTATTCGGTTCAAACCACATTCGGCCCATCCCTATAATTAATACATAGATACAAGACATTTCACATGGAAATAGCTGTCTTGGATTTCTCTAAAATTTCTCATTATAATACAATATACATCTTTGTGTACAGCTGCAGGGCAGATTAATATAGGCAAAATCTATTGGAATCTATACGTGTACTCATTTCGCGTGTATGATCTTAAGTTTAGTGAAGTTTCCACATAGATTGGATTTCATATCTAGCATGCCAAGTATTTTAACGAATTTTTCCTTGTAGATATACTTATTGTTAGTTAAGTAGGTTACTGCGATTATTATAAACGATATTCATTGAGAGACAAAGCATCAAATCTTGGAAGAAGTATATTGTTACAACCGACAAAGACCAATGTACACCTGCAGTTTATTACCTTTTCGGCATTTGGTCTTCTTTTGTTTACCTTTTGTTTAAAATTTGTAATTAGAAAATAGTCTATTATGTATTGTACTCGTTTATGGCCGTTCGCAGGCATAATTACGCAGGTGCGTGGATTAAGTTTTCTGGAAAGTTTCGTCGACGCGCTTGCCAGGTAGACATATTGCATCGGTGCATTATAAAGCAATGTCGCAATGGAGAGATCGGCAGTCTAGCAATGGTCACAAGCGAGACAAGACGTGTGTACATTCGATAAGCTATATAGTGACGGACTTTGCGAGTATTATTGAATCGTGTATTACGTTTGGACTACTTGCGTTCAGTTATATTTGTACCTGTGTTATACGTGTTTGTATAGTTCTAATAAATTCTATAGTAATTCCAACGGCATTTAATGCGAGTCCCGCACTCGTAACAATATTATGCACGCGTCGAACCTTAGAGACATGACAAAGGATGTTGCTCAGTTTATTAGGAGAGTTGGGCGTCATATAGAATGGCACGAGCCATTATGATTTTGTCGCTATATTGTAGAAAATTAAAATAATTATTACACACGGTATAGTGGTAGATTGCTATACGAGAGGTGAAAGTGACCTATTTAGACATTAGATGGTTTGACGCACGAGCGTAGTGAGGGCGCTAATATTTCGAGTGCCTAAATACATTCGAACATGTGTAAAGTAAATAATAACTGATTGGTGAAATAAACAACTACTTCTCTAATGAAATCAGGCGTTAAATCCATATCTAAATATGATGAATTAACTCATTTAATACGTCACATATGAAACGTCAAGTAAATATCTTTTTCTGTGTAATTTTATCAGCCAGTATGTTTTTGTCACTGATGATGGTAAATATTTAGCTCAAATTTATGTAATTTACATAAACTAAAAATAAAACTAGTCTTATCCGTGCAGGAACGGAGAAAGAATACAATTTCCTGCGGCCGGGCGGCCTGTCGTAAGAGGTGACAAAACAACCCACAGTCAGGTGGTAGGGCATTTGTCCGACTGGATGGCTAACACCCCTGCTCAAGAGTATGCCGCCATAACAACCTTGAGTTGTGTTCCGGCATTAGTGGCCAGGTTCCAGTCTCCCTTAATAGAGCAGCAGCGCATTTGTAGCACCTTTGGTGCTGCAAATGTTCATAGGCGATGGTAACCGCTTTCCATCAAATGGGCTATCTGCCTGTCTGCTGAACTCATGCAATTTAAAAAAAGTTAACTCTTTAATGTACACCAAAGTGTAATCAAATAGAAACAGAAAAATACAAGGGGCGGCGTTATTGTTTAAATGTGTATAAATTATGATTAAATCTATCAAAGTATAAGATTATTCCTCTCTTGAGCATCTAAATAGCAACTAACATGTTAATCGTCTATTTCAGGTGTCGGCTATCTGAAGGTGTTGTCTTCATATTTTTCATGCGTCTACTACTTGATGTATACAGCGCTGGCTCTAGCCTATATAATATGGATTACCAAAGGCTCTTTCCCTTTAAAAGACTGCACAAAGTTACAAATTACACCGGTGAGTATACTTTCAGAATTTCTTGATTTAACAAAGTCTAATATTACCAGATACCCTAGAATAGACCATCAGACCTGTCATTTTGTATGGCAGTGAAGCGTGGCCTGTACTAGAGCGACACAAGAAAGAGCTGTGTGTCACAGAAAATTTAATTAAAAATTAAAAAATATATATATATAAGTTATTTGACTAATTGGCAAATATGACATTTTTTTAATTCGAGAATTTTTGACAATAACACTAGGATGTATGTAATTAAGTATTATGTGTGTAATTAAGTAAATGTAATACTGTGACGTATATAAATAAATACTGTAACCTACTCTAATTATTGTGAAGTTAGTAAATATTGTATTATAGTCAGTGTTTATAATAATTCTATAGTTAAGGGTAGTCTGGGGGAGGTCGCATGTGGCGAGAAGACCGCTCCTTGTTCTTTAATGTATGTCCAATAAAGATATTCGCTCATTCATTCCATCTCATGCGAAAGCCAATACGCTAAGATATTGTACAATTACCTAACTGTTTTTCATCAGGTAGGCCGTCTGAATGTCTGCTGAACTCATGCAATAAAAAAAAGATCAATTGATGTGTTTCGTTTAAGAGGGTAGATGATAGTCAAATAGACTGAGATTTCGGTGCCTCCTATGTTTTGCGCAAGCATACAAAGTTGTTAGGTCATGGTGACGAGTCAAATATTTCTTTAATAATTATTATTATTCATACAATAATTAAAATAATATTTAGAATAAGAATTTAAAATTTAGATGATAGTATGGTATTTTAGCACCTGTTCTTTTATCTATACTAATAATTAATAATATTTTTAATGTGAAATATCAATTCCGAGAAAAACGGGTCGATGCGTTGATTTATCGGTGTGCGCTGACTAAACGATAAATAAATCCCAAGATTAAACATTGTCTCTGGTGGCCACTGACTTGCGAAGTGGGCACGGGGAAGAGTGTCTATCCCTTGGGCAATTATAGGTTGGCTTTTGGTGAGTAGCGTCCAGCAAAGTGGGCACGGGAAAGAGTGCTTTTTCTATGGGCAATTATATGTTGGCTTATCTAGAATAGCGCCCAGCATAGCGGGCACGGACCAACTAGTATGTAAATATTTTTGGAATTTATTGTAAAATGTGCCATCTGCCTAACTACGTCGACACTGGTTTATGTCTTTATCAATCAATCTAAATAGATTTCCTCAACCCTAAAATGCTGGGACGCCTTAATCGGGGAGTACGCATACATATTATTATTATTTAAAAATGAATGAACTCTGTCAATGAATGTTAATGTAAAATCATTAGTTTCATTCGATAAAATGAGATAGATAGATGTGTGAGAACAATTTTAATTATTATAATCCATTGACAACTTTACAATAAATAACCGTTATAATCTTTTGTTTATTTTTCCAAAAATGTTAGAATCTTATTGAGATATTGTGCACTGGGAATTTTAAATATTATTGCCTTCACTTACTACGATGATAATTTATTTTTCTCTTATTGTACGTTGTTTGGTACTTATGTACTATGAATCTAGTATAACATTCATGGAAAACAAGTATTTCTCATATTTATGTCATTAATATATTCAAATACGTTATTTAACTTCATTAATATATTTTATTTACAGGACGGATATGAGAACAAAATGAATGCATCTGAATGTTTTAAGTAAGTACTTATCTATAAAGATATTTTTGTTTCTCTCTAAGAAGTCTTATTTTTTATTATTTATTTTATATCGATCTCTGTGGTTTAACCATTTGTACATTATTCATAGTACAAGCGAAAATGTTACAATTTGAAAGTTTACAACGTCTGTATTTGTCTGGCGATTAATAAAAAAAAAATATCTAACCAACTTCTGTTTCTGTTTCTTATTACCTGTTCCATGTTATTTATTACCTGAGCTGTTCACAATAAAATTTCAATAATATTTAACTCTGAAAGGAAATTTTGAAATACATTTAGACGCCAGAAACTGATTCATGGTCCTCTTAACTTGTAGAACCAAGAAATCCCTCCTATTCTGATTTGATCACCAGACCAAAGAAAGCTACTCCTTACTCATCGCATATTACTTAACGTCTTTTAATTAACATTTTCAGTTCAACCTTCTTAGCGCCGTTCACCGAACATCCACAGTATTTGGGGATAATGGCAGTTGTCATATTCGTTCTATGGCTTTTTGTTCCTATATTGTAAGTATGAACAATATGACTTTAGTTTGTTTTCTCAACTTTCTCAATAGCACCAACATTTAGCACAATGCTTAAAAAGGCTCAACATTTATCAGATCATATAAAAATATGAAATCTTACGATGCAACGGATATTGGATAAACATGGTATAGGTCAATGTGTCCTAGTTATCACTTCTAAAGCACATCTAAAGGTTGTTGTGGAGGCATATTCTGAACCAGAAATGGTAACCTGAACGAGCAAATGCCTTACCACCTGGCTGTGGATGATTTTGTCGCCTCTTGCGATAAACCGCCCGGTTGCAGGAATTAGTATTCTTTATTTGTTCCTGCACAGATAAAATTGCACTTAATAAACGTTGTCTTTGTCAACCATTCGCAATTTATTCTATTAGTAGGCTTTCCCAAAAACCTTCGTTCTTCTTTTTCCTCGTCTGAAATCCACTGACCGGTGGCTTACTTGCGAGTCTCAAAATGTGCACTGAACGAAACACAAATATTTATAACATGATCGCAGGCCAAAGGCCTCATTAGCACAGAATTCAGATTAAAATAATTGAGCGCTATAATTAGTGTTAATTGGACCACATTAGGCTACTTTAAAATTACAGATAGTTTTGCAATTCGCAAACATTATGTTATTCAAGTTATGAGAGTGTTGTATATATGTATAAGCATCATGAATATTCTAAATTACTATTAAAATTCTTATTTCGAAATAAAAAAAATGGTATGTAAACGTATACAAATGGTCGAAGTGAATGAAGTAGGGAAGATTAAATTCGAAAAAGGAGGACTAGTTGAACGATTCTAGGATCTAATTAAGGCCGTAGCATGATAGAGTTCCCTTACAAAAGTAGAATAACGCTGATAGATTTCGTGGGTAGTCTGACAGCTGGCATCTCATAAAGCTTCCTAATGGAAAATATGAACAGATCTGGCCCTGGGAGATCCATATATCCCTAGTAGACCACCCCCTACGATCTCAGGGGATGCATAAATGCATTACCCCAGCGATATCAATAAAAAACAAAAATGAACAATTCATATGTACACTGTATGTTGTTAGTAACTTAATGCGCAAAATTACCAAGCTGAATATTAATGGGCCGATCTTACCTGTCACGGAACCGATGAAGAAGACTGGGACTGCAGACTGCGTCTCGACAAACATGGTACAAGACATCCTCTAACATTCTGGGACGGCAACCTGCATAAAGTTTCTAGTAGTGGTTAAATAAAGAACGCAATATATGATATAACAACGACGATGATTCTAAACTTTTATTTCAATTATTTACAGATTATACCGGCTGAGAAAAACGTTGAAGATGTCTTTTGTGGTTTTAACTCCGATCACTGCGATGCTTGGTGTTGTCCTGTGTACGTTCCTTTCTAATGGTAAATTACTTGATAACATGTTCGAGTCTTGCGAGCAATGGACTCCACTCTCTCAGCCTTATATTTGGTTCAGTGGCTTAGTACAAGCATTATTATCTACGCAGATTGTTGGAGGATACATGACGAGTGCTGGTGCTAGTATTTACAGACATTCCGATGTTAGATGGTGAGTCAACAATTACTAGTTGGAAAAAGAAATATACGGTTATTAAGATAGGACATACTATGTATTTATCATATGATTATCGAGATTTTTAAAAACATTATTTTATAGCACACAGTGTCAGAAGATTTTCAGAAGATCGTAAAATTTTGAATTTTAGGTTGATAAAGCTTTTAATATAGGTATACTTATTTTTGACAAGATAAGTCCTTTTGCTAAAAATTTACTTTTAAAATTGTGTGAAACGAGGGTAAAATTTTCTATGGGCAAACCATGATTCCTCAAGTTAGAGATGCATAATTCATATTTAAACATTTAACAAATTAACGTTTAAATCACAACTGCTACACACTTGTGTTTTTGCTTTATTGAAAAAGTAAAAAGAAATGCGTAAAAAGTTAGTAGAATTTATTTTATACCGGGAAATAAAATAGTTTTTGTGAGAAATATACCCTTTGTTGATGAAATGAAGGCAGAAAAAGTGTTGATTTTAAAATAAATAGATGAATTAAAAACAATTGCAGGACGTCAGCATCAGTCATAATGATAAGCATGTTTGCTGGTTGGCTATGGGTTCTATTATGGGAGTCAATAGGTGGTGGAGTTCAGAAGGACAATAGCTTCATATCCATTCTAGTATTAATATATGAGTCTTCTGTAACTGAGAGAAGGTCTAAGGAATGGCCTTTGATGGCTTTTGGAGTTGTGCTCTTTTCCGGCATTATAACTATTGTAAGTATATTTTAGTGAAAAATTCTATTTGATACGTCGAAAAGTTTATCAATCCGCTAAACATCGAAAATCTAAAATACCGTACCGTAACCGTTAATGAAATACTAAAGAGTACATATGTTTTGTACTGTAATATATTCAATGACGATGACAAATGAATTACTGATCCCCGTTATCCATCCTTCATTTTTAGAATTATTTTTATTTCTAAAACTAGTATAATATCAGTGTGACATAGATCAAACCAGAATAATAAAACTATTATTGTTTGTTTTATATTTTCAGCTTACTTTATTATTTCCAGTCTATGATAGACTTCATCGGTTGACTGGTGATCATTGGAGATTCTTCGCTACTGCATTGTCAGCTGTTGGAACAGCATTAACTGTGGCTGTAA
The DNA here is from genome assembly GCA_039645545.1 of Dendrolimus houi. NCBI lineage: Eukaryota > Metazoa > Arthropoda > Insecta > Lepidoptera > Lasiocampidae > Dendrolimus > Dendrolimus houi. The sequence continues at coordinate 17,945,290 of CM077128.1, read as the reverse complement.
TAGCACGAGGACTAGAAGTTGCTACAATTTTGGATGATCTTATTATACCAGTTCTAGCTATTTTTACAACTACTTTGGAAGTAGTTGGCATTGTTTTTATTTATGGTAATTTTATTGTTATATTTAAGCGGCGTTTTAATCAAATCATTCAAAACAATATTTTAATATAATTTTATTATATTCAGAAGCACTAAGTGCCAAACGGGCTAATAAATAGCAAGACTATTCGTAATAAAATTATATATATATAGAAACATCTATTCCTCACATAACTTGCCGAATTCTATATAGACTAGACAACTTTTATCCGTGCAGAAAGGAGGAGAAAGAATACAATTTCTTGCCGTCGGGCGGTCTGTCGTAAGAGGCGACAAACCAACCAACCAACCTACAGTCAGATGATAGGGTATTCGCCCGTCTGGATGGCTACCACCCCTGGTCTAGCTGGAGTATGCCACCATAACAACCTTGAGTTGTGTTCCGGCATTAGTGGTTCCAATCTCCCTTTAGAAAGCAGAAGCACATCGGTTAGCACCTTGGGTGTTATAAATGTCCATAAGCGATGGTAACCGCTTTCCATCAAGTGGGTTGTCTGCCTGTCTGCTGAACTAACGCAATAAAAAAGATTTTCTTGCAATTTATATGCTACGTCACTGTCTCAACTTTTCAAAACATTCGTTCTAATTAGATCATAAGATACTGGTAATCTAAATGCAATACAAATCTCCATAGATCTGCTATAGCTATTGGTCTTAGAAAATATGTAATTTATGTGTACCACATTTATTACGTAAGAGAATAATTTAAAAAGTTCTTTTTCATTTTACAGGTTGGTCCTACCTTGCAGTGGATATAGAATTCTTGACTGGTGTCAAGCTACCTTGCTTTTGGATTGCAACCTGGTGGTCTACCCCTGTTCTTCTTGTAGGTGTTACGGGGTGGTGGTTAAGAGACCTTTTAAAGGTGACTTTGGATCAAGGTCAAACTTTGTGGCCATTAGTGGGAGTGTTCTTGGGTATTTTAATAGTAATGGTGATTGTGGCTGCAGTAGCCGTGGCTAAGGAGGAACAATTTAATTTAGTAACAGTAAGTAATCCAGCTTTTGTGTCCTAATTTATGGAAACATCTTCTTGATTATAACAGGCAAAATAATGGAGCATTATTGAAATATTCTAAAGTTTCAGTTACCATCAAGGTTAAATTACCATTATTTAAGAACAGTATACTTGGATTATTAGTAGATAAGTATAGATCTCGTGATTGATTTATGATTAAGGCAACCACATCTCACTGAAATGGCGTGAATTCGAATCTTGCTACCTACAGCATATTATAGCGTTTAAATAGTTATTTTGATCTAATGTGCATATTATACAATTACTGCGTGCAGGTAAACGACATTATAAAACTTGCATGCCGTGAATAATGAACGATGTGTGAAACCTGTTAACCCGCCATGGACAAGCCTGCTAGTTTAAAAGTCCGTTGCCCTGAAATAGAGAGGCTCGAGCCCAGCAGTAGACGACCAATATTATGTAAATTTAAAATGTTTTATCAAAATGTATATGACTTCTCGCGAAACGAATAAACTTTTGAGGTGCTTTTGCCTCATATAATATACTTATAATAAAATACTAAAACGATTTATATAAATTAAAAATTTAGAAAATAACAACAGAGAAAGAGAAATAGAAGGCATACAAAAGAAAATCTCTGGAATATATTCACAGCAAGAGGGGGACAAAAAGCATTTTTAAATAAATTTATTTATAGTAATTAATGTAACTTAATGAAGGAATTTCATAAATAAACAATTATGGTAACGAGAACTCATAAAAGATTCTCATTAAGAATACTGTTTCCTCGTGTTAATGATAAATATGAATTATAACCAGCTGTATGTTATACCAAAAGAATAGTTAGCTTGTTTTAATATTTATATTTGTTGTTCCCTTACAGAAAATTTCGTCAGCATTCAAACCTTCAACGTTATGGGGTCCAGAAGAGCCGATGGCCAGATACGTTTGGATGTCACAGCGATATGTAAATGAAACACTGAGCAGCAATGGAGCTAATTCTGAACAAAACAAATACACAAATGTATCCAATAAAAATATTAATGCAAACGACGATTGGACGAAACTAGATCCAACTCACAGAAAATATAATTTATATGCCAAAAATGAATTTCCAAATAAAAGTTCCAAAATACATAATGATGTAGCAACAATTTATACAAAACATACCGTACCAAAAGTTAAGCCAATTGATGAAGATAAATTTCGGTCACCTAATATTTGTATAGCTAAAGGGGAGTTAGGTGGTCCTTTGAATTGTAATTGTAATAGGCATTTTACTTTAAATGTACCAGATTTGAGGCAATCTGAAGTGACGACAAGTTTATAAGGTTAGAGTTCTAAAATAAATAACAATTTGCCTAAACCGATTGCGGTTATAGCAACTGCTACGTATTATAAGTAGTGGAGCTCTGATTTTGAAGCAACTCGTGTGCTTATGGCTTACATAGACAGTTTAGCCTGGTAATGTGTGATAATTCTATTATAACAGTATTTATGTCCAAGCTATTCGCCACACTCAGAACTGCATAAAGACCCATTAACTTTAAACAAGAGTGGTTGAATTTCTTGATTTAGTGAGGGTAAAAGGTATTAAATGTTTGTTGTGGGGATAATTGCTGATATCCACTTTAGCAAATCCAAAATATTCATATATAGCTGAATATTCTATCAATTTTAGAAATTGATAAATAATTTAGTAGCAAAAAGGTTTGGAAACATAAGAAAATAAGACTACTACATCATAAATGGAAGAACCATAGCAAATAAGTGTTTGGATTACAACGAATCTACATACTAGTCTATACATATATTTATACTTACTATTCAGTTAAAATCAAGAAGGAAGAACATTAGGCGTGAAAATCACTTAGTTATAAATTGCACTCTGAAAAATCCTACTCTCTACTACTGTTCCTCCTAGGAGGAATAGTAGTAGACATACGTCATACATCTGTGAATTTCACTCACTTAAGGCTCCAAAGCTAAACGCGCAGTACGAGTTATCATTACCGGATTCAGCTGTGAAGAATGAATCCGATATTGAGAATCATAGTGGACGTTCTAGAGACTTACGCGACCTAAACTTATAGGTGTATAGCCAAGCTTAATTAGTTAAAATTTGATATTCGTCCTTCAATTTTCTATTTTAACTGAGTGTTAGAAAGAAAACCATAAATTTATTACGTCCCTAAAATTACAAAGAATCTATCTTAGCGACATCTAAAAAATAAAGTGAAGATACCCTTCAAGGTAATATATAAGACTTTAGAATACTGAAACTATTGTATTACCGCTTCTATTCTTTAAGAAACGTTTTATCTCTCACACATGTATACCTTTCCCAATATTATCGACTCATTGTTAGATGAGCAAAACAAGTAATATTTATTTAATTTTAGTTTATTAGATAGTTTAAACAATTAGCCTCTTTTCATAAAAGTTATACGAGGCTCACTAAGTAAATAACAATATAATAAATAACGTCTTTTAAGCAGTTTGTAAATCTCGTGTAATTATTATGAATGAAGGAATAAACAATGTGCAATATGGACCAAAATAACGAACAAGACTCGACTTCGAATGGATGTACAAATATCATATTAAAAGTAATACGTAATGTATTCTGGTTGATTTTATTTTATGTGCAATTTGCAGTGAAGGCCAGTTTTGCATCTACAGTTTTCGTCTCATGAAGCCGATAATTGTAATTGTAAATGACGGCCTCTGAGGTTGAGAGGGCTAAGCTTTTTGCCGGCCTTCCTCATTGCAACGCAGAGGTTCCGGGTTCGATTCCTGGCTTGGTAAGTTTTTGAAACATTTTTTCTCCGCTATTTACTATGGTCTGGGTGTCTGGGGTCGGCCCCAGAGTAGTCCGTTGTATATTACCCATAACATAAGCAAGCGTGACTTACTTAATTTGGGAATATGCAATATGTATGTTTTTCTGCCGGTTATGATTATAATTATCGAAGGTAAGTCCTATTCCGTTGCTTCGACTCATTTTGATCTTTTCGTAACATCTAAAATTACTTTGAAAACGACCCTCCTCAAACTACAAAGCAGCAACATGCACGAATAATGAATAAATAAACACAGTCCAAACTTATAATAGCATTTTGCTAAAAAAATGAAGAATATGTATATACAATGTCACAGCCGCCTATCAAAATAAGTTAGTTCTAGCCAAAGTGAACGAGGCAAGCACTCACAAGTAATACTTGGGAGAGTTTCCCAAAGATTTATGTTAAAAAGTTCAGCCATTTCTCATTTTTTCCGGGTCCCAACCGACCGGCCGCTTTTGCTGTGTGAACGATTATCATTCCCTTATTTTTCTCTTTTCTTTGTGTTTGCTTCAAAGTTTTGTTTGCTTTTGTCAAAAATTAAAAAGTTATCAAGAAGATTTTTTATGGAATACGTAAATTAACACAATGGATTTGGCCTTGCTACTTTGTACACATTGTTTATCAATAGTATAGTCTTCTTTTAGAATAATCATCACATGTGTGCACTAATATTTTCACACACCATGATAATGAGAACCATAAATGACAATGAAATGCTCCACAGGTAATATGAAATTTATCTAGAAATTTAATCTGCGTGATTATTTTACCTTAAATATATGTTTATATAATTACTGTTAGATAACCTACTTTAAACTCTGAAGATCAGTAAGAAATAAATATTTTAAGTTCTAATTTATTTTGTTATAGAGAACACGTAAAAGCAAGTTTTGGCTACATATATACAAATAATCGATCTCAGAATTCCTGAAATTTTATAAAATGTACAAAAACCTAGCAAGCCCTCATAAAACTTTCTAAACAAATCCTCGTCTACCCAAGTAGTATTCCGGTCATTATCCTTTGCTCAAGCAAAGCAATAACCTGTGTATAAGAAAGCTCTTGAGGGCCGGCTGTGAGTTACGAGGGCATTTGTCCGGCAACCTCACCTTTCAGATAGGGGTTTGTGGTGGAAACACCTCGAGTAAGTAACCGGACATTGAGTTTACGAGCGATTCCTGCTACTAATAGTATACGGTTCAACTTACAGCGTTTTGCTGACGCTGCGCCCTACTTATTTTAATATAAATAACGCCTACAATTATTTTGCGGGCGAGTTGTTGCTGAGTCGCTACAAATAGCCACAAGTAGTTAATAGTCGTAACATACGATCTCAACTACCACTAAGTTGAACCGGCAGCTCCCAGGATCAACATGCAAAGACTACTTTAAGAATAAGTCCCTGCAAGCTACAAAGTGTATCTCTTCACCAAGCACCAGCATTCCATCAACAAACTACTGCCAGCATCCCCCACTACCACCAACTACTGAGCGTACTTCTGCGTACTACCCGTGCGCAGAAGGTTTGCTGATAGCCTTATGATGTCAGGCGTCAATGGTCAGTAGGGTTGACAAAAAAGGTTACATAAATAGTTGTTGTAATAAATTTATTATTTTTATTTATTGTCTATACTTTACATAAATATATACATTAATAGTAAGTAATACAATACAATAATAGTAAGTAGTCATCGGCAAACCTCTGCGCGCGACATATACACACTGTACAACCAGGTTAAATGTATTGCTAAATATCATATTCTTCTTACAGTCTGTTTTATTTAATATTATAAAAGCAAATGTTAGTTTGTTCGTTTATTACGCTTTCACGCCTAAACTACTCTATGTATTAATTAGCATAAAATTTTGCAAACACGCTATCAAAGGTACTAAAAAGGACACAGCATAAGTATTGTTCTCGAGGAAGAAAAATAAAGCCAAACAGACGGTGCTGCCGTTCCGTTTTCTATGCCACCGTTCGTGATGGTAACCTTTCGCCGACCCAACTAGTATACAAATAGACTAATAGAGAGATATGTCGATTTACAGAGATGTCATTTTTTCTATTGATCCCAAAAAATAAAAATCTAATTATTTGCAGAAATGTTATAATTACTTAATTTTACAATGTTCCTCCAAACAAACTTTGAATGAATAAAAAACTTTGTAGCAAGTAAAACGTCTAGTTAAAAACGAATTTTCCATGAAAACTCTTTAAAAGCAAAAAAATCGTCGGGGCGTCCAATTGAAAAAGAGTGACGTTTAAGAAATCGTCCAATCTTTGTCGGCACCTATTTATCTTGTACGACACGGTGGAGGCGATTTTTCCTTATGTCACCGACATAGAACAAATTTTTATCTTGAAAGGAAGTTTTATCGGATTTTCACTGAGCGCTGTAAACTTAATGATTCGTTATAAAATGATTTATTACTCTCATGTATTTTTTTTATTAATTCATCAGCCTAAATATAGTTACAATTTAAGCCATTCTAACTTTTGTATCTATACTATATTTACCATTATAAATATAAAAGTTTGTATGTATGTTTGTTGCTCAATTACGTCGGAACGGCTAAACAGATCTGGATCAAATTTGGCACAAAGATTGCCTACGCTTTTAATTCCCGCCACGAATGCTTAAAAATTGTTTTTGTTATTGTCTCTGGTTACTTTTTTCTTCTTCTAACTTTTCTCAACTACGAAATAAATGGTGTTAAAGCAATGTTCCTTTTTTAATGTCAATTTAAACCAGAATTAATACTTATCCAAATAAAAGAGTATCGCACAAAATGAGAAAGTGTACTAGTATCTTCGGGAAGGAGCTCCAATGGCCACGAAGCGTTTTGTTAAGGAAATCAACCTCTGGACCCGTGGAAGACGCGAAATACCTACTGTTCGATTTGGGATTTTGGATGTAATTCATAAGCGTGAATAAAGCAGACTGCTGGAGTTGATTGGCAATTGAATATTACATAGTAGAACAAATGGAGTATAAAATCTAAAAAACTGGTTGTATATAAGTTTCATTTCATTATTAAAGTGTATGTTTTTTTGCAAAAAATCTTTATAATACTGACAATACATTGTCTGATGATAGGGAGGAGTGTTTAGCAAGATTAATAAGTAAACGTGCCTCTTTAAAATGTAGAATTACAAAATGAAATCAATATGTTCAGTTTATTGAAAATGTTAGAAATTTTAGTACCTTGCAAATAAAATAAATACAAAGAAGACTAAAAATATGTGAAGAGTTAAATTCAGATTTCAATCATATTCCGTGACTTAGTCTGGACATAGGCTACTTTTTATCCCGAAAAAAGTACGGTCCCCTTGGGATAACACTAACGCGAGCGAATCTATGGGCAATAGCTAGTTAATATTATAAGGGCAAATTTGTTATGCCTTCACGATCCTTAAGAAATTTTGCATGCACTCTGGCAGTGGTACAGGCTTACTACTCACGAGGGATAGAAATATAAAGCCTAATTAGATGGCGTTGTAGTCGCATTTTTTGACACTCCGCTTACACTAACAAACATGTTACGGATGCTGCGTGATATTGTAGATAAATAAATAATCGGCAGTCAAACACACATTGTATATCCCCAAATTAAACAAGTTACGCTTGTATTATGGGTAATATACAACGGACTTCTCTGGGGCCGATCCGAGACAACCAGACCATTCAAGTATTTAGCATCTACCGACTTTTTGTGTCCTTCTTATACTTCATCCAAAGGTTATCTGGAGAAATCGGCATGGGTGATAAGATCGCCGATTGTACTTATATATTCATATTCTTTATTTCTTCTTTATTCGTTCCACATAGCGACCGCGGTTATTATGGTCGCCGCTAAAACGTCACTGATGACGTCTATAATTTCGATCATGCAACGCTCACAACGACGATAACGACGTCGAGAAGTGGGTCGAATAATCCGTTCTCCTTGAGTTTACGATTGTAACGCCAACAAGTAAGTGGAACAGGAAAAATCGCGGTCGTGAGCGTGGTCATTGTTAGTCTCATGTGGAACGTAGCCTATGTATACTCTATTCTATTTTATATGGTTAAATTCTCACGTGTTTGCTCAGAGTGGCATAATTTAAACTTGTTGCGAACTAATAATAAATACGTTCGTAACTAGGTTTCTATGTTACTCTCCTTGACTGAAGACAGCTCAACAGAGAGATATACAACTACTTTATAAAAAATAAATTTTCATTTTAGTGGTTAATTTAAAGTTTTAGTATATATTTTCTTTAATGAACAGATATCATCTAAAAATGTGTTTTTAATAAGAAAATACAGTCTCTCTCGATAATTTGACATTCGTTAATTTGAATCTCTCGACAATTTGAAGTCCGGGCTTCCCTACTCTCTATAATTTGACGCGTTTATCATGCACATAACTGTCGTTTGTTTACATACATGCACAGACCTGTCAATTGTTTACATAAATGAGATATGAGTAAGTTCGCATTCCAGTCTTCTTTCAAACATAAACATGACTCATTAAAGTCATGTTTATGTTTGATTTGTGCTATTAAAATAAATCCAAGAAAGAACAAATGTCTTTCCATAAGTTCCATAAGTAAACGCTTGTTATTTTGAACTATTGACAATTTGAAATTTATCTCTAGTCCCTTGCGTTTCAAATTATCGGGAGTCAACTGTATATATAAATTAGAATAAAGAGATAGAGAAAAATGACGTCATCACATTATATGCGTTGTAGGAACTTTTCAGTGACATTTTTTACTGAGTGAGTATCATTCCTAGAGCCTTCTTCAACGCTTGCACTTGTTTCCAATTCAAGCCATAAATTCTCTTCAAAGAAAAAGTGGCTTAAAACCTTCCTCAATACCCAAGACCCCTAATTGTATATTCCAAGACACCGTTAAAGGTGATATAAATGTTTATTCTCATTAAAACGAGGTGATTTAATTAAATCGAGTTTAGCGAACGCGTGCCGTATCGTCGAAACAGCTAAATGAATGTACACTGACCTTAATATTTTATGGTGACATAAAAGTTTCACGGCAATAATTAGTCGCTTTAATCTCTGTTCCTGTGATGAATTGTGAAATAGAACACCGTGAATAATTTTAGTTTAATTAGTTTTTAGAGACTGCTATTACATTTCATACGTTTTGAAGTATAAGTCCTCTATAAACTATTTTTGAAGCGAAACTTCTTTAGAATCGTTGGGGTTTTGAAATTCGACGAAATGAAAAAGTGACACTAAAAAGAGATAAAAACATCAATCTATAGGAATAAGACTGACAGAATGAGATAGAATACTTTATATTTAATCATTTTTAACACTATGCTCATATAGATAGAGTTGGAAATGTTTTGAAGTTTTTCGTTAATACTTCAAATTTCGTATTTTAAAGCTTAAATATATCATAACGATATATGAAATGTTATGTCACGAAATTTAGAATCCTTCTTATCCCTTGTCACACCTTGTTTCACTTCTACTACGTGTGAACTGTACACAATTTTTTGTTGTTGCGATTACGTCATTTATGTGAACTAAAATGACTTAAATAGTTCTATGACAATGACTGTTCAATGACTGAAGTAGGTATGTCTTTTTTTTCGGAAAAAGACGATATTGGTTTTCACTAACTTGTCATCGAAACTGATCGATTTTACTTAAACTCTTAAATTTATTTCTTTAGTCTTCATTTAAAATCTAGATCTTTATTATGTCTTCTCTTACCAGCATGAGCAATAAAAAGAAGGAACATGTTATTATATTTCCATGTAATTGTAATCTAGTTACAGATTAGATTTCGAACAATTACTTATTACATAATACCTCTTTCACTTGTGTGCCTTCAGATATAAAGCCATCGCATTCTCTCGAAGCTACTATTAGAACGCGACAGCAATATATTTGCTAGCGAGTGAAAGAAATAGAATGAAAGTGGTCTTTTTACAAAATTTTATTATGTGCTTTATATTATAGTGACTGGATATAAAAAAATAAAAAAATATTGACTTATACAAAAAAATTGCCATAATTAAGCGGGATTCGTTTTAGACGTCAGGTGGTATCTTATTAAACTTCCCCGGTGCTTGCCACTAATTTATTAAACTGGCAAGATTGGATGATTCCTCGAGTCAGCAGTTAAGTACGTGTATTTATGAAACACAGTTTTTAAGTGTCGCTTTAAACTTTATTTATTAGTCTGTATATTAACTTTGTTATTATATTAAACGAGAAATTTGTTTAACGGGCAAATATTAAGATTTATTAATCCTAAATAATGCAAAATCTTCGAAAACACATTGAATATAATAAATCTTAAACCGGTATGATATAGTCTAGTATAAAACTATAGTGTATCAAATTAAAAACTTAAATCTCTGGCTGCAAAGAAAGGGGAAATGATTGATTTTGTCAGTTTTATGTTTTGTTGAAGTACAACAGCTGACAGGCGGATGGCCTACTTGATAGCAAGTAGTAACCGTCATAATTATGAGCATTATTATTATTATCTATACTATATACACTATATCTATATTATAATCAATATTTATATACACTACTAATTGCATAATTTTATAACTAATGTTTATTGTTTTAATTTGCTTTGTGGAGCTAAGCCGTGTCATCACTTAGAGGTACTTGCGAAAGATCAGCGCTGGTTGTGAATCTAGCATTATGCTGAGCAAGAGCCTTTTTAGGACACCACATTTAATTGTTAGATATATTATCATGTAAGACTTGTTTTCTTCTTTCTACTAATATTATAAAGAAGGAAAGATTTGTATGTTTGTAACGAATAAACTCACCGCAAACTATTGGACCGATTTCAAAAATGTTCTCTCACCATTAGAATGCTACATTATCTTTGAGGAATATATGCTATATTTATTACTAGAAAAAATAGGGGAAAATTAGCCATAAAATGTCTTTCATTGCATGCGCTGCGGAAACTATTGGTAGAACAAAAAAATGTTCTACAATAATAAAGAACATATCAATATGTACAAAAAAGCTCGCAATACCATATGTCCAACTATTGTAGTTATGTCGCTATAACTACTTTTTTATGTTTTAAAAGTTGATAGAAATGCCGACCAAAATCAGACTTTGTTATCCATAGCTTTGTATTAATCCTTATCCAAATAACTTATTTCGTGTTCAAGACTGTTTCAATACCTGTGGATTACTTTTTGAATTATTCAAATCGGAAATTCCATTCAAGAGATATTACGAATTGAAAAATGTCAATCTAAACAAAATACTTGGCGCTGGAATCGGGTTCTAGTATTTTGATGAAATTTTATGTGTGCTTGATTGGGATGGTTTAGATTACAATTAGTTTTGATATAAAATAGCGCGACTTGGCTTGTGGCGTGTGTATATGTTCATTGTTGAAAGAAGCATGAAGAAATGATGGGGTGGCATGCCCACGCCGTATTGGGGTGGCGACCGATACTGCCCCGCTCTTCTATTGTTCTTAAAAGGGAAATCGGTCGTAACGGGATCCTTTGTTGCCACCATCTGCGGCATGGTGTAAACAGAAGTGAACAATCTTTTTTTAAATTCATTCATTGATCTGTCATACAATTTATATCGATCTATGTCCAGAAGTTTAGAATTAAAAGGTAGACAGTTTATATATACTAAGAAATCTTAATCTAGCATAACGTAATTTCATCCCACATTCGATGCTTACAGAACGGCTAGAAACTTGCTATGAGCATAACTTCCATAATATGCTCTAAGGATATGTTTTGCCCAAGGCGCTCGGGGACACTGCGAAACTTAGTGTAGAACCGTGCCTAAGCACTGTTGGTAAGTACCGTAAGTAATGGCTGAACATTAGAATGTTCTTAAGTTCTTATGGCTGAAATCAGAAGGCATAAGGAATGCTTAATATATTATATGTCAATTAAAATTTATTGCTAACTAGTTGTACCCGCGACTTGGACCTCGTGGGATTTTTTTGGCGGAACCCTGAAAAAAGTAGTCTAAGGTAGTCCTTATTACATCAGCTATCTGCCAGTGAACGTGCCGTCAAAATCGGTCCCGCTGTTTCAGAGATTAGCCGGAACATCCAGACAGACAGACAGACAAAATTCTAAAAATTGCATGGTTAGAATCTTCAGGTCTGAATTATCCTTCATGTTTTTTTTCACATTTTTATTTTGACATAATCAGTCAGTTCAATTTAAAATTTATGACTACGGCTACTGAAAAATGGTTGAAACGTTAGTGTAAATGTTTATAAGCAAATGAATAGAACCTGATGGCAAGTGGTTAGAATCACTGTTAGATATAATACATGGTAGAGTCATACTGGAATCATTATCTAGATTCCAGCACTTAGGGCCGGCTTGGTTGGTATGATACAACGCTCTCACAGAATATCGGCGTGAAACGGTTAGCTTTGGGCTAATCGTGTTTCGTGCAACGAGTGAGAATTCCAATGGCCCACGTTGCCCTTCCGCCTATCCTATGATCCCTATGTCATCCCCTCTATCCCAATCCTTCTGTCTAATCTCTCTATCTCATACATCTATCCCATCCTGTTGATGCCATCCCAAAGATTGTCATCGCGTTGGCTTCGCACCTGGTGTTGCAAATGTCTATAGGCGGTGTTACCCACTGAGATTTTATTTCATTCAAAAAAATGTAAAATAAATGTGAATATAATTATCTTACAAAACAAGATTAGAGAAATTTTAAACTATGTACAATTTCCTAATAAAAAAAATACAAATAATACGTAAGTCCTAAATCGCTGTCTGATGGGAACGTGGCCGCGCTGGATGGCAACGTCAATGCGTTGCCCAAAGTATAGACCAGCCTGTTGGCCACGTGGGATCTCTATCAAACGAGATGATATATCTCGATAATCGCGATAGGCTTCAGAACTCCATGGCCTTAGAGTTTCGATACCGCACGCCACAAATATGTATCTATTACCAATAGATGCATATTTGCGGCGGTTTAGGGCTTTCTGTGGAGCGGCAGCTGCGTCTGCTAAAACAGTCGTGTTTGAAAAATGGGAATGTGAATGAAGTCGTGGGTAAAAGTACTCTATGTATTTCATTTATATCATTCATAAATTCATTTATTCGTAACTATTTTGTTATGTTTTTAGTAAATTTTCAGTTCTTCAGATTTACGTAATTCATATGCAATAATGACTTCATACTTCAAAAATTTATTTAAAAAGTAGATACTATAAATATTATTGGTGGAACATCCATCCATCTTATTGACCTCAAAAACTATTAACACTAAATACTATCACCTCCCATATACAAGATAATCATGGGCAAGTGCCCAAATACTCGTATAACAAAGTTAACGAACCAGCGGCGGCTGCATGGAAATAACGGGTAGAACCCAAAATGTTGGATTGCAACAATCGCGCGAAACGCAGTAAATTTTGTCTATTGACGTAATTTATAGCCGCATAGCGGATAATTGATGCGACTATTTGACATATACATTTGTGTAATATTTTATTGTAGTGCAAATTTTATTTGAGATAGTATTTTTCAGAACGGAATAAAAGTATTACAGTTATTTTTATTGTAAATACGGTTGACTAGAAATTCGCGTATTTCATTTATAACCATCAATAAAAACTGAAAGTGAATTTGTTTGTGACTACTTCACGGCCTCGGATATGAATCGATTACCATAAAATTTGGAATACAGTAATATTTGATAATGGAGATTGACACAGTCTAATTTTTGTCCTGGAAATCGAAAAAAATTCTGGGGAAATACGGCTTCACAATTTGCGTTCGTAGAGCTAAATGACACGACTTAATTGCCTGATTATTATTTCATTTCTCACTATATAATCTAATATTTCACTAATACACGTATATCGGACAAATTAATACATTTTTATTTTCTTGGATTCACTATACCACTGTGCACTTTTTGTTTTTATTTTTATTAATATAGACACAACTTAGTTGTTTTTGAGAAAAATGTTTGAAATAATATAGAGACAGACATATATAGATACAGACCGTTTGCTAAAACAGCTATGGAACCTGAAAAATTGTATACAATCACTATAGCCGGCTTGTACTCTAATGCCTCTGCTCCACCTGCCTTAGTGTTAGTCACTGTGACCAAATGCGACTCACTTATAGCGTAAAAATAAACATCAAAATGAACGATTATCTACATTGCTGTATATGCATGAGTTATCTGTCAATGTTTAACGTCAATATCGCATCTCAAATAATGCATTAAGCCTTTGCTTACATTTGCGTGACACAGTCACTAACACTAAAACATTATCCCAGGTGTAGCAAAAGTAAACCATAACTGAAAATCGTATCAATAAATATACGACAAAGACAAATGGCCTCTGCAGAACCTGTAGGAGTTAATCGATATATCTCAATACACAAATGTGTATATGTATGTCGTCAAAGCCATTCACTTATCACTTAGGACGCAGTGATTCCAGAGCAAACCGCGCAATTTGTATAAAGTTGCGCGGTGGAACTTTGAACGAATTATTCATTGCTATACGGGATAGACCGGTCATAGCCTAACTTTGGGCCATTTAGACTACGGCCCACCTCTGTGGAGATTTTGATTAGTTTTTTCAGTATAGAGAAACTCATTTGGATTTCTTGATCAGTCGATGTGCCAAAAACTTTACTGTGGTAACTTTGCCAACTTAATTTTGTCTGAGCCTACATCAGAAATATCTCAATGGCTGGGTGGTTTAATTGGAGTCCTTCATCAGTGACTGCTTTTGTTTTTATAATGTAATGTATGTAGAGCAAGTTAGATTAGGGTACGATGGGGTTGACGCTTGCCCGGACTCGTGCCCGGACCGGACCGGTTTGTGTCTCCGCTGCGGTAAGAGCGGACACAAGCAGCCGGACTGCACAGCCCGCGACCCCCACTGCGCCGTCTGCGCGGCGGGGGGCAAACGCGCTACCCACCCGACGTTGGCGAGGTACTGCCAGCCCCCATACGTCAAGGGTAAATTCGTCCACCCGAGGGCGAATAAACGACCGGCGAGTGGAAGGGGGGTACCTATGGACACCTAAATGCCCAGTATACCCCTAACACTCTTCCAAGCCAACGTTAACCACTCCCCCGACGCCCAGGACTTGTGCCTGCAGGCGATGGCGGAGTGGCAAGCAAACTTGGCCGTAATAAGTGAACCTTATTTCGTACCCCCAGCCAGGAACTGGGTGGGAGATCTCGACGATGTGGTAGCCGTGGTCGCCAGAGCCGGATCTGGCACACCGCTCACCAGTCTCGAAAGAGAAAAGGGCTAGGCGGTGGCGGAAAGCGGATGTTACGTCATCATAGGCGTGTACCTTTCGCGGAGCCGCCCCCTGGCAGAGTATGAGCTCGCCTTGGACTCCATTAGGGCAGCCGTCGGCAGACTAGCGCCGAAGACGATATTCGTCCTAGGCGACTTCAACGCCAAGCATCAATCCTGGGGGAACGCGATTACCGATGTTAGGGGACGGGCGGTTGAAGACTGGGTGCTTCAATCCAACCTGTCCATCCTGGACCAGGGGTCGGTCCAGACCTGCGTACATGCGCGGGGTGGATCGATCATCGACTTGTCATTCTCCACACATGCGGCCGCCCGCAGAGTGGTAGGATAGAGAGTGCTGGAGGAGGTAGAGACTCTGTCTGATCACTTGTACATCAGATTCGAACTCTTCCCCTCGCCTAGCGCTTACCCTGTTCAAGGCTCCTCCCGGCTCCCGCGCTGGGCTCTTAGCAAGCTTGACGCGGAGCAGGCCGAGGAGAGGGCTATCATCGAATGCTGAACCTATCCAGCCGACCTGGGGAATCTGGAGGCGCAGGCTGAGCACATACGCAAATTCCTCAAAAGGATTTGCGACGCTGCTATGCCTCGAGCCAATCGACCGCCGCCGCGTACATCGGTCCACTGGTGGACTGAGGAGCTGGCTGAACTGCGGAGGGCAGTCCGCAGAATCAGCCACAGGCTCAAACGCAGCAGAGCGCGTCGTCCTCCAGACTATGTTGAGGAGAATGGACTCGTAGGGGAGTTCAGAGAGGCCAGAAAGGCTCTTTCGATCGCAATTCTGCGAGCGACAGCCCGGGCTCGGGAGGAACTCCTCAAGACACTAGACCGGGACCCTTGGGGGCGTTCGTACCGTGCGGCCCGCAACAAGTTGTGGCCTTGCACCTCCACGGTTACGGAAACGCTCGAACCCGAGGTCCTCCGGTCGGTTATCGATGGGCTCTTCCCGGATCCGGGGATCTTCACTCCCCCCGATATGGGTCCAATCATTCCCGACACCTCGGAGGTGGAGCCTCACTCCATCACCGAGGAAGAGTTAGACGTCGCCCTGGACCGGCTCCGGGGCAGAAAGACGGCCCCGGGACCCAACGGGGTTCCGGGTCGGCTCCTCTTCCTGGCCGCCAAACATCTACGCGGCCAGCTGCGGGAACTGTTCAATGCCTGTATTCGCGCAGGTCAGTTCCCGTCGCAATGGAAGGAGGGCCGATTATGCCTGATTTCCAAGGGAGGCCGTCCTCCCAACGATCCATCCGCCTACAGGCCCATAGTGTTGCTTAACGAGGTTGCCAAGGTCTCCGAGAAGATCTTAGCGGAACGCCTCGTTAAGCATCTCGATACTGTGGAGCCGGGCTAACACAGACGCAGTTCGGGTTTCGGCGGAGGCGCTCCACGTTGGACGCCTTCGAGACACTGCGATCTGTAACGGACGACACAGTCCAAGCAAAGGATACTGTCCTGGCTGTTTCGCTAGACATAGCGAACGCTTTTAACAGCCTCCCTCACGAGACGATCAGGGAGGGGCTCTGTGCACACGGAGTCCCCCTGTACCTCACGAGGCTGTTGGGCGCGTACCTCCAGGACAAGTACATCCTCTGGGAGGGGGGCGAGTCCGAGAATCGCGCGATAGGTCGGCGACGCGTCGCGTGCAGCATCCCACAGGGATCGATCCTCGGGCTGGTTCTTTGGAACGTCGGTTATGACTGGATCCTTCGGGTTCCAGTCCTGCCCGGGATAGGGCTAATCTGCTTTGCGGATGACACCCTACTCACGGCACGCGCTGCGTCATTCGCGGAATCCGTGGACCTCGCCAACGCCGGGTTGGCGATCGTGGTCCGAAGAATAGGTAGCCTGGGCTTGAAGGTCTCCCCCGCGAAAACGGGAGGCCATCATGTTCCATAGGCGGTTTCGTAATCCCCCCGTGGACTTGTCCGTTACAGTCCAAGGGGTGGACATTCGTGTAGGCCCCCAGATGAAATATCTAGGGCTAATTCTCGATGGGAAATGGCTGTTTAAAGCGCACTTTGAGTAGCTAGTTTCCAAGCTCGTAAGGTCCGCAGACGCCCTCTATTGGCTTCTTTCCAACGTGGGAGGACCGGGAACGACGACTATGAAACTCCTAGTCGTCGTCCCCGCACCTTGTTGTGCCGCGCACAACGGGTCCTGGCCGTGAGGACCATCCGAGGATACCGTACAGTGTCGTGGATGGCGTCGACACTCTTGGCAGGCGATCCGCCCTGGCCTCTCCAGGCGGGCGTGATAGCCAAAGTTCGGCGCTCCCAACAGGATGCCCTCGTCCGTGGCCTGGTCTATGGCCAGGCCGAACTCCGGGTGATCAGGATGCGGGAAACCGCGGCCATGATTCAATCTTGGTCAGTAGAGTTGGAAAACCCTGTTGCTGGCATTGACACGGTGGAAGCGGTTCGACCGCAGCTGTTGCGATGGCTCTCGCAGAAAGGCGGGACCCTAACCTTCAGAATGACACAGATACTTACCGGGCACGGTTGCTCCGATAAGTATCTGTGTCAGATTGTGGGCTGCTTGCCTTCACCCCAATGCCGCCAGTGTGGCGCGCTAGACACGGCGTTACACACGCTAGTCAAGTGCGCAGCATGGGCACCTCAGAGGTTTGAACTCGAGACACTAGTAGGACCGATCGAATCGCTGGGCGATCTGGTGCAAGCCATGCTGCACAGCGACGATTGGTGGGTGGGTGCGGCCAATTTCTGCGAGACGGTAGTGTCTCATAAGGAGGCTGCGGAACGAGATAGGGAGAGAGATAAAATCCATTTTGTTGAAGGTATTTGTAAAGGTCTAATCGTAACGGCTAGTTAGTTTGATTGGAGTTCTTAATCAACGACTTACCTTTTTTATAATGCTCTTTAATTAGAGTAAGATAACTTAAGGTACGACGGGGCTGATGAATCCTTTTGAATAACAAAAAAATAGAATAAAATCAATTGCAAAAAGAAAGAGACAAAAATAGAGATTAAAAATGCAATCCAAAAATAATAACACCTTGCAAAGTGGGGTAGATAAAGTAATAAGTTGATCTAATTACTTTTTTTTTTAATCATACGTACCACCGTACCGTATACGTATTACACCGTACGTACGTATAGTACCGCACCGTACCGTACGTAATGTTCGAAAAGTTTATTCTAGCGACTTTGGCTTGAATAAATTCAAAGGTTCTCAATTAGTCTGTATGTTATTTTTTTGTATATTCGTTACTCGCTTTCTTCGTCAATTATGGACCGATTATCAAAAAATATATTTTTCGAAGGGTTATACTCCCAAATTGGTCCCCTTGTCACCATGTCAAGATCTGATGAGTGGGTTCCAAGGTATTAGAGAAACTCACGAAAATTGTTAACCAACTTCTTCGTAATACGATATCTCCGTCAATTGTAAACCGATTTTCAAACTGTTTTCTTTACTCGCAAATGTATACTTTCGAGGTAGTCCCACGGTACCCAAGTCAGGATCTGATGAGTAAAACGGATCCCAAAGCTATCGAACATAACCTTTATCAAAGAACGCCGTGTGCCTAAATTCTTGGAAAATAGCTTCTATACGCAAGTAGGTATTAGCATTTTCTATAGGCACTTTAATTTTTATATGCATGTTAAGCGATTTCTTCGTCAATTGTGGATCGATTTTGATTTTTTTTTCTTTATTCGTAAGTATGTATACGCCCAAGACGGGTCTATGGTCACAAAGTCAGGATTTGATGAGTGGATTCCAGAGAAATCGAGAGTTACCCTTAAGGTCTGATTTGTGGATCGCAAGGAAATCGAAGGCAACCCTTGTTGAAGAGCATATACACCGAAGAGTGAGATGGTAAATTTGTATACGCGTGCCAGTTGTATAATTTCTACAGGTGTTTAATATAACACTTCTATCGCTGTTGAATTCATATTTTGCGCAACTAAAAAGTAAAAAATATATTTTTTAACGAAAACAAAACCGACCAAAAATTAAAAAAACAAAAAATTAATATTTAACCGACTTCTTTCTACAACATCTTGAAGTCGGTGCGAAGTAAAACATATAAATTTATTTGCTGTCTTTATTAACTCGATTTCCAAAAACCTTTCTTCGTCTTATTACCTTTATGCAGATGATTTACAAATCTACACTCAATGTAACTTTAACCGACTTTCAAAAGAAATTCGAAATACAAATAGGGACTTTACAAAAATTGTTAACTGGAGCCAAGCCTATGGTCTGAGCGTTAATCCGAAAAAAACTAAGGTTATTACTGTCGGCAGTTCAAGGCTTATCTCTAAAATTAACTGGTCTTCGCTTCCCTATGTTGTGTTTGATGGTGTGTACATTGAAATCAGTGAAACTGTTAAAAATTTAGGAATTATCATTGATAGAGAACTGTCTTAGCGGCCTCACCTGACTGAAATCAGTCGGAAATTATTCGCGTCATCTGCTTCACTAAGAAGACTGAAGAATTTCCTACCTACTGCTACTAAGATTATCCTTGCTTAATCCTTGCTTCTCCCCCTACTTGATTATGCTGATGCTTGCTATCTAGAAATCACCCAAGAACAACTAGATAAGCTTGAACGCCTTCAAAACGTTTGTATCCGGTTCATATTTGGGTTGCGTAAATATGACCATATCTCCGAATTTCATAGTAAGCTTAAATGGTTGCCAATTCGCCTTCGCCGGAATGTTCATTTACTCTCATTTCTGCACAATGTCCTTTTCAATCCCTGTACTCTCCCATATTTAAAGAAACTTTTTAGTTTCCTCTCTCAATCTCATTCCTATAATTTGCGCCCAAATGAAAATCTTCTGCTAACGATACCTAAACACACTTCGTCCTTTGTTGGAAACTCTTTTGCCGTACAGTGTGTTCGCCTGTGGACCTCCCTCCCGTTGAAAATCAGACAAGCTACATCCATTTCTACATTCAAACACTTGATCACTGACCATTATTTGTCCATTAAATAAAATTTGTTGCAGTAAATGGAATTGTATTATTGTTCGCATGTAATTACATATTAATGTATATGTAATTTATATTATTATAATCTATTTAATTAAGTATATGTATATCTATATTGGTTTATTATTGTTAATATTTTTTTTTCTTTAATTACGATTGAATTAGTTTTAATTTATTTAAACCACCAAATATTATTTAATTTTTCTTGTAATGTCTCATTGGGCACCGAGTTACCTGGAAGAGATCGCTATAGGCGATAGGCCGCCCATTGTTCTAATGGAAATGTATTTATATTAAATGCCTAGGTTTAAGTTATGGTGAACAATAAAGAGTTTTTGTTCACTCATTCATTCATAAATTACTATATTTTGTAAATATGTTGTTATTCTTGTATGTTTTACTTGGCACCGACTTCTAGATGTTGTAGAAAGAAGTAGGTTAAATATTTAATTTTTGGTTTTTACTGTGAATTCGGTTTTGTTAACCGAGTTCAAAAAGGAGGAGGTTCTCAATTTGATTGGTATGTGTTTTTTTATGTATGTACACCGATTACGCTGAGATTTCTGTTAAAATATTTTTTTCATAATAAGTGCCACCGTAGAACACTTCTTCTACACATGTAAGTCAAAATTTAAATTAATTCCTATTCTATGTACACCGCTTCGCAACTTGCTATAGCTCTTAAAAGGAGAAGAAGCGACAAGAAACTCCCCAGCAACACGTCTAGATAAATACATTTTTTCATCATAATTATTTATATCTCAGGCTCATTTTTTTAAACATTTGTATTAAATCTTTGAACTATATTTATCGATCTATACAAACTACTACTCTTACTGTAGAATATTTAAGGAAGCATTAAACACGATAGCTAAAGCTTCTACCTGGTAATTGTGAGTTCAAAGTAAGTCTGCATCGGAGTTCTAATCCATCGTCTAGTGGTAATTAGCGCTCCTAGACTGCTTAACGACGTTCATTTAAAGCTCTCTTTCATTTCCAATTTCCTTAGAAGCGACAACTTAATTAGTTTTCTATCGGAATTTTAAAAAATTAGCCTTTATAGCGATTTTTATCCCGTTATTAATGACGTCAAAGTAATGATGATTAAACAATTAACGTAAATTAAAATATACGAAATAGCGAAAAACACTCAAAGGAGTCCCGGGGCCGATGTTGACGAAAACTGAAACATAAGACATTTTTTCAGGAATGTTCGTTCGACATCCATAGAGAACGGATGCGTTGCAGTTGCTCTAGTACGTGCTCGGATAAAGCACTGACGCTTCAAAATCACCACCGCGCGAGCCGCTAGTCACCGCGATGGCCCACTTTAAACGTGTGCATGCATGATGTGTTTGTGTAAACATTATTATGGCGAAGTCATATTTGATTATTAAATATGTCCTCAGAAACTGTTGAAATTAAAACAAAAACAGAACAACTGTTATATCAGAGTTTACTAGATGGACACGTCGAACGGAAAAAGCTTGAGAGCTTAGTAAAACACTTAAAGTCTTGTATTCAAAGACTTCAGAGAGAACTAAAGACCGTTCAAAACCCAAAGAACAAAGATCCACTTACAGAATTTTTGAGTAACAGAAGGTCCTCCGAATATATCCATTACGAGGCGGATAAAGAAAAATTGGCTAAAGAAAAGGAGTGGGTACGTGAGCAGAACCGCAAGAAAAGGAAGCTGAATTTGGCATTAACCCCTCCATAAGACGGCGAAGCAGGAACAAGCTCTTCTCAAGAAAAAAAGTAACATCGGAAGCTAAAAACATTCCACAGCCACCAACCACCAGTTATTGTGGAAAACATTAAGAACTACCAAAAGTTTTATGAATTTCTTTTAATAAATCTATTAAAAGATTCGTTTCTGATCAAAATGAAAAATTGTGATAGTGTTAACATTAATGTCGATAATGAAGAAACATACCTTGCTCTTGTTACAAAATAATTGTACTTGGTACTCTTATTAGAACAAACAGGATAGGCTGATAAGAGTAATCGCTAAAACGTTTAATGCATCTTGGGTGCCCACTAGAATAATAGGAAATGTATCTACCAAAGAGTATAAAATCCAGAAAGCTGTAAACAAACTCAGCCGGAAAAAATGTACTACTCAATAGGTTTATATTTTCTTTCGAAAAAGATGAAGATACAAACAAAACATATAATATGAAATTAATCCTTGGATGCCAAGTAACTATTGAGCCAGCTAAAAACGTCTAAGCTGATCCCACAATGCAGAAGATGTCAATCATATGGCCACACACAAAAATATTGTTGTATCTTAGAGTCTAGATGCGTGTTCAAACAGCTCCCGGGAAATTTCCCGCGGGATCCCCGGGATAAAAAATATTGCACATTTTTATACATTAAATTTCCTGTCGAACCGTAAAAAAATCACATTGGAATTAGATTTTTTTAAGCTGGCCGTTTTAAATAATGACCAGAAAAATTCTCGCGGGCTTCCCAGGGTAAAAAGTTGCGCAGAGTTTAAGTCTAACATTAGCTGTCGATCAATGAAAACCGCATCGTTATCAGCCTAGTAGTTATTATGTGAATCCCGGACAAACAGACAAGAAATCTAAAAAAATTGTATCGTGTTCTCCATCGCTTATATAGGTATAGTCTATTCCAGTTGTTTTTTTAATAGCTTCAATGTATAGACACGGCATGTTTAGAATTTTATAATATTATAGATAGACTAACTTCCGCCCGCGACTTCGTCCGCATGGAAAGTTTTTTTAACTATCCCACGGGAACTCTTTAATTTTTCGAGATCAAAAGTATCTTATTATGTTGACCAGGGATATAAGCTTCCACCATTAAAAATTTAATTTAAATCGGTCCAGTCGTTTCGGAAATTAGCCGGTACAAACAGACAGACAAACAGATAAACAGAGAAACAGAGAAACAAAAAAATTGAATAAAATCTAAATTAGTTCTATTTCACTTCTTACATCCCCTTGACTCGGTTTTTAGCATTTTTTTTCATTGTACAGAAACTTGACCTCTACAGTTTTATTATATTTATAGATGACAGAATAATGTGAATAAGAGAAATTTACTGTGAAATGCTTAGGAAAAGTAAAAATTAAAGATGCTAACTCTCAGTGAAATATAGCCTTTATAAACCTTTTATGAAATAATGAACTGAGCCAAAACTAAACGCTTTTAACTATAAAAGTCGTTTCCCTCGCACCGGTTGTGGTGCGGTGTGCCGGAAGTCGGCAGTGTGTACCGGATTTCAAGCACGAATACCCATTATCTACGCTTTTGAGTGGTTTAAATTTTGATTTGAAGTATGATTCATAAGTAAACCTTAGCAAACAATGTAAGTATATAGAATAATAATAATATGAATATGTACCTAAATGTAAGTTGGTTTGTTGCGGCACTGTAGCTAATATTTTAACAATATATTGTTACATGCAATCAAAGATAAGCCGCACAGCCTATTGTAAGCGCAGATTATTGTCCTCCCGGATTAGGGAATCCTTTGTGTTTTGAATTTATAACATGCTATTGTTTTTCTACTTATTTTATAACCATCATTAGCGTCGACCGAATCTCTATTGTTATTGTTTTCGACTTTGTGGGCGTTCGCAAGAGTGCAAATTAACATTTCTTAGAAACTCAGTGTGCGCCTCCAATTTCTTTGTACTGTGTAGTTAGTATAAGACGATGCCCGAATGGAAGGGCGGGAGCAGTCAAGCGACGACTACAAAACGAGTGAGACGTTCTCTAGTACTCTCGATTAGCGATATAGACGACGGACTTTGCGCATTCGAATTGTATTGAATCGTGCAGTGTGAACTGGTTGCATCCAGTTTTGTTTGTATTTGTTTTATATGTGTTTGTACAGTTCTAATAAATTCTATAGTAGTTCCAACGGCATTTTTAATTCGAGTCCTGTAGCTCGTAACAATATTCTTTATTGACGTCATTAGACTGAGAGCATGATTGCCTTATCTACTAAGCTTCCATGCCCTTTTAACCGACTTTAAAAAGAAGGAGGTTCTCAATTCGTCTGTATATATTTTTGTTCTTGTTTGTTGTTTATTGGATTTCTCCGTCAATTGTGAACCGACTGTAATTTTTTTTCTTTTACTCGATCTTGTATTTCAAATTTGGTGCTTCCTTTTGTGTGCTCGGTTGATCGTGATGTAATTATTTAAATCAGTTGAAATGTTTGATATATAGGTAATTATTCATACTATGTAGGTATAATATATTTTGTAGTGTTTGTTTACACCTGCTTCTTATCTATTCAGGTGTAACGGTTACTTCCGATAATTGATTTTGTGTTGTATACTCGAAAGGGTATACTCCCGAATTGCTCTCATTGTCACCATGTGAAGATCTGATAAGTGGATCACAGGGAAATCAAGAGAAGCCGTCGAAATTTGTTAACCGGCTTCTTTATTACACGATATCTTCGTCATTTGTGGAGCGGTTTTTATTTTTTTTTCTTTATTTATAAGTTTATACTCCCGTGGTGGTGCCATGGTCACCAAATCAAGATCTGGTGAGTGGATTCCAAGGAACTGGAGAGTAACCCTTATTTTAAAGAACGCCAAGTGTCTACATTGTTAGAAAAAAGCTTATATACGTGTGTCAGTATTACATTTCCTACAAGCGCTAAATTTTTATATATGCATGTTACGCGATTTCTCCATCAATTCTGGGCCAATTTTCCATTTTTTATTCTATTGTCTATACTCCCAAGATCCTCCCATAGTCAACAAGTCAGGATGTGATGAATGGATCCCAGGGAAATCAAGAGCAACCCTTGTTGACGAGTGTCTACACCGAAGAGTGAGATAACAACCTTGTATCATACGCGTGCCAGTACTATAATTTCTACAGGTGCTAAATATATCATTTCTAAAGCTTTTTAAGTATTTGCACAACTTAAAAGTAAGAAATAAAAATAAATTAACAAAAAAAAATCAACTTCAAACTTAAAAGCAAAAAATAAATATTTAACCGACTTCTTTCTACAACATCTTGAAGTCGGTGCCAAGTAAAACATAAAAATTTATATATTTTGCAATCTTGTGGTTTTTTATGTTTTACTTGGCACCGACTTCAAGATGTAGTTTAAGTAGAATTTTACAAGCAATGTTATTTATTTATTATTATTAACGAATACAGCCAAAGAGAAACATACAGATAGATATATTTATTTCATGAACTTTATAAGAAGAGCTATTTAAATTATAAGTAGTTAGAAATTAAACTAAATTGCTATTTAAAATTTTATAATTGTTAAAAAAATAATAAAGATTTATAAATAGTAAAATATTAATTAGGTATAAATTAATATTTTACTATTTATCCATTTATTTTCCAGAATATTATAAATCACATCCCACGCATGTCTAATTAATTATTAATCTCATATCATAACCAAATCCAAGTATGAAATATATTATATATAATAGGATGGGGAAAAAGTCTTTTCGCATATAGTATGTATGAACTTGTAATAAGATCTCTTTGGCTATACAATTTGTATCTGGCTGGTTTTGGTATCATTAAAAAGTTTTAATTTTAAAGAAGACAATTCCAAATTCAAATTAGGAAAATGTGTGATTTTCATTTGTTTCTCATATTGTTAAAATGAGTGAATCTAATAAAGAATTTCGATACATTTTGAAATTTTACTACAAAAAAGGTAAAAATGCAACACAAGGACAAAAATTGTGATGTTTATGGACCTAATGCACTATCTGTGAGAGTAGCGCAAATTTGGTATAAGCGTTTTCAATCCGGAAATTTTGATATTAAAGATGCACGTCGCTCTGGTCGCCCTGTGACGGACAAAATTGATGCCATTTTTGAAAAAGTGGAGCAAGATCGGCATATTAGTAGTTACGATGTAGCTGGAGAACTGGGAATTGACCACAAAACGGTTTTGGAGCATTTGAAAAAAGCTGGGTACACAAAAAAGCTCGATATTTGGGTGCCCCCTGAGCTCACTGAAAGAAACCAAATGAACCGTGTACTCATTTGTGATTCTTTATTACGACGTAATGAAACCGAACTATTTTTGAAGAAGCTGATAACTGGTGTTGAAAAGTGGATGATGTACGACAAGAACGTGCGAAAAATATCGTGGTCAAAGGACGGTCAGGCTTCACAGACTGTGTCGAAACCCGGGTTAACTCGCAACAAAGTGATGCTGTGTGTATGGTGGGATTGGAACGTGACGGCATTATTCATTATGAGCTGTTACTGCCAGGCAGGACCATCGATTCTGAACTATACTGCGAAAAACTGATGAGATTAAAGCAAAAAGTTGAGAGAAAGCGGCCGGAATTAATCAACAGAAGGGGTGTGGTTTTCACCATGATAACGCTAGACCTCACACATCTTTAGCCACTCAGCAAAAATTACGAGTTTGGCTGGGAGGTGTTAATGAATCCGCCGTATAGTCCTGACCTTGCACCTTCAGATTTTCACCTGTTTCGGTGTCTGCAGAATTCCTTAGGCAGTGTCAGGTTAACATTACGAGAGGACTGCCAAAACCACTTTTTGCAGTTTTTTGATCAAAAGCCCCAAAATTTTTATAGCAATGGGATCACGTCCATACCTACAAGATGGCAAAAAGTTATCCAACAAAATGGCACCTACATACTTTAGTCAAATGTAAAAAACTTTATAAACAATCTTGAATTTTTATATGAAATGCGAAGAAACTTTTTCCCCAACCTTATTGTTATATTAAAATTGTGAAGTTAATATTTTAATGAATTAATAATATATATTAAAAGTAATAAATAGAAATTAAACAAATAAAAAATACAATTTATTGGTACACTTTTAGGTCATTAATTTTAGTTATTGTTTTGACGGTCTCGTAGGCTTGGTTGACTAAACACAGTTACATAAGTTTTCTCAAAACTGGCTATTCTCTAGCCGATGATTAAACATTTAGAACTCAAGAAGCTTTATCACCTCAGTTGATAGAGAGAGAAGATAAAATTATGTGATTAGAGTTTTTAGGATATCGTGGGGAGGAAAGGCTAATGTAATAAAAAAACGACCTGTCACTGTTTGGAGTAAAATACTGTTACGAATCGCGAGACTCGAATTAAAATGCCGTTAGAATTACTATAGAGTTTATTAGAGCTTTACGAACATGTATAATACAGGTACAAATATAACCGAACACAAGTCCAAACGTAATGCAGAAGGTCATAATTCAATAAAACGCGCAGTCTGTCACTTATAAGATTCCCGATTGTAGTATACACGTCTTGCTTCGCTCGTGGTTATCGCTCGACTCGCGTGTCCCTCAATCGGGGCATTGCTTTATACTTCACAGATGCAATATGTCTGCCCGGCCGCGTGGACCGAATTTTTTAGAATCCAATTAAATCCGACACACTTGTCTAATGACTGCCATAAAAGATTACAGTACACAATGGGCTGTTTTCTAATCACAAATTTTAAACACAAAGTAAACAAAAAAAAGTCCTAATGCCGAAAGGTAATAAAATGTATTATTACAGGTATGCAGATGTGAATTTGTTTTTGTCGGCGTCTAGGTCGTAACAATACCAAAAGCATATGTGTTGAACCCACCCTATAAATAAGATAAAGTTCTAAAACGGAGTCCTGATTAAACCAATCTTTCAGAGGATCCAAGGTTGTTCTAGCTTATGGCCTTGGTAGACGGCGTGAGGGCCGTTGTCTCCCGGCACCGGGTGGTTAGGGGATAATGATGTGAAATTACTCCATAAGGAAGTTACTTCCACACTATACTCGGTATCGAATAGCTCTCTTCAATCCCCGAATTAAAAAACCACTGAAAAAGTGGAAAGTTACACAAGTTAAAACGGGGGTACGGTAAATCTGTCTTACCAGGTGGAAACGAAACTTTTTATTTTAATAAGTTAAAGACGAGAGTTACGATTGGCTACTGGGGGGTTTCAATTATAAATAGCACTCCTTACCAAGACATAACCACTTGATGGAATTGAGCGGGATGTACAAGGATGGCTTTGCTCTCAAAAACTACTTGGTAATAACACTGATTTTGTATACAATGTAGGGACTAAATTGACGATAAGTATTCTAGGATAACATGTGAAGGTCACCTTCGGCCGCGTGCCAACCATGCAGCAACGGCGGGTTAAGAAAATCGTTGTGATTAAGACTAAAGAGAACAAGGGTTGATTCAAATAATATACCTGGTTTGTAGGTTTATTTATTAGGTGGTAAGTATCCCGATTTGTTTACGAAATTGCGTAGTCGGGAGGGAGACGCCGAAAAACTAGTCTTCAGGCGCCTGCGCTTATGGTACACGAATATACGCAGCCAGCGCTTCATGGTCTGGGTAGAATATGTGCACTATACACTATTAAAAATACCGGCTGTCACAGGCAGTCACGAGGGAAGCGCGTGGAGAAATGAGGTCTCTTGGGGCTGCCAGTCGGTCGGAGAATCACGAAAACACACGAGACGCGCCGATGTTAAAATGACGTTAAAGGTTGCTAAAATGATGTCTAGTGAGGCTAGCTACCGCGGAAAATTTAGATGAGTGTATTGGATATTATTAATGTTTCCGTAAAAAAATATAGGTTGGATGGTCTTGTTTTGACCACGTCACAATATATATATATATAAAAGAAAGTCGGGTTAGTTACACCATTTACAACTTAAGAACCGCTGCACCGATTTTTATAATCTTTGATTTGTTGGAAATTTCTCTACGCCAAATAGCAGTATAACTGTATATGTCGAAAAATTCGTGAGAAAAATAAAAATATTAAATAAATAAATTAAATTTAGAATTACGCCTTCTTCCGCAATTGACAGCTCGTCTCATGCACGCTTATAGGTTATTTGTAAATTGGAACCGGTAGATGGCTCTGGAATCGGGTATCAGGATTTTGATGACTTTTTATGTGTGTTTGAGTGGGTTCCGGGATGGCTTAGATTCACAATTAGATTCGGCAAGTGGCGCTGGAATCGGGTCCGAGTTTTGCAGGACAGGACAACATCTGCCAGGACTGCTACTAAATACTAAAATTAAACCGCCATTTAACTTAATTTTCCATTACGTTTTCTGCGAGCGACATTTGTGCCATTGCCATAGTAATTGGAGTAATCCAAAGATATAAAAGTAGTAGTACCTCTGATATCGGATTACTGAGGCCTGAACTTTGATTCCTTAATTTGGGCTGGGCTGCGCAAATCGTGTTAACGTCGCAGATCGCACGCCTTATCCGGATTTCATTAAGATAATTGAATGAGGATCTATTCTGACTGAGAAAAGGTTTAGCATGGGTAAATGGGCGGTTGGGTCATGAAAGGAGCGGTTTTAGACATATTTTATCTTTATTTATCTGAATATATTACGTAATACAATGACTGTCTGAAATATTTTTGTCTTATTACAAAATTATTGCGTAGGCTACGAAAATATTGTTGCCGTGCTGTAAGTAGGCTCCGTACAGAATAAAACGGATAAACCCCTGGGGGACAAAATAAAGTATATCCTTTCATTTATTACAGTTATTTTAATTGCACACCATTGGTACACACGACACTAATTTCTAATTTTACTGGCTGCCACGCCGTTGCCCGATAATTTCATTAATTCATAAACCTTCTCGCTGTTTTCGTAGGTACAGCTTACTCAGCTAAAACGAGTAGTTCCCGATCCAATCCGTGGAGGTGTGA
This sequence comes from Dendrolimus houi, assembly GCA_039645545.1. Lineage (NCBI taxonomy): Eukaryota > Metazoa > Arthropoda > Insecta > Lepidoptera > Lasiocampidae > Dendrolimus > Dendrolimus houi. The sequence goes on along the minus strand of CM077128.1, from coordinate 17,915,401 downwards.
TTAATTCCACACGTTTACCTGATCCGGCACCGTTGCTAACCACTATGGAGGTAGCCAACCGTATCAATCCTTTTTCTCACACGTTCTAAATATTACTTTTGCTCGGGTTACGTTTGCAAAATAAATTTCGAATACGTTTTCCTTTTTCGAATTTAAACAGTCTTTTATTCTAAATATTTTCAAATGTTCAATTCAATATTGGTCCAATTATTGCTTTAAAACCTGAATTACACCTTTCAATAGAAACAGAGCAAAGAAAAATCTAAAAAACTTTTGAATTGTTTTTAATTTGTGATGTATTTGAATGCTTATTTAAGCAGTTATCAAAGCTATGGTTATAATTTTAAGTACGAGTACTTATAGAAAAAGTTCTAACAATTATGTTCGTTTAATTTTTGGTGCCATTTCTACCCAAATTAATAGACATAAATAAACCGTACCAATTTTAGCTTTATTTATGAATTATTAAACAACACTTTGCAATCACTTGTTATTTTACATTCGTTAATTTGGCATGGCGAGATTTTATAAATAAAGTGTATTATGTTCTTATACTTACTTTATACACACTTCAAATATACTTACTTCCATCAGATTGATTTATACCTGCTATATATATATATTCATATTTTTAAATTAAAAACTGATCGAGATTAATTGTAATTTATTTCAATTTCAAGGTAACCGACATAGCTCGCAAAATTAGCAAGTTGAAGTGGCAGTGGGCCGGTCACGTCTGCCGCAGGACCGACGGTCGATGGAGCAAACGAGTCCTGGAGTGGAGACCGCGTCTCGGTAAAGCGTAATGTCGGACGCCCTCCAGCCCGATGGACCGACGACCTGTGCAAGGTCGCCGGTAGGCGCTGGATGAGGAAGCCGGAGGACAGAGATGAGTGGCGCCGTCTTGGGGAGGCCTATGTCCAACAGTGGACTGCAAATGGCTGACGATGATGATGATGATGATGATTTCAATTTTAGTAACTAACTAAAGTGTTCAAATTATTTTTATGGTTTTCAGTGTCTAAAAATAAAATATTAATCATATTGTTACGAGTGCGGGACTCGAATTAAAATGCCGTTGGAATTATTATAGAGTTTATTAGAACTATACAAACACGTATAACACAGGTACAAATATAACTGAACAAAACAAATCCAAACATAATGCAGAGGGTCGTAATTCAATAAAACGCGCTCACTACTAGATCTCCGATTGTACACACGTTACTCTTAGATCGTTGTTATCGCTCAACTGCCTCCTCCCTCAATCAGGCCATTATTTTATACTGCACAAATGCAATGTGCCCGTATCGTAGTTGACATAATCCGAAACACCTGGCTAATGAGTCGGCCACAAGTGGCCATAAACGAGTACAATAAACAATGGGCTGTTCTCTAGAAACGTATGCCAATAAATAAGTAAACAAAAGAAGACGATCATAAAAGAATTACAACTAGTCCAATTGCCGAGAGATAATAAAATGTGTTTTTACAGATATGCAGGTGGATTTTGTTTTTGTCGGAACTTAAGTTGTAACAATATTATTCATAAGTATAAGCCACAAATTGTATTGTGGATTATCTATCTATCATATAATAGGCAGTATAATAGAGAACTATATTTAACAGTAATGAGCTCTATTGTTCCAAAGCAAGGCTTTAGACTGATTCCTGTCATCAATTACTTTAATTAACATGAAGGTATTAGTCATGTATAAAAGATAAGATAATTATGTTGTTAGCATTTGAAATTATGCATCAAATGAATGAATTATGAATTATGAAAAATATTGACCAAAAGGGTCAATATTTTTCATATTAAATATACCCTTTTCATATTATTACACTCGATAGTATTGCTCAGTTTTTTTTACATCTATTGATTTTTGTAAAATAACAATACTATAATAGACAATTTCTTTGTCAAACCGAAAAGCAGTATAGATAACTTTCTTTGCAATATAATACTTATTTTTAAATTTCAATACTCATTTTCAGACTGCCATAAGAAGAAAACTAGTTTCTGCAGCTGGGCGGCCTGTGATAAATTTAACTTATCTAGTGTTTTTGTTCTTTTTGTGACCGGGTTTTACATGTAGAGACATTGTGTACTGTTTTTTGCGGTGTGCGTGTAAGGTGCATGTAGTGTAACGCGTTAAAGCGTAAGTCGTTGTGTGTTTTGATTTGGGTTGCTTATTTTACTAATACTCGATGCTCACATTTGAAAATAAAATACACACACACACAAACACACACGCACACACAACGCCCAAATATATTTTCCTTGTAACAGCTATATAAATTTCTGGTAGCTGTTGTTTGTCATAACGTGAAGAGTGGAATCTTCTGATACAGGTATTTCATACTTACAAGAAGATTCCCACCACCAATGTATTCTAAAGTTTAGGCAGAAACTTCAATAAAGAATTGTCATTATTATATATTGTGTGCTATATTTTTGTTTGAGTGGTTTGATTTTTCCCCTGTGTGTGTGTCCAGCCAATGTATTGGCAACCTTTACAATAGGATAGGGGGACAAGATAGTGGGATAAGACAGGAGGAATTGGATAGAGAGGATGGGATTTGGGTTTGGAATAGGAGTTTAGTGACGAAAGGATTGACACTAATCTGTAATGCGGCGGAAATTCTGCTGATGTGTCATAGGTTATATAAAAAAATATTGCGAGTGTATTTAGCTGAATTTTCCGCCACAGACATTCCGCAGGTGTGACGTTAAATAACATATGACACATCAGCGGAATTTCCGCCGTGGTGCGCCGCGTACAGATTATCGCCGATCCTACCGTCTGAACTGAAATCAGTAGGAAACTTTTCGCGTCATCCGCTTCGCTCAGAACGTTGAAGAATTTCGTACCTACTGCTACTGAGGTTATGCTTGCACAATCCTTGCTGCTCCCCCTACTTGATGATGCAGATGCCTGCTATCTAGACATAACCCAGGAACAACTAGATAAGCTACAACGCCTTCAAAATGTTTGTATCCGGTTCATATTTGGCTTGCGTAAATATGACCATGTCTTCGAATTTCATGATAAGCTTAAATGGTTATCTATTCGCTTTCGCCGGATTGTTCACTTACTCTCACATTTCCACAATATCCTTTACAATCCCTGTTCTCCCCCATATTTAAAGGACCTTTTTAGTTTTCTCTATCAATCTCATTCCTGCAATTTGCTCTCAAATGATAATCTTTTGTTAACAATACCTGCACACACTCTTTCTTCGTAGGATTTTTTTTTGTCGTACAGGCTGTTCGATTGTGGAACTCCCTCCCCTTTCCAATCAGACAAGCTAAATCAATTACTACATTTAAACGTATGGTCACTGACCATTATTGGTCTATTAAATAAAAATTGTTGCATTAAATGAATGTATCTATTGTTCGAATGTATATCTATTCCAGGTGGTAGGGCATTTGCCCGACTGGATGGCTACCATCCCTGGTCTAAAGTATGTCTCCATAACAACCTTGAGTTTTGTTCCGGCATTAGTGACCAGGTTCCAGTCTCCCTTAAGAGAGCAGCAGCGCATTTGTAGCACCTTTGCTGTTGCAAATGTCCATAGGCGACAGTAACCGCTTTCCATCAAGTGGGCCGTCTACCTGTCTGCTGAACTCCTGCAATAAAAAAAAATATTTATAATATCATCGTATATATAAGTATATAGTACTTTATTTATGTTATTTTGTTTTTTTATAATACACCACCAAAAATCTCATATTGAAATTTCGTTTAAAATCTAGACACTGGGTTGCCTGGAAGAGATCGCTGAAGCGATAAGGCCACCCATTGTTCTAATGCAAATGTATCCATATCAATTGTCTAGATTTAAGTTTATGGGAACAATAAAGAGTTTTCATTCATTTCATACCGTCGCCGAACTTTCCGCGCGGAACGTTCCGCAGGTGTGTCGCTATAGTTAGAGCTATAATCAGCAAAATGATTCTAGTTTGACTCTATCACGACAGCTATTTGCTATACCTAGCAATAAGAAATTAAATAAAGTCGTCGAAACATAAGTATGTGTACTAGTTTGCAGGCGGACACAATACGTACTTACTCAGCTCATAACCCTCGAATGCACCTTGGAAGGATTTCCGCCAGTAACCATGGCAACGGGTTGTGATGTTATTGCGAAATTAATTGGCGAATAATTGCCTCCACCCGGCTGGGTTACGTCTGGAGGCGGCCTGCTATTGACTGTTAGTTAATTAGAGCCGAACCGGCAGGAACAATGAAGAACAAACGGTGCATCCTGGTGGAATGATCGGGAAACTAAGGCTTAGCAGGTGGGTGAAAAATTGCTCTATTTCTTATAATTGATTAAGCTAACGCATCCACGTTTCATTCCAATGAAATAAAAATGAAATAAGAGTTAAAGCACATTTTCATAAGAAATGCCAGATTATTCAATAAGTATGATATTGATTTATGCTAAATTGGCGGTCCCGGCAGACGTTGTCCTGGCCTGACAGAATAAAAATCTAGAACCCGAGTCCAGCCCTACTTATTGGATCTAATTATGAATCTAAATAGTACCAAAACCCACTCAAACATGCATAAAAATTTCATCAAAATCATTGAACCCGATTCCAGTGCTACATACCGGGTCTAATTATAAATCTAAATTATCCCGGGACCCACTCAAACACATATAAAAATTTCATCAAAATCATTGAATCCGATTCCAGCGCTACATACCGGGTCTAATTATAAATCTAAATTATCCCGGGACCCACTCAAACACATATAAAAATTTCATCAAAATCATTGAATCCGATTCCAGCGCTACATACCGGGTCTAATTATAAATCTAAATTATCCCGGGACCCACTCAAACACATATAAAAATTTCATCAAAATCATTTAATCCGATACCAGCGCTACATACCGGGTCTAATTATCAATCTAAATTATCCCGGGACCCACTCAAACACATATAAAAATTTCATCAAAATCATTGAATCCGATTCCAGCGCTACATACCGGGTCTAATTATCAATCTAAATTATCCCGGGACCCACTCAAACACATATAAAAATTTCATCAAAATCATTGAATCCGATTCCAGCGCTACATACCGGGTCTAATTATAAATCTAAATCATCTCGGGACCCACTCACACACACATAAAAATTTCATCAAATCCTGGAATCCGATTCTAGCGCTACCTACCGGATCTAATTAGGAATCTAAAACACCTTGGGACCCACTTAAATACACGTAAAACTATATTCAAAATCCTGGAACCCAATTCCAGGGCCTCCAACCGGGTCTAATTATGAATCTAAATCAACCTGGGACCCACTCAAATACACATAAAAAAATCATCAATATTGGTCCCTAATTCCAGAGCCACCTACCGGGTCTAATTATATATCTAAATAACCCCGGGACCCACTCAAACACATATGAAAATTTCATCAAAATTATGGAACCCGATTCCAGCGCTACATACCGGGTCTAATTATAAATCTAAATTATCCCGGGACCCACTCAAACTCATTTAAAAATTTCATCAAAATCATTGAACCCGATTCCAGCGCTACATACCGGGTCTAATTATAAATCTAAATAATCCCGGGACCCACTCAAACACATATAAAATTTCATAAAAATCGTGGAACCCGATTCCAGCGCTACATACCGGGTCTAATTATAAATCTAAATAATCCCGGGACCCACTAAAACACACATAAAAATTTCATCAAAAACCTGGAACCGGATTGTAGCGCCACGAACCGGGTCTAATTGTGAATCTAAACCATGAAACCCTAGCCACTGACGTTATTTTTTAAATGAATGTTTGTGTAATAATTATCTTTCTAGGCATATACTGATGGATTGACAAATCAAATCAAATCATTTATTTGCTTAAAAACATGGCTAGTAAAAAACATTGTGTATGCTAAAACATGTAAAGACTGTATTAAAATATGGTATCGCTCCCTATAAGCTTCATAAATAGTTTTGAGATAGCATACGATTGAAGTTAATGATTTTTTTTATGCAGGAGTGTAACCATTTTTGAAATGTACTTAAAGGCGTTTTGCCACTTGTCCGTTGCGATTGGTTTTTCCACTTGTCAGTTGAAGTTTCACTTCTACTATGTGCACATATTTCGATTTTTCGCAGGTTTACTGCAATTTATGATTTGGTTAGGGGTTAGATACATTGCAATGAATGCATTTTTTATTTTATCAAACAAAAAATCTGAATTTGATCCGGAACCAAAAAAACATCCATAGTCTACTCTAAAATTATGCCACCTCTCACCACGCGATATACCTTCTGGGTAGAAGGTATATCACGTGGTGAGTGGCTGGTCCTCCACGCAGCCGTAACGCTTTTTCGTGAGAAAAAAAATCCTAATACCCCCCGGAGTTTATATAAAAGTTTCACTTCAAAAAAACACGATAACATCGCTTTCAACTTACCATTATAGCCGCAACCTTATACGCGTATATAATAAATTCCCAATATACTGTACAAACAATAACAGAACTTCAACTAATAACTATACGAAAGCCGAATTTTCTGTTATAAACCGTATTAAAACTTCACCATACTCATATACAAAGTTTGAATAATTTTGAAGGTAGGTAAGTATTGAAAAGTTTGTAATTGAGTACGCGATTACGAGTTTTGAAGGTATTAGCGTTCTATCAATTATTCGATATTCGATACTGAAAGTTAAGCAATCAATTTATACTTTATAATGGTTTAGAAATATAAACCCAAATAAAGTTTTATTTTTATTCAATTATACGAGTTTTCAAATGATTGCGTTAACTCTCAAGGCCTTGTACGTGGTGGAGCCATGCTGGAATAATTATGTTGATTGGTGTTGTTGTTGTTGTTCCACATTGTTGACCAATGTGAAAAACGTTGTGAGGGTGTAAATCCTGTAGACCAGTGGATTATGAGCGTTAGTTATGCATAAACAACGTTACCTAGTCTCTAACAACAGAAGGCATGACACACTATAACTTCCAAGCAAGCTTTCTACAGAATGTGAACGACACCTAAGTGCAGATCCAAGTCTTATATAAAATGTATCATTGCCCTAGATTTACAGAAAATAGAGGAGGCAAAGGTTTTTCGTATACACAATGCATCCGTACAATATTCTACATATTTTTTTGCATGGTCTTGTCACAAATGCTTCGCTAGCGTAAAGTTAAGATTTGTATCCCTTGAAAAGTATTTCTATTTTAGGGTTAAAGTTAAAGAATTTACATTACTGGAACTACTATAAGAACGCACTAGAATCTATAAGAAAAGTAAAACTTATATTACACTTATTATTCTAAGCATTTTTATGGTTTTGCTATATGATGTGCATTTGTTTTCTCAGTACATATTGGAAAAAATCAATAATCGAAATTCTGAATAGCTTATAATAATGCACCGCAATAACACACACTTGTACTCTGATTTTTATTTACCTGAACTAAAATGACAACTGCGATCGACCATTTTTTACGTTGCAAACTCACCACTGTCAGTTTAATCCTATAGAATTTCTATTGAAATGTTGTAGGCTTTAACTAACAGTGTTTAGTTGTTGATTCAACTCACAAACTCTCTGATGAGTCAAAAAAATTATAGTTATGATATATATCATGGCCAACTTCTTAATACAAATTGACTGTGACTTTTACGAATTTGACAATTCTTAAAACAAAACAAACTGTTCACTTGATATTATAACAAATAAAAGGAAAAAATATACAACATTTAACAACAACAAATGTTAAGGTGGATTCTTCGTCCAGGAGAGCTACTACTAGGTAAAATAAGTAAAAGAAAATTTGGATAAAATTAACTAATACATTGCAAAACCGAAACTTGACATAAGAGTGACATGTCTGTATAAAACTTATAAAAAGAACTATATACTAAAGAGGATCATTACAAACATGCTGCCCACCAAGGACTTCCCAAGTCCTTAATGACAAAATCTCTATACACAACAATAAAATTCTGAAAACAATAACTTCTCACACCAAGAACCTAACATTAAACACATAATACATGAGCACAAATAAAAAACTGGGCTATTGGCAAAGTGCATAACTTAAACATCGCTACTCTTAAACTAGAACCCTACAACTTTTATTATCTGGACCAGGATGCGTCATTTTGACTATGCCAAGTAACCGCATGAAAGGGTAGAGTTCACTTCATGAATCAAAACATTACAATTAGGTTCTGATTTAACTTGAATTCTCTTGTATCTCTCTCTAACATAGATAGATATATAACACTTTATTGCTTACCAAAATAAACACATACAGAAATAAAATGCATAATTACAAAACTTCTTGGCAAAACAACAGGCGGCCTTATCGCTAACAGCGATCTCTTCTAGGCAACCTAGCTTAAAATAAATTATTAATCTGGCGATGTAGGTAGAGCAGAAAAAAGATAGGACTGTACATTTTAAATATACATACTTACACTAATTTATAAATTGAATACATACATCAATATAATACTAATATATTTACGTACATACAAAAAAAATCTAATTTTATATTAACATATATTACAATAGATAAATAAGTAAATGTTTAATATATTACACATATTTATTTAAAGACAAATAGTACTTTCTAAGGGAGTTCCGAAATGTAGGTAATGTTGTGGCCTCTCTGACACTAAGAGGATTCTTGAAAGTATATAGTACAACATTTTGCTCATTCGACATATATGTATACATATGTGTGTGTGTGAGTATGTATGTATGTGTAGTTCCCTAATCTATATTATATTTGTTTTTAAATCTAAAACACATGTATATAAAGTCTAAATAATTTATTCGTAATGACACTACTCAGTTACAATTTAGGATAATGTTATAGTTATTAGCATATATATGAAATGATCATACATATATATGACATAAAATACTATATATGAGTATAGAGTTCAATATCCTCTCATTTAAATATATAATTTTAAAATACAAAGAAATTTTATTTTAGGAACGTTTATTTAAATTTTCTATATCTGTGTTATCCTGTCTTAATCGACCTTAAGATTCAGAATTCTAAAGTAAACCAACATGAATTGTTAATAGCGCACTGATTTAACACAACAAACGCATTAGAACCTTCTGTTAGACCAGTTTATTTTTGATAAATTATATTTGACTATGGATAATGTTTAAAATAAATTCGTACGAGCTTTTCCCCGTTTGGTTTTTTAAACTAGCCTACTCACTTAGATTCGCTTGGTTAATAGTATTCTATATGTTTAGTATTAATATTCTATTCGAGGCCCATGCAGTGAATGGCGAGTCACCGTCTGTCCATTTTCTTCCATGTTCCTTGAACATTGCGACGGGCAGATGCCATAGTCTCTATAGTCCCCGATCTGTAACTCCACTAGCAGTTCATCCCAATAGCCCTGTACCTTTTGTTCTCCTTCTCTACAATAGTCTTACACTTACCGGGGCTTGTCTTTGGGTGCATTTTTATATGGTGTAGACAGGGACAATCGCCGGTCAGTATGCCACATTCAATTTTTCAAAGGGCCTCTACGTGTTGGCCTTCCCATGGCTCCAAGCAAGCCCTCCAAAAGTCCGGGCCATTTTTATGGCTCCTGGTCTGCAGAGATATACATATTCTAAATTTTTGGAAATATTCTGGATTGGTTTGGATGACCTAGGCTCAGTATTCTATTTACAATTTTAATTATAGGTAGAATAAAATATAAGTTTAACCATAATTGCACTAGTTTATAATTTAAAAGATATTAATATGACGGGTTCTGTGGTTGAGCGAGCTAAGCCTTTGCCGGCTTACCTCACTGCAACCCAGAGGCTCCGGGTTCGATTCCTGGGATGGTAAATTTCGGTAACGAATTTTCTCCGCTATATACTGTGGTCTGGGTGCCTATGATCGGCCCCAGAATAGTTCGTTGTATATTACTCATAATACAAGCGTAACTTGCGTAATTTGGGGATAATACAACATGTGTGATAGTTTGCCGATTATTTTATATTTATTATTATTAATCATTTATTTATATTTAAATTGATGTATTCTTTTATAAAAAATCTGTAAATGAAAACAAAACTTAATAGCCTCCTTGATATTGAATGAGAATAATGCCTTATGACGTCACATTTTTAACAAATGGCTTATTCATTATTGTATAAACTATAATTCAATTTGTTTCAATAAGGGACTGTTGAAAGTAAGATGAAAATACGATGTTTCAACGCGTGCTCTTTTATATGAATACTATTTTAGAATTAATTGTAATATGTCTCAAATACCCGATTCGTTCCTTGATAACTATGATTATTCCTGGAAATCGTCTAAAATAGAGTTTAGCTATGAGCTACTTACTATGACATTTGTAAAGTATTCTAGTTTGGATAGAATTGTATATGTATTTTGTCTTTAGTCCTTATTTATTCGGAGACTGGTCTATATTTACTTGCAGAAAAGGTATAAAATAATACAAGTAGCCAACCAGCCATAAGGCCAATTGACCTGTATATAATAATTCAAGCGCTCAGGTGTCCACAAGTGGGACCCTTTTCAAAGAGATTACCTGCCTGTATTTAACGTAGTTGCTAGGTCAGCCATAATTGTTCTGTTGGATTTATTTTGCAGGTCACAGAATAAAGAGGGTCTCGAATATTTATGGCGAACATGTTTATGAAAATATTTTCCGAAGATTATTTGGGTATGTTTTTTGTTAATACAGGTATAATAGAATGATAGCCGTTTGTAATATGGCACAATACATCTATTTTTGGATTTATGTGCAAATATCCTTATATATATAATATGCAAATGGTCTTATGCGAGAGGGACTCGCGCATGTAAAGTTCCTTTATAAATAATAATAATAATAATCGGCAGACAAACACACACATTGTATATCCCCAAGCTAAGCAGGTTACGTTTGTGTTATAGGTGATATACAACGGACCACTTTGGGGCCGATCCCAGACACCCAGACCATAGTAAATAACAGAAAGTTTGTTTCCGAATTTTACCACGCCGGGAATCGAACCTGGAGCCTCTGCGTTCCAACAAGTTCGGCCTGCTACGACTTAGCCCGCTCAACCACAGAAGCCGCCATACAATACAGATGTGAATGATGTCTTATATAATCTAAATTTAAAAAAAATAGCTTACTGCTTCGGCTGTCGAATCGGATATTTTTTTAAATATCAGGTTGGGGAAAAAGTTTCTTCGCATTTTATATAAAAATTCAAAAGGTTTTTTTTATAAAATTTATTTATATTTGACTAAAGTATGTAGGTGCCATTTTGTTGGATAACTTTTTGCCATCTTGTAGATAGGGACTTGATCCCATTGCTATACAAATTTTGGGGCTTCTGATCAAAAAACTGCGACAAGTGGTTTTGGTAATCCTCTCGTGATGTTAACCTGACACTGTCTAAGGAATTCTGCAGAGACCGAAACAGGTGAAAATCTGAAGGTGCAAGGTCAAGACTATACGGCGGATGCATTAACACCTCCCAGCCAAACTCTCGTAATTTTTGCTGAGTGGCTAAAGATGTGTGAGGTCTAGCGTTATCATGGTGAAAAACCACACCCCTTCTGTTGATTAATTCCGGCCGCTTTCTCTCAACTTTTTGCTTTAATCTCATCAGTTGTTCGCAGTACAGTTCAGAATCGATGGTCCTGCTTGGCGGTAACAGCTCATAATGAATAATGCCCTTCCAATCCCACCATGCACACAGCATCACCTTGTTGCGAGTTAACCCGGGTTTCGACACAGTCTGTGAAGCCTGACCGGCCTTTGACCACGATATTTTTCGCACGTTCTTGTCGTACGTCATCCACTTTTCATCACCAGTTATCAGCTTCTTCAAAAATAGTTCGGTTTCATTACGTCGTAATAAAGAGTTACAAATGAGTACACGGTTCATTAGGTTTCTTTCAGTAAGCTCATGAGGCACCCAAATATCGAGCTTTTTTGCGTACCCAGCTTTTTTCAAATGCGCCAAAACCGTTTTGTGGTCAATTTTCTTGCTCCACTTTTTCAAAAATAGCATCAATTTTGTCCGTAACAGGGTGACCAGAGCGACGTGCATCTTTGATATCAAAATCTCCGAATTGAAAACGTTTAAACTAAATTTGCGCTACTCTCACAGATACTGCATTAGGTCCATAAACATCACAATTTTTTTCGCGGCGTGTGTTGCATTTTTACCTTTTTTGTAGTAAAATTTTAAAATGTATCGATTTTCTTCATTAGATTCACCCATTTTAACAATAAGAAAAACAAATGAAAATCACACATTTTCCTAATTTGAGTTTGGAATTGTCTTCTTTAAAATTATACTTTTTAATGATACCAAAACCAGCCAGATACAAATGGTATAGCTAAAGAGATCTTATTACAAGTTCAAACATGCTATATGCGAAAAGACTTTTTCCCCAACCTATTATTATAATATAAATATATATAGCAATAATAAACCTTTGTTCTCATACCCCCCTCCCCACATCCCATCTGGCGAACCTCTACTAGGCTGGACGCAGCCTGTTGCTTTATTTTCATCTCAGGATTGCCAGTTGTCAAAAATAAAATACATAAAATGCTTAACTAATATTAAATATTTATTTAGCCACTTCTCGTATTAACACTTAATATAATATTTATTTAATAATTGCTAAGTTCTCTGGTCTATGGATATAGAGGTCAGCGATTTGAATCAATAAATACATTTATTTTGTACGTAGATGGGCAATTCTCCTTTTTGGCGGGCGATTATCCGACGCGCATGATTGGTCCAAACCAGGTTTTTTTTTAAACCTAGTGCTAGTCATTGATGTTTGATTACAATTGACGGCCTCTGTGGTTGAGCAGGCTAAGCCTTTGCCAGCCTACCTCACTGCAACGCAGAGGCTCCGGGTTCGATTCCTGGTATAGTCAATTTCGGATACGTATATTCTCCGTTATTTACTATGCTCTGGGTATCTGGGATCGGCCCCAGAGTAGTCCGTTGTATATTACCTATAACACAAGTGTAACTTGCTTAATTTAGGGATATACAATGTGTGTTTGACTGCAAAAAAATTAACTGAATAGCGATCATTATTGTTATCAACAAAGTATTTGAAACGAAGAGATTCTTAAAAAGCTATAATATATTGTAAAGGAAAACTGGTTGTGGCAAATGACGCGCGCGATTGGACGTGGAGAATCACCCAGATACTAGTTAACACTTTCGTTAAGCTGAATTTCGAAAACAAACATTTCATTATTATTAACCGGAAGACCGTATACCTATCACGCTCGTCTAAAGCAAATTAGCAGGTTTCGCATATATAATTTTCATACGCAGGTTTACTCACAATGCCTTTTTCACCCTCAGCACGTGTTAATTGTAGCAATATGCTAGGGTTAATATATTGGATCACAAGAATTCTAAGTAGTGCATGCTTACTCATCCAGAATACGAACCCCACTTCGCTGTAATGTGACGCGGATGCATCCACATGTCAGCCACCTATTTCATAGTCAGTGAGAAGTTAAAAAACAACATACAAAAATACCTAAACATTTAAAATGTTATTTTTATGTTATCTTAATTCTGTCTAAGGTGGTAGTTTGTTACAGACGAATACAACAAGTATTATAGATGACTGATAATACACTAGAATGGTCTTTCTCAGACGCCTGACTCGTGACGTGAGAGACTTTAACTTGCAGTAATTCAATGAAGATAGCAACCCTGTGGCGGTAACCTAATAAACCGTTCTACGTCCACCACAAAGAGTTTTGTCTTTTCATTAAAAACATATTTTTATCATGAAAAGCTTTGACCTTTTGTTTGTTTTAAGCAAGGTCTTCTCGCCAGAAAGTGTGTGATATCACTTTTGTTGCGTTTTCTCTTTGTGAAATGTTGTTCTTTGATTCTTTTTAGAGGTCTGTAAACATTTGTCAAAAATGGAATAGCTATAAAGTGGTCATGACCGTACGCCCATCTGTCTGTCTGCTCAAAATAATTTCAGTTGAAAGTGTTTTTTTTATTCTACAATCTCGATGTTTTTACAGTTCTCTATTTATTGTTTAAAGTTTAGATGGGAGTTGAGTATAATTTTCATTACCTTGGGAACTAATATCTCGCTACATATTTACTACATTAAAATAAGATCATTAGATAATATGTTTTTAAACCAACTTCAAAATGAGGAGGAGGTTCTCAATCCGTCGTGTATTTTTTATGTATGTTCAGTCGTAACTTTTTATTTCTGAATCGATTTTGATACTTCTTTTTAGGTTGGATTTAGTTATAGTATATATAAATAAAAATGAATCGTAGAAATGTATATATTTGAGAATGACTATCCCGGGTCCCCGGATAGCTGGTGCTGGGATCGGGTTATAGGATCCTCCTAATCTCCTGGACCGATTTTGATGATTTTTGGTCTGTGTTTGACTGGGTCTCGGGATGGTTTAGATGCACAATTGAAACCGGTAGGAGGCACTAGAATCTGGTCCAAATTTTTATTTTCTTCAGGACAGGACATCGTCTGCCTATGCATTCCAAAGATGTAGCAGGGAATTCCTCAAAATCAAATAGATAATGTGTAGTGATTAAAATACTATCAGGTTTCTGAATATTCAAAAACGAGTAAGTACCAAATTATACATAAGAAAGTGCTGTTTAGTTACACTTGCAAAAGCCGATTTCATTTTAGAAAAAATATTCAAGATCTCGTTAACGATAACCCCCCCCCCCACACACGACTATGTGCACTTAAAAAATTCTAAGCCTAACAATTATTAAACCAAATTTAAATAAAATCGAGATTACCCAAAAATACATAAGTATTCTTAGTTTTATTTTTGTATGATATTTCTCAATTATGGACCGCTTCCTGTGACTTACATTAATTTGCGTTACCATTTGTTTACATTTAATATTACTTATATGGAGCCCATGTCTTTTAACCAATAGTAAAGCAAACGAATAGTTAGTAAGATATATGAACCAACCACAAATAAATACTCGGCGCTTTGTTTATTCGAACCATCTCCCAGTGAATTTAAAACTTTTATCATACAGTTCAGTCACCCTTAAAGTACACAAGGAAACTTTTTATCTTTCTCGGCTGTTTTCAAAACTACACCGAGGGGAGTTTACCTTTTAAACTAAAGTTTTATGGTGTGGAAGAAAGGATCTCATGAAGAGTAGGGTTGAAAATTTGTGACTATCATTTATTTGTTCTAGTAAAATGGAACAGGGGCCAGTTTTCTAAAGATAAGGAAAGTGAATAAGACAATGTTCACAGGTTGTTATTTTTTAAACACATTATTACAGCCTTACTGTTACAGAACAAGTTGCGGGTAGGCTAAATACCAATTATAACATTATTCATTAACACTTGACATCTTTGTCTTCCGTGGTCACGACTACTGAAAAAATGCCGAAACCTCGAAATACATAAATATCAAATAAATGACTCGTTTGGAACCGTTAAAATGTAGTTTTAATTAAATAAATGTTGGCAAATTATACACTGAGATATTATACAGTCAGATAAAAAAAAATCTTCAATAAAATCAATCATGGGGCCTTTGTCTATAGAGTATATTCTAACATTTGATCACTTCATAATATTATTCGAATTCATACAAGTTTTAGAATTCGAGTCATATTTTCCAATAACCACGATTAGAAATGGCACGTTCTGTATGGCTGGAGCGAGTTGCTTCGAACAGACGTTGCCAGAAGTTGAGCAAGCTTTTAAATTTATTTCACAACCACACATCGTGTTCGACAGTGTTTTCGATTTAGAGTGCCATAAAATGTATAGTTTTTTAATATTTCACTATTTGTTCAATATGTAATCGTATTTTAGGATAGTGTAAAAATTAAGGCTAATATGGGACTCTATATAATACAATGACAGTCCTGTCTCACATACTATTATGCCCTTTCCAAGCATTTAATTTAGTTTTGATAGCTCGATTCCAGATCAATTAGTAACGTCATAATGCGTCAGAGACTCGTTTTGTTATAAAAATCGATTTCATTTATAAATAAGTTTTAATCAATTTAACTTACTATCTATATATTTTTGCTAATTTGTACTAAATATACCCACATTTTTTATATTGTTACGACCTAGGTGCCGACAAAGACCAATTCACACCTGCAGCCCTGTAGAAACACATTTTATTACCTTTTCGGCATTTGGACTTCTTTTGATTACTTTGTGATTAAAAAAACAGCTCATTGTGTAATCTTCTAGGGCCTATCGTTATATGGTAATAACTGCCAGGTATCTCGGATTTAAAAGTACAAACTGATTCTAAGAAATTCGGTCTACGCGGTCGGGCAGGCATATTACATCTGTGCGGTATAAAGCAATGCTCCAATAGAGAGATGATTCAGTCGAGCGATAACCACGAGCGAAGCAAGACTTGTGTACATTCGGTAATCTATTTAGTATCGTACTTTGCGCGTATTATTGAATTACGATCTTCGACATTATGTTTGGACTTGTTGCGTTCGGCTATATTTGTACCCGAGTTATACGTGTTTGTATAGTTCTAATAAACTAAATAATATTTCCAACGGCATTTTAATTCGAGTCCTGCAACTCGTAATATATTAAGTAAGCCATATTTGTAATAAATTAAAAAAGAAAAGGTTATAATGTAGAACATTTTTTTTTCAAATCGAATACTTTCAATTTATTTACGTATAGTGTCGATGGTTTAATAGTCTGTGCATTATATGATTCACAGAACATAACTATTATGTCACCCACAACAATACAGTGCGACAAGTATGTCATTTGTTTCATGTGGGCTTTATTGTCAAGAAATATGTAACTTGATAGACGTGCAAACGTCAAAAGTAAAATAAACGCTTAGAAACAGTATAAGTCTATAAAAATTAAATTTAGTAGCAAAGTGTATTTTATATCGTCTTCAACCAACCGTTGACCACTGGTAGACGTAAGTCTCCCCAAATTTGCGCCACCTGTCCCGGTCCTCTGCTGTCCTCATCCTGAACCCACCGGCAACCTTGCGCATCTCCGCTTCAGGACTCATCTACTCCATCAGCCATCAGTCCTGCTACAAATGTGGCCAGCCCACTGGAACTTCAGCTTGCAAATTTAACATTATGTGGTGCTATTCAATATGTAGTGAAACGGCAAGAAACTTGAAAGTTATAAAATTAGGAATAGCTTCCCTATGGCATACGTTCTGATGTAGGTAATTAAGAAACTTTTTCACTATACATAGATATCTTTATTGAGGAAATACAACAGATAAGCTAATGGTCCACTTAATAGAAAGAGTTTACCGTTGCTAATGGACATTAGCAACACAATCAATGTATACATTATAACACATTGGCTGCGATATAGACAGGTATGGGGCTGTCAACATAAAAACCACTTATTTTTAACCACTTTAGTTCCCAAATTTGCCGTTTTCTACATGAACGTGCCAAGCAATACTTCTTTTTGGAAGGATGGTGTAAATATAAAGTCTTATAGTTTCTCCTTGGCACAAACAACTTCCTAGTTGGTCATGTCAGAAAGAATTATATCCTTTTCTAAGAGGGTGCTGATGTATACCGAAATCCGATTTCTCCACGACACTAATGATTTATCTGTCAAGGACTCACAAGAAATGACCCCTGACCAATCCTGATTGGGTCAAGACTTGATTTCGGAACGAAGGGAGAAAGAATAATTCTTTCCCATTGAGGGTATAACTTGTATAAATTAATATTTTCTTAAGTTTTCGCGACTTGTATACATAATAAAACTGCGTTTTAACCGATTTCAGCGTGGTAATTTAATTTATTTAGCGTCGGAATAACAAAAATCAAATAAATTTCCGCGCTTAAAATCGTTAAAACGTACTTTTATTTGTCTAAATCAGTCGTGGAAAAAAGTTTGGCACGAAAATAACTTTATTGTGTTGCAATTTTTTTATTGCTTGTACTGTGCAAATAGATGGACGGCCCACTTGATAGTGATTTTCGTCACTTATAGACGTTTGCAAGACCAGAGGCGATGTCAATTCGTTGCCTGCCTTAAGGATGGATAGAAGGGATGAATTAGGGGAGATGAGAGAGGGGATAACATAGTGGGATGAGATAGTAGGAATGTGAAAGAGATGATAGGATAGAGGCAACAGGTTAGGAGAATAAGATAGTATGGGCAGAAAAGAAAGAAACGTTATAAGTATACATAGTTTCTGCAGTCCAGAAGGGCAAGGCTTTATTCTTGGTTGAATATGAACATATTGCATGTACAACTGTACATACACATTGTATATATGTATGTGTGTCTGGCAGACCAATCTGTTGCAAGTGTGCCCTCCAAACATACTCACTTTTGGTCTCACAGAGAGACACCTATTTACTACAACGACCTAAATCCTGCTTGCCTCCTTGAATTGCAAGAACTAACAGACGGAATTGTACTCATATACATACAATACATAGAGACAATTCTACCGTTAACAAACGACATCTTTTCTATTATTTTTAATGGAGTTCACCCACTGGATAATGGAATAAAGGAACTTTTGATGATGTTAAGCCGATTTGTGATCGATGTATGGCGAGCCATGTTTTCGGTGGGTCAATTTGAAAGTTGCCCTTTCTAAGTAGGTACTTTGTAGTTCTGTAACATGTTTGCTATGAAAATATAACAGTATTATCTCTACATATTATGGCTCGGTTTGATAGGATTTACCTTTGATAGTTTCTGGATTATTCGCTTTTGTAACGTTAAGTAGACGTTTGTTATTTTTTTATGTCACTTTATCTGTATTTTGATAAAAATAAAGGTAGAATAGGTATCATATGTGACAAAGCCTTTGCCAGCTTATCCCCCCGCAGGGCGTTCCATTAGTAGCTCACAATGCCCAAAATGCTCAGTTAGCCGTTCCACAAGGCGACCGCGGTCGTTGTGGTCGTGGCGAAGACGTCACCAATGACGTCATCATGTTCGATCACACAACGCTCACAACGACTCATGTCAATAGGTGGGTCAAATAGCCGTTCCACTTGGGTTTACGATTGTAACGCCGGCAAGCAAGTGGAACGGGTAAAATCTCGGTCGTGAACATGTTCGTTGAGTCCCTGGAACGTAGCTTTGGAATGCAGAGGTCCCGGGTTCGATTTCTGGCATGTTGAACTTCGTAACGTCACAAACGAACTTAGCGTTACTTAGTACAGTCTGTTTATCTGGCATCAGTCACAGGGTTGCCCGTTGTATACCCATAACACAAGCGTAATTTGCTTAGCTCGATGTGTGTGTTGGTTTATCGATTTATTTCTTTAATACAATAAGTAAACTTGCTCTTTTTACTTTATATCTATCCCAATTAGATGTGAGGATAGGTATATTAAAAATAAAGTCTTTAAAAACAATGAATCATGTTTACTCAAATTGATTTGCTATTACATAACTTCCTGTATCAATACAAATTTTTAATCGTATTATCGGTCACCTAACAATAAAAATCAGTTTCATAGATGCTAAATGCGGCTTTATAAACGGTTCACTCATAGGAGATATAAATTAGTCCGAACAAAATCTGTTGAGTAATTTTGAAGTATGGCGTATTTTGATTAAATATGAATGAATAAAATTGTTTATAAAAAATCAAAACTATATTCTTAAAAACTAGGTACAATAAATGTTGAACAAAGGGCTGCCTTATCACTTAAAGCGGTCTCTTCTAGATAAACCCGAGACTAGACTACGGAAAATATTAAAACATGATGGCGACTTTGTAGAAGTTGCGACGTTGTTCAAGAACCATAAAGAAGCGTTCAAACTTACTCTCAATGACTCAATGAATAACGCCGTAAATATGTAATTTTAGCGGTCTCGGCAAACGTTGTCCTGCCTGAAAAAATAAAAATCTAGAACCCTATTCCAGCGCCACCTACCGGGTCTAATTGTGAATATAAACCAACACGATACCCACTCAAAACTACATAACATTTCATCAAAATCCGATTCCAGTACCAAGTATTTTGTTTAGATTGATGGGTTATATTATCAAACTTTTTAACATAAACATCCGTAATATGTATATAGCCTATATTAATCAAGGATACTGTATCATTCGAATGGTGAAATTTTTTTTAAATCGGTCCAGTAGCTTTTGGGTTTATTCGTTACTAACATTCAAAAATACAAATCTTTCCTGTTTATAGTATAAGTATAATGAAACAATCGAAACATAAGTAAATAATATACTTTATATACTATAGAAAACAAAATATATTATAATACATACAGAACAAGAAGCACTATTAGACCAGAGAGAGCGAAAAATATTTAGCAACCATTACCTTCATAGGCGATAATGATTTGTCTGATGTTGAGTGACAGTGAGTTCCATAAACTGCCAGGCTTTACCGTGAAGGTGTTATCAACGAAGGAAGAAGTGTGTACAGATGTCATTTCGGAGAGATTATTATTAGAGCACAAATATTTTTTGAGGGTTTTATTAGGTTACAAGAGCTGGGGTTGGAAGCTCTCCGTCATTCACTCAACAGATCTTGCTCCTACAGACTTCTTTTTTCCAGAATTTGAATTTGGCGGGAAAAAAATTCACTACCCGAAAGGCAGTACAAAATACATTTGAAGAGTTTGTTGCCTTCCGTCCAGCTGATTTCTTCAAGAAGGGCATCAATAAACTGCCACTGGTTTGGCAAAAAGATTACTTTGATTAATACAAATATAAAAAAATACGTTAACTTATTTCATAAAAATCGGCAGTTTCATAGGTAACCTTATATTATATATACTAGCGGTCTACCCCGGCTTTCGCACGGGTATCTAAAAATAACTTTTTTGTTGAGTTTAATTACCTACTAAGCGAATTCAAAATATTTCCCCTCCCGTACGGCCCGTACCCCAGTGACGCCTACATCACATAAGCCTAGCTAGCCGAGCAGGGTGCGCGGCGACCACGCAAATTTCTTCTAATACTTACATTTTTAAACTCGTAATATCTTTCGAATGGAATGTCCGAATTGAATAAATCAAAAAGTTATATAAAGGTATTGAAGCAGTCTTAAATATGAAGTAATTTATTTTGATAAGGATGAATACCAAGATACTAATAAAGAGCCTTTTCTAGCGGCGGAATTTCAATTAATTTAAAAAAATAAAAGAACACTTATTGTGGCATAACTATAATAGTTAGACATATGCTATCGGGATACTTTCTGTAAATAATTATATGTTCTGCAAAGTGGTAGTACATTATTTTATTCAACCATTAATAATTTTCGCAGCTCACGCGATATAAAGTATATTTTAGGATTTTTTTGACACCTTGGGTTACATTATTGGAGTTTTAGTAAGGATCTCAAATTTTTTTGAAAATTTATTTTTGAGTGAAATTATTGAAAGTTTCGGAGGTTATTCAATACAAACAAACAATCAAATCTTTCCTCTTTATAATCTTATACTAATATATAAAGCTGAAGAGTTTGTTTGTTTGGTTGAAGGCGCTAATCTCAGGAACTACGGGTCTGATTTGAAAAATTCTTTCAGGGTTAGATAGCCCATTTATCAAGGAAGGCTATAGGCTATATATCATCACGCTAAGACTAATAGGAGCGGAGTACCAATGAATAATGTTTCAAAATCGGGGTTTTTTAAAACAAATTCCACGCAGACGACGTCGCGGGCACAGCTGGTAATAGTCTATACTAATACATCTATATGACAAAAACATTTTATACCTGTCACTTCGCTCCAACACTTCATGGCGCATCTTATTTAAATCAAAACTTCTCGCGCTTGTAAATCTTTGCGAGTATAACTCAATCATACATCAACACAGAACTACTTGCAGTTTATACAAAAAGTCTATTCTGTACAGAATTTAGGAAATTTGATTGAAAGTTTCCCTTTTGTCACCTGAATACACATCTGGGGTAGCAAAACTCCCGCATGAATGGACGAAACCTATTGTTGTTTTGATTAAATTTCGCTTTAGGACGATGCAGATTGTTCTTTTTATGCAGTGACGGGAAATACACGCGGACGCAAAAATATTTTTATGACTGAGGCTCCAACCGTGAAGATAAAACCAGTAACGACAACGCGTTTGATAGAATAGGCTTTTGTGTAAATATTGACAATTTTGTAACTTAAATCGGAGTATATTTGTTTGAATTTTGTTCAAATTTATAAAACCGCATAGAATTAAAAGTTTACTATCCTATCTCCTAATAAACGCGAATGTGAGTTTGTCTATTTGTTACGTTTTACGCCTTAAACACCTAATAGATCGTCACAAAATTTTGCATACACATTATAGAAAAGAACATAGGGTTCCTGTCATCCAGAAAAATCACTGTTCCCGGGGGAGAGACGAATATAGCCGAATATATGGAGCTCAGATCGCGTTTTATTGGCGTCACCGTTGCACTTCAATAACAAATATATCGTCATGACAACAAAAATGAAAACACTGCAATTTTAATGTGTCGCTCTCGTGGCTAGTTCCACCTTCGCTAGCTGGTGTTACGGATATTATGAATAGGCGTTTTAAATTAAAAATTAAGATTGATTTTTCTACCAATTATAACGTGCTCACTCAGTGACACACGTGTCCTTTTTTTTATAAAGCTTGAGGAATGTCATTGCGCACCGTCTCCTGGTCCGGGAAGAGGTAATCGGAGGGTATATGGGATCCGAGCGAAGCCGCTGGCAAAAGCTAGTTTTTTCCAAATCCAAAGTAGTTTAGGTCGGGCGCAGATCAGCATGTACGCTTTAGAGGTCTAAAGCGTACATGAGGTCATGGTCCCCAGGTTTTCGAGCCCGAAAGCTTAAAATCTGCAGCTATTTATGATAACTGCAATTTGAGGAGTTTTTTTTTCTCCGAGCAAACGAGATTACTCGGGCTTTTAACTTCAGAGGGTTTGTATATATTTTTATTGTTTTTTATTTTCTTTTGATTTATTTCTTTTTTGATATCCATAGTATACCTATATATATTATATACTTTTATACATTACTACTTTAGGCACTAACTTTCTAGTACAACTTCTCTTTATAATGTTTTTATTTCTTACTCAAGGTTCTTTATATTACATGTTATACTTGCTATTTTATTTATATAATGCTCTTTTCTTTTACAACTATTCTATTTCAGCTAATTTCTTACAAAGTAGGCTTATCTTCTATTTATTTTTGTTTGCTTTTTCTCAATTTTTTTTGACTATCACGACTTATCTACTATAATTTTTGTACATTATTTATATATTCTTACATATATATTAAAAGTACACTTATATATATTCTATTGTATTGTTTTATTTTTACTGACTACTCGTTTTACTGTCTTTAGGCAAATTCAATGAAGTCCTCTACGTTTCTTTTTGACATTAATTCTGCCATGTTATCGAATTTAATTTCTAATCGAAGCTTGGCTTCACAATTGTACGTCTTCCGGGAATATGCCGGGCACCAGAAGATGATATGCGGGACGTTCTCTATCTGCTGATTTTTTTAATATTATATCAGTATTTGATCATTTGATTGTTTGGTTTTTACTTAATGCAACTATATTTTTAAAGCTGTGGTATCGTAATGGCTAGCGGACGAGTCCCAAACTCAAAAAGCGTGGGTTAGCATCCTGGCCGGAACAGATGCATCACTTGACCAACTTTTCTGACCTAATGTGCATATTGTGACAATTACCACGTGCTAACAACGGTGAAAGAAAATATTGTGATGAAACCGGCACATGAAGATAACCGATGTGTTAAGCCTTTCAAGCCGCGTTGGACAAGCGTAGCGCGTATATTGTCTGTTCCCCTATAGTTGGAGACCCGAGCACACCAGTGTGACATTTATGGGCTGTTATTATCTTGTTATATATAAAAATCAATTGCTATTCGTTAGTCTCGCTAAAATTCGAGAACGGCTGGACTGACTTGGCTAATTTTTGAATTAATTTGTGGAAGTCCGAAGAAGATTTAAAAGGTGAGTAAATATGAAAAAAAAATTCTGAGGCGGTACGAAGTTTGCCGGGTCAGCTAGTTATTATTAATAATGATTTGTGCTTTGGATCTTTAAAGTCCTTAATAATAATAAAATTATGCATTTCATAGTACAGATAAATGTTTAACATCGATTCCTATTAAGTATTTCAGCAGTGCGTCCTCCCTGTTCTCACCTACGAGGCCAAGACGTGGACACTGACCGCAGGATTGGTCCACAAGTTCCAAGTCGCTCAACAGGCTATAGAGTGAGCTATGTTGGATGTTTCTCTTATGGATAGAATTAGAAATGAGGATATCCGTAAAAGAACCAAGGTAACTGACATAGCTCGCAAAATTAGCAAGTTGAAGTGGCAGTGGGCATGTCCGATAGAGCAGACGAATCCAGGAGTGGGAACTGCGTCGAAGGTAAACGTAGTGTTGGGCGCTCTCCAGCTCGATAGACTGACGCCCTACGCAATGTTGGCGGTAGTGCTGGATGAGGAAGTCAACGGACAGGGATGAGTTGCGCCAAATTCGGGAGGTCTACGTCCCTGTACGATCGATAACTACCAGGTTGTATGGTATTTCTCCGTATAGATCACCACTATCTTTGGTCTAGAGTAAATTCAAATTCAAAATTCTTTATTCAAACTAAATTTAACTGTAGAAGATATCTTGAAGATCATATTTAAATAAAATTTAAAATCTACATTCTACTATATGTACGCTTAAAAACGTGTTATTGCTATTTAAGGACTTTGCCGCCATATCAACTTTGAGTTGTGTTTCGACATTCATGGCTGTGCTCCAGTCCACTTTCAAGGCCGACAGCACATCCCTAGCAGCTTTATTACTGTAAATATCCATAAACGACGGTAAACACTTTCAACCAGGAAGAACGTTAGCCTGTAAACTCTATTCCCACAATTTACAAAAATCTACATATATACGAATGTGTACATCACTTACGTGTACATGTAATGTGAAATAGAAGAAATTATTTTTGTGTATTAATTACCACAGAAAAAATAATTTATTATTATTAGTATATACGCAGTTGTTGTTATATTTGATGGTGTAAAGGTAATGGAAATTCTTGCCAACATTGTGTATAAAATAAAATAAAAATATCATTGACACTTTTCGTTTTATTGAAAATCTTTTGAGGTCTGATGAAAAAGTTAAAACTGGGTTCATTTTTAAGAGGATTCGTCCGATGTCTATTTAAAACTGATTCTTGTGATTGTGGATTTCCTTATTACATATTAAAAAATACGAGGATATTACCTAGAGGAAATTCCCGAGGGATACGCAACTGACGAAACTTTTTATAGTTAGTTAGCTATAATATTTTTCTAATTTTTTTTTGTTAACGGCCTTAAATATGAACCATTTTAATTAAGTTTTGTTATGTACTCGTATTCGATAAAGAAGTCTATTTGTATGCTTTAAAATGCTAACCATCTACAACTGATTTAAATATGCGTGAACTCGAAACCCAGCAAGTAAACATATTTTTTGAAGTGAAACTTCTTTAGAATCGTTGTGATATGAAACTCGATGAAACGAAAATTTGACACTAAAAAAGACAAACACATAAATCTATAGGACTAAGCCTGCTCGAGAATGAGATAGAATACATTTTATTTAATAATTTAAACACTGTGCTCATACAGATACAGTTGGAAATGTTCTGAAGTTTATCGGTAATACTTCAAATTTCGTGTTTTAAAGCTTAAATATCTTATAACGATATAATATGAAATGTGACATTACAAAATATAGAGTCCCTCCCACCCCTTGTTACACTACGTTTCACTTCTCCTGCGTGTGAACTGCAAACACACACAATATACACGCACATACACATTTTTTTTAATACAAACTAATGTATCCCAAATATCCCGTTTAATATGTAGTATAAATTTGAAAATTATATTTATTTCGAATTCTATTTTATTAATTTCACTTTATGATTACAACGTATCAAGCTGATATTTATACTTTACGATCGTATTCATAGCAAGTTAGAGTACGTTTGAACGCTTCTTTATGGTTCTTAAAGAAGCGTTCAAACTTACTTTAACTCACTATGAATAAGACCTTCAGAGACTAGTGCTAAATTCACATATTGTAATATTATAATTTATGTAAATCGCGAAAATAAAAACGCATAATTAATTTTCATAATTAATCAATTAATTAAACCAAACGTGTACCATACAATATCGAATTAGTATAACAATGCAATCAAATTTGTTGTCTCTCGCTTAACGCTTGAACGGTCAAGCATTTCTGTCCCTGAGTTGTTACAGTACGTTGCCAAATGTTTTCTTCATCACCAAAACAGCTATAAATAGTGATAGTTGGTACCAGATCAGCACAGACCAACATGAAGGTCCTATTAGCAGTAGCTGTCCTTTGCCTTGCGGCGGTATACGCCAGGGAGCTCGATGAAGACCAAAAAGACCTGGTAGCAGCCGCCAGCGGCAAAAGCAGCCATCACGAAGAAGGTGGTGGCCACGAGCACCACGCTCATCATCATCACGATCACGGTGAAAAGGGCCACAAAGGACATAAAGGGCATCATCATCACCACAAGGGAGATCACGGGCATCATGGCAAACATCATCACGAAGGGCATCACCACGAACATGGTGGTGGTCATAAAAAGCACTGGGATGAGCACGATCATCATGGCCATCATCATGAGCATGGTCATCATCACAAAGGTGGCAAGCATGGTCATCACAAACATCATGACAAGGGTGAAAAAACTGACGGCTACCACAAGAAATACCATAAGGATCACTTCCACAAAGACCATCACTTCTATGATGACCATCATAATGAAGGCAAGCATCATAAGCATGGTCATCATCACGGTCATCATGAAGATAAGGGCGGGCACCACAAGAAGGGAGGTCATCACGAACATGGCCACCATGAGCATCATCACGGCAAGCATGGTCATCATGACAAGCATCATCACGATGAGGATCATCACGGTCATAAGGGCCATCATGGTCATGAGGAGCATCATCATCATCATCATGATCATGGCAAGAAGGGCGGTCATGGCGACCACAAAGACTGGGGTTTCCATCACGGTAAACACTAAGTCAAAACTATATAAACGCTGTGATATTTTTATTATTTTAATAATTTTCGTTACGGGTTGTTGTTGTTGTTAGACGCTTTGTTAAATTATTATTAAGCATTTTTAAATAAAATAATAGAAATAAATACAATTTATTTTTAACAGTGTTTTAATGAACATATAGAACATAGATAATTCTATTGAGTATCAAAATGGAATTACACTGACGTGAATTTTATTAGTAGATATATAATAATGAAAGAAGATGAATAACCCAAATAAAAATCCAGGAAAAAACGTAATTTTGAAACAATGCTAAGTCCTACATCACTAAACGGTGGTAGAAAAAAAAATAAGTTGTTTTTTGATGTATTATTATTAAAAAAAAAATTAAATGACTACAATATTGAGTCATAATAAATACCTATTCAATAATAATATTGTATTTACATTATTTTCCATAACAGTGGGTTGCGTGGAAAAACGCTTTAACCGTCTTATTAATAAACATGGAGTAAACCTAGATCAACTTTATTCTAGTATTATCTCAGTAGCAACGAACATCAGTATTAATAAACGTGGAGTAAACAAGGAGTAGACTAATTCGACTTTAGTCTCAGAGTAAAAATTACTCCAAGCTACTGGGTAGTTTTGTGATGGATTAAGCATAGAGTAAGCGCCGACATTTGACAACTTAACAAATGAATTGACATTAATAAAATTAAATAACATAGGAAACGGATGAAGTGTAATGTATGTAAATTATTCTTTATATTAATTAATAAAAAGTAATGGATAGGGATTACTTTATAGACGATTTGCGGCTCGTAGCAAAAATAAATGAAATGCTATTGTTAATAATGTTTTTAATAATGTTAATAATGTTAATGGTTTTTTAAACTCGTAAGAATCCATTGGAGGAACTTGAAGAACAGGATTTTAAATCAAAGTACAGATTTGCAAAGTCTACAAAAATTTAGGTAACGTTTGTATAGGAAATTAGGAATCAATTAGACAGTATAAATGTCAATTGTCAACATTACTTGTTATTTCCATTCACCAAATCAGTCTTTTTACTTTTAAATGATACGTGTTGCCATAATTTATTCGCTAATCTTTGGTGTAAGGAAGGTATTGTTACTCTGAGGATACTTCTTGTTTATGAAGAACATTCTTACGTCTAGGTTAATATTTAGTTTTACTCAAATAGTAACTAGTCCGGCCTAAAGGCGGATTACTCCTAGAATTAAGACTTTTTTTATTAATAAGGCTATATTATGTGATTAGACCTGCCCTTGTGTTTATACGTTTTTTATATTTTTATTATAAGTTAATAATAAAAATTATAAGTATATAAGTTGGTGAACGTTAAAGAGTTAAGTATTGTCTACGTCAAAGTAATTTTTCTCAAAAACTACTACCATCTTATTAATAAACGTAGATTAAAGCAAGACTAACTTTACTCCTAGTGTTATGTTAGTATTAACCAATTTCACTATTAATAAACACGAAGTAAAGTTGGAGTATACTAATTCGACTTTATTTTCAGAGTAAAAGTTACTCCAAGCTATCGGATAGTTTTAGGATGGATTATACTTAGACTAAGCAGTTATTTTAATAAGTAAGTCTTTAAAAACATTCGTTTTCTATGACGTTTTTATAATGTTTAACCCTGCAAATCAGTATGGTTTCCGAAACAGAAAGCAACATTATAAATATTAATACAACTATTATTAGTACCACTATATCAAATTTTAACTCACCTTCTCTCTCCATCTTCAACCCAATATCACCGTTCTATTTTTGGCTCAAGTATTTACGATTTTATTTCATTTTATATGATTAAAATATGCGAAATTACGAGTAAGTGAAAAAAATACTAAAACCTACTACAAAACAAAAAAAAAACACATTTGCGGACCTTAAAGTTGGCTCAGAACAGTAACTTATTTAAAGCTATTGTTCAATTCACTTTCTTAATTGTATCTACTAACATTAAAAATGTCATCTGTCAACATTATTTGTTAGCTTATGGTCATATTCATTCATCTAGTCGGTCTATTTACTTTTAATATTATAAATATTACCATAAACTGTTTATTATTCTTGGTGTAAGGACGGTATTGTTACTCTGAGGATACTTCTTCTTTATTAATAACATTGTTACAATGAAGTTAACACTTGGTTATGTACAGAGTAACTAGTCCAGCCTAAAGTCGGAGTAATATTAGGAGTAAGACATTTTTATTATTATGACGACTAGATTCTTATAAATGAAATTTGGTAGCAAGGCGTAATT
The DNA here is from genome assembly GCA_039645545.1 of Dendrolimus houi. Classification (NCBI taxonomy): domain Eukaryota; kingdom Metazoa; phylum Arthropoda; class Insecta; order Lepidoptera; family Lasiocampidae; genus Dendrolimus; species Dendrolimus houi. The sequence continues at coordinate 17,885,981 of CM077128.1, read as the reverse complement.
GATAAGTCGCTTCACAATGTTGTAGTAAAATCAGGGAAAAATAATACAAAACAGATAATATATTATCTGCCCCATATTGTACATCGTTAAGCTAAAGAAGTTACTCTTGTGTTATGGGTAACATACAGCGGACCACTCTGGGGCCGATCTCATACACACAGACCATAACGGAAAGTTTGTCTACCAAATTTACCATACCAGAACTCAAACCCGAAGCGTTTGCGTTCCACATACCTAGGCTGATGGAAGTTTAGACCACTCAACTACAGATACAGTCATATAACTTCATTAATGGGTATAACTGAGGTTTGAAAAAAAAAGTAAACATAGGCGTGTGTAGTATTGTTAAAGAGATCTTTAATAATTATAAAGATATTTTTTAGTCAAAAAAACTACGTTTTAACGATTTTAAGCGTGGTCATTTATTAGATTTTTATTATTCCGACGTTTCGACCACTTTTCATTAGCCGTGATCACGGAAGACGATAGAAGAGAAGATATTTTTTACTGCCTAACTTTGCTAGTTAAATTAATAAATGGAGTCAAGGTCACTTTCAGAATTGTAAAAGTGTCCCGAACTTAATAATACGAACGAAAATAAATAAGTTCATCAACGTACTTAAAAATGTACCTTTATCGAAAATTCACTTTAACACGATCCGTTGAGTAGTTTTTGAGAATGTGTTTGTTATATTCGACAAAATACTTATGGTATTGTAGCCAAATGACGAGAAAATTAGATTTTTACAGTTACGGTTTTACTCGCTTTTACAGTACGTTTGACTGTACGGAGTCCATTACACACTTGGCAATTTTTCTCATTTAAATGAACTCATTATTTTAAGACATTACGTACCCATATACATATAATTTCCTCTGCGTAATTAGATCCGCCTTTTACGGGTCACCTGTCTCCCAGGATTAGCAAATTAAATCCAACTTGATAGATTGGACGTGCGAAAACTGTGTAGAGATTTCTTTAAAAAAATGTGTATAAACTTGGACCCATTTTACCTTTTTTTATATAAAAAAACAATATTTTTTTATGTATTTTAAATATAACTATATTGTCACTACAATTTTTCTCAAAATTTCTTAGTTCATGTAGGAGGCGTTAAGTTATTGTCTATTGCCCGGTTTCTGAGCTACTTTTAAGTGTAGTTTATCTGTTCGTTAACGCTATCGGTTCAATAACTTATAAAATTGCGTTTTTGAACACACTATTGTACGATAGTTAAACTAAGTTCAACTTAACTGACCAATATTAGGCGTTTATCTATTACATATCTTTTGTTTGATGTAAATAAATATTAGATATTCTTTCTTAAATAAATCCATCTAGTGGCAAGTTTTGGTACTAGTTGTAGGTTAATAGTTAACCTAAGTTTATCTATTACATAACTTTATGGAATCAATTGTTATTGAACTCATAACTGGTAAACTCGGAAACCGGGCATTAATCATCCAAAGATAAATCCACTTACAAGATCGTCAAACGTGTCCCCCTTCCTTGATCTTCTGGATTATGGACACGAAATGCTAAAAAAGCAGAATGGTAGAATTAAAAAAATAATTAAAATGGCAATTATTTCAAAGATCCGTTCGACACTTTTTATGATATGGGATTTATTTCCGATTAAATGCATTTTTAGGTTTTGGAGCCAATTTATATGAATGAACTAAATAATTCATATTCAATTTATTTTCTTATTAACGATGCGTTAAACAAAACTATACTATAAAGAAAACTATCTTATAAATAAAATTATTCTATAAATATAACTCCTATAAATGAAACTAGCTTTAAAAATATATATGTACAACAAAAAGCAACTAGATAACTGAATTGAGGTTAGCATCAGTATGCAGACAATAGATACTAAATAACTTTGGCTACATAGTCCGAAAGAACCCAAGCAATATGGAGAAACTTGTAGTCACTAGAAAAATTGAAGGTAAAAGACTTCGTAGTAGATCGATAGGCGGATTAACCAGTGTTCGATTTTGTGATACAAATATTGAAATAAAACTATGTTATTTTCCAATTTTCCACTTCCATATATTTTCTTTATCATTAAAATACATGAAAAAAACGACAGACATCGTGTCAAACAATAAGGTTGTTGACCACGTCACGCTGGATAGGACTATAAATTGGGCTCTCCATTGTGCTTAAAACTGGTCTTGGTCGAATAAAGCAATTATTCACTCCCATATAATGGGAGTGACTATAAGTCACGATCTTCAACAGTGAGAGGATCGATTGATATTCTAGATCGACCTAGAATATCATAAAAAAAATAATGATTATCTTCTTCATGGAAACCTTCATTGTGACTTTTATGAATTTAACCGATATTTATTACACATAAACTTTATCAACATTATTCCGGGTCAATATTAATTTCAATAAGATTTAAGAGGGAGATATCAAATGAAAAAGGTTTCTTTGTTGCAATTTCTTAAAAAGGTAAGGTACGTGAGAAAATTGAAATACGAGTACGAATCAGGAGTATACATGAAATACTTCGGCTTGTGACATTACACATGGTTCAAGGGAGTCTTTTATAAGCTTAAGTGGAACAAGGCATAGGGTGTAGCGTCTAACTATGAAATTCAACATTTTGTGTCCTATATCGCGCCCAGATTTGATTGGACTCCTACGTCATCGACTACCTTTTGAACAATATTTTATAAATAGGGACTAAGATACTTTAGCGTACGATGGAGTTGACATATTCATATGAATATAAATCACTTATTTTTTTAAATACTAGTAGATAGAAAGCAAAATTCGTCTTTCTTAGTTGCTAAGGCAATCGTAGTTTGCAATAATTTAATAACGTAGTATACACAACATATACTTAAGCAATTTTCCTGGCTTAATATGCTTATTGTTACAATTAATATGTGAAGAAAATAACACATGTGTGATACTCGCTACTCTGCCCTAGAAAACGTGGTCTGTGTGTCTCTTCGACTTTTAACTATTTAATCTGAATGTGGAATGATATTGATGTGAAGCCATATAGAGATGCATTCAAAGACAAATTCGGATCGAACTTTTTTTTATTGCGTAAGTTCAGCAGATTCGCAGACGGCCCACCTGGTGGAAAGCGGTTACTATCGCCTATGGACATTTGTAACACCAAAGGTTCTACCAATGTGCTGCCGCTCTCTAAAGGGAGACTGGAACCTGGCCACTAATGCCGGAACACAACTCAAGGTTGTTATGGCGGCATGTTCTAGACCAGGGATGGTAGCCATCCAGACGGTCAAACACCACACGGTCGCAGAAAATTGTATTCTTTCTTCGTTCCTACACGGATAAAGAACTATTCTGGGAAATGGAAAAAAATAATCCTATTGAACTTATTTAGCGGAACTGCTAACGGAGCTGGGGATTTGTTACTATAAAATAAACTATTGCGTCATTTAACAATAAAGTACTATATTCTGTTCTAATTTTCTTTATACTTACACCACACCACGAGAATTGAGTCTGAGCCTTCTCTATTTGAGCACACTTACTTTGTTTCTAACGATACATTACTTTGACGTGTTATTGCGTATTACAGTTACACGCGTGACGACACCCCTCAAGAGTCTTGAGCCAAACAAATCTGAGCCAATTTGTGTGTCGAGAGTACTCACACTTTGTCAAAGGGCGTAAATACTTTATTAAATAGAAAATTGAAATGTAAGTTGCTTTAGGGGTTTGAAAAGTGACGTATCAACTTGTTCTTAACGTCGTATGGAGCCAAATTTATATTTGAATGAGTCAAAAAGCGAGTTGATTTGCGAAACTAATAAGTTTAGCTATTATCATCTATTGAAAAGTAATTTGCCAGTTAAGTAGTAAGTCGTCGATTAAGGAGATGGCAGTCTCTTGATAATGCATTAACTCATCATTTTTGGAAATAAACTCGCTTTTTAACTAATACAAATGTAAATCAGGATTTACATGATGGTATATTATTAAAAAAATATTTAAATGTATTTTTTTTTTGATGAACAGGGTATTATATCTAAACATAGTATATTTATCACATATATAGATGAAAGTAAACAAATACTTATACCTAAAAATAGAAAAGAACATAAATAATAAGGGTGAAAAATTATAGATCTATAATTTCCCCCAAATTATTGTTTCTCTCTGGAAATTTCCCAAAAAGCTGGCGATGTTATTACATTTAATAGCAACGCTTATTCTTTAGCCAAAACAAGATCAATTTTTTTGGTAAAAAAATATTGATTTAGAAACTTCGAATCACTCCTGAGCAATTTGCTTTCTTTAGTTAATGAGATTTCTTGTTCAGGTTGTCAGTCCATCGGGCTGCGTCCTGTTTTAAGTTTACCGAGATGCATTCTTTACTTCAGTACTTCTTTGCTTCATGGCCATCAGTTCCGCAATAGACGTCACGGGCTTACTGCCACTTCAACTTACGAATTTTACAAGCATGTCACTTACTTTGGTTACATACGAATATTCTCCTAATATCTAACATAATTAGCTCAATAGACCGTTGAGCAACTTTAAACTTGCGGACCGCTCATAACGGTAATGCCGACGTCTTCTTCTACGATCGGGGTGAAGAAATTAATAACGATGACCGTGAAGAAGTAATGTCAAAATATATAAATTGATTCGTTCCTCTTATCACTTTCACCACCAAAATTCAAGGTCCCATTGAACCGAGTACTACGGTACCGTCGAGCGTCATTCAGCCATATCCGTTTGAGTACTCTCGCACTGCTTAGTGCGTCACTCAGTCGATCATCGCTTTGTCGTTGGTTCTTTGAACTCGCACCAAGTACCGGGACTTCAATAGGTGTGGAGGACATGCGTAAAAATTGTGACTCATTTCGTTCTACAACAGTTAAGTATGGTCCTATTATTTGGATTTCAAAATAAATATCAATATTTATATATTAATACGTGAAGCAAAAATTTTGAACCTCTTTTTACGAAAATTGCGCTGACGGAGGAGTATGACATTTCGCACACTTATAGTTTATATAGAGAAGAAGCGATGAATGCTAACTTTTTTTTAAATTGTGCATAAAAATACATTAAATCAATAAAAAAAACATTACACACACTACCTTGTATTTGACACACACATGCATATATTATCTTATAATCTTTTGTTCATTGTTCAAGTTAAATTAACAGTGTAGCCTTGGCGAAATCTGTGGTTATAGAAGTATATATAGTCTTTGACATTCATTATTATGGTCGAATTTCAAGCACGGGCGACCACTAGTTAAAGTAAAAACTACTATAAACCTGTCCCTATTATAATTTTATTTGTCAGTTTAGAAAAAGAAAATTTTAAGTATCAAACAGGAATCTTTCTTAAATTTTCCTTTATGTCCTATTTCGATATCACAGGGTTCCGATGATAACATGTATAAAGTCGAAGAAAATACACATACAGATAAGTACTAGTTTAAATTTGTCATCGTGATCACAGCTACTGACAAGTGGCCGAAACGTCGGAAAAATCAAATAAAATACCACACTTAAAACTGTTGAAACGTAGTTTTTATCCGTGCAGGAACGGAGAAAGAATACAATTTCCTGCGGCCAGGCGGCCTGTCGTAAGAGGCGACTAAACAACCCACAGCCAGGTGGTAGGGTATTTGCTCGACTGGATGGCGACCACCCCTGGTCTAGAGTATGCCGCCATAACAACCTTGTGTTGTGTTCCGGCATGAGTGACCAAGTTCCAGTCTCCTTTAAGAGAGCAGCAGCGCACTTGTAGCACCATTGGTGTTGCAAATGTCCATAGGCGACGGTAACCACTTTCCATCAAGTGGGCCGTCTGCCTGTCTGCTGAACGCCTGCAATAAATTTAAAAAAAAAAAAAAAGTTTTATAGACTTCACATCGATGTAAATTCTTCTTAAAGTGGATTCAAATTTCTACGATTACTATACGTAAGGTGCAATGGAATTAAGTGGACAAAATTGCTATACAAATAACTTTCCAGATATTTGTTCCTATTTGTGTTTCCTTTACTATAACTACAAACAGGATACCTCTGGTTAATGTCATTGAATTAGCTCTTCGTGTATTTAGTTTGACATGACAAACTAATGCCATTCAAACTAAAGAGTCAGAAGTCTAAAGTGGTAGACCAAAAACGTCTCCACTCAACTGAGATGAGAATGTTGAGATGGAATAAGATGACAAATAAGTATTTTAAAAGAAGCTTTCTGAAAGTTACATCTGTGATAAAAAAAATATAGAGGAAGAAGATTAATGTGGTATAGACATATAATGAGTAGGTATAAAAATCACGTAGCACAAAAATGTTAAACTTGAAAATCGATGGACACAAGAGTAAAGGCAGCCCAAAATAGAGATGGAGGGATTGTGTGAAGGATCACACGATGATCTGTGGCGTGACAATGGATGTATGCCAGAATAGAGGTGTATGGAAGGAAAGACATACTGTGCCGACCCCAAACAACTAGGATAAGGTGAAAGAAAAGAAATTATTCAATTTAAAAAGACTATTTAAAAATATATAGGTACTAATATCGATAGTTCAAATACAATATGAAATAAATTATGTTTTATTTTATGAAATTTAATTCATTATTAGTACTGTATGTAACGGATAAGAACGCAAATAATTTTAATCCTTGCAAATACAATAATCCTGTAAAATACAAAAGATAATTTATTTTTATTGCAAAGCTGGAAATCAGGTCAACGGCCATCTAATGGAAAGCGGTTACCGTCGCCTGTAGATGCTTGCAACATCAGGGGCGAAGCCAATGCGTTCCCAGCCGTATTTAGCACGGGATAGGAAGGATGGGATAGGGAAAACAGGATAGGGAGGGAGAATTCTCACTCTTTGTACGAAACACGCTTAGCTCAAAGCTAACCGTTTCGCGCTGGTATTTTGTGAGAGCGTGGTTTCACACTGATCGAGCCAGTTCCAAAAACTGTAATCATGATAATGGTTCCAGCATGGCTCTACGAAATCAGGCAAGGGAATAACTTAAGTAAGGAAATATTAAAAACTAGTCCTATACATTTATTATCCGTCCAGGAACGAAGAAAGAATACAATTTCCTGCGGCCGGGTGGCCTATCGTAAGAGGCGACAAAACAACCCACAGCCATGTGGTAGGGTATTTACCAGACAGGTCGGCTACCACCCTCGGTCTACAGTATGCCGTCATAACAACCTTGAGTTGTGTTCCGACATTAGTGACCAGATTCCAGTCTCCCTTAAGAGAACAGCAGCGCATTTGTAGCACCTTTGGTGTTGCGAATGTCCATAGGCGATGGTAACCGCTTTCCATCAAGTGGGCCGTCTGCCTGTCTGCTGAGTTCCTGCAATAAAAAAAATAAAAAATGGAATAGCGGCTACACCCCTGTCCTTATCGATACACCGTTAAGGATCGAGTTAGCGTCTCGCCTCCAGAGCCTCGGGATTCGAATACAAATTGGTTTAGTTATAAAACTGTAAAGTGCATGCAGCGGTCCGTATCGAACACAGCCATTTAATGCCTCGCCCGGACTATTTAACAGCAGTAACTGTTCGCTTGTTTTTGTTTAGATTTATTTGTTTCGGGCTATTTTAAAAATACACTCTTGCTTTGACCTCTTCAAGAAGTGTTTCTATCATGGAATAAGAATACTAATTAATAACAAATACAAGTATACATTAACATACAGGTTTAACGCTCGTCATGGAAATCGTTTAGCACACTCGCTAGTGAATAGACATATATCTCTATAGTAGAAATAGCCATACTGTGATTATGTTATAGTCGAACATTGAAGCTCTGGAGCTCCTAGGTTTGACTTGTCAAACCTCAGGTCTGACATAAAGTCTTAGTCAAACTCCAAATCAGTGACGTTTTTCTACCTTTGACTAACGAATTTCTATTTAACCTAGGAGAGACTAATTTGTAAAGTCATCAAACATGTAATAAGTGCAGTACGAATCGACGATTGACCGAGTCTGCCTTAGTCGCTTCTAGGATCAACTAGGCAAAGCCCAAAACAGATTATTTTACGTTCTTCGTTCGACTAAAAATACTTTAGTCAAGGACCGAAATTGGAATTTATTTCGGGTTTTGTCGAATGCCTTGGTTAAACAGGATAAACCAGTCATTCCGGGAAGAGACTGCATATCGACCTTCGACTATAACAATTATACAAATCTATAATAAACGTACCTCAAAACATTATGAATAAAATGATAATTTATTTAATATAAAGCTTTTTAACTGGCTAGTGGATAAATATTTCTATACAATGCAGGATTATAAGACATACATATAAAATTTACTGATTCTTGTATTTGACATTTATACTGAATCTGTTTTCAGCTTGACATTTATTAAAATAACTTTAATTCTAAAAATATAATCATAATAATAAAATTGTACTGTAAATATAATGTACCTACCATAAGAATAATTTTGCACGCCAATATGGCTAGCACATGTGAAACTATTAACGTTATAATTGTATCGTAACTCTGTCGAAACCGTGTCTAATCTTCTATATAAAAATCAATTACTGTTCGTTAGTCTCGCTAACACTCGAGAACGGCTGGACTGATTTGGCTAATTTTGGTTTTGAATTATTTGTGGAAGTCCAGGGAAGGTTTAAAAGGTGAGTAAATATGAAAAATGATTCTGAGGCGGTACGAAGTTTTCCGGGTCAGCTAGTAATTTTATAAAATTCTAAATATGCCGTGTCTGTACGTTGAAGCTATTAAAAAAAAACCCAACTGGAATACACTATATAAACGATGCAGATAACGTTGTAATTTTTTTTAAATTTCGCGTCTTTTTTTTGATTTGTCTGTTTGTTCGGGATTTACGTAAAAACTACTGGGTCGATTTTGATACAGTTTTCACTGATCAACAGCAAATTCTTAGACTTAAAATATGCGCTATTTTTTATCTCGAGAATCCCGCGGGAATTTTGTCGGGTGTGGTTTATAGTTATTCGGGTGTAAATTTCTTTTTCTATTGCATTCTATCCGTCAGTATTTTTTGTTACTAATGATAGTAAATATTTGGCTCAAATTTATGTAAATTAAATAATAAATTTAGTGGAAAGTAAATCATATTACAAAATCGCTGATATTTTTTAATTACAATTTCATGCCGCGATTTAACAGTGCCTGTATAAAAAGTTCGGATATGGCTCGCATGGCCCATATTCCGTGAGAGCACGGTATCACACACATTGAGCTGGCCCGAAGGCTTGGTATGCATAGATATTTAATCAACGGTTAAAATAAAGGACGCTTTAAAAAAATAATCACTGTTTATCCACATACTTTTAGCGATTATTGTATTTTAATCACCGGTCAAATGTTATTTATTTATTTAGGTTTATGGCTTGGCAGCTAGGTTTTTAAGCCAGATCTTAGATTATAATGTGTAGCACAGCTGAACTGTAGGTTATCAGCTGGTGCCATTCAACGGAGTTGTTGGTACAACTCAAAAGGTCACATATGACTATACAATTCACATTTCTCACAAGCACATAATTACTATCAATATCCTACAACTATTGTTCATTTTATTTTACGAATTTTTAGAAAACAAAACTGCACAGCACAACATCTCCCAAAAAATCATCGCCATAAACTCCCGGTCAAATGTCTATGCACACCAACCTTAGAGCTGTAGTCAAGATTATGATTCCAGCATGGCTCTATACCATGTCAGTTATGCTAGTACCTACATAATTATCGATACAATTAATTATGAATCCAAAACTACATTAACGTATACAACAAAATCACAAACCGCGAACAAGAATACAGTTGCAAAATAATTTTGCGGTTGTACAAATAAGCTGCTGCGGGCAGTGGTCATTGGTTGCCGGCGCCCCAGCGGTTAATGCTCGAAGTAACCGCAATCATATTGGAAACATACCGCGAGTTAAAAAATATATAGTGTTACAACTTAAGTTCTGACAAAAACAAAATCCACCTGCATATCTATAAAAAAACATATTTTATTACCTGTCGGCATTTGAACTAATTGTAATTCTTTTAATATTGTCTTCTTTTGTTTACTTATTTATTGGTTATTGTGGAGAACAGCCCATTGTACTTGTTTATGGCCGTTTGCAGGCATAATTATCACGTTTTCTAGGAAATTACTTCGACGCTTGCCGGGCAGACTTATTTGCATTTGTGCAGTATAAAACTATGGCTTGATGGAGAGAGGAGGCAATCGAGCGAGAACCACGAGCGTAGCGAGACGTGTGTACTACAATCGGGAATCTAATAAGTGACGGACTTTGAACGTTTTATTGTGTTACGACCTTCTGCATTACGTTTGGACTTGTTGTGTTCGGTTATATTTGTACCTGTGTTATACGTGTTTGTATAGTTCTAATAAACTCTATAGTAATTCTAACGGCATTTTAATTCGAGTCTCGCGACCCGTAACAATATTTTATGTCATTATGGGGATATTTTTTCAAAGCAAATCCTTTTTCAATTTTTAAGGTTGCGTGGCCATATTGACGAAAACCGATTTACATTAAATTGACATATCTGTTCAGTCGCCTGTCTCTGACTTTTTTGTGTGTATCAATCATTTTTCTCAAATCTTTTGTCTAGTCTTTGTTTATTGTTCTTCTCACTATAATAATAATAGTCTCTAGTACTTTCTTAAGCAATAGATATTTAAATGTTTATTCGTTTTTTTTCTTCTGTGATGGTGAAGTTACTGCTTGGCACTAATGGAAGACCAGCGTTGGTTGTCATCAACCAGCTTTTACTGAATTAGTACCTATTTGGAGATAGTTAACCTTTGGCTTTTGTTAAACTGTTTATGTATAATTTTTTATTTTAAATAACTCTAAATAAACATTATTGTCTTTCTTTCTTTCTAAAGTTACTGAATCTAGTCTATATGAAAAAATATTAGGAATATGTAATACATATCTACACTACTTTATTGTGTGGTGAAATTGCAAGAGATATGTAAATGGCCTCCATAGATGGAGGGTTGAAATGTTTTTAAACTATTATAGGAAGCCAATAATTGGGAAGATGTTCGCTTTTAAATTCGTCAATATATACATAAGTCAGTGAAATATTAGAAGAAACGTATTAGAACTCAAAATTTTGTACTGATTTGGTTTAAAAAAATATGCTTTCAATACATCAAATAAGTCAAAAAGCGAGAAAATAATGACTGTGTAGGATTGAAAAGATTTTTAGCGTTATCTCTTTTACTGCATGATTGAAAATGCCATTAGAATTATTATAGAGTTTATTAGAACTGTACAAACACGTATAACACAGGTACAAATATAACCGAACATAACAAGTCCAAACGTAATGCAGAAGGTCGTAACTCAATAAAACGCGCAAAATCCTCCACTTATTAGATTTCCGATTGTAGTACATACGTCTTTCTTCGCTCATGGTTCTCACTCGACTAACCCTTCCTCAATAGGGCCATTGCTTTATACTGCACAAATGCAAATATGTCTGCCCGGCAAGTGTCGACGCAATTTCCTAGAAATCGTAATCCGCACACCGGGCTGCAAACGGCCATAAACGAGTACAATAGGCTGCTCTCCACAATAACCAATAAATAAGTAAACAAAAGAATACAATCATAAAAGAATTACAATTAGTTCAAATGCTGACAGGTAATAAAATATGCTTTTATAGATATGCAGTTGGTATTCTATATAGTATCTGTCTTCAAAATTAACATTATTCTTTGGAACTCTTAGCCCGTAGATGTCAGAAAAGTTAAAACACTTGCCATATTTAAAAAATCTGTCAAAAACCATTACCTTAATTTATAATAAAACATATTTTTTTCTATTCTTCTTAACTTAGCTGTTTACTGTCCACAATGTACTGTCTTTCCCTTTTATTTTACTTCTTTTTAATTTAATTATACCTAGACATAAGTTGTTAAAAGTATCCTGGTTGCCTAGAAGAGACCACTTTAAGCGATAAGGCCGCCTTTTGTTTTGCCGTTAAATTAATGTAATTGTTAATTATTTGGTGAACAATAAAGTGTTTTCTATTCTATTCTATTATTCCATGCCATATGGTAGCTATGCTGGAATTATGACATTGGGTACAGCTCTTAGGGCCGGTTTGAGCAGTGTGGTACAACGCTCTCACAGAAAATCGGCTTGAAACGTTTAGCCTTGAGGTAATGGTGTTTCGTACTAGTCCGAGATCCGGTGGCCCACTTCCCATTCTCCCTATACGATTTTTCATATTCTATCTAGGAATGGAATAGGGATTCCATTCTTCTGACCATCGATTGTCCTTGTCTACACCATATAAAAATGCACCCAAGGACAAGCCCCGGTAAGTGTAGGGCTAATAATTAAAACTAGTGGTCACCTAGTGGTCGAAATTCGACCATAATTAATTTAAATTATACATTTGAACATTATTAAGGTTCTGTTGTCAAAGACTATACTTCTATAATCACAGATTTCGCCAAGACTACACTTTTAATTTTACTTTAACAATAAACAAAAGAGTATATATGCGTGTGTGTGTCAAATACATGGTAGTGTGTGTAATGTTTTTTTTATTGATTTAATGCATTTTTAAATATTCTGCATTCCATTCTGCACTCCTTCTCTACATAAACTATAAGTGTATGAAATTTCATACTCCTCTGTCCGCGCAATTTTCGTCAAAAGGGGTACAAAGTTTTTGCTTAATTTTTGCTTCACGTATTAATATATAGATGAACATTATGAATGTGATGAACACACAATTCTATCCGTGCAGGAACGGAGGAAGAATACAGTTTCCTGCGGCCAGGCGGCCTGGCGTAAGAGGCGACTAAACAACCCACAGCCAGGTGGTAGGGCATTTGCCCGACTGGATGGCTACCACCCCTGGTCTAAAGTATGTCGCCATAGCAACCTTAAGTTCTGTTCCGGCATTAGTGACTAGGTTCCAGTCTCCCTTAAGAGAGCAGCAGCGCATTTGTAGCACCTTTGGTGTTGCAAATGTCCATAGGCGATGGTAACCGCTTTCCATCAAGTGGACCGTCTGCCTGTCTGCTGAACTCCTGCAATAAAACAGAACAAGATGGCGGTGGGGTAAATAAAACTTGAACAATACTCATTGACACTTGACATCTTTGTCTTCCGTGATCACGGCTACTGAAAAGTGGCTGAAACATCGGAATAATATGAAACAAAGAAATAACCGCGCTTAAAACCGTTAAAACGTAGTTTTGTTATAACTAATTCATTAAAGAGTATTATATTTCGGAATAAATCAATGTCACCGAATACCGTAAATTCATTTTATATACGGCAAATATTTTGACATTTGAATTCTTGAAATAACAATTGTATTCAAGTATCAAATTAATTATACGCTCTACCCCTTTAAAATAGTTGGCAACGTTCTTTGTCAACCGCTAAATAGTTAGTTTACAACAGATTTACGGCTTTCGCGACGTCTGTACACAAGGCTATTACCATTTCTGGCATAAGGCTGTAGATACATGTTACGATAAATTCTAATCTATCTATCTAATTTCTATTCTTCTGTACTGTATAATAAATCTGTAAACGGTTCGAGTTTGAACGATGCGTTTAAAAATGTGAAAAAAATCAGGCGTATTAATTCCAACTAGCAGATTCCGAATATACAATTATTAGAATTTTTGTCTGTCCGTCTCTCTTTCCTTCTGTATGGTAGAGTGACGTGAAAATTACTGAACGAATTTAAATTAAATTCGACACAAAGCAAGCTCATATCCCGGGGCGTCACTTAGGATATTTTTTTGTCCCCATAAATGACATTTTTTCCGTGGGATAGACGAAAATATCGAAAAAGATGGCAGTGCGATAGAATCGTTTTAGAAACTACTGAACGTATATTAATGAAACTCGACACAGAGCTGGCTTATATCCCGAATCAACACTCAGGATACTTTATATCCTGATAAATGATCTCTTTTCCGTAGAATATAAAGTATGAATAGATATTTGTTTCTCGATCACGCCAGAACGGCTGAGCAAATGTGCATGAAATTTGGCACAGAAATAGATAGTCTTGAATAGCACATAAGCTATTTTTTACCCGGTATGTGTAGGGTTCCCATGAGATAATATTAACACGAGCAAAGCCGCGGGCAAAATTTAGTACCTAGTATCCATATATAAAGAACAGTGGTGAAAATATAATCTTATTATATTACTTGTAAAATTTCCTGATAGAAATAATTTTAAATAATTAGTATTTAAACAACAATGAATCCAGTATTTGACTCCTTATAGAAAATTATGGCTACATAATTTTGTACACTCGTATAAAGCGTAAGAGCGCGACTTTTGCATGACAATATAATGTATCTCAGTTGATTTGATTGTCGTCTATCCTATTGATAACAATAGAAACTGCTCCAACTACATATACATCGTACCATTATAGAAGTCGTAGTAGCTTAATGGCTAGCGCACGCGGTCCAAACTCAAAGGGCGCGGGTTCGATCATCCAGAACGCATGCACCACTTAGGCAGTTTTCTGACCTAATGTGCATATTGTTACAATTATAACGTGCTAATAACGGTGAAGGAAAACATCGTGATGCAACTTGCACATCGAGATAACCGATGTGTCAAACCTGCCGAGCCGCTTTGGACAAGCGTGATGGGTATACTGTCCGTTCCCCTATAGTGTGCGGCCTGAGCCCAGCAATGGGACATTTATGGGCTGTTATTATTATTATTTTTATATTATACATATAAATTTTATCCAACTACAGTTTGTCCAGAGATTTATTTTCTTTTTGACAGCTCGATCAGTAATCACTCGTAATCCCTTAAAGCATTACCAATTCGATTTTATATAAACATCGAGTTTCTTTGTGAATATATTTCAATCAATTGGTGCAGCCATATCATTTGCTAAAAATAGTGTGTTACCTGATAAATAAGCCGTATAACCCATAAGTTTATACTTAAAGTGAAATAAAACCAAAAGTATGATGCTTTGAATCTAAATTTAAAAAAAAAATATATTACATGTGATCAGCAGACAGGCAGACGGCTCACCTGATGGAAAGCGGTTCCCATTGCCTATAGAATTTTTTTTTATACTGCGTCTTTTGCTCGGGCGAACGATATTGCCCGAGCCTACCTACTACTTTTTATTAATTGTTTATAAAGTAATTTTACATATACTTATATTATATAGTATTTGACTATTTACTACACGTCTACTGGTACTGAAAAACATACATTATAGAATATATAGCTTTAGTGCCATGTTTTATATATTTATATATTACCATTCCTATGTTACTATTTGTCTATAATAGCTTTCTTATATGTTGTTTTATTTTAACACATTATTATTTGTTACAGATCCCTCCTATAAACATTTGCAACACCAAAGGTGCTACACATGCGCTGCTGCTATCTTAAGGGAGTCTGGAACCTGGTCACTAATACTGGAACACAACTCAAGGGACTCAATAAATTCCATGATTTTTTTTTATCAATTAAAACATTTTTTTTCCAAACAATTAATTACGATTAAGTTTTACGATTGCCTATAATAAGTAGGTACCTAAAACATCGCTTCGCTGATTTTGTTGACTACCCTCTTTCTGTCTGAGGCGACGGCCAATGCACAGCAGGGTAAGGGGCAGCCATTTTGAACACTCATTGTCAACGTCTTGACGACATCGCGCCGTGCGCTCATCTGTTTTATTAAATTTAAATAACTATAATTAATGGCCGTGCCAATAACTTCCAAATACCTAGTCTGTGTACAGTGGTAGCTCTCAAGTGAAACATAGTGCCGTGCTGTGTTCCCGAGTGCAACCTGAACCGAGCAAGGAGAGGGCTGATATCAAGGTTGGTGGAGCTTCTGCTTTTATAGTGCAAGGATTTAGGTCATATCTCCGCTATACAGTCCACAGAAATCGAACCACTATAACCTGTGGGTTAGCACATCCCACAGTCTATGCATTAGATAACTCATAGAGCGGCACTACTACGGGAGCCTTGCTTTAGAATTTCACAACGCCCAAAATGCTCCGCCTGCCGTTCCACAAGGCGACCATGGTCGTTATGGTTGTGGCAAAAACGTCACTAATGACGTCATCATTTTCAATCACACAGCGCTCACAATGACCTCAAGAAGTGGGTCGAAGTGTGCGTGGACCACAGAGCATTAATTCTCTCTATCGATTGACATTCAAAAAGGCGCGATTTTCAAATCACCAATGACATTTGCGTATTTCGTCGTTAATAACATCGACGCTCCATAATCAGTTCCACTAGAGTTTATGATTCTAACGCCCGCAAGCAAGTGGAAAGGGAAAAATCGCGGTCGTGAACGTGGTCGTTGTGAGTCTCTAATGGAACGTAGCCTACGTCGCTTGTTATAATGAAGTATGACAATTCTGAGTATTGAAATTTCACAATTTTTAATTTTTAATTTTACAAAAATGTTGCAACTTGATAGGCGTGCAAACGCCCAAATGAAATAAATCATTGGATACGATATACATATATTATGTACTCCGACTAAAGTTGATCTCTTAAATGTTATGAAGATATGAAAGCCCTTTTTAGCCATAATAAGGTTATATCAATTTGTTGGTTTTTTGGAGGTCTTCAAGTGGAAATGAAATACTGTTGTGTGTTTGAGTTGCAGTTCAGGAATGCATATTTATTTGGTAACAAATACCGATTAATATTTTATAATACAGCACACATTTAGCTGCTAAACAAAATATAACATTTAATAATAATAAGCGCACTCGAGCTATTACACGTGCCGCGGTGAGATGAGACGAGGTATGCGCGGAGGGAAACACGCGGGGCCGCGTCTAGGAGCGGCGCGCTTGCCGACCATTTGCGAACGGCCGCCGTGGTAATCTGACGTCTACGGCTACAGTTTCATCTCGATATTTTCTTCACCATCAGCAGGTGTTGATTGTTAACTTTAAATTTAAATACTGTCTAAGAGGTATGAAGATTCGAACAGTTTTATCAGTAATCTACTAGGCCAGATAACATCAACCAATAAACATTGCATTGCCGGGCTCGGTTCTGCTTATTTTAAAAAAACCAACAGCTTATCCGCCACATTTGTCCAAGGCAGACTGGTGGGTTGCACACATGGGTTAGTGTACGGATTTATCACGATGTTTTTGTTTATCATCAGCATATGTTAATTGAAACAATGTACACATTACGTCAGAAAATTGCCAAGTGAAGCATGATACCAAGAGTAATCGCCATACAAATGACACTGACAGCGGCAATTTTACTGTATTTCTCTCATGGATGATTTCTAGATGGCGTTACGGGTATTTATCATTAGGTACTTTGAAATAAAAATTGAGTTTGACATTTCTAAGAATTACATACATATGTTAGCTTCCATCCAACAATAGCCTACATGTTCTTTTATAAGTTAATAATAGCTTGTGTACTGACGGCTGGTAACCCTGGTTTATTTTTATTAGAGGGTAGCATAAAAGATCCTTCAACTGATATCGTCAGTTATGTGTTTTCGTTTATGCTTCATCTTAAAAAAACCAATAAAGAGCTATAATTCTGTTGGGAACGCTGAAATAGACATGAGTGTCCAAAATTACATAGCAGCTACATTATATCCAATGGATATTAAGGAATTATATTTGAAAGTGGACAAAGAGTCCATGATTTTATTGTGAGAATTACGTGTGTACCGTTTCTTATTTACCAGGTCTCATATAAGTGTGATTTAGGAGGTCGGCACTGAAAATCAGTGCTGTGTCGGACTACGTTTTGACACAGCAATATAACGAGTGCCAACCTCATTTCTGATGCTGCTGCATACAGTTTCTGTATATTTTTTTTATAATTTCTGTATCTTGTGTATGTCGCATTTCAAAATAAATATATTCTTTCTATTAAATTTTTTATTAAGTGTTTTGTTATAAATTGTGGTAAATTAATATTATAAAGTTCTTTTTCTTTTGCGAACCCATTAAACACGGAACTATGGATTACACAAATAATACGCCCACTTTAAGATAGCATTTTTAACGCAAGCGAAGCCGCGGGCTAAAGCTATAAACTATATATTCTTGGCAAGTGTGTAACTGTATCAAAGTGAAATTTATCTTCAAGTACGTCGTCAGGTTCCACGTGTAAATACTTCCTTACCACACGCTTTATGGTACGAAGTGCACTTTACTGAATACGTGATACCTGTGGAACTGAAAGGATAAACTGTGTACACAAACCAATGCTTTATACGGCATTGTATGCTGAGCTATATTTAAACTTTTTGCCTCATACCGGCACCGGTGTGTTCACACCTTTAATTGTTTTTTTCTTCATTTTTTTGTACTGGTGAATAAATATTACATTTTTGTTTTCTTTTAAATCAAGTAGGCATCGATGTTTTTGGTGGGAACTGAAAGGGAATGTTGTTCTGTGCAGTTTCATTTTCTAAAAATGTATAAAATTACATTAAAATGAACAATAGTTGTAGGATATTGATAGTATTCGACTAGTAATTATGTGTCTTGTGAGAAATGTAAACTCTATAGTCAAATGTGGCATTTCGTTTTTTCACAAGTGCTTCCCTGAATGGTGTCAGTTGTAGCCTACAATTCAACTGCGCTACCTATACGAAGACTTATAGGTACATCAGAATTGGCTGTATAGACTAAGATTCCTTTGTCTGCCTTTGTGGCGAATTCTACTACTACTACTCAAGTGGACATTATTGGAATACCAATTTCAAATACAGACTGGCCATAGATAGTAGTTTAAATATGGAACATCAATGTTGTAATTTTTTTAATTTAATTATATCAAGTGTAATCTATCTTGTAAACTGTAAAGCCAATATGTTCATGATTATCTTTCAATTTTAATAAATCACGCATTCATGTGATAAACATAAACTTGAATCATTCAATGTCATAGAATACTGTCGCATATCGTGCTCTTTTAGTTCTATACCTTTCAATCAAACTGATTCAATTTGGTTTGTCTGTCGAAAACCAACATAACTAGTATTTTATGGACTTTTATATATCAAGGATGTACTAGTTACAATATTTTAGGCAACTAGCATCTACTTCAATAAACTTAGATGCTGGTAATTATTAGTTATAAAATATTAACTGACACTATCATTACTACTAGGACAACATTAGGAATAATGAATCCACCAACATCAAAAGGGTGTTTTCTAAATTGCAATCACGACGGAGTCCCGTCTTACTCTTAAATTATTTACATTTTATTTCCTTATACAAATTATGTACACAAATGAGCAATTGCTGTGAGGAACGCCTCTCTTTTTGCTTGTGGTGCAAGTTCTAACATTCTGCCTTATTTAATACCTTTTTCCTATCTTACTTATTACAATGTAACTAACTATAATAGACATACTACATATAACCTTAGAATGTTTATTCTATTCTTTTACTGCACTTTGTTGTGTATATTAAGATTACTTAGAATATTTATATATTTATCGAACCATTGGCACTATTCTGATTTTAGACATCCAGTTGAGACATCGCCGACCGACATGTCTCTCAGGTAGACGCATAATGAGATCAAACGACTATATACATCTTTGTAGTTTCTTCATCTCAAAAGTGACAATTATAATGTTATTTATTTTGGTATAAATAAACATTGATTATTATTTATTAAACAACAATAGAAGTGTACAATAATTATAAAAGTTAGTATGAATGCTAATATTCATACTGAAGACATCTTGGCAGAACAATGAGAAATAGATGATTAAGAAAAAGCTCCAAGAGAATCGATTGATTGTGTGAATTCAGCACATTTATGTGATTGTACATTTACGATGATCATTTACTAGAAGTAGATGTTGGAATATCAATCAAAATTTTTTTATTGTGGCTGATTAGTTTTGTTACTAACTAAAATATATTATTTTTAAATTTTGAACAATATTTATATTGTTTTGTTTTTTTTATGTCAAATTATTTCTGGAGTTTTTAGCAGGAACTGAAAGGGGATGTTGTGTTGTGCAGTTTTATTTTCTAAAAATGTGTAAAATTACTCTAAAATGAACATTAGTTATACGATATAGATAGTTTTTTAATTAGTAATTATGTTTTTTTGTGAGAAATGTGAACTGTATAGTCAAATGTGGCCTTTAGAGTTTTCACAACAACTCCGTTAAATGGGGTCAAATGTATGCAATATCACTGCGCTACTGTACGAAGACTTATTAATCAGAATTCGCTGTATGGACTAAGATTCCTTTGCCTGTCTTTGTGGCGAATTCTACTACTACTACTCAAATTCTTCTTCTCTATATAAAATTGATCTGGTTCGCACGTGAAGTTTTAAAGAAGTGTTTTACACGAGATGATTTTCAACAGTGACAGCACTCTCAAATGTTTTATTTTAAAAACGCTAGCCTCCTTTGTCTTCGACCACACACAACTCACCTCTGCAAACAGGCCGCTCGTAAAAAGCCGTCGATCATAAAAATATTTGATTAGGCCCGTCTCTGCAGCAATCCGGCTCCCTGAAACATTTATCAAGCTCACGAGATGCCTCCTACATTATTCAAGGCAGTGCAAGAGTTATTTACGTACTGAAGTCCGTAGACAAGGTAATAAAACACAAATGATGTTACATTGATAGAGTAAAGCGGTAAGATTTATTGGTTGGTTGCAGTTGTATTTTCTTTAGTTAAAGTTCCTAAGAGAGACACGTAAAAAATATATAGCACAGTTATAACGAGCTTTCTTGTTCAATCTAAATTATATCTTGAATATTTTACAGTTATCTTTGAAAGACTAATAAGAACATTAAAGAAGTCATTAGTAATACTAACGGGTTTGGCAGACGTTGCCCTGGGCTGAAAAATTAAAAATCTACCTACTACCGGGCCCAAATATGAAAGTCAGCCAACATAAAGAGGCCACCGACCACACACACAACTGGCGGCTTCGCGAAAATAAAAATGGTAGTGGCGCATGGCTACCACCGACCGCACGTCTGCAGCGAGTCCCTACAAAATGTATTAAAGGGCTGGTAAACTGCTTGTCACTGGTCACCGGTGGCTGTGGTTGGTGTTTTACTTCGCACTGACTTCAAGATGTTGTAGAAAAAAGTCGGTTAAATGATTATATATACATATTTTGCTATTATTATATATTTTGCTTTTTAGTTTGAAGTTGGTTTTGCTTTTATTAATAATATTATTTTTTTAAATTATTAGTTGCGCAAATAATTGAATAGCTTTAGAAATAATATATTAAGCGCCTGTAGAAATTATACTATTGGCACACGTATACAAGGTTACTAGCTCACTCTTCAGTGTAGGCACTCGTCATCAAGGCTTGCTCTCGATTTCCCTGCAATCCACTCATCAGATCCTGACTCGGTGACAGTGAGACCACCTCGGGAATATACTCGTTAAAATAAAAAAGAATCTGAAAATTGATTAACAATTGACGGGAATTCGTGTAACAAGTAAGTTGGTTAACAATTTTCGAGAGTTTTTATCGAATTCTCTGGGAACCACTCATCAAATCTTGTCTTAGTGATTATGGAACTATGTTAGGAGTATACTCTCTCGAATAAAAAAATATTTGAATATCGACCCACAATTAACGGAGAAATAGTATAACATGCATACAAGAAAATTAAGTACCTGTAGAAAGAAAATGTAATATTGGCACGCGTATAAAAGCTTTTTTTCGGAGAATGTAGGCGCTGGGCGTTCTTTAATAAGGATTATTCTAGATTTCCCTGGAGTCCACTCACCAGGTCCTGATTTGGTGACAATAGGAGCTCTACCTCAAAAGTATAGACTTACGAATACAAAAAAAAAATTGAAAATCACTCCACAGTTGACGGAAACATCGTGTAACAATGAATTTGTTAACTATTTTTGAGGATTTCTCTCGATTACACGGAGATCCTCTAATCAGATCCTGAAATGGTAACCAAGGGATCAATTCGGGAGTATAACCTTTCGATTAAAAGAAAAAAATTGAAAATCAGTCCACAATTGACGGAGAAATCGGGTAACGAACATACAAAAAAAATATACAGATGAATTGAGAACCTCCTCTTTTTTGAAGTCGGTTAAAAATATAACACTATTATTATAGACTATACAGTAATACCAAAGGCTGCTTTATTGCTTAAAGCAATTTCTTTTAAAGGAGACAATACATTTTATTAAACTTTTTTGCTAATTACATGAGAGATTGTCAACAGTTTGTCGACTATGCTGGTTTTAAATCAGAGCCATACTATACCCGATCAGAAATTAGTCAGGAAAGTAACCTGGGACCACTCCACTTTATTATCATGATTAATGACATGCCCGGGGTGGTGAAAAATTCTAAATGCCTTTTGTTTGCGGATGATTGTTGTTGTTGCTTGCGGTAAAAGATAAATCGGATTGTGAGCTGCTCCAGAAGGACGTGGATAAAGTAGCAGATTGGGGTGAAAAAGTAATTTATTTTTAACACGACAAAATGCTCTCTCATTTCCTTTAGCAGAAACAAGCGGCTTCTCCATTACAACTATTTCTTGGTTAAAGCAGCAATTAAAAGAGTTGAAACGGTGCGGGATCTTGGAGTATGTCTTAATACACAGCAAACTTTTCGCCATCACATAATTAACATTTGTAAGAAAGCTTATCGAAATTTAGAGTTCGTATAACGTCGAGTAGAAGGTATTAATAGAATTTATGTCGTTAAAACATTATTTAACGCTTTAGTAAGAAGCCACTTAGAAAGCAACGCAATCATCTAGGCTCCACATGAAACTAAATATAGTCTCATATTGGAGCGCATACAAAATAAATTTACTAGATTTTTATACCTAAGACTTTATGGTGTTTACCCATTTTATCCTTTGATGTACCCCACCTTGTTTGTCTTAGGCATGGTTGGGTATAATAATTTGGCATCCAGACGAAAGTTTGCATTGGTGTCCTACTTATTTAAATTGTTAAGAGGAAAATTATTTAACCCAGGAGTATTAGCTGAAATCAAACTGAACGTTCCAGCGAATTTTGTGATGAGACGTAGGCAGCCACCAATGTTCGCAGTACTATATGGCAGGACCAACTTACTTAATAAGGCGCCGATGACACAGGCCTTGCGAACATTGAACAAGATATGTCAAGAAATTGACATTTTTGTCTGCACTGTGACTGAATTCACAAGAACTGCGTATTATATTATACGTTATGACGACTGAATATATATATATCTATAATGTATTATGTGTACCATGCTATCGTATTGGTGACAACTGTAATGATAGCGATGTTTGTAAGTTAATAAATAAATAAATTTAATTTATAACAAGGAATAATAAAATATAATTTTATTTTATGTTTATATTCAAATTAATATAAGGTATTTGGTAGATTGTATTTAAATAATAAGTATTGAGATTTTTGTTAGTATATCTACAGTTAGCGTAAAGGTTTAAGTAATGTAATATGTAATAACAGCCCATAAATGTCCCACTGATGGGCTCGGGCCTCCCATTATTGAGAAACGGACAGTATACCTGCCACGCTTGTCCAAGGCGGCTTGGTAGGTTTGACAAATCGGTTATCTCGGTTATTATCGGTTATATGCAGGTTGCATCACGATGTTTTCCTTCACCGTTGTTAGCATATATGCACATTCGCTCAGAACTGCCTAAGTGGTGCGTGCGTTCCGGCCAGGATCGAACCCGCGCCTTTTGATTTTAGGACGCGTACGCTAGCCATTACGCCACCTCGACTTATGATATTAGATTGATTAACCAAATTGGATCAATTTGGTTGCAAGTTGCAGAATTGTATAGACACGACGACGTTCAATGACATTAAATGATACAATTTCATGCTGTCGTGGATCAACATGGTTGCTTCATCGAAATTAAATGAGGAGATGAAGCAACTCCCAATTTCTGATGCTGGGGAGCATTTATTCATAGAAGTAGAACTTGCTCATGCCAAAATTCTACTTGGAGTCTTTTATATCTCTTCTCTTCGTATCAATTACTTTTCTTCTTTTGAAACACTTTTAGAAAATATCTCAACTTCATATTCGCATACCATCATCATGGGCGATTTTAATACCTGCCTTCTGAAACGGGACCATCCGTCATCTTCCTTAGTAACCTTAGGTCGATCTCTAAATCTCAATATTCTTCCGCTTAGTGCAACGCATCTCTTTCCTAACTCGACCCCTTCTCTTCTTGACTTGATGATGGTCTCGTCACCTTCTCACGTCTCCAAACATGGCCAGTGCTCGGCAGACGCTTTTTCATATCATGATTTGATCTACCTTTCTTATAATGTACGTCCGCCAAAATTCAAACCCAAAATTATTCTGCAGCGAAATTTTGGTGATATGAATCTGGACGCACTTCTTAAGGATGCTCGGGAATTCGACTGGTCTGAAGTGGCTAAGGCGGCTACCGTTGATGAAAAGTTGCATGTGTTTAATACTGCTTTACTGAGGCTTTATGATTCACATGCACCTTTACGCCGTATTAAAATAAAACATCTGCCAGCTCCGTGGCTCACCGATGACATCAAATCACTGATGCACAAAAAGTCCAAGGCTAAAACCAAATACAAAGTTAAACCTACCGAAGTCAACCGAATGGCGTTCGTAAGTTATAGTAATCGCTGCAATAGAGTGTGTAGGGACGCTCAACGCCGTTACATTCACGAGTCAGTCGAAAGTCAAAGCCCAGCTAAAGTCTGGAAATTTCTACGATCGCTGGGAGTTGGCAAGCAAACAAATAGTCCAATTCCTAAAGAACTCAACATTGACGATTTAAATCGACATTACTCAGCTACTTCTGACTTTGACGTTGTGTCTAAGTCTAATACTTTAAATGCTCTTTCCGCCTTGCCAACACCCGATTAACCTCCATTCTTATTAAGTCGATTTACTGATAGTGATGTCAAGAGCGCTGTAAAATCCATTACCTCAAACGCTGTCGGTAGCGATGGTATTAGTCGCAACATGATTCTACCCATACTGGATGTCATCAACCCTATCCTCACCCATATATTCAATGCTTCTGTAGTTTATGGTACCTTTCCAGTCACCTGGAAGGAAGCCCAGATTATTCCTCTTCCTAAAAAACCTAAGCCTGTTTCTTTCTCTCAGTTCCGTCCCATATCTATTCTGCCATTCCTTTCTAAAGTCTTTGAACGCCTAGTCCACCAACAGTTAAGTGTTTTCCTTAATCGAAATTCTCTCCTTAATCCCTATCAATCTGGTTTCCGTCCTGGCCACAGCAGAACTACTGCCCTCGTGAAAATCACCGATGATATCCGTTATGGTATGGACAATGGTTTATTGACTGTGCTATCGCTACTCGACTTCAGTAGTGCTTTCAACAACGTTAACTTCGAAATATTACTTGGTATCCTAAGCTCTCTTAACATATCTCCTACTGTAATCGACTGATTTCACAGTTACCTGTATAGCCGCCGGCAGCGGGTTCGCGTCGAGGATGATTATTCATCATGGTGTGAACTCACTGCTGGTGTTCCTCAGGGCGGCGTGCTTTCTCCCTTATTGTTCGCTGTTTTTATTAACTCCATCTCTAATCAACTCACTTCAACCTCTATGCAGACGATTTACAAATTAATACACAATCACCGGTCACCACCTTAGACAAAGCAGTTTCAACTATAAATATAGATTTTGAACGCATCCTGCAGTGGGGCAAGTCTTTTGGGCTTCATGTGAACCCTAAAAAAACTCAAGTCATCGTCATTACCGATGACGATGACTTGAGCTCACGGATGCTTAATAAGGTCGACTGGAGTACTATACCTAGCGTAATGTTTGACGGGACAATCATTCGTTTTAGTGATAAGGTAAAAAACCTTGGTGTTATATTTGACAGTGACCTGTGTTGGCAACCTCATATCACCGAATTAAGCCGGCGGCTATATCTCTCATCCAGATCCCTTAGAAGGTTGAGGAACTTCTTGCCCACTACCACCAAAATTAAGCTAGCAGAGTCCTTATTACTTCCTATCCTTGATTATGCTGACGCCAGCTATCTAAATTTAACCCAAGAATAACTTAATAAACTTGAGCGCCTCCAAAATTTTTGCATAAGGTTCATATTTGGCCTACGCAAGTATGACCATGTCTCTGAATTCCGAAAAAAACTCAAGTGGTTGCCAATTCGATTTCACCGGAATACTCACATCCTTTCTTTTCTCTATAGTATTTTATTAGTCCCAAGTACTCCTAATTACCTTAAACAACGTTTTGAATTTCTTTCGTGCTCT
The DNA here is from genome assembly GCA_039645545.1 of Dendrolimus houi. Classification (NCBI taxonomy): domain Eukaryota; kingdom Metazoa; phylum Arthropoda; class Insecta; order Lepidoptera; family Lasiocampidae; genus Dendrolimus; species Dendrolimus houi. The sequence continues at coordinate 17,859,668 of CM077128.1, read as the reverse complement.
CATAATTTACGCCCTTCTACTAAACTTAAATTGAACACTCCTGCGCATAACTCAACTTTTTACAATAATTCTTTTACTGTTAAGGCTATACAGCTTTGGAATAAGCTTCCTGTTACTATCAGATAAGCAAAATCGCTGGCGATATTTAAAACCATGAACAAAAAATACTACCTGTCGTTGGAATATGATACTTAAATACATTTATAAATATTTATATATTCTGTAGATATGTATTTGTATGGTATGTATATTAAGTATATATCTATGTAGTATATAAAATATCTACATATATATATATATATATATATATATATATATATATATATATATTATGTATTTATTATTAAAATGTAAGTAGTTCGTACTATATGTTACGTATACCACCATCGCCATTATCATCTCAATTCATTCCTGGGTTTGTCTGGAAGAGATCGCTTTTTAGCGATAAGACCGCCCTTTGTCCACAACTAGATATAATTTTAGTCTTTAAGTTCATTTTTGTATTGGTGTATAATAAAGTGTTATCTATCTATCTATCTATCTATCTAATATCTGCTTAATGAGTTATTAATTATTTTTTAAGCGTATTAATTTATTTAAATGAAATTAGTTAAAATATGTATAGGTATAATTATGAATTATATGCCATAAAACGATATTTATTCATAAGACATCAAAGATAAAAAATAAATTGTATTCATCACAAATAAAAATAATTCTCAGACGTCAACCAACCTGTTTATATAGGTATTAACAATAGTACCCTTAAAGTATTGTTTATTTGTATTGCCCTTGAAGTATTACATTCACACCAATTTTTTTAATATGAATAATATAAAAATACAATAATTTTAATTAATTTACCAAATATTTAATCTGTACTAATATTATAAAGCGGAAAGATTTGTATTTTTTTATCTTTGTAACGAATAAACTCAAAGAGTACTCGACCAATTTAAAAAATGTTTCAGCATTAGAATGTTACATTATGCTTGAGTAATATAAGTTATATTTATTACTAAAAAAAATAGGGATCCCTCTAAAACTTCAATAATGTAACCCAAGGTGTAAAAAATTAGCCATATAATGTCTTTCGTCGCATGCGCTGCGGAAACTATTGATGATAGAACAAAAAAATGTTCTACAATATGAAAGAACATATCAATATCTACAAAAAACTTCGAAGTACCATATGCCCAACTATTGTAATTATGTCACTATAACTACATTTTACATTTTAAAAGGTGATAGAAATATCGGCCAAAACCAGACCATGTTATCCACACCTTTGTATTAATCCCTATACAAATAAATCAATTCGTATTCACGACTATATCAATATCTGTCGATACTATACTGTACTTTTAATTATTTAAATTGAACATTCCATTCAAAAGATATTACAATTTTAAAAATGTTAATCTAAACAAAATACTTGGCGCTGTAATCGGGTTCTACATTTTTATTTTTTTTGGGCAGGATAACGTCGGCCGGGACCACAAGTTTCCTACAAAAATGGAACAAATACATTTACTCATTAAAACAATTTTAAATTATAATTATATAGTTGTTTTAATAATAAACCTTGATCTGAAGCAAAGGCGTTATTAATACTTTTTTAATTATTAAACCTAATGCTTTTATTGGCCTGGTCAACCAAATTGACTCAATTTTGGTAGAAAGGCACAGAAGTTAATGACACGACGTTTTTCAATGACTTTGAATGATTCAAGTTTATGTCTATGTGGATCACTTTCGTTGATTCATCCAGACAGACAGAAATTAACTGTCTAATATCAGCTTTAATAAAACCGAAATCTTATTATGATATCGATATCGCTTGAGCGTGCAAATAATTTTTAATTTCTTCATAAAAATGAGTGCTGATTTTTCTTGCATATATACGTATAAATAAACATTACAGCCAGAGTAATAATACCTAGAGAGATAGTTTTCTATAAAATTACATTCATAGTTGAAGCACAAAACCAATCAATGTGTGTGTGAGTGCCACGTAATTATTTTCGGTGACGCGCAAAAAAGCACAAATAAAGTTGCAAGTTGTTGTTTTTCTAAAAAGTAGGGAATTGGAACTATTAGAGCATCGGCAAGCGAACTGAGATTTTTAGGTCCTACTTAAAAGTGAGCCCCCCAAGGGGTATGTTGGACTCCCGGCTGCCGGTGTTGCACACAAACTTCGTATTAAAGCTTGCAGGTACCTACCGACAGACTACCCACTAAATATTCCAGCGTCCCTGCGCATCATGATGTGGCGCCACGAGACTGTAACCATGGCTATGACTGCCGTGACACCTCTATGCAAGCCGACAAGGAGACTCGGGTTCTTTATTTACAGCATATTAATATTAGATTCTATATTTACAGCATACTTATTTTAAAAAAGCAGCTTGCTATTGTTAACGCATAGTAGTTATACTTGTATCTGTCATATAAATCATACTGACGCGGACAATAGAGCTCGAATAAATCGCAAAATATTTGTGTAAGATGACCAAAAAATATGGGATTAAAATCGGATCACCGGCATTTTTGCAGGGATTTACTGAAATTGTCGTTCATGCGTTTTAATCTATTTCGTTGTCAATTATTTGGTATGAATGGTTTATTCATTGAAATAAAACTTCTTCGAAAACCTTAGGTTGTAGATTTACAACTTATTATTTTGAAAATTTGAAATTATAATTTGGGACGATCTTGCGAGGCTTGTATAGACAATAAAAAAATAAAAATACCGCAGGGCTTAGAAATTGATAATTACAATCAGTTATACTCTAAATACAAAAGAGCTTTTTTTCGATTTTGTTCTTTCTTTAAACTTATTTAAACAATGTTAAGCAACAGTAACAACAAAACAAAAATATATCTAATTATATATATCTATCTAATTATGTAGCTTCTGGTTCTGCGATAACATATTCATCAACTTGTTTAAATTTCCAAAGTAGACTCAGAGGAATATGTTTAATTTTCAATCTTAAATCTTAATTAAACAATTTTAAGCAACAGGCAATAAAAAAGTTCTAAAATGTATCTAATAATTACGACGGTCTAGATGTTATATAGATTCAAGGGTAAAAAATTCATCAATTTGGTTAAATTTCCACTGTTTACTCTGAGGAAAAATATATTTACTGTTTATTGTTCTATCTTTAATCCTAATTTAACAATTTTAAGCAACAGACAACAAAACAAAAAACACTAACATGTATCTATTAATGACGATGATCTGGATGTTATGTAACTTGTGGTTCTGGGTAAAATACTCACTTTCGAAGATTCGTATTACGAATATGAGAAGTATCAAAATAGCGTGGAACTGTATATCAAGTCATGCATATTACCAGGAAACGTGTTCATTTCACAGTGCAATTCTCCAAAATTGACCGATTTTTGGTCCCTGGAAAACATAGTCACCCTACATTCCGTTTGACGGACTCCATTATAGGCCGGCGTCGATGGCGTGGATACGGAAAATGCTCCCCATTGAGCGTCCTTCGCTTTTTGACTCTCTCCATCATTGTTAATATGATATTGATTTTTCAGTATTGGAAGGTTATAAAAGAATACTTATAACTCGTGACCATTTTTCATGGCCACAATAAAATATGTTATTTCCATGAGTTTTTTTATTATCAACCATTAAGTAATTAATATTTATTTCCACAACCAAAATTAACATATTACAATACTGCTCAGTTACTAGTATCAAGGTATTTCAAACATTTACAATTGAAACATGATTGGATGAAGAGACTATCTAACATTGTTCCACGTATTTTTCACATCGAATTATGACGCAATGTTAATTAATACAAACCATATTAAAACTTGGTATGTCGGCGACACAACGATGCGTGTCGTGAACTTTTTAGCTACCATCATATTGCGTACTCACTGTTGAGCAATGAAGAAATTCCGAATTTTGCAACTAGTTACGTTTCCTGTGAAATGTAACGAAGAATTCAACTGAAAAATTATTTTTTAAAGCCTGGCGTGCCAGGCGTTAAAACGTGAACAGCGCATTTTAAACTAGGTTTTTAGAAGTAGATAGTGAGTTTTTGGCAGGAACTGAAAGGAGATGATGTGCTGTGCAATTTTATTTTCTAAAAATTTGTAAAATTTCTCTAAAATGAACAATAATTGTAGGAAATTGATAGTCTTTGAGTAGTAATTATGTGTTTTGTGAGAAATGTGAACTGTGTAGTCAAATGTGGCCTTTTGAGTTGTCACAAGAGCTCCGTTGAATGGCACCAGCTAATAACCGATAGTTCAGCTATGCTACACATAGGCTTAAGAAAATGAAGAAACTACATTATAATCAAGAACTGGCTTAAAGGCCTAGCTGCCAAGCCATAAACCTAAATAAATAAAATAAGAAGTAGGTAGTAATATATAAATTTCAGATGGTAAAAAAGCTTTTATTATGTAACATATCCCTTTCATCCACTCGGCTTCAATTGATATCACATCATACGTTCCTTATAAAGTCAATTAACAAGTAACTAGGTCTTCAAAGCTGTTATCAAACATACCAATCTTAATTTTCTATAATGTTGTAAAATTATAAAAATGCCGTATCTGTATATTGAGGGTATTTAAAAAATAAGTGGAATACACTAATAAACGATGAAGAACATGATGCATTTTTTTAAATTTCTTGTCTGTCTGTTTGTTCGGGACTCACGTAAAAACTACCGGTTTAAAAATTACCAGGTTTGTAGTTTTTCGGATGCATAAAAATTAGCTTATTCCGAGACAGTTTTCACTAAAACGATGGCTTACACGCTCTTTTAAATGATGCGGTACTTTGTGTCCTGAGCATCCCACAGGAAATACAAGTCAAATGTGGACGAATTCGCGACCATATCCTAGTTTACAATACTTATGTATATAAAAAATACATATATAAAGACTAGTTAATACGCTTGAATCTCAACCAGATATCTTTGTCAATAATCCTTCCGAAGTTATGATCAACCAAATCCAGTTTAGATGGTGTTCTGTCACATTTCTCCAGTTCGTAGTTGCTCAGAATGGCTTTTGAAATATTTCTTATGATTTGAAGCGCTAGTGATTCACCTGAAATGAAAAGGAAGATGTAAGTCACAAGTGTATAAGGACCTATGGCAGCTTCAGAACTGGGGGGGGGGGGGGGGGGGCAATTCTAGGGGGCGACAAATTCAAACTTCGCAGACGTCCAGTACTTTAAGCGCGTTAATTATTTTTCGCGGGGCGCGTACGCATAGGTTAAAAACCATAGACGCACGCGTGCGCACGACCGGTGGAGTGGGCAAGTTAAACCCACTCACATTTGGGGATGGATAGCTTGCGTTCCGAAGGGGTGAAGTTATATTTGGAAATAAATTATAATATATGTTATACACATCCTCTTAAGTATATTTGTAAAAAAATAGGCTTAATACAGAAAGAGCAGCGCTAGACCAGTCATTGCGACGTTCTTTCTGGGACGCATATGTCCCCATCAGTGGGTGTCTGATAGCTGAACTTATGATGATGATTGTGGTGACAATATAGGCGAGCGGGGGCGGCATTTTTCAGTTCCCCCCACCCCCCTCTCGAAAAAGTTCAAATGCAAATATATCTATTTTTATTTCTATATTTACTGTATAATTTAAGCATTAGTGAACTGGGTGAAGTGCTATTTTATTTTTCTTGTGTTTTTTTGTGCCTCTGGTGTTGTAAACGACTATAGACACCTTAACCACTTTCTATTATAAATTAGATGGACAGTGTGCTTCATTATCAACTTCACAATAAAAAACTGTCCACGATGGTGCCTTAGTCTCGTTTCCACTATCGCACCATTGACGCCTAATAAATAAAAAAAAAATACTAAGAAACAACAATATATTTTTTAAAGATCTGACGAACAATTATAAATACACATTCTACACAGATAAATACTTAAAAATTTCAACTGTCATCTTGATATATAAAAACGAATGTTGGTCTGTATGTCCTTTATAGAGTCGTAAACTATACATTTGATCATGTGATGATCTTTACCAAAGTTGTTGTGCATGAGCCAAAGAAGGTATCTGAGTTGGTTCACAATTGGACCCGGTAGGTGGCGCTGCTGTCCGCATATCGGTTGAAGCTTTTTCGGACAGGACGACGTCTACCGGGACAGCTAGTTTACACATATATTGTGACCAAATCAATTTTATCGTAATTTTTCTACTCCATTGTTTAACGGCATATAGATAACACCTTCTTGTTAAATTTCATCAATATAATTATACCAAGTATTTTTTGAAAAAATGACTGACGGACAGACTTACAAATAAACACGACGTTTTATAAGGATTTATTTTAATATATATATATATATATATATATATATATATATATATATATATATATATATATATATATTGTTTTAATCTTTGTTAATTTTAATATCAATAGCTGCTAAAGTGTCAACCGCTGTCTATTTTCACAGTAATAAAAGTTTATTACTGTGAATATAGCCTTTTACTATTGCTTGGATTTACAATGAGAAAGTATTTGTCTATATGAATTTAATGTACAACAAATACAAATATAAACTTTATTTATAGGACAAAGAGTTGATAATGGTTTGACAAAGTTAGTGTATTGTATTGAATAGAAGCATTTTAAGGTCAGATTTAGAAATGAAATCAGTTTCTAAACATCATCAATATTATTTTTTAAGTTCATTAGAATTAGTGTCACTGTTATACTCTAAATAAACACCACGCCTTTGCGATAAAGTAGGATTAACGGCCGGTTCCTTTATGTTACATTCCGCTTATTTGCCTTATAACTGGTTAAAAATTGACTTTAACACAATACAACAAAACAATGCAGTCTCATATATTTTATTTAACGTACCTACTTACGACGTCATAAGTAGGCACAAGTGAAAGGAATCATACAGTTCATTAATTAATGTTTGAAAAGTAATTAAAATGATTTCCATCACGTTACTCGTATTTTAAAAGTTAGATGATTAGATGTCATTTCAATGTCGGTTTTCTATACTATTACGATTTATTGTAACATATGTTTTTTTTATTGCTGAAGCACAGCAGACAGGCTGATGGCCCAACTGTGATGAAAAGTGGTAAACGTCGCCTAAGGACATTAGCAATACCAGAAGTGCTGCCAATGTGCTGCTGGCTTTAAAGAAGAAACTGGAACCTGGCCACCGAAGCCGGAACACAATTCAAATTAGTATTCTTTATCCGTCCCTGCACGGAGAAAATATCCTCTCCTATCTCCTCTATTGTCCCAATTACGTGAATGCTAATATACTATATTCATTCCAACTTTTTAAATTTCATACTTCACTCGATGATATCGCTTAACTTTTACAATCTTGGACTCTATTTTCAATATTATCCTAAACACAATATTATAAATTAATAAACTATACCATATATAAATGACTAACAAATATATACACTAAATAATAAAGAAAACACTATAAATTACAATCGATCCAGCCCGACCTAATCGGTATCGCTGGGCAATGTGCCTAGGAGGCTGGCAGCATTACCTCGCTGAATACATACACTAATCCTTTGAGCGAGGTAAGCTCCAGCCTTCCCGTCGCCTGTGGCCTCGACCAGCCGTTTTTTAATAATAAGTTAATATGTAATTTATAATATTATTAGGATTATAATAAATAAAAAGTAATGAGAAAAGTTCACGACCCTTAGGCATGAGGAACACGACTCAAGGACGTTTAGGAGAATATATTTTTGTTCGTTGTATAATACTAATATAATGTTCAATATTCAAAAAATATTTACATTTAGTCAAATTCACAATAATTTTTTTCCCAAACATAATTATCTATAGTCTTCTACACAGACGCCAGAGTCAGCCCATAAAAGTGGCTTTAGTATCAGAAAAATTAAAAATAAACATTCCAGATCAATTTACTTAACATTTAAATAATCAACATGCATTTTTAAAATCGGCAGATATATACACAGTTGTATATCCCCAATCTAAGCAAGTTAAGCTTGTGTTGTGGGTAATATACAACCAACCACTCTGGGGCCGATCCCAGACACCCAGACCATAGTAAATAACGGAAAGTTCGTTTACGAAATTGACCATGACAGGAATCGAACCGGAAGTCTCTGCGTTCCAGTGAGTTCGGCTGGTAAGACTTAGCTCACTTGACCTCAGAGGCCGTCATATACATATTATTAGTACACAACACAAATCTATAAGTCTATATAAATAATAACGAATCGTAGAAATGTATGTCCGTATGTAATTGAAAACTACTTTACCAATTTTGATGAAATTTTGGTAGGTGTTTAAGTGGGGTCCCAGCTTGTTTAGATTCACAATTGGGACCGGTAAGTGGCTCTGGGTCCGGGTTGTAAGATCCCCCTAATCTACTGAACCAATTTTGATGATTTTTTTGTATGTGTGAGTGGACCTCCGGATGGCTTAGATTCACAATTGGAACTGGTTGGTGACGCTGGGATTGGGTTCTAGATTTTTAATTTTTCAGGACAGGACAACGTCTACCGGGACCTCTAGTCATTAAATAAAATTTATATGAAATTTGAGCTTAATTTATATATGGCCGGTTTCTATCATTAAATTGGTTAACCATTACTTGAAATTTGACATTATTTGTATGGAGCTCATGTCAAAGTTTAACCGATATTAGAGTATATGAACAGTTAGTAAAATATACGAACCGGCCATGTATGGAGCTTATTTATGTCAGAATCGATAGTAAGGGAAATAACGGTTGGTAAGATATAGGAAAGGGCATTAGTTGACATGATTCGCTTAAGAGCTAAAGCTACTTAAGCGCTATAAAAATAAAATATTTTCTCTCGTAACTGCATAATAATAATATTTGACCGACTTAGCGTTAATGCAAGTGGAGAAAGCTCACTTAGTGTTATGAGTACTGTTGCTTTATTGTTATGGAACGCGCTAAGAATAGTGTGGGTTTTGCCACGATTGTTTGTTTGTTTCACACTTTGTAAGAAAAAAAACAGTTTTAAATGAATTGTCATTGTTTGTGACAATGATGTGCATTTTTTTAAGGTTCTGTAGCAATTTTAGTAAAAACGGAACTCTTATAGAAAAGAGTAGAGCGCAATCAAGTCAACTGGAGATACAACGTTTAATCAAAACGACTCACTGACTCTTCAGGTGATCAGAGGGCTGATGCTTACCTCGGGCAATGGATCAGTATGGCGATCCAGCGAGGAAACGTAGCCAGCCTTCTGGTCACCTTACCCAAAGAAGACAGTGATCTAGGCTCAGTATTCTACTTATAGTCTTGAGGGACTATGGGTAGAATACAATATGAATAAGTTAAGTTTTCTTTTGTTGTTTTAGATTATATGTAATTTTATAATTGTAAATTATGTAAATATACGTTTAAATTTAAACTGAAATACTGTTTATCAATTTGCAAAACGTAAAATGAAAACACAGCCTCAGATTTTGTTCGAGCCCACATAGTTATGACGTTACAATTTTTTACACATAAAATGAGTCAACTAGCGCAATAATTATTGTATAAATTGTAAATAAAATTATTGATATAATATTTTAAAATTAAGATAATTATGTTATTTTATCGCTTTTTCTATTAAATTTAAACAAACAAAACTACATTTTAACGGGTTTTAAGCGCATTGGTTTTAAAGTTTTTGGTGGGTTTTAAGCGAGGTCATTTATTTGATTTTTACTATTCCGACGTTTCGGCCACTTACCAGTCGTCGGTAGTAGTTGCGAAAAATTAAGAAAATATTAGATTTTTTTATTACAGGAGTTGGCCCGCTTGATGGAAAGCGGTTACCACCGCCTATGGACATTTGGAACACCAAAGGTGCTTACAAATGCGCTGCTGCTCTCTTAAAGGAGACTGGAACCTGGTCACAAATGCCGGAACACAACTCAAGGTAGTTAATGGCGGCATACTCTAGACCAGGGTTGGTAGCCATCCAGTCGGGCAAATACCCTACCACCTGGCTGTGGGTTGTTTTGCCGCATCTTACGACAGGCCGCCCGGCCGCAGGAGATTGTATTCTTCATTCAGATTTAAACAATGTCAGAATTTATTGTAACATGCGCCCGTATACCTATTGAAATGTTTGTCGGTCCGTCCATCCGTTTATTGTCTGTTTGTTGACAAACCAACGTTTGTTACCATAAAATGATTAGGTAATATTGAAATGGACTAAACTTACTTTAGTATATATTTATTACAATGACTTTATAAACTAATACAATGAAAGAAAACTTTACTTATGTATATTGTATTTTACCCATAGTCCCTCAAGACTGTAAGTAGAATATTGAGCCTAGGGCATCGTCTTCTATGGGTAAGGTGCCTAGAAGGCTAGCTACGCTTCCTCCTGGATGTATGATTTTATGGTTAAGAATTAGGGTTTATACAAATGAAATTTGACAGAAAGCTTTAGTTTATATGCCGCTATAGAAAATTAAAGGGGAATTGCGAAATTAAAAAATAAGGGTATTGGTCATACAGGCAACTAAGGGGTGTTCTTTCAGTGTACGTATAGGTAATGTATTGGGTATGAATTATCAAAAAGTGAAAAAAAGTGACCCGTTGTACCACGTATGTGGAATTTAGAATGAATGTTATTCCTATTACTCTTTTTCCATTGTGTTTATAAATATAATAAAAATTAGAAACTCTCAAATTAAAACTTTCACCCTTGACCCACTCTCGTGGCATACAAAACGTGAAATTATAGCTAAGCCATCAAACCACAGCCCTAATGCGTAAACCTATTAAAATGACATTTACCGCGTTTATGCTTCAGGTGGCATCCGGATTTCACGCAGGATAAATAATCGGCAGTATGGTCATGTTATTTTAAGGTTTTTCTTATACGAATGTCCAAAAAATGTATGGTAGCTTGATTAGTGATTCTTTCTAATCTTAAATATCACACCTCTACAATGTCAAAACTCACCAACTGAGATTATTTTTTAAATGAATGTTTGTGTATTTATTCTCTTGCTATTTGTTAATGTATGTATGCTTGACAAAATATGTAAAGACTATAAAACATTACATACATCGCTTCCAACAATCTTAATAAATAGTTATGAAATGCATCGTATAAGTTAATGACTTTTTTGTGCCTTGGTGTAAAATTTCTTAGAATGCATTTGCTAGGTTTTGAAATTGCGTAGCTGTTCTATCCAAATTATTTTTACTAACGAATTTTTCTTTTTGCATTAAAAAAGTATTTGGACTTCCAATGTTAATACAATTTGATGTCACTTCAGCTACTTCTAATGCCCCTCCTTCATTTGGGATAATACTAGTGTTAGTGACTGAGTGATGCAGATGCCGATAACGGTTTATAGCATTATTTGTGATAACACATTGTTATTAATAGTTAATGACGTTAAACATTGACAGATAATGTATGTATACACACTAATGTAGCTAATCACTAAGTGTGTTATATTTAACGCCATAAATAAGACACATTTAACCACAGTAACTAACATTATCCTAGATGGAGCAGACACTTAAGCATTTTAGACATTTCATTATGTTTCTGTTTGTCTGTGAAATGTGAAAGTTCTCGTAATAAATGGAACTAAGATATATGCAGATGCTACCGCCCTGATATGTTTAGTTATAAATTAAAATTAACGTTTTATTAGTACTCTAAGTTTTATTTAAATCTTAAAATACATTATTCTAAATTTCATCGAGCAAATTATTTTATTTATATCCGAATTAAGGAGATGTTAATCTTTTAAAATGTATAGTCGGAAACTAGAAGAAATATAATTTAGATTTAATTGGTTAGTAATTTCTGTAACTTCTGCGGTTATTCCACTTTTTGAAATTACATTTCAATGGAATTGACCTCAATTTACATTACTTTTGTTATATTTAAGCAATTTAAACGCATCAATTGCGTTGTGCAAACTGTGAACATGAATTAACTATTAAACTATTAACAAATAAATTCTCTCACCAATACATTTCCTAGGTCCGGCACCAAACGGTAGATATGCATAGCAGTGCTTTGACACTCTGTCGTCATCGAGAAATCTGTCAGGATTGAAAACATTTGCTTCTCTATAATGTTCTTCATCCCTGTGTATCGCTTCAATTGGCACGTTTATAGTAACTTTTTTATCAATGGTTAATTTACTTTCTGGATATTGGTATGACTTCACGCATTGTCTTGTTACAATTGAGTACGGAGGATGGAGCCTCAAAGCTTCCTTGATCGATAAATCTAGATAATCTTCTCTGTTATCTTTTGCGACGATGCTTCTGGCTTTGTCTTGACAGTCTTTATTTGAAGCAAGTTCAAAAAACAGTGCCGTTAACACAGTGACTATAGGAATGTATCCTTCAGTTATGAATGAGGTAATTGTAGAGAAAGTAAATTCAATTTCAGAAACTGGTTCTCGTTTATTTCCAAAATTATACGTGGTTCCAGACATTTTTATATGTTTTATAATTTTGGACTTCTTTAATTGTTCTTCTAATGAGTGTGATGGTCGTCCACTTAATGTTTTGAGTTTTAACAGTGTATACACCGATGGAAAAATGTTCTTCGTATAACTCTTCAATTTATCGACCATTGTACGTTTTTCCAAATTCCTTCTTATTTCTTTAAATGCTTCAATATTTTCATTGACAAGTAACATATCTTTAAAAATATCATCCAATATCTTTGACAGTAACTCTCGGACGTTCGTATCTCCATTTGTTCCTGGCAATTTGTTGTGTATATCAACATCAAAGACTAAGCCATTCAACAATGATTCTAAGGTTGCTCGGAGTACGTTCCATTTTTCACCATCGGCATAGAACACGTTGCTTTTTAAACAAACATCCTGAGATTTGTTCAAACCGAGGCCTCGACTGTGGAAGTTTGCAAAATCGGTCGAGAGCACCCTCTTCACCGAATCAGGGTCTTTTACAATTAAATCTGGAATTCTACTCTTAACTCTTCCAACAAACTTACTTTTCGGATACTTTGAGTAAAGCTTCTTAATTTCATTAGTACTCGTTGTAACACCAAGCACTCTATGGTAATCGCTCCCAAAGAATGGAATGGAGCTCTTGTACGGAATATGTCTCACATACCAATAATTAAAAAATTTCGTCACATAGTCAAATGTTAAAGCTATCACTAACATACCAAGCACTGATAAGTTGATCAGGAAACTTTCGAAAAACATTTTTGCGTTCGTACGACGTCGCGTTGTGATGAATACTGTAAGATTAAAGCAGTGTACCACAAGTGGGTCAGAATAACGGTTTATCTCGATGCATTACAAACGCTCTTGCGCTGGTGCCTGCGATTGACGTGAGATATTAAAGAGTAGTAAAGTTTAATACCGCATTGTTATCTTATTCTTATTCGAAATTGGAAATCGTCTGAGTTACTTCTTTAATCTAATGGGTTTCATAATAACATTTACTTTTTAAATATAAAGATTGAATAGAGATTACTGGAACATTGGCTGGCTGACTGGAATTGTGTGAAGGATGAGATGACGATATGTGGTGTGATAGAAGACGTATGCCAAAATAAAGGGTAGGTTATGGAAGGAAGAGACATATTGTGCCGACCCTAAATATTAGGACAAGGTGAAAGAGAGAGAGAGAGAGAGAGAGAGAGAGAGAGAGAGAGAGGAGATTGGATAGTGATGGAGTCTGCACTTGAGTGGGCTAAGTCATTGTCAGTCGGACTCACTTGAACGCAGATGCTCCGAGTTCGATTCCTGGCATGGTAAATTACGTAACAAACGTTTTGTTATTTACTAGGATCTGTGTTTCTGATATCGGCCCCACAGTGGTCCGTTATATATATCCATAACACAAGCATAACTTGCTTAGCATGGAGATATACATTGTGTGTATTTGTTTTTCGGTTAAGAAATATTCTAGTGAATATTTTTGTTCAAATATAGCAAATATCAATATTTAAAAATACTATTGTTATCTGAGACTTACCTTACTTATTTCTCATTGTAAGGATGCGGGCATTTAAAAGTAGAAAGAACGGTTTTAGTAAGTAAAGGTCCCAAAAGAGTGAATTAAATTTAAAGGCATGAAATTATCGAGAGAGCTATGAAATATAGGAACCGAAAAAAAAATTCAAAAAAACTTTCACTAAGATATTAAATTTTGGTCGATTTAGTGTAATAAAGTTTGGTATACACAGCAAAACATCAGAAATAAAACTCGAATGACCCGTGGAGCCATCTAGTTATGTAGTATTTAAGAGATTTTTAGAGTTACTTTTTACTGGGCGTTTGTAATTCATAGTATTCTTGTGTGGCATGGAGAACCACTTGCACTTAAGAATATAGATGTAAATTAAAAGCATGCATAACTCGAAAATCCCCAAATTGATTGATTCATAAACAGAGTAGTTTGAAAATATATGTTAATAATTAGTTAAATAACTTTCTAAAGCCCCTGCTTTTAGCTTATAGTTACTTATGGCGTTAAAAATAACTCTTGAACGATTAGCTATATTATGACTTATCTGTCAATGTTTAACGTCATTAATAATGTTACATCTCAAATAAAGCATAAAACCTTTGCCTACGTCAAATTCAAATTCAAAAGTTTTATCCACAATAACTTCCACTGGAGAACACTTTTTGAAGGACATACATATAAGCCAATATTTAAATCTACTTCCTATTCTATGTACACCGATTCGCAACATGTTATCGCTGTTTAAAGAAGAAGAAGCGGCAAGAAACTGGCCAGCAACGCGTCTAAAATCATCGTAACTATTTATCTATCTTAACCTCTTCTTTTTTCATCTGTGTGTCACAGTCACTAATACTGGCATAATCCCAGGTGTAGCCATGACATAAGAAGTATTTATATAAATAGGTTGGTATATAAATTTACGCCTAGACTACAGAAAAAATACAAAACTGGAATCAAGTGCTTGGATGTGTGATACAAATTAACGAAATTATTTAATAATATAGAAATCATAAAATAATTTGTAGTTGTTTTATTTTACTGAAAATGGTTAATGAAGAACTTTGAACTTAGATAGTAGAAAGAGCTTTTTTATTTCGCGAAACATCTTATCACTTAATATAGAGACATCTAGCATCTAAATGTGAAAACTCAGTAGAGCAATGTCATTTAAAGATTTTTATTTTTGTCATAGATGGCTATAAAGCATGGAAGAAGAAGACTATTGTCTTCCATGCATATATTTTAGCTATACATACTCATTTAGCTATACATATTTGGGAGAAACAAGCATAAAAGAAAATCAATATTTCATTTACAACAAAATATCTATGTATATACACATACATTCTAGCAAGAAATTCTATTATATTCATACACGCTTGTGTATATTTAGATGTAGGAGTTAATTTATTTTATTACTAGCGGCCCGGCGTGGTTTTACCCGCGCTCTGTCCCGCTCCCGTGGTATGTAGCGTCATATTAACAGGGAGTGTCATAGGCTATGACACTCCCTGTTAACGTAGCTTTCCAAATGTAAAAGAATTTTTAAAATCGGTTAAGTAGATCCAGAGATTACCCCCTACAACGTCACAAACTTTACCTCTTTATAATATTAGTATAGATCATTTATATTTGTGGACATTTTCTCTACAAGGACGTATCAACTGCTTCAAACAGCTATTTTATAATTTGTTTAATGGCTGTCATATAAAAAATTAAAACACTCATATGAAAATAATTAGACATATTTACACAATTAAAGCTAATAGAAATCAAAGAAATTCCTGCCATCTGTCGAAATTTTATTAAAGTACTTAATGTGCTAGTTACTGTACATCACATTGAATTTAAAAGTTCTAAAAGATTTAAATAGATGTCACTTAGTCCGAGCACACTCCTATTTTAGAATGTGTAGTAACAGTCAAATGCAGCTAGATGGCGCTATGTAGTTATACATATCATTTTGATTTTTATTTGCTGTTCTGATAGTTATCGTTATAGTTCGTTCGCGTTAAGAATGCAATGAGTCAGTCATTGGTCGCTGACCTAGCCCCGCCCTCTAACAAATCAAATCTTTTCAAATTACAAGGTCAAGTTCACAGTGACCATTTGAAGGAATAGCTTCGAACGCTACGGTCGTGCCCTGTAATTGTGTTAACTGATTTATATTTAAAAAAATGAATACCTCACCAATTCGTAAAAATAAAAGTGGTTCGGTAATTCACAGTGGAGAGAGAAAATTCTCCGTTTACCTCCGTACCACTGTAAACTGAACCCAATTGAGTTGGTGTGGGCCCAAATAAATAATTATATTGCTGCCAACAATACAACTTTTAAGATGTCTAACGTGAAAAAAATATTTTATGACGCAATTCGGTTACTAGACACTGATCGATGGAAGAAATGCTGCGACCACGTCTTACAAGAAGAAAATGCCATGTGGGATTTAGATGACGTCATGGAACTCGCTGCAGAAAATTATTTTATTATAAATACTAACGAGGATACTAGTGATAGTGATTAAAATATTAATGACTTAATTTTGATTTTTAACTTTTAAGTGTATTTTTTAAATTCATTACTTAATCTTTAAAAATATAATTTGTTTGAATTTTAACACCACTGTGAGTACACCTTTACCCTGCAGTTGCACTGATGACTCACTGCATTCTTAACGCGAACGAACTATAGACAGTTTTTGTTAAAAAACATATTAGCTCAGGTCATTAAGGTATAGAGCTATGTGCTTCTATATTAGGATAAAACTAAGTCGCTCTCAACTTTCCAAGTGTCGCTTACTTATATAATATAAGTATGAAGTGAAGTGAAAAATTCTAAAATGAATTTAATGTTTGTTACGCGATTTCTCCATTTCGATTTTCCATTTCGAATCTGATGATCCCAGGGAAATTGAGAGCAACCCTTGTTGAAGTTGTTGAAGAGCGCCGAGCACCTACATTCTTCTTAAGGCAAAACTTGTATGTATAAAGTATACGCGTACCAGTAGTACAATTTCTTCGGGCGCTGGTGTTATTTCTAAAGCTATTCAAGTAACCAAAAAGTAGAAAATATTTTTTTTAACAAAACCAAAAGCGACTCCAAATTAAAGAGCAATAAATAAATATTTTCTACAACACAAAAAAAAAAACATCAAAATGCACCGACTTCAAGATGTTGTAGAAAATATTATTTTTTGTTTTTAAGTTTGAAGCCTGTTTTATTATTGTTAAAAAAATATTTGACATATTTCTAGGGTTTTGTAGACAAATGACTAAAACTAGCAAAAGTTCGTCAGTTCTACGGAACTGACGAAAGTTCCGTGGTTATCTATGGATTTAAATTCGATAAATATCGAGTTATTTAAGTCATTACTCATTATACAATAAAACCATAATTATGAGAAAATCACACCAAAATCGTACGAGTTCAGCATAATACAAGTATCATTTTGAATCCTTGCCGAAGAACAGACAGTGTAGAGTCAATTCAATATATATAAGGTTCCGCCCTTAAACCATCAAGGTCTAAGGATTCGTCAAGCATTGTAATATTTTAATATGTTTGCCCCATCTGAGATAATTTTAACGTTCAAAATAACGCCGTTAATGCTCAGCTACATTAGTGTATACTTATACGTTATTTCCCAATGTTTATAGTCATTGACAATTTATGAAAATATCGCATCACAAATAACGTATTAAGCCAATCGCTATATCTGCTTGAAATGGTGACTAACACTAACATTTTTCCAGATGTATCAGAGGCATAAAGATAACAGATATTATGCCGCTATAACAACCTAGAGTTGTGTTATTAGTGGCCAGGTCCCAGTCCCCCTTTAGAGAACGGCAGCACATTGGTAGTACCTTTACTGTTACATATGTCCATAGGCCATGATAACCACTTTCCATCGGGCGGGCCGTTTGCCTGTCTGCTGAACTCATGCAATAAAAAAATTAGAAATATAGTTTCCTATTATTTTGTATTTCATTCGAATTATTTTAAATGTATGCTAGGTGGTAGAGCGTTTGCCCGACTGGATGACTACTACCACCCCTGGTCTAGTAGCACCTCTGGTGTTGCTAATAATGTCTATAGACAACAGTAACCCCTATCCATCACAGTTGGGCCGTCAGCCTGTCTGCTGTACTGTAGCAATAAATAAAAATTGTGTGTGTGTGTGCAGTTCACACGCAGTAGAAGTGAAACAAAGTGTGACTAGGGGTGGGAGGGATTCTAAATTTCGTGACGTCACATTTCTTATATCGTTATAATATATTTAAGCTTTACAACACGAAATTTGAAGTATTAACGAAAAACTTGAAAACATTTCCAACTCTATGTGTATGAGCAACAAATTATTAAATGTATTGTATTTTATCTCATTCTCTCGCAGGCTTAGTCCTATATAGTTATGTGTTTATGTCTTTTTAGTGTCGCTTTTTCGTTTCTTCAAGTTTCAAATCACAACGATTCTAAAGAAGTTTCACTTCAAAAATCGATAAACATTCGATAATAACTAAATCTATCAATTTGATTGTGCATAGTATGAACTATTTTATGAATAAGTATGTCTATCTATCTAATACGGAACCCCAAAAATCCTATCAATTAAATAACGGCGATGTCTAAAAAACGTCCTAGGGCATATTTCATTTGTATTTTTTTCTCTAATAATTCAAGAGAATAAAAAACTCGTTAGCCTTATTATCCCTAATAAACGAGAGTACACCGGCAGGTATAATGGCGTGGTCATTAGCGTAATGTCCAGGGTTTGAGACCCGTCTTTGTGTCGCCGGATCACCAATTATGTGATGGTAATGTTCGGATTTGATCATATAGTCCCATACCGATCTTTATGTTTTGGGTCAGCATGTATACAGGTCTGCTTTTAGGGCTCCGTGGTCATGTTATCTATACTATAATAAATCTGTAAATGGTTCGAGTTTGTACATTGCGTTTGTAAATGTGAAAAAAATCAGGGGGACTAATTCGGACCAGCAGATGCCGAAAATGCAATTTGAATTCATCACGTAAAAACTACTAAACGCATTTAAATTAAACTCGAAGCGCAGCTTATTTATATCACGGGACGTAACTGGGATACTTATTATCCCGATAAATGACGTCGTTTCGGTGGGATAGACGAAAATAGCGAAAAATATGACGCTTCGATCGCATGTTTTTGAAAACTACTGAACGTATATGAATAAAACTCGATATACTGCTAGCTTATAACCCGAGTCAACATTTGTGATACTTTTTATCCCGATATATAATGCCATTTCCATGGAACAAACGGATTAAAATAGATGGCGCTGCAATTGCGTTTTTTTAATTCACTCATAAATACCTACGTTATCATAAACAACATCTCATTCATTGTATTCCTACCAATCAGGTTGTGTAGACTATATGGATTTAGTTTCTTTGTTATTGTAGTAAATTTAGTAACAAGAAACAGTAAAGTTTTTGGTAAAACACCTAATTAAATTTATATATACGTAACATAGAGTTACTACACAAGTCTTTTCACGCGGCGTAGCCGCTGAGAAAACTCTAATAAATTAATATAATTAAATGTAAGTATATATATATATATTAGGGTGGCGCAAAAAAAAATTTTTTTTTGATCCGCGAGTGTAAAAATTTTAGTTTTTGATGTTTTAAGAAACCGCTCCAAAGGACAGCTCAAAAAAATTTTAAGAGGTCGCTTCAAATTTTTTAAAATTTCAAAAATCGCCAAAATTCGTATTTTTTATTCAAATTTGTTTCTTGTTACGGTATAATTTTATAGACCAAAATACGTTTCTGAAAGACAAACACAATTTTAATATATTTCATGGTAAGTTTCACCTTCAATAAATGGCGTTACAGGCATTAGTTTTTTGATGCTGAGGTAATGCATTGCGCACCATGTCCGGACTCGGGAGGAGGTTACGGGCGATCGCGTGTGTTGCAATCTCATTAGTGTAAAACCTAGTTTTCTTATAGACTAGAATTGTTAATATGATTAATATTTTTTATGTCAAACTCTTTTTGTTGTCGAGTTAAAATTATTGAGAGAAATAAATGTCTTAAACATCCATTATTGTGTTTATTACGTTTATAGCAATGAAATAACACAAAAACCAGGATATTTCTAGGCAAACTCACAATTATCGACAAACAACAGTGTGGCACCCCCACACAAATGGTCTACAAAATATATATTGACGTGACCGTAGCCGCGAGTAACAGTTAGGACCTATATAATAAGCAGATAATACACATTCCTTACAAAGTTTCTAAATTCTCTGCATAGTTAATAGTCAGATAGACGATATTGCTTAGAATACATCACAATAGAACCTCCACGGCCGATTTAAAATCAATAATGACATCAAAAAGATCACTTTCTGGATCACAGTGAGAGATCGATCTGTGATCTATAGATCTTTTGTTGGTCGAAATCGATCTACGTTTTGATTAAGTTCAAGTGATGTGGTCGCAGTGACGAATGATGTCTGTAACTTTTTATGGTGGTTACGCACTTGTAGTTTTGTTGCCGTTCGCCGGATCAACGGGTAGTTGTTCGGCAACTTAAGAAAACCTGTAGGTCGTGATTTAAAGCAATATTAAACTTATTGCTAATGTTCATAAAATGGATTTGTATAAGCAGACCAATATTGAGATAAATATTTTAATTCTATTAAATGCGTGTATCAATTTCAATTGGGCGCAAGTTCGAATCCTGTCCGGAACGCATACCTCAGTTAGGCAGTTTTTTGACCTGTTGTGCATATTGTTATAATTTCCACGTGCTAACAACGGTGAAGGAAAACATCCTGATGAAACCTGCACATCAAGACAACCGATGTGTCAAATCGACAAAGTCGCCTTGGACAGGCGTGGCGTGTATACTGTCCGTTCCCCTGTAGTGGGAGGCCTGAGCTCACCAGTGGGACGTTTATGGCCTGTTATTATATTAATTACAATTTAGTTAAAATAAAATATATAGACAAATCAAGCAGTGCTCGTTCGGGTAACTATTACTGGTCGTCGATAAATAAATGTTTTCTTCACATAATATTTTATTAATCAGATATAATTCAATTTGAACAGTTTACATCCTAACACAATAGCAACGAGAATGTGTTTGCTTAAATGAAGACATGTGGACTCCTTTTTTTATTACTCTATATACAATTAGGCATTTAAGCAATTAATTTCCAAGCAACAGAATAAGAACATCACCGTTTGATAAGCAAACAGCAGTTTAACCACTGATCTATTGCCACTAAAATATAGTAATAAATTAAAAAAAAGAAATACAAAAACTATGGGTTCATTAAAAAACTGCGTAATTCAAAATCGAGATATACGAAAATATAATACTTAATATATGACAGCTGTCAGCTGTTAGTCGCTCAGTGCGTAATAGCACCTTACCTTTTGTCAATGTTACGGGTCAACGACTAAATTTGATTGGATACTTTTAAAGGATTGATTTCTGAAAGAAAATAAATACTTTTTTCTTTATTTCCTAAAAAACGATCCTTTATGTAGATAATGATTGATTATTTTTTTAATGCAGAATTTTGCACGGAATTTTGCTGCTCCAAAAGTCAACTTTGAATTCTAGAATACCCTCACAAAGAGTCGTTTCATTTCAACATTCCTTCTTGACTTTATTTCCTAGCACTTTTCAATGGATTCACTCCTTGCTCCTCCTCCTTCTTTAAATTCTGATCAGTATTAAAAAAAAGCAAGCAAATGCTCGTGCCAAATATTTCGTTCATAACATAATTGGGCTCGTTATAGGGCCGACACATGTATACTTACACCTGGTGGAGGTATCAGATCTTAGTAAAAACAGTAGATTTATGAAATATAATTTATAACGTACTTAATATACCTACTGTACGAAGCATGGGACTCTGAAAAACATAGATCCCTTACAACCGGTATAACAGGCTCTCGTCTAGGACATATTAATCTGGCGCAACCACAAACCCTGCAGCAGTTTACATCTGTAATCATGAGTAATACGGACCGGCCACCGGCTTCTATGCGTCGCCTGGGGAAGTATCGACATACGGGATTAGTAGAGTTGGAATTTTGTCGATAGAAAACTTACCGGCTTACAAATGTTATCGATGTTTTTTTGATCAAAGGTGTATTAATTAATAATTTTCGCAGCGTAAATTTCGCTCGGATATTTTTATTTTAAGAAGGTTTAGATAAGAATATGTAGCAGGTATAGTTAACAAGCAATGCTTGTAACAGGTTTATGAGTATTAAAAATAGAAGATTTTGGATATAACAACCACGATGTAATATGAGTTTTGAAGACTTTTTTGCAATTGCTCATGTGTTGCGTTTTGTACATTTTTTTTATTTTTATTGTAAGAGTTCAGCAGACAGGTACACGGCCCACTTTATGGAAAGCGGTTACCATCGCCTATGGACATTTGCAACACCAAAGGTGCTATAAATGCGCTGCTGCACTCTTAAGGGAGACTGGAACCTGGTCACTAATGCCGGAACACGACTCAAGGTTGTAATGGCGACATACTTTAGACCAGGGGTGACCATCCAGTCGGGCAAATGCCCTACCATCTGCCTGCGGGTTATTTTGTCGCCTCTTACGAAAGGCCGCCCGGCCGCAGGAAATTGTATTCTCCCTCCGTTCCTGCACGGATAAAACATACATAATTATAGACTATTTTTATCAGGATCGTGCAATCACATTACATTAAAATCATTATCACAAGAATTTTTAATTATGGTAATATGTATAAAGGTCTTTATTTATTCTCGTATTACATAGTGTCTCTCTTTCCTTTTTTTCTCAGCGGTTGGCTGTCGGTTTTTGAAAGTTTTAGTAATATAAGTAAAGTCAATAGGTAAACATATGTATGGTTACATTCATAAAAAGCAACATATTTACGATATTTGTCTATCAAATTGCAGAAATGTATAAGTACTAAATTAAATTGATTAAGAATCGAACACCCTACAATATCGATAAATCACAACATCTAAAGCATGCGCTGCAACGATTCCATGGCACGTGACGTCATAACCTCAGATCTCGATAACCCAACGACACATCACTCATTCCTTTGTTAGTTAGTTATACAAATGTTCAGTGACATACGTTAATTATTGTTACAATATTAATTGTTGGCCGCTATCTTCTTGGTGGCGGCAATAAATCATATTATTGATGAATTTTTAGTGTAGCCCTGCCTTAAGGCTGTACTGCGCTACATGTCCCGTCTGATTGATTAAGTGATTAAAACAAAGCAACAATTGTTATTGCTTCATTAGTACATTGTTTATGTCTTCTTGTAGTATGATTAGACATCCAACAGTAATTTGGTTTAGACGAGTTTCCTCTGCAATAAAGACATTTTTTATTTACATAAACTCCCTTTGAATGTTATATTGTCGGAATTTATGTTTTTCTTATACTTAATCTTTTCTGGTCTTTCTATATATCTATCGGCGACAAAGACACTAAAGATACTTAAGTGATATATAAAAAAAATTAAGACAAGTTAATATAAGGTAAATAAACTTGCTACGCGTATGGACAGGAGGGTTTAGTAGATCCGGTGTGTAAGTTGTATATATCTGTATACTATAATTTGGATACAATTTGCTGTTGAAACGCCAGTTTTCAAACTATACTCGCTTCTTATAATATCAGTCCATAAATGTCCCACTGCTGGGCTCGGGCCTCCCATTATAGGGGGAACGGACAGTATACCCGCCACGCTTGTCCAAGGCGGCTTGGCAGGTTTGACACATCGGTTATCTCGATGTGCAGGTTGCATCACGATGTTTTCCTTGACCGTTGTTAGCACGTGGTAATTGTAACAATATGCACATTAGATTACAAAACTGACTAAGTGGTTCATGCGTTCCGGCCAAGTTCGAACTCGCACCCTTTCAGTTTGAGACGCGTGCGCTAGCCATTACGCTACCACGATTTATTGACTCGCTTCTTAACTAATGCAAACTTAAATCAGGCTTTACGGTCAGTAATATTAGACAGCTGAATGTACTTCACCACATATATTAATATATAGATAGATAGACAGATAGATAGATAGATAACACTTTCTTGCTCACCAAATATACAATTTCAAAAATACACATTTATAATATTGTCATGGTAGAAACAATAGGCGGCCTTATCGCTTAAAGCAATCTCTTCCAGGCAACCTAACTTAATGAATGTATAACCTAATCTGGCGATGTAGGTGGTGCAGATTATGAGGTCTATCATAATTAAACATACTTAAACTACATATTTTATAAATTAAATACACATACTTAAATTACTTTATAAATTAAATACATACAATAAATCGTAGTATAAGAATCAGGCATATTTATTTAAGGAGAAGTAGTGTTTTCTGAGTGCGTTCTTAAATGTAGGCGATGTTTTGGCTTCTCTGACAGTTTGAGGCAGCTCATTCCAAAGTTTGACAGCCTGCACTGTAAAAGAGTTATCATAAAAGGATGAAGTGTGTGTAGGTGTAGTAAATTTACGATACGTATGAGTGCGCAAATTGTGGGAAGTAGAAAGGCGAAGGAATTAAAAACGTTCCTTAAGGTAAAGAGGACTACTAGGAATAAATAATATGTTATAAAGTAGTGTGAGATTGTGAGTATTCCGGCGAAAGCAAATAGGTAGCCACTTGAGTTTTTCACG
Source organism: Dendrolimus houi (assembly GCA_039645545.1). NCBI lineage: Eukaryota > Metazoa > Arthropoda > Insecta > Lepidoptera > Lasiocampidae > Dendrolimus > Dendrolimus houi. The sequence continues at coordinate 17,834,943 of CM077128.1, read as the reverse complement.
AAATTCAGAGACATGGTCATATTTTCGCAAGCCAAATATGAACCTAATGCAAAAATTCTGAAGTCGCTCAAGTTTATTTAGCTGTTCTACTGTTAAGTCGAGATAGCAGGCGTCAGCGTAATCTAAAATGGGTAGCAAAAGAGACTGTGCAAGCATAATTTTGGTGGCACTAGGCAGAAAATTTCTCAGTCTTCTCAGGGTCTAGAAGACAGAAAAACTCTCCGACTTAATTCGGAGAGGTGAGCCTTCTAAGACAGATCACTATCGATGACTACGCCCAAATTTGTGACAGTGTCACTCAATGGGATACAAGTGCCGTCAAAAACAATGTTCGGTAAAGTTGTTAAATCTACTTTTGCACGTATTCTGGGGCTACTGATGACTATCACTTGAGTCTTACTAATACTACACCTGGGAAAATCTTAGTGTTTGTGAGCGTGTCATGTAGATAAGTCAAGCGCTTAGTGCGTTATTTGAGATGCTATATTGTTTACGACGTTAAACATTGACAGATAACTCATGTACATATATATATATATACACTAATGTAGCTTATCGTTAATGTGTTATTATCTAACGCTATAAAAAGGACGCCACAGTGATATAACTCATTCACAATTAATAATAAAATACGTTTTAAATAGTATCAGTAAGTAAACAGTTTAACGTGAAGCTCATTTCTCGCAGCTAAGTAATTCCAAACACAATAAGTTAAAGCAATTTATGAAACCATTATAACATTCTCGATCGGGTGAAACCACGCGGCTAGTCTAGTTAATACCGGCCGTCCTGGATTCTTTTGTGTTTTGCCGCTCTCGCGAACAGTAGCCGCATACATTGAATACAATACAACACTTATTTATAGTCAAAACTGTCGGCTCCATAGCGTTCTGGGATTCTGTTGTTAAGGAGAGCGTATACTACATATTGAGAATCCTTGAACGCTAGGCGTTAGCCACTTGACATATTACTGGATATAGTAATCTGGAGGTAATGAGGCCCTCCTCATTCTCGCGAGGATATGAGATAACTGCGAGAAACGTAAATGTGCGACAGGTTCTCGAATTTTTCTGTCGCGTGCTCGCGGTCTTCTAGCGAATCCAATAAAATAAAAATATTCTGTTATTGTCAATTTTATTATGTACATCAATTTAATTACAAAAAGATGAAAAACATATTTGACGAGTATATTAGGTACCTAACTATTATTCACCTGGAAAACTATTATAACTTACAATAAAACCAGTTTGGCTTTGTATCTATTAGTATGTTATCTATGAATTTTTCTAATTAATCTTATATATAAAAATCAATTGCTGTTCGTTAGTCTCGCTAAAACTCGAGAACGGCTGGACTGATTTGGCTAATTTTGGTTTTGAATTATTTGTGGAAGTCCAAGGAAGGTTTAAAAGGTGAGTAAATATGAAAAAAAAATGATTCTGAAGCGGCACGAAGTTTGCCGGGTCAGTTAGTAATGGATAGAAATTAAGAGAACAGCTAGGCAACCGTATACGCCAGTACACGTTCTCTGAATATAACTAATTTTACTAGTAACAACGGGTGATATCAACCCGCTAATATTGATGTAGTTCAATAATATGTCATCAGTTTCCTTTAGCTACTTTGTATCTCTCAGGATATTTTTTAATTACAAATGCAGGAAGCAAGGACAGGTAGACGGCCCACCTGATAGAAAGTGATTACAGTCACATATAGACATGTATAGCACTAGAATATAATAAAATATACTTTATTGCATAACATTAGGATACAGTGCAAGAAACATGTACATAAAACAATACACGGTCTTAAGACTAAAAGCAATTTCTTCCAGACAACCTTAGGATGGATTAGAAAAGTTTATGAGACATGTGGGTTTTGTAATAGGTATAACTAAGAAATAGAAGTAAAACAAAATATATATTTTTAAATAGAGTAACTACTATTTACACTAATGGCATTGCCAACGTAACTATTAACGACCTCGATGAAGCTTTATGAAGTCCTTTATAAACAACCCCATGTTATAGCAAACTAAAAGGGAGCAGAAGATATAATCTATATATAATATATAATTACTTTAGCGAATTGAAAAACGGAACAAAATTATTTCAAGAATATTGTAAAGGCACTCTTACAATTTTATATATCACTCGGCAGTTTTGCTTTTGAGATCAGAGGCATAGCTGCGCCCTTAAGGTTTTGTAAAAACAAAACAAATCCAGAATAACGGTCCCTGAGACCGCAAGGTCAGTGAGAACTAATGATTTGTTATTGCTTTATTTTCTGCTCATGTGAGATCTGTTTCTTGATGAATGATTCAAAATCTTTTTGTTAAATGATGTACTTTTTAAGCGACTGTGAATTTAAGAGGCTTTAACATTTTTTTATTTTTTATTGCACGAATTCAACAGACAGGCAGACGGCCCATCTGATGGAGAGCGGTTACCATCGCCTATGGAGACTTGCAACATCAAAGGTGCTAAAAATCCGCTGCTGCTCTGTAAAGGGAGACTGGAATCTGGCTACTAATGCCGGAACCTAACTCAAGGTTGTTATGGCAGTATACTCTAGACCAGAGATCGTAGCTATACAGACGGGTAAAAATACCCTACCACCTTGCTGTGGGTTGTTTTATCGCCTCTTACGACAACCCAACAGGCCGCAGGAAATTTTATTTTTTCTCCTTTCCTGTACGGATTTATAGAAATACGTGCAAGTTTATTATCCTTATTAATAGTAATAATAACCGTTTTTAGTGGAACGGATAGTATATGCGCCTATATTGTCCAACGCGGTCTAAGCGGATTTAACAGATCGGTCATCTGGATGTGCAGGTTTCACCACGTTTTCCTTCACCTTCAGCATCTGGTAAATGTAGCAGTATAATTTTAAGTCAAAAAACTGCTATATGGTATGGCGACCAATCCATCTGTATAAAAAAATCAATTTTGTACCAGAGCATTTTATAACTGCGTATAATAATAATAATAATTACGTCTTGCTAACTCTGAGTACTTGCACAGGCACAACCTAGTAACCAGGATCATCCACCAGCAATTTGCTCTTCGATATGGTCTGATAGCGACTGAGGTACCTTATTACAAATATACCCCTGAGCCAGTTCTCGAAAATGGTCATATACGTTCTACTGGGATCGATCTATTATTACAGATAGGACTATTGATGCCAATAAGCCTGACATTGTGATAATAGATCGATCTGCGAGACGTACGTTGCTCGTTGATATAAGTATTCCACATGACTGTAATTTCGTAAAAGTTGAAACTGATATATTAATGAAATAACTAGACCTCGCACACGAGATTACTGACATGTGGAGTCAACAATCATCGTACCGATAGTGGTGTCCGTTAACGGTTTAGTAGCGAAGCTAGAGAGGCTCTCGCTCGGTAAATGGGTGAAGGGCCAGATCCAGAAGGCGGTTCTCCTGAGCACGGTACGCATCGTATGGAAGTTCCTGTCTCTGGAGCCTTAACCACCGGTAGCTTGGACCCTAGGCCCCGCTGCCCATGGACGTCATCTTTTATATTTTTTGTGTTTATTTTATATGTATATATATATGTATTAAAAAAATATAAATAAATATATATGTGAAATAATAATAATAAGTGTCACGCCACATTTACATTAAATTTGTCAAAGGGCCTCTACGCGTTGGCCTTCCCATGGCCCACGCAAGCCCTCCAAATGTCCGGGCCATTTTTATGGCCCGTAGTCTTCAAAGACATACATTAAAATAATATCAGCCCATAAATGTCTCACTGCTGGGCTCAGGCCTCCCATTATCAGGGGATAAACGGCTATAACGGGGATAACGGCGTATAAACACCAAAAAATAAACATAATTGAAAAATGTCATCTAATAATATTAGTCGTTCTGAATCTGACTCCTTTTTATCAATTATTATTTTTATACAGTTCAATATATAGGGTAGAATAGAATAGAAAATACTTTATTGTTCACCAAAATAAACAATTACAAATTGAATAATTACAATAATTTAACGGCGAAACAAAAGGCAGCCATATCGCTTAAAGCGATCTCTTCCAGGCAACCTGACTGAGAGAATACTTTTAACAACTTAAGTCTAAGTATAATTAAATTGAAAAGAAGTAAAATAAAAAAGGAAGAACAGTACAATATGGACAGTAAACAGCTAAGTTAAGAAGAATAGAAAAATATAATTTTATTATAAAATAAGGTAATGATTTTTGAAAGATTTTTTAAATATGGCAAGTGATTTAACTATTCTGACATCTAAGGGTATAGAGTTCCAAAGGCAAACAGCCTGCATAGCGCATATGTGTATATTTTTGTTTGATTTTCATGTTTATTTTACTTCCCATTTCAAAATTATATAGGTTTACACTTTCTATCCTAGTTATATTGCAAAACCCGCATGTTTCACAATTTTTTCTAATCCACCCTAAGGTTGTCTGGTAGAAATTGCTTTTGGTGATAAGACCATCTATTGTTTTTTTTGTATTTAAACTTCTTAAACTGTATCTCAATGTTATACAATAAAGTACATTCTAATACATAGAATCTATATTGACAAATTTCATTGATATTGTTCCAGTAATTTCTGAGAAAAACGACCGCGATAAACATAGACGGATAGGCGGATGAATGAATGAGAAATTTAAGGGCTTTTACCACAACAGCTACGGAACCATAAGAAACTAAGCTTAAACACCAGAAGTACAGTCACACAAAACTGCTAATACCAGCATACCCGGTTTCTCAGTTAATGGAATAGTACCAATTAAAAGTTACGCAATTTCTATCTACTCGAATAAATTCCAGGATCCATCCTTTAAGACAGATGAATGGGGACCGGTCTGGAAGCAATAAATTAAGGCTTCGTGATACAATTATTAATATAATGGCCGGCTCCCGGTCTATATGTGAAACGAAAAACGTAATCAGTCCATATCGTAATTAAATCTTAGTGAAAATAGTGTTGTAGGTATGCGAGTAAATATTTGAATGATTTTTTTATTATTCAATACAAACTTAAACGAAGAAAAATCACGTTAATATCAATCATAAGGCGGCCTCTATGGTTGAGCGAGCTAAGCCTTTGCCGCTTGACCTCAATTCAACGCAGAGGCTCTAGGTTCGATTCCTGGTATGGTAAAATTCCGAAACGAATTTCCTCCATTATTTATTATGGTCTGGGAGTCTGGGATCGGCTCCAGTGTGGTCCGTTGTATATTACCCATAATACAAGCGTAACTTGCTTTATTTGGAGATTACAATATGTTTCTTTGTCTGTCGATTATATATACTTATTTTAAAAAATAGACCATAGCGATCTTTTCTAGGCATCAATGTCAGTTGGCCCATTTCAAAACCTAGTCAATGTGAATTGTAACCTTTTATTTTTATTGTTGTTATAAAAAAAACAGTGAGCGCTAGTCATGAAAAAATCTATTTCTAAATAGCCGAAAAAATATTATTTTCGGTTATTTAGAAATGATGTTATAAATTTTTGACTTTTCTTAGCTTTTTAAGTGAAAAAGTCGTCGTATCCACCAAAAATTTCTTCGAAGCTGTTCTCGCGTTGGCAGCGCCCTTGTTGTTGCAAACAATCAATAAGCAGCGATGATCACTTTCCATCAGGTAGGCCGTTTAGTAGTCTAGCAAACAAGCACCCAATTTAAAAAAAAATGTTTAAAATAAGGATATGCACGCGTCCACGCCTGACTTCAAATTCCCGCGGGATTTCCAGTACACAAAGTATCACAGAATTTAAAAAAAGAATGTAAGCTATCGTTTTAGTGGAAACTGTGTCGGAATAAGTTATTTTTTATACATCCGAACATTAAACCGCTCCGGAAAAATTTGCTATTGATGAGTTAAGAAATTGCATTGGAATTCGATTATTATTTCAACCTGGCTATTTTAAGTAATTCCCAGAACAATTCCCGCGGGATCCCCAGGATAAAAAGTAGTGCAGATTTCAAGTCTAAGAATTTGATGTCGATCAGCGAAAACCGCATCGAAGTCGGCCCAATAGTTTTTACGTGAATCCTGAACAAACAGAAAAACCGACAAACAGGCAGACAAGAGATTTAAAAAAATGCATCGTGTTATCCATCGTTTACACAGTGTTCCAGTTGTTTTTTTTTAAATAGCTTCAATGTACAGACACAGCAGGTTGAGAATTTTATGATATTGTAGATAACCCTTACTTACACCAAATCTAGAGCACCCCTAACTTTTATTTTTTGTTATTTAACTACACCATAGAATCTAACAAAGATTTTTTTACTAGTTTTATTTATATAGACGAACGAACGGTCGTGACAGTTATATTAAGTTCCGTTTTGGCCAATATGGCTACGAAACTTTAAAAATAAAACAATATAATATAATTATTTTGTTAAATTGTTTTAAAAAAGAAACAAACCGATTTCCTTTCACAATTATCAACAGTATTAAAGTTTTGTTTTATATGATTTATTTTATAAAGAAATGTAATATTTGACGTAATGACATTTGGATTTATGACAGATCATTCTTTACCTTATATATATATATAAGTTTTATTTATATTTTTACCTATGAAATTGTCGGTCTGTAGTTATGGCCATTTCAAATGAAAATAATTTTTGTTTAGCTAAGAATTCTAATTTCAAACTGACTTTATTTTAAAAACATGGAATAATACTTTTTTCAAATAGTCACTCGCCCGTTTCCGCTGCTCCTGCTTGACAACGCGCGTCCTCACACTTCACAGCAGACGGTCTCCAAGTTACAAGAGGGATTGGAAGCTCACCGTCATCCACTGTACTCACCAGATCTTGTGCCTACAGACTTCTAACAGACTTCTTTTTCCAGAATTTGGATAACTTCTTGGCGCGAAAAAAATCAATACCCGAGAGGCAGTATAAAATGCCTTTGAAGAATTTGTTACCTCAGGGCATCAGGAAACTGTCACTTCGTTGGCAAAGATGCATCGATTGCATGGGTGATTACAAGTAATCGTTAATCGATTAAAATGTATAAAAAATGGTAATTTCATAGGTAAAGACCTAATATATAATTTAATACCTGTATAATTATTATATATCAAATCATGAGAAAATAAATTTCATTTTATTTCATCATTTCTAGGATTCAATAGGATGGTTTGTCAAATTGTCCATGGTACATCACTAGAATATTGTAACGAGTAGCGCACAACGACGTATGTATACTCAACTTACTTGCATTATATCGTCTCTCGCGCATTTTATGGTTTTTCGATCGGAATCTAAAATTGCTTCTACTTTTTCAAATTGGTTTTTAGATTGGGGAACGTGTTGTAAAAGTAATTTACTCTAATACCAATTCTGTACATTATTATTTCAAAATTACTGTTTCATATAACACGGTAAACAAAAATAAAATTAAACCATTTCAATTTAAAGTATAGTGGAAAAGTCGATTTATTTGAACGTTTGTATGTAAAGTAAGTTTACATACAAACTTACTTTACATACAAGCGTGTTCTTCATAGTCTGGCGAAGAAACTCCCATATTTTTGAAGTGAAACTTCTTTATAATCGTCGTGACTTGAAACTCTATGAAAGGAAAAAGCGCACTAAAAAGAGATAAACACATGAATCTATAGGACTGCCTGCGAGAGAATGAGATAGAATACATTATATTTACTAATTTAAACACTGCTTAAACAAATAAAGTTGGAAATGTTTTGAAGTATTTTCGTTAATACTCCAAACTTCGTGTTTTAAAGCTTAATAAATATATTGTAACGATATAATATATGAAATGTGACGTCACGAAATTTAGAATCCTCCCATCCCTAGTCCCGCTTTGTTTCACCTCTACTATGTGTAAAGTGCACACACGCATTTCTTTATAGGTAATTTTTTTCTCTCCACGTTATACATTGTTTTATTAAACATGTTTGGTTTCATTTATTTAGACAAATTACGGTCCGCTAACCTATTAACAAATAAAGAATTATTCAATATATTCGATATTTATGAGTGGTAAAAGCGTAAATGAGTAGACAGCTACTATAGGATAAATTTTTGAAAGATCTCCTAAGTTAACGCGCTTTGTCCTAAGCAGTGTTTAAGCGATTTTGTCATACACGAACCTAGAGGTACGAATATTAGACTAGGCTCAAGCCTTTCCATTTCATGGAGATGTCCCAGGTGATTTGGCAGATTTCACCTATTAGTAATTTCGATGTTCACTTACGATGAATTACCTTTATGTATTTGCGTATGGTTATGTATAGACATGGGTTAATAACATTCCAAGTGGTGTATGCAGCTGAGACATATATTTGAACCCATTTCATTAGAATAAAACGCGGGGTTAACCAGAAAGCTACTAAGATTAAATAGCTAAAAATTGACCGAGTAAATAACTTCCATTTAATATTCAAAGTTGAACTAATATTCTTAGAGGTTAAATATTTGGTTGTGTTAGAAACGAATTACATCTGTGAGTTGATTTCACTATAATCCAGATACCAAAAATAGCATCTCGTTACAATTAAAGTAAACAGAAGTACAATAAAAAGGTATACTCAAATCAATCAATCAGCTGTCCATTCTGGACGAATAGGGTCGGCAATTTAATTGAGTTTTTTTTAATTTATTTATTTTATATCAGAAATCAAGACAACGGTAAAAACTAGATTAAATGACATATCTTGCACGCTGAACTGGCAGTGGGTCGGTCACGTTTTTTGAAGGACCGATGGTCGATAGAGCGCAGGCGCCCAGGGGCAGAGATGGTATATTGGTAAACGTAGTGTAAGGCGCCGTACAGCCCGGTGGACTAACATAAGCTCGCCGGGAGACTCTAAATTAACAAAGATGAGAGGACAAAGCGGAGACCGGGATATATGAGGCAAACTTGGGGAGACTTCCGTTCAGGAGCGGAATACGTTTGGCTGGCGTCGACAACAACCAAACTCTTCGTAAGTTTTAACTTAAGAGGAAAAATGTTACGGGAGTCTGTTCAAATAATATTTGGTGTTGAAAATACTACATTATTTTCCTACATAGTTGTACAGAGTGAATATCATTGGCTATTGAAGTAGTATTACCATTACTCCAGGCTGTTATGCAAGCCGTAATCAGGAAACAAACCTGATGACTGTTGAGACGCCGTCGCCTTCTCCGAGACAGTAATATCAGCTAAAATAGCGTTGAGGTAGGAATGGGAGCGGGCCTCCTTGCTCTTTGCATACACAACTCTAGACAGTGCCAGAGAGCATGTTAGAACCTCCGGCTACCATAGACGTACATACAGCTGGGTGTGACGGATTCAAGGTACAAAATTAGCCGACACCCACCACAACTAAAGCTACCAAGACGGGGACACGTACAAGAGTATTTTGTGCGACTCTTTTTCACTGTATAAACTAGACGACATTCGCTGTGGAGATTCGATCCTCCTTAGTAATATGAAATGGACTATTTTAGAACCTGCACCTGTTAAGGTCGTGGTCCTGGCTAAACTGATGTCCCATGACTCTGGTACGGGATAAAAGGACCACCGATGAGCTTTTTATGGATTTCCAGCAGTCACGTGTGTCTCACTAACTTGTGGTCTTTGCCTGAGTCACAACAACCATATTTAAAAAAAAATTGAGATAGTATGTAAGTGAAGCAAAAATATCGTATCACGGTATTTGTGTTCCAACTCCTCCGAAACGGCTTCACCGATTTCAATGTTTTTTTTTGTATATTTGGTAGGTATGAGAATAGGTCGTAAAGTATTTTTTACCCTCCTATGGTGTTTTTTTATGGCAGAACGTTTTGTGGCTCGTCTAGTTACATATAAGTATATAAGTTTATCTGCCATGAAAAGGTTTTTTTTTATTTGGATGAGTAATCCGACCTTGTTATGTTATCCAAAAATATTTCTTTTTTTGTATACCTTTTTTTTTTTGTTTGCCTGTTTGCGTGAAATATTTCACGCAAACAGGCAAACGGCCCACGTAATGGAAAGTGGTTACCACTGCCTATGGTCGTTTTCAACACTAGCGGTGTCGCTAACGCGTTGCCGACCTCTGTAATGTTATAATTCCCTTCTTAAAAAAACCCCATGCTACAAAGCAAAGGAAAAAAAACAGCGGCGGGAAGTTCCTTCCATATCATTGTTGTACACGGAATAAATATTCTAGAGAACTCTAAAAGCTCATTTCCATATGGCATGCTATCGTTACTACAAAATATATCCTGCTCAGTACTATAATATCAGTTCGTGGCACCAACACTTAATAATTACCTTTCTAACTGATACGGTATAATATAATGAAAAAATAAAATATATGGACAAAAACCCATCCGGTGTGCATGTTATATTATTATTAACATCGATCTAATGAAATCGATACTGAACGCTGACGTAATGTGGGGCATACTTACATTTTACATAGGGTGACCAAAATACAAAAGATTATAAAACAGTAGCGGAAGAAGTTCTCCTGCTGTAAAAAAAGAAAATTGATTCCAGTCGATTCCAACGCCATCTACCGGATCCAATTTTGAATCTAAACCATACCGGGACCCATACAAATATACACATTTTTTTATCAAAATAGGTCTAACCGTTCAAGAGGAGTCCAGTGACATACACGCGAGCAGAAGAAATTTATATACCTATATAAAGAACCTATATATGATATAGTTTCGCTCTATTTGTGGATGAAATAAGCACTAATATAGCTGGTATCTGAGCTCAAGTTATTTTCAGTCAGATTGTACGTTTTCATTTCGATTACCATAAAGCTGGATTTTGATAGTTTAGAAAATCATTTCAGTGCCCTGTCATTTTTTTCTATATAAACCCAAAATTCTCAAAATCAACACTACTACCAATTAAATTTCACAAATATTGTTCTTTTATAACGAGATTTTGGCCATCCACGTCCATTATACGGTTTTTGAAAACAAACCTGTATAAATACATATCATCTTTCAAGTTTTTGGTCATATCTCGATATTTTATAGTGATTTAGTCTGCCTTAGCAGTACCTACTCTGTAGTTCAGTGTTCTTTCTTTCTGCTCTGTGTCATACCTTTTTGCTGCCTTTTACATTGGAAGACTTCATCTGATCGGATTTTGATAAATTACTTTTAGATGATTCTTTTTTTGTTTTTTGTAACTTTGTACTTGATAACTCATCGCAAAAGATCGACATCATAACTATTTTATTATTAATTGTTATGATATCTATAAGTTATTAGTTTCATTAAAAAGTTCCATAGAAACTCAGTACAAACTAGGTTTTATGTTTTAAGCGTTTGTATTAAACCTTTATTTGAGTTTAATTTTAAATAAGGTGAAAACAGCTATGCGGCCTGTATGTAAGTCAATAGGTATACAAACACTAGTAAGAATAATTTATGAGATTACGTATGCACTTTAATAGTCTTTGCTGGTTAATATTTTCGTAGTTGATTGCAACTTAGCAACCAAGAGTATATCTAAATTTAAAAACATTACAAACTATCAAGGTCTTATAAACTTATAAGTTCTTTTTTTTTCATAAATTTGACTTTCTCAAATCTTTTGGCCACCCTACCTCCACAACTCGTCTAAGAAATTACTATAATCGAATAAGATTCGAACCGGCTACCGTCTAACCATCAAAATGCCCTGTTATCTCAACAGAAGAAACTAGCCACGCATATATTCACGAGTTTATCTTTGAGATAAGAGAAAAGTACTGAACTGTTGTTGCCTATAAAGACTAAACGGAGGACTTAGTAAAATATTTTACTACAAGACCGGGTAAATGGTAAAAGTATAACTTCGACACTCTGAGTCTAATAATGTTTCATTATTTTTAAATAGTAACTATAGAATTTCTCGTTTCCCTCCTTTATTTTCGTATGAAACAGTTACCCACGAATTCGTACGCGTTTGGGAAATCTAAAGTATTCAGCGGGGTACAATATATTTCGTGGTAATGTTTAGCTATTTAGTCGTGTAGTAAACAAATAGAGATAATTCCGCGTGTATAATATTAAAATGGATTTTATTTAGGTTAGTATCATGAAAGAGAAATACACTAGGAATGTCAATTTTCTAGATAAAACGTAACTTTGCCTGTAATTCCAGTATTTTTCTGCTTTGATCAGCAAATGCTACAAATCGTAGAAAACGTTACTAAATCATTCAAGCCATGTTTTATTAATTTTAATAATTATTAATTAAAACCTTTGTTCCAAACCAAATCGGCCAATAATTGAAACTTGGAAGTTTCTTTTTAATTTCTTATTTTAAATGAGTATCAGAATTATAGCAATAAGTTTCAACAATTTTTTATTTTTCTTTTTCTATCTAAGTAGTACAAAAATACGTTAAATCGAGACTAGTGGCATCCATTGATCAGTGAGTCAGCCTTATTAAAGTACCGGGAATATCATTTTAGTATTCTTCTTCTATGATTTAAATATATATTGAAAAATTAAAAAGAAGTCTAAGGTGGTATGGGCATGTAATTAGGAGGGATGAAAGTCATGTGACAAAAAGAAGGTTGATTGGTACAGGTATAAAGGTAGACCAAAAAAAGGTGGATGGATTGTATGAAGGAAGACTTGATAGTAGGGGAAGACCAAGCGGAGATTTTGGGATTTACTCGAGCGTGGCAGAATAACATAAGGGGAGAAACCTTGCACACTATTATGTACCCCCGCCATATATTAACCCTTTGTATAGGCTGGGGGTATTTTTTATTCTTAATTTTTTTCTAAACCGTCATATTAAGGAAATTTCTCCACATAATTGTCAGATTTAGATCAGCACGACAAGGACATCAAGTTGAACTGTCTATATATTAATCTGACACGCTAGAGTATTTCAGTGTTACGTTTTTTTGCATTTTCAAAAATCGGCCATGACTTTTGTTCGCTTCTAAAACGTCAGTCTTTTGAATAGGAGTTCCTTTAGGGTTTACTTAACATCCCTTTTGAATATCTGACGTGCTTGAGTATTGCTGTGCTACTCGTTTTTTTGAAAACCTATAGGTACACGCTCCCTCCACCAGTGAAAGGGCATACATTATATAACCTTTTTTCTTTTTACCATCTAATCTTCACAATCCAAAACTACCCTGCGACGCTCAAGTAACTCCAGATTTAGCATCTTGAGCTCCCCTGCTATGATAATTTCTGGTGTGATAGGGGATATATATTGTCAGAGTAGAGGAGTATGAAAGAAAAGAAAGGATATAAATGTATATTTTTGACAACTGGTATAACAATAGGATACTTTTTATCCTAGAATGTGGAATAGTTTTTACGAAACATGAAGTTAAAGGTTGCGCGAGTGAAGCCATATATAAAGACATAATATAGTATGTTCATACTATTTCAAGCGTTTATTTTACTTTTGACCTTTGCAAGCCTATCAAGAATAGAATAGAAAACACTTTATCATTCACCAAATAAACAATTACAGAAATAATAATTACAATAATTTAACGGCAAAACAAAAGGCGGCCTTATCGCTTAAAGTGATCTCTTCTAGGCAACCTGACTGAGAGGATACTTTTAACAACTTAAGTCTAGGTATAATTAAATTAAAAGTAGTAAAATAAAAGAGGGAGAAGTGTAAGAGTACAATATGGACAGTAAACAGCTAAGTTCAAAAGAATTGAAAAATATACTTTTATTACAAACTAATGTAATATATTTTGACAGATTTTTTAAATAGGGCAAGTGATTTAGCTCTCTTGACATCTACCGGTAAAGAGTTTTAAAGGCATACAGCCTGCACAGCGAAGGATTTGGAGTAAAATGTTGAAGAATATGCAGGTGCCTTTAACAGGAGGTTATTAGAGGAGCGCAAATGGAAGGTTTGTGATGTATGTATATTATGATATGTCTATCAAGTTACATATTTCTTGACAGTAAAGCCCACGTGAAACAAATGACGTAATTGTCGTACTTTATTACTGTGGGTGACGTAACAGTGATGTTCTGGGAGTCATGAAACGCACAGAGTATTAAAACATCGACACTATACGTAAATAAATTGAAAGAAATCGACTTGAAAAAAAATGTTCTACTTTAAAGAAAATAATATCGCAGTTATTAATAGTGCCGTTTTATTATGCCGAATTGACAATTTCACAATTTGACAAATGACAATGATAATTTTACGTTTATTTAACTTTTGACAACTGACTCAGATAGAAGCTGATTATAACTGAAATATGAAGTCTATTTTTATAACAAATCGAGTCGGTGACGTATTAGGACATCACTAATTGATTCGTCATCCAGCTTTCAAAGTAAAATAAATGCTTGAAAAGGGTATAAATAGAATGTAAATTATTTAACAACATTAAATAAGCTTTTAATATATTCCATTCACGATTTCATTTCAGATAACGTCATTGACATAAAAATGAAATTGAATCGTCATTTGACAATGTTGCCAAATGGGCACTCCTTAGCAGTTATTACTTGAGTGGTTGCGAACTTTATCGGTACTTAAGTTTTGTGTAAAAATAAACTTAGTAACAATATTCGTTTTAGTGTTATAAAATCCAAAAGCTCAATAGGTTCATAAACCCTAACTACAATAATGCACTCCGCTAAATACTATCAAATGATAACCACAAAGATTTTAATTCTTTGACAATATTTCAAGAATTTCTCTAATATTAGGGAATGATTTAAGGAAATCGTTTTTTAAAGTAACGACCACACGAACACACAACACACACACACACACACACACACACACACACACACACACACACACACACATACACATATATATACAAAAAGAAGGAACGAACAAAGCTGAACCTTATCCATCATGACTCTACCTAATTAATATTAGCTATAAATAGAAAATTAGTAAATCATTACATTTAGATTTTAACTTTGATATAATTATGCGTTTTCGTTCGTATTATACGTAAAGTATTTAATTGATTTATCATTAAAATTATTATGACTTCTGACATGAAGAACTATCTATATATATTTCATGACCATAATATATTGGGTTGGATCAATACATTTGATTTTGTTATTCTTATCATTAATTACAAATTTTATTAAATGAAAAAATATTAATGATTTCTTCTAAAAAGTTTTGAAAATTTGTGTCTATCTTTTTCCATCAAGTACCTTTATCAAATGCATAATTGGATTATAAAGAAAACGTTCTTCAAACCATCTCACTCAATTTACTCTAATCAAAATTTCAATATATTTTCCAATATTGCGCCGTCCATCTAACCTGCAATTAAATTTTCTATACCAATATCCATTATGAAAAACCGTTTGATCCCGCAGCACTGCGTGAAGTGTTCAAATTAGACAGCCAGGCAGGAAACGACTTCTTACAACGTCAGTGGGCAGGTGATTAGCGATCGGCGATCGGCTATCGCATCTACAATCGCTTGATCATTCACTCGCTCTGAGTGCGCCGTAAAAAGTGATCGTCATAGAGTAATTATACATTGTACAGAAGCTATATACATAAGTCTCAAGGCTGATTTATATTGCTCTACCTACTGACTTGGGGAGAGGATTGACTTCAAAATAATCTATCAGTAATGTTGAAGTTAGTCGTGGTAGCGCGGTATTGACTTCAAATCAATTTACACGATGCCTGTATTAAGTCAGCGTTGTCAACTTTGAATTTGAAATCAGTGCTGAATTAATGTAAATCAGCTTTTATATCTATTGTCTTATAGCTATAACCCTGTGGCAGAAAAGTAATGAGACTGATTTTTTATTTATCAAAGTTTTTATTTTTTTCAAACATCAATGTTATCTCCTTGAAAGTGGTTCCCTTGGACAGCTACACACCGATGGAGACGTTGTTCCCACTGTTGGTAGCAGCGCCGGAAGTCTTCAACCGATATGGTCTGTAGCATGTCCGTTACACTCTTTTGGATATTTTCTAAAATCTCGAAATGACGTCCTTTGAGGACATTTTTCATTTTTGGAAAAAGGAAAAAGACACAGGGACTGAGGTCAGGTTAATAGGGGGTTGAGGAATCACAGGAATGCCTTTAGAAGTTAAAAATTCTGCTATAGATAAGGCAGTGTGACATGGGGCGTTGTCATGATGGAGCATCCATTTGTCTGCAATGTCTGGTCTCACGCGAATGACCCTTTTTCTGAGCCTTTCAAGGACGTCTTTATAAAAACTTGGTTGACAGGTTGTTCTGGAGGAACCTCCTTGTCAATTATCCAAGCTTAACACAAAATTTAATGGCATTTGCGTGACGCACAATCAAAACACAATTTAGATAATAGCAGTAAGAAAATCACGTAGTTAACGAAAAGAGTTGAAACTCGTATAGAGCTATTGGAAGGTACTAATACACGAGGTCAATCAAGGACTAAAGCGCAGTATTTTCAGATCACTTGCAGTGTTGCTAGTCTCATTACTTTTCTGCCACACCTCGTAAATGTGCATAAGACGGTATTTTAAAATTGTATTCATAACTGAAAAACTGAGAAGGAGAAGATTAAGGTGGTATGGGCATTTACTGAGGACGGATGCAAGTCACGTGACAAACAGTATATTAATATGGAAGATTGATGGATACAAAAGTAAAGTAAGGGAAGGAAGGAAGGAAGGAAGAGATGGATGGATGTGTGAAATATAACATGATGATTTCTGGTGTGACAGCGAACTTATGCCAGAATAAAGAAGTGTGAATAGAATAAAAAAAAAAAAAAAAAAAAATATATATATATAATTATTGTTGTGATACCAAATAATTGAGATAAGTTCAAATAAAAGACGTCGAGATTCTATACATAATTATAGCAACGTTCACATCTATAGTATAATAGATAAACGACCATAACTTACTGAAAGTGGCTAATAATGAATATAAAAAATATGTATACCACTTTCGCGAAGACTCAGTAACAAAGAAAAGCCAGCAAATACCTAATTGTCGTTTAGAATGGTATGCGTGATATTGATCTCAGGGACGGATGGTAAACACAGTTTAAAGTGGAGAACAAAGGGGAGGAAACTGGATTCGAGACTCCAAAGCGGAGCAGACACTAACAAGATTTAAGTCTAAGATTTATACAACAGTTAAGTTTGTAAATCTCAATATTATAATTTTAAATTACACACA
Source organism: Dendrolimus houi (assembly GCA_039645545.1). NCBI lineage: Eukaryota > Metazoa > Arthropoda > Insecta > Lepidoptera > Lasiocampidae > Dendrolimus > Dendrolimus houi. The sequence continues at coordinate 17,817,808 of CM077128.1, read as the reverse complement.
TCAAATACCGGTTATATCAGAAGCATCCATTTTAGAGCCCCACGTCTGCTTTCGTACTTTTTCTTCTTTACTTCACTTGGCATGGTTAAAACTATTTTCATAATGTTGAACTTCTGTCTTTAAACATTACTTACTGGATCTAAATATGATTTGCTAAAAAATACAAAATAAATTATAATATAAAATTAATAACGGTCCTGTATAAAAAAAATACTCAAACGATTCCTCCCTGAAACTCGTTGGATTAGGTGTGAAAGTGCACTGCAACCAGTCTGCTCAAATCAAATCAACATCAAAACCAGCTCAACGTATGTTTAAGTAAGGCACGATAATTGAAGATATGCTTGTGTTACATAGCCGGTAACTTGCAATGACGTACGATTACTTTGCAGTTGGTATACTAGCTTTATACATACGAACTAATAATCTGATAAAAAATATAACTGATGAGAATCTTTTCTTTCTATCTTACAATTAGATATCCAGGTTACTGCCAAAGTCCTACTAATTAATCTTTGCTATTCACGTCTTAATCAACAAAGTGATACTTTCACTTTCAAGTGGATGACGTAGTTCTGCTTTTATGTGTTTGGGAGCGAATTTATTGAAGTGAAAACTGGCTTCTAATATATTTAAATCTATTGTAGGACATAAACATCACCCAAGTCGTGGAATTAAGCTTGATGTCGCAGTCTGTCTGCTGTATATAAGAGATCGTCTCTAAATATCATTTGGGTGTTATTCATTACGATTTATGAAGACCAACTGTAGTACAATACATATATGTAGGTTGCTATATATTGTCTTACTGCACAGTACATAATCGTTTTTTTAATCTTTATTTCTCTTCAATATTCTCTTATGAGCCGCCTTTTCAATATTATATAAATTATATATCTATTACAAGAACTAATAAGCTGTATACCATTAGAACTACCGATTCTATTTAATATTGCATTTCTGTTTACACATGTGGCATGTATACATTTCTAGTCTTATTTATTTATTTCGTTCGTTTACACTTACTACACCATAACATTATAAGAGGCAATTTAAAAGTACAATACTGTAACGAGTTACGAGACTCGAAATAAAATGCCGTTGGAATTACTATAGAATTTATTAGAACTATACAAACACGTATAACACAGGTACAAATATAATTAGACACAACCAGTATAAACGTAATACACGATTCAATAACATGCGCAAAGTCCGTCACTGTATAGCTTATCGAATGTACACACGTCTTGTCCCGTTTGTGAGCATCGCTTGACTTCCGATCTCTCCATTGGGCATTGCTATATACTGCACCGATACAATATGGCTGCCCGCCCGCGTAATCATGTCTCCGAACGGCCATAAAAGAGTACATTACACAATAGACCGTTTTATGGCCGGCAGGTGTGCATTCACTTTTGTCGGCGTGTAACACTTAAATTAGTGTGTAACCTATTAAAAACAAACACAGATAAATTTGTAAATATACAAATTTAAGTATACGCATATACATTCCACACAAACACACATTTATAACTTATTTAAAGATTATACAAATAAATTAGTAACGATAGATAGTATCTGATGGAAGCATATTGTGCTATATTCGGCGTAGTGAATTGGCAAATATACCTAATGTGGAGCTATACTTATAGTCGTATTCAATCCTAACCCAACCCCCTCCTAAGCAGTGGACAGGGACTGGCTGAAGAAGAAGAATAAGTTAATTCTTCTTCTTCAGCCAGTCCCTGTCCACTGCTGGACGTAGGCCTACCCAAGTTTGCGCCACATATCCCGGTCTCCCGTCTTCGTCAGCCAGCCCCTGCCGGCAACCTTGCGCAGATCGTCAGTTCACCGGGCTGGAGTGCGTCCTACGCTACGTAATACATGGTAACACGTAAACCCTAACTGTAAATTATAAATGCAAATTTGGTTTGCCAACAGATCTTCACGCTAGTTTGCATACACTTTGTCAGGGGAATAGAAAATGGCATAGGGGTACCCTTAGAGTAATAATACCTAGAGAGATAGTTTCTCACAAAACTACATTTAGATTTGAAGCATAAAAGCAATTGATGTGTGCGTGAGCGCCATGTAATTACTATCGCTAACACGCTCACAAAGGCACAAATTATATTGCAAGTAAATAAAAATTATAATAATATAATTATAAAGTAAATAACATTGAAACTTTGTACTGTCGCGTTTTATTATATTTAGCACTATCGATGCAATTCACTATAAATATATCATAATGGCAACGACAATTATATCACATCAATTTTTATGTGTTGCTCCCACGCTTAGTCTCATCTTCGCTAGATGCCATTACGGGTATTTTGAATTAAAAATTAAATTTGACGTTTCTATGAATTAAAAGGTGCTCATTTAATGACATATATATCCTATTCTCTTTAATAACGCTGGGGGAATGCATTTGCGAACTATCTCCGACTCCGGGGGGTTTTTCTACAATTTAACCTCTTTCGTAGTTCAAGAAAGAGAGAAAACCACGTGAAGAGGTTACCGGACGCTATGTGGGACTCCGCTCCCAGTGGAAGTGTTCGTAGAACTACACTGCTTCTGACAGGAAGCCTGGGAGAGAGGCAGCCGGCTATGCCCGACAGAGGTGGCAAGGATCAAGGCCCTGGTGACCGAGGCCCTGATTCAAAGGCAACAAGACCTCGAGGTCCCAGTGGCTGGCACGGAGACGGTAGAAGCTGTTCGCCCCCACCTGTCTCGTTGGGTCTCGCGCAGGAGCGGGACCCTAACGTACAGGATGGTGCAGATACCGGACATGGCTACTTCGGTAAGTATCTGAACCGTATAGCGGCGCGGGAGCCCACGCCTGAGTTCCAGCATTGCGGCTCATTACTAGACACAGCGCTACATACGCTAGTTGTGTGCGCCGCCTGGGCCTTAGAGGTCTGTATTAGAGAACGTTGTCGACCAGGTGAACACGCTTCGGGGATTGGTTGAGGCCACGCTCCGGAGCAAACAATGGTGGCTAGCCGTGACCTCCTTCTGTGAGCAAGTAATGGCCCAGAAGGAGGAGGAGGAGGCAGCAGAACGTGAGAGGGAGGAGAGTGCGTACACGGACCCCATCCGCAGAAAGCGGCCTAGGGGTCGTAGGCACCGCTACGCGCAACTCCTCCCGTAACCCATCACAGGGGATCCGGTGGAATTCCCCGCCTGTTGGTGAAGAGGGTACTCTTCCCCGGGGGTGCCCTAAGTGAGAGCCAAGTGTAAGGGTGCCACAGATGTAGTACCTATGGTTCAGTTCTTGTCGCATCCCATAAAAGCGCATAGGAGAGGGGCGCAGGTTAGGTTTAGTGGGTAGTCTGACGGTCGACCATCCCCCATCCCTCCGATTGGAGGCTACGGTGGGCATCCGGCCGATCAGGAGCCACAGGGTATGTGGGACTGACAATGGCCAGTCTTCCACTCTGTATACAAAAACCACAATAACGCCAGCGACGCCGCAGTCAAGAGCTTGTATGAAATAATTTACTGTTAGACACAGACAAATATCGGTGTATCATAAGGGTTTCTTTTGACCTTTATCAGAACTCTAAAAGTAATTTCGAGAAGATTAAGAGATCATAATTCCATTTATTTTAACATTTTATTTTATCAGCGTTTATTCTACTAAAAGCTTTCGAATTGTCAAAAATGGTTTTATAACCATAAACAATCTTTTATCTAGAGTGCGAATTGATGTCATAAATAATTTCAGTTTTACGATGCTATCATAATGCGCGAACTAGTTCAATTTTAAAGATTTTATTTTATTGTTTTGTGAAAATTTGTTTATGGTCTTTCGATTCTCGTTCGTTGTTTTACGGTTTAGTTGATGTTGCAAAAGCTCGTCAAACGTAACGTAAGTCAAAATCATGTTCATTTTATTAGACCCTATTTCAAACAGAATATTATATTGTGCAGACTTCTACCGCTAAAGAGATAACAAAATTTGAGGCAAATTGTACTATAAGTACACTAAGTAGGTATATACTTATCTACCAGTAATAACACTGGTAGGTATTTCTTCCAGTCGTTACTGGACTGTTGTGATATGTCACCAAAATTTAACGGTGAAGATTATTCTTAAATTAGGTAATTTCTTTTTCAAATCTGGTTGCGCCGAGGAACACCTCCTTATAAATTCTTCCTCCCCATACTCGCCATCAAGAAAAGAATAAACTTTTAAATGAAGAATGCGTAATACAAGACGACGAGTGTCACTGCTGTCACCGCAATAAAAAATACGTAAAAATAAATGGTTGGAACACAATTAAGAAAATAAACTGTTGGAACTGAAATGAATGCACGTTAAACCATAATTAATCCTAGTGAGTGTGTGAACCCCCGGGGGGACGAGTGCAGTGTGGCGGCGGACTGGTGGCGAGGTAAGTGCTTCCTTGCTTCTTCTTCCACGTCCCTTTGCCTTCTCCCGGCCATCGCACCGCGCCCGCAAAATCAACATAAGCAAGGAAGCGTATATATACAATCTAAAGCCAGCTCTGTTAGGGTTTAGACACACTATTTTTTTTTTAAATATCAGTTCAATACCAGTACGACGTACCTTCTTTGTTACGTGTAAAAAAGCTGTTATTTCATACAGTAGCTGACGCGAGCGCAGGCCCGCCCGAGGAGACCGCTGTACAAGCAACGAAAAAATTATTTTATCACAATATATTATATTTTTTGATAAAAATATTCTATGGACATATAATATGTCAGTAGATAAGAAAATTATATGGACGTATAAATTGTCAATAGATAAATTTAATAGTGACTTTATAATACAGAAAATTTGACAAGTGGTTTTAGAGGAACCTTTCCTTGCTTAGTGTTTTAACTAGACGGCCTCTGTGGTTGAGCGGCCTAAGTCTTTGACGGCTTACCTTATTGTAATGCAGAGGCAGGAACCCGTGCAGGAACGGAGAAATAATACAATTTCCTGCGGCCGGGCGGCCTGTCGTAAGAGGCGACAAAACAACCCACAGCCAGGTGGTAGGGCATTTGCCCGACTGGATGGCTACCAACCCTAGTCTAAAGTATGTCGCCATAATAACCTTCAGTTGTGTTACGGCATTAGTGACCAGGTTCTAGTCTCCCTTAAGAGAGCATCAGCATATTTGTAACACCTTTGGTGTTGCAAATGTCCATAGGCTATGGTAACCGCTTTCCATCAAGTGGGATGTCTGCCTGTCTGTTGAACTCCTGCAATAACAAAAGGTCCGGGTTCGATTCCTGGTATGGTAAATTTCGAAAACGAATTTTCTCTATTATTTACATATAGTCTGGATGTCTGGGATCGGCCCCAAAGTAGTCCGTTGCACATTAAACATAACACAAGCGTAACATGCTTAATTTGGTGATATACAATATGTGTGTTTGTCTGCCGATTATTATTATAATTATATTATTAACTAGCTAAACCTGGTGAACTAAGTTCGCGCGTTGTGAAATCTATGTACTTTAAAAATAATGTAAATATTACACCACTTCTGTACATGCCAATACCGCGTTGTACTGTAATGATTGCCACTTTTTGTGTGGCACAATCGCCAGACACGTGGTGCGATGAAATTATGGTAATCGCAGTCAGTTTCATCGTTTTATTTTATTTTTAGGGACTCTGAGTCTTTTCAGTCGGAACTATATTAACCAGCTTAAAAGTTTCCCAATTCCAGACTCGAGCTTCTCATTTTTTATGAAATGGAAGCTATGTCACACACGTTACACACAAACTAACGTTACCATCAGATTTTTCCGTTAAACTAATACTAATAGTAATACTGCTTAACAGAATTCGGATATAGCGACCGCTGAGTATTGTGAACGAGTGTCCTTGCGTTTGTGTGTGGCTTCTATATTACCTATGTTAGTCAGGAATGTAGTCTGTTTTAAATTTGAATACCAGGTATTACCTACGTAGTGCATTTCTAAACATTAAAGAATCGAAAAAAATTAGCGATACATAACATTATAATAAGGTATACTTTACCTTATTATAATTTATTTTTGATATAAAAAATATAATTATGCTAGTTGTTTATACGTGCCTCAAGACATTCTTTTGTGTTACATATAATCATTCTTTTACATCAATTTATAACTTAGACGTACTATAAAGTATAGACTTATGATCGTAGAGAACAACTTCAGAATGCTTTAATCCGTTCAACATGAAATTCTCACTTTTGATCTGTAGAATGTTAGATATATAAATATCTACTTTTGAGATCATACAGAACCCTTTGTCGAACAATAAGACAAGTATACGGTTATTTACAATAATTACATTCTCTACATTCAGCATCTGTTCTATTTAGTTGATCATCACGCATAAGAGTACATACTCGTACTAACTACCATTATTATTTTCTAACATTTGTATGTACAACTATAGTGATAAACGGAGCGATTCTGCAACTCAGGGCGGTTTTGTTGTACAGGTTTTTGTATAACATTCTTTGTTCTTTAATCTTTCTTGTGATTTGTTCATAATTAATGTTTCGTTTCACATGATAGCTTTACTAAATCACTCATTGTTTAACGTTAATTTGTTAAGAATTTTATTAAATTGAAAATGAAAGGTATGTATAAAATATTTAAAAAAAAACACTTAAAAAATGTATAGTTATATAAAATTATCCCTTTATTTTCACTTCACAATTTCACTTTATTTTTCTGACTAATTAGACTCGCATGAAAAATTTACAGGAGAAGCTTTATTCCAATAGTTGCACATTTCTACGCATTACATTTTTATTACGCATTATCAATGCCCGCGACTTCGTGAACGAGACTAAGAACTTTAATTTATATAATTTAAACCCTGCAAGATATAAATGAAACATACACGAATATATAAGGTAAACTTCCCGTTTTAATTCCTAACAATTTTAATGAAATCCCTTTAGCCATTTCAGATTGCTTACTCTCAAACACGTATCGTTGTTCTTTTCCGTCGAATCCATTTGAAAAATACAACCAAAAGTCAGAAATAAGAAACAAAGAAAAAATTTACAACTATTGCAATAAAGTCTATATATAACAAAAATAAATAAAGCATATAATGGGTCGCGTTTAAATATACAATTAAAAGAAGTTCTAAATTGATTCCATGTACGAAAACGAACGATGACGAAAGATCCTTAAGAGTAATAAGAACCCTGAATCAATTTGAGAAAAAAATTCAGGCAACAGACACATCAATATTCTAAAAACTGTAATTTATGATTAGAGATCGTATAAGTAACAGTTTTCACAAAAATTTTGATGTTTACTTTGAAATCAAATAGGCTGTATAAATAAGGCTGTTGATAGTCAAAACACTTATAGACTAGTTTAGGCGTTTTGCTGAAGAGCTTCTTCTGCCGCTTCTTCCCTACCAGCCATAACACGTCGCGAAGCGGTAGTAAAGATAGACTAGGATCGGCTGCGCCGGAGGAGTCGATAGCAAGTCCCCATTCGGATCACTTCAGCCTGTTGGCTTAGCTCATTCAGCCTTTTACGGCTTAATCCAATAGAATCATCCCCCCGCAGTGCTCGAGCCGAGGTCGAACCTCACAGGAGGTGCCTCCTCGAGCGCGTTGCTTCCGGGCTAAACGCCTCCGCTCCCACGGATTCAGGAAACCCACTAAGCCCGGTATCCCTAAAACAGCAATCTCCGGCAAATTAGCTGGATCCTGCACAAAAAAAACCGCTTATTCTTACTACCTTGTTCACACCATAACAACGTTATATTTTCATACAGCATTTTATAAAAATGCTACCTCACACTTATAATTATAAAAAGCAACGGAACCACTATTTACTTTAAATTTGAAGGAAATTTTGTCACACAAACATTTTTGTGTCATTTGTCTGACATTTTGACAAAGATGGGAACTTTACACTGCCTACGATATAAGTAATGGCCAAAAATAAAGAATTTAATCGTAGTTTAATGATGATTCGCAATTAGAAAATGTAGTACTGTTAGGTGATTTGTATAAATATATATTAAAAAGCGCTTATGTGTATATCGTTATATGTATGTTATAGATGTATATTGTAGTTAATGTATAGCGTGAGTTTGGTTAATGGAAGCTATGTATTGTTACGAGTTGCGAGACTCGAATTAAAATGCCGTTGGAATTATTATAAAGTTTATTAGAACTATAGAAACACGTATAACACAGGTACAAATATAACCAAACACAACAAGTCCAAACGTAATGCAGAAGGTCGTAATTCAACAAAACGCGCAAAGTCCGTCACTATTAGATTCCTGATTGTAGTACACACGTCTCGTTTTGATTATGGTTCTCGCTCGACTGCCCTGCTCCCTCAATCAGGCCATCGTTTTATCCTGCACAAGTGCAATGTGCTCGCCCGGACACGTGGACCGAATTTCCTAGAATCAGCTTGTACTTTAAAATCCGTAACACCTGGCTAATGATTACAATACAACAATAGGCTGTTCTCTAGAAACGTATGCCAATAAATAAGTAAACAAAAGAAGACGATCATAAAATAATTACAATAGTTTCAATGTTATCAGTTATTAGTTCAAATGCTGACGGGTAATAAATGTGCTTCTACAAATCTGTACGTGGAATTTGTTTTTGTCGGCGCTTAGGTTGTAACAGTATTTATATTATTACATTAGCTATGAATTTATTTTCTAGCCTTCTAATCTAGGTAACTAGTCTATATGAACTTTATAACTACAACGCTAGCCCATGTGGATTGATGAGTTTTACACATCGGTAATCTCAATAGCTATGCTTCTCCTTGAATTTTTCTTTCGTGTTAACAGTATTTGTAAATATACGCGGACAATAACTCCTTGAAAAGCGCATGCTCTCTGTCAGTTTGTTTTCAATTATATATTGAAATAAATAAGAATATTAGTTATATTATATTCTACTTAAATGCATCAAATTATAAGTAAAATACTGAGCCTAAGTCATCGTATCATAAGTAACCAATAAATTTACATAGACGTAACGGATGTTAAATCACAATGAATCAGTACTAGTTATTTGTAATAAATAATGCGAAACCAACCACATTTTTTTAAATCGGCAGACACACTTGCACACATTGTACGAGTATATGTCCAAGCTAAGTAAGTAGCACTTGTGTTATAAGTAATAAGCAACGGACCACTGAGGCCGATCCCAGTCACCCAGACCATAGCAAATAACGAAAAGTTCCTTTACGAAATTTATCGTGCCAGGAGTCGAATCCGGAACCTCTGCATCCCAGTGAGCTAAGCCGACAAAAGCTTTGCCCACTCATCCACAGATTCCGTCGTTTCTGGTATTATAGTTTCTATTAATTAATTAATTTTACTAAGTATTCATAATGGACACTATTATTAAAGAAAATTACTTACTGCCCACTCTATAACGGAGGCATAATAAAACAATTAATTACAAAAACCAGTCGGGCTTCAGTCAAATTAACTATTCGTAAAATCGGTAAAAAGTGGACTATTTTATTAATTAGTCACTTTGAATTGACTTGTTATCATTGTAGAGTGTCCACTCTTACCCAATATGTCGTTAAGGTTAGTGTACACTATCTAGCATGGAAGAAAAATACTTAATATATTCATTATTATTATTCAAAATGAAATCAAAATCTATTGTCAAAAAATTTATACAGAAATAATGCTTACATAGGTTCCTGCACTAGGAGAAGTCTGTAATCGCGGAGCACCAATTTTAAATTATTAAATAATAACCGCCCAATAAAAAAGTAACATTGAAAAATTCTAAATCCTACATAAATTGGTGGAAATTCTCTCAATTATAATCTTTTATTAATTATTTTATATACCAAATTAATAAAAATAAAAAATTATATATAAATTTGTTTCTGGTTCTGGTCAGCGTTTGGTGGTTAGAAACTTTCCCAATTCAATTATCGTGACCCGCCCTTTTTTACGAGGAGAAATTTAATTGAGGACCTCCCGCATCGTGGAAACGTAGCGGGGGCGTGTGTATTTCTTTTGGTTGGGGTAGCAATAGTACTCCACAGGGGTGCTAGTCCTGACTCAGGGATTCACTAAAATCCCTAAGTATTCCGTCCTTCGCCTTAATGTCAGGGCTACGGGGGCATGGTTTCACCACTCTGCGAGGCCCTGGCTGGCGGTGATCCAACGGCCTCATTCATTGCAACTCGCCCTCGCCTAATCGTAGCATTAATTAGACTAGATAGTCATCGGGAAATCTTCTACGCCATACGACTTCATGCACTAAACGACACCTCCGTCTCAGAATCGTTGGCGAATGGAATCAGAAATACTGTCAGAAGTCGACTGCGTCCGTCATCAAGCTCTTTTTACCTGATATTACGTGCGCATTCAGACAGATGAGGTTAGTAGGGATATCAAATTTAAAAACGCAGTTGTTCACGGGGCATGGGTTCTCCGAATACCTGAACCGTTTCGGGTTGAAGTAGAACCCCTCCTGCATTTGTGACCCGAAAGAACTGAAGTCAGTACCGTACTTTAATTTTGGTTGCCCGGTATTTGCCCCGGAGCGTAGCAACCTGGAATGTAAGATAAGGTTTGAAATTAGATGTTAAAATATATTTGACCTCGTGAGTAAAAAACACTACGAGGATTTTATAAAGTATTGCGTAGAAATAGCAAAAGTTGTGAGAAATAGAAATAAGGATATGCATCATATGTTTTGTTTATATATTTTAGTATTTATATAACAAGCGTAGTAAATAAATGACATGAATAATATAAAATATTAGTAGTACATAGTTATAAAAGAATATATATAAAAAGGTAAATATTGCTACATGGCAGTTTGTAATTGATCATTGTCAAATATTGTAATAGGAAAATAGATAAATAGAAACATGTATAAACAACAACAGACACATTGATATAATAAGCATAAAAATAAGAGTAGTATATTTAGCAGTGTACCTAACAGTGATAGAAAGTAGAATATTTAGAAATGAAATCAGGAAGCCAAAATTTGTAATATAAGACTTTGGCAATAAAAAAGTATAAAAATAGAGATAATAAAAACCTATTAAAAAAAAACTTGCGTGTGTGTGTGTGTGTGTGTATGTGTGTGAACATGTGCGTCAGGAGAGAGGGAGAATAAAAAAACCTCTACGCACACTTAAATCGCTACTTCGGTTTTTGTAGTGTGTACACCAGCTTATGCGGCCGCTCAACATCACAGAGACGTTATCTAAGCTTTTGAAACATCACAAGTAATTAAAAATCGCAGTTAAAAACTATATAAAATGGACCTTTTATACTTTATTGTGTACAGGGGTGTGTATCGTATAAAAATATTAATATTTGCACTTTTGTTTGAAAATTTGAAACAAAGACGATTAAGACTTCATTTTAACTGATTTGATGTAAAAAATATTATTATATTTTAAATAATAAAATGTAGGTTCAAAGTCTAGCTATATTTTGATTGATTTGCAACGCTCCATATATACTGGGTGCCAATCAATTGGCACAAAAGTCCACTAAATATTATTTACCCCGCGGCTGTGCCACGGGTCAAACTCTAGTGGGCATCTCTTGTTTAAGGAGCAAGCGGAGCAGGTTATGTTCTATTAATTTTTTTATGGATTTGCCCCCGCAAGATTCACTTCATTTTATATCGCAAACTATACCTTCCCCCGTCTATCTGTAAATTAATACATAAATGACAAAAGTTGATAAAATACGTAACATGGATAACGTGGACCGAGTGGAACCTCGAGTGGACCCAGAGTGGACCCCGAGTGGAGCCTAAGTGGACCCCAAGTGGACCCCGATGGACCCCGAGTGGACCCTGAATGAACCCCGAGTGCACCTCGAGTGGACCCCGAGTGGACCCCGATTGGAGTCCGAGTAGACACCTAGTGGAGCCCAAGTGGACCCCGAGTGGACCCCGATTGGAGTCCGAGTAGACACCTAGTGGAGCCCAAGTGGACCTCGAGTGGACCGCGAGTGGACCCCGATGGACCCCGAGTGGACCCCGAATGGACCCCGAGTGCACCTCGAGTGGACCCCGAGTGGACCCCGATTGGAGTCCGAGTAGACACCTAGTGGAGCCCAAGTGGACCCCGAGTGGACCCCGAGTAGACCCCAAGTGAACCCCGAGTGGACCCTGAGTAAACCGAGTCGACCGAGTGGGCGAAATGGACAAAATTACAAAACTTATCCTAATTTCCGGGACAACCTTTACATAAATCTATCCTAAAATCTATCCGATTATGTTCCGAGTTTCAGCTAAATGGGTCCAATAGTCTTTCCATAAAAGGATAACAAATAGACAGAGAAATATATTTTTATCCCGGAAACTATCCCATTTTTCGATATAAAAAGTATCCTATGTTCATTCTCGCAATCGAATATATATATATATATATTGAGTTTCAGCCAAATCGGTCCAGTAGTTTTCCGTGAAAACGGAACAGACAGACAGAGCTATTTTCGCATTTATAATATTAATAGGGATTTGTCAAAATTGGGTTACATTTACATTACTTTGATCAATTGACTTTTGTGCCAAATGATTTCGCGAACACTAGCAAGTGTAGCACAGCTTTATCTTAATAAAATAAACTTTATTGAACACACTAAAATAAAATAAAATATTGTAAGACATCGTCGTTTTCATGATGCGGATATTTTACAAATCTTAAGAGCATGTCGAAACTGTAGATACCGGACAAGAAATCCTAAACTGTAAAACTAGCTTTGTCCCATCCTTATCATAATTTTTAAAGTCGTAAGCTACCGTTCAACATTCGTCAATAGTAATTGCATTTTATATTTCAATTCAATTAGACGCCCCGTTGTTTTGTGTCCACCTTTCACATGTAAGAGATATATTCGTCGGTTCGGCTCACATTTGATTAGTTTTACTACGTATTCATAAAATTAAGCTATTAAAACAGCGAGTGGTTTAAAAAGACAGCGACAAGTTTTTTTCGAAGATAACGCCCAATTTTAATTATACGTTTTAGTGACACAAATATACTTTAATAATCTATTATCTATTATAAAATTCTAAACATGCCGTGTCTGTACATTGAAGCTATTAAAAAAAGCTGGCATATATATATATAAACGATGGAATACGATGCATTTTTTTGTCGGTCTGTTTACTCAGGATTCACGTAAAAACTACTGGGTCGATCGATGCAGTTTTCGCTGATCGACAGCTAATTCTTAGTCTCAAACTCTGCACTACTTTTTACTCTGGAAATCTCCTGGGAAATCTGGGAAAGATTTAAAATGGTCAGATTAAAAAAAATCTTATTCCAATGTGATTTTTTTTTACTGATCGATAGCAAATTTAATGTAGTAAAATGTGTAATATTTTTTATGTCTGGAATCCTGAAGAAATTATCCGGAGAGTGCTTTTTAGTTTTTCGTGTGCATGAAAATTAACTTCTTCTGACACTGTTTTCACTTAAAAGATAGCTTACAATCTTTTTTAATGCTGCGGTACTTTGCGTCCGGGAATACCGCGGGAATTTAAAGTCAAGCGTGGACGAAGTCGCGGGCGTATGCTAGTAATAAATAATAATGCTAGTAATGATAACATTAACATTTTATTACTAACTATGTTTGTGCGGTTTGTTGTTGAAACGCTTGGACAGTGGGATCCTGAGGCCATAAGCCTCTACAAGGAACTCTCAAAACGCTTAATCGACTCATCATTCATCATCAGAAGGCGGTCTCGTGCGAGCGAGGTAACGTAGAAAGCCTTTTAGGAACTTTGCCCATTGATTTCAATGACCTAAGCTCAGAAGTACTTATAGTCTTAAAGGATTATAGGTAGAACACAATAAAAATTAAGTTTTCTTAATTGTATTAGTTTATAATTTATGTACATATATTTAGATGTATATCTTTGAAAGTAGCACCCGTGACTGAACAATTGAGAGGAAGAAGACTAATGTGGTATGGGCATGAAATGAGAAGAGATGAAAGTGACAAAAAGAATATTAAACTGCAAGATTGATGGGTACAAATGTAAAGATAGACCAAAAATAAATCCATGGATTGTGTAAAGGATGATATGATGACTTGTGTTGTGGCAGAGTACGTATGTCAGAATAGAGGAGTATGGAAGGCATAAACATATTGTGCCGAACGATTTTGAGATAAATAAATTATACATATGTTATAAAGGTCATATACTTATAATAATAAGTAGTAATAAGTTCTACTTAATTTTAGGATTCAGTGGTCGTTTGGGCAAACCTTTCAACAAACGTGTCAGGACTAGAATTCTTCTATAAACTATTGGTCTAAAATTGATAAAACGATTTCTAAGTCAGTAAAATAAGTATTTAACTTGTTTTTATAATTTTTGCATATACGTTAATTTCATATACCGCTGTAACTATGCAGTTTTACAGGACGAAAAATATTCTAAATACTTTCATAACCCCCTTTTATCGATAGTAAATATATGTAAACAAAATTTAATAGTAGCCAGTTGTAGTTATACAAACATCTAAAATTGAAAAACTAAAGCAAGTATACTTGCTACTCTATCGATGCATACGTCATTGTTATTAAAGGAAAAAGAAGACAAGAAACCCAATAAAAGTACCACTACTACTACAAGCTAAGACTTTTTTAAATTTCATTTATATCTATGTTTTTGTCTTCCTTTTTATCCTACGAATATTATAAACGTGAAAGTTTGTATGTATGGATGTATGTTTGTTACTCTTTCACGCAAAAACTACTGAATGGATTTTGATGAAACTTTATATATAGCTTACACGTCATAATAACACATAGACTATAATTTATAAAGATATAGTGTGAATTATCCAAAATATAACGATTTTCCATCACCACGCGGGTTACACCACGGGGCGCAGCTAGTAATTTTTATAAATGTGTAAACCAAAAAAACTCACTTATACGTATAATATTAGTATGTATGTAATCCGAAGTCATCTTTTCGAAACTCCCCATTAGACACTCTGGCCTTGTAGACAAGTGGCATTAGTGCTAAACGAATAGAATGAAAATGTGTGGGAGTGATATAATATTTAGCGTAATTCGGATAATTGTATTCGTTTATTAAAATCGCGTATTTAATGGCCCCCCAATTCTCAACCCACGTAACAACCAAGGCACCCGTATTTATTGAGTTAATTGGTTGTAAATCGACATCGAATTGTTAAAAAAGGCTGGCAACGATTTTGTGTAGTAAAACTCATAAACCTCCCTATGCGTTGTCGGGTAATGCCGTCATGATAAAGCTACGTTTATGGTGTAATTTAATTCTCAGAATCAATTTTTTGTTTTAATCATTATTAATTTAAACGCCAATTAGTTTGGGTTTTTAGTTTTTATCTGTTGGTGGCAATACAGACTATTTAGATGGGAGGATGTCAATTTAGTGTGATTAGGAAGGCGAGTGTTCGGTTTCTTAAAGTATAAGATGCTGGTTTCAAATTTTAGTCGTATGGAGCTATTGTTAGTCAGACCTTGAAATGTTATCTTGATGTTTTAAAAGAACTTCTATTAAATCAATAGACGGAGAAATATTAGCTCCCAGAGTCGTAAAAATTGTGTCTCCCCGTGTAACTTTTGAACTGTGAATTGAAAAATTCAAAGAGATTGAGTTACTACAGCTTAAAAAGCGCATTAACTTTTCGCAGCCAAATGACAAAAACTATCAACGTTTGAACCTTTAAGGAATCTTTCAATTTGGGCAATCTTTACCCGAGGATGCAAGAGATGCGTGGTATCCGGAAGCAAGGACCTAGGGGGCGCAAGCCAGACACCATATACCTACATAGACATACCGTGAGTAATCGGCTAGTTTTAAACAGACGATATCATTACAAATTCGCCAATATAAAAATTGTGTGCGTGTGCAGTTCACACGCAGTAGAAGTAAAATTTTAGAGAATATACTGACAGATAATTCTTCTCTAACTTATATTAATATAAATATAATTCCTTTAGCCTACATCCGTCAACATATTATAATTCAAAATAAACTTCTTAAGTATCTTAACTTTCAATTTTTCACTGTTTTAGTCTAAAAAATGTTAACAGTTTTATTTTGATCCAAATTGGACCTATGTTTATCCATCGGTCTTATTGAGTCTGCATAATGTAAAACTCGTGTCTCATTCTTCCGCAGGCTTAGTCCTATATTACAACGATTCTAAAGAAGTTTCACTTCAAAAACTAGAAAACTTATTATGATATTTGAAAATGTACCAACTTTATTATAAGTTACATAAGTTTTAAATTTTATTACTGACGTAAGGGGCTCAGACTGATTTTCATACCACGGTGCAAAATATCGAGCCTTTCCGCCATTTTATCATAAGCGACATTTGGCCCAAAATCTATGTTTTGTTCAGAAAGGTATTTTAACCTATTATTTTGTGTTAAGTCTTTCAGTTTTAGTTAAATTAGACCTACTGAATCAAAAACTGAAGTCTTATAACAGTTTAAAAGTATAATAATTTAAAATACCTTTTGCAACAAAAAATATACTTAGGTCCAAATGTCGCTTACGATAAAATGGCGGTAAAGGCGAGATATGGTTAAGGCAGCCCTACCTTCAATGCGCGTAATTCAACATGCACTTGCACGATCGAACATGGCTATTTATAAGGATTTCGTCTTTGCCACTATGGCTACGGAACCCTAGAAATATTCATTAGTTATGCATGTTTTTCTGTCAGGTTTCGAACCTACACTATAAAAATACAATGCGGATAAATTACCCACTGAATTATAATAACTTTTTAATATTCTTAATGGGTAAATTTTGCATCGATCCAATTTGCTCATTATCAAATCCAACATTTTAAAGTACGCCATAAAGCGCTCAGATTCATAATTACGATGATAATTTTCATCAAATACAAAATGCTTCATCATCATAAGCTGGTGGTCACGTATATTGATAGCATCTATTCAATATGAAGGCACATTATCGGACCTTATATGATTGGTAGCGATATGAACATTTCAGAACTGGTTTGATTATTATACAGGGGCGGATTTAGATCATAATAATAAATATATGACATTTTTCTTCTACATGAGTTAAGATTTTTCTCATGTTTCTAGAAATTGATTTATTCGCCATGAAACTATTCACTGTTATAAACTTCTTTTCTTCACTATTATTATCAAATCAGAACTAAACACTAGAATGATGATAACAACTACTCGCCTCTGCTCCTATTTTTGATATAATAATATTGTGTACACGACTCTCTGCGACACGAATAAACCCATGAGGTTTCTGTGCCACAGTCAAATGTGTTCTTAATGTATATGAATGTAAGCATATTGGACAATAAATTATTTCGTAGCCAAATAGCAAAAGTCAACCAAGAGCGAGACAATCCACGAACAATAAAAGATTCCGTAGAAGTGACTTATTTCCACTGTATTTGTAAAAATATTAAATATTTATTTATTATAAATCTTTATATATTTATAAATATTTACTTATATAATAATAACTTAGAAAACAAATATATGAGGAGCAAAATCTTATGGATGCTAACAATGCTATCTGTTATTGAAACAAAATAGTCACTCTACGAATAACCTGAGTAAATTAAAAGGACCGAACGATCTGCGCAGTAAGTATGAGTGTTGAGGTTCATTCACATAAATTGATTATGGTAATAGATAACTTATATATAAATTAAACTACACTACAACATAAAAAATAAATATTATTGTAAACTGTTTTTGTTATTTGGCTTTTCACAATTTTCCATTCAAGACTTCAAAAGCTTAACCCTTAACCAGGCAACAAGGGTTTCAATGAGTAATATTTGTGAAATTTATTAATTTGTTAATATATAAGGGAAGAAACAAAACAATGTTTTTTTAAATATTTTTATTTATTTATATTATATAAAAAACCCTTTGGTCCATATTAGTACCTTGCTCAGTGAGGTAAAAATATTGTGGTCCCCATTATTACTTTGCCCTGAACCAATAGCAAAACAAAAATTCTTATGATAATTATAATTACAAATTATGAGGCACATGGGGCAAATGAAACCTTTCAAAACATGGTGGCATGCATAATGGTACTTTGCATGAAGTGCACTCTATTTTAGAACGCTTAGGATTGGTTCGAGTGCTGCAGAAACGGCACCGGCGTTTAGTTGCTGCACATGGCTAGAATTGGCCAGTCTCACCTCATCTGAGATTCTGTTTACACCTCCTTTCTTATTTTTGAATATGGTTGAAGATACCTTTCAGGAAATGAAGTTGTTGACTAGACTATCCAGTTTCTTGACTGATTTTTGATAGCATATAGATTAGTCTTCGCCACCAGAATATCAATTATGTTTGATGTAAACATATGTTCAAAATAATCTATAGGCAAATGCCTGTTATTGTAAGCAATAGTAGGTTTAGCTTTGGTTTCAAAAACTGGAAATGCTTGATTTTCAATATTTGTTGACCAAGATCTTTCTTTTTGGTTCAGTTGAGTATAACTTACTGAAGTAGATGGTGGTTGAACTGGAGATAATGGTTGAACTGGAGATAGGGGTTGAACTGGAGATGAAGGTTGAACTGCAGATGGTTGTCTAACTGGAGATGATGGTGCAACTAGAATATCGGAAACTCCCAGTTGGTGAATTATACGCTTCAATCCCCAGATCCTCAGGTTGTACTAGTTGACTTTCTTCATCTGTTTCAATTACAGGCTCAGTAGAGGAAAGAGATGGTGCCACAGAATCTTCTAGTATATCTAGGAGCTTTTCAGTACTGATGTTCTGTATCTGGTCTAGTCTTTTGTTAAAAGTGTAAGAAAAATCTTTATTTCTTTCATCATCGTCGGTATCTACTCTTTCCGATGACAGCAGACTTTGAAGATAAGCTTCAATATCTTTGTTTTTTAACGGCCGGCGGTAAAAAGTAAGAAAATTCATCAATATGTATGGTACAAATCAGCATGCATAACGGGCAATGATCATAAATGGACCAATTTGGAAGCGACTACCTACCTTACAAACAAAAAATCAGTGTCTAACCTTACACTAGATCTATGTATCAACCACTCAATAACTCTTTATTGCACACCAATACAAAAATGAACTCACAGACTAAAACTATGTGTAATTATGCACAAAGGGCGGTCTTATCGCTAAAAAGTGATTTCTTCCAGACAACCTCCGGATTGAATTGAGATTATAATGACGATGGTGGTAATCATGTACTTGTACATTGAAAAACATTTTTATCGACTAGTTACATGTATGGCGTATACTCATAATTTTTATTTTTTACTCTATTTCATTACACTATTCTATAGAAACACATTATACAATACACCTGCCCGCAAGATTTCATAGAGTACATATTCATTTTTGCACTTTAGTATGAAGTATTGGTAGATATGAAGGTTATCTTTTAGTTAGGTAACCATTTAGTAAGACAACGCATCGGCTTCCTTGGTCTTGCAAATATCCATGGGTGACGGTAACCACTTGGCACCAAGTGGACTCGTTTGCCAGTTTGCCTAGAAGCAAGCATAAAAAAGGTAATGTAGAATAGTAAATTAAATTTCTGATTAAAGATAATCCGTCCCAATAAAGCACCACCCCACTGCCTCTCTGTTCACAGCATTACCTACCAGTAATTATTGGGAAGGTTTCATTATTACGTTACGTGACAGCCACCGAGCCATTCCATCATCCCGTGCAATTTGTTCCAAACATTAAATTATATCGGGAGCTCCTCGGACACCTTCCGTTGTATGTTTTTAATGAAAATAAAGCTTTATTTTAATAGGTAGAAGGAGTGAATTCGGTTGATGATTTGAGATGAGTCCTATCATTAGGGAATGATAGAGCTTCTGTTGATTGAGGAATGGTAATGAAATGTTTGTAAAATTAAACATAGCAGTGATTTCAGTATTTTATATAAATTATATCAATTTTAAAACTAGTTTTGGTGTTCGGTTAAATAAGTTCTGCTGGTATTATAATGGAGTACGTGGACTCGGGAGTGACCATTCTCGACAGCCCTGGCTACAGGTGAATAGAAGGAACACGAGGAGTTTTAGTGGGTATTCCATTCAATGACAACCTTCCTCCACCAAGGTAGGTCCAGGCTGGCGAGTCCCACGCACTGTTTACTAGGATCCCCACACGGTGACAACTCCATAAAAATGATTCTTTTCGTCCAAAACAGTCTTATAACGAAACAAGTTTGAATATAGGCTTTTTACACTATTAACAGAAGTAGTAGAGTTCAAAATTTCATATTATTAAAGATATAAATAAATCTCCAGCCAATTTGTGTCCACTGCCACTATCCTAGCAGGAAATAGAGGAAACTACATTTAATTAATTTAACAATCTAAAATCAGATTTCAATTATACTTTTTGTAAGGAAGAGGCATTATTAATAAGGTGGCTAATTAAAATAGAGAATCGAATTGTTTGTAAAAGTTTTATATGTCAACAACAAACAAATTTCAAGTTCAATTTTTGAAGATACATTTTTTTTTTTTTTTCCACTGATTTATACAAAGATTACAGTTTTATTCTGGTGTTTCTTTTTAATACACCACTTTTTCAATCGATATTTAAATGACTTTATAAATCGTGCGCAGAAAGTTTGCCGATGACAACCCCTCCTGCTTCCCACAACCGCGACCCCCGGTCTCTAGTTCTTACTACTACTTAGACAAGTCCCGGTCTCAGTTGTAGTAAGCGGGAGGGGTGACCGTCGGCAAACCTTCTGCGGACGACTTATATGTGCGGGTTATAAAATCATATTGATTCGATTACGTTGGTTTGAGGACTCGGACCTCTAGTAAGCCTAAAACTCACATCATCAAAAACTACGAGGACGTCAGAAAGTTTGTACCAAACCAAAATATGTAGACACGTTCATCAAAACGAATTCAAAACATAGCTAGCATACAGACTATCTAATTATAATGTGCTTGAACATAGGTGTGTTATATGACTTGTAAGTAACCACTAATATAACTCAAAAGGAAACATCTAATAATGTCCAAAACATTTCTTACCTCGCGGCGATATTGTTATTGCTCATGTAATCGGAAACTGCCTTAATTTTAGTTCAATGAATTTGAGTATGCAAATCACTCCCATATATAAACTAAAATAGGCTTTATGATTAAAACGATAAAGTTCAAATTTCTTTAAGGCAATCCAATTCAAGATATCCGGTCACTTGAATGGCCACAGGCGGCAATTTAAAAATGTTACCGTAACAAAGTTTTGATAGCCGAAATTACAACAAAAGTCCATAGTTTCACTATGGAAATCTTCATTTATTTTCAAATAAGGCTTGGTTTATATTATGTGATCTATTTCCTATTTATCTTTATTTATTTATAAACAAGGAAACAGGCTCACGTCCGATCCGACGTAACTTGGTGACTATCGTCTATAAACATTTGAAAAACTGTGAATTGCTAACAATTACCTTGTCGGATTTTATTAAAGAACAACCATCATAAATGACCTCAATGATAAGTTGAAATGTAGGATTTACAGGACAAAATTTAAATTATATTGAAATACCAGAGTTTTCCACGCAGCTATGCCGCCCGTCAAACCCTAATGCGTGCCTCTAGTTCAAAGAGCAAGAAATATAAATATAAATTTTATGTTAGTACTATTTGCCCCTGGAAGATTCACTTCATTTAGATTAAAAATTACAGCAAAACCCATCCAGTACTCCAGTAGTTTTTCCGTGAAAGCTTAACAGATAGACAGAACGAGTCACTATCGCGTTTTTCTATAGATAATGAATTTTTGTATCTATAAACTTGAGAAATGATTGGTCTCCCATATAAACTGTCATCCCCTATTTCAACCCGTTCTACTTTTATTTTTGTGATAAAATAGCAACCTATGTGTCAAGTCTCGTCTATCGTCTGTAAATTACAAAAATGGCAAAAATTATGAAAATGACGAAAAAGACGAAAATGACGAAAATGACATCACAGAAAAATAAAATCTATCCTACATTCTGGGAAAACCTTTACACAAATCTATCTCTTCTCCGGAATGAAAAGTATTCTATGTCCATCCTAGATATTGAACCTAAATATATACCGATTTTCAGTCAAGTCAGTCCAATGGTTTTTCCGTGAAAGCGTAACAGACAGAATTACTTTTACATTTATAATATTAATAGATATTAGGTAATAACTACAAGGACAGCTTGCTAGGAAATTCTTCCTTCCCGTCCTTTTTTCACAATACAAGTAAATAATTCATCATAAACATAACTAATCATTTCCATCAAATAACGTAATTAATAATTTCCAGTGTGAACTCTGGGAACGTCTGCAGACTAGTAGTGAAGTATCTTCTTCCCACTTTTTCTCGGTCTGAGTAAAGTCCTTTGCCTTCTACTGGCCATCATTACGTGCCCACACATTATATTATTATAGAAAAATACTCATATTCAAACCAAACAAAATCCAGACATTGGAACCAGAGTAAATGATGAACCATTTAGATATTAAATTTATCTTGTCGTAACTTGAACCCAAAACCTTGTGGAAGTTGTAGAACTAAGAGAAGTTTAACAATGTAAAACAGGTGAGCCAATGTTTAGCCTATTAGACCACAGAGACCGTCAAAATTGTATATGAAAAAGAAATCTGTGTGTCAGCTCCGACACACGACTGGAGTTCACTCCTTAAGTACGATTCTCCTTGAATATGCACTGATCGATATTATTTTATATGTTATTTCATTGCATTATTGATTTAATGCTTTATTATTTCACTCCTAATACATACTGGGGGCTCATATGAAAATCGATTCTTAAACTCCTTAAAGTACCGCAAAATTAATTTTTTAGAAGTGAAACTTCTTTAGAATCATTGTGATTTGAAACTCAATGAAACGAAAAAGCGACACTAAATAGACATAAACACATGAATCTATAGGAATAAGGCTGGTGTGCATAGACATTTAACCGATGGTTAAAATAAAATAATCGCTAAAACTATATGGCTAAACAGTGATTATTTTATTTTAACCGTCAGTTAAATGTCTATACACACCAGCCTAAGTCTGCGAGAGAATGAGATAGAATACATTATATTTAATAATTTAAACACTATACTCATACAGATAGACTTGGAAATGTTTTGAAGATTTACGTTAATACTTTAAATTTCGTGTTTTAAAGCTTAAATATATTATAATGATATATTTATTTAATATATGAAACGTGACGTCACGAAATTTAGAATCCCTCCCACCCTTTGTCACGCTTTGTTTCACTTCTACTGCGGGTGAACTGCACACACACAGTTTTTTTATCACACTTGTAACCCATGCCTAATTCATAACAAGAACATAAGTCTATCAATCAAAAATATTGAAAGTATTAAATTGTTATAACATTAAAGACATACTAATGGCTCTATTATGCACAACATTTCAAATAAAATAACTACCAATCTTTACGGTACTGGCTACTAACATTTTATATTCAAAATAATTTGAATAGCCAATTACACATGTTTGCTAAAATTAATTGTTGCTTGTAAAACATTTATAGTGCTACGCTTCTATCAATTTTGTTTTTTAGTAAAATTCCTACATTAGAACTTTATGCTTTCTAAAATGGATTGTATCTTTGAAGAATTTTGTGTCTATGCTTCATATGTAATTTTTTTATTGTTTTTCTGAATTGTAATATGGCCTTAAATATGAGATAAAATATTTTTCAATGTTTCACCTAGATCAAGTCTCTCTTCTCGAACTGCCTCCTGTCAAAGGCAGATGCCTACTAATTTTACCAACCCCGTTTTTCTGACTTAGTTACCTATTTTTGTTATTGGTTTACATTACAATAGCTTTGAAATTGTTTCTACAATGGTAATTTAATAAAATACAACATCTACGAGATGTAAATCGAAGCCAATTGTTGCTCAAATAGTATTTTACACGTCTTTTCATGATTTAAAGCCAAAATCTCCATAGGTAATTACTAAAAAATTATAGTGAAATAATTACCTGCAGGTGACACATTTTTTTAAATTCAAGTAGAATTCTAACCCATAAACATGTCGATAGCCGAATGCCGGACCAATCATTATGCTAAACATACCAACAAATTGAAAATATAAACCCCTTTCATTTTACACATTTCCTACTTATTATTTATTAACTTACAGCACTAATCATTACGTCTTGGCGGCCGCTCCTACTTTAGATTTCTTAGTACTACGCACCTTCTTCATTCTGTTCTTACGTTCCTTACGCTGTTTGCGTGTGGGACTCTTCTTTTCATACAGACTTTGACGTGCTAGCCTATGTTTGGGCTCGGCCTTTTTAGTCAGGTCAAGAGTATCGTAGATCAACGCGAATCCGGTTGGCTTGCCGCCACCGAAATTTGTCTTGAAACCAAACACGAACACAACATCAGGTGTCACCTTATACATCTTGGCAAGATTCTCACGGATCTCGGTTTTGCTGACGGTCGGTTTTTCAGGATGGAGAATTGGAATTATTACGTGTACTTCGCATAAATCGTAAAAAGATATACGTTGACTAGTTACAGTTCTTTAAAGTTGCTAATGTTCCCTGACCACCCACATAAGAAATAAGGAGGAGGCAGTCACGACTCTTCGTATACATATAATAGTAAAAGTAGCCGTTGTCTGTAAGTAAATACATAAATAACACAACGATATCATTCAACTACCCACAAAAACGCTAATAAATAGTTGCCGAAATAAGCTTCTAGCTATTACGGTAAACTGCCAATTCAGTATGGAGTTATGATTCTTTTTTTTACATTATTAACAATTAATAGTTATTACTTATAGATGAAAGGCTATATTTGCCGGTTGCGCACGCGCCGCTTTGCGTCCGTTGAAATTATATAGGAATGTTCAAAGCCAGATGTTATCTATTTGCTGGTAAGAGTTTGTCGTTATTCAATTTTTATCATTTTACATGGTGTTGTCAGAAAATTAATCCAGGTAATTGGTGTCTATTGAAGTATGAAAAGTGATAATGTTTTTTTCATTCTGGATGGAAAAAAGGTTTTTTTGTAATGATCTTACTCCACCTGCGTTAATGTTACTGTTAGTAGTAACTGTGTCCAAATACGTCTTATTTATAGCCTTAAAAATAATGCGTAATTAGCTACGTAAGGGTATATGTACGAGTTAATATTTAACGTCATTAATAATGTCGCATCTCAACGCATTAAAACCTTGGCTACATTTGCGTAATGTTTTTATTAGTGCCTTAGTTAAAGCATTATTGCGCATGTGTAGCACAGGCATTATAATAAGTATATTCATTATATAAAAAATATACTAAGTTATTATTAGTATATACGTAATAGCTATATAATTTTTTATACTTATGCATCTAAATGAATGGAGTTTTTTGAAAATTAGAAACCGAGAAAACGGTAACTTCTTCTTTGCAACATTATATTTTTATTTAGTGATTGTAATTCCTAGCATTCTTATTCAATAATTATAATAATTAATTCCTAACAACATTCTTGGAAAGCGAACTCCATCCTTGATAAGTCGGTCTATTTACCTGTATTATTTTAAATAAAACACTATTGCAAGTAACAATTTGGCCAAGAATACCGTTGGACCAAATAGATCAGCTCAGGTGTTGTCTGCCTGCGGGCTTGTTGTGTGGTTCGAGGTATAGCATCAAGCGTTATTATTAAAGATTATACGATAAAACCAGTTCAATACAAACGAGAATTAAATGAATTAATAACACACTAACTGCTGCAACTGATCGACTCAAAATGAGGTATATATAGACTTGAAAAAAGAGTTCCTAACTGCTTTCCCTTCAGTGCTGTCTTCTGCCAATTAAGTCTTCAGTTCAGCATCCACGACATCATTTCAGCATTCAGTTCAATTGGGTTTTACGGCAGACGTCTAAGTATAGGACACGGGTTACTTGGATGGCTGTTAGTTGTCTTGTTAGCCGGCTGGCAGTGGTCCGCACTCTCTAATCCTTATGGAA
Organism: Dendrolimus houi; assembly: GCA_039645545.1. Lineage (NCBI taxonomy): Eukaryota > Metazoa > Arthropoda > Insecta > Lepidoptera > Lasiocampidae > Dendrolimus > Dendrolimus houi. Next base: position 17,791,783 of record CM077128.1, on the reverse strand, counting down.
ATTGGTAGTTTGACTGCAGTGTTGAGTGCGTTCGCGGAAGGGGATTGATTCACAACTAAACCGTCAGCGTTACGCGCAAGTTGAGGAGCAGGAATTGGGGAAGGAAAACGCTGCCGACAGTTGACGTTACCAAATATAATTTCAATATATGTCTCTATTACCTGTGACTAAGGTACACGCTTCTTCTTCTACTAACTTTGGTTCACATCATAGAATTTAGCAATGTGCATATTCTCACGATCATATGCTAACGGAGAAAAATAACATCGTGCCACAATTTGCACTCTAAGGTTACATATCTATGAAAGTCGTTAATCTCAAAAATTAACGACTTTATTGAATGTGAGTGCCTGAGGCAATGATGGGCTTTTATGTTATTTTTTATATTGTTACGAGTTGCAGGACTCGAATTAAAATGCCGTTGCAATTATTATAGAGTTCATTTTATTAGAACTATACAAACACGTATAACACAGGTACAAATATAACTGAACACGAGCGTGAGCTCGTAATTCCATAAAACGCGCAAGACCGAATTTCTTAGAATCACACCTGGCTAATGAGTACCATACATGATTACAATACACAATGAGCTGTTTTTCTAATCACAAATTTTAAACACAAAGTAAACAAAAGAAGTCCAAATGCAAAAAAGTAATAAACTGTGCAAAACAGGTATGCAGGTGTGAATTTGTCTTTGTCGATGTTAACAATATGAATGTTATGACAGACTACTCTTCCTGACTGATTCTATACAAATATTTACTCTTGTAGTTTAGGTCATACTCCAATCAAATAACAAGTAAGATCCGCCGTTTGTTCTAGCCACCAAACCTGTCTATATAGAATTGTAAATTCATCTTTGTTGGTAAAATATTATTGTTTCAACTTGTTTACAAGCCTGCACTGTCAACAATTTAGCTTGTTAATGCAGAAATTTATTGTTTGTAAATAAATATACTGGCTTCAGGATTGTATGATTTACAATTGATTTTTGCTTTGTCATGATATCTAGCTATATTGATAATAGTGTTGCTAAAATATTGCAAAGGCTTTAGAAAGAAATTTATAATTTATAAAACATATCTATCTATATATAACAGATCTAGTTAAATATCTATTTATAATAAAATTTCTTTCAAGTAGTTTTGACAGCCCTTTACAATATTAGCCATGAACACTTTTCGATTGGCAAGCTGTTATAGGCGTGTTTACAAATCCGACATAATTTGATAAAAAATATTTGGGTATCAGATGGGTGAAGGTGGAACTTCAGCGTTTTTTAGACTAATGGTAAGATAATACGAATTATCTAATTTTACATTAGCCGACTACTGTTTAAAAAGACAAATAGAGAAATGAAACTAATTAAGTTTACTAAACATTTTTTTCTTATTTCACATAATTAACCGACATTAATTCAATGTTAATTAAGCTTTATTTATCTATAGATAACACTCAACAGTTATAACAAATGAACCGAAAGACATGCGGTTTTTCAACAACCGACAAATCAAGGGCAGTGCTTCGCTTTGATTAATTAATTTAACAAGTAAAAATACCATCTCGAATTAAGAGTTTGCTGTCTCAATCAATTAATTTAATTGGGTGGTCGTATTTTTTTATCTTTATTGCTAGCCTCTAGATAGTTGTTGGTACTACTAGAGGAAAGTTTTGTACTTTACTATCCGCATTATAAATTATTCATAACCAGCTGACCCGGCAAACTTCGTACCGTCTCAGAATCAATAAATAAAAAAGCTGAATGATAATTGCAGAATGTTTCAACTAAACTTCACTTTTAAATTTAATTTGATTTCTGAACGACGGGACGACTATCAAATGTTTGACAGGTAGGAATAGTTTCTAAGCGAAAGCGAAATTGTTGTTTTTACTATATTCCAAGCATTTTTTTCTTATTTACTCACCTTTTAAACCTTCCCTGGACTTCCAAAAATAATTCAAAACCCAACTTAGGCAAATCAGTCCAGCCGTTCTCGAGTTTTAGCGAGACTAACGAACAGCAATTGATTTTTATGTATATAGATGAGTTTCGCTGAAGAACAATTTTTGCAGGTCATACATGTACATTAAAATTAAAATGTATTTTCTATTCTATGTAACACCGCTTAGCAACGTGTTATCACTGTTTAAAGAGAAGAAGCGACAAGAAACTCCCCAGCGACACATCTAGCTAAAAAATCTTATTCTTCATATTTATCTAACTCTGGCTCTTTTCTTGAAATAAATACAGAAGTGTATATTACTTTTTGAAGAAATAATGGAGTTGTAGCCAACAGTGCAGTTTGTCATAAACTTATTATAGAGTAACAAAATGTTTATAGTAAAAAAAAAACGACCACGTGCATTTGAGATTATGCACATTGAAGTATAAAAAGGTATTTAATCTAAAATAGCCCCCGGGCTCAAACATGAAAGATCAGATGACTGCTGGAGTGGCGTATGCTTTCCAGCCTGTATTTCAACTCACGTTATTAAAATGTGACGCTTATGCGTTGGCCGATGATAAGCTCCGTAAGTATTATGTCCGGTAAGTGACATTTAAATGATTAATTATACCGAAACTCGATGTTTCCAGGTATTTCCAAGTCGAGTGAAATTGTGATATAATTATCACAATTTCTCTAAGTTTCCACAATTGACTTATCCACCCCAAATTTTCTAAGTGTCGCCGCTTGCTCCTCCTACTTGTCTCACAACGAAATTTAATTTGCGCGATCAGTACAAAACGCACAACCGGTACGTCAACTATAATATATGTCATTGTAATTTCATAAGCCATACAAGAAGAAATTAATTAATAACCCAACACTAGTTAAACACATATTTTACAGCGATATTCTGAACAAAAATATGTACATCATGACACGCATGACTTAGTTTCAAAGAGATTGATTTGTGATATATCTAATTCGGTTTTATGAGCGTACAGTGCATAATTAAAGTGATGTAACAGCCTAAACCACTTCGGTTGAATTCACTGGTTACCGTTATGTGAACGCCTCTTGTAAATTTGGTCAGCTGGTTTATTGACGCCTTCATACTTACATCCTGTATACCTATAAATATTGAGTGATCCAATCCAGTTGAAAATAAATCATCATGTTTCTGCTTTATGGATGCATCTCAATCGAATATATTGTCTAAAAAGCAGGTAAACAGGCAGCCGGCCCACTTTGTGGAAAGTAGTTACCGTCACCTATGGGTATTTGTAACACCAAACATGTTACCAATGTTCTGCCAGACTCGAAAGAGGAGATGGAAGAAGGAAAGTCACATATACAAAATTGCAATTATTGTGTGCATACGTGTGGCTGGGCGCGCAAGCTAATGAGTTGCTTCCTTAGTCGCAATTAAACGCCATTACAACACAGTCATGTCTGTGTATACTATCTCGCCCCGATAACGCTCCGAGCCAAATATCACCAGCAGTCACCATATCATCCGCCAAAATGATATAATCAGTATTAAGGGACTAACTATACTTATTCAGCAAAAATCATCTTTTATCCATAAAAAACAGCAGTTTTGTATGAAAATATCATCCCTTCAGCTTTTATCAGCTTTCGCGGCAAACAGAAGTATAAATTTGGTAAATTTTATAATATGAAAACAAGTGTGTTTTTATCATGCAGACGCTTTGACAGTATTCGGTGCTGTTTCGCCACGTTCAGTGCTGTCTTATTATCATTGGTATTCTAGTGCATGCTAACGACAGCGTTCAGCGCCTTTCCGCCGCCTTTACCGCTGCATATGGACTGCCTACACTTGGTTGACAGTTTTCAACTTGAATAGGTTTAGATTTAATTTAGCGTAATGTACGCTTGTCAGTCATACAGCGTTGTACGCGGTAGATAGAAGAGTTTCAGCGGAGATACCACGTTATGGGAGCCTTTACAATCTTAAACTGCTGTACGCGGCTTATAGAATCGGAACTGAAGTGTAACAAAATCGTCCAGTGACACGCGGATGGACCTGAATAAATGTATTTAGTCCTTAAGACCAAGAGTACACCTTACGATGTCTATAAATTAATTTATCAAAAACTACATCGTCTAATTAATAAATGCATTCTTACATATTTGAAATCGGTGCACCATCGACGGCAGTATCCGACTTTCCTAAAGTGAAACATCGTCATGTCCAATTACTATCGTTCTTTAAGCGTCAAGTTTTCGAAACTAATTTTGAGAGTATATCAAGTTAAGTTGAACTAATAAATCATTATCGGGGCTAGTTCGATAACAAGAGATCTGAGGTACCGGCGATGCGTAGGCGAAGATAATTAAAGCAGCGTACGGTTAAATCGATCACAGCTTGTCCCGGGTCTGAGTTTACGCAACGGCACCCACGCTTTTTGGGAGTACCATAGTTCATTTTTAGTACTCCTGAAACAATAATAAAAATGTGTTCTTTAGTTATAATGACGCCTCGAATCCACGAGAACTGATTTATTACTTGTCAACTTTTAATTAGGTATCTCTAATATTACAGGTCTCCGCTAGTATTATTCTAGTAACAGTATCTTTTGGTAAAAGTTTTTTTCGGCTATTATTAGTGCTATCTGTCTTTAATAGGGTCCAACGGCTTGATTTATTTTTATATTGAATAGTTTCTCGTTTCACCGATAGTTATTGCGCCTGATGTCAGGTGGAAATGCAGTCTAAGGTGGAGCACGCTTACCTAGAAGATACCTGTTCACGCGAGACTTGAAGATACCTAGATAATATGTTTCAGGAAAAGCAGACAACGGTAAAGAATTCCACTCTTCTGTGGTACGTATGATAAAAGTGGAAGAATAGTATTTCGTACGCTTTGTTGGTATTTCAACCATATATTGGTGGCGTGAGCTCGTACGTCTGCTTGACAGGTATAAAGGTGAGAGAGGAATTAATTCGTGCAATTCCGAGGCATACTCGCCGAAGTGTCGAAGTGTATCGTATAAAATACCGACAAACTAGCGACTTTGCGGCGATGATCTAAGCTCTGAAGACTCTCGTCGAATAGTCACTTATTTAATTCATTGCCTATCAGCTTCCTAACTTTTTTCTCAATTGGCTCGAGTATCTCGAGCTGGTATTTAGCTGAGCCATTCCAAAGATGAGAGCAGTATTTCATGCAAGATTGTACTTGTGCTTGGTAAAGATTCAGCAACTAGAATGACGTGAAGTACTGCCTCGCCTTTGATAGAACTCCTAGATTTTTGCCAGCCAGCTAAGCAACATACTTTATAAGGATATGCCAAGAAGCTGAAGATTGTCAACTATCGGTATGGACGCACCTCGGAAAGTAGGAGTAAAGGTGAAAGGACTCTTTGGAAATTCATACGTTTTACCAGGAACTTGAAGGGTGGTGGACTTTTTCTTTACAGTTTTTTTTTAGAAAATGTACAATATTGTTTATAAGTGAAAAATAGTACTAGGATATGTGTTTTCGAACTGTAATAAGAACTCGGAGGGAGTTATTTCTTTTCTTCATTTAAAGACCTACAATTTTGCTGTTACTTTTGCTTGAGGATTATTATAAAACGCCAATATTGATGGATAGTCGACATTGTAGAATTTGTGCAGAAGCATAAAGAGGACTCAGTTTATCTTTCTTTAGTTACCGTCGCCTATGGACATTTGCAACACGAAAGGTGCTACAAATGGGCTGCTGCTCTCTTAAAGGAGACTGGAACCTGGTCACTGATGCCGGAACACAACACAAGGTTGTTATGGCGGCATACTCTAGTCCAGGGGTGGTCGCCATCCAGTCGAGCAAATACCCTACCACCTGGCTGTGGGTTGTTTAGTCGCCTCTTACGACAGGCCGCCCGGTCGCAGGAAATTGTATTCTTTCTCCGTTCCTGCACGGATGAAAAATCTAGCTAACTAGCTGACTAAATTAAAAAATCTAGCAGTCATTTTAAAAAAAGAAGCCTATATTTTCCACTTCAGCATATGTAAAACAAAAATCACAAAAAGCGGTCATTCTATATTTTTATTAACATTAGAAAATTAATATTATATTAACTATTATCATTCAGTTAGTGTAGTAGCTCTTCAACAGTTGTCTTATTAAGGCACTGCGATAATAAGCGAATAAAATAGTCATTAAAATCTAAACGATATGTCACTTATATTTTAGGTGTTGTTTAATTAATAGTAAACACTAAATCAATTATAAAAATAGGCGAAAAGGTGTTGTACATTAATAAAATAATTATTACTTGGAGATTGGTATATGTATCATTCGTTAGGGCGTGGTCCATTCACACGAACCAACGATTTACTGCAGCCGTGCCACTTCTATAGGGTGTGGTCACAGTACACGCGGTAATTGACGCAAAACATAATATTTAAGTTAAATAAATGTTATAATGTATTACATAAACGAGTCGCTTTGTAACACTAATATAAATTTATTATTTTAATACAAAACTTAAATCTTAACCGTTTACCTTTAACACTATTTCCAACAAATATTTTGTTTTACAGCACACTTAACCCCTTTCGTGTGTCAAAAAAGGGGACTATTGTCTTAGGTCACTACTACATACTAATACTAATATAGAATACTTATTTTCTAATACGTGTCTACTTCTACTAAGCTTTATATTATATATACACTTAAATACAATATATAATATATACTTTTCCGACAAATATTGGCCATAATATACTTTTTTTTTTTTATGGTAACATAGAATTTTAATTATATCGCAGTTAAGTGAATGTTTTAAAGTTTTTATAGTGTTTAGTGACGGGATGGTGTATAATGTATTTATAAAATTGCTTAGATTTTATAACGGAACATTAGATTTTCAAGTTTATGTAAATAATATAAAGAGCTGTACTTTAAATAACAATCTTTATTTCAAACCAATTTCATAACTTTAGTGATTTCTAAGCACTTAATCTTAGCATAACAAAATTATAAAACTAATAATATGTGTGCAGACCATAATGCATCAGCATGCCCATTTAGAGCATAAATGAGCCATAAATTTGCAAATTAATATAGTTTCCGTATCCATGCTATTACTCTAACAAGATAGCGTATAAGTCGTCGGTTCTTCCTTTAGCGAATAGGCGACGACTGTTGCAATTTTGAAGTAGTCTCAACATTATCCTCATTACATTGTTACATTGTATACCAGCTGTACAATGTCGAAACTTTTCAAAACTGACATTATTTTTTGAATGAATGTTTGTGTATTGTATGTCTATCTAGGTATAGTGTTTGATAAAACTTGTAAGCACTGTAAGGAAAGATGGCATCGCTCCAAATAAGCTGAATAAATATACTTCGTCATGCGATATTGTTGAAGTTCATGATATTTTTTGTACTGTGGTGTAAAATTTCTTGGAATTCAGTTTCTAAGTTTTAAATACGCTTTTCGCTAAATAAGGCACTACAGCCTAAGATTCGAATCTTAAATTACACTAACTATTTTTCATTTCATTTCCATTGCGATTGCTTGTTTATAACATAACGGCTCGATCCAATCGTCTTTTATGAAAGAAATGGATAGTGAATTACGATTTAAGCGAAAATATTGTTCGATTGACACTTTTACACTTGTGAAAGTAAGGGTTGCGTACAGAAGTTACATGTTCTATTTTTTGCGACTGAACGTAATTTCCAGTTACGATAAAATATTTGATTTACTGTTGGGATGTATGAATATTAGCAATATGATATGCTACCGAAAATTGGAATTATTTTGCTTACATCAAAGTATATAAGTTATAATTAAGAAAACTTTGTGTTGTATTCTAACTATAATCTCTAAAGAATACTAAATACTCTAAAGAATAGAATACTGAGCCTAGGTCATCGAAGTCAATGAATAAGGTTCCCCAAAGGCTGGCTACGCTACCTCGCTGGATCGCCATTCTGGTCCATTGTCCGTGGTAGGAACCAGCCCTCTGATCATCTCAAGAATTCATTAGGCCTTTCGAGAGCTCTTTGTAAAGGCTCATAGCTTAAGGACCCGACAGTCCAAGCGTTTCCTTATTTTGCTTATACATAATATTCTACAGCAAACTTTTGAATATAACGGACATTGAACAGACTAACCTATATTAGTAATATAGATAGAGATCCCAGTCACCCTAGACTTACGTGATTTTAGGAAAGATGATATTTTTAGGATCGGTCGTTTAATATAAACTTAGAAAAGAATGAATTAAAATATTTTCCATTGAGCCAGACAAATCTGACGGGCCAAACATCTTCCTGCCTGATACCTGTGCCGGCACTTTAAAAACGGCCCCGCTTTCAGCTTAACGAGTATCCATTCCTTTCTAAGTTTATATACTATAAACTACAGATACTGAAAAATTCATCTTTTTTAAAATCATGTCAGTCTGGAGTGACTGGGATCTCAATCTAATAGCTAAACCAAACCAAACTCCGTAAGTACACACATGACATCTTTCACATCGAACAGACTAACATAATAGCTAAATCAGAATAAACCATGAAAGAATAAAATTTTAAATCTACATGAACAGAAATAGAACTACGATAATATAAGGTACGGCACGTTTTGAAAAAAAATTTCTTTGTCTGTTGTTCGTTCCATTTTTGTCGCAGGGCTTTTTTTCTTCTCGTGGGCCTTTTCTCTGCGAATTCTCAGATATAGCTAGTAATGAATGTGGCCAAATTGTAAAACTACAATAATATATGTTGTAGATAGCAACATGAAATTAATTAATAGACTACCGTCTATTGGTATCAGGTTCAAGATCGTGATCTTCAACGGATGAGTTTCCAGATAATCAAACATTTCTTCAAATTGAACTCGCTCTTTCTTTTCTGAAACATTTAGTAGGTATACAAATATCACCATAAACTTACATTTATAACCAAATCTGTACAACGAAGTTAGCGATATGTGAAACCTGCCAATCTACTTAGGAAATCCGTGGCGGGTATACCCTCCGTACCCTTGAATAAGAAAAAATCTAGATATGAGACGATTTTTTTATTGCACGAGTTCATTAAAAAGGCATATGGCCCACCTGAGGGAGAGCGGTTACCAGCGACTATGGATATTAGTAACAAAGTTGCTACCAATATGCTACCGCTCTCTAAAGGTAGACTGGAATCTGGACACTAATGCTGGAACACAACTCTAGGTTGTTATGGCTGCATACTCTAGGCCAGGGGTGGTAGCTATCCACAGGGGCAAATACCCTACCACCTGGCTGTGGGTTATTTTGTCGCCTCTTACGAGAGGCCACCCGGTCTCAAGAAATTTAATTCTTTCTCCGTTCCTGTACGGATTAATTGGGAGAACATTAATCGTTATCCTAACTTGAAAAACCCGGCTATGTGTCGAAGTTTTTGTAAAATTTGCTCGCCAGCAATGACAGTTACGCGTATGTTGCGAATACACATAGTAAAGCGAGGTTCGTATTAATTTGGTTTGTTTTAAAATTTTTAAGCTGCTTCAAAGTTAAACACACACTTTTACGTTACTTCACGTTACCCTAAAAATGAAGTAAATTTAAAATATAATGATCTTTCATACCTTTGCAAAGTAAAAATTGATTTAAAATCAATAATTTAATTTCCTCTAGTTCAGACACAGCCAGTTCTATAAATACTCCTGGTAAACACGATATAAACCATCTCAATGCCAAGCCAGTCAGAATGCTGATAAAGCTCTGTAAAAACGTGTTACTATGAAAGAACAGTCACAAAAAAATTGATAATTGACCAGTGACACGTAAGTCTAAGTTACGACGTAAGATAAGTTTTATGTATGCTATTGGCTGACGAACCGATCTGACGAATTTGACTCATCGGTCAACACGATGTGCAGCTTTCATCAGGATGTTTTTTTATAGGGGCTTGGAGATATTTTTTTAAATCGGGAAGAGCGTGTTTCTCAATATATTGTGTTATAATAAAAAAAACTTACTTTACAACATCATCATAATTTTTCTAGCGACACATCATCATCTACATCTAGGGTTGTACAGTAGCGGAATAAAAAAGTTGCCAGTTTTTAAATTGATTCATTTAACGTTCCGCGAGCATTTTTTAAAATATAATCATTAAACCATTTTGTATCTGTGTAGGCAAATATGTAAAAGATATTTTCCCTTCAAATTTGATCTATAATATATTGAATAAACGTATAGATAGACCGGAGTATAGACGGACAAGACGATCATATTTTTGGTAAAATGGCTACGGAACCAGAATAACTTAAATTATTCAAAGGAATGTTTACTTACTAAAGGCATATGTGCACTAGTTCTCACTTTGGTTACTAAGAAATAAACAGCTGGCGCGCTCCTCAGCAATGTAATGGACAGATCGAGCATGATCTAAAACATAATTACTCTACCTGATTTTCGAAAATAAAATTGCCAAAATAGGTTAAAAATGTTTAGTTATAAGTACGTATAGTAAGTAGATAGTGATGTATCATTGTCCAGCTTTAACTACTAACTGATAACCTTGTAAACAATAAATGTGCGATGTATAAGTTACAATCATCATTCTCAAACAGTTCTTTTATTCATATAAAGTAATACTGAATGTAAAGGGCCATCTATATGGAGAGAGTTTCTTGCCCCGTAGAAACGATTATCGAAAGCAAGAAAAAAATCAAACTATACATAAGTTGAGAAATCGTATGCAAATATGTCAATGCAATTTCTATCGTAGTGTAAACAAAACTCTTAGTTATAATTACCTTACGATTATCGTATGACATACTCGTAGGCGAGTTTTTGTTTTTTGGTTGAATGTAAACATGTCAATACGATTATTGTCTAAAGAGTATCGCCCACAAAAATAGCATTATACAATTTATCGCCCCAAAACGCGCGATAAACTCTCTCCATGTAAATGGCCCTTATGTGAAATTAAAAAATAGTCATGTTAACAAAAATACAGATAAGTTTAATTAATTCCATTATACCTGTACAACTTTTTCTAGTACTTGGATATGCCCGCGACTTCATCCACATTTGATTTGAAATTCCCACGGGATTCCCGAGACACAATGTACCACAGAATTTAAAAAAGAATGTAAGCTATCGTTTTGTGGAAACTGTATCGTAATTAACTCATTTTTATGCCCCCGAACAATTAAATCCGGTCCCGGGAAAATTCCTGCGGGATTCCCGGTATAATAAATATAACACTTTTTATTGCACAAAATTGCTATCGGTCAGTGTAAAAATCACACTGAAATTCGAATTTGTTGATCTGGCTATTTTAAATCATTCCCAGAAAGTTTTCCGCGGATTTCCCAGGATAAAAAATAGCGCAGATTTTAAGTCTAAGATTTCTGTCGATCAGCGAAAACTGCATCAAAATCGGTGAAATTCTAACAAACAGACAAGAAATTAAAAAAAAAATGCATCGTGGTTTATTGTTTATATAGTCTACTAGAGTTTATCTCGCGGCTACGCCGCGGATCAAATTCTGGTGCGTGCCTCTCGTTTAAAGAGCAGGCATTAATACCTACAGGTTACATTGTGTAAAATTTTTATGTCAGTACTAACTAGTCCTCGAAAATTCACTTCATTTTATATCGCAAACTTTCCATCTCACGGGATGAAAAGTATCTACGTCCATTTTTGGTATTAAAATTACATATGTACAATATTACACCAAAACCAGTCCAGTGGTCCAGTAGTTCCGTGAAAGCGTAACAGACAGACGGATCGAGTTACTATCGTATTTTTTTATTGATGATGAATTATTATATTTTCTAAACTTGAGAAATGATTGGTCTCCCGTACAAACATTCATTCCCTATTTCAACCCGTTCTAGGTTTATTTATCTATCCCAGTGCATCTATTTGCAAACTACATAAATAATAAAAAGCCAAAAAAAAAAAAATGCCCTAATGTTCATCCTCGGCACCAAATATTATATATATACTGAGTTTCAGCCAAATGGGTCCCGTAGTTTTAGTGAAAACTGAAAAGACAGACAGACAGACTTAGGTACTTTCGCATTTATAATATCAATAGGGATTCCAGTTGTTTTTTTAAATAGCTCAATGTACAGACACGGAATGTTTAGAATTTTATAATATTTTAGATAAATTTTATTTTATGTGCAAATCAAATTATATGTGTAATACAATATAACTAATAGGCAATAGGTTAAGTTTCCTTCATTGTACTAGTTTATTATTTATGAGTATTTTGATTTCTATATTTTATTATTTAAAAAGATTTTTAAATTATAAATACAATTTAATGGTAAATAAACATAAAAGTAAAAGTAAAGTAAAGAAAAAAATAGTTACCACATATTTCACGCTTAGATTCTCAGATTGGAAGATATCCATCAACCTTTTATAGTCTATCAAGCAATTCTTGACATGACAGGTATTTGCGGCTACTTGATTACGACGCTTTCTGATAGTCCGTTTTAAATTAGCTTCCAAAGATTTCCTTTCGACCTCAATCCGTCGCCAAAATAATTCAAAAATAATAATTCTATTGTACATCAGTACATAAAATGCGAATACTATACTATATTGTGTGAGACATGTTGCTCCGCGTATATACAAGCATAGTACCATAGCAAGGGCATACCACAAGTGAAATCCAATAAATACTGTAAGAGTTATAGGTATTTTCTCGGTGTATTTAATTTTAGATCTTAATAGAGGATCAAATGACAAAAATTTCGAGCATATATTAAAGAAAAAAATGTCACCAGTGATAATGGAATATATCACAATTATGTTATATTCAATGTACATGCCTGCATATTCAAAAGCTGTCTCACTACTGATTATTGCATTTAACGACATAATTTGAACCAATATAGAGATGGTAAGACAATACATTTTAAGGATAAGACGAATGATTTTATTTGAACTAAATTCACAGTAAAAGCCAGATAAGCACCTCACGAATAAAATTAATTTAATTGCCCAGTACGACATGTTTGAAGTGCCTCTAGTATCTGGTATTCGTACGTAGCGATTGAAAGTACATATTCAAATGCAGTTCGACACAAAATTTCGCCTTTGTGTGGATTCAATAACAATTTCATTCACGTACTTAATTTATATTGATTGGATATTGAATTGATTAACATATACACAGATATTTGTCAAAGTTACATTGTTTGTTAGTGACATCTTCATGAAATTGGGAATTAATTGATTATTATTAAATGAAACAGGTTATCTATTAAGCCGGGGCCCGCGCTCCGGGCAGCCAATTCAGGGGGCGGCAAATTCAAACTTCGTAGGCAAATACAGAACTCATCATTAACGCAACATTGAGCACTGAGTACATAAATTGCTTTTAACGAGGCGCGTGGGCATAGGTTGAAAACGACAGACGCACGCGTGCGCGGCGATCGGTGCAGTGGGCAAGTGAAACCCGCTCACATTTGGGGACGGAGATCGTGTTTGCGAAAGGGATGAAGCTATATTTGGAAGCAAATTAAAATATATGTCCTACACGTTTACGTATGTATACTTGTAAATAAATAGGCTTAAGACAGAAAGAGCAGCGCTAGACTGATCACTGTGGCGTTGTTTCCGGAACGCCTATGTCCATTAGTGGTAGTCTGATGGCAGAAATGATGATGATGATTAAGTCACAAATATATGCGAGCGGGGGCGGCATTATTCACCTTTTTCACCTCGAAAATATCAAGATACGGGGCTGACATATTCGAAGTTTACGCAAGCGAAGCTGAAATAACTGCTCATCGTGAAATTGGATATCTACATGTACAATACTTTTAATAACTTAAATGAATAGTTGTTATTATTGTAAACATTAAAAAACAATTCACGATCCGAAGTATTCACGAACGAAGCCGTGTGGAATAGGTACCTAAGTTCTATACATGTAGTTATAAAAAAATATTTACCTGTAATTACGCGCTCATAATATTAGGTTTTTGTTGAAAGCAGTAAATCGTAATTGCGTGTAACTGAATCATATATTTGAAATCCTATTTGGAAATTGAAATTCTAAACTATACTTTTGGTCAAATTATGAGGTAAACATTACCATTGTTAATAGGAAATAATAATGGCGATATTTCACTTTTAATATATACGATGATTTTAACGTGGTGATAGCAGATGATGACAGTCAGAGCTAAGCACTTGAATTTCTTTAATTAGTAAAATTAATATTTTAATATTCATATTGTATTATAGGGAAGAAGCCTCCAGTTATAAGTACGACTTGTACAGGTCACTTGTTAATATAGTTAAAATATAGTTAAAGAAACTCTACAAGCAAAACATCACTTTTAACGTTCTCACCAAATGTTTAAATTAACTTTCATATAATCATGTATATAATACCTATATATAACAAAACAAAATAATATTTAAATTTTCCTGCTATAACACATGTAGTATAATAAATAACGTATAGATCAGGCACACAGAACTTTACAATGCTTTACAGGTAATAAACCATAAAAAAATCCCTTTCTTAACTTTCATTGTGTTTTAAATATTAAACCAAAAACATTTTTATCGCTGCATTAGCCACATAGTACAGCCATAATGTCCATTCATACTTTAAAATTAAGAAAAAATGAACTCTATCCATCATCATCACCTTGCACAATGGTTCAAATTGATCCACTGTCGGCTACCAGTCCACGGGTGTACTTGAAAGGGTGAAATAAAAAATAACAAAAGGTGTTATAATGCTGTTAAAGGTATGTGCTCCTTTGCAAGCGAAGCTAAAATAACGCATACATATTATTTTACTATGGGAGAGTAAGGTTGAATGCTCAGGTAAAAAGCACCTATAATAAACTTGTAATGTGTGAAGAGATTAAATAAGATGTAGATGAAGCAAAAAATGTATGTCAGGATCGCAGCAAGTGAAAATCCATCGTCTCTACCTGATACCTAATCCTTGATGGAAGCAGGCATAATAATATGTATGGAGAGTAAGCTAACGGCCAGTGTTTAAAAAAATATTGCTATTTCTTAAATCGTTTGCAGCACACATCTATAATGATATCAACGTGCTGCCTGTCCTTAAAGAATTTTATGAACTATATTTAGAAAAATATACATTGTGCAAGAAAAACGTTCTATCATAATGTTACAACTTAGGCTCCTACAAAAACAAATTCCACGTACAGTCTGTAAAAGCACATTTTATTACCTGTCGGAATTTGAACTAATTGTAATCCTTTTATGATCGTCTACTTTTGTTCTCTTATTTATGGAGAACAGTCTGTTGTTCTATTATACTCGCTCATTAGCATCATTAACCAGATGTTGCGGATTACTATTACAAGCTAATTCGAGAAAACTATGTCGATCTTGCCAGGCGGGCACATTTTTGCATTTGTGAAGTATAAAACGATGGCCTGGTTGAGAGAGGGGGTCAGTTTAGCGAGAACAACGATCAATACGTGACGTGTGTACATTCGGGAATCTAATATTGACGGACTTTGCACGTTTTATTGAATTACGACCTTCTGCATTATTTTTGGATTTGTTGTGTTCGGTTATATTTCTACCTGTGTTATACGTGTCTGTATAGTTCTAATAAACTCTGTAATGATTCCAACAGCATTTGAATTCAAGTCCCGCAACTCGTAATAATAATTATACAAAAGTTACAATTTGTTGCTTCAAATATTAAAAACCAAAGATGATCAATATGTAGGAAATTTCATCTAGACGCTTCAAAATAATCCATAAAAAAGGTGTGAATTAAGATATGTAATTTAATATATTCTAAGATCATACAAATTGCCAATGACATATATATATGGCAGAAATCGTAGCATTACTAGTACTATTATTAATTTAGTCTTGTGTTTCTATTTTTATAGCGTTATATTTTATGTGTCCACTGATAAACTCTTTTTCTTTTCATGTAATATATTTTTGATGTGCGAATCTATTATGAACACTTGTATTATTATTTATTAGTGTATAAGTAGTAATCTTAGAGTGTATTATTTATTTGAAATTAATTGCACATAATATGTATTTTAAAACTGTGGTTATGCAATATGAATGAATGAAAACACTTTATTATTCACCAAAAATTAAAACTAAGTTCTTAAAACTAGGTACAGTAAATGTTGAAAAAAGGGCAATAATTAGATATAATAATAAAACATTTGTATAAGGGAATTTTAATTGATTTTGATATTTAGGTTACAGTGATTTTATACGCAAAACAAATGATTTTCAAATATGATATTATTTATAAGCCACAGTAAAAAATCCGCATCAAAATTATAACAAACTTTGGAACATAATGTTAAGATATATATATATATATATATAATAGAAAATAGGTATGTAGGTCTAAAAATTAAGGCGACTTGTTTGAAGAATAAAGAGCCCGAGGATACATTTCATCTTACTGTATCGCTCTTTAATATCTTTGCTCACAATGGAAACTTTCCTTATGAATTCCCCGATTGTTATGAATATTTATGTATCATTATATCTTGTAACATATGCACGACACATGGCCAATGGACCATAAGGTCCTATTCATGTTATTGATAACTATCGCTGTATATTGTTCCGTGAATTAAAGGAAACGTAATATTGTCTTTTATTAATAAATCATAATAGTATTTTTGAAAAGGAAATACATCGTATTATTATTAAATCAAAATATTCGCAATAAATCTCAACGAATGGTCATAGTACATACTTTATGAAGTAGGTTGGATTTCTGGCAGGAGAGCACATGTCGTCTAACAGAATATACGTATTTTACATACAGTAACATGTCAGCGTTGAAAGAAACCTGCACACCAAGATTACCAATGTGTGCAAGCTGTTTATCCGTCTGTTGTTGTTATTCAAAAACCTACTATTTGGGTAAGGCTGTTACATAGGAAAAAATTTTATCTACTCTTTTTTTTACTTGAAGATTATTTTAAAACTTCAATATTACTATACGCATATTACCAGTCCTAGTAGCTTAGTAGTTAGCGATCTCGCATCTCAAACTGACACAGGAAAGTTTGCAGCACTCAGGTCAGTTTTCTGACCTAATGTGCATATTGATACAACAATCACGTGCTAACAATAAAGAACAACAACGTGATGAAACCTGAACATCCAGATAACCAGGGAGTCCAACCCGCTAATTCACCTAGGAGAGCGTGGTGGGTATACCGTCTGTTCCCCTATAAATGGGAGACCCAAGCCTTGCAGTGGGATGTTCATGAGATATTATTATTTATATGTATGTCTTTGCAGACCATGGGCCGTGAATATGGCCCGGACTTTTAGAAGGCTTGCGTGGGGCCATGCGAAGGCCAACACGTAGAGGCTCCTTGCCAAATTTAATGTATATGTGGCGTGACACTGATCGGCGTTTATTTCTGTCTACACCATACAAGAAATGCACCCAAGGACAAGCTCCAGTCAATGTATAACTATTGTAGGGAATGAGAATAAAAGGTCCCGGGCTATTGGGATGAACTGCTAGTGAAACTACGGATCGGGGACTATGGGGACTATGACGTCTGCCCGTCGCAATGTTCGCAGAACATGGAAAAATGGACAAACGGTGACTCGCCACTCCCTGGGCCCCTAAAAATGCATCATGGGTGTGAGTGGCTAAGGGGTGTAAAGATGTGGGCTGCAGGTTCACCGAAGCTACTTCTGACGTTATGCCATTTATCACTTATCACTTTCACCCCTGGGGCTTGAGTCTTAGCTCTAGCGATCTCCACTCCGTGCCGGCTGGCTAAGGCAAGCACGGAGGCGGGGCCTTGTTGTTATTATTAATATTTATGATCACGATACTGGCTGGTGTATAAATCGTCTATAAAAATTTATCATAAATAGCCGGTTTCTATATCTTACTATTAATTCACTTGCTTTACTATTTCTTATCTTAAATTTTAACCGATAGTAAGGCAAATGGACCGATGGTAAGATATAGGACCAGCCAAAAATGAGCTACATTTAAAGTTTGACAAAATATAAATCTGTTCCACAGCATCGCATATTGCTCCAATAAGTCGTTATAAAACCACCAACAGCATTGCACGTTCTCATTCTTCTATATGCACCGCACGGATCATTTTTAATGGTCTATTTCTGACAACAATCATTACGTTTATCGAGTTTTTTATTCTGTGATCGATCGGAGCGTGCTGCACCCCGGTCGTCACGGTGTGACGGGCGGCCAGATTCACCGCGCTTCACCGCACTTTGCTCTCTGGAGATTTCATTGAAAAAATATGATGCCATGTTAATGGTTCCGTATTTAGACTGTTTGTTTTTTCTTTATAATTCAGTTTGTCTGAAACTCTGTTCAAATTAAGTCGAATATTGGTAAGACGTCTACCTGGAATTGTGCAAGCCGATTCTGATTTTTAACTTCTGTGGAAGTAGTGTGTGGTGTAAGTGTTAAGGCTCCTGTTGCCAGAAGAGGTCGAAAGCGGGGTGCAAACAAAACAATTATCAATGGTATTTATTGATCAATAATTTACCAAATATAATATGATAAATCTTATGATATGAGAAGTAACGTCGTTTTTTCGTAATTTTTGTATAGTTATTGTAAGTAAGTAAAAAAATCATCAAAACACCTCAGAATTATTGATATGAAACCATTTTACTCATTCAGTTTTTATCACAACAAGGTAAAAAAATCTACAATTTTATAAAACAGAAATAAATAAATTGGTTTTATTATTTTTTTAAATACTACTTTATTATATTTATAATAAAATAATAAAGCATCTGAAAAAAAATCGCATCTATGGAATCCCTGTTGTTGCCTGAAATACATCATAATCTATATTTAAATACATCTATATATAAAGATATGGTGACGCGAATACAGCCGACGTGCGCTCGGGAATGTTCGTTCGCTCTCGCAATATCAAACTTCGATGCACCGTAGCCATTCCTTGCCATACTCAGAAGCCGTAAGACCACGCTCATTTGATGCAGGGCATGCACCAGGGAAACCCTTATCTAACGTAGAAAGACGCGACATCATCGTTCATGATATTATATTTAAGTTGTGCAACTTCAATAATGCCAGGGGTCGTCGTTGTAGAGATCGGATGGTTTATTTCTCGTTTTCGGTTTCACAACAGTAGGTTTTTTTTCCGTGAGTGGGGCGTTAACCCTCTGCACAACCCCCAAAATGCTGGAGGACCATACCCATCGTTGGTCAGTGAGTCCATCGGACTTAGCTGGAAGCGTAGTTAGGCTGTACTACAGACCATTCTCCCATCCGCCGCCAGGGGGACGCTTCTCTACGCCTGAAGGGCCAGCGCGAGGGCAGAGAAAAGTGACATGCTCTCGTTTCGGAGGGTAAGATCCACTTTGGGTCTCTGAGCCAACGGAGTAAGTAAGGAAGTTAAGTAACTTCAAAAATAAGTAAAGTCTGTATGGACAGCGATAAATAGTATAGATATTCGTTATAAACACATGGTGGTTTCATATATACTGACTGACCCCCGTAAATATATCATCAATAATTAGTACAGCAAAATTTTCAAGGACGTTGGCGTCGCTACAAGCCTTAACATGAAAATCAAACTTTTTCTTAATAAATCCTTTTATTTCTTAGAAACACTTTACAATAATCGCAATTACGCCTTCCAAATCCCGCTCATACACAGATTGTTCTCTTCGCTCATTCTTCTGTCTTTCATCGCTTCTTTCTTTCACTCTCATTCATTCTCAACACCTAAATTTCTAAAATAATAATAATTCGTCAGAAAA
Source organism: Dendrolimus houi (assembly GCA_039645545.1). Taxonomy (NCBI): domain Eukaryota; kingdom Metazoa; phylum Arthropoda; class Insecta; order Lepidoptera; family Lasiocampidae; genus Dendrolimus; species Dendrolimus houi. The sequence continues at coordinate 17,772,062 of CM077128.1, read as the reverse complement.
AACACACATTGTATATATTTCCAATCTTAGCAAGCTACGCTTGTGTTATATATAATATATAAAGAACCACCCTGGGGCCAGTCTCAGACATCCAGACCACAGTAAATAAAGGAACGTTAGTTAACAAAATTTACCATGCCATGAATTGAATCCGGAGCCTCTGAGCTGCAGTGAAGTAAGCCGGCAAAGGGTTTGCTCACTCAACCAGAGACCAATTTTTTCTTCTATATTTATCTACTATATATAAATTTGTAAAAGTTGTACTCTTCTGTTTCATATATTTTTTTAACTACTCGGTCGATTTCGATATGGTTTTCGCTGATTGATAGTAAATTCACGAACTTCACTTCTACGGTACTTTATATCCCAAGAGTGCTACGGAAACTTTTGCCAGGTTGGGAAAAAAAATGATTCCTATAAGAAATTTTCACTGATCGATAAAATCTTTAGTAAAACAATTGTAGTTGTGTATGCCTTTAGTAACATTACTTATCCTGAATTTGAACTTGTAATTTTCATACTAAAATCCATTACCCTACTGAAAACAATTTTTGAATTATATTTAGCAAGATAACAATGTATATGATATATAATAATATATTATATATATGATAAATAATGTAAGTAAATACGATGACATCGACCCGTTTGTAATCAGTAATTCAGGAGCCAAGCGGTGTTGAAGCCTTATATTTTTCAATAGTGACTAAGCCTCTCGGTGCCTTTTTTACATCTGCATGTGTTTAACCGATAGCTTATTCATGAAAACCTGTCGTTGGCTTTCTTTTGTTCTAATCAAACGTATTTAGCTGTAAGGTTTCTATAAATAAGTAAATAACTGTAATTTTGTTACCTGTCCAACGTGGTCAAGGTCGTGGGCAAACGCTAGTATTATATACAATAAAAATCTTTCGATATCAACCACCAATATGTCTTAGAGCAGTGTTTCGCAAACTTTTTGTGTTCAAGGTACATCTAGGAAAACGAAAATTTTTAGAGGTACACCACAAATAATAATATTTTTTTAAGTAATATATTAATCAACATTTATTTATTACCCATCGAAACAATATTTATAATTAATCAACAAACCTTATTTTATGTGTAACTAAGTATTTATCTTATCCTTACATTATTTACTAAAAATAAGTTTATAACATTACCTTAATTTTCCGAGGCACACTAATTAATGACCACGGTACACCAGTGTACCGCGGTACATATTTTGCGGAACACTGTCTTAGAGCATAGCCCAAAAGAACTCTAATAAATCACCCATTGGACGGTGACGAACGGAAATTCTGTGGTCCTGGCACGAGCGCAATATCCAAAAAAAGACGTTACGCTATTTTTATAATTGAAGAAAATCGTGGACACAACATAATTCGATTTTTATTGAAGATTACTCGTTTCTAGGCTGCGCTTTGGTAAATCACGCTCTGGAATATTTTTTTAGAAATCTTTTTAAGCGGAAATTAATAAAATTACTAACTGTTAGACTTTCTTGTTTATTTTATTTCTTTATCGCATCTCTGACTCAAATATTTTTGTTTCTTTCCCTCAAATTATCGAACTAATTCACGTCAAACTAAGAAGGTGATTTCGTGAGCTTATTCAGACTGAATTATGTCTTTAAAGTGTTTGATGTTTAACTATGCAGTGACATTAGATCGCAATCTACAAAGTTCCGACTTAGGCCTGTTTTTTTTACATAAGTTAAGTAGTTATTTAACTTTTGAAAGTGATGTGTTATGTCCTAACAAAAAAATCAGTAATGGATTCTCGATTAAGTAGATGTCTGTCCAAACAATGACAAGGACTTATTCGCTATGCTTAGTAATTTTGTATGTTTATTGCTAAAAAGATAAATCCTTACGTTTGTGTGTACGATGTTCTGAAAATTGATGTATCATTTTCAAAACACCGTATGGTATATGTTTTATAATAATACAATACTGTTTTAAAAATCACTTATATATACGTATGCCTAACCTAAGTTTTTTCTTCTGGTAGTAAACTATATAAAAGTTTTCAATAATAGTGTTACAACTTAGCCAAAATTCCACGAAGCACACCGCCGAAGTAAATGCACATCTGCCTGCCATAAACCCGGGTTATTACCTTCCCGCATTTGGATTTCTTTTGTTTACTTAGTAAAACAGTCTATTGTCTATTTTACTAGTTTACGGCCGTTCGCAGGAATAATTAAGCAGGTGTGCAAATTATGTTTTCTGGGAATTGCGCCGACGCTTGCCAGGTAGACATATGGCATCAGTGCATTATAAAACAATGCCCGAACTGAAGAGTGAGGCAGTCTAGCGAGAACCACGATCAAAGCAAGATTGTGTACATTCGATAAGCGTTATAGAGACGGACTTTGCGCGTGTTATTTAATTGTGTATTACATTTGGACTTATTGCGTCCGGTTATATTTGTACCTATGTTATACGTGTTTGTGTAGTTCTAATAAATTCTATAGTAATTCCAAAGGGCATTTTAATTCGAGTCCCGCACTCGTAACAATATTATCAAAAGTATATTTCATTTATTTTTAGTTATTAATACAAATGTAAGTTAGAAATGCCTTGTAAATAATTTTAATACTGATGGTCTTATTCATAAAGAGTTAGAGTAAGTTTGAACGCTTATTTAAGCACCATAAAGAAGCGTTCAAACTTACTTTAACTCTCTATGAATAAGACCGTTATTTTTTATATCATATTGTAAACTTCTTGTATAATACGTTTCATGTAAATAGGGTTAGCTGTAGTGAAAAATGCGGGTGTGGTAATATCCGCAATTAAAGTCTAAGGGTGCCTTTCCACCAGAGCTATGCTATATTTTTGTTTGCAACGTTGCTATGGATACGTTTGATATCCACCGATCATATTCACTGGAGCATATAGCATAGCACTGGTGGAAACTGATTCAACTAAGCTTCTTTTATATATGGAAAGATACGTGCTATGCATACATGCTAGGGATGGTCGCGAGTGGTGTAGCTATGTGCAGAGCAGTGTACCTACAGTAGGCTCGCGTATTGTCACCGAAACTACCTTGGTGGCGCATTTTTATAGCACATCTTAGGGGCCATTCCATAAATTACGTCACACGTTCAGGCTGGGGCTCGATGAAATGTGAAATTGTGTGACAAGGGCTGGGAGAAGTCCTAAATTTCGTGACGTCACATTTCAAAATCTAACATATTTAAGCTAATTACGGAACTGCTGTTTTAATTAAACCAAACTACAATTAATTTAAATTATAAGTTTGAACATTATTAAGGTTCTGTTGTCAAAGACTAATACTCCTATAATCACAGATTTCGCCAAGGCTACACTATTAATTTAATTTTAACAATAAACAAAATAGTATATATACGTATGTGGTCAAATACATGGTTGTGTGTGTAATGTTTTTTTATTGATTGAATGTATTTTTTTATGTATAATTTAAAAATAAATATTAGCATTCTGCGCTCCTTCTCTATATAAACTATAATCGTGCGAAATTTCATACTCCTTCATCCGCGCAATTTTCGTAAAAAGGGGTACAAAGTTTTTGTTTCATTTTTGCTTCACGTATTAATATATAGATAATTTCTTGACGTAAAATTGCAAAATATGTGATATCACACAAGGGAGGGAGCAGTCCCACGAATATGACCAGCTGTGACAAGGACTGTGGAGGGGTCAAAAACCATGAAATTCGTGTGACGTAATTTGTGGATGGCTCATTACCCGCTCCGCTACATAGCTTAGCATCAATGGAAACGGTCGTATAGTTTCGTAGCTTAGCTTTTACATTCTCGCAGCATAACTGCATAGCACATCTCTGGTGGAAAGGCAACCCTAAAGGACAGGAAGTCAGCGGCGGTTGGACCAACGACTCGAGCCCTTTGTTCTATAGCATAGGTGCACAAAGTGATCCATATGAACCCCAGGGGGTCCATTTCAATCTTCAAGGGGTCCAAGTCAGCGAAAACAAAATCTGAAGGTCCGCGACCTGCAAATAGAGGTCCCCTAGTAAATTCCAATTAAACAAGTCGTGACGAATTTTTATCTTTCTATAAATAGAATAATAAAATATTAGTTTGCGTTTGTACTTACAAGCTATAAAATTTGTATGAAATCAATTAAAAACTATATAGTGAATACAACGCAAAGAAGAAGTATCAAAATCCATTCAGAATCAAAAAAGTTATGACTGTCCGTAATATAAAAAAAAATATATTCACACGAAGAGTTTAAACCCTCTTCCTTTTTGTGAAGTCAGTAAAAATGTCCACTGAAAGCAGAACAAATTCTTAAGGGGTTTACAAGACAAAATAGTTTGGGAACCATTGTTCTATAGTCACCTTTTCATAATTTCTTAAGTCGCCCTTATTCTATACACTCCGTTACCTATATCGTAACCTATATTATAAATGTGAATGTGGGTTTGTTTATGATGTTTTTGCGACTTACTACTGTAGGACGCCGAACTTCAGAAAAATACAATGCATGATTTCAATACTTTATTTCACTTACCACATCTTCACACAATTGAAGACCCCAGTAAAAAGGCGAACTTGTCAAGCAATATTGACTTTGACACATCACTTTTTTTAAGATTTGGAACGTTGTGCTTCGGACACCCGTGCGTGTCAGAATAAAACGAAAAAAATGTAAGTTGAATCAAAAAGTTTTTATTATTCACGAAACGAAATTATACTTAAAAATCAAAAAAGGTTTAAACAAAAAAAATTAAAAACTATCTAAAGTCAAATTTAACAGGAAAAAGTGACATATGTCGCTGCCTTGTTTTTTCCCTGGACTTTTTATGTCTGCTATGCTACTTTTACTAGTATTTTTAATAAAATATATTTTAAAGTCTCCAATGGTTTAATTTTACAGAATGATAAAGGTATCTTATTTTAGCAATGTTAGTTTCAATATTTGCCCGGAGAGGCTCAACGTACGACAACCAAGGGTGTCCTTAATATGTCACGGTTGACGCGCCTGTCAAACTTTGCCCTGCTAATGACGTTGACAGGCGCGTTCCGTTTCTATACAATTTTTTCTCTCTATGTGATTTTTATACGTCAAGAACTCTAAAATTAATTCGTGTTTTACCCTGTTCGTTTTATTATCGTATAGTACCGAAAATTCACTACAAAATCGTATTCATAGATTAGTTTCGGAAAATAAAGTGACAGGTTCGTCTTTTTCCTTGGAGTTTTCAATTTTAATCATCAACTAACAACAATCAATTTATACTACATACACTTTTACCGCCTGAGACTTAACAATCTGATACACAAATTTTAAGTAATGGGTGGACGTAGTGGGTAGGGGGAGGTATATTTACCCCTACTACAACCCCTAAGGCCCGGAGGTCTTAAACTTTTTTTATTTTATAAACATAACCTAACTTATTTTTGTTGTAAAATTGTGTCGCTTTTGATAATAACAAACCGTGATTTGAGTTTGTGAATGTACTCACGAATTACATATAACCGCTAGAACTTTTTGTAACACTAAAACTGTTTTTAATGTAGAAATAAAGTTTAAAATTTAATTGAGGCATAACTACAAAATTCATGCCAGACATATAATCGATTGACTAAAAAAGTGACAGTTTTAACTGTCACTTTTGTTTTTAATGGCTTGGCTAACAAGGTGTGACGATAAAGAAATTTCTTTAATTAAGAAATTCGAAATTTTGAGTTTAAATTAATATATTGTTTCATATCATTTTGGGATATCGACATATTTCTATAAAAAGAAAATATTGACAAATATTTTGAAATTCTTATTGCCGCCATTTTATTCCTTTTTAGTTAAGTGAATGTGCTTTTAAAGTTAATTAAATTATATAGGCACTATATTTCATTTAAAGAGATCCCTTACCTGATAACAGAGCCGAGCGAGCGAAACGAGCGTACCGCAGCAGCGGCCGGCGAGTGCTAGGATCGACTTTAACCGTTTAGTATTTATTTTATACACACAAACAGTACGACGCCTCAAAAGTCTCTTATGAAACATTTGTTTTATTTATCAATTTAGTGGACGACTAGCAAGTTGGTTTTAAATATGACAATGAATCAATATATTAATAATATCAATTTTTAAATACATTGTTGAACAATTTTTTTTAAAATAGGTTAAATATAAATTAATGCGATTACGTAAAAAAAAACATCGTCTTTATTGGTCGCCATTTTGAATGGTTACTCGTGTAGTGTATATGAATGTGTTCTATTGTCTTTTTTCTTCATTTTTATCCAATTAAGCTGGTTTTTGGTTATTTTGGCTCTTTTTATGTTGATTACTGGCTTTATTTTAACTTTGAAAGTATTTTTCAACTTTAGACCTATGATAGAAGTGCAATATTAGCGAAAAAATCAGTGAAAATAAGTGAGGTTATGTTTATTAAAAAATATATATTTCAAGATCTCCGGACCTTAGGAGTTGTAGTAAAGGTAAGTATGCCTCCCCCCCCCCCCCTCTCCACTTCACCACCCTACTACTTAAAATTTCTGTATTAGATTGCTATACATTTACCCTTTTACCTTTACAGGTACACAAATCACAGTCGAATAACCCGTTTCCAACAAACACTAGCCGTTTTTGTATTTTTGTGCTAAAACCACCATCAACCAGCGACCTCTGTAAACAGTCGATGTCTCAAGTGGCGCCGTCTTTAAGCAGCGAATGTTCGTGGAAACAAGGTTTCATAACAACACAACTACTTGTTTTCACAACTGTGTATGTTATACATCGTATGCAATTACTTACATAGTTTCATATAATCTAATGAATTATGCTATTAATAGACAGACGAGTAATTACTAGAGCATTAGAGTAATATATAATACCTAGAGAGATAGTTTCATATAAAATTATATTCGAAGTTGAAGCACAAAACCAATCGATGTGTGCGTGTGCGCCATGTAATTATTTTCGTTCATATGCACACAAAGACATAAATAATGTTGCAAGTAAATAGAATATTTCCAAAAAGTAAGTAATTTGAACTATTGGAGCTTGTCACATTGAGACTCTTGCGGACTGACGGGACCGACGCGTCGACAAGCGAATATAGACTTTTCGGTCCTACTAAAAAGTGCTTCATTTTACTGGCACCCACTCGGGTTCTAAGCGTATTAATTCTATGACTACAACTATACTTTCATGACATCTCCTATAAATACATATCAGCTGCCATATATTATAGGATGCCAACACTACGAAACAGATAATAATATTACACTCATGTACGAAGCAAGTGCGTACATTTTCCCGATTCAGCATTTTAGGTGAACACCTGCGAAGATTGATTTTCACACGGGGGCCCAATTCTGCAATTTCAACACCTTAGTGTTGCGAAAATATTCAATGTACGATTCCATTGTTATAGCGTCATAAATTCGTATTGTACTAAATGCACAATATCGTTCGTCGCGGCAGAATAATAGTAGAAAAAACATGGTATTACCATCAGCAGAAATAGCGTTAACCGGAATAAATATTGAAAAGCTGCTAATTTTTTTTAATATGTTTCGCGAAATTTCGATTATCTATCTGTAAATAATAATAAAGGAGTAGCATCCGTCATTGGAATTAACAGAATACCGTAATTAGGCAAACCCGCGATTGAGACGATAGTGTTCAGTGATTTTGACGAGATGTAATACCAGAATTGAGTCCTAGTACGAACGTCGCTCATCGAGGTACTGGCCCAGTTTGTTCTCCGGTGCATATCAAGTCATCCACCCATCCATCCATATTAAGGGATGAATAAATCAAGTATATAAAGTGTGTAGTTCTTTTTTTATCCCCGTTCTCCTCCGTCATAGGCCAAGACAGAGTGTTTCTTTTTCTTCTCTTAATATTTAAAAAAAAAGTGTGTAGTTTCAATCAAGGATCCTACACGTTATCAGCGATATAAGACAGGGTACCTCTTACCCAGAAACAGAGTACTATTCCCGAGGGATAGACGAATATAGCCGAATAGATGGCGTTCGAAACGCGTTTTATTTGCGCCGCGGTTGCAATTTACTAAAAAATACATGGCCATGGCAACGACAATGACATGTCAACGACAATTTTAATGTGTTTCTACCATGGTTAGTTCCACTTTGCTTCGTTAGATGGCGTTACAGACAATTATCATGTATAATATTGTTACGAGCTACAGGACTCGAATTAAAAATGCCGTTGGAACTACTATAGAATTTATTAGAACTGTACAAACACGTATAAAACAAATACAAATAAGACTGGATGCAACCAGTTCACACTGCACGATTCAATGCAATTCGACACGCGTAAAATCCGTCGTCTATATTGCTAATCGAGAGTACTACAAACGTCTTACTCGTCTCGTAGTCGACGCTTGCCCGAATGGAGAGGTGGGCACCTCTCCATTCGGGCATCGTCTTATACTAACTACACAGTACAAAAAAAGGGCCGCGTGCACTGAGTTTCCGAGAAATAGTAATTTGCACACCTGCGAACGGCTAACAAAGTCGAAAACAATAACAATAAGGATTAGTTCGACGCTAATGATGGTTAAACAAGTAGAAAAACAATAGCATGTTTTTCTTAATTACAAATTCAAAACACTAAAGAATTCCTTAATCCGGGAAGTGATTAAACTGCGTTTACAACAGGCAGCTGTGCGCTTATCTTTGACGGCATGTAACAATATTATAACATTCTAAATGTGCCGTATATGTACATTGATGCTGTTTCAAAAAAAAAACAACTGGAATAGACTATATAAACGACAGAAAACACCAAGCAATTTTTTTTGAGTTCTTGTCAGTTTGTCTGTTTATTTGAGATTCACGTAAAAACTACTAGCGGATTTCGATACGTTTTCCGCTGATAGACAGCTAATTATTTTACTTCAAATCTGCACTACTTTTTATTTTAAGAATCCCGCGGGAATTTTTCTTAGAATGATATAAAATGGCCAGATTAAAAAAAACTAATTGCGATTTGGCTTTTTCACTGATCGATAGCAAATTTTTGTTATAAAATGTATGATATTTATTATTCCGGAACCCCTGCAGGAATTTTCCTGGATGCGGTTTGTAAGCAAGTTTTCACTAAAACTTAGGTAATAAAATAATGGCAGTGGACCGGTCACGTCTGTCGCCGGACCGACGGCCGATGAAGCAAACGTGTCCTGGATTGGAGATCATATGTCGGCAACGTAGCGTAGGACGCCCTCCAGCCCAGTGGATTCACGATCTTCGCAAGGTCACCGGCAGGGGCTGGATGAGAAAGACGGGAGACCGGGATATGTAGCGCAAACTTGGCGAGGTCTATGCCAGCAATGGACAAGGACTGGCTGAAGAAGAAGAAAAATAAAATAAAATTAAGTCGACATTTCCAAGTATTATAACATGCCCACTTTATGACATACATTTCCTTTTTCAATGCCAACGAAGCCGCGGGCAAAAGATAGTATGCTGTATATTAATTTGGTATAGCAATGCATAACAAAAATTACGTGGCAACCGCTATTAACAAGATTAAAATTTCAATCATCAAAAATCCGCTACGATATCCGAGACACTATGATTATCGTAATTACAACACTATTTCTTAAAAAACCTATTTGAATATTAAAACTGCAATTTAATTCTGTGTGCTCTTTTACCGATGCTTCCGTTCAGTCGCCTTGGCATAGATTAAATAAATAAATTTAGAACAGACGGAATCAACATTATAGTATTTTCTAAAGTTTTCGCGACTAGTACACATAATTATTTGTTTTTATTTCAAGGTTTCGGCTACTTTTCTGTAGCTATGATCACGGAAGATAAAGACGTCGAGTGTCAATGAGTTAAGTTAGTTATTATTTACCCCACCCCAGCTTGTTAATTTTAATCTTTGTTCATAGTTGTTATTTAGTCTTTTTTATTTTTATTTTTTATTGCAGGAGTTCAGCAGACAGGCAGACGGCCCACTTGATGGAAAGCGGTTACCATCGCCTATGGACATTCGCATCACCAAAGGTGCTACGAAGGCGCTGCTGCTCTCTTAAGGAAGACTGGAATCTGGCCACTAATGCCGGAACACAACTCAAGGTTGTTATGGCGGCATACTCTAGACCAGGGGTAATGTTAGATACTTTTAACATTTTATTTTAATAATTAACGATAAACGAAACAAAACGTATATTTTTAACTCTCTGATTACAAGTGATTTAACATTCTCTTTAAAAAAAAAATGTAAAAGTATTTGTATCATATGGCATAAAAGCCCAAGAATACAAATTCTTCTATTTATCAACTTATTCTACATTCAAAATGCTATCATAATGTTTCTAAAGACATTAACAACGCTCTACATTTATGTACAGTGAGCAAAAAACGCCAAAGGCGTGCAGTTAAGTAGATGAAACAACAGCAGCCGTCAAATTTCCACCCAACATTAATCACCAATAGTACTCTGTGCGGTTATAGGGTGACGATGATAAAATTTAGTCGAAACTGCATGAATCATTCAAATTTCAAAAGTTTTTATTCAAAATCGGTTCCACTGGAGAACACTTTTTGAAGGTCGTACATTTAAAATTTAAATTTACTTACTATTCTGTGTACATCGCTTCGCAACATGTTATTGCTGTTAAGGAGAAGAAGCGACAAGAAAGTCCCCAACAACACGTCCAGTTTAAAAAATTGATTTCCTTCTTCTCTCTTTTCGTTTTAAATAAAGCTCTTTTTTTTAATAAATTTTATACAGATGTATGTTACACAATTACTTTTCGAAGAATTAATAGAGTTGTAGCAAACAGTGCATACATACTCAGTAGAACAAAGACATAATAAAAGGAAACGTACTAAAAGTTTATACTGCAACATATCTCCATAAATTCCTTATATGTTTGTCAAGATATCGGCACGGCATTATCGGCTTTAATCAGTTGCTTGCATTTTTTGGCTTTGCAGAATCTTGAAGTCTAATATTACTTAAAAATCAATCTTAACCGATATTAAACGGTTCATTTCTGTTTTTCAATTTGTATTAGTCAATCAAAGTGACCCATATAAACATAAACTTGAATCATTCAATGCCATTGAATACTGTCCTTTCTTTCTGTTCTGTGCCTTTCAATCAAATTTGATTGATCCGTCTAATAGTTGCATTACATATCTATCTCATGGAAATCATCTCATTTCTCATCAGTTCCATTTTCATCTATTTTATACATAGAAAGTACTTTATTGACTATAAATCAGTATATTCAACTTCTCTTGCGTAAATTTTGAATTACGGGATAAAACGAAAACCGTTTTATTTTCCAGGATTAAAGCCTATTTTATCTCTGTTATCCTTTGCACAATTTTGGAACGAAATTCCTTATCGCACGATACTCGGTGGATGGGGGCAAGTAAAATACTAGACAAAAAGTATTAGAGAAAGAAAAAGTGCTAACCACTGTATAATATTATAATTACGAACTTTAATGCAATAAAATAACATCTAAGATAATATCCTTTAGTGTAATATACGCTGAATTGAAAATAGAAGGCCTTGTAATTGCCCTTATACTACTACTATACAATTTTTTTCGATGGCCTACTATGGTCTCCGACGGCTTTCGATAGCCTTCGATAGTCTTCGACACTTCGTTCCAACCAGCTGTCCCAAAAACACCTCATTAGTTTTTACATGATAATCAGTTTACTCTCTGGACCGTGATGGAAGAATATAAAAACATCACCAAAAATTTTACTTTACTTACAAATTACTCTGGATGTAATATCTATTTAATAAACTTAGAATATCTATAAGCTTCATGTCATTACCTTTATTCGTAATTATATACATGAAAGACATACAATAGCAGTAAATAACCTGGACTTCTCTATTTATTTATTTGATTCAATGTTAATGGTCGCCCTATTCGCGTGCCGACGCGGTCGCACTTTCTACCGAGTCTAACGGTCGGCGCGTGCGCAAAGCACCTGTCCCGTGACCCCAGTACATGTGGTTACCATTGCACTTGTGGATGCTTTAATACTGTGGAATGGAATAAGGATGACATGCCTCTAGTGATATGAAATGCAGATCATTATATGTGAGATAGTTCTATTTGCATGTAATAATTAAGATGTCGCCTAGGAAATTGATTAGCATGTTATATAATACTAGGATATTCCCGCGACCTCGTCCACGCTAGACTTGAAATTCTCGCGGGATTCCCGGGGAACGAAGTACCGCAGCACTTGTTTTATGCACCCGAACAACTACAAAACGCTCCCGGGAAAATATCCGCGAGGGTATCATCATCCGAGATAAAAAAAATTACACATTTTATATGTAAAATTTGCTATCGATCAGTGAAAAAACACATTGGAATTAGATTTTTAAATCTTTTAAACCATTCCCAGAAAAAAAATCTGCAGATTCTCAAGAGGGTAAAATGTAGCGCAGATTTTAAATCAAAGAATTTTCTGTCGATCAACGAAAGCCGTATCGAAATCGGCCCAGTAGTTTTTACGTGAATCCCGAACAAATAGACAAACCGACAAGAAATCTAAAAAAATGTATCATATTCTCCATCGTATATACGAGTACAATCTATTCCACTTTTTTTTTTAAATAGCTTTAATGTACACACAAATTTGTTGCATGTTTAGAATTTTATAATACTATAGATAAGCGTTCGAATATTGGGTCACTAAAGTACCAAACTAACGTCTCTACTGAACTGAGATGAGAATGTGGAAAAGGATGTGTAGTGTTCCAAGATTGGATATGGTGATAAATGAGTACTTTAAAAGGATCTTTGAAAGTTACACCCGTGATTGTGTGGAAGAAGACTAGGGTAGTATGGGCATGGAGGAGGGATGAAAGTCACGTGACAAATGTCTAGCTCGAAGATTGGTGGGTACAAATATAAAAGTAGATCCAAAAAGATATGGATGGATTGAGTGAAGGATTTCATGATGATTTGTATATGGTGTGTATTTTGAGTATGGAAGCAAAAGACATACAATATGCGTATTCCAAAAACTTGGGAGGAGGTGATAGAAAAGAAATATATATTATTGGGCATCTTCTTGACAATCCGGACTGTTATGGTTCGCTAACCTGCCGCTGCTTACGGTTCCGAAAATATTTATCAAAATTAGCTTCTGTAGCTAAATCAACGGCAGTATGTATTTTATTTTCATTGCTGCTCCTGTACTCCCTTCGACTTCGACTGTGGGCGATGACAGACATCGAAATATTTACAGCATCAAACCTTTAGAATGGCTTTTCAAGATTAAGCAACATATAATCATCATGTCGGTTTCACTTAAATTTTGGTATTTATTTTGTAATCACAAACAGAAAGTTAAATTTCATTTTTTTTAAATAGATTATATTTATGTTATGTATGATTATACATTTTATGTATCTGTAATTCAATACAAATCAAATTATATGGGCAATTAAAAGTTGAAAAACATTTTACATCACAGTTTCACGCAGATTCTAATCTGGAATGAGAAATGAGAATTAAACCTTTGTGCATTTCAAAATTACATTTAAAGAGTCGTGGCTGAAATAAATTACAATTTTGTATTTGAAATTGCAATTTACAAAGTCTGGTTTAAGCAAAAAACTGTCACAGTTCACATTCAGACTTGAACTGGAATGACTTTAGGCTCTTTTACTTTTTGCAGGAAGCCTATAACTGCAACGGAACCGATAATAGAAATGGACTACGCCATCGGTACGTGTTGGTCAAAATTGCTAAAAGAAATCAATGATACCAAAACGAAAATATTCCATTTTACAATATAAAATTTTACTGAAAGTCATGATTGTACCAAGACGCAAGTCTTAGTTGCTATTAAAGAGGAATTGGCACAATAAACCCCCAGTGACATATTTTGACTTTGTTATTGCTAGTGATTACTCCCGTCACTCCGTTAGAAATTCGCATTAAATTTTGCATTTTATTGAGCCCCCCTATGACTGAAAACACAGAGAAAACCCATTTTATTTTATATCAGTATTATTTTTAGAAAGAAAGAAAGAAACATAAAATATTTTAAGAAATAGCGACGCTTACATTGCTGAAATGTATCTTAAAAATGAAAACATATTTTGAGAATTTGTACGCCACATTTTCAGCAAACAAGGTTCACACTCAGCTTATTACTGTGCCGGCGTAATATCCGACAACACGCTGATTTTCAGTGTAAATCTTCCTTTTGTCGTTTTTCTTTAAGTAGATTCAAATATTTTTTATTGCCTGAAGTAGGGAAATACCTACATAGACGATTTCTCTGTCGTAAAGTCGTCAACGCCGACTGTGGACGTTTGCAACAACAAGGGCGTCGGCAACGCGTTGCCGGTCTCGTCGTCAGCCAATCGCAGTCCATTGCTGTAAGTAGGTCCCTGCAAGTCGGCGCCACTCATCCCTGTCCTCCGATTTTCTCATCCAACGCCTACCGACGACCTTGCGCAGGTCGTCGGTCCATCGATCTGAACGACGTCCGACACTGCATTTACCGAGATGCAGTCTCCATTCCAAGACTTGTCTGCTCCATCGGTCATCGGCCCTGCGGCAGACGTGACTGGTCATACAGCCACTTCAACTTCCTAATCTTAGGAGCTATGTCGGTTACCTCGGTTCTCTTACGGATATCCTCATTTCTGTATAGTAGGTACGCGTTGCTGGCCTTGGACAAAATGATACCCTTCTTAAACCACTCCATATCACAGAGCAGAGAGGAAATCTCGGCGGGAAGATCCTTCTGGTCGTTGTTGGACTCGAATTAAGTTCTAGACAACCCTTGGGTAGTTGAGCCTGACAACTCAAAGAAATGAGAGTAATATCCTGCCGATGGCGAGCGATATGGTTGCGAAAGTGAGACATTAGAACCAGGTTAGCCCCTCAGAATACTCCACGGTTTTATAGTATATCCGATTATTACGTTAGTGTAAATTAAAATTTTACACAATCATTGACAACATAAGTACAATACAGCGTGTTTCCTTATGCATTAATTAAGACACTTGAATTTTGTCGCAAGAACCAACAAAATGTGGTGTTATGAACGCATCATACCATAATTCTCTCACTATGACATTTTATTATTTACTAGCGGCCCGGCCCGGCTTGGCACGGGTGGGCATTTATTTTTTAAACATTTTGGGGTAACGTATAAAATATAGCCTATGTTACTCAGGGGTAAGGTAGAATTTTAATATAACAAATCATACAAAAATACAAATCTTTGCTCTTTATAATGTTAGTATAGAAGTATAGATTAAATTTCTGTACCGAATCAGTGAAAAAATCAAAACAAACTAATTATATTGTTACAACTTAGTTTCCGACAAAAACAAAATCCACCTGCATATCTGTAAAAACACATTTTATTACCTGTTGACATTTAAACTAATTGTAATTCTTTTATAATAGTCTTCTTTTGTTTACTTATTTATTGGCATACGTTTTTAGAGAACAGCCCATTGTTTTATTGTACTCATTTATCGCTACTTGCGGCTGAGTCATTAGCTAGGTGTTTCGGATTACGTCGACTACAATACGGGCACATTTTTGTTCGTGAGGTATAAAACGACGGCCTGATGGGGAGAGAGGGGCAGTTAAGCGAGAACCACAATCAAGGCGTGACGTGTGTACAATCGGAAATCTAGTAGTGACGGACTTTGCGCGTTTTATTGAATTATGACCTTCTGCATTACGTTTGGATTTGTTATGTTCGGTTATATTTGTACAGTTCTAGTAAACTCTACAATAATTCTAACTGCATTTTAATTCGAGTCTCGCAAATCGTAACAATATATATTTTTTTAATTAGACCATTTTCAACCTTAACTGAAATCAATTAAAACAATAAAATATGTCCACGCTATGACTTTTTGCTGATAGTTTCAAATTTAGCAGGAACAAATTATAGTTAAATTAATACGCATTTCAAGTTTGGAATCCAAAATATTGCATATATAAAACAGAGCAGAACAAATTCAAAATAATATTTTAATATATCTAGATTAACTCGCACCGCAATCATCTAACGACTACTGCGATCCTTGTTTGTTTCTTGCCTCTAAATGTCAGGCGTAATATAAGTGATATTTGTTTTTTGATGAAGTTGGCTAGAGATGATATTGAGGGTCCAGATATGATCTCAAAAGTATCATTACGGACTAATCAACACGGCTTTAGGCAGTTACTGCCTACATCTATCGTCAATAGCAACTACAGACAAAACACGAAGCTCAAATTCTTTGAATGAAATAGTAGTAAACTTAAATCTAGATCTGTATTGCACAAGTATAAATTCTGTTCACGTAATCTGGCTCAAGATTTTTTCAAAGTACTAGCCGCTAAAAAAATATGTTATATTTAATATCCCTCGATATCGTGCATGTATATATTTTTGTGGAGGCTTGTTATCAGTATTTTTTTTAAATATTGTTGTTACTATATTTTGTATGTATTCAGTGTATTAAACTGTTAGCCTTCTTAAAAGAAAATAAATAAATGTTTTCAATATTTTTTTCTTGTATTTTACTTGTTTTTTTTGCATGATCAACAATGTCCCGAAGAAAACCGAAATTTCCCGAATCACCTAACGGTCGCTGCTGGTGGCTCAAAGGTGATTGTGAAGCGGGGCGGGTATGTGCCTGCGCAACAGGTGAACAAGCACCTGCGCCAACGGTCGCTTCCTTTATGCGCATGACATTACGATGGTTAGATTAGACTTATGGACTGCGGGTTTTACTATAGAGGGTATTTTTTTAAAGAATTCACAATTGCTATCGCGGAAGGCAGTTAACTCGGAACAGTTGATTGACGTTGTGTTTTCTTGGTATTTATAACCTGCAGCTTACTTTTAATGTACCGAAGTATTGACTAATCTTTTCAACTATACGCTCCTTCCTTCCATCTTTCCCCAATCATTTGAAATCAGCACCAGATACATCATAAATTTTGTCATCCTTCACATAATCTATCCACGGCCTCTCCATTTTAGGCAAACGAAAGTTATGCCTACTAATCTTGCGCAAGTTTAATTGTCAGGATTCAAAATATCATTTATCTAGATAAACACGTTTCCTCAGAATCTTACTTCTATGGAGTTCTATGTCAAGTACCCACGTGGTAACAATGTGTAAAATAATATAGAGTGAGACAAAGTACCTAAGTGAGAAAAAGTACTTCGGGACCACAGTCCGAGCCATATCATATGAATTAGACGCGGATGCGTTAACCAAAACTTAGAAATTATTGTTCAATCAACATAAATTTATGTCGTTTTGGACAGGCCATAGAAATAATAGAGACTTTTGGAAGGCTTCTGTAGAGCGATAGGAAAGCCAACACATAGAGGTCCCTTTGACAAGAAACCTAATCTAAATATGGTGTTATATTTACTGGCGATTATCGTCATAGGACTGTTATACTGTTCAATATAAAAAATACTCCTGAAACAAAACTCTAAGCAACATTCAATATAGTGCAATACAAACAGATTATACTTGGCCATCAATAATTTGTAGAGCACAAACAAATAACATTAATACTAGAACGTGAGCGTGCTATCTTTCCGGCAATCTTACTGCGATAACGGCCATGGAAAAATAAGCTTTATTCTGATTGTAATATGGTTAATACATCAGTTGGCGTTTATTTATTAGATTGGAGTGAAATTGTTTTTGCTGTGAGTTAGCACGCGCCTCTTTTACCCTAGTTCGGGACTCAAGGTGATTTGTTGCTAGGGTTGGTATTTCTAGTTGATAATAAATAGAATAAGGTGCTGTTTACAATGTGTTAAGGCTACGTCTTAATATATTTATAAATCCTGAAGTAAGCAAGACATCTACTGATGAAAACTAATATTGTGTTGGAAGCAATGGTAGGCTCATGACTTTCAATAAATAAACATTCTATTTTGAAAATATACTCATTTTCATTTCCAGTGCAATTTTCTAAACTATTTGTTGTACTAACTGCCGAGTTGCTGAGCTGACGAGTGTTGGTCTCCAAAACGTGAATACGCCACTCATTTCTGTCCAGCGCTATGTCCTGCCAATTACAGCTCTGAAGCTTGGGTCAGCCTCTACCAAATCACTCCAGCAATATCAACCAACCACCACCAATTGAATGCATACTTAAAATTAATGAACAACAAAAACCATTTCGCTAACTTTAATAAAATAAACTTCTGTTCAAATAACGAAAAGTATAAATTAGATCATATATTTCTATAATTTGCCAACCTTAATCTAAATAAGAATCCTAGCCACCAATGCAATGGTATCCAATCATAACAGTTTCGCGGAACATTAGATAAAATTACACCTTTGTGTATTTGTTTGTGGTCTAAATAATATCAATTCTAGTGAAGCGGAAGATGCAACTAGCTGATGTTAAATATACAGTTTATTATTTTATCGATTGACTTCAAAGTTAGGGTAAGTTTCAGTTATTGATAGGAAAATCGAAGGACGTAATAATACCGGTTTCTATGTATCGCATTGTTAGGCTCAGAACTCAGCGTTTCAATAGAACGCTCGTGTTAGAGGGACTAGTGAGTTTCATACATCGTAAACTCGATGTGTTGATTTCCTTATTATGTTCTCCTTCTTCATCGGTATGTTATCACCGCAACAATGTGCATATATAAATCCCTAGGGTGTCCACGGTATATGCCAAGATTAGCTCCTAACGTCGTGGGAATAGAACGTAATTCGTAGCTACTGAGATTAACCATTACTTTACTAATTTTTGAACTACAAAACTCGAAATTTGAGAACAAAGTTAGGATGGAAGAAAATTGGTTTGTACACGATCTATTGAATAGGTTTTAAAAAATGGAATTTCCTTTATAATGTTAGTGTTTCGTAACTAAATAGCAAATCAATAGACGTCACTGTACGCAATACTATCACTACGAGACACTTTACTATGAGAAAAACACGAACTTGGCTGATTATATTATTTAACGTATTTCTCAGTTTTAATTATATTTGAAACATTTTAAATTTACCTGTTTCTTTGTAGTTTTCGGGAACAATTTTAATTAATCTACGTGTTGTTTCTTCGCCAATTATTTTTTCACACACGTCACATTTTACGATAAATTCTAAGACAATGTTAGATATAAAAGAATAGGTGCTAAAATTCATTTTTCCTTAATTTCTAATGTCATCATCATTTAAATTACTGTTTCAGCCAGTGTCTTCAGATTGGGGACTTTTTTACCAAAACATTTTGATTGGGTCAAAAAATGTCCAGGTATGTATAAAATTTTGTCTCTGGGATATAAAAATCTGAGCTAAGCACTTAAATGTACCTAATAATGACGACACTCTCGATCTCATGTCGCACCTGGTTTAATAAATGTATCAAATTGGAGAAATTTTCTGAATTCAATCTGAAGACTCTCTGGTTGACTTGTTAGAACGAACGTAACGAACGACGTTATAACGTAATTCACTTATACACAATCAAGGAGGTTGAAACAATTTGTAAGATGGTAAAAAGTGTACCAATTGATTTGGTTGTGGAATATCATATTACACGCGATTTACGAATTGAGTTAGCTTTTGTTTGACTAGTATCCTTTAATATATCATCTATTATCTATTTATCTATAATGTAGTAAATCTGTACAATGGATTTAAAAATGAGAATAAAATCCAGGAGGTTTATTCGCACCAGCAGGTTTTAAAATACAACTTTTACACTTTTCATTTGTATGTCTGTTATGGTGGGGCTACATTAGCGTACGAAGATTCGTGTCGCGTTGGCGCGCTTACAAACATCGTGTACAGGTATACGCGATGTTCTTGTCTACATTAGATCAGGGTAGTGTTCGACGCCTGTTATGCGACCGACGACGTATGCAGTATTGAAAATGCAGGAAGTAGTGGCGTGGTGTTGCATTATATGTCAGTGAATTATTATTTGTTACAATTCTGACCCACGCATCATGTACTAAATGTTACTTTTTGTGATCGGGGTTACTAGGATTCCATATAATACTCTCCGTTTTATAAAACTAATAAACTCCAACACATTTACGTTGCTCCAGTCCATATATACTGTACATTACAAAAGTCACAAGCACGTCCGTCCCGTTTCAAAGTCTGGACTGCACTGAAGTGACGCATGTGTAGTCATGCAAGCGAATATTGTCATGACAAAACCCTTTGATGCGCGCCAGTTTATCAACAGTGCCCAGATAAGCATTCGTCATCGCTCTGTTACTACGCCTACGCGATGCAATGATCTGCCCGGCGACATTTATTGCGATAACGCGAAATTTCCATAGTTCGCTAATGTAGCCCCACCATTAGAGCATCATTTAAAAACTACTGAGAAGATTTAAGCGAAAATCTACACAGAGCTAGCTCACATCTCGAATCAAAACTTAGGATATTTACCCGATAAATGACGTCGTTTCCGTGAGTTAGACAAATATAGCCCAAAATATGGTGCTGCGATCGTGTTAATAATTAATATTTTGGATTATTATGCCCTTTAGAATTTTAAAAGTTTTCCCTAATGCTGATATTATGCGGATGAATTATGACTTAATTTGATTGAAAAGCACACAAAGGAAAGGATATAACATTATTTATTGATATTAAATGACTGAAATTTACCTTTTTTTTGTTGCAGGAGTTCAGCAGACAGGCAGACGGCCCACTTGATGGAAAGTGGTTACCGTCTGCTGCTCTCTTAGGGGAGACTGGAACCTGGTCACTAATGCCCGAACACAAATCAAGGTTGTTATGGCAACATACTTTAGACTAGGGATAGTAGCCATCCAGTCGGGCAAATGCCCTACCACCTGGCTGTGGGTTGTTTAGTCGCCTCTTACGACAGGCCACCCGGCCGCAGGAAATTGTATTCTTTCTCCGTTCCTGCACGGTTAAAACAGATGCTTTATATGGATCACTTTGGTTGATTCATCCAAAGTGAAAGACAGAAATAAACTCTCTGATATCGGTTTAATAATTATTGCTGATAATAAAAAATAGATGGTTTAAGAAATAAAACCAAAAAGCCAGAGAAAAGTAACACAAGCTGTTGCAATATCAAAACGAAGCGTTTGTAGAAAAAATATCAATTATTGTTCATCTCCACATAGTACTCTCGACACTTACACCATTCTGTCCTCACACCTTCGCAATCCGCTCAATAATATCGATTAAACTTACGATCGCTGCTTGAATTAATCGATAATTGTTCATAAATCATCGATGCACGTTTCACAAAGCGATATCTGGGTGCGAAGTGGAGGATTTATCGCTCGAGCATAATACCTTGGATGGCGTGCTAAGCGGACATAACTTGGGAACGTGTGCTCATCGCGTTTTATGAGAGTGAAAAGTAGACGAACTTGTACCACTTGTACTTAATTGCGTGATATATTTGTTTGTTTCCTTATCGTGATTCTGTATTAAGGTTTGTCAATGTAGATTTTCATACTAAGCTAATATTAAAATTGAAATGCCATTATCCTCACTTCTTTGAGCTGTTTCATTCATGTACGCAATTCTCAAGAACATTACTTTTGCATATTGTGCCGATTTTAAATTAGCTCCCACCTGAGGTTTTCCATATATTTATATTTATTTACTAGCTGTGCCCGCGACTTGGTCCACGTGAGTTTTTTTTTTTTTTGGCGAAACCCTAAAAAGTTACTCCTTATAACATCAGCCATCTACATTACTTTAAGTATTTAAGTATCTATTGCCTTTCTCCTGCACCACCTACATCGCATGATTAGCTAAGAAATTCCTTTAATTTAGATTGCCTGGAAGACAATGTTAAGTGATAAGGCCGCCTATTGTATTGTATAAAAAATATTGTAAATATGGTTTGTTTTTGTAATTGTATATTTTGGTGTGCAATAAGGTGCTTTCTCTCTCTCGCTCATACAATGTGTGTTTGTGCGCCGATTATTATTATTAAAAAAATAGCAGTATGCTTCTCAAAGACTAGAAGCAGTCATGGTCCAGTGAGTATATTATTGAAAATGAACATTGCGTAAAAAATGCTGACTATTTTTATGTACAATGTCAACAATGTACTGTTGTCTATTTTCTAAAACATTTCACTTTTTACCTTAAAATGATTTGACTATCAACACTCAGAATTCAAACGGTGTTTATAAAAAGCTCGATTAAACCAACAATTCGGAGCAGTGCTGACGTACAATGCCATAGATCGCACCACGGGAGCCAATGTGCCGGTCATAACAGCTACCATCTTAACATGGCCTATGGCTTAGACCAGTTTTCTGTTTAGAACAGTTCATGATCCAGTAGTCTTTTTTAGTCTATCAAATCAGTCCGCACAAAAAAATCTAATA
This sequence comes from Dendrolimus houi, assembly GCA_039645545.1. Lineage (NCBI taxonomy): Eukaryota > Metazoa > Arthropoda > Insecta > Lepidoptera > Lasiocampidae > Dendrolimus > Dendrolimus houi. Next base: position 17,749,705 of record CM077128.1, on the reverse strand, counting down.
AAGCCCAAACAAAATAGATAAGTTGGTTGGATCAATATGGAGTGTTGTTCGGAACAAACTGCATTGTCATAGGGCGTAATCGAGGCTTCGGTGGCGCCTTTGTGCTCAGCCCGTCATCGGCTCTTTGTTATGTTATCTGATGAGTATTGCTCCCATTTTGGATACAAAAAAACTAAGGTGTGGCCTAACTGTAATAAAGTCACTGATTTCTAAAGGCATAGTAAGGCTTAACGAAAAACGTATAACCATGGAACAAGAAACTTTTTCCATCCTTATAGATATCATCGGCGTCAGTGCAGGACCTTGTAACTAAATTTTCTGGTGACATTTTGTTTTTGTCAAAATTGCTAGAAATTACCTGTATGCATACAATTTTGTCACCACAACTGTAGTTACCAGATTCTGCATTGACGCCGATGAAATGTGACCGTGTGTGCGTGCGAGCGCGCGCATGTTTGCATGTGTGTGTGTGTGTGTGTGTGTGTGTGTGTGTGTGTGTGTGTGTGAGTGTGTGAGTGAGTGGGTGTTTGTGTGCGTGTGTGTGTGAGTGTGTGAGTGTGTGAGTTTGTGTGTGTGTGTGTGTGTGTGTGTGTGTGTGTGTGTGTGTGTGTGTGTGTGTGTGAGTGAGTGGGTGTGTGTGTGTGTGTGTGTGAGTGGGTGTGTGTGTGTGTGTGTGTGTGAGTGGGTGTGTGTGTGTGTGTGTGTTTTTTTTTGCATGCATGCGCGGGTGTATACATGCATGCGTGTGTGCGTATGCGTGTTTCCAAACATTTTTATAGTAGTTATGATAAAAAAATAGCAATTTGTTGTTTCAAAAGTAGTGATTAATTTGTACAATAGATATTCCATGAACAAGCAAACGTCAAAACGGCCATCATAGCGCGCCGCTAGTATAGTCTCTGAGCGAGAGTCTACTCACTAAGCGGTTGAAAGTATTTGTAATCATTATTGGACTGCGCCTTAAGATAGGTAGTACCTACATCCGTTCTTCAAGACAATTGCTTGTAGCTATTCGATTCACGCATTGCTTTGATTGCACTGTACTTTTAACACAAAGACTACCAATTTCATTAATAGTCAGTATGATACAGTCCTTCAATATAGAACGAGAGCTCTCCCACATTTTCACCGTCCTAAATTTTTAATACATATCCCGTGTGGTCTCTGTATTTATACATATCCTATGTTTCTTTATAGTCTCTCTCTGTACAACGTCTACCGAAAGCAAACAAATACACCTTACCAATACAATTTTGAATAAATTATAAATACGTTACAAATAATAATAACAGCCCATAAAGGTCGCATTACTGGACTCGGGCTTCCCACTACAGGGGAATCGACAGTATACCCGCCACGCTTGTCCAAGGCGGCTTGGTAGATTTGACACATCGGTTATCTCGATGTACAGGATTCATCACGATATTTTCCTTCACCGTTGTTACCATGTGTTTATTATAACAATATACACATAAGGTCGAAAAACTGTCTAGGAGGTGCATGAGTTCCGGTAAGGATTCGACCCCGCGCCCTTTGAGTTTGGGATGCGTGCGCTAGCTATTACACTACCACGACTATATACCACGAATATATAAACGCACGTTACAAATATAGGTACCTAATATTTAGACAGAAGACACTAAATACACCTTACGTAAAGACATGAATTTTGAAAGTGTAGGTACTCGATATTTTTTTTTAAATCTTGACTTACCACATACGTAGTATTTCGTTAGTTCTTCCATATACACACATAACAGTTTTTAAAAGAAAGAAAAACACTTTGTTTGAAGAAAATGGCGTAATTACATGTTTACATATTATTATTATTATATACATAGCATATTTTAAGAGTTTGTACGCCGCATTTTCAGCACACAAGGTTTGCACTCAGCAAATTGTTGTGCCGCAACTATATCCGACACAACGCTGATTTTCAGTGCAAACCTTCCTATTGGCGTGAGACCAAAATGACCCAATTTTTGTTAAACTAATTTTATTTACCAAATATAAAATATATAATAAGTAAATCAAATAAATAAATTTAAATAAAACCCAACAATAAAATATCTTGTTACTTTAAAATTAAATTAGATAAATAGGCATATGATTACTTAAATCTATTAGCATCCCTGTATGCATGTTCCGCGTAACAATGTGCATCATATCATCTATTCGAATACAATTCGATCGAGTGATTATCGAGTGTTGCCACGTTCTGTGTGGAATTTGCCACGTCACTGATATGAAGCAACAATTTACTCAAAACCTATAAATGTTTGATGTGCTATTTTATTGCAAAGATGTAAAGAGTTTAAATAAGAGTTCATGACAATGATTAAACTGAAAGATAGTAAACAATATTTTTTCAATTATCTCATTTTTTAAATATGGATTATATTTGTTATGAATGATGAATCAGAGTGATTCGTGTTGTGCAAATTTTCCTTTACCGTAAGCACGTGTTAATTGTAACAATATGAACATTATACATGAAATATTGATTCAGACGTGCAAGCTTTCCGAACATCACAAGAACCATCGTCATTGAGATGGGACACGAGTGCGTTAGTCATTAATTTTAAATTATTTGATTTTTTATGAAAACCTAGATACATGTAGATAATACATACGTACTTTTATATAGGCTTGCCATCTTTTGGTAAAGAAATATAATATTTATGTTTTTTAACCTAGAAAATATCGTATTTTGAGAAAGATAGGTGAAAAAATAGTAAGTACACATTTATTTTTCATTAAATATTTATTTATTTCATTATTGAATTTTGAATGCGCGCAAGAATAACTGGCAGTTCATTTGGACCAGGCGTGGCCATATCTTTGCCTGGCGCAAGCCAGGCGACTCTTTTATTAAGATTAGAGTTAAAAATGACATTGAAAACATAGGTCCTATTTCAGATACTATATAGTATTTTTTTTCTTACTTTAATTTTAATATACAATACAAATATTACTGCCTAGCTTTATATGATATAATTATTTCAAATATTTATTTGCATATACGTTATAACATAAATAAGTTTTGCTAACATCATAGTCCATGATCAACAATATATGCTTAGAACACAATATATATATATAGTTTGGTAAATTTAGTATACTAATTGTTATTACAGTTAAAAGTTATATTATTACTGTACTTATATTTTTAATCAGTTATTATGTGATCTATATACATATTGCATAACACACTGTATATATTAAAAAAAAAAGCTTTTTTTTATTAGCTTTGAACAATTTGTGTATCTAGCCAATATCAGGTATTAATGAATATAATCATGTATGTTGTGTGTATAGACATTTATCTCTATGTATATATATATATATATGTATGTAAAAACTACTGTGTGTACTAGACTATTTTATTATTACCATATTCTTATTAATTTTTGTTAACATTTAATATATCTATATAACGTCTAATTTATAGTAATAAATACATATGTATATCTAATACTAATAAGTAACATATATATGTTATATTTCTTATGAGGGTCTCAATGTAATGCCTATAGACTAGGAAAGAGGTAGGCACTGAAAATCAGTGCTGTGTCGAATTACCTTTTGGCGCAGCATTATACTAAGTGTCAACCTCGTTTGTCCAATTGCGGCATACAACTTTTAAAATGTTATGATGCTCTATTATCGTTATATATTTTATGTGTGTCGCCTTTGACAAATAAACTTTTCTTTCTTTCTTCAATGTATGTTTATTACTATTTTTTGCTTTGGCGAGAAAATATCTTTTATTTTTAAAATAAACATAAGAATCTGAACAAAACGCGCGACAATTGATATAGCGATGAAAATATAGTACACTGTGTAGGTACTATATTATTTTTGTACAACATATAAGTACTAAAATATAGTAAGATACTATTTATATTATAGTACGGTTGGGAACCCTACACGTATACATACCTACATAGACGATATACAGATAAGGAAGCTAGCGCGATATTGAGTCCTAGTTATAACCGGGATTACAAATCGGCAGACAAAATGAACTCACAATAAAATTGAATATTTAAGCTACATTAACTTTCCCATATCAAAACTAAACATGGCGCTTACGTAGACCACATTTTAAATAAAGACTTCATCTCCTGAGTACGTAGGCGTGCAACATGCAATCCTTTCTGCATTTGCATAAAACAACTCGAGCGGGGGCATTAAGTGTTAATTGTGGCCGCGGTAGCGTCATTCGCTCCTGCGGGAAGCGGGCCGAGGGAAGCGGGACGCGGGAAGCGGGATACAGGACACGCTCCCCGGGACACCGATAAAGCGTAACCGACATTTTATAGTAAACGGAATACTTTATTTATTGGCTAATTTATAATTGTGGTATGCGGTATTTTTTTATCGAGATTATTGAACACAGTTTGATGGACGGTTCCTATATATTACTATTCATTCACTTGCCTTATCATCGGTTGAATTTTGACATTACTTATATGGATTTTATGTCAAATAACCGATGGTAAGGCAAATTAACGGTTGTTAGGAATAATAACGGGTTATTAATCGAAAACCACATAAAATTACAAGAAATATTAATAAAGAAAGCATATTACACAATAAATGAGTACCTTACTAACCCAAATACTAATATATGAGTCTGTTTTTATGACATGAGAATTCCTACATTATGTATAATCATTACTATTATGTAAATTATATATTAATGTGTATTTTGACATTATTAAATTAGAGGGATACAGTGGTACTACTATAAGTTGTTATATGGACATAATATTCAAACTTGTATACACTTAATATATTATTTTCAGTATTTAGTCCTTTACATATTTTGTCATGCCTGACAGTCTTTCTTGTATCTTTGTACGTCAGATATTTTTTTCGGAAACTACTTGAATAAAGTGCTTACCATGCTTATGTAGGTTCCACACTAAAATACGGAATACTGTATTGGGCAAACTCAATTGACAAAGAATGTGCATTCAAAGCTCAAAAAAAATGTATGCGGTCAATCTGCAAAATCAAACAGAAAGATTCATGTAAAGCCCATTTCATAAACCTAAAAATCATGACACTCCCTTCGCTATACATTTATGAATTAGCTTTATTTATAAGAAAGGACATTAATAATTACGAAACCTGTCACACTGCTAGACATCATAATAAACTTAAAAATGTAAACTGTCCGACTTTGTTCAAAAAAGTATTTTTTCCATGGGTATATTAATTTTTAATAAACTGTCAAATGATTTAAATATGACTAAAAATATTAGTACATTTAAAAATAAACTTAGAGCTCTTTTGATCCAAAAAGCGTATTATTCACTAGACGAATATATGCATGATAAATATTATATATAATAGCCATTAAAAATGTATAAATAAATTATTATTATGGAAATAAAACTATTCTATAGGAAAAAATTAGTATTGTGTTGATTATATCATTTTAAATTGACTTGTATAATTTTGAAGTAGTTTTAAGTATGTATGTACAATTTGCATGCCTGACCGGCAAAAACATGTGAACCTTATAAGCAACATAATATCATCTATGTATACACCATGTTTTTGAGCAAATAAATGAAAAATTAAATAAATTGATTGAATAAACTTTAATATAAATATGTTTTTTCTATTCCTGGAGAACAACAGACAGGCTGACAGCGATGGCTTACATGATGAAAAGTGGTTACCGACGCCTATGGACATTTGCAACACCAAAGCTGCTACCAATTTGCTGCTGGCCTGGACTGGATCCAGGCCACTAAAGCCGGAACACAGCTCAAGTTTATTATGTTCGCATGATCTAGATCAGGGCTGGTAGCCATTTAGGCGGGCAAATGATCTACTACCTGGCTGTGGGTTGTTTTGTCGCCTCTTAAGACAGGCCGCCTGGCTGCCAGAATTAATATTCTACAGTTTCTACAGTAGTGTAGTCGCAAAATAAGTAAAGATTTGGTGGGGCCATCACACATGGAATTGGGGGTTGAAACAATGATTTTCAGAGTCCATAGTCAGGGAGGTACCATTGGTCAATTCTTGAAAAATGGAATACATGGTCTTGACTTGACGAAGTCAAAAAGTTGACGATATTACTAATTTCAAAGAGTTCGCTAAAATATTTTTCTCTAATTAAGCCTTGTGAAAAAGGGTATATTTTTCTTAGCGATTTTCTGATCGGAGTCAGGAGGTATACGAAAATGATATATTTACTACTTTCAAAATTTTGGATTTTGTTTTATGCTGTCATTGATAAAATCCTTTAACAACCTTAGTTAAACATAAGCATAATTTAATTTTAATTGAGTTTATGGCTACACTAGGTATCTAGATGTTCCTGAACAAAATCTGAGGTGATACGATATATACGAGTACTATTAAAAAGCTTATGTGTAAAATATTAGGTAATTATAAGAACTTTACATAATTAACTACTGTTTATAAATATATTATCAATCGTTTGTAATTAATTATCTATGCATTCAGAGAGAGACTAATTAAAATCAAAAGTGAAGTAAACGACGTAATTCTTTTCGAAAGTAAACCTAAATTAATAATTACGGAAGAATACAATAAATCTTTTTACAAATCCACTTTAATCTAAAATATTTGTACATTATTTATATAACAACCAGTACCAATCAACAAGTGAGCCCGTTTTTGACATAATCGATTCGTATGCCTTTCACTGTGTGGATAATATATTAGACATATCATTTATAAAGATATCGGATTAGTTAATACAATCGATACGATTTGAACTCTTCGAACACGAGTAGCATTTAAGAATATGTGTTCTGTATTTAATTTTTTTTAATAAGTTCTATCGTTCCTTTTTCAAATGATTAACTTTTTATTTTTATTTTATGGCTTTCTTTCTAGAAGTTTAAGGCAAGTCTGTTTTGGATATTCAGCACTTCACAGGGTTTTCATAATTTATTGAAAGCGTTTTTAATATATTTGCATAACTGGTAGAAACACACTTTGTTTTGTATTTTAATAAATCACACAAGTGGCGGGGGGCACAATTTATGTTGAATTCACTTAACTCACTTTCAAGAATTAAAAGCTGTAACGAAACTAATTAAACCGGCCCACAAAAAAGTGGTCTTTACTTTTAACCAGGCCCATGTATTCTTGTGTATTTCAATGCGCTGAATCCGAATCTAGGGTTAGTTTGGTCCAAACACCTTCAAAATGAAAATAGATAGATCTGGTCAAAATACAGACCACTTTTTTGTGGGCCAGTGTATATCTTAGGCATATATCAAAGGGAAACTACACATATTATTGTTGGTACCCTATTATTTTATTCAATACGTTAAGAAATCTTAATATTCCATTTATTTTGTATGTTGTACCCATACAATGATAAAAATCTTAAAATAATATTATTGTACGGGTATAAAATAAAAAAATTACGAATATTTTTACCATCGTGCATTATTGAATTATGTATTTTAAGATTGTAAGAATCCTATGAAGAGACGTGGGAATAAAAATCTATTAAAATACCGCACTCAAAACCATTAAAATGTAGTTTTATTATGTATGCTATTCACGAAAACTTTTAAACTTTACGAAAACTTTACTTTTATACAAACTCTTATTTAAGATATCGTTCTTATGCGATTTCCATATTTTCATACGGAACTCTAATCACAATTAATAATGACTAAATTGAATTTGCTATTTACGGCATACTTTCTAGTACACTTGTGCAAACTTCATTATTATTCAAACTTTTTCCGTATTGAGGTATATCCGGTTACTCATAAGTTATTGGTATGTATTACACACTTTACACCATGAATAAAGTTAGCATCTATAAATTAGAATGTTATGTATGTTTTCCACCAATGATGTTTTGAGTGGGAACTTGAAGGGTGATTATATTGCTGCGAAAAAAAAAATTATAGATGAATCAAGAATCTCCTCCTATTTTGAAGTTGGTTAAAAACACAGCCTTTCAAGTTGTAGTGTATTAAATGCTTTTATGAATAATTATGTTCGTGTCGAAAATCTCATTTATTTTATGAAATATCACTTTTCAATTTGGCACAAAAACTCCTACGTTTAGCGTCACTTAAAGATCTGTGTAATTTGACTGATATTGAAATTTGGTATTATATGCGTCCAGATTTTGCTTGATTCCTATTTGCTACAATTTTCATATACTTGACACTGTGTGTATGTGTGGCGCCGACTTGAAGAGGTCTACGTCCAGCAGTGAACACAGTAAAGTTATGCTTCAAAAAGAAGAATCTTGATAGATTCTTCTTAAGTTAGGTGGTGGTTAATGGTCTAACTTGCTTGACTTTACAGGCTTTTCTACGATGTTAGTAAAAAGGCGATGAAGTTGTGTCCAAAAATAACTTTGAGTAATTAGAAGTAATGCTCATAAGCCGTCCATAATGCATACCTAATCAAAGTTTACTTGAAATAACACTCAGACCAAATACACACGCAACACTTGTAGTATCTAAATATTAAATTATCGTACCGCCGCTGGGAGCCATAAGCACACTATAATTAATTAAATTAATATCGAAAATAAATTGATCTATCGGGAACAGATCGACTAGAACATAAACAATGATTACTGTTTACGTATCTTTTTTGGGTGGTCTGAACCAATAGTACCGCAATCGTAGTGCGTCTGCCTGTCTGCTGAACTCATGCAATAAAATAAAAAAACGTCATCACAATTTTTGGCGATCATCATTTCCACTATTCTTTCCCAAGATAGCACGTTATAATTGGAACAATACATTCATCAGGTCAGAAATTTGTCTAAATGGTACATGTTTCCCAGCTACGATATTTTTTTATATTCCATCCGCCGGACGAACAAGGTTATCTAACCTTAATCCAGCCAGGGTTCGAATCCACATAGCAGAACATACCGCAAGTACTTTAGCCACTAAGCTACATCTGTCGTCAGCCTATCATCATCCACGGCTAGGCCTCTCCTAGTTTGTGCTACTTTTCCCGGTTTTTTATGATATACTAGCTGTGCTCGCGACTTCGAACACGTCGTTTTTTTTTTCGTGGATACCTAAGAAAAGTAACCTAAGTTACTCCTTATAACATCAGCTGTGTGCCAGTGAAAGTCCTGTCAAAATCGGCCCAGCCGTTTCAGAGACTATCCGGAACATCCAGACAGACAGACAATTTTTTTTAAAAATGCGTTTTAGAATCTCTTGGTCCGAATTATCCTTCTTGATTTCTTTCTCATTTTTATATTGATATTACAAACAGACACTTCAATGTCATTTATCTGTATAAATAAGTTTGCGTTTGACACGACCATGCTTAATATTAGACGATGATGCGCACGAAGATGGAGCACACTTACCTAGAAAATACCTATTCACATGAGACTTGAAGTCACCCGGATTGTACTTTTAAACAGGACACAAGGAAACCAGGACTCTGGTAGTGCATTCCATAGCTCTGTTGTACGCAGAAGAAACGTGGAGGCGAAACGTTTCGTTCACACGCATGACCTGAGCGCGTTCTCGTCCAAAGATGAAATGGTGTAAAGTGGATTAGGTCGCAAAGTTCAAGCGCACACTTTCCGAAATGAATCCTACATAATACCGACAGACTAGCAACTTGGCGTCGATGTTCTAAGCTTTAAATCCTTGTATTGACAAGTTTGCGTTGGGATAATTCGCGACTTGTGTGTGAGATTCGCCAGGTGGGGGGTGGTACTAGAATCCCTAGTCAAAACTGGTGCCATGCCATTGCCACTCCTCAGTTAGGGATACCCATTAAAACTCCTGGGTGTTCCGTCATGCGCCTTATACCAGCGTTACGGGTACATGACCTAGCCTCTCCGCTAGTCCTGGCAGACGTGGGCCTTGCAAGGCTACTTCCACTGCTGAGGGACTACTTTTGTCCCCCTGCATTTTCAAGTTCTCTGTGCGTGGGGCGATTTGTAACTCACCTCACGGGAGGACAGATAAGCACGCGTGGAACACGCGGCGCTCCCATCTAGACGGCATATACGGGTAAGGGAGAACCCCTATTCCACAAGGGGCCCCAACCACGTCACCCGCTTACTGTGGCCGAAAGTCTAGCTAGCCCTCCGGCACCGACGCGTCCTCTTTTGGCGGGAGCGGAGCAGTGACGTGCGCTCCCGCTCCGCCTACCTTTTGCAAACATAACGTGCTCGCAGAAGGAGAAGACGGCGTCCCATCCGGTGCTGCTCCTGACCATGGCACGTACTATGGCCCGGTGTGACGATCTAATCTGGTGACGGCATCGAGGACTCGGAGCTGCTCGGTCCAGGCAGACCATTCCTGGAGTGTGTGCAGCACCATATCCTCGTCGCCAATGTCTCAACGTTGGCACCTTGACGTCACCTCACGGCCAAGGCGACGCAGGTGCCTTCCGAAGCAGCTGTACCCCGAGAGCACCTGTATCAGCTGAAACGTCAGGGTGCCTTGTTTTCGTCTACTCCAGTTATACAGGACGGGCCTCACTGCTTCGATAGTGGCGAGACCGGCAAGTCTCCGTTTCGTGAGGCGCCAATCTCGTGCCCTTCGCCAGGACTTCCTTACACCACTGGTATAGTGACACGAGTACCCTGGCTTCGAGGTCCCATGGTTGGAACCCGGTGAGTTGCGAGGCCGCTTCGAAGGACAAATCAACGTCATCCAGCCCTAAACGACCTTATCGACCTTACGCAAGTCGTTGGTCCACTGGGCTGGAGGGCGTCGTGATCTCTACTTCAAATCACATCTGTTCCATCGACCATCGGTCGTGCGTCAGATGTGGCTAGCCCATTGCCACTTCAACTTGCTAATTTTATGAGCTATGTTGTTTACTCTGGTTTTCTTAGGTCCATCTACATACTAATAAACATAAACGTAATTATGTTAATTATAGTTTAATATGTGGGTGGTCTTTTCAACCATATTAATAAGAGCCATTATCTTAAGGGCCTGGTGTTATTAAGTGGGTTATAGAACAGATCCAAACTATTAGTTAGCGTACAATAAAGCTATTATGTTTTATGGATAAAAGTGATAGTTTTAAATCAGAACTTCATTATAATATGGAAATTTAACATTCGTGTAATAAATGGTGTAGTTGGGGATAGAGTTAATTAATATGATACTGGAACATCTATAGGTATTTAAACAAATTTAGCTTATAGGATTTTTCATTCTGTTAACAGGTAAATTAAATAAATCTTAACACCCAAGTTTTTTTGGAAGTGTAAAGGCTTCATATATATCACCGGAATATTTTAAAACCGTGACTTTGTAATAAAACTCGACTTAACTTAAATAATAAGAAAGTGTGGGAATATCAGTCCCCGGTGGATTCGGGTTGAAAATAGCAAATAGCTTAGTGTTTCTCTGCTCAGCTGCTGTACTACGACCTTGTCAGTTGGCACAATAACTTAATTGGTAACATGAACGAAGCATGACCTACAGTGTGGCAATTTAGGGCCCAAAATCTAGGTTGGTATGTCGATTCAAATACCCCCTCGTTTTATTCATGACAGATTAGGTTCGGAGAATAAAGGCATCGCCAATGATGCGACACCATCTGACCTGGTAACGGCAGAGGACGTTCCTGTTCTTAGGTCGAAGATAGTTAAAATTTGCCAGCGTCCCACATCTCATCCAGATGAGAGAGGCACACTCGCACCACTTGTTCCTTATGACCTGTTGTCTCCAAGAGTCTTTTTCCGTGGCTGCACTTCTATGGAAGGCGGAGTTTCTTTAGCGCTGTATGGCATACGCTAATCCTGTTCTATGACCGCTACCTAATTTCAAACAAACTAAAGCGGGTAATGTACGTGTGAGCAAGTAAGTAGGCATACATATAGCTCGAATGACTTCTTTGCTTACGAAAATGTCATCTATCACTTATTTAAGATATCTTCACTTATTCAAGGTGAATTATTCTAAGAATTAAATAAAACAAATGGTAGATAATAAAATATTGTATTAAGTCATAACTTATCTAATTGTGTATAAATAAATTCCATAACTTAATAAAACGCGAGAATCAACTATTTACAGGAAAAACATTGGACGGATATCGATCACAATATACATACACAGTGTATGTATATCACACCGCTACAGTTTATGCAATACATAATTCTATGTAATATTTTATTTTATTTACATTAGTGTGCATAAAAAAATCAGATAAAGGTGAACACGAACCTATCCGCATCGCATGAACCGTACACGCCGATTTAATATTTTTATGAAGTTTTTAATTGAAAGCCCAAGATATCAATAATGGACGTTTCCCCAGTTAGGGTTAACTACCTATACCATTTTTGGCACCCTGTTAATTTATTAAAAACTTTAAGAAATCTGTTTTTATATTTAGTAGCTATATAAGTACAATAATAATAATGATATTATTGTATGGCTATGGAATAAAAAAGTAAGTTATCTTAATATTTTGAATAAATTGATAGGCGGTGCCTACAATGACATAGTTCCCCATATGTGCAATACCTCTAACTATCCGAACCTACAAAAGCTGTAACTGACAGATATTTTTTTATCTATGGAGCAGTGTTGCTAGGCAGTGACTAATTTCTACAACTTTATTCGATCATTTTTTCATTTTGTTTAAAAATATTTATCATTAGTATTTTGATGTCGATGGTGATTTGAGGTTTTTTTTAACTACGTTAAAACGTCTGTTGAGAAAGTTACAAAAAAAATCTTCCAATATACCTAATTAGCATAGCAAAACTTAAGTCTAAATATCCCAAAAAAATATTATAAATTACTGATACTCTTTTTCAACCCATTCGAATTTTTCTTATTTCAAAATATATAAAAAATAGATTTTAAATAATAAATTAACACTTAGAACTAGATATAAACTAATATCACACTTTTATTTATTTGTAAGACTTTAATATATTTATGAGATTTCCGAATACGAATTTGTGTCATTTATATATTAGAAATCACGTCGCATCCCTTGCGCTGTTCCTTTGATGCTTAGCTGGAACAAAATAAATAATAATGTTAATACTACTCATAAAGTAACAAGACTAACAAAAAGGTAAACACATATAATACACATTGTTATTTCAAAGACTATCAAACTACGCTTGTTATTTGTTGTTGTTGTACGCAACAGACAGATGATAAAAGAAGCAAATACACACACGCAGCCTTTACAGCCTACCAAGAAACTATCGAGACTTTTGTGCCCTTGTGCTTCAAGTACACCAACGCTAAGATCAGGCTGGCAGCACGGTAGGAATATTTTTGGTGTTGCAAACATTCATACGCGATCATAACCAATTTCCATGATATACGACTGATCTGATAGATGATGGCTAACGAGTCACCGTTCTTCGGCATAAAAGACACCCTGACGATCACGAAGCAAAATTGATAGAATACATAGCTGACATAAAACACAGAAAATCTAAAACATAGGCAGTTTGTGAAAACGTGTTAGATAAACTACGTCAAATTCAATAACCAGAACTCTTCCTAAAAGAGAAATGGTTTATTGTGTATAAGTCAATAATATTTTAACTCCTACTTTATCACTACTCGAATGCGTTCAAATGTTTGAATCAGGTCTTAAAGGATAAAATATTTTTTTATTAAATTGTTTACATAAAATACGTGATTTGGTATAAAAATCTAATTCCAACTGTAATAGAAATAGACAATAATTACACTGACATGGTATTACTTCCAGTATTAATGAAATTTATATTACTGAACCTATAAAAATATAGAGTATATATATATCCTTACCAGTATGCAAGAACAGGTGATTTTTCAAATTGGTATGTTTCGAGAAGCCTCTGGAGCATATGTGGCATTTGTACGGCCATGAACCGCTGTGGACGTACATGTGAGACTTCAGGTCCCCAGGCGTGGGGAACGATTTCGAACAGAGGTTGCACTTATGAGGCTTCTCCTGTGAGCAAGAAAAAAATTCGCTTAAATGAATTGTGTAAGAATCTCATGCTCCATTGTTCATTATCTTGCTAGGCTATTTAGGTCAGAAAATTTGTGTGTCACTGTTATGACCCGCGGGCGAATTAGAGCTAATGGTAGGAGGGATGAAACGAAGTTTGCAGGCGATAAGGACGCTTTTTGACGCTCTTGCTTATCATTTGTAGCACCCACACTCTTCAACCCCGTTGTTATCGCTTGCTGATCATAGAAATGTCATACTTATGGCCGGTTCCTATATCTTACTGTTATGAATTTGTGGGTTGAGAATTAAAATGCCATTGGAATTATCACAGAGTTTTATTAGAAACACCTCCACACGTAATTGACAGGTCTTATAAATACAATCGAACACAACAAAATCAAACCGTAAAGCAGAAAATTGTAATAACATAATATCGCGCAAAGTCTATCGTTATAAGATACTCGCTCCGAAAGTAGACTATGTAACACCGCGATCGCAGTTGAAACACAGCTAACTCAGGTACCGACTGACCAACGTTATATATTTGTAAAATAGCCTAGTAACGTAGCCACTGGTTATTTTTAATTCAAATTTAAAAGTTTTATGGTTTCTAAGAATTTGCAACAAAAATGCAAACAATAGAAAACAAGGATTTATGAAGTCGTACCTGGAGGCCTACAAAGATCAACCAAATTCGAAGGGGTAATAAAACACCTGTAAAGGATTCAGTTCGCTACATTACTACTCATTCACTTACTTGCCACACCATTGATTGAATTATGCCATATGTCGAACTATTTTATGCTATTTTGTATATTTATTCCCTTACGCTATTAATACTGCCCTAGAAATCATTTATTAATATAATGAGACAATAGTGATTAAATCTTAAGGGAATAATATATTGTAACAAGCTGATAATAATTTAGGCACTATACTATTTAGGTCTTGGATACTTAATTTGCAAGAAAGTTTACCCAGTTTTAAAAGACAAAGTTCACAGAGACAGCTTCTATATAGTCCTATAAGATGCTATATAGAAATCATTCCAAGAACTATTACAAACATAAAAAAATCCATTGTTTTTAGACACATCACGATGCCCTACAATAAAGATGATGAGCAAAAAATACAAAAGAAAAAAACAAATCAATGTGTCCAGTGAGACAATAAAATGGTTAATAATGATCGGGGTCTAATCATAAACAATCATGACGATGCAGACCACGCGTGGAACTCGCAAATGAATTTTTAATGAATCGTTAATACTTTGTAACCTTATATCAAGAATATATTTAACAATTTACACACTTATAGGGCTTAAGTGACAATTTGTTTTTAACAGAAAATTTGCATTCTGATTAATTGTAATATTTGAAGTTTAAGAACGTTAGGACAACGCGATAGAACTAGACGTCAGTAAAAAAATTCAAACCAAAAAGTATATATATAGAGTATATAACATATACTCTATATATATATATATATATATATATATATATTTCAGATTTTTGTACAATGCTAAAAACCGAGTCAGGGGGATGTGAGAAGTGAAATAGAACTAATTTAGATTTATTTCAAATTTTTTGTTTCTCTGTTTGTACCGGCTAATCTCCGAAACGACTAGACCGATTTAAATGAAATTTTGTATGGTGGTAGCTTATATCCCTGGTCAATATATAGGATACTTTAGATCCCGAAAAATTAAAGTGGTATAGTTAAAAAACAGCACTACGCGGACTAAGTAGCGGGCATCAGCTAGTTTAAATCTAAATTTAAAAAAAAAACTTAATACTAGTAGATATCTTATGCAAGTAAATGGCTGATAGGTATATATTTCAGAAAACAACATGTTGCCTAAAATATAGATGAGATATTTATATATCAAAATTGATATAAAGTTCCCTTCTAACAACGGTTAATTTATTTGTAAGTATATATAATTTATTTTTTAACCTCTACCTTTTTTGGAAATCATTTTTAGTTTTATTTATAGTTATTTTAAAATTGGAAAATTAACTTTTTTCTAAATTTTATGTTAAACCACAAAGACAGTGCTCTACTTAAATACTTACCGCATTAGATAGCGGCATGCGTCCAACCTAAAACGCGTTACAAATATATATGGTTAGATTAGATGACATTAGGCTTGCTCATAAACGACCGACTGCAGACGGACTCTAAGCTAATGACAGAACACACACTACTTATAATTTTATTAATTTCGTGGTTTTAGTTTCATTACATATACTAATCGAAATTTGTGAGCATTCTTCGACAACGGCTCTTGAAAAGTGTTAAAAATACCAGATTAATATAGATAAATTAAATAAAAAATATAATTATTATAATTAAGCCTATAATTGTGGCTTATTATTGTAAAAATAATTCTTAAAGTTCAGTCTAGTAATATATTATTCTCAATATAATATATTGAGGCCAATATACATATTACATAAGAGCATTATTTCTTATAACGGAAATGAACATAGAATACTTTTTATCCCAGAAAATGGGATAGTTTCCACGGGATACCAATTAAAATTTTACGCTAGCAAAGTCAAATTAGACCATATCATAAAATTTAATATAGGTACTGAGCTTAATACTGAGATTGATCACAGAATAGTTTTATCTTAACTTTAGATAATTGTAATACCATTACGAATTGAAAATATAATAAAATTTGCTGCATTGCAAATTCAAAAATCAAAACAAACAAATAAGAAATATCCTAATTCTTCTTCATTTGAATATGCAACTATAATAAAATACGAAAGTATGGAAATAAACGAACAGATGGACAGACATGATGATTTCACAAAGGTTAAATTTTTGCCAAAATGGCTACGGGACGCGAATAAAATAGAAATAAATAAAAATAAATATCATTTCCACCACAAAACAATATTCACAAATGCATTAGTAAGATGTTTTAGAATAATCGCATGCACTTACGGTCACGACTATGGGAAGCCGCACCAAAATGACGATATGGTGAATTCAATTAGTTCAAGACCACCGTTTCACGGTTGTCATGGTGCCACTGTTCTTTATTTTTGACTATCAAGCGTTTAATGACTTGAAGGAATGTATATTTTAAAATATTTCTAACCCAAAATTGTTTTTGTAAAATGACGTAAGAGCGCTACAAAAGAGAGTTAAGAAGAGAAAAGATATGTAAAGTTTTATATAAATCACAGGCATATGATATTTGGCTTTGTACAAAGTTATATACTAAACATTGTCAATCATCCATGAATATTCAAATTATAGAATATAAACAAAAACCGACTGTTCATGTAAATAAAAGAATATTTTGTTTTGCAAAATTAAAAGTGCATAGCAATACATAAAACACTCCTAAAGTTTCCGCCAAAAACTTACACCTAACCTTACTTCCATCATAACTCAATCCCACGCATATCCTGAGAGTCGAGAATAAACCTTAACGAGCGCAATACCGATACAAGGTTTCGTGCGGCCCTGCATTGGCGCATCAATTTATTTCCTTAAATTAACCGAGCCCCATCACATTTGCATTCGATTTCCATAACGCGGTGCGGGCGTATCGGCAGGCGATACGTCACTGTTACTGATACGAAACTCGCAAGGACCGTTGATTGAATTCGCGATTTTGCAGCGAGAAATGAATTTGGTCAAGGCTTAAGATTGTTTTGTTTATCGTTAGCACCTAAAAGATCCCTATCAGCAGATAAACTCGCACATTATTATATATCCCCAAGCTAAGCAAGTTACGCTTTTACTATCGGTAATATACAACGGACCACACTGGGGCTTATCCCAGACATGCAGACCATGGTAAATAACAGGGAGTTCGTTTACGAAATTTACCATGTCAAGAATCGAAGCCGGCCCCTCTACACTCTAGTGAACTCAACTAGCAAAGGTTTAGCCTACTCAATCACAGATACTTTCACCAGAGTCATCACAAAGGCATATCACTCCAATAAGGTAAGATGGGTTGTAGTCTTAGCAGAGGATGGAATGTGATCCATTTTTTATGGCCTAATTTGTATATCGTTACAGTAATAATCTATTCATCGTATAAGAATCTCTATTTCCATAAAATGGGCAATCGTATGACCAGCGGAAAGTTACATCTATCCCGACTTTGCTTTTGTAACCGTTTTATACCCGACAACTATTCCATCTTCTCGAACAAAATATATGTTCGTCTCTAGTAACAAAACTACATAAATACCAAATTTACAATTCCATATCCTGTGAAAAATCTATATATTAATACATGAAGCAAAAACTTTGTACCCCCTTTGATGACAATTGCGCGCACGGAGAAGTATGAAATTTCGCACACTTATAGTTTATATAGAGAAGAAGCGACAAATGCATTTTTCTTTAAATTATGCATAAAAATACATTCAATCAATAAAAAACATTACACACACTACCATGTATTTGACACACACACGCATATATACTCTTTTGTTTATTGTTCAAGTCAAATTAAGTGTAGCCTTGGCAAAATCTGTGATTATAGAATTATAGTCTTTGACATTAATTATTATGGTCGAATTTTGAGCACGGGCGACCACTAGTATCACTTTATACGCGGTAAAGAATATACTATATTTGTTTCCGTAACTTAAAGTACATGATATATACTTTTTTTATATTAAACAACTCTACGCACTCTAGTTCCGTACCCTTTTTTACAATTTAATTTAGAAACTATACACGCTTATTTGTTATTGTGTGTGACATTTATTGAATGTATGTATGTGTTGTGGTGTACCTTAAGAATAACTTGTTATATTAATTTATTCTAATTTTAATACTAAACTTATACTAATGTAGAGTGCATCTGTTACATCTGGTGTTGTGAGGAAGTGCATGTGCAGTGTGTGCCTTATGTATATACCTATATATATAAACCTAACTAGTGCCATGTGTGTTGTATTAATTTTTAGGCTCTTTGTGTCTTGGTTTGTTTGTGAAGTGTGCGTATAATGCAATGTGGAAGTAGTGCGTGTTGGTATATGTGTGTAAGTTTTATTGATATATACTTTAAATAGTATATATAGGTACCAAATTTTATGTCATTTCCTGTTGTTGTACAGAAGAAAGATACAAACATGCAAATATACACGTATCCAAACAAAGTCATTTTCACAAAACATATTTGGATTACAAGTTAATTAAGTAATTTGAAGTTAACAGCTTTATTTGACTTGATCACGAAGAGCGGATGCGCTGTTTTTTCGTCATACGTTTCGCGTGATTTATCCAAAGGAAACTGTCAGACTGCTAATGGCTCTTTGTTCAATGATTCATGCTTAGCAATATTCGGTAGCAGGAAAGATCGTTATAGTATCGATTCTCTTTTTGGAACTTGATTAAGATACCCGTTGGAAGAAGGTAAGCAATCAAATTTAATCTATATTAGAATGTATGGAAAGTACAATTTTGTTTGAATGTTCTTTTTTTCTAAATTGATTTTTGTTATAGAACTAATATTTAGATCTTATGAAAATATAAGTTTCATTTTTAATCGATTTCTACTTGGGACAACGAATCAGTATGGCGATCCAGCGAGGTAACGTAGCCAGCCTTCTAGGAACCTTGCCCATTGACTTCGATGACCTAGGCTTAGTAATCTATTATAGTCTTTAGGGATTATAGGAAGAATACAATATAAGTTAAGTTTCCTTCACTGTACTAGCGTTTATTATATTGTTACGAGTTGCAGGACTCGAATTAAAATGCCGTTAGAAATACTATAGAATTTATTAATTAGACCTATACAAACACGTATAACACAGGTACAAATATAACTGAACACAATCAGTCCAAACGTAATGCACGATTCAATAACAAGCGCAAAGTCCGTCACTAAATAGATTATCGAATGTACACAAGTCTTGCCTCGCGGCTGGTTATCGCTCGACTGCCTCACCCCTCCGTTGGGGCATTGCTTTATTCTGTACAAATACAATATGTCTGCTCAACCGCGTGGACTTTATTTTCCAAGAATCACACCTGGCTAATCACTACCATAAAGATTGCAATACACAAAGGGCTGTTTTTCCAATCACAAATTTTAAACACAAAGTAAACAAAAGAAGGCAGTCATAAAAATGCTTCAGTGTTATCAGGTCAAACGCCGGCGGGTAATACATATGCTTTGTTTACAAATATGCAGGTGGCCTAAATTGTAACAATATTAAAGTGAAAATTGTTATTGATTTTTGTCATAGAACTAATATTTAAATGTTATACAAGTATTTTTTTTATTAATTTTTGTTATAAGACTAATATTTAGATGTTGTGAAAATAAAAGTTTTTTTTGATTAACTTTTTTTATTTAATACTAGCTGACCCGGCAAACATCGTACCGCCTCAGAATCAATTTTTTTAAATTTGCTTACCTTTTAAACCTTTCCTGGACTTCCACAAATAATTTAAAACCAAAATTAGCCAAATCAGTCAAGCCGTTCTCGAGTTTTAGCGAGACTAACGAATAGAAATTGTTTTTTATACATAAGATTTAGATGTATGAAAATAAGAGTTTTATTTAAATTGATTTTGTTATGGAACTAATAATTAGATGTTATGAAAATAAATTCATAAATATTTTATAACATCTTAATTTTTTTAAATATAAGCTAACCTGTGATATTTATAGACATGACCAATTTCAAGAGGTGCTGTTTTTTCCTTTTAATTACGGATCCCTAACAAAACTATTTTATAAATAAAAACATAAAAAGAATAAAAATACAAATTTTAGCTAAAAAAACGTTTTAAATCCAATTCTGCTACCGTTTCGAAGAAGTGTAATTAAGTAAAATGTTTAAGAGAAACAACTTTTTAATAAAGTCATTTTGTTTTTATTGTAATTAAAAAGTGGGTGGGAAGGGTGAAAATTAAATGGGAGGAGTAATCAAAAATTTATTTCTTATTTCAAAATTTCGTTTCAAACAGGAAGCGAAACGTGATTAATTAAAAAAGTGTTCAAAATAAAAACGTAGGATTTATGGACAAAAAAATAATATCAGCCCACAAAGGTCTCACGGCTGGCCTTAGGTTTCTACCAATCACTTTTCATTAGATAGGCAGTCGGCCATGTGATGGAAAGTGATTACCGTCACTTATGGACATTTGCATTGCCAAAGGTGCTACCAACGTGCTGTTAATCACGTGGGGCGGATTGGAACCTGTCCACTGATGTGGGGAAACGACTTAAGGCAGTTATGGCGGCATACAGAAGGGCAAATACCTTGCCAACTGGCTGAGGGTTGGTTGGATGCTTTTCACGACAGGCCGGCCGGGCGCAAGAATCAGTATAGCCTAATAATAATAATAATAGCCCATAAACGTCCCACTGCTGGGTTCAGGCCTCCCACTATAGAGGAACGGCAAGTATAGCAGCCACGCTTGTCCAAGGTGGCTTCGCAGGTTTGACACACATCGGTTATCTCGATGTGCAGGTTTCATCACGATGTTTTAATAGCACGTAGTAATTGTAACAAAATGCACATTTGGTCAGAAAACTGCCTAAGTGGTGCATACGTTCTAGCCAGGGTTTGAACGCGCGTCCTTTGAGTTTGGGACTCGTGCGCTAGCCATTACGCTACCAGGACCGACAGTAATGCCTGCAGGAGGTCAAATATAACATAACAAACCGAACCAAAATTCGAGCATATGTCGTTGGAGTGAAACTCCTGTAATTTAGCCAATGAGCTACTGATTCCTAGTAACATAATTATTGGTCGTCTTCTTCAGCCTATCTATATCTAAGTTTGCGCCACATATCCTCAGTCAATCTTCAGTCTTCCTCTTCCAGCTCCTGCCAACGACCTTACGCAGGTCGTCGGTCCACCGGGCTGGAGGGCGTCCTACGCTACGTTCACCGAGATTCGCTCTCTACTCCAAGACCCGCTTGCTCCATCGGCTGGTTATATTATTA
This sequence comes from Dendrolimus houi, assembly GCA_039645545.1. Lineage (NCBI taxonomy): Eukaryota > Metazoa > Arthropoda > Insecta > Lepidoptera > Lasiocampidae > Dendrolimus > Dendrolimus houi. Next base: position 17,727,810 of record CM077128.1, on the reverse strand, counting down.
TTATCGATTCTTAAAACAACGTTAAATATGTAATCTCATATTTAACGTTGATTTTGACCTTTCCAAATAAAGGTCAAAATCAATGTTAGTCACGATTTTTAATTGCGGAAACAAATAATCATTAAAAAGGATTCGACAAGACAAAATTTAATGGAGTTTACAAATTATTGATTATGAGTTGCACCCAGGTCAATAGAAGCTATGTTTCAATATTGATTTTACCTTCATCTTGAAGAATATTTTTTTATGCATTTTCATTATTTATAAGTGGTTAATTTCTCTCCCTCTATAGTTTGGTGGTGTAAGTATTCGTCCATTTAGTTTATGGAAACCCAATATTCTCACGTATTGATTCTCGGTACGGTGAATGTTGTAACGAAGAGGCTTTGACGTTTTGTAAGACTATAAAAAATTCTTCAGTTCATTTGACTATTAACTACCTACTACTACCGCCACTATCGTTAGTCACCTCTTGAACAAAAATGGTGTTTCTTAATGACATTTTAATTAAGTCAATGGATGGCGAGATTATCAATGGTTTCAAGAGATCAAAATATGGTTTCAAGCCAAATTGTGTTGAATTGTATAAATCCGTTAAATTGTTTCTGAGACATTGAGATATTTCTGATTGGATCCTTTTTCCTTTCGGTTCCGGAGGCAAAAATAGTGCGACTGGGGGCTCCCGGTGAGCCATACCCAGTGTTGTAGGGTGTTCTGGTCCCAGGGACACCCCTCCTTGTCGGCTTGCATCGAGGTGTCACGACAGTCATACCTATGATTACGGTCCCGCGGCGCTTCATTATAATGCGGAGGGACGTTGGAAGGTTTAGTAGGTAGTCTGGCGGTTGTTGCTTGCAAGCTCTAATATGAAGCTTTTGTGCAACATCGGCAGCCGGGAGTCCTTGCGCATTGCCCGAAAGCTAACAAAAAAAAAAAATGTGCGTGTGTGCGCAGTTCACACGCAGTAGAAGTGAAACAAAGTGTGACAAGGAGTGGGAGGATTTTAAATTTCGTGACGTCACATTTCGGATATTATATCGTTATAATATATTTAAGCTTTAGAATACGAAATTTAAAGTATTATCGAAAAAAAAACTTCAAAACATTTCCAACTCTGTCCGTATGAGTATAGTGTTTAAATGATTAAATATAATGTATTCTATCTCATTCTCTCGCAGGCTTAGTCCTATAAATTTATGTGTTAATCACAACGATTTTAGAGAAGTTTCACTTCAAAAATGGCATAAAACGAAAACTAGTGACATCACATCTACGGGACCCCAATTTATTTTTAAAATATTTAATAGTAGTATTAGAAACAAAGCATACTGTTTATATTTAGATGTGTGCCAATGAATATTGATTCTGACGTTATTAATTATATTCTTATTGGAATTCGGTAATTAACTATATACTTTTAAATATGCAGATATTTATGGTTCCAATAAAGTTACAGTGTTTTGCGTAGGCGACGCGCTATCTGGTTTTATCATGTGGGAATGTCGCAAATCTATTTTAAATATAAATAGTATTTATTATAGGAATAACTAACTGCGGTGAAATTCTTTCATTTGTGATTACTATAATATATAAATCCGAAAATGGACGTGTTCATTTTGTCTTTCAACTTATATGGCAATGAGACAAAAAACAATCTTAATTAGTAAAAATGTTTCAAAGTGACTTTATAACCGCTCTTTCAGTTTTTTTTTAAATATTGTTGTAAAACGTTCCAATTTTTGTTATTTTTATTTCTTTTAGTTAGTTATTCACAAAAGTATTTACACAAATTTGTCCTTGAAAATACTACATAATCTAAGAAACATCACGAAATAACAAATAAGCAGTTGTAAAAAATATGAAACCTTTGTTGTTATTATTATATTATTATCTCCGTGCAGGAACGGAGAAAGAATACAAATTCCTGCGGCCGGGTGGCCTGTCGTAAGAGGCGACAAAACAACCCACAGCCAGGTGGTAGGGAATTTGCCCGGATTGGATGGATACCACCCCTGGTTTAGAGTATACCGACATAACAACTTTGAGTCACGTTCCGGCGACATCAGTGGTCAGGTTCCAGTTTCTCCTTCAAGGCCGGCGGCACCTTTGGTATTGCTAATGTCCATAGGCGACGGTAACCACTTTCCATCACAGTTGGGCCGTTAGCCTGTCTGCTGTGCTTCAGCAATAAAAAAAATAAAAAAATTATGCTCGTTTATTTTTTAATTTGAAAATGTCTCGTTTGTATGAAAATTTATAGACAAAAATAAATCATATACTTTTAAAACTTAATATAGCTTAGTAGTAGCCAAGTTATTTAATAACTAGCTGTCGATGCCACCGCGTCGTTCGCTCAGAACTTTGTATTCATTCCATCTGAGTGCTTAGTGCAAGTTTTTTTACTACTTGATCACGTTCAAGTTAACGCAATTTTGTTTGGCCTGATTTATCTTTCCCTTCACGCACACAAGATGGCGCTAAGTCATTCCCATATAAAATTGCATTAACTTGAACATGATCGAGTAGTACAAAAACTTGCACTGGGCACACTGAACCCTGTTGCCCGAGGTCTTGTTCGGTATCGAATTGAGGAGGTTGGGGTCTCGGGGTTTAAACTTTTTGCCCCGGCTGCAATTCGGTGTGCAACTCCCCACCGGTAACCAGGTTTGAAGGCTCTGAACTTTTCCCCGCTTGGCGGTGGCTTCTTAACACCTCAAATTGGCCAATATGCGTCCGATGGTTTTCACGGGCTATGTGCTGGCTACTTCTGCGGCTTAGTTGGCCATTCATTGGCGTTCGGTGGCCATCGCAGACTTCATCAGGTGGCCATCTGTGGCTTCTATTGGCCTGTCAGCGGCTTTATGGGTTTTTCTCAGCTAATCTGAATCTTGCTAGATATCGAAATGTAACACACATAGACGAAACTTTAATATGAAATTGTTGTATAAATTCTAAAAAAATCGAAATAATTATCAACTGAAAGCCAAGACAAATAAACAGACAAAAATTGGAAAAAGTAGTAAAAAAACGTCAAAATTGAAAAGTTTTGACGTTTCTTTTGAAACAGACAGCCATTTTTATTTTATCTCTTAATAGATATGTATACATACACTTCCGAAAAAATAATCCTGCAGAATGAAAAATTTAAGTATTCGAGCGCAAAGTCGACGTGAAAGCTGTAGTAGCATCCCTAATTATATTAGAATAAGAGCTGGTGAAGGTTCATGAATAACTAAAAGTCAAAATATGGGCCATTTCTATTCAAATTAGTTCAGTCAATACACAGTACGCAATAAGACAAGAAGTGAATTAATTGGTATCTCATATATCTTAAAGTTGTGTTATGACGCGTCGTACCAAGGAGCTTTCTTTGTTTATTGGTTACAATTTCTGAATTAATAAGGCCATATTTTAATGTAATATACAGAGAATATTATGGTTATTTATTACTGATACATGCAAGTCTGTATATGTGGAATTACATCGTTAGTTAGTACAAGAGTCTTAAAATTTGTTAATAAATCGCGAATTAAATAAACTTAACAAAAATATTTATTACTAAACTTTCAATTTGCTTTATTATTTAAGATATCATCTATGTTTTCATAATCTGGATATATTGCAGAGAAATAATGAAACAGGACTTAGCTTCCAGGTGGAACAGGAATAATGCTGTCATATTTATGTAAAAGAAAATACATAATATCTAAAATAAGGATACTTAAAAAATATATTTGACACTTGAAAAAGATTGATTTTTTTTAATTCGAATAAAATATAAGTTGATGTGAATATCTAAAATTCAAAAACACAATGTTTAGAAATAAGTATCTAGTTTATATATTGTATGGAAAGTACTAAAATAAAATAATCAAAACGATAATAATTTAATTCAATTTTATTTTCTTGAAATAATCTTCTAGTGACCCAAACGAAGTATCTCGAATAATGCACTGTAACTCTGAAACTTAATATTTAAATCTGCTTCAACTTAGGTCTTGTACACGCGTGAGTACAACTCGCGCATCTTAAAGGCCGTCCTCTATTCTAGAGTCCTATCTAATTTTAATACCATACGCGTGAATTGACTGCGGCGTTAGCTCTTTCTGGACAAGGTCTTAGCTGCATAAACGCACGCTAACCAGCCATTCTTTTCACTAAGTCACCTCAGCGGAATAATTTAATCAGTATCGTCAGAAAAAGAACGATAAAACATGATTGATAGTACTGCCGCACTGCACAGATGCAATCTGCCGCAGTACTTCAGCTGACTGTATTAAGGGTAGTATACACTTGCCAGTAACTACTGCTTAGATATTTATAATAGATAACAATAAATAAAATGTTATTGCAAAAAAGTTAGATACACAATGATATGCTTCCGTGAGAATAAAAAGCTATAATGTTCAAAATTTTAAAATAAGTATTTAACATATTAAATGTAATTTGGCATAGCCGTCATCTTTGATTATTTTTCGCATATATGCACAATTCTAGTGAGAAACAATATTAGCTCTAAAAATAACCGAGTGACACTACAAAATAAATACAAATTGTTAATTTCAACATTGAACTAATTTTTACATAACACTATTTTTTTAAATTAAATATTCTCCTTATCCCAAGTTCTAATAGATTTTAATTATGTCACTATAACTACTGTATTATAAAAATCATCAAACGACAGACAGGACACTATTGCCAAAATAGTAGTAAACTGTGGTTAGTAAAATATTTTACTTTATGTATGTATGTATATATGCATTGAATTTTCAAGTGTATATACTCCTTTAAGCATCAATACTGGTCTCACAGTTCACTTACTTTTTGTTTTAACTTAATCACCTATCAATTGGTTATATTCTTCTATGGTTATTTTAACTGCATTCCATATTTGTTGTAGGCCGATATTATAAATTTTGTACTTAATTTTTTTTGTAGATTTTTAAAATTATTAGTAGTCTAAACCTATACCATATTTCATCAAGACATACATTAGTGTTAAAGGTGACGGCGAGAATACAAAATCGTCAAAATAGGGATGTTAAAAGTTTTTATATTTCTATACTTTTTTTTATAAGCTTAACAAGACAATAGTTACTTACATATACAATCGAATACAATGCAAGAAAACTTAACTTATTTGTATTGTATTCTACCCATAGTCCCTCGAGACTGTAAGTAGAATACTGAACCTAGATCACCGTCTTCTATGGGTAAGGTGCCCAGAAGGCTGGCTACGTTTCCTCGCTGCATCGCCATACTGATCCGTTGGCCGAGGTAAGCACCAGCCCTCTGATCACCTGGAGAGTCAATGAGTCGTTTCGATAAATTTTGGTAGAGGCTCATGGCCTCAGGACCCCACGGTCCAAGCGTCTCGACAGCAAACGGCACAAACATATAACTCTCACTGAGGGTTGCATATTTGCGCCGCTTGAGTGATTCAGCTGTTTCCGCCGCCGAACCGGCTGATCTAGACGTGTTTGATAAATGGGATGCGGCCAACGTGTCTACACAAGTCGCATCCCACACCAAAGGCTTGCCACGTTACCAGGGAATTAAAATCATTCTGTCATTTTCGATACTTACTTTGATTTTAATGTAACATCTCCCATTCAAAGAAATTTCCTAGGCAAGCAAATTTTATAATAAATTATGCTCTTTTCTTAAATTATTAAGATGCTTTATGTACTACATGAAAACTGAATACACACTCGTTTAAATTTTTTCGTTATTTTTCATGTTTAGTAATTGTAATTAACAAGATCTTATTTTTAACAAAACTGCAAATGCAAACAAAACAATATCAATTTTAATTCTAACATCCAAATTACAAGTATATCACGGATGAATAAGTGGGCGTGAGATAAGTGCTTGAAACAAATTGTAATAAACCTTAATACTACGTATTTCAGTCAGTTGTTGCTTCTATTTATACAGAAACCTCATAAATCATTTTAGGTGTGTACAATGAACAATGACAGTTCGAGAGTGACTTTTTTAAAATTTTAGAGTGCTGTTTTATCTTCGGTTCGACCCGATCGTTTGATTCTGATGGTTCATATTAGTAATAAAAATTATAATGACTCAAATCAATATTCTAATATAGAATTGTTGAACACGAGTCATCGCATGACATTCTTATGCTCCGCCTTTTTTATTTCAAAGGATTATCAATTTAAAATACGCTTTGTGTATGGTTTGAACTAAGAACTGATAACAGTGTGTCAATGACAATGACATGAATAGGCAAAGTTCATGACAGTGACTTTGCCACCTAGTGGCGCTTTTTTGCGACATTGACTCTTCAAGAATAAAGGTGCAAAAAATCATTTCAATACGATGTATTATTTTATTTTTATTTGCTCACATCACACCATAAAATTGACAAAGTAAATGGCGCAAAATATAAACTATCATATGGTCGTAATAGTAAGTTAAGGTTATGTGAATAACTGTACTATTCAATACGAACTAATTTGATTGGAATATGGGAGGTTGACATCAAAGGGTAGCCGGACCACTATGGACCGGAATTGCACAGAATAGAAATCAATGGAGGATCTTGGAGAAGGCCTTTGTCGGAAAACAAGCTGAGGAATGTTAGCGATAATTAATATCATTTTAGTTAGTACAAATATAATGTAAGACAGTAATAAAGGCTATATTTATCTTGAATATTCTATAAATAAACGATATTAATTCTTCTTCCAACTTCTTATACAAGCTCGGACCTTATTTCGTATAAAGCTGAATACAATTTTGGATCTTCCTTCAATTTTCAAGTAAATAGAATAGAATACACTTTATTGTTGACCACATACACATGAAATAAACAATTTACAGTAGTCACATTAAACAGTAAAAGTAGAAACAATGGGCGGCCTTATCGCTTTAGAGCGGTCTCTTTCAGACAACCCGGGCTATGAATTTTATGAATGGGAGATTCGCAAGTGTATGAGACGATGGTGTGCAAATTAAATACTTATATAAATAGGATATATAAATATCACACAATACATATACCTAAAGTGAATAAAAAATAGAGAATAAACAATAACACATATTAATATTATATATATACTAACATATGCATCATTAATATGTGTATAGCAACAGCAATAGCTATACAATATTAATAATAGTATTAATACATAATATATATACTAATATACATAATATTAATATACAAATACACTAATAAGTAAACGTCCATGTAATTAGGTATTAAATAATTATTATAAAGTGGGATAACATTATCGTACCAGTTTTTTAAAAATGGGGTGACTGCCTGTCTTACGTTTTCGGGCAATGAATTCCACAGCCGGACAGCCTGCACAGCGAAGTAAACATACTTCAGTAACCCATATTAATGTTTATTGTAATCATAAAACGTGATTATTGTAATCAGCTGTATTACGCTTTAATAACCATAAATCCTGGATAGAACAATAACATCCGTGTCGATGCAATAATAGCAATCTGTGACCAATTAAGTATTGCAATAGCCATAAACACAATACAAATGACATACGTCATTTCAATGATAGAGAAGCATTGTTGACACAGCTGTGTGTTAATTCTTTTTTTTAAAATAAATACGTAACTATTTAGTATTATCCACACGCTTTTGAGGTATAAGGTCGCGATCACACTGGTAAGGTAATTGCGGCAGACCCGACGATGAAACCAAATTTGTTTCTACATTTTTATGTTTATAAACTACACTATAATCGGCAAACAAATACACAGATTGTATATTCCCAAGCTAAGCAAATTACGCTTGTATCATGGGTATAATATATAACGGACCACTCTGGGTCGATTCCAGACATCCAGACCATAGTAAAAATCGGAAAGTTTCTTTACGAAATTTGCCATGCCAGTAATCAAAACCAGAACCTCTGCATTACAGTGAACTAGGCCGGCTAAAGTTTGGCACAATCAACTACAGAGCCCTTAAATAACATAATAATAAGCGATTACATTTTGTAATCAGTGTTGAGATTGTAATTCACGAATGAATGAAACTTAATAGTTCCGTAGCCAGTTTGGTAACAACAGAACCCTTATGACGTCGTCGTGTTCGTCTGTCGGTCTGTTCGTTGTCTTTTGAACGTCAGAGTCGTTAATTAGTAATATTAATATCTAGCCTTTACAGCCATTTTAAAGTAAGCGATATTTGGACCTAAGTATATTATGTTTTCTTGTAAAAGGTATTTTATTTTAAAACTTTCACTTTTAATTAGATTAGACCCTACTGAATGTAAAACTGAAAATCTTAAAACAAATAAAAGTTTAAATTACCTTTTGCAACAAAACATAATTAGGTCCAAATGTCACATAAGATAAAATGGCGGTAAAGGCTCGATACAGCGCTACACAATGGTGTCGTAGAACCGCGAAAAAAATTCTTTGTCGTGTGTTCGTGGCCTACACTTATTTTATAACATTTTTCTTAAGTAACTACTACTACTACAGACTAGTATACATAATAAAACTACTTTTTATCGGTTTTAAGCGCGGTAATATGTTTGATTTTTATTATTCCGACGTTTCCGCCATTTTTCAGTAGCCGTGATAACCGTGATTGTGAAAAGTGGCCGAAACGTCGGAATAATAAAAACCAAATAAATTACAGCGCCTAAAACCGTTAAAACGTAGTTTTCTTTTGTACGCTTATTTTTAGTCAAGAATCTGCAATCGTACTTTAGACAGGTCAAAACTCCACCACAATAGTTTAGTTTATAGTGATAGGAAGGCAGGATTTTTTCATCGCATTTCGGCCGTGGTTTATCACGAATTTTGAAAGTGACGCTGCTTAATATTGGTAATTTCTATTTCTGCGGGGCAAGTTCACTTTAATATACATGCGTAGGTACCTATTGTATAACCAGACCAGTTACTATCAATATTTTATTGAAGCACAGTAAACTACGCAAACTGTGAAGGACAAAATATACGTTACGCATATAACCAAACTCAATTAATACGCAAATGTTAGTCATAAATACTTACACAATACTCGTTATATTTCATCGATATGCACTATAGAAATGAAAGGGCCACATTGTATAATATTGTTTATTACCATTAGAGAATGTATGAGAAAGCACGAATTTATTGTACTAGTATTTGCATTGAGGTTATACAAGATCTGTTAGGAATATGATATATTTACAACCATATTCAAGCTCGGAGACTTTATAGTAGGGGAGCCCAAGATGCTAAATGTGGAGTTACTCGAGCGTCGCGAGGACCTTATGAATTGTGAAGATTAGGTGTTAAAAAAAAAAAAAAAGTTATATGATGTATAGCCCTTTCACTGGTGGGGGAGCGTGTACAGGTTTTCAAAAATGTAAAAAAAGAGTCGCACAGAAATACTCAAGAATTTTCTGCATGTTAACTCACCTTGTCTTAATCTGACGCGCTTGAGTTTTATTAACGATCGATTTTTATATACTACTCTGATCGGCTGCCCTAAACGCAGAACCCTATATGAAAGGTTCATATATGGTGGGGGTACATAATAGGGTGTACGGTTTCTCCCCTTATGTCATTGTGCCATGCTGGAGTAAATCCCAAAATCCCCTCTTGGCCTCCCCTACTATTAAAAGGAATTTAAATATACATCAAACATGTCGTATAGGAATGATTTGAACATAAAATTAATTTGAAACAAAACAGAGACCTAATAAGTAAATTTTTAATAATAACAAAATAACTTTAAAAAAAGACACAAAAGTAACTAAAAACAAACAAAAAATGCTTTCATTGTTGTTATTTGTTCTTCTATAAAAGTTTGAAGTGTATTTTGATTAGCACCACAGTAGGGCTTCCTTAGTGGGAATAAACTACCACTACAGAGAAAATCATAAATTGAGATTATCTACGTTTGTAACTCGCCAACCCACCTTATAAAAGTGTGGTTGGCGTGCCTTTAAAATGAGGAAGCCCAAACCAAAAGTGGGACGTTTATGGGCAATTACTTATTTTTTTTATAATCGACAAACAAATACAAACCTTAAACCTTAACCCCTTACCAAACCTAGCAGCCTATTGCTAACGATACTACAGAGATGCCAGCCGTTATGTTAATTTAGAATTATATGTATTTGTGAAAAATAAATTAAATTGCGTCTAAAACCGAATATAAATATTTTAATGATTGTATTTTAAATAATGATTTCCCACAAAGATCATCAAGCCTTTAAGTTCATTACCAAGGGCAAAACTGTCAAGCTAGCTGCTATACAAACACGCGTCAAAGATATTTCTCAAAGATTATGCTAATAATTTTATAGTTAGGTTAAATTTATTATTTGCAATTATAATGTGTTAATTTGCATATGATTCAAAAATATTTTTGTTACTACATAAAAGTCAATATTAATAATTTAATAATGGTAACATTTATTTAATTTATTATATACAAACATATGTTTTGTTTTAAGCGTTGATAAATTTAAATATTTAGCGAAAGATGTTCTGACGCAATCGATTTTTATATTAAAAAAACGTGATGAGCATTAAAATGCTACCGTTTGGCTGCGACCAATAATATAATAAACATGTAGAGCGGTTGAGTTTGTAAAATAAATTAATAAATTTTGCAAATCAATTCGGATTAGCAGATTCCGAAAATACCACTTTTATATTTTTTTGTTTATTGTTATTGATGTTAGAGCTTCACGTGAAAACTTCTAAACGGTTTTAAATGAAACTTGACAAAAAGCCAGGTTCTATCCCGGATCAACGATTGTAATACTTCTTTTCCCGATAATTGACATCGTTTCCATGACATTGACAAATATAGACAAAAGGTTGGTATTGTGATCGCGTCTTTTTGGTCCCGCTGTTGCTATTCCCTAAAGCCGCGGTCACACACAGCGAATACTCGCTGCGAATGCCTACTCACCGCGAAAATTCGCTGTGTGACAGAATACTCGCTACGAATAGCCGTTCCGCGCGCCGCTCTAGACTAGACACGTCAGCGCTACAGGTCGTTTCGTCGCTGCATAGATACGAGTATATAATGATGAATCAACCAAAAAAAGATTCTCTAAAGTGGGGAAATAACTATATAATTCGATTCTCGGGAAAATACGAAGAGTTGTGGGACACAATAACAGCAATTAAAAAAAAAATGCAAAGGAAGACGCTTTCATAACGAAATTCTCGTGTAGAACTCGCTGTGTGTGACAGACAGGCAGCGAATTGTCGCTGTGACTATTATTCGCGGCGATTGTACACGCAGCGAGTAATCGCTGTGTCTGACCGCAGCTTAATTGGTGAGCTTAGGAACTGTTCAATATTGTATTCGACTTATCCTCCAACCATATATTGACTATAATACTTTATCACAATATTAATTATTGTAATACGTTTATGTATACAATTTTTACATATGTATATTTATATATAAGTCTAATTAGTTTTTTATAATCATTATTTATTGTCATAAAAATATATTACTAGTTACTTCTCTCCAATATTTCTAGTTAAGATTTGTTCTATAGGATAGTTAGTTATTGTTATTCGTTCATAACAACACAACAGTAGGAATTTTTTTTTTTTATTTAAAGGTACGAATAACGTGGAGTAACTCGCCTTACGTGGAGGTTATCTTTTTTAAATATATATTTTACTGTTATTAATTATTTTGTTATTAGTTTAGTGCAACTTAAAGTTCATTTATGATTTATTATATGTATTTATTATATGCTGCCCTTGTCGCAGCATAATGCTGAGTTCCAGCCTCATAGGCGTGAATGTTATGTACTTACGTTTTTTTGTGTATTTTGTTAACTACAATTGTATATTTTTGATTTATATCTACAACGTCTTATTACGGGTATTCTGTTTTCTGTGTGTACATACATTTACGACAATAAATCTTTTCTTTCTTTCTTTCATACACAATTATGTGTGAATGAGCATTGAGCGGGGCATACATACATACACACGTCTCGGCAAACGTAGTGTACGACGCCCTCCAGCCCGATGGACGACGATCTGCGCAAGGTCGCCGGCGGGTAATAGATGAGAACAACGGAGGACAGGGGTAGATGGCGCAAACTTGGGGAGGCCTACGACCAGCAGTGGACAACGATTGACAGATAATGAGCATTGAATGAGACGGTGAAGATCGACCTTCACGAATCTGATAACTAGATGAGACATATTTTTACCAAATTATATTGATTTATAAACACGCCTATGATAGCTTTCCAATCGAAACGTGTTCATGGCTATTTTTAATTAAATTAATTTTAATAATAAATATTTCATAACCTTCAACTCTTTTGATAACTGAGCATATTAAGTTTCAACTGATAGTTTTTAATATGGAGAATATGCCTTGATAGGTTTGCCTACTTGTTTCTGTTCATGGCTACCTGGTAAGCAGGTATGATTTGACAAAAAATATTTCTCATCTGGTTAAAGTGAAGGTGGGTCTAGCAAAATTTCTCCCAGAACAGAAGTTTTTTACTAATCTCTTCTTTTTATGGTTTTAATACTTAAAGAAAACTTTTGTTTTTTTTATCAGCTGTTGTTAATGTATTTAAAAGCAATCATAACAATTGCATGATAAGTCGTAATTAAGATCTAGTATTCAATAAGGTGCGGTCACAAGCGGTACAAATAAATAAAATGAAAAGAAAAAATATATTTTACGAGCGGGCTCCAATTTCGAATCATTGATTCGGTAACAGTAAAATTGTCATAGTGCTCGTTAATTACGAATGACTATATTTATCACCGTATGCTAGGCTGCGCTGGCGATTCTGCTTCAGTTGAATTTGATTCTATACAAATTCTGGTCGTTTTTAGAAAGAAAAAAACTATTTGATTAGAAAATAGAATTCACAAAATTGTGTTGATAATTACTAACAGATATAATAACAGGTATTGTACGCCGCATTTTGAAATGCGTTGTAGTGTTTTTTATTTTATTTTATTGCTTAAAGTCTCAAACTTTGATTTGTTCCTTTCCTTGAACAGCAACTAAAAATACGTTTTAGGCTGCAAAATTAACTGTAAGATTGATTTAAAATAGTAACACTGTTAAAGCAAAGGCGGAAATAAAGGCTTTTTTATTTTAATATTTTATTTATTTTATGGTTTCAGAACTGAGGCCTTAATCTCATCTCAGAAAGTGTATTGTCTCTAGTTTCGCTTTTAATATTTGTTGAATTTCCTTCCATGTCTCTATAAGCCTTTTCTTTCACATTATTTAAGATCTTCAATGCAACTGCCTTTTAATTCCAATTTCAATAATTGCATAAATGGATTTATGTATTATATCATTTATATTTATTAATTATAAATAATATTTCGTTATATTTTTGGTTTGAGCTTATGATGAAAATAGGTGAAAAAAGGCTGATAAAAAGTGTATGAGACTTTAGGGATGAAAATCGTAGCACACTTGCCATAACTTTGCTAACTTTTTAATTAAGCTCCAGTAAAAAGTACTTTGAAGTCTCTGTCATAAGAGATTAATTAAAGTAAGTAATTCGAAAGACTTAAACAAGGATCTTAGAAAATGAAGAGCCTTAGTCTCTGCGTACCCTTATGGGGAAAGGACTATAACTGGTTTTGTTTTTGGCAAAATTATAATATCATTTTTATTAAAAAAAAGTCGTACAAACAGACTTCTGTATTACTTTTAATATGACATATAGATATTGTAATAATGTATTCGTAAAGAAATTTATATTGGGCGGCAATCAAAGCCTGTACATGCTTAGAAACAAGTCGAAATAAAACTCGGTGTCTATATATTGAAAGTTGTTACTCGTTCTAATAAAATTTCATTAATCAACTTCCTGTTACGTAAAGGCGTTTGCAAACTTATACGTGTGTTTGAAAAAGAAACATCATTAAAGTATTTACTGATTTTTATTTAACTATTTATTTTAATTTGACGTTTCTGCTATTTTTCAGAAATCATGATCACATAATGATTTAAATGTTATTTTATTACGTTTTAGTCTATGGACGCCTTATAAGAAAAGCACTCCAATTGTATTACGTCGCGCAATTTCAGGATTTTTAATATAATACAAAAACAAATTACAAATAATTTATTAGTAACCGCATTAACAAAATTTTATCTTGTCCTACATATTTCAAATAATGTACTTTTTTTAGCTTTTTATATTTTAAGTTAAATGTATCTGTAATATGTATGTGCGATTTTGAAATAAAGGCCATCTGTAAATCTTATTAAAAGCGCTAAAAAGGTTACTCTTAGAGAAAATCTACACCAAACTCTAAAAGCTTAAAGCTCTTTTTTTAATAAAGGGCTAATTTTTTAATAGCTAATAGAGGGTTTCAGAACTTATAGACTGGTTGTAAGCACTGTAAGTACTGCTTACTGCTGTTTGGAAATACAATGGAATTGTGATTAAATTATATTTAATATCGTCCCAATTAAGTTTAAACATTCCTTTATAAAATATTTTGCTACATATTCAATAATACTACAAGTAAATAGCCAATATAAGTTGATTTAAGAATGTTATTATCGCAAAATTGGCAAATATTTTTTTTCCTAAATGAAAATGAATCAAATTCATCACTTTTGCCTAACGAGAATTAGCATAATATATAAAACAGATGCCGTAATAATCATTATTTCTTCAATATTTTCCTTATAAACACAAAACTAGAATCTTATACTAATATATAAAGCTGAAGAGTTTGTTTGTATATTTGTTTGTTTGTTTGATTGAACGCGCTAATCTCAGGAACTACTGGTCCGTTTTGAAAAATTCTTTCAGTGTTAGATAGCCCATTTATCGAAGAAAGCTATATATCATCACGCTAAGACCAATAGGAGCGGAGTACCAATGAAGAATGTTTCAAAATCGGGGGGTTTGAAAACAAATTCCACGCGGACGACGTCGCGGGCACAGCTAGTACTTTATATATTGAATTAACATTTTATCTAAAGACTTTATCAGCTTTGACTAATTGGTCAGATTTTTATAAGCGATCTTGACGTCATCTAGCCAGTTTTTAAAACAACTTATTTCCTCGTGCGTTTTCTACTAATAATAATTAATATACCACATACATATTATCACGTCTGTTTCCCATGGGTTAGGCAGAGTCTATGAATCTCCACTTGCGCAGATCCAGACAGCAACTTTGCTTCATTTACTTTTATTAATCTCTTCATACATGCACGTTTATTATTTTAGTATTTAAGGTGCTTTTTCCCGGGGCGTTTCGTTAACACTTCTGCTATTTGATCATGGTGTGTACGTTTCAAATTACCAATATCAAAACCAAGCTTAAATAAATATTTTTAATTAATCTCATAAAGGGGTGTACGAATGAAATGCACACACAAAAGGCACACACTGCACATGCACTTTTCCTCACAACACCAACATGTAACAGATACACTCTACATTAGTATCAATTTAGTGTTAAAATTAGAATAAATGAATAGAATAAGTTATTCGTAAGGTACACCACAACACATATATGATTGAATAAATGTCACACTCAAAAACTTAAAAATTAAGTTGAAAAATGGTACTGAACTCGAGTCCGTAGAGTTATTTTAAAAAAATAATTAAATGAGACTTAAACTTAATAATAAGCGAAGTAACTTTTAGACGTGGTTACTTACCTACTTATTTATTTAATATTCGTCCAAGAACGGAAAAGAATACAATTTCCTGCGGCCGGGTGGCCTGTCGTAAGAGGCGACATAACAACCCACAGCCAGGTGGTAAGGAATTTGTCCGTCTGGATGGCTGCCACCCGTAGTCTACAGTATGCCGCCATAACAATCTTGAGTTGTGTTCCGGCATTAGTGGCCAGGTTCCAGTCTCCCTTAAGAGAGCAGCAGCGCATTTGTAACGCCTTTGGTGTTGCAAAGGTCCATAGGCGATAATAACCGCTTTCCATCAGGTGGGCAGTCTGACTGGCTACCGAACTCATTCAATAAAAAAAATTGAAAAGATTTTTATCTACTTACAACCTTACTTACAAAAAAGCATTTTCAAAATATTTTACGTAATAACTCAATTTTACGATTACAGTCATCACGGAATCATATCGAAATAATTAAGTAACGATTCTATATATGATTTACAAGCAACAATAAATAACTTATCATTTTTACGTCAGTCAATTTTGATGTTTTATACCGTATTTATTAGGTTAGTCTTCCGCTCTACGGTTCATTTTGAGCTTTCTCTTATGGATTATGACTTAATTATTTCATGATGTGTTCAAGAATCAAAGTTATGATGATCTAGTTAATTATGAACTACGTTATTGGATGGATTGATTGGTCTGTTTGTAATTATAGTTTTTTTCATTACCTATGTAAGTAAAGATTTACTTAGAAATAATATCTTATGTATTTTCCCGAATTCCACATAGTAAAAATGCAAGAACCTCAATTCTTGCGTTTTTCTATGTGGAATTCGGGAAAATACATTCAAATGTCAAAATTCATCAAATGTCATTTTAAATGTCAAAAAAATATTGTCATGTGTTTGAATGAATGAATGAATTATATACTTGTTAATATAATTCATTTTCTATAAAGCTCATTAATGTGTAAAATATTTTAAATAGATTAAATCAAAGCAAGTGACATTTTAACTGTGACAACTTCTTCAGTTTTTTTATTGTATGTGTTCAGTGTATCTCTAAAGTGAGACTGGAATCTGGCCACTAATGCAGGAATATAACTCAAGGTTGTTATGGCGACATAGTCTAGACCACGGGTGGTAGCCATCCAGATGGGCAAACCCTACCACCTGGTTGCGAGTTGTTTTGTCGCCTCTTAAGACAAGCCGCCCGGCCGCAGGAAATTGTATTCTTAATCTGTTCCTGCACGGATTTAACTTAGTTTTCGGTAATTATTGCTTAAACATTAATTAAAATTATTATTGGCATTTTAAAAGTATGATAAAACATGGTATTTTAACTCCCACCTTTAATATTGTTGCAAGGGGCTAGTAATACCTTGCAGGTGTCTTATTACCCCTTTGAATTTGAGTGATGTATTCTTCGTGCTAATCTCAAAAATCTGCACGCCGCCGTAAGACGTCATAAAACCTTCTTTCATCTGTTGGTATTTAATGCCAATTCTTGGAAGCGATTAAGCTGACCATTTAACGATTTCAAGAATCAGTGGGTGGCATGTTGCTAGGAGGACATGTCTAATTTACAACTGGGTGAGAGTCGGTCAGTCGGGAAATGCGCAATTCGTGTTCTGACTGCGAACGAGGCGTTACTTGATGCACTTTCGGAGTGAGTATCTTATAATGACGAACTTTACGCAATTTATGTGATAACAATTTTCTACCCTACGGTTTGCTTTTGTTACATTCCGCTATACTTGTAAGAACTGTGAATTACGTGTGCGTACTTCTAATAAACTTTGTGATAATTCCAGCGGTATTTTCAAATTTACATCCTACAAATCCGTTATAATACGAATATTATTTTAGAATTTTATGTCTAATGTGTCACCTAGCCGATTTACAAAATCTTCCGTAACACGTGTCAATTACAACATGTCTAGCATAAATAACGGAAAGGTGGCTTTGCTTCCTTTTCAAGCAATTAATAAAAAAATGCGTAACCGATATTTCGAAGCGGTTATTCGGCAGGTGCAGGACAAAACACCGGCCCTTTTGCCTTTTAATGATATTATAAAAGTTGTATGGACCACTTACGATACCTTTTAGCATATACGGGTTTACGTGTTTTATGATATAATTCTTATACCAAACATTTGCGTGTGTTCTTCGTGAGGACTATACAGAATAATATTTTTTTAAGGTCGTGTAATAAATAAACGCAAAAAACTGTAAGCAACAAACGTTCAATATTTTAAATTACTTAAAAAATATATAAATTATACCTTTTTTAATGAAAAAGTTAGAAGTAGAATAAACCTTTTTAAGCAAGTTATTTATCCTGTTATACTAATACATACATACATAAGTTATATAATTCGAAATAATACATGAAATACGGATAGATTGACACACGCAAATTGTAAACAGATTTCCACCACCTTTCGCCTTGACTCCTCGTTACTCAAGTAGTATGTTATAAAATAATAGATTACAGCGAATATTTACATAACTTTTCACGACTAGTTTCTTTTATGAAAACGGCTACTGAAAAGTGGCCAAAACGTCGATATAAAAATCAAATAAAATGCTGCGCTTAAAACCGTTAAAACGCACTTTTAATTAAATTACAGCGATTTGGAAAATTCAGAACTTTTATACATAAAATTCAGTCAATAATCTAACCATTTATTCACAATTAATAGATAAGGGCTACTGTCGGCGTCAGCCAACCCTTGTCCACTGCTGGACGTAGGCCTCCCCAAGTTTGCGCTACCTATCCTGCTCCTCCGGACTTTTCATCCAGCCCCACCAGCAACCTTGCGTCGATTGCCGGTCCATCGGGCTTAAGGGCGTTCTACACTACATTCCCGGTTGGTTAACACTGTGGTTACTATCACTAAATAATATTTGCAGACTGGAAATGACAGGTCTTTTAAAGAGCCTTATTTCATAGATATCGAGAATTCTGCTGAAATCTCATTCTTAATCCTCCTGGTTCAAAAATGAAATCGTAAAACCAGTAAATCTATGAATGACTGCTAAATGAATTACGGAAAGCTATTAAGTCAATGGAAAAAAAAATGTTTCTTAAGATATTATTTTGATATGATGCCAATTCACAAATAAAATTAACCAAACAATTTTACTTAAGTACTGCTACGTTTTAATGTAAGTCGAATCTTAAATTTAAGAATTAAAATAAGTCGGTAAAATGTGGTTTTGGTAAAACCATAAATCGTGAATTATTATTGAAATAACTTAAGAATTTTAACATATTAATAACACTTTCAACCTAATAACTGTCTACTATGATACAAAACTTTACCCGCTATCAGTTACTGACTTAAACTTTACAAGAATGCTTTGTGTGGCCACCAATTGTGCCTACAATGGTGTTGAGCTGTTGAGCGACAGACAGGCAGGCAAACAGACTGACAACAAACAAATAACGACGCGGACTAACGAGTGGAAAAGTGTCAGGGAGACATGCAAAGATTACAAACTGGATGAATTGTGGGAACATTGTTTTCAGGGCATCCAAGTTGCCGCGTCTGTTAAGGGTGAGATACGCCAATTCTTGTCACCATTGCTTTTAATTTATTTGAGGCAATAAATAATTACGTACGTGGAGATTATAGCATGATTTTTTGTTTGTTTTTTCATTGCGATGCTGGCAGACAGACAGTCGACCCACATCATGGAAAGGGCGAAGCTAAAGCATTGCCAGCCTTTAGGGTGGAATAAAGAGGATAGGTTAGTAGGATGAGATAGAGGGATCAGACAGGAGGAATGGGATGGAAAAGAGAGAGAGACAGAGAACACTGTATTGTACAACACTACACATTACCGTTACAGAAAACACAGAAAACTTATAGCCTGAAAATACTTATATTCTAAATGTGCACAATGGACGGTCTTATTCCTAAGAAGCGATCTCTTTCAGACAACCCGTAAGATGGGATATGGGATTGGAATAGGGGGAAGGGGGCCATCGAAACTGTCACTCATTGCACGAAACACGATTAGGGCAAGGCTTACTGTTTGTCGCCCGTATCTTGTGAGAGCATGGTAGCACACCGATCAAGCCGGCCCTAAGAGATGTAATCAAGATAATGATTATATATTTTTTTATAGCTGGAGTACAGCAGACAAGATGGTTCATCTGGTGAAAAGTGGTAACCGTTGCCAGTGGAAGTTTGCAACAGCAGAGGTGTCCTCAATGCGCTATCGGCCTGGAAGGAATTATATGACACCTTTTGTGAAAAACCACATATCGTAGCGCTGTGGAAAGAGCTCATTCCAAATCCCCACGGTGCGCAAGAAAAATATTCCTTGAGAAACCTTACGTACATGAGCGAAGCGGCTCTGGGAAATAGAGATGCACGGCCAGTCGATGGCGGACGGTGCGGCGCGGTGGTGGAGAGTAATAATGGTTGGTTCTTTTATCTTACCCTTCATTCACTTGTCTTACCATCGGTTGAGATATAAGGTTACTTGTATGGCGCTTATGTCAAATATTAACCGATAGTAAGGCAAATAACGATCCGTAAGATATAGGAGCTATGAGTCTAGTGGAGCAGCCAGAAATGTTGCTCACAACTGTAACAAAATAAGTTTGTCTGTTTGTTTGTGCGCCCATCTGGAAGTTATCCAATGGTCTTGATAAAATTTACTAGTTTCTTTATATAAACCATATCTATAAGTTATAAGAATAATATTTATTGTCAAAAAGTCTTTACATTATTTACTGGTCACAAGCTAGGCGAAGCCTGTATTTTGGGGATCAACGTTAATGCTTACAATAATATAATAATAGTTATACAAGAACTACACATAGAAATCGACTTAATGTAGTTTAGACACGTACGTAGATGTGTTGAGATATACATATACGTTATACACATGCGTTGACGGCCTCTGCACTTGAGTGAGCTAAGCCTTAGTGGGCCCACCTCACTTCAGTGCAGAGGGTCCAGGTTCGATTCCTGTGGCGCGGCAAATTTCGTAAACGAACTTTCCGTTATTTACTATGGACTGGGTGTCTCCGATCGGGCCGAGAGTGGTCCGTTGTATATTACCCATAACACAAGCATAACTTACTTAGCTTGTACAATGTGTATGTAGTTTGTATGCCGATTATAATTATTATTTCAAATTTATCTACTAACATGCATTTGTCAGGTTCGGAACAAAGTATCTTCACTCAACGTTATATGACTTGGGTGTTTTGTATGGAAAAAAAATATATATAGTATTTTTTTGTTTGTAGTACACTAGTACACGGTCCACCTGATGATGGTAAGTGGTTAGTCACCCATTGCCGTTTGCAACACTGAGGAAGCTGATGGGTTGTCAACCTCGTTGACACATTAAATGTCTGTTCACGCCCTTTTAGATTTGTATAATTTGAGATCAATATTATATCGTGAGTTAACTTCACAGATGAAAAAAATTAAATAAAATGCCTTTTTAGAGGAGGAAGTCAGGGGTTATAGAACTGTTGGCAACACTAACAAAATTTTCTCATGCTATAAACATGTAATGGTGCAAATTAAATAAGTTAATATCTTTCAAGTGGTTCAAATTCTACCCTTTCCTTACTAGTTTTGACCGGACTATGTCCAGATCAGAACTAATAAGGGAAAATCAACACTATGTTCTTCATCTTTGTTCAAGTTAGAATTGCTCATTACTATCTATATAATTCGATTTTATGTGGTCTTGAATCAACAACCTATTCTCATCAAATGCTAGGCCCATTGTGCATCACTCGGCATCTTCAAGCTCCTGACAAGGCTAGGTTATTACAGTATTCTTCGAACCTACCTCAAAGATCTGAACAATACAGCTCTATGACAGCTAAAAGATCAGTATTCAGAGCTGTATTAGATTTCAAACTTTCAATTATCTCTTTTTATTAAATCGTTATAACATTTATCATCTGATGTTGGTAAATCTTAAGGTTTACTAGTAAAACCTTACATTTAACAAGATATAGATTTTGTCCGTGACTTAATATAAAGCAAGTCATGGTAGCACAATAGCTAGCGCACGCGTCTCAAACTCAAAGAGGGCGGGTTCTTATTCTAGCCGGAACGAATACAGCACTTAGGCAATTTTCTAACCTAATGTGCATATTGTTACAATTACAACGGTGAAGGAAAACATTGTGATGAAATCTGCACTTCGAGATAACGGATGCATCAAACAATGTCTATGACATAATTATAATTTTATGTAATTTTTTAAAGTATTTTATTTTGTCTATGCTAATATACCCTGTGTTCTATGGTTTATAATACATTAGTTGCCATTACAGAAGGTCACGTACGTCTATAATAATTTCCATTATTTTACCAATTACAAATTTCATTTTTATCAAATTATTTGTGTGCAACACAACTGCCAAGCCGCCTTGGTCAATCGTGGCGGGTGTAATGTCCGTTCCCCAATATTGGGAGGCCCGAGCCCAGCAATTGAGGGCTATTATTATTATTATTATATTATAAAGTTGAGTCCAATGGGGTGTCAGTGGCACGCCACTCTATCTTTAGGTAAATATTTATAGACGAAAACACGTGAAATAAATGTTTAAAATTTTCGGTAGCTTTTTAATATTTCGACTAACGCCATTTCTACTAATGATAATATCAAGTTTTTCCCACTATTATTCTGCAGCAACGAAATCGACGAGATATTTTGGATTTAGTAGAATACGAGTTTTGACACTAGCGCAATGGAGTTGTACTTTGAATATCTTCACAACGCCAAGATACTTGAAATAGCAGAATTGAGCCTTTGGCGAAGCAATAAATTTTGGCATAAATATCAATATATTGTATAACACACGCATACACAACATATTCCAAGACACCGAACATTGGCACCCGAAAACCCGTTCCCACGACCAACCAAGGAACCGTATCGTGAACCGAAGACGATACTAAGACGGCGAAACCACCAGACCGTGGCTTCGCACGGTGTGTGTGAACTTAATGAGAGATGGTCGAACTTTATGTTGAACGATTTATTAGAGACTGGATATTATGACTTTAAAATATAAATAATATACTTGGGTACTTTATTATACCTATAATACAAACAATAAAACTTAACTAATCGATCAGTGACTGAAAGAAGATGTAATAACAAGAGTTGAAAAAGGAATGTTAAGGTTAAAACGAATACACCATGATATATCAGAAGTGTTAAAGAGAGGTCAGGTAAAATGCATCTCAAATAAACGTGCATGTATGAAGAGGTTAATGAAAGTAGATGAAGCGAAAGTTGTTTGTCAGGATCGTCACAAGTAGAGATCCATAGTCTCTGCCTACCCCCATGGGAAACAGGCGTGATATTATGTATGTATGTATTTTCTTTAATGACTTTTTATGAAGTTAATACGTAACGAAAAATAAGCGCTGGAATTCCACGCGCGCTTTTCTCACCTCACATGGCGTGGGTACTGGGTGCAAACACTCACCCCACGCCTGGTGAGGAAGAAGAAGAAGCCGGGGCTGGGTTCCCTCGGTAAGGACCTCTGCCGGCCAGTGTTTGTAGAGTTGACTAGACGATGTTCTCGTGTCTGGCATATGGCGATGAAAGGAACCACAGAGCAAAGAATCCCCCCCGCCCAGCCGTCCGACCGCGACGTCATTATTAGGCTCCGTGGAACTGAAGAGCTTTATGTTTTAGTGATTACTCTGGCAGGTTGAGCTGGTGAGTTCTGAACACCGCCACACCACGTGGTGGGCTGTCGCTAAATGAATTTCAAGTACTAAAAAAGATATTCTCCCTTAAATTAAAATTACCAACACTTTGCTTATGCTTCGTATTAATTATTCAAAATCATAATAGTAGTTCATAAGTGACGTTAATTTATACAAAGTGCTATATTACGGTCCGGTAAAGCGTGGTTCATATTATATGTATGTGGTTACCGTGTTCGTTTCCCATAACGCCCCACCTTAAGTTTTTACTTATTTAACTATGACCTCATGTGTCCGCGACTTAAGAAAATCACACAGCGATCACGGTTCATAGGCACAGGGTTGGTACATTACTGGATTTAAAAAAATAACTTTGTACATTAATTAGTTCAGGCAAGTAATTTATTAATAAGATAGACAATCCTGGCAACTTATTTTAAGAAAAAAAAAATGTTTTTAATCACTTCTTGTTTTACATTTTATAGCTAGCGTACAGCAGATAGACTGTTAGCTCACCCGATGAAAAGTGATTCTATTCACCTATGGACAATATCCTTCGAACTTCTTAATTTGATCCTAATACTTACATATTTTTTGTACTATTACACATTGTTTTACGTCCCAACTATATTGACACAATAATCTACTTTTACACTTTGTTGCTGTTTATATTGTACATTAGTCATAATGCCTAATAGTTCAAAAGTTAGGGAGATGAGAAACTATTTTCGCGACTTTGAGACCTAATACCTCGCCACCTGTTTGACTTAAATAAAACAGAAATTAAAGAATATCATCACGTTAAGATCTGAACGACGATACTCTATACATTGAAAATATTTTCAATCCATATTTAAATGTATGGCAACTTCAAATCTTTTTTTTGGTACTATACAGATGTAGCAGGATATAGATTCCATATTCCTACTAAGAATATTCCTTAAGGACCTAATAGTTTCTGAGAATGAGTAATATAGACGAACGGACGTACTTGACGAAAATTCATTTTTGTTTCATGTAGACGACACCATTTTCAATAAATTTCTGGGTATAGTATGCGAACGTTGTCTGCCGTCTTGCCGCACTAACGCTGACACCTGCTTGATAGCGAAAATGCGACGGCAGCGCGCTGACGGTATAATGTATACACGTCCTTACAATGTAGTTATTTAATTAAGAGTTGATATTTTCGCAGTGCCAGCCCTGACGTCTTGAAGCTTGCCCCTTCTAACAAGTAGCGAAGACGCCGCGCACCAATAAATTACAGGTCAGGTCATCGTGGGAACACACCTGTGTGCAGGACACTGTGACGGGTCGCTACAAGAATTGCTTTTGATGATGTAAACGACGTTAGGAAGTAAATATCTACTTCTTATATAAACTGACATTGCTCAATGTCTTTTCAATTAATTGCTTTTTAAGATCCCGTAGCTATTTTGGCAAAAATACTTATGAAATTTTCATGTTCCGCTAACCATATAGCCGATGTTTTTATGTCACGGTAGTTTTTCTTCGAAACGACTAGATCTATAAATGTAGACGAAATTTGACAGGAATTTATAATCATATTACATTTCGCTACATAAGAGTGCAGTGAAAAAATTAGAAATTAGGTTGTTGTACTAACTGTAAGAGAACCATCTGTAGTCATAAAAAGTGTGTGAGTAGAATTTTCAAGATCTCGTAGCAAATTAATAAAAATATGGGACTTTTGTTACCTACAGAATCCTATAAAATGCTTAATCTGACAGATGAAACAACGCAGATTACATTAGCAATAATTTATTTTTAGTTATACCCGATCTTAGACCATTAATGTATAGACAGGCCCTATCTAAATAAAAGCGACAAATTAAGTAAAGCATACTTTACAAATTTGTGTGCGTAAACTTATGTAGTATACACATCGATTGAGTCTGTGTAGATAATAAACAGTTAAAGCCGTTTATCATTTTATTCATGATTTAAAAATTGTGTGATTTTTTTAAAAAGTAGTTCTAATTATAGCTTAAGATACCTAAAAAATTAATGCCATATAAAAAAAATCTGGGCATATTTACTTTTTAACTAATTACGAGAAACTTGTACCAAAAAAATATTCACTCACAAGAAGGGGAATCTTAATACTGTTACGGTGGCGATACCTAAACCGGCTTCCTCTAGCCGGCTTCAGTTGGAGAGTTCGAGACTCCGTCTTTCTATTAATAGTCTAAGTTCCCGATATAGATAATATACATTCCATAGATTGTTAACTTCAAACTCGACTTAACAATACAGAACAATTTTAAAATATATACACAATAAAGAAGGACAGTCACGGAACCACCGTAATTAATGACACAATCGACACATAGCCAACATATAAAAGCCTTCGTGTTAAAGGATACTACACGCAGTATGTGAATTATCATAAATTGAGAAAAACTGTAATAACACAGGCTATTGTTTGAAAGTCAAGGATGATTTTTTCCTTTTTATAATACACTCAGACGTTTCGCAAATTAATTACCGAGTCGTGTATATTTCCGTAATTAAGTAAGCAATGATCACAATGGTAATGTTACTATAGGATTAATTTATTTTTATGTTTATACATCATGCGAAATATAATACAGCCAGACACATTGAGAGGTTCACAAAAAAAAAACAAAATTCACTAACATATATATTTTTATTAAATCGACAGATAAACACGCTGTACAGTCCCAAATTAAGCAAGCTAAGCTTGTGTTATGGGTAATATAGAACTGACCACTCTGGGGACGATCCCAGACACCCAGACCATAGTAAATACCGGAACGAAAATCCGAAATTTACGATACCAAGAATCGAACCCTTCGAACATCGAACGTTGCACTAGACTTGACTCTAAACAGACTATAACTCAGCAAATGCTGGTTAATAACAACCAACTCTTGTCTTCCGTTAGTGCCTTGCAGTAATGTCATCTTCACAGAAAAACACTAACAAATATTTATACCTAAGAAAATTCTAGACACTAATATTATTAATACCGAGAACAACAACAAACAAAAAATAGACAAAATATATTTTAGAACAATATAAGCACATAATATGTTATGCTTACTGAAATGAAAAAATAGTAATTTGAAAATTCAATATTGAAAGTAAAAAATCATTTTGGGCTGATCAACTTAATTATCGACAGAGAGGATTAATCCATACAGCTTGAGCAAATACAACAAATAAATATTACAGACCGCGCTCTATTAATAACATAAAGTTCACTGTTGAAAAGTTTTTTAAGAGTCGAAGGCATTTTAGTCAAAAGCGAACTGAAGGATTTTATGGACCTATTTATTCTGTATTACATGTCTGCTTTCTTATGATGCGAGTACAGAGCTATACCTGCTAATTACATATTTTTATATGTAAAAGTAATTCTTTATCAATTACTTTACTAAATATTACGATCTGGGCTATAGAGAGTAATGAGTAATTTTATTTTAACCTGATACATATTCTACAAAATAAATTATATCTAAGAATGTGTCCATTATTGGTACTTTACTTAGTCATTGTCTATTAGGGCGCATGCACTCGTGTCCTAAAACATCACTTATTTATTGTTTTAATTTTTCACAATACACTACACTAACTTAAATGGTTTAGATGTTTTGAGTCTTCGCATTAGGTTTTTGTTGTTGAACAGTTGGATTGCCTCAACATCCACATAGTGATGATGGCAATAAAATGAAGAAAGTAAGAAGCGCTGGAAAGTAACGGAGGTCAGGGTCAAAGTTATTTCGCGTTACTATGATTTCTTCACCAAGTCAAAGGCTCATTTCGGGGTTTTATTGAGTCGTCAGTTATTGTCGCCCGCTCTATGATAAATTGCCTTCACCAAGATGCAAACCTGCCTCATTAGCTTAAGATACGGGTGTTTTAGTCAAAGAGCTACGTGTCTTAATAATAATAATATAGAAGTCCCTAACTCCCGAGCTGGGCATGAAGCCTGTGTTTCGGGAATCAGTGCCCTCTCACATTAGTATGTAGTTTTAAATACAAAAAATACAAATCGGTAACAAAATGTTTATGTCTAGTGAGTACGCGTATGGACGTGCGTAAGCGCGCGCCCGCGTCCTCGTCGTATGTATGTGTATGTGTGTGTGTCTGCGTTGAGTATGTGTGTGTATGTGTGTGTGTCTGTGTTGAGTATGTGTGTGTGAATGTGTGTGTACTGTACGGTTAGTATTAAGGTAAATAGATTAAAACAGTGCTTCGGTGGTAGCATAATCAAGTGTAAGTAGCCAGTTTTTTAGTTTAATTTTAACTTCCCGACTAGTGAGTTCATGTACATTGATTTGTTTATTTATCTTGTTATATAGCGTCACAGACATATAGCATTGCTGCCGTCTTGCAAGGCCAGTACGGTACATTGGAGTTGGCCATATGTTGGTTATAGCACGTTTCTTATCGCTAATATTGTCACGTTTTGGCGTAATTTTATGTTGTCTTAGAGTTATATTGTACTAGCTGACCCGGCAAACTTCGTACCGCCATATTGTCTGAATTCCTAAAAGGCTTTGTTTCATGACACAAAAACAAAATCACCAAAATCGCTCCAGGTGATTAGGAGGATTCTAGAACCCGATCTCAGCGCCACCTACCGGTTCCAATTGTGAATCTAAACCATCCGGGAACCCACTCAAACACACAAAAACAAAATCACCAAAATCGCTCCAGGTGATTGGGAGGATTCTAGAACCCAATCTCAGCGCCACCTACCGGTTCCAATTGTGAATCTAAACAATCCGGGGACCCATTCAAACACACAAAACAAGTATCATCAAAATCGGTAAAGTCGTTCTCAAGTTATGTTCGTACATACATTTCTACGATTCCTTTTATATACTTATATGAGATATATATGAGATATATAACCTAAGGGTTAACACGTTACTTTTCTCGTATACTTAACAATTTTGTGGGGAAGCGATAGGGATATATATATGTGTGTGTGTGTGTGTGTGTATTCAAAGCGATATGTTACATTGGTAATTGATGATTTGTGGTGTGACAGAAGATGTATGCCAGAACAGAGGAAGAAAAAGACATATTGTGCCGATCCCAAATAATTGGGAGAAGGTGAAAGAAAAAAGAGAGATGTTGCTTCTGAATTTAGAAATAGACATATTTCAAGGCATATATATAAGTATATATTACATAATTAATGTTTAATTATCATGCTTTACGGCCGACAATGTGCAACTTGCACTGCACTATACACGAATTTAGCAGCGATTGGCAAGTCAAGGTCAAAAATTATGGCATTCATAATAGACATACGCAGAAGGTTACCTTGATTAGGTTTCACGCGCATTATTTTAATACTACAATTAAAAATCCAATTATCATAAGGAAATGATATTAAAAACATTATAAAAATATCAACTAAAAGCAGAAGTTAGAATCGAGAAAAACAGTTTTTTTAATTGTTTCTAATTTAAAGTAGGTACTTCAAATTATGAGCAAAAATATTTGTGTAACCACATAATTTACGTAACCAACTGCCTGAGAGTTCAGTTTCTGTGAAGCATTACCATTATTAATTTAGTTTTAGTGGCAAAAAATTTTGAAACAATATAAAATTAAGAGATTTCTATATTGTCTACAAACAACATTCTCCCACGGGTACGGTCCACGACACATGACTTTTCCATATCAGTGCGCAAGACTCGATGCGTAAATTACCAGTATGAGATTTTACACTTTGTGAAGACTGAGGTATTAAATTGTTTATTTATTTTGATATCATTGAATATCTTCTTATTATTAATTAATTATCTGATATTTTTTAATATTTTAAAAACGTAGATTACGAAGAATTTCCGTATAGCTTCACTTGCATAAACTTCTGTTAATTTTATTTAGGAGTTAACAGGTATAATCTTAATATCTAGATTACAAACCTAGTGAGTATATGTAGTTAGATATTAATTGACGGCCTCTATGGTTGAGCGGGCTAAGCCTTTGCCGGCCTACTTCACTGCAACGCAGAGGCTCCGGGTTCGATTCCTGGTATGGTCTGGGTGTCTGGGATCCGCTCCAGAGTAGTGCGTTGTACATTACTCGTAAAACAAGTGTAAGTTGCTTAATTTGGCGATACACAATATGTGTAGTTGTCTGCCAATTATTATTATTATACATGTATACTATGCTATTAACTTATTATCTGGAGACCACGGGCCAACACGTGGAGGCCCCTTGACAAATTAAATCCAAATGTGGGGTGATACTGATCGGCGATTATCCCTGTCTACACCATATAAAAATGCACTCAAGAACAAGCTCCGCTCAGTGTAGGACTATTGTAGGAAATGAGAACAAAAGGTACCGGGCTATTGGGATGAACTGCTAGTGTAACTACGGATTGGGCACCATAGGCACTATGAATTCTGGCCGTCGCAATGTTTAAGGAACATGGAAAAAAGGGCAAGCGGTGATTCGCCATTAATTGCATGGACCCCAAAAATGCCATACAAGATTGGTGAGGGGCAACGTGGGTGTGAGTGACTAAGGGGTGCTGAGAGGTGGGCTGCAGGTTCACCGAAGCTACTTCCAACGTTTGCCATTTGTCACTTCCACCCTTGGAGCTTGAGTCTTAGCTCTAGCGATCTCCACTCCGTGCCGGTTGGCTAAGGCAAGGACGGACGCGGGGGCCTTGCCTTGGCCCTCTGAAGTCGGGTCCGAGGTGTCGCTACTCACCTAAGGCGAGGCCACAAAGCCCCACTGCGGGTAATTATTATTATTATTATCGTAAAAGGAATCTCTTTAATTTTAAACTGTTTATATTAGCGAGCAAAAGTTTGTTATCTATCATTTAGACACATATTAGTTTAACTTACCTTTATGTGCGTCATCCGATGATAATATAAATTGGAGCTCGCTGTAAACCTTTTCCCGCAATGTTGACATTGATGAGGTTTTTCACCGGAATGTATTCGCCTGTGTGTATTCAGACTGCTAGACGTGCTGAAACCTTTATTGCAGACCATGCACACGTGGGGTTTTTCACCTTAGAGGATAAAAAATAATATGAATTATTAGATATGATATACAAAGAAGTAACATAAAAATATCAATTACGGATAATGTATTGATTACAACATACTCTATAAGTTTAACTGTGTTGCTGTGCTTACATAATACATCATTGTAATGTTTTAGTAGGTATTGTATCCGTACCTTTTTACACAATAATTGAAATAGAACCATGTTCAATGCTATTCTTCTAAATCGTTCCGTAACCTTGAGCCAAATATTCCCTTTCCACGACATTCCCAAGATTCCTCTATCTGTTAAAGCTGTATTAGCGGATCTACATATTTCTGTTTCTTGAATTCCATAAACAAAAATCTGTTCATTGTTATGTATCATGTATTTCTAAAGCTCTTTACTGTATATACCTACTGCCTTAGAAAAGATTTAAGTTCATAAATAATAAAGGTACTAACCAGTATGTGTTCTCATGTGCCTCTTTAATAATGAAGGTCTGTCGAATGCTTTTCCACAAACTTCACAAGGTAATAATGCTCTTTCCGACTTCGCTGCTCGTCTTTGGATTTTTGGTGTCATATCTAATAATTCATTTGATGATCCCGCTGACAACGATGTTAAAGAATCCCCTGAGACTGATTTGTGTTCGTCTTCATTGCCTGAAGGAGGTGATATAGGTAATAGAACTCTTGATAGCAGCGATGTTGATAGGTCTAGCGGTGAGTCTGCAACAAAGAAACAGATAATTATGAATTGACTGGCAGCTTACTATATTTTATCTAAATAATTATGTTCAAAACATAATATGGCAGTTGGTCATCATTCAAATCAGCTTATCAAACATGTTAAACTTGTGTTATAAGTACAACAGACAACTCTAGAGGTCGATTTCAAAAATCCAGGCCATATTTAATATATAAATCTTTATTTATGAAATTTACCCTGCTGTAAATCGTATGCGAGATGTTTCAATTTTATCAAAATCAACTCTATTACTACCACTGTTTTCCATATTTCCTAAAATATTCAAATTAGGCCTGAAGACCCACTTAAAACATTTAATGGTATTTAATTAGAAAAGACAACAAAGATATCGTCACCTTAAATCGTAACAAGTTGTTTCGCTACCCTAATTTAAATCTTGATAGCTGGAGCTTCAACTCCAACCATTATTTATTTGCAAAAAAGTAATTAACCATAAATCTTAATTCTTTCGCTAGTCTATCCATCAATAGTAAACTTTCCCACGCAAAAATTACTACTTTAATGCCAACCGAATCAACAGTTAAGAGATTCATCGTGTTTGATTATTAAAATTAATAGATTACCTCATCAACTAAATAGTTGATTTACGTATAACTTAATCAAACTTGATTACCAAGAATTAAATTATGTATGCTAATAACACTCACAGTTTTGTTTAGCTTCTTGATGATCTTTTTACAATTTATAAAATAAACGGCCATTTTGATGTTTCTTTTAAAATACATGCATACATTATCACATCTGTTTCTTATGGGGGTTAACAGAGAGGATAAGTCTACAATTTCATTACTTTCATTAATCTTTTCAACAATTACGTTTCTAAGTGATTTTTTACTTAAAATTCTTTTTAAACTGCGAACAATCGTTTGTTTATTGTTAGACTCAGCAATTGAAGTTTCGTTATCTATACTTATATGTGGATGTTGATATCTTTCTCTTTTAAGGTTTTGAGGAATTAATGGATGAAGCTAAAGTTTGGTACGCACTTTTGATACAGAAGATGAACATAGATGTTGTTATCCCGAAAAGTGACATAGTTTCCGTTACTATTTTCGTGATTAATGTTGAATTAAATTATCATCATAAAGTTTTTTAAACAAATTAGGGATAAACGTAGCTATTCTTATACTGGGAAATGTATGCAAGTAAAACTATGGGACAAGTCATTCGGTGAGTAGGTAATTAAATTATTAGTTATATCAAGTTTAAGTCAGTCGTAAACTTAAAATTTATGTTTATTTCTATAATAAAAATACATTTTTAATGCGAAATTGAAGATTGATGATTCTCTGTGTCAATATTGTTTTTTAAAAGTTCATTTTTTATTTGTAACTGCTTATGCAGGTGTAGCGTGCTTGAAATGACTTGAAGTTGCCACAAAACTATATTGTTCAGCCTTAATCATAGACCTACAATTTTAGCTAAGTCTGGGAGGTTATAAATGAGTCCAGCTTTCACCTAGTGCCTGGGGATGATTCTAAAACTTGAACACTCATGAATACTGGACACTAGAAAGATAAACAAATCGTAATAATTCACGATTGAGACAAAAAAGAACAGAAATCACGTGTAAAATTATGAATCAATTTACTAATTACTCAAAACTCTTCATATTTATGCTGAAATTAACAAAAAAAACCTGCTAATAATGGAACATACAAAACAAACAAAAATCGCAACTCTTCGAAGCGAAATTTTACGGTGATTAATAAGTTAAAGTTTTAATTCAGATCAAATTGTTAGCATGTACGAACCAATCAGGCAAAAATATTTAATGAACCAGCGTTTATTGACAACCGTAAATTTTGCTATGGGTGTTTAGAGAATTTATGTTTATTGCTACGGCGAGATCGGCGTCTTACTCTTTGAGACTGCTTAATTGGTGTTCCCAATCTTGAATTGAAGATCTGTTACAATTTACTTACACTCCTTACAGTTGCATTTTATGTCAGTGTGAGTGGCTCTAATTATCGCCAATTTTAAGTAATAATAACAAAAGAAGTTCTAAAATTGAAATGCATATAATTGATTATATAATAAGTAAATTAATAGATCATGCAGTGACAAACAATAGACCAGTGACCGAATGAAACAATAGTCGATTTTGTACAGGACAGAAGTGCTATGATTAAAAAGAAATCATACTTTGAAGAAAAAGCAATTTCTGGAAGTTTTTATTCCAGAATCTGCCTTTTTGTTCTACTTTCTAAATTTTACGTCATAATTAGTCCCAAATTGTTATACGATTACTTTTCATTTCGCTTTGCGATATTTTACCAACGTAGTCCTCAGTCGGCGTATATCAACAAGTCATATCAAAATATGTTTCTGGATTTAAATCTTCAGTACTATATGCAACATATTTAAATGGCGTGGATTAATTAGAGCCGGCGTGTTCTTGTCCTAGATCTTGAGATATTTCATTATCAACGAATAAATATATTTCAAGATTGTAAATACTTGATATAGTACTGCCGACAGGTGGTACTGAGATGCTATCTAAGCTGACCGCTATTGCTTTGCCCATTTTTGTTTTACTAGTTTCATATTTACTTATATGTATTTGTTCTATTCGTTTATTATTATTTTCGATAGCATTTAAATATATAAGCTGGGTACGGTGCGATGAATATCGTGTTAAATTACCAAAAGTAAATAAAAGTAATATGAGACAGTAAAATTATTAAAAGAAATTAAAAAAAAGTCATTCCTTTTTACGGAAGGCCGAGGAAAGTTACTCAGAATGCGCTTCTAGAATTGAATGAAGTATGACAATTATTTTTTTGCATAAATCTTCTAGCTACAATTAATCTATAGAGAAGGGATAGTCAAATCAATTCAGATCATTTTATTGTCTTACATAATGTCGCAACTTCATAGATTTTGTACGATCGTGCGTATTTATAACTCTGTAAGTGTACAAGTAGAAGGAGTCACATTAATTATTGTAACAAAATATTTCTAATATGATATTTTAAAAGTAAGATGTTATTTAAGCGCATGTTCTTTTATGTATAAATAATATTAGAATTTTTATTACACGTGTCTGCATCTTTATTGGATAAACATAATTTTCAATCAATTGGACTTTTTCTTCTTTTTTTTATACCTTCTGCCAATCTCTTAGGGTCAGCACAATATATCTTTTCCTTCCATATTCCTCTATCCGGGCATATGTCCTCTGTCAAACCACAAATAATCACGCCATCTTCACATAATCCATCCATTTCTCTTTTTTGGTCTACCATTACGTTTGTACCCATCGATCTTGCAACATTCTTTTTTTCACGTGATTTTCACCCCTGATATGACTTTTATGGGCTACTATTGTTATAATGGATATTTTGAGGTGTTTGTAGTTTATCTGTTTATTTTAAATGTTCCCAAAAATATAGATAAAGGTGTGAGAAAGACACAATAGCTTAATTAAAGAACTCGTAATGGTAATTAAAATTTTCGCATTTGTATATAACACATTCATCAATCGGTTACTTCGTTATCGATGCGTTTAAGTCGATCGGATCGGCTCGGCGAGGGACAAACGATGCCGCCTTATCACACTCTATATTCGAATCGTTAGGTCTTGTCCACAGAGTTTGTTTTCTTTGTTAGTTAAATCATTATGGAGTGGGGGTAATTCCCGGTTGCATTCGGAGCGTTCGCTTCGGTGCCCAGGAACAGCTTTCTCACTTTTCCTTCTCTACTTTGCGCGGTCTTCGGCTGCCCCTGTTCTAAGACCATTGGTTGGGCCTGGCGGAGATAGCATGGCTAAATATTATAATAATTTAGTAAATACCTATCTATGTACTATTTCATGAAATTGTTGAATATCCGAAACCTCTGTGTCGACTCCAGATGATTACAAAAAGCTGAAACAAACCAAATCCAAAACCGCAAGTAATTAATAAACATGCAATCATCGTTGAAGTACCTCTTAACATTTTTTTAGTATAATCACTTGCTTCACTTAGTTAACTAATTAATATTCGATTTAATATCTTGCGGAAACTATAGCAAATATTTAGCTAAAAGTAAAGAAAAGGAAACATAGATTCCAATTTCACAACCAAGACCGTAAAGATAGAACAAACAAATACGCATAAAAAATAAAATCTCTCATCTTTAACTTATTAGTATAAAGAAGAACAATTAATAAAATCAACACGCATACTGGCCGCTGCCTTATTGCGATAAAAAAGCAATCAAGTGGGCCGACTACCGAACCGAGACGCTCACAAGTCGGAATGTCCTTTGATGTGCCGCGGATACCACACCATCGATATGCATGAGGTATATTTGCAAAAGAAAATATGCATAGAACAGCCTCCCGTACTGCCAACGCATAGATATCGTTCTTTCTTGCATTTTTTATTTCAAACTAGAGTTTGACCCGCGGCGTACCTACATATAAACTTAATTCGGTTTTTTACATATAATATAATCCATATAGTTTGGACAACTGCCCAGCAAAACATAGAATATACTTTATTGTACAATAAAATTAATGAAATAATACACAAAAAAGCTTAGAATTAGGTACAAATGACGGTCTTATCGCTAACAGCGATCTCTTCCACAACCTTGGGATGGAGAGAAAAATATGATACAAAAGTAAGGCCGGGGTTGCTGCACAATATTTTAAAAAGTTACATATTTTATACATTAATATTATTATATATTTGTATATACACATGATTAAATACATAAAGCATAGTAACATTATATATATATATATATATATATATATATATATATATATATATATATATATATATATATATATATATATATACGTCTATTAAAAGCAATACATATTATATAACTAGCTGTCCCGACAGACGTCATCCTGCTCGGAAAAGCTTCAATCGATATGACGACAGCAGCGCCATCTACCGGGTCCAATTGTGAACCAAGTCAGAAACCTTCTTTGGCTCATGCACAACAACTTTGCTAAAGATCATCACATGATCAAATGTATAGTTTACGATTCTATAAAGGACATACAGACAAACATTCATTTTTATATATCAAGATAATTCACTAAATAGCATAAAGATACGTACAATAATAACAATATATATTATACTTTGAGGTAGTTCAGTAGTTTCCAAAAGAGATGCGATCGCAGCGCCATCTTTTTCGCTATTTTCGTCTATCCCACGGAAACAACGTCAAATACAGGGATAAAAAGTATCCAAGTTACGCCCCGGGATATAAGCTAGCTCTATGTCGACTCTCATTTAAATCCGTTCAGTAGTGTTCACGTAAGACTCTAACAGCCAGACAAACAAAAAATCTTAAAATGGTATTTTCGGAATTTGCTGGTCTAAATTAGCGCCCTGACCTTTTTCAAATTTTTAAACGCAATGTACAAACTCCAACCGATTTATTATAGTATTATAAATTTAAAATACTATTGTTTTTCAGCTCTTAAGGCCGGATAGGTCAGTTAGATAATATCAACATGAAGCGATTAGCCTTAAGTTAATCATGGTTCATACGTTGCCCGAGTTCCGCTGGCCCGCTTCTTCCTCCCGATATAACTTTCCTTTCCTGTCCAATCCTCCTAACCCATCTTTTTTTATTGCAGGAATTTAGCAGACAGGCAAACGGCCTATTTGATGGAAAGCGGTTACCATCGCCTATGGATATTTGCAACAGCAAAAGTGCTAGAAATGCGCTGATGCTCTCTTAAGAGAGACTGGAACCTGGTCACTAATGCCGGAAACAGCTCAACGTTGTTATGGCGACACACTCTAAACCAGGGGTGGTAGCCATCCAGTCGGGTAAATGCCCTACCACCTGGCTGTGGGTTGTTTTGTCGCCTCTTAAGGAAGGCCGCCCGGCCGCAGGAAATTGTATTCTTTCTCCGTTCCTGCACGGAAGAAAATATCATGTGTCTCCTCTACCACATACCACAGAATTTCCGTCAAATTAGCCAAAAATAACCTCAAACTTGATAAGACAAAACACTAAAGTGAAGACTTACATATAAATGCTATTAACAACCTACTCAACAACTTAATTATTTAATATCGTAAACGCTTTTAAAGTTTACGAGTCCAGGCGAACGTATTAATTAAATCGTAAAATATTTCGAGTAAGATGGTCAATTTGAGTATTGTCGTGTTTTTTTCACTGTTTTTATAAATGTGTAAAATTTCTCAAGTCAGGAAATAAAAAAATCAAATACCATTGGCAAAAGGTTTCTTCGAAGAAGTAAATGGCATCTGTGATTAGAAGACTGATTTATATTTCGCACAGAGAATCAGTCAGCCTTCTGGGCACGCTTCCATCTGGCAGCGTTTTCTTACATAGTCTATATTAATTGATTTATAACTCAGTTTATTTTTAGTAGTTAATTTTTGGGTAATTGTGATACGAAAGCGATGTCGAAATTAAGTAATTCCAAAATTCAAATTGCTAATACTAAAGAGTGGTTTATAGTTTAACCGACTCCATTATTAGTTTAGTGGGTGAACTTGCGAATCTAGCAAGGTAAGGCTTATATAACTAACAATTTTTCGATTTATGGCCCGTTCCTATATCTTACTATTCATTCACTTGCCTTTCTGTTGGTAGAAACATGCATCGGCAAAATGAACGGTTAGTAAGATATAAGAACTATATACTATACAAAAAAAATCTTATAATCGATACAAAGTCACTTCTATAAAACCTAGTTCTTTGTTTTTTTGGTTGGAAGCATAACTACCTGCAATTTACTAAAATACTAATTTGCGTCAGTCGTAGTAGCGTAATGGCTAGCGCACGCGTCCTAAACTCAAAGGAGGAGGGTTCGATCCTCGCCGGATCGCATGCACCACTTAGGCAGTTCTCTGACCTGATGTGTATAATGTTACAGTTACCACGTGCTAACAACGGTGAAGGAAAACATCGTGATGCAACCTGCACATCGAGATAATTGATGTGTCAAACCTGCCAAGCCGCCTTGGACAAGCGTGGCGCGTAATACTCTCCTTTCCCCCTATAATGGGAGGCCCAAGCCCAGCAGTGGGACATTTATGGGCTGGTATTATTATTATTATATACTAATTTGTGCTTTCTAATAGTTCTATTTTTAGTTACTTATTATTTTTCTCATAGTTTAATAATAGTAAATTATAAAAATTCTTTTACTAGAAATAAAGTTCTTTAACCCGATGTTCTAACGTAAAATATTCAATATTATTCATCGCAATTTGAGAAACGAGATTGGCACTCAAGTCTTCCTTTACTAAAGACTATTTTCTAGAAATCTACAAGAAGATGGAGCTCTAATGTGGTATTAAATATATGAAAGTCACAAAAATAAATTACAAGAATGCAAAGGAATCAACTAACCTTCTAATATTGAATCCATAGTCTGTCTGTATAAATTGTTCCTCATCCGTACAAAGAACATTTCTTCCGGTCTTTCGGGTAGGTAATAGACGACCAACTCGGTGTGAGCTGATACTGGCTTCACGGCTTCGTAGACTGGCTCCCCTTTGATCTTCGTGCATACTAGATTGACCTGTGGATAAAAAATTACTATAAAATCTACACAACTTGTCAAGGAGTGAATATTTTATAGTTATAGAGATTTTGTCATTGATTCATGTTTGAAATGAGTCTAATAAATGATACACTGTTTGTCTTGGGTCTCATTATAAAATGTCTGCGGTTCCCAAAAAGCCTACATTATGGCAATGTAATGGTACACCGGCTGGTATGGTTGGACAGACGGCAGGCAGACGGTATACCTGATGGTGAGCGGTCAACATAGCCTATGGACATTTACAACACCAAAGATGCTACCAATGTGCTGCCGCTGGCTAAAGGGAGACTGGAACCTGGCCACTAATGTTGGGACACAACTCAAGATTATTATGGCGGCATACTCTATACCAGGTTTGTAGCCACCCAGGAGGGCAAACACCCTACTACCTGGCTGT
Source organism: Dendrolimus houi (assembly GCA_039645545.1). NCBI lineage: Eukaryota > Metazoa > Arthropoda > Insecta > Lepidoptera > Lasiocampidae > Dendrolimus > Dendrolimus houi. The sequence continues at coordinate 17,688,756 of CM077128.1, read as the reverse complement.
GGGGTGTTTTTGTCACCTCTTACGACAGGCCGCCCGGCCGCAGGAAATTATTTCCTTTCTCCGTTCCTGCCCGGATAAAAGTCTCTTAAAAGGTCTCTAATAGGTCTCCAAGTATATCTAAAATCCAAAACTACTCTACTGATATCCCCAAGCAGTAGTGTCCATAAGGTCCCCAAGCAGTAGTGTCCATAAGGCTCGGCCCAAACGGGCCACCGACAACAGCCACACTTGGGGCCAGCCACAAGCAGTTGACACGCTTTTTGATGCACTTTGTAGGGACGTTTGAGCGAAGCGTAACGGATTATACCTCGATAAAAATCAGTTTTTTTTATTTATGAAATATCGAATGGCGAATTCAACACATCTGTAATCGTAACGTGCAGAATAGAGTAGTTGACAGTTAAATCAAACGAGATACTTTTTATTATCAAAGCGCATATTTTCAAGAGTACCTATATAGTAAGTTATTACGTCATATCTTTAGAGTTCAATACCATATATATTACTATTTAAATAGTAATTAAAATTATTTTTACTATGATATTTTAAAAGAAACATGATACAAGGTATTTTAACGTATAATGATATTATTTTAGATTTTAATCTAACATATCATCTACCAAATTTCTCACGATGTTTTCGTTCATTATCAGAACATGCTAAGTAGGACAGCACTGTTTGGCACACGTTTAATACTATTAAAATGACAACAAATATAAACTTTTAATCGGTATTTACTACTGACCACCGTGCATATAAAAAGAACTAAATTAGTTATTAGTAATATTAGTTAATAGTAATTAGTCTAAGAAATGTATTTTTTTTAAGTTTAGTTTATTTAAATACGTTATTTTGTCTTATTTGTAATATAGCCAGTTAATAAGAGAACTAAAGTATACCGAATATATATATATATATATATATATATATATATATATATATATGTACTTACTTGTGGTCCGTAATTATCTGACACTCTTAAGAAACGAACCCAGTTGCAGTGACGGACTTGTATGCCTCCAGTGGTACATACTTCATCAAATAGCCCGAATCGATGTCGTACCTGCGAAAGAAAGAGGTAATGATTATTTTTGTATGAGGGAACCCATCATAATATAGTCCCCGGCACGATTCTTGAGCGGTGACCTTGACCTGCGCACAATTGAAACAATTTTTTTTCAAAATATGAGGTGTTGTCCCTTTCGAGTAAAAGGACAAAAACATGTTAATACAGATATGTCGATGAAACATATCAAATTGGCTATGTTCAATGCGCAAAGCGATCCCTACTATTCTACAGACCGCTCAAGATCCGTGCCGGGAACTATAAATTAAACAGCTTTACTGTAGTCTGGGAAAGATTGGTATATTAAATACTCTTGTTTAGGCAATGATTATAATGGTATCAGTTTTGACTGAACCATTCGCTTTAGTTACAAAGTAACGTTAGATTGTAGAAATAACATTACGAACCTTAAAGCCGATATTAGACTGTTCATTTCTGTCTTTCAATTTTGATGAACCAACCAAAGTGATCCATGTAAACATAAACTTGAATCAAACAATATGATTGAATACCGTAGTGGACTTTTAGTTTTGAGTCGTTCAACCAAATTTATTCAATTCGGATGATCCGCCTAATATCATAATATCAAAAGAGTTCTGTTCTACACACTAAAAGTTTCCGTAAGAATATGAAAAAAAATACAACGAATTGTCAAAAATGAATTTATTATTTCTCAAAATATTCTCCGTTAATCGTCTTGTACTGTGTTTCATCGCCAAAAATAGCTTGAAGCCGAACAAAGCTCTGTTGAGCTGTCAAATTCCACTAAGGCCCACTTGCACGTTCCTGGTTTAGCTCAACTAACTTGGAGTTAACTGCTAACACAGCGTTAAGTAAATAATTTATCTTGCGCCATCAAAAGTTAGGAGTAAACCCAGGGTTAAACTTCTAAATTTTTAACGCACCCATGTGGAAAGGTTAAATCACTAACATGGGGTTAGTGAATATCTCAAGTATATGTTAGCTTTCTAGTGCTCGGGTACAACCAGAGGCCTGCCCAATTGCACTATTTCAATATCTTGGTGGTGCGGAGATATTTAAAGTACAATTCCATTGCGATAGTGTCAAAAATTCGTATTCTAATAAATCCACAACTATCTTTTCAATACCAAAGCAGCAGAATAATTGTAAAAAAAACTGATATTACCATTAGCAGAAATATTAGCCGAAATGAATATTGAAAAGCTACCAATATTTTAAACATTTACTAAGCGAGTTTTCCCTTACAAACGTTTATAAAGATAGAGTGACGTGCAACAGGCACGCCATGAGAATTAACAGAATACCGAAGTCAGGCGAATCTACGATTGAGACGATAGTGTCCGGCGATTTTGACCACAAAGTAATAGCAGAATTGGGCCCCAGTAGTACTCGAATTATATATTTTAATCACTATTACTATTTTTTATTTCGCTATTGTATCACATAAAAGCATATCATCGGTAGTTGTCAAATGGAGGACACGTAAACCCGTCTTTTTATGCATTATTCTTAAAAATATAACCTACTTTATAACTTAAATACAAAAAAAGTAATTAATTGACATGAGACAATATGGTTAAAATAAAAATCTTCAACAGTCATACAATGCAAGATATTTAAGGAAACCTATATACAGTATGCTGTAGTGTAAAAGAGATAGAGATATGTGTCGTTTTAAATCGGTTGGGTTGTATCAAAAAAAGCATAGACCTTTCAATGTTACCAACTAAATAAAAGAAATGTCAGGTTAGTTAACCCGATGGGATTTTTAGTGGCGCAAAGGACAATGGGAGTTAGTTTTTTAATTAATTAACCCGAGTTTACAAACTCTAGATTTATTTATTTAACCTGACTATGCGTGCAAGTGGGCCTTAAAATCTTACTACGAGAATGTTCACGAGTTAAATTCATGGTGACGTAGGACGCAATTTCTAAAATGACGCCACAATAATTGTATACTACAGCCAAAGAATTACATTTTCCAATGTTGTAAATACTTTTTAAATATGTTTATGTATGTAGCCAGTTCCGGAAACATACACGCTTAATACAATACCGACACTGTACAAAAAAGCGAACTTTACAGGAAAGCCAAAAAACGGTTTTTAAGCATGAACATCAATATGATTCGATGCATTATTACTTTACAATGCCTTCCTACTGGATATTTGTGTTACTTTAAACTAGGATTGGCGCGATTACACGTATTTTCATGTTTTATGATAGATGGTATAAAAAAGACGTTTTGGCAAAATTTTGAATAGTGTTGTATTGAAATAGAATCTAGTATTGAATTAAGCGTGTGATATAGTCCGCCTTATGTAGGTATATCTGATAATAATCAATTATTAACTTATTTCATATCGCCGCAAAGCTGGTACTCTGGTTATAAATATTTACCGAAGCGCAACTAATCGAAGATAACGAACATTCCACACTGAATCCATTTAGTATTTCAATTAAGTGTAACTGTCATTCGCTATCATACAACGTTAAGAGCAGAAGGGTTTGAATGCAATACGCGTAACCGCATTATCATAAGCGCGATGTAAATTGCACGCATTTCGCTAATCGGACGGATTCGTGATTAAACATTTAAGAACATAACAGAGGGAACAATTGAAATACCTACGAGTACTAGTAATACTAGCTGTTAGTATACGTCACTTGCACAATGGTACTAGCTTATAGTACCGAATAAATCAAGCTCTTTCAGTAACTACACATAACATTTTGTTTATTAAAACTTTGTATTAGTCCTAAATATGTTTCAAATTTTGCTAGGTGGTAGGGTATTTGCCCGTTTGGATGGCCCACCTCTGGTCTATAGTATGCCGCCATAACTACCTTGAGTTGTGTTCTAGCATTAGTGGCCAGGTTCCAGTCTCCCTTTAGAGAGTAACAGCACATTGGTAGCACCTTTGGTGTTGCAAACGTCCATAAGCGATGGTAACCGCTTTCCATCAGGTGAGATGTCAGCCTATGTGTTAAGCTCATGCAATAAAATAAAAAATAAAAAAAATCACTCATCTATATATAATAATTATAAAGTAATTATTTGTTGCTGGACAGTTGGTTGCGCTGCTTCTTCTTCTTTAACAGTACCTATAAATTCACTTTTTAAGCGGTGATAGATTCAAAATACTATTAATGACTAAATAATCTGTAAGATTATATTTCGAAATAAATACATTCATTTTCATAATATTGCAATTTTTCTTCTTATCCCAATTTATAACTTTTCTATCATTCTGAAATACTGATGTTTACAAAAATTAATAACATCAGTCCATTAAAAGTCTTACCCCTGTGTTGAACTTCCTCACTTGTAGTGGAACATCTAATTGGACATACTTATTCAAGATACATTATAAACAAATACCATGATTATGAGTTCAATGCTCAAACCGCGAAGAATGAATAAAGAACATAGATTTAGGGTCGCTTGCATAACGATCGCCTTTAAATAAAAATTAGTCAATCATATTAAACTGCCTAAATACGTTTTACACAAAACGTATTACCAGTTCTTTAAACATATTTAGCGGCAAATTTTGCGTTGTGCAAGACGCTAATTGTATTTAAGGGTGTTAAATGCGTTTTGTGTTTCTTAAATAAATTTAAGCAACCTTATGCAAGCGGCCCTTAGTTTCATATTTATCAGTAATAAGGAGTAAGTGTAATTTTATATATTTTACTAGGTAGGAAATAAAAATTAGTAAAGTTAAAACTAGATTGTAAAGTCACTTTCTTAATACGTAAAGTTATTTCTTTGTTTTTGATTTCTTATAATCAATATAACACCATGGTTTGCAATTAAATTTAATTAATAGTTGTTAAGATCGACATAATATTATTAAGATGCTTGATGAATATTACGAATCGTGACCAAAATAATTTAACTGACTAAACGTTGCTACTAATTAATTTTCCATTTTGTCTATCTTAATTTGAAAAGTGATTAATACTTTCTAGTGGTATTTGAAGTACAAAATATATATCGTATATCATAAGGTTGCCAATCGTTCGGAATTTTCCGAACACATCTGATAATTAAAACTATATATGCGGTTTACCGGTATAATTATCATAAAATGTCCGGAATTTCAACGATTTCGGTATAAATTGATTAAAATTCACATTTTTATTATTAACTTATTAAATATCATCATAACAAAACATTAAGGTTACTTAGATTCTTCAGACGATTCTCCAGAGATGTTAAACAAAAATAAAATTACGTTTAACGGTAATACGATATACAGGCAGTAAAAAGTAGCCGAAAGATTAGATTAAGTTAAAAGTTCACATAAAAATGAACTTATTAACCTTTAGCATGTTTTTCAATTTTGACACAAGTTTATAATTTTCATACATAGTATTAAGTATATAACATGATATTGTATCCTAGTATCTACCTGCCTGCTGCAGACAGGCATTCATGATTAATGTAAATTAAAATTAACTTAATCGATACAATTTATGTATAATTATATATAGTTATTTTAATAGATAACCCACCGTTTTTTTAACATTTTGATTTTTCTCCAATTATTTTATCTGGCAACCCTATAAATTGATTGTACCCGTAGTTTATATTTTTGAATAAGGTTTAAAATTTTTGTGAATGTCTTTTCTATGTAATTTCTTTTTTGCTCTATGACTTGGCTTATAACTAGCCGCTCCAGTAACGTTATGCGTAATGACGTGAAAATTACAAATATGAGCTAGACTTGCTTTTACGCACCGCAAAATCTAATCTGCCATATTAGAAATTGTGTTTTGAATTATATTAGTTAATTTTAATGAGCTACTGCGTTTAATTAGAATTAGTGATATTTAATTAAGTTTAAAAGTAATTTTGTGGTTCTTCTTAAAAAGCCGAAAAAGTTTGCATGAATAAATAATCATACAAAATTAAAGTGAATTTCATGTCATAATTTCATTGTAACACTTAATATTATAGAGCGATAAAATTCTTATTTTTACAATAACCTGCAAAAAGCGCCTTGTAATTTGTTATTTTGTATTGTTATTTGTATAAAACGTAATATGAACTAATTGGTTATGGTTTATTTCTATTGAAATTCTCAAATTTAATTTCAAAACTATTATTAACTGTTATTATTAACTTTTTATTATTAATATACCTATATTTAAAATTTTAAAAATTGTTTATTTCCTCTTCACGGCTTCGGTTACGATCCTTGATATGTGAAAGTAATTTGTCATAGATAGGTATAATATTTTGATTTCTATAATAAAGACGAATATTGTACTTTTCTTACCCTTGAAACCAAGAGGTTATACTTGATATAGATCCAAATTACTTCTACCATAATAGGCTATATCTACCCTACCCATCTGCCCTACCCCATATATATATATATATATATATGGGTAGGGCATTTGCCCGTCTGGATACCTACTACCCCTGGTCTAGAATATGTCTCCATAACAATCTTGAGCTGTTTCCGGCATTAGTGGCCAGGTTCGAGCCTGCCTTAAGTGAGCAGCAGTGCATTTGCAGAGCATCCTTGGTATTGCAAATGTCCATAGGTGATGCTGACCGCTTTCCATAAGGTCTGCTGAACTCATGCAATAAAAAAAGTACATGACTATATACATAGATGCGTGTTGATACCGCCTTCAAATTCATCTGGACCACCAAAACTTCATATTATTATTGCCACAATTTAGAATTGTTCATAAAATAAAGAAACAGTTCTCGATTAGCACAATCCAAAACATATGAAACCACCCTCATTCATACTAAAAACTTTATACTTAAGCCATAAATCAAGTATCCCGTTATTCGAAACCCGAATAAATCGCGAGTCTGGATTCTTTGTGACTTCAAGTTTTTATCTCAATGGTGCAAGCCGCTTTAGTATTGTGCGGGTAGGGATTGCTTAGCCTTTTATCGATATATTTTCATATCTATTTTAATATCACTTCTTTGAAGTTGGAATATTATTAATTATTTAATATTCGCACGGGAAAATATCTTCACACACCTATTTTTGCAATATTAAACTAAATAAGGTCCACCGGAGAACTTTTTTTAAGGTCATACATATAAGTAGAAATTTAAATTTATTTCCTATTCATGTACATTTCTTCGCAATGTGTTAAGAAGCTCCCCAGCAATACATATAGCTAAAAATGTATTTCTTCATTATTATTAATTGTATGTAATCGTAGTATGCGGGAGTTGGGATTACTAAAATTTTATCGATATATTTTCATATAGATTTGAATTTGCTGACTGCTATAATCACTTCTTTGAATTTGGAATATCATTAATTATTTGATATTCGCATGGGAAAATATCTTCTCACACCTGTATTTCTGTAACATTAGTATTTATATGTTATCTTGAATATGCGTCTATCTTAATTATGTTTCATACCTGTACGTTTTTAAATTATGTTTAATTAATACCTACGTTTATGATGTGTAGATACTGTTATTTGTCAATTAATACGCCTTGCTTGTATTTAGCTAAATTTTATTTCTGTATAAATATATCTATTTGATTGTAAATAGTGTTTAAATATACATAAAATGTCATACATTAGAGACATAAAAACAAGGAATAGCATAATTAATAAGACATGAGATGTTGTGAAATAAATATTCACATTAATACGTAATTAAATATCTTGCTTTATATTTAGTAATTATTTTTACATTAATGTTATTAAATATTCTAAACACATTATGCAACTATTACAGTATGTGAGATATTAAAAAATATTATACGACCATATTCATAATAACCAACAGTGATAATATAAACCAGTGCCATTAAAAGCTCTTTTGAAACTTGTGTTATTCTATCAATTAGTTCCAACAACTGTATCGTCTGTGAGTTATGGTGTATTCGGTTAATCAGCTAATAAATGTCTTTAGCTTTTATATAAAATAATCGTTGTGAGCACACACTATACACTGCACGTACATTTATTAGTGCAACTTTACATTCAGAACATCGAAGAAACGTTCCGAATTCATTACTCGCATGCCGCAATCGATTCTATATCGATATGTAATCAATCTCCCAAATCGACTGTGTCAAATTTAATTGACATCGATAGTGATGTAGTAGAAATGCAGTGCACTTTTGAATGATATGAAACAATTATCGATATTTGTAATGTACACCAATTAAAATGCAGGCAGTTTTGAAATTACAATTTTGTAATTGTTTTATATCGGTTATCATTTATCTTTTTTATGTTCGAAACTAATTGGTATATGTGCGATACTGTTTTAAAAAGTAAATTCGATTGAATTCAACCAGCAGAAACCGTCTCGTAAGAAAAAAGCATTATTCCCCACCCAGACGACGTTTAGCGTAATTTTTTTATTATTTTTTATTATACAATTTCGAACTTTAATGCAATCATATAAGTAATAAGATCTAAAATAAAATAATATCCATCAGTAATTATTAAGTATATTATATTAAATATAAATTTTATAATTTATAAGACTTATCTTTTGACCACATCGAGCCTTTACCGCCATTTTATAGTAAGCAAAATTTGAACCTAAGTATATTATTTGTTCCAAAAGGTATTTTAAACTATTATTTTGATTTAAGACTTTCAAGATTAGTTCTATTAGACCCCACTGAATCAAAAACCGAAAGTCTTAAAACAAAATAATAGTTTAAAATATCTGTTGCAACAAAAAATATACTTGGGTCCAGTGGCGTAGCTTGCCTGAGACGGGCCCTGTATCAAGATGTATGGCGGGGCCCAAAAGAAGGGTAAAGTGTTTTATAAAAGAAACAAAAAATGCTTGAATCGAAATAAAATAATTATATATTAATTATGATTTATTATTTATACTTAGTGCTCTTAGAAGCTAAGTTAGAGCACGAATTGAAATCAAAGATACATTTTACTCGCCTTTTTTTTCGGCAAACTCATTTATCAAATCATCCATAGTTGAAGACGATTTCAATTTTTCTAGATATTCTGCCTCTAAGACAATAATGTCAAAAGTCTGATAGCCGTTTCTGTTGGTCCAGGAGTTATTCTCAAAAATGTTATTAATCTATAAGAGATTGTGGATAACCTTTTAAGAATTTTTGCTTTCACACTTTCGGGGCCCCTGTAGCCCGGGGACCCGTATCATTGATACGGCTGATACGGAGGTAGCTACGCCACTGCTTAGGTCAAATATCGCTTACTATAAAATGGGGGTAAAGGCTCGACATTTTAAACGTGGAAGATGGTAGATGCTAGAATCATTATATTAATTACAGTTCCTTAGGGCCAATTCTATTGGTGTGATACCACGCTCTCACGGAATATCGACATAAAACGGTTAGCCTTGAACTAACCGTTTGTCGTACGGTGAGCGAGAGTTCCAATGGCCCACTTTCCCTCCTATCTCATCCCCTTTATCACATCTCTCCTGTACCATTCTAAAGACTGGCAGATAAGTATGGTAAGATAGATAGTAAATAATGTAAATATAAAACTTGTAACTAATAAACAGGTATAATTATATATAAGCATATAAATGTAATATTAGTAAGAATCAATGTATTATTAGATAATATATAAGTTTTCTGAACAATTAATCATAATTTATTTTATCTTAAAAGGAAAAAGCCAATTCCCTACTATCTAACAATGTGTTGAAAGAAAAGAAAATGAAACGAGAAAAATGTGTGTGTGCAGTTCACAAGCAGTAGAACTGAAACTTCAGAGAATATACCCACAGATAATAATAATATATTATTATCATCGGTTTTATTTCAGTCCAAATAGAACCTATGGTTAATCATCGGTAATATTGACTCTAATCTGTACTGCTCAATGTAAAACATGTTACTCATTTTCTCGCAGACTTAGTCCTATAGATTTCTGTGTTTATCTCTTTTTAGTGTCGCTTTTTCGTTTCATCGAATTGCAAATCACGTTTCTAAAAAAGTTTCAATTCAAAAATTAAACCCCTGTCTTGAAACATGAAGAAGGAGAGGGGACGTATAAAAAAAGGCTCGCAACTTGTTGGCTTTGCCCGTGGTGTTGCAAACGTCTATAGGCAACGGTAATAACGTTCCACGAGCTGGGCTGTCCATCTGCTTACCAGCTTCGCAAATAAAAAAATGTTTGATATTTCCACACTGACGGACAAGCGGCTCCCAATGCGCAAGCGCTTGGAGCGATCACGAATCTCTATACAGAAGCGATCTCGCCCAAAGCGCTATTTTCGTGCAAGAACGCAAGCGCCGGTTTAAGAAGATCTTAAGGTGCGTCCACAATACCTATATTATTAGTCCTACTTTAATCTATAAAGATAAATAAAATTTAAGTGTCTGTTTGTAATGTTAAAATAACAGCTTTTTACTAAATTCATAGGAAAGTATATACGGTACTTATATCAAAAAAACATTGTTTTTAATTGTTATCTGTCTGTCTGGATGTTCCAGCTAATCTTTCAAATGCATGGATCGATTCTTAGCTCATGTTATGAGGAATAACTTAAGTTACTTTTTTAAGCTTTCTCATCTTCCAGATAGAACTTAAGGCTGATTTTTTTCATTTCGTAATAGAAAAATACAACGCTTTTTTTAACCATATCTCAACTCATTACATTTCCGTAGCCCAAAGTCCCGGTCTCCTTTACTTACGACAAATCTGTATTCTTAACAATGTAATCTACGGCTCAATATTTCAATCATCAGATAAAAGTTATCAATTGAATAAAATATAGCCTGAGTGAATTCAAAAGTGAAACCATTCAACTGCTGTATTCCTGCAATTAACATTTTTAAATTGTCCAGATTATATATACCTTATTATTAAGAATAACTTTTATGTGGTGATTGAAACATTGGCCTTTAGTGTAATCTAAGAATCTTAACAATAAAATTAGTAGCGTAACACAAAAATTCAATTTTGATTTCATAAACATAAAAATTAATTCTTATGAAAGAACGTGTTGCTGAGGAGTTTTTTGTCGCTTCTTCCCCTTAACAGTAATAACACGTTGCAAATCGGTGTACATAGAATAAAAAGTAAAATTTAATTTCACCTTATATGTACGACCTTCAAAAAGTGTTCTCCATTGGAACTTATTTTGAATTTGTATTTGAATCTGAGGTTGAATATATACGAGTCGTAAGTAAATTCGGTCAACTTATTATATTGTTACAATTGGTCCACCTGCATATTTGTAAACAAGGCACATTATTACCCGCCGTCGCTGTTTGAGCTAATAACATTGAAGCGCTTTCATGACCGTCTTCTTTTGTTTACTTATTTATTGATTGTTATAGAGATCAGCCTATTGTACTCGTTTATGGGCATTCGCAGGCTTAATTAGGCAGGTGTGCGGATTACAATTTCTGGGAAATTGTGTCGACGCTTGCCAGGTAGACATATTGCATCGAGCATTATAAAGCAATACCCCAATGGAGAGACCGGCAATCAAGCGATAACCACAAGTGAGGCAAGACGTGTGTACATTCGACAATCTATATAGTGACGGACTTTGCGCGTGTTATTGAATCGTGCATTACGTTCGCACTGATTGTGTTTAGTTATGTTTGTACCTGTATTATACGTGTTTGTATAGTTCTAATAAAGTCTATAGTAATCCCAACGGCATTTTAATTCGAGTCCCGCGCTCTTAACAATATCTTCAAAAATGTGGTAATGCGAGAGCGAGATAGCCAACTCCATATAGGTAGTTCCTGAACCGATTTCAATAAAAGTCTTTAGAAATTAAGGCTCTTATTGCCGCAAAAGGTCGAAAGTGACAAACAAAACAATTTTGTCGTCGGTATTTATTAATTAATAATTTATAAAAATATATATATAAATCATAAAGATATCAGACGATACGAGACGTAATGTGGTTTTTGCATAATTGTTCTATCATTATTCTAAGTTGAGGAAAAAATTCACCAAATCACAGCAAAATTGTTGTTATGAATCTATTTTATCCGTAAAATTTTCTTTCCTTTTATAAAAGCGAGATAAATAATTTGTTTTATTTATTACTACTTTATTTTATTCACAATAAAATAAATGCATCTGAATAATGATTGCGTCTATGAAATCCCTGCTATCGCCGGACAAATCAGTAGGAAAAAAACCCGAAAAATCTCAAGGACGTTGGCGTTGCTACAAGACTTAAAACTGGAATTTTCCTTTGGACAAACGTGGTCAATATACCCTTCATTCTCCTTAAATGGGTCGTATGTTTATTAAGTGACATTATTTAAAAATTTTATAATGCTATATAGTTTAATGATTATTACAAAGTACAAGACATATACATTTTTTTACGTTTTAAAGAGTTTTATCATAATAGGAGAAACTTCAAACATTTATTTTTTATTTTAATACTTCTTAGTATATTCACATTAAAGGAGATACAAAGCGTAAGTAATAGCTTTGGACACTCAATGAATTCCACACTACATTTGAATGATAATTCCGTACAAAAATCTTAGAATACAATTTGAAATTACCAAATTACGTCTATCAAAATTACATTACACCAACTTGTAATTTAAACCTCATATTTCATATAGATAAGTATTATTTAAATGCAATGCAACATAGGCATAAGTAGGCACTTTAATATGTGTATTGCGTTTTACTTACAGAAGCCGAAACGCGAGCCTTCCGGGCCTCAGGCGAACACACGTGGTGTTTCTGGCTTCTAATTAAATAAGGGTATGTTTCACTAGTGCGTTTTATTCTGTAGGAACCATTGAATAACAATAAATAAAGAAATCATATTTTATATTTATTTGTCTTCTTTTTGAGGTTTTATTATTTGAAAAATATATAATAACGACATTGGGCAAACGTTAAAAATATCAATAATTTTATTTAAATTTTTGACTTTTCTTAAAAATATGCTTGTAATAATGAAACATCGAAAGCCTAAAAGGAATTCACTGTCTTGCCACCTTGTCATGTAGGAGTAAGGCGCTTTTCAGAGTTATATTTGTTGCTAAGAATTGCCATTCCTAATATTCGTCTTCTTGTAAATATTTTTATTTCGTTAGTGTAATAATATCTCGCTGGGACAGTTTGTGAGGAATTTATTTTTAAATTTGCTATTCTGATAAATTAGGTAGCACTAAATCTAAGAAACCTTGCTTGTTGACAACTAAGCTACCACAAGTTTTATTACTTTATTGTTAATACAACAATAGAAGTAGTTTTTCTTATACAAGTAGCTCGCTAGTAATGTCAACAAACGAAATATAAATTAAATTTTAACACCTGAAAAATAAATAGGTATTTCAAAGATCTGGCGGAAAACTTCACTACAAAATTGTATAGAATGAATACTTATAACTAAACGTGTATAGAAATAAATATATTTAAAAATTTTAATACATTAATATATTATATGGATGTCAATGAAAATGAAATAATATTTTTTTTATAATATGAGGTGGCGTATTAATGAAACTCTACCTTAACGATTTAAACGCACCGAGTCGGCCCGCAGCGATTATTTGCCGCAACCTACCAAATTGCGCGATACTTTCGTGCGCACGCGTCATTATTTTACCTGATACAAACAAAAGAGCACTGAATTATTTAAATTTCAAATTCGGCCCACCTATATGTGCTCATTTTTAACAAACTTTCAACTTTGAATTTGAAGGTAGGTTTGATTCGTTACGACGCGATAGCTGTTACTTAGTTAAATCTATGAGACTTACTATTATTTTTTTATATTTTATTTTATATCTAATATTTAAGTATATATATATATATATATATATATATATATATATATATATATATATATATATATATATATATATATATATGTGTGTGTGTATTTATGTATGTATATATGACCTTATAATGGAAAGGTGGCGCTGAGTTCGCGTTTTTGCAGTTCACTAATAGCCTGTACCTATATTTTATCAACTGTTTATTTGCCTTACTATCGGTTAAAATTGAACAAAAGCTATATACAAGTAATCAAAATTCAATTTATAGAAAAGCAAGTAAACGAATAGTAAGATATAGGAACTGGCCATAAAAAGTAAATAAAATGTTTATAAATTTTGGCAATAATGTTTTCATTCACTATTTTGAAACATGTTTGTTTCTACGTACAATGTTAACATCGTGCATCTGTTGTATACTCATATTTTGCAAAACAAATCATTTATATCTTATACGATTTACCTAGCGGTCTATATCGTCGACGATGAAGCACGTGCCTAAAGACAAATGGCGAGTATTTGAGCAATTTATACAAGTTCGTGTAGACCGCTGGTGCGTAATGATGGTATATGTAATATTACTACAACCGGACACATTCACTCTATTACCGGTGGGACAATTCATAGCATTTACAGCATGTTCTATAAGATAAATAAAATAAATTATGAATGAAGGACAGGGCTGAAAACTTCAAACAGACATGGAACGACTGCTAAAACTACGTACAGTCAAGAAAGAATGGTATTTTTTAATATTTTTTTATTATCAGCTCTTGTCTATGCCAAGGGGATGGTCAGAGTCACTGGCACTACACATTTTAACTCACTGACTTTATACAATATTCAAAAAAATATCCTTATATTTACTACACATTACTTGAACTATTAAATTTTTTTCATGTTTTCGTGAGAGTCACAATTAATATTTTATTAAAATTAAATTCTACATGAAAAATATATGAGTATAGGAAAAAGAATTTTTGAAAAAGAATAGTTTTGAAGGAAGTTGGGTTTGGAAATGGTTGGTTCGAGTTGGAAGTTGAGGGGAGGTCACAGAAGGTGAGGAGGGAAGTTTAAAATGAAGGGTATTAAATATGACAACTCCCTAGTAGAAATATAACTTTGTAAAGCTCTATACTAAAGCCCTAACGCCGGTCAGCTGGACGGTTAATATACGCACTAAGCGGGTCAGTGTGCTATCGGTACTCAACCGCATTTTGCGGTTGCGATTCTGACTGCCGCAATCCAGCGAGCCGCATACTAAGTTTCCCTGTCCATCCGACTGGACTGCGGCTGGTCGCAAAGGGCATATGACGCTGTTATTAAGGTTCAGGACACTAAAAGATTTAATGGAAAGTGCTCTAAATATTCATCATCATCATCAGTATAAGTCGTGCGTAGAACGTTTGCCGATGACAACAAGGTTGTGGGAACAACCGTGACCGCGGTCGTCTAGTTCTTAGTACTACTTAGACAAGCCCCGGTCCCAGTCGTAGAAAGTGGAAGTGGCGACCATCGGCAAACCTTCTGCGCACGACTTATATTAGTGTAACAAAAAATACTGATCTGGATGTTTTTTCGGGTAAACTTAACAAATTTCAGAAAATAATTCTAAGTTCATTTCTATCAGATCATCAACAGTAAGTCATAAACATGCACTTACATTTAACACACACACACCCGTTATCATATTAATACAACCAAACTAACAAATTATTGAAAAGTAAAAAATAAAAGTCTGCACTTAGACTAAGAACATAGTGTAATAATATAAACAAATGGATGTATTAGTGTAAGACTTGTTGGTTGTTCTTATTAAATAAAAAAAAATCAAACAATCTGTTTATTAAAACCAAGGTTCTACTATCAGTATTTTTATGACAGAGAATACGTAATTTGAATAAGAGTTTATCTTATAGCTTACACCGTTTACTAACCTCAGGGCTACTGCCGCGGCCCCAAACGCTCATGACGGCAAATTGCATCTCATTTCTCGGATACACTTGCATATAAATGAAATTATGTACTATGTCATACAAAAAAATTATATCTTTCATAATAATAAATATTTCGAAATAAATAAATCTATGAAAAAATTATAAAACTTTATTTATTTTTCTCAACACAACAAATTTACAAAGAAACCTGATGTGTGAGACTGGTGCCTGAAATAAATTTACAAGAAATCTGTATGACGGGTCACCGGTGCTCCACTCCATGGCTACGAAGATAACACAAGCGTCAGTTGCTTAGCTAGGGGATATACAATGTGTGTGTTCGCCTGCGCAGTTATTAATTTTACTTAGCTTATATTTTAGCACAACACTCGTGCAAAAACCGAGGATTAATATGTTACTCCTAGCATACCATAAATAAAATTGTCTGTCTGTACTTTGAAATAAATGTCAAAATTTAGATGAAAACTGCTATCGAACAGATGCATGTAAAATTCCTGAGTTAATTCCTAAAATTACCTACACACAAAAAATCTAAAAGGAAAAGTATATTATTCATTTTTATAATTATTTATTTAATTTATTTATAATTATAGACAATATCATTCTGAAAGTTTGTTCGAATAGTCTCCCAAACAACTCAACGGATTTCAATGAACATTTTATGGATTAAGCAGGAATTTTTAGTTGAAATAATAGTGTATATATTTTTTCTATATCATGTTGCTGTGTTCAGAAGATATTATATTGTAAATATAAAAGTATTTATAAAGTACAAAGTCCAAGTATACTAAGTAGCGAGCTCAACTAGTAGTTAATAAATAAACCATCAAACATTCAACTAAATATATATACTGAGAATATAAAAAATATCAAGTCTATATACATATAGACTAAATATATTATCTAATTCGAACAAATAAATTAACATGTCAACAAATTTCAAACAGTTTTACACCTTTTTACAGGTGTTACACTCAATCAATTATCGCATAATAAAGTGTAAACAGGCATTTACACGGTATTCTGCGTGCAATACCGACCGTGACGTGGGCGCATCGCGGTATAATATGCCACCGTGTTGTATGGGGTGGGTATTAGACCGTATCATAAAGACGTTTAAATAAACATTAATTTAAATGAAATTAGTGTCGTTAAAGGTCTTTAATTTACAGTTAAAGTGAAATATTGAATCTTCAGTTTCAATTAAATTCAATTAATCTAAAATATGATGAAATGTGCAAACAGTTAAATATGACTAAAAATACAGAAACTTCACCACCTTTGGTTAACAGTAATTGCAACTTAGTCAAACCTGTCATGTCAGACAATGTGACTAATAGTAAACCATGTCAACCAGGTCATTCTTCTTTAAATAAGTTAGTAAATAATTCAATTCTTGTTTACTCGGATAAAATTGGACAAGGACTTGGTTCATTGCTGCGATATGACTTGCCACATCATCAGGTGTCTAACTTATGTTCACCCGGGGCCAGTTATAACTATTTAATTGACAGTTTAAGCACAACTAATGTAGACAAAAATTCAACAATTGTAATTTATTATGGGGATAGCTTATCTGTCAAAAGAAAGACATTGTGAACAGCATAAATAGGTTATTGGACCTTAAACAGTAAATATGGATGTAGATTCATCCTATGTGCCCTGCCTTATGCATCTAATCTAACAAATAAACAAAACAGGCACATATATGACTTAAATTTATTAATTTATAACTTGACCCATCGTCATAGTGACATTTTTATTTTGACCTGAATAAATTTACTAATGGTAAATTTAGGCTAAACAAAGATACTATGTATCTGCCTTTTAAGTTACGAAGACGTATAGCTACTTTATTAGCATTTAATATAAAATCATGACAAAGTTATGTATGATATAACTGAAAAACCTGACATCAATTTAAATAAAAACAATAATGTTTTTAATATTAACTCTACTATGAGTCCTAGACCTTTAAACTACTAGAAATGACCAAAGCTAAACCTACTTCTAATTTAAATATAGTTCACCAAAATATACAGGGTTTAGCAGGTAAAAGACTTACAAATTGAACTTTTTTTAAAGAATGTAAGGTTCATGTCCTATGTATTACAGAACATTGGCTTAAAACTTTTGAAGTCATAAACTTCATAGAGCATTATACAGTGGTAAGTGCATTTGTAAGGAAGTCCGCTATACATGGCGGATCACTTATCCTTGTAGCAAATGATGTAAAATGTAAAGAGCGTAAAGACATTATGTCCCTTTCTGTTGAACGTACTGTGGAGGTTTCCTGTATTGAGCTTGAGCGCTATGTAATTGTCTGCGTCTACCGACCCCCCACAGGGGATTATAGTGTATTTGAAAGCACAATGGAGGAATTATTAATGAAATTAAATAAAACTGATAAATTGCCTATAGTTTGTGGGGATTTTAATGTTAATTTGTTGGAAATGTCATCAACTCGTACTAAGATCATTAATCTTTTCAAATCCTTTAATCTTATACATGTCTTTAATGAACCTACGCGTATAACTGCTACTACAGCTACTTGTTTAGACAATATATTTTGTAGTTGCAAAATAATCGATAAATCACTCATAAATGTACTACGGTCGGATCATTGTGGCCAGTTTATATCAATACCTTTTGACAGTATTAAAATCACTTCTAAAATAACCTGTAGACCGGTGAATTATCATGTAAGAACCTTTAAAGTTAGCCAAAAAAAACCTTGGATCTCAACAGCGAAGATCCAAACAACTATAGTAGTTTCTTCGACGTTATACAAGCTGAATTTGAAAACACATTTAAAACTAAAACAATTAACAAAAGTAATAAACTTAAGTTTAGTGATTGGGCTACAAAGGTATATATAAAAGTCGAATAAAACTGTATGAATTATACAGTGAAAAACAATTTAATCAAAATACAGACTTTCTTGACTATATTAAAAGTACTCTAAGACCTTTAAAAGAGTGTGCATCGCTGCCAAATCTTTATATTATAGTAACAGAATTAAAAATCATCAAATATCATTAAGACAACTTGGAGTGTCATAAATGA
Organism: Dendrolimus houi; assembly: GCA_039645545.1. Classification (NCBI taxonomy): domain Eukaryota; kingdom Metazoa; phylum Arthropoda; class Insecta; order Lepidoptera; family Lasiocampidae; genus Dendrolimus; species Dendrolimus houi. Next base: position 17,669,954 of record CM077128.1, on the reverse strand, counting down.
CGCTTCCGGCAAAACTTCACGTCGAGATGATGGAATTGAGCTTGTAATTAACAATAACACCATTAGTAATACCTTTGAAATTGCACAAACATTTAATGAATACTTTAGGGATATACCAACCTTAACAACTAGCTCTTTGTCATCATCACCACTGGAAGCTGAGCTGCTAATGACACAGTGTGTTGATGAATGTAATATTTCATTCAAATTTAATCATATAGATACAAGTGATATTGTAAAAACGTTTAAATCATTAAACATTAAAAACACAGCTGATTTTTGGGGTATATCTTTAAAAGTATTAAATGACATAATAGACACTATTGCACTGTCACTAGTAGAAATATTTAATCGATGTGTAGATAAAGGGGTATTTCCCGACTTAATGAAAGTTAGCAAAGTTATCCCTATATTTAAAAGTGGAAACAAAAACGACCCCTCAACTTTAGGCCAATTTCTATTTTACCAACCTTAAGCAAGATCTTTGAAAAAATAATTTTAAATCAACTGCTCTCACATTTTAATATTAATAAATTATTTCATACTAAACAGTTCGGGTTCACCAAAGGTCGATCCACTACCGATGCAGGTGTTGAGCTCCTAAAACACATTTATGATGCTTGGGAAGGATCACAGAATGCCATTGGTGTATTCTGTGACCTGTCCAAGGCATTCGATTGCGTTGAACACGTGACCCTCCTAAAAAAGCTCAATTATTACGGTATTCATGGCGATTCTCTCAACCTATTATCGTCTTACTTAAATAACAGATCCCAAAGCGTTGAAATTAACAATGTCAAATCTTGTGAGACTGGCATATCTATGGGTGTGCCCCAGGGCTCTATTCTAGGTCCCTTCTTATTTTTGATATATATTAATGATTTGCCATATTTTATTAATGATATGTGTGAGGTAGTGTTGTTTGCTGATGACACATCACTTATATTTAAAGTCGATAGAAATAAACTGAACTTTGACGACGTAAACAACGCCTTATCCCAAATATCTAAGTGGTTTACTGTAAATAACTTATTACTCAATCCGAGCAAAACTAAATGTGTTAAGTTTGTTATGCCCAATGTAAAAGAATACGATATTAATATCTCTCTTAACGACACTAGACTTAATCTAGTAGATTCAACTGTATTCTTAGGCATTAACCTTGATCAGAAGCTCCACTGGGGCGCTCATGTATCTAGTCTCTCAGGAAAACTTAGTTCTGCTGCATATGCGGTCAGAAGAGTTAGGCAGTTCACTGACGAAGAGACTGCTAAACTAGTTTATTTTAGTTATTTTCATAGTGTCATGTCTATGGTATTTTACTTTGGGGCAACGCTGTTGACTTAGAGACCATATTTGTTTTACAAAAAAGAGCCGTAAGATCAATTTACAACCTCGGCCCTCGGGAGTCTCTTAGAGAATGCTTCAAGGAAATCAGTATTATGACGGTCGCCTGCCAATATATCTTTAATAATATAATTTATATTCGTAATAATTTGAGTGCCTACAAGCAGTATAAGGATATTCACAATTTCAACACCAGGCATTGTAATAGACTGATATTGCCATCTTTTAGATTACAAAAGTACTGTCCTCTTTCTTGGGGGTTGGTATACGCTTCTTCAATAAGATTCCGAGTGAAATGTTAGATCTGCCTTTCACTAAATTCAAAACCAAATTAAAAAGTATCTTGCTAAAAAAGGGATACTACACTATTGAAGAATACTTAAATGACAAAAATTCATTTACATAGCAGCTCACTCTAACATCTTATACTATATTTTGTTTAATGTTATCTTGCCAAGCTTGTAAAGGATTTATGGAGATATATTGCAGCATAACATTTTAGTACGCCATATCATTATTATAACTTTCATAATATTTTCTTTCCTCTTATTGTGTTTTGGTCTTATTGAGTATACACTGTTTGCTACAACTCCATTAATTCTTCAAAAAGTAATTCTGTAACATACTTCTGTATAAAACTTATTAAAAAAACAACTTGAGATATAAATAGAATAAGAAACTTAAAGAAAAACATTATTTAGCTAGACGTGTTGCTGGGGAGTTTCTTGCCGCTTCTTCTCCTTAACAGCAAGAACACGTTGTGAAGCGGTATACATAGAATAGAAAGAAAAATTAAATTTTAACTTATATATTTATATGACCTTCAAAAAGTGTTCTCCAGTGGAACTTATTTTGAATAAAAAACTTTGAATTTGAATTTGAATTTGAATAGTAATATTTTTTAATTATTTGTTTTTTTTTTCCAATATGCTCACATTCATATACATAAATACATATTCGACCATGGCACAGAAATCTCGTGGGTTTATTCGTGCCGTAGAGAGTCGTATACTACATAATAGTTAAGGTACATAGTGACACTTTTAAAATTAATTTATCCAATATTATTATCATATCAGAAATAGGACCAGAATTATTTATTTAAATTGGTTTTTAACAAAATTTACGGGCAATTTTAATATCATTTAATTTTTAATTTAGTCTAGTGTTTCGACTGTGCGTCTAAAAATTTAATAGGACCAACATTTCATTTTAAAAAACCACTTATTATTCTCAATTCCTGTATCAATGTCATCGTATATTATGTGCCATGCCGCGTAATGATATTAAATAATATCGGCAAAGTGCATGTTAAAATCAGTGTTGTTTATGGCCTGTTCTTATATCTTACCAACCCTTCATTTGCTTTAATATGGGATAAAATTTGACTTAAGCCCTATACAAGTAATGTTAAAATTCAACTGATAGTAAGGCAAGAGAATAAATAGTAAATTAAAGGAATCGCATGCAATCGAATGTCTACTACTAGTTTTGCAAAGCGGTAGGCTCTCTATGACAGGTTACATCTGGTTAAAAAAAACTGCATGCTAGATGTAGAATACAAAAAAATCAGTATGATTAGATTCGGTGTGTTATCTAAGTAGTATAACATTCTTTCTTTCTAAAGAAATAAAAATCTCTAACAATGATTCCCAAATTACCTACTCTAATTTTTTTTAATCAAAAATGTTAGGTTTATAAATACTATTTTAAAGTTCCATCATATTCCGAAAGTAGCTAAGATTATTCCCAAAATACTTTCTTTATATCAATTTCCAAATGACTCCACGTAAAATATATTTCTTTCATTCTATTTTAACGTTAGTAACATGATTTTTTTAAATCGTTTATTAAAACGCTTCACAGGACCGCACCATAACTTATCATTCTGTGCCAACACCTGTTTTACGAGTTTACAATATAATTCACAACACTTACACGATTTAATTAATGTACAATACCAACCGTGACGGTGCGGTACCGTACGCTTCACGCTATGGTATACCACGTGCTAAAATATGAGGGTAAGCGGTAGACCGTTAAATCGCTGTGATCACATTATTGAAAAAATAGTTTAGGCACTTACGTACGTGACAGGGCAGGAACTATAGAAGGTTCCGCAGAGACATACTTGCACTATTTTTATTCAAAAAAAAATAATCGAATATACTCTATTTCCAAAATCTATTCATCGTATATTATTCAAACTAATTTTTAATTGAATATTTTATAAGTTCTACCACCTTAATATTTTTAGAATTTTTCACCGCATTTTAAATTAGAGGAGAAAGGAAGGAGAAATTCTAGATAGATGCTCATCTTCCCATCTAAGTCATAAAAAAATCGTCATACTTTAAGTCCTATTAGAAGTTATTATTATTATTATTTTATTTAATTATGGCCTGCAATGACAGACGGATGGGCAAAAAAATTTGAAATTCGAACAAGCAATTTATTTAGCAGACACCAGAGAGCAAAGAATTATAGCTAATGAAGCAATTTTCAGAAAACCGTTATAATGAAAAACGTGAACAATAGTTTCGGACGACGTTTTGGGTTTGAAAAAGAATGGATTTTAAAAATACCTTTTGGTTTTTTAGCTATTAACTTTCATTCAATCAAAGTTAATTTTTGTTGGCGCTCACAACAATGGCTTCGCAATAATATTGACATTTTTAGATCACACTGATTTTTTAAATTATATAAACCGCTGGTGATGAATGTCGCCGGAATATCCACGCTATACGTTTTTTATATACGGTGTATTATCTTCTTTTTATTTATTTAAATAGACATATAAAATTGTACCATAAATAATTAGAATGATGTATATATAACTAGCTTCTGCCCGCGACTTCGTCCGCGTGGAAAGGTTTTTTAACTATCCCACGGGAACTCTTCAATTTTTCGGGATCAAAAGTATCATATATGTTGACCAGAGATATAAGCTACCACCATACAAAATTTCATTTAAATTGGTCCAGTCGTTTCGGAGATTAGCCGGTACACACAGACAGACAAACAGAGAAACAAAAAATTTGAAAAAAATCTAAATTTAAGTTCTATTTCACTTCTTACATCCCCCTGAGTCGGTTTTTAGCATTTTTTTCAATGTACAGAAATTCGACCTCTACTGTTTTATTATATGTATAGATTAAAGTAAAAGAAATAGATAAAATATTTATTCTGTTCAGGAACGGAGAAAGAATACAATTTCATGCGGCCGGGCGGCCTGTCGTAAAAGGCGACAAAACAACCTACAGCCAGGTGGTAGGGAATCTGTCCGTCTGGATGGCTACCACCCATGGTCTAGACCAGGGGTGGTCGCCATGAGTATGGCGGCATACTCTAGAGTATGCCGCCATAACTACCTTGAGTTGTGTTTCGACATTAGTGGCCAGGTTCCAGACTCCCTTAAAAGAGCAGCAGCGCATTGGTAACGTCTTTGGTGTTGCAAATGTTCATAGGCGATGGTAACCGCTTATCATTAGGTGGGCCGTCTGCCTGTCTGCTGAACCCGTTCAATAAAAAAATAAACATTAAATAAACAGATATCTTGATTTTTTGGTGGGATCTTGAAGGGTGATTTGATATGCAATTATATTTAAAAAAATATACTGGTTATAAATGAACAATATTTATAGATAGGGATCGCACTCAAAAAATACTTTCTCCCAAAACCAATTTTAAAAAAATAATTGAATGAGTTTTCAATTTTATAAAGTGACTGTTTTTCTATTAATATCAACTTTGTTTTCTATGTTACAATTAAAAAACAATCTACTATTATTTGACTGGAGATTGGACTGTGTTAGTATTTTTTTTCAATAGCCTGAGTATAGTTTTTAAGTTTGAAAAGTTGTTACGAAAAATTGGGAAAAACTGAAATGCTTTTAAAAGATCATATGTATTTATACCTCTAAATCACGATTTGAACGAAGCATATCTGTGTAACTCTAATTGAATTTTATAAAAACAATATTTGCTGTTATGAATAACTACCCCTAACAATAAGGGCGTTACTAACAAAATAATCATGGCTGTCTTTAGTAGCTTTTTATACTTAATTAAGTGCAATACCAAGCATAACGTGATGCAGTACGTCACGGTCGGATATACCACGTGCAGGGGTGTGCAACTGGCCAGAAAACTGCTTAATCTTTTTTGGGTTTAATGGTGAATAATGACTTAGTTTGCACTGCTCATTTTTAATTTATCATAAGACAACTGTCATCCAAATTTATATATAAATAATAATAAAAATCTTCAACAGCCTGCTCATTGTGTTAATGATGTAAGTATTAGACATAATTAAATGCAAGTATGTTTTCGCCTCTGTGACAATAAGAGCAAGCGTATTTTATTTCCTTAACCTACTATCCCTTGCAATAGCCTAACATCGGACATTCTCTCTCTTTTCTTTAACCATATCCCAATTAATTGGGGTCTGCACAATATGTCTTTTCCTTCCACACTCCTCTATTCTGACAGACACCTTCTGTCACACGACAAATCATCATATCATTCTTCACACAATCGATCCATACTTTTTTTTGGTCTACCTTTACATTTGTAAATTCTTGCAGTTTAACATTCTTTTTGTCGCGTGACTTTCATCCCTCCTCATTATATGCCCATACCACCTTAATATTCTTCCTCTCAATTTTTCAGTCACCGGTCTAAAATTTAAAGATCCTCTTATGTACTCATTTCTCACCTTATCCATTCTTGTAACACCACACATCCATCTCGACATTCCCGTCTCAGTTGAGTGGAGACGATTTGTGGTTTATCGCTTTAGTGGCCCAACATTCGGACCCGTTGCAACGTTGCTCTTGCACCATTATAAAAAAAATAGACATAACCAATGACAGTACTAATGTCAAACTATATAACTGTCAAAAGAGTTTTAAAAATAAAAAGCTGTGATGGCGGTTAAGTGGAGACTCGGTCGAAATCCAAAAATATCAGCTGTTACAATTCTTTTGTAAATATTATTCCAGACTATGCAAAACTTCCTTTAGCATTATTAAAATAACTAGGTGTTCCCGCTGGGGACCAAGGCTACCCTTACTTTTTACCTAGGAAAACCTACCAACCAAGCCAACTTATACCAGACGTGGATGATTATCCGTCGAACAAATATTAGAGCTGTGGAACAACTTGGCTCGAAGAGCTTTCAAGGTTTCGACAGGCCAGTGTACCCTTTTGTGCATAGAAGTCCACCGGTTGTCGCGGAACAGATTAAATATATTACCTAATTATCTTGTATAGAGCATTGACCCACCTAAACCTTTTCTCTGGCTAAGGAGGAGGAGCTGACTCTTTTCTGCCACGTCACACCGTATAGCATGACATTATCAAAGGCAAAATGTGATGGTCACATAGCACGCTGAAGGCACGTACAAAGAAATCGTGATCCTCCTTAATTTTTATACTTTGTGACCGTATAAAAAGTCTGATGCAATTATATACAACTGAATAGACACATTCATTGCTTTCTTTGAGGCTCATTGAAACTTGATAAAAATGTTTGATACCAATTTAAAACTCCATTGTGGTGACTTATGTTCTCTTTTTACTGAAACAGGATACGCTATACTTTACCAAAATTCTCCAATTAAATAGAAATTATTATAAAAGTGGACAACGTCACATAGACTGTAAGTAACGGTGTTACAAGTGAGTTAGTGTTATATATTATTGTTTTTTTTATATCGGTGCTTCACCTGTATTAGTGACTGGCCAAATGCGCGTTGTTTATATCGTAAAAAATAACACCGTTAGCGGTTACCTACATTCGTGTATACATAAGTTATCTGTCACAATATCCCAGATGTATCAGGGATCATTGTAGTGTCAGTGTTAAGGACACGGCGCTGAACACTCAGCAAAAATGCGCTGCATGGGATGAGGAGCGCCGTGTTCTCGGCACATCTACTGGGTTAGACCTTTCGCTTTCACCTATGGTTTTGGCCATAGTCGGTAACACTACCGGATGAGGTGCCGTCGCCTACTTCTATGAGACAGTTATGTCGGCGAAGTAGGCGATGGAAGAGGGAGACGGAAAGGACTACGCGTCCCGCATACGAAGGACGAAGCGTCGCTGGATAGAAGAAAACGACCTCTGACCGCCATAGACACGGCAGCACCCAGGCTACTGAGAGTGGAACGCGCAGATGTTCCGTATGCGCTCCTGATATGTCGTGCAGTTGTGGGGGGGTCTGTCTATCCCTGGCTCAAGGAGAGCCCGCCTGCAAACGTGGCTGACCCTACGCCAGCCAGGAATACAGAGTTGGCACTGTCTTAGTCCCGTGGCCCTGACTTCTGGTGAGACGGAAAATACAGGGGTAGTTAATGATCCCCACACTACCCTACTGTTATGTCCCAACAGTAGGCTGTCCCCAAACAGATGCAAAATGTTTGAAAATATAAATTACAGAATTTACTAGCGACTAATCTTTATTCTATGAATCTCAGCAATAATATTACGCACGTTTCAAAAAGATTTCATTACATATAATCTGCGGTCGTGTATGTTATTTTCTATTTATTTTCTTTCTAAATTACTATAGAGTAATTACAGGTAAGTCAAAAATGTCATTTAATAGCGATAGAACGACTTTTACCAAGTAACTATTGCACAATAAAATGTTATTTATCAAAGAATGCGATAAAATGTTTTTGTTAATAATATTGTTAGTACTTAGGTTCCGACAAAAACAAGATCCACCTGCATATCTGTAAAAACACATTTTATTACCAGTTGGAATTTTAACTAATTGTAATTCTTTTATGATCTTCTTCTTTTGTTTACTTATTTATTGGCGTATGTTTCTAAATAACAGTCCATTGTTTTATTGTACTCGTTTATGGCAGCTTGCGGCCGAATCATTACCCAGGTGTTGCGGATTACGTCGACTACGATACGGGCACATTTGTGTTCGTGAAGTATAAAACGCCCTGATGGGGAGAGGGGGCAGTCAAGCGAGAACCACGATCAAGGCGTGACGTGTGTACAATCGGGAATCTAGTAGTGATGGACTTTGCGTGTTTTATTGAATTACGACCTTCTGCATTGCGTTGGGATTTGTTGTGTTCGGTTATATTTGTACCTGTGTTATACGTGTTTGTATAGTTCTAATAAATTCTATAATAATTCCAACGGCATTTTAATTCGAGTCCCGTACTCGTAAAAATATTTATAAATTTCATCCAATGTATAGAATTTGTAACATGTCTATTAGCGAGCTCCTTAAACGTAACCGAAACTATCGGATATGCGATTATATGTGTAATTTTATGTATTTTTCTTTTTCAATTCCTGGAAAATGTAATATCCGTAACTGAAACTACTTGAAACCATCTTTTAATCCGAAATAATTTTTATCACCGGAACCGTAACTGAAATTAGTATAATTATATATTCGGACGGATGCATATTCATATATCCGTCTTCATATCTAGATCCGAAATCTCATATCCAAAAATCCCCAATTTCTAAGATCTTTTATTGTGTAACTTATGCCCGATTCGCATTCAGCTTCCCCAGAAGCAAAACAAGAAAAAAAGACTCTCGTACAATCATCCTGTCACAATTTTAATCAACGTGCAGCCGAATTCTATCGCTTTTTTCCATTTCGCATTCTGTTCGGACGTAATAATTGAGCCAAATAACAGGGCGTGGTAACAACCCAAATTCGGTTGCAGACGGTTAGCTATTTTGGCGAATGGGAGCTTAATTGATATGTTGGGAGACATTTCTTCTATGCACCTTTCTTTCTGCTTGGCAATTATTATTATGTTGCCAGTTTGCTATTCCTATCGATATGTTGTTCGTGGTCTACTTCCATTTTGGCCATTGGCCACTTGGCCTCGAGAAAGAGCTCTTTTCCCCGGCTTTTCCTCGGCTGGTGACTACCCGTTGTTTTTTTTATATTGTATAGGTTCACGTATGACCCACATTGCACCTAACGTCAGGTGAAAATGCAATCTAAGATGCAGTACGCTTACCTAGAAGATCCCTATTAACGCGAGACTTGAAGACACCTAAATTGTATGTTTCACGAAAAACAGACAACGGTAAAGGGTTCCTTCCGCAGCGTCCCCTTTGTCCGCGTGGTTCGTATATATATATATATATATATATATATATATATATATATATATACGTATATATGTCGGTGGCGGGGTTTAGAGCTGTTGAAACCTTCCCACATAGCAGAGGTCCCTCAACGGCTATCCGTGGCCAGTTTGCGGCGTCTGTTGACCTTCGAGGGCTTTTCATTGGCTTCGTTTGCGACTTAGTTGTTCTTTCATCCGCGTTCAATAACCATCGGCTTTGGGTGGCCTGTCAATATATTTGTGCTCATCGCGACATCATAACATCACCTTTATCAGGCAAGCCTATGAGATCGGGAGGTTTCGGCAGCCAAGTGCGTCGATGTGTTTATATATTAGTAACTACGATCGTCAATAAAAGTAAACTATGTATAAGCAAATACAGTTTTTGCAATATACGAAGTCGTGCGGGTTTTATTCGAGATTGAACGTATACATACATATTGCATAGATGTCTGTCTGACGGAAATATCAGTTGCCTACAGTCCAATCATAGCTACTTTTGGTTGCACGCACACAGATACACCTTTACCATATGTAAATCTCACTAATCTATATACATTGCAAAAAAATAGCAAATAATGAAACTACAAAGACAGTATTGCAGTTGAGACAACTGAGATTGAGTTAGGAAAGCGATTGAGCTTATGACAAACTTACCACAGCTTTTATATATTTGCTTATAAGCAAATTGCAAATCTATCTGATGGGAAGCAGTTACCGCTACTATAGGCATCGGCAACACTAAGATACTGTTACGATTTAGCGGGACTCTGGAATTAAAATGCCGTTGGAATTATTATAGAGTTTATTAGAACTATACAAACACGTATAACACAGGTACAAATATAACCAATCACAACAAATCCAAACGTAATGCAAAAGGTCGTAATTCAATAAAACGCGCAAATTCTGTCAATATTAGATTCCCGAATGTACACACGTCACGCCTTGATCGTAGTTGTCACTCAACTGGCCCCCTCTCTCAATCAGGACATAGTTTTATACCGCACAAATGCAAATGTGCCCGCCCGGCAACGTCGACATAATTTCCTAGAATTAGCTTGTACTGATAATCCGCAACACCTGGCTAATGATGCAGCCTGCAAGTGGTCGTAAACAAGTATAATAAGAAAATAGACTGTTCTCCCCAATAACTAGAAACGTATGCCAACAAAAATGAGTGAACAAAAGAAGACGATCATAAAATCGATTACAATTAGTTCAGAGGCCGACAGGTAATAAAATGTGCTTTTACAGATCTCTACGTGGAATTTATATTTGTCCGAGCCTAAGTTGTAACAATACAATAAATGTGTTAAGCAACATTTCAAAAACAAAACAAAAATCGTAATACATTCATGATAACGATTACTGAAAAATGACTCAAACATCTGATTAAAACCAAAACAAAAATCATGCCTTGTAACTATTAAAACGATTTTCTATGTGTCCTAATATTTTTATTAAGTAGGTCTATGACCAATAAATCATTTTAGTATTCTTCAAACAAATATAATCTAAATAAACCGGTGAATTTTAAGCTGTCATCGAGTAAGAGATGCCATAAATAAAAGCGTGTCGTTAAAAGCCGCCAAATTAGGATTGATTCGTTAAAAAAATGTTCATTATTGAGATGCGAATGATTCTGTTTTCATCTCAATAAAAAATTGATATCAATAAAAAAATGTATGAAATCTCACGATGAACTTTCTCACGGTAGTACAGACACCTTTTTCGTTGCAGTTATGTCGCGAAAGTTGACTCTTTTAAACATGACCAGTATTCTTAAACCTCTTGAGAATTACTGAATGAATGAATTAAACATTTCACAAATATACACATGCAATACATGTAATATATGCACATTAAAAAAAAAAGGTAAATAGTCTAAATATACACTCCAAGCTATCCTTGGGTATTAAAACTAATAAATGTAATATCCGGAAGAAGAATTAATTGCAATTAAGTTTACCACGAATAAATTGACAATATTTTTGAAGGTGTTTAGTTATTTAACCAATTGCCAAACAATTTACAAAAGTGTAAAAATATAAACTTTTCAAAATTAACCTAAAATAATCAACCTACATTTTTTTACCTAGGAGTTTAGCTGACAGGCAGATAGCCTACTTGATGGAAAGTGTTTACCATCGCCTATGAACATTTGCAACATCAAAGGTGCTAGAAATGCGCTGCTGCTAAGGAGACTGGAACCTGGTCGCTATTGCCGGAACACAACACAAGGTTGTTATGGCGGCATACTCTAGACCAGGGGCGGTCGCCATCCAGTCGAGCAAATACCCTACCACCTGGCTGTGGGTTGTTTGGTCGCCTCTTACGACAGGCCGCCCGGCCGCAGGAAATTGTATTCTTTCTCCGTTCCTGCACGGATAGACACTAAATTTACATTTCATGCATCACTTAAAGAAGACTGTACAGCACCACATTCCTGTTAAGAATTATATTGTATTAATTAATTAATAATAATATTTTGGTCGTTGCCTGACGGTCACACAGAAGGCAACTGGAAAAGTGCTGTCGAACAGAGATGCCAACGGATACCAGAGATGGACCCTGTAATTATTGAAACATCTGATGTAGGTTATGCAATCGGTTCAGCCCACAACTAGAAAAGCCCTGGTCTGGACGGCTTGCATAATTTCTGGATCAAATGGTTCAAAGTCTCACATCCCTGTTTAGCTACACAATTCCAGGAAGCCTTAAACACATGTAACATTCCAACCTTTATGACCACAGGGGTCACTTACCTTTTATATAAATCTGGTAGTACCACGGAACCCAAAAACTACAGACCTATAACTTGTCTTCCCACCATTTACAAGTTGCTTACATCCATTTTGAGATCAAAATTATTAAAACATTTAGTTGACAACAAACTTCTGGCTAATACTCAAAATGGATGTAGGCCTGGGTCCCGTGGTACTAAAGAACTCCTCCTCATAGATATGACCATTAATCAACAAGTCCGCCGACATAGGAAAAACCTCTGCACCGCCTGGGTAGATTATAAAAAAGCATATGACTCAGTGCCGCATACATGGCTAATGAAGGTACTGGAGCTATATAAAATTGATGTAACTCTACGTGCCTTCCTTGGAGCGTGTATGGGGCAGTGGGAGCTTACCTATTTCAGATGGACTTATAAAGATAGAGCGAGGGATCTTCCAGGGTGATAGCCTGAGTCCACTGTGGTTTTGTCTGGCCTTGAATCCTTTAAGCTCTTTGCTGGAGGATTCAAAGCTAGGCTTTCATCTTCGTAGAGGGAGTGAAGCCATATCTCACCTACTGTACATGGATGACTTCAAACTGTTCGCATCGAAAAACATGATTTACTAGAGCTGCTAAACCTAACTGAAACGTTTAGCAGCTCTATAGGAATGGAATTTGGTGTGGACAAGTGTGCGGTTATGTACGTGCAGCGGGGGAGAGTTGTAAATTCTAACGGATTACAGCTCTCCGAGGGTGTGTGCTTCAAAACCCTTTCCGAAGATGAGACCTACAAATACCTTGGTATATCACAGTCATTGGATATTGTTGACGAGGATATGAAACAGCTGATAAAAGAGCGATTCTTCAGCCGCTTGAAGAAGGTATTAAATTGCCTTCTCTCAGGTGGTAACAAGATTCGTGCTTTTAACAATTGGGTCATGCCCTCGTTAGCTTACTCCTTTGGTATACTAAGGTGGACTCAAACAGAGCTAGACGCCCTGGACCGTAGGGTCCGTTGTATGCTGACAACATGTCGGATGCACCATCCACGATCATCGGTGATGAGATTGTACATCCCACGGAAGTGTGGTGGCCGGGGATTTTTAAATGCTAAAGACTTACACAACCGTGAGGTGTATAACCTACGAGAATACTTCCTGAAAACTAACGAAAGTATGCATCGAGATATGGTGTCAGTAGACAAGGGATTCACCCCACTCTCTCTTGCAAAAGAGAACTGGCTCAGACCTACGGTATTGAGTACCTGCGAGCGGATGGACGTATGGAAGAGCAAGGAGCTGTACGGCAGGTTTTACCAGGCGTTATATGGGGCCGATATAGACTTGCCGGCATCGGTGAACTGGCTACGTTTCGGCGACCTCTTTGGGGAAACCGAAGGGTTTGTCTGTGCAATTATGGACGAGGTTATCAAGACGAACAACTACAGGAAGTACATCCTGAAGGACGGCACGCTCGACGTATGTCGGGCATGTCATCGCCCGGGTGAATCCATCAGGCATGTTACTTCCTGTTGTTCTCGTCTTGCTAACTCCGAGTACTTACACAGGCACAACCTAGTAGCCAGGTTTATCCACCAGCAACTTGCTCTTCGATACGGTCTGATAGCGACTGAGGTACCATATTATAAATATACCCCTGATCCAGTTCTCGAAAATGGTCATAGCACGCTCTACTGGGATCGATCTATTATCACAGACAGGACCATTGTTGCCAATAAGCCTGATATTGTGATAATAGATCGATCTGCGAGACGAACGATGCTTGTTGATATAAGTATCCCACACGACTGTAATCTCGTAAAAGCTGAAACTGACAAATTAACGAAATACCTTGACCTTGCGCACGAGATTACGGCCATGTGGCATATGGAGTCAACGATCATCGTACCGATAGTGGTGTCCGTTAACGGTCTAATAGCGAAGAGCCTCGACCGACACCTAGAGGGGCTCTCGCTCGGTAAATGTGTGAAGGGCCAGATACAGAAGGCGGTTCTCCTGAGCACGGCACGCATTGTAAGGAAGTTCCTGTCTCTGGAGCCTTAACCACCGGTAGTTTGGACCCTAGGCCCCGCTGCCGACGGACGTCATCTTTTTATATTTTTTTAATATGTGTTTATTTTTAATATATATATATATATATATATATATATATATATGTATTAAAAAAACATAAAAAAGAATATAAATAAATATATATGTGAAATAATAATAATAAATAAACTATTATAATAATTTAATGCTTTATGTATTTAATTATGTGTATATAAATCTATTTGTATATTTATATAATAATATTAATACATAATACGTAAAAAGTTTTAAAAATATTGTGCAGCAAACCCTGCCCTAGGTTTTGTGCCATATTTCTCTCCATCCCAAGGTTATCTGGAAGAGATCGCTGTCAGCGATAAGACCGCCATTTGTACCTAATTCTAAGCTGTTTTTGTGTATTATTTCATTAATTTTATTGTACAATAAAGTATATTCTATTCTATTCTATATTTTGATCTCATCGTAAGTGAACTAAAAGTTTTTATGGGAAATAAAGTTTTTTAAACATAATACATGACTGGGAGTTGACACATTTTTTTTATTAACAAAAGCTAGCCAACAGGCAAACATAGAAGTAATATGAATTTGTTACTAATGGTACAGCAAGTGAATTAATAGTAAGATATAAGAACCAACCATCTATAGATGTCTGTTCAAACGATGATTAGGACTTATTCGCTATATAAATTACTAAAAAAATGCAAATTATAAATCAAGCTTTACAGGGTTGTGTCGCTAAATGGCGAAAATAGTGAAGATTGATCTCACCTGCAGAACCCTTGCGTGAGCTTACTTAATCTACCAGATTTGTTTAGTTTTGTA
Organism: Dendrolimus houi; assembly: GCA_039645545.1. Taxonomy (NCBI): domain Eukaryota; kingdom Metazoa; phylum Arthropoda; class Insecta; order Lepidoptera; family Lasiocampidae; genus Dendrolimus; species Dendrolimus houi. The sequence continues at coordinate 17,654,859 of CM077128.1, read as the reverse complement.
TTTATACTATATGCCGTTCTATTATTAAGACGTCAGCAGTACAATGTTTATTGCGACGTCGTATCAGCGTATCATTATTTACTACTTCCCTGGCCGTCATGTGTTGAATGACAATGGCATACTTTCAGGTTTACCTTATATAAGAAATAATATTTGCTCCTACCCCCACATATACTAAAGTATTGGTTTTAAACCCGAAACCGCCTCATCTCTAATGTTCATTCAAATTACACCATAATTAATCATTCCACTTTAGTCCACAATAATATTAGCCCTATCAATGTTATTTGTCGTGCCTTCCATTAATGTGCTTCCAGAACCATTCCTTAACAGAATCGGTAGCTTAATCGGCTGTTAATTTGTTAGATGTAAGAGCAAAGGCGCCGCTCCATACAATTTATGGCTTCATTTCAGTCACCTCGTGTATTTCATTTTTGGGTTTAAATGTCTCGTTTGAATTTTACCGACTGCTCGTTTTAGTTATTGATTATATAAATTGTTTTTAGATAAGGTTAAAAGGACTTTGGGGTAAAGGTCGGTTGTTACGTTTATTACACGAATATAAAATTTTTATAAATGTACAAATATGTAGGTATTAGTGTTCCTATGTATATGATACTTTGAAGTCAATAAGTAAATTTTGTGAAAGTGCGAGGTATGTGGTAGTTTTATTTTTTGACGAGGTGTAATAAGTATGATGACTGCCCACAGTGGGGGAAAAGTGGTAGAGGATTGTGGCAATTGCCGCATTGAAGTTGTGAAGCACTTCCAAAGAAACGCTATGCCCATCCAAGTTGGTTATACCCACACTAAAACCCCCGGCTATCCGTCCTTCGCCTTATGCAAGGGTTTCGGTAAAGCTCACTAACTCTGTAATGAGATACCTTTCATCCAGAAACAAGTACTGTTCCCGAGGGATAGGAAATAAAACGTAAAAGACTGTGATTTACTTGGGTTTTTTGCGTCGCCATTGCAGTTCACTAACAGATATGGCAACCTGTCTGCTGCGATCTAATACGCTTGCCTGATCAGAGCAATGTTAAGAGGTCGCGAAGACCACAAAGCCGCTGATAGGCCACCAAAAGCCAATGAATGGCCAACAAGACCCGCTGGAGACCACCATTATGAGGGAAGACGGGTAGTCCCCGATATGGCTAACGAAACCCATTGGAGACCACCATTATGGGGGGAGACTCCAACGACTCCAGACACTGCTACCGATGGGTAGTCGCCCGCCGAATAGAAGTCGGCACAAAGAGGCCCTTGCTGCCTCTAATGGCCAAGAGGAAGAAAACTGCTTTACGTCAAAATTTTAACGCTTGGGTTATCCGTTATTGCCCGCCCTATGGCGTTACAATTATGCGTCAGAAAACGCACTGGTGAAGGTATACTAAATGTCCTATGGGTAATTCTATGAATGAAAAAACTTTTATTAACTTTTAATAAAATGTCTATCATCAATAAGCAGCATATTTTTAAAGTCAAAATAAACTTATAGAAAAGTATAAGTTTGCTTACCTTCTTAAATGAACAATGCAACTAAAAGCCCCAATTACTTCACAGTATAATTAAATTTCTATTGAACGATCATAAAATTCATTTCTTATAATCTGTGTCTAATCAATGTTTTGCAAAATCAGCCTAATTGGTTTTAAATTAAAATCGAATTTTATAAGCGTCTGTACGCACTGAGTGGAATGATCAGAGATGTATTTAGAATTATGAACCTTCAAACTTAGTAAATAAGATTTAATTTAAAATGAAATGTACCAATGCAAGTGCAAAATCCTTCCACAGATTTACTTATTAATGCCGACAAACAATCTATATCAGTTAACGGTATATCTAGAATGCAAATCCGATATGTTAAGACAACGAGAACCTGCGACAGTGCTGGAGGACACTTGCGTATTTTATCTTAAAATCGGAAATATTTCCAGTTTTAAAATTAGTTAAGTGCGTGTGATGCCATGAATAGAGAAGCGTTCCGTAGAACTGGGGATTGTCCACTGTTTTGAAACTTGAACACGTAATCTTAAATTGAGTATTTAATCGAAAAATCCAGCTATTTAAATTATTTGGTTCAAACCAATTATCATTAAAAAAATTATTTGAGATTTTTATCGGAATGTTATATAACATTACTCGAAAGTTAAACAAAAGTCACATCTTTCATGACTTTGTAAACGAATATCTGACCACCTACTGACTTGAATAAAATATCACTAGGAAACATCCTTATAATTTATAAAGTATTGTAAGACGTTATACATTTCTTTTTTCATCTCTCAGTTAAATTTATGGTTCTTTGTTCCCTATACAAATTCACTAATGCGTAATCAGGTTATTTAAAAGATTTCAATTTATAAACAAATCTCTTTCGAAATCGCTTGCTCGCTGAAATGAGGTAAAAATATGTTAATGCTTTAAAAGTCTATTTGAGTCTCAACTCCCTGTAGCTTTATTACTAAATTATTATGAATAATAGTATTTCACGTTACTATATTCAACAGTTTTTTTATATTAATAAAAACAGGAAGTAGGAAGTCACAATATTTTTACTTAATCTACATCTTTACTTTTATATAAGAATCTTGCATAATAATTATATATTAGTGTTTGTTATTTTGAATAATAAAATAATAGTTTTTTTTTTTAATTTAGTTTCATAAAGATAAAAACTAGCAACATACGTAATCACTCAAGTGTCGATTGTTAAATAAAAGTTGCTGAGTGAGCTGAGAGGCCTAAAGCAGTCTCTTAAGGAGAATCGCTTAGTGAAATTGACACGTAGGTATCTAGATCTAGATACAATAATACTTTAAAACAGTTCCAGTTAATTTTAATACTTGTCATGTTTGTCGTAAGAATCTGCGAATATAGTTGTTTTAGGTCCTCCTGAATGCGGACCTGAATCAGTTCATACTATTGATGTAGTAAAGTCGAAACAATAAACAAATTATTTTACGATGGTAATCTTAAATGCGATGTAAACCAATAAAATGAGTAAATTATCAGTAATATCTGTTTTTGTCCTTGTACACGTCTTTCAGAGGATCTAATGACTTGCATGTGTTTACATACAAGTGTTGGAAGAAAGTTGCAATGTAATTGATATTATTGTAAGGTGATCTGTTTTTGTATTTAGTTCAGCTAACAACAAGGCTGAAAGCAGAATCCTCTGAATTTGAAATCCCTGGAATATTAAATAATAAGCATTGGTTATTCGAAAAGATTCTACGGTTCTGGCTACAAAAGCGTTTCAAGAAGTCTTATCAAAATTAATTATGAATTTTAGTTGTTAAATTTGGTATCAGAAAATTTGTAGCTCGTTAGACTAATTAGACAGACATAAAATTTCAAGTCTTTCAAATGTGGTGTTGAAGTCGGATGCTCAGCATTCAGTGGACAGCTCGCATAACGAAAGCCTCGACACTGGAAGAGCTCGAGATTGGAGATCACCTGAGGTTATCAGCAACATGTCGACAACGTATACTGAAGTACTTTGGCCACATAGCCCGAAAGAACCCAGATAATATGGAGAGACTTGTGGTCACGGGGAAAGTTAAAAGTAAGAGACCTTGCGGTAGATCTCCAAATGGGTGGATTGACCAGATTACTCAACACCTGGACATTTTAATAAACTCGGCCGTCCACCGTGCTCAGAACTGATCTCAGTGGAGGAGAGGAATTGTTCACGGCTCTCAAAGTCACGAACCTCAGCAGTGAGGGAATGACTTAGAAGAAGAAGACTAATTACATACATGAAAGTCTTTGTGGTGGTTAGAAAAATCGCGTTTTACAAAATACTTAAGATTTATCCATACAATCATATGATTTTATTTAAATACTAGCTGTGCCGAGACTTCATCCGCGTGCAGGTTTTTTCGCGGAACCCAAAACAAGTAGCCTAATTCACTCCTTATAATATCAGCTATCTGGCAGTGAATGTCCCGTCGTCAAAATCGGTCTAGCCGTTTCATAGATCAGCTGGAACAACCAGACAGACAGGCAGACAAAAATTCTAAAAATTTCATTTTCGCAATTTCCTGGTCCGAATTATCCTTCCTGATTTTTTCACATTTTTATTTTGACGTAACAAAACGGCACTTCAATTTTATTCATCTGTATAGATAATAAATAACCATAAATTCTTAATATACTAGAATACAATTAGATTAGACAAAGGGCGGCCTTACCAGTAAAAGAGATCTCCGCCAGTCATTCCCCTTGATTGAGGAAAAAGCATAATATTTTTTTTTTTTATATTACTATAATAATTATTGTATATTAATTGGAAATACTATTTCACACTTTAGGTCACCGCTAAGATCAATTCCAATTGGACTCTATATAGAACTGCCATGTTTTACCCTTTCTTTGGATATTGGGAATTTTTTTAAGAGTATGAAATTTCTATAATTTAAATAATATGACTGACTTAGCTTTCAATTCAATGTTAATCTATAATTAAAACTTTATGAGATAAATCTAAAAAGTTTGATTTATCATTTACATAAATTTCGTAAAATTACATTTATCGTAAACTAGTTTTTGGACATTAACTTGTTCGGACTATAATAATGTTTTCACAAGTAAAATATTTAGTTCCGAACTCATAAATTTGGCAATAAATCGTTTTGGAATTCGATTTTATTTGACTTCAAAGCGACTAGGAAATTCGCGACGGCTAGTTTTATAGATTTCCTTATATGCGGCTAGATTTACAAGTATCTAATTAAATGCTTTTTTTTTTAAAACCAGTTGTTTTTTGTCTGAAGAAAGCAACCGTTATTCAAGTTGAACAGATGTGAGGCTTATTTGTATTAGGTAGATAGATAACTCTTTATTTTTTATGAGGAAAACATAAATAAATTGGACAAGTGTCTGGTAATCCTCGCGTAATGATAGGATATTTAGGGATGACTCGACTAAGTAGAGGAGCGAGACGGAATGCTCCTCCGTCTCGAAGGAAGCTCTTCCAGTGAGACAATTACTGTTCCTCGCAAGCCTAGGCCCATTTATTATTGTTGGAAATTTTGTGTATATTCTTTGTACGTTTCGGGAATCGTTTGCGACCTCTATTATTGTACAGCGCAATCTATTGGCTCGTAAGTGTTCCACTACAGAAGTTTTAGTTGAAAACATATTTTTATTCATTTTATCGCGTTATTTGTACTCTACGTAAAGTCCACCAAAACTATAAATAGCATACTGAGCCTAGATCACCGTCTTCTATGGGTAAGGTGTCCAGAAGGCTGGCTAGCTGGATCGCCATACATCATGGATCTGTTCCGAGGTAGGCACCAGCCCTCTGATCACCTGAAGAGTCAATGAATCATTTTGATAATTTTTGTAGAAGCTCATGGCCTCAGGACCCCAGGGTTCTAGAGTTTCAACAGCAAATGGCACAAACATATAATTCTCAATTTTTAAATTTAAATCAATTATAAATTAAGAGTCCTAATTAGATAATTTTCGATAAAGTAAATTTTATGGAATTGGATGTTTGACACATGTTACAACAAATTCTAAAATAGCATTCATATAAAAGAGCAGGTGTTAAAATATCTTATAATCATTTTACATTCATCGGGTTTTTATATAAATAATTTTAATTAAAGTTTAAACAATAATTAATAAGCTATTTAACTCCTTGAAATTGTGACGTCATAAAGCAGTATTCTCATAAAAAATTGTGGAAGCTGTGAAATTTTGTGCGACGATAGAAAGTGTTGTGGTTGGTTTGACTATTAATACACAATTGAAAAGAAACTCATTAGAATTTTTATATATTTAAGCTTAAAAATATGTTATCCTGATCCCTTAGCCCCACTACGTCATCGGGAGGAGATGGGTAACGCGACGCCTGCGACCTTGTCTTTGCCGTCTCCAACAGAGGTTCGCCTGCTCATCCTCCTTATTTTTTCTGTGGCCTACTTTTGCGACGTAACGTCCTCGCAGAAAAGGCTACCGCTAGCCAGTTTGACTAATTGCGCATCATCTGATCGACTATGTTGCGCAGCGTGAGATATTGACCGATGACGAACATCAAATTATGACGCTGAGGTCAGAGGAAGAAGGCCCTAGATCGACGTACTTGCGGTTAACAACTGGTCATTTATACATCTATAATGTTATAAAATTTTAAAAAGGTCGTGATTGTACGATAAAGCTATTTAAAAAAAAGGAACTGAAATACACTATATAAACAACGGAGAACATATTGCATTTTTTTTAGATTTCTTGTCTGTTTATCGGTTTGTCTGTTTGTTCGGGATTCACGTAAAAACTACTGGGCCGATTTCGATACAGTTTTCGCTTACCCACAGTAACTTCTTAGATTTAAAATCTGTGCTATTATATTTTATCCTGGGCATCCCGCTGGATTTTTTCTGGGCATGATTTAAAACGATTTCCAATTTGATTTTTCACTGATCGATAGCGAATTTTATGTAATAAACTGTGTGATATTTTTGATCTCGTAAATTCCGCAGGAATTTTCCCGGGAGAGGTTTATAATTATTCGGGTGCATAAAAATTAGCTTAATCCTACACAGTTTCACTAAAAGGATATGTTGCGGGAATCCTGCAGGAAATTCAAGTCAAGTGTGTACGAAGTTGATGGCATATCCTAATACATCTATAAATTTTAATGAACTTTACTTGTAGGTTTAATAAAAGCAACTTTACTTGTAAGTATAAGTGGTTCGATTACGGGGCAATAAACCTCAGTCGGTAATCGAACAGTGGACTCGTCACGATCCGGCGTGAATTGAAAATTACTACTTTAAACTAACACTTTATAGCATCTTTAAATTAGTATTGTTTTTAAGACGGGCTTCTACATCTATCTGTTCTATTACTATAATTACTAATTACTAATTAAAATTTGGTATTAATTTAATATAAGGAGTAGCAATTTACTACAAATGACATGGAAGAGTTTTTTAAAATAAAAGATATAAAAGTCTTGTAAAATAAAAGATATAAAATCTTGCCCATGTAAATACATGGGCAACAACGTCTTCAGATTGAATTATGAAAATATTCCTAATTGGATAAAATTATTACATAAATAATATGATCATCAGTCATCATTATTAGTACATTTTAGTGCTTGGCTCGAATTTTTAAATCACAGAGATGAAAACTTTATACCTACTCTAAAAAATTTGAACCCCAAAACAAAATCTTTTGGGCAAAAATTACCTTATCCAGAGACCGGCGCAATGAATGGGGATAACGCGAGTGATCGCATTATCCCCATTGGTAGTGATACCAGGCTGTTTAATAAACAAAATACCTTTGCAAAAATTAAATTTGTTTGAAAATAAATCAAATTCAATAAGTTTTTGAATTAATATTTTATTTAAAAAAATATTTTATATAACAAAATTCGAACAAAGGTAAATTGTGATCGCAATGTTTTGAAAATAAATGTCCCAAATCACCGTCAGTTTCCCAAAACATCATCAATAATATTTTTTTTATATTTATTAGGTAGTTTAATTTATACTTTACTTTATTTTTTCATTGTTGTTTAGTGTTGATTTGAATTTTTAAGTAGATAAATACATTATTATGTTGAATTAAAATGAAATTAAATGAAAATATTTATTTGTAAGAAACATGAATTCAAGGTCTTTATTATTTAATGTAGTCAAATCATTGCCATCTCTTGTTCAACCCACAATACACATTCTTGATACATACACATTCCTGCTCTTTTTGTGTAATAGTAAGTATGTATATCTATCTCTGTCCCCCCAATTTCCCCTTACAACTTGGAAGATGTCGCCATGTTGTCGTCGGATTTTCCGGTGTTATAAACACAGACGTATAAGAAATAATAAGATTTTTGGCAAGTGCAGTGAGTTGTTGAAACAAACTAAATAGCAGCCGCCCCGAAAAGTGATTGTTATTGTTTGAATGATTGATTAAGGGGGTTCCAATTTCCTTGCAAGTGTGATGTCTGCGTCTGCGAAGCCAAGATGGACGTTGTCAGTCGACGAGGGTCTAGGTGAGTCTATTTAATTAATGTATTCATTTTATTATTATACAAACATTTACACAACAATTGAAGGCACCAAAATTACACTATTATCTTCAGCGGCTTCGTGTGTACCGAATATCCGGAGTTTGTTTTACCTGCAGATTCTGCGCGCACACAAAAGGTTTTATACTATGGTGAGAAAAAGTTTCGCCGTTTTCTGGCATACAAACCTAATATTATACCTAAGAGGTTAAAATAGTATTATTGAAATGAATATAGTCTTTGCGATAATATTCCTTCATTATAAAGTTCAACTGTTCACCTGCTCATTATCGAGTCATAAAACACGCGATCTTGACCATCACCTCTCCACACGACGACCTTCTCGTGTTCATAGTCCACCGCAAACGAGTAACTTATATTTCACCGCAGAACTATACTTGGGTTATGCGATACTTAATTATTTTTACACAAACCTGTCTCACTAATACATTGTTTAATTTAAAACGTAGTTAATAAAGTGCCTCGTCTTTAATGGTCGGTTCCTATATCTCACTATTACTCATGGCCTGCTCCTATAGCTTACTGTTACTCATTACCTGTTCCTATATCTTACTATTCATTCATGACCAGTTCTTATATCTTACTATCACTCATGGCCTGTTCCTATATAGCTTACTGCTACTCATTACCTGTTGCTATATCTTACTATTCATTCATGACCTGTTCCTATATCTTACTGACACTCATGGCCTGTTCCTATAGCTTACTGTTACTAATTACCTGTCCCTATAGGTTACTATTCACTCATGGCCTGTTATTATATTTTACTACTCATTCACTTGGCTTAACATCGATTACATTTTGACACCACTGGTATGGAGCTTACGAGGAAATTTTAACCGATAGTAAGTGAATAGTCGGAAAGATATTCATAGGAACTAACCATCACTTGAACGTGAACGTAAATGAAACATTTTGGAAAAAAATGTGGATATTAAATATATTTATCTCAAAATGGGGAGGACTTAGCAATGGGACACATATACATGGACTTATGTTATATATCCATAGATTCCAGTTCAGTAGAGAAGTTATTTATTTAACTTTCTGATATCTAACAAATACATTAAGAATTTCTAAGACTAATTACAGAAGCATAGTCGTCCAAAATCGACCCAATCAATATTTAAGTGCCATTGATTAATATTGTACTCCACTAAAAGCTATGCTATTATCTGACTCAAAGTGTTCAAAATATAATTCTTACGAAGTTTCTATTTGCTTAAAACACTTTAAATATTATATTATCCCCATTTCATTTTATAATTATATTATGCACAAGTATTGTCAATTTTGTAAGAACGATAAGGTAAAAGAATGATTACAAACCCATCGTAAGTAATAAATCCCAACAGTTACTTTCAATCTATTTCTACCAAAACTCATGACTTTTGAAATATTGTTATTATAGTAAATATTTACGGTTTAGTTTGAATTTCTAATTAGGGATAGTTATGTAGCTTCACTCGTGTAAAACATATCCAAATTGTAAGTAAGAGCATAAAATAATTATATTATATTATGAAATAATCGATTCATGTTCATCCAAGTGAGCTTGTGAGCTTGTAAGCTGTGGAATAAATATTAAATGGATATTGAAACGTCACGTGTACAATAAACAAATGTTATAGTTTTACACAAGAGTTTTTTTAATATCATTATGGTTGTTTAAACTTAGAACCCGTTGAAATTTCCAATGTTTTGTTACACAAGTATTCTATAGATATTAATTTTTTGTTTCATAAAGTGCATAGACAACAAATTTTATGAAATTCGACTTTCATCTAGTAATACGAACTAATAATATAGAAACAAAATCAGGATCATATATATATTTTAATTACCTATGGGTCCAGTGAGGAATGCCAGTGTTTTAAAGCATTACAAAGCATCGAATATCTACACGGCAACAGTATGGCTAGTACCTTTAACCAAATCATTCAATGGAACGGAAGTCAGTTAGTTCAAAGTCAAATCATCACATTCATGGTTTTTACTTCCTCATTTAACGTCATATGGTCAAACTATAAGAATTTATATAAAACCTCATTACGCTATGACGTGTTTATTAACCAAAATGTTTAATATTTGATTTCTATGCCAAGGTAATTTGATTGGTTTTTTGTGAGCGCTTTTTTATTTTAGGGTTCAACTAAGTACATGGCTGTAATATAAGCAATTTATAAATGTTCTTTAAATTTTGTTCGTTCTTGAAAAATAAAATATATACATAAATTATAAGCTAGTACAATGAAGAAATTTATAGATAATCTAATACAATAAAAGAAAACTTAACTTATTTGTATTGTATTCTACCCATAGTCCCTCAAGACTATAAGTAGAATACTGAACCTAGATCACCGTCTTCTATGGGTAAGGTGCCCAGAAGGCTGGCTACGTTTCCTTGCTGTATCGCCATACTGATCTGTTGCCCGAGGTAACCACCAGCCCTCTGATCACCTGAAGAGTCAATGAGTCGTTTTGATCAATTTTGGTAGAGGGTCATGGCCTCAGGACACCACGGTCCAAGGGTCTCGACAGCAAATGGCAAAAACTCTCACTGAGGGTCGCACAAAAATAAAATAGATTTTAATACTAGAATTTTATCTTTTGATTAGTAAGGGTTAAATTACATTTTCAATTTGATTGGAAATTATTTTTAAATATAAGTGACTATCACATCCTACATAATTAAAGTTACTAATTTATGACGTAGTCTCAACGTGTACTAGAAACGAGTTCACGACATCGGTATATGGTAGTAATTTATTCCACTTTTATAATACGTATCAATAAAGAGTGGAACTCCTTACCGTCGTCTGTTTTTCCTGAAAAATACAATTTAGACGTCTTCAAGTCTTCCGTGAACAGGTACCTTGTAGGTAAGCCTAATCCATCTTAAATTCCATTTTCACCTGGCATCAGGGGCCCAATTCTGCTATTACTATCTCTTCTTACGTCGTCTATCTTTACCTAATTTCGGTATTTTGTTAATTCCAATGGCATGTCCGACTCAAGTCACTCTATCTTTATAAATATTTATAACTGAGAACTAGCGAAATAAATGTTTAAATTTTGGGTAGCTTTGCAATATTCATTTCGGCTGACGTTATTTCCGCTAATGGTAATACCAATTTTTTCGACTATTATTCCGCCGCGACGACAACGAGAAGATATTGTGGGTTTAGTAGAATACGATTTTGACACGATAACAATGAAATCATACTTTGAATATGTTCGCAACACCAAGATACTGAAATAGCCGCAGCACCAGGTGCAATGTCGGTCAAATGCGAACCTATCATTTAAAAAACCATTTTTCTAAAACGATATAACTCCTTATGTAATACTAAAAGCCCAAGCCTAGCAATAGAACATTTATAGCCACTCTCTCTTCTTTCTTTTTTGAAGGGTTATGGGTCCAATAAAATATCAAATGCATTTAAGGATATAATAATGATATAAGAGGAAAATTCAGCCGGTTGACTTCCAGCATTTTCTGAGACCCTGAGGACAAAACAAACGTAGATTGTTAGACTACCTATACTATAAAACACTTTTTCATTGTGAAACTAGCAAACAAGCAAACAGCCCATCTAATTGAAAGCGGCTACCGTCACCTATATACGTTTGCAACACCAGAGGCGAAGCTAACGCGTTGCAGTCTTTAGAATGGAATAAAAACGAAGAATCGTACGAAACACGATTAGCTTAAAGTTAGCCGGTTCACTCCGATATTCTGTGAAAGCGTTGTATCATATCGATCGAGGCGGTCCTAGGAACTGTAATCAAGATAATAATTCCAGTATGACGTCAAAGTTATTAATAGTAAGTAAATCAAATGAAAATAGCCTCTATTGCTAATAATACATGTTTACAATTAAGTTTCCTGAGTATTTACTTTTTAAAGACTGGCGTATCTCTTTGTAAGGCCTCTTCGAGTTATTTCCATGCATCCCTGTCCTTCGCTAGTCTTGCCCATAAAGGACCTGCAATTTCCTTAATATCTTCATTCCATCTTTTGTACGGTCTCCCTTGTCTTCTTTACCAATCTCGTGGTATCCATTCCGTTATCATCTTTGTCCATTGTATGGTGTAGATGAAATTAAGAGAGAATACTTAATCGGAGAAATAATATAACGCAAACTGGAACAAATTTGTAAATAGGCATCATATAAGCAACAAGTGTTTTTTGTGCATAAAAAATAATATGATCATTCTTATTTCCTACAATAGCCCTATACTGATCGGGGCTTGTCCTTGGGTGCATTTTTATATGGTGTAGACAGGGATAATCACCGGTTAGTGTCACACCACATTTACATTAAATTTGTCAAGGGTCCACTACGTGTTGGTCTTCTCATGGCCCCATGCAAGCCCTCCAAAAGTCCGGGCCATTTTTATAGCCCGTGGTCTCTAGATGATACATACAAATAATAATCAGTTTATTATCGTGTCTACGGAACCTTTGCGGAGTAAAATTTCTACTCACATTTGACACTTTATTTTTAATGAAGAAATCTTAAGCCGTGATTGACATGTGTTACATGGTAAAAGTGTTTCTTTTCCGAATCAGTAAGTCACGTTAAGCGTCTGCTGTTATCCATTAAAGAACCGTTTCCAATCCGTGTTTGTTCATGCGGATTAATTCTCAAACTTGATTCGTTCTTGACACTTTAGAGAAATTACATTATATATTTAATAGGAACATGACAAAACCTACGGGGTATGGGTTCGAGTGTCGGGCTTTTTACAAATTGTAATAATGCTTCCGAGTCGCAGACCTAGTCCAGACTTGCAGTACAGACATTCTGTCTCACAAGCTTTTTGTTATACCGCTGATGGAATACATTTAAGTATCCTTTCAGACTCCGAGCGAAGTCTAGGAGAGATGTGTGAAAGCTCTCAGGCGCCGGCTTTGCACACAGCTCCCGTCAAGAAGCAGTAGTGATGTGACAGCCGCTGAACTACCAACGACCGGACTAAGCATGCCTATTGAAAGTGGATACCCCTGGGACCATGATATTCCATCAAGGTGTGGCTTACCGGGGAGGTTTTCCGACCTCGTACCGGTTTTATTTGATCACTGTTGGGAAGAGGTGATCATAGCAATTGTTTCGATCCTCTGTTTTAGTGTCTACAACAGAGGTACGCTGGCTCATCCTTCTCCTTGGCTTAGGGTGATAAAAATACTTTGATGTGGTTTTAGTGGTCATTCGTCACTTGTTCCAAGTTCTAAACTACCATACCGTCTATCTCCGAACAGGTTTGAGTAGAAAAGGTAGGCCAAAGAAATGCTTGTTTGATATAATCAAAGTAATCAGTAAGTAAGGCGAATCAATCAACAGTAAGATATAGAAACCTGGTATATGGATGGTGATGAGGCAGTAGTGGCGTTAAGGGATGGCAAACTGAGCAATCGCCTAGGGCCTAGTGTAACAACCTAAGTAGAAAAACTTGCGTGTGTGTGCAGTTCACACGCAGTAGAAGTAAAACTTCAGAGAATATATTCACAGATAATTCTCCTCTAACTTTTATTAATATAAATATAACTCTTTTAACTTACATCCGTCAACATATTGCAATTCAAAATAAACTTCTTAAGTATCACTTTAAATTTTTCACCGTTTTAGTCTAAAAAATATTCTTAAAAAATATCGTATTATTTCCAAATTGGTATTTTCCAGTTCCAAATTGGACCTATGTTTAATCATCGGTCTTATTGACTCTCTAATCTGTGCTGCAAAATGTAAAACTCGTATCTCATTCTCTCGCAGGTTTAGTCTTTTAGATTTATGTGTTTATCTCTTTTTAGTGTCGCTTTTTTGTTTCATCGAGTTTCAAATCACAGTGATTCTAAAGAAGTTTCACTTCAAAAGTATTACAAAGGACAAGGAGCCTTGGAACCAGCAAGGAGCCCGGAGTACACAAAGATCTACCGCCCGGGGCCTCGCAATAGCTAAGGCGGGCCCTGACATGAAGACCAATAAGATTTATCTATGATGAGGACATGCGCGACGACGTTTCATGAAGTGTCAATTTCAATGAATTGTGAATAATTCTCTGTATTTACAATCTTTGCTATGCCACAACATAACTTTTAAAAATTAAATGTTTAGTGTATAATTTAAATTTTACAAAGTACTTACTTTACATAAAAAAATATTAAATTAAATTACCAGAACAGAAGCGTTAAAGATTAAAATCACACGTAATTAGAAATGAAGTTATTTCTTCCAATCACAATTAATGAGTTCATCCGCCTACATTTTATTTATGGTACTCGCAGCTTCTGATAATGTTATTAAGATTTAATGATTTCATATTTTCCGCCCATTGCCATTTTCATATTTTTTTTATGTATTTGCTATTTATTTATACCGAAATGGCCATTAAGTACAAAATAGTTTTGTATACAGTACAAAAAATATCGGCGGTGGGCACTGAGTTTCCGAGAAATAGTAATTTGCACACCTGGTTATCTATTCCTGCGAACGGCCAACAAGTCGCTAACAATAACAATAGGGATCTGTTCGACGCTAGTGATGGTCATAAAACAAGTAGGAAAACAATAGCATGTTTTTCTTAATTAGAAATTCTAAACATAAAAGAATTCCTAAATCCGGGAGGACAATAAACTACACTTACGGCACTTATCTTTGACGGCGTGTAACAATATGATCATTTAATTTAGCTATAGAAATAACTACATGAATAAAATTTAAATGTATATTTCGCGAAGATTAAGTTATAGTGTCAATGTTCAGGCAATCCTGTACTGGTGGTACGTTTTTTAATATGAGAAAAATAACCCCTGTTAAATTCCGTAATCTCATGTTCTACTCGAAATTTCCAATATACTGGTAACATAATGTCAATTCTTCTCTAATTATATTATTCACTATTCACTTTTAAGATTTATTAAACTACAAATGGCTCTTTTTAACTAGAATTTATTTAATACTTAAAAATATATAATTCCTAAATGGCTCTTTTGAATAAGTATATTTTTAAATTCAGATTTATTTTAAAATATTTTTTCATGTTAAATCAGTCAAAAATAGTAAAAAAAAGAACACTTTTAATTTTGACTAATAAGATTAAGAAATATTACAATATTTCTATAATACGATTACAGTATTTTAAATAACAAGCCTCCAAAAAGTGAGGAAAGAATTGTATAACATTACGGTGCGAAGACGCATCGCAAAAATTGTCTCACCGCGATACGATAACATAACACAAAAATTTCATCGCATTTAATCATTCGAAGTCGTATACTTTGTACAATTAGACGCTTACCAGCAGTTTAGTTCGTATTGAAACATTTTTTTATATTGAATAGGCTCGCGTTCGACTGACTTTGCGCCTGATGTCAGGTGGAAATGCAGTCTAAGGTGGAGCATGCTTACCTAGAAGTTACCTGTTCACGCAAGAGTTGAAGACACCTAGATTGTATTTTTCTGGAAAATCAGACGACAGTAAAGAGTTCCACTCTTCAGCGGTACGTATGATAAAAGTGGAAACATAGCGTTTCGTCCGCTTTGTTGGTATTGCTACCTTGGATGGATCGATATAGATCGCACTAGATTTGTCCTACTTATTCTTTGAATCAAGACGCACAAAGAAAATCAAAGAAAGAAAGCACTGGGTGGATTCATTTTTAAGTATTACAAAATCTGCACGTTGCGGTAACGCATCGGAAAATTCTACAATGCGTTGTGCGACGTCGCAATTTTTTGCGGTGCAACGTCGCACCGTAGCGTTGTGGCCTCATCCTTATAGCGCTATCTAGCTTTTTGTCTTGGCTGGTTATTAATCCTAATATTCTCCTTCCATTATGTCAACGGTCAATATGTTGTTTGTACATGCCGAAAATAATGATTTAAATATTCAAATATATTAAATAGCAAACAAACAAATACATAAATAGTTTTTAAATAAACGAATAAACCACATCCATTATGTACTCTAAAAATATTTTATTAAGGAAATAAAAGATAAAAGCGACATTCAAAAACTCGACGTGAAATTTTTAAATTCTTAATATCTTCATTTAGTAGATAAAAGCACATACTTAACACGTTTTAATAGGTTTTTATTAATCAGAACTAGATGTAGTACACGTTACGTCTTATCTTAAAAGTTCTGGACTTATATTTCCGCAATTTTATTGTATATAACGATGCTAAAGTTTTTCATACGGTTTTACGCTGTACGCTTCTAGAGTTGGGACTCGCCTTATTTGTGTAAAGTCGAAAACAAACGGTTCACTTGTCTAATAATTTTGGTAGAAATGTGGCATTATCAACTTTCAAAATAAACCAACTTAAATGTCAAAAAAAGTTTCACATGTGTGACTTTTTAAGCGCTTATCTGCTTATTTGTTATTCAACGGTGTTAAATATTGGAATATTTTCAAAGGCTGTATTTAAAGTATAACATATTGTTATGTATGAATAAGTAATAGAAATAACAATAGACATATAATATAAATAACAAAATTTGAAACTTATACAATAATTTAAAAAAAAATCAGGTAAATAGTCATGTATAAAATCTTTCTTAATGAATATTGTTTTTTTTTTTAAATGTTTATGTCTCATTTCTAAATAAGTTGTAATATTGAAATGAACATATTGTTACGAGTCGCGAGACTCGAATTAAAATACCGTTATAATTACTATAGAGTTTAGTAGAACTATACAAACACGTATAACACAGGTACAAATATAACCGAACACAACAAGTCCAAACGTAATGCAGAAGGTCGTAACTCGGTAAAACGCGCAAAGTCCGTCACTTATTAGATTCCCGATTATAGTACACACGTCTCGTTTCACTCGTGGTTCTCGCTCGACCTTCTACCCCCTCCATCAGGTCATCGTTTTATACTGCACAAATGAAATGTCCCCGTATCTAAGTCGGCTTAATCCGCAACACCTGGCTAATGACTCGGACGCAAACTGCCATAAAAGAGTATAATAAAACAATGGGCTGTTTTCTAATCACAAATTTTAAACAAAAGAAGTCGACCATAAAAGAATTACAATTAGTTTAAATACCGGCGGGTAATAAAATGTGTTTTGTTTCAGATATGCCGGTGGGTTTTGTTTTTGTTGGGACCTGAGTTGTAACAATATCTAATTTTTGTCACATATCCCGGTCAAGTTTTTAATGTCTACTCTATTTGTTATTAGAATTCAGAAGTCAAAAAGTATTTAATCGAACATTCTTCTATCATATGTCTCAAACACTGTGAAACGGATTTTATGCAAACTAATTTTTACTCAAAACCTGTTATAAATTCTACTAATTTGATTTTTTCAAAATTTGACTAATGCACCCAGTCCCATCCAATGACGTGAGTTCGAATCCTAGCCGGAAAATAATGAAAATTAGAGTTAATCTTTAAAAAGTTCACACTTTCCAAAACTTGTCTTACATCGCAATTTAAAGTCTGGCATTTATTTTAAATAGCAATTCCAGCAGACGTTGCCCTGCTCTGAAAAAATAAAAACCTAGAACCCGATTCCTGCAACATCTAATTCTGAATCTAAACCATCCCTCCATCACTCAAACACTTTTTTTACACCTTGTATTACATTATTGAAATTTTAGTATGGATCCCTAATTTTCCGAGAAATAAATATAGCCTATATTAATGTGGGATAATGTAGTGTTATAATAGTGAAAGATTTTTTGAAATCATTCCAGTAGTTTTTGAGTTTATTCGTTACAATCATACAAAAATACAAATCTTTCCTCCTTACAATATTAGTATAGTTACTAGCCTTGCATCTTATGCTTATTATTGTTATTATATGTAGTTATAGTTTTCGAAAGATAAAATATACAAACCCTATAATTGATTTTCCATGCTCTAGCTATGGTCACGAACTTAGTTAAATTAAAAACATAAATTTCACCGTAACTAAAATAAATATTATCTTAAAACCATGATTTTTTAATGTTTTCTTCAAAGCGGAAATCTCATTAGTGTAGATCTGCATCCGTTGCTGTGGGATATCGGGAAAACGGGCTGCTGTTGGTCTCACAGTATTAGGTTTATTGGTAGGAAAACTCAACATCATCACAAACATGTCATAACTAGACTCAGGCTTTTTATGTTAAAGGAATTAATGGAATACCCAATACTAGTTCATAGTGAATTGGATGTATATAATTTATAGTAATCTCGGTGGGATTATTTGGAATATGCTTCTTGGTCAGCACACGATGAATTTTACATTAACCAAGAAAAATTGTTCAAAGTAACAGAGTTGAAAGCGCCTCTACAGTTGAGAGTCAAACCATTGCCGAAATCGGCCGGAAAAGATCATAACAAATGAATGACTTGACTGATGTTGTGACTGATGTTTTTTAATGATATTTTTTTATCGATGATATATCATATTATAATACTTATTATCCTATTCCGGACGAAGACAATTCTAAAATCATAAAAATTGGTCCAGATGTTCTCGAGTTATAAATGGTGTAACTAACACGACTTTATTTTTTATATATATAGATTTCATAAAAATAGTGAGATCTTATAATGTATTCCTATCTTAATAGAAAGTCCAAACATCAAATTACAGTTTAAACCGTAAAATAATCAATTGAAATAGAAACAGACTCACGTATATTCTCAAACAAAAATACAAGAAAGTAATTTAATTAACTTCAAATGTATTTACAGCAAATATTTTCAAAATTTACTTTTTATTCTACTTACACTCTGTGATAATGTACTGTAACTTAGCCCAGCAAAGTTATTTGCATACTATTTCCGATATTATAAATTAATATAAAGTTTAAGAGAAATTATTGATAAAATATGTGATAAACGTTTCATTAGAATAATAATTAATGAAGCATTTTATAATAGTCATAACATTTGTTAAGCTTCCGTGCACCGGTGAACTAAAATATTAACTTAACCAATGAACTAGCCTTTTCTGTAAAACGTGCTTGTACTAGTGGTGAATCTCTAGCAGCTTATCTAAAGTAGACGAGTTGAAAAGATAAGCTCCCAGAGTGGGAATTCGTGATGCTGTATTTCCTGACGCGGTATTTCTTAACGCGATATGTCCTGACGCTTTATTTTTTTACACAATTCTTCCGTGTCTACACATTCAACGCAGCTTATATCTTTATAATGTGCAACTCATGCTTGTCTCGTTTGAGTATAAAGTATATTTTTTCACAGCGAATAGGAAAAAACAAGGATAATAGTATAACTACTTGTCGTAGTAATTTTAGCAGGAATCTTTTTAATGCAGGTTTAGAAGAACAAATCTTTGAAAGACAATTGTACAGTAAGAAACATAATTCTACAAAACTTTTAAATTCTATATGACTGGTCAGTACCACGTAACTCATCTAAAGCCTTAATAACTAAAACTTACTATTTAGACCAAAACTGTCAACAATCGAAGTTAAGGGGTTGCCTAAATAAAGTTCGCTATCTCGCTCGCGCGTCAACAACTTTTTTGATTATTAGACCGAATTTACATACTACAAATCTGTATTCTACGAACCTTACCAATAATATTACAAATGTTTGAATGAAAACTAATTGAATCAATTTGGTTGAAAAGCACAGAACTGAAAAGACGCGACCGTGTTCAATGACATTGAATGATTCATGTTTATATAGATCACATTGGTAGATTCATCCAAATTGAAAAACGTAAATGAAGCGTCTTAAGCCACTTTGGGAAAGCAAAGCGCTAAAAAATCAAAAAGATAATTTCCATCATCAACATCGCGTCATACGAGTAATCAATCAATCAAACACCCTTAATATTTTATTACAAACATAACCTATAAAAATAAATATACAAAACACAAAAATCATTTTGATAATTAGATTTATTGCGCTCGTATTGAAATTTGACGCAAATATATTCAAATCCCCCTTGTTAATTGTGAAACGTGTTTAACTTTTAACTTTTTATATGACGGCTGCATACATTAGCATCGAGTCCAATACATCGATCATAGTTACAACTTTTACTAATAGTTGCCTATACATCGACATGTTAGTACCGTCTTAATCTGTAATGTTTGTATTATAACATGTAATGGTTGTTGTACAATGAAATGCATCAAATTGATAGATAGTTGTTAATTTTGATGCGATTTGTCGTGACTGCTGGTCGATGGGAAATATTTGTGTAGTGATTTGTGGGCAGGCATTAGGACCACGGTTCAAATGGTAACACGCGTTGCCGGGGTCAAACACATTAGCCACATAGCGGGTATGTGCATTTGTGTAAACCTTTATTAATCAAAGCGTATAAAGTTTTTTTTTCTTATTGACCGACTTTCGTGTTTTGATAATGACGCGGTAAACCGACGTGTTTCCTGATCGTTTTTGCTGATTAATTGGTACGCTCGTGTGAATGTGTCTGCTGTAGATTAAAGAGGGTGAGAAGTTTGTAGAGGTTACGCAGTAATTCGGAACTTAGATAATGCAAATCAATGAGTGTGGTGAAAATATACTCTCATGAGTCAAATCTGTAAAAACGTCACTGTTGATTTTTTAATTTTTTATTGCTTGTATTTAGCAGGCAGGCTGACCGCGAAAGAAACCAGAAAGCGTTTACCATCGCCTATGGACAATTTGTAACACTAAAGGTGCCATCACTGTGCTGCCGCTCTTTAAAGGGAGCTGGAATTCAACTCAAGATTATTATGGCGTTATACTCTAGACCAGGGGTGGTAGCCGCCTAAACGGGTAAATACCCATCACCTGGCAGTGGGTTATATTGTCGCCTCTTAAGACCGCAGGAATTTATATTCTTTCTCCGTTTTAATTACCACACCTAATATTTTTTTAATCGCCAAAAATACACACATTATATTCAGAAGGTAAACAAGTTATACTTGTGTTGTGGGTAATATAAAACTTAGTGCAATTAACTTCGGGGCAGTTCTTATAGTCTCTTTTATTTCATCTTGTCCCAATTAATTGGGGTTGGACAATATATTTTCCCTTCCATACACCTCTATTCTGGAATACGTCCTGTGTCACAGCAGAAATCATCATGTCATTCTTAATCTAGAGTTAACTATCGAAAGCTTTGAGAGCGTCTTTCTATTAATGATCTAAACCCACATTTCAAAAAATTACTCAACAAATATTATTCAAACTAATTTTCTTTAAAAATATTTAGCTCTACCTCGACTACGTATACTGAAAATAACTTTTTCAACATTACTTGTATTTATGACGACTGCCCTTAATTTTTACCTTTTTTACGATTTCTCTATTGTATTACGTAGGGGGTTAAATATATTCCTGCTAAATTTTATCCAATGTTTTATTATGTCCTCTATGATTGAACCCAGGTGGAAGAACAGTTCTAGTCTTAGTTAATCAATTTTATGATGAGACTGGGTCCAAATTTTAGGACACATTTTGTTTCCGTTGTTCTACTGATTGCTTATTTTTTGTTTTGTTTTTATCCTGAATAATTTTCTCTTAGGTTAGCATTTTTCAAGAAAAATAATTGTAATTTACATAGAGAGACAGACACAGAAAATTGAGACACGGACATGACCGTTTCGTAAGAGTTCCATTTCTTTTTTCAAAATAGCTAATGAACTCTAAAAAGTTACTCAATTATCTTAAACTGGCTTAACAGACTTAACCTTTCTTTAACATTCTCCTTCCAAATCGTGACGGGAAGCCACGTTCATTCGGCAATATCTACACAAATATACATAGATAGAACACAAAATTCACACGAACATTTCCCATAAAATTTTGAAACTTACCGGACGGACGTCCTCCATTAACTAAGCGGTGATATTAACATATTACTTAAAACAAGTCGGTTAAATTCTTTTGAATGATCATTATGGGCGTAAAATGCTACTAAGCTATTCTGTTTGTATAGGAAATTCATATTATATATTTAAAATGCATGGAAATTGTGTCACGTGATTTCATTACATGTGAAAGCTTCTTATACATACATACATATTATCACGCCTGTTTCCCATAGAGGTAGGCAGAGATTATGGATTTCCAATTGTTACGATCGTGAAATCCCTCTTTTGTTTCATCTACTTTCATTACTTGGCCATTCTTTAAGACATGGGTCGACCAACGGGACGGCGACTAGTTGGCCGCCCGAGATATTGCTGGAGTGACGTAGTGGAGGCTGATCTGGGCGGGCTGATTCAAGCTTATGAGTGGCAAGAGACAGCGCTGACCAGAAGGGAGTGGAATATTCTCATTTCGGACGTCAGGACTTATTTTGGGTCGTTAAGCCGCAGCAGTTAGTTTATTCTTTAAGACATCTGCGATTTGATCTGCGGCACCGACCCTACCACCCACACTATTATCATACACTTATTTCGTCAGTGTCCATATATCATTCCAGTAAGCTTCTTATTTCTCATTACAGTTTACCCAACTGCACGACAGCAAACAGGAAAACGACGAAGGAAATGCGCAGCGCGAGCATGTAAGCGTAGCTTATTAGAACATTTGATACTGACGCTGCTCACTTTCCTCGTTAGCCGTCATCCATTTGCTAGGGGATTGAGCATAATTAATAAGGGTTCATAGTTAAAGATAGTTTGAAATTGAACGAGTGTTCCATGTTTAGGGTAACTTTAATTATGTATGTATTTTCAACCATGCATTTAGAGTATGCCGCCATAGCAACCTTGAGTTGTGTTCCGGCATTAGTGGCCAGGTTCTAGTCTGCCTTTAGAGAGCAGCCGAACATCACTAGCACCTTTGATGTTACAAATGTCCATAGACGATGGTAATCGCGTTCCTTTAGTTGGGCCATCAGCCTGTTTGCTGAGCTTTTGCAATAAAAAAATTAAAAATATATAACGAAAACATTTGCTACACCAAAGATGCTACCGTTGTGTTGCCGGTCTCGAAAAGGGGATTGTAACCTGGCCCCTAATGCCAGAATACGACTCGAGATCTTTATAGCGACATGCCCTAGACCAGTGATGGTTGCCATCCAGGAGGGCAAATGCCCTACCACTTGCTGTTGGTTGTTTTCTTGTCTCTTACGACGGGACGTTCGACAACAGGAATCGATATTCTTTCTCCGTTCGTGCACAGATATATTTATCTTTCCGCAACACAGGGAACAAAAATTTCAATACAAATTCAAAAGTTTTAATTCAAAATATGTTCCACCGGAGAACAGTTTTTGAAAGTCATACCATATAAGTTAAAATTCAAATCTACTTCCTATTCTATGTACATCGCTTCGCAACGTGTTATCGCTGTTTAAGGAGAAGAAGCGGCTAGAACCTCTGCAGGAATACGTCTAGCTAAAAATGGTTTTCCTTCATATTTATCTATCCATGTAATATGGATATATAACCTATCTTGTTATATATGTATCTATATTATTTATCTATCACAGCTCATCGGATGTGCAGATCTGGGACCAAATCAGAACCACATACCAGAATGATGATAACAATTACTTGCCTTTGCTACTATTTTCGATATAACATTAGTACTATGTAAATTCATTTTCAAAATGTCATTATGTATCATAGTTTCGTGTCTTTTACGCGACTCTCTGCAGTACGAATAAATCTGTGCCACAGTCGAATATGTTTTTATGTATTTGAATGTAAACATATTGGAAAATAAAGAACATCGGCAAGAACCCGTGCCTTCTCAGTGTCGCATTTAGACTTCGCGTACATTAATACAAATATTTGAAAAAGATAGATCTAAGGTATGTACAAACAAACTATACTATATTAAAAACTAAAACTAAATAAAAAAGGGAAAAATACCTAAAAATAAAATATTTGTCCCAAACCACTGTCACTTACCTAGAACGTTCCCAAAAGGCTGGCGGCGTTGCCACGTTGTATAGGTATGGTATTTTAGAGAAAAACGAAGTTAAACGACCATCTTATAGGTTATGTTACGTTACTTTATTTATTAAAAAAGGCTCTTTTTTAATAAATACAGAAGTATGTTATACAATTACTTTTCAAAGAATTAATGGAGTTGCATGCGTGAAAAGACGTGTAGAAAGCCTTAGGAATACACAATTAATCATAGAAATAAAGCCACCTGATAGCTTTAAGCTAGGTAATCCGAGCGGTCACGGTCAAACTACCAACTTTCTCGTTCTCACCAGCTACCTGATATGTCAGTATCATGCCTCTATTACTTGACGATTGATATACCGTCGGTTCCTATACCTTACTATTCATTCATTTGCTTCCTTTTTAATGGCTGTAATATCATTTATGCATTGTTTTACCAAATGCCGGCGACCTAGCGCAGGTCGTCGGTCCATCGGGCCGGAGGGCGTACGACACTACATTTTCCGATACGCGGTCTCCACTCCAGGACTCGTCTGCTCCATCAGCCATCGGTCCTGTGGCAGACGTGTCCGGCCACTGCCATAAGTAATAAGTAGATACACTCGTACAAAATTTACAAGGCTGTAACATTTTGTAAGACTTGACTCTCCGCTCCACTATTATTTTAATAATATTAAATCCACTGCACAATAATTATTAAATTACCCTAATATTATATACATAAAAATACACACATATAACGTATATACATTATATAAAAGTGACGATTATAGGTACCGGTGCGGGACCGGCACACAATGAGCGATTCAGGCACAGATCATAGAATGATCTGTGGATTCAGGGAACCCTCAGAAATACAGGCGCTCGGTAAGCTTTCGGTATGGCGAATACCGCTGTTACACCGACAAATCAGTAAGTGGCCTTATGGCCGGTTTCTATATCTTACCGACCGTTCATTTGTCTTACTCTCGGTTAAAATTTAACATAAGCTCCATACAAGTAATGTTAAAATTCAACAGAGGGTAAGACAACAAGCGAATGAATATTAAAATATAAGAACCGCCCATTAGTGGTACTTTCAGTATGACTCTGTACTTTACTTTAAATCATGTTATTAAACTCACTCCACTAGAATCTATTTCTTTCTATCTCTTTCTTACATCTATCTATCTCAATTGTAGTGTACCTTCGTATCGATTATATCAATGTGTTATTTTTTATCTCGCCACAAATGTCGATTCTGTTCGACTTAGTTATATCTTAAAAGGACAGGTATTCTTTTTTGTTATATTTTACAAATTTACACCTTAACTTAATGCTTGTTGTTTTTATATATATTTCAAACACATTTCGCTAACGATGCATTCGATTGTGTACTTCCGGACACCTTTAAACCTGTCCATTCTACGTTGGGCTTTGTAAACTGCATACTTTTTGTGCGTTGCTCATTCGAAATTTGATTTTTTTTTATTATAATATAAATCTGTTTAATTCTTCAATTTTCTTTTAATTATGTTTTTGGATAGTCTACGAATAGAATTTCTAGATTTTCTGGCTAACTAAAATAGGTACACTTACAGTATGGACAAACGCCTTGTAATTATGATGTTGTATGTATAATAATTTTATATTATATTATAGTTCTAACTAGGGTTCTAAAGCTAAATTATATAGGTGCCTTAAAATTATATAAATTACAACTATTTTGAATACGATACGGGCAAGTTGGAATTTGTTTCAAAATGACAATATAAAAGCCAATCTTCAAATAATAGTATAATAGTTATGTAAAGAATGTTGTTGAAACATGCAGTTCTTATATAAAAAGAATTGATCACTCTTTACAAACGATATTTTTTATATTACTAGTAATCCAACTACCAGGCGGTTTAATTATTGATGGCCTCTGTGATTGAGCGGGCTAAGCCGTTGCCGGCCTACCTCACTGCAACGCAGAGACTCCGGGTTCGATTTCTGGTATAGTAAATTTCGGAAACCGTATTTTCTCCGTTATTTACTATGGTCTGGGTGTCTGGGATCGGCCCCAGAGTAGTCCGTTGTATATTACGCATAACACAAGCGTAACTTGCTTAATTTGGGGATATGTGTGTTTGTCTGCCGATTATTATTATTGATCGATTCATTATTTAATTTTAGCATTCGGATTACTCTAGAGATAAGAAGATGTACAATATTCACGATTTAATCTATGCGTACAAAAATGTATGCAGTGCATAGTTCCTCTTTTTTCTAAATCCATATGTTACCGGCTAAGTATGACGGAATGCGGTGTCTATTCAAGACTGGTTTTTATACATTAAATTATATTCTACAACAACGTAGAGGCAGCTTGCTACAGTTCTGACATTTATGGATAATATCCGATATATTGATGGCACCGATGTGGCGCTAACGTATGAAGTTGATTTTTCGGTTGATTATTTAAAAAAAGCCTACTATTACGCAACGTTAGTTAAGGTTGGTTAATATTGACAGCATATATCATTGTTTAATGGGAGGATTTGGTTAATTACTTTTAAAGGCAGAAGGCTGGTACTCGACTCTGGATTGGTACACAAATTAAAGGTCACCTAGCTACCTTTGAAGTGACGAAATATACGACTCATTGACTCTTCAGATAATCAGAGGGCTGGTGCTTACCTCGGGCAACGGATCAGCATGGCGATCCAGCGAAGAACCGTAGCCAACCTTCTGGGCACCTTACCCATAGAACACGGTGATCTGGGCTCAGTATTCTACTTATAGTCTTGAGGGACTATCGGTAGAATACAATACGAATAAGTTAAGTTCTCTTTATTGTATTTAGATTATTACTACTTATATTAGTTTAAAATATTGTATCTAAAATATATGTTCTTTAGTTAGGAATACATTTACCCTAAAATATATTCCTAACTAAAGAACATATATTTTAGATACAATATTTTAAACTAATATAAGTAGTAATAATCTAAATACAATAAAGAGAACTATAGATATAGAGCTATGGAGTTTATACAACTGAATTTGAACCATTTCAAGTGCTATTTTCATGTTTAATTTTAATTTGATGTCGCAATTTTTTTTAGTTGCCGTGATTATTGAATAACTAAGATTTCAGGCTTCAATGAGAGTCGTCAAGTTTATTTTTGTCTACTATCAACTTCCGTTATTATAATACATATAAATTTTATTTATAGTTACTATTAACATCATGAAAGTTTTTTTTAATTAGCAGCTGCTAAATGTCATACAAATGAAAATGCTTTAAAACCTTTAAGACCTAATTTCGATAATATTTAGTGACGAAAATCTATTTTTTTAAATAATTTTTATGTTTATTATTTAATACATTTCGCAGAATATTTTTGCTTAGCCGCCGACGTATTATGATATTAACAATTATATTTGGGTAAGAGATCAGACTAATAAGGCTAATGCTTTTTTGCAAATCAGCATGTTACTGTAAATGATTAACAACCTAAATGCCTGGAAATAAAATAGAAACTCAAGTGAGGTCGTTTATGCACACTTTTAGAGAACACGAAGGCTAGTAAGTCACGATCATAAATCAGAATTTCAACGGTGCAAACAGCAAATTGGTTTCCTACAAACAATTATATTTTATTGTTTGCTTGAGATAACATTGCGGACATGTTCACATAAATAATGTGAAACACAAACAATTTAGCTTGGTATTATTTTAATAAGTGTAAACTGTTGTTTGAATATAGGTTTCATTAAGTTCTACACGTTAGATTGTAAATTGTGACAAAAGTTAATACATAAAGTATGTGCTTTTCTCCTTTTTTAAGCAATCAATGTTCAGTGGACGCAGGCCTCCCTATGTCTGTGCCACATGCGCAGATCATCGGTCCACCGGGCTGGAGGGCGCCCTACACTACGTTTACCGAGACACATTCCTTACCATTCTACCTCCGTCAAGTCCGGGCTGATCTCGTATATTTTTTTATAGCTGGAATAAAACAGACAAGATGACAGTTTATCCTATGAGAAGTAATTACTGTCAATCACGGGTATTTACAGCGCTAGAGTTTTTAGCAATCTTCTGGCGTATCAAAGAAATTTTATGAGATTTTCGAAGTGAAACTTCTTTAGAATCGTTGTGATTTGAAACTCGATGAAACGAAAAAGCGACACCAAAAAGAGATAAACACATAAATCTATAGGACTAAGCCTTCGAGAGAATGAGATACAAATTTTACACTGTGCAGCATGGATTACAGAATCAATAAGACCGACGATTAAACATAGGTCCAATTTGGACCGAAATATAATTGATAAAATTTTTAGACTAAAACCTTGAAAAATTGAAAGTGATACTTATTGAAAAGTTCTTTGCGTGGTAGAGCCATGCTGGAATTTATTATCTCGACTATAGCTCTTAATGCCGGCTCATTCGGTGTGATAGGCAGCTACGGCTACGGTCTCATAGGCGTGAAACGGTTATTCTTGAGCTAATCGTGTTACGTACGTTGAGTGAGGGTTCCGATGGCCCACTACCCCTTCTCCTATTCCATTCCATCTATCTCATCCTAGAGGATGATAATGCGTTGGCACCCGTTTGTAATAGACGTCTATAGGCCACGGTCGTCGTCAGCCAATCACAATGCACTGCTGAACGTAGGTCTCCCAAGTCGGCGCCATCCGTCCCAATTCACCGCTTTTTCATCCAGCGCCTACCGGCGACCTTGCGCAGGTCGTCAGCCCATGGGGCCGGAGGGCGTCCGACACTACGCTTACCAAGACGCGGTCTCCACTTCGGGATTCGTCTGTTCCATCGGCCATCGGTCCTGCCACAGACGTGACCAGGGTAACCACCTTGAATGAATTCTATTATATGGACCGTCTGCCCGTTTGCCAGGTATGCAATAATTCTTAAATTTAGGTGAGTTTTCCTTAACAACAACACAACCTTAGCAGCTTAAAAAGACAGAAGGTTGGACGACATTTTAATCATAAATAAACTATAATGAACCACTGTTCAGAATGTATCGAGCGTCTTTATAGCTGACTGGCCGGTTGCTCAATTTCCGATCCCACGCGTTTCTTTTTCGATTTGATTTATTTTTCAATATTGATTTTTGTATTTTAGGTAGTCTTATAGTTTTCAACTAATTGATTTTATTATTTTTTATATTTGTCGATTTCTTTAGAAATTAAAACAGACCGTATAAATACATCGTCAGGTGTCTCCTAATCTGCATAAACAGGCATTTAACTGTCGTTAGCATATTATTGTTGGACTACGTATTATATATTAATTAATAAATATTAATTATTAATAGATAATAAACATATATTAAAAGTGGAAGCTATATATAAGAATTAACTATATATTTTTTATGAAATTCGATACAGCACTAAAGATTTGTGTTTTCTTTTTATTACATCGCTGGCAAACAGGCAGACTGCCCACATAATGGGAAGTGGTTAGAGTCATCTTTTATCTGCGCAGGAACGGAGAAAGAATACAATTTTCTACGGCCAGGCAACATGTCATAAGAGGCAACAAAACAACCCACAGCCAGGTAGTAGGGTATTTGCCCATCGCGCTACCACCTCTGGTCTATAGTATGCCGCCATAACAACCTTGAGTTGTACTCCGGCATTATTAGCCAGGTTCCAGTCTCCCTTTAGAGAGCGGCAGCATGTCTGTTGAACTTATGCAATAAAAAATCGCAACTCGTTGCAGCCTTTAGGTTATGATAGAGGAGATGGTATATGAGGAATGGTATAGAGATATAATGTTTTATTCGGTAATACCCAAGAGTTTCCCCAAAATTCACCGTGCCAGTTCTTTTGATACTAAAATAATATATTTATGCAGTTTTCGGATTAGTTAATTCGAAAACTGCATAAATAATATTTAAAACTTTTTAATGTTCATACTAAATCATCGAAAGTATACGTGTACCGAACTTTATGACAATCCTATCATTCTCATAGACGACTTTCTCGAGAGAACGAAGAATACATACAAGCAAAGCAACTTTAACATTTATCTATATGTACCTATTATATAGTATGGATTATATTGGAAACCCACATTGATAAAATCGATAATCATTATTATTTGACACCTTAACTGCTTTTTAAAACTTCCTTTGTATTCAGCGAATATGAAATTTTAATTGAATTTGAAATTAGTAATGACCTTTAGAAATTTTACTAAACGTCGTTTAACAAAATTGATACTATCATATTGAAATGATCAAACAAAACATTTAAAATCACCTGTCAGTTAATACAAATACAATCAGGTTTCCAGACGTTAAGCTGTAGCGAAAGGTGAATGTTTTAAAAATGATATCCAGGCCAACTATACTAACTTTTTACTATGTAAGATCCGCACATTTGATTCACTTTTGTTATGCATAATATTATGTAACGGGATAATGCAACACTAAATAAGTACAGAAAGCTCACCTAGCACCTGAGCGCTCTAGCTAAAATTCACGAGAACCTATAGTAAAGTTCAATGTAATGAAATTTTCATGGACCAATATAGATCATTATGGTTGAAAAACGGTTACAAAATATTTCACAGGATTGAATCATTGGCAACAATAATATGAGCAATATTAGTATGAGAGCTGCATACGTCTTGTCATCGCAACGGACAACGAACTACTGGCTAGCGCAACTCGGGGGCGCACATATTAATAGCTGCTCTATCTCGCTAGCACATCATCCGTCCCGCTCATACAATGTGCTATATATTTTAGTAGCTGTACGACTTATTGATATTTGTAGTTAAGGTTACCGTTTCCAAAATAAATTAGTTCACTTCAGTTCACATCAGCACTCAACAGTGAATACTACTCTCTACCATCTGAAGTATCATTTAACCTCTACCTCTCGCTGCTACATAAGTAATATGAAGAAATATTTTAATTGAACATAAATTGCTTTTCTGTATTTATTTATATTTTGTAAACTGTACATTGGTAGCAACTTTGTTGATAAAAATGTCCATAGGCGATGGTAACGGCTTTCCATCAAGTGGGCCGTCTGCCAGTCTGCTGAACTCATGTAATTAAAAAAAACTGTGGCGTGTAGCTTTCGCGTGTATTCTGCCTACAAACAACGCCAATCGATAAACAACAAAGGACTAATATAACTGATTTAATAAATAAAGAATTACTGATTTAATAAATTAAGAAAGATTTACCACTATTCGAGAGTCGAATCGAGTAATGTAAAGCATTCGTTTTACAATAAAGCATTCGGCTTACATTGATATTGAATAATGGATGTAAATGAAATTCAAATCACTATCTAATAACGACATCATCTACAGAAATTTTATGATTTTAATCGATTTTGTTGATATAAAACACGATATTATCTTACATGTTATTTATTGGTATTAATTTAATACGAAAATGGGAATTTACCAAAATCAATTTAATAAAAACTTTTCATTCACATAATTAGATGTAGTTTATTAATTTAATATTTAGCACACATTATAGTTTATAGTTGTTTACTATGTTATTTCCTGAGAAATCAAAAGATCGTAGATTTGTGACGATATCGCTAAAATCAATTATCGTTTTTTATCATTAATATTTTAATCTATACATTGATATTTCAGAGCTGACCTACGGTGTCGTCCAAAAAACTTTCGATCAAGAATTTCTAATAAAACACAGACTTAACAGATATAAAAAGTCATTAGCTATAAGTGAGTTTGTGGGTATATATTATAATTATGTAAATAGGTTTTTATTGCTTTAAATATTTATATGATATACTTTTCAATCCTGAAATCGTACGCCGTTTCCAATCTAATTTATTCCTATCACGGGTAGTATGGAAGAGATCGCTTTTTAGCGATAATGCCGCCCTTTGTACGTAATTAAAATAGTACATTACATAAGTATAGTCTTTCAAATTTTCTATATTGGTGTACACAATAAAGTGTTATCTATCTTTTAATCCGCAAAACTGTAGTATGTGCAACTCTGCCTTTTGTTTCTTCTTTTAATTTTTTCATGCAATTATATTCTTTTATATTTTCATGCAATAATTAAGTACTCTTGCCATCAATATTGAATGTAAGTTCAAACAAAGACTTCATATGGAAGGGTATAATCACATCTATAAAAGATATTGTATAACACATTGGCACGCTTTATACAAAACAACACTAGTCAATAAATTAAGAATCACTTTAACAGTTGACTTGATCTGAACTCTAAATTTTAATTTCTATGGATTAATTAATTGAAAACAGATGAACCTTGTTAGGCGGTTGTATTATAGTGATACTTAATTGAAATCATTGACACAAAGGTTCGATAGCTTGATGATTAAAGCCATCGCACATACAATGACGACCCGTGGTGCCCAATGGCTTTCTACAATGGCACTATAATCACCTATTGTTTGAGAATGTAACATTAAAAATACTGTGTTGATGTGTTTAATAAAAGTGAGATTTAGCCACTCTAGGTTTTACTGAGATTGGGCGTACAGTACGATTTTATAAGTTTTAGTAATTTTAATACCCATCCCAGGAAATAAATAATTTTGAAAGTTCATACCTATCATACGCATAATGAATTTTTATTTTAAGGAAGCAAATTACATTTGTATAATAAGCGATTTACAATTCTGAGTCCAATCCTAGGAACACCCAGGCTTATAAACTGCAAATTTTGTTAACGCAAATAATTTATAAGCGCATTCCTACTATATAATTGTATTTGCTAAGTAAAGCTATATTGATAAAAAATGATGCATGCATTATATTCTATAACTTGAATATATTAATTAGTAATTTCCAGGGATACTGACTTTTCTACTTACTAGCTATTACATTTGATTTTTGGACAGCGCTCAAAGTAAAATATGGTTACGGACTCTGGTTTATGCAAGAACTATCTTTTATCAGTGGTTACTTTGTCTACTGCGGGAAGAAACCAAGTACCTAATTCAATTACACTTAATTAATTGCTTAGCACTGCGCAGATTGCACTTAATTCGAAAACGACAGGTTCAATTATGTGCTGTAAAATATTTATCTTTAGCACTTCCAATGAAGTAAAATAGTAAGGCTGCTTTCAGACAGGTCGCTAGCTCAGCTGCAAGCTTAACAAATAAGATACATGTAACATTATGAAAGCATCGGCACAAACTGAATATGAATTCGTATGAATAAACAAGCGATCGTATTGGATCGTAAATATGAAATGATAATGCGGTGGCGAGATCTGGTTTACTAGTTATATCGATTCGATATGCTTAGGGCGGCCACAAACCGTGCTACATTGTACAAATATCAAGTCGCACTTCGCAGATTCAGACGACATAAAAATATAGATTAAGCTTACGTGAACAAAAGCATCCAATGAGGTAAGGCGTTTATTAAAAATTTGCGTGCCTAAACTCATGTAATATAACTGTGGTTTACGTCTCTGTGGTTAATAGTAACGTATTGAATGGAAACCATTCCACCATTATCCCTAACTCGATTATTTAGTACTAAGTTCTCGTAACGCACTACGGCGCGTTCAGCCCTTTTTTTTTTGATCAGGGTAAATCCGATTGAGGACTAAGCCGCGACAAGGGCAGAAACTTGGGGAGACCATTCGCGACCTAGTGTGGGATTCGCCAGATCGGGGGTGGCACTAGCATGCCCAGTCAGAACTGGTGCTATGCTATTGCCACTCCCCAATTACGGATACCCACTAAAACCCCTGGGTGTTCCGTCCTTCACCTTATGCCAGGGCTACGGGTATATGACCTAGCCTCTCCTCAGCCCTGGCAGGCGTGAGCCTCGCAAGGCCTCTTCCACTGCCGGGGGACTACCTTTATCCCCCGGCATGCGTTTAGCATCCTATTCTAAGATACAAGACTTCGTCTTTCTATTAATTGTCTAAGGTCAGAACACGATTATACGCTATATGATATTGTCCCCAAAAAATCAAAACATCCCGAAGGATTTAAAGTAGAGTTTTAGCTATGTCAAACTGATGACACGTCGTAATATATATCTATATTAATAGAACTGAATAGCGTGTATTTTTGCATGCATGCTTTATGTTTTAACATGTTACTCGGAGAATTTACCTTTCCTTGTTCGAACGTTGAATATGCAAGAGTGTAAGAAAGTATCTATAATTGAGATAACAGATCTGTAAGACCTGCCAACCAGCTCTCATAAAAATGTAGAGAGTTCAACGTTAGTTCCAAGTAAAAAATACAAGCAGATGTCCAACAGTAAGATGTTTAATAGCTTGATTTCTAATTAAATATGATATAAAGAACTAAAATCAAAACTTTTATCAATAAAATTTCTGCTTAATAAATCGTATAAATATTAAATATTGATAAATGTCAACTAGAGAATGGGCTAGTCTTGGTAATAATCGGTTATTTATCGGCTCAGATCTAATCACTGCATGTATCGGTTCGCTGATTGGTTATTCAAATCCGAATATCCTTAGGGGGCCCAGCTGTGTTATGCTGAAGGATGCAATTCACAGAAATTAATATTTATTTTGTATGATATAGTATTCCAATAATAACAGTAGCAGTAAGCTCTTGTAATCATTGCGAAATAAACATTTGAGGTGAAATGTAAAAATTTCTATATACCATACATATCTTCACTACGTTTTTGACCTCATTCGTACAGTTCCAGACGGTTGAGTAAAACCGTGGACCAATGATAGCATAAAACGTTCTTCAAAACAAGAACTATCCAACACAATTTTATATCACGTTATATCAGAAATTCCAGAGATCACAAAATGTTCTTTTTTTATAACGACAAACAGGCAGACGATCTATCTAATAGGATGGAACAGGGGAAATAGACTTCCCGGCCGTGGTTCGCATCATGGTAAGGAGCTCCTCCTAGGCCATCTACCTGTGGTCCAGGCATAAGGCGAAGGATGGAACACCGAGATGTTTTAGTGGGTATCCCTGAATGTAGAGTGGCAATAGCACTTTTAACTAGATTTGTTAGTGCCACCCCGACTTGGTGAATCCCACATACCGGCTGGGAGTTCCCCCTTGTGCGGCTGATGGTCCTCAAATGGATGTGCCCATGTGAAAAAAGGAGAATTGACTAGGAGAGATAGGATCAAAGAAATGAAAAAGGAGAGATGGGATAAAAATATCACGCAGGAGGAATGGGATGAAGCGATCAAGACGGATGGAATTGGATACAGGGGATAGGATAGAGGAATAAAATAGTTCATCCGGGCTGGAGGTGATTGCGCAAGCGAGCCCACAGCCCAGAAAAGAGATGTTCAAAGATCGGCCAGGGGTTTTAGTGGATATCCCCAACAGTGGCGTGGCAATAGCATTCCCACAAGGATGCTGGTGCCATCCCGACGAGGCGAATCTCACACACCGGCCACAATTTTCCTTCCCACGCGGCTGATTGTCCTCAATCAGATTAACCTTGTTAAAAAAATGGGGCTTGAATACGGGGAGGAAGAAGTAGGCTATTGGTACTCTCACTCATCGTTCAACCCTATATGCAGAAAGACAACGTACAATACTTTTTTTATTATTTTTATATTGCTGAAGCATTGTAGACAGGCTGACGGCTCAACTATGATGGAAAGTGGTTACCGTCGCCTATATAATACCAGAAGTGCTGCCAATGTGCTGCCGGCCACTGATGCCGGTTCACGACTCAAAGTTGTTATGGTGGTATACTCTAGACCAAGAGTGGTAACCATAGAGACTGTGAGATACCGTACCACTTGGCTGTGGGTTGTTTTGTCCTCTTATAATAGGCCGCCCGGCCGCAGAAATTAGTATTCTTTTTCCGTTCCTGCACGGATAAAATACTTCTTTCCTTGTCATATTTTCACTTTAACACAACCTATGTAAAAATCCTAATAGAATTAAGTAAGCAACCGCTTAAGTTATCAATCGAAGCTGTTTATTTCATTTGATCTTTCCCTCGTCAAGTTGACTTACTTACTTACTTATTTGTTCAAATATATATTTTAAATTGACTTCCTACAACTTTCTAAGGCGATCCGTCTTTGGTTTTCAAAAGTAATATCACGAAATAATGATTAAAACAAATTATCTGTTTGCTCAATGTATCATTTATTGAATAATCACGCATCTGCAAATGAATCGAATACAGTTAAATGCAATAATATTATTGAGTAGTGTGCCAGAATATGTATATCCGAAAACAAGTATCATATCTCATATCATATCTGTCTATCTACTAATATTACAATATTTTCTTCTTGAGCCAATCTCAATCCACTGCTGGACGTAGGCTTCCCTAAGTACGGGCCACATATCCCGGTCTCCCGTCTTCCTCATCCAGCCCCTGCCAGCGACCTTACGCAGTTCATCAGTCCACCGGGCTGGCGGGCATCCTACGCTACGTTTGCTGAGACGTGATCTCCACTCCAGGACTCGTTTGTTCCATCGGCCGTCGGTCCTGCGACAGACGTGACCGGCCCACTGCCACTTCAACTTGCTAATTTGGCGAGCTATATCGATTACCTTCGTTCTCTTACGGATGTCCTCATTTCTGATTTTATCCATACGAGAAACACCTAACATAGCTCGCTCCATAACCCGTTGAGCGACTTTGAATATGTGGACCAGACCCACTGTCAATGTATTACAGTATACTAATTGATAAATTAATAGATCTTTTTTACTTTAGAACTAATTTAAAACTACATATGCATAGGGATGCACAGACGTATTATAATAAATTCTAATATCTATACTAATCTATACATATAATAAAACTGTAGAGGTCGAACTTCTGTACAATGAAAAAAAATGCTAAAAACCGAGTCAGGGGGATGTAAGATGTGAAATAGAACTATATTAGATTTTTTTTTAATTTTATGTTTCTCTGTTTCTCTGTTTGTCTGTCTGTTTGTACCGGCTAATCTCCGAAACGACGCGACCGATTTAAATGAAATTTTGTATGGTGGTAGCTTATATCCCTGGCCAACTTATAGCATACTTATGATCCCGAAAAATTAAAAAGTTCCCGTGGGATAGTTA
The DNA here is from genome assembly GCA_039645545.1 of Dendrolimus houi. Taxonomy (NCBI): domain Eukaryota; kingdom Metazoa; phylum Arthropoda; class Insecta; order Lepidoptera; family Lasiocampidae; genus Dendrolimus; species Dendrolimus houi. Next base: position 17,617,919 of record CM077128.1, on the reverse strand, counting down.
AAAAACCGCACCACGCGGATGAAATCGCGGGCATCAGCTAGTCTATAATAATATAGTTAGATAGTCATGGCAGCGTAATGGCTAGCGCACGCATCCCAACTTCAAAAGGCGTGGGTTCGAATCCTGGCCGAAAAGCATGCACGTAGCAATTGCCACGTGCTAACAACGGTGAAGGAAAACATCGTGACGAAACCTGCACATCGAGATAAACGATATGTTAAACCTACCAAGCCGCCTTGGACAAGTGTGGCGGGAATACTGTTCATTCCACAACAGTGGGAGGTCCGAGCCCACCAATAGGACGCTTATGGTTATTGCTGTTATTGTGATTATACTATTATGATATACAACAGACACCTCTGGGGCCAATCCCAGACCCTCAGACCATAGTAAATAACGGAAAGTTTGTGTATGAACTTCACCATGCCAAGAATAAAACCCGGAGCCTCTGCGTTGTAGTGAGGTCAGCCAGCAAAAGCTTAACCCTCTCAACCACAGAGAGCGTCAATTAATCTATACTACACTATAAATGCGAAAGTTTGTATGGATGTTTGTTACTCGAGCCTGTCAGAATGGCTTAACGGGTCGGATAGATTATAGTCTGTAGTATAATATCACATAGGCTACTATTTATCCCGGAAAAATGTACGGTTCCCGTGAGATTATCGAAAACATTAACGCGAGCGAAGCCGCGAATAAAATTTAGTTTACATATATAAAAAAGGACAGGCGTTAAAATAACATTTGACGGTTAAAATATTACTTAAGAAATAATTATAATTACTTTTCAAACAATAATAATTTGGTGCTATTTGACTCCTTCTACTTGTACTTAATTATGACTTTATAATCTCGTACAAAGTCTATAAGGCTGCGATGTTAAGGGGCCCCAATTCTGCTTTATCAATATCTTGGTGTTGCTAAGATATTCAAAGTACGATTCCATTCCGATAGTGCCCAAAAAATCGTATTCTACCAAATTCACAATATCTTCTCGATATCGTCGCGGCAGAATAACTTATAAATATGAGGGGCACGCCACGGACACGTCATTCGAATTAATAGAATACCGAAATCAGGCAAACCTACGATTGAGACGTTAGTGTCCGATGATTTTAACGAGATAATAATAGTAGAATGGGACCTCAGTAAGTTTATGAATAGTCTAAGTGGTCTTCACTCGCCGCTCCTCCCCTATTGTAAATCAAAGCTTATTTTAAAATATTGTACGAACTTGTAGGAGATTTGTAGGATGTAAATTCGAAAATGCCCTTGGAATTATCACAGAGTTTATTAGAAGTACACACACGTAATTCACAGTTCTTACAAGTATAGCCGAACACAACAAACCAAACCGTAGGACAGAAAATCGTTATCACATAAATCGTGCAAAGTTCGTTGTTATAAGATACTTGCTCCGAAAGTGCACTAGGTAATGCCACGTGCGCAGTCAAAACACGACTGGCGCATTTCCATTTGTAAATTAGACATGGCCTCCTAGCAACATGCCAACCACTGGTTCTTGAAATCGTTAAATGGTCAGCTTAAAGGCTTTCAAGAATTCGCATGAAATACCAACAGAGGAAAGAAGGTTTTATGATGTCTTAAGCCGGTGTGAATAAAGGGATTAGCGGAAACAATAGATCACTCAAATTGAAAGGGGTAATAACATACCTGCAAGGACCGGTTTGTAATCAATATCATGAGAAGTCATATTTAAATTGGTCTAGTTTCTATTGAAAATAAATGCGCCTATCACATGCAAAATAGTTTTACAATTTTACGTATTTGACGCTATCAAAAATGCCCTACATAAAAATATTTACATTTTATTGCAAGTATATATTATCATTAAACTTTCAATTATCTAATTAAGTATATTTTTTTAATTTATCTGCATTTCTCTGTAATAAATAAAGGGATTATCCTACATATGGATAATTTAATTCAGATCTTGTTACAATCGATAATTTCCGGTTCATAATTCGTATTGATTATTAAAGATTTGTTGTTTCCGATTGTGCCTTATTACATTATAATAATAGCAATAAAAATCTGTCATCACTGACCGGATAATGGTAATAATACATTCCTAAAATCTATTAGCCGTTCATTTATCTCGACGAAATATATATTCTCTTTATTTTTGAATTTATTTTTCTTTTTAGTTTAGATATCATGTTTGCAAATTTTATCTGCTTTTAATCTCATATGCTCGTTTAAATCATTCTGTCGAAATTTGGTTTATACCAAGGAAATACCATTAAAATCGATGTGAATTTATTATTTAAATTTATTTCTTTATATTTTATGTGGTGTAAATACTTGTAGAAATATGTTGTAAATAGATAAAAAATAATAGTTTTATTAATTATTTAGATACGTAAATTATTTTTTATTACCGAGTACACCAGACAGGCTGACGACCTACTCGATGGAGAGTGCTGACTTCTAAAGGAAGACTGGAACCTAGCCACTATTGCCAGAACACGATTCAGTATTGTTATGACGGCAAATTCTAGACTAGCTTGTAGTCACTCAGACGGACAAATGTTCAGACATTATCCAACCTCCAACATTATGACCATATCCAATGTTAGATTTATAACGGCCTGCGAATTATTGCAATACAGTCTAGCCATTCATTTGCTTTGCTATCGGTTAAAATTTGACATGGGCTCCTTACAATTAATATCAAAATTGAACAAATTAAAGGAAGTGAATGAATAGTAGGCTCAGTTAATAAGTTACAGCGAGATTATCTTGCTATACGAAAATGAACCCTCTACGAATATAAAGCAAGGCAAGTAAGGTCAGTAAGATATAAAAATCAGCCATCAGGTATCGCACCGATGTCTCTTTCCAATGCCGTAGAGAGTCCTACCAGAAAGCGTCAAATGTAGTATTTATTTTAGGTAAAATGGGTATTATTACAAATATCACATGCCGTCACTCCATTGTCATCACCGTTGACAACATTAATTGCTATGACGATAACACCACTGGCGACGCGCAGCACTCTGGTCGTGCAAATGTCCGTCGATCATTTGTGAAGGTAAGTCGGGTTAGACTTGTATCTAAAGTAGAGATAAATCAGAGGAATCTGAGAATCTCTGAATTGGGGAGACAGAACCTTGTCCATTTCAACCCCACGAAGGCAGGTCTGTATATTTTCTGCCAAAAAAACTCCATTCGAGCAAGCGCTGCAGTTCTAAGGAACTCCGCTTACCACCTCCAAGAGTATTGGGATCCTCGGTGTCGCCATCGCGAACGACGTGCAGTTCAGAGGCCATCTTGAAGGCAAGGCAAAACTTGTCTCCAAGAAGCTGGGAGTGTTAAACCGGTCCAAGCAGTACTTCACTTCAGGCAACGCCTTATGTTTTATAAAGATCAGGTAAGGCCGCATACTGAGTACTGATCACATTTGTGGGACGGGGCACTCGTCTACCAGCTAAATCCCTTAGACAGTATTCAACGTCAAGCCGTTCGCATTGTCGAGGATCCCGTACTCACGGACGATTTAGATACGCTTGACCTTCGGAGACTGCGCGTCTCTCTGCGTATTCTACCGACTATACAAGGGGGAGTGTTCCGAGGAACTGTGCAGAATGGTGCCTTCGTCTACGTTGTACCATCGCCCCGCTCGCCATCAGCTGGGCGTTCATCCGCATTTGCTCGAGCCACTTCGCTCATATACGCAACGTTTCTCAAGAACAAAGATAACGAGCTCCCAGCTGAGGTTTTCCCACAGCGTTACGATACGGAGTTTTTCGAAAAGGGTGTCATAAAATTTCTTCGAGGCCAGCTGCGCGTTGGTGACATATCTGGTATTTCAAACGTCCATAAGCTAAGGTAACCGCTTACCGTCAGGTAGGCCGTCAGCCTTCCTGCTGTACTTCAGCAATAAAAAAATGCTGTTATCGATAAAGCGAAACATCAGTTTTCATCTCGAGATTATTTATATAGAGAATATATCGTCAATTTCCTTAGAACTTGGGGACACCGTAATCCAAAGATGGGAGATTTATTGTCTCAAATGATTGTAAAAATAGGATACTCTCAAACTAATCACCCGGTCATACATATACATATGTTTAACACTAGATACATTCAAAAGTTACTGGTAATTTTCTGAACAAGACCATCCTCATGAATACTAAAGAGCGGACACTCGCATCGCTCCTGGGTACTTTTTGCATAACACCTACCATTTTGAAAACTTGCCACATAAACATGGGGTGATATGTTATTGTATTATGGTAATACTGACTTGTTTATGGCCAGCAGTTTATGGTGCTCGATGGAGTACTAACGACGGCGACGGTACTGTCGATTGATTTCTTTTGCACTTTACTTGTGTATTACAAATAGGAGAGAATGGAGTTTTCTTTTTATTAGTTTAGGTGCTTAGAATTGAAATGTATTGAATAATTTGCATTACGTTTGTGACATCATAATGTCGTCATATTAAAATTCATACCTTGTGAGTTCGCTTATTCGTTTGTCTAGTTAGGTAGTTACTAGACTATACTTCAATGAATGACGTTAAGATAAATTTTAAGAAGTGTCATGATCACGTTATCTGTTGAAGTGAATTGCAACGGCATTGAAATTTATTTTTATACCCTCGAGAAAATAACTTTTTTTGGATGAAAGGTATCCATCCTATGTCCTTTTTTATACTTATAATATATTAGGTTGGGGAAAAAGTTTCTTCGTATTTTATATAAAAATTCAAAAGGTTTTTTTATAAAGTTTATTTACATTTGACTAAAGTATGTAGGTGCCATTTCATTGGATAACTTTTTGCCATCTTGTAGGTAGGGACGTGATCCCATTGCTATAAAAATTCTGGGGCTTCTGATCAAAAAACTGCGACAAGTGGTTTTGGCAGTCCTCTCGTGATGTTAATCGGACACTGTCTAAGGAATTCTGCAGAGACCGAAACAGGTGAAAATCTGAAGGTGCAAGGTCAGGACTATACGGCGGATGCATTAACACCTCCGAGCCAAACTCTCGTAATTTTTGCTGAATGGCTAAAGATGTGTGAGGTCTAGCGTTATCATGGTGAAAAACCATACCCCTTCTGGTAATTAATTCCGGCCGCTTTCTCTCAACTTTTTGCTTTAATCTCATCAGTTGTTTGCAGTACAGTTCAGAATCGATGGTCCTGCCTGGCGGTAACAGCTCATAATGAATAATGCTCTTCCAATCCCACCATACACACTGCATCACCTTGTTGCGAGTTAACCCGGGTTTCACCACAGTCTGTGAAGCCTGACCGGCCTTTGACCACGATCTTTTTCGCACGTGCTTGTCGTACGTGATTCACTTTTCATCACCAGTTATCAGCTACTTCAAAAATGGTTCGGTTTCATTACGTCGTAATAAAGAATCACAAATGAGTACACGGTTCATTAGGTTTCTTTCAGTGAGCTCATGAGGCACCCAAATATCGAGCTTTTTTGTGTACCCAGCTTTTTTCAAATGCACCAAAACCGTATTGTGGTTAATTCTCAGTTCTCCAGCTACATCGTAACTACTAATATGCCGATCTTGCTCCACTTTTTCAAAAATGGCATCAATTTTGTCCGTAGCAGGGCGACCAGAGCGACGTGCTTTGATATCTTTGATATCAAAATTTCCGGATTTAATACGCCTAAACCAAATTTGCGTTACTCTCACGGATACTGAATTAGGTCCACAAACATCACAAATTTTTTCGCGTCTTGTGTTGCATTTTTACCTTTTTGGTAGTAAAATTTTCAAATGTATCGAATTTCTTCATTAGATTCACTCATTTTAACAATAAGAAAAACAAATTAAAATCACACATTTTCCTAATTTGAATTTGGAATTGTTTTCTTTAAAATTAAAACTTTTTAATGATACCAAAACCAGCCAGGTACAAATGGTATAGCCAAAGAGATCTTATTACAAGTTTATACATACTATATGCGAAAAGACTTTTTCCCCAGCCTATTAGTATATACTATTTCATGATGATCGTTTTGAGTTGTAATTATGGTATGATAGCGTAACAAACAAAGTCATATTCGGATTTATATTTTTTTTAATAATCGGCAGTCAAACACACATATTGTATGTCCCTAAATTAAGCAAGTTACGCTTGTGTTATGCGGTAACATAGAAAGGAATACTCTGGGGCCGATCCCAGATGCCCAAACCATAGTAAATAACTGAGAAAATTCTGTTCTGAAATTTATCATACCAGGAATCAAACGTGGAGCCTCTGCGTTGCAGTGAGGTAAGCCGTCAAAGGCTTAGCCCGCTCAACCACAGAGGCCTTCATAATATTAAGTCAGAATGAAATAGTAAGCACTAAGCGATAAACGAACAAGCTACAATATGGGTCTAACTATTACAGGCCGATGATAATATTACAGGCTGGCCAAATAGACTATAATATAACAGGGGCGTCGTTTCGCAATTTGTCTAAACAATAGAGTAATTTTGATGCTTACTAGTAATTTTCTGTATTACGTCAAACATCGTCTAAGTATCAAGATGCTTTATTTACGACCCACGCATTTTGCCAAAACAACTTATAATGTTTACTTTAATAATAATGAATATAATTTTGTAAGCAAGAGCTTTAACAACTTGTGATAATCAACAGAACAATTATTTGATTAAAATAAGTTAAACGGACCATTACAAATCTGTCATGTGGCTGTACTTTGGTAAATATCGTCAAATTATAACGAAAAGTATTTTGCTTTAATTTCCGCTAGACATCCTTGGTAAACTTTAAAAATGCTCGTGTTAAACTTAATATTGCTATATCCGCATTTACTTATTTTTAGTGGATTTTCCACTTGAATCAACGTTGGACAAATGACAAATTCACTGACATTGGCCAAAGATAAGACAGAATATTGTCAGAAGATAATAAAATCACTTCATATTCTAGACCTTATGACCAGGTTATAACTGTAGTGTGACTTTACTACGGCCAAAATTGGCTTCTCATAATTACTTTGTAAAACTCATGCAGGAATACACTGTCTCGCTCAAGCCGAAGCTCAGCGTGCTCTATCAATTAAACGTATGTAGTAATTACTGAGAGGTTTATGACTTGTTTTAATTATGAATACGAACATGAATATGTAATGAGAATATGTTTTGAGCGATGTTTATATTATTAAAGAGTTTTTACTTTGACCTCTAGACGTAGGAGCGGTCGTTCATCAAATATTGTTACGCATCAATGTGTATGGAGTCTTTCTTTATGCTTAGTAAATTGCGTTTATCTTTTGAGTTTTGTTTATGATTTTAATTTAATTTTTATCAATGTTGCATGATGAATGGTGATAAGTTAAAATAGAACTCCATGCAATCTAGAAAGTAGTAAGTAGTTAGTTTCCAAATTATTTAATCATTTTTAAATTGATCACGTAGTAAGTGGTAAGAACTATTTTTTAATTTATTAATTATTATTGTAGAGAAATTAAAAAAATAAACAGTTTATAAGAAATATTATAATGAAAATTACTTATAATATATGAGTCTTATCCGTCATTAGCCGTCCATTGGGATCGTTACCAAAATACTGGCCACGTTTCCTCGCTGAATGGAAACGCTAATACGTTGCCCTAAAGGCCATCCCTTTGGTCACTTTAGACATCTATCAAACGTGTTGATAGGTCTCGATAGAGTCGATAAACTTCGGAACTGTGGTATGTTTACATTTATTTTAAGGTAGTTGTTATTTTTTACTTTTTTAAGCATTTTTGAATTGAGAAAGTTATTCTCGACTCGTTACAAATTAAGAATGTTGTTTAAATAATGTATAATGTAATGACATTATACTTTATAGGTATTGTATGATATTAATTTACATTTTGAATTTTCATATTATAGTAAAATGAGTTACTTTTATTCATTCAAAGTTTAGGTTACCTGGAAGAACATTGCCTATTGTTTTTGTCAAGAAAATATTGTAATTATTTATTTTGATGAGCAATAAAGTATTTTCTATGTACTTTACCATTGGCGAATGTACTGAAATTATTATCATAATCATCTTACTCTGAGTACGTAAATTAAATCCCAAAATTCTCCAATCACATAATAACAAACAATATCATAATAATTATTAATGTCCCAACTTTTTGTCACACAAGTTCAACATCAAACAATGCTGGAAAAAACTTCTGTGATGCAACAAGTTATGTCGAATCTCGCACACGCGGTGAAACAACTAATTATCTCATACAAATGAACTTTCGCTTTTGTATTGAAACAATGAACACTCTCTTAATGTAATATATGAACTTTTTATTGTATGTTGAGGGTACGCGGCAATTGTTTGATTTCCTTATTTGTTTTTCTATTTTTGGAACTAGTGCAAAAGTGTTTAAGGCGTCAAGAATACTTCATGTCCATTAAATTGGTAACGTTCTTAGGGCCGATTTTTAATCATCAAATAAAAGTAATCAGTCAAACAAATTAAAACCTGACTAAATTAAAAAATGTAACAATTCAACTGTTTTGATCATGCAACTGTCATTTTTAATTTTCCCATGTTGTATTTTGTTCTTAAGAATAATTTTTATCTGTTGACTGAATAATCGGTCCTTAGAGTTGCATATACCTATATACTTTCTATCAGATGGTCCGTATCACTATGTGCCTAGTTCAACAAGAAAATTGCTTTCAGAATTCATCAATATGAACGATTATCAAATGAAGCCGCCTCTTCTTAATTTACTTCAGTTTGGAATCACAAGGATGTGCCGCACTACAAGCGAATATTTTACGCTCTACTTTAAAGACGTCATCACCTTTAGTAAGAGTATGTATTTTCCATCTTACCTACTGTTTTATAAAAGGAAACAGAAACTTTACTTTTGTTCTTCAGTTCGCGCGGTCTTTAGCATATTGTATCATCATACCTCATGACGTCATGTCAGCATTTACAGCAAGCCTAACCCTTCTACTGAAGCGAACAACAAATACGAAAATACTTAAGAACATTCAAATAAATGGCGTTAACCCAAAACAATTTATTTCAATTAATTATTAATCAATAAGTTTAAATTATTATTTGTTTACTGGGACACACACTACTTTTCAGTTTTGTGTGACAATTTCGAAAGTACAGTTCTTAAAACTTACAAACATTTTGGAGTATTTTGAACCTATCACTTCCAACCCCAACCGACTCTGTGGAGTGGTCGGTTATGGCACTTTTTATTTTTTTCTAATTTGCTCCTATGAGTTAAATATTTTACTTAGGGACCAAATTTTAATATTTATACGTAGACAAATATACAAATTACTATAAAAATACATGTCTTGTAGCTAATTGAAATACTATCAAAATTATGGGTGATTAAATGAAAATTGTCACAACAGTTTATTTTTTAAGTAATATGTTCTTCAAGTTTGACCCTCATGCACATCTGTCGTATCGTAACGTCGATGCTTAAGCAATAGTCGTCAACTATTGCTCAGATGACACTTAATGTCAATGCTCTCGAACTCATAATAGCTGGATTTTGTCACATATCCCTCGCATACTGTTTGAAAATTTCTCACGTTAGTCTATCTTTTGTCTGCATATTATATTCTTCGTGTGGATTAACTCTTTCGCCAAGTTTTGATTATCTGTTGTATCATATTATCATTGTTATTAAATTCGCACCTTTCTTTTTTGAAATTTATTTCTTTGTTATGTTATAATACATTAGCTGCTTCGTCAGTATTTGGTATACCGTATGTAGAAATTACGTATATCATATAATAGGTTGGGGAAAAAGTCTTTTCGCATATAGTATGTATGAACTTGTAATAAGATCTCTTTGGCTATACCATTTGTATCTGGCTGGTTTTGGTATCATTAAAAAGATTTAATTTTAAAGCAGACAATTCCAAATTCAAATTAGGAAAATGTGTGATTTTCATTTGTTTTTCTTATTGTTAAAATGAGTGAATCTAATGAAGAAATTCGATACATTTTAAAATTTTACTACAAAAAAGGTAAAAATGAACACAAGCGATGAAAAAAATTTGTAATGTTTATGGACCTAATGCAGTATCTGTGAGAGTAGCGCAAATTTGGCTTAAGCGTTTTCAATCCGGAAATTTTGATATCAAAGATGCACGTCGCTCTGGTCGTCCTGTTACGGACAAATTTGATGCCATTTTTGAAAAAGTGGAGCAAGATCGGCATATTAGTAGTTACGATGTAGCTGGAGAACTGGGAATTGACCACAAAATGGTTTTGGTGCATTTGAAAAAAACTGGGTACACAAAAAAGCTCGATATTTGGGTGCTTCATGAGCTCACTGAAAGAAACCTAATGAACCGTGTACTCATTTGTGATTCTTTATTACGACGTAATGAAACCGAGCCATTTTAGAAGAAGCTGATAACTGGTGATGAAAAGTGGATCACGTACGACAAGAACGTGCGAAAAAGATCGTGGTCAAAGACCGGTCAAGCTTCACAGACTGTGGCGAAACCCGTGTTAACTCGCAACAAGGTGATGCTGTGTGTATGGTGGGATTGGAAGGGCATTATTCATTATGAGCTGTTACCGCCAGGCAGGACCATCGATTCTGAGCTGTACTGCGAACAACTGATGAGATTAAAGCAAAAAGTTGATAGAAAGCGGCCGGAATTAATTAACAGAAGGGGTGTGGTTTTTCTGATAACGCTAGACCTCACACATCTTTAGCCACTCAGCAAAAATTACGAGAGTTTGGCTGGGAGGTGTTAATGCATCTGCCGTATAGTCCTGACCTTGGACCTTCAGATTTTCACCTGTTTCGGTCTCTGCAGAATTCCTTAGGTAGTGTCAGGTTAACATCACGAGAGGACTGCCAAAATTTTTATGGCAAACTACTTGTCGCATGGCACCTACATACTTTTTGATCAGAAGCCCCCTAATATATATATAAAATTTTATGGCAATGGGATCACGCCTACCTACAAGATGGATAAAAAGTTATCCAACAAAATGGCACCTACATACTTTACTCAAATGTAAATAAACTTTAGTAATTGAAAAAACTTTTGAATTTTTATATAAAATGCGAATTTAACAAAATTAAAGATTTTTCCCATTTTATAAACTTTATTTAAAATGGGCCTATATATATTTTTACGAGTTACAAAATTCATAATTAAAAGAAATTTCATCTGAAAATAATCAAACTTTAATCTTCAATATTTGTTAAATGGTGACATTTACGATACAAAAATATAAGACAAAACATTTTTTGTAGAACGTTCAATTTTGTTAAAGAAAGTATACTGAACGTTCAATTTCGTACAAAAAAATCAATTACTAACGGAGAAATGATTTTCTTCCTATTGGACTAAGGAAAAATCGAAAACTGTAATGCGGAGGACTTTCCTATTGAAATTAAGAGCTCATATTTGGTGAGAATTTTTTAAGGTGTCTAACAACACATTTATCAGTGTCACTAATAAAAAAAAATTGACCCACCCTAATATATATATATATATATATATATATATATATATATATATACATACATTACAAGCCTTTACGGGCATTTTTTATTTTATTATTTTCTTTTATCTTTCTATTATTTCTGAAACTACATTATATTTATTAAAGTTAAATATGGTCATTTATCCAGTAGTCTAAACGCATTCGGAAAACTTAAGTGACAATTGACAGCGCTAGATGATAGGGATTTACCCGCCTGTAGACCTCTGGTCTAAAGTATGCCGCCATAACAAGTTGTGTTCCGGTATTAGTGGCCAGGTTCTAGTCTTCCTTTAGAGAGCAGCAGCGTATTTGTAGCACCTTTGGTGTTGCAAGTGTGCATAGGCGATGGCAATCGCTTACCATCAGGTGGGTCGTATGTCTGTCTGCTGAATTTGTGCAATAAAATAAGTAAATAAAATAACTAACTTAAATGCAAATTAAATATGTAATCATAATTACTACAGAATTTTTTTTTTTTTTATATCTCGCAGAATATAGAAAAGCCAACGTTGGGGATAATCTTAAAAATGTAGGAGAATATAACGCATACTCGCTTGTCCCTTCTCCAATAAGGCGAGAATGCTGTACAAACTTGCACAACTAGAAGTGTAGTTATATAAAACTACGATTCATTTTTTTAATTAATTATAAATCAATATCGTCGCTGTACATAGCACTTTAAATTAAGTGACAAAAAATTACAACTTAAATAGGTCATAAGTAATGTTCTAAAATTATTGTAGTTTGTTGCGATGTAGGTATACAAAAATAGGTCCACGTGATTATTGATTAATTATTATCTGTAAAAGTGTTATTGGAAATTCCAGGATACTATAGCAGAATGCAAGCTTATAAATGGCATATAGAACTCCCAAGCCTCATAATAAATAGTATTCGCTGTAACCGAAAATGGCTCAGACACGTATTCTAACATAATTCTAACACATACAGGCAAGGTAGTGAATGAAATAAATATAATGTTCACTATTTTATGTTAATTACCATTATTCGTCTCTGTGTGGCAGTTAGTCTATAGTAACGAACCTATCAACAAAGACTTCAACGGGATTGAGCAGTCCATAAGTTCATACATCATAAACTCAACTCCTATAAAAATCCAACAATTCAAATGTTTCACGCTCCAATAAGCAGTATTATGTATTATATAAATGGCTGTTGTCAAAATATAAGAAACAATCGTAATTAGGGTCTTGTACGGAACAAAAGTGGATACCGTAATGACTGGAGAGCGGCGCGTGCGATGAAAGCAACAAAAAGCTACTAGATTACATGGTACAAGTTATGAGAGATAAACGTAAGAGAAATTATTACATATTTAAGTTGCATAAAACTTGCACATATATCTGACACTTAAAGTTAAAATATATATATATTTCATCCAGCGTGTAAATGAGATCGACTTTTGGGAACGTTCCTAACACAACGATCTGGGATCTAAATAGGTCCCAGATCAAATAAATGAATATTTAGATAAATAAATCAATCAAATAAATAGATAAATATTTAGTTGTGTATTATATACTTTATCGCACACAACTTAGAATAAACGTAAAGCAACAATGTAACAAAAAGAGTACAATTGGCGGCCCTATCGTTATGAACGATCTTCCAGAAAACCCTTGGATGGAAAATGACATTTGCACAGAACATATTTGTGTGTAGAAACTGATTATATTAATAATAACTGTTTACAGCATAAGTACATAAAATATGTTACTTACTTACCTATATTTTATTTATAAGTTGTTTGATAATATTTTCTTAAGTTTTCGCGACTAGTATACATAATAAAACTACATTTTGACGGTTTTAAGCATGGTAATTTATTTGATTTTTATTATTCCTAGGTTTCGACCACTTTTCAGTAGCCGTGATCACGGAAGACAAAGATGTCAAGTGTCAATGACTATTGTTAAAGGTTTATTTAGCCTGCCACTAACTTGTTCATATTTATTATTTAGCTTTAATTTTGTTTATGGTTATTATATACTCCATGGGAGCCTATTCTAATTTACCACCGCTTCGCAACATGTTGTGGCTTGACGTGAAGAAGTGGCGCCAGAAACTCTTCAGCAAACATGCCTCTAATAATTTTATATAATACAATATTATTATAATATTGTTTTATAATATTAAGTGTTATTTTAATAGGTCGTTAAGTGTTTCTTTTCCATTTAATTATGTTTATGAATACTCATAATGTTCTTATTACACATAGATCTGGTAAATAAAGACCCCTTTACAAACATTTTAACTTAATTTTACATTTCTTTTCACACTTCTATCCATTCGTTATAAACATTAAATCAATAGAACTACTAATACAACTTGAAAATATAGCAATCAAAAAAATGATAGAAATTAAAATAGCACTGTTAAAAATATAACTCTTAAAGCTTCTAAATCCTACATGACTAGATGATACCACAGCTTCTTTTATTTCTTTTTTATTATATTCCTTTATTTGACTCATGGCTTCAAATAGTATAGCTACAAAAATATTCATGAAATAATTAAAAAATATATATAGCTAACTAAGAATTTCATCCAAGACTTTCATCACTTGCACCACTCCCGATAGCAGAGAGCTCAATGAACCACTAACGAAGTCAAATTAATTAACTAAACAATTGTTAATAAATACAAATACATTTTATTGTTATATTTTAAGTTATAATTGGCCTTAGTTTAAAAGGTGTTGTATACCTCAATTGAGTGGGAACAGTCCATCTTATTGAATGGTTTAACCTAAACGAAAACCTGAAACCTGAAACCCGCCTCTGTTATTTACTATTTATCAGATTTTAGAGATAACCCAGATGGTTTCAACTACTATATTTCACTATTACGTATTATAATTAGGTACTAAAAAAACTAAACTATCTTAAAAATAATAGGTACTAATGTTCCGACAAAAACTAAAACTACGAGCATACAGATAAAAATTGTTCTCAAAACATCAAAACACTATCATTTAACGGGAACGTTTCCAACGGTCTGAAAACGTTCCCGTATTAGATTGCAAGCGTAAAAATCAGTTTAAAATTTTACTGATTTCTTTTATTGTTTTATATTTTTGAAGTAAACGAAATTGCAGTAACAGAACTATAAATTATTATAACGTTAGAATTTTCGTGCAAAAGTTAAGACAGAAGAAAAGCAAGTGGTCTGTGTACGAATCATGCACAGAGAGGATTCCCAAGATAGAAAAGGTTCAAAGAAAATGGAAATTCCTAGTTTGAATTTTCAATGGCCTTCATTGACTCTGATTTTTTCTAATAGCAAAAGATTTAAGTACTTAGGTAAGTAAAGCTGCAAATATTTCTGATAAATAAAGAGTTATTTGTTGCTTATACATTTTTTACTTAATTGGATGCACCTTTAGCGAGTGGCACGAAAAGTTTATTCTGATTTTGTCAGATTTGTAACAGATATTATGTAATATCACATTTTTAATAATAGTGCATAATTGTCTGGGTTGCGTTGATGAGATCGATTAAACTATAAACCTGTGTCCTATGAATACTTTTGCATATCTGAATAAAGCATATTTTGTGTTCAGTTTCGACTCTATTTTCATAGAGATAAAGTTATTGAACTTCGCTGAAGGGTTATAAAACATAAACTTAAATATATATACATATGCTGAAGATATTAAAAAATGATAAATTATATGAAAACTAGATCATTCTCTAAAGTGGGGATAACAAAATTTAATACGTATTTGTACCTTCTAACACGATGATACCAAATCGCGGTCAATGAAATTACAACTGCATTTTATCTCTTTACTTTGTTATAAGAACTATTATGATATATAATTCAAACTTATTATGAGTAAATAATAGGAGTTAGTGTAAGATGCAAGAAATTATAATAAGCTAATAAAAATAAATGTAGATTGAAAAAATCATTAAAAAGATGTATGAAAACAGGCCTGATCAGCTTTCGTAAGAAAGAAAGTATACTTAAAAACCCATTTATAATATATTATCCACATCTAATCTGCTTTATTAATCCTATACCTACAAATTGCAGGTCGTTTTTAAGCGATAATACCGCCCATTTTCAGCAGGTAGTAATAATCTTAGCCTGTAAATTATCTATAGTGGTGTGCAATAAAGAGTTATCCGTCTATCTCATCATCATCATCCAAAAGTTAAAGCCCAGTTGCGTTCGGAGCGGCCGCTCTGGTGCCCAGGATTCGTGGCCGTACAGCGTAAGTGAATCACTTGCAGTTTATCTGTTATGTAACGGACACGAAGACTGCCGCGAATGCGAGAGTTCCTGATGCGGTCTTTCTGCATGACTCCACACATCCATCGCAACATAATCATCGCCACAATGTGTGTAGCTCTTTTTTGTATCAGTTATCCATCTATCTATACATACAGATAAATAAAATTGAAGTGTCGTGAAAAAAATTCAGACCAGGAGATTACGAAAATGCAATTTTTAGAATTTTTGTCTGTCTGAATGTCTCTGAAAAGGCTAGACCGATTTTGAGGGGAGTTTCGCTGGCAGATAGCTGATGTTAAAGGGAGTAACTTAGGTTACATTTATTAAGGTTAGGGACGAAGTCGGGGGTAAAGTTAGTGTATCAATTTTTTTTATTTTGTATCTCTCGAATAAATAATTTCATCCCGGCATTAGCTGGCTGCTGTAGTATCGATAAAAAGGTAGGGCCGAAACCACGGACCATAAGCGGAAACCACCTCGGCGCATGCGCATCGCGATCTCGCTTTTTTACACAGAACGACGCACCCGGCTCGGCCCGCACAAAACCAGTCCGCACCGGTGAAAGTTTCATACCTTCGCGCATAATACATCTATGTAAGTATTGCTTCCGGTTAAATTACGCCGTAGGTGTTGTTTTATAATTGTCGATACAGTTTCAAAGCCTGTCTTAGTTGATCTTGATATGTTACACTTATGCCGGAAAACTAAAAATACCGCTAAGTAAATTAATGGGTTCGATAGGCCGTACATATATTTTGTTAATACAACAATCCGGTATTCGAAATTGTGTTTAAAAACTTTGTATATTAATTAATATTGAATTTTAAATTCTAATTTATTATATTAATATGCGCCTCTAATTGCGAGCAGGTATCGTCACCCTCTTAGAAGTCATAAACAAAAATTAATAAGAAAACTAGATTCTGTATTAATTGCTAAATTATTAAAATCAGCTGGATGTAAGTTGTATATTTATTTAATTATATAGGTATTATAGTAAGGTTTTAGAAACGGATGCCCAAAGCAATCCTTGTAAGTCATATTTTTTTAGAAACTGCTGGATGTTAGCCTATGGTTAATCTATAATTTACATACATGTGGGAAAGACAGAACTATATGGATTCATTTTGCAACTGATTATAAGTCCCCAAAAATAAATGCTGGTAGGTATTATTTTGTCCACTACATTTTCGTGGTTCTTTTTATCTCACCAAAAACCTTCAAGTACCTAATAAAATCGATACAATAGATGTTTAAAAGAGTCAGATTTGTTTATTAGATTTTTATAATGCCTAAAGCTCCGTAAATTTCGAATATCATAAAATTACCTTGTTTCAATTATTATTATTTATTTAATTGAAACTTCTATAGAATTGTTGTGATTTGAAACTCGACGAAACGAAAAAGCGACACTAAAAAGAGATAAACACATAAATCTATAGGACTAAGCTTGCAAGAGAATGAGATAGAACACATTATATTTAATCACTTAAACACTCATGCAGACAGAGTTGGAAATGTTTTGAAGTTTTTTGTTATTATTTCAAATTTCGTGTATTAAAGTTTAAATATACTATAACAACTAGCTGTACCCGGCAGACGTTGTCCTGCCCTTAAAAATAAAAATTTTGAACCCTATTGCAACACCACCTACCGGGAGCAATTGTTAATCTAAACCATGCTCTAATGTCCTTGAACACACACACAAAAACCATCACAGTCGGTCCCACTAATTAGGAAGAGTTCAGCAGCGCCACCTACCGGCTCCAATTGTGAATCTAAACCATCACGGAACCCTCTTGAACACACACTGTCTGCGATTAACAGAACTTTTTCATTAATTACAACCACATTTCATTACTACATAATATTATTATAAATCACAGATGTCACTCGCCTTACATACGTGTAACATAAATATTACAAATATAAATAATATCTGTAAATTAAGTATATAAAAAGCTGTAAAACATAAAATATATATTCTGAATTCGCAACAAACTTTAAATTTAATATATTAACAAAACACACAAAAAAATTCATCTAAATCGCTTCAATCGATTAGGAAGAGTTCAGAGACATACACACGAACAGAAGAATTTTATATATAAAGATTTTTGGACCACAAACCCTCGCGGGCGTCCTCAGAACACTTTATTAAAGTTTTATCACACACTGAGCAATGGTTTAGAAGCACATTGAGGACAAACATACAAACATTTATTTTTATTATAAGAGAAGAAAAAGAAGGTATCCAAGGATTCATCAATAGGTAAAATAAAACGAACATAATAATATATGTCACATTGCCTGTGGTCAAATATTTATATAGCGTTCAGAAATTAAATTGTGTCTTATCTTCGAAAGGTAGGAAAAATAAAATAGTTACTAATTTTTAAAATCTATTGATATTTTCTCACCTTTTAAACCTTCCTTGGACTTCTACAAATACTTAAAAACCAAAATTAGGCAAATCGATTCTGCCGTTCTCGATTTTTCATGAGACTAACAAACGTCAATTAATTTTTATATATAAGATGGATGAAATCTAGTTAAGTATAGTTTATTTAAGTAAAATAGAACTAATTAATACGAATTGAAAGGGAAACTAGTAATGTTGTACCATAATATTTTACATACAAGTATACATAATAAAACTACTTTGTAACGGTTTCAAGCGCGGTAATTATATATTAAAATGGGTGGGGGGTAAAAAATATTATTCTTTTCCTGCCACCCATTTTAATATTTTATAAAATTATTAAAGCTAGGCATGTTTGCTGAAGAGTTTCTTGCGCCGCTTCTTCTCTTCAAGCCTTTTCGCATTTTGCGAAGCGGTGGTAAATTAGATTAGGCTCCCATAGAGTATATAATGACCATTAACAAAATTAAAACTAAAGAATTAAAATGAACAAGTTGGCGATAGACTAAATAAAACTTTAACAACACTCATTGACACTTGACATCTTTGTCTTCCGGGATCACGGTTACTGAAAAGTGGCCGAAACGTCGGAATAATAAAAATCGCATAAATTACCGCGCTTAAAACCGTTAAAACATGGTTTTATAATGTTGTACCATATTTATGATCATGAAACTATCAGATCCAAATATAGCTATTAGCCTAAGGACCAATGCTAGACAAACAAACCCATTTCATCGATCCTTTCAAGCACGTACTTCTGCTTATTATAGCGAAAAACACACAATTCTGCGGTTTCAGTTATGATACAGTTTTTGTTTGATTGTCTTGTAAACCATCTAGTTTATATCCGATTGAATACGATTGGATACGTGATCTGAGGTGCGCTGGCCATCCGTTGCGGTTTTGTAAGTATAGTGCAAGTGTAGATTGTTTACACTGTACAAAAGCGGTCCTTAGAAAATATTATAAGTTGTATTGAAAGTTATTACCTACTAGAGTATTGAATTTAATTGCTGCTTGCGCCCCTTTACCGGCAATAATAGATAGCATTTAAATTTAGGTTCCATTTTCAAGTTCCTTCATTTTGACAAAAACACAAAGCTTATGCATTCGTCTTGTTTGTCTGTCTTTCTATCTTACAGTCGTTGTTCTTAGAAATTGCAGGGTTTTTATACAGGTGAGTTTTTTAAATGAGCCTTTGACAAAATGAACTTTGCTTCGAATAATTTGATAAGTTAAAGCGCACTTTTATTTTAATGTTGTTACCATCGCCTATAGACATTTGTAACACCAAAGGTGCTACCAATGTACTGCCGCTCTCTAAAGGGAGACTGGAACCTAGCCACTAATGCCGGAACACAACTCAAGATTGCTATAGCGGCATACTCTAGATCAAGGGTGGTAGCCATCCAGACGAGTAAATACCCTACTACCTGGCTGTGGATTGTTTTGTCGCCTGTTACGACAGGCCGTCCAGCCGCAGGAAATGGCATTGTTGCAAGCCGATATTAATCCTTTAAGTGTATTATTACCCCTTTGAATTTGAGTGATTTGTTCACGCCGCCGTAAGACTTCATAAAACCTTCTTTCTTCTGTTGGTATTTCATTCAAATTCTTGGAAGCCATTAAGCTGACCATTTAACGATTTCGAGAACCAATGGGCGGCATGTTGCTAGGAGGCCATGTCTAATTTACAAATGGATGAGGGTCGGTCAATCGGGAAATGCACCAGTTGTGTTCTGACTGCGAATGAAGCATTGCCTAGTGCACTTTCGGAGCGAGTATCTTATAAAGACGAACTTTGTGTGATTTATGTTATAACGATTTTCTGTCCTACGGTTTGGTTTTGTTGTATTGGGCTATACTTGTAAGAACTGTGAATTATGTGTGTGTACTTCTAATAAACTTTGTGATAATTCCAAAGGCATTTTCGAATTTATATTCTACAAATCCCCTACAAATTCGTTACAGTATTCTTTCTCCGTTCCTGCACGGATAGATAGATAGAGTTTATAAGTATTTAAAAATATAAGCCAATTTATTAAAAAATACATCCTTTCCCTTAGTTTGTCGTTTGACGTTCCTCCACTGAAATTGTTCCTTAAAAGCTACACTATGATTTAGTATAATAATACATTACATGTTTTATTGTTTTTTTCAAAATCAGTCAAATTCGAGCTCTTGTCAGAAACAAGGGTAATTGATATTTCAAAAATCTAATGATACTAGTTTAATTTTCGACAAAATCGGCCCCGAGACTCTTTGAAATATCTTTCGCTATTTCATATTATAGATTAGAATTTGGCCATTTGGACAATTCAATTTTATTTATGTATAGATTTTGTAATCTTACCGCATATTTTGGAATAAAAGCCGGTACCCGATCGGGTTATGAGTTGCTATTTCATCCAATACGTCTAGAAAGCCGGCGAGTGGAAAAGATAGTAAGTAATACATGCACAATTAAAAAACGTAAGCGCCAATAAATCACTGGAGCTTTCGACCTTTTGGTCGCTAGTTGCTTAAAGGTAGACTGTGGGGAATCGAGTTGTATGAAGTCCAAGCCACTAATACTTAAGTAACCAGAAACAATATTGGGCGGTTTTAAATTTTATGATCCAGCTTTGCATAATGTCCGCAACCGAAGCCACGAGAAGCGCTATATTTACTTGAACATACTTAAAAGTAACATACTGGTATATAAGGTAAAAACTAAATTAACATTGAATGAAGAATTTTTAAATATATTCACATGATATCAAGACGTCATTGTATATTATTGTTAATATAATACACAATTATTATTTTACTACTTGATATTTATCTTATATTATACGACATGTTACAAATTTAACTATATATTTCGTTTTAAAATTTATATAATAAATGATGGTATATTTCATCGTATTTAAACTTTGAACTGTAATTATTTATATTACGTACAGGAAATTACTATTGTAACTCGATTTTATTGTGCGAAATATAATAGTAAGTATATTTAAGATGTTTAATGTTTATATAGATGACATTTATGTAATTATAGAGGTAGATAAAATATTAAATTTATACATAAATTGGCAGACAAACACATTTTATTATTGGAGGAGCGGAGAAAAAATACAAAATTTCCTGCGGCCAGGAGGCCTGTCACAAGAGGCGACAAAACAACCCACAACCAGGTGGTAGGGTATTTGCCCGTCTGGATGGCTACCACCCCTGGTCTAGAGTATCTTGTCATATCAACCATGAGATGTGTTCCGGCTTTAGTGGACCGGTTCCAATTTTATCTATGAGTACGGCAGCACATTGGTAATACCTAGTGTTGTAAATGTTTATAGGCGACGGTAACCACTTTCCATCACAGTTGGGCCGCCAGCCCATCTGTTGTACTTCAACAATAAAAAAAAGTTAATTTTTAATTAAGAATATGCGTAACGCCATCTAGCGACTTTGGAACTAACCATGAGAGCAGCCCATTAAAATTGCCCGTTACTGCCTTTATTGTTTAATGCGACTACTGTAAATTGTTGATTTAATGTGTATGTGGTGAACTATAAAAGCGTTTTCTATCTATCTATCATATATTCATCGACGTTGCTAAAAATACGTATACTCGTATATCAATTTTCGTGATAATCAATCTATTCTCAGGCGTGACGATGTAAAAAACAAATGCAAACGCCTATACAAAGTGACTTTCACATTTATTTATACATATAATAGTATCTATGAATTGAAACTTGCAATTAAAACTTTTAGGTATTAATTATTCTGTTAATAAATTGAAATAATATCGACTTTAAATTATGGTATAAATTAAATTTTATTACCAGTATAGCTATGTGTAAAATCCATTTTAAAATAAATAATAATTAATAAGCACCGTATCCAGACACTATAAAAATAATAAAATATTTTCATGTGGCAATTTAATTGCGACATTTATACATGAACTACTGGTTGTTGCTTCCATAAAATATGTATGTACCTACAAAATTAGATTCTATTTTTAAAAAAATGAAGAAGGGCCTAAAATGGCCGCTTTCGCACGCATGCAGAGAGAGTACAACGGGCGGCCTTATCGCTAAAAAGCGGTCTCTTTCAGGCAAACCTTGGCAGGGATTAATGGATTTTTTGAGGTTGAGCGGGCTAAGCCTTAGCCGGCTTACCTGACTGCAACGCAGAGGCTCCGGGTTCGATTCCTGGTATAGTAAATTTCGGAAACGTATTTTCTCCGTTATTTACTATGGTCTGGGTGTCTGGGATCCGCCCCAGAATGGTCCATTGTCTATTCCCCATAACACAAGCGTAACTTGCTTAATTTGGGGATATACAGTGTGTGTGTTTGACTGCCAATTTAAAAAAAAAGATTTTTATACTGACGATGGTGCAGTTTATACCTAATGATAAATGATAAGTATACAGAATACATATAAGTACAAAAGAATATAAAAATATGTATATATATATATATATATATATATATATATATATATATATATATATATATATATATGTATATATATACATATGTATATACACATACGTATACATACACACACGTATAATATAAATTAAATTCATCATTACTTTAATATAAAGCACCAATCCCCCTTCCCCACCCCATTATAACTCAAAATTAGAACAAAACATTCCATACATTTGCGCTCCATCACAGTGTAGACATGTGTCAATTTCACAGTGATTCTCTAAGCGGTCCTTTAGACCCCTAGTACTTGATATGTTATCATAACCTATCTGTTTGAAAATGTTGAAGTTCTGTTTGGAGCATTCGCTTCGGAGTCCGGGATCCGTTTCCCTACTTTTTCTTCTTCGCTTAACATGATATTCTCCATTTCTTATAGTGAGACCATTGGCATTTATATCATCTTTCAACCAGCATCATTAGGGCTATCGGGAAGTGATGAACAGGATCAATAGATATATAAACGACTTATTGACTCTTCGGGAGATCAGAGGGCTGATTCCTACCAGCGAGGTAACGTAGCCAGCCTTCTAGGAACCTTACTCATTGACTCCGGTGACCTAAGCTCAGTATTCAACTTATAGTCTTAAGGGATTATAGGTAGAATATAATAAGTTAAGTTACCTTCATTGTACTAGTTTATAATAATTAATTCATAGATATTTGTTCTCTACATAACTAAACCATTTCCGTAAAACACGGTCCTGTCAGCGTTCGCGACTCTCCTGTAGTTTGTCTGATGAGGTAGTTATTTACGCGACCCTTTCGTGTAACACCATACATTCTACGTAACATATTCATCTCTGTTACTCGCAGCTTTGGTTTATAACATTATACAATTTACCCTATATATCATTAAAAATGCAAAAAAGTGTACCTGTATATACCTGTAACATTTAATTTATTCTTTATTTAATAATTTAAATTTAATGTATTTTTTTATAACATTCTCAGACAAATGAAAGTATAGACGGAGCTTACGTGAACAAGAGCATCAGATGAAGTGAAGTACTTGTTAAAAACTTGTGTGCGTAAACTTATGTAGTAATACATATGGCAATTTATTCACTGGAAATTATTGTACCTTTATCTCCTGTGATTTGGTTACTTAATACAAATTCTCGAAACGCACTGCGGCGCGATCAGCTTCCTATTTTAAAATCGGTTAACCGGCTGCACTATGAGACCTCGGGCTCCGGTCTACCTATTTCGTTTGTTAGAGATTATAATAAAAGAAATCTTAATCGAATAAAAGAAAATTATAGGTAACCGAACAAAAATCTATATCTATACACAAAGTTCTAGAAAACATGAATAGAAAAAGAATTATTCTCATAATAAATACGGAAAAAATAAATGCACTTCTGAAGATACTTCTTAGCAACTCATTAGCAAATAAAGTGGTCGTTTGAATTTCATTCAAAATTCACGTTCATTCAATAATCGACATGAGATTTTCTAGTTTAATTTTATTTTGAACACATATATAGTTTGTTTTTAAGGTTTAATCTAAATTTGTATACATTAGGATAATGAGTAGTAATGTATCATTAAACATAATGTTGAAAGTAATTTATTCAAAACACTACTTTTACAAGAGATATTTCTGAGCTATATTGTATAGTAATTAGCCAAAAACATCTGTACCACCCTGGTCCAACATCATTTGCACCTCATACGGTGACAAGGACAATTTCCTCATAAAAAATCTTTGTGATAGTAAAAAAAGATTCAAACACGTACGTATATTTAAACTTAAAAGTGAAATTTTGTTAACTACGCATTGTTGTCAAAGCTGGTAAAGCTATTTATTTTTTGGCAGGCAGGCTATACAAATCTACCATGATATTTAATACGGCTTTTAAGTTAACACTTGCATTCAGTTTTGTAATATTCTGAAAACTTTACTTGAATGATATGTAATTTTATATAATTAGTATATATTATATTGCATATAGTTATATATTTATTATTTTTAAATAGTTGCATTTTAACACCACATCTTGTATATGAATATAACTTATGTGTATATTTTTATATATAGTCTAGTTATATAATATTTATTATTAAAATGTAAGTAATCGTATAATAATTATGTATATCACCATCGCCATTCCTAATCAGCAATATTCTTGCCACGGGTTGTCTGGAGGAGAACGCTTTTTAGCAATAAGACCGCCCTTTGTACACAATTAGAATAATACTAGTTCGTAAATTTTCTGTAATGGTGTACAATAAAGTGTTATCTATCTGTATATCTATCTATTACAATACATTGAATTATAATTCTTATATAACCGCAAAAATGTTCTAAATGTCGAAATCAGAAATAATGGAAGATTATATTTAGTGCATTATTCTGAAAATCTACGTATACACTCTACAATAAACACAATGCCCATAGTTGCTTTAATTTACTTCTTATTGCTATCAATAACTAGCTCACAGGGTGCTATGTTTTCAAAAACCAATAATAATGGTTACAAATAAACAATAGTTGTGGTGTGTCGATTTAGGTTTAAGCGAAATATTGTGTCTGTTGAAAATCTCAACTGTTAAAATGGTTATAGTAAAAAATAAATAAATTAATTATAGCCAATTTATCAAATCTAATAATAATAATTTTAAACTGATCTTTAGGAAATTTAATTATATAAATGTTGATTTATATAATTTAATTTATTGCTGCAATATATCATATCTATAAATAATTGTTACTATTACTATTGGGGAAAAAGTTTCTTCGCATTTTATATAAAAATTCAAAAGGTTTTTTTATAATGTTTATTTACATTTGACAAAAGTATGTAGGTGCCATTTTGTTGGATAACTTTTTGCCATCTTGTAAGTAGGGACGTGATCCCATTGCTATAAAAATTTTGGGGTTTCTGATCAAAAAACTGCGACAAGTGGTTTTGGCAGTCCTCTCGTGATATTAACCTGACACTGCCTAAGGAATTCTGCAGAGACCGAAACAGGTGAAAATCTGAAGGTGCAAGTCCAGGACTATACGGTGGATGCATTAACACCTCCCAGCCAAACTCTCGTAATTTTTGCTGAGTGGCTAAAGATGTGTGAGGTCTAGCGTTATCGTGGTGAAAAACCACACCCTTTCTGTTGATTAATTCCGGCCGCTTTCTCTCAACTTTTTGCTTTAATCTCATCAGTTGTTCGCAGTACAGCTCAGAATCGATGGTCCTGCCTGGCAGTAACAGCTCACAATGAGTAATGCCCTTTCAATCCCACCATACACACAGCATCACCTTGCTGCGAGTTAACCCGGGTTTCGCCACAGTCTGTGAAGCCTGACCGGCCTTTGACCACGATCTTTTTCGCACGTTCTTGTCGTACGTGATCCATTTTTCATCACCAGTTATCAGCTTCTTCAAAAATGGTTCGGTTTCATTACGTCGTAATAAAAAATCGCAAATGAGTACACAGTTCATTAGGTTTCTTTCAGTGAGCTCATGGGGCACCCAAATATCGAGCTTTTTTGTGTACACAGCTTTTTTCAAATGCACCAAAACCGTTTTGTGGTCAATTCCCAGTTCTCCAGCTACATCGTAACTACTAATATGCCGATCTTGCTCCGCTTTTTCAAAAATGGCATGTATTTTGTCCGTAACAGGGCGACCAGAGCGACGTGCATCTTTGATATCAAAATTTCCGGATTGAAAACGCTTAAACCAAATTTGCGCTACTCTCACAGTTATTGCATTAGGTCCATAAACATCACAATTTTTTTTCGCGGCTTGTGTTGCATTTTTACCTTTTTTGTAGTAAAATTTTAAAATGTATCGAATTTCTTCATTAGATTCACTCATTTTAACAATAAGAAAAACAAATGAAAATCACACATTTTCCTAATTTGAATTTGGAATTGTCTTCTTTAAAATTAATACTTTTTAATTATACCAAAACCAGCCAGATACATATGGTATAGCGAAAGAGATCTTCATCATCAAGTTCATACATACTATATGCGAACATACATACTTTTTCCCCAACCTATTACTATTACGTGTAAACTTAGTATACTTTGTGTTCTATAAAGCAACTATTTTCAACAGTTTCCTACCATAATTATTATTATGAAAATCTTTAAAAAATCTGTGCCAATCTAACCAGAAGAATAAATGATTAAACATGTAACGCGATATAAGACCATTTTTAGACCTTATCACTAGGACGTATATAAATTAAATACTATTGACAGTTTTGTCCTTTGGGTAAAATTAAATATCTTTATAATAACACGAGTGATTCATGAGTTATGACGTATATTACTATTTCACATTAATTATCTGAAAAATTGATAAAATATGACTTAAGAGTAAAAGTTGAAGTCATTTTTACACAAAGATATATCGAAATGAACATTACAACGCATGATCGTTAACTTCTTAATGAAAAATTCTTAATTAAACACATTTAATTAAGTAATAAACTGGAGTTTCAATATATCGCTATTTCATAAACTATGTTTGGATAAACTACCAATCTTGTTCATAATAAAAGTACAAATTTGGTGTATATTGTATAGTGTTTTAAATTTATGTTGCTATGCCCGTTATATAAAAATTAGAGTAACATCTTAAGGAATACTAATTTTAACACCTGAGTTAAAGCCGTGTAATATAAAAACTGACTTATATTATTTGTAGTATATTAAAACTAACTAATAAAATCCTAAAGTACACAAAATAGTAAAGCTTTGTATGTTGACATAAATCTCAAACATTTTAATTCATCTTATCTGACATTGTCCTTAAATTATTATTGTCATTTTTGTAAAAGTTGGTATTTAATAGATCATGTATTCTGCGCACAGCTATAGGATAGAATGTACTGTGCTTTAAAATTGAATAATATCTGTATGAAACTACTTTCTGGCAAATAAAGTTATTCAATTGAAAATAAATATTGAAAATAAAAGCCATTATAATTATGGGCTAGTTAGCATACCACTTCCAGAGGGAAGCGTTCCCAGAAGGCTCGTTATGTTTTGTAGGTTTGTTATGTTTGTAAGAATAATAATCATTCAAATTATGATAAGAAATGATAAGGTACTCACATCATGCTCAGGCACGTAGGTGTAAACATGGAGCTTGTCAATCCTTATCGTGCCCTGGAAAGGGTAAAGCAATGATCCTCTCTGCAGTTCAGTTGAGGTCCAAACGCTGACCGAAGCCTCACGACCTCTCGCTCCACCCGGCCTCAAAGCCAGACTCAGCTCTTGAGGTATTAAAACCAAAGTCTCCATTTTAACACAAATAATCAATCAGTTTATCTAAAAACCAATCTCGTCCATCATTGTTAATTAGTATAAATAATTTTGTCCACAAAAAAGTTTCAAGATACAACGTCGGTCCGATTATCCACACCGTGGAATTATTGGTGATAAATTCGATGATCGATCGCCCGAAGAAATGTCTATACGTATTAATCACTAATCGATTTCATCTCTGTACCACTATCCTTTTTTACACTTCGATAAAAAAAAGTTCGTTCAACTCGATTGAGTTGGGCGGATAGAGCACCCAGTAGGGATGCGCACACGCTCTTCTCTCAACGTGCACTGAAGGAAGCTCTAACATTGACCTTAGTTGCGGCCGTGATCGCGTTTACAGTTCATTTTTTGTTCGATAAAAAGGAGAGGAGTAAAGCCCTACAATATTTTCTTACACCCACAACATTCGATTTTCGACCTTATAGTGTATGAATTATGTTGTTAATAGCAGAATTAATAAAATTGTAAGGTGTAAAATAAGGCGCTCCCCTCCAAAGGCGGCACCTGTTTCGACCGCGCCGCCCGTCAGAGCGACGCAGATCGCCGCTGCGCGCGCGCACCTACACACCTGACGCCACCTGCACTGTTTTTCAGGTGTCAGTTTTTTGTTGCTTATGATCTTTCCGGCTAATTGACGGTGATTTGCTCCTTTTTGTGAGCAATATTGGTGTCGCAGGTGTACTTTTTAATGTGAACGAAAACTGATTAGATTTCAAATGCACTAATTAAATTAAAAATGTACTATGAGATTTGTTTAAAGATAGTTTTGCTAAGAAGTATATAAATGTCTTTAAAATTTTAATCCATTTTGTATTATGTTTAATGGCTACGTATATCCACGCGCTTTCCTTTGCGATAATTATTCCATATTCAAGCACAAAACGTTTTATATTTTACCAATACACAAAATTTCATGATAATTGATTAATTTTAAATCCGTAGGGGTAAATCTAGAAAAGTACAAATAAATTGGCTTTTACATTAGTATGTTTTTTCTGAACTATAAATCCCTATTAAAATTATAAAAAGTAACTCTGTCTGTTACGCTTTCATGGAAAAACTACTGGACCAATTTTACTGAAAGTGGGTATATAGGTATATATATATATATATATAAACATATTTTCGATGCTGAAGATGAACATAGGATACTTTTTATCCCGAAAAATGGGATAGTTTCCGGGATAAAAATATATTTGTCTCTCTGTTTGTTATGCTTTTACGGAAAACTATTAGACCGCTTTAGCTGAAATTCGGTATATACGTAACTAGAGTATTATATATAAACAAATAAATAAATCGGTAGAGAAATACCCACACAGTCATTATAGATGTAATCCCAAGCAAAGCAACAAGTTGCCTATCCTAATACACTCGGATAATAGTAAAGAAAGGAAAGTTCATTCACGAAATTTACCCTGCCGGAAATAGAAACCGGAGCCTCTACATTCCAACGAACTAGGCGGCCAAACGCTTTTGTCAACGAAACCATAGAGGCAGTCTATGGTTACGAATTATAAATATTTTTGAGAACACTTTATTGTTTAGTGTTACAAGATGTCCACCACATTAGTCATAAGAACCATAGTGTATATTAATATGACATAGACAATCGTCATAGATAATAATACTTTTAGTCGATTTATCAGATGATTAGATTTATAATTAAATTACCATTTTCTACCGGTTAGTTAATTTTATAAGCCCACTAAATTATCGTCTAGATAATTTAGTGCATCGGTAACTAATTATTATAATTGTTTTTGTGATCCTGGCAACACTATGATGTAATTGCTATTTTTAGCAATGATGCAATGTTATTGTTTTGTATTTTTCGTATAAAAGGCGTAGTGGCGTTTAGACGGTGTTCATTAGCATAGGCCACCACGAACCGCCGATCCCGGTCCGCCGGGATCCTTCCCCTCGGACTTTATATTACCCGTCGCCCGTTCTCAATTAATGCATTGTGTTGCCCCATGGTGGGCATCATTAGATTCATCCCCCTCTCATGGCAACAGTGCAACCGAGGTGAAACTCCTTAGGGAGCTCCCTCAAGTAAGTTGCCCCCCGGGCTCGAGTGCCTTCGCTTCGCGAAGGCACTCGCCCCGAAAACCCCTGGTACAGTTGTGAAGTCTTCGGACCAACAACATAAAGTCAAGTCCAATAAAAAAAAACGGTGTTCATTGCTTACTGTGCTGTGTGAATATTCACATCAAAGGCTGGACGATAAAGGGGAAACCCTGCCCAAATAGTTAATATTTGGTATATTTGGTACTTTCTTACGCAAATCTCTCCTTGCATTTTACACTAGCTAGCCTAGAAATACTTTTTTATTCTTCCATATATGGATTCGTTCGAAATTAACTAATGGACGGTTCCTATATCTTACGATACATTCATTTGCCTTACCATCGGTTAATTTTGAAATTACTGGTAATAAAGTAAAGTAAAGTGAATAAACGGACGGTAAGATATTATAGGAACGGGTCATAAGACAACAAAGAAAATGTTTGTAACATTGCAAATTTACAACTGAAATCCACTGTTGGGCATAATTGATAGAAGAAACAATATAACTTACGCCGACATTGGACGGATCATTTATGTATTTAAAATTTAGATGAATGGATAGACAGAAGTGATCTATCTAATTCAAAATTGAATAATTCATTGTCATTGAATGTCGCCGTTTCCTTTCAATTTTACGCCTTTCAACCAAATTGATTCAATTTAGATACGTCTAATAGCAGCATTAAAAACAAACATTTAAATAACGAAAGCTGAAACACTTGTAATACCTATTTTTATTATCATGACCTACATTTAATGCAAAGCTTTAGCTCCAATTTATAAAACGGTAAAAAACGTATAAGTAAAGAGACAATTGTCCAACACCTGTCAGTTGATAGACATATTCCGTCTTATTCATATTGAATTAGAGTAAGTTTGGAGGATTCTTTAAGATCCTTAAAGAAGCCTACATGCTTACTCTAACTCAATACGAATAAGACCGATTATAGGTACACTGTTTTACCTTAGAACATTTTAGCACAATACACTCGATTTTTGCAATAAATACAGTAGTATTTAATGTTGTTTAAATGTCTTAATCAACTTAAGGAAAATCTAAAGCTATATAAAGTAGAAAACATTTTAAATTAACCATCTAAATATACAATTTATTTAAAAATGTATCTTATCTTATACTAATATATAAAGCTGGAGACTTTGTTTGCTTGAACGCGCTAATCTCAGGAATTACTGATCTGATTTGAAAAATTCTTTCAGTGTTAGGTAGGCTATTTATTGCGGAAGGCATTAATATATTAATAGGTTGGGGAAAAAGTCTTTTCGCATATGGTATGTATGAACTTGTAATAAGATATGTTTGGCTATACTATTTGTATCTGGCTGGTTTTGGTGTCATTAAAAAGTGTTAATTTTAAAGAAGACAATTCCAAATTCAAATTAGGAAAATGTGTGATTTTCATTTGTTTTTCTTATTGTTAAAATGAGTGAATGTAATGAAAAAATTCGATATATTTTAAAAATTTACCA
Organism: Dendrolimus houi; assembly: GCA_039645545.1. Lineage (NCBI taxonomy): Eukaryota > Metazoa > Arthropoda > Insecta > Lepidoptera > Lasiocampidae > Dendrolimus > Dendrolimus houi. The sequence goes on along the minus strand of CM077128.1, from coordinate 17,586,412 downwards.
CAAAAAGGTAAAAACACAACACAAGCCGCGAAAAAATTTGTGATGTTTATGGACCTAATGCAGTATCTGTGAGAGTAGCGCAAATTTGGTTTAAGCGTTTTCAATCCGGAAATTTTGATATCAAAGATGCACGTCGCTCTGGTCGCCCTGTTACGGACAAAATAGATGCCATTTTTGAAAAAGTGGAGCATAATCGGCATATTAGTAGTTACGATGTAGCTGGAGAACTGGGAATTAACCACAAAACGGTTTTGCTGCATTTGAAAAAAGCTGGGTACACAAAAAAGCTCGATATTTGGGTGCCTCATGAGCTCACTGAAAGAAACCTAATGAACCGTGTACTATTTGTGATTCTTTATTACGATGTAATGAAACCGAACCATTTTTGAAGAAGCTGATAACTGGTGATGAAAAATGGATCACGTACGACAAGAACGTGCGAAAGAGATCGTGGTCAAAGACCGGTCAGGCTTCACAGACTGTGGCGAAACCCGGATTAAGTCGCAACAAGGTGATGCTGTGTATATGGTGGGATTGGAAGGGCATTATTCATTATGAGCTGTTACCGCCAGGCAGGACCATCGATTCTGAACTATACTACAAACAGCTGATGAGATTAAAGCAAAAAGTTGAGAGAAAGCGGCCGGAATTAATCAACAGAAGGGGTGTGGTTTTTCCCCATGATAACGCTAGACCTCACACATCTTTAGCCACTCAGCAAAAATTAAGAGAATTTGGCTGGGAGGTGATAATGCATCCGCCGTATAGTCCTGACCTTGCACCTTCAGATTTTCACCTGTTTCGGTCTCTGCAGAATTCCTTAGGCAGTGTCAGGTTAACATCACGAGAGGACTGCCAAAACCACTTGTCGCAGTTTTTTGATCAGAAGCCCCAAAATTTTTATGGCAATGGGATCACGTCCCTACCTACAAGATGGCAAAAAGTTATCCAACAAAATGGCACCTACATACTTTATTCAAATGTAAATAAACTTTATAAAAAAACCTTTTGAATTTTTATATAAAATGCGAAGAAACTTTTTCCCCAACCTAATATATCATAACGCTAAGACCAATAGAAGCGGAGCACCAATGAATAGTGTTTGAAAATCGGGGGGGTTTTTTTAACTATTCCACGCGGACGAAGTCGCGGGGAGAAGCTAGTAAATAATAAAATTACGTTTTAACCGTTTTAAGCGCGGTAATTTATTTGATTTTTATTATTCCGACATTTTGACTACATTTCAGTAGTCGTGATCACAGAAGACAAAGCTGTCAAGTGTCAATGAGTATGTGTAAAGTTTTATTTAGCCTACCGCCAACTTCTTCCTTTTTATTATTTAGTTTTAATTTATTGGTTTGTGGTTATTATTTACTCTATAGGATCCTAATCTAATTTATATAGGCCAATATAAAGTGGGCGAAACGTCGGAATAATAAAAATCAAATAAATTACCGCGCTTAAAACCGTTAAAACGTAGTTTTATAATGTATCTTATATTAAAAAACGGTTATACGATTGTAATATAATTGAGACCCAGACTTTAAGTCTTTTTAAGTCTACTTCCTATTTTCCGTCCGTACCTACCTATTTTTAAATTATAACCCTTATCAATTCAAGTGTCTTTGTGAACTTCTCTTGGACGAGCTCACCACAAAAAAGGGGAATATTGTCAAATTTGCCCATATCATGACTAAGAGTAAAGAGGATGGTCAAATTGAAGTAATTATTTTTATCAATTACCCTGTGATAACGAGCTATTCAAATCGTTTGTTTCCATTCTTCAAAAATCTCGATTATTTTTTACTTGTAGTCGATTGTACCGAATTTCACTTGGATGTCGGAACTACTGGCCCCGCCGACGACTACTCGCCCGCAGTCGAATGAAGTTGACTAGAAACAATCGGAATACACCTCTCGTTACATCTTAGAATCGGAATGCATCGTCGATTATTGACTCGATTGTAATTTTAAGTCAATTCCGATTCTTAATTTTTTTTAAACATCTTGGAATTGCGCGTTATGAGTTCACATCACATTTAAGGTAAAGGCGGTAGTTTAGGTTCAAAAATATCTCAATGATGGTACAAAGTCTTGAGGGCTAAAGCAATCGACGTGGGAGAATCGCTTAGTGAAATTGACGTCTCTAGATATACTGGTAGTTGTAAGACATAGCATAAAGTTCCACTCTATGTTGATGCGTGTTATGTTCATCATAATTATGAATCAGCGAAAACATCCTCTTTAGGCGCTCTGATCGTCATCCTTACGGTAATCCCATTGCGTTTTTGTTAAGACCAAGGAACTTTATCTTTCTTATTCAATGTCCTTTACTTATACGATTTTCGGCATACTTCAAAAATTAACACGCGGTATAGACTAAGAGACGCTGAAGATCGACTTCACTCATCTGGTTATCAGATGAGACATAATTTTTATCATATCTTATTGATTTGTAAACATGCCTATGATAGCTTGCCAATCGAAAAGTGTTCATGGCTATTTTTAATAAAATTAATTTTAATGGAAAAAAATACATAACCTTCACTCTTTTCATAACTGAAAAAAATTAGTTTCAACTGATAGTTTTTAACAGGGAGAATGTCTTGATAGGCTTGCTTACTTATTTCTGTTCATGATTACTTGGCAAGCAGGCATGAACAGGTAAGTCAATATAGGTAAATACACCGTTCTGTTAACCAATAAAAATTGGTATCATAAGAAAGATAATTTAATTACAAAAATAACTGTATAGGCTTGCCTGCAAAAAACCGTTCATGGTATATTATTGCCATGCTATTGAAGATAATTTTAAAACTTCTCCATCTTAAAAAAATATCTCTACTCCGTTGGCTCGTCGACCCCAGGTGGGTCTTGGCCTCCGAAACGAGAGCATGCAATTTGTCTCTGTCCTGCGCAGTTTCTTGCCAATTATTGACTCGTAGCTCCGACAGGTCCTCCCCTCTGTTTTTCCAGCGATATTTGGGACGGTCGACCGGACGCCGGCCGACCTACCGGCCGTCCCAAATATGCTTTCCTCAAGCTGCGATCCTCTCCCATCCGTTCTACGTGACCGAGCCAGCGGAGGCGATGAGCTTTTATTTCTCCCATTACGTTAGGCTCGGCCACGAGATTCTCAATTTCGAGTTTGGTTCGGACTTAAACTTAAAAACTATCAGTAGAAACTTTTGTTTAGTTATCAAAAGAGTTGAGGATTGTGAAAAAAATTGATTTCAATTAATTTAATTAAAAATATCCTTTCCATGAGCACTATTCGATTGGCAAGCGATCATAGGTGTGTTTATAAATCAATATAATTTGATAAAAAATATGTTTCATCAAGTTATGAGATGGGCGAAGGTCAATTTTCAGCGTCTCCTCTGCTAGTATCATTACATTGTCAAATAATAAATAATAATTCGTGAGCGTAACATTTCAACCAGATCCTTATGGTACGAACCCAGTTTAATAACTAGTAATAAAAATGTTGTAACAAAATGGTATCAATATTTTTTGTATTCATGACTCATACGCACTTATTTTTAGCTCCAGGCGTGTACACATTAAATCGTGTTTTAATTAACCAATATTGCTTACTGTCCTTCTTCGAAAGCCTTATTTTTGACACCGACCATTTTAAACTTTACTACGTATAGAATAAGACACATTTTTTTGGTATCAAGGAACATATGATACTTAAAAGTCGTCGACCTGAGAACACCTGCCTTACCGCAATGCCTCTTGGACTGTATGAAGTTTTTTTTTAAACTTAACTGACAGATGACGTGTGTTACGTCACTATGATTTTTCAATTAATTGACTTTGAAGTTAAACAGTACATGTTTCTCGAACCAGCTTCTTAATTTATATACCTTCATGTCAAATTATTTTTTCGTCGCCGTGCAAAAGCTTATTACATATTAATAGTATATAGTATTACATATTGTTATGACCTAGTGCCGACAAAAACAAATTCAGACCTGCAGCCCTGTAGAATCACATTTATTACCTTTTCGGCATTTGGACTTCTTTTGTTTACTTTGTGTTTAAAACTGGTGATTAGAAAACAGCCCATTGTGTATTGTAAACTTTTATGGCAGTTATTAGCCAGGTGTGTCGAACTGGTCCTAAGAAACTCGGTCTATGAGGTCGGGCAGCCATATTGTATCGGTGCAGTATCAAGCAATGGCCCAAGGGAGAGATCATCAGTCGAGCGATAACTACAAGCGGAGCAGAACTTATGTATATTTGGTAATCTATTTAGTGACAGACTTTGCGCGTGTTATTGAATCATGCTTTACGTTTAGACTATTTTTTTATTTCTTTTTATTGCAGGAGTCCAGCAGTCAGGCAGTCGGCCCACTTGATGGAAAGTGGTTACCGTCACCTATGGACATTTGCAACGCCGAAGGTGCTACAAATGCGCTGCTGCTCTCTTAAAGGAGACTGGAACCTGGTCACTGATGCCGGAACACAACACAAGGTTGTTATGGCGGCATACTATAGACTAGGGGTGGTCGCCATCCAGTCGAGCAAATACTCTACCACCTGGCTGTGTTCATTTATATTTGTACCTGTGTTATACGTGTTTGTATAGTTCTAATAAATGCTATAATAATGCCAACGGCATTTTAATTCGAGTCCTGCAACTCGTAACAGTATTAATATTATATAGTTAGTAACACCTAACCTTTAGGGGTATTTAGCTACATTTTTTACTCAACGCTTTTCATTACCAGTATTCGCTTTCATTATAGTATTCTTTTTTTCATGCTATAGGTGATCTTGTGATGTTTCTGGTCCTTCTGGGATAATGTTAGTGTTACTGACCATTTTAAAATTAAAAGGTATCATTGATTTTTAATATTATTGCTCGTCAGTAATCTAGATAGATTTAGTTTGATGTTGTCTAATGGAACTGACATGTCCAATTGTCCATGTGGACAAAAAAAAAACAAAAATAAAGAGATAAAAAACTGTTAGTCGTAGGACTGCAGAAGTGAAAACTTTGTATGTGGGCGTGACGGTTCAGTACATTTTCAAGATACTGTTACAAGTTTGTGGGATTTGAATTTAAAATATCATTTAAATTATTACAGTTTATTATAATTACACACACGTAATTCACAGTTCGTACAAGTACAACCGAATACAAGTCCAAACCGTAAAGCAGAAAATCATAAAGACATAAATTGCGCAAAGTCCGTCATTATAAGATACTCCTTCCGAAAGTACACTAGGTAACGCCTCGATCGCAGCTGAAACACAACTAACTCAGTCCCCGACTGACCAATCTTATATATTTGTAAATATAGCCATGGCTTCCTAGCAATATGCCCGCCCACTAGTCCTTGGAATTCTAAATTTAAAAACTTTGTTTTCTAAGAATTTGCAAGGAAAATGCAAACAATAGAAAAGAAGGATTTATGACTACTCACCCGGAGGAACAATACAAAGGGATTAGTGTGAACAACAGATCACTCAAATTCAATCGGATAATGAAACACCTGCAAAGGACCGGTTTGTAACAATACCAAAAGAGCTATGTATCTACCTACATATACCTATATACACACACATCTTTATACCTATATTATCTATGTTAGCAAGGCCGTCACCCAAATTCAATGCTTTTCCCTATTTCAAAAGTGCCCAGCGTGCCTTAAGAATTTTTCACTTAAAAATATATATTGGATATGCTATAGATACAATAATTATACATATATATAGGTACAGAGTAAAAAATAAATGCGAAATCATATAAGTAGGTACATAAGAGTAAACATTCGTTCCTCTATTGATGGTTTATTTTATTTAACTCTCTAATATATAGTTTGAGTTGGGCCGTTCTTTAAACCCACATTTGGCATCTATCAAACTGACTTTAATAGTTACGTGATATCAACAATGACACAATTGAAAGTTAGAATCGATCAATGTAGGAAGTCACACATTATCAAATCAATGAAAATAAAATGATTTATTATTCAAAAAATATATTTGACATTTCATCAAAATATATGCATAACTTAATTACGATTTATTTTTAAACTTTTCGATCATACCTCAATCTCCAGGTCACGTTACTAACGTTTAAGAAAAATAGCGTTGACAAACATACCGTTGTCTTGTGTTACTTGTCTAAAGAAATTGGCTAAAAATCGTGTTTTAATGTGATACTAAAGTATTTTGATACTGTTACAAAGCTAGTTCATCAGTGTTTATATGAAACTTCAAATGGGGCCCCTTCAACGGCTCAACTGTAGTATGTAACAGAATATGTGTCATACATGACATACTCGCGCTGCTCACTTTCCTCGTGACTTTCTTGCTCGCTGCCGCGGAAGTGGCATAATATAAACGAGGGTTTAGACAATAATCTCTTATTTTTATATAATAATAATAATATTAATACCCGGGGGGCTTTGTGGCGAAGCCTTAGGTGAGTATCGACACCTCGGAACTCACTCCAGGGGTGAAGGTAAGGCCTCCGGTTCCGTGCTTGCCTTAGCCCGCCGGCACGGTGTGGAGATTGCTAGAACTAAGACTCAAGCTCCAGGGGTGAAAGTGATAAATGGCATAACGTCGGAAGTAGCTTCGGTGAACCTTGCAGCCCGACTCTCTACACCCCTTAGCCACTCATACCCATGTTGCTCCTGTCTTCTATTGCATTTTTTGGGGCCCATGCAACAGGGAATGGCGAGTCACTGTCTGCCCATTTTTCCATGTTCCCCGGACATTCCGACGGGCATACGCCGTAGTCCCCATAATCCCAGACCCCTAGTACCACTAGCGGTTCACCCCAATAGCCCGGTACTTTTCGTTCTCATTTCCCACAATAGTCCTACACTGGCCGGAGCATGTCTTTGGGTGCATTATTATATGGTTAGACAGGGATAATCACCGGTCAGTGTTACGACACATTTACATTAAATTTGTCAAGGAACCTCCACGTGTTGGCCTTTCCATGGCCCCACGCAAGCCTTCCAAAAGTCCGGGCCATTTTTATGGTCCGTGGTCTTCAAAGATATACATTACATTATTAGGTATATATATATATATATATATATATAGAATAATATTATTATTAAAATACCCATGCATAATAATAATAAGTCATAGTCAGTTTACTGCCATATTATTATTCTGATTTAGTATTATTGTCTGGTATGATCTGAACAACAATGCTATATGTAAATAATTTATCATGCTTCTAAAATAAACTAACCACTTTAAGAAAAATAAAATTAGTTATAAAAAATAAATAAATTTTATTTGGTACAACGTTGATAACAATTCTGTGTTTTATATATTTTTGTAACTAGGTATCTAAAAAGTGTTGTAACAGAAATAATAATAAGTATTAACCGTTACCATAGCAGGAAACCAATGGTACTCCCCTCACGCCTGTGTAAGCTGGTCTTGCGAATGTTACATATTGGTAATCTCAACGTGCAGGTTTTACATTGAGCCCAAAACATATGCGGATTAAGAAGAACCTCTGCTAAAGCGGTGCATGTTTCGCGGACTGGATTCAAACATATGTAAACTAAGGGACCTACCAAGATAGATACTACGACGAAATATGAAATTATTATTTACATGCAAATACTATGTATCAACCTCAGCAAATATTAGGTACAAGCTGGCTCAGTAGTCGATGTCCTGCCCCGAAAAATTTTAAATTTGAAAAACCCGATTTGAGCGCCACCTACTAGATCCAATTGTTAATCTAAACCATCCCGGGACGCACTCAAACACGTACAAAACATTTTCAAATAACTCAAACCATTTTTGAATTTTACCTAGACTAACGAACAGCAATTGATTTTTACATATAGAGAAGAAAATTTAAATAAGTACTATTTTTCACATAATAAAAAATGAAAGTCACCTCTGTAAGTACCTCACTTCTCCTCTGTAAGTCACCTCTGTAAGTTTGTAATGTAACATTAGTACAATCTAGATGCCGAAATCTTAAATAACTACAATTTTGTTGCGTTTTAGTACAACGTTGCCACGTAGGTATTTTTTTTTGTAGGTACTGCTTTATTGTATGTATATTTTTTACCTGTGTTGGTTACCAAGTAGGTACCAGGTAATATTAAGGGTTATGCGATATAATTTACGTACCCAGTGCCTTTACCCGGAGGTGCAAGGGGTGCGTGACAACTAGGCGCAGAAATCTATGGGCATAAGTCGATTGCCTTTAATAAAAAAGTCATTGAAGACCATCCACATTACATTATAGGTTTTCAAAATTGATTAACGACCTTAAAAAATACTACTCTCAGGTGTAGCGCCATATAGACTACACATTCCTAACATATTTTACCCATATGAACCCAAAAGTTTCTGAGATAAATGACCGTGACATATAAAACGGACGGACGGACGGGCATGGCGTATGTAAGGGTTCTGTTTTTGTCAATTTGGCTAAGGAACCTTAAAAATGAAAAATAAACATTAAATACTACTAACTATTTTTTATTGTAGGTAAGGGAGCGCAAGCTGATTTTTGCAGCCGGACTCCTAATGTGCTTATGACTAGAGATTCCACGAATATTCGGCTGCTATTTGATATTCGGCATATTCGGCCGAATACTAATACACACAGTATTCGGCCTATTCGGCCGAATACCAAGTTGTGAAAATACTTACATGTTGGTTAAAATACGTTTTAACAGTGTTAAATGCAATTTTGATATTTTATGTATTTCGGTATTACGTTTCTGACAGTTTTTAAAATATCAGAATAAAATAAAAAATCATATAAAATCGCGCTTAAAACCGTTAAAATATAATTATGATTATATGTACCATTGGCCACTATCATTGGCGAGAACGAAAGAATATTTTCTTATATAGGTACATTCTTTACAAATTATTGTTTCAAAACTAACCTGGTACGCGCTAATTACAGATATTTTACGCCGAACATACGGTAGCTGAATATTCGATGTTTCGGCCGAGAGCGTAGTCGAATATTCGGTATTGGGCCAAAACACCATTCGTGGCATCTCTACTTAAGACGGCCCTGATTAATACCAAATTGTCACGTCTTTCACCACAATGTTTTACATGACAATATACTTTATATAATGCAATAAATATCCGAAAATAAGAATCGCAAAGCGAAACATGATGAATACAGAGCGGTGGGCGGGGTTTCCGGTGGGGCGGAGCTAACAGTGGCCGGCCCATGCGCCCGCGCGTGCTTTACCGGAACACGATCGCTATTGTTCACGTGCGCATGCGCCGATTGGTCCATTGAACGATTAATGTGCGTTCAAGCTTACATTTTCGGTTTGTCTCATTGTCATGGACCCGGTTACATCGTGATATTTTTCTTATGTTCCTGCTTCACCTATAATGTTAGAGTTAAGTGACTGTGTCACCCAGATGTAGCCAAGGGCTTAATGCATTATTTCAGATGCGACATTGTTAATGACGTTAAACATTGGCAGATAACTCATGTACAGGTACCTAAATATATATATACACACATACATACAAACACTAATGTAGATTATCTTAAACGCATTGTTTTCAACCGACTTCAAAAAGGAGAAGGTAATGTTATTTTGCCTGTTCGTTACTCGATCTCTCCGACAATTGTGAAACGATTCAAATATTTTCTATTAATCAAAATATACTCCTGAATTGGTCCTATTGTCACCATATCAGGATCAGATGAGCGGATCCCAGGGAAATCGAAAGAAACCTTCGAAATTTGTGAACCGTAGTCTTTGTTACACGATTTCTCCGATAATGGGGGACGAATTGTTTTTTTATTCGTAAGTCTATACTGCCGAGGTAGTCCCATTATCCCATGATCAACAAGTCAGGATCTGATTAATGGATTCTAAGGAAATCAAGAGCAACCTGGTGTAGACCAGCGTCTACACCAGCTTAGGGCTCTCTTCCAATCCAACACAGGTATTTCCCAAAACAATCATGAGTAAAAGTGTATTCATCAGATGGTAAGTCAAAGGGTCATGTGACACTAGGGCTGGTCAGGTGTCATGCACGGCATAGACAAATTTGCAGATAGTGTGGACTCTAAGCGAAAATAACACGGTGTGTTGTGTGTGATAATCCATAATTTAACTTAAACTAACAAATTAAGCAATATTTCATATCTTAAACAGATTTTATAGTAGTATACAACTGTCTTAATATATTTAAGAACAATAGAATATTAAGATCTCCATATATTTTCATCTTCACATGTAATTGATAGGTACAAAACGCCTTCAAGCCAGAATCGTAAAACATTATTCAAAAATGATGATATAATCGATTTAAAAAAATTACTCTGTCATATCATAAAGCTCCTCAGCTGACATGCGGAGTTCCTACAATATACACACAAGGGCAAAATTAGCTGAACGCTAGTAAAGTAAAAATCCCAAAAATTCTCTATCAATTTTTTTTTGCAATTTGCTGGCTTGTTATATATTTTTTCTTATTTAATTCTCATTTAAAAAAAGAAAGTAAAGCTGACAGGCAGTTTTTTTTAAATAATTTGTTCTTGTTCAACATCGTCCGCATATAAGTTGTATGTATAATGAATGCGCAGCATGCCCAAACGGATAGAAGCTGTCGTCAAACCACAGGGAGGAAACGCGCGAAGTTTTTGGCGGGAATTGAAAGATGTTGTGCTGTGCAGTTTTATTTTCTAAAAATGTGTAAAATTACTCTAAAATGAACAATAGTTGTAGGATATTGATAGTTTTTGAGTAGTAATTATGTGTTTTATGAAATGAACTGTATAGTCAAATGTGGCCTTCTGAGTTGTCACAAGAACTCCGTTGAATGGCACCAACTGATAACCTACAGTTCAGCTGTGCTACACATAGGCTTAAGAAAATGAAGAAACTACATTGTGATCTAAGATCTGACTTAAAGGCCTAGCTGCCACTCCATAAACCTAAATAAATAAGAGGAAAGACGCGACAGTAAACTTTCATTTATTTACAGTTATGTAAGGTTTTTAATGTTAAAATTCTTCAACTTTTTCTACTTAAGAAAAATATTATTTTTTTTCACTAAAAGTTACAGTTTAGACTCCACAAATACCGCATTAAGAGATGTTAATTTGATTATAACTTAGTTACTAATTATTATTACTTTAAATACTCATACATCCCATATTATTTAGCTAATTTTTTCGGTGTGATTAAGTAATATAATAAGTCACTAGCCATTCATTTGCCTTACTACTGATTAATATTTGTCGTAAACTTCATACAAGTAATGTTAATTTTCTACTAACGGCATGTAAGAAAAATACCTACTGAGGAATGATCGCTCTGTAAGAAACGAAACTCGTAACACTCTGGATTTGGTAAAAAATCTTAAATTAATTTTATCAATCAAAACTTTTAAATTAATGTAATCAAATATATAAATCTGAAGAGTTTGTTTGTTTGTTTGAACGCACTAATCTCAGGAAATACTAGTTTGATTTGAAAAATTATTTCAGTGTTAGATAGCCCATTTATCGAGGAAGGCTATATATCGTCACACTGAGACCAATAGGAGCGGAGCACCAATGAAGAATGTTTCAAAATGGGGGTTTTTTTGTAAACGGTTAATGTTTCGCAAAAATTATGTGTGACAGAATTGTTCCCCTTTAAAAGTTCTAAATAAAAGTCCGCGACAGCGTATGTCTATCTTTTAAAGTTGGCTCACTATAACCTTTTCTATGCTAACCAAAATTGGTTCTAAAATAATGCATTATTTGCAAAGGTGTTTCTATAAACATGATATTAATCCTTATCCAAATAAATACGTTATTCATCACAAGTATTTAATTTAAAACAAAATTGCCATTCACATCATTCGAGTTCAATGAATATCTTAGGAGATATCGCAGTTTTAAAATAACAACGCAGCAAAATAATGATTTAGTACTGCGTGTCCATTTATAATGGTTAAAGTTAGCGTTAGCGCAAAGTAACTATTCCACGCGGACGAAGTTAGTGTCTTATAATTTAAAACATATTTTTAACACTTAATTTAATCATAAATTAAAACTCATAATAAGCTCCTTTTTGATTTCATAAATTGTAGTCAATATTCGAAATGAAAGAGTGCTTAGTTTTAAAATACGTGCGTTAATTACGAATCCTCCTTCGGTCGTTTAAACTAAAATGTAAAAAATATTCAACACATAAAACCACCAAACAATAAGTAGTTAAACATCTCATAATTAAAACTCTAGACAAATATTATATTTATAAATATTCATATCTCTATTGAATATTTTTATTTAGGTACCTATGAGGGATTGATGCTCTTGTATGAGATAAGATTGAAAAATATATAAATAATTCAGATAGTTATTAAATTATCATATATACATTTGACATTTTAATATGTATCTCAATGTTTTTTAATTCTAATATTTCAATATATTAAATATAATTAAGCACGAAAGCTCTGACGGCTCAATTGTTACTTATATACATTTAAATATAATTATATAAAGTAGTGGTAATTTTATATTTTGAATTTCTTAGCATATAAAAGTTAGACAAGCTTCAGCTTTTAGATTTAAAACAGAAAGTAAGTAAGACATGTACTTATAACTTCTACAAACTTTTATAATAACAACTTGGACTGACCAAGCGTCGACGCCTTCTGTGGTTGAGTGGGTAAGTCTTAACAGGCCGAACTCGTTGGAACACTCCCGGTTCGATTCTTGGCAAGGTAAATTTCGGAAACGAACTTTCTGTTATTACTGACTACTATGGTCTGGGTGTCTGGGATGGCCCCAGAGTGGTCCGTTATATATTATATATAGCGTAACTTGCTTAGCTTGGGTATATATAATGTGTGTTTGTCTGTCGATTATTATTATTATTTTTTTTAGAGTAAGAAATGTTGTAATTGTACAATATTTTTACTTTATCTTATAATAATTATTGTAAAGATCACCACAAGCCTTTATAAGACGGTTCATTTCTGTCTTTCAATTTGGATGAATCAACCAAAGTGATCCATATTAACATAAAATTGAATCATTCAATGACATTGAATTATTTAAGATTATGTTTACATAGGTCACCTTGCTTGTATCGTGTAATATCAGCTCAATAAAAATTAGTTGCACATTTAAGAAGTCGTGCACCTTTGAATACAGACTGTTACTAAATGAAACAGTTCAAGAACCGCGTTATTAATGCCGTCTATTTTAAAATCAGAGAAACTACAAGATGTATTTGACAGACTTTTTAAACTCCGTACTAAAAAACTAGATGGCGGTAAAATTTTGTGTTACAACCAACATTTTTAATCGGCTTGCTAATTTCTGTATGCCATTGGAACTTTTTTTTTGTAGGTGATTAAGAAAGTTTAGAGCAATATTGTGAATATTTGAATACGGTTAGAGGACAAGAAAATTATTTAAAAAAGTACAACCATTACATCTTTGCTCTCCTGTAAAATTATATTTTTGTTTAGTTATGATTTTATCTTGAAAGGGGTCAGACGTCGCAAACACGTTGCAAAAATTGAGAGATTATTACAATATTTTTCTTAAACAACCCAATATAGTCACGTAGCAATAGGTAAATTTTAACAGAAGGATCATCATCATTTGAGCGTTGAATCCCTGTTGCGTTGAGAACGATCACTTCAAAACCCAGGGTCCGCTTTCCTACTTCTTCTCCACTTCGCGCGATCTTCGGTATCCCTTATATTGAGAGGAAATTCACAGAAGGATACCTACATTATATCAGAAAATATAAAATGGATATAGATATAATACTTACTCATTAAATATTTTTTAAGAAATATAAATATTGACTGACACTTTACCTTTTTAATTCACCAAAGGGCGCGTTCCTCTAGTATATCACAACGCCCAACATGTTCCGTTTGCCGTTCCACATGGCGACCACGGTCATTATGATTGTGAAACGTCACTAATGACGTCATTATTTTTAATCATACATCGCTCACAATGACCCATATCAAGAGCTGGGTCAAAGTGGGCGTTGACCACAGAGTATTAATTCTCTCTATCTATTGACATTGAAAAGGTGTGATTTTCAAATCAACAACAATGACATTTATGTATTTCGTCGTTAATGATATCAACGCTCCATAATCCGTTCCACTAGAGTTTATGATTGTAACGCCTGCCAGCAAGTGGAACAGGAAAAATCGCGGTCGTGAACGTGGTCGTTGTTTGTCTCTTGTGGAACGCAGCCAAAGACGAGTATTCTACATTCCTTTTTACTCCTGATACAGAATACCTGTCAAACGAACCTGTTGTAAAACACACAGGATCGTAATCGTTTATTTTCTTAACGCATTTTTCCTTTTTTATATACTTATAATAAAGTTTGTTTATCTTAGTTATAGTCAATCTATATACCTCAAGCTGCCAAAATATCATGTACCTATATTGTATTTTTAATGACTAGCTATGCCCGCGACGTCGTCCGCGTGGAATTTGTTTTTAAAACCCCCCGATTTTGAAACATTCTTCATTTGTGCTCCTCTCCTATCGATCTTAGCGTAATGATATATAACCTATATATAGCTTTCCTCGATAAATGGGCTATCTCACACTGAAAGAATTTTTCAAATCGGACCAGTAGTTCCTGAGATTAGCGCGTTCAATCAAACAAACAAACATATATACTCTTCAGATTTATATATATATATGTATATTAGTATAAGATTACGAAATACTGAAAATTAACTAAATTTTCATTATTTAAATTTAAATGCTATAATTTATTTTCAGTATATATTATATATATATATATATATATATATATATATATATATATATATATATATATATATATATATATATAATTATATTCTTTGTTATAATCTGATATATGAAACCAGCTTATTTTTTTTTTGTGCTGTTTCTCATCATTTGAAAGAAAGTTCAATATTAAAACTAGAAAACTGGATTTTATTTGCTTCAGTAAATTCAATAATTGCGGTGACTAGTTTTAAAAACCTCCAATAGATAGGAGTGTAATATATTTTCTACAAATTTATATACTTATCTACTGATATTGTTGAATATACTCTGGTATAAGTTACCGTGGAATTGGATTTTTAGCTGATTCTTACCATTTCAAATGGCTCGAGTTTTGTGCAAAATTAAACTGTAAAACTGATTTGGTTATCTATAATATTATAAAATTCTAAACATGCCGTGTCTGTACATTCAACCTACTTAAAAAAAAACCAATTGGAATAGACTATATAAACGATGGAGAATACGATGATTTTTTTTAGATTTCTTGCTCTTTGTCTATTTATTTGTTTGTTCGGGATTCACCTAAAAACTACTGGGCTGATTTTTGCTGATCGAAAGCAAATTCTTAGCCTTAAAATCTGCGCCACTTTTTATCTTGGGCATCCCGCAGGAATTTTTCTGGGAATAATTTAAAATAGCCAGATTAATAAAATCGAATTCTAATGTGATTTTTTCTCTAATCGATAGCAAATTTTATATAATAAAGTGTGATTTTTTTGTCCCGGGAATCCCACAGGAAATTTCCCGGAAACGGTTGGTAGTTGTCCGAGTGCATAAAAATTACCTTATTCCGACACAGTTTACATTAAAATGACAGCTGCAGTACTTTGTGCCCCAGGAATGCTGCGGGAATTTCAAGTCAAGCGCGGACAAAGTCGCGGGCATATCCTAGTAGTATATATTTATTTATTGCTAAGCTGGCAAACGGACAGACGGGCCATATAATAGAAAATGGTTATCGTCGCCTATAGACGTTTGCAACATCAGCGACGAAGTCAACCCGTTGCCAGCTTTTAGGATGGGATAGAGTGGATGTGATAGGAGAGGTGGGATAGAGGACCTGCCAGGACCAGCGGAGGAGCCAGGTCATATACCTGTGGCCCTGGCATCAAGGGCGAAGACGGAAATACCGAGGGGTTTTAGTGGGCATCTACTGTAATGTGGCATAAGCATCTCTAGTTTTGCCTAGAGATGCTAGTGCCATCCCGATCTGGGGAACCCTCACACACCCTCAATCGTAATTCTCCTAGTTAAAAAAGTAGGATAGAGTAATCAGAGAAGAGGAATAGGATAGAGGGGGAAGTTATTGAGTGATTAAAGTGAGTGGGAGGAAGATTCAATGATTTCAGCATGGTCCTACCAGGCCAATATATCCATCAATCACGGCGGCTAAGATTTCCAGATCACCTTTAAAAATACCACTAATAGACACTGTTGCGTTAATTGCTTGTTCTTAAGTCGATCAGAAATACAGCGTACTCGGTTGTTATTTTACCTCGTATGTTTACACGGTCCTTCGAGCAGACATTAAGCAGCATTATCCCGTCACGTGTCTGGCTTAGCGATTAATTTCAACTAAATCCCGGCATATGTGGGGAACGTCGGCGTTGACGCGAGTATTGTACAATATATTTATTAATATTTACTATCTTTCGAGTCACGTTTTTTTTTCATTTACAAATAACAATCGTAGAGAAAACAAAGCCTTAAAGTAAAATAATGTAGACCTTTAATTGTAACTTAAAACTATGTACACACAAACTAAATTAACGTATTATCTTACGGATATATAATTATAGATAGATAGATATAACACAAAAAGTCGTGGTTCGATCCTAACCGGAACGCATGCACCACTTGGCAGTTTTCTGACCTAATGTGCATATTGTTACAATTACCACGTGCTAATAACAGCGAAGGAGAACATCGTGATTCAACCTGTACTTCGAAATACCCGATGTGTCAAACCTGCCAAGCCGGCTTGGACAAGCGTGGCGGGTATACCGTCCGTTCCCCTATAGTGTGAGACCCGAGCCCAGCAGTGGGACATTTATGGGCTGTTATTATTTATTATGGATATAACACTTTATTGTTCACTAAAACACGAATTACAAAAATACACACCAAGACAGTAGTTACATATTTGGTAAACAAAGGCGATAATTCTAATACTAAGAGTATTTAGTATTTATAATTTAGAGATTATATAGAGATTAATAACTGTTTACTTATTTGAAAAAGTTCGTTAACGAATAAGAAAATACTTAATATTTGTATTTCTTTTATGGCCGGTTCCTATATCTAAATATTCATTCACTCGCCTTACCATCGGTTGAAATTTGACATTAATTATATGGACTTATGTCAAATTTTGACCGATATAGGAACCAACCATGAATCGAAAAGAATGATTAAGACTCAATTTTTAATGATTGAACACACTTACGTAGATGTCACGCACGTGACACGCGCAAAGTTACGATGAATCGCGAATGGCATTAACTGGCACTAATAAAATGGAACTAACCATTTACACAACCAGACAAGTCATTAAAGTAGGTATCTTGCTACTAGATAGATATGTACATAACTCTTTATTGTACACTAAGAGATAGGCCTAGTGCGCTGCGTTGCGTGGTCGCAGTGTGAAATTGCGTCGTTTTACATATAGAGCATTCTATGCGCCGATGTTCCGCGCTCGATCTCCTCCCGTGGGGCGCATTACAGACCGCCCCACGCACAGAAAGAATGACGTCACCGGGAGCTTACTGCAATCAGAGCAGATATCCAGAATCTTTTATTGGTTGAACGTTTGTTTCGGCACTGGCGTATAGAAGCAACAATACACACGTTTGTTCCGATCTATCGTCAAAAGTCGACTGCTATATTGGTGTACTCTGTGGTCGACTAAAATCCACACTGAGACGCTGCGCTGCGAAGTCATGCGTCGTCAATAATTGAAAACCATAGACGAGAATAGCAACGGTAGTAAGTTGTTCAGCATTTCGTGTTTGATATGTTCAGGAATAAAAAATAACATAAACTTTTGAAAAATAGTTACTGTAGTCTATGGACATTTGTAACACCAAATCTATTACAAATAGCTATTACCCGCAACTTCATCCGTATGGTTATAGATAAACTAATTCCTTAAGGTAATAGTATATCTATACAAATAGGTATGAAAATTCACAGTCAGATAAGTAGATATGTGATTGTACTTCTGTGTAGCATTTTTTCTCCATTCAGGAAGTAAAAGAATAAATGCAAACGAATCCGTGAATAACAACTAGTATATATGAATTCAAAATAACAAGCAAAAAAAATTCACCCACTTAAAATCTCCATAGCCGCCGGTGTAAAGCTTCCATTAATGAATTTATAATTTGCGCCGACGCACGGTCGACAATTAGGCTGCTCCCGCTTTTGCCTCAGGAACGAATTTAAATGTTAAATCAACCGTCATTCTCGGGAACAGCCCACAGCCGACATAGCTTATGTTTTGTCTGTTGTTCATTACAACACCTACCTTGCTCGATATTATGAAGTACTCACTAAATTTTTCACTCAATTACAGATGGTATGACCATGGAAGAATAATACCAAAGAGCAATGAAGTCCACTGCACGTCTCGTCGAGCCCCTTACAAGGGAGGGCGGTAATAATAATATTAGTGCCGAACTATTGCTCTAGGCGCCAATTGGAGCGCAAGCGACTTTCAGTCTCAACTCGCACGTCGTAGACAAAACATTCTCCACAAAGTGAGAAATATGCTTAATCGTGCGGTGATTTGGTGTTCTTGTCAAAGTCAAAACGTGAATGAACCCATCGACCAACATGTCAATTTCATAATGGTTCCCTTTTTGCCAAAATGTTTACGAAACCATAAAAACCACGCATCTTTATAAATCTGTAAAATCGATCACAGCTTCTGCGATTACGCGTTCATTTTGCATGCAGTTAATTTGGTCCTTTTCCGGGCCTAAGGCGTCGCACGCAGAATGCGTTCCTACACGCCATACGTTCACAGCATGAAAAAAAACATAGTAATGAAAAAATCTAGCAAAAAATTAAACCGACTTCAAGAGTAACTAACAAGCAAAAAATAACTATGGTCTAAAACATCAAGATAAACTTAAATATTACTATATTTTTGCTTTGTTGTTGTTTCTTTTCACTTAGCACCGACTTCAAGACGTTGTAGAATATTTTTATTTTTTACTGTTAGCTTACGTATATATGGTATTCAATTAAGTTGGAATTAAATTTACACAAAACCATCCCGAAGATGTATTGAATCCAGCGCAAAAATATTTATCGAAATCAGTCAAAAATTGAAAAAAATACAGCTAATGCTGGTATTAAACGGATCAACCAAATTTACTTTTTCGTATTTTTATTAAAAAAAATTATTGCTGTAATATAGCAGATAGGCTGACGGCCCAACTGTGATGGAAAATGGTTACCGTCAACTATGACCATTTGCAACAGTAAAGATGGTACCAATGTGCTGCCGGATTCATAGATGGGTCTGGAACCTAGTCATTAATGCCGGAACACAGCTCAAGGTTGTTATGGCGGAATGCTCTAGACCATCCACACGGTCAAATGCCCTACCACCTGGCTGTGGGTTGTTTTGTCGCCTCTTACGACAGGCCGCCTGGCCGCAGGAATTAATATTCTTTCACAGTTCTTTTCTACCTCCGACTATCAAGATGGTGATTTCAGCATGGCTATGGGTGTCATGGGTATTCAATGACATTGAATGCTTCAAGTTTATGTTTATACGGATCACTTTAGTGGATTCATTCAAATTGAAAGACAGAAGTGAACCGTCTAATATCAGCTTAAGTCTCAATACTTGACTCGATCTGTTATTTATTAATCCATTCTACAGAACAGTAGTCATCATGCAATGTCGTTAAATTTTGGGTGCCACTCGTTTAACCGCAGGCAACGATTTTCAAATTGCATGTGTTTTGCCAAAACACGCCACGATAAAATTCCAGTATTGTTTTATTATTGACTTTAAATTTTGATTATTTGAAACGAAAATTGCCGAAAATTCCATTAAGATATAATGTACTTCATAGTACATATAACTCAAAGGAAAATTCAACATCTTTATGCGTCATCTACATCTTCAGATTATTTAAGAATTTTTCTTGCCTGGAAGAGATCGCTTTTAGTGATAAGGCCGCCTAATATTTTGCTAAGAAGTATTGTAAATATGCATATGTTGTAGTTATTTATTTTGGTAATAAATAAAGTATTGTCTATCTAGCTGCAGTTTGAATATTTTTCTATTAACAAAAATATTACCAGAATGAAGAATTGAAATAGTTGATAGGTTGTGACAAAATATAACTCTCAGATTGAGTTAGGTCTTTTTCTCAAATCATTAAATGATTCTGGAGGCATAGTCATTGGTCAATTAATGACCATATTAATATAAACACCTTAGTAACTCTTTATTTCTTACCTTTTCACCACTAAATGCTGAACATATTATCTTGATAAAATTTGGAAAAGTTAGATTGTATCCTGAGCAAAAGTTTCATCTTCAAATCAATTATTGAACAAATACCACCACATCATATGAAAAATAACAATATATGTAAGTAATATGTTTAGTTAATATAATTTTTTTTATTATATTTAAATGTTATTGTATAATATATATATTTTTATATGTATCTATTAATGTATTTTATTTAGATATCCCGTATGCATAAGTATTTATTATTATGTATGTATGTATGTGTGTAAGTATATACTTATTTCACTTATATATATTTTTTGCATTTTTATACTTTAGTTCGCTCGTTTGCTCACAATTTAACTCAGAAAAACCTGTTATTAACCCTACATTATAAGTACTTTTTTTGTTTGTTTGTATTATTAATACGCGCTGTTGGTTTTTTTTAATAAATAATAAAAAGCAGTGGTCACTTTTTGTATCAAAAAACATCTGTGTTCGACTACAAGATATTAATCCATCACAGCACAGATTTTCAATACTTTTTTTATTTCGTAAAAATATCATTAGCTACCATTTAATATATCCAATTTTAGCAAATCCATGAGAAAATTAGGCAAATTTAGCAACTAGCCTCTAGGCATTCAGTCCTTTTTGTTAGCGATTATGGGCATAAAGCGTTTATATACCTTCGAAATAAACTTTAATTATAAGCCTAAACTGGTACTGTTCTTGGCTGCCAAGTTATTTAAATGATTGTATTAGTAAGTCGTGACTTAAAAGAAATACGTCTGTAATGAGTGTGTATACATCAAAAGCTTGGAAATGTATCTGTATGTCTGTATAATTATTAGACATCGGATTATATTTCCTATTCTGTAATTTTTAATTACCTGGACTAAAATAACAGCTGCGATTCATTTGATCAATTCATAAGTGTCTTGTGTAAGTTGAATCAATAACTGACCACTGTAAGTTAAACCCTACAGAATTTCTATAGAAATTCTACACGATTCAACTCACAGTGGTGAGTTGCTCCAAGCCTGCAATATAAAAAAGGTCGATTGCAGTTGTTGTTTTAAGTCCAGGTAATTAAAAATCAGAGTATAAAAATATGTCAAAATATACAAAACTACATGCAAATAATTATGCTCAAAAAGTGTCAAATTTGCACAATATAATGCACTTAGATTAAAACACCAATTTTCGATTTATTATTTTTGTATATTTTTTGGTGAATCGGATTCAACGTAGTACTGGAGCTGATTATTCAATGTTACAGGCACTTAGTCCTTAGAATAAATAGATTTTGGTATATTTATTTTTGAGAATTAATCTGTTGACACTAATTATAGATACACCTACTTACACGTATTTTACTAAATCTTCTACAGCAAACTTGTGTCTTTTATCATTTAATATTGATTTTATGATTGGTAATATAACGCTTAAAAAATTCGCTACCTACTAAAATAAACATGATCTACAAAAAAGTAGTTAATAATTTAGATGATTTATACTGGGTAGTTTCTTAGGGCTTGTGGCATAAACTGAATAATCCCATGGCATAGACAAATAATCCTATTAAGGACTAACCACCGCTTAGGAAGCGCGGTGGCGTCGTCTAAGATTCGCCACGTTGGGCTGGCACTGGCACCCCTGACCGCCCCACGCCCGGCATAGACAAGGACGACGCCGGGGGTGTAGACCTCCGGCATTGGAAGAGGCCTCGTGAGGGTGGCCCACGCCTGCCAGGGCACCGCGGAGCTGGGAATCCCATTTTCCCGTAGCCTTGGCATAAGGCGCAGGACGGAACACCCGGGGGTTTTAGTGGGTATCCCTAACTGGGGAGTGGCAATAGCGTGGCACCAGTTCTGACTGGGCACGCTAGTGCCACTCCCGATCTGGTGAATCCCATAATCACGGGTCGCGAATTATATCCCCCAGGATTCTGTGTCTGTCACGGCTTAGTCCTCAAACGGATTTCTGGCCAAAAAAAGCACTAGCACCCCTGAAGAAGTGCCATTGCCACCTGCGTCGGGGATACCTATCCAAAACCCTCGGTGTTCCGTCCTTGGCCTTTATACCAGGCCTACACGTATATGGATTTGGCATTCCTCAGACTCTGACCATGGTCAAGTACCATGGTAGCAGAATACTAAAACCTGATAATCATCCAGTAAAATGTAACCCTAAAAAAAAAATAAGAAAACAACCAACGGTGCCGACCATAAACTAATATTATATCTACTGGTGCCGACTTTGTTACCTGTCAATAATCCATATCAAACCACCGTCGCCGTCAGTAGATTAAATCGAAATTCGAAAATCACGTTCGATTTTCGAATTAGAATATCAATGGCGTCTACTTATGTTTTTAATTCTTGACATAAATATTCATTGAGCGTCTGATAGGTTGACTATGACAGTTTCGTTTTATAATAAATAGTAAAAAAGTAAAAATAAGTATATAACCCAATGTATGATTCCAATATATTGCAGTTCTGGTGCATCTTGATATACGCTTCTAGAAAGCTCCTAAATAAAATAATTAAAGAATAGTATATTAATAATATTATTTTAAATTTTGGACCTAGTCATAAAATTAACTTTTAATTAATAAAATGTACAAAGGCCAGAGAAAAATACACGTGACGCCATCTAGTAACTGTAAAGCTTTTCAGAGTCAGATTATTTTTTATTAGTTTATACTAACATTTGCCCGCGACTTCATCCACGTTAGACAGGTAATAAAGATTACAGTTATTTACCAGTATTTAACATCAAAGGTTATTTCCAGAAAGGCAATGGATTTTTTAGTAAGTATGAAAATACACGAATCCCGGAAATTCCCGTAGAAACCTATAAGTGATGTTATTGAAGGCATAGACAACTAAAACTGTTCTACTGAAGACGTCTAATAATATCTAAACGATCCCGGGAAAATCCTGGGAAATATTAAAAAAAATCAGATTAGTCAGATATGCAAATTCTTTGCAATAGCTAAACCAAGCTAAGCCATAATAAGAGTAAAATGGCCAATTTTCATGGAATTTAAGCCGTATGATCTGATTCTTAGCAAGAAATCCGGGATTCCCAGATAATATTGTGCCTTAACTTAAAAATGAACTATTGTTTTAGCATCAATTAGATCCGAATCGGATATTTTTTATGTACTAACCACTTTAAACCACTTCTGGAAAAATTCTCGTAGGTTTCCCAGGACACAAAGTCTGGTAGCGTTTAAAAAAGAAGTAAGCTATTGTTTTTGTGAAACCTTGGTCGGAATAAGCAAATTTTTATGCACCTGAACATCTTCAAATCGCTTCCGGGAAATTTCCCGCAGACCTCCAGGGTTAAAGAGTATCACAGATTTTATTACACAAAATTTGCTATCGGTTAGTAAGAACACTGCATTGAAATATGATTTGTTTTTCAGTCTGGCAACTTTAAATCATTCCCAGAAAATTTCTCGCGGGATTCCCGGGTAAATAAGTACCACAGATTTAATTCCAAGAATTTGCTATAGATCAGAGAAAACAGCATCGAAATCAGCCCAGTAGTTTTTACGTGAGTCCCGAAAGAACAGACAAACAGACAAGAAATCTAAAATAAAATGCATTGTGTTATCATTGTACAGACATGGCAATTTTAGAATATTACAGATTAGTTCCTGTTAAAATACTTCAGCAAAATGTTATCTAAGTAGGTATAATTGTAAAAATTGGATCCTAAAAAACTTAAAAATGAAAAAATAAAGTATTCAATTAATATTTTCGTAATTACTATTACTAACCACACTGTTTTACAATAAATTCTAAATACAGTGATTTTCAAAAAAGGCGTTTACTTTTAAAACACCTTGATAAAAATATTTTTCAGTTTTGTTTCCTATCTTTCAGATAAGCCGTCTGATTGGTGTCTCATATGACCAAGAAACTGATGCCAGTATATAAAAGTACTCTGTGCTGATGCCTGGGTCAACGCATTAGTGTTGCATTCAACGTGATTTTTTTTAAATTTATTGAATTATGTCATTTTGTAGTTTTAGTTTTATGTATAGAGTAATTTTATTTATAATATAGTTTAATTATAATAATTGTATTTATAATTTAGTCATAAATTTGAATGAGATTAAGTTCTTTCATTTACAAAAAAAAAATATTATTATTAAAAAGACGGAAGCCATTATTCATAGAAATATTTTTACATTAATGAATACGATATTTTATTTGTTATAATTATGACTTCATAAGTCACTCGTAAAACATCTAGAAGACTACAATGTTTTGTAAGATGAAACAAGAAAAAGGGTTTCAGTTGGTTTGCCTGTCAATTACTCTATGATAATAAGTATATAAGAAAGTACCGGCGTACAAACTATTAAGTAAATGCAGAATATTTCTATAATATTGCACAATATGCAGTGCTAATTGCAAGTGAAGCTCTCTAAAGCTCTTTATTCACCATACGACTAGTGTAAAATATATTTTTCTGATATTATTGACTTAATTGGTTTTCTATCAATCCAATTTCATAGTGAAAACTTAATTAAACATTACCTAAGAAATCTTGTTCCAACAGGCGATAACTTTCAGAAGACAGTAGACATCTAGGTACCCAATAGGCGGGTTTTGCAAGATCATTAAGATTGGGTTAAATTATACTTCTCTTTCTTGTTCGAAGAACTTTGCGTTTTCTCATGACCTTAGACCATTAATAGATAGTCTAAGTTCATGATATAATATTAAATAAGTCGGTATTTGAATATAGGTACGCCGTTTCCAATAGCGGTGGTACAGAACCTCGCGAAGATAACGCGGACATGGCCAAAGAGATCCGCTCCCGATATGCCCGAGCAAACAATTAACAATGAGACATTATACTCGAGAGCATTGCTGTCGATAATTACGAGCGCACCACCGATTTGTGGCCCAACTGAAATATGGCGGCTTGTTCGTTTGTTTTAATTGATGCCGCTAAACGTTTAAGGGTGGTCTTTTATAGCTTTTATTGCTTTTATATTTATGTTAGTTCTATTATAAAGAAATTAGAATAAAGTCGCTGCCGCCCGGTAGTCTGGTATTTTCCTTTTAAAGCAAATTAATATAAGGCAATGGATGGTAATTTCGTGAGGAATATGTTTTTTTAACATTTTAATTGCGAAGCTGGCAAACATCAGGGCAGGTGGCCCAGCTCACGGAAAGTTGTTACCGTCATCCATAATTGTTAGCAACAATAGGACTGAAGCCAACTCGCTGTCAACCTTTACGATGGGTTAAAGAGGATGAAATAGAGGGATCAGACGACAGGAATGGGGTGGAAGGGATGGTATTTGAAATCAGGGGTGGCTTGAGACGGTAGGTACGCTAGGCAACTGCGTACGGCGGCAAAAATAGAAAAATCACATATATACCGAATTTCAGCTAAATTGATCAAATAGTTTTTCCGTAACAGCGTAACAAACAGAGAGACAAACATATTTATCCCGGCAACAACCCCTTTTTTCGTGATAAAAAGTATCCTATATTCATCATCGGCATCGAATATATATATATATATATATATACTAGCTGACCCGGCGAACTTCGTACCGCCATATTTTCTGAATTCCTAAAAGACTTTGTTTCATGACATAAAAACAAAATCACCAAAATTGGTCTAGGTGATTACATAGGAGAATTCTAGAACCCGATCTCAGCGCCACCTACCGGTTCTAATTGTGAATCTAAACCATCCGGGAACCCACTCAAACACGCAAAACAAATATCATCAAAATCGGTCCAGCCTTTTAGGAGGAGTTCACTGTCAACACACGTACAGAAGAATTTATATATATATATACTGAGTTTCAGCCAAATCGGCCCCGTAGTTTTTCCGTGAAAGCATAACAGACAGACAGAGTTTTTTTTTGCATTTATAATATTAATAGGAATTTTGCGGCCAACGCTATTTCATGTGTGGTCTATAAAAAAAAGTTGAGTATCCATGGTTGCTTTAGAATATCTATGATGTCTGTTCTGTCTCATCTTGTTTAAAAGAATTACAAAATTTCAAAGGTAGCAGAATCACTATGCGACTTTTTATTGGTCTGATTGTCAATTTAAATAGGCTGTATAGGCTTAGCTCCTTTGACAGTTATCTGTCAATGGCTGTCATTTATTACTGTGTGTGATGAGTTTTTGGCGGGAACTGAAAGGGGACGTTGTGCTGTGCAGTTTTATTTTCTAAAAATGTGTAAAAGTACTCTAAAATGAACAATAGATGCAGGATATTGATAGTTTTTGAGTAGTAATTATGTATTTTTGTGAGAAATGTGAATTGTATAGTCAGATGTGGTCTTTCGAGTTTTCACAAGAACTCCATTGAATGGCGTCGGTTGTAACCTGCAATACAACTGCGCTACTATAAGAAGACCTAATAATACATCAGAATTGGCTGTATGGACTGAGATTCCTTTGCCTGCCTTTGTGGCGAATTCTACTACTACTACTACTTACTGTGTGTGAAATACTGTGATATGTAAATAAATTTCAAACAAAACAAAATAATATTACAGTAATAGTTTGATTTAGAATCTATTGTAAATAGATTAGAATTTTTTCACTCATTTTAATGTAGAAAAGAAACTTAGAGTGATTATACTTACGGAAAACCCTGCCTGAGAACGATTATTAATTATGGACTTTGCGACTCCTGTTTTACGTGAAAAGTAAGTTGTACAAATGTTTTTAATCATTAAATACTATGATCGCACAATTATAGCACTTCATCTGGTATCATGGTAGTTATTAATCCATTGTTTAGTTGTCCACACTGCTCTCCACGGCCTTTCTAGTAGGTTAGTTGCAGAAGATTAATTATGAGATTCTGTACGAATACTATATAAGCGCAGCTTTAAATTGCATAAAGACTTCATCTAATTCATTGCAAATGTCTCCTGTGTTCCCAGTAAAGTTTTTGTCCTGGAGTGACACTCTCTTTAGGATGATAACTTAAATTTTAAAACAATAAAAGCAATTAAAACATATATTATAAAAACAAACACATTTTATAATCTTAAACACTATACTTAAGACAGTATAAAAAGAATCCTTTTATTTTTATACTGTCTTATATTGTTTAGGATTTGAAATGTGTAAGTTTTTATAATGTTGGTTTAAAATGAACAGTATTGTGTTGTTAAACATTTCACAAAAGGTTTGATGAATATTTTTTCAAGCTACAAAATATTAGGTTATAGTAAAGGACCATTTCTTGAGGCTACCACTATGTTCACGCGCACTTGAGTATTATACCCTAAAAATCACTAGTGGATATTGGTCCACTGATACATTTGTAGGGCTATGTGCCAGGCACATCGCCCTACTCCTCTGACATCTAGGCAAAGAATATTGTATCATTACTGGTTAAGACTACTATTTGAATTCTAAATAAAAAATTTCACCATTCTGACCACATATTTCATAAAGAAATTTAGTTAAATATTTATGAGAGTCTGTGGTATTTTTTGTATGTGTTTTTGGTATTATCTCTTCAAATAGTCTTTTTCTTTCTTGGTATAATGATAATGAAGCTCTTTATGGATAGTTAAAATTATTATGTATAGTATAATAAATCTGCAAAAAAGACAAATCTGTACAATGAATTTTAAATGAGCAAAAAATTAGGGGACCACCACTTTATAAGGGGATCTTCGAAAGTTGCACCCATAACTGAAAAATTGAGAAGACTAAGGTGGTATAACCATGTAATGAGGAGGGATGAAAGTTATGTAACATGCACAATGTTTAACTGGAAGATTGACAGGTATCAATGTAGACCAAAAAAGAGATGGTTAGATTGTGTGAAAGATGACATGATAATTTGTGGTGTGACAGAGGATGTATGTCAGAATAGAGTAGTATGGAAGGAAATAATTAGAAGTAGGAAAAAGAAAGAGAGGTTCAGTTAGAGGAGAATGAATTCTGTATATATAATTAAAAAAGCATTAACAGCTTTTCAGAGTTCTTTTTTATTAAACTGATTGTCAGCTGAGTATTCTGTTATGTTGCAACACAGTCGAGGTTTTGTTTGTGGCCCAGGGAATAGATGAAACTTGCTAATCTACCTTAAGCAAGTGTGTTCTTATATTGCTAACTTATTTTGAATTCTTGATACATGAATTGAAAAAATGGTATGATGGTAAATTTATGTTTTTATTATGTTTTAAACAATATTAACATCAGTCTCCATGATAACTTCAATTATTTTCTTTAACCTTATGACTGTGATATGATATGATATCAGTAGTCAACATACAACATATTTTATGCACAGTGTTTGTTTGTTTACATTTGTACATACATTTTAATTTGTAGACAGTTCACTGAAACATCACTGTCATACTGTCAAGAGTGATATGTTCTCAATGTCACTCTCGCAGAGCGTTGTGACTATGGAAGTGGGGTGGCGGGAAGACGGAAGATATAACCTCTTCTAGAGAATGGTTGCCAGCGCACCGAGTATTCGACGAACTGCGATTCATTGCCTTAACCAAAGTGAATTATAACGTAATCAGTGCTAATATCAAGAGAGATGATTGTAATTTAAGCAATAGAAACATTACATTGGTAAATATCACAAAGATGTTAATTTCATAAATATACCCACATACATCATGCCATGCCATGATGAACTCTGATCAGTAAAGCTCTGATGAGCTTATAAATTTGTTTTACTTTTTTATATAGATTGAGAAATCAACAACACACAATCATGTGGAGTAGGTCTATGTACCCATTAGTTTAACATTAAAAAAAACATATTGTGGCGAAAATTTCACTTATACATGAGAATTTTGATATTTACTATTTAAGGCAGTCTTGTTCCTTAGTATCCCTCTTTTCTTTTGCTTTATTCTAATCATTTGGGGTCGGTAAATATTTTTTTCCTTAGTCCTCTATTCTAACAGTCTAGTTAATCTTTAGTCTCTAGAGATGGATATAAGACTTATGGGAATAAGGAAAGGAATTCTATTGAAGAGAGGTTAGACAGCAAAGAAAAAAAGACCAAACTGCTACAATTCATCACCACAAATGCTGGTTTCCTTACTAAAAATCTCTTTCTTTCTAATGATACTTGATTGGACCATTCATAGTACACTAGGTTTCATAGTAGTTGCATCTATGACTAAAAGCTCTTGCTGGTCTGTTTGTGGCTGGTTATAAATGTGTGTGCATGCTATTTGTCATATACTTAAAATGTATTTGTCAATGACTACAAAATTCCCGTAAATATATATGTAAATATTGATTGTAGATTACATTACACATAAGTTTGGTTTTCCATGGACTACTTTATGAATTATGTGTCAACTGTTGAAACTATTCTATTATATTTAAAAAATAAGGATCAGTCAAAATTTCTAATATCTATGACTATGAGTAAACTGTGGGACCTTGATTATAATAATTATAATCAAGTTCTCACAGTATACTACTACACAGATATACTAATTAATAGTATATCTATGCAAACACTTCTACCAATGCAAAATTTTTAAGATATCAAGAGTAATTTGTAGTCTTAATAAATTGCTGATAAAGACAATGAATTATTTATTATGCAATAACATTTTGTTTCAAATTATTGAATACATAGTATACTTAAAGATTTATGGTCTATATGGTTGTTAATATATCTGAAATTTTAATCATATTCTAGATTTGATGTGAAAACAATAAGTTTTATGAATATATCCATATATTTAAAGTAGTATAGCAAGTGTATTTTTGATTGTCGTGTAGACATGTCTTGCTTGCTATCATTTATATATTTTATTTTTTCCATTAAGTATATGTCGTCTTATGTGGATATGATTACACCAGACCACAAATATGCATTTGATCTAAAATTATAAGAAGTTTTAGATTTCGAGTTGTGTGACATGCATATTAATTATTTGAGAAATAATACACAGCTATTGTATGAATGTAAGTTTTTTTGTTTTGGAAAGATTTGTGATTACTCTTTGGATTTGTTGAAGTTTTTGGGATCACAGATGTTTCTGAAAAAATTCGTTTTTAATTGCGAAGCTGGCAAACAAGCAGAAGGTTCACAGAATGGAAAGTGGTTACCATGGCCTATAGACTTTCGAAACACCAAACGAAGAAGCCAATGCGTTGCCAGCCTTTAGAATAGAATAGAAGTGGTGGCATAGAGAGGTAGGACGAGAAGGAAGTGGGCCATTGGAGCTGTGACTTATCATATGAAACATGGTTAGCTCAAGGCTAACTGTTTTATACCAAGTCTGTGAGAGCATAGTACCACACTGGTATAGTCAGCTCTAAGAGCTGTAATCAAGATATTTATTCCAGCATGGCTCTACCACACAAAGCCTATAAGTAAAACTTAAACAATTAGCCACATTTAAGGGCCATTTACATGGAGAGAGTTTCTTGCCTCGAAGATATGATTATCGAAAGCAAAAAAATAATTATTATTGAATATTGATGTCTCCATGTAAACAGAATACAAAATACCGAGTAATCACCAAGCTCGAAAGGCAAGTTTCGTATTAAAATCGGTTCAAACTGATTTGTACGATACTCGCATGAACTTGACAATATGTCGTAAGAGTTTTAGTTTAGACAAGTCGAGAAATCGTAGCCAAATATTTCCATGCGATTTATGTCATAGTGTAAACAAAACTCTTGGTGATAATTACATTATGAGTATCGTATGTCATACTTCTATGTAATACGAGTTTTAGTTTTTTGGTTGAATATAAATATGTCAATGTGATTATTGTATAAAGAGTATCGCCTACGAAAATAGTATACGATTTCTCGCCCCAAACAGTGCGATAAACTCTGTATATGTAAATGGCCCTTTAAGCTGCTGATGGATTCTTATATACTTGAGACCTGAGACATTAGGAGGCTTTGAATTTTTCAATACTAGAAAAAGCTTGCACCTTTTTATGTATTGCCAATGCCTTTATTCCCGGGACACCAACCTATGGCAAAAGGAGGCATACAGTGTTTTTGTGGTTATTAACCGACTTCAAAAAAGGAAGAGTTTATCAATTTGTTGTGTAAATATTTTATTACTCTAGTTGGGAAGCCACCAACCACACTACCACATTGACAGTCCCCAAATCATCCTTTAACGTGTAACATAATGTTCAAAGATTTAATTTTATAATATTGTTCAATTTTATTTTTCCAGTTCTCGATGCGGCATACGGATTCCACGTGGCATATTCGCCGGAAACTTGATGGATCTTGGAACTACCATCAATGTTTGGCACTCCACTATTCTTCAGAATTTGGGGCAATAGACAGCAAATATTGCATGATTAATATACCTCGGAGCCAAAGAAATTTAATTTTACTAAAACTATTGGAATGGCCTTTGTTTTCTTTGCCAAATGTGCAGTGGTTGGAACTGTATCTCAATACAACACGGATTTCACAAGAAACATTGAACCTCTATCAACGATTACAGATGGTGCAAATGTCAACAGAAGAAGTTGATGATAGGTACCTGATAATAATTTATACTTATCCATTTTTGCATTTGAAAGGTTTTACATGCAGACAATGTGGTGGAAAGGAAAGTGGCGGCTTTGCAGTAATAATATAATGATATTTTAAACAGTCTGATGACATCCATACTTAATATTAATATTATAAAGGCGAAACTAGCTCTGTCTGCGTGTTATATTTTCATGAAATAACCATCATACCGATTCTGCTGAAATTTGGTACATATAATACGTACTTTCAATACTGAGTATGGCAGAATACTTTTTATTCCGGAAAATGGTATAGTTTTCGGTATAAAATGAAGCAATTTTGCCCAGATGAATACCACCTAGAGCAAAATTTAATACAATGTAAACTGTGAATACTTGCCCACGAAATAAACTAGGGAAATGCATAGTAAAATAACACTTTGTGTTAAATAAAGTAAAGAACTTTAGATTAATTAATAGGTGTGAAAATAAAATCTATATAACACGAACCAAGTGTTGTTGTCTTTACTTTATTTAACACAAATTGGCCAAGTAGTATATTAACAATCTGCCCGTAAAACTTCAAGTTAAAATTTTGTTGTGATTTGTTTTGCCACTTATCTGTTGCCATTCGTTTTTCCACTTGTCCGTTGAAGTTTCACTTCTATTATGTGTCCCAACACACATTTTGATTTTGGATCATGTGTCTTGTAAAGTTTCAGACATCGTTTTAGTCGCAATTAACGAAGACTCTCGTTTAAATAATCCTCTTTTATTCGACTGTAGGTATTTAGTTGGAGATGAGAAATTTCTTGGTAAGCACTTGTTGGGTATTGTCTACGACAAGGTGTCGAGGTGGCATAAAACCGATATTTAAGTGGCAACACTAAATAAAGTTACGCAATTTAGATTCCTTAGACTGGTAACACCAAAAAGGGTCACGAAAATTGTATTTATAAGAGTGGCAACACGAAATAAAGTCTTCTTGAATACGCATCCGTGTAGACAATTTCTCTAACAACCCAATCCACATATATCTAAGTAATCGCTAAACCAAGCTTCCAAATAATTGAAGCAATCAGGTATTGAAATTGTACGGCTGATCTGTCTAGCTGTGGAAGTTTTTATAAAGATGATTCCGAGTTCCATCGATGCAATTGCATTTAGCAAGGTAGTAGTCGTGTAATAGTAGCAGTAATGCATCGCTAATAAAAAAAATAAGATTATATATCACTCAATCATATTAATACTTTATATCAAATTTCCGAATACATATTATACTTATAGATTATCATCATTAATATATCAATTAGATCCATGTCCTTTGACGTAAAAGTATGTCAAGAATTATGACTAATTATCATGTTTTATGGCATAGTAAAGTATATTATCATACTAGTCTTCTGGTAATAGAGACTCTTCTAGGACGTCTCTACCGACATGTCTTGCGTTTTATTGTTTATATATTTGGTTAGTTTAATTAATCATGGGGCATCGTATGTGGATATGATGATACCAGATCGCAAGTATGCGTTCGACATGAAATTATATGAGGAGGTTTTAGATTCAGAGTTTTGTGATGCCCATATTGAGTATTTGAGAAATAACATACAGCTGTTGCTGGAATGTAAGTTTTATGATTTACGATCATCTCGATTTATGTATCAATAAATCAAAACGATTTATGTAACTATCTCTAAGTATTAACTAGTTAAATAACTACATTATTAAATTTTAGGGTCTGTCTCTGAATTCCAAAGTAATTGCCAAATATTAAGGAAAATCTGCTATTTGTGCGAGTTTTAATAATAACCGACTCTTTGAAAATTTTCATCGTTTTACCTGACTGAAAGTTTTTGTCGAGGAGACTACAAGAGCGCATAAAGGATTTCAATATAAGCTTTATGGATTAAGACAGGATGAAGGTTCTATTTTAATATCTTGCAGGATTCAAAATGTATGAATATTGATATTAGTTCCGTGCGAACTTTTAGGACAGGGCTCTGTGGTATAATAAGGATAAACAAACATACAAACTAATTTACTATCATAT
This sequence comes from Dendrolimus houi, assembly GCA_039645545.1. Taxonomy (NCBI): domain Eukaryota; kingdom Metazoa; phylum Arthropoda; class Insecta; order Lepidoptera; family Lasiocampidae; genus Dendrolimus; species Dendrolimus houi. The sequence goes on along the minus strand of CM077128.1, from coordinate 17,552,583 downwards.
GAATATTGGTGTGGATTTACTTAATTTTTTTAGTTCTCGATGCTGGCATACGAACACCTCGCGGCATATTTACAGGAAACTTCATGGATCTTGGAAACTACTACCAATGTCTAGCGCTCCACCGCTCTTCTGAGGTCGGAGCAATAAGCGGCAAATATTGCCTGGTGAATATACCTCTGAACCAGGGAAATCTGACGTTACCAGAATTGCCGCAGTTCCTGGAATGGCCCGAGATTCCGTTGCCAGACACGCCGTGGTCTGAACTGGTTACCAATACAAGAATGATTCCGAAAGAGACAGTGAGAAGGTGGAAGCTGTATCAGCGGCTGAAAATTTTGAAAATGTCGATAACAATGGAACGTGATATGTATGTAATCTATCTATCTATCTATCTAGGTCTACCTAATAGGTATAATAAAGTAAATGGTTCGAGTTTGTACAATCCATTTAAAAAGGAGAAAGACACCAGGGAGACTAAATCAGCTAGACAGCCGTCTGCGACAACCAGCAGATTATTCCTATTAATATTATAAATTCGAAAGTAACTCTGTCTGTCTGGTTACGCGTTCACAGATTAACTACTGGACCAATTTGGCTGAAACTCAGTATATATATTTTTAAAGATTTTTGTCCGTCTTTCTGTTGAGCATCACGTAAAAACTACAGAACGGATTTAAATAAAACTTAACACGGAACTACGTTATATCTCGGGTCAATATTTAGTATACTTTTTATTCCGATAAATGAGGTAATTTCCATGTGACAAGCCGATATAGCCAAAAAGGTGGCTCTAGGATTACGTTTGTTTGGCGCTACCATTGTATGTTCTAACAAATACGTCATCGTCATGCGCGTCATGGCAACAGCGAAAGAAATGTCGCTGGCACATGCTAGAGTCATGAATAAATCACAGGGTGGTCATAATGTTATAGGCAAAGAAAAGAAAGAACTGTGAATGTGTGTGAAATTAATATTTAAGTTTGTGTGCCTGTCAAAGTATCTCGTACTACACTGTCACACATCTATTTTGTACTACACTGTTTGTGGCAACGACAATAAACGCCCATCTAGAAGGCACTGCCACCGCGCTTCCACCGCGCTGCTATTCTGTGAATTTCTATCTATTATGAATGTTGTCCGCCCTCCTATACCGTCGCCTCATCGCTGAAGCCAGCGTCATAGCGAAACAACGGCGGCGGCGTGAGAGCGATGTCGGGTACATGCTCACTAAGTGTTTCGTACACTGCTTCTCCCGCATATTGTTATAATATATTGTTGCTGTTGAAATTAAGACTACGAGCTAGCAATAGTCGTACATTACCGTGTCTGTGGCATTTTAACATACCACATTCACATTAGTACTCGTCCAGCATCATATGTGATAGGTCAGTTGGCAAACTGCCTCAGATCCTTAGCGGAATAATTTCACCAATTAAACATCTATCATTCTCATACTATGTAGGAAACCCTCTACATAATTTGGTCCTTCAAGCCGGATTATGTCGGGGGTTTTCCTACATAGGTAAGATTTTATATGTTTTACAGTCCAGCAGAAAGCCTCAGCGGGCTTTCGTTGAATCTGGCTGTTTGTATACCAAAAACATGCACGACTCACGAAGCATTTACAAAACTACTGTTCAACGCATCAGCTATTGGCTTAGAAGCCAGCGAAAATTATTGCAGACTGCCCAATGACAAGCCGTGGGTCGCTGCTGATTATGTCGCTATGTAAGTATTTTTATTACTTATTTTTATGATACCGTAGTAGTTTTGGAAAGTAATGCCTTATTAATCACTATATCCGTCGACGCGTATGGCCATCTGTCCTTTTGTATGTTGTATGTCACTTATCTCAATAATTACTCCTCAGGAAAATGTATTATATATGATGATGTACAATGGTGTATTAAAACCGCTAAAACAAATATAAATTAAGGGTGTTCAGCATACATATACCTGAGAGATGAAAAAAAATATTCATTATACTTAGACGTGTCCGTATGACAGATCTTTAAAACTAAAATGTGTTTCTTAATGACTATTGCTCTAGTTTTCGTATTTAGAATCTAATAAGAAAAGCGTACCTTGTATATTTTTTGAATATTTTAATCGTTACTTGTTTATGCTTTTGTTATGGTTAACATTCAATTGAAAATTCAGCTACCGGTCTCTAGCATTTAGACACACACACATACACACACAGAACACGACTGCGTTCTGTGAACTTTTTTTTGTACAGGGGAAATTCGTTTGAGGACCATTGGCAAAGGCAAAGCGAGAGGGAAAGCTCGCGGCAAGTGTGTGGGATTCGCCAGGTCGGGATGGCACTAGCACAGTACATCACGTATGAAGTGTCATTGCCACGCTGCAGTTAGGGGTACCCACTAAAACCCCTGTCCGATTCTCGAACATCCCTTGCCTTGACTGTGGGCTCGCTTGCGCATTCACCTCCAACCCGGACGAACAACGGCCGAGCTTTTACGAGCTGGCCCCATTGTTTGTTATCCAGAGAGGCCCAGCTCTCCGGCTATCTTGGGTCTCATCGCAAAGTGAGAGAGAGAGTGCGTAGATCGGCACGCTCACCGGTCTCTCCTCTCCGGCCTTTAAGTGCGGGCGGATCCGATTTCCCCGCCGGTGGCCCACACGGCCGTAGCCTATGGCGGCTTGAGGTCGTCAAGGACGACCTTCTATGGCCGCCGCCGGCTCTGGAGTGAGGGGGGCATAACGGTCTGCTGCCTCTTTCGCTCCGTCGCCTCCTTTGCGGAGATTACAGTCTCGCAGAAGGAGACGGCTGCGTCCCACGCGTCGGCACTCCCGACCATGGTCTTCACCACGGCCGTAAGGGACAAATCCGCCCCGATGACCGCGATTAGACCACGGCGCTGCTTTTTCCAGGCTGTACACATCTGGAGGGTATGCAGCGCCGTGTCTTCGTCGCCGCCGACGCAGTGGTGGCACAAGTCTGTTCTTGACACAGGTGCCTCCCAAAGCATCCGTGCCCCCAGAGGACTTGCGTCAGTGGGAACGTCAGGGTGCCGTTGCGTTCTGTAAATTAGGTGGGCTTTCCTTTAGACCATTTAACCATTGAAACCAACGAAATATGTATAAAGGTTGATAATAAGAATTTTTATTTACTTTTCAGAGTGATTTTTAGCATAATTGGAATTTTGACAGTTATAAGTACGAGTTACGATGTACGGCACACGATATTTCTGGAAAGAGGTAAGCATCAGTTTGATGAAATACTTTGGGTTTTGCGTTTTTATTTCTTTTAATTATTTCAACGGAGCAGAACGGCCCACTTGATAGAAAGTTGTTACCGTTTGTGGATATTTGCAACACCAGTGGCGTCCACGATACGCTACCACTTTCGGAGAAATGTCATGAACGCAGAAGAAAACTGAGGCTAGAAGTTTTCTTCAAATTCGTTATCATATTTAAGAGAAAGTCATATCCTTGAGTTTAATGTTGTAGATCTACTAAATTAATACAAGGAAGAATATGAATATGATCAAGAACAACGCACATTGTTATAATTTTGGATAAAGCTGTCCTAACGATATATTGCATGATTATATTTTTAAGGAGTTTGTTTACCTAGGGTGCATATTTACCAGAGATGGAAAGTATGAACTCTTTTATGAACAGCTGGAAAGTATCTGTAAAGGCACGCCGGGCTGTCCATCAAGGGGTGTTAGTACCAACCCTAATGTACGGCAATGAAAGTTGGGTATGGCAGAAGAAGCATGAAAGTAGAATAAATGCATTTGAAATGAGTCGTTTCCTCACTGCCGAGGATCGTGACCTTAATGGAAATGAATAAGTGCTCTCCTCCACCGAGATCGGTTTTGAGCACGGTGGAGGGCCGAACTTATCGACGTGTCCACCTGGGCATCAACCTGGTCAATCTACCTGTTTGGAGATCTATCACGAATTCTCTTGCCTTTACTTTCCCCGTGATCCCAAGTCTCTCCATGTTATTTAGGTTCCTGCGGGTGGGTCATATGGCCATAGTACTTCAATATCCGTTGTCGGCAAACTGCTGATCACCTCTGGTGATCTCCAATATTAAGCTCTTCCAATATGGAGGCGTTCGGCCGGCGAGCTGATATGATAAGAAACAGTGTAATAAAGGAACGTTATGCATTGAAAGAGGACGTAGTGACAAGAGTTGAAAAAGGAATGTTAAGGTGGTTTGAGCATGTAGAGAGAATGAATGAAAGTAGAATCACAAAACAAGTATATGACAGCAAAGAGACTGCTAGAGTCGGTGCCGGTAGAGCGAGACGTACTCACCATGATCAAATTAAAAATTAAAGAAATTAAAGATATTTTGAAGAAAGGAAAAGATTAATGAAAGTTGATGAAGCGAAAAGTGTTTGTCAGGATTGTAGAGTTAGAGATCCATGGTTTCTGCCTACCCAATGGGAATTAGGCGTGACGATATATAATGTAATGTTGTAATTTTAAATCCGTAATTAGTCATACTACTGTTTCCAAACAAGAAATCAGAATATATAATCTGACATGTATACGATTATCACAATAATCGTATTAAAATCATAATATTGTTCATACCTAACCAAAAATATAGACGAATTGCTTTTATATAAATAGGTGAATTATCAAAGATTTATATAATAGCGTAGATTGTTTTCTGATTATAGATATAATTAATACGTGCCGTATTAAAGATAATTTATTTACAATTATTATCATAAGTATCATATTATAACATGATAATATGTATTATAAAATTCTAAACATGCGGTGTCTGTAAATTAGGTCTATTAAAAAAAAACAACTGGAATAGACTTTATAAACGATGGAGAACACGATGCACGAACACGATTTTTAGATTTCTTGTTTGTTTTCTGTCTGTTCGGGATTTACGTTAAAGCTACTAGGCCGAATTCGATGCGGTTTTCACTGATGGATAGCTAATTCTTAGACCTAAACTCTGCTACTACTTTTTATCCTGGGAATCTTGCGGGGAATTTCTGGGAATGATTTAAAATGGCCAGATTAAAAAAAACGAATTACAATTTGATTTTTTGCTGATCTACAACAAATTTAATGTAACAAAATGTGTGATATTTTTTATCCTGGGAATCCCGCTGGAAGTTTCCCGGGAGCGGTTTGTAGTTGTTCGTGTGCGTAAAAATTAGCTTATTATTAAAACTATAGCTTACATTCTTTTTGAAATGCTGCGGTATTTTGTGTCCCGGGAATCCTGCGGGAATTTCAAGTCAAGTGTAGACGAAGTCGCGGGCATATCATAATGATTAATTAAATCACGTGTTAAGCGTATTGAAGCGCGTTAAAGTGTTGAATGAATAAGTCATGTTGACCTTTACAGTCTAATTCGGATAAAAACATAAATATAAGGCTTTTCTCTCACCGGGCTACTGACATGCGATTTGCATCATTGACTCATATCCTACTAGTTGCTACAATTTCTAGATGTTCCGTACACGATGCAAAATATAAAAATATCTATATACATATCAACTGTACTGAATATAAGTGACATTATTTTGATATTAATGTATATAAAGTTTAAGCTTATCATCGTCATTCATCCTATTCCCAGGTAGCGGTGAATGCATCTACATTCCTATCCCTCCTATCTCATCCCCTCTATCCCATCCTAAAGGCTGGTAACGCGTGTTACAAACTTGTGTGTTTGTTACAAACGTCTATAGGCAACGGTGACCACTTTCCATTAATTGTGCCGTCTGCCTGTTTGTCCGCTTCACAAAAAAAATAACAAACATTTAAAACGATTTCTATTATAACTAATTAACTACTATGGCTGAACGACCCAAAATGAGTTCTGGCCTCCGAAATGAGAATACTCCACTCCTTTCTGTTCACCGCTGTCTCCCGCCAGGAATAGGCTTGAAGATCGCGCCTCAACTACGTTACTCCAGCGATATCTGGACCGACCAACTGGTCGCCGTCCCGTTGGTATGCCCAGATAGGCTCTTTTCACCGCGCGATCCTCGCCCATTCTACGTAGGTAAGCGATGTGCCTTACTCTCACTTATTATATTGGGCTCATCCACCAGCTCTTCGAATTCGGCATTTTTTCGGATCCGCCAGTTGCCATCGCTTCTTCGTGTGGGACCCAGGATCTTTCTTAGGACCTTTCTTTCAGCCACCAACAGCTTGTTCTCCCCCTGAAGTGTTAGGGTCCATTATGATATTTAAAAAATATATGCTATTTGAAACCTTTTTCTTTTATGTAAATAATGCTGGAATTTAATGTGATATCTACCCAATTTAGACTACTTGTTGCAAGGAGCCAAGTGAGAGCAACTGGTACTGGGGTACACAAACTCAAAGATGGGAGCAGTACTCCATAATTGGGATGGACTTACAATGGGACTTTATACAATAACACGCCCCTATATGAAGTACCGCTTAACTCTGTCTTACATTACTTTCGCATGGTGCGGGTGACATTATGCAATTCCATTATCCATTATTGAAAACTAATGTCATGAAGTTACGGAAAAGTAGCGAATCACAAAAAGGGACATCTTGACTGGGACCGTAATATACATATTGACGACATAACGTAATCATCATGAATTATATCTGTAACAGAATCATAATTACGATGAATTAAGTGACAATTTACATGTTTCGAAAAATATCGACTATCTATGGAAGCAATATCTCCCGTTACTAAATAAGTCTGTGATTTTACATTACACGCATAGCACTTTGCTTTATTTTCCTGGCAGGGTAAATTTATATAATTTATGCCAAGATTACTGATTCCGTATTTTACGACCGTCGTATATTTAGGGTGTAGCTAAAATCGGCAGACAGACATCAGCTAAAATGTTAAGTCATCCGCACCATGCTACAGCGCAACTAGTAGACATAGCATTAGTAGACATTTGTGTGCGCGTGAAAAGCGCGTGGATGCGCGTGAGTTTTCGTATATGTCCCGTATTTTATATATATATATTTTTTAAGTATTGTACACTACCATCTTTTAGTTCGTGGATAATGTAGTTGGATAAGCATTGATTTTATACTATATACTTTTTTTTATATATAACTTTAGTGTATATCTTATTATCCTAAATAAATAAAATAAAATAAAATAGCGGAATTTCCGGAGTAGGTATTATTTATCAACGTTGTATTTTGATATATTTCAGATCCAAAGCAAGCGAACAAGCTCCTGCAATCTTTCTCTCTGTATACAAATACACGCCGCCTAGTCACATACACTCCAGTCCCTGGAGTTCTGGAATGTCTGGACGGCGTGAGAGCTTTCGCTATGATGTGGGTGATCTTAGGTCACACCTTCGTCAATCAGTTGACGGATATGATGGCTAATCCTCTAGATGCTCAGGAGGTATGGTGGATATTTTTTTATTGCATGAGTTCAGCAGACAGGTAGACATCAAATGGTAAACGGTTACCATCGCCCATAGACATTTACAACACCAAAGGTGCTACCAATGTGTTGCTCTCTAAAGAGAGACTGTAACCTGGCCACTAATGCCAGAACACAACTCAAGTTTGTTATGGCGGCATACTCAAGACCAGGGGTGGTAGCCATCCAAATACCCTACCACCTGGCTGTGGGTTGTTTTGTTGCATTTTACGACAGGCCGCCCGGCCGCAGGAAATTGTATTCTTTCTCCTCCATTCCATTCCTGCACGGATTGAACTATGAAATGAGTAATATATATATATATATATATTATTATTAAATTATTATTATTTCACATATATTTATTTATATTTTTTTTATGATTTTTTAATATATATATATATATATGTATAAAAATGACGTCCGTCGGCAGCGGGGCCTAGGGTACAAGCTACCGGTGGTTAAGGCTCTAGAGACACGAACTTCCTCACAATGCGTGCCGTGCCCAGGAGAACCGCCTTCTGTATCTGGCCCTTCACCCATTTACCGAGCGAGAGCTTTTCTAGATATCGGTCGAGGCTCTTCGCTACTAAACCGTTAACGGACACCACTATCGGTACGATGATCGTTGACTCCATATGCCACATGGCCGTAATCTCGTGCGCGAGGTCAAGGTATTTCGTTAATTTGTCAGTTCCAGCTTTTACGATATTACAGTCATGTGGGATACTTATATCAACAAGCATCGTTCGTCTCGCAGATCGATCTATTATCACAATATCAGGCTTATTGGCAACAATAGTTCTGTCTGTGATAATAGATCGATCCCAGTAGAGCGTGCTATGATCATTTTCGAGAACTGGCTCAGGGGTATATTTATAATAAGGTACCTCAGTCGCTATCAGACCGTATCGAAGAGCAAGTTGCTGGTGGATGATCATGGCTACTAGGTTGTGCCTGTGTAAGTACTCGGAGTTAGCAAGACGAGAACAACAGGAAGAACATGCCTAGTGGATTCACCCGGGCGATGACACGCCCGGCATACGTCGAGCGTAGCGTCCTTCAGGGTGTGCTTCCTGTAGTTATTCGTCTTGATAACCTCGTCCATAATTGCACAGACAAACCCTTCGGTTTCCCCAAAGAGGACACCGAACCGTAGCCAGTTCACCGATGCCGGCAAGTCTATATCGGGCCCATATAACGCCTGGTAAAACCTGCCGTGCAGCTCCTTGCTCTTCCATACGTCCATCCACTCGGAGGTAAAAATTATTATTATATTATTAATTATTATTATATATTCTATATATATATATTTTTTTTGTTCGTGCGTATGTCACTGAACTTCTCGTAAACAGTTGGATTTTGATGATTTTTTTGTGTACAAGTGGGTCTCGGGATGGTTTAGATTCACAGTTGGGCCCGGGTGGGTTGCGCTGCAATTGGATGACCCTTGAGCTAATTGTGTTTTGTACCATCAGTGAAAGTTGCCGTACCTCACTATGTGTTACTATCCCTTCCGCCATCCAGGGTCTCCAGAGAGGGATTTCCCTATATTTCTGAAATATATTGCCGTTGGGAAATTTTTTGAGGAAATTTTTGGAGACGAAAATTTCAACACAGGAAAATTTGGAGAAGCATTTTATACCCTTAGCATTTCTAGAAATTACATAAAATATACGAGACAGTGTGAAATTGCTATTGAAAGTTAAACCCTAAAACATGTCTCTACTACGTGGGACAATCAGAAAGTTTTGCGAAAATAAAATAAAAATGTTCTCTAGGTAAATATTTCTTCATTAAATCTTTTCAAAGTACTCTCCACCAGTCTCTATACAAAGTTTCATGCGTCTGAAACGGTTTTCGAAACACTTTCCAGTCCGCCGCAGACACCTCCTTTTCAGCTTGCTCGAACGCTGACAGCGCATGTTCCGGCGACGAAAATTGTATCCCGTTGAGCTGATTTTTTATTTTCGGGAATAAAAAGAAGTCACACGGTGCTAGGTCAGGGCTGTAAGGAGGGTGACCCAGGAGTTTGACTGGCGTGCTGTCCAGGAAGTCCCTCGTTTTGAGTGCAGTATGGGTGGGCGCGTTGTCGTAGCCCGCGGAGTCCTGTTTGGTCGCTTGTTGCTCATAGTAGAGAAAACTTCTGCCAAGTATTTGGTAGTACATCATTCGGCGCTGATGCTTCTTTGGTGCCGTAAAGGAATTGATTCCAAATAGCCAGTCAAATTGAAAAAACTCGCGATCTAAATCTTTCCCTCGCTTCTAGATCGCTTCACTTTGGTAGACGTTGATTCGTTTTGAAACACCCAAACCGTGGACTGGCGCTTCGTTTCTGGATCGTATTGATAAATTCAGGACTCATCACCTGTAATTATGTCGTAAACACGCAAAGGCGAGCCTACTTGCTGCTCAAATTTATTTATCATATACGGCACCATTCCACCCGGGCCTGCTTCTGTGCATGGGTGAGGTTGTGCGGCACCCAGCGTGAAACTATCCTCCTCACGCGAAGATGAACTTGTAGAATCTCGTGAAGGTTTCCCGATCCAATTTGCAGTACGTGCTGAATCTATTGATACGTAACTTGCCTATTGTCTTGGATTAAATTTTTCACTGCTAGCAGGTTTTCTTCCGTAACAGTCGTCAAAAGGCGACCACTTTTTTCTTCATCCCCCAAAGTTAGTCGACCGCACTTAAATTCGTTATACCAACGATACACGGTTGCCTTAGAAGGGCCTTCATCCATGAATGCCACTTGAAGTCTATTATACGATTCATCCGGTTTCAGGCGACACTTGAAATCGTAAAAAATGTTTCCGGCGCAGACCCATTTTTTAATAAGACACGATAATTTAAATTAGTTCGCAATGTGGAGGGAAATTTTGAAATTGGATCGTACCTATTTTTAATTATAAATAATCATATTTTCAAATTAGATTATAACTGGCAATTCTCTCATACATAATTTTTTTTAGTAAATTCAATCTGGAGACCCTACTACCATCTCATACCTTATCCCATTCCCTCTATCTTGTCCTCCTATTCCATTCCGCTATCTTATTCCCTGTATCCCACTCCTCTTGTCTGATTCCTCTATCCCATCCTAAATAAAGGCACCACGTTAGCTTTGCCCCTGGTGTTGCAAACGTCTATAGGGGACGATAACATTTTGCATTAGGTGGATTGCCTGGCTTTTTGCCAGCTTCTCATTATACAAACCTTATATCATAAACAACTTTATGCTTGTCTTTCAGTGGATATTATCATTTCGATCAGTATGGATAACGGCTGGTCCGATCACGGTGGACACATTTTTCATGTTGAGTGGTCTACTTGTTGTTTATACGACATCTGGAAAAATGACCAGAAGTGAGTTTGATTTTTTATATCAGCGACAATCTAAATGTGCCGAAGACTGAGTATTTGGCCTGCAACAGTACAGATTCGACATCAGTGCGCATAGGCGAAGATGCGATCGAGCGCACGAACCAGTTTAAATACTTGGGGTCTGTACTTCAGGCGTCCGTAGACATCAATCGCGAGGTCAAGTCCCGTATCTCAGCAGCGTGTACCAAGTGGCGTGAGGTAACTGGTGTCATTTGTGTTGGAGAAATCTTTGAAGAAAAGATTGTGGCTGTCGGTTCGACATTTATCATTGAAGTGCTGAATTCAAATATATTCTATACAACTACTATATAACTATAATTTTTTCCCATGACAATACACAATGAGGTTTTACAATAATTTGTGACCCTAGAATGCTGATTAAGCTAAAAGGACAAGTCTGTGAATCTATCATTAGACCTGTCCTTTTGTGTGACCTGTACTTGAGCTATACAAGCAAAAGCTGCGAGTGACGGAGATGAATATGCTGCGGTGGATGTGTGGGGTCATGCAGAAGGACTACGGCAGCCTCCATGCCCGTGACATAGAGGATAAACTGCAGGTGTTGCCTATATTGGCGTCGGCCAAGTTTTACGGAAACCGGCTATTTACGTGGGGAACAAATGTCTAGCCATTCCGCCTCCGCCAGATCCCAGTTGAAGGGGTAGACCCAAGCAATACTGGCTTGACGTCATAAAGTATGACATGCGTACCAATGATCTCACAAATAGGAATGTCGAAGACCGTGTGAAGTGGAGGAGAAAAAGTAGGAAAACGGACCTTGGGCTGCGAGGCAGACGCCTCGAACGCAACTAAGATTTAACGCTAGCATGATGATGAGCAAAAATCTCTAGTAGTCTTGTGCCTGTGTGTTATAAAGTTGAGATTGAGTTGCCTAGAGGGTAAACGCTTTTAGCGATGAGGTTGCTTTTGTTTTTGCTGAGAAAGGATTACGATTGCGTATTTCTTTAATTGTTTATTTTGTTAACTACATACGTGTAATACATACTTAGTCTTGCCATAAATATTGTAACAAAGACTTTTTTTTATTGCAAATAACATTTATGAGTTTTACACTGTGTTAGTTTAATACATAAATATAAAAAAAATTTAAAATATAAAAACCTTATTCGAAGTGGTTTCCATTGGCTGCAATACAGTCCTTTAAACGTTGAGGCCAGTTATCAATAGAAGCACGCACTCTTTCCATGGGAAAATTCTTCACTGCCAATCATATGGATTGTTTTAGAGACTCCAAATTATCAAGGCGTTTAGAGCAAGCCGTACTCTCTAAAACTGACCATAAATCATAATCCAGCGGATTAAGATCGGGACTAGACGACGGCTAGTCTTCAGCTCTGATGAAGTTCGAAACGTTAGTTTCCAACCAATACTGCGTGGACCGAGCTTTATGACCCGGCGCCGAGTCCTGCTGGAAGGGCCATTCTTGATTATTGAACATGATAATGTTAAGGGGCTTAACTCCCTTCTCAAGAATGGTATCTTGATACACTTGTGCCGATGTTTCCATACATTTTTCACAAAAATATGGCTCAGGCACTCCTTCATAGCTAACACCCCACCAAACCATCACTGAAGCCGGATAATGCCCACGTTGCACTCTGTCGACTAATTGAGAAGCTTCTTTAGAGCTTTGAGCATAAATACGATCATTTTTTTTGTTAAAATGTTGCTCAATCGTAAAAAAATTCTCATCCGTAAACAAAATTTTTCTGTGACCTACCTTTGCGTACCGCTTCGTAAGAGAACAACTACTGTTTTGATTTTACCACCCTATTCTTTTTAAATTATGATTTAAGAAATGACCAGTGCGTCTCTTATAGGCTGCAAGTCCTAAGTCATCTTTTAAAATACGCGACATGGTTCTAGGTGATATCTCCATCTCCCGAGATAAAATCTTATACTTTCGGACAGGATTTCTTCGAATTCTTTCCCTTACTGCTTTGACCAACTTTTCGTACGAACACCACGTGGACGGCCAGATATTTTTCTGACACAAACAGAGGAGGTCTCATTGTACCTATTAATAGCCCGGTACACAAACATTTGACTAATACCAAGCGTATGGAGAGTTTTAAAAATTGCATTTGGCTCCATACATACTTTGTGTAATGCAATCACAGCGATTCGGTTCTCTTTATCGCCTCACTCCGTTTTAATATCGCAAAATGTTGTATAATGTATTGGCGCCAAAATGAGAAAACAATGAACAATCATATAAAAATGATAGATTCCAAATTCAAATGTAATATTTTGTTTCTTTTTAATTGTAACAGTATTTATGGCCAGACTAAGTATATGTTATCACGCCCGTCTCCCGTAGGGGTGGCAGAAACGATGGATTTCCGCTTGCTACGATTTTAACATTTTAACATAACATCTTTGGCTACTTTCATTAATCTCTTCGTACATACACGTTCATTAGAGGTGCTTTTTACCTGGCCATTCTTTGAGGAATCTGTGATTTGATGGTGTTAAGTATGTCGCATTCTACCAGCACCAATTCTACCACTCCCACTGTTATCACACACTTGTTTTGTCAGTTTCCTTTCATCCATTCTTTCTACATGTCCAAATCACTTTAACATTCATTTCTCAAATCTTGTTTTTAGATCTTATTTCAATCCACAATGTTTCGTTCCGTTCAGTTGAACGATATGTATCATATCGTTCAACTTAACCTTACATATACTCAAAGCTCTCATTTTCACTCAATTTATCCTACTTTCATGCTTCTTTTGTCATACCCAACGTTCACTGCCGTACATTAGTGTTGGCACCAACACCCCTCGATGGGCAGCTAGGCGTGTCTTTACCGATACTTTCCTGCTGTTCATAAAAAAGTTTAGCGCTCCATTCATGGCGTGGACTTCAAATAATTCGTTTCCTCATAGCCTATCCTTAAGAAACTAGGAATTATCGATCAAAATGTCAAAAGCGCCATGCATTCATTGGTGATTACGCATTCTGTTCAAACATATTATTATTAATAAATTAACTAGCGACCAAAAGGTCGAAAGTGCCATGATTGTGGACGCTTACGTTTTTATATATATATATATATATATATATATATATATATATATATATATATATATATATATAATATTATATATAATATTACTAATTTATTTAATATTACTGTTTTACTACTCTCACGCTCGTCGGCTTTCTAAACGTATTGGATGAAATAGTAACTAATAATTGATTGAGCACCGGCTTTTATTTCAAAATATGCGGTAAGATATTCGCAGCCTCTTGTGTTTGAGCGAGCTAAGTCTTTGCCGGCTTACTTCACTGCAACCCACAGGCTCCGGGTTCGATTCCTGGTATGGTAAATTTCGAAAACGAAATTTTCTCCGTTTACTATAGTCTGGGTGTCTGGGATCGGCCCCAGAGTAGTCCGTTGTATATTACCCACAACACAAGCGTAACTTGCTTCATTTGGGGATAAACAATATATGTGTTTGTCTGCGGATTGTTTATTTAATATTTAAGATTGCACAATTAATAATACAAATTAGAGACGCAATCTCCGCGGGTAGGGGGGTTATGCGTTCAATGTATGGCCATCCCTTATCCCCCAATTAAGAACTGGTGCCCGGAGAATATAGAACTTTGCACTTACCTCGCAGTCAGCCACCAGCCCACGACAGCGCTGGTTCAGGGGGTCTGCCGTTGCTTTCTCCCGTGACGATACAGATGGCAAAGTCCTTCAACACGAGCCCCGGGGCGCAAGGGACCCAAATACACTGACCACTTAAATTTATTTAAGGTTGGGGCGAATGTCCTTGTATTAACTATTGGACGCGGAAATCTTCGATAGCAAATTTTTGTATTTCTAAAGGCGGGTGCGATACTAATTACGTGCGTCGCGGTAGCGTAGCGTTTGACAACGTACTGTCCCACGCGCAGCGCGAGCGGCGGCAACATGCGGGGTTGCAAGACGCTATAAACTCAAGACACAATTGGTAATTGGGAAATAAGTGGCGCCAACACAAATTGTTATCAGAAAATACATCGCAAGTTAGACGTTTTTTCAACAGCGGTGTAGTCGGCGTTTGCATCATACGGTATATTTTTTCAAACGGCTTACCATAGCCGAATTTCCACCCGGTGTCACTGGTAACTAATAAAATGTTATCTGTGTTATCTACGATCTATACAAAATGTTTTAGATTTTTTTTTTATCGAAATAAACCTTTAATTCGTCGCTCGCTAGGCGCATAGCCTGCCCGCAAGTTTGGTAAATATTTTCAACTTTGCAAAGTATGATATATATGATGATGATGATATGGGATAGATCTAGATATCTTCAACATTTTGTTTTCAGTGAAACTTCTTAAAAATCTCCATTTGTTCTACTTGAATCGCCTACTGCGCATGTTCCCGGTGTTAGCTGCCGTCATTCTCCTACAAGCGTCAGTATTGAACTGGATATCAGATGGCCCATATTGGGATTCTGTTGTGGAACAAACACACAGATGCAGAGTGTTTTGGTGGTCTACATTGCTACACATACAGAATTTTTATAATCCTTCACATATGGTAATTTATTTAAACAGCAATTTTGAAACAATCATATACTACATAAGAGAGTACCCTAGAATTTTGTTTTTGAAATATAGGATATATTTAACCCTTATATTATATTAGTTAAGATTTAACTTGATTTTAAAAATATTATTTAGCTAAATTATAATTACAGTTATCTGGTTGTAAATTTTACAAGCCATACTTATATTATGTGATAAATACAAAAGTAACTGTCTGTCTGTTCCGGTTTCACGGATAAATTGTTGAAGAATGGACATAGGATACTGTTCATCCAGGGAAATGGGATCACTTCCGGAACAAAATTAAGTAAATATTCTGGGTGCGTCTAGCTCCTAGATAAAAAAATAATGTAAAATGCACACTATCACATACAAATCTACACTGTCTCACACTAGCCTGTCTGTTAAACTTTCACGAAAATTCACTCGACCGTTTTTGATGAAGTTCGATATGTAGTCTCAAAATTAACAATGTGTGTATTGTACTTTTATCCTTAAATGGCATAGTTTAATATTTTGATAGTCGGAATCTTTTGGTGACGAATAGCGCCTAGATAAAAATGGTATACATTCATTACTTCAACGGAACACTTCAACGTGCGTAAAATAACACCCACTTGGCTTTATTTTATAATTGTATAATTTTACTATGATTTGACCGCGACTTCGTCCACGCTTGATTTGAAATTCCCGCGAGATTCCCGCGACATAAAGTACCGCAGCATTTAAAATAGAATGTAAGTTATCGTTTTAATAAAATCTGCGTCGGAATACGCTAATTTTTATGCATCCGAACAACTACAAACTGCTCACCGGAAAATTCCCGCGGGATTCCTGGGATAAAAAATATCACTCATGTTGTTATTACATAAAATTTGAAAAAAAAACACATTGGAATTCGTTTTTTTCAATTTGGCCATTTTAAATCAATCCCAGAAAAATTTCCGGTGGATTCCCAGGATAAAAAGTAACGCAGATTTTAAGTCTAGGAATTTGCTGTCGGTCAGTGAAAACTGCATCAAAATCAATGCAATGCCCTCTAGTAGCTTTCTTTACGTGAATCACGAACAAACAGACAAACATACAAGAATTCTAAAAAAAAATGCATCGTGGTCTCCATCGTTTATATAGTGTATTCCAGCTGTTTTTCTTGTTGGTAGCTTCAATGTACAGACAAGGCATTTTTAGAATTTTATAATATTGTTACGACTCGCGAGACTAGAATTAAAATGCCGTTAGAATTACTATAGAGTTTATTAGAACTATACAAACACGTATAAACACAAGTACAAATATAACCGAACACAACAAGTCCAAACGTAATGCAGAAGGTCATAATTACATAAAACGCGTAAAGTCCGTAACTTATTAGATTCCTGATTGTAGTACACACGCCTCGCTTCGCTCGTGGTACCCGCTCGACTAACCCTTCCTCAATCGGGCCATTCCTTTATATCGCACAAATGCAATATGTCCGCCCGGCAGCGTGGACCGAATTTCCTAGAATCAATCCACACACCTGGCTAATTATGCCTGCAAACGGCAATAAACGAGTACAATAGGCTGTTCTCCACAACAACCAATAAATAAGTAAACAAAAGAAGACAATCATAAAAGAATTACAATTAGTTAAAATGCCTACAGGTAATAAAATGTGTTTTTATAGATACACAGGTGGGTTATGTTTTTGTCGGAACTTAAGTTGTAACAATATTATAGATATAAATACTATTTTGTTCTAATTCCAGTGTTTGCCTCACAGCTGGTATCTAGCTATAGATGTCCAACTCCATATCATATCACCCCTAATATTGTTTTGGGTCCTCGATGGTAGAAGGAGGAATGCTTGGCTTGCAATGTCGGCGGGGTTACTAGCCTTTCTCACGGGATCAACGATTTACAACTTTTATATGAAGTTTCCAAGTGGACCTGTTGTCTTAACGTGAGTATGATTCGTTTACAAAAATCCCTGCAGGAAGGCAGAAGAAATACAAATTTATACGCCCGGGCAGTATGTTCTAAGAAACGATAAAATATGTGGTCAAAAGTATGTAGTAGCTCAACAGCAGTATTGTTAGCAGTGGCGTGGACTTCCTACAACTATCGACTAACGACCAAAAGGTCAAAAACGCCATGAATTTGTTGGTGCTTACGTTTTTTATTCATTCATATATTATTACTGTATTACTATCTCTTACGGTCAATGGCTTTCCACACGTATTGGCTGAAATAGCAACTCATAACTCGATCAGACACCGGCTTGTGTTTCAAAATATGCGGTAAGATTGCAAAATTAAAAATACAAATTGTAATAAGAAAATACGTCGCGAGTTAGACGTTTTTAATTAGAAGTGTAAGGTTTATTTACAAAAATAATTCAGTATGCTGTGATTCGCCATTAAGGCGTGCGTGTTTGTCAATTATTATAGTTTTTTTTGTTTTTATTTCTTAATTTTGTTGTTGTTCACGGATTTTACTCAGATTGTTATTTGTCAAAATGCCTTTAATTCATTTGAAACGCTACTCCTGCTGCTACTTGCTTAACGGAGAAACTTAATTTGTCAAAATTAGTTTTGAGAACAAAAACCATGTCGTTATCTTAGGCTGAGCTCTACCAAACATGATTGTTAATTATAAGGGTCGAGATTTCTTTTTTAAATATTTTTATACATTTTTATACGTTAAGTATACTTGGATTACAGGTAGTTCTAAACTGAATAAAATGCTTTGTTTTCCATGTTTGTTATTTTCTGCTTCCAGTTCCGTTGTGTATTCTGTTCGGATCGTGTGATATTTGTGACGTCTAAAAAGGCTTGTTTCAAAGCCGCTTTTATCATACATCAAAGTCACTGTCATCAAATCCTGTACTTTTTTTGTATGCTGATAGTGGAGCCTTAATTTCTACAACAGCGGTGTAGTCGGCGCTTACATATGTTGCGGTATGCTCTTTCAAGCAGCTGACTCTAGCCGAATTTCCATTCTGCGCCAGTGATTGCTAGTATAATAAAAAGTACAATTGATGTTGGGGTGCCCAATAGAAAAAAAAATATCCCTGCGGCCGAGCAACCTGTTGTAATAGGGGACAAAACAACCTACAGCCAGGTGATAGGGTATTGGCCTCTCTGGATAGCTACAACCCCTGGTCTAGGGATCTTAGGTATGCCACCGTAACAACTTTGAATTGGATTCCGTCATCAATGTCCAGGATCCAGCTATCCTTATCCGTGCAGGAACGGAGAAAGAATACAATTTCCTGCGGCCGGGCGGCCTGTCGTAAGAGGCGACAAAACAACCCACAGCGAGGTGGTAGGGCTTTTGCCCGCCTGGATGGCTACCACCTCTGGTCTAGAGTATGCCGCCAAAACAATCTTGGGTTGTGTTCCGGCATTAGTGGCCAGGTTCCAGCCTCCCTTTAGAAAGCAGCATCGCATTTATAGCACATTTGGTGTTGCAAATGTCCATAGGCGATGGTAACCGCTTTCCACCAGTGGACCATCTGCCTATCTGCTGAACTAATGCAATAAAAAAAAAATAGGCCGGCAGCTTATTGATAGAACCTCTAGTGTTGCCACAGGCGACGTAAACACTCAACATACTGCTCCTGCTCGATATTTTGACCTTGAAGCTACTGGATTTTTGTATATTAATTTGTCTGTGCACCTTGTACGTCAAAATTACTGAAATTTTAACTGAACAATTTGGTAGGTCATTTAGTGTTTTTTTGACAATCGTGGAATGTGTTACCTGATGATCCAACGCTCACAAGATACAGCGTGCGTGTACACGGCACCGCTGACACGACATCACCACGCCACCGCCGCGTCGCCGCAGCACTGCTATTATGTGAAATTCTGTGTACGCGAAGTAGTCCGCCTTCTACAACACTCGATTAACAGCGAAAGTACAACGGCGGCACGGTCTCGCGTAGTCTACACGATTTTATGGTGCAATGGCAATGTCGTGTACATGCGCGCTTAGACAGTGTGGAAAACTCTAGTTTCATATTTAGTTTTCTAAACATTTCTAGGCGTTTACCTGAACAACCGAGATACCTGAATTACTACTACTTAAACACGCTGACTCGCGCGTCTCCGTTCTTTGTGGGGATGATGTATGGATATGTACTGCACATATACCGGGGACAGAAGGTCTTGTTGTCTAAGGTAAGATCTATAGATAGGTAGATAGAAAATTCTTTATTGTTCACCACATACATACACATAAAATAAATAATTTACAGTAAAAAGTCGTGGTAGCGTAATGGCTAGCGCACGCGTCCTACACTCAAAGGGCGCGAGTTCGATCCTGGCCGGAACGCATGAACCGCTTAGGCAGTTTTCTGACCTAATGTGTAAATTGTTACAATTACCATGTGCTAACAACGGTGAAGGAAAACATCGTGATGCAACCTGCACATCAAGATAATCGATGTGTCAAACCTGCCAAGCCGCCTTGGACAGGCGTGGCCCGAGCCCAGCAGTGGGACATTTATGGGCTGTTATTATTACATTAAACAGTCAAAGCAAGCACAATGGGCGACCTTATCGCTTTAGTTGGAGCAATCTCTTCCAGGCAACCCGGGCTATGGATTTTTTGAAAGAAAGAAAAAACGTTTATTTAGAACTACATATATACAATGTAGAAGTACTAAATAAACACGTAATGAATCGTATGGTATCGTTGTTTTGAACGGAATCGTAAGTGTATGACTGTGGTGAGAAAATTAAATACATATATAAATAGGATTTATAAATATTATACCATACATATACCTAAAATAAATGTAAAAAGAGACAATAATCTAATACATCTATGATAACTAATGGCCAATTAGTTATTGAAATTCGTTCAAATTAAATTTTTCAGTTGGTACGTTATAAATTTTTAGCGATAGTCTCTACTCGCTATGACTGTTTGACCACAGCTCTGTGTGCAGGGCTTGGAAACCGGAAAAAGTCGAACCGATTATAACCGGGCATCCTACGTAGGTACTTTACATCGGAAATTCTTTTCAGTTTTGTTCTAACTTTAACGTCAGTTAAATCGTTTTTAGCAACAAAAGCATGTTATATAGATCTAGTTGCATAAACCGGTTTCGACGTGTTTTTGCTGCACGTCTTCAAAGCGGTGTCAAGTGGTATAAAAAGTTTTCAGTCGCACACAAACATATTTATCTAAATGAACAGGGCGTTCCATTACTAGCTCACAACGCCCAAAATGCTCCGTTAGCCGTTCCATAAGGCGACCGCGGTCGTTGTGGTCGTGGCGAAAATGTCACTAATGACATCATCAATTTCGATCACGCAACGCTCACGACGACCCATGTCAAGAGGTGGGTCGAATAGCCGTTCCACTTGGGTTTCCGATTGTAACGCCGGCAAGCAAGTGGAACGGGAAAAATCGCGATCCTGAACGTGGTCGTTGTGAGTCCGTAATGGAACGTAGCCGAAGAGTAACTTCATTCGATTTGAATTATCTATATATGTCAAGTGTCAATGTAATGTCACTTGTACATCACACTTGTCAGAGTTTTTTGTCAGTTAGAACAAATTAACAAAGTGGTATTTTAAAATTCTTACACGTATTAGATTAATTGTAACAGTAAATTAATTAGCTTTAAATTTTGTTTCTCTTTTCAGATGACTTGTGTAATTATAAATGCATATACCAAAACAGTTTGTATCGCATTGTATTTAATAATAAAAACTCACTTTTCAGAGCAACTGTTAGTTTTTTAATTTATAAATAAAAAGAATACCACATTATATTTACATTAGAAACAGTCGTCATATAGAGAAAGTAATTCTCGCGGAGTAATCCGGTTAATATAAGTTTACATAACACTCGTTTTAAAGTTTATACTCCGAACGAAAAAGTTGTGTAAAACCGGATATAACGTTTAAAAAGTGGTTAATTTAAAACCGGTTCCAAGCGTTGACTACGTGTTTGACATTCATAGATTATAATTTGTTTGAAAAATTGTTAGTACAATGCTCGGGCTCCTTTTGGGATTATGTTATTGTCTCCATGTGTGCACAAGCTTTAACGGTAGCAATAGTGCCTTCTTAGGTACTTGGTGTGGGTCGCTGGTTGGTTATGCAAAGATTAATCTCCGAATTGAATTTCTTGTTAATGGTATTTTCTTAAGTTTCTTATATTTTCGCAACAAGTACACATAATAAAACTACGTTTTATCGATGTAGTTTTATTACTTGTTATTAATGGGTTAATTTTGATTATATTTAGTTTTACAATTTTTACAAAATAATAAAATATTGGCAACGAATTATGTGGTGTGATTGCGATTGAATGAGTGAGGGTTGAATGACGTCGTGTGTGAAAGAATCGGTTGATATTAGAGCGAGAAAAACAATTGATCTGTTTTATCAAAGTGTTTCTGTCGTGCTCAGCGCCATCTAGCTACTTTAATCAATGGCATATAGTCAGTAGAAAGTTCGTGTAGTGCTAGATAGCGCTATAAAAGTTAGTTATTGACTGGCCAAAAATGTGGCTTACATTAGTGTAATATATACGATATACGTATATACATACGATACCTGTCAATATATAATGTCATTAACAATTAATAACAATATCGCATAACAAATAACTAGAGAATACAGTCCCGAGTTTGTTTTTCAATCCCGAAATTACGGGACTTTTCATGCGTAATCACGGGATCCCGGAGTTAGTCTATGTGATTTCTAATTGGGCTTTCAATTTCTAATTGGCTCATATGAAAAGAAAACTTGAGTAATTTTTTAAAAACTGTTTTTAATATTGTTGCACAGACAGCACAAAACACAAATCACGATCTAATTTAAAAAAGACAAAACAAAAAACTTGTTTAGAATTTCGAAAATACAATCGCAGAAATATCAAAGCATCCAATGTTTGACTTCCCTGTCTGCTTCGTAGTTTATTGCCAACATAAGCAGCAGCTGAAAACGCTCACTCAGGTTCTAGACTGGTTGGAGGAATAGACAATAGATACTTATATGTTGTTTCTAAGTCATATCTATGAACTCCTACATTTTCAAACAGACTCATTTCACGTCTAAAGGTTATTGTCAAGACGCAAACGGGCAACGGAATGCAAACTAGACCCGTTTGTGGCAATCCCGAAAATCCCGAGATTAGTCAAGAACAGTCCCGGGATTTTCGGGGCCAGAACGGCCGGGATCCCGGGATTGTATTCTCTACAAATAACGCAATAAACCCATCACTACATCTGCGTGAAACCGTCAATAACTATAAATATTATTCTAGATGCAGCAGTAGTATTAGAACAAAATTTGTTCATTTTCCAGATGCAATCAACAATACTCTGGATGTGTGCGTTAGTTGTATCTTCTTTAGTAATATATTCGACGTATCCAATAATGCAGTTGGATTGGGACAACCAAACTATTGATTCCATTATTAACTCCTTCATGCGACCTGCCTGGGCTTTGGCTGTTGGCTGGTTTATATTTGCCTGCACACACGGGTATGGTGGTAAGTGCCCCATAATTACGGTTATTTGGAATAGATGCCTCAAAGACCAAAAGGAATCGTTTACACAACACCGCCGCCGCATTTTCGTTGTCAAGTGGGCGTACAGTACTAGCAGCGTGGCGGCGCGGTGTCGTCGGTGCTGTGTACACGTGCGCTTAAGACTGCCTATTATTGCCTTTACATTAAATTATTGTAAATGGTTTTAGAAGGTGAAGAAATAGTTTTCTCATTAAATATTTTATATAGGCTAAATTACACTGTTTAACTAAATAGAACCAATTTACTTGATATAGTTAATTAAATAAACGACATCGTTCAATGACATTGAATGAGACAATGAAAATATGAATCGCTTCATTCAAATTGAAACACAAGTGAACCGTGTAATATCAATTTTACTTAGCGTACTTTATGTATGATAGATAGTTTCAAAAGCCAGTCATTTATTTTGCGGTTAATTTCGTTGTTAAGTGCCGTCAAGCCGTAGTAGCTTAGTGGTTAACGCACTCATACTTCACGCGTCTCAAATCACACCGTTTCGAATTTAGATGCCACGAATAGTGCTTTGGGCGAATGCCGAATATTCGGCCACGCTCTCGGACAAAGCAACGAATTTTCGGCTACCGAATGTTTGGCGTTAGATATGTGCAGTTCCCGCATAATAGGTTAATATAGAAGCAATTATAACTTGTGAAGTATTTTCTTACGTTTTCGAGAATAATAGCGCGATTTTATATGAGTTTTATTGGATTCTGACATTTTAAAAACTGTCCGAAATTTCATATTAAAATAATAAAAAAAAATGTATTTAACTCTATTAAAAACGTAGTTTAACTATCAACTTTTGATGGATATATATACAATTTTAACCAATAGGTGCGTTTTTTTTTCATAATTGGTATTTGGTATTCGGTCGAATACCGAATAGTTCAAAAAATGTCCGAATACGGAATAACAGCCGAATATTCGTGTCATCTCGTTTCTAACCCTAGCCGGGAGCCGTGCACCACATGGCAGTCTTCTGACCGAATGTGAATATTGCCATTACTATATTAATCATGATGATGATTTTCTTTCACCGTCAGTACGTGTACTGACGGGGAAAGGAAACATCATAATGAAACCTGCATGCACCACATCGAGATTGGACAAGCGTATCTGGTATACTGTATGTCCCCTCCCCTAAAAATTACGAAGATCAATCCCAACAGTGGGAGTTTAGTTATTTTTGTGTTGCTCACCGCAGGCCAGTGGAACAATATGCCGGAGTCTATGTTCCCAGATTCATATAAACCAGTGTTCTTCAAGTCACAGGTGAATAGGTATCTACTTTACTCTGATTTCTAATTACCTTGACTAAAATGATAGCTGCGATCGACCTTTTGTATGTTGCAACCTTGGAGCAACTCACACCACTCACTTATGATGCAAGGAAAGGTCGATCGTAGCTGTCATTTTAGTCCATGTAATTAAAAATCAGAGTATAAGGAAGCGTGCTCCATCCTAGATTGCATCGTCACTTAACATCAGCCCTCTTATACAAGTGCCATTAGATATTAGATTAGAAAATGTATTACAATGACATACCGTTACACTAAGTATTATGTCATTCTCGTACATTTTCATTCTATTCGTTTACCGCTAATGCTACTTGTCTAGGGGGGCTGATGAGATAGCTACTAAACGCGAACCTATACCATGATATAAAAGTTATTATTCAAGAGTTCGAATCTTGGTAATTCCAGGTCCGGTCAACTGGGTACTGTCTCTACCAGCTTGGAAGTTACTCAGTCGTCTCTCCTACGCGATGTATATAGTTCATTATCCGCTGATATTTTTGGTCAATTCGACAGCGGTGGCACCTATACACTTCTCTGTATACGCATCTGTGAGTATGACATCATTATATACACTACTAGCTGATACCCGCCCGCTTCGCGTGCCGTAAAGGAATTTCGTAAAATTCGTTCTTAGCTGACCTCTACTTGGCGAATGGAAGGTCCATGCCAAATTTCAAGTCTATAGGTATTGTAGTTCCTGAGATATCGTGATGAGTCACTATATACGTGGATTTCAATTATATACATTTAGATAAGGTGTCCAAAAAGGACACTGAACCCCTGAATTTACGCAGTTTTGTTCATCTGTGAAATGACTGAGGAAAATATTTACAATGTTGTAGATGATAACTTGATGACATGATGATTCTATAAAACAATCACTGTGTGAATGAAACATATAGGGTAAACTACACCGTTGTTGCCACCCTGTCAATTAGTCGAGTTATTAAGAAATTTTAATAATTTTTATTTTGTACCCATATAATAATATCTACCATGACAATATTGTAAATGTGTATTTTTGAAATTGTATATTTGGTGAGCAATAAAGTTTTATCTATCTATATATCTATCTATAATATTATTATCGTTGTCTCGCTATAAAATAAAAATAGTAAGATCACTTTATAGTTTCAATAAAATAATAAGGTGTCAATAATTAATACTGAGGTGCCAACAATGGCATATTTCTTTCCCCTATCTAACACTGGCTGTGTTCGCCATGTTATTCACAGGAGTCTTTAATATTATACATTTTTTTATCGCCAGACAAACACACACATTTTATATCCCGAGTTAAGTTACGCTGTTGTTATGTGGGGTGCCAGCCAATAATAGCATAATTTACCCTATATATTGTTACGACCGACAAAGACCCATGCACACCTGCAGCTTATTACCTTTTCGGCATTTGAACTTCTTTTGTTTACCTTATGCTTAAAATTTGTAATTAGAAAACAGCCTATTGTGTATTGTACTCGTTTTTGGCCGTTCTCGTGCATAATTAGGCAGGTGTGCGGATTATGATTTCTGGGAAATTGCGTCGACGTTTGCCAGGTACACATATTGCGTCGTGCAGTAAATAAAGCAATGCCGCAACGGAGGGGTGCGGCAGTCTAGGGATGGTCACCAGCGACACAAGACGTGTGTATATTCGATAAGCTATATAGTGACGGATTTTGCGCGTGTTATTGAATCGTGTATTACGTTTGTACTAGTTGTGTCCACTTATATTTGTACCTGTGTTATACGTTTGTATAGTTGTAATAAATTCTATAGTAATTCCAAAGGCATTTTAATTCGAGTCTCGCACTCGTAACAATATAAACAATTTGATAATCGTTTTCAGCTATTCAAATTTCTCGCTGACTTTCTTCTGGCAGCGTTGGTTGCATTCGTGTTGACGGTATTCGTAGATGCGCCTTTCTCCACTTTGATCAAGATGTTTATGAGTTCAGGTTAGTTATATTAACGCTCACGGCTCAATCCTTTATCCGATTTTTTGTCAATATTTTTGCCGGAATCGTGAAGGAATTTACTGTAAGTACACCTTTATTTTAAAAAGAGTGTAATTTTGGGATTTTTTAAAATGTTGTTCATTTTTAACCAAAAATTGTATGATTGTGTTGTAAAATTTTTAATTGTTTTGTGAAATGGACTTTTCGAGTTGCTATAAGAACTCCATTGTTATTTATAAAGCAAATTGCATTATAATATCGTATTTCTGAAATACAATATATGTGTATATATATATATATATATATATCTATACACATATAATAAAACTGTAGAGGTCGAATTTCTGTACAATGAAAAAAATATTTATATATTTTTTAAATTTTTTGTTTCTCTGTTTATCTGTCTATTTGTACCGGCTAATCTCCAAAACGACTGGACCGATTTAAATGAAATTTTGTATGGTGGTAGCTTATATCCCTGGTCAACATATAGGACTTTTGATCCCGAAAAATTAAAAAGTTCCCGTTGGATAGTTAAAAAACCGCACCACGCGGACGAAGTCATGGGCATCAGCTAGTATATATATATATATATATATATATATATATATATATATATATATATATATATATATATATATATATATATATATATATATATATATATATATATATATATATATATATATTAAAGATATATTTTGTCTATTTCAGATCGAAAACAACCTGAAAAAAGAGCCATAAACAACGAAAAAGAAAATAGAAACCAAATACAATCAATAGAATTATAAATCGAGCATATTCGTGAAATTGTTAACGAGTTTATAGTTTTGTTTTATTATATTGGGATAATTATAATTATCCAGGGGGGTAATAATGATTGCTACTTCCACTTGAGAAAAATTATCTCACATAGCTAATATTACATTTTTCACTTGTCTTTTAATTTGGATGAAGCAATCAAAATTATATATAAACTAGCTGCGCCCCGCGGTTTCACCCGCGTGGTAATGGAAAATCGTTATGTTTTGGATAATTCACATTATAAATTATAGCCTATGTGTTATTCTGATGTGTAAGCTATAATATTGTAGTTTCATCTAGATCCATTCGGTAGTTTTTGCGTGAAAGAGTAACAAACATACATCCATACATCTATACTTACAAACCTTCGCGTTTATAATATTAGTAGGACATAAACAATTTGTATAGTCTTATATATAAAATTCTAATACCTTGAAGCTATTTAAGAAAAAAACATCTGGAATAGACTATAGAAATGACGGAGAACACGATGCATTTTTTAGATAACTTGTTCGTCGGTTTGTCTGTTTGTTCGGGATTCACGTAAAAACTACTGGGCCGATTTCGATGCAGTTTTCGGTGATCGACAGCAAATTCTTAGACTTAAAATCTGCGCTCCTTTTTATTCCGGGAATCCGTTCATTTGCCTCTCTATCTACACAGAATGATGAATTATGTATAAATTTGTAAATAAAAATCCTTTTGTATTCAATATTTTTATTAGTCTTCTTGAATGACCTTTAGCAGATATTACACGGTTCAACCAAATCCAAACAAACCAAAGAATGAAGGCGCAGAACTGAAAGAAGGATACGATGAGGAGTTTTATGTTTACATTGGACACTTTGATTGCTTACATTCAAATTAAAGGACATGTGAACAGTGTAATATCAGTATTATTGTCTGTAATTAAGCACATTGAAGAAAGGTGGATTTGTATATCATTACAGTATTGTCCACAAACAAAATATACCTAGTCTTGCCATAAATTTTGTAACAATTTTTTTTCTATTCCAAATTACATTTATAAGTTTTACAGTGTATTAGTTTAATACATAAATATAAAACAATTTAAAATATAAAAAGCATATTCGAAGTGGTCTTCATTGGCTGCAATATAGTCCTTTAAACGTTGAGGTCAGTTATCAATAGAAGCACGCACTCTTTCCATGGGAAAATTCTTCACTGCCAATCGTATGGATTGTTTTAGGGACTCCAAATTATCATGGCGTTTAGAGCACGCCGTACTCTCTAAAACTGACCATAAATCACAATCCAGGGGATTAAGATCGGGACTAGACGACGGCCAGTCTTCAGCTCTGATGAAGTCCGAAAAGTTCGTTTCCAACCAAGACTGCGTGGACCGAGCTTTACGACCGGGCGCCGAGTCTTGCTGGAAGGACCATTCTTGGTTATTGAACATGGTGTTGTTAAGGGGCTTAACTACCTTCTTAAGAATGGTATCTTGATACACTTGTGCCGATGTTTGATACCTTTTTCACAAAAATATGGCTCAGTCACTCCTTCATAGCTAACACCCCACCAAACCATCACTGAAAACGGATAATGCCCACGTTGCACTCTGTCGACTAATTGAGAAGCTTCCTTAGAGCTTTGAGCATAAATAAGGTCGTTTTGTCTGTTAAAATGTTGCTCTATTGTAAAAAAATTCTCATCCGTAAACAATTTTTTTCTGTGACCTCCTTTTGGGTACCGCTTCAGTAGTTGTTTCGATTTTACCACCCTATTCTTTTTTAAATTATGAGTTAAGAAATGACCAGTGCGTCTCTTATAGGCTGCAAGTCCTAAGTCATCTTTTAAAATACGCGACATGGTTCTAGGTGATATTTTCATCTCCCGAGATAAAATCTTTTGCTTTCGGACAGGATTTCTTCGAATTCTTTCCCTTACTGCTTTGACCACCTTTTTCGTACGAACATTACGTGGACGACCAGATATTTTTCTGTCACAAACAGAGGTCTTATTGTACCTATTAATAGCCCAGTACACAAACATTTGACTAATACCAAGCGTATGCAGAGTTTTAAAAATTGCATTTGGCTCCATACATACTTTGTGTAATGCAATCACAGCGATTCGGTTCTCTTTATCGTCTCACTCCGTTTTAATATCGCAAAATGTTGTATAATGTATTGGCGCCAAAATGAGAAAACAATGAACAGTCATATAAAAATGACAGATTCCAAATTCAAATGTAATATTTTGTTTCTTTTTAATTGTAACAGTATTTATGGCCAGACTAAGTAGAATCGTGCACTTACTGTAAATAATTTCACTTAAATAAAAACGTGAATAATACTAGGAATAACAATCGTCTAAAAAAAGTTTAGCTATGAAAAGTTCGACATGACATGATGGCGCCACAAGTTTTCTAAGTTTTTCACGTTTTATTATTCCAAAAATATTTTCAGAACAAATCAAAATTGAAAAGAAACTTATTAAGACTCATACATATTGTCACGTCTGTTTCCCATTGGGGTAGGCAGAGACGATGGATCTCCACCTGCTACGATCCTGACAAACACTTCGCTTCATCAACTTTCATTAATCTTTTCATACATGCGCGCTTATTTACACTACTTTTTATCTGACCTTTCTTCAAAATATCTTCAACTTGATCATGGTGAGTACGTCTCGGTCTACTGGCACCAACTCTACCAGTAACATTGCTGTCATATACTTTTTTTGTCATTCTGCTTTCATTCATTTTCTCTACATGCCCAAACCACCTTAATATTCCTTTTTCATCTCTTTTCACTATATCTTTCAATCTATAACGCTCCCTTATTGCACTGTTTCTTATCATATCACTTACATTTCAACTGCATTTATCCTACTTTCATGCTTCTACTGCCATACCCACTTACACTGCCGTACAATAGCGTTGGTACTAATACCGCTTGCTGGACAGCCAGAATTTAACTGATTTGATGTCCTGTAACGCCATCTAGTCATTGCTATTTTAAAAGCTTTTCAGATGATAGGTTTGGTGATAGTATTTCCTAGTACTCTTTTGCCATAACATAACGAACACAATATATCAAACAAAATTAGACCCATCACAAGTTAATTATTATCACAAAAACCGTTTAAAATCAACTATCACAGATATAACTAAAACTACGTTTTACGACTTTTTAGCCAGGCATTTTATTTCATCTTTATCTCGACGTTTCGGCCACTTTTCAGTAGCCGTGATCACGGAAGATAACGAAAAAGTGGCCCAACCGTCGAAATAAAGTGTCGCGATTATAACTTTTAAATCGTAGTTTTAATTATGTGTACTCATCGCGAATACTTCAGAAAATACTATATCACAGATATTTAACATTATAGAGCTTGCCTATATTAAAGACCTGAGACCGACATCAAAAATGATTAATTATACTTATACAGGGGAAACTGTACCACTATTGGCAAGTGATTGGCAGTGGGTTTTAATAGCGCCACTGTTGCATTCACTAACAAATACACCTTCACGGCAACGAAAATGACATTGGTATTTTTTATGTGTTGCTCTCATGGTTAGTTCCAACTTCGCTAGAGACACGAATCTTTCACTATTAAGGAAATATCTCAGGTGGTTTAACCGTAAACTATATACTTAGATTCTTGTTGTAGTAAGTTATCTGGCAACTAAAAATTAAAACAATATAAATTAGATTTAGATACTCCACCATAAACGTAAGGGAAACTATATCATTGTTGGCACAACCATATCAGTTTAATCAAGGTATTAGGACTTAATAACTATTTTTTATTTTGTAGCCATACAATAATAAAATATTTCTTAACGTTATCAATAAACTAATAGGGTGTCAATCATTGAAAGGGAGTGCCAAGAATGGTATAATTTACCCTACTTACATTTTATCTATGTTTCAGAAATTTACTAATATAACTCATAAATCTATTCGAAAATTCAGCCGTTAGTCGATACCTTAAAGCTAAGTAAGCTAGCATTCTGTGTAAAACAGTGAAAGCTAACAACCCTACCACTTGTACGATGTAAATATCGTTGGTCATACCCAAATCCCTTAATATTAGGGTGGTATCTGAATAGAGGCAAAATTCCAAATTACAGTCCATCAATGGTCGCTGTTGGTATAGTGCTAAAGAATAACCTGTAACTCCATATCTTAAATATGAGGCAGACATTAAAACTTTCATACTGGTTTCTATGTAGGGCCCAAATCCTAAGCCGTAACAGCATAAGGCCAGTAGAGGTGCTGCGATAGCAGGGCCGATTATAGAACCATTCTGAAAAGATACAGAGGAAGCAATAAGTATAAAATAATTAACAATAAGTAAAGATGGTATTAGACGATCCATTACTGTCTTTCATTTTTACTGTTGGTCACACAGTACAAATTGGCACATTACTGTTGCTCTTTACAACGGCAATTTTTCCCAAAAATAATATAGGAGAAAATCTTATAGAAGGTGTCTCCCTGAAGTAAAAAAATAGATGTCACCAGATTTTCTCTCTTTTTATGTTTATATACATTAATTAAATATAAAACAAAACGAAAAGTAGTATTTCTCAATAAATATTAGATATTAATGTATATAATTGTAATGTTTTATTTCATACTTACTGGTTTTTAGTGTTGTATAAAAATGGAAATTAAAAAAGCTATAGTCAATATTCCAAAATAATTCACAGTGAATAATTGTTGAGATAAAATTATTCAAAACCATTATAATATCCAGGGCAACAAAACCACCGTTGACCAGTGAATTAGTAAACACTCTAAAGCTTTATCATCATCATCAACCACTTTATCATCATGTGAAAGTCGAGGTCATCCAGCTCCTCGATAACACAGACTTTGTAAGAAGACTCAAGGCGACCAAACCTTTCGAGTTAGTGTTGTAACACTATTAAGACAAACTGAAGTGCATGGCTTAACATTAATAAAGAACACATGAATAATAATAGATACAATAAGAAAAGTATTATTGGACACATTCTTAAGTCATTAGTTATTTTACTTATTAGTCTTGTTTCTTAAATTAAATGGTAATTTTAATGTTGTATCTTAAAGATGCAGCATTTCATTAATACTTTCGCGTTCTTTCAGTTCTGTGCAGATCTGTCTGTTCTGATATTATAGTATTATGACAACGAAACACAAAGATTGTGCGTTGGTGTTTGCTGGCAATCCAAAGGCAATAGAATCGAAGTCTACATAAAGCCAACGAAGTTAAATGAAACCCATTCCTTGGCCTCCATTGTTTTGGGTGTTTACAAACAAGACTGATCTAACTTGTTCTTTATGGATTTACTTTGCTGGGCCCATAACCTATTGCACTTGAATAGTATTATGGGAAGGCACCAGTAAAACCATAAGAATTCTATGAATACTTTATTTAGAATTAACAGATTGTCCATAGCACAATGACACATCGGAGAAGGGGAAGGGGCGAACGCAGCGCCACGGGCAAATAGTGTTGTAACATGTTTTCTTTTTGTATCTAAACAAGCTAGGGTGTGAAATTTATAATACCAACAATACGCCCCTTTAAAAAAAAACGCTGTGTCAAGGTCAAATAAAAATGAAAAATTATAAACATAAAAATATTTTAACATGGAGGAAGAGGATCTCTATCCTCTTCCTCCATGTTAAATTGATATAAGATTGTCCTCTTTATCTCTATAAAGAGGACAATCTCATATGGACCTTAATCTGAAACGTGTCCCGTGGTGAGTATAAATAATAAGGTAAGCTATATTGTTGGCAATCCATCCAAGGATTATTCGAGATATGAAGAAATCTTGATATTTTTTTATTTGGTACCCATACAATAAATATACTATATTATTTATGGCTACAAATTTTTTTAGTGTTTGAAATAATTAGAGTGGTAACAATTGAGGGAGGTGCCAACAATAGTATAGTTTCCCCTAATAGTACAGAGTAATATTCAATTAGTATACGATAAGGCTGTCTATATTAGTTAACTTCATTCCTCAATAACCACTGCGAGTTTAGCCTCTAGCTACAGTGGCGGCCTCCTTGTCTCTATACTGCATAATTTTTTGTACTCACAGTGACACTAAAAGTAGAACCGACGAACAGTCCTAGTCCTTCCGAACACATCGCTGTCAATAGCCCGCAGATACTGAACAGCACAAAGCGGTTCCACTCCAACAGCTGTCCGGTCATCACATATACGATTATCGTAAAGAGCATACCTAAGCTGACCTGAAAAGAGATAGCATTAAAAACTTAAACATTTCAACATATTCTTTTTTAATATAGCGTTTCACGATTTGTGTATTAGCCGGTGTCATTTCACTTGAATATTCATATATTAATGAATATTCGAGGATTAAAATTACCTCTAAGCGCACAAAAACCATGCGAAAAGTAATAGAAGCCTACGTCTTTGACTGATGCCAATGTAGTTTCTGTGGTAGCTAGCAAAGGCACAGTTTTTTTTGACAAACAATTGTTTCAAGAAAACATTAAATCCTGTGCCTAACTAGTTTTCATTAATCAAGCCATATTATAAAGTGTTTAGATAGAATTGAAAGCAAAATCGTCCTTAATGTTTCCATCGAAAACTTCCATAGAACTACAATTATTACATTATATTTTTTTACAAAGATAGTGTATTACTTATAAACGCTTCTTAATTTTTAAGCAATTGATTAGTAAGAAGTTACTCAAAATCTTATTTACAACGCCTCTTAAGGACGGGGTAGCTAAGTAATGCTTAAATATCTGTCAAAATTACAAAAAAAAAACACTACTATATATAGATCGATTTCTGTATTTATTACTGATTTAAGATTTAGTTAAAATCCATAATATAATCACGACAATTTAAGGTAAACTAAATTAGTTGAGCACAAAACGCAAACGCATTGAAGCGGCCAGACTATAGTAGCAATGAATAATACGCAAGATAATGGTTTTTATTAGACTTAGCATTTGAAATATTGCATATTAGCTGTCAAAATCACTAGATACAGATGTAAAAAATCGATATTTTGGAAACAAATTTGCTCTTTTTCGTTCCTTGGTCGTTGTTTTTGGTTAGAAGTATGTTAACTATTCAGATTTCATTTATCTGTACCCATCTAATGGCCGGTTACCATATGTTACTATTCACTCACTTGCCTTACCACCACTACTTGCATTACTTGTATGAGTTTGTCGAATTTTAACCACTAGTAAAGTAAATGAACGGTTAATAAGATATAACCACATAGCTAACGGCCATTAAATAAGCAACAGCCAATTGAAGTTTATAAGTGAAAAGAAAATAAGCATTGATTAGGATCTTAAAACCTTCTTAGCTCAAAGGTGGTTAATTATTAAACATAGCGACATGCGTTTATTAATGAAGTTAATAGTTTATTAGTGGATTCGTGTCCTGTTGCAACAAGGTTGGTGAAAGCCAAATCTACTGAAACAGTATCTTACCATAACAGGCATGCCGGCGAATGTCAACGCCGCATAATACGCCTTTAGACTATACCAACGATTGAAATACTCTCTTCGCAGAAGTCTCACTTCCGTAGGGACTGAAATAGAGATGAACAATATATATATTTTTTAAGTGAAGCGTTTAAAAATTCAACATTAATATTGCAACCTAATCTAAAAAATGTTTTTAAGCAAAACAAAACCAACTTCAAATTAAAAAGCAAAAAATAAATATAATTTTCAAGATGGTGTAGAAAATACTTTTTTTTTGCTTTTTAGTTTCAAGTCGGTTTTGTATTTGTTGAAAAAATATTTTCTACTTTTTACTTGCGCAAATACTTTAGAAATAATACATTAACCGCCTGTAAAAATTGTACTACTGGCACGCGTCTACAAGTTTGCTTTTCGGTGAGTGCAGGCGCTCTTCAACAAGTGTCGCTCTCGATCTCCCTCACTCTTACTAACTCGGGATCCGATAAGTGGTATCAGATCCTGAGTTAGTGAGAGTGGTACCACAGGAGAAGTCAATTGACGGAGAAGTCACGTAACATACATACAAAAAAAAATCAACACAAATTATAATAAATAATTTAAATAATATAACGAAATTGACAACATAAGATAGATACTCACATAATAAAACGGGTATCATGATATACGTATACATGAAAAAAACTATACAACTTAGGCAGAATTTGAAATTGACTACAGGATAGGCACCATCGTTGCCTATACCGAAGAATATACTCCCGAACAAAACTCCACAAAGTATGTGGTGGATCAGTTGGATCCAAAGGTTGATCTGTAAATAATGATTTTATAACGTTACTTTGAAATCAAATCTTTGTGTGAAACATTCGTAATTTTATTGCTGAGCTTTGTGTAATACAGTTTTATCGTAAGTAAATCTGTCAATTTATATCGTAAACAAAAGTTTTTTAGCAATAAATAAACCGACTTAAAGGGTTACTAACAGGCAAAAAATAAATATTTTCTACAACATACAAGTCGGTGCGAAGTAAAACATTAAGATTCCTATATTTTGCAAATTTGTTGTTTTTTGTTCAACTTGAACTGCTCTTGAAGTCTGTTTTTTTTATTGCTGTTTTATTATCACTTTAAGGTTACTTATATGGTATCCAATTAGGCGCCATCGATAAATTACGGCACACGTTAAGAGGGGGAGGGTGTCGACGAAGTGTGACATTGTGTGACAAAGGGTGGGAGGGGTCCTAAATGATGTAAAATTGCAAAATATGTGATGTCACACTAGATAAAGAGGAGTCTCACGATTTTGACCACTCAGGCAAGGGCGGAGGAGGGGTCAAAAAATCATGAAATTCGTGTGACCGTCTAATTTGTGGATGGCTCCTTAAAGTGAATCCAATGCAAAATAGAAAGATCAAAATTGGTTTAGAAACAAAGTTATGGCTGAACAAATATAAAAGTAAAAAATATATAAATCGAATTGAGAACCTTCTTGTTTTTGAAATCGGTTAAAAAAAAGGATATTGTAAATTCCCACTTAACATCTAAACTTAGATTGGGTCCAAACTAACACTGGTTTGAGGATTTTAAATGGATCAAGACTTTTTCAACCGAGTGTAAATTCGATAGATATCTCGTAAAGGTAAGTACTGACCGCATTTCTCTTATTCTGTACAAACATCCTCTTCGTTAATATGCAGAACTGAGTAAGGAATGTGGTGGGAAACTCCATCTTCTGCGTTTGTTCTTTGGTTACGTGCTCTATGTATATTCTTTGGATTGAGTCGTCTGAATGTAGGACGGGTTTTCTGAAATAGTTATCAAGAAAACATGATGCAGATATTTGAACAAATTTTATGGAACATTTTGAGAAATCCCATATCGTTGTCATAAGAGATGATCTCGGGTGGAAGCTCATTTCAAATAACTAATGTGCATATAAGAAAAGTGTTTCAGAGCTCTGGGTCGTCTTTACCCGGGGGTGTAAGTGGTACGTGGCACCCGAGCGCACAAGTCGATTTACTTATGGGCAGATCACGTCAAATGGACCCCCCCTTTACCACTTGATGATAGAAAACTTATTAAAATATAATTATAGAAAGTAGTCGTACCTAAAAATCATCCCTCAAAACAGTTTTTGACAATTTTGAATTTAACAACAAAATAAAATTACAATAAAAAATTTCGGTACTTTAAATTAAAAAAATAATTTTATAAAAGCTATTGAAGATAACTTAACGAAATTTTTCACATAAAATTGTTTTGCTTTCCAAATTGAATTGAAATTGAAATTTTAATGACTTCTCAGTACGATATACAATTTTTTTTCAGTCATACGCGTTATTCATTTAAGTTCTTTATTTCAAAAGAAAATTTCACTACCCGGTATTAGTTTAAATAATATGAATTTTTATATGACGTAGCGGCGAGCGATACAATTGATTCACGCTACTAGCTGTTAAGACTACTTTCGATAATTATATTTTAATAAGTTTTCTATCATCAACTGGTGAAGGGGGGCACTTGACGTGATCGGACCCTTATGTTAAAACCTACGTTTTCAGATTGTCAATAAAGCACTGGCGATTTTTAGAAAATTATATTAAAATATTCTATTGACTTTTTTCTATACCTATTGGTTTTTTTCAGTCCTTCTGTCATTGTGTTAACAAAAATACATGGATTACATCTGGTTCAGCCTAATCTATTATTTTTTCTCCCAAATTAGTACAGCTTTCTAAACTGCGACTCTATGTGCGACACAAATCCCACAACTTCAATAAAAGTTGTTTATTATTTAATGTTAAACTTTGGATTTCCAATCATGGTACCGCCATCTTTTGTTCAAACCACAATACACATTCTTGATACATAGATATTCCTTCTCTTTTTGTATAATATTATGTATGTATATCTATCTCTGTCCCCCCAATTTTGCCTTATAACTTGAAACATGCCGCCATTTTGGCGTCGGATTTGTTCGTGGTGTTAAAAGGACAAACATAAACAAACTAAATTGCTGCCGCCCTGAAAAGTGATTGCTATTGTTTGAATGAATGGTTAAGGGGGTTTCAATTTCCGTGCATGTATGATATCTAGCCAATTTTCCCTACTATAATAGGGAAAATTA
This sequence comes from Dendrolimus houi, assembly GCA_039645545.1. Taxonomy (NCBI): domain Eukaryota; kingdom Metazoa; phylum Arthropoda; class Insecta; order Lepidoptera; family Lasiocampidae; genus Dendrolimus; species Dendrolimus houi. Next base: position 17,515,043 of record CM077128.1, on the reverse strand, counting down.
AGTATACTTAAGACGGGCGATTTTTTATCGAGGGGAAATCCGATTGAGGACCGTCAGCCGCGCGAGGAATCGGGGCCGGTTTGTAGGATTCACCTCGTCGGGGTGACACTACCACCGCAGGCGTGAGTGCGTGCCACACCACGGTCAGGGATACTCACTAAAACCCCTAAGTGTTCCATTCATCGGCCTTATCCTAGGGCCACGGGTACAAGGCCTAGCCCCTCCGCCGACCCGGGCAGGCGGTAGCCCAACGGCCTTCATCCATTGCCGGGGACCCACCCGCGTGGCTCGCTCACAGCGGCCGAAGGGCTAGCCTTGCCCTCAGGTGTCAATGCATCCTCCTTTGGTGGGAGCGGAGCAAGAACATACTCTCCCACTACTTAAGACGCAGATTTTGGAAGTAAGTCTGACCGCCTCAGAACATTCCCATTATATGGACTAGAAAAATGGTATAGTAAATTACCTTCCTCCTCTGGCAGTTATCCTATCAAGCTTTCGACACAACTTTCCGTTTTGACATAGCTCAGACATCTGTGCCGCAGATTCTCCATCAGCTAGCAGAGTCTCCAGTACGAAATCGGCGGGGTTGTGGGTGGTTGGACAAACGTGGCCAAGCTCTGCTAGAAACGGCACCAAGAGCGGCGCTGCGCCCTGCAAATACGTTAATGCTTATTTGAAAAATGTTAATATTGACAACAGACATTTTGGCGGTGCAAATTTAAAACCTGGCTAAATTTTACAATAGAACACAAAGAAATGTCAACAATTTCAACTACATACCATTTCAAAATTATTTAAGAAGCTTATTGGAAGCGATACCATATTTTGATATAGTCGTCACATGTTTTGGCAAACACAATACATCAATCAAATCCTAGTGACATAGTGAATGCGCCAATACTCGTTTAAAAAACAATGTCAGTTGCTAGATTTTCAAATTGCACTGCTGGTTTTACCCCTCGTTATGCCCACTTCCGCGGCAACAAGCAGGAAAGTGGGTAGCGCGAGGACGCCATCTATACTTAATATTATAAAGACGTAACGTTTGTGAGTTTCTTTGTTTGTTGGGTGCGGTATAGTTATAGGGTGTATTTATTTGTTATTTGAGATATAAAGTGAATTTTGGGTGGTTATAAAAAAAATAAACACGAAGGCGAAGCCTTCTAACCTATATTAAAAAAGTTCAGATCTGTTCATAATAAATAAGTGTCTATAACTATACCCCACCCTGTTTGTCCATAGAATGTAATCTGTTGAACTACTGAACCGATTATTAATTTTTTTTCACCAATGGAAAGCTACATTATTCCTGAGTGACGCAGGCTACATTTTATTGTAATAAATAATATTTTTTAATTTTTTAATCACACCCAGCGAAGTGGGCACCGGAACGCCCGTCAAACATGTAATAGCAATAACATTTTACGCAAGAATTGCGCACATCCTAGTATGAAGCACTGCGAGTGCTTTCCGTATTTGTGAATTAATTAAAGATTACAAAACATAATTAAACCTTGATTTACGTGCGTGCGAGTGTATTTTTAATAACGCCCAGCGAAGTGGGCACGTGTCAGTTAGTATTTAATATAATAGTGTTTATATAATCGCTCTACTCACTTCCCTTGCCACTTTCCTGCTTGTTTCCGTAGAAGTGGGCATAATATAAATGAGGTATTAGTACTACAATTAATTATTTATTATTTCTACAGCAATATATGCATGTGCAAGAAGAGCGAGCGTTAAAATAGCTTGCTATCATTTACGACCTCTGGTTTAGGCATCTAAGCGTTGGCCCGCTTAGTTTAGTAGAACTCAAAGGTTGTCGCGAAATGTGAAAATGTTTCTTTGTTTCTTCATTTCTGAATGCAAAGGATAGCGGGGTGAGGGGGCGCGACGGGGAATTTGTTTAGTTGTTAAAAAGAACAAAAACAAGATGGCGAAACGGGCGACCGTGTACGTAAGCTGTACAGCCGGATTTGGGTAAGTGATTTGTGAATTACTTACTGAATCATGTGAATTACTATTGTCAGACTCGGTGGATGGGGAATGATTGCAGGGGAGGTAAAGAGAGGTCATTGAAAGGGACCTATTAATCTAAGTCATAAAAGAATAATGATTCAAAGATCATTCTTTTAAGAATGATTGATGAGGTATCATTTAGCACACAATATATTGTGTGCTAAATGATACCTATGACTAGAGCAGTCAAGTTCCATATTTGTTGCTAATAAAGAAATGAATTCGTGGATACATTGATAAAGATTTATATGTTGTGTATGTACCTATTTATTAGTTCCATATAAAATTACATTACACTTACACTCTACATAAACTCATTATTCTCTCTCATATTTATCTATATCGAATCTGGGCAATGAAAGATAAATCGTAAGGACAACTAAATTACTTTACGACAAAGGTTCCGGGTTCGATTTTCGATAGGATAAATTACACAAACACACTTTCCATTATTTAATTCGATCTTGGCGTCTGAATGTTTGCGGCTGGTTTCTCAGTTGTGAGTGGCTGATCATCCGGCTAGCAGCAAATTTTATCCGCATTTCGCGATCAACTAGATGGCTGACCGGAATATGGCTAACCAGGTGCGTATGAGACCTTAGACAAGCGGTAAGTAGGTATACTATTCGATTCACTGATGAGAAGGCCTGAGCCCCAATATAGGTCATTTATATTAAAATTGATACATTTTTTAATTTAAGAAATTCGTATCCTATCCGCTTCGGGTATATTTAGTTCATCATAAAAGTACTAGTCTATTACTTATAATAGATTAAACCAAAAAGGTCAAAGGGGCGGAACTTTAGTCTAGATTTAAAAGGAGTGTCGATGGGGAAATATGAAAATTGCGCTGGGAAAGTTGCCCGTAGTTTGTAAAGAACGTCGTCTTTAAAGGCCGGCACTAGATTCATAGAGCAAAACGTATGAAGTATAAACAGAAAGGCTTCACTAAAACTTGCAAGTTTTAAAACCTTGCGTTCTAAAAACTTTTTTTAAAGAAAGGAGATAAAACTGCAGTTAATGGGTTCATAAGAGCACCCTCCTAAGGTTTACGCTCCGTGTTCACATATTTATGATTAAAAATGTAATTATATTACGTATGCCACCATTATTACGTATATACACAGCACAGGTAACCGTTGACTTAGTCCGTGTGTTTTGTATTGCTGTATTAATTGATGTCGTAGAGCCATGCTGAAATTATTATCTTGTTTACAGCTTTTCAGGCCTGCTCGGTCGGTATGATGAATCAAACTCTCACAGAACATCCGCGTGAAAATTTTAGGCTTTGCCACTTTATCAACCACCCTCTCCCCCCTGGTCCACTCCCTATACTTCATCCTAGGCTGGCAACACGTTGGCATCGCCGTAGTGTTACTAACGTCCACGGGTGACAATAACCACATTGTGTTAGGTAGGCCGTCTGTCTGTTTGGTCGCTTCAGGAAATTAAAAAAATATCATATATAATAATTATTTATTGTAGAGTTTAATTACTAAACTGACTACAGTAGTATTAGTCTCTAACCGCACACTCACGCTTTCACTTGTACACAAACCAAATACTGATACACATAAATTACAAATTTTAATACGAAGGAATTTTTAAATGTATAAACTTAAGTTTTTTTATCTCGCTATATTGGCATTGTGTACAATTATTATAGAGCATATATCGATAAGTAATGTCTCTTCTTTTCAGTTAATCTTTGCTATGTATAAATCTCATCATGTTAGGGATGGGCGTTACCCAATATTTACGATGTAATCGACATCGCTCTTCCGATATTTACGATGCGTATCTTTTCGTTAAAAAAACGGTATTGGTATCGATGTGGTTATAGGATAATATTAAATCCGAAACACGGCAAAGGCGGATGTTGTTTTATGCTTATAGTTATAGAAAGTGTTTTTTTATTTATTATTAGATGATATCGTATTTTACGGCAACTCGGCCTTACAGCACATAATATAGAATATTTTATGCGTGCACTATATTTTATGACTGATTTATGATAATTTCTAATATATTCTTCTATAATTCTATATCTACATAAAAACTCATCGGGTCATCTATTAGCTCGTAATAGTATTAAAATAAAGATATCGAAGTTTTTATGTGATTTATAAGACATATTAATATCTATAAAAAGGTATTTAAGTTAAAAGATGTAATAAAATGTATTGTAATACTAAAATATAACTAATCGTAAATTTTAGAACGAAGTTATCGACATGTAGTTATACAATAATTTGATGATGGGCATCTCTATCGACTTTATTAATAAATAACTGTCACACTCAGAGTGAGATAATAAACAGTTGAAACATTTAAACCTTTTTAATAAATATTGACGAACACATAAAGAGTAAAACTCTTTATAGTTTGCAAAAAAAGGCGATGGTAATTGCTTTCATAAAATGGGCCGTCTGTCTGTCTGCTGGACTCGTGCAATAAATAAAAGATTTCTCCCACTCGACCACAGAGGCCGTCAAAATACATTATTAACTTAATTATAATATCTAATCACCTCTTTAAACACGGCTGTATATTTTTAGTTACGTTTTACTTAAAGAAGATAAATTCAATAAAAACAACTCCGGGAAGTAATTAAACCGTATCTGATAAATCTACGAGATAATTACAATTGAATTACTCTAATACAAATTAACGTCACTATCGTTGTAAGAAATCTTTAACAACAAAGCTCTTAGTAATCTAAAGCTACTACGCCTTGTTTTATAATAGTTACACAGTATTTATTTTAAGGTGTGTTAGTTTTAGTGTATCATAGCCTTTATTGCAAAAATAAAACATTGTTTTTTTAAATTAATTTACCAAAACAACAAAGAAACAATATAAAATTGATTGATTTATACATAGTATTGGAAACCTCTTGGGTTTATATTAATACTGTTGTTACATGCCGTCAAAGATAAGCCGCACAGCCTATTGTAAGCGCAGCATATTGTCCTTCAGCCGGATTAGGGAATCCTTTGTGTTTTAAATTTGTAACATGCTATTGTTTTTCTACCTGTTTTATAACCATCATTAGCGTCGAACTATAATCCCTATTGTTATTGTATTCGACTTTGTGGACGTTCGCAGGTGTGCAAATTAAATTTCTTAGAAACCTTGTGTGCGCCTCCAATTTCTTTGTACTGTGTAGTTAGTATAAGACGAGGCCCGAATAGAGGGGAGTGCAGTCAAGCGACGACCACGAAGCGAGTAAGACGTTTTCTAGTACTCTCGATTAGCGATATAAACGACGGACTTTGCGTTCGAATTTTATTGAATAGTGCAGTGTGAACTGGTTGCATCCAGTTTTATTTATATTTGTTTTATACGTGTTTGTAGAGTTCTAATAAATTCTATAGTAGTTCCAACGGCATTTTTAATTCGAGTCCTGTAGCTCGTAACAATACTATGGTTAACAGTGATGCATTTAACAATTTGAAATTATGATGATAAAAAGTACAGTTTTAGTTTAAGTTTAATGTTTTTAGGCGTAATACTGTTCCTAAAATCAAGAGGTAAATCATTTAGTAGGTGCGAAATTAAATAAGCAGTAGTGCGTTTGCCGCATGTGCTGTTAGCTTGACTCGTGATGAACAGGTTGTTAGCTTGACTATTGATGAACCGTTTTCCGTAAGTGTTGTTAGTTCGACTCGTGACGATCGGTTTTGCGCAACGGCTCGCGTATATTCAGTGCTGAATCTCTCTGTAGGTTTTGGTTAAAAAATTGCACTTTGACTAACATTGCATGCTTTTCTATGGATATTATCTTACTGTACCAGACCGATTTCATCGTTACAGTATTTATTAATAATTTTATGCGGAACTCATTTCTTAAGAATTTTTAATTGAAGTTACTATTTTATTAATATACTAGAGTTTAAACCCTAGGAAGTAGCTTTATTTTACTTACATAAAAACTCAATTCGATTGTTTACATATAATAAAAACACATAATAATAAGAACAAAACTAAGTCCATGTAATCTAGACCACTGCATAGCAAAACACAGAGGTGAGTCGAAGACAACCTGATCTCAAGTAATATCATAAATAACACTTCTGGGAAAATTCCTGTGGGATTCCCGAAATATAAAGCATCGCATAACTTAAAAAAGGACTGAAGCTATCGTTTTAATGAAATCGTATCGAAATCACCCAATATTTATGCAATCTAATGAATTTGTACCTTAACCGGGAAAATTCCCGCAGGATTCCCGTAGCATTCAAAAAATGTATAAAAATAAGCAAATTTTTATGCACCCGAATAACTTCAAACCATTCCCGAGAAAATTCACGCGGGATGCCCGATATAAAAAATTCACAAATTTTATTACATAAAATTTGCTATCGATCAGTAAAAAACGCAATGAAATTAGATTTTTTTGATCTGGCCATTTTATATCTTTCCCAGAAAAATTGCCGCGGGATTCCCGGGATAAAAAGTAAGACAGATTTTAAGTCTAAAAATTTGCTGACGATCAGCGAAAATCGCATCGAATTCGGCTCAGTAGTTTTTACATGAATCCCGAACAAACAAACCCACAAACAGTCAGGAAATAAAAAAAATGCATCGTGTTCTCCATCGTTTATATTGTTACGAATTTGTAGAATGTAAGTTCGATAATGCCATTGGAATTATAACAAAGTTTATTAGAAGTACACACACGTAATTCACAGTTCTTACAAGTATAACCGAATACAATAAAACCAAACTGTAGAGCAGAAAGTTTTTATCACAAAAAACCGCGAAAAGTTCGTCGTTATAAGATACTTGCTCCGAAAGTGCATTTAGTAGTGCCTCGATTGCAGTCAGAACACGACCGGCACATTTACGGAGTGACCGAACCTCATCCATTTGTATATTAGACATGGCCTCCCAGCAACATGCCGCCCACTGGTTATTCGCATGAAATTCCAACAAAGGAAAGAAGGTTTTATGACGTCTTACGGCGGCGTGAACAAAGAAATTATCGCGAACAATAGATCGCTCAAATTTAAAGGGGTAATAAGACACCTGCAAAGGATTAGTGTCGGGTTGCAACAATATAGTCTATTGCCGTTGTTTTTTTATAAATAGCTTCCATGTACAGATACGGCATGTTTAGAATTTTCATAATATATTATAAATAGAAGATGTGTTATATGTACGTCCATAACTGTTTAGACTATATCGGATAGTTGAGTCACCTCAATCATTGTAAAGCATTTGTTTTAAAATTGTCTTAATTTGATACAAACGTGTTCAATGTGCTTTTCGATTCAATTTAAATTTGTTTAAGAATATGGTGGATAAAATCATAAGATGTATCAGTATCACACGTTGTTTGATCATTAGGCACACAAACAGCAAACAAAAACTTAAATATTTTCGTTTCAATGTTTTTAGAGTACTATAGCTAAGTAGTAAGGACTCAATGGAATACTTCACTGTAAACTAACCCTCACTTTTGCGATGTTTTCTTTTTTGATTCCATTTGTACTTCGCATAAGCTATTGTATTATTTCGGGACAGTGATCAAACGCAATATAACAGTCAAATACTCCCAAAACCCAATTTCAACATGAAATTGGAAAAATCATTTTACTGTAACTCATTGGAATTGTACGTATCTGATGCAATATGTGACAAAGCTTGATTGTCTGTCACAGAACTAATTAGGACCCCAAATTAAAATGGCGATTTATCAAAAGTTTATAATCTACAAATTAAATGTGTTTAACTTTGGAATTGGAGAAATTAAAATGAGTTCAAAATTAATAAACGAATTATTATTACAGGAAGTAATGATATTGTTACGACTGCGGGACTCGAATTAAAATGGCGTTGGAATTACTATAGAATTTATTAGAACTGTACAAGCACGTATAAAACAGTTACAAATATAACTGGATACAACCAGTACAAACTGCACAATTAAATAACACGCGCAAAGTCCGTCACTATATCGCTTATCGAATGTACGTCTTGCTCGCATCGTAATCCTCGCTTGATTGCCCCACCCCTCCATTCGGGCATTGTTTTATACTGCACGGTGCAATATGTCTCCCTCATCGCGTGCACCCGATTTCCCGGAATCACACCTGGCCACTGCCTACCGGAACAGATTACAAAACACAATAGGTGGCTTTTCTAACTATAAATATTAAATACAAATAAAACAAAAGAAGTGTAAATGCGGGCGGTAATAAAATTTGGGGTTTATGACCGCAGGTGTTCATTCGCATTTGTTGTTGTGCTTCGTGGAATTTTGGCTAAGTCGTAACAATATAATTTGATTTTAAAATAAAGACGATTACTATGATTCACATACGACACAAAAGGGGGAAAACACTGTAACCCATATTTTTTTTATTACGTGCCCTATCGAGCTTCTACCACTTGGGTAACTTTTTGACCTAATGTGCAATTACTATTAAGTACTACCTGTTGACAAAGAAGGAAGGCCATTCGCCTATTCAGCTTAGTCCAGCGTCGTGGGCGTATCTAGTCGTACGTCAGTTATCTTAAAAATTTAAAAGCTCTAATCCAGCTGAGGAACTATACTTATATTATTTAAATCGTTAAATCTTAAAATTAAAATCTGAAAAGTGGCTAAAACGACCAAATAAAAATCATCTTAAAATAATATGACCTACTTGTAGTTACACCTTGGTGAATTAAACACTATTTTTAAAATTCCGCATAAAATCTACAAGGCGTTAAAATTTTTAGTTACTGTAATGTGTATCAAAAAAAAACAAAATATTTTTTGCGCTCTCTCTCGCTTTGTCTCTCTGTCTCTCTAAAGAGTGTGATGTATAAAATAAACAATATAGTGTACTTAACCTTGATATAACAAATCTGAAGGAGATTAGATAATATTTGTTATATTAAGAAATTTGTTATATAGAGTTTAGTTTGGTCTAAGATTCGTTTTAGCAAGGTTAGAAGTGTATTCGTAAAGTTTTAATTTATATTAAATCTTACAGGTGGTTCTAGGGGATTTCTAAGAATTTGTTAAATTGAGAAAATAGTTATATTAGGGTTCGCTATAATATAGTGACACTGTACCTGATAACAGCACTTGCCCCTCGTTAGGACGTAAACCCTGTCGAAGAGTGCAAACAATGACGCTGATGGTTGGTGCACCGTGCAGATGATTGTGCGTCCTTGACGTGAGAGCAACCGCAGCAACACCACCAGCTGTCTTATTGAAACGATGTCCAGACCTCTGTAATAAATTTATTTATGGATCACCTTTTTTTTAAATAATAAATGTAGAACAACAAATTTCCAAATAAATAATTTTTTGACATTTAAAATTGCCAAGACATCCGTGCTAAACCTTGCTTGGCAAGACACTTAATAATGGAAGTAAGTATAATATAATAAATGAAAACAAAATGAAACTTTTAAAACAGCTAATTAATTAAAAAGAACATAAAAACGTTCGATTAGGTGCTTAAACTGGGTTGCGATGTCAGCGCAGCTTAGGAAATAAATAAGAAACTTGATTACCAATAATAACAGTACAGAAAAAGATGATTAACTACTCTAGTCTAAGTAATGATTAAATTTTTATCTTAAATCGATGAGTCTTCTATATTCGACTTACAGAACTATTTCAATTTTTTTATTTACAGGTATTAGGGAGTTAAGTCTTAGTATAGTTCTTGCAGTACACGAAGGCAGCGGACTTTACTTGTGGTAAGCATGTGTCAGTGTGAGTGAGACCAAAACCAGGCATGATTGGACGCTCGCAGCTGAACGTTTCTTCAGACACGCATACTATCGCAATATGGAACAGATTAAACCACAAGTAAAGCTCGCTTACCTTCGTGCACTGCTAGAACTAGAATTTATCTGAAATTTTGGACGTGTAAAATTAAATTATCCCACAGCTTTGTACAACGTTTTAACGTGTTAGAGCCAATATACTGGAATTATTATTTTGATTACAGCTCTTAGGCTGCCTGTCCACTGAAGTGGAGCGGAGAAACTACTGGCTAGCGCAACGCGAGAGCGCACATATTAATAGTTGCTCTATCTCGCTCGCACATTATCCGTCCCGCTCACACATTGTGCTTTATATTGTAGTAGCTGACGACTTGTTAATAGTTCTACTTAAGGTTTCCAAAATAAATTAGTTCACATCAGTACTTGACAGTGAATACTACTCTCTGCCATTTTAAGTATCATTTAACCAATACCTCTCGCTGCTACAAAACGGAAAGATTGCATAAAAATTGCGTCAATGGGCAAGCAGCCAATCATATTAGTTAATATTTCTCAGTTTCTCCTCTCCCCAACCTCTCTCCGTTTCTACGGACAGGCAGCCTTAGGGCTAGCTCGAGGGTGTGACATCATTCTCTCACAGAATATCGGCGTGAAACGGTTGGCCTTGAGCTAATCTTGTTTAGTGCGATGAGTGAGAGCTCCGAAGGCCCACCTCCCCTTACCCATATTCCTATACCATAAATAATGTAAAATGTAACAGTTATAATTTTTTTTATACCTGTATAAACTCAGTGAGTGAAAAAGTGGTGCAGATTGCCAGTGGCTCTGGACAGAAACTCATCAGAGACGTCAGTGCTTAGTAAATACAAAAATCTCATATCCCATCGCCTCTATCCCATTTATCCTTTCTGATCTCTCTGTCTCATTCCCTTATGCCATCCTAAAGACTGATAACGCGTTGGATTCGCCCCTGGTACTGCAAACGTCCATAGGCGACGGTAACCGCTTTCCATGAGCTGGACCGTCTGCGTATTTACCAGCTTAGCAATAAAAAAAGTTACGGTTTTACAATTATTACACCACACGTAATTAGCTAATCATAAACGTTTATTAACATTAAATACCATTTCACTGTAATATGTAACAATAATCCAAACGAATTACACAATTTGGTATGTAACCTACCGGTGATTAGAGTTACAAAAATACGATTATTACAAGGCATTTAAAGTAATTAACTACATTATTTTTGTTGGTATATAAATAATTCAAGCTTCGTTGACACGCCTAAACAAATAAAATTGAGTTACGTTCTCGAAAAGTTTAACGTCGTGCTAAATTAAGAGCATTTCAGATGGCGAACAATTTGTGGTAGTTCGTAGGCAAGGAGGAGGCCTAAAACGCCGCAAAAACTCAGTCATCAGAAATGACTACATATTTGCGGCTTTTGGAGTCGAGACTCTGGGACCATGAGGGCCAGAGGCGCATAAGCTTTATCGAGACATATCCAAACGTCTGGTGGATGTCTCATGTCCAGAAGACTGGTCTATACCTCGGGCAACGTATTAGCGCTGCCATTCAGCAATGTGGCCGGTCTTTTGCACACGTTTCCAACTGACAGCGATCTGGTACTAGCTTTTATAGTTTAATTTTAATTTGTGAATAGTTTATAGTGTAGTTTAATTTCTAACATATTATATGAACAAATAAATAAATGTAATATTGCTTACTATAGTTTTATTACAATTTTGGATATTTCTTATTAAGAAAAATAGTCTAGGTTTTAATCCGTAATGTGATAATGAAAATGAATGTATTGTTTTCAAAGTGGAATCTTACAGATTACTTATTGAAAGTCATGGACCAGCGCTTCCAAAGCTATTTTAATTACTGTTAAAGGAGAAGAAGAGGTGCATCAAACTCCCCAGCAGCATATCTTTACTTCATAATAATTATTATTATTTGTCAAAGTAATTTATATGAATGATTACTGAAAAAGATTGATGGCGATCGCATTATACCCATTTGGTGCGGTTATCTAAATAAATTTTCGTCGTATATAAAATATATTAAGCCTTCTAGCACAAATGTTGCTTTACTGATTTTTAAAATTTGTTTATTGAAAGCTGTTCAATGTTTTCTGGGATTTTGTTGAATAGCATTATACTTTGTCCCATGAAACTATGGTAAACTTATGGAGCCTACATGTGAGATTTTCTAATTTATTTTTGTTCTTATTACTTTTACAATGTATATCACCTAATCTGGGAAAATCCAAGATATTCATCTTAACATATAGTACATTTCTAAGTGTGTACTGTGAAGCCACTGTTAAACTATTTATTTCTTTAAACTTATCTCGCAAGGAATCCTGCGCTCACATGTTGTAAATTGAACGAATTGCACGCTTCTACAAGACGAAAATAGCATTTATATTAGCTGCATTACCCCATAATAGAATACCGCAAGACACAATGCTGTGAAAATAGCTAAGCTAGACGAGCAGTCTCAACATCAGTCTTTAATACATAATTTATGAAGGTTATTTTGTTCGGATATTACAAACATGCTACTTTGTTCCTTTTCTGAGATCACTTTAACATGATAAGACCACCCAATGCTCCTGTCTTCAGATATCTTGTAAGTAATTATATATCTATTATAATATGTAAACAATAAATTAATTCTATGTAACTTCTTCAATGGTCTTGGTAATTAAGACGTTAATATGATTTTCAACGACTGATGAATAGGTATATGATTATTGTTATTGGATATGGTTTTATAGTATAAAGTTTACGTAAACGAGCGAAGGCTGCCGATTTATATAATAGAATTCCAGGGAGAATGTATAGGTACATATTATATGGTTTTGATAATAAGAAATATATAATATATTTTTATTGTATAATATATACATGGATAATTTCCTCTAGATACGAAACCAAAGTTTACGTGAGTAAATGTTAATATAAAAACAATGTTTTGGCATAAATATTTACGTTAATTCACTGACATCCAGACGAAACAACTAATGACGATGGCTTAAAATATTGTAGGTGATGATTGTGTGCTCATCATCTCACATTTAAAAACAGTTCTCGAGCAAAATAACGTACATTGTACTGTCACACAAAATGTATGTCGTGTTAGATACATGGTTAGCTTTGTTCCGAATTAATGTTCAGTACAAAATTTTAATGGGCCGAAATCCTTGGGGCAAATTAACAGAACTTTCCGACGGCTCCTGCCAGAATCAATGTGAATTATTTCGGCCGATTGAATCTAAGTTGTGCGGATACAACGTGTATCGATGAAGCCGGGGGATTAGCCAAAGAAAATAGCTTTTGGCAACCGCTTTTGTTTTACTACACTTTTAAAGAATATAGCTGGAATATTGTAACTAAATATACTTTATTGTACAATGTTACTAGAACAATACAAGAGAACGGGTTAGGCTTATAATATACGCGCGTAAACTTCCCACTGTCTAACTCAAGCCTCCTAATTATTAGGGAACTGACCGTTCCTCTCAATTGTTAAGACAACGGAGAGTATACGCTTGTCCGAGGCGGATTGGACAGTTCCAGATATCGGTTTATGGTTTTTTTTCACTGCCAGCACGTAGTAATTTAAACAATACACATATTGAATCAGAAAATCTGTTGAAGAGCTGTGAAGACGTAAGATATAGGAGACATTTAGCTCAGCTAAATATGAATATAAAGTCATGCTAGATTTTTTAAGGCTCCATAAACGTTTCGACAAATATAATAACCCTCATAAAATCATCATCTCGACCTTCGTGCGTCGGTCTGCCTATAGCTATCTTACTCAATAAGTTACAGAATATATTATGTTCCCTCTAACCAATGATTTATAGAGTAAATGAACATAGAAATATCCAAGATGCAGAAAATAACAAAAAAGTTCAACAAAAATTTGTTTACGCCATTTTTTAGCCATGTAATCGTGGTAAGAACCGTACTGCTGTATTTACCATATAACAAACTTAGCTAAAAAAACATCTTGCTCTTGACATCACAAAATAAATCATAAACCAATTTTTTTTTCAAGTGGAAATCCGTTTGTTGACACCCTGCCGTACGGAGACGACGGCGAGGCAGTGTGGGACTCACCGGCCAGATGGGCTACCGGAATACCCACTAAAACCCTTTGGTGTCCTTCTGTCGCCATATGTCAGGGCCCCGGGACGTGCACAAGCTTTTCGCCGCGACCCCGACTGACGTGGGCCCATCCCTACGGGCAAGCCTCTACTGCTTGAATCCGTGATTGAAGAGGCGCTGGTGGAACATCGACGAGCCCACTACTCAGCGGCTTGAATGCAGGTGACGGCCTAGTGTCTCTGCGGGTCGTCACCCGCTGCCGCACTTTTACGGCGTCCAAAGGTCATGAGTCGCCCGGCTCCGAGTCCTATTGTTGCGGCGGGAGATGAGCGCGGCTGCTCGCTCCCTCTCCCGCTCCACCGCCTCATTGGCGGACATAACAGCCTCGCAGAAGGAGGTAACGGCATCCCAGCCAGGTTGGCCCCCGACCATGGCTTGAACTACGGCCGAGAACGACAAGTCTAATCCAATGGATGCTACAAGGGCACGGCGCTTCTCGTCCCAAGCTGAGCATACTTGGAGAGTGTGCAGTGCCGTGTCTTCGAAGCTATCACTGCAGTGGTGGCATCTTGACGATGGCTCACGCCCTATGCGGCACAGGTACCTCCCGAGCAGCTGTGTCAGGCGGAACGTCAGGGTGCCGTATTTTCGGTTGAAACTTTAACCACATGCAATTTTATAACTGTTTATTAAGCATATTGGGAGAGATACCATATTTTGATAGTTTTCGCACGTTTTGCCAAACACAATATATAAGTAAATGCTTCGCAAAACAATGAGTGCATAAACAATAATTTAAAAAATAATGTCAGCTGCTAGGTTTTTAAATTGTACAGCTGAATATATGTAGATATATGGAGATAAAGAATGAAAATGTTCCTTGATACTGCGGGGCCCAATTTTTTATTAATATATCGTATGTTTGTACGAGATTCACTTAAAAATTACAGAGCCGATTTCGACGCGGTTTTCTGGGAAAGATTTAAAATTACCAGATTTTTTCACTGATCGATAGCAAGTTTTATGTTATAAAATACGTGATTTTGTATCCCGGGAATCCCGCGGTAATTTTAATTTGTAGAATTTTATATTATAGATTTTAATGACCATTGCCAGAACTATATGACTGGGATGAACTAGTATTTAGAAAGCAGCCGGGATTTACCGCTCGGATGATGATGAGTAGTTTCTGAGAAATATAACTGTAATCTACAATGATATACGAATAGATGATAATAATCACATAACGATTCCGTTGCCAAAATGAACCCAAACAACAAAGCAATTCAATACTCTTTATCAGAAGAAAGAAAAATGTGCATACATTCAGAGTGACATAATCTGAAGTGTTCATATGCGGCGGGCTGCAGGATTGTTCATTCAGCCGTCGGATAACCAAGCTATCCTGTATATATATTCGTCAGAGCGAAATAGCAAGGGCTGTGGCAAAAGTTTTAATATAACGCTGATTTGGATTTAAAAAATAAACTGAATGTATCAATAGATATTGTGCAATATTCTATGCAAATAAATTATTGAATGATTAAATTTATAACTCAAACATAAGGGTACTGTAACGACTAACCTCCTTAGCCGTTATAATATATTATATAAAATATAATTTAAATTTTTAAATCGTGAAATGCGCCTCCTAAAATAATAGAATTCATTATTAAATCGGCCCGCGAGCGGAACACATCTCTTGTAAAACTCTTGAAAGAGAAAAAATATATCCCAAATCAATCTCTCATTTGATTAGTAAGATCCTGGTCAGATCAAAACCCGCAGCACGGAGAAAAAACTTCTCCCTGCAGGAACGGAAAAGAATACTAATTCCTGCGGCCGGGCGGCTGGTCGTAAGAGGTAACAAAACAACCAACAGCCAGGTTGTAGGGCATTTGCTCGTCTGGATGGTTACAACCCCTGGTCTAGACTATACCGCCATAACAACTTGGAGTTGTGTTCTGGCATCGGTGGCTAGGTTCCAGTTTCTCCTTCAAGACCGGCAGCACATTGGCAGGACCTCTGGTATTGTTAATGTCCATGGCAACCGGTAATCACTTTCCATTACAGTTGGGCCGTTAGCCTGTCTGCTGTGCTCCAGTAATAAAAAATAAAAAAAATAAACTGCTGGCCGTTACAGTACAACAAGCGATCTTCTCGCCACAGGCAAGACTATAATGATAATACTAATTGAATAATTATAATGAAATTGAAGTGTTTGTCTGTTATATTGTATAAAAAAAAACACGGAATGTACCCCCGGTTGCAGTGGACTGTATCTAATCTGCGTTGGTCAAAATTCACAAAAAAAATTAAAAGGAAAATTCACTTCGGTTTATTTAATAATAAACCGACGTGAATTTAGTTAATAATAAATAAATATAATGTAAAATATTTTGTTATAATTTTGAATTATTGTCCCTGATTGCAACAGTGATATTAAAATAAAAGTTAAGTGAAATTGCTTTATACAATGCCCAATAGTAAATTACTGTTTTAGAAAATTTGTGTCTCAGTATGCCCCAAATAGATTCAGAAATACCACAACGGATTGCAATGAAATTATCAGAGATTTTTGTCTAAAATTTTAGTGTGTTTCGTTTTCGTATGTTGCGGGCTTCAGAAGCTATGAACGTTAAATACAAGACGGCCAGAACAAGATGGTAAGCACAGCTAATCGGTAAATATGAAAGTTTTTGAGTAATTAGATGTTTTTCAGTCGTTAGACAGGTCTCCCAAATATTATAATAACTGTTTTTTGTGACTTTATTTACTTAAATCAAGAGCTAGTGATATAATACCTAGACATTTGCGTCCAAAATCGTAAAATGTGTCCCTATTATATCTTAAGACTGAACTGTGGGATGAAAATTAAAAGGGCGTTAAGTACAAGGGGTTTTGTAGACAAATGACGAAAACTATTTTATTCACTTCTATGAAATCATTCATTACGTGTAGAGATGATACACGTACTGAACCAATTTTATTATAAAAAAATATTGATATATATTTTAGGTACTTATATTTGATAAAATAGATAAAGAACATTTTAATAAAAATATCAATAATAACAAAAACAAAACCGACTTCAAACTAAAAAGCAAAAAATAAATATTTATCCGACTTCTTTTTACAACATCTAGAAGTCGGTGGCAAGTAAGACAAATTTTGAGGGTTTCTCTCAAATTCCCTAGCGTCCACTTAACAGATTCTGACATGGTGACAATGAAAACAATTCGGGAGGCCCTTTTGATTAAAAGAAATATTTTGAAAATCGGTTAACAATAATAATTGATGGAGAAATCGAGTAACGAACATACAATAAAAAACATACATACGAATTGACAACCTCCTCCTTTTTGAAGTTGGTTAAAAACAAATTTTATTCGCGTCTGGTATAGGGCATATTACAAGTTCGAGAAATCCGACGAAAATTTCTTATATGACACCCCTAATCTAAAACTCACTTCCGGCCTTTATTTAGGGTTATATTCGCCGAGATTGACTCTCAGTCCTAATACTCCAATTTTCCAAACAAGAATCGATTTGTCCCAAATAAAAAGTTATTTCTATAGTGAATAAGTCAATTACTTCGTATTGTCGTCATGTCCAAATCTCCTCAAAAAATCCAAATTAAAGGTACAATCCTTTGATCGGGCTTTGAAATGGGTATTGTGAAATTTCTAAAGCTGGTCATTCTAGGAAAAAAATAGAAGCGGATAATCACGTGCCTATTGAGATATTGTAGTCCAAGTGAACAAGAGAGTTCGACTTCAGGAATATTTACACTTCTTCTTATGAAAAGTTATGATCATTAGTTCCAGAGCTTGCTTGAGAACTACATATTTGGACAGTAAAATTAGTAGTCGGAAGTATTTTGTATGATTAATTATTTTTCCTTCCTCCTTTTCTCAATCAATTGGGTTCGGCCCACCTTTTGCAAACGGGCGGTTTCCGCAACTCGATGACATAGCGCCTATTTTGTGTGCGAGGGTGGATGAGGGGCTAGTCCATCCAGCCCAGCTCCTCCAGGAAGTCCACCAGTTTCTTGCTGAAGACTGCACGGGGGATATCTGGGGCGTCCAGATACTTCGCCTTGTATTGGGCCATCTCTCTGCTTTCAAGCAGGACATGGGCGGCTGCTTCTTCTGCCTCCAGGCGTGCTCTGCACAGGGCGCTGTCGGTGACACCTACCAAACGGGTTCGGCCCATAATTTTTTATGGGTATACAAATATAATCTCTTTATTCCTGCCACGGGTTGTCTGGAAAAGATCGCTTCTTAGCGATAAAATCGCCCATTATGGTCATTTAGAATATTTTTAGGCTATAAGTTTTTCTGTTTTCTGTAATGGTTTACAATAAAGTGTTATGTCTCTCTCTCTCTCTCTGATTTTCTTTCACTCTCCCTCTATTTTGGTATGCATCATTCTTCTTACAATCTATCTATCCTTTTTTAGCCGACGTTTATTCATATATTTATTGATGAATACTCATTGACATTTGTCTTTATTGATCTAGTACAGCAGACAGGCTAACTC
This sequence comes from Dendrolimus houi, assembly GCA_039645545.1. Lineage (NCBI taxonomy): Eukaryota > Metazoa > Arthropoda > Insecta > Lepidoptera > Lasiocampidae > Dendrolimus > Dendrolimus houi. The sequence goes on along the minus strand of CM077128.1, from coordinate 17,496,621 downwards.
TCCACCTTATACGAAGTGGTAAATGTGTTTATACTATCCCCATTCATGTGTCTTCAATCACGGTATCTCTGGATATTCATAAAAACTATTCCATTTTTAGGATAAAAAGTTTTTTCCAGTTTTCTACAGATAGCGATAGTGAATGAAAGATGTATAATTTATCCCTGCTATCGAAAATACATTTGTGTCTTTCATAATGATCGATTCATACTTCAGCCTATGAAGAGAAAACAAAGAAACTTTAATTTTTAAATTACATCTTTATACGCGGTTACGCTTACGTAATATTTGGGGCTGTATCCCGCATAAGCTATCACATCTTCAGGATATATGTTATCTTGCGTTCATCTCCTTCAGCTACGAGTATGATGATGCTTTTTTTAATTTATTTCCGTCCTTTCCGTTTTGGAAATATTTTTAAATAAGAAACGCGGATGTGATGAAAATGTTTGCGACAATTACTCACTGCTAATCTCGGTATAATGAGTTTCTTTGGCTATTAGGATTTAACCTAATCGTGTTGTGGTTTTATCTAATTGCTTTGTGTACTTATCTTACATGGAGGTTTTTTTTAGGAAATACTTTTTAGAACTAAAACTACGAGTGGTTTAATGATTGAAAATGTGAGTGGATGAAACTGACATGTTACGATTGGTAAACGACTAGAAGCTGGGCAACAAAGTTTCTTTTATTATAATTTAGCTTCCCACATAACTCGTCTATCAGTTGCTGGTTCTACAATCAAGGTCAAATAGTATTATTTTAAGGTCCAATATACCTATAATTTATTTGAAAATTAAATCTTCATTCGACATAGAAACATATAAATATTACATAACTTCTATAGTCTTTTATATGATTTTAATGATTACGGTTCGGCCATGAACTTGGGCTGAGCGACTGAATACGTGACGACCAGCACGACAACTCGTGTGATGGTTTCTTGTACCTCTTAACACTTTTGTAGTAGCCCTTGGCGTCACGCTCAACTGTCTGTCGTTCATAATGATAAAATCGTGGTTGGGCCATTAATGTGATAGACTTACGCAATCGCATCGAACTGTCTCAATTATATCCAGTAGAAAATCAAAATACCAGCAAAACTGTTGAGGCTTTGAAGTCTTCAACCAACTATCTAACTGTAATGGAACAATTTCTTGACGCTTAATTTTTAACAAAACAAAAGTAATACATACGTAGTAGGTTCATCTAAGAATATGATGGGTGGATTGTTGACCAGCTCCAAAGCGACTGAGAGACGCTTTAACTGTCCACCAGAGAGGCATTCCGTTCTTGTGTGCCTATGGTCCCAAAGTCCTAGTGTTACCAAGATTTCTTCAACCTGAAACAAGACGAATTCTATAATTAATTAATATACTTAGATTTTTATAGCAAGGAATCAGGTGAAATTGCTAACCTAAGAGAGCGCCAAGAATTTTATCTGCTCTTTAAAAATGTGAGAGACTTTAGAAATGTACTGATTGGTGCGGCCGAGTGGCCTGTCATAACAGGCGACAAAACGACCTACAAACAAATATTGGCCATTTGCTCGCCTGGGTGGCTACTAACCCTGGTTTAGAGCATGCCGTCACGATAACCTTGAGTTGTATTCGGGAATCAGTAGCCAGATACCAGTTCCCCTTTGAGCCCACCAGCACACAGCTCCCAGTCCATAAGCAACGGTAACAACTTTCTATTAGCTGGGCCGGCAACCTCTCTGCTGCTCCAGCAATAAATTAATTAAAGTAAACATGTATTAAGGAACCATCACATAAACTGCAATTTCGTAAAAGAAATATAGCTAGCACACAGAGGAGGATATCAAAATTATAAAGATTTATTGTGATGGTAAGACTTGGTCACAGGCTGATCATTATGAAGGTCTTCAGATAAATTCAAACATCCAAAAACTTATATATGAGATTAACTTAAAGAACTTATTGTATGAACTACTGTGAAAGATTGCCTTATACCGTTAAGCATGCCAAACATTTCGGAATATATAAAAGCAATAATCTTTCTCCGGAAAGCAAGTTACGAAGTAATCCCCTATAATTGGACCCACTTTCACTGAAGCAGTCATAGAGAACTAAGGTTTTTCTTGAAACGTTTTTATGAGATAAGGGTCCCTTTTAAATCTGATTAGATCACGTTTGGTTTATATTGAAGGCAGTGATTTGAGGTTTTGAAATAGACTTGAATGTGTATGCTCGAGTCCATATTTTATTCAGATAGCTCACAAATGTCTGCGAGTTCAATACTTTTAAATTTTAAATTAGGTTTAATCTGGTACCGTGGAAATCGCGATACTTTAGCGGTTAATGCACTCTCATCCTAAACTGAAATAACGCGAGTTTGAAACCTGGCCCGAAATGCTTGCCGCTTTTTTTATTGCATGAGTTCAGCAGACAGACGGACGGCCCACCTAATGGAAAGCGGTTAGCATCGCCTATGGACATTTGTAATACCAAAGGTGCTACTAATGTGCTGCCGCTCTCTAAAGGCAGACTGGAACCTAGCCACTAATGCGGAAACACAAATGAAAATTGCTATAGCAGCATACTCAAGCCTAGGGGTGGTAGCAATTCAGACGGGCAAGTGCCCTACCTGAAATGTTTAGAATTTTGTCTATAAAATTTTCTATAACCAAAATTCTAGGCGACGTCAAGAGTCTAGATTCTACTTATAAAAAAAAAGAAAATAAAAATAAGAGTAAATTTTACTCTGTATAGTCGTGAATTCAAATTTCAATAAATACGTGTTCAAGTTAAAAAGCAGTTTCAAATACGTCTACAGGTCGATGATATTATTCTATTTTACTGATTCTACACCTTTTGTAGGAGTGGGTGCCTGTGGGTTGTTATGTCGCCTCTTACGGCACGCCGCCCGGCCGCAGGAAATTGTATTCTTTCTCCGTTCCTGCACGGATGCGGGTCTTAGGTAGTCGACATAATTATTGTGACAACATGTTTGACGTGGTGGAGCTATACTGGAATGATTATCTGGTCTAAGCTCGCTGGGCCGGTTCGATCGGTGTAACTCCAGGGTGTCACAGAATATTTGTGTAAAATAGTTACCCTTGATCTAATCGTGTTTCTGAGATAATCATCATCATCAGTCAATCATCTATAGATAAGCTAATATATGAACCATTAAAAACGATAAGACACAACACCTGTCAAGATACATGCTATCCAGTATAAGCATGTTCAGTATTGCGTTTGCTTTTTTTTAATGGCTCTTCATGCCAAGCGTCATCCCTAACATCCCTCAGGTTCATATTTAGCGTTCTCATTTTTGTCTTTGTTTGGATTTACTGTTGTTGGAGAGAGAATGAATTATTGAATTAATTAATAAAATAAAGATTTTCTGTATTATATTGCATTATTGTGAACGACTTTTCTAATATGACAGATAATATATTTAAATTATTCTAATTTAAACTAAAATAAAATAAAACCTTTTTTGTCGTGAACAACTGTTCTTCTTCTAAGTTCTTCTTCTGTCCCTTATTTCTATCTATATCACTAATGTATTTATCTTATTTACTATTTTAGCATATATCTGTTTGTTGTTTACATATTTTATACGTTTAAAGTTGAAGGTCTGACTTCTAATTAATTGTTCTAGTTACACTACATCTTCATTTTGATTACATTTTTATTTATACGTGTGTCTTTGAATGTGACGAGACTCCCCATGACTTTTACATTTGCGTTTGTTTACATCTAACAGATGGCACTAAGTATTTCTAAGCCATTTTGTGTCAAATTTCAATCAGTGAGACAGTTTCGGATGTGTAATATTTTGTATAATCTCTTAGATTTATGTTTATACTAGAGTTTAACGCACAGCTGCGCCGCGTGTCAACCTCTAGTGCATGCTTCTTGTGTAAAGAGCAAGCGTTAATACAGGTTACATTGTACTAAATTTTTATGTTAGTGCTATTTGCACCCGGAAAATTAATTTCATTTTATGTCGCAAACTATCCCATATCTCGACATGAAAAATATCTATGTCCATTTTCGGTATTAAAACTAAATTTCAAGAAAATTACAGTAAAACCGATCCAGTACTCCTAGCAGTTCTTCCATAAAAGCTTAACAGAAAGCCATATCAAGTCACTATCGCATTTTTTATAGACGATAATTTTTTATATCTCTAAACTTGAGAAATGATTGATCTCATCCAAACTTCCATCCTTTATTTCAAACTGTCCTTTAGTTTTATTAACCCCCTATCTATGAAAACTACATAAATAACAAAAGTAACAATAATAACAAAACAAATAACAAAAAGGCAAAAAGGACAAAAAGGTCAAATCGAACAAATTGTACAAAAAGAACAAATTGGACAAAAAGGACGAATCGAACATAAACACATAAGACAAAAAGGATAAATCGCACAAAAAGGACAAATCGGACAAAAAGGACGAATCGGATATAAAGGAAAAATCAGACAAAAAGGACAAATCGGACAAAAAGGACAAGCCGGACAATTCGGACAAAAAGGACAAATCGGAAAAATGAGACAAAAAGGACAAATCGGACAATTCGGACAAATAGGATAAATCGGACAAAAAGGACAAATCCGACAATTCGGGGACAAAAAGGACAACTCGGAAAAAAGGACAAATCGGATAAATCGGACAAAAAGGAGAAATCTGACAAATCGGACAAAAGGGTCAAAAGGACAAATCGGATAAATTGCATAAAAAGGACAGATCGGACAAAAAGGCCAAATTGGACAAAAAGGACAAATCGGATAAATCGCGTAAATCGGATAAAAAAGGACAAATCCGACAAAAAGGACAAATATGACCAAAATTACAGAAATGACCAAAATGACGAAAACAGCAAATCACAAAAATCTATCCTACTTTTTGGGATAACCTTTACATAAATCTATCCCACTATCCGGGGTAAAAAGTATTCCTTGTCCACCCTCGGTATTAAAATTACATATATACCGATTTTTAGCCAAATCGGTCTAGTATTTTTTCAGTAAAAGCAATAACAAATAGAGAGACAAATATATTTTTATCCCAGAAATTATCTCATTTTTCGGGGTAAAAGTATCCTATGTTCATTCTCGGTATGGAATATATATACTGAGTTTCAGCCAAATCGGTCCAGTAGTTTTACCGTGAAAACGGAACAGACAGACAGACAGAGTTACTTTTACATTCATAATATTGATAGGGATGACTGGTAACTGTCTATATGTTTAAAATATTCGTGAATATGGTGTTAATGATGTTAAACTGGTAATTGTTTGTTTGTATAATATTGATTTGCGTTAGAAATAATTAATGTTATTTTTTGAGATTGTTTTTTGAGACTGTTTTTGTAGATCGTATCAAAAACAGGTTTCAAAAATAGCATAATGTATTTCCGAACTTGAAGGGTTCAATGCTATCTATGTTGTTGTTATTTATTTAATCAAGGTATGTCAACAAAATCATTCACAAAATATATGTAACCGTAAATGGGTCGAGTTTGTATAATGAACATAAAATAGTTCAGAGTGAGCCTGCTTGTATACCACAGCCCAGTGAAAGTAAGCTGAGCCTCTTCTTAGTTGTTGCCGCTCATCGTGTGCATGATGTACACATGCCACTCAAGACATTTGCTTTCCTCATGAAAAAGACAAAAAGCCTCAATTGTAAGACGTTTAATAAAAGAGAGGACATCTATAATACTATAAAATTCTAAACATGCCGTGTCTGTTCGTTGAAGCTATTTAAAAAAACAACTTGAATAGGTTATATAAACGATGGAGAACAAAATGCGTTTTTTTTAGATTTCTTGTCTGTTTGTTTGGGATTCACGTAAAACCTACTTGGCCGATTTCGATACGGTTTTCGCTGATCGACAGCAAATACTGAGAATTTTTATCCTGGGAGTCCTACGGGAGTTATCCTGGGAATCCTGCGGGAATTTTTCTGGGAATTACTTAAAAGGGCTAGCTTGGGAAAACACATCGAATTCCAATGCGATTTTTTCACTGGTCGATAGCAAATTATATATAATAAAATGTGTGATATTTTTTATTCCGGTAATTCAGCGGGAATTTCCCGGGAGCGGTATGTAGTTTTTCGGGTGTATAAAAATTAGCTTATTCCGATACAGTTTTCATTAAAACAATAACTTACATTATTTTTTAAATGCTGCTATACTTTGTGTCCCGGAAATCCCGCGGGTATTTCAAGTCAAGCGTGGATGAAGTCGCGGGCATATCCTAGTATATCATACTCTTGTAGAATGCACCATAAATAACAATGAGACATAGACAGCGACTATTTTTTTTATTTTTATTGCAATGACTTCAGCAGACAGGCAGACGGCCCACTTGATGGAAAGCGGTTACCATCGCCTATGGACATTTGCAAAACCAAAGGTGCTACAAATGCACTGCTGCTCTCTTAAGGAAGACTGGAACCTGGTCACTAAAACCGGAACACAAATCAAGGTAGTTATGGCGGCATACACTACGCCAGAGGTGGTAGGCAAATACCCTACCACCTGGCTGTGGGTTGCTTTGTCGCCTCTTTGCCGCCCGGCCACAGAAAATTGTATTCTTTCTCCGTTCCTGCAAGGGTAAAAACTAAGCATAAGTGACTAAAGAAACACTTATGCTTAGACTTGCTGCACTCCGAACTATTTTCATTCTTTTTTAGCCGACCTTTTGTCTATAGCGGCAAGGTTAGTTTTAGACTTCATTGTTAAAAGCATAAGATAAGTGATTTTGCATGTTATGTAAGGTTTTGTCTTTACGGGACTGATACGGACTTTAGTTCAAAAGTGCTTAAAATTAATTTAAAAAGAAGTTAAAAAGAGAAAAGTATCGAGAGCTGATTTGGACCGGTAAATTCCAAAAATATTAGAATTTTGTCTGTCTGTCTATTAGAGCATCACATGATGACTATTGAACGGATTTAAATGGAACTCGAAATTGAGATAACATATACCGCAAGTCGACACATAAGATACCTTTTATCCGATAAATAACGTCGTTTCCGTGGAGTAGATAAATACAGTGAAGTACTTGCACTGGAGTCTCGATTTTACGTGCAGTCGCGGCCGTGGCACTTCACTAACGTCCGGTTTCTATATCTTACGGACCGTTCATGTGTCTATCGGTTAAAATTTCTCATTAGCTCCATACAAGTAATGTCAAAATCCAACCGATGGTAAGGCAAGTGAATGAATAGTAAGTAAGATATGGGAACTGGCCATCAAACACGTCGTCATGGCAACGCGAACAAAATTTCGCTGCAAGTATGTAAATGTTAATATCTATGCAAATGTTACAGGTTGTAAGAATCGGTTACCTACAAGTACGCATAAGAGAGTGTTGAAATCAAATATCAAACGCCTATAAGGCAAAGGCAATCAATGTAACAATAAAAAAACTTAAATAATACATTGAATTAAATAATATATAAATGTTAATTTATGTGAATGTGTTATATATAAATATGTATAAATCTCTTGGAATATTCAAAACAATTGCCTCAAAAGCAACGAGTAAAATTAAAATAAAATAAAACCGGAATAAAAAATTAAATTGCAAAAGTAGATTAATTAGTTCCCATATTTAAGAATAAAGCTTAATGACAATATTTCACAGAATTTTTAGTAATACAAAACTCACAATTAACTCCTTCTCCGCTTTATCCAACTCTAATCCCAGCTTTAAGTTGGCAGCAATCCACATCGACTCTACCACAGTAAGCCTCGGCTGTAGAAGGTCATCCTGCATGATGTACGTGCTTAACTTCTTGAACATTTTCATGTCACGCGGATGACCATTCACCGTTACTCTACCGCTGACACCATTTGACCTGCAAATATTTTTCAACGACACTATTCGGAAAGTTGACTAAATATCTATAATTCTACATATGGGTAATTTGTGACGTGGTAGAGTTATGTTGGGATCATTATCTCGATTCAAATTCTGAGGGCTGGCTCGACCAATTTAATACCACGCTCTCTTAGTATAACGGCGTGAAACGGTTAGCCTTGAGCTGACCGTGTTTCGTACGATGAGTGAGATTTCCAATGGCTTATCGGGAGGTGGCATAGGCGGAAAAAGACTTCCGCCTATGCCATACGACGAGTGAGAGTTCCGATAGCCCATCGGGAGATTGGATAGGCGGAAAGGGGAATTTCGCCTATCCCATGCGACGAGTGAGTTCCGATGGCTCATTGGGAGATGTGGTAGTCGGTAAGGGGACTTCCGCCTATCCCATACGACGAGTGAGAGTTCCGATGGCCCATTGAGAGATGGGGTAGGCGGAAAGGGGACTTCCGCCTATCATGTATGACGAGTGAGAGTTCCTATGGCCCATTGGGAAATGGGGTAGGCAGTAAGGGGGCTTTCGCCTATCCCATACGATGAGTGAGAGTTCCGAAGGCCCATCGGGAGATGGGATAGGCGAAAGGGGAATTCCGCCTATCCCATTTTCCCTATGTCATCCCCCTATTCCATTGCATTTCGAGCAGCAGCGCATTTGTAGCACCTTTGTTGTTGCAAATATCCATAGGCGATGGTAATCGCTTTCAATCGAGTAGGCCGTCTGCCTGTCTGCTGAACTTATACTTTATTTTTTTTTAAATTATGTTATGTTTTTGACATGCAAAATTACACGAAAAAGCGAACTTCCTCTTTTCTTAAATTTATGCTCTGAATTGAAAGTTTTCTTTCGGTTTGTTTTCTCCTTAATACTTTGAAGCGATTTCAAGCCATCAACAAGAGTAGGTCTTTATCATTATCTCATTTTTCCTGTCTGATGGCTCTATACATTCCCTCCTGTGTAACCTAACCTGTTCCTCCTATCCCATCCTAAATTTTGGCAACGCACTGGCTTTCCCTCTTGTGTTGCAAACACCTACAGGCGACGGTAACCGCTTTCTATTAGATGTTCTGTCTCCTTATTTGCCAGCTTCGCAATAAAATAAATATCTCTATAGAGGTAATATATATTATGAAAATTCAACTTCCATATGTTTTTGTTAGTAAAACTCGAAAAGTACTTATTAGAGTAACTTGATATATTTACATAACGTTGCATTTGAATGAAATGGTGTTATTATATATTTTTTATTATATATATACAAAATTAGCTTCCGTGTGTTTGTGACAACAAACCTCGAAATGTAGTCGATGAACTTCCTTAATGATATAATTTATATCAGACTTAGTGTCGATTTTTCAATCACCAGATAAGAGAGTTACTCATAGAATAAAGTATAACATGTAAAAATTAAAAATGTTACTTGCATGAATAAAAAAAGCTGAATGGTCTCACTTTTGAATTCACTCAGGTTATAATTCATTTGACTAATAACTTTTATATGATGATTGAAGAATCGACCCTAAATCATATCTAGATAAGGCAGCCTATTGTTTTGTGAAAATAATTTATACCCTTAATAAATATTTTTAATCAAGTAATATCCATTTACGTACAGCCGTGGGGAAAGACGGCGATGAGAGATGTGAGATTCACCGACTAAGTACTTTTTCCGGAATACCCACTAAAACACCTCAAAGTTCTTTCTGTCACTTTTTATCAGGGTCCTATTTATACGAGTTCCATACTGCGAACAGGAGCAGGCAGTGGTGTGCAGACCTTTTCTATAAACTAGGGATATGACTTTTGGGCTGTACTTAACATTCACGTACTGCGGGGAAGGGTGCCACATAGAACCCACCAGTGACGCGGGGTGGAAATTTGGCTAGGGTAAGCCGGTTGAAAAAACATACTAAACGATGCAAGCACCGACTACACCGCTGTTGCAGAAATTAAGGCTCAACTATCGGCATACAAAAAAGCACAGGATTTGGTAGACAGTGACTTTGATGTATGATAAAAGTGGCTTTGAAAAAAGCCTTTTTAGACATGCGCAAAATCCACTCCAGACGAATTGAACACACAACTGAATTGGAATTAGAGAATAACAAACATGGAAGACAAGACATTTTATTCAGTTTGCAACTATCTGTCATCCAGATATACTTAACGTACAAAGATATATATAAAAGATAATGACATGTGTTTTTGTTTTCTAAGCTAATACAGTAGTAATAACATATGCACGAATAAAAAACGTAAGCGCCAATAAGTTTATGGCACTTGGGACCTTTTAGTCGCTACTTAATTTATAGACACATTAGTAATAATATATGTTTGAACCGAACGCGTAAACGCCAATGAATACATGGCGCTTTTGACTTTTTAGTCGCTAGTCGTTAGTTTCTTAAAAGGTCTTAAAGACTATGGGGAATCGAGTTAAAGTCCACACCATTGGGAACTGATGCGCCGTCATCACGACAAGAAGGTTCATATCGTACCAATATAGTATATTTTATAATCGCGCTATTAGTTTATCTACCTATGGCTTCTATTTTTAATGTTACCACGACTTGCAATCTGAGTCTATATCTTGGGCGACAGTAGTAAAAAATAACTTTTCTCATTTCGACATTCTGCACAATACATTAATCTTGGTGAAACTGAACAATATCTCCGGGAAGTGTCAAAATAGTCTTTTTAGTTTTACTGGGTACTAGATGAAACTTGTGCTGAGGTGTTCAACTTTTAATTAATTTACGTTTCAGTTAGTGCTTATGAACTTTTAACTCGCAGCTTGCATTAATCACTTTATTTTTATTCCTTTTCTCGACATATTAAACTTTTCTCTGCAGTATTTTTTAATTGCGAAGCTGGCAAACAGGCCGACCCAGCTCATGGAAAGTGGTTACGGCTGCTTATAGACGTTTGCAACACCAGGGCGCAGTCAACGCGTTGCCAGCCTTTAGGATGGAATAGGAGGATGAGATAGAGAATCAGACAGGAAGAATGCAATAGAGGAGATGAGGTATGGAGAGGAGAAATAAACTCTCACTCAACGCACGAAACACGATTAGCTTAAGGCTAATCGTTTCACGCCGATATTCTGTGTGAGCGTGATATCACACCGATCGAGTCTGTGTGGTGCAGGTGGTGTACTGAATGAAATACTCCTTAATATGGACTGTGTTTATTTGTAGGCGCTACAACAGCAATAGGTATTATCAGCAGTACTATACTAAACGATACGTTCAAGGTCAATCAACACAAGTTAGCACTAGAAGCCGGATGTTCCACTGAACACTGATAGCACTAATTGTATCGATTTCACCGATTAACGCGAGTTGCACTAATCAAACACACTGGTATTCACAAGATCCACGAAAGTCACGCTGAGATTCCAAATAGCTGTAGACTCTTTCTAATGCTTCCTGGTATACCTGGTCTTCCTTTTCTTCGCTTATGTGTATTACTTTGTTCGGAACTATTTGTATACTTGACCGACTGACATTGACCATGCCAGAGGCTCCGAGTGGGTCATCGGGTCTGCCTTTTATGTGGCAGAGCCAGTAAGGGGCCTCGAGCTACTGCTCTTTGCCCCGGAACAAGTTTCGCGGGGGGCAACTCCCCCCCGGTGACGGGGTACGGGATCCGCCGCCAGACACATAAGGGGTATGTCGGCGGCACGCGTCGGTCAATCACCAGCATTTGGTGGCCATCACGGGCTTCGCGTTGCCTCCGTCTGCGGCATGGTTGGCCAGTCTACGGCTTTCGATAGCCATCACGGGCTTTGGGTGTTCATCTGCGGCGTCTGCCAGAGGCTCGCACCGCATTCACTAAAGTACTACTTTTAAGCAGACGCTTAGCTGCTAACCAAGCGAGCTACATATTTGCGGTAAGTGGGGCGTGGGGGTAAGGTAGTTCCGGGGAGAGGTCAGGGGGCTGATTCTGTCCGCAACAGAGCCGGCCCTAAGAACTATATGTAATCAAGATAATGATTCCAACAATGACATGGCTCAGGTTTTTTATTCGCTTTTCACGCGGATTTATAAGTATATAACACGGATATATGATCCCATTTTCAGAGATAAAACGTATCCATTCCACCGGCTCACAAAAAAGTGGTCTGTACTTTTGACCAGACGCGTCAAGTCTCATGTGTTTCGATGTAGTGAGTCAAAATTTTGCGGGTGTATGGTCGATACTGGCCCCAGATTCGGATTCAGCATATCGAAATATATAGGTATAAGAATAGATGCGTCTAATCAAAAGTAAAGACCATTTTTTTGTGGGCTAGTGTCCTATATTATATCTATCCGATCCTATATAAACCTATAGTAATTTATTAGTTCTAAAAACATTAAAAATTAGCTTAAGATAATCCTAATCTATTTGCTATCCCGACAAAGTTTGGTGACTTTTGGCTAACAGCTGTTCTAGAGTTGTCAAAAATTAATTTTGATATATTTTTAGTACTGATAAATTTTAAATTTTGTATAAAATAAAAAATGTGCATGAATTAAAATAAGAAAAATTATACCAAAGATATTATTTAGAGCTGGTAGATTGCACAAATATAATTTTTGATATCTTTGCCCTTCAATCCCTGCCGGCTCTGTTACTTCCGATAGAGAGTCTCTCTCTTTTCTTTCGCCATATCCCAATTAATTGGGGTCGGCACAATATGTCTTTTCCTTCCACACTCCTCTACTCTGACATACGTCTTCTGTCACACCACATATCAACATATCATCCTTCACACAATCCATCCATCTTTTTTTGGTCTACCTTTACATTTGTACCCAACTATCTTGAAGTTTAACATTCTTTTTGTCACGTGACTTTCATCCCTCCTCATTATACGCCCATACCAACATAATCTTCTTTCTCTCAATTTTTCAGTCACGGGTGCAACTGTTAAAGATCCCCTTATGTACTCATTTCTCACCTTATCCATTCTTATGACACCACACATCCATCTCAACATTCTCGTCTCAGCTGAGTCTCCACTCCACGTTTGTGGTTTATCACTTTAGTGGCCCAACATTCCGACCCATATAGCATGACTGGTCGTATGACAGATTTATATATTTGACCTTTTAGTTTCAGTGGCATTAGTTTGTCGCACATCACATCGGTTACCTGTCTCCACTTTAGCCATGCTACATTTATTCTTCTCCTTACATCCCTCTCTATATCACAATTACTTTGCAGTAGTGAACCAAGGTATCTGAATTTGGGGTTATATGGTAGTGTGGCTGATTCTAGTTCAAGAGGCATAGCACTAGCGGTCCCGCCAAAATCGCAAAACAGGTATTCAGTCGGTTTTGGTTCTGCTGATTTTTAATCCAACGTCCTCTAGCGCTTGGCGCCATCTATCTAGTTAGTTTTGAAGTGCCACCCCATCTTCATCCACCAGGACAATATCATCTGTGAAGAGCATGCACCAGGTGGCCTCATCCTGTAGCTCTGCGGTCAGTGCATCCACGACCAGCAGAAACAGGTAAGGCGGACTTAAGGCGGATCCCTGATGCAAACTTACCCTCACAGGGAACTCGTTCGTGGTTCCTACTGCAGTGCGGACTTGTGTACTAACATTCTCATACATGCTTTCTATCAGTCTTACGTACTTCTCTGGCACACCTTTCGCTCTGAGGATCCACCACAGAACTTCTTGGGGGACGCGATCGTATGCTTTTTTTAGATCTATGAACTTCCGATAGAGAGTGTAGGCCTAAGAAATGTTAGCTTGATGTCTTGAGCTAAGATATGCGTGACTATGCTCTCGCAACAACCCGAAGACCCTCCCAAGTGCAGAAAGCAGTAAAAGAAGGAAAGCAGCCTTGGGTTCCGAAGTGGACGCTCCAATCGAAACTTGAATTTAACGCTTTGACAGAGCATTTAATATATTTTATTTAACTTTAAAAAAAAAATTGTGTGTGCAGTTCGCACGCAGTAAAAGTAAAACAAAGTGTGACAAGAGGTGGGGGGGATTCCAAATTTCGTGACGTCACATTTCATATATTATATCGTTATAATATATTTAAGCTTTAAAACACGAAATTTGAAGTACTACCGAAAAACTTCAAAACATTTCCAACTCTATGTATATGAGCAGTCTTTAAATTATTGAATATAATGTATTCTATCTCATTATGTCGCCTAAGTCAATAATGTGAATATAGATTTATGTGTTTATCTCTTTTTAGTGTCGCTTTTTTGTTTCATCGAGTTTCAAATCACTACGATTCTAAAGATGTTTCGCTTCAAAAAACATGCTACTCTTTATCCTTAACAATTTTTAATAAAAAACGAAATCTAGTTCAAATTAAAAAGCAAAAAATAAATATATTTCACAACATCTCAAAGTCGCTGCGAAGTAAAACATAAAAATTACAATGTTTTGCAAATTTATTGTTTTTTTCCTTGGCACCAAGTTCAGGATGTTTTAGAAAATATTTATTTAGTTACGCAAATACTTGAATAGCTTTAGAAAAAAATATACGAAATCGTTGTACGTCCCTGCAATATTCAAGGTTGCTCTTTATTTCCCTGGAATTCACTCATCGCATCCTGACAATTACAATGGGACCAATTCAGGAGTATACTCTTTCGGAAGTTTTTTTTAAATCAATCCAAATTTTATGGAGATATCGCGTACCAAACATACAAAAATATACAGCTAAATTGAGTACCTCTTCCTTTTGGAAATCGGTTAAAAAACATGCTATTTTTTATTCCAAAATATCATAGGGTTCCCACGTACTAGAGTAAAATATAAACGAATAAAGTGCTTGGCATAGTTAGTTAACTATTGTAATAAATAATTATGTGTCTTTCCATTGTGTATGTGGTTTTATAGAGAGCACGTGGCTATTTCCCCAGATAACTGATGTCACGTTTATATAATAGCTTGGGTTATTTTATATGCCACGACCACAACAATACCGTACTCATTAAAATTGAGGATCCTATTATTTTGATGTGATTTTTTAGCGTTGGGTCTATGTATTATCTTATATAATACTCGTAAGTAGGTATCTATATGCCGCTATACAACAATGTAACTTTTTTTTTAATTTTACTAAGTGGTAATTCCCCTTGTTGGCGAATGTTCAATGTGCATCATTAGCTGTAACCAGATCTTTTAAAACTAGTGTTACATCATTCATGTTTCACTACAATTAACTGATTATTGTTATCCACAAAGTAGTTGAAACGGAAAGATTTTTAAAGAAAACCTGGTTGCCACCAATGACGCGTGCCATTGGATGCGGGAGAATTACCCAAGTATATGCGAGTCTGGCAGCCTACCTAAGGGAAAGTGGTTACCGGCGCCTATTTTATATTGTATATTCCCAAATTAAGCAAGTTACGCTTGTGTTATGGGTAATATACAACGAACTACTCTAGGGCCGATCCCAGACACCCAGACCATAGGGAATAACGGAGAAAATTCGTTTATGGAAACGAATTTTCTCCGTTATTCCGTTATAATTATGGAATTTACCCTACCAGGAATCGATCCCGGACCCTGCGTTACAGTGAAGTAGGCTGGCAAAGGCTTAGCCCGCTCAACCACAGAGGCCGTCAATGCCTATGGATATTTACAACACGAAAGTTGTTACCAATGTGCTACCGGCTGCCATACATGAAAAACATGATTTTTTAGCGTAGATAGATAAAAAAAAATCAAGATGAAAAAGTTTGCCTGAAAAACACTTTTAATAAAAATTGGTTTAGGCAAGATCTGTTGAGTAGTATTTGATATATTATGAGATAATTTCTGTTGGCCGCTTTTTATGATTCTTTACGCATATATATATAATAGCAAAAACAGTAAACATTTGTGGCCACTACGGAACCCGTCACTATGCGTGGACCAACACTCATTTGGCCGTTTTTTGTTGTAATAATAGATATCCGGAGTTATTAAATGTAATATTTATGTACATCCGCTGAATAATGATTTAATGCAAGGATTAATATCATAATTATGTTTTAAGGTCGGCCTTTCTTGAATCGCTTAATTGACACATAGGTAGGTGTAAGATATATCAACAAGTCCTACATTATTGTGTACCTCATATCCGTAATACAAATAGTGAATTTTTCGCAATCTCGTAGGCTACTTTTATAATACCCACAAAAATAGAGTTGGAAATATTTTGAAATTCATAAGTTAAATTGAAACTGGAGCATTTGTTTCCTATTTTAGTTATCATAAGCCTCTTGTATCTTTTGAACAAAGTGAAAACATGGAATCTGAATAATATGTGTTGTAATATATATTAAAATATGAAATGTAATATTTTGCATTAAAATATAAAATAATTTTTGAGATTGGTAAAAATACATACATATTGTCATGACTGTTTCCCATTGGTGTAGAGGTAGGCAGAGACTATGAATTTCCACCTGCTACGATCCTGACAAACACTTTTCGCGTCATCAACTTTCATTAATCTCTTCATACATACACGCTTATTTAAAGTGCTTTTCACACGACCTATCTTCAATTTGAAAATAACGAGTACGTCGCGGTCGACTGGCACCGACTCTACCACTCACATTACTGTCATATGTATGTTTTGTGATTCTGCTTTCATTTATTCTCTCTAAATGCCTAAACCACCTTAACATATCTATCTCAACTCGTGTTACTACACCTTCTTTCAATCTACAACGTTTCTTTATCACACTGCTTCTTATCATATAACTTACATTAACCTTAAAATAAACCTTATAATTGTCCTAAACTCCTGATACTCTATATTTATCTCATTCTCTTGTGAAGTTCTGTTCTGTACTGTTCTGAAGTTTCACTTGTGCCTGAATTGCACACAAACTTTTTTTTATTTCATATTGAGGACAAGCCAATGAGGAAACACGGTGGAGACGTGTGGGATTCTCCATGTTGGGTTACCATTAGCACCCCTATCCAGTACTATTGCACCCAAGTCAAGGATACCTACTAAAACGCTTCAATGTTCCGTTCTTCGCCTATGCCAGAATCACTAATATCTAGCATCTAGCATACCATTCCACAGACCCTAGCAGGCGGCGGCCTAAAGGCCTCTTCCATTGCCGGTACCAAGCCACAAAGTCTTACAATAGTCGATATCATTCTTATGGACATTGGGCCACCATACATTTAATCAGTTACAGATACAGTAACCCGCCACGTTTATCTAAGATTTTTTGTTTTGCCCACAGGTTGTCGTCAGCCATTCGAAGTCCACTGCTGGACGTAAGCCTCCTCAAGACGGTGCCACTCATCTCTGCCCTCAAATTTCCTTATCCAGCGCCTACCGGCGACCTTGCACAGGTCATCGGTCGATCGGGCTGGAGTGCGTCCGACACTACGTTTACCGAGACGCGGTCTCCACTCCAGCCAGGACTCGACTGCTCCATCGACCATCGGCCCTGCGGCAGACGTGACCGGCCTCCTGCCACTTCGACTTGCTAAATTTGGGAGCTATGTCGGTTACCTTGGTTCTCTTACGGATATCCTCATTTCTAATTTTATCCATAAGAGAAACACCCAACATAGCTTGCTACATAGCCCGTTGAGCGACTTGGAACTTGTGGACCAAACCTGCCGTCAGTGTCCATGTATCGGCTCCGTAGGTCAGGACGGGAAGGACGCACTGCTCGAAAACTTTTGTCTTCAAGCATTGCGCCCACAGGTTAGCTCCAAAAAAAAAGAAGATGCACATGCATATGTCTAGTATAAATTGCTAACTCACACATATCCAGCCAGTATATTGAGAAGCGTTGATTTTCCAGCGCCTGATGGTCCTAGGATGCAAGTCAGCTCTCCGGAGCGAAATTCCCCCGACACGCCGTGTAGAAGTCTGAGTTCACCTGGAAATTGAAAGTACTTTGCATTAAAAGAGTTATACGTTCTTTTAAAATATTCTAAAACTTTTCTATATATACACTTTGCAAACAAAATAATATTGCCAAATATAGTAATTTTTATGTTTTACTTCGCACCGACTTCAAGATGTTGTAATTTTTTTGTTTGTTTTTTCGTTAGGTAGGTACTCTTGAAGTCGGTGTTTTTTTGCTAGATGTTTTTTTATTGCGAATCTGGCAAACCAGCAGACAGTCCAGTTCATGGAAAATGGTAACCGCAACCTATAGACATTTAAAACATCAGGCGCGAAGTCAACGCGTTGCCTTAGGACGGGATAAAGAGGATGGGATAACGGGATGAGATAGAGGGATCAGACGGGAGGAATAGGATAGAAAGGATGAAATACGAGATCGGAATGAAAGTATGGGATAGGGGGAGGGGAAAGTGGGCACTTGGAACTCTCTCTCATTGTACGAAAAACGATTAGCACAAGACTAACCGTTTCACGACGACATTCTGTGAGAGCGTGGTATCACACCGACCGAACCAACGCTGAGAGCTTTTATCAAGATAATTACTTTAATATTTAAAAAAAAAAATTAGGTACCATAGGCGCTGGATGGGCGCGCTTACACCGCTGTTGTAGGCGGCTTATAAGGCTCCTCTATCAGCATACAAAAAAGCACAGGATTTGATGACAGTGACTTTGATGTATGATAAATGTGGCTTTGAAAACAGCCTTGTTAGACGTACGCAAAAAACGTAATATTCTTTTTACATACATTCATATTTATGACAACAAGGGTCAATATATGCTAAAATGTGTAACAGAGACATAAAATAAACCATAAATTCAGACATACATAAATGTGAGAGTAATATTGTAGTGTAAAAGCTAGTGGTCTAGGTTTTTCTAATATACTGTTTGGTATTAGAATTTTATAGTCGGGTTGATATGGATGTTACAGGTACATACTGACATTATTTATATCTATAAAATCTACTGCAATACTTGAAACACAGGTTGTATGTATATAATTATATCTAATATCAAATTGCATTTTTGTGTTTCGGGGGATAACATATACTCAAATTCAAAAGTTTTTATTCCAAACAAGTTCCACTGGAGAAGACTTTTTGAAGGTCATAAGTTAAAATTTAATTTTACTTCCTAGTCTATGTACTTCGCAACGTGTTATTGCTGTTAAGGAGAAGAAGCGGAACGAAACTCCCTAATAACGTCTGCTAAAATTGTTTTTCTTCTTATTTATCGAGCTCAAACTCGTTTTTTTAATAATTTTTATACACAATTACTTTTCGAAGAATTAATCGAGCTGTAGCAAACAGTCCATACTCAGTAAGACAAAGGCACAATAAAAATAAATAAAAATATTATTATAGTTTTAATAATGACATGACGTACTAAAATTTAAACTGAAACATATCTTCGTAAATTCCTTACATGCTTGGCAAGATAAAAACGTTATACAAAAAGTAATATAAGAGGTTGAGCGAGCTTTTATGTAAATGCAGTTTTGCCATTTAAGTATTCTTCAATAGTGTAGTATCCCTTTTTAAGCAAGATACTTTTTAATTTGTTTTTAAATTTAGTGAAAGGCAGATCTGACATTTCATTCGGAATCTTATTGAAGAAGCGTATACCAACCCCAAGAAAGAGGACAATACTTTTTGCAATCTAAAAGATGGCAATCTCAGTCTATTACTATGCCTTGTGTTGAATATCCTTATATTGTTTATAGGCACTCAAATTATTACGAATATAAATTATATTATTAAAAATATACTGGCAGACGATCGTCCTAATACCGATTTCCTTAAAGCGTTCTCTAAGAGACTCTCGAGGGTAGAGGTTGTAAATTGACTTTAGGGCTCTTTTTTGTAAAACAAAATCACTAAGCAGCGGTGCCCCAAAGTAAAATACTATAGGACATGATACTATGAAAATAACTAAAATAAACAAGTTTAGCAGTCTCTTCGTCAGTGAAATGTCTAACTCTTCTGATTGCATATGCAGCAGAACTAAGTTTTCCTCAGAGACTATCTAGACTCTGAGGAACACTTAGTTCTGCTGCATATATTTATATGAGCGCCCTAATGGAGCTTCTGATCTAGGTTAATGCCTATATGAAAATACTATACGTAATTTACCTTAAAAATTCTGCAAGACATTTAATAAATTTTATAATACGCTTGTAATAATATAGTAATATCATTCAAAATTTCGATAGCTACTCTTGTAAAACTTATATTTTGATTTGAGGCCCTTTGTATTAAAGCAGCCAGACATATCTCTAGCCTCAGTAATTCCTGAGATAATCGGCTGTCCCCACAGACAGATGGACATTGAAATTAAAGTATAAAGATTCCTTATTTACCTTCTACTTTCTAGAACCTGAAAACGATTCCTACGCCTGATTTGGTATTATATTAAATGAAAGTTCTTCTTGAAATATGTTTATATGTTGTATTGATTTCACAAGCTTTAGATCACAGAGTACAAAAACAATCACAGAGTGTAATAGGAGACTAGATTTATAGAAAAATATTGCGTACTTATTAGACGTATGTGACATTAACGCGATGACGTGTGTGATTTATAAAAACATTATATCACCTTCCTGCTTCATCCGGGATAATGATATAGTTTTTGACCGTTTCACGCAGATTTTGCGATGAGTTTTATACGTTATTTTTATTAATTGTTAATGACGTTAAATATTGAGAGATAACGTACGTATATACACTAATGTAGTTATTCCTTAACGGCCTTATTTTTAACGCTATGAATAAGACGCATTTGGCCACAGTCAATAACTTAAACATTATCCCAGATGGAGCCTGAATATTATGATGTATTGAGGTTATATGGAAATTAAAAGTCGCGGTGTTCGCAAACACCATCGTCAGATAGAAAAATTCTCAAAACACTCCACTATAGTTGCTATTGAAGGAAATATTATGTCATATAAATTGCTATCTTGTAATGCGTTATTATATAGGTTAGTATAATGTGCTGGGCTAAGTAAATTGCGTTGTTAGATACGACGTATATTTAAATTACACTACATTATCTTGTTTATTACACACGTTAGCGCTCATAAAATATTTTCCGCTGAGCTATTTAGGTTATAAAATAAGGCTTCAACCCTACTGCATAGTTGAAGCGTATTGAAACGTCAAATTATCCACTAGAGTAAATGCGCGCATTCGAATGTCAATGTCGTTAAAAGCGTTACTAAACGAAAACTTATGATCCCTTTAGATATATTATCACCTAACAGGCTGATTTCAAATGAAAAAGATATATATAAGGAGTGTCTTTGTGACACCTGGATGGGACGAAGTTTCGAAGACCATTAAGACTATGGATACCATTTTAATTTAGATCTTATTTCATTGCATTAAAATTCGAAATTGTATAATAATATATAGCGGTCAGCATTTTTCTTTTCGGTTACACTTTTCGTCTAGCTCCCATTCGCTCAGTAACATGCGCTAAGGAACTTCGTTCGATCTGTTGCTAACTAATCATGAGCTTCTTCTCCGATTAATCCATATTCACTGCTGGGCCTTCCCAAATTTGTGCAAAGTATCCTGGTCCTAACTTTTGTGTCTACAAAACTCCCATAAGACTAATTTTAATGTACAATTGTGAAGCCTGGATACTCACACTTAAAGACGAGAACTAATTGTTGGTCACAGAGAGGAAGGTTTTCAGAAAAATCTCAAAACAAGAAAGAAAAAAGGAAATGGTTGCGGAGGGTCCAAAGCAACTTCAAAATAGAAAACCTCGTAGCCGAGCTCAACATCAGTGGAAAGATAAACTACCTAGACTACTACGGCTCACCGTCTCCGCTGGCTCAATCAAATAAAACGGATGGAGGAGGATCCTAGTACCAGTTTCAATGAATTAAATAGTTTTGGGTGTTACGTCGTTAAAGCTTAAGATATACTTTTTATAATAATGATAACAACCCATAAACGTTCCACTGCTTGACAGGTTTGACACATCGATTATCTCGATTTCACACTCGGTAATTATGATTATTCGTTCAAGGCCGAAAATGGAGGGATTATGGGTTGCCAGTTGTTAGTTTTGTGCTCAGGAATTTGAACGCCTCTGTGCGTTAGAGTTCACACGCGCCCAATTGTGTTGCTATGAGGCATGTGCACGATTACACTTTTTATAAACCATACTACATTTCTTGATTAGGATGCAGTGTAACTAGTTTTGAATGTCTAGTCAACTAAGCATCTGTTGCTTACTGAAAATGACATTAAACTTTAACGAGGGCTATATCTTTAGGAATTTGTCAACTTAGGTTTCGACAAAAAATAACAAATGCCACCTGTATATCTGTATAAACACATTTTATTACCTGTCGGCATTTGAACTAATTGTAATTCTTTTATGATCGTCTTCTTTTGTTTACTTATTTATTGGCATACGTTTCTAGAGAACAGCCCATTGTTTTATTGTACTCGTTTATGGCTTGCGGCCGAATCATTAGCCAGGTGTTGCGGATTACGTCGACTACGATACGGGCACATTTGTATTTGTGAGATATAAAACGACGGCCTGATGGGGAGAGGGCGCAGTCGAGCGAGAACCACGATCAAGGCGAGACATGTGTACATTCGGGAATCTATTAGTGACGGACTTTACGCGTTTTATTGAATTAGACCTTCTGCATTACGTTTGAATTTGTTGTGTTCGATTATATTTGTACCTGTGTTACACATGTTTGTATAGTTCTAATAAACTCTATAATAATTCCAATGGCATTTTAATTAGAGTCCTGCAACTCGTAACAGTATGGTGTTTATACAGAGTTTAAAAATCTATATGAAACGTCAAATTGACGCTTCGCTTCAACTTTGCGTCAGTGGTTTAAGGACACAAGGACCGTTTTGATTAAACTAATTCCGATATTAAATAATCCTTGCTTCTGATAATAATAATAAATACTTAACTAAAAATAATAAATAAATAATAATAAAATTAATTCAATTTGGATGATCCGCCTAATCTCAGTATAATTGATATCTTGCAAGACACAGAAAATAAAAGCCCTTACGAACATTGCTAGTTTAAAATAAAGAAACCGATAGGTATCTATCCCAGCTATATTTCTGAGTAGTAGAAAGATTTGATAAGAAAAATAATTTAATACCTAACTTTTAATACTTTTTATCAATAGTATCGTTACGAATTTTGTGGGATTGTACACTTAGTAACGCCCCGATCGCAATTGAAATTCAACTAACTCTGTCTCAACGGGCTGACCTTATATGCGTAAAATAAACATGCACACCATTAATTCAAATTCTCGGATTTATAAGCTAAATCCGAAACACATGACTTTTAAGACCTTGCTGATGGAATTTAGGCAATAAAACGGTAAATGCTGTCTTTGACTCGACGACCGGCTGCAAGAATAAAAGGGATTAATTAAAGATTGACAAAATAGATGGGTACTTAGAGAGTTAGCGCGAAAAATGACAGTGAATAATTAAAATAATCATAAAAAATATTACAAATAATTTAAATTCCAAGGGGTAATAAAACACGTGTAAATGATTATTATCAACCCCCAAAAAATATTATTATTTAAAAATATTATCATAATTAATTTGTTATTCTGAAATGGGTAATTTTGAAGATTTGGGTTATTATTAACGTTATTTAAGTTCAGATGTACTTAACACGAATTTGCGCATTACATTTAGCGTTGTCATCCAACAACAAAGTAACGTTACCAGATGTGTATTATCCTAGTAGTTTACGGTAGTCTTTTGGGAACGGTCTCTCTTGACAGCAGTCTGACATTAAATTTTCAAATATATTTATGAACTTACTTTGTACCTACCTATAGGAAATTTATTTTTATGATTTACTTTTAGATAAGTAATTAAAAAGACTCATGAGAAAACATTTATGACAATTAAGTTCGTTTATTTTTTTAATATTTCTTTTCCTCATTATTATCAAAATTGTAAGACAGAAGTGAATCCGTGTAATTCTGGCTAATATGCTATGTCATGCATCTACCAGTATATTTAGGACAAGTGCCAATTTTATGAAGCGATTCTCCAGAAGTGGCTGTTTTACAACCCTGGAAGTAGATAAGTTTCTACAGATATCACGCGCGTGATATTACAATTAATTGATACTAGTTATATCTCACGCGTACATTGAAACTAGGTGAATGTATGTTATCCGCAATCACATTCATTTTGAAGTCATCTACACATTTTTTATTGATAAGTAATATAATAAATAAAGAAAGAAAAAAATATTTGAAGAAATAGCGACGTACTTACATTGCTGACATGTATCTTAAAAATAAAAACATATTTTGAAAACTTGTACGCCATATTTTCAGCAAACAAAGCTTGCACTCAGCTTATTGCTGTGTCGACATAATATCCGACACAACGCTGATTTTTAGCGCAAACCTTCCGTTTGGCGTAATACTAAAATGACATTATAAGAATTTAATTTAAAAACTATTTCATTTGTAAATAATAATATATACATACATAGAATAAACAGAATAAATATTTTGTTAACTTTATGATTTAAATAAAAAATATAACTCATGCTTGTCTTTATTGTAACTTGCTTGTATGTATATTGCGCATAAAAACGTGTATATAATATTAAGCATTAATCAATCATTATGTAGCCAACACTATTAAATAAAAAAGATAAATCTATGTTGTAAATTACTTCTATCATGGTACTATTACATTTTAAGGATAGAAAGAACATAAATATGGATTTTATATCTAGAAATATAAATAATAATAGAGTCAAACTCTATAGTGCATGCGTCTCGTTTAAAGAGCAAGCATTAATACAGGTTACATTATATTAAATTTTTATGTTAGTGCTATTTGCCCCCGGAAGATTCAATTCATTATATCGCGTAAACTATCCCATCTCCCGCGATGGAAAGTATCTATGCCCATTTTCGGTATTAAAACTACAGTTAAACAAAATTACAGTAAAACCGATCCAGTACTCCAGTAGTTTTTCTGTGAAAAATTAACTAATAGACAGACCGAATTACTATCGCATTTTTTATAATAATTTATAATATGATTGGTCTCCGATAGAAAATTTTAAGCTGTTCTAGTTTTATTTTTGCGATAACAACCTGTGTGTCAAGTCTCATCTATCACATGTAAACTACAAAAATCACAAAAATCATCTTACTTTCTGGTATAATCTTTACATAAATCTATCTCAAAATCTATCCCTTTTTGTTATAAGAAATATCCTATGTCCATTCTAGATATTGAGTTTACATATATACCGAGTTTCAGCCAAGTGGGTCCAATAATTTGTCCGTGAAAGCATAACAGACAAAAAGAAAAATATATTTTTACCCCGGAAATAATCCCATTTTTCTGGATAAAAAGTATCCCATGTCTATTCTCGAAAATATATTTATACTGAGTTTCAGCCATGTCGGTCAAGTAGTTTTTTCATGAAAGCATAACAAACAAACAGACAGACAGATAGAGTTACTTTTGCATTTATAATATTAAATAGGGATTTGTTCAATTTGTGTTAAAACCAGTTTACTTTAATGGCTTGCGTAATAAGGGCTATTTTGCAAACGCATACCTACTTGTAATGCAAGCAACATTTCCTTATCAAGAAACTTGTGATATGAGGTATGTAAGTACCTACCTACAGTACCTGCTAAAGTTTAACGTTTTTGTTCCCAAATACTTTCTACTAGACTAGGTCCATATCAAAGTTATGATGAATTAGTAAGATTTGAAATTGTCATTCTATGATACTTTGCTATAAGTAATATTCCATTAGCTTCTGGTTGTGTCCTATGCTTACATTATGAAGTCTGGAATCTACTGTCTTCCTTTTTACCTTCAATCAAGATCATCATTAATATTTTGAACTTCATTTATTTTATTTCTTGAGTTCAGCAAACAGGCAGACGGCCCACCCGAAGGAAAGTGGTTACTATCGCCTATGGACATTTGCAACACCAAAGGTGCTACAAACGCGCTGCTGCTCATTAAAGGGAGACTGGAGCCTGGGCACTAATGCCGGAACACAACTCAAGGTTGTTACAGCGGCATACTCTAGACCAGGATTTGTAATCATCCAGATGGGAAAATACCTTACTACCTGGCTGTGGGTTGATTTGATGCCTCTTACAACAGGCCGCCAGGCCGCAGGAAATTATATTATTTCTCCGTTCTTGCAAATTAAAAGGGCGTCGGTTCATATATTGTCCGGAAAGAATGCACCACTAAGGCAGTTGAGATAACCGATGTGTCAAACTCGCCAATCCGTCTTGGTCCGTTCCTATAGGGAGGCCCGAGCCCAGCAGTATAATGTTTATCGGCTGTTATTATTTTTTTATTATAAGCGAAAGTAACCGGTTATCATCAAGAATGCTGTTAATCTATCTGCATTACTCCAAAAATAAAAATCTAATTTAAGACATCTCAATGCAATAAACAAACAAATAAAAATACAACCTTACTTTGAGCCATCACGCCAAACCCTTTACATCCCATACCCTATTAACAAGGACGATCGGATCGGGAATAATCAATACTTCCCTATGTTGAGCCTTTTCCCATCGCAATTTATCCTTTGAGCATATTCCTTCTAGTATGCTTTTGACATATGCTATTGACCCTTGAAGGTTGCTTAGCCATATTCCTTACTATAAATCCGGGTATTATCACCTCTATGTGTTATACCTAATAAAATCTACGGAGATTTACGTTGTGAGACTTCTGAAGGCACTTAGAGGTAGTTCTGCAGACAAGAAAGATTGACGTTGTGAGATTTCTGAAGGCACTTAGAGGTAGTTCTGCAGACAAACAATTTTTTTCGAGTTTGGGAGGTTTTCGACTTATCGAGGTTCGACTGAAAGAGGTTCTACTGTATTCACACATAAACGTCCCTCCCTGCTGCTGGCTTTGATATTTTTTAAGAGAATCGACAGTGTACCGTGTCGGTTTGTCTGTTTGTTCGGGATTCACGTAAAAACTACCAGGCCTATTTCAATGCAGTTTTCACTGATCAACAGTTAATTCTTAGACTTAAAATCTGCGCTATTTTCTATCCTGGGAATTCCACGGAGACTTTTTCAGGGAATGATTTAAAATGGTCAGCTTAAAAAAAAATCGAATTCCAATGTGATTTTTGTTCTGATCGATATCGGATTTTATGTTATTAAAAGTGTGATATTTTTATCGCGGGAATCTCGTGGGAATACACTTCTGGAGTTACAAACGTCTATAGGCGACAATAAATATTTTCCATCAGGTGAATAGTTATCCCGTCATTTGTAGTCGAGCAATAAAAAAAATTAAACGACGAATTGAGAAACTCCTTTTTTTAAGTCGGTTAAAGAAGTATGTCTCACTAAATAAACTGTCTGTAATCAGATGTTAGCTCAGCTTAAAGTCGTTGAGCTCCGCTACAAATATTGTTAGTATTGTCATATCCATCTATTTTTACCATATACATACAGCATGTCAATACCCGCCGTAATAAGGACATGGTAGCGTAATGGCTAGCGCACGCGTCCCAAATTCAAAGGACGCGGGTTCGAATTCTAGCCGGACCCCATTCACCACTTAGGCAGTTTTCTGAACTAATGTACATATTGTTACAATTACCCTGTGCTAACAGCGGTGAAGGAAACATCGTGATGAAACTTGCACATCGAGATAACCGATGTGTCAAACCTGCCAAGCCGCCTTGGACGAGCGTGGCCAAGCCCAGCAGTGAGATATTCATGGGCTGTTATTACCGCAATGCAAAGTAAAAATTATAAAAACTATGACACGTTATTAAAGACTTACTACATATATATAACATAATTTAATATCGCTCCGTATCGCGTCGCAAATATATTATTATTAATTATTGCTTAACTATCCTTTAATATATAATTAAAACTAAATTGTAACGGTTTTAAACGTGGCACTGTATCTGAATTTCATTTCGACGTTTCGGCCACTTTTTTGTGGCCGTGATCACGGAAGACAAAGCCGTTAAATTGTTAGTCGCGAAAACTTAAGAAAATACTATATCTACTATATATACTTATCTACTGTAATAAATATAAAAAGCTGTACATATATATGAAGGGAAGTGCATCGAATTGGGAGTGAGGAGCTGAGGAACTGCAGTATGTCACCCATAGCCATTATTCAGATACGTGCGTGCTTATTCTCCTAGTTTCCTATTTATAATTCCTCTTATTTCTTCTATTAGATACAGTCCACTTATTATCACTAAATTCAGCGCCGCCGCATCGATTATTTATAGTGGTCCATACCATAATTACCTAACTGAAAGTAAGATTTAACAGAAACATGACTCCAATCACAAACTTTTACAATATCAATTGATTCATTTAACGTCCAAAATAAGGACAGTCAATCCCCGAGGAAGCAAGCCTAAAAAGTTGTACCGCGACATTTATTTCCGATAATCCTATATAAAAGCTTATAACCGCAGAGAAGGATTTGTTTTAACCCCAATATTTCGGAATATGTTCCAATTAATTTTTTCGTTGGCTTTTTTGTTAATTGCTTTTGGGAGTAATTGAGGAATTTGTTCCGGTTGGATTTGACGGGTTTAACGTGACGAGTTTCAGAGTTTTCGAAAAGTTTTATTAGTACTAATAAAAGTTTCTCTTATATCACAAACCTGACAAGACTTGTGTTAACATTAATGTTTGCTGAAATAATCAGATGTGTTTATTTCTCTCTCAATTTGGTTGAATTATAAAAATGTAATAACAGCTTATAAACGTTCCACTGGTGGTCTCGGGCCTCCCACTGTTCGGGAACGGACAGCATACCCGCAACGCTTGTCCAAGGTGGCTTGGCAGGTTTGCCACATCGATTATCTCGATTTTCAAGTTTCATCACGATGTTTTCCTTCACCGTTGTTAGCACGTGGTAATTGTAACAATATGCACATTACGCCAGAAAACTGAGAAAGTGGTGCATGCGTTCCGGCTGTTGATAGTCGTGGTGGCGTAATGGCTAGCACACGCGTCCCTAGGTCAAGGGGCGCGGGTTCGAATATTAACATAAATTTAAATAAATCAATACTATTGAATACCCGCCGTGTTCTTTCAATTTTGTGCTTGTCAATCAAATTGATTTAATTTGATTGATCCATCTAATATCAGTATTACAATTTGACTGAGGTCCTGCTTAAGTCTAATGACTTATTGTTTGAAATTTATAAAAAAAAAAATATTTATCATATTACAAATATTTTAAAAGCTAATTTTAGAAATTGTACCCTGAACTTGACAAAAGAAAACTAATAAATCGGTATGAACTAAATCAATTTTAAGTAAATAAATCTCCATTTCATTGTGTTAAATAAATTAAAGTAATGAAATGATTGTTTTCGCTCAACAATTTTGAGAAACTTCATAAAGCTTTATTGATAAAGAAGTTTAGTTGTTTACAGGAACGTTTCAAGCTTATTTATATTAATTGGAACGCGTATCTTAACAAAGTGTTCTAGGAGATACTTGGGTTTGTTTATAAAGTACAATTTGTTCCAACAGTGCGCCATTCATTTTAAAAATTTGACTTGATCAGAGCATTCGTAGTTAACGTGAGTAACGTAACAGATAACGAGAAATGAATTAAAATTATTTATATATATATAGTAAACTAATATTATTTTCTTTTTTTTCACTTAAAGAAGGAACAAACTCATATTAACATTTATATAAATATTAATTAAATAATTATGAAATTACCAAATATTTCAATACAAAAGTTAAACTTGTTGTGTTGTGATTTGTCCCTTCTTTAAGCGAAAAAAAAGAAAATAATATTAATTTACTATATATATGTATATATATATATATATATATATATATATATATATAATAAAGAAGGAACAAACTCATAATTAGTAGGGTGGATCAAAAAAATCTCACCAAATATGAGCTCTTAATTTTCATAGGAATAAAAATAAAGCGTTTAGAATTATTGTAAAAAAAATCCAAATTTTTGAAAATAGAACATAATAATACTTGTATTAACAACAAAAAATGAAATTTGTATGAAATTCATAAATTAAATTGAAAGAGTTATGCTTATACATGTACTACTTAGGATAATTTTAAGTAGCGAAAAGTTAATTTTTCTTTAAATTAAGTGTTAATGATTTTTTTTTAATCGGCAGGTAAGAGTCTTTTACTTTTCTCCAACCGCTTTTAGTACCGCGTCTCAATCCTTTATAGTATGTGTTATAATATTTTGATTTCTTATAATAGTTTCTAGTTTCACAGTTTACAAAGTCTTAACATGCGATATTCGCAACGAATGTTTGTAACAAACAGGTCAAAATTCATTTATTGTACTTTAAGTTCACTTACATTTTACTTTAAAATTATTATTGTTAGAAAATATGTCGTTTAATACTTTTCTTTTTAAAAGTTTCGAACTTACACTTTAGCCATTTTCGCTTACTTTAGGGAAACATTTCACACAATTCTCGTCTCATAAAATTTGTAATTGTCTAAATACCTATGTTAAATTACTGATGTAATAATGCAAGTGTGTGAAACCCGGCAATAGAAAATTTGAAGGCGAACATGATTATAATTTTTTTAATTTTCGTGAAAATAGTCGAAGAAGTCTTAACAATAAGAAGTTAATCAGATCTTGAAGCCAAATCATAAATCCACATTAATACAGATTATGAGATTTTCACTTGGGCCTCTATTGTTAAAATCCGACTATAAGATATAGCAAAAAATACTGAGTCATTCGTAGAAATGAATTCGCTGATTTTGAAAAAAACCATACATATTAGACTGACCCACAGTGTAGTACTAATAGCATGTGTTACTAGTAGCGCCACCTACTCAATTTGGTGTTAGTGCCTCCATCTAGTATTAAAGATTTAGAATAATACTTGATTTATGAACATTGAATCATTTGTGTAATAACTAAACAGAACAAACTGTAGTCATTTATATTTTAAAATAATGAAGGTACTTTTTGTATACAGCACTGTATATATACTGCAAACCCGCTATGAATCGGGCATTCTTTTTCGGAAGTCAATAAAATAAAACATTTCTCAAAGACCTTTATGTTTTGTTGTATGGATTCCGTACTAACAGTAACTAACAGCTTATAGGATCAATTTCTGCGAAGGAATGTCAAACGTCAAACTAAGAGAAAGGGTTGACTTTTAACAAAATGGACTATTATAGTTTCGGATAATATCTTATAGTTTCGAATTTAGACATAGAAATCCACTTGGAAAATTCACTCTGTATATGTGAAAGTCTTAAGTGAACTTTTGTATATGTTAGATTACTGTACTACTTTAACAAGTTTATTTATTGACATAATAATTATAGAACAGAAGGTAGTTTGTATCCATTACTCCACTACAGTCCTCGCGGCGTAGGCTCAGCTTTGCATTAGTGTGAGTGCATACAGATAGTGTAGAGTGAGATACGACTTATGGCGCAGCGCGTCCCTCATGCGTCACTTACCTGCCGTGCACTTTTCGCACTTCAACTCTGGTTAATATGTATCGTATACGTATGCAATGACTTCCATAAAAGCAAAACTAAGCTTACGCCCCAAGGACTGTACTCGACTCGTTCCGTCATCTCTCGAATATAAAAACGTACTGACGGAATGACGAGATAACATTCCCCCACTCTAACTTGGCCGGGTGAAGAGTCTCACCCCGGTTTTGGTCCGTTGCACACATCGTAGTAGCATTCTAGGATGGTAAATTATTATGCGAAATGTGAGAATTAATTACATCTGCTATTATATTGTTACGACCGACAAAGACCAATGCAAACCTGCAGTTTATTACCTTTTTGTCAGCCATTTCCTTTGTTTACCTTATATTTAAAGTTTGTATTTAGAAAACAGCCTATTGTGTATTGTACTCGTTTATGGCTGTTTGCAGGCATAATTAGGCAGGTGTACAGATAACGAATTTTAAGAAATTCGATCTGCGCGGGCCTGCAGACATTTTGTATCGGTGCAGCAATGGCCCAATGGGCAGATCGTTGGCGTCTAGCGATAATCACGAATGAGGCAAGACGTGTGTACATTCGATAAGCTATATAGTGACGGAGTTTGCGCGTGTTACTGAATCTCGTATTACGTTTGTACTGCTTGTGTCCAGTTATATTTGTACCTGTTTTATACGTGTTTGTATAGTTCTAATAAATTCTATAGTAATTCCAAAGGGCATTTTAATTCGAGTCCTGTAACTCGTAACAATATAATTGTTTCATTTTCATTCGCGACCTTGGGATTACCAATATGTTTATTAATCGATTATCATAAAATTTGGTATCATTTACTTTAGATAACATGTAGGTAGGTGTATGTTATTATATAATATAGAATACATAATATAAGACTGCATTGAGAAGGTATTTATAAACATCATTTATAAGTACATTTAACAGTTCTTAGAGACTAAATACTTTTAATGAAATATATTGTTAAAGAAATCCACAGATAATTAGGAGGTTGGTTTGATAAATAGACTTAAAAACAGTAATACAAGAATAAAATCAAGTAATTAGTATATTTTTTATTCCACAAAGTTGAAGATAATGATCCGAAGTTCATGCAAGGAAAACCGCATGAGTCTAGTATGTAAATATAGTAAAAAGGTTGTAAGGAATACTACTATAAAACTATAAGATAATATCTTGATTTCTTCACTTCATATTGTAATGACAAAATTAAAGTTCATAAACTTATTAATTCGTAACTATATTACACTTTAGGGTTCTATATGTATTATTACTAAATTTTCAGTTATTACTAAATGTTCTTAGTCAAACACACACATAGCATATTTCCAAACTAAGCAATTTACTCTATGTTATATGTACTACAACAGATATCACTGGGGTCGATCCTAGGCATCCAATCTAAAATAAATAATAAAAATAACTTTTTCTATTATAATAATAAGATAATCGTTTGTTGTAAGTTTTTTGTGTTAGTAACAAACGATTAACTCGACTGCAGAGACCATAAATAAAAATAAATAAATAATTACAATAACCGAACGTCATTAATTGAAGAATAGCGCTATTTAATTGTTACAGTTTTCTGTTACTTATTTTATAATAGGTCATTGTCGTTGCAAAATACTATTGTAAAGCTAGGAGCATATTGTATGCAATAGTTCTTGCAATTCAAGAAGGCCAATAGTCTTTAATTGTTTGAACGCGTATCTGTGTGTGTGTGAGAACAAAAGCGGATATGATTATGTATAGATTTCCTTAGATGATCATTTTTGTACTTTACACATACGATTTAGTGCAATCAATAACACTAATGATGTTTAAATATCTTAATCACGTTAAAGTACACCTTATGTTACTCATTGAAGTAAAAAAAATTAAAGAGACCATCTATATACACAATTTAACTAAAACTTCATTGAAAAATTTATCTTGTAAGAAAAAACCAGATACAATTAAGTATCAGTTCTTGATTAAGATTTATTAGTATTTTTTAAGTTTTCGGGACTGGTACACATAATAAATCAACGTTTTAAATGCGGTATATTATTTGATTTTTATTCCGACGGTCCGGCCACAGATCAAAGAAGAAAAGTGTGATAAATACATTTTTGCTTTCTACTTCTTCTTCGGCTACTGAAAAGTGGCCGAAATGTAGAAATAAAAATCAAATAAAATACCGCACTTAAACCGTTAGAACATAGTTTTATTATAAGATTTATTCCTTTGTATTATTTTGATCTTAAATGTATGAGATTACGTTAGATACATTTTGGTAATAAAATAAAATCAAAAATAAATTTCAAGTCCCGTTTTGGACTTTATTGTGTAGTCAGGATCGTTTTGTCACATTGGTGATGTAATCTAAGCCTTATAATAATTATTTCAAACAGAGGTCAGGCCTAAGTAGACGGGCCATGGTCACAACTATTATGGGTATTAAAGTATCGTTTGCAACTGTTTGCTTTATTTAGAAAAAATTATATGATTATCAAGCGTATAAAATGTAAGTAACTTAAGCTAACGCTCTGCCCATTTTATAGTAAAATATAATTTTATTTTATTACTAGTTGACCCGTGCCCGCTTCGCTGGGTGTCATTAAAAAAACATATTATTAATCACAATCAAATATAGCCTATGTCGCTACGGAATAATGTTTTCTACTGCTAAAAGAATTATTGGCAACGCAATGTAAAACTCCTTTCGACTAATTCAACCTTTCTTCTGACTAGCATATTTAAATTCCCTCTTCAAATCTGACGGCGCCTTCTCATTTCGCACGCACTATAGTCATTCATTGTCATTTCATCAAATAAAATAAATTAAAATCGCTCCGCTTTGTAAATAACATAACGTAAAATATATCACACCCGCAACATACCATTAATGAATATAATTTATAAATGACCCGCTCCGCACCGCAAGTATAAAATATAATAAACATATATAATAAAAAATACTATAAGTACATTACGTTACCTTACTATAAATACATATGTTTAATTATATATACAAAATAAATAAAACTACAAGTGAACCGAAGTAAAGAGGAGGTGAAAGTGAGGGGCAGCTGCATTTCATGCCCATTAATCAAGTACGTGCGTGCTCAATCTCACAAATTCCATCTTAATTGCCCAACACTTCTTTTCCTGCAAAATTGACATAGTCCGTTGTTATCTTAAATCCAGCTCCGCCGCAACAATTATCAAAATCGGTTCAGTAGCTCAAGATAATTACTTTCTACCAACAAACACACTCACATACTTTACCTCTGTATAATATTACTAGATGCGCCCCGCGGTTTCACCCGAGTGGTAATGGAAAATTGTGATAATGATGATCATTCACACTATATAAATTATAGCCTATGTGTTATTCTGATGTGTAAGCTATATTATTGTAAAATTTCATCAAAATCCATTCAGTGGTTTTTGCGTGAAAGAGTAACAAACATATATCCATACATTCTTACAAACTTTCGCGGATAAATTGTTTTATGTGGAAGAAGGTGACTATAACCTTGAAGGAAGTGTAATTTTATATGGTCAAGCCATAACGTCGTTTTTAAGAATCGTCCGCTCCACAAAGTTATGGAGGACGACTTGTTGTATAAAAAAACATTTTTGAGTTATTTCTTTATTTTTTATTGCACGAGTTCAGGAGACAGGAAGACGGCCCACCTAATGGAAAGCGGTTACCATTGCCTATAGAAATCTGCAACACCAAAGGTGTTACAAATGCGCTGCTGCTCTCAAGGAGTCTGGCCACTAATGCCGGAACACAACTCAAGGTTGTTATGGCAGCATAATCTAGACCAAGGTTGGTAGCCATCCAGGCGGGTAAATACCCTTCCACCTGGCTATGGGTTGTTTTGTCGTCTCTTACGAGAGGCCGCCCGGCTGCAGGAAATTGTATTCATATATTGAAACATAAAAATACAAATCTTCTAAAAAATCAAGCTATGAATTTCGAAATAAAATACCGTGGAGAGCTGAGTTTTGTTCCAAAATAACGTTTCCTCATAGGAAATAAGGTGGAGAGATGTAAAAGGGTAGTGGGAAAAGGATTGGGCGGTCGGTTGCGACTGACGGCCTGTGAATTAGTGACAAGCCCTCCAGCGTGGTCTCACTTTAAGCGGGTAGAGAGAGAGAGATAACACTTTATTGCACACTAAAATATACAATTACAAAAACAAACCATATTCATAATTCTATTCATTTCTAGGAATTTTATTAATTTCTAGGAAATACAATAGGCGGCCTTATCGGTCAAAGCGATGTCTTCCAGACAACGTTAATAAATACAAAAATTAGCGAATCTGGCGATGTAGGTGGTGCAGAAAAAAGGCGATAGATAGATAAATACTTAAAGTAATTTAAGAATTAAGTATATAAATACATGCATAATATACATAGTCATATACACATGTACAATAATATATTTCAAAATAAATAAGTTATTATAATAAATGTATAAGCATGGTTATATTGTGTTAATCAAACATAACTATTTGTGGATGTCCATATAGTATATTTGAAGACAAGATCACTGACATCGATTTTGTTTCAACTATAGGATTTACGAGTATAATTTACGTACTACAAAAATAAGAGTTATGCCAAGTCGCTGTTGCGAGGCCAATCTAGGCGTAACCACTTCGTCACCATGCCACCACTGAACTTTACCTGCAAACCGGCATGTGGTGTGAGGCGGTAGTATGCAAGGGCGGACAATATTAGAATCTGTTTTCACGTCACAAATTCATGGTACGCAAACCTTCTGAGCGAAGAAAGTCAACGAGCAATAAGTAGTTGTACTTTTCCGTCTATTACTTGCTTAACATGCCACATATATGAAGTCAATATTTTGGAAAAATATTAAGGATGACATTTGCCTAATATAAGTTATTCATAAAAACTATGTAATCACAATCACACAGCAAACAGGCTGACAATTTATCTGATAAAAAATGGTTACTGATGCCTATAAACATTTGCAACAGTAAAGGTGCTACCGATGTTCTATTAGCCTTAAAATGGGACTAGATCCTTGTCACTAATGCTAGAACACAACTCAATGTTCATACAGTGGTTCGAGAGCCGCATTGTAAACACGGAATAATATTTATTGACTTGCCTTGTAAGAGACGAGTAATTATTGTAACGCAAGTCTTCAAAAAGAGGCACTTTTTAGAAAGCAACAATAACACGGGTAGGCGCTTGCAAACATGTGTAACATTATCTTCGTCGAATTATAATAAAATACTTCTCGGCGGGCAGCTATTTGACAAATAAAGTAGCTAATCATGGCCGGTTCTTATATCTTACTATGCATTCACTTGCCTTATTATCGGTTGAGTTTTGACGTTACTTGTGTGGTGTTTAATTATGTCAAATTTTAACCGACAGTAAGGCAAATAAATGGTAGGTAATATATAGGAACGCGCCCTTAATGTACCGTTAGTCAAACTAAGACACATTAGGCAAAGGCAAGCTTGGCAGTATACTTTTAACCCTAATTATTTCCATAAAATTGTTATATTAAAGCAAAACTTAAGTTTTAAAAATGGCTCTTTGAATAAATTTCAATTTTATTTGTTTAAATTTCGCTCTCATTTTGGCAAGCTCATTATCCAAATAATGAGTTTGCCGACCATTGCTCTAGACCAAGCGTTATAGCCATTTAAATGGGGAAATATCCTACCCTTGGCTGTGGGTTGTTTTATAGCCTCTCAATACCTGCCCTGTGGACAAGTGGTATTAGCGGTAAACGAATACAATAGAAAATGTATGGGAATTACAAATCTCCACGCTATGTTTGCTATTATGTATGAAGTCGGCCTCTGTGATTGAACGGGCTAAGCCTTTGCCCGGCATACTTCACTGTAACGCAGGCTCCGGGTTCGATTCTTGATATGGTGAGTTTCGGAAACGACTTTTCTCCGTTATTTACTATGGTCGGGGTATCAGGAATCGACCTCAGAGTAGTCTGTTGCATATTACCCATAATACAAGCGTAACTTGCTTAATTTGGGGATATACAATATGTGTAATTTCTCTGCCGATTACAAAATCAATAAATGTTTTATGTACGCTAATACCAGTTGTCTGCTACAAGGCCAGGCCACCGGCCACAAGAATTAGTCATTGATATAAATTGCACTATGAAATTAATATTCTTTCTCCTTTTTTTTATGGATATTGTGTGTTTCTTCCTCGCTAACACTGGAGCCCCAACCTTAGTTAGACGTTGCTCTTTTCCCCTTAGAAAAATCCGTTTGCGCGTGTCGGGTCTTTAATACCCATGCATATTTTTATGTGGTTATTTATTAGTCTTTCCGCGTTCTTAGCTTATTTACCCATTTAGTCGTTGCTGAGAGGTTGTGAAAACATAAGTTGTTGGGTAAATATTGTTGTTATTTTTATAAGTCGAGATAATCTAAAGGTTAAGCATCTATTCAACTTAAAAACTTTGAGCATGCTCTCAAAGTTTTAAGTTGAATAGGTGCTTATTCGATGACGATTCCCGATAACGACACGATTTCCGGGATACAAAGTACAGCAGCATTTAAAAAAGAATGTAAGCTATGGTTTTAGTGAAAACTGTGGCGGAATAATCTACTTTTATGCACCCGAACAGCTACAAACAGCTCCCAGGAGAATTCACGCGAAATTCCTGGGATAAAGAATATCATACCTTTTAAATTATCATACATTTTATTCATAAAATTTGATCACTGGAAAAATCTTATTGGAATTTGAATTTCTTTTTCAGTCTGGCCATTTTAAATCATTCCCAGAAAAATTCCGCAGGATTCCCAGGAAAAAGAGTAGTGCAGATTTGAAGTCTAACAATTTGCATCGCATCAAAATCGGGCCAGTAGTTTTTAAGTGAACCACGAACAAACAAACACGAAATTTAAAAAAAATACATCGTATTCTCCACCGTTTATATAGTCTATTCCAATTGTTGTTTTTTAAATAGCTTCAATGTACAGACAGCCACGGTATCTATAGAATTTTATAATATTTTAGTTCCAGATATTTGTTGCTTTTTGGTAATTGATGAAAATGAAATATACAAACCCAATACAGATTGAGTAACAAACTACTCGGGACGATTTCGCTAACGGCAGATAGTTTAGCCCAACCCATCTGTTTTCCACCTAAATAAGATCTTAAGCACTAGAGTGTCTTGTGATAGAGAACGCAATAAAATAACTTCAGGACCAATTGACTTGTAGAAGCATAAGTATATGGGTAGAGTCCAAATGAGGGCGTGGAGCGATTTTTGAAATAAGTTACGTCGACATAAAATTACTAGTGCCCGGTTTCTGAGGTTACCAGTTATGAGTTCAATAACAATTGACTCCATAAAATTATGTAATACATAAACTTCAGTTAACTGTTATTGAGTTTCAGTTTTTTTTTACATAGCTACATCACGGTACCCCTATTGAACTGATGTCTCATTTTAAATTCTTCATCTGTAAATAATACGAATGGATTTCTACGTATCCTTAAGTTTTGGCGTCTGGACATAGTAGCAATAATTTGCGATATTTCCATATTCAACTCCGATGAACTCCAGTCCATAATTCTAATATTTTTAGTATAAATTGCTTATCCAAATAAACGATGTTACGAAGCAGTTTACAATTTTATACAAATAATTATGTTTTAGGTTAGTTTTGAATTATGACTGACAGATAAACGCCTAATATTTGTCAGTTAAGTTGAACCCAGTTTGACTGACGTTTATCGTATGATGGTATGTTCAGATATGCAGTTTTATAAGTTATTGAACTGATAGCGCTAACGGACAGATAAACTACAGTTCAAAGTACCACAGAAACCGGGCATAGTTGCGTCAACGAAACTTCTTTCCCTTCATGATTGAATTATACCACTCTGAAGTAACACATCGACAGGTTACCATGACAAAGAATTCGTTAGCGATTTCAAATAACTGCGTTTAAAAAACGCGACTGTCTATTTGCTTCTATTTTCTATCCCTTGGAAATAGTAATTTTATAGAGGAAAGGTATCCCGTATCCATCTATGTACTCCTAAAATATGTATGCAAAAGTTCATTATAGTTCAAAAATACCCACACGCCTTAATAGCACTTTGAACTAAAAAATTAAGTATCTATAAAGGCTGGAACTGAAAATCAGCCCTGTCGCAGCATTATGCTGAGTTCTAGCCTCATTGGGGTGAATATGGTGTACGTATTTTTGTATGCGTGTGTTTTTTTAATTATAATTGGTTTTTATGCTTTATATATACAATGTCTTATATGCATAATCTATTTTCTGTGCGTACATACATTTACGACAATAAATATTTTTCTTTCTTTCTTTATTTTCTTTCTAGCAGAAAAATAATCTTGATTTAAAAAAATAGTAGAATTTAAAATGTACAACATACTTTAAAATAAAATTGGTTTGAATAAGACTCAGTGGGCAGTTTTGAAACCCCATATTTGGTTGATATTCAAACCAATTTTATTATAAAGAATTTTGTACATTTAAAATTCTATTTTTAAATTAAACAGTAGTCTTTAATTTACTAAACATAATGAAATAAATATTTTAATTACATTTTAATATTACAAATACAGTGGACTCTTACCCCCTTTATGAAAACATTAATTTATTCATTGTACGCGTATCTACAACATGTCTGTCACGGTTTAAGCTTGGATAAATAAAATTCATTGCTTATCTGTTCATCTTGTATAACAATCACACTACACTGGTAAAATAAATTGTGGATCACACATTCGTTTTTAATTTATGTAGTTTTTATTTTCACAAAAAATAGGTACCGGCTAAAGGTTTTACGATGCGTTCATAAACACGTCTTTGCTCCATTTTTTACTTTTAATATCTGGTTTTTTTTTTCGGATGTAAATTATATCTATTTTGATTATGCACAGTTTTTTTCAACACTGTGCTCGTAGCTAGTCTAATAAGTGTAATTATATATTTTTATGTAAATTTTTGTGATTAATTTTCCAAGTGGGGCTCCAAGGCCACATTCTAAACTATACGAAATAGCAAAAATCTCTCAAAGGAGTCTCGGGGCTGATTTTGAAGAGACCTAAAGTGGTATCGTTAGATTTTGAAAAATCAATTACCCTAGTCAGAAATCAATTCGGCTGATCTAGGAAAAAAACATAACTCTATTATTACACCAATTCATAGTGTAGCTTGTAGTGATCAATTTCTGTGAAGGAATGTCGCTATATCTTATGGTTTCGGATTAAGCCACGGAAGCTCGCTATCATCCGTGCTGGAACGGAGAAAGAATACAATTTTCTGCAGCCTGTCGTAAGAGGCGACAAAACAACCCACAGCCAGGTGGTAGAGCATTTTCTCGTCTAGATGGCTCCCACCCCTGGTCTAAAGTATGCCGCCATAACAACCTTAAGTTTCGTCCCGGCATTAATGGCCAGGTTCCAGTTTCCCTTTAGACAGCAACGGTGCATTAGTAGCACCTTTAATGTTGCGAATGTCCATAGGCGATGGTAACCGCTTTCCACCATTAGACCGCCTGCCCATCTGCTGTTCTCATACAACAAAAAAAACTTAAAAATTCACTTGTATATCTATTTAATACACTCGCACTTATATCATTACGTATCCCACCATGGCAATTATCAATCCAATTAATTTTTGGGGTTGCCTAGAAGTGATCATTTACTAACCATAAGACCGTCCTTTGTGCACAATTAGATATAGTTTTACTCTCTATTCACATTTGTATTCACACGAATAAAAGACCAAAAAAGAGTTATCTGTCTATTTAGTTGAGCCCTTACGGCATGTGTTGCTGAGTTTTGCATTTGCACGCTTGCGCGTTTCTACTCTGGTCTAGTCCTAATACAGCCAGTCAAGACCTCAAAAGGCTGAATAAGTAACAAAACCAACATTATCTTCAAGACAAATGTTTGAGTATCTCTTATCCAAACCTTAAGACTTTCTTATTTGTAAAGTTCTTGGATGACGTTAAAACATTGAGATATCGACACGTTTATTAGGTTTTTAGATTTATGTTTCAGTACTAATTTTTCAGACTTTAGATGGGCGACTTCTTTATAGAAAAACAAAATACACACTCGAAAATATATTTAGTGTTTACGAACGACTTGGTTACGGTTCTTCCTGGTCTTTACGTTACTAAAAGTTTTATATATTATATAAACATAGCTGGAATAAATTTTCATCTTTGAAAAGCGATCTTTTCGTCATTTGTTTTGTGATGAATTTTACCTACATGGTAATTGAATTTTAATTGATGATGTAGAATCCGATTAAAAATAATAATAATAAACAGCAGACAAACACACACATCGTATATACCCACGCTAAGCAAATTACACTTGTGTTATCAGTATTATACAATGGACCACTCAGGGGCCGATCCCACACTGGGACTACAGTTAATAGCGAGTATTTCCTTTACGAAATTTACGATGCCAGGAATCGCGTCCGGGACCCTCTATGTTCCAGTGAGCTAGGTCAGGCCATTCAACCAAACCCCATCTGCAGGAGGCGGCCTAAAGGTCGTAGACGCAGCTACGCGCAGCTCCTCCCGTAATCCCATCACAGGATAGGATGAAAGAATTAATGAGCAAAAGGCACTATGAGGATTTAGTGACGCATTAAAATAGGAAAGTAAGAAATAGAAACAAAGATGTATAATTACGATTTGGCTATATACTTCAGTTTATATAATACAAACGTTATATAGAATAGCCTATAATAAAC
This sequence comes from Dendrolimus houi, assembly GCA_039645545.1. NCBI lineage: Eukaryota > Metazoa > Arthropoda > Insecta > Lepidoptera > Lasiocampidae > Dendrolimus > Dendrolimus houi. The sequence continues at coordinate 17,454,537 of CM077128.1, read as the reverse complement.
AAGTAGGAATAGTGTCTATAAATAAAGGAATGTACATAGTACACAAGAGGAATTATCAAAATACCACACTGTTTCTAAAAATATAATAGGTAAATAGTTAATGTATAAATTAATGTTTAAAAAGATAAATAAGTATAAAAGTAGAAATAAAATATAAACTAGCAAATATTTAGAATAGTAATAGAAAAAATGTAATAGAATAAGTAAAACAGTAAGACAGTAAAAAGTAGAATGTTTCGAACTCAAAATTGTATTGGAAAATAAAGAAATTGGGCAACAAAGAAAACAAATAATAAATGAAAACATAAAACAAGCACATAATACCCTGACAAGTATGTGCGTCAGGAGAAGGAAATTAAAAAAAACCATCACAGGGGGCCACGTTGACGAGCGGGGATCCCGTGGACTCCCCCACTCCTATTATGAAGAGGGTACCTTTCCCCGGGATGCTCAATGTGAAAGCCAAGCGTTGGGGTGTCACAGATGTAATACCTAACGTTTAGTTCCTGTGGCGCCTCGTAAAAGCGCAAAGCAGAGGGGCGCAGATTAGGTTTAGTGGGTAGTCTGACGGTCGACCATACTCCGTCTATCCGCTTGGAGGCCACGGTGGGGATACGGCCAATCAGGAGTCCCACTCACCCCTTGGTGAGCCTTCCCCATCAGTCCTGAGAATGGTGTCCCAGGAAAAGACATTCTTCTGGATCATGAAAAAAAGGCACTCAATAACAGATGCCGTCAAGTAATAATACTCATCAATATTATTCTATGATTACATCTATTTGGACCTGGTTTAATTTGGATCCAACCTGGTTCCACAGTTTACAGGCTCAGGCCCAAGGTCCATTTTCCTACGTGACCTCTCACCTCTACCTCACCCAAATAGTGCCTATATATGTGACTGATGTAAAAGAACAGAAGTCGTTTAGCAACTCGAAAAAGTTATATTCCTTCAGTAGACGTTTTATGGGAACACGCAATCTTTACATCGCATAAATATTACCTGGCGGTAGAGTATTTGCCCGTTTAAATTGCTACCAACCCTGGTCTAAAGTATGACGCCATAACAACTTTGAGTTATGTTCCGGTATTAGTGGCCAGGTTTCAATATCTCTTTAGAGAGCGGCCTCACCTTTGGTGTTACAAATGTCCATAGTCGATGGTAACCACTTCCCATCAGGTGGGCCGTCTACCTGTCTGTTGAACTCACGCAACATAAAAAAAACAAAGTCGCTTTCCACTTCTATTTTTCATTAAAGGTATTTTATAAATAAAACCTAATTTACTTTTTAAGTAACTAAAATAGAGCCACATCTTAGGGGTTTCCCCGAGGCGTGGCCAAATTTTGATTCTTATATAAAAACAATATAATTACATGTTACAACTATCGTTCATTCTGAACCAAACTTGTACGTTTTTGAAAGTAAAGCTACAAACCAAAACATCATTCTTCAAGGTGCCGCCAAAACTGAAGGCTGTTTTGTTCTTTAATCTTTCTTTTAGATTTCATAATCTAAAACAATATATTTTTAACTAAGATATGCCCGCGACTTCGTCTACGCTTGACTTGAAATACTCGCGGGATTCCCAGGATACAAAGTACCGCAGCATTTAAATATAGACCGTTAGCTATCGTTTTAGTGAATACTGCGTCGGAATAATCTATTTTTTATGCACCCGAACAACTACAAACCGCTCCGGGAAAAATCCCGTGGGATTCCCGAGATAAAAATTATCACACACTTTATTACATAAAATTTGCTATCGATCAGTGAAAAATCACATTCGATTCGGAATTCGATTTTTTTTAATCTGGTCGTTTTAAATCATTCCCAGAAAAATTCCGGCGGGATTCCGGGAATAAAAAGTAAAGTAAATTTTAAGTCTAAGAATTAGCTTTCGATCAGCGAAAACCGCATCAAAATTGGCCCAGTAGTTTTTACGTGAATCCCGAACAAACAGAGAAACCTACAAACAGACAAGAAATCTAAAAAAAATCACAACGTGTTCTCCGTCGTTTATATAGTCTATCTAGTTGTTTTTTTTAACAGACGGCATGTTTATAATTTTATAATATCTAGTATGTACCTATTACGTACTTACAAATTAAAAACAAAACTAGTTGTCCTTATACTAACTACATCCAAACGTTATCTGGAAGAAATCGCCTCGGGCGATTAGACCGCCGAATGTTATTTTTATTTATATTTATTGTTTATGTTCACTTCTGTTCCATTCTGTTCGATTATGTCCGGTTCTGTTCAGTGCTGTTCTGTCATACATACCCTGGAAGAACAATATTGGAGCCATAGTGTCAGAGCGGCAGTTCACTGGATTTATAATTGAATAATAATTGCTTTTGCTAGTTTTGTTATCCTTTCTGTCCTTAATAGTATACACATGTATATCGCACACACTCAGATTTTTTTTTAACAAAATTGTACTATTTTCTTATTGATTCGTGAAAAATAAGGGTAAAATATGAAATATACTGTGCTCTGACTTCCCTCCAATGGAACTGAGCTCATTTTTCTCAAACACGAAACGGTTTAAGGCAATATCGAAAAATGTATCACGAAATAAGCAAAGCAGTTTGAGGAAATGGTATTTTCACGGCGTGGGCGTAACAAATTGAGGTAATTCTTATTCGAAACTGCAAGGATTTTACGTCTGAACTACTCCAGGGTCAAGGTATCCAATTATTCCACAAGTAAACTAATTGAGTGGCAAATAAAAAAATCATAGCGTTCTATCTCCAGTAATATGCTCTTTGCGATATAGCACTTACTCTTTGGTCTACTTTGCAATATTAAAGATTCTACCGCGTCGCTAGTGACTAGTCAGCAATGAGTAAAGCCCCAACCTCACGTATAAAATACGAGTATTGTTATGTGGCTGCCGCCATATGTTTGTAGAGTTAGTAATTTCGATCGTTGAGAGTCTTATGATTTTATTCGGGTACAATAGCTACAACAAGTAGCCAATGGCGATTTTTGCCTATAGGATTTCTCTATAAGTACAGTAGTGGTATGAAAATGTTTGCCAGTTTTCAAATTGATTCATTCAATGTACCGCGAGCACATGTCACCTTTTCAAACGAAGTCACAGAATAGACTGTTCCACAAAAAATTGTATTTAACAATTTCACAAAAGTTTAAAATTACTTAGATCAAAGTTGTTTGATTTTCTATCTTGTCTAAGAAGATTGTTTAGACATGTAAAACCTTTTTTATTGGTTTTAATATTTAAACGTAGTTATTATATCCTCTTTGTTTCTTATTGTTAATCTAAGCGTCTGTCATCCTTAACATTGCAATTTTCTTTTCTCACGTTCTTATATTTGACAAACGTAAAATTTATTAAAATGTTGGCAGTATTGTTTCTTCTACTCGTGCAAGCAAAAGTCGACTCTAAGGTGACGAACATGTTCGTTCCGTGTGACTGTACAACTTGGATATGAAGTATCATGCGGGTAATGTGGAATAAATCGTATTCAACAATTATTACGTTTATTTATTTACGTTTTTTAGTTATAAGCAAGTTCTCCAGATCAGAGAATTTCTTCTTCAAAAATGCTTGTGAAATTGTTTTGGAATAGGTATACAGTTTACAGTTCATGTGTCTGGGATTTAAAAATTCGAGCCAAGCACTAAATATATCTAATATTGACAACGGTCTGGATGTTATGGCATATATATATGTTAACAAATTGGTGAAATTTCCAAAATTCAATCGGGAGAGCTGCTTTTATTTTATGGACAATAAAGAGTTATTATGCTATTATGCAATCGACTTCGAAAACAAATACATTTTTTGTATAAATTGTTAGATATGAATGACTCCATCACAAGTCACCTTGGCCTTGTGCCATGAGCCCGCATAGGGTTTATAATAATAATAGCTTATAAACATCCCACTTATAGCCTCAGACCTCCTATTTATAGAGGAACACACAGACATCACATACACTGTTATCTGGATGTGCAGGTTTCATCACGATATTTTCCGTTAGTATGCGTTCATTGTATCAACATGAACATTAGGTCAGAAAGCTGCCTAAGTGGTGAATTTTTCCGGCCAGGATTCGAACTCACGCTTTTTGGGTTTGGGAGCCAAGTATAATCATTAAGCCACCATGGCTTCTGTACGGTAGTAACCGAAAAAAGGTTAAATAAACTTTTTTGTCTGATTATTCTCTTGCTAGTGCGAATATATCTTTGGAGCTATAAATAATTATGTTGCACGGATCACCCACTTGTATTGTTACAACTGCTTATTTAGAAAACAACTTGTTAAGCGGTTACGCAACCGGTCATTTAGTAATTATAGGTTATTAACAGAATGACGTCGAACGATTTACTTAATAGCATTGACTTGCTGCTAAACTTTGTCGTATGGAAGACTTTATTTTCATACTAGGGTATGCCCGCAACTTCATCCATGCTTGACTTAAAATCCCCTCGGGATTCCCAGGACACAAAATACCGAATCATTTAAAAAAGAATGTAAGCTATCCTTTTAGTGAAAACTGTGTCGAAATAGGCTATACACCAGAACGACTACAAACCACTCCCGGGAAAATTTCCGTGGGATTCTCGGGACGAAAAATATCACACATTTTACTACATAAAATTTGCTATGGATCAGTAAAATATCCAAGTCCAATGTGATATAACATTGGAAAACGTTTTTTTTTAATCTGGCCATTTTGAATAATTCCCGCTAGATTCCCAGGGTAAAAAGTAGCACAGATTTTAAGCCTAAGAATTTGCTGTCGATGAGCGAAAACCGCTTCGAAACCGGCCCAGAAGTGTTTACGTGAAACCCGAACAAACAGACAAGAAATCTAAAAAAATTTCATCGTGTTCCCCATAGTTTATATAGTCCACTAGAATTTATCCCGCGGCTGAGACGCGGGTCAAACTCTAGGGCGCATGTCTTGTTTAATGAGCAGGCGTTCATACAGGTTACATTGTATAAAATTTTTATGTTGGTGCTATTTGCCCTCTGAGGATTTACTTCATTTTAATTCGCAAACTATCTAATCTCACGGGATGAAGAGTATTATGTCCATTTTCGGTGTTCAGACACACAGATCGAGTTACGATCGCATTTTTTTTTATAGACCAAAATGACGAAAATGGCAAATCACAAAAAAAAAACAAAACCTACCCTGCTTTCTGGAATAACCTTTACATAAATCTATCCCATTATCCGGGATGAAAGGTATATCCACCCTCGATATGAAAATTATATAGGTATACATACCTCAGCCAAATCGGTACAATAGTTTTCCCGTAAAAGCATAACAAACAGAGAGACAAATATATTTTTCTCCTGGAAATGATCCCATTTTTCGGGATAAGAAGTATCCTATATTCATCCTCGGCATCGAATATATATATATACTGGGTTTCAGCCAAATCAGTCCCGACAGTATTACTTTCGTATTTATAATATTAATAGGGATAATAAAACGTAGATTAAATTCTGTAGTGGTTTTCTTCTATATTAAGAAGCGTGAAAAGAAGGACTTTAGTTTTTGGCGCCCTCTGGTTAACAGTTCAATAGTAGATTGTTACACAAGAGATTAAAGTGACCTATTTAGGTATGATATAGTTGGGCGCACGAGCATAGCGAGGAAACTAATAGTTCGAATGCCCAAATAGACCTTTCACCCGAAGTCAACATTCTGCTATTCATTTCGAGTATGAAGAAAGTAAATAAAAACTAATTAGTTAAATAATCAATCAATTCTCTAATGAAATCAGGCGTTAAATCCATATCTAAATCTGACGAAATCATTTAATACGTCACATATGAAACGTCAAGTTTTGTTTTTCTGTGGCATTCTACCAGGCAGTAATTTTTTCTCACTGATGATAGTAAATATTTAACTTACATTAATATAAATTAAATAATAATTTAGTGCAAAGTAATTTATAAGTATAAAATGATGTTACGAAATCGTTGATGTTTTTTATTACAATTTATTCCGTGATTAAAAGTGGTTGTAAAAAAAATTGGAACATAGGTATAGGTAGTATTATCTGTGGTTCGCATAGTTTTAATCTTTTTTTGAGAGCAGGGAAAATCCTTTCCCAGTGACAAAAAGTACTGTTTTCATCCCTGTGATCAGGCAACTCAAAAAAGTATTTTAGCAGTTACTATTTTTTTATGTACATAACCTGCGGTCAATAACATTTTTTTGTTATTAAAATCCTATTAAGTAAAAAATGCGATAAGCATCCAAGAGTTTAAAAGGAAAACGTTATCATAATATAATTGATCAATTAACTTACATTTTTTTTCTTATATATTTTTAATGTGAATACAAATTAATGACGGTGCATTATTTTTTGACCTCTTTAAAAAGAATTATTAAGTTATTATCATTTTTTCCTTATATTACTCTTATTCCGTCGGCTTATCTGATAAAGCGTAACTGTCGCCTATGGATATTTGTAACACCGACATGTCACCACCGCACTGCCAGCCTCGAAGAAAATTTATGACAGCCTTTTTAAAACCCCCATATCGTAATGCTGAGTGGAAACCACAGCTAGGAGATCGTTCCAAATCCCTACGGTGTATAAGAGGAATGTTCTTGAGAAACCCAATGTACATGAGCGAAGCCACTCAAGGAAGTAGGGATGAACGCCCAGCCGATGGCGAGCGGTGCGGTGGCAGCAAGAAGACGAAAGCAAAATTCTATACAATTTCTCGAAGCACACCACACTATTCAGACGGTAAGATACGCAGAGAGACATGAAGTCACTCTGGAGACCAAGAATATTATTATATCGAGCTTGTTATGTAAGAATATTGTTACGAGCTACATGACTCGAATTAAAAATGCCGTTGGAACTACTATAGAATTTATTAGAACTGTACAAACACGTATAAAACAAATACAAATAAAACTGGATGCAACCAGTTCACACTGCACGATTCAATGCAATTCGACACGCGCAAAGTCCGTCGTCTATATCGCTAATCGAGAGTACTACAAAACGTTTTACTCGTTTCGTAGTCGTCGCTTGACTGCCCCACCCCTCCATTCGGGCATTGTCTTATACTAATTATACATTACAAAAAAATCGGCCACGCGCACTGAGTTTCCGAGAAATAGTAATTTGGACACCTGGTTATCTATTCCTGTGAACGGCCAACAAAGTCGAAAAGAATAACAATAGGCTATTGTCTAATTGCAAATTTAAATACGAAGTAATAAAAAGAACTCCGAATGCGGGAGGGGCAATAAACGAGATGCGCAGCATTTCTTTGTCGGTATGTAACAATGGGTATGCAATTGGCCCAACTTGTAACACTATCATAAGCAACAAATATAAAAAAATACAGAAGAGCTACTTTACAAATTACTTTTCATACAATACTCATAGATCTCCGATTTTTTGTGTGTGCATAGTTTTGCTATTAACACAAATATGACCTAAGGATATTTGTATTAGAATCTAACTTACTTTTGCTAAATGTAGCAATAAAAAGTCAAATACCTAAATTGTGTCGCTTACGATGTTTTTCCATGACAGGCTTTGATATATTTAAATTTTTTAAATAATTCAATAAATAAGTTTAATGGCAGATTTAAATAAGACCTAAAATACTATATTTAAATATTTATACTGAGAGTGTGTCAAATAATACGTTTTTTAGTCTCTGATTTGGTATTCTATTCAATGAAGCTTGCTTTTGATTATATTAGATTTATAGAAAAATATTAGATGTTGTTTATGTTAGTATGTAAGGCGAGTGACATGTGTGATTTATAATAACATTATTTAGTAATGAAATGAGGTTGTAATGAATGAATAGGTTGTGTTAACCTCAAACAGTCTATATTAAAGGGAAGAAACTTAGTTCATGAGTTCATTGTTTTTTAAAATTGACTGAACCGATATCACGAGAAGTTTTTTTTGTAAAATTAATCCTGGCTATTCATATCTCGAAAATTACCCAACAGGTGACTTTTCAGATGAATTTTCTTTGAAAACATTTTTGCAAATTCAAATCTATTCTTTAAATCTTTATTTGTACAAAACACAGTGACAGCGTAATATTGAGATGAACAAAGTACAGCACATTTTGCCCCATCGGGGTGCATAAATGTTTAGAGGAGACAAAAGTAATAAATTTTGTCTCGTAGTTATACAAAAATTAAAATTATTTTAATTTTTATAATTAGTTTAAAAATAACAAAAGTCAATGAAATTTTGAAACAAACTATTGCAGCTCAAATATTTTTAAAATTCCCTTGCTACTTGCAAAATAAATCTTATAATGTTTATTATTTTATCAAGACATAAATAAAGATAAAGAGGGTTTCCATTTAGCGATATTTCATATTTCAGGACTGATTCCTTTATTGGTTGCTATATCTGTGAGTCATAGCTGATTAAAATCTAGAAATTACAGGATGTTAATAAATATAAGATTTTTTACACTTAAGTCTATACGGATAAATAAAATTGAAGTGTCTGTTTGTAATGTGAAAATAACAGCTTTTTACTAAATGCATATATATGGCACTTATATTAAAAAAACTATTTTAAAAATGTCTATCTGTCTGTGTCTGTCTGGATGTTATCTCTAGCTAATCTCTGAAACGGCTAGACCGACTTTGACAGGACTTTCACTAGCGGACAGATGATGTTATAAAGAGTAACTTAGAATACTTTTTTATAGTTCCACGAAAAAAAAATCCCAGGTAGTCCTTAGAAAACGGTTCTTTATCTAAGCTTAATGTATCCTCTATGAGAAATAGTATTACACTTGTGAAAACAATTTTTCAATATTGAGCCAGAACCTCTAAAGATAAATTTGCAATTTAAAAGTTTCTGCTTAATCCATTATAATTAGAGGTACGGAATTTACGCAAATAAAAAGCATGAATTTCGCATTTATTTTTTTAATGACAAGATTTCGAAACAATTTCGCATTTTTTAAAGTATCTATCGTAATAATCTAAAGTAATTAAATGCTAACATAGTTGCAATTTCCACATTCGACTCCTTAAGAACTGTTCTGTGTCTGTACTGTTGGTTGGAGTCCAGACGCTCTGTAATGCTGCTTTAGCAAAGGATGGAAAGCAGCACTGTGCATGTGAGCAAAATGTCTTTTACACTGGGATCTTCGTTTCTATATATCGTTTGAAGGATTAACCTATGAAAGTTATATCCGTCTATTTGCTCATTTTTTGCGAGTGTTAAATAATTGTCCAATGTGAAAGAAAGCCTCGTTTGTCTCGTTTATTATCATGTGGAGAGCAAGTTTATTGAAGCTTTTTTCGTTTGCTTATATTAGCATTTCTTTTAGTGTTGTATCAATTACTTCGTACTCATTGAGTAAAGGTAATGTTTTTAACCTTGGCGGTGGCGTTCAAGTGATAATTTTAAATCCTCTCATATCAAAATCATCTACAGTTATTGTATATTTCGCGGAAAATACTCAGGCTTTATATATTCGCATTTATATCAAAATTTTCGCATAAATTCGCATCTATTTCGTAAATACGAAAATTCCCTATCTCTAATTATAATTAATTAGAATAACTTGTTTTAAGTATTTATAATTATGAAGAGGCTTTTGAAGTAAGTTCAATGTATTTAATTATCATATGCGCTATTTATTTGTGGTGACACAATTTTCTCATTGTAGATTAGTTTATGGTTTATAAAAACACAGTTTTTATTTATAGTAATAAAATGTTTTAATCCATATATTATTTATTAAAGATCATCCTAAGTCATGTATATTCATGAATATTTGACACTTAAAGGAAATATGTTCGCAAATGACATAACAATAAAATAACTTAATTGCAAAATCATTTATGCTTACATATATCACATTAAACTGTGATAATATGAAATTATATGTATTTGAAAATACGAATTTTATTCCGTGTATAAAGTGTATGGGTAAAAACATGGAATATATTCTCCATAAAATTGTACATGACTCCATAAGGACTAAGTGGATAAACGCTTTAGAATTGATAAACAATACGGAAAACGGTACCTGAATTCAAAACTATGAGTATAAACATGAAAATGGTGGTATAAAAGTGGAAACGAGCATAAATCGTCTTTTACTGTAAGGTATACGTTCGAATATGAGCGAAGCGGTATACATTTAACGGCGGCGCGGTTTGTCGCCTCGCTTGTTGCGCGCGATATTGAGGTTATAAACTGGCGTGAGTTAGTTTACTATGTATTTGTGAGACGCCGAACTTCAGAAAATACATTGCACGATATCAATACTTTTATTTTATTTTCAAGCTCTAAACACAATTTCAATCATTAACTTTACCTTTCACTTTATTCTTAACAGGTACCTACACAAATCACGGTCGTATAACCCGTTTCCAACAAATATTAACCGTTTTTATATTTTTGTGCTGAAACCACCACCCCTGTAAACAGTCGGTATCTAATCTTTAAACTGCGAATGTTCGCGGGAACAAGGTTTTTATAACAATACAACTACTTATTTTCACAACTGCCAAAGTTATACATCGTATACAATTAATTAATATAATTTTACAAATAATCCCTATTAATATTATAAATGCGAAAGTAACTCTGTCTGTCTATCTGTTTGTCTGTTCCGTTTTCACGGAAAACTACTGCACCGATTTGGCTGAAACTCAGTACATATATATTTTCGATGCTGAGAATGAACATAGCATACTTTTTATCCCGAAAAATGGAATAGTTACCAGAATAAAAATATATTTGACCTTCTGTTTGTTATGCTTTTCCGGAAAAACTACTGGACCGATATAGTTGAAATTCGGCATACACGTAATTTTAATACCGAGGGTGGACAATGCATACCTTTTATCCCAGATAATGGGATAGATTTATGTAAAGGTTATCCCAAAAAGTGGGATAGATTTTTTGTGATTTTCCATTTTGGTCGTCTTTGTCTTATTTGTCCGATTTGCCCGATTTGTCGGATTTGCCCGATTTGTACGATTTGTCGAAGTTGTCCAAGTTGTCCGATTTGTCCGATTTGTCCGAGTTGTCAGAGTTGTCCCATTTTCCCGATTTGACTGATTTGTCCTTTTTTGTCATTATTGTCATTTATGTAGTTTTCATAGACGGAGAATAGATAAATATAACAAGGACCGTTTGAAATAAAGGATGAAAGTTTGGAAGAGACCAATCTTTTCTCAGATTATACATATAAAAATTCATCGTCTGTAAAGAAAGCGATAATAACTTTATATGTCTTTCCATTAGGCTTTCACGGAAAACTACTAGGAATACTGGATCGGTTTTGCTGCAACTATGTTTAAATGTAGTTTTAATACCGAAAATGTACATAAATACTTTACATGCCGGGAGCTGGGACAGTTTGCGATATAAAATGAAATTAATCTTCCGAGTGCAAATAGCACTAATGTAAAAATTTAGTACAATGTAACCTGTATTAACGCCTGCTCTTTAAACAAGAAGCACGCACTAGAGGTTGACCGGTGGCGTAGCCGCGGGGTAAACTCTAGTAATATATAAGTTTAAAACTAATAGGCCGCCTTCTGATTTGTCGATGCAGAATTGGTATGCTTGGTATACGCGGTATCAAAAGCTTACCGAGCGTCTATATTTATGGGAGCGTTTCCTGATTCACTTAGTTTGTATCGATATCGGGCGAATTCATATTATAACATCCCTAAAATGAATCGATTGGACACTCACTGTCTTCTCTAGCAAGTTGTAAAATGCAGTAGTTTCGGTCTATTCGACATACGTGATGATACACTGGGAATACCTGGTAGCTTAGAATGCTATATTCAGATAGATATGTTCAAATATATATATATATTCTATTGTCTGACATACGAACAGATAGACGTAAGCTTTTCGTATACACTACCAAATAAACAAAAAAAAAAGCTAACAAAAACAAAACCCACATGTAATTTAAAAAGCAAATAATAAATATTTTCTCCAATATCTTGAAGTTTTTCGAACTAAAACATAAAATTTACTGTCTTTCGCAAAATTTTTGTTGTTTTTTATGTTTTTTTTATTTTCTACTTTTTTGGTTACGCGAATACTTGAATAGTTTTAGAATAATATACGAAAGACGTTGTACGTCCCTATAATGCTCGAGGTTTCTCTCGATCTCCTGATTTGGTGACAACGGGATCACTACAGGAGTACTCTTTCGAAAAACAAATGAAAATCGGTCCACAACTGACGGAGAAATTGCGGAACATACATACAAAAAAAAAGCAATATACAGGCGAATTGAGATCCTCCTCCTTTTTGAAATTGGTTAATGAACTGTTTTGCTTAATGCTTTGCTCTGTATATTTTAATATTTTTCACACAATATGTTATGGGCCTAGCACAGTCACTTAGTACAAATTTTAATTCTCGCTAGCGCTTGTTACAAGAAATAACCTTACCACACGTCCGTTAAATATATCATTGGACTAGCGCATACCTACGGTATTGCTCGCTTCCGAATATCGTATTTGCCTGCACGCCCAGACTATGAAACTGCTAAATTCCATATCGATATAGATATGAGATTGATAAAGATCTACGATTTCTAGATCCGTTATTATACAACCCAAATATTGACTGATAAGTAATAGAAAAAAAGACAAATCCAAAAGTTTCAATATAATATTTTCGATATGTACAATACTTTGTACAAAAAGTATTGTACATATTTTTTTTAAAGGGGCGTCATAAAATTTCTTTGAGTCCGGCAACGCGTTGGTAACATCTCTGGTGTTGCAAACGTCTGTGGAGTTGATGGGTGTTTCGGCGTTGGCGACGTGGCCTTCCAACACCGAATGACACTCACAAATAATGAGTTGATATTTTATTAGTCGAATATCAAGCTGTTATTATGTAAATTGACTATATTATATGATAACAAACACACGACAAGAATATATTTCGACCCGTAAGACGGTATGTACGCGTGACACTTACAAAGGTCATTCCGCCGCACTGCCGATCAGACGACTCGGGTCCACGGGCGATACCCGTCGCATTGCGCATGCGCACCCAGCGGCAGGCTGCGCTTGCGCATCTTCATCGTTCATGTAGCTACGACACGCTGGGACGATGGTGTGATCATTTTGTTTGACGGAAGGCCACACGTCCATAGGCGACGGTAACCGCTTTCCATCGGGTGGGCCGTCAGCCTGTCTGCTGTACTCCAACTATAAAAAACTACGGGTTTTACCTCCTAATCTAGGTGTCAAAGCACTTTCATTTTATTTTTTACTAGTGGTTCCACCAGACGTTATCCTGCCCTCAAAAAAAAAAATCTAGAACCCAATCCCAGCGCCACCTACCGGTTCCAATTGTAAATGTAAATGATCTGCGGATCTACTCAAACACACAAATATATTCATCAAAATCGGTAAAGACGTTCTCAGTTATGCGCGTACACATCTACGATTCATTTTTATAAATATAGATTTGTTTTCGTTGTTATTGCGAAGCTGGCAAGTAGATTGACGGCCATACTAGTTGTTACAAGTGAAAGAAGTTGATGAAACATTCTGGTCTATAACCACACTAATATATGAACACCAAAGCACTGTTGGTTTATAACTGTCCACGACTTAACGGCTATATGAAACTTAACAAAGCGATAGATGAAGTGGAAGTGGAGTGGAGACCGCGTCTCGGTAAACGTAGTCCAGCTCGATGGACCGACGACCTGTGCAAGGTCGCCGGTAGGCGCTGAATGAAGAAGTCAGAGGACAGAGATGAGTGGCGCCGACTTGGTTAGGCTTACGTCCACCAGAGGACTGCGAATGGCTGACGACGAAAAAAACAATCTTGAAGTGAAAGAACCGAGATGAAAATTTGTATTACCATCCATAATTCCTTACATGACGTATATAAAAATTAATATGTATGTTTTTGGTAAGTAATAAGTGTTTCTGCGTTATATATGTATTTTTACTTTATTCAAAAATTAAAAAGATTAATCCAGTTACAGTCGCGCATAACAGATATAGCCTGAAGGTACTATTTCAAGTCAAAAGTAAGTTGATTTTGTTCCCGAGAACTTTTGATTGTCAGCTTATAGATAGTAGTCTATACTATTTATAGTTTAAAGTGGGTTGATTTTCTTTGACAAAATCTTTGATTTTCAGTCATAACAATGCATAATAATAAAATATCAAAGAGATGATTATGCTGTAAATAAATTACGCTTATCACAATTATAGTACATAGTTGCTACACATGTTAATTAAACCCGTAACACGTGCGTTATTAATCATAAATGTACCTGCTTTAATTAAACCAGTAACTTGTGGAGCAAGTGGAGTAGTTAATCTTTAGGCATATGAAAAATGTAACCAAATATAGGTACATAGTGACAAAGCATGTGGTACTAGAAATATCTTTTTTTGCTAATAACCTTTGAACTTTCATATTACCTGGGCCCTATGAGTTCTAATAAACTAAGCAAGCCCATGCTCACACCATATAGACCGGAAATCCGTCGTGCCATATTGATAGAGACCCACAGACAAAATAACTGGGCAGATGACACGTGTTATATACAATAAATTATTTAAAAAATCCATATAAAAGAGTTGTCACTTGATACCATACTAATATCTTGATTTTAAAATAACACGATATAAAAATAATTGTATAATAATTAATACGCTACTTGACTTGTTTAAGTTGTGGTGTCATAACTTGCTATTCTTGTACAAAATCTAGGAGGCTTCACCGTTTTGTAATGTAATGAAAATTGTCTCAGTTGATTTAACAGTCAACTAGGGTGAGTATGTGCAAGTACTATTTAGAGCTGCATCCCGAGATACATCGTTTTGGTTTATATATAATTAATGTATATAGTCGTAAAAAGAGAGAAAATCTGGTGAAATCTGTCTTTTACTTCAGAGAGACACCTATAAGATTTTCTTCTATATTATTTTTGGGGAAAATGCCGTTGAAAAGGCCAACAGTAATCTGCCATCATGTAACGGTCCCGACTACCCTGGTACCTTTCCATCCACTGTTAGGTGTTGGTAGAAGTGCTCAGCCTGTGCCACATTCAAATTCTCAAGATTATCAGGAAATCGAAACCATGTAACTGTGGAGAAAATGTAACTTTATGCTCATATTCACTCTAAAAATCTTAAGAACCAAAGCCAATTCACTACTTCCATGAATATATTCGCAAATTGTGTACTGGAAATTATAAAAAGCTGCAGACATATCTAGGGCAACAATTATTTTTAAAATTTTGTTGACCTGTGTTATTTAGGTCACTTTTAATTGTAATCGTCGATATGGATGCGAGAATCTGCCATTCTTCACTTGGATGCGTGTACGTGTGGATGCGGTTCTTGTGGTCCCGTGCGAGAGTTATTTTTTAAAAGGTCATTCTGGCCAGGCTCCACCACTTCTAGTCATAGTAAAAATCTTATTTAGAGCTCTTTTCAGTCAGTTGTTCTTTTCTGATCCGTCTAGAGTGTACTTTATCCGTTCCCTTTTATTCCATCTTCCTATACTATCTCTTTTATTCTATCCCTCGACAACGCGTTGCTTCAGCCCTGGTATTGCAAACGTCTATACGCTGCGGTAACCAACATCCATCAGCTGGGCCATCTGCCTGTTGCCAGTCTAGCAATAAAAAAAAATTGCGGGTGTTCATTTTCCCGTATGTCATTTTATTTATTATAAGGTTGGCGGTAATACTGTTTTCGTATCCTCTTGGTGTTGGTTCTACAGCCGTGGTATGAAAATATTGAGTTTTTAAATTGATTAATTTAACGTTCCCATTAATTACCTTTTCAAAGTAAATCAGAACAAATACTCCTGAAAGTTATGTTTAATTATTTGGCAATAAAGTTTAAAATTACTTAGATCAAAGTTGTTTGAATTTCTATCTTGTCTAAGAAGATTGTTTAGACATGTAAATAAAACCTTTTTATTGGTTTTAATATTTATGTTAAGTTTAGTCATCTCATCATCATATCATCTTTGTTTCTTTTTGTTAATTTAAGCGTCTATCATTGTCAACATTGCAATTTTCATTTTAAATATTTCTATATCTTATATACGTCACATTAATTAAAACGTTCGCAGTATTGTTTCTTGTACTCGTAAAAGCAAAAGTCGACTTTAAGGGGATGAAAATTTTCATTCCGCGACTGTGTATATCCATCAATAATGCGAAGGATGACGAGTCCGAGGAATTATATCCATATGGATCTATCTACCTGTCAGCTACCCTATTACTAATCTTACGTTCTATTTCGGCTGGTGTTGGAAATATTATTGTGTACCACATCTAGTTGTTATGTATCAGACGCAGGCCCATGCCGCAATCGGTATTCGCTAACAGTTGCAAGCCTGTGGGCTTTTATTAATTTTTCCATATCTAACAAGGTGCAAAACCTAGGAATTGTTGTTTCATCTACCTGTTATGTTGAAATTTTGTTAGTTTATAATCATAATAATAAATATTTTATTGATCTAAAGACACATGTTTACATAATGACAGAACATTTCGTTGCACTGCAAAAGTATAAAACTGTGCTGGAGTGACAACTCCCACCACAACACAATGAAGTATATTATAATATTATAGCACAGGATTTATTGAAAATATAATGAACTTAAAACTAAACATAAAAAATAACAAAAAAATATTAATTGTTCCATGAATGATCTTAAATAAAACATTGGATGAATTTGTGGTCAAATGTGAAGCCGTGCATTGTTAAGATAAATAAATCGTATACATATAATTACATGTAGGTTTCATCTGTACCTAATAAAAGTAAATAAAAGTGACTGTCTGTCGATCAAAATGAATGCGAAAATTGATTGAAAAGCTGCTATTCATACGATGTCGTATAAATGACCATTTTACAATTTTTGTTTGTCTATTTGTATGTTTTTTTTCTTAAACAGGCTGCATAACTGCTCTACGGATTTAAATGTATTTCATTTGCGATATATACGTTATAAATATCAGTACTCGGACGCGAAATGAACTCACAAGCAGATCATTATATAAATAATTACGTAAAAATATTCTTGGGTAAATGAAAGTCAATTTCGTGATATATCCTTATTACCCGATAACCTCGCTTTAGGTAGTGCCAAAAGGTCGCTACGGGTCATTGACTAGAAAGTAAAGAGGAAGCTTAAAATTAAATGCGTAAATCTTTTTTAATTTTTAAGTTCTCATAGTTGTTAAATATCAAAATAATTTATGCGAAATTCTTGTTTCTACATGTATGTATAATTGTACATGGTTCTTTTTTAAATCAACTTTTATACATGGAGGACATAAGTATTGTTTGGAAATGTGAATAGAAAACAATCAGCCATGTGTGTATCGGGCCGAACAATTCATAGAGGCACTGAACGCACTGTTTTTGTCATGTGGCTACGAAAATTGTGTGTACCTATATGTAGTTCACACGCAGTAGAACTGAAGGGATTCTGAATTTCGTGACGTCACATTTCATATATTATATCGTTATGATATATTTAAGCTTTAAAACACGAAATTTAAGGTATTAAAGAAAAACTTCAAAACATTTCCAACTCTACCTGTATGAGCATAGTGTTTAAATGATTAAATGTTATGTATTCTGTCTCATTCTCTCTCAGGCTTAGTCCTATAGATTTTTGTTTATTTCTTATTAGTGTCGCTTTTTCGTTTCATCGAGTTCCAAATCACAACGATTAGAATCGTCGAAGAAGTTTTTGAAAATATTCCAAGTACACAATTCAAGTGTCTCAATGAACAGTACGCAACGAATCTAAGTAGCCTGAGCCAAATTGTAGGTCTTTCACTGACGAGAAATGAGGAAGTTCTAATGTTAGCTCAAAAATGCACAGTTGACCAACATATCTGCAATTTTTGCATACAAACATATATTGCAAGTACTCGTTTTTAGCCGATATTATTTCAGCTATACAATTTCGAAACCTAGTAACTGACTTTGTTTTTAAATGACTCTGTGCATTCATTTTCTTGCTAAGCATTTGTTGATGCATTGACTTCGTTAAAACATGTAAAGACTAAAATAATTATCGTTCCCAATAAGCTTAATAAATAGTTTTGAAATACATGATATTTCATTTATTTTCATCAATTAAAGTTTATCACATCTTCGTGGTGTGTTGTAAAATTTCTTAGAAAGCGCTTGCTAGGTTTTGAAATTGCACAGGTCATCTATCTATAACAATATAAAACTCTAAAAATGCCGTGTACATCAAAGCTATTTAAAAAAAAACAACTAGAATATGCTAAAATATATATGAATGATGGAGAACACGATGCAATTTTTTTAGATTTCTTGTCTGTTTGTCCGAGATTCACGTAAAAACTACTGGGCCGATTTCCATGCTATTTTTATTAATCGATAGCAAATTCTCAGAAATTAAATCTGCGGTACTTTTTATGCTGGGAATTTCGCACGAATTTTCCTGGGAATGATTTCAAGTGGCCAGACTGAAAAAAATATTCACTGGTAAAGAGGAATGTGCTTTATTTCGAACGTAATAAGGTTGAATTTGATGTGTTTATCTTTTTTTAGTGTCGCTTTTTTGTTTCATCCAGTTTCAAATCATTACGATTCTAAAGAAGTTTTACTTCAAAATTGATTTCCGATGTGATTTTTTCACTGATCAAGTTAAAGCAAATTAAATGTAATAAAATGAGTGATATTTCTTATCCCGGGCATTCCGCAGAAATTTTCCCGGGAGCAGTTTGTAGTTGTTCGAGTGCATTAAAATTACCTTATATTGACACAGTTTTCAGTAAAACGATAGCTTACATTCTTTTCAAATGCTGCGGTATTTAATGTCCCGGGTATGGTATAAATTAGTTAGATTGCATAAATATTAGCTGATTTCGATAAGATTTTATTAGAACGATAGCTTAAGTCATTTTTCCAGTGATGCGATACTTTAAATATGGGAATCCCTCAGGAATTTTCGCGGGAGTGTTTTAAAGTGGGTAGTATACATAAAAATTAAATGATTCGGGTCCGACTGATATTAAAAGAATATAATCCGTATGACGTCATCAGCACTTGTCGCAAAAGTTATCTCTCGGAACACAGGCGTCAGCATTGCCAATGAGTAGACTCGTGCGCTCCATACGCTACGGATTAATGGAACTACTTGTGTTGCTTTCTATACAAAGAATACTACGATCTGTTTGATATGATGCGTCCGAAGCTTACGATGCGGGCATGTGGACGCTTACCTTAAGTTTTAAGGCCGTGCCTTGCTCGATTCACTGTCTAACATAAATCATGCCTAAAATAGAAAATAGTGAAAAGCCAAAATTATAAATCATACATCGTGATGTTATTACCAAACCGCGGTGGGTGAAGTGTAAGTCAAATATTACGGTAGGGCGGTAAAGTTCAATTGGGGAACTTTGTTCATTAGTTATATATGAGCCAACCCTCTAAAGTTTCTACCATTTCAAGTACAAAGACTAAAATTTCGGACTGAATTTTGTGAAGTGGTTCATCTCATCAGTTAACATAGTAGCTATAAGCCACATCGTTTTATCCTGTTTTAAAAAGGGTAATTTCTTAGTTTGGCAATTTTCTTTTACAGGTAATGTAACAATCAACTGGTCGGGCATATCGAGATCAGTGATTCCCGAAGATCACTGGAGAGCTACCTACCCAACAACCAGTCATGAAAAAAGGCATAATAAAACACCATGAAAGGAGGACTTAAAATTTAAAAAATTACAGTTACAATAGAACATTTGAATACTTCTAGAATAGATATTATAATATTCTAAACATGCCGTGTCTCTACATTGAAGCTATTTAAAAAGAATATCTGGAATGGACTATACAAACGATGGAGAAAACGATTTTTTTTTACATTTCTTTTTTGTTTGCTCGGTATTCACGTAAAAACTACTCGGCTGATTTCGATGCGTATTTCAGTGATCGACAGCAAATTTTTAGACTTGAAATCTGAGCTATTTTTCATACTAGAAATCAGGTGGGAATTTTTCTGGGAATGAATAATTAAAATAAACAAATTAAAAAAGAAATTGAATTCTAATGAGATTTTTTTACTGATCGATAGCAAATGTTATGTAATAAAATGTGTGATTTTTTTATCCCGGGAATTCCGCGGGAATTTTCCCTGAAGCGGTTTGTAGTTGTTTGGGTGCATAAAAATTAACTTATTCCGACACAGTTTTCACTATAACTAAAGCAAAGTAGTAAACTAGAACAAGTCGCGAACATATCCTAGTATTTAAAGAAGCGCTATTTCAATGAAAAGGAGATATTAGTTTTTTATTTTTTGTAATTATAGTTTTCAGGATCCACCAGAAATTCGTTTGCACTGCAAAGTTTGGAATTTGATAGTCTAGACAAAACAATCGTGATAGACGAGCGGATGCAAGTCTAAGATGTACATACAGTACATTTGCTGACGGCACAGATGGAGAGAACTGTGAAACTATGTCTAGACGGAAAATGTAACTCGCGAGACTACAAAGGCTACTAATACATATATAAATTTTCATAATGCAAATAGCACTTTAATCTAGCTTGCCTGGATCGCAACTACCTTCCCACAGAAGTTCACTTTGTAATGTATACTTCTTTGATAATTGTATTTTATCTGTACTAAACTTATAAAGAGGTAAAGTTTGTGACTTTGTGACGTTGTAGGGGATAATCTCCGAAACTACTGAACCGATTTAAAAATATATTTCACTGTTGGCGAGCTACATTATCCCCGGTTGACATAGGCTACATTATATTTTCAAAAAAATTAGGGATCCTTACTAAAACTCCAATAGTGTAACCCAAGGTGTAAAAAATACCTAAAATCGCGTGCGCTAAGAAAACTACTGATGATAGAATAAAATAATGTACCACTATTTTGCAGATCACACCATTATTTATAAAAAGTGTAGCGACAGTATATGTCTGACTATAATAGTTATGCCACAATAAGTGTTCTTTTATTTAAAAAAAATAATTGAAATGCCGCCGCTAGAAAAGGCTCCTTATTTGTATCTTGGTATTCATCCTTATCAATATAAATTACTTCATATTCAAGACTGTTTCAATACCTTTATATAACTTTTTGAATTATTTAATTCAGACATTCCATTCGAATGATGTCACTAGTTTAAAAATGTAAGTATTAGAAAAAAGTTGCGTGGTCGCCGCGCACCCTAATCGGCTAGATAGGTTTATGCGATGTAGGCGTCACTAGGTTACGGGTAGTATAGGAGGGGAAAATAATTAAACTCAACAAAACTATACTAATAATAGGGTAATCTCTGGATCTACTAAACAGATATCGAATTTTTTAAATTCTGATACTCAGTAAAATGAGCACGGGTCAGCTAGTATGTAAATAAATCGAGAACTCAAGTCTATTTTTACCCTTGTTTCGAATTCTATCTTTAATTATCTAAATGGTAATACATGTTCATTATAAGAACAGCTCAGCTAAGTACCAGCAAGATGCATTGGAGTCGATTGAGGGCAAAACCAAGAGGCTGGTCTCCTTGATACTCGGCTTCAAAACTTTGAACATCTCCGCAGATTGTATGTGTAATGATTTTCTATCGGATGCATTTTGGAAGTGTGCTGTGGAACTGAGCTATTTTGGTTCCCACAATCTTTTTATCATCGGATAATCAGACGCACCGGTATGCACCACCGTTATTTGGTTGACATACCTTTGGTTAGAACGAAACTTTTTGCTTCCACCATTTTTTCACGCCACTGTCGAGTGGAACAATTTACCGGAGTCGTACTCAAAGGTACTTTAGAGCGTTTCCTTTGTGTTGTGTTGCTTTGGAATTGCAAGTACACACGCAGCCGAGGTTTACCCACAGCGCTACGATGTAGGTTTTTTTTAAAGGTGTTATATAATTCCTTAGAGGTTGGCAGCGCATTTGGTGATACAAGTGTCTATACATTTGAATTTTCTTAATATAAATACGAATTACAGAAGACGGAATCCACCACCATTTGCCTTGCGAGCCTGCAAAAATAATCTACATCATTATACGTCTGTATAATGAGCTGGTCAGTGATAATCCCATTTTAGATATATTCAATGGTAACACTAGAGAGTTTAAGTGATTGATCAGAGCAACAAATCTTTCTGGTATATTTTTTTTTCTTATCAACAAGCATATGTCATAGAATCTAAACTACTGTATGGTTTACTATTATTTACGTAACGCTATATATGTATTTTAAAATTTCTGTATTCACATGTTTAGGAATACGACTTAGATTCTAAAATTGTGTTAAAAATATTTATATGTATTTATGGTTGTATTCTGTTGTGTGAAATAAATAAATAAAATACACTTTCCATTAGAAGGAACGTTGGCCTGGCTGCTGTACTCCAGTAATAAAGGCAAGTCTCTGTTCTTCAATCCATACGATAAGAAGTCCATAAGCTACGAGCGAATAGGTATCTACTAGGTATACGTGCTCTATCCAAGATCACGTCGTGGTGAAATATCGGTCACACTTGAATCATAGTAATCGCGGCTGACGTTTGTTATTATTATTTTTATTTATTTAATATTAATTTAGAACCAGACTGCAGCGCCACCTATCGGGTCCAATTGTCAATCTAAACCATTCTCGAATCCACGTGAACACACACAAAAAATTCATCGAAATCGGTTCAGCCGTTTAGGAGTTCAGTCGCATACACACGTACAGAAGAATTTTATATATAAAGATAACAATTATTTCTAAATATCTTTATAATATATAGTATATAATATCCAGCCTCATTACATCAGATTCTTGATGTACAGACGACATAATAGCAAGAATAACAATTGCAAAAAAAAGCTTTTCTTAATAAAAACTATTTATTTAGGTCTCAAATAGCACAATCCGTTAAAAAAAGTTTAATTAAAATTTAAATCTGGAGCATGGTTTTATACGTGTGTGGAAGCATGGACAATGACACAAAGAGATCGCGGTAGATTAGAAGCATTTGAAATGTGGTGTTGGAGACGCATGGAAAGAAAAGAAGACCAATGAAGAAGTACTGGATATGATAAAGGAAAAACGCACAATTTTAGAAAATCTGTAGGAAAAAGGGGGATTATGTTTGGCCATTTGATATGACATGACACCTTATGCACGTTAATCGAAGGCAAAGTGGAAGCAAGGAGAGGGAAGGGAAGACTAAGGTGAGCATTCATGGATCAAATAACAGAAAAAGTGGGTGTCATGTCTTACATAGAAGTAAAACAATTGGCCCATAATAGAGAAGATTGGAGGAGGCTCCACCGACAAGAGCAGAGCTCTTAAATAATAGATAGATCTTTATATCATAATAACACTACAATAAAAAAGTTCAGCCTACGCTACTACCCTGACAGGAGGATATTACAACTGACTCCTTTAGGGTCAAGAACGTTTTATTATAACCGCTGCAATCTTTTCGTAATAGAAGTTACTTTTAGATAACCTTGATTATTTAAATAAATTATATGTTAATCATGTAGTTATATAATCGAGATTTTGTCGTATAACTGGTCTAACTTGACCTAAAATATTATATGAGGAGTGTGAAAGATCTCCAATGCACTTTGGAACTGCTATATCTTAAGGCAAATTAGGAAAAAAAAATCGAGAAAACTTTACACAGTCATCCATATGTGTGAGACTGGTAATTTCGAGTCGGACAAGTGCGGTAGCGAGCCGCGTCATCTCCTGAAATTAAATGGCCAAGCTTAGTAGTGGGACTTTTTAGAGGTAATATAAAGTACCCCAAGCCTTCGAATGGAGTAGTGGAGCGGACAATAAAATCCATCACAATACTTTGTATAAACTTACAATTTTTTTATTTAGGTTTATGGCTTGGCAGCTAGGCCTTTAAGCCAGATCTTAGATTAAAATGTAGTTTCTTCATTTTCTTAAGCCTATGTGTATCACAGCAGAACTGTAGGTTATCAGCTGGTGCCATTCAACGGAGTTCTTGTGACAACTCAAAATGTCACATTCGACTATACAGTTCACATTTCTAACAAAACACATAATTACTACTCAAAAACTATCAATATTCTACAACTATTGTTCATTTTAGAGTAATTTTACACATTTTTAGAAATAAAACTGCACAGCACAACATCTAATTTCAGTTCCCGCCAAAAACTCTATAAACTTAGAAAACTTTTTTTCTTAAGATTTTGCGACTAGTATATACATAATAAAACTAGGTTTTAACGGTTTTAAGCGCGGAATTACCGCGCTTAAAACCGTTAAAACCTAGTTTTATTTTATATTATAGAGTAAATAATAATTATAAACAAAATTAAAACTAAGTAATTAAAATGAACAAGTTGGCGGTAGGCTAAATAGAACGTTAACAATACTCATTGACACTTGACATCTTTGTCTTCCGTGATCACGGTGACTAAAAAGTGGTCGAAACGTCGGAAAACTGAAAATCAAATAAATTACCGCGCTTAAAACTGTTAAAACGTAGTTTTATTATACACTTACAAAATGTTGCAGCCTCGTAGATTTTGTACGGCGTACCTACTATTGACATCATAAGTAGGTGCAAGTTAGAGAAGACAAATAGCGCATTAATTTTTGTAGAAAAGTAATCATAACTATTTCTATCATTTAACATTTTAAAAGTTAAATGATAAGATGTTATTTCAACGCGTGCTCTTTTATATGTAAAAATAATAGAATTAATTGTAACCACTTGTGCCAATATAACATGTTAACAATATTACACTTGTTTCAATTTAAAATTCATTAAAGATTCTCGCTTCACAATTTTTTTACTCAAACAATTCGTACGGTACAGTACGTAGAAAATTTACATGAGTTTTTGCTATACATACTAGTAAAATAATTTTAAATTCAATATTCCCCATCAAGACAAACTATTGCATAAAGTACATATTACAAAACATATAAATAAACAGTATTATGAAATTATTGCATAAAATATTTTACACCATGTCTCTTTGGAATAATCCCAAATGATATTATCTAATAATAATGAATACTACTAAAATAATTTTAAATTCAATATTCCACATCAAGACAAACTATTGCATAAAGTACATATTACAAAACATATAAATAAACAGTATTATGAAATTATTGCATAAAATATTTTACACCATGTCTCTTTGGAATAATCCCAAATGATATTATCTAATAATAATGAATACTACTAAAATAATTTTAAATTCAATATTCCACATCAAGACAAACTATTGCATAAAATACATATTACAAAACATATAAATAAACAGTATTATGAAATGATTGCATAAAATATTTTACACCATGTCTCTTTGGAATAATCCCAAATGATATTATCTAATAATAATGAATACTACTAAAATAATTTTAAATTCAATATTCCACATCAAGACAAACTATTGCATAAAGTACATATTACAAAACATATAAATAAACAGTATTATGAAATTATTGCATAAAATATTTTACACCATGTCTCTTTGGAATAATCCCAAATGATATTATCTAATAATAATGAATACTACTAAAATAATTTTAAATTCAATATTCCACATCAAGACAAACTATTGCATAAAATACATATTACAAAACATATAAATAAACAGTATTATGAAATGATTGCATAAAATATTTTACACCATGTCTCTTTGGAATAATCCCAAATGATACTATCTAATAATAATGAATACTACTAAAATAATTTTAAATTCAATATTACCCATCAAGAGAAACTATTGCATAAAGTACATATTACAAAACATATAAATAAACAGTATTATGAAATGATTGCATAAAATATTTTACACCATGTCTCTTTGGAATAATCCCAAATGATACTATCTAATAATAATGAATACTACTAAAATAATTTTAAATTCAATATTACCCATCAAGAGAAACTATTGCATAAAGTACATATTACAAAACATATAAATAAACAGTATTATGAAATGATTGCATAAAATATTTTACACCATGTCTCTTTGGAATAATCCCAAATGATACTATCTAATAATAATGAATACTACTAAAATAATTTTAAATTCAATATTCCACATCAAGACAAACTATTGCATAAAATACATATTACAAAACATATAAATTAACAGTATTATGAAATGATTGCATAAAATATTTTACACCATGTCTCTTTGGAATAATCCCAAATGATACTATCTAATAATAATGAATCAATATCCTCATAAAAACAATGAAATTCATTTAATTATATTCTTTTTAATTTGATTATTATTGATGGTCAAAATTATATATATATTTAATGGTACTTAAAAAGTGAAAGCACACTCTGTTGACTCCGGAAATGTGAAATAATATGAGTAAATGTATTTAACAACCGTATACTTCACGTCATTTGAGATTTAAAAACTTGCATTCCATAACCAGTTGTGTGTAACAGAGGACCCTATCAACATTCTTGTTAATTTTAAGTAGCTCTTAGTAAGGCTGAAGATACAGTATTTTTCCAAATAAAGAAAGACATCTCTCACTCTCTGATAATTGTCCAATAATCGATTGATACATAAGTCTTTTTACTTTAATTTATTTTTATATTATAAACTGGTACTATAGAGTAACCTTAACTTGTATTCTGCCTATAATCCCTTTAGACTATAAGTAAACTTTATCCGTGCTGGAACGGAGAAAGAATACTAATTCCTGCGGCCGAGCGTCCTGTCGGAAGAGGCGACAAAACAACCCACAGCCAGGTGGTAGGGTATTTGCCCGTGTGGATGGCTACCACCCCTGGTTTAGAGTATGCCGCCATAACAAACTTGAGTTGTGTGTCGATATAAGTGACAGGTTCCAGTCTCCCTTTAGCGGCAGCACATTGGTAGCACCTTCGTTGTTACTCATGTCCATAGGCGATGGAAACTGCTTTCCACCAGGTGGACCGCCTTCCTGTCTGCTGAACTCATGCAATAAAAAATAAAAAAACATCCACACATTTTTTTACACACATCCACACATACATTTAAGTAGTTTCAATATTTTAATAAAAGCAAATTGTATGAGATGAAGAGGCCAAGAGTTCTATAGGACGGAGTTTTTCTCATTTTGGAATCCTGCTTCGTTTCATATATTTTTATTACTGAGTAAGCAAATATTATTTATAACTTTTATTTTGTAAACTCGGTCAACGGATCAGTATGGCGATCCAGCGAGGAAACGTAGCCAGCCTTCTGGCCACCTTACCCATAGAAGGCGGTTGTCTGGGCTCAGTATTCTACTTATAGTCTTGAGTCTACTATAGGTAGAATACAATACAAATAAATTAAGTTTTCTTGCATTGTATTCGATTGTATATGTAATTTTATAATTGTTAAAAACAATATATGTGGCTTTTGTAACCTAAACTTTTTTAGTTTTGGGAGAAAATAAAGATTATTATTATATTGTAGATATGGAATACTGGACCTAGGTCCTTGAAATCAATTAGTAAAGTTCCCAGAAGGCTGGGAACTACGTTAGCTCGCTGGATCTCCACACTGATCCGTTGCCCGAAATAGGAACCAGTCCTCTGATCACCCAAAGATTCAATAAGTCGTTTTGATAGATTATATATTTAAGTTTATAATAATTGCCGTATTGCATATTTTATTAATTATTTACAAAGACGATTTTACGTCATATTCAACAATGCAATGTAACAATAAATCAAATTAATTAACAGTGACTTTCACCTTAATGAGTGTAATAAAATACTAGTATTATTAATAATTTTAAAGCTAAGAGATATTTTATAATAAATATCTACATCATTGAAAAGGACAAAATATTATCACAATTCTTGGTAAAACAGGGTTAAGATAATGCATGTCCTGATTAATATACTTAGAGTTTGTAAGTGAGCCGTTAACTATGAGCAGGGTAAATTGAGAGAGAGAGAAAGAGAGATAAAACTTTATTGCACACCAAACCATACAACTACAAAAACAGACCATATTTACAATATTTTCTAGGCAATACAGGCGGCCTTATCGCCCAAAGTGAAATCTCCCAGGAACCTAAATCAAGAAAATTTAAATCAGGCGATGTAGGTGACGCAGAAAAAGGCAATAGATACATAAATACTCAAACTAATTTAAGAAATAAATATACAAATACATACATATATACATAGTCATATATATATACACATATACAATACTATATTCAAATTGGTTTCGTAACTGGGGCGGATCGGAATGTGAAAAAAGCATTCCGTGACTAAGGTCGAAGGTTAAGTTTTTTTATTTTTATTGCAGGAGTTCAGCAGACAAGCAGACGGCCCACTTGATGGAAAGCGGTTACCATCGCCTATAGACATTTGCAACAACAAAGGTGCTACAAATGCGCTGCTGCTCTCTTAAGGGAGACTGGAACCTGGTCACTAATGCTGGAACACAACTCAAGGTAGTTGTGGCGGCATACTGTAGACCAGGGGTGGTAGCTATCCAATCGGGCAAATACCCTACCACCTGGCTGTGGGTTGTTTTGTCGCCTCTTACGACAGGCCGCCCGGCCGTAGGAAATTGTATTCTTTCTCCGTTCCTGCACGGATAAAAGTATCGCAGAAAAGTTAAAGTAGAAGCTGACTTGACCGAGCTCCAAGACTACACTGTGACGGACGATAGTGGCGTGCTCCCGTCTCGGAGCCCAATACTCACTTCGAGTCGCTGAGTCAACGGAGTAAGTGAGCGTAAATTGACTTGAACTCTTGATTACTCTATTGAGTAATACAAGAAATAATAAATTGAGTCTGATACGTCGTGTCAAATAGTGATAACTCAGTGGCGTATCCGCGCTTCTTTCCAACGACTTGGTTTTAAATCCTGGTCAGCTATTCAATTTTAGGCTATTTCTCTGACCTACTGATTAATTATTTTGTTACAATAACTATACGTTGACAGTAAAATAAAACATTTATGACAAGCTGACCGGTGACCATGTCGCTTGGCGTTAAAAAAATATTAATCAAAATCAAATATAGCCTATGTCACTCAGAAATAATGTAACTTTCTATTGGTGAAAGAATTTTCAAAATCGCTTTAGTAGTTCAAGTAACTAGTATATATAGATAGTTACTTTAGATATGGAATCTTTGGAAATTACACCTGTGATATAAAAATTGAGGAGATTAAAGTAGTATAGGTATGTAATGATAAAGGATGAAAATCGGCTGACAATAATAATCTACAGGCGGAAAGGTATGGATACAAAAATAATGGAACGACAAAAAAAGAGATGAGTAAACATAAAGATTTGTGACGTGACAGAGGACATATACTAAAAAAAATTGTGAATGTGTGCAGTTCACACGCAGTAGAAGTGAAACTTCAGAGAATATACTGACAGATAATTATTCTCTAACTTATGTTGATACAAATATAATTCCTTTAGCTTACATCCGTCAACATATTATAATTAAAAATAAACTTCTTAAGTATCACTTTCAATTTTTCACTGTTTTAGTCTAAAACTATTATTATCAGTTTTATTTCGGTCCAAATCGGATCTATGTTTGATCATCCGTCTTATTAACTCTCCAATCTGTGTTGCACAATATAAAATTTGTATATCATTCTCTCGCAGGCTTAGTCCTACAGATTTGTGTTTATCTCTTTTTGGTGTCGCTTTTTCGTTTCATCTAGTTTCAAATCACAACGATTCTAAAGAAGTTTCGCTTAAAAAAAAAAATTGACAAAGACATACCGTGTCGACTCCGAATTACTAAGAAGTGGAGAAAAGAACATCCAGAATCATTAGAAACAATATCACAATAGAGAAATTAAATTTCATAAATTCTTACTCATATGTAGATTATATCAGTATTAAGTGTTACATTGATTTGTAAAGAATGATTTAATATTAGCCTACTCAGTATAGACAAAACATGTTAAATTATTTATTCATTGATTTAATAAGAATTACACATGTCCCCAAAAATAAAGTTGTGTCTCCTGGGTGTTAAACTAAGATTTAATTCCGTTTTATTCTCGTTGAATACAAATTTGCAATCAAAATTGAGGGTCAATGAGCAAATTCTATTCGTGCAGGAACGGAGAAGAATACAATTTCCAGCGGCCGGGCGGCCTGTCGTAGGAGGCGACAAAACACAAAACAACCTACAGCCAGGTGGTAGGGCATTTGCCCGACTGGATGGCTACCACCCCTGGTCTAAAGTATGTTTCACTAACAACCTTGAGTTGTGTCTCGCCATTAGTGACCAGGTTCCAGTCTCCCTTAAAAGAGCAGCAGCGCATTTGTAGCACCTTTCCTGTTGCAAATGTCCATAGGTGATGGTACCCGCTTTCCATCAAGTGGGCCGGCTGCCTGTCTGCTGAACTCCTGCATTTAAAAAAATATAATAATCGAGAAAATGCCAAAACCAATCGAAGACTGGTAAAAAGATCCTGATTGTTGACGGTTTTCTTTTTTAGTTTTTCTCGATTATTTGCTCATTGACCCCCAATCCTCAAATTCGTGTTCAGCGGTTTAAAATACGCCAGAAAAACGTATTCTGACAGCCAGTACACAATACTTTTTTTTGCAAACCTCTGTAAATTTAAAAATATTACTTACCCCTATGCGTATTTATAGTGTATGTAATATCTTCAAACAATATATGAACTGGCGGCCTCTTGGCCATTCGATTCAAGGCTTTAAGAGTTGATCCTGCCCTTTCCAAGGCCGCTGGCGTCCATTGGTTTCCTTGATCTTCAATTAATAAAGGGTTTGGTGCGTTCGAGAAAGTGTGCGCAAGCGCCGCTCCAGCGATCGCACGACGGTACAATGGGATATTCGACATTATACAAATTTTATAAAAAAGTGCACATTATTATAAAAAAACATTTAAAGTTTATTTAACACTATTTTTATGTCAAAAATATTTTTAAATTTAATTATTTATATTAATTGGAAATTTTAACTTTTCTCTTGTACGTATATTAAACTTTTATTTTTAATTAGAATAACATAAACATAAAAAGTTTACTATTATTTTTTAATATACTTTTTTTAATTTACATATACTCTTTTATTTTCATTTAATAAAATGTAAACACAATAAAAAAGACACTTGATAAAAAGGGCTATATCGCATAATGCCGGTACGCGTGCGGCTATCGCCATTGACGCTTGCCCACTAAGCGCGTAAAATAATTTCATGATTTCGTTTATAGTAATCAAAACTAGTTAGACGGATGATTAATGTCTGCCAACATTTGTTTTTAATAATTACTAAAGTCAAATATTACATAGTCGCTTTATTGTTGCAGTTTCTAGATCAATTTATTTTTTGTGCTATAAGCTGATAATATACTCAAATACAAATCGTTGAATTTGTGCGTTATAATTTTTTATTTTTGCGTTATTATTGACTCATTTTTTTAATTGGCAACATTAGTTGATTTTATAAATATTTTATTTTTGTTTGTTGTTTTGTTTTTTATTAAATTAAAAGTGCGCTATATTAATAATAATGCATTTACAAGACTAAGAATAAGCATTAAAAATAATGAAAAAATAACTAACTTAATTTCGGTTAATGTCGTATCAATTCATACAAATACATATTACGGATATGATATTGGACTATATTTATTACGTTTTCTGAAAGTAATTTCAGTATATTATTATGAATGAATAGTCATTTCTTACTTATTAATAAGCCTTGGGAATGAATTATTTATTACTAGAGGTCCCGGCAGACGTTGTCCTGCCCTAAAAAATAAAAACCTAGGACCCGATCTCAGTACCACCTACCGGTTCCGAATATGAATCTAAATAATTCAGAGATCCACTCAAACACATACAAAAATTTCATCAAAATAGGTAAAGTCATTCTCAAATTATGTGCGTACATACATTTCTTCGATTCATTTTCATATATACATATATATAGATCAAAGATTAATATACATTTAAATTACGTTAAATCATCAAAAAAAAGTACCAGGCTTGGGCATAAGCCCAGTAAAGAATGTGTTTGTAAAGCTACTAACCCCTGAAGATTCGATAGTGTCACAAGACGTTATAAAACCATATTTTATTAACATAGAACTGATTATAACAAAAAAAAAACAATCACCAAAGAGTGTTTTTTTAATGAAAAATGAAATAAATTAATTTAAACCAACTAATCTTATAAATGCAAATGTGAATTTTTTGGAGAGTGTGCTATGAACGACTTGGTTCCCCCTATGCCCTTTCTATCATTGGACAACCAGACTCACCGGTTTGCCCATCATTAATGTTGGACACACGATTGGTTAGAACTAAACGTTTTGCCTCTATTTTTCTTTTGCGCACCGCTGTCGAATGGTAGAATTTGCCTGAGTCTATTTTCCCTCTGTATCAACCTACTGGATCGGTAAATCAGTAATAAGGGGTTTTCGCATTTCAACCGCCTGAAGATATACCTCGGACCCTTGTCTGATAAGAATGAAAGGTATCTATTTCTCTTTTATAAATCTTAGCCGCCTCTATAGTGTATATCTGTCTATATTCTCTGTCAGTCTATCTATGCTATATAACAAAATATAAGAATATTCTATTCGTATCTAGGCGTATTTTACTGCCTGTACAACAGAGAGTGTTCGGAGGAATTGTTTGATCTGTTGCCAACGCCTCACTTTTACTACTGTATCGGTCGTCAGCAACGAGATGTTCGCTTAACAACGCAACGGCTTTCTAGAACATTTATTCCGTTTAGAACAATGATTTGGAGAGAACTTCCCGCCGCGCTTTTCCCTTTCCGCTATGACATGGGATTTTTTAGAAATTTTTCTACGCCTTAGCGACACCCCTGGTGTTGCGAACGTCCATTGGCGACTGTAACCGCTTTCCAACAGGTGGGCCGTCTGCCTAATTGCCTGCTCCAGGCAATAAAAGCAAACAAAAGAATAGGCTCTACAAACTCTAGAATCTAGAGTTTCTAGAGAATCTAGAGAAAAATTACATTAACTCCTTATAATCTAGAGTCTAAATTATAAGGAGTTTATGTAATTTTTACAACAAAAGGTATCGGACTATTGGGATGAACTGCTATTGGAACGAGAGATCTGGGACTATAGGAAGACTATGGGTCGCAATATTCGGGGAACATGGATAAAATGGGGAATCGGTGATTGTTTATGGGTGTCGTGTCCCAACACTAGCTATAGTGTACTCTATGAGTGCACATCACTAGCGCATCCTCCCTCATTCATAAATGTCAATTTGTAATACTTGTATTTCTAAAAATATTCAGTAAAATGTACACAGAATTAACAGAAAGAAAATATTAAATTAAATACTTAAAAATAAACTAAATCTATACATATAATAAAACTGTAGAGGTCGTACTTCTGTACAATGAAAAATATGCTAAAAACCGAGTAAGGGGTATGTAAGAATAGAAGTAATTTAGTTTTTTTTTAAATTTTATGTTTCTCTGTTTGTCTGTCTGTTTGTACCGGCTAATCTCCGAAACGACTGGACCGATTAAAATTAAATTTTGTATGGTGGTAACTTATATCCCTGGTCAACATATAGGACACTTTTGATCCCGAAAAATTAAAGAGTTCCCGTGGGATAGTTAAAAAACCGCACCACGCGGACAAAGTCGCGGGCATCAGATAGTTATAAATAAATTAATATAAAGTATGTAACAAATCGCTGCCAGAGGGAAGCGTGCCCAGATGGCTGGCTGCATTGCCACGCTGTATGGCAATCCTGATTCGTTGCGCGAAATATGAACCAGCCTTCTGATCACGGGTGGTATCAAAGAGTTTCTTATAAATTTCTTTGTAGAAATCGTTTGCCGATGGAAAAAGTTAAATGTAAACATATGTGTATATTAAAATAAAATACAATGAATCTAAAAATAAATGACTCGCCACTCCCTGCATGGGACTAAAAAAATGCCGTACAAGATCGGTGAGGGGCAACATGGGTGAAAAGAGGTGGGCTACAGATTCACCGAAACTACTTCCTGGTTAGGCGCCTTATATTAACTACCTATCCTCTCCTTTCCGCAAACCCGCACGCTGGATAGAGACAGGCGGTACCACCTGTCGGCTAACCACGATTCGTGCCGGCGGGCGGCCCAGTACGTCAACGGTCACGCGAGCATCGCATGCGCATTGAGTGCAAATATAGAACGCTTTTCTTTACTTATAAACCCGCTCCTGTTGTTGGTGAACAAACGCTAAATTTGAAGACGTGCTGAGGAGTCTAAGGAACGAGGACTAGAGATCCGCAGGTGAGTGCCGCTTCATTCTACCAGGCTGTGGATTTTGCCCTCCTTCTACCACCAACATTTTTTTACCTTTGTCACCTGCACCACCAGTTCCCTTTTTGTAAAAACAGCTATGGATTCCGAAAAAACAAAATTCAAAGAAGGAAGCAAAATATTATAATTATTATCAGTTAAGTTATTTAATTATATTTTCGCAATAATTTTAATTTTGTATTAACTTGTTTTTTATAATGACACTGGGAAAAACTATTTTTTGTTTATCAACTTTACACCGACTAATTGTATAAAATTTTAATGAGAATTTTTATCTCAATAATTTAATTATCTCGGCTGCATAACCTTCTATTAATTAAGAGCATAATCATAAATTAGATTAGGCTCCCATAGAGTAAATAATAACCATAAACAAAATTAAAACTAAATAATTAAAATGAACAAGTTGGCGGTAGGCTAAATAAAACTTTGACAATACTCGTTGACACTTGACATCTTTGTCTTCCGAGATCACGGTCACTGAATAGTGGCCGAAACGTCGGAATAACCAAAATCAAATAAATTACTGCGCTTAAAACCGTTAAAACGTAGTTTTATTAATCACGATAATACTTTCAAATAAGTTATTAAGTGACAATATCTATATTTAATTTACTACTTGTATGGGAATCGTCCTCATTTTTCAGCAGACGCTGTGCTATAACTAAGCACAGACAGCTTATTTTTGTTGTTTTGTTTTTTATATTAAATTTGATGAAAAGTGGTAACCGTCGCCTATGAATTAGAATTATAATTTTATCATTATTAATTAGATGTATAGTGTTGCCAGCCTTTAGAATTAATGGGGGTATGGTATAGGGGATGGGATAGGAGGGAGAGGATAAAGGGATGGTATAAGGGCGTAACATAGGAGGAACGGGATTGAAAAGGGGAATGACATAGGGATGGATGGGATAGGAGATATGGGATAGAGAGGATCGGATAGGTCAATGCAAGAGGGATGGGATAGGGAAGATGGGATAGGAGAGGGGAAAGTGGGCAATCGGAACTAT
The DNA here is from genome assembly GCA_039645545.1 of Dendrolimus houi. Lineage (NCBI taxonomy): Eukaryota > Metazoa > Arthropoda > Insecta > Lepidoptera > Lasiocampidae > Dendrolimus > Dendrolimus houi. The sequence continues at coordinate 17,419,214 of CM077128.1, read as the reverse complement.
CACTCATGCGAAATACAATGAACTCAAGGCTAACTGTTCCACTCCGATTTACTGTGGGAGCGTGGTATTACACTGATCAAGTCGGCCTTGCTAGCTGTAATCAAGATAATGATTACAGTATGACTACCACGGCAGAATATACATGCATATATTTATATGCATACAAACATATAATTATCTCTTATATACTTACGGTCTTATTCTTAGACAGTTAGAGTAATTTGGAACGCGTCTTTGTGGTTCTTAAAGAAGCGTTCAAACTTACTCTAACTCAATATGAATAAGATCGTTAAACTATACTAATATTATAAAGAGAAAACATTTGTATTTTTGCATTATTGTACGTTTGTAACAAATAAACTCAAAAACTACTAGACCGATTTGAAAAATTCCTTAACCATTATAATGCTACATTATCCCAGATTAATACCGGCAATATTTATTACTAGAAAAAGTTAGGGATTCTTACTAAAACTTCAATAATGTAATCCAAGGTGTAAAAAAAATAGTATTGGAGTGGGTCCCGGGATGTTTTAGATTCACAATTAGACTCGATAGATGGCGCTGGGATCGGGTTCTAGATTTTTATTTTTTCAGGGCCGGACAACGTCTGCCGGAACCACTTGTACTATATAATATTATAAATGCTAAGGCTTGGATGGACGTGTGTTGCTCAGTCACGCCAGACCGGCTGAATGGATCTGGATTAAATTTGGCACAAACACAGCAACAAACACATGACTGCTTTTTATCCCGGAAAAATAAATGTATGATTGCAGTGGAATAACACGAACGCGAGCGAATCCGCGGGCAAGAGCTAGTCATCTCATATATTAGAGAAGCCATAAACAAACTCGTATTTTTATAACTTCAGAAATGTATTAAGGCTTGTTTAATAATTCACCACAATCATGCCGAGAAACGGCAAAGAAACATTTCACGCGAAAAACACCAAGTACTACACGCTGAACACTTAATAATAAAAAGGAGCAAGCGCTTGATTTAGTGGCCAAACAGAAGGCAAACATCGTAAATTATCAAATCAAAGAAATCGAGAAAAAAACAGGGGAAATATACACTCGGGATACATACAATTTTGTGTGCTGTGATTTTTGTTTTACACACTTTACATTAGCGCAGATCGACGACCGAATGTCTTGTAGTTTTCTCTAAATTTGGTTATTTTCTAATATTAAAACTTTGTGTACTAGATGTCTGTTCAAAACCTGTGAGTAAAACAAAATTATAGATTTTTTTATTATTCAGTTTCAGTAGAGCGGAGAAGAAAATGGCCCGACTAATTGTGAATAGTTACCGTCGCCTATGGATATTTCCAATCAAAGGTGTTTTCTAAGTGCTTTCAATCCCAAAGATATTTTATAACTCCTTTTTTTAAAACACTTTAAATTATAGTAATCACGGAAAACGTCAGCTGGAAGTTCATTCTAAATCTCTATAGTGTCTAGCACCTTGGTTATATTATATCGATGACTCAACACTGTTTGAATATGAACAGTTTTTCAAGAAAGTTAATATTACTACACTTTCTAATATAATTTATTTTGCTATCTAAGAAATGAAATTATTATACATACCGTATTTAAGTGAATAGTTATTGATCGCTACATTGTTTTACATTAAACTTCTAATTAGTTTGAGTTTTGGTTTCCAATAACCGTTTGAATATATTAAGTAAAACATTTCCAGAATAACGTCATATGGATCAAAAATATTTAAGCAAGAAAACTGTGGATTGCTTCCATCACTTTTTCTATTAAAACCGTGGGTAGTTCATTCCACAGCTTACACACGTATCTTATGAGGGAATGTGCTCCGCGTATGGTGTCCTTTATTTTAGTCCTTTGTATAGAAAGTTCCCGCTTGAGTAAAATTGATTACTAAACTTTCACTCGAATAATAATAATTAAGCTGATATTATATAGTTCATTTGAAAGACATTTCAATTTAACTGAATCAACCAAATCAATAAACATAGGTACCTACATTTAAATAATTTGATGTCACGTGTAGTAGACCACTTAGAAGCATTGGCTTGTACAGCATTATCTATTGAGATAACGCTGTACAATAATTGAGGTTGCAAGACGCACGAAATTCAAAAAATATATACAAAAATATAGTTACAAATTTCCAATCAGGAAAATAATATGCCGTCGAGTTGGGGCGAGTTACAGACCGCCCCACGCCTAGAGAGCTTGAAGATGCTGGGGGTAAAAGTAGTCCCCGGCAGTGGAAGAAGCCTCGTGAGGCCCCGCCTGCCAGGGCTGCGGAGAGGCTAGGTCATATACCCGTAGCCCTGGCATCAGGGGTTTTAGTGGGTATCCCTAACTGGGGAGTGGTAATAGCATGGCACCAGTTCCGACTGGGCATGCTAGTGCCACCCCTTATCTGGCGAATCCCACACTAGGTCGCGAACTATCCCCCCAAGGTTCTGCCCTTGTCGCGGCCTAGTCCTCAAACGGATTTCCCCTGGTTAATAATGAAAAAAGGCCTGCAGAGCATAAAAATAGCCTCGCTGGAAGATCTTCCTTTGAGACGGAGGAGTATTCTATCTCGCTCCTTCACCCCTATACGGGGCACTCTCTTCACATGAATACCGTTTTGTCCTTTCAGTTCTCAGTTTTTTAATCAAATAGATCCAATTTAGTTGATTAGTCTAATAATATCTGTGCAATGGTCAATCACGGATCCCGCACAACCGGTTGCTGGTTCGAGTATTTTGTTATAGTGGACTGTGATATTAATTAGTGGATATATGGGAGTGAGACGTATGCCAAATCCTGTACCAAAACCAATGAGGTAATAAGCACTGCATTGGACAAGCGTGGCACTGTCTGAATAACGGGAGGCCCGAGCCCAGCAGTGGGACATTTATTCAATGAGGCTAAATACCGAATCCACCTTCAATGAGGCAGATAGATCAGTTCCTGAAGTGGACGACACTAACAGATCGTTAGATGGCGCTTTAGTTCTTCAATTTATTAACTGATTTACACTCACACCAAAAGGCAAGCATAGTTTCTTGTTAGAGTTTAATAATATATCAAACTAGGATATGCCCACGACTTATTCTACGCTTCACTTGAAATTCCGGCGGGATTCATTCATTCAAAATATCGCAGCATTTGAGAAAGAATGAAAGCTATCGTTATAGTGAAAACTGTGTCGGAATAAGCTAACTTTTACACACCCGAACAACCACAAACCGCTCCCGGGAAAATTCCCGGGATAAAAAGGAACGCAGAATTCAAGTCTAAGACTACGTTGTCACGACGTATTCTACTAACTAAGAATACGTACAAATTGCATAGTGTTCTCCATCGTTTATATAGTCTATTCCAATTGATTTATTTTAATAGTTTCAATGCACAGACACGACATGTTTATAATTTTATAATATTATAGATTAGAAGTAAAACAGTCACTGTGATCTTTGCACAGAACACGTGGGACGTCCGGATTGACTTCTCGTGCGCTGGAGACTGGTTTCGCCAACACGCAACGGTGGCGAAAAACACAAGCCGGCGGCACTGTAAAACTACCCACATCGGTATAAATTGTGAGAATTCAACAATATCAACCAGCTTGATAGTACTCTAACTTTTGCCACTAGTGTTACTAACTACATTTAGTCGCATGTTTCTGTCGTTGGTTTGCGCTCTGTCTTCAGCCTTCGTGGTAAATGGCCCTTAGGGAAAGGGAGAAGGTTCAATACAAAATATTCTTAGCGTTCCTCTACAGTACAGGCTGTTAAGATTTTCTTCTTTACCTCTAATGCTTTTTTTATTCGTGGTTTTTACAATGATAAGAAAACAGTACATGTTTGTTAACATGTTATTATTCGTATTGCAAATTGGAATTACCTTTTTATTTGGATGTATATTAATAATTTTAGTTTTTTGTTTTTCATGGTTTAAGTTATGAGCATAATATAAAATATTTGTTTTTCTGGGATTTTTACGTAATGATTCTATAATGGAAACAATTTTTAATAACTAAGTTTAATGAGTCACTATTATTATACTATTTATTTACGCCATGTACGTATTAGAAAAGTATATATTTGAAAAAAAAAATGGATATGATATGATAAATTCACTCAAAAATAACAGCCGAGGCGTGTTACTGCGCGGCGGTGAGAGTTAACCTCCCAATTCAAATCCTCAATCAAATCAATGCCTAGCCTATTAAAGAATAAGATTAAATTTTACTTCTCTCAGGTCCTCTCGTTTATCGCCTTGAGCAAAACGTCATTTAATACCATATAGCCAAAGTAGATAAACAATCAATTAAACATGTATTTATCTATTTCCTATCTAGATAACACCTTGAACAGGATAAGCTCGATAAAATAAGCGCTTATCCTACGTGAAATGACCCAATATCGACCTAATGCAATTTCACAGCCATTCTTATTTTGTAATTGGAGTGAAAAGTAATTCATTTTATATCACTGTGATTTAACCGGTGCTCAGTTAAATATGCTATCACTACTTGTTGTTTAAAAATGTACAACAGTTGTAAATAATATTTACTGTTTTTGACAAAGAATTACTTATTTTCATGGAAAACTTTTGCTCAGTTGCTGTTTTTATTTAATCTTCTATATTGTGACGAGTGGCGGCACGGCGGAGTCATCTAGTTGGTTTAAGAACTCTTAGAAAAAGGTAAAATATTCTGGAAGGAAAAGACAAGGACAGATATATGTTTAGAAAGGGATAGACGATGAACGAAAGTTCTAGAATAGAAAGTTCGAGAAGAAAAAGACAGAGATAGATATATGTTTAGAAAGGGATGGATAGTAAATAAAAGAATAACGAAAAATAATCGAAATTATGGATTATAAGATTCTTCCGGGTATATAAGCAGCGTAACGTGCACCTACGGGGAAGTTGGGTTCAGTTCGAGACAGCGAAGCCACAAGTGTGATACGAAAGAGTTGGAAGTAGAGTTTAAAAGAAGACAGTGACGAGTTTAGTGGTAAATTTAGTGAAAAGAATTTAGGAGTGTAGCGTAGTTTAAAAGAAGGTCCAGAAGCGAGTTACGCGTGCTAGATTCGGAGGTGAACACTGCAGCAGCAGAAGGTGGTCTACGCAATATTGGCAACGGTATAGTGAGTGTTGTCTGTAATAGTAACTGATTGATTTTGAAGCTACCAATAACCGCTGAGAGGGCTATACGAGCGTTTCACAAGCTCATTGACAGTTAGAAATACTGTCGGTTATCAGTAACTAATTCCCTCCCAAGCGTTTTGCTAACGCAACGTAGTTGTGGTCGTAGTACACACAACTTAACTGCAACGCAGAGGCTCCGGGTTCGATTCCTGGTATAGTAAATTTTGGAAACGTATTTTCGCCGTTATTTACTATGGTCTGTATATTACCCATAACACAAGCGTAACTTGCTTAATTTGGGAATATACAGTGTGTGTGTTTGTAAAAAAAAGTAAGTTTGAAAGATCTAAATAAATAAGAATCAAATTCAAGTCAAAAGAAGAAGTAAAAAAATTGAGTTTAATTTAAAATCGCGTATTAATAACGACAAAAAACCGGCAACACAAAAAAGCCGGCAACCCAGAAAAAACCGGCAACCGGACGAAATTGGGTGGTAACAAAATTCCTACAAACACTCCATCTGTCGTTTCCATACAAAAAGTCTACCGATCGTTTAGAAAATCCCTCCCATCGGTAGTTGGTACTTTCATGAGTAACTAGCTACGGACAGTTCATTATAGAAACATCGGTAGAGTTACCAGGTGTTAATATTCTACCCGTCGGTATCAAAAACGAATCGTTTTTGCAATATTGAAACCGGTCATGAGTGAGACATCTTATCTTCGGGACAGTGCGTCATTAGTTGCGTGTGTAGGGGCAACCCTGCGGAGAAGAATCACGTACGACTGTGTAAGTCAATAAAGGCGGTTTAATTAAAAAAACTGGTGTTTACTCCCAATCCTATGTGCGTACCACCGCTCGTAAGTAACAATATGAATAAAAATAAATCGTAGAAATATATATATACTCGCGTAACTTGAGAACGGCTTTACCGATTTTGATGAATTTTTTATTATGTGTTTGAGTTGGGCCCTGGATGGTTTAGATTCACAATTTGAACCTTTAGGTGGTGCTAGGATCGGGTCCAAGATTTTTATTTTTTCTAGTTATTTGTCGGGATTTATTATATAATGAGACTATATCCCAACTTCCCATATTATATATATAGTTTTATTGCTAAGTTTTAATTAATACTCTGGGACTTGTGAATACAATGAACATTGTATCAACTCTAAAGCTGTAAAGAAAAAGCAAACTAAAATACAAAACTAAATTTCTTTTCTATTTGTAGATTATTATAATTAAATTAATATGGCAGGTCCATTGTTTTAAAATCATAAAGTACGGTCAGAAACATAAAGTGTACAGTGCTACCACATGTCGGCTGCAATATAGACCGTTAGAATAAAACCTTAATAGGTTGTCCAGTTTTACGATTTTAGCTACAATGTAACCTAATAAACAGAACAGAGACGTACTGTTATAACTGTCAGTTGAAAGGAAATAACAAAAATATAAAGATATCCTGTTTTTGCTCCACAGATCTCACCGCCGGTTTCAACCGACAGTTAGTACATTTCCATCCTCCGTCCTGATCAGACCTCTGTTTCTAGAACTCAATTTCTATTCCAATTTTTGTTCATGGACTGATTCCGTATTTAAATTCAATTCTTAATTCTATTCAAAAGTATATATTTTAAATTTATTATAATTAAACAGTGTAAATTCGGAAAAAGTTTTTTTTAAAACGCCCCGGAGCTTCCGATATAACAGTACGTATTAGACACGTAGAAATACTTATGTAGGTACTCCTAGTTCTTTTTACGTAATGAGAGAGCCTGGAAGAAGAGTACTAGAAATAGTAATTGCCTACTAAATAGTAGGAATTTTATTTTTATTGAATACATTTTTATCTTTTAAGTCGTTTCCTCGTTGCTGAGGATCGTAACTTTGATGCCAGTGAACAATTGCTCTCTTCCAACGAGATCGGTTCCGAGCACGGCGGAAGGCTGAGTGTATTGAAGTTTTCAGCTGGACAACAATATAGTCAATCTATCTATTTGGAGATCTACAGCTAAGTGTGTCGCCTTCAATATTCCCAGTGACCACAAGTCTCTCCATATTATCTGGGTTCTTTCGGGCTATGTGGCCAAAGTGCTTCAGTATATGTTGTCGGTATGCTGGTGATAGTCTCTGGTGATTTTCAATCTCGAGCTCTTCCACCATAGAGGCATTTTTTTGGCGAGCTGTCCATGGAAGGCTGAGCATCCGACTACATTTTTATAAAGAGGAGAAATCTCTGCGCACTCCGCGTTGCACTAGGACTGACAGCGACGGTAGTGTTGGGACACGCCGGCCAAGATGGGCAGCTGGACTATCCAATAAAACTCCTCGGTGGTCCTCCTGTCGCCATAAAATGTAATAGTTATGTTTATGTAAAATTGGACATTTTGTCGTTAGTCTGGAAATCATTCAAATCAGGAACATCAATTTGAAGGTGCTTACAGTTGTTGGAGGTTTCTACCGATAACTATAAATTATAATACGCGATTTGTTACATAGTCTATAATAGCTTGTACTATTTATAACTTAAGTTTATTTTTAGTTTTTAATTGTAATTATAATATACATAATGTTACGACCGACCTTTTAGTTAGTCTATAGGAAGCATAGTATACAGGAAGTGACTGGGGGAGACAAAACCTTGTCCAATTCAACCCCACAAAGACATGGGTCTGCGTATTCTCTGCCAAGAAAACCGCATTCGTACCTGTGCTTCAGTTCCAAGGAACACGCCTTACCAACTCTAAGAGTATTGGGATCCTTGGTGTCGACATTGTAAACGATATATACAGTTCAGGTGCCACCTTCAAGATATGGTAAAACTTGCCTCCAAGAAGTTGGGAGCGCTAAACGGATCCAAGCAGTACTTCACTTCACGGCACCACTTTGTGCTTTACAAAGCCTCAGTGAAGCACATACGCATATGAAGTAAGTACTGCTTAAACCAACGGGCAAAAAACATGTGGTCTGTATAAAATAACAAGACCTATTGTATAACCATGTTTTTATGCAATAAATGATTTGATTTGATTTGTGGGCATCTGCCTACCAGCTAAGTCCCCTGGACAGTATTGAACGTCGAGCCGTTCGTATTATCGACGGCTTAGATACGCTTAGCCTTCGGAGAGACTTCGCGTCTCTCTGTGTATTCTACCGACTGTACAAAGGAGAATGTTCGAAGGAACTGTAACAGAATAGTGTATTCGTCTTCTTTTTATCACCGCATCGCACGCCATCGGCTGGGCGTTCATCCCCACTTCCGTGAGCCACTGCGCTCTTGTACGCGAAGGTTCTCTGGAACGTTACTATTGCGCACTGTGTGGATTTAGAATGAGCTCTCAGTCGTGGTTCTCCCAGAGCGCTACAATATGGGGTTTTGTAAAAAGGGTGTCATAAACTTTCTTCGTGGCCGGCCGCGCGTTGGTAGCACTTCTGGTGTTGCAAACGTCCATAGATAGGCAACGATAACTGCTTTCCATAATGTGGACCATCTGCCTATTTGATGTATTATATCTATAAAAAAGTTATAAAGTAAAAGTTAAAAATAAATTCCTGTTTTAACATTTTATTAACTATACTCAAGTAATTACTGGAGTATAATAATTACTCAAATTTCTAGATGTGCTACTTAGTGGGTAAGACAACTGAGTCTCATTTCAGTGGCGTTGGTTCCAATTCTAGAGGAGCAAGGCAAATATTGTGAGCTACCATGCGTATTGTTACAGTTACCACATACTGAAGATGACGGAAAACATCTTAACGAAACTTGCAAATGACGATCATCCATGTCTGAAAGTCGCCATATCACCTAGGTATAACATAATCCATCCTAAAATAGTTATGCCTGAATACAAAAGTGGGATCTGTATGGGTAGTAATTTGTATCCTTACCTTCAATAACTCTCTTTTTTCTCTTTTCTTTCACCATATCTCAATTATTTGGGGTCAGCGCAATATGTCTTTTCCTTCCACACTCCTCTACTCTGACATACATCTTCTGTCACACCACATATCCATCTCCATTCTTATGACACCACACATCCATCTCAACATTCTCGTCTCAGCTGAGTGGAGACGTTTGTGGTTTATCACTTTAGTGGCCCAACATTCCGACCCATATAGCATGACTGGTCGTATGACAGATTTATATATTTGTCCTTTTAATTTCAGAGGCATTAGTTTGTCGCATTTATTATTTTTAATAACATTTACCTTCAATAACATCACTAGATATTTAAAAAGAATGATTATTGTATTTAGAATATTCTAGGAATAAACCGATTATCATGAAATTTAATAAATCGTATAATATGTACTTTTGATAGCAGAGATGAACATCGGATACTTTTATTCACAAAAAAGAGATAGTTTTAACGAGACACCCATTCGAAGTTTGCGTGAGCGAAGCTGAATGAGAACCTATAGTCAAATCATAAATTACATCCCTTAAAATTCAATTTGCTAATAGGATTAAACTATGTAATATATAATAATAAACCAAAAACTTGGCTTATCCAAAGCACTTCGAATTTAGGTTAGGTTCGAAAGTTTCAAGCGAAACTCGAACTAGATATTGGATTATAAATTATTGCTTAAAGCAAAAAGTTGCGGGTACAATGTCGCTAACAAATGTAATCAAGAATATAAGCTAATTTAATAGTTTCTAATACTATTATCTAATTGTTTGACACATATATCGTAATAATTGTAATTAAACTTTTACAATCTGTCAGCTGAAATGGCGCTGGGCTAGCTATGTCTGGCGCAGAACCGACTAGCGATGGAGGAAACAAATCCTCGAGTGGGCTCTCCTACCCTGTGGACTGACAGTCTGCGCAAGGTCGCCGATAGGAAATGGATGAGGACAGTGGCGGACCGTGATATGTGCTGCAAACTTGGGGAGGCCGAGCTCTGTTCTGTAACATGGGGGAAGATGACAATATTAAAAAAGAACTTCGGGAGGCCTACGTCCAAAAATGTACTGGGATTCGCTAATACTTAAACTCTAAATGCTACAGTAGAGCAATTCTACTCAATTTATGACTATAAGGATAAAGGTAGGTAAAAAGGGATATGTTGTATGAAAAATAAAATGAAAATGTTAGTATCAATGAGGTTGTATATTTAAGTACAGAAGTATGTATGGAAAAGACAGGAAGAGTAAAATATTATATTGTTACAACTAGCCAAAATTTCACGAAACACGTCGACAAATGTGAATGCACATCTGCCGGCCATAAAGCACAGTTTATTACCTGCCCACATTTGGAGTTCTTTTGTTTACTTTGTGTTTGAAATTTGTAATTAGAATAGCCGCCTATTGTATATGGCTAACGACCATCTTAAAGGGTTATGATGGTCGTTAGCCAGGTATAGTTCTCGGAAGTTCCAGTCCACGCGGTCGATTTTTGTAACGTATAGTCAGTATAAAACAATGCCCGAACGGAGGGGTGAGGCAGTCAAGTGACGATTACGATACGGGCAAGACGTGTGTACATTCAATAAGCTAAATAGTGACGGACTTTGCGCATGTTATTGAATCGTGCAATTTGTACTGGTTACGTCCATTTATATTTGTACCTGTTTGTATAGTTCTAATAAATTCTATAGTAATTCCAAACGGCATTTTAATTCGAGTCCTGTGGTTGGTAACAATATATTTAAAAAAATACTAACAATGGCCTTTCGCAGGCATATGCCTGCGAAAGGCCATTGTTAGTATGCCATTTCAAATGTAACATTTCCTTCAATTATATGATAGTTTGCGTCCCAACCTTCAATTAGGGAGAGGCGCACTGACGCACAGTCGAGTCGAAGCGAAGCGTGAAAATGTCGCTTATCCTAGAGAATTTGACTCTTCGCTTCGATTTGACTCTGCATCAGCATGCCTTGACCCTTACATTGTGGAGATCAGGGTCAATACGCTATGTAAATTTTTAGATCGACGGTTTGATGCGCTTTGTATCCGGGTCAGTGTACACTGACCTTTATAAGGTAAATAAAGGTCAAAGAAAGAACGCAATGCCATGCAGCTGTCGATTGATACAAGTCGTAGAGGAGTCATTACCGTGGAGATGCCATATCTAAGAAAAACCTGACACCAGATGCCATTAGTTTGAAAGAGACCTTTTATATATGTATGTATTTTGCATATAAGATTACAACTATTCTCAAAAATTACGGCAGATTAATCATTAATATTCGAAACAGGTTTCCATATAACATGGCAGTTTTGAAAAATTTCAGTGAATTTAAAATTTAAATAAATATTGTTAAAATGTAAGAACTTGTGAGCTATAGTAATTTCTGTCTTTATTGGTTTATTATACAGTTCTCCTTTTGCGATACAAATCAATTTGAAATTAAAAGGTTATAAGGATTGTACCTAACCTAGTAATGTAGGTACATTACCCTACTTTCAACGGTTGACTTGATAATGAGGTGAGGTGCGAAGGTACTTTGCGCCAGAACAGTTGCTAACTCTATACCAAGCACAGGTTCGATCATGCATGGAGTACTGTTCTCACTTTTGGGTCGGCTCAGCTAAGTACCAGTTAGACGCATTGGCTGATTGGCGATGATTGTTGGATCCTCACAATTTATACTGATGTGGGTAGTTTTATAAGTGCCGCTGGCTTTCGCTTTCGCCGCCATTACGTGGTGGCGAAGCTAGTCTCCAACGCACGCGAGGTCAGTCCGGACGTTTCGTTTTCTCCGTGCTAAGACCAAGTGAACTTTTCACATCCCATTCTTCAATATCTCATTGAAATTTATATACAAGCCGTGCTTGCTCTTTGGTGTGAGTGTGCCATAATTCGAAGACCTAAGTGCCACCCGCGGACTTGTTAGTGCCGTGCACTCTCCAGAGCTGTCTAGCTTCCCCATTGGAGGTGGATTCCGAGGTTAGTGGTGCTTATTACCCCATTGGTTTTTGTGCAGGATTTGGCATATCTTTCACTCCCATATATCCTCTTAACTATAAATCACAGTCCAGTAAACAATTACTCGAACCAACGAAGCTGTGTGGGATCCGTGATCCAGCATTGAGCATTGATACTCTTTTTTATGCTCGGCTTCAAAGCGTTAAGCATCGCCATAGTGTAGCAGATCTGTTCATATTCTATCAGATACACTTTGGGGAGTGTGCTATGAAACTTAGCGACTTGGTTCCCCCATCCCCTTCCTATCATAGAACAACTGTACACACCGGTTTGCGCCATCGATGGTGGACATATCATTGCTTAGAACTAAATGTTTTGCCTCCACTTTTCTTTAGCGCACCGCTGTCGAATGGAATAATTTGCCGAAGTCTGTGTTCCCCGATTCATATAAAGCAGTGCTCTTCAAGTCACGAGTGAATAGGTAACTACTAGATAAGCTTATTCCATCCTAAATCAAATCTTCACTTAACATCAAATGATATCTCATCATCTGACATCTGACAGCTATCGCTGTCAAACGCGAATCTATAACATGATAAAAAAAAATTAAATCAGGTTGCTGTATAATTTTTTTACCTCTCCATACACCGACTTAAATGAACTAAGCACTGTAAAAGGGTAAAATTATTAATTTCTTAATTAAAATTTTGTAAAGTAATAAATTCTCGAACAGTCTCAATGTCAAACCATAAAGTCAACAGTCAAAATGGGATCAAAAGTCAACTCCTTCCGCAAAGCTTGTGGTGGTTAATTTAATAAAGTTTTACAACATTTAATTATGTTCCCTATTGTACCGTGTGGCGTGTTGTGTCGACATGAAAAATCGAATTATCTTAATTTCGCGGAAGCGTGAACCGCTTCGTTATTCATAATGAAATTTCGACACGACCGTACTTTCTTTCCTACTTCTTGCCTTTTAGTGGTTTTAGGCAATATTTATTTCTCTTGATATTGCTTTTTTCCTTATGATTCATTGTACACTTACCTTTAAAAGCGTGAGAAATATTATTATAGGATAATGGTTCATTAGCAACATTTATCAAACAGGCAGGGGTCCAATTCTGCTATTTCAATGTCTAGGCGCTGCGAAGATATTCAAAGTATTTTTCCATTGCTATAATGTCAAAAAATTGTATTTAACTAAGTTCCTAATATCTTCTCGATATTGTCGCTGCAAAATAATAGTAGAAAAATATTGGTATTACCATTAGCAAAATGGCGTTTGCAAACATGAATAATGAAAATTTTAAACATTTGTTTCGCGAGTCTTCGCTTATAAATACTTATTAAGTTATATTGGCGTGAATTAACAGAATATCGAAATCAGGCAAACTTACAATTGAGACGAGAGTGTCCGGCGATTTTGAAGAGATAGTAATAACAGAATTGGACCCCGGTGTGAAATATCTTTAGTTTTTGTTAACTGACATTTCCTTAGTTGCTTATCTTTACGTATCTTTAGAATGTTAATTATGTTAAGAAAATAGGTTAATATGTTTATTATCGGTGACCCTGATTTACTACTGTCTTAGTTAAAAGTTCAATCTAAAACAAAGATTTACTATTAAATGTTCAATCTAAGGCAAAGATTTAATAAACCTTCGCTTTAGATAAAGTTGTCGTAATTTCAAATGTATCTTAACAATTAGTGGAGGTGATTGTAGTGGAACACTTACAAGCCAATAGATGGCACTGTACATTAATTGAGGTCGCAAACGTTTCCCGAAATGTACAAACAATATATAGGTATGCAAATTTATAGCAATAAGAGATGAGCCTAGGCATGCAAGGAACAACACTAGCCTCGCTGGAAGATCTTCCTTTGAGACGGAGGAGCATTCCATCTCGCTCCTCCACCCTATCCGGGTCACTCCTTCATGATGAATATTTGTCATCTTTATTCGTGCAAGAACGGAGAACGAATACAATTTCCTCCGCCCGGCGGTCTGTTGTAAGATGCGGCAAAACAATCCACAGCCAGGTGGTAGGGTATTTCCCTGTCTGGATGGCTACCACCCCTGGTCAGGCAAAACTCTCATTTTAACTGCATTTATTCTATTTTTATGCTTCTACTTCTTTTACGCACACAAGTTTGTAAAAACATGCTTCGCTTCATTTGACGTTTTTGTTTACGTACGCTCCGTTTATACGTTAATGGTCTAAGTTTAAATGTCAATACACAAAATTCACACTGTTGGTCTTGGCCCTCCTCATATGGGGAACGCTTGTTACTTGGCAAGAATTTCAATTCACATCATTGATATGAGACTCGGGTATGTTAGTCATAAACGTGTCACGACCTTCACCATTCCAGAGGCTCTCCCTACATAATCGAAAAATAGAAATGCTATGGAAATTAGCGCTATCAAGGAAGGGAGGGAGAAATTATAAGTGGTTTCCATTTAGTGCACTTAAGATGTCGCTGAACAATATCGTTGAATAATGACAACGTGCTGATGAGATCTTGAGAGCAAAACGTAAACCACAAGTGATATACATATCATATTTGATAGATTACCTCATCTCCTTCTCGCGCAGATTCTTTGACAGAGCCTCCCATTACCTGAACCCTCTGGTGACGGAAACGGACAATTACAAACCCACTCCGAATGCTCCCACGAGACAATGACGTCGTCGCAATGTACTCATTGACGAGCCAGATAAAATCACCCGACTCCCCGCGATAATGAACTCCCCAAGGCTCAGAACATCAGCCTGGCATAACAGACACAGACAGAACAGACGCCGGAGAGCCCCCGGCCCTGAACCTCTCGCGCAACGTTTAAGACCCACCAATCGCACTTACTCATTACAGACACAAGTAACAATACAAGATTAGCTTAGGCGTGTTGCTGGAGAGTTTCTTCCGCCGCTTTTTCTCTGCCTGGTATAACACGTTGCGAAGCGGTAGTAAAGATAGACTAGGATCGGCTCCTCTGGCGGAGTCCCCATTATAAACACTTCAGCATGTTGGCTTAGCTCCTTCAGCCTCTTACGGCTTAATCCGATATAGTCAATCCCCCCGCAGCGGTCGAGCCGAGGTCGAACCTCACAGGAGGTGCCTTCTCGAGCGCGCTACTTCCGGGCTGAACACCTCCGCTCTGACGGAGTCCCCCACAGCGGTCGAGCCGATTTCGAACCTCTCAGGAGGTGCCTCCTAGAGCGCGCTGCTTCCGGGCTGAACGCCTCCGCTCCGATGGAGTCGGGAAGCTCCCAAAGCCCGGTATCGCTGAAACAGCCATCTGAGGCTATTCAGCTGGATCCTGTACAAAAAAAAACATATTTGGTGTTTTACTCACACAT
Organism: Dendrolimus houi; assembly: GCA_039645545.1. Taxonomy (NCBI): domain Eukaryota; kingdom Metazoa; phylum Arthropoda; class Insecta; order Lepidoptera; family Lasiocampidae; genus Dendrolimus; species Dendrolimus houi. The sequence goes on along the minus strand of CM077128.1, from coordinate 17,403,832 downwards.
TTTTACTTTAAAGTTATTTTATGAACCATTTTTTACTTTTGGTTCAATGTTTTGTTTGTTTTATTTTAGTTTTTAAATTAAAATTTTATTCTGTCTTTATAAACCAATCTCTCATTGAAGATAAAGATCCCGGTCAGCTCTGAAGCCGCTGGCCGGCACAGTACCATCTAATGGAAATTATAGAATTATCCAATGAAACACCACCTAATGGAATTTATAGGAATATAATGCCGATTAAGATAAGGTGAGGCGGTGGATATTTTGATATTTTATGCTAGAGAGGCTCGTTTATTATATATATACCGTCTTATTCATAAAAAACGCTAATGCAAGTTTTAATCATGTGTTGGATAAAAAGTATTTTAAGCTTAAAACTCGTTTATTATTCATAATTGTGTTTAATGAACCTCCAATGTTGAATGTAGGCATTTCATAAAAAAAAGTTTTGTATATGAATACAAGCAAATAAAAAATTAATATATTATTCATCATAATGGCAGACAAAAGTACTAAATCTCGTTCTATCTCATATTTCAGAGATACCATTTTAATTCCCATCTAAATGTAACTAATAACGTATGCACCTGGGACCCGGCACTCCAATCCCTATTAATATTATAAATGAGAAAGTAACTCTGTCTGTCTGTCTGTCTGTCCGTCTGTCCGTCTGTCCGTCTGTCCGTCTGTCCGTCTGTCCGTCTGTCCGTCTGTCCGTCTGTCCGTCTGTCCGTCTGTCCGTCTGTCCGTCTGTCCGTCTGTCCGTCTGTCGTCTGTCCGTCTGTCGTCTGTCCGTCTGTCCGTCTGCCCGTCTGTCCGTCTGTCCCGTCTGTCCGTCTGTCCGTCTGTCCGTCTGTCCGTCTGTCCGTCTGTCGTCTGTCCGTCTGTTCGTCTGTCCGTCTGTCCGTCTGTCCGTCTGTCCGTCCGTCGTCCGTCGTCGTCCGTCTGTCCGTCTGTCCGTCTGTCCGTCTGTCCGTCCGTCCGTCTGTCCGTCTCGTCTGTCCGTCCGTCCGTCCGTCCGTCCGTCTGTCCGTCGTCCGTCTGTCCGTCTGTCCGTCTGTCCGTCTGTCCGTCTGTCCGTCTGTCCGTCTGTCCGTCTGTCCGTCTGTCCGTCTGTCCGTCTGTCCGTCTGTCCGTCTGTCCGTCTGTCCGTCTGTCCGTGTGTCCGTCTGTCCGTCTGTCCGTCTGTCCGTCTGTCCGTCTGTCCGTCTGTCCGTCTGTCTGTTGCATTTTCACGGGAAAACTACTGGATCGATTTGACTGAAACTAAGTATATATATATATTTTCGATGCCGAGAATGAACATAGGATTCTTTTTTCCCGAAAAATGGGATAGTTTTCGGAATAAAAATATATTTGTCTGTTTGTTTGTTATACTTTTACGGTAAAAGTACTGGACCGATTTGGTTGAAAATCGGTATATATATAATTTTAATACCGGGGGTGGACAAGGAATACTTTTTATCCCGGATAATGGGATAGATTTATGTAAAGGTTATCCCAAAAAGTAAGATAGGTTTTTTGTGATTTGCCTTTTTGTCCTTTTTGACGTTTTTGACCTATTTGGCCATTTTGGCCTTTTGTCCTTTTTGTCCTTTTTGGCCTTTTTTGTCCTTTTTTGTCCTTTTTGACCTTTTTGTCCTTTTTGACGTTTTTGTCCTTTTTTAAGTTTTTGTTCTATTTGGCTTTTTTGGCCTTTTGGCCTTTAGTTTATCTTTAAAGGTTGACAATGCGTCTAATTTCGATCAAAATTGAAAGACAGAAATTAACCGTCTATAATATAGTCGGCATTATGGTCGGCCACGGACTTGTCGCTGTGATGCTCGAGCTCCATCTGGAATAATGCTTTTCCTATTAAAGTACTCTGTGAATGCCATATTGATCGTGGTCAAGTACGTCTTATTTATAGCGTTAAAAATAACACCGTTAACGAATAGCTAAATTAGTATTATACACATACGTTATCTGTCAATGTTTAACGTCACTAACAACTTACAACAATATCGCATCACAAATATAAGTAAACTGGCGAATAGGGTAAGCTCGGTAGCATATGCAGTAAAAAGATAAGATTCATGATTTATGTAGACACTGCTCGTTTGGTTTACTTAAGCTATTTTCAAAGCATTATATCTTGCGGTATTCTGTTATGGGGTAATGTAACTGACAAAAATGCTATTTTCGTTCTGCAGAAGCGTGCTATTCGCTCAATTTACAACATGGGAGCGCGGGAATCTTTGGGAGATATGTTTAAAAATAAACATTTTAACATTGGCTTCACAGTACACACTTGAAAATGTACTATATGTTAAGAAAAATATCTCGGATTTTCTGAGATTAGGTGATGTACATTGTAAAATACTAGGAACAAAAATAAATTAGAAACTCCCACATGTAGACTCTATTAAAGTATACAATAGACTCGTGGGGCAAAATATAATGCTCTTCAACGAAATCTTAGAAAACGTTTACCAGCTTTCAATAAACACTTTTAAAAGAATAGTAAAGCTACGTTTGTGCGAGAAGGCTTATTATACGACGAAAGATTTTTTAGAGGACTGCACCGAATGAGTATAATGCGATCGGCCCCAAGCTTTTTCAGTAATCATTCATATAAATTACTTTGTTAAACCTCGTATTAGTATAAACTACATTTAAAAAAGGCGAATAATAATAATAGTCATGAAGTAAAGATATGTTACTGAGGAGTTTGTTGCGCTACTGTTAGAGTTATTGAGTAGCATAATTGTTCTTGTCATGTTTCTTTTTAAAGTTAATAATTGATTTTGTTATGTACCCTCTTATTTCTAAACGATATGATCGGCCATTTCCTTAATTGTATATTAATGTTATATTTTTATTTATTCTCTAATTAGCACTCTGTTTTGTATAGAGTAGTTGTCTATAATTTACCATTATTTTATATAACAATATTTATCTTTTATATGACGTCGTAACTGTGTAGATTATAATTCAAAATCTCTCAATTGTGTATAGACGGTATTCATTGCATTTTATTTCCATGTTGGCAGACGCGATAGATTTGTACTGTGTTCGGTTTATTTTATTACATGTAAAACTTTAAGTATAATGTTTTATATGATATCTTGTATAAAATATTATCTGAAATTTCCAAACAGTAATGTATTAAATTCTTTTTATTCATAACACTTTAATTAAAACAGTTTATCGGTGACTTCAATCCGCTATCGGTTGTGCCAATTTGTTAAGATTAATATACTGTAAAATTGGAGGGATGTCGAGGTGTTCTAAAAATGCTTGTCGAGTTTGAATAGTCAGTGTATGAAATATCACAAACTAATATGGATACTACGTATTGAAATATGTTAAATCCGTAAGGTTCAATATAAACTATTGTGACCAGTTGTTCTTCTTTTACTACCATAAACCCTTCTGAGTGGTTGCAAGTATTACACTACTTCTTCTCATTTAACAGTAATTAAAATTGCTTTAAAAGCGGTGGTAGACTTATGACTTTCAATAAGTGTAAGATACCATTTTGAAATAAATACATTCATTTTCATTTTCAATTTCAAATAATTAAATTTACCCATCGCTACATCTGCATGATACGGTCAATATTTATAACATTATCCCAGATGAAGGAGTCGGCGACAACGTAGTGTGACACGACGGTTGGAAAAACAAAAGATGTATAAAGGATGTTACGAGTCATCGGGAGCGGCGCCAACTATTGTCCGTGTGGCTCGTCACTAATTCAGAATCCGTAGCCAGATCCTTAGCCAATTATATACCAACATATTAGACAGACGCAAAACAAGGAATTCTTTTGGCGGCTCCAAAAAGCATATTTGAATAATCAGTTCAGATTTTCAACACAAAGATATAATTCTACTTTAAAAACAGTAGACATCTTGCAATCATTGTTTACTTTTAGCCAGTACTTTATTATTAAATTACTTAATTTTTTTACAATTTATTACATGTTTTATTATTATTACTCTGCTATTATAATTATTGAAAATAAAATTACACAAAAAACATAATTCTCCAAGGTCTCGTTAAGAACCTTATACAATATGAATCCTTTATTAGTTAAAATGTTTTTTAGCGTATCAAATGTTCGATAAAAAACTTTATTCATAAGGCTTCTCAAATCTTTTTTAACTAACATGCTTCTATTGTATATGATGTTGCCATTTCATAATAAGATATTTTTTTATCAGGGATTTGTCTATGAAAAAAAGCTAATGAAAAAAATTTACGTCAACATGATGGCCACTTGCACGGCAGCGTACAGGAAAATGGTGAGGGAAGTAGACAGCGCGAGTGTGCCAGTTTGACATAATTAGTGCATAGGACCTCTGTAGTTTATGGACATTCTGTACCATATAGAACATGAATATTAATGAAAAGTTCGTACTGGCTGGATACATAAATAAAGAAGAAGATTACAGGTCTAATCAGCTGATGGAATTCCGCCATTGTTTTATGCTTAAAAGGCATTACAGTAGGATTCTAACTATTTTAAATTTGGGAGACTTTTTAGAGCGTTTTAGTGCTAATATGATTATGAATACCGTTGTGTCCATAATGAGATTTAACACTTTATTATGCATAATATTGTTACGAATTACGGGACTCGAATTAAAATGGCGTTGGAATTACTATAGAATTTATTAGAACTATACAAACACGTATAACATAGGTACAAATATAACCGGTCGCAATAAGTCCAAATGTAATGCAAAATTAAATAACACGCGCAAAATCCGTCACTATATCGCTTATTGAATGTACACGTCTTGCTTTGATTGTGGTTCTCGCTAGACTGCCTCACCCCCCAATTCGGGCATTGTTTTATACTAAATGGTACAATACACAATAGGCAGCTTTTCTAATTATAAATTTTAAACACAAAGTAAACAAAAGAACTCCAAATGCGGGCATGTAATAACCCGGGTTTATGGCAGGCAGATGTGCATTTACTTTGTCGGTGTGCTTCGTGGAATTTTGGCTAAGTTGTAACAATATTTTCTTAAGTTTTCGCGACTTGTATACATAATAAAACTACGTTTTAACGGTTTTAAGCGCGATAATTTATTTGATTTTTTTATTCCGACGTTTCAGCCACTTTTCAGTGGCCGTGATCACCGAAGACAAAAATGTCAAGTGTCAACAAGTATTGGTTAAAGTTTTATTTAGCCTACAGTCAACTTGTTCATTTTAATTATTTAGTTTTCATTTTGTTTATGGTTATTATTTACCCTATGGGAGCCTAATCTAATTTACCACCGCTTCTCAACATGTTATGGCTTGAAGAGAAGAAGCGGCGCAAGAAACTCTTCAACAAACATACCTAACTCCAATAATTTTATATAATATTATTATATTAAAATGGGTGGAAGGAAAAATAAAAGAAAAGTCAACTTTGTTTGTGTTCCGGTGCACGCAGAAAGAGCTCACAGTGTCCTGAGGTCTGGCAGTTGGTTTTTGCTGGGTTTGGGTCTGGATAGTTTTGATGATCGGATTCCACACAGGTGGTACTTGCCAACCATCTTCTCTATTGAAATTTGGGTATTTTTTTATTTCAATAGCCTCACGCATCATTCTAGGTATGAAACGATTCTCTTTCGCGAGGATTTATGGGTTGTCGAATCTGATGTAGTGGTTGGGTTTATCCAGCGTGTGTTCACTGATCGCAGACTTCGTAGACCTTGTGTGTTTCATGTCAGCAATGTTTTATTTTACCCGTGTTTTTATGCTCCTCTTTGTTTGCCCAATGTATGATAATCTGTACTCGCAATCGAGCTTGTAGACACCTGCATCCTGGAGTGGGATATTGCATTTCACAGGTCTCAAAAATTAGTTAATCTTTTTATGCGTTAAAACTGAGTTTTATAACTTTATTATGCTTTAATTAACGACACTTAGCGTAAATTTTAAAAGTGTTTTAACGCTAATATGCGTTTATGAATAAATTTGACTATTTATCTTAAATAAGCCTTCAAACATATTTTAACTCTATGAATAAGGCCGCTAGTGTATTATAGTGTATTATCTGTGACCTTGACTGTTATAAATATTAAAAGTACTAGATAACGACTGTGACGAAGTTTATATGTAATGTTTCCTGAATATAAAACTATTAAGGACCTTTACGCCGGAATTGTCAGTAATTTCCTAATATTAATTAGTCACATATCCCCAATTTAATTACTGTTGTTAGGTAACTTGTGACTGATTGAGTTTGTATCGGTTATATAAAGAAATCCACAATTATTTTTATGAAATTCAATTTTATGAAAATTCTTTATATTTTATTGCTATTAATTTTCTTTAATACACTATAATTTTCGTACTAAAAATATCAAATTGCATGTATTTACCTATATGTAATTACTATATTTATTATGTTTCTCTGTTTAAAAATCAATGTACATTCTTAATACTAGTGCAAGTAACAAAGCCAGTAAAATCAAATGAAATACTTTTTATAAACTTGCATAACGTCGTAGTCTTATAAATTTTGTATGAGCGTTCCTATATCTGACGTCATAAGTAGGTACAAGTACATGAACTTCGATAATATATTTAAATATCATTTGAAAATTAATTAATATTAATTCTATCATGATGTTTTAAAAGTTAGATGGTAAGATGTTATTTTAACGCTTGTTTTTTATATGTAAAAATATTAAAATATATTGAACATGTGTCCGTATCACTATCTATACTTCTATACTAATATTATAAAGAGGAAAGATTTATATTTTTGTATGTTTGTAATGAATACACTCAAAAACTACTGGACACTGTACAAATATTTAAAAAAAAACATCATTAGAATGCTACATTATCCTTGAGTAATATAGGCTATATTTATTAGTAGAAAAAATTAGGAATCCCTACTAAAACTTCAATAATGTAACCCAAGGTGTAAGAAAATAAACCACATAAATAAAGAAATAAAATATTAAGGTCCGCTTGCATAAGGTTGCTTAAATTTATTTAAGAAACACAAAACGCATTTAACACCCTTAAATACAATTATCGTCTTGCAGAACGCAAAATTTGCCGCTAAATATATTTAAAGAACTGTCAATACGTTTTGTGTAAAACGTATTTAGGCAGTTTAATATGATTAACTTATTTTTATTTAAAGGCGATCGTTATGCAACTGGCCCTAAGCATTTTGTACATAATCTATACATATAATAAAACTGTAGAGGTCGAATTTCTGTACAATGAAAGAAAATGCTAAAAACCGGGTCAGGACCCCCCTGACCCGGTTTTTACACCTATTAAATAATATTTTAGTTTTTTTGTTATAGTATACCACGTTTGACCGACATTGTACCTGATATCAGAAGGAAATGCGGTTTAAGATGTAGCAAGATCACCTAGAAGATATTTGTTCTCGCGTGACCTGAAGACACCGGTATTGTATGTTTCAGGAAAAACAGACGATGTTAAGAAGTTTCAAGTAAAGGTATCCCGTAAAGGTTGCCGGCAAAGTGTTAGTTTATTAGTATTTATATTCTTACTTTATGCTAATACTACGATTCACTCGCGACTGCGTCTATGTTGTACGGAATAAGCTAATTTATACCTGGCCTAACAACTTGAAACCACTCGCGGGAAAAATCTCGCGTAATTCCCGTGATATATTGTTACACTGGCGTACAAACGCGGGTTGCTATCGGTGAGCGCGGTGCTAATGCGCGTGTGGCCGTTTCCTATAATGTGCTAAACAGTCACGGTCCCGGAACTGTGAGCTACGAATTACGCTATGAGAGTTCAAAGCCGGGAATAGACCTTCAATTCCCATAGAAAGTGAATAGAATAGCCGTGCAGGAACGGAGAAAGAATACAATTTCCTGCAGCCGGGCGGCCTTTCGTAAGAGGCGACAAAAAAACCCACAGCCAGGTGGTAGGGCATTTGTCCGACTGGATGGCTACCACCCCTGATCTAAAGTATGTTGCCATAACAACCTTGAGTTGTGTTACCAGGTTCCAGTCTCCCTTAAGAGAGCAGCAGCGCATTTGTAGCATCTTTGGTGTTGCAAATGTCCATAGGCGATGGTAATCGCTTTCCATCAAGTGGGCCGTCTGCCTGTCTGCTGAACTCCTGCAATAAAAAAAATAAAAAATAGAAATAATAAGAGGTTTTCCGGCTAAGAGATTTTATTTCACATCACATCATAGATTTTATGACAGAGTATTTGCTATTGATCAGCGGAAGTATTACATAGGAATCCGGGATTTTTTTCAACCGGGCCACTTTATACCACTCCATAAAGTACCGCAAAGTTTAAATCCGGGAATCTGCTATCGATCAGTGAAAACCGTATCGAAGTCAGCTTGGTAGTTTTGATGTGAAACTCGAACTCGATTTTTTAATACTACTGGCATTTGCCCGCGGCTTTCTCCACGTTGGACAAGCAACAAAGATTACAGTTATTTTGCTAAATATAGAAAATGGATTTTTTAGTATGAAAATACATAAATCTCGGAAATTCCCAATAAAACTCGTAGTAAGCTTGATTTTATCGATCAGTGAAAATTTCGTATCGGAATTAATTTTTTTCGAGGTTACCACTTTTTAAGCCTCTCCCAAGAAAATTACTGTAGGATTCTCAGGATATAAAATACCGCAGATTTTAATTTCGGGAATTTACTAAAACCGCATTGAAAACGGTCCAGGAGTTTTTACGTGAATTCCGAACAAACAGACAAACACAAAAAATGTAAAAAATAAAAGACTACATTTTCACAATTTTATAATATTCTAGACAGATGTAAGAGCCTTAGAAGGAGTTATGGTATATCCACATCACTAGTTAGTAAGTTTATATTGTCTATGTTCTTCCTCTTTGTCTATATGTCATGTCGGTCAGTCGTACCTATTATATTGTCTCTTTTAAAATTAAAATAAATAGTTTAAAATCAGTCAGTATATTAATTAATATTTATAATACATCTACCCATAACAACAACAAATAATAATTAAAAATACACCACAAGAGTAAGTCACCTCCACAGATATCCATTTATGTCTATACCTTAAGGTTTTTGATCATAGTTTTCCTGTCACTTCTACTATTGTTTTACCTTCGAACCGGGTCCACTCCGGGTCTTCTTTTTGTCCATTAGGTACCAGTTTGGAATATTATATTTTATCCACCTTTGCTCATCAGTTCTTTGTATATGAACAGCCCATTTCCATTTTAGTTTCAATACTTATATGTTCGACGACGTCTCTAGTTTTAATTTTGTTTCTAATTACGAAATTTCTAACTAGGTCCTTATTAAATTTTTTTATTAATCTTGAAACTATTTTTGTATTAATATCAATAGGCGTTGAGGTATTTGCTTCGAAAACCATAATAATTGTGACAGTCCGCGCGCCTAACTTTTGAACTGTAGCTGGAAACTTCTGAAATATCTCAACAATCTCTAGAACTGATGAACAAAATAAGGCTGAAGCACAGCAATTCTCAAATACTACGTCTGAACGCTTAAATTCACCCTTTGAAGGGCTTTAGGTAATTTTAATTCCATTTCTAAGGTCTAATTAAAATGTAACAATCAAACGGGCCTTTGTTTCTCGCTGAGAATCTCGAAGCTTCCCCTCAAAGATTCTGTTCACTTCGAAAGATTGCTTTTAACAAAATGTGTCTTTTGTTACCTCATCAAAAAGCAAACGACGTCTTTTGTAAAAGTATTTATATTTGGCATTGAGATAAAAGTTTTTAATGTTTAAATTTCCTGCGCATTTTGTAGGATTCCCTCTGTTAAAACAAAAAAGGGTAAATTGTTCGTTTATCAATTTCTTAGAGTTTTTCAGGCTGGGTACAAAAGGGCCACCGAATATAAGTACCGGACTCGCCGCAAACGTCTGGCCGCCCCAGTGGCCGTGGTCGGCGGCCCGTTTGCGCGCAGCCTTAGGGTTCTGTAGACATTTTTTTTCTTCTTTGTTATATCGTATTTTTCATATAATTATAAGATTTTATGCCGAGTGCAGGCGTGCGCACATCCATGTAGGCGTCCGCACCGGCTTACTAGGATTTGTATTAGTTTTTATTAGAATATCACATTCTACAGAGTACAAAGTATTATATATATTATTAATGTATTTTAAAATGTTTCTGAATGTGTTCAGTTTTGAAGACCGTAATAAAAAAATGCAAGTTTTTTTTAGCAAAAATGGAACTCTTATAAAATTATTGTAACTTCTTCACCTGTTATCGAATTGTAAATTTGTTACGGGTATGTAATAAAGATACCGTCAGACTTCGTTTCAAATGTGTAGTTTAAAGTATGTAAGCGGGTAGTAACAAAGAAACCAGTAGTCAACAAAAAAAGTTTAATCTAATAAATAAACAACTAAATATATATGTAGACGAATCATTGGAATGGCATTGTCAAGAATGATATGTTTTCAATGTAACTAGCGAAATGTCGTATCTATGGAGGTGATGGAGGCGAGACGGCTATATCGGAAGAACATAACCTCTTCTTGGGAATGGCCGCCGGCGCACCAAGTATTCGACGAATCGCTATACATTGCCTTAATCAAAGTGAATTATAACATAATTAGTTTTAATTTCAAGAGTGATCATTGTTATTTACGCAATATAAACATTATCTTATTGGATTAGAAAAGCAAAGTTGTTGAATGTTATAAAAGACGTTAATTTCATAAATATACCCAAATTTTAATGCCATGCCATGATGAATAAAGCCTTCCTGAGGTTATACGGCTCGGACGAGCTTGCATATAACAATAGTGTGTTGTATTTAGTTTCTTAGTTTATTTGAAACTACCCACTTACATACTTCATACTACAAAATGAACATTTTACATGGATAACAAAAATAAAATATTTTCCTTACGACAATTCAGATAACAGGCATCGATATGAAAATGTACATTGAACAGATCATGATGGCGTGTAAAAAATCTTATCTTTCTAAAAGCTTCTGATAACACATAAGTCCCATAAACAAGAGCTCATAAAATGAATGAAACCTGCGCAGAAAATATTCTCGCTTACATTCAATACGTCTATTGCATGATGTACGAAGTTTTTTAAAGATTTCCCTCGAGGCAAGCTGTGTAACAATTTACATAAACATTATACGGGGTGTCTGTTTGTATTCTTTGATAGGTTTACACTGTCAATCTTTGTATATGGTCTATTGGAATGTATTTATTTAGTTTGATTGCTTGTCTAAAGTATTTTTGTGGTAGAAAATTTATTTGCATTTGCAAGTAGTGTAAACCTCAGATTAATGAGTATAAAGCAATAAAACATACAAATTTAAAAATTCTTGTTCAAACTAAGTTCCACTTGGGAATATTTTTTGAAGCCATACATATATAATATTTACTCCGTATAGAAACGAAGAAAGTCGTAAGAGGTGACTGTTAGCGACGCAATATAATATTTATTTAATGTTTAATATATATTTTAAATAAATAGCGAAGTTGGGCGGCAGAGGGCGCGTGTAGGGACGACAGAGAGGGTTTGGCGGGGTGCGGGGTTGTCTTTGTCGATTGTCGCCCGCGCACCCCAAGACAGTCTTCGGTCCGCGTCGTACCGCGATATATGTGTTTTGTTCCTACGTTCGTCCGCGTGCCGCTTGTTTTCGGTGAAATATATATTCTCTCTTGTTTTATTTGGTGGGGTTATAGTGACAAAAAAAGCTACAGTCAGGCGGTAGGGCATTTGTCCATGTGGATGGCTACCATCTCTAGTCTAGACTATGCCACCATAACAACCTTGAGTTGTGATCCGGCATCATTGGCCAGTTTTCAGATTGAGATTGGAGGCCGGCAACATATTGGCAGTACCTTTGGCTTTGCAAACGTTTGTAGGCGACGGTGAGCACATTCTATCAAGTAGGCCGTAAACACATCTGCGGTATTTTAGCATAAAAATAATATATATATATATATACGTAAAAAAATAAGTTTTCATTTGTCATACTCGGAAAGTTGAAGTCGCTCGAAGTCATCACAGGAATGAAAAAAGTACTTTTCGTCCCTGGGAAACGATTTTCACTGCTGTCAAAAAGATTTGAAAATTATGCGAGCCTTCTTCGAACTTTTTATACAGTCACTGTTAAATCACGGCATAAAATTGTAATTAAAAAATATCAACAATCAACAACATGATTTTATACTTATAATTTACTTTTCACTGATTTATTATTATATTTAAGTATATAAATTTTAGCTAAATATTTACTATCACCAATGACAAAAAAATACTAGCTGCTAGAATACCACAAAAATAGTAGATTTTTACACGTTATAGTGGCCTACCTAGGCAGGATATTGTTTGGCGCACGAGCCTAGCGAGGGCGCTAATAATTCGAGTGCCTAAATAGGCCTTTCACCCGAGGTTAACACTGCTTTTCATTTCGAATACGAAGAAAGTAAATAAAAACTGATTAGTTAAACAAAAAACTACTTCTCTAATCAAATCAGACGTTAACTCCATATCTAAATCTGATGAAACGTCATCAGGTACGTCACATATGAAACGTCAAGTAAATATTTTTTTCTGTGGCATTCTACCAGCCTGTATTTTTTTTTGTCACGGATGATGGTAAATATTTGGCTTAAATAATAATTTAGTGAAAAGTAATTTATAAGTATAAAATGATGTTATAAAATTGTTGATATTTTTTTACTACAATTTATGCCGCTATTTAACAATGGTTGTAAAAAATGTTGGGACATGAGTCCATCTATGGTTCGCATAGTTTTCTAAATTTTTTACAGCAGTGAGAATCGTTTTCCAGGGACGATAAGTGCTGTTTTCATCCCTGTAATTAGGCAACTCCAAGCGTACTTTCAGAATATGAGAAATGAAAAAGAAATTTAGGTACTTGACGTATTATATGTGACATAATAAAAGAGTTCATCAGATTTAATAGATTTAACGCCTGATCTCATTAGAGAAGCAGTTGTTTGTTTAATTAATCAGTTTTTATTTATTTTCCTCAAATTAGAAACGGAGAGCAGAGTGTTAACCTCGGGTGAAAGACCTATTTAGGCACTCACATATTAGCGTCCTCGCTACGTTCGTACGCCAAACCATCTCGTGCCTAAATAAGTTGATCCCTTATGTAAAAATCTACTGTTATTTCCTACTCTGTGTAAATCGCTTCGTAGACTGTCAAGTGATATAATAATTAATACTTGTCTTATTAGTATTTTAAATCAAATATTAAAATTTTAATATTAATAAACTTTGTTCATTGTTTATTAACAGCCAGTAGGTAAGTAATCATTATTTATAGCAAAATGAACAAAAATACTATTAAAAACGAGAAAGTATGCTTGTTCATATTTTTCTTTCTCGGTAGGTTGAAAAAATGGTTATAAATTAAAATTTTACACATCGAACTCTCTTTTACGGAAAATGCTGTTGTAGTTCTCATAACTCGTAACAATCTTGAATTGTGTTCCGGCATTAGTGGCCAGGTTCCAGCCCCATCTACGAGTCCGGTAGTACATTGGTAGAATACCTTTAGTTGCAAATGTTTATAGGCGACGGTAACCATTTTCCATCACATTTGGACCGTCAGCCTGTCTGCTGTACTCCAGCAATAAAAAAAAATAAAAGTAAAAAGTTCTCGCGGCATAGCTACTGAAGTTCACACGGGCGAAGTCAACTGAAAAGCCTAATGTTAAATACATACGAATATAGCTCGCTATAAATAAAAACAATTATTGTTTACATTCCCTGTCGATCACGAGAGCAACTTTAGATATCAACAACAATACTGGTTGAGAAACAAGTCTGTATTAAGTAACTACTCAGCTCTTTCTTACTTCGAGTTAAGTTCTGAAGTCTACCTAAGTTTGTAGTTGGCTCTTGAGGTGTTCAAGTGATAAAATGTTTATTAAGTTTTAGATCTGTAAATTGTAGCCGAGAAAATATTTGTTTTCCAAATAACAAAGTGTTTACTTTGTGTGTATTAAAGTTTTACACTGTGTACATTGTGATGTTTTTTGGGCTTTAAGTACTTAAAATATCATCCCATAAACGTGCCACTGCTGGTAATACTCCCCATTTTTAGGGAAACAGACAACATACATACCTGCCACGCTTGTCCAAGGCGATCTGAATATTACATCACTATTTTTCGTTTACTATGAACATGTCGTGATCTTAACATTATGATGGCTAAAAAAATACCTATGTGGTGTTGTATATTTACTGGCGATAATCCGAATCCACATAATTAGAATGAAATGCGAGTGCATTAGTTGCTAAGGTACCACGAACTTACGTTGTATATTTTTTCGTGATACCTATTTCTCTTAAACTACAAGTAGATGCTAGAGCCTATACTGTTACGTCACGTACATGGAATAATTTATTGCTCCATAAAAGCAAGGTTCAAACCGAATAGTCCATGTACGTGCCAAAATCTGTCAATACAGAAAACAGAAAACCTTCGGAGATGCATCAACGAATATATTTAGGTTTTATGTAGTTTCACGTAGCAGTTAAGATTTCTGTATATAGGTATATAGTCTTAAGTTTAATGTTAAATTAATTAAGCTATATTTTGTACTCCGCTCCTGCGGTTGAGCCTAGCTCCCGGGTGATTGATGCCCGGTTTCTGAGGTTACCAGTTATGAGTTCAATAACAATTGATTCCATAAAGTTCTCTAATAGATAAACTTAGGTTAACTGTTAAACTACAACTAGTCTCAAAACTCGCCACTAGATGGATCTATTTATGAAGGAATATCTAATATTTATTTACATGAAACAAAAACGTCAAACAAAAGATATGAAATAGATAAACGCCTAATATTGGTCAGTTAAGTTGAATCTAGTTTAACTATCGTACGATGGTGTGTTCAAAAACGCAATTTTATAAGTTATTGAACGGATAGCTCTAACGAACAGATAAACTACAGTTAAAAGTACCTCAGAAACCGGGCATAAGCCATGGGCTTTCGCCAGTGGTGGCTCACCCTCATCCAACAGGGTAACATCATAGACGCACCACACAACATAAGTCAACCCCCACAAATGCCTTCCAAATATAAATAGCCGATAGGTAACGTTGACTCATTAGATTGCTGTACTTAATTCATTGACCTGGGTAGGCAACCGCTCTTTAATCACCTAATGAATCAATTACCCACTTTAAAAGCCTTATATAGATGCTGTTGGAATCTCCAACAAAAAGTTTTTATTAATTTGGTGTGGCATGGTACTGGCCACCAAAGATACCAAATGTTTAAATTTAGAACATAGATATTCTTTTGTTTTTTATCTGTTTTTTCTCTCTATTATTATTAAAATCGTCATTATTCCGCACGTGCAGTTTCCTTGTATAATTAAAACAATTACAGTCCACAAAAATCATAATTTAAAGAAGTGTTTAACAGATGCTAGTACCCTCGGTTATCCATAACCCAAAGATTTTGATAGCAGTCACACCAAAATATGTAATTGTTTTCACAAATATAAATTATAATCAGACAAATGTACACAGTATAAATATGTCTTCGAACTCAGCAAATTCCGCTTGTTTCTGGATAATACCTGACGGACAGCTCTGGGTCGGTACCCAAACATCCAGTGTATAAAATAACAGAAAGTTTCTTGAAAAGAAAGAACTTAGAAAGAAAAGTTTTTATTTGGGACAAAATACAAGGAAATACTCGTAATAAAAGTAGCAAAGGAAGACAAATTATAAGGTGGGAAGACGATCTTAAACTAAGAACAGCTCTTTGGAGAAGAACAGCAAGAGGATTAAAATGGAAGTCTTCGGCTTATGTCGGAGGACAAGTTGAAGAAGAACAGCAACCCTACCCGACAACCTGTATCGGAAAATGGTGTCCACTATTTATTTAAATATCAGAATGTATCTTTTTTTTCAACAATATATGCTTTATTATTATGATTAGAAGGTAATAGAAAAAAGTAAAAAATATAATAATGTTGACCTAAATAGGTCCATGCTCAACATAGGTAATGCTGATCTCATGTCATCCAGCGCTGATTTTCCACAAGTATCTCGTAAGCGACATTTACGAAGTTGAAAATTGATGAAGTTTACGAACTTTATCACAACAAGTACGGACTCTTCGTTTCAGTGAGCTAGGCTGGGAAAGGCTTAGACCATCCAACTACAAAGACCATCAAATCCGTAATAAACGTATATCCCAATTTAAAACTTATGGGCTATTGAATGATTGGCACCTAGTTGTCAACGAAACAATCCCAAGTAGGTCAAGGGACATGATCTTGTGAGTGGCACCTCATTTATAACTTAGTAAGTTACTTAAGAACACACTGAACTAGCATATTATAAATTAGTTTTAATATTTTAAAAACAGTATTTTATTTATGAGTTGCGTTGTGTTTTATGTTTATAAAATTAATTTGTATTGAAGGTACAATATCCATATCCATGTCCATGGGCGACTATATGTAATGGGCATCAAGTGGATCCATTTGCCAGTTTATCCACAAGCAAAATAAAAAAATGGAATAGAGGAGATGAGATAAAGAGGAGGGAATTGGAGAGGTGGGATTGAGAGTTCAGATAGGAGGAATGGTATAGACAGATCAAGACGGGAGAAATTGGATAAAGGAGATTGGATAAAGAGGAGAGAATACGAGAGGTGGAATATAAGGTTCAGATAAGAGGACTGAAATAGACAGGAGAAATTGGATAGAGGTGATGGGATAAAGAGGATGGAATAGGAGAAGTGGGATTGAGGGAATAGACAGGAGGAATGGAGTAGAGAGATCAAGGCAGGAGAAATTAGATAGAAGGGATAGGATAGGAGAATAAAATAGGGAGAGGAGGAAATGGGCCATCGGAACTAATCGCACGAAACAAGATCAGCTTTATGACTAAGGCAGCCGTATCTAATTTGAAATACATTATATTCGAGTCACAGCTAGGATATATGAACCTCTTAGGCAGCTGTCTGACCAATTAGGTCAGAATTATGCACATATCAGTCGTATGATGTATATACTATAAGTATTACATACCTAATATTAGACATAATACAGTATGCACATTAGTGTATATTGTGCCAATTACCACGTGCTGGTGGTTAAGAAAAATGCAAAGAAACCCTCCAATCCGCCTTGAAATAACCTGTTGAGTATAACGTGCGTTATCTTAAAATAGGGAGATCTAAGCCCAGCAATGTGAAATTTACTGGCTATTTGCGAACATGTTCAAGTAGGCATGTGAAACCATTCGCCGAGTACTAAAATAATTGCTCTGTAAATTTACTAGGCGTCGATTATTTTAAAATATGGAAAGCAACAAATTAGTGTTTAATAATATAATTGTTAAACGCTAATTTATTTAATATATGCCATTCCACCAATCACCTGACTGAGGAACTTACGAAGACTGTGGTAATGCCAGTTCCTGAAAATAAAACGGGTGACCTTTCCAGTCTTAAAAATTATAGACCAATTTCGTTTGGTACTATTTTAGGCAAAATCCTGGAAAGGTTACTTCATCCTGACCTCAACTGCTCTTTAGAAATTGACGATGCACAGTTTGGTTTTCATCCTGGTGTCTCAACAGACTCAGCAATTTTTAGTGTGAAGTCTACAATTAGGCATTATGTTGATAGAAAAACTTCAGTTTAATCATGTTTCCTTGATCTGAGTCGGGCTTTTGATCTAGTAAACTATGATTTACTATGGGAAAAACTAGCCAGGTCAAATATTCCTGAAAAAACCGTGGGTCTGTTGAGATACGGGTACGAAAACTAACCCAACACGGCGACACCGTCTCTAGTGATTATAGACTAAAGTGCAGGGTACGTCAAGGAGGTCTGATGTCTCCGGACCTTTTTAACCTCTACATTAACGACCTGATTGTGGATCTGAGGAGCACCAGGATTGGTTTTCATGTTGTTGGTGTATACTTAAACAACATAAGTTATGCTGATGACATGGTGCTCTTGAGCCCCTCAATCAGTGCGTTAAGAAAGCTGCTAAGTATCTGTGAAGAATATGCTGTTAAGCATGGCCTAAAATACAATGAGAATAAGACACAGCTGATGGTTTTCCGAGCAGGCAAGGGTCAGGAGATTACATGCTTGTAGTGTTGAGCAGGAGTGAGCTCAAATACGTAAGCCAGTTTAAGTATTTGGGACACATACTTGCAGAGAATCTCAGTAACGATTTAGACATAAAGCGCGAGCGTGGAGCTCTGGCTGTGAGGTGCAATATGATCTCGCGTAGATTTTCTCGATGCAAAGAACAAGTAAAAGTGACACTATTTAAAGCATTCTGTCAAAGTTTCTACACTTATCAGCTCTGGATGAAATGATTCAAGAAAGTTTCCATTAGGGTGCAATATAATAATGCATATCGTATCCTAATGAAACTGCCTCGATTCTGTGGTACTTCGGGCATGTTCGCCGAACAGAGGATTGCAGATTTCTTTGCAATAAGGAGGTCACGCATCGCGGGGCTTTGGGCTTGCCTCCGTGTTTCGGGCAATGGGATTCTCCGCATGTTTTCAGGTGGCCTTGACAGCCCTGTTTTTAGGAGCTGGCATTCTGTGCACCGTAACGCAAACGCATAATACAAGTGTAAATTGAAATGACGTGAATATTATTTTAATTTTAAAATTATGTGTTGTAATTTTATATGGGTATTTTATTTCCTGAAATAAAGACATTATTATTATAATAATATTATTATTAAAGAAATAAATGTAAAACATAGGTATGTGTATAATCGATATTAGATAATAAAAGAGATATATCTGTCAGTAAAATCAAAATTTTATTGAAAATTGTCATTTAAACAATACCTATACATAAATTACTGTTATTAGAAATTTGTCTCTCAATCTACTTGAAATTTTCTCAAAATGTTCAAAAGCAGCTTAACATATTTTAATAAAAAATTTGACGATTAAAATAGTGTTTTTTTTTTTAATTTAAATTTATGTTTCGTTTCGTTATGTTGCGGAGTTCATAAGTAATGAAGGCAAAGTCCATGTCCCGTGCGAATGAATTGGCGGGCAAAGCTAGTACATATAAATATTTAGCAAGGTAGAATTTTCACAATAAGTTCAGGTAATACAAATTTTCAACAGACAATAATGCGCTAGGTATCGTATTGGAACCAATTACAAAAGTAACTCTCCAAAATATTATATATACTGTTAGATATTTTTCCAAATACTTATGTTCAAATAGAGACAGTAAAATACCCACTTGTTACCTCATTCAAACAATACCTTTATAGTTTACCTTATTTATACAAGACCTAATGTGAGTCAGAATGATACTAGTCTTAAAATAATAGTATTAAGGCTAAACATCACTGTTAATTGACGTAGCAAATAACATAGCGTTGATTTCATTAATAAAACTAGGAAATATGTTCTTCTTATACAAGTGGGCAATTACCACAACTCAACGTGTTAGCGTTTATTTTCCTTGCGAAGGTGGATGAGGGGGTACTATATACAGCCCAGCTCCTCCATGAAGTCCATCAGCTTCTTGACGTTGCTGAAGACTGCTCGGAGGCTTCAATCTGTATTGGACTACCTTTTTTTTAAATTTATTTTCAGTAAAAGAAAGTTACAAGATCATACAAACAATTACATTGCCAAACTGCAGCGCAGTTTGTCGACAGCGGTCTCGTGGATCGCATTAAATTATACTATACAACTTCTGTTTTATATACTGAAGTATACTTTTTTTAAATGTAAATTATAATATAAATTAAATGAAATGATTGGATTAACCAATTTTTGTATTAAGTCTTGCTTTAATGACCACCGTTATCTAAAGTACATATACACCATATTTCTTGTCAATTCGTTTAAAACGTTTTCATTGATTCCTTGATGATAGTACCATATCTCAAGGCGTACATGCACCATCACTTATCATACATATATATATACTAGCTGACCCGGCGAACTTCGTACCGCCATATTTTCTGAATTCCTAAAAGACTGTTTCACGACATAAAAACAAAATCACCAAAATCGGTCTAGGCGATTAGGAGAATTCTAGAACCCGATCACAGCGCCACCTACCGGTTCTAATTGAGAATATAAACCATCCGGGGACCCATTCAAACACACAAAACAAATATCATCAAAATCGGTCCAGCCGTTTAGGAGGAGTTCACTGTCAACACACGTACAGAAGAATTGTATTATAAATGTATGTATGTATGTATATATATATACATACATACATTATACATACACACATACAAAACAAGCAATAGTGCATATACGCAACGAGACACGGCACCATCATCAAGGACACAATGCTAAATAACGCTTACGCAACCTCCCTCCGCATTCAAGGGACATGGGTGGCTGTTTCTTTTGCTTTCAGACAATCTCTGCACAGGGGGCTGTCAGTGACACCTATATTGAAAAGGTTTCTGTTAAAATTGTAATATCTAGTGGCTGTACTAAACTAGTCTCAGCCGAAATCAACTGAGCTTCAGAATCATCTTAAAAAAACATATGTTAAAAAAATATCTTGTTTGTTTTACACCTAATTATTATAAAACCAGTATAGATAAACAAATGTAATATATTTATAATTTTCACATTGAGTTTATGTGTTTAAAATACATCTTTAAAATTGTATGGTAACCCAAAAGAGGACAAATATATAAACTATTGGGAATATATTTATAATATTTTGGAACTCCTATTAATAGATTTAAGCAATCTTTTTATTGATTTAATTTTAGGAATTATATGTTAACAACAAAATAAAATTTGTTTTTGTCTTTAATTATACGCATATACCTACTTGAGTGGCGTGAATATGTTGTTTTATGTTCAAAACGACGATTTTACACGGCCGCGATTTTAAAATTGGATTATATATAGTAATACAGGATGTATTACTATATCTAATCGAGTCATTTAGTATACTTACGTGTATAACTTGAATAAAAAATATTTTTATGCAATCTATGTTATGAGATAAATAAACTAGAATAGTATTAATTTTTATAACATTATACTTATCCCTAAAAAAAACATTACCCATAAGGCTATCTTTATCCGTGCATGAACGTAGAAAGAATACAATTTGCTGCGACCGGGCGGCCTGTCGTAAGAGGCGCCAAAACAAACCACAGCCAGGTGGTAGGGTACTTGCCCGACTGGATGGCTACCACCCCTGGTCTAGAGTATGCCGCCATAACAAACTTGATTTGTGTTTCGGCATTAGTGACCAGGTTCCAGTCTCCTTTAATAGAGCAGCGGCGTATTTGTAGCACCTTTGGTGTTGAAATATCCATAGGCGATGGTAACTGCTTTTCATCAAGTGGATCCACTGCCTGCTGAACTCATGAAATAAAAAAATGGCTTACAAATACGAAATTGCCTTATTCAATTAATTCCTAACCAATACATTTAGAAGGAAAATAGACTGTAATGATTAGCCTTAAACTACCCCAGTTACAATAAGGTTAACAACAGGATTAACGTTATGTATCTCGCCTTCTCTCAGTCCCTTAGCAATGTTAATATTTTAGCCACATTTATTTCCGAGCAATTAATTTGGTTTTAATAACATTTTGGTTTAAATGAGTTAGGGCAGTACCATATTTAGCTGTTGTCGAAGCGATTATGTTCTACTCAAACCATATACAGGCTACGTTAAGAATTTGGTACAATATTGTTTGTCAATTTTACATAATAGTCACTGGATAGGATGATTAATATAACATTAAATCAATCGTTAAGATGTACACGTAATATTATCTGAGACACTATCTTATTTAATTGAACGAAGTATTAAATGCATCAACTGATCCGCTAAGAATCTATAAAATAATTTTAAACTTAAATTAATAATAATTGTGCCAAGAATGCGACCTACAACACTTTGTATCGCCTGTATTGACGTGAGAACCTTTATAATTATGTTATTTATTCACATCACACTGCCACTACACTTTGTGTATATTATCGTTTTTTTTCTCTTATTTTTTTAGGAACTTTTATCAATATGTTTGTCCTTTTGAAGTTTTCTACTATGTCTATTTCATTATTGAAAAGCTTGATCACCGTGATTAATATTGAACTTATGCACAAAGCTTTTACGTTTTCTATATTAAGTATATTTTAAAAAAAATATTTAATGCGACACGACGTTAGCTTAAGCTTGTTCTTTTTATTAAATAAATATTTTTATTAAATAATACTTAATAAATACTTTTTATTAAGTACTTGAAGGATTTATTTGCAACTGTGTAGATTCATAAACTAATAATAATCAAAGTGCGGTCATCTTGAGATTTAAATAATATTCTATATCGATTGATACTTTGTTTTTAATCCATTGAATGCGTAAAAGTGTCTTCCCTACTTTTCGCATGACTTCATTAGACTATTCTCCGATAGTGGCAATAGTTTCAAGCGGTTGAACGGGAACCCAATAAAATGTTTTGTTTACGCTCCAGACACATCTGGCTGGAGAGCATTAGCGAAGATATTGGATTTGATCATGGATATTTAGATTGAAGATATTCCTATGAGTGGGATTGTTATTAGCTTTAATGGAAGGAGTATAGTATACACAACATTTTTCAGATTAATTGATTTTTTATTTTTTATTCATAAGAAGATATTACCACGAGACTGCTCTTGTAAGCTTCGAGTCTACTTCATAAAAATAGTCCCGTAACAAAAGTAATCAATGTTTTGGTGTATGTATATACTGCTATGTATTTATATAATACATAGCAGGTTTCTCGATAATTTGTCAATTCAAACTTGCTCATATAAGCTTCGAATTTTTATTTTTGACATTATTATAAAAAAAAAAATATAATTTTTGACAAAACATAAAATAAAAATAAAATTGGAATATTCATTTCACAGTGTTTTTTTGTTAGACAATGGGGATTATGCCTGTTTTTTATTGTATTTTTAAATAATTGTTTACATCGTTTTATCGTAATAAAAAATAGAAGTACTGTTGGAAATGTACATTTTTTTTAAATAGGTAAATATCTCGAATGAATTTGAGCTATTTAAACGCCACTATTTTCGCGTTCTTTTGATGACGTCATATTTCATTCTGTGTGTTTATACATGTTCATTTCTCGGTATTTTCAATTTTAAACTATATTTAATAGATACAGACCATGGACAGATCTAAAAAAAGCATCTTAGATATTAAATTACGATTAACACAATCACAAAGCTAAAAGTACTTTGCAGCAAGTTCGCTTTTGTTGTCAATCTGAATCAAAATAAAATATCCTACGGGTTTTAATCTGTAATTTATTAAATCTGTAAAAAGGAATTAAATAACAAAATAACGCTAGACATGTAATTCTACAGCCATAAAGACATCATGTAAAAAATTGTGTTTGTGTGTGCAGTTCACACGCAGTAGAAGTGAGACAATGTTATACGGGGAGGAATTCTAAATTTCGTGACGTTAAATTTCATATATTATCGTTATGATATATTTAAGCTTCAAAACACAAAATTTGTAGTATTAATGAAAAACTTCAAAACATTCCCAGCTATATCTGTATGAGTATAGTGTTTAAATTATCAAATATAATGTATTTTATCTCATTCTCTCGCAGGCTTTGTCCTATAGATTTATGTGTTTATCTCTTTTAGTGTCGCTTTTTCGTTTCATAGAGTTTTAAATCGCAACGATCCTATTCCCCTCTATTAAAGAATTAGTGATTTGAAATCCTTTATTGTGTAGTAATTTTTTTTTTGTAGTTTATATATAAACATTGTATGTCTCTTTATAGTGGAATGTCGCAAAACTATATCATATAATAGAACTAAGTTTCATAATGATTGGTTTATTCCCAAAGCGATGAAAAGGACAAAACAATACTGTTACGAGTGCGGGACTCGAATTAAAATGCCGTTTGGAATTACTATAGAATTTATTAGAACTATACAAACATGTATAACACCGGTACAAATTTAATTGGACACAACCAGTACAAACGTAATACACGATTCAATAACACGCGCAAAGTCCGTCACTATATAGTTAATCGAATGTACACACGTGTTGTCTCGCTTGTGACCATCGCTTGACTGCGGATCTCTCCATTAGTACATTGCTTTATAATGCACCGATGCAATATGTCTACGCAATTTCCCAGAAAACGTAATCCGCACACCAGCGTAATTATGCCTGCAAACAGCCATAAACGAGTACAACACACAATAGGCCGTTTTCTAATTACAAAATTTAAACATAAGATAAACAAAAGAAGTCCAAATGCCGACAAGGTAATAAACTGCAGATGTGCATTGGTCTTTGTCGGTCATAACAATACCAATACGGAAACATCCGTTTCAAACCATCATATTCATATCCTAATCAATATAGTAAATGAGAATGTGAGTCTATTTGTTTGTGATGCTTTCACGCTTTAAATACGCAACAGATCGTCATTATACGGTTACGTGCGAGTACGGGGGGGTACGCACTTGGAATTGGAAGGAAACACCAGTTTTTTTTTCACTAAATTCTTTTATTAACTTATACAGCCGTACGTCATTCTTCTTCGCAGGGTTGCTCCTAGACGCACAACTAACGACGCACTGCCCCGACGATAAGATACTCACAACACTGTCGCCGATATTGCTCCTGCTGCTGCGGTGTTCACATCCGAATGTGCCGCACGTAGTTAACTTCTGGATCTCCTTTTAAACTATGCTAAACTCCTCCTTCACTCAACTGCCCACTAAACTCAACACTAAATTTGTCACTATCTTCTATTAAACTTCTCTTCAAACTCTCTCGTATCGCACTAATCGCTTAGCTATCTTCAACTGAACCCCCCCGGTAGGCGCGCCTTACGCTGCTTATATACCCGGAAGAATCTTCTGGAACCCATAATTTCGATCTTCTTTTCGTCATTCTTTTATTTACTGTCTATCCCTTTCTAAATATCTATCTATCTCTGTCTTTTCCTTCCCGAACCTTCCTCTTCTATTCTAGAATTTTGATTTTCATTTCGTTATTCTTTTGTTCATCATCTATTGCGTCCTAAAATGTATCTCTCCTTGCCTTTCCTTCTTGAGACTTCTACATTTTTCTGAAACTTCTTAAACGAACTAGATCGTTCCACTATCGCTCGCCACAATATGTTACATACAGATTGTCAAGGGTATAGAAAAGATATAGGGTATCTTTTAGCCAGAAATAATTAGTATTGTTCCCGAGGGATAGACAAATATAGCCGAAAGTTTGCGCTCCGGACGCCTTTTATTGGCACCACCATTGCGATTCACTAACAAATACATACATTGACATGGCAACGTATTTTAATGTGTCGCGGTTAGTTTCGTCTTGACTAGAAGGCGTTACGGGTATTTAAAAAAAAATTAAGCTTGACATTTATAAGAAGGACGTGTGGGTCTCCAAAAGGCCGGTCCTCCACTCTGTCTAAAAAATTTACATTAACACGAGCCAAGCCACAGGCAAAAGCTAGTATGTAGGAAGTAAAGTTCTGTGTATCTCAAACAGCTTTGTTTAAGAACACAATATACATAAATGTTCCATTACAATATCAGAGTAAAACAATAAAGGCATTTTCCACTTAAACAACCCCTTCTGTGGTATCTTCAAAACAAATATTATTATGAAACAAGCTTAATACTCAGTTAAGACGCAATTACTTGAAATAAATGACATATTGGAAAATATTGACTCATACGAAAATTGTAATTAATGTTCAAGTCATAGTAACTTCAAACTGATTCATACGATATGTTATTCTAATTAAAATCAAGTCGGTGATTCTCGCTTTTTTAGCCAGGGGAAATCCGATTGACGACCATATGCTGGGACAGGGGCAGAACCTTAGTAGGATAGTTCGCGACCCGTGTGTGGCATTCACCAGGTCGGGTGGTGGCACTAGCATGCCCAGTCAGAACCGGTGCCATGCTATTACCCACTAAAACACTTGTTGTTCCATCCTGCGCCTTATGCCAGGGCTACGGGTATATGCAGGCGTCGGCCACTGCTGGGGGACAACTTTTGTCCCCCGGCAATTTCCATGTCTACTCCGACGTGGGGCGGTTTGTAACTTGCCCAACGGGAAGAGAGGTGGGTGCGCGAAACACGCCGCGCCTAGCTTTTGATCAGAGAAAACCGCATCGAAATCAGCCCAGTAGTTTTTACGTGAATCCCGAACAAACAGACAAGAAATGTAAAAAATTTGCTTCGTGTTCCCCATCGTTTATATAGTTTATTCCAGTTGATTTTTTTATTAGCCTCAATGTATAGACATGGCATGTTTAGAATCTTATAAAATTATGTAAATCTTATACTAATATATAAAGCTGAAGAGTTTGTTTGTTTGCTTGAACGCGCTAATCTCAGGAATTACTGATCTTATTTGAAAAATTATTTCAGTGTTAAATAGCCCATTTATCGAGGCAGGCTATAGGCTATATGTCATCACGCTAAGACCAATAGGAGTGGAGCACCAATGAAAAATGTTTCAAAATCGGGGGTTTTTTTAACATACTGTTACACGCTGACAAAAGTGGATGCACATCTGCCTGCCATAAAACACACACTTTATTACCCGCCGGGCGTTTGGGCTAATAACATTGAAACTGTTTTATGACTATCTTCTTTTGTTTACTTTGTGTTTAATATTTGCAATTAGAAAACAGCCTATTGTGTATTATACTTGTTTATGGCCATTCGCAGGCATAATTACGCAGGTGTGCGGATTACGTTTTCTGGGAAATTGCGTCGACGCTTGCCAGGTAGACATATTACATCGGTGCATTATAAAGCAATGACCCAATGGAGAGATCGGCAGTCAAGCGATAACCACTTGTGAGACAAGATGTGTGTACATTCGATAATTTATATAGTGATGGACTTTGCGCGTGTTATTGAATCGCGCATTACGTTTGGACTGATTGTGTTCAATTATATTTGTACCTGTGTTTATACGTGTTCGTATAGCTCTAATAAATTCTGTAGTAATTCTAACGGCATTTTAATTAGAGTCCTGCAACTCGTAACAATACTTTTTTTGAACTTTTCCACGCGGACGAAGTCGCGGGCAGAAGCTAGTATGTAATATGTGTAAAGATAAAATCTTAAATAGTTTGAGTTTGTATGAGTATAATGGATTTAAAAATGTGAATAAAATCAGAGAGGCTAATTCGAACCAGCAGATTCCGTTAATACAAATTTTACATTTTGTTTGTCTTTCTGTTAGAGCATCACGTAAAAAATAATGAACGGATTGAAATGAAACTCGAAACATAGCCTATATCCCGGGTTAATACTTGGTATACTTTTCATTACAATAAATGTTGTCGTTTCTATGCTATAGTTGAATATACGTATAAGCAAAAAAGATGGCACACTGGTAGTATTTTGATGCCATCGTTGCAATTCTCCAAAAACCATTTCGTCACAGCAACGCGAACGAAGTTTCGCTGGCGTTACTGGTATATACAAATAAAAGTAACATAGATATACATCTCTTAATAAACTCCTCAAAGAACACTTAACTAAATTTGTAACAGTAGTTTAAATATGTAGTTTATATATATGTAACTGTATATATATATATATATATATATATATATATATATGTATATGTACTTGTATTTTTTATTTGCTATTAATATATGTAATATGAATCTATATTTTAAACTATGCGCACTGAATACCGACCCACTATTAGAAATATAAAATTATCTCCAAAAGGTCTGTAACAGCAAGGAGAGATTTGGGCAAGAAAATACCAAATATTAACTATTTGGGCAGGGTATTTTTAACTAGATGGCACCACCGTCGTCGTACATCATGGTTACATTTAATTTAGACTTTAGGCTTTGTCACATTTCAGTTCACATACAGTAACGGCTTAGCCGACTTACTTAATTCACTACATTTTGGTGTAATTTTTGAAAGTCTGTTATTAATTAATAGTTAACAATTATTAACAGATTAGCAATAATATTTATAATGTAGTTAAAGATTTAGCTTTGAGAAGTTATTGCGTTTGTAGTAGTATTTGTATATTTAGAATTCGAAACTTGAAATTTATAAATTCCTTGTACAAGCAGCGAAAAGAGGTTCGTTACATTTTCTAGAAGAAAATATATTTACAATCAAAAGTCAATGGTGGAAGTCAAATCTATCGTATATACAAAAATCAATTGCTGTTCGTTAGTCTCGTTAAAACTTGAGAACGGCTGGACTGATTTGGCTAATTTTGGTTTTGAATTATTTGTGGAAGTCCAGGGAAGGTTTAAAAGGTGCGTAAATATGAAAAAATGCTTGGAATATAGTAAAAACAACAATTTCTCTTTCCCTTAGAAACTGTTCCAACCTGTGAAAGATTGGATGTTCGTCCCGTCGATTAGAAATTAATTAAATTTAAAAGTCGTTCAGAAATCAAATGTTTGACAAGTATTAATTACTTATTACAGGTTATTTGTATTGTAAGGAAGCTTCAAATTAACACCGTACACTACAAACTTTATTTTGTAATCTCCTAACCTTTGTGAGATAACAATTTTTCAAATTGTGTAATTAAAAATAATAATAAAACCTAATTCATATCGAGCATTTTTTCTTTGATTACGAATTCTTTTTATTCCGGTTAAGTTTTGACCACATTTTTTACTAAAGTTGAAACATTCTGCAATTATCATTCAGTTTTTTTATTTATTGATCCTGAGGCGCTACGAAGTTTGCCGGGTCAGCTAATAATAATTATTTACATTGCTAATTGTTGTGAGGTTTGACTATTTGGTTTTAGTTTAATACTTAGTGAATTAATTGATTTTATTTGTGGTTTATTATTCTTATTTATTGTTCAGTGTTGTTATTGACCGACTTCAAAAAGGGAGAGGTTCTGAATTCGTTTCTATATTCGTTATTCGATTTCTCCGTCAATTGTGAACCGATTTTCAACCTTTTTCTTTTAAACGAAAGGGTATGCTCCCGAATTGGTCCCATCGTAACCATGTCAGGATCTTCGTAAGTCTATACACCCGAGGTGGTGCTATGGTTATCAAGTCAAAATCTGGTGAATGGATCCCAAGGAATTCGAGAGCAACCCATGTTGACGACTACACCGAAGAGTGAGATAGCAACCTGTATACAAGGTTGCTTACAGGTTACTATCTCGTGCCGGTACTATAATTTCTATAGGCGTTTAATATATTATTTCTAAAGCTTCCAATGATTTGCGTAAACTAAAAAGCAAAAAATATTAAAAAAAAACAGTAACAAATTTGCAAAATATAGTAATTTTATGTTTTACTTAACACCGACTTCAAGATGTAGAAAGAAGTCGGTTAAATACTTAATTTTTTGTTTTTAGTGTGAAGTTGGTTTTGTTTTTGTTAAAAAAAACGTTGCTAATTTTTCTTATTTGATATTAAAGTTGTTAACTAAAAATGATTATGAAGTTAGAACGTGATCGAGTTAAGCCTTTGACTTCCCAAACTAATGAAGTTTTGTATAATTTATACAAATATTTCGAAAATGAGTGCAATAGCAATCCATCAGAAAGGTGCTATCAGAAAGCAAATGTCCTTCTTCAGAACAATGGCCGACCTTTAAACCACCTAAAAAACCAAATCGGAAGCCTACAATTATAATAGATGATTTTGATCAACAAATAAGAAATTCTGTTCATTCAAAATTGAATTCCAAGTGTCCGGAGTTGAAGAAATTTAGTATTAAAAGTTATGTTTAATATTAATATTTATTATTTTAATATTGTTTAATATTATTAATTCCACGTTAACTACCTGCCTATAAAAATATGTAAAAAGTATTAGTTTATTTATTTATGTGCTGATTGTACACTACTACAAAAGAAAAACGTCTCGAAGCTTATATGTACACTAAAGGGTGGCCAAATAGGAAGTATATATTTATACAACTTTTTTTGCCGCCATTTTGTTTCAGCTGCAAATTTGACAGTTACTTGGTAACAACTGAAAATTATTTTGTGTAGTTACGGCAAATTAAATATGGAGTTGTTTTACACTTAAAAAAGTGATTTAATTGGTAAAATTTTTACAGTTTTTTATTGCGGAAATGCTGAGATAATGTGACCAATTTGCAGACCCTACTTCTTTGAAGATACTTCAGTGTAGCTGTAACAATAAATAGAGCTCAATATTGTGAGACGTCCAAATTATTTTTTTAATTATCAAATGTATAATTTGATCTTAGATAACATGTAGTTCTAAAAGATGGGCCCACGTGTCATACGGCACGTGGCACAAGCGACACATTAAGAAGACTGTTTTCAGGACAATTTAAGAAATGGACATTTATTGCCCCGAAGGTCACCAGATTTTGTTTCCATGAGGCTACCTAAAGGGACGTGTATATGCTAACATCCTGATGAATCTTCAGTACTAAAACAGAATATTTAAGACGCAGTCAGTGGGATAACACCATAAGAGTGCGTAAATGTCATGAAAAGAGCTTGCATCTGTTATGCTCTTAGAGGTGGATATTTGGTAGATGTTATATTTCACATGTTCAAATGGGAAGCCTAAAATAAGTATTTTTGAAAAAATACCTTTCAATTTTTGTTTATAACATTAAATGTTATAAATTAACTTGTATACTTCTTATTTGGACAACCTGTATTAAAATATTAAAAAGTAACTTTTGGCAGCGAAATAAAGATAGGTAACTCGTATTCGTTGCGATGGGTAACCAACCGAAGTTTCCAAAACGTAGCCAAGGGTCGAATGACTGTTAAAAACACAATAGCTAGCTGAAAACAAGTTGATCGCTATTTGGCTAATCGGTGAATAACTACCTGACAACCGACGGCTAAGTGGTAGGTAAACTTGTTAATTTTCGATTTTATTCGATAACCATTCTCTAGCTGGCCAGTGAATGGATAATTTAGCCGTGGCTATTTTCTGAACAACTACTAGTTACCTTTTTTTTACAATACCTACCCATAATAAAACTACATTTTAACGGTTTTAAGAGCGGTATTTTACTTGATTTTTATTCCGACGTTTTGGCCACTTTTCAGTAGCAGTGTTCACCGAAGATAAAGATGTCAAGTATCAATGATGTGTTAAAGTTTTTATTTAGCCTACCGCCAACTTGTTCATTTTAATGAGTTAATTTTTGTATATTGTTATTATTTATTCTATGAGACATTAATCTAATTTACCACCGCTTCGCAACATGTTGTGGCTTGAGAAGAAGAAGCAGTGTAAGAAACATTACAGCAACATGCCTAGCTTTAATAAATTTTGAAGTCGCGAAAACTTAAGAAAATACTAGTAATCACCTCTAGCACTTGCCTGTTTAATTTGCAGACGAGAAAGGACCTCGTTTACCTGGCGAGTTACTCTTGAGGGACATCTCAAGTGAGACGAGAACATACCCAATCTCATACTGCTTCAATATAACTCGTGATGGCCGGATTCCTATATCTTGCCAGTAGTTAATTTGCCTTACTATCGGTTAAAATATGACCTAATAATGTCAAAATTTAACCGAAGGTAAGGCAAGCGAATGAATAGTAAGATATAAGAACTGGACACGAGTCAACACAACGCCTCATCTCATTGAGAAAGAAGATACTTTTACTCATTTGCTGTATAGGTCCGGCTGGCATACATACAGTCTATATATAAGTTTTATCTATGATCCAGTCATCGCAGCGGATAACGGAGAACTGGCTAGCGCAGCGCGGGGGCGCCCATATTAATAGTTGCTCTATCTCGCTCGCACGTCATCCATCCCGTTCACACATTATGCTATGTATTGCACAATCTGACAACTTGTTAATATTTATACGTAAAGTTAACGTTTCTAAAATAAAGTGAGTTCATTTCAGTTCTCATCAGCACTCGACAGGGAATTCTCTACCACCTGAAGTATTATTTAACCACCTACTTCTCGCTGCTACAGCTGTAGTCTTGCACCGTGATATCCTAACTAATATAGATGCGTATCTGAGTTTGTTTTTGCCTGAGGTAAGCGTGCCCAGACGGCTGGCTGCATTGCCACGCTGTATGGCAATGCTGATTCGTTGCGTGAGATACGAACCAGCCTTCTGATTACAGGTGGCATCAAAGTGTTCTTTATATATTTCTTTGGAGTAACCCTTTGCCGATGAACCTCACGGACCTAAAGGTACATTTTCATATGAATAATACTAATAATAATCTATATATAAAATTCTAAACATGCCGTGTCTGTACATTGAAGCTATAAAAAAAACCCAACTGGAATAGACTATATAAACGACGGAGAATACGATGCATTTTTTTTAGATTTCTTATCTGTTTGTCAGTTTGTCTGTTTCTTGGTTTGTCTGTTTGTTCGGGATTCATGTAAAAACAACGGAACCGATTTTAATGCGGATTTCGTTGATTGATAGCAAATTTTATATAATAAAATGTGTCACATCTTTTATCCCGGAAATGCGGCGGGAATTTTCCCGAGAACGGTTTGTAGTTGTCCGGGTGCATGAAAATTAGGTTATTCTGACACAATTTTCACTAAAACTATGGCTGCGGTACTTTATGTCCCGAAAAATGGACGAAGTCGCGGGCATATCTTAGTACAGAATATAAATCTCATTACAACTTTACGTTATATCATGAAAGCTCAGTCTGCTAGCTCCATCAGCGACACTCAGTCCGGGATTACCCGCAAAAACACAAAAGAAAATATAAGAATAGGTCGGAATTGTTAGTAATAGTTGAAAAATATGAAAGAAATAAAAAAGAATGGTGGAGCCATGTGCGAGATGTTCTACGACAAAAGTTGGCTTGGAACTTTTCCAGACAATAGTTGCTAGGCCAATTTTACTGAAAAACTTTGCTGGAGTTATATTAATAATATTGGTACGTGACAATTGTGGGTCAAATTTGATTTGTCAAGTAATATGCTTCAATATATTATATGTTATGCTCACTATTGACACAATTAACGCCTAATGGAAACGCCCTACTCGTTAAAAGTCTGTTGTAAGGGAATCCTCATCAATTAGAGATAGACGATATCACATACTCTGCTTGCCATGAAAAGACATGCCTTCAGGGTCTGCAGATTGAGGAATGTCTTCAAATTTTAATGTTTGGTGAGAAAATTTAGGGTAGGTATAAAATTTTGCCTTTGGAATATTAAAATTACAGCCAAATGGTAAAATATATCTGAATGGCGACAATTTGGATGACATGTTACTTCTGATATAATATATTCATTAATATTTGGGTTTTCAACACAACTGGGAGACCCTGCACGCCTTCGACTAGTAGCTTTAAAAACAGCTTAATTTACCAGTTTAGTTACTCTGTATTGATAGTATATACGTACAGGAACGTATAAAGAATACTAAATCTTGCGGCCGGGCTGCCTGTCATAGGTGACAAAACAACCCACGTCCAGGCTATAGAGTACCTGCCCGTCTAGATGACTAGCACCCCTGTGTACTTAGTGCCAGTTTTTTACTACTCGATCACTCAAGTTAACGCAATTTTGTATGGGAATAATTTCGTGCTATCTCGTGAGCGTGAAAGGAAACATAAATCGTGCCATAAAAATTGCGTTAACCGAAGCGTGACCGAATAGTAAAAAACTCGTATTAAGCATTCTGGTCAACAGTATGCCACCGTAACAACACTGAGTTGTGCTTCTGTATTAGTGGTCAGGATTCAGTCACCCCTTCAAGGCCGGCAGCACATTGGCAGCACCTTTCCTAACCAATTTGCACAGGCGACGGTAACACTCTCCATCGTTTTGCCGTCGACTAGTCTTCTGTACTTCAGCAATAAAAAACCCCAAAACGCGTATATCTTACTATAGATATTTTATAACAATAAACCATCGAGTCATATAAGCAGTCGGGCCGCCAAGGTTATTCTTCGCCCGAATGCTAGCTCTAACCAGTAACCCCAAGTGACATATGAAGATGAGAGATAAATATACATAGACACTAATAGGACGGAAAGAGAGCAAATGTTTGTTTTACTAATGGTTAAAATTTGTTATAAACTCCATCCATACAGAGTGGCAAAATAAAGTAGAAAATAATAGGAGCGCCACTTTCGCAAATTTGTCTAAGCTCTAGGAACTTCAATATTAGGTCAAGAGTAATTTCGATACTTACTAGTGGTTTAGTACGATATCGAACATCGTGCAAGTATCAAGTTGCTTTAGTTACGATGTACGCTTTTTTTCAACATAGCTTCTTTTCAACATCAACAAACATATGATGTTTACTTTAATATGGGATCGGCCCCAGAGTAGTACGTTGTATATTACCCATAACACAAGCGTAACTTGCTTAATTTGGGAATATTCAATATGTGTGTATGTCTGCCGATTATTATACTGTATGTCTTTGAAGACCACGGGCTATAAAAATGGCCCGAACTTTCGGAGGGCTTGCGTGGGGCCATGAGAAGGCCAACACGTAGAGGCACTTTGACAAATTTAATGTAAATGTGGCGTGACACTGATCGGCGATTATCCCTGTCTACACCATATAGTAATGCACCCAAGGACACGCCCCGGCCAATGTAGGACTATTGTGGGAAATGAGGACAAAAAGTACCGGGCTATTGGGGTGAACTGCTAGTGTTACAAGGTATCTGGGAATATGGGGACTATGCCGTCTGCCCGTCACAATGTTCGGGGAACATGGAAAAATGGGTAGACGGTGACTCGCCACTCCCTGCATGGGCCCCAAAAAATGCCGTAGAAGACAGGGGCAACATGGGTGTGAGTAGCTAAGGGGTGTAGAGAGGTGGGCTGCAGGTTCACCGAAGCTACTTCTGACGTGATGCCATTTATCACTTTCACGCCTGGAGCTTGAGTCTTAGCTCTAGCGATCTCTACTCCGTGCCGGCTGGCTAAGGCAAGCAGGGAGGTGGGGGCTTTGTCTTGGCCCCCGGAGTCAGGTACGAGGTGTCGCTACTCACCTAAGGCTTCGCCACAAAGCGCCCCTGCGGGTGGGGGGCTAATAATGATAATTATTATAATAATAATGATAATTATTATAATAATAATTATCATTATTATAATGATGACTATAATTTTGTAAGCAAGAGCTGCTTTGACACTTTGTGATAGTTAACAGAACAATTATTTGATTAAAAGAAGCGAAACTAACCATTACAAACCTATCATGTAGGCTGTTCTTTGATAAATATCGTTGAATTATAACGAAAAGATATTCTTCTTCAAATTTCACTAGACAGTTATTAAACTTTAAAAACCACTGCTCACGTGAAACTTGATATTGTTAACGTTAAAATTAAAATAACATGGATAAATTTGCATTGTTTACGATTCACTGACCTTGACTACAGATAAAATAGAATATTCCAAGAAGGCAAAAAAATATTTCGCGTTCTAGACGTTTTGGTCAGATTATACAAGTGACGTCAGTTTCCTTATAAATGAATGGACAGTAAAGTTGATATTAGGCGAATCAACCAAGTTGAAAGACAAAGGAACTGTCTAATATAGCTATAAGGTAAAGATACTGGGCAAAAGTTAGAGAGGCCAGAATGTTTATATATATAATAATCTATTTAAGAAGCACTATCTTTGCTTAATCAATTGTGCTATATGATATAAACTTGTAAACCTTTTTGTGTAATATTTTTATTTACTGAGTGATTTTACGCCATTTTCTAATAATACTAGTGATCTCGTATTATTGGAAAGAGATTACTAGTTACGCGAATAAGCTTAATTTTATTCTAAACTTAATATAAGTATCATTTTACTTCAACATTTTATAGTGTAATATTTATTTATAGAAAGCCAACAGCTTAAACTAATCAGTACATTAAGGATAGATAGATAATACTTCATCTATAGTCTATAATATAATAAACAAGTGATCCCGGCAGACGTTATCCTACCATGAAAAAATAAAAATCTAGAACCCGATTCCAGTGCCACCTACAGGGTCTAATTGTGAATCTAAACTATCCCGGGACTCACTCAAATACACATAAAATTTCATCAAAATCCTAGAACCCGATTCCAGGGTCAAGTATTTTGTTTAGATTGATGATTCACATTATTGAAGTTTTAGTAGGGATCCCAAATTTTTATATAGCCTATATTAATTAGGGATATTGTAGCATTCGAATGGTGAAAGAACTTTTGAAATCGCTCCAGTAGTTATTGAGTTTAATCGTTACAAACATACAAATCTTTCCCCTTTTTTATAATATTAGCATAGATTTATAAACGGCAGACAAACACACATATTGTGTTTTCCCAAATTAAGCAAGTTGCGCTTGTGTTATAGATGATACACAACAGACTACTCTGGGATCAATCTCATACACCCAGACCATAGTAAATAACGACGAAAATTCGTTTCCAAAATTTTCCATGCCAGATATTAAACCCGGAGCCTCTACGTTGCAGTGAGGTAGGCCGACAAAGGCTTCGCTCGCTCAACTACAGAGGTCGTCCTATTAAGAGTACATAATTTCTTTTTAGTGTTTATATGCAGAACACATAGATAATTCTGTTATAGGAAACATTGGTTATCATTTTGAAAACAAACGGCGCGTGAAATAGTGGAAAGCTCACACAATAAAACAGAATTATTGCTCTTAAAGTTAAAGGAATATTAGCTTTGCACAGGATTCTGCGGTGAGCTATGAGGTTTTGTTCATTTTGAGATTCCTGAATTTATATACACTGCGGTGTTTATTACTTGCGGTTTCTAGGAGTATATACATTTGGTATATACTTATATAACTTGATTAAAATTGTAGACTAATGTTTATGGATTGTTATTACCTAGTTATGTCGTAGACATCGTTCGTGTGGGACTTTGAGTTTATATTCAAATCTTTCTAACTCTAGCTTTGTAAGTAAATGGAGGCCCAAAGCCCTAGTTTAATTCTTAAAATATTCATTGAAATCCGTTAAGCTATTTCGGAGTCTTATAGAGACAAACTTTCAAGCAAGAATTCTAAAAACGGCCATTTACGAATATCACAATAATAATTATATAATAACAGCCCATAAATGTCCCACTGTTGGGCTCGGGCCTACTATTATAGGGGAAACGGGCAGTATGCCCGCCACGCTTGTCCAAGGCGGCTTGGCAGGTTTGACACATCGGTTATCTTGAGTGCAGGTTGCATCACGGTGTTTTCCTTCACCGCTGTTAGCACGCGGTAATTCTAAAAATATGCACATTAGGTCGAATATCACACCGATACGTAAATTTGATTTATTTCAAAATTATTGTTGAGGTCGCTCAGTTGCTATTGCACTTAAATCTCATCCAAATAACATTATGGTTTCGAATTTTGACATAAAATATGCATTGCTTCGGTTGTGTGTTCCAAGCATCTCTCCAATATATCACTTCTTTTATTTAAATTTACGTGGCATTGCACGATTTTTGTGTTTATCCAGTGTCAAAATTTGAACCCAAATCATTAGCAAGAGATGCCTTAGCTACTGAAAAGAGCTTGTCATCTCAAAATATCTTCCTTTCGACGACATTTTTGGCACTATTTAATTTTCAAGGGAATGAATGGATCCCAGGCGGATATGAACCGAGTGACCTTAATGTGTGTTGACCCTTAGGACCCATAAAATATTTAACGTACTAAAATATGCTTTTAATAGAACCGCTGGCACGTCGGCTATTAATCTTGGCCATAACGTTCCGGCCAAATGAAACATTTTGATTGCGCACGCATGATAATTTATGAATGTGATATTTTTTACTTTAGTCTACGAAAGACTGGGAGTTGTAAGGATATCAAAATTTCGTCGCTTTTACCACGAAGATATACTAAAAAAAATAAGTTTTTATTAGAGATGCCACGAATATTCGGCTGCTATTCGGTATTCGGCCTATTGTGTACTCTTCGGCCGAATACCAAATACCAATAGTGAAAAAAAAACGCACGTATTGCTCATAATTATGTATGTTTCCATTAAAAATTGATAGTTAAACTACGGTTTAACGGTGTTAAATGCCATTTTAATTATTTTTTGTTTTAATATTACGTTCAGCCAGCTTTAAAATGTCAGAATCAAATATAAAATCGCGATTAAAACCGTTAAAACATAGTTTTAATTATGTATGACTATCATTTGCGAGAACGTAAGAAAATACTTCACAAGTTGTTGCTTCAATACTAAACTACTACGCGTGAATTGCACATATCTTACGCCGAATGTTCGGTAGCCGAATTTCCGGCGCTTTGGTCGCGAGCATGGCTGAATGTTCGGTATTCGGTATTCGGCAAAATCATTATTCGTGGCATCTCTAATTTTCATGACAGTTGTGTATTTAATAACCGAATTAATTATCTTTATTGATTTAACTATTATTATATACCTTTTATATTTTTTAAATTATTACATGAGTTCAGCAGACAGGCGGACGGTGCACCTGACGGAAAGCGGTTACCATCGCCTATGGACATTTGTAATAGCAAAGTTACTGTCGCTCTCTAAAGGCAGATTGGAACCTGTCCACTAATGCCGGCAAATAACTGAAGGTTGTTATGGTGGCATATTCTAGACCAAGGGTGGTAGCCGTCCAGGCAGGTAAATACGCTACCCCCTGGCTGTAGGTTGTTTTGTCGCCTCTTACGATAGGCCGCCTGGCTGCAGGAAATTGTATTCTTTCTCCGTCATTATCATAGAAAACGTCGCAGCCTCTTTGATTTTATACGGGAGTACTGCGTTGTGACGTCATAAATCTAAAAAGACAAATAGCTCAATTGAACAGTGATTAAAATTATTTCTATGAACAAATTTTGAAAGTAAGATGATAGCAAGGTATTTAAAAGGGACGCTCTTTATTGTGGGTCTTGATTTAGAATATATTGTAAGACTAGCGGACCGGCAGATATTGCCCTGCTCTGAAAAATGAAAATCTAGGTCCCGGTTGCAGCGCCACCTAGTGGGTTCAATTGTGAATCTAAATCATTCTCCAATCTATATAAACACAAACAAAATTTCATCAAAATCGGTCCATCTTTAGGAGTTCAGTGTCATACACACGAACTGAGAAATTATATGTATATCGCCTCTGCTTCAATAACGTGATAAGTCTAACATTTTTTATTAGATAATAAAACTCGCCCTTTCAGATTTCTTTTAAACGTATCAACTTTTAGAATAAGATATTATTGTAGATTGACAGCAAAAAACTTATTTGTTTCGATATACAATTGTTTACAGAAAGTTAAGAAAGCTCCTTCTGAAATATCTATTTTCAATATAATACATTATAGAAGCAAAGAGGTGATATTATATATAAAGAAGGTGTGTCAAATACCTACTCAATTTAGCTATAGTTAGCTATTATACAAACGCCTTAAGCTGCGTACAGCGTAACGCTGTACACAGCCGATGAATGCTTTTAAAGATATCATTCCATTTGGTAAAGCCGAAATTAGACATGTTCATTTCTATCTTTGAATTTGTATAGAAATGAGACATAAAAAGAATTAAGAAAATAACATAATTTTAATTCTTAAAAGAGGTCCCATAATTTACTAATTTAACTGCTTTTTTTATTTAATTGTGAAAATTCACATTTTTTTTATTTATATTTCTATTATTATTATTCACATATATAAATTATTTTCCAAATACTTACATTTGTCTTATAAATATATTATAAAATATGTACATTAATTTATAAAAATAATATTATTATTATTATTTCTGAAGCACAGCGGACAGGCTAACGGACCAACTATGATGGAAAGTGGTTACCATACAAGAGGTGCTACCAATGTGCTACCGGCCTTGAAGGAGAAACAGAAACCTGACCACTAATGCTGGAACACAACTCAAAGTTGTTATGGCGACATACTCTAGACCAGGGGTGGTAGACATCCAGACAGGCAAATGCCCGATATTAGTTATACACAATAATATTCTATACTTTAAATACAAATTTCTCTTTGTAATATTGCATAATCTTACATCATTAATTAAAAAATATAACCTATATAGTATGAAATTTTTTTAACAAATAAATTGGTTGGATTTGTAAAGTTCACAGTGCCTCATTCCTCTCAACATTGAAGGACAGAAATGAACAGTTTATTCTCGACATTAGAGTATTACTCAGTGTCGACTGAAATATCATTTGTTACGAGTAAACTTTTTTTAAACAAAATTTTGTAGAACAATTTAACTAAGAACCTATTATAACTTTTAATGAAAATTATGCCGTTATTATGAGAAATGCCTCCTTAACTTCTCAAGTTACATGGTACACCACTTAGTTTGTTTAGGGTTATTTGGGTACTCTCGCCGTGATTAGAATTGAAATATAAATAACTTATCCAACACACTTGCTCAAAAAATGCATTTACGAAACCTGTATACATCGTTTGTAAAATAAAAATTTTCGCACCGTATAACGGAACATGCAGTAAATAGGTACCCTCATCTAGGTATCTATTTTACCGTACGCCGTGCAATTAAGTAGGTATTTAGCTAAAAAAAATATATAATAACTCAACAAAGGAGTTTTTCACATTACGAAAATAATTAAGCTGAACAATCGAACGTCCTTGGAAGACTTTTTGAGCAATACATTTGTCTCACTTTAATACTACAGAGACAATGAGACGAAAGATGTCGTTCTAATTTTCACCACTCGTACGCGGCGCCATTTGTAAATTTTCACCAATTTCATAACAGAAATGTCAAAGATTGGCGACTTTCCCACTGACATTTCTGTTTGTTTCATTGCTAACTGTACTGTTTTCTCACAAATCTGTTGAAAAACTTGTTTGATACGCTTGCGGTTGTTACAAACTCGTGACTGTGGTAAGCCTTCGACTTCGTCTCGAACTTACATTCCTATATTCGTTTATAAATATCAGCTTACCGCACTAATATCATAGATGACTATTTATACAGATGGTGTAGTTTAAAATTAGTTTTTATTAAATTGTCATGATAACTTTTTATATAATGCTTTACAATAATCCTGTTTGGGGATTTCAGGGAAACTATTGTTTAAATTATCAAAGTATAAATTGCAACAGTCGGTTCTGCCACTCGCCGGCCGCTACCTCGGCACGCTCGCTTCGGTCGCTCGGCTCGTGGGTTTTGGTCTGAAGCTGATCTAACCTAACCCACTGACCCTCTCATTGGTCGCAACCTTCGACCGCCCCTCACAACCTATTCTTTGTTTTGTGAACATTGATATTGAATGTTTCAAATTTTCAAATTTCTTATTCATTTATTTATGTAAACTTATTTCTAGGCCTTATATAATTATATCTAAAACTTATGATACTAACACATTTTGAATTAAAATGAAGGCTACATTTTTTTTGGCAGCGGTTGCTGCACTAGACTCTAGGTCTGTATCGCGGCACCCAGCACAATTTTATTAACAGAACTTAAATATAATGGAATTATTCATTAATTAACCTATGAGTACGTGCGTGCGTGCGTGCGTGCGTGCGTGTGCGCGCGCGCGCGTTTGTGTGTGTGTGTGTGTGTGTGTGTGTGTGCCCCTAGTGTTATAGTCGTTTGTATGTTGTCGTTAACTATATTCCCTGAATTCTATTTTAGTTCCTATACATTTATCAGTTGTATTTCAAAAATGACAGTTACTTTTTTTATTATTATATGTATATTATACTTTATTCAAATATTTTACATTGAATAAATACATTACACAAACATTTTTTTTATCAAAAAATACAAATAAAAGTAATTTTTTTAATAAGAAACTTTGAATAACATATGCCTCTCAAGACCACGGCCATAAAAATGGCCCAGACTTTTGAAGAGCTTGTGTGAGGCCATGGGGAGGCCAACACGTAGAGGCACCTTGACTAATGTAAATATGGTGTGAGACTGACCGACGATTAGCTCTGTCTACACCATATAAAAATGCACTCAAGCACAAGCCCAGTCTAGAACTATTGTAGAAAATGAGAACAAAAGGTACCGAGTTATTGGGATGAACTGCTAGTGAACTAGGGATCTGGGACTATAGGGACAATGGCGTCTGCCCGTCGCAAAGTTCGGGAAACAAGGATAAAATAGGCAGACGGTGAATCGCCACTCCCTGCATGGGTCCCAAAAGATGCTGTACAAGATTGGCAAGGGGCAACCTGGGTGTGAGGGGCTAAGGGGTGTGGAAAAGTAGACTACAGGTTCACTGACGCTATTTCCGACTTTAGGCCATTTATCACTTCCAGCTCTGAAGCATGAGTCTTACTCTACCAATCGCCACTCTGTGCCGACTTTTCAAGGCCAGCACGGAAGCGGGAGCCTTATCTTTCCCCCCTGGAGTCAGGTACGAGGTGTTTCTACTCACCTAAGACTTCGCCACAAAGCTGCCCTGTGGGTAGATAAGACATTATTTTAATTTTTTGGTCATTGGGTACTTACTATCTATATCCTAGAAACTACTTTGTTCCTTAAAATTAGTCATTCTTGTATTTAGATAAATTGGGGAGAAAGTCGTCACAATGTCACCCGGTAATATTTTTTTTTACCGGTGGTACAGCAAACAGGCAGACGGTCCGCCTGGTGGAAAGCCGTTACCGTCGCCTATGGACGTTTGCAACACCAGAGGTGTCACCAAGGCGATGCCGGCCTCGAATAAATTAAACGACACCCTTTTTGAAAAACCCCATATTGTAGCGCTGTGGCTAGCTGGGAGCTCATTCCGAATCCCACGGTGCGCAAGAGAAACGCTCTAGAGAACCGTTGCGTACAAGAGCGAAGCGAATATTAAACTTTTTCAACCTATCTCTATGGATAAAGAGACAAATTAAAATGTATGTATAAAATGTTTCTTACACAATAACAAATTAAGGTACCTTAAACAGAAATTGGACTGTTTCTATAAACTTACTGGTAAACAAACGTACTTTACGTTTAGTAGCAGTGTTCGCTCGTAGTAAACAAGCACCGGCAAACATACCTTATGGGGTGTGAGTTTCCATTACACAACGTTTTCGTGTAATGGGTATGTAAACAAATGCCCCACAGTAAACGGTGCAATTACTAACGTGCAAATTCTTCAGATGCGGAATATTACAATTACATGAAGACGATTTATACATGCGTTGAAAAATTATTAATTATAAAGTAAAAAGTGTCATCATATTTTATAGTTTAACACGAGACTGCCAATTTCATAGTCAAATATAAAATATAAAAAATGATAGTACGTACACATTAATGTAATTATCATTTTAAATAAGCCTACTTTCTACATAATTAAATTCTAATTTAAATTAAAAAAAGAAGTGTTTTTAATAGTTAAAGCAAACCCCTAATTGACAAGAAATATGTATTGTATAGTCTATTAATTTTAACAAAAAAGTAAATCGGTTTACCAATATAATAGCCCTTTTTATGAATTCTATGGCAATGTTATACATTTTCCACCAGTATAAGTGGTAATAGATGAATAGTGTTGTGGTTTTTTTAAGCCTTTATAAATAAAGATACTTGCTATTTATTGGCTAGTAAAATACTATTTTCCATATTTATAAGAGAGTAATATACGTTAGAGCTAATAAAATAAATTTTAATAAACATTACAGAAAATCAGTATTATTAATATATCATTATATAAGAGTTTTTTTAACCTTTAATAAATAGTAGTATTGAAACGCGTAATGAATAACGTTTCGATATAATTATTTTTTGATAGTTAAAAAAACTCTCATCCAAAATTTCAATTTTCAAGATAAAACATTACTGAAGCAAAGAGGCGACATTTTGTAACAAATCCGGCATCTAATACCAAATCTTTAGTCGTTCCGTCTCATTTCCGACAGCGGAAACGAGCCTTTGACTTGAAGGCTACTCGTAAACTCGAAATGTTCCAGCATGGTTGTGTTTTTGCATACATTTGAATAATAACCCACTTTCGGATTATGGCCGAACGTTAAATATTTCATGGACATTAAAAATTTCGATTGATGCGATCGTCCTGTGACGTCAGTAGAGTATGGATGTTGTATTTGAAAACAGATAAAATATAGGTACTTAAATGTTAGCAGTTTTCATCGGTATTAAATTTCTCGTAGGCAAGATTGTTCGTATAAATTTCATAATTAAATATATCATGCTAATTTCTAGTGCTAAGGTAGGTTCCCTAGTAGTAGAAAAGGAACCGTTATTGTAGTGGAACACTTACAAGCCAATATATGGCGCTGTGCAATAATTAAGGTCGCAAACGTTTCCCGAAACATACAAAGAATATATACAAATTTTCAACAATAACAAATGGGCTAGGCCTGCAAGGAACAACACTAGCCTCGCTGGAAGATCTTCCGTTGAGACGAAGGAGGGGAGGAGCATTCCACCTCGCTCCTCCACTTAGTCAGAGCGTCACTTGAACACATCACACGCACACATAAACACACAATTCACACAAATTTATTATGTCTGTCTGTCCATGTGTTTATCAATGTTACAGCCATTTTTCTCAAACACTTATTTTACGTGAGATTTGGCATATAGAAGAATCCATATTGTTATATAAATGTTGTAATTTACCTTAGATATATCATATTTGTATGGATGTTTTTTCTTTCTAAGACATTAATGGCATTTAAATATAAACCGCACTGTTTAAAATTAAATATTGTATATAATATTGCAACCAGAAGTGAATATAATAG
The DNA here is from genome assembly GCA_039645545.1 of Dendrolimus houi. Taxonomy (NCBI): domain Eukaryota; kingdom Metazoa; phylum Arthropoda; class Insecta; order Lepidoptera; family Lasiocampidae; genus Dendrolimus; species Dendrolimus houi. The sequence continues at coordinate 17,359,159 of CM077128.1, read as the reverse complement.
TATCTTTTCTTATATTGCGAGAGTTCTTGCAATATTCGGAACCGAAGTCGACGTATGTTCTAATCATAATACAAATTTGGCAACTTTTCTAAATTAATTTATTTTCCAGCGAAATAAGCATTTCATTTATTTTTATGCATTAAATTTAGTACAATTCTGGTCTCAAAATTAATGAAATTGCTTCATTATTAACCTTTATCGAGACAGGCAAATTAGTTATATTTTAAATTTAGTCTATGTGTCATGTTTATATCGCGAGAAACTTACATATTATTTATTATAATACAAGTTTATGTAAATACAAGTTCCAGAGAATATAATTTATTTACATAACCTTAAATTAATACAAGTTACAACAAAAATACACAACTTCCAAGGACTAAATAGGAAAATATTTCATAAATATTACCACCGCATCTTCCACGTTTTACTCCAAAACTTTTACGCCCAAACTGTCACAACAAATTCGCACAAAAAATATAAGCAACAAAAGCTCTTAGAAGCAATCATACAGTTAAAACAATGCAAAAGTTTGTTACACTTTAAGCGGATTTGACAACAAGGCACTGAGAGTTTAACTGTGTTATACAAAAAATTATAATGCTAAGAAATATGCAAGAAAATTGTCAAAGTTACCATACCTTTTCGTGAAGTCTATAAACAGGGAAATAGTTTGACGCTAGTGAACCTTATTTAACACTTGGGCTTCCGCGCACTAGGAAGCCTGGCTGCTCAGCCAGGCTGCTGCGGCCGAAATACGTGAGCAGTTTGTAGCTGCTTCTTGCGCGGGCTCCCTCCTATACACCGTCATATGTTAGACTGGCTGTACAGCCAGGCTTACTAGTGCGCGGGGATCCTTAAATCAAAATGAGTCTGCCAAGTGCGTGTCGAATCCAGTACAGTTTTTTTTAATGCTGTAAAACAAACACGTAGTATATAGTGTAATATACAACGGACCACGCTAGGGTCGATCCCAGACACCCAGACAATATTAAGTAATGGACTGTTCATTTAAGAAATTTACCATGCTATATTTCTTCTGTATTCCAGGGAGTTATGTTGGCAAAGGCTTATTCCACTCAACCACAGATGTCATTGAAACGTTAACTATTAATAATAAACCCCCAGGGGGGCTTTGTGGCGAAGCCTTAGGTGAGCAACACATCGTACCCGACTCCGAGGGGCCAAGACAAGGATTGCCTTAACCAGACGGCACGCAGTGAAGATCGCTAGAGCTTCGCTAGAGACTCAAGCTGCAGGGGTGGATGCGATAAATGGCCTAACGTCGAAAATAGCTTCAGTGAACCTGCAGCCCACCTTTCGACACCCCTTAGCCACTCATACCCATCTTGCCCGTCGAGGCTTATACAGGAGTGACCAGTCACCGTTTGCCCATTCCTCCATGTTCCCTGAACATTGCGACGGGCAGACGCCATAGTGCCCATAGTGCCAGCTCTCTAAATCCACTAGCAGTACATCCCAATAGCCTGGTACATTTTGTTCTCGTTTCCTGCAATAGTTCTACACTCACCGGGGCTTGTCCTTGGCTGCATTTTTATATGGTGTAGACAGGGATAGTCGCCAGTCAGTTTCACGCCATATTTAAAGCCCTCCAAAAGTCCAGGCCATTTTTATGACCCGTGGTGTTCGAGGACATACAAATATAATAATAAAAAGTTTTTTTAAAGATCTACCGTCTTATTTCTTTTTTTCAGATTTTTCACTTGCGAGTTTAAAAGTTAAAGGAGGATGAGGTATATTATTTTCATGACATTGGAAACAATTATTTCGCCTCCGGTTAACTTAAATATAAAATTTAATAAGAAATATTGTTATGATTTTTTAATATTTGACTAACGGTACCTGATATACATTTTTAATAATGTCTCTAGTTAATGGTAGTTTTACAAACAGTGATTAAAATTATGGTGATTAAACTAATTTAATTAGTCCACCGGCCGGCTTAGTTCGCTTCTAATTAAAATTTTAATTATAGCATGCTAATTATTCTAGATAGGCTGCTAGATTAACTGCTTGATTTATAGAAATATTAAAGTTAAACATTGTCTAGTGGGTGTAATATGCTAGTGGATGTCTTCGTAGTTTTTTGTTAAAGTAAAAGAGCCTTTACAAGTAGAGGTTGCAAAACAATTATTTAGAACACTTTAGTCCTTGATAAATTTACTATAATTTCATAAATCTAGCGACATATAAACGAAATGTTGTATATTTTTACATACATATTCTAGGAATGAATGAATGAATCTTTATTTGGAGAAATACAAGTAGTCGTATGTCGACAATAGTAGGTCAAACAGTGTGACTAGTATCATCGTATCTGACCGATGGTTGTACAAATGTTTAAATTTATGTGTTAATTATACGTAACTTTTTACCTTTTAAATTATATTAACACTAAAACATTTAAATTTTAAGTCTTATTATTCAATTAAAGTCAAATAAATTTAATATACGGTTTTGACATAAGGGTATTATAATACTTGTTATGCACTGTGTGAAGACAGTCCACCTAACGGAAAGTTGTTGCTGTCGCCTATAAACGTTAGCAACATCAGAAGCAAATTCAATGCGTTGGCAGACTTTGGGATGGAATACCCTCCGATTCCATCCTAAAGGCTGCCAACGCATATAGACTAAAGGGATATGATATGCGGGCTGGATAGAAGGATCAGACAGGAGGACTGTTATGGAGGAAATAAGATAGGAAAACGGAATGTTAAAGATAGCATATACGCCCCGCGTGCAGAAGATTTGCCGATGACTACTTACTATTATTGTATATACTTATGTAAAGTATATACAATAATAAATTTATTGCAACAGCTATTTATGTAACCCTTTTTGTCATCCCTACTGACCATCGACGTGTGACATCATTAGACTATTGACAAACCTTCTGCGCACGGGTAGTAGGTTTTTTGATTTTTGATTGATATGCCTGTAAAAATCTTTAGTAAAAAAGATAGAATGGAAAACAAAATCTTTTGAAAGAGAGCAAAAAAAGAAAAAATATTTGAAGAAATATTGACGTACTTACTTACATTGTTTACAAGTATATTTAAAAAAAAAGAATATTTTGATCATTTTTACGCCGCCGCTATACCAACTACCAACCAACTTTTGAAATGATCTTTACTAATAAAGATTTCTGCTAGGCTGGAGCTAAATTTATTTTAACTGAACAATTGGCCTTATCGCTCATATCGATCTTTTCCTGGCAACCTCAAAGCCTTTCAAAGCGGTTTCTAAAGAAAAACAAATCCATTGAAGTTGACGCAAAATTTTATTTTATAAAATATTGGTAAAGACTTGACGGAGTTCAAAAAGGTATAAATAACTTTAAGTATAAAAATTCTCCAGTATTTATAAACTACTTGAGAATTTCCGAAGCAATTTTCTCCCTAGATGTCACAGAGAAAAATATCGAAGAACATCATGTGGCCAGTGTTTTCGAGATAGGTCTAAGCGCTGCGGATTGGGGCATAAATAAAAGATTTTATCGCTAGTCCGTTCAGCTTCCAGCGCTAACGTGCCCATATAACTTAAAATGCTTATTTGTCAGAAGTCAGCTGAACGAGTTTGTAAGTGCGCTCATAAAAGTGCAAACTAAAATTTTTAGGAAGGCTTTTAAAGTGGTGTTCCTGCTTTTTATGAGGACGTGTAGTTTTATGTTTCGAATGTAGCTAAAAAATTATTCGAACGAAAAATCAAAGTTCGATGTTAAAAATAGTGTCTTATTGTATCGAGCCAAATAGTAAACGAAATTGGTTTATCTCGAAATACGAGAGACAAAGAGAGAGAGAGAGAGAGAGAGAGTTAACACTTTATTGTACCCCAAAATATATAATTACAAAAAACAGACCATATTTACAATATTTTCTAGGCAATACAATAGGTGGCCTTATCGCGCAAAGCGATCTCTTCCAGGCAACCTAAATCAAAGACAAAGAAAAACACGTTATTTCATATATATTTCAATCAGGACACTGCATTTTATATCTTAAGAACTGCACAAATTCATACTTCAATATAAAAACAGAATGAATATAGTGAAAATGCGGTTTATTGTATCGTAAATCACTTATTCTTATATATAAAAATCAATTGCTGTTGGTTAGTCGCTCTAAAACTCGAGAACGGCTGGACTGATTTGGCTAATTTTGGTTTTAAATTATTTGTGGAAGTCCAGGGAAAGTTTAAAAGGTGAATAAATATGAAAAAAAAATATTCTGAAGCGGTACGAAGTTTGCCGGTTCAGCTAGTAAATAAATAAAAATTTATTCATTTTTTTTCATAACCTTTACCTCTTTTGGAAACTGAACAAATTTAGTTTCAACTGATAGTTTTTAACATGGAAAATGTACCTTGATGCCTACTTATTTCTGTTCACGGTTATCTGGCAAGCAGATATGAACAGGTAAGTCAATATAGGTAACATCGTTCTGTTAACCAATAAAAATTGGTATCATAAGAAAGATAATTTCATTACAAAAATAACCGTATAGGCTTGCCTGCAAAAAACTGTTCGTGGAATATTATTGCCATGCTTTGAAGACTTCAAAAATAGCCATGAACACTTTTCTATTGGCAAGATATCATACGCGTGTTACAAATCAATATAATTTTATAAAAAAATATGTCTCATCCGGTTATCAGATGGATGACGGTTGATATTCAGCGTCTCTTAGACTAATACAAAAATATATTTCAGTCGTTAATTTAAATCAAAACTTACATTGAACTTTAGAAATAAAAAAATGAAATTATCTGAACCGAAAGTATTTTAAGTATTTAAGAAACATTAAAGAAATCCGAAAGAAATTCATATTATAGTTATGTGTACTTAATAGCGATGCGTTCTTAAATGTTTTAATGGTATTTGAATAACATTTATAAGAGATTTGTAACAAATAGTGAACTGAAATTAAATGGCTACTTTACCAAAATTGTTACTATCAATCAGCCAAGTGTCAGTGTAGATACGCGTCAGGTTTTTACAAAACAATTCTTTAAAAGTAGTTGGGTTTTGAGGGTCCTAAGTCTGGAATTCTTGCTTACTGGCAAAAAAGTCTACTTGGAATAGATCTATTTTGTATCTGTCTATATAAGAAAAAAATAAATTTCTTCAGACTCGCCGTTCACTACATTTTAGCTTCAAAAAGAAACTTTGCCACTTGGAAAATGTAGTTAAAGTCAAATAGTCTTCGAATATAACTCGATAAAGAAGATCCTGTCAAGTTATAGTTCGGTCATAGATCAGTGATATAATAGACGGTCAAATTAATATTATGTTTATAATTTTATATCAGGAAAACATAACCCATAGTCATAATACACATACACACTTACATAAGTTATAAATTCATTACATGAATATAAGGAATGAATATAATATGGCAGTGCTGAGGTTTCGTACGTGTATTATTTTAGCTTTTTGTTTCGCGAATATCTCACGTAGTTAGAGATACGAAGAGAATCTTTTTTGTATGGCCAATTTTATGAAATTACCTACTATACTATAAACAGTATCAATATTACAACTAAATTGGCTTATCCCGAAAAGGACGAATGAATAAATGATAATTATATTACTGTTTTAACATGATTATAAATATTAAAATACGGAAAGTTTCATGCACCTTTTTCATTTGAACATCTAATATTCGTTCCCGATTATTAAATTATTTAAATATAAAAGTAAAATTTGGATAACAGAGTGTTGAAATACGGAGAAATTTCGTCTTCAGAATCTTTCGAAATTAGTTTTATTTTATTTTATACAGATAGGAAGGTACTTTAAAAAGCAGAAACGTATGTAATATACATGCTTGTAAGTTTAGTAAAAGCAAAAATTCGCCTTGTTACATAACCGAAGTTGTATGTAAATGTACCTATACGAAAAAACATAACCTGATAAGAAAATCTTAAGATGTACTACATAGTAGTACAAGTAAGAATATAACCGTCAAGATATGAATTCATTTTGACGCATCTGGTATAACTTATCTTTAAACAAATCTTGCTCTTTGACTAAAGTTAGCATATGCGGCGGGTGAAACTCTCACATATGCCTTTGGAAATTTGCACACGGGATATACTTTACTTATCTGAATCAGAGAATCGTTTCTTGGCATATTGCTTTTGACTTTTAGTCCATTTTATTATCGAGAATAGATCTGAGAATATAATTATATAATGTACATATTATATGTAATTTATTGTCACTTTTTTTTATTTAATATTAGCTACTAGCTAACTTTGTTTCGTCTTGTACTTCAGCTAATCAATCTCCACTGCTGGACGTAGTTTTTCCCAAGTCTGCGCCACATATTCCGGTCCCCCGTCTTCCTCATCCAGCCCCTGCCGGCGATCTTAAGCAGGCCTTCGGTCCACCGGGCTGGAGGGTGTACTATGCTACCCTTACCGAGACTAAAAAGAACTTTTTTGTTGAGTTTAATTACCTACTAAGCGAATTCAAAATATTTCCCCTCCTGTACGGCCCGTACCCCAGTGACGCCTACGTCGCATAAACCTAACTAGCCGAGCAGGTTGCGCGGCCACCACGCAACTTTTCTCTAATACTTACATTTTTAAACTCGTCATATCTTTCGAATGGAATGACCGAATTGAATAATTCAAAAAGTTATATAAAGGTATTGAAGCAGTCTTGAATATGAAGTAATTTATTTTGATAAGGATGAATACCAAGATATAAATAAAGAGCCTTTTCTAGCGGCGGCATTTCAATTAAATTTTCAAAATAAAAGAACACTCATTGTAGCATAACTATAATAGTTAGACATATGCTGTTGCGACACTTTTTGTAAATAATGATGTGTTCTGCAAAGTCGTAGTACATTATTTTATTCTATCATCAATAGTTTTCGCAGAGCACGCGATTTTAGATATTTTTTTTACATCTTGGGTTACATTATTGGAGTTTTAGTAAGGATTCTAATTTTTTTGAAAATATCATATCACCTATGTCACCCGGGGACAGTGTCGCTTGCCAATAGTGAAAGAATTTTTCAAATCGGTTCAGTAGTTTCGGAGCCTATTCAATGCAAATAAATAAACAAACAATCAAATCTTTCCTCTTTATAATATTAGTATAGATAATATCATATCAGAGCATTAAGTTCCCACTGCTCTTCGGATATCTCCATTCTTAGAGGAATGAATATATCCGCCACGTTATTCCAATATGGATTACCGGGTTGTATATATCTGTTATATAAACATATCGGTTTTAAAACAGTGTTTTCCTTCGCCATCAGCATTTGATAACTGTAACTATGCAACGTTACAAAACTGCCTAAACTACTGACTAATTACATAATAATAGTAGGTATATTTATATTCCACCGCTGAGCTTAGGGATACCAATTTTTAGGGGAAAGGACAGTATACCTGACAAGTGAGTGAGTTTGACATATCGGTTATCTCGATGTGCAGTTTTCTTCACGATGTGATCCTTCATCGTCAGCATTAAAAAAACAATTAATGAGTTCAGTAGACAGGCAGACGGCCCACTTGATGGAAAGCGGTTATCATCGCCTATGGACATTTGCAACACCAAAGGTGCTACAAATGCGCTGCTGCTCTCTTAAGGGAGACTGGAACCTGGTCACTAATGCCAGAACACAACTCAAGGTTGTTATGGCGACACACTTTAGACCAGGGCTGGTAGTCATTCCGTCGGGTAAATGCCCTACCACCTGGCTGTGGGTTGTTTTGTCGCCTCTCACGACAGGCCGCCCGGCCGCAGGAAATTGTATTCTTTCTCCGTTCCTGCACGAATAAGCAGCATCCTTGCAGTTGCATCCTGCAGCATGTTGTAATTATAGCAATATGTAGGTCTGAAATCTCCCTAAGAAGTGTATGCTTTTGCGGCCAGCATTCTAAACGTCATTTGAGATTGGGACACGAGTGCGTTAACCACTAAGCTACCAGGGCTATCTGCTACTCACTCATATATTATGGCCTGGCTAACTCGGGCTTAGTGACAACGACACGAAGTAGTTGGCGACGGGCGGAACAGAGTCGTGGGATACGCGTACATCTTAATACTTCTGATTTTTAGGTCCGTGGCTAGGGCGTTGGTTTAAATAATTGATGTTGATGGTTCTAAAATTTCAGTTTGAAATTTCCAACTTCTTGTCGCAGCTTTGTTAAAACTTTACTATCTTCAAGGCAAATTTATAAACACGCACAAACTTCTGTCTCGTCTGCTGCTAGTATTCGTATTGTTACCGAAACGAGTTGGAACATTGTCAACGATTTTAGGCGATAAAGGCCTCCCAAAGTTTCTCGTGAACCACTTTCGGGGGCTGGATTATGTCTAGCATTATTGGTCTAGGTTGCCCTCTTTCTACGATTACAACATTTGGTGTTGCTAAATTATATGAAATGAGAAAACTTGATATAGAAGATTAATGTGTAAGAAAATAAGTATGATGATTAATAATAACGCTTTATTGTCAAACTAGTTTTGTTACCAAAACTTCGTTAGCTTTGCCACGGCCATGATGATAACGTATTCATTAGTGAATTACAACATATAAACATATTAAAAGTACATAGGTGTTGGCCCGGACTATAAGATAGGTCTGCGTTGAATTTTACTTAAATCCCTCCAGCATCTTTCACGCGATGCTCGAATAGACAGACAGACAAAAAATTCTAAAAGTTGCATTTTGGAGTCTGCTGGTCCACATTACTTCCCCCTGATTTTTATAATTTTCAAATGCATTTGACAATCTTATTATCTAATCTATATAAATAATAATGATTCATATAAATGTATGTACGCGCATAACTTGTGACCGTCTTTACCGATTTTGACGACTTTTTTGTGTGTTTGAGTGGGTCCCGGATCGTTTATTCACAATTGGAAACGGTAGGTTGTGTTGGGATCGGATTCTAGAATCCTCCTAATCTCCTGGACTGATTTTGATGATTTATCTGTGTGTGTTTGAGTTGGTCTCGGGATGGTTTAGATTCACAATTAGAACCGGTAGGAGGCACTAGAATCGGGCCCTAGATTTTTATTTTTTCAGGGTAGGATTACGTCTGCCGGGACTACTAGTTTATTATATTATAGACTATAGATGAAGTATTATCTATCTATCCTTAATGTACTGATTAGTTTAAGCTGTTGGCTTTCTATAAATAAATAATACACTATAAGGTGTTGAAGTAAAATGATACTTTAGTTAAGTTTAGGATAAAATTAAGCTTATTCGCGTAACTCGGTGACTCATGTATCACTTCTATATACCTTGAAATTCGTCTACATAAATATATAACTTGTGAATTTACCAAGTCTGCTACCGTAACGTGTCACGTCTTTGAGAAAATTAACTTTGTCGGTGCTCGCCATAGATATGATTGCACTAGATGTGGTCAGTTAGAGAATGAAAACGCTGGAGGCGTGTTTCTCTGGAAATGGATGAGGCCAATGGGCTGTCAGCTGCCAGGGTGTGCAGAATTGCAAGGCCGTGTACCTGTGGCCCTGGCATAAAGACGAAGGACGGAACACTGAGGGGTTTACTTGAGTTTCTCCGACTCGAGTGACAATAGTACTTCTTGTGGGGCTAGTGCTACCCCAACGAAGCGAATCCTACATGGCCGCAACGCGCTTTCCTTGCAGTGGTCAGACCTCATTCGGATTTCTCCTCGTTAAAAAAAGATATGACCGGTGCTGTAATATATCAGGGTTGAACCTGATTTATTTATTATACACAGATCACACTGCATGATACAAATACAAAATACACTTCTAAATGGTACGTTTTAAACAGAATATAAGTTGATAATGAATTCTTATTTCAACTTAATTTTAATAATGAGAATATACGATAAATTGAATTATAAGTCATTACTCAATATACATTTGAAAGCCAAAAAGAGTACGTGAAAAAAAATAACATCCAAACTTCAATAGAGAAGATGGTTGGTAAGTACCACCAGCTTGGGATCCGATCATCAAAACTATTAAGACCCAAACCCAGCAAAAACCAACTGCCGGACATAATGACACTGCGAGTTCTTTCTGCGTGCATCAGAACACACACCAACTTGATTGACAATTTTATTTTTATTTTACCTCCCACTCATTTTAATATTATATAAGTTACTAGAGCTACAGTAGGCGCGCGAGCTCATGCCCATCCTGAGGAATGCGGTAGTGCTGTGATCTAATTAATTATGGTAATGTCGTTAATAACTACCGATTTAGTCAACAGCTGTCAATTTAGTTTATTGTAACTTAGGTAATTTTGCAAATTATGAAATAAAATAAATGTGATAAGTAATTACTTGGTTATTTCTAATAGAGAAAAGTATTTTTTAAATTCCAATTCAATCACTATCAGATGAAAAGACAACTGACAGATCGGAGTCAGAATCGGTATCTTCGCCGTCGCTGACTTTAAGCGGAGTAGTCATGGTTTATTCCACAGATCATAGAAACACAGTTGTGTTTCTATGATCTGTGGTTTATTCACAATGAAATAACACAATAGCGTCAGCGTAAATTTTCGGTATCGATAAGCGCGCGCCACAACCGTCAAAGACAATACTCAATGTCAGACAAATGCGGCGAGGTGGTCGGAGGCGGGGCGAGCTGCCCTCGCGCGTTGCCTCTGGCCCCGATGGACATGAACTGGCGCGCCTATAATAGGCATGTTGCTGAAGGGTTTCTTGCGCCACCCGGAGGTGCAGATATGCGCATGATCTCCCTCCCTGATATACCGCTGCAGGGATCCCTCTAACATCTAGGGAGCAAAGAAGTCTTCACTCCTGTTGACGAAGTGAGTTTGCTCTGATCCCCGGGGCACTCTCAGGCACTTTTGCGCTAGGATCGGCGTAGGCGTAACTACGTTCTAAGTCTCATGCCTTTCCTACCATAAGCGCGGGGTTCATGGGAGGGGGGTGGTTTTAGTGGTGTATTAGCCCTTGGGCATTTGTCCATTGGTTCGAGTCTCCACACAAGCCGGTCGGTTACTGCTTGGATTGCCCTCAGTGCCTCCATGATCGACAACGGTCTAATCCCTAGCAAAGGACCCGGTATGTGCGAAATGTATTTCCCTAGCCTGAAAAAAAAGGGTTTCTAGCGCCACCTCTTCTCTTCAAGCCACAACATATTGCAAAGCTGTGGTAAATAGATTAAATTAGGCTACCATAGAGTCAATAATAACCATAAACAAAAATTAAAACTAAATAATTAAAATGAACAAGTTCGCGGTAGGCTAAATAAAACGCTAACAATAAATACCCTTTGACACTTGATATCTTTGTGTTCCCTGATCACGCCTACTGAAAAGTGTCCGAAACGCCGGAATAATAAACATTAAATCTAATACCACGCTTAAACCCATTAAAACGTAGTTTGATCATGTCAAAAAATAATTATGCATCAGCTAACACAAAATAAAAAATAATTAAACTGTATCTAAATAATATTATACCATTCTTGTTATTTTACTAGACATAACATGTCACAATACTCCTCAGTATGTAAGACAAAATGACTGGAAAAATGTGAATACGAAAGAGATAGACGATGATCCTTTGACATAGGGGTTTCGCGTCTTTTTGCGTCTTCCGTAATTTGTATAGAAAGTTTTAAGAATTATGCCTGTCTTCTTTATATCACAGCATTCGTCGCTATCAGCTGTGCGCGCTTCCTTCAGTAACTTTCCTCGTTTTTGCAACGGCTCTTAAGAACGTTTCTCTTGCGTATTCTGGGGATTAGGAATAAGCTCCCAGTTGAGGTTTTCCCACAGCCTTACGGTATGGTGTTGTTTTTAAATAAGGTGTCATAATATTTTTTCGAAGCCACTAGCGCGTTGGCAATGATTGTTTACTTGAAAGGTCATCAATGGTGTTAGCCAAGGTCTTTGTGCACCAATAATTTAAAAAAAATCCAGCATAATAAAATAAATAAAATATGATTTAGCAAATTTTAAGAAAATGAACACTGGCACTGGCTCGACGATTTTATGGCATTTCGTATTAAGATAGTAAATATAGTGAATAAAAGGAACAGATAGGATAGATAAAGTACGTATTGTTTATATATTAATATAGAATATATACAGCAAGCGTAGCAAATAAATAGCAATAAAGACATAAAATATAAGCAGTACTAGTAAATAGTTTAGTAAGTACAAAAGATGTTACAATGTACCTCCCACTATCTAGAAATTAGGAGAACAATAAATACATATATAACGAAAAAAGCAAATATTAGTATGAAAATACGTAATAGATTAAGCAGTACGAGTCAGGGGCTGGCAACGCCGCCGCTACAGCTGAAGACGTCAAACGACGCAAATATGAAGCCTTAGGAAGGGGTTACATATTTGTGCCGTTTGGTGTTGAAATATTAGGCCCGTGGGGTCCGTCGGCAAAGAGTTTCTTTAAAGACACATGTAAGAAACTCTTTGACACTACCCGTGATCAGAAGGCTGGTTCATATTTTACACAACAAATAAGTATTGCCATGCAGCGTGGCAATGCAGCCAGCCTTCCGGGCACGCTCCCCGTTGGCAGTGATCTGCTACATAATGTATTTTAGTTTCAATGTCTGTTATTTTTGTTTTATTTTATTATTGATTAAGCAGTAGAATTATATAAAGTATAAATATAGTTAGTAGAATTGTTTAGGCACAATATTTTATAAGAATACAATGAGGTAGAATAAGATTTGGCATTACAAAGAATAAAAGAAAAAAAAAACATAAAAAAACAAAAGAACCCCCAACAAGCGTGTGTGTCAGGATATGGAGAAATGAACAAAAAAATAAACACCGGCTCAGTTTATCAACAAAATAATAATTTTGTTGGTTTTTGCGCCTTCCAGTTAAATATAACTTGCTACACCGCTAGCTGTTATAATATTTCTGGCTCACTTCAATTTTAAACATAAGCCCCTGTGTTGTTAACTGCAACATTTGCAAAATTCAGCTAAATTAAAATTGCTTTTTAAAAGTTTTTAATTTTGTTAGTGGACGGAACGCTCACTTTCGGAATGTTTGATGCCATCAAAGGAAATTATAACTTTAGTAAGTAAACCACATTCAAATTTTTGAATATTATCAAAAACTAAATAGAACATCAGTAAGCTGAATACTCAAACGAATGGAAGTAGAATGGGCAGAGGCTATGTGAACAAAAGCGCCAAATGAAGTGAAATATATACGTGGTTTTGCGTCTGTGTCGGTTTAATTTTGACCCCGCATCCTCTTTTCTGCTTTTTGGAGGTTTACACTTAAGGACATGATGGCGCCATCGTCAATTATATTATCTCGCTCTACTTAAAAAATATTATCAAAAAGATAGCCACTGATGAAGGATTCTAATTAAACCAAACAGTCATCGGGATATCTTTATCTTACGGGCTCCATTTTATTTTAGTAATAACAACTATCCTTTTTTATATGCCATCATAGCAACTATACATACACATAAGAATCAAATTTTATCAAAATCGGTTCATGCAATTATTTTTATTGCATGAGTTCAGCAGACAAGCAGACGACCCACCTGATGCAAAGCGGTTACCATCGCCTATGGACATTTGTTACACTGAAGGTGCTACTAATATTCTACCTCTCTCTAAAGGATACTGGAGCCTGGCTACTAATACCAGAACACAACTCAAGTTTGTTAATGCGGCATACTTTAGACCTGGGGTGTTAGCCATCCAGACGGGCGAATACCCTACCACCTGGCTGTGGGTTGTTTTGTCGCCTCTTACGACAGGCCACCCGGCCCCAGGATATTGTATTCTTTCTCGGTTCCTGCACGGATAAAAAATAAGAACACTTTAGTAAGAACAAACAAACACGAAATCATCCAAACAAAATCACTTTTACCGATTTCATTCTTAATTACAAACAATGTAAGTAATTTAGAATGAATGGATGGATTAGATTGAAATGTTGATAATAAATAATCAATACATATTTTAGCTTTCATCCAATTTTCAGTAACCTTCATTACAGACTGACTCAGGCCGTGCTTCTATATCTTTACTACCCATTCGCTTGCCTTAACTAGTAGTAAAGCAGTAGTAGTAGTACAAATTTTCTACCAGTGATAGGGTACAATAATCGGTATTAAGGTATAGAAACCCACCATTAGTTGTCAAATATACTCTCGATTAGTTTTGTTTCAACTTAATTTTGTATTTATTCTATGGGAGCTTAATGTAATTTAATGCCAATTCACAGCGTTTCATGACTTGATGAGAAAGAAAGCTCTGTTTCGAATTTCATTTAAATCCGTTCAGTAGTTTTTACGCAATGCTCTAACAGACAGACAGACAAAACTATTAAAAAATACATTTTCGGAATCTGCTGGTCTGAATTAGCCCCCCTGATTTTTTTCACATTTTTAAACGTATTGTACAAATTCGAACCATTTACAGATTTATTATAGTATAGTTTAATAGTTTTATTATATACTAGCTGATACCCTCCCGCTTCGCGTGCCATATAATCCGTTCTTAGCTGACCTCTACTTGGCGAAAGGAAGGTCCATGCCAAATTTCAAGTCTATAGGTATTATAGTTCCTGAGATATCGTGATGAGTCACTATATATGTGGATTTCAATTATATATATATATGGAAAAATAAGATTATATAAAACAGTTATATCAATCATTTATCGGTAATTTTATAAGTTTAGCATTTAGCATTTAACATATTTATTTAATATACAACATTATAGCCATCCACGTTGTTATCATCACATTCCATCGTCATCATAAATCAACCATCACCATTTATACGGGTGTCGCGCCGTAGCCCATACACTAATCTTTTCGTGTTGGTCTGCAAATTTTTCTGGAATAGGAATCGATACTGCTCAACAGATTTCAGTGAAAAAATTAGTTATTAAAATAAAAACATCATCTTAAATTCTGTTGTATGTATGTATCATTATAATATCTTGCAAGATGTAGAAGATTATATTTAAATAAAGTCGAACTCCCACAGAAAATTCCGGGCGAAGCTACTAAATAATATAAAACACTTTAAAATAATACCCAGTCGTTCGGCTTAAATGTTTTAAAATGAATTAAAACTTGTAACTTTTGGATACAATATCTCCTCGGCAACTTTATTTATCTTCTAAAATGAAAGTCCTACAAGAACAGTCTGTCGAGCATTCAAGTTTTCGTCGGATTTCGGAAATTAAATGCAAAAGATGGTCCAATTGCGGCCACCTGCAGACTGTGGGGAAAATGATTTATTTAAAATCGACACTCGAATAAATGGGTTTTCTCAATTATTTGTTTTAACTGTTATTTCTGAAGATGAAACTTTCGTCTATGAGACAAATTAAATTGAATTATATTAAATTGATAACGTTGTTAAGAAGAGGTAAACGGAATAGTACCTTTCTTTTCCACCTGACATCAGGCGCAATGTCAGTCAAACGCGAACCTAATCATTATTAAATAAAAAAATCTGTTTAAGTGTTAATAATCATTTTAGAACATCAAATTATAAAAAAATCCATTCATATTTTAAAAGTAAAAGAAATATTAATATATAATAATGAATAGGTATTAAGACAGTCATTACGAAACATCATTATGTATTTCTAGATCTGATTAAAGATACCCTTACTACTCTGTACATTAAAAAAATGACAACTATTAGTTACGTGTATACATTGCATAACTTTATAGCACTATATATATATATAGACGGCCTCTGTGGTTGAGCGGGCTAAGCCTTTGCCGGCTTACCTCACTGCAACGCAGAAGCTCCGGGTTCGATTCCTGGTATAGTAAATTTCGGAAACGTATTTTCTCCGTTATTTACTATGGTCTGGGTGTCTGGGATCGGCCCCAGAATGGTCCGTTGTATATTACCCATAACACAAGCGTAACTTGCTTAATTTGGGGATATACAGTGTGTGTGTTTGTCTGCCGATTTATTATTTATTTATTATTTATTACTATATAAACTGCATCTTTCTGTCAAATGTCCACGTGGAGCCAATTAATTTTTTTTATTGCATGAATTCAGCAGATAGGCGGACGGCTCATTGATGGAAAGAGTTACTATCGCCTACGGACATTTGAAACACCAAAGGTGCTACAAATGTGCTGCTGGTCTCTTAAGGGAGAGTGGAACCTGATCACCGGAACACAAATCAAGGTTGTTATGGCGGCATACTCTAGACCAGGGGTGGTAGCCATCCAGCGGGCAAATACCTTACCACCTGGCTGTGGGTTGTTTTGTCGCCTTTGTACTTTTTCTCCGTACTCCGTACCGTAAGTTGTACTCTTTCTCCGTTCCTGCACGGATAAAAAATGACTGACATACATGGTAATTACATGAGAGTTTTTTATTGCGAGACTGGCCAACAGGCAGACGGCCCACCGTAAGGAGAATGGATACCGTCGCTAGGGGCAAAGCTAACGCAACGCTAGCCAGAAGGGATGGGATAGGAGGGATGGGAAAAGGGGAATGGAATAGGAAAGGTGGGCTGAAGGATGAGATAAAAGTATAAGACAGGAGAAATTGAATAAGGGAGGGGTAAGGGATACATTGGAAGTTTCCAGTTCCTTTTTAATTGCCAATATATGGGTAATTCTAAAATTACTTTCAATTAAATTGTATTACATTCTGTCTTAAGAAGAGCAGAGGCTTTGTAATGTTCTTTAAGAAGGAATGTAGAGATAAATTATCAATAGATCCAGATATTGTTTGGCGTACGTTTTACTATTTACAAAATACTTTTATTAAGGTATTTTTTTTATTTTTTTATTGCAGGAGTTCAGCAGACAGGCATACGGCCCACTTGATGTTTAGCGGTTACCATCGCCTATGGACATTTGCAACACCAAAGGTGCTACAAATACGCTGCTGCTCTCTTATGGGAGACTGGAACCTGGTCACTAATGCCGGAACACAACTCAAGGTTGCTATGGTGACATACATTAGACCAGGGGTAGTAGCCATCCAGTCGGGCAAATGCCTTACCACCTGGCTGTGGGTTGTTTAGTCGCCTCGTACGACAGCCGGCCGGCCACAGGAAATTGTATTCTTTCTACGTTCCTGCACGGATCTATAATTACTGTAACGGACGCAACGTTAAATCGTGCAAAGGAGAACGAAAACAAGGTGTTTGGTGCTTTTAAAATTAGCCGTTGAGTGCTTAGAGAGAATCAAATGCATAGCACGGTCAGTAGTCGCGGGCAATTGGCTCGGCTGAATCCCGACTGAAGTACGTGCGTTCAATTGTTCACTATGCACTCAATTAGCTTTAATTTAATATTAATCAAAACACACAGGTAAATACACAAATATTTTACTTTTCATCCTTTTATGTATGTATGTATATATTTTATTTATTATTTGTATTTAATTTTTGAATTTATTTAATTTTACAGGCCACACCGAGCGGGCCGTTCTTCCAACAAAATCTAGCGTTAACAACTATTATTTACAAGTCGCTGGAAAATTTTCACTTTGCATATGTACTAATATAATTGACGGTAGTTTTAGATATCTATACTAATATATAACTATAAAACTAAAGAGTTTGTTTGTTTGATTGAACGCGCTAATCTCAGGAACTACTGATCTGAATTGAAAAATTCTTTCAGTGTTAGATAGCCCATTTATCAGGGAAGACTATAGGCTATATATCATTACGCTAAGACCAATAGGAGCGGAGCACCAATGAAGAATGTTTCAAAATCATGGCGGCTTTTTTTAATTTACTTTTTTTAAACTATTCCACGCAAACAAAGTCGCGGGTAGAAGCTAGTTTTAAAGTATAAAACCTGCCGGTGAAAAGAGGCACACACAGTGGTTTTACCTACCTTCCGACGTTACGTTCTTCAACGAGTAAGTGATTAATGTTGTACGTGCATTTAACACCAACAGTAGTCTAAGTATTGTTTACATATTTATGCTAATGATGTCTTCTTATGTATCTTTTAAATAGTAATTTAACAACTGCGAGGCATGGGATGGCTGAAGGGATGTAGGGAGCCATCGGGCCAGGTTGGCCCCAATTTTTATATCATCTCAACAATTTATGAGAAATTAACAAATATTATTATTATTCCCTTACTTCTGATGTTACGATATTAGCATTTATGCATATATTTTACGACGTCTCAACGTCGCTAACAATTTATTTTAAAAAATCTGTTGAGCAATTTTGGAGATATACGGCATTCAATTAAAATTGCTTGTTTACGAATTTATAGCCAAATGTTTAATTATTTATTTGGCTATAAATTAATTAATTAATATTTATTTTTAAAATGAATTAAATTTATAGGCAAGCGTTGGTCTCCTCTACATCATAACCTTTCATTTTGCATAGACTGACGCACACTTAGTTATTTTTTTGTTGATATATAGATAATTCAAATAATTACTTATTTTTATTGTTCGACATACGATATTATCTAAACTAAAGATAGGTATATTTAATCATACAAATTTATTACATCTCTCGCATAACAAGCAAATGGCTTATAATACTTTCATTACCATATTTGCATTCTTTAATCAGATTAAAGCCGTTGCTGAAAATTAAATTATAAATGATTCAATGAAACAATCAAATTGTTTACAAATTGGAATTGTACGGGTGATAGTATCTTCTGTCGTACAAGTGCAGGCTTGCGATATAATATTATAGCTTCACAGTCGCTCTACGTAAGCTTAAGGAAAGATAATAAATTTAAAGCAGCAATACAATAATATTGTTACGACGTGAACACCGACAAAAGACAAATTCACACCTGCATACCTGTAGACATTTTATTACATTTTCAGCATTTGGAGTTCTTTTGTTTACTTTGTGTTTAAAATTTGTGATTAGAAAAACATCCCATTGTGTATTGTAATATTTTATGGTAGTCATTAGTCAGGTGTGATTCTAAGAAATGCGGTCCACGCGGTCAGGCAGACATATTGCATTTCTGAAGTATAAAGCAATGCCCCAATGGACAGATAAGCAGTCAAGCGAAGCAAGATTTGTGTACATTCGGTAATCTATTTAGTGGCGGACTTTGCGCGTGTATTTGAATTACGAACTTCTGCATTACGTTTGGAATTATTACGTTAGGTTATATTTATACCTGTGTTGTACGTATTTGCATAGTTCTAATAAACTCTATAATAATTCCAATGGCATTTTAATTCGAGTTCTGCAACTCGTAACAATATCTTTATTTTTTAGGAGCTCCAGGAAGTGAACTTATTTTAGATAATTATTATTTATATGATTCTCTTGGGTAAAATACTATTTTATTTTACAACAGATATACAATTTGGATAAAGGCATAAAACGATAGTAAAATTAATGAAAAAGTAAAAATAATTTACATATTTAAATGTCCTTGTATTTTTAACTGACCTAAAAAAAAGGAGGTTGCATTGCATAACAGAGTATTAAAAATATAAGAATTTTCATGTTATACTTCGCAGCCACTTCAAGGTGTTGAAATAATAATATTTTTGTACTTTTTAGTTACCTTGAAGTTGGTTTCTTTTTTTGATAGAATTTCTTATTTAAACACATGATGTAGAAATAAATCCGTTCCATATTAGATCAATTCGAACTAGTAGTCGTATACTTGGCGACGTGAAACTTATACATGCGTAAAATATGAAATTAGGTTCAACTGGATTGAAACATGATAATAATTCATTAATTAAAAATATATGATTGCATCGTATCGCATCGCGAGCTGCCCATGGGGGGCAAATGTCACATGACGAATGACCCAACTGCAGTTATTAAATAATGAAATATTCAGATTAATTTTCAGTTACGATGCGTAACTTTGCATTGGATATTTGTTTTGTAATTAACACCACACTGCGGATTACTTTCCGAGTCATTATAGTCCATAGTGATTCGTTTCGCATTAATGTGTATTGGTGGAATATTTATTAAAATTATGGCCTATATTCTACATAACAAAACTAAATATCAGCCAACTATGTGTCACTTTATACATACATTCAATACCTAATTCGTTTATAGGCTTATAATCTTCTTCTTCAACCAATCCATGTCCACTGCCTCCTCAAGTTTGCGCCACACATCCCGGTCTCCCGTCTTCCTCATCCAGCCCCTGCCGGCGACCTTGCACAGTTAGTCAAACCATCGGACTGGAGGGCATCCAGCGACAGATGTGACTGTTCATGGCCACTTCAACTTGCTAATTTTGCGAGCTAGGTCGTTCACCTTGATTCCATTACGGATATTGTGTCCGAAGTTAAAAATCAACCCCGGATATTCCGTACACACGAAACAGCTGAAAATAATAGTACAATTTTGTTGCCTTCAGTCGTTGTGTAAATGTTTGTTGAAATATAATAAATGAGTACAGAAATTATACACGCTCACCCAAGCTCTCTGTCGACTGAGAACGTTCACCTTGGCTTCATAATAAGTATCTTATACATATCTTGAAACCAGCTCAATCGATCACTTTCACCAAATTCAGTAAGTTTTAGAGCGGCCGCAATTTAAAATAAATTCACCATTTCACTGCACTTGCCACAAATCCATTATTTCTTACGTGTCTGTTTATTTAACATTGCAAACTAAAACCGACGACACAGTGGCGGCATCTTCGTGAACTAAATCATAATTGGAGGGGACAGAGATAGATATACATACATACCAGTATACAAAAGAGAAGCGAATATGCATGCATCAAGAATATGTACTGAAATATGAAGTAAGTAAGATTGCCTAAACAGAGATTGTAAGAGATTGATTGTAAGAGACTAAACAGATGTCCTTATTTATGATTCTACCCCTAAGAGACACACCTAATATGGCTTTTAATAAATACATTAAATTCACTAACAAAATTCATTATTCTCGTCTTCTACAACACTTATACTGTAAAACACAAAATCAGTTTCTTGATTTGGGAATCGTGTTAAATTCAGTCGAATGAAAGTACAAAGGGAAATATTTGAAAGTGAAAAGGATCCTCTTAGCTTTCAGAAAGGTTCTCGCGTAGACATAATGAATGTAGATGGATAGCTGTAATTCTAAGTTACAGTTTCATTTGATGTTGTAATGGATGCCATATTGAATTGTCTTTTTCTGATCCCATTAACATTTTCGCCGACGTATTTAGTATTTTTTTATATATTATTGTTACGTGCGAGCACGGTTGTAGGCACGCACTTAGGATTGGAAGTAAACACCAGTTTTTTTCAACTAAATGTTTTTTATTGACTTTACAGCCGTACGTGATTCTTGTCAGCAGGGCCCCTAACGACTAACGACACTCTGCGCCGACGATGAGCTATCACACTCACAATACCGTCGCCGATATTGCATAGACCACCTCCTGCTACTGTAGTGCTCATCTTCAAATTTACCGCGCGTAGCTCGCTTTTGGTTCTCCTCTTAAACTACGCTAAGCTAAGTGAAGGAGGCTTCACTGAACTGCCCCCTAAAATTTTCACTAAACTCACTACTAACTCTCCATTAAACTTCCCACTAAACTCGTTACTGCTTTCTACTTAACTAATCTCCCAACTCTCTCGTATCGCATTTGTCGCTTTGCTGTCTTCAACTGAACTACTACGTAGGCGCGCCTTACGCTGCTTATATACCCGGAAGAATCTTCTAGAACCCATAATTACGATCTATCGATCTTTTCGTTATTCTTTTATTTACTGTCTATCTCTTTGTAAACATCTATCTCTCTCTTTTCCTTCCTGAACCTTCATCATCGTTCATCAGCTATCCCTTTCTAAAATGTATCTGTCCTTGTCTTTTTCTTTCAGAATCTTCAAAATTTTTCTGAAACTTCTTAAACCAACCAGATCGCTCCATCATCAGTCGTAACATTATGTTCATGATTTTAAATACTGATACATTGCTTGCTTGGATGAAAAGAGCATTATATATATATATATATATATATATATATATATATATATGTATAATATTATGGAGATTATTTAATACAATATAATTTCAACCTAAATACTTAACAAAAACAACACATTGCATAGCATTATATATAGAATAGAGCGTAGACTTACTTATTACTTCTACTTATAATATAATTAATACCACTATTCAATGGTTAAGCGCGGCATTTCTTTGATTTTATTACGACGTTTATTAAACCGTTAAAATTAATTAAAATCTAGAGGAACTTAGTACGAACGTAGAAGAACAATATTATAGTATCGGTAAAAAAATGTATTTGAATATGCTCCCCCCGAGTGACTAAATTGTAAGATATAGATAGATACTATAATAAATAATAATGAATAAATAAATCGGCAGACAAACACACACACACACACTATGTGTTAACGCCATCTGTTAGTCAATAGCTAATACTATATATAAACTGCACATTTACTCTGTGGCATTTACTCATTCCCGGTCCTATCCTTTTTTTCATTCCTTTCCGTTTTTCCTTCTTGCTCCGCATCTCCTCGCGCTAACCAACCTAAGATAAAACGTGTCGTGGCATCGTGTGAATAAAACAAGAAGATTAAATATTTATCAAGAATTAAACTATGTGATAACGTGATATAAAAGTGTATGAAAAACTCAGCGACCTCAAAAATATACAGTCCAGCTACCTCCACCAATAAGTGAAGCAGGTTAGTCCCCTGTCTTTCCTTACATTTTCCTACAACCCCTTTTTTGGTCCCACGATCCGCATAATATACTCACTATTACATTTTTATCATATTTACGCATATTTCACACCTTTTCAAACGCCTCACCACGCGGTGTTCACGACGCCATATTGTACCGCAACGCTTTACTCACGCGCATAACACACAAACGCTCATTTATTTTCATACGTAACGCATTTACACACATTACACTATATTTTTATAACAATTAATAATATATTTTGATAAAATTTCTATCTCAAATCGGCAACTGTTCAGATCATTTCACGCATAACCTATCACACTTTTATTTCAATTTTTTTTTATATATTACTCATTTATCTCATTAAAATGGCAAAAGCAAAATCAACCGATCACTTTGAAACTCCAATTGATACGAAAGTTTTACTACTAGAAGCGAAAAAAGATAGCTTGTTTGAGACCATACAACAAATCTATGATCTAGCCCTTAAAACAGACCCAGACTCCAAAGCACAGTTTCTTTCTCGTATAAACTCAATTGATAAAACGCGTTCTGACTTTATTGAAACATTAGATTCACTCATTGCAGCCCAGTTAGCCTGTAATCCACACTCAAAACCAAACTACATGCCTTTTCAAGCATTTGATCAGTTGTATTGTTGCATTAAAGAAACTGCTAACTTGTTACAACAAGAAAGAACAGAAATGTTCAACGGACAACAAGCTGATTTTTTGAGCAGAAAGTTACCTCCCCTTCACCTTGCATCATTTGATGGCAACCCTTTAAATTGGCAAACATTTTATGAAAACTTTAAAAGCCTAATACATAGTAACAAGCATCTTTCAAATGCTGAGAAAGTTCAATACTTGATAGGATGTCTTTCAGGCAAAGCGCTGACAGTCTGTGCAGGGCTAACTCCCACCGCTGATAATTATATTATTCTTTGGGACTCTCTTATTGAAAGATATCAGGATACTAGGATTCAAGCATCAATGTATTTGGATACCATGATACAAAGTAAACAATTTAAATCTCTTGAATCATTTATTGATCATTTTTGCACAGCTGAAGCTGCACTTAAGCTTTTAAAAGTGGACAATTTATCTGATTTTATTATTACTCATATAGCTCTTAGCAAATTAGACAAAGAAATTGTAACACAATTTGAACAATCACATAAGAATATTACTTTTCCATCTTTTGAAAATTTAAGCAAGTTTTTAAAAGAACAAATTAAAATTCAAACGCTTCGCACTCCATCATCAAGTCATATTTCTAAAACTAATTTAACTTTAAATAAAAAGTCTTCTCGCACTCATGCCTTTGTAATTAACACAAATAATCAAAATAGTAGCTACCTGCGCTATTGTGTTATTTGTAATATTCAAAATACTCATCCTCTTTATAAATGTGAACATTTTCTGAATCAAAACCCTTATACTAGAAACAATCTAGTTAATAAATATGATTTTTGTAAAAATTGCCTAGGCTTTCATAATATTAATATATGCAAATCTCTAAACAGATGTTCACAGTGTCAACGTAAACATCATAGTTTACTACATTTTGACAATACATTATCTCAGCCCGTTAATGAACCCTATACCTCTCAGTCATATGACTCACTTAACCATAGAATTAATAACCCTTCAACCACTATGAATCAACCCCGCACCGCGGCCCCGTGCGCGCCCCTGCCGCCTCACCGTTACCGCGCGCCCGCGCCTTCCTCCGCGCATGCTTCTGGCTCGCCCGCCGCGCTCCATCTCACCCCTCAAGCATCCACGCACTTCGCTCGTGTGCCGCATAACATTGTTGCAAATGCCGATCAACAGCACTCGGCTCAGCTTACTTCCACTCCGCTAGAGCGCGAAAATACGAATGACTTAGCTTTATCAACTACTATTTTTACTCAAAATAAATCACCGAATAATACCATATTGTTACCTACTGCATTAGTTTACGTTTATAATAATTTTAGACCTCAATCAATTCGAGTTTTTCTAGATACGGGTTCCATGAGCAATTTTATTACGAAAAATTGTTGTGAACCATTAAATTTAAATATAACTCTCGCGCCTTCGGCTATAAAAGGTATAGGCGAATCGCAAACCACTTGTCTTGGCTTTACTACTTTTAAAATTTTCTCTCGCTTTGATTCTCGTTGTTCTTACACTATTAACGCTAGGGTAATAGAAACAATTACGGACCGCTTGCCAAATACGCGCATTGATACTTCGCAGCTTTCGCATTTACGCTATTTACCAATGGCAGATGATTGCTTTGATACGCCCGCAGCAGTCGATTGTTTGATAGGCAACGAACTGTTTCCCTTCATGCTTGGGTGTGATAAAGTCATAATGCCGCACTCATCGGTTGTAGCTATCCAATCCACGTTAGGTTACATCGCGATGGGCAAAGCAGACTGCAGCCAATATCCTCTGCGCGACTCATCTCCTGAGGTCTTCTGCTGTACAACAAAAGAGCCATCGCTCGAAACGCTCATACAACGCTTCTGGGAGATTGAGAACGTCCCCAATAAAAATCACGTAAGTCTTGACGATGAGGCTTGCGAACGCATATTTCAAAATACGCACTCCCGCGACGAAACAGGTAGATATATCGTGCATTTACCCTTTAAGGAAGACCCGTCTAATCTCGGTGACTCATACTCTAACGCAAAGCGTCGACTTTTTCAACTAGAAAAGAAGTTAGATTCCAATAAGCAGCTTCGTGAAGATTATAATAACACTCTTCAATCATACATAGATAATGGTTATTTAAATAAAATTCACAACCCCTCTCATAATTCTAATTGTTACTATATACCGCACAGAGCCGTATATAGGCTTGATAAACAGACTTCTCAGACGCGCATCGTTTTAAATGCTAGTTGTCAAACTACCTATAAAAAATCTTTAAATGATTTGCTTTATATCGGCCCCAACTTACAAGCCCATATTTTTAATCTATTACTCAATTTAAGAATGTTTTCAGTCGCCTTGTCCGCAGACATTGAAAAACATTACTTCCAAATTAAACTCACACCATCGCATCATACTTATCAACGCATTCTATATAGATTTAATTCTACAATGGAAATAGATACTTACGAATTTTCTCGTGTTTCTGATAAGCTTGACCATGACGGTTCAGTTTTTTTGCTTACTTCGAAGTCTAGAGTCTCCCCGCTTAAGAAAATGTCAATCGCTCGCCTCGAACTCTGCGCTGCACTTTTGTTAGCAAATCTTCTCAACTCTGTATATGACGTATTTATTAAACGCTGCAAAATAACCAATATTTACGCTTTCTCAGACTCCACAGTGGCTCTCACTTGGATTCATTCGCCCGCTTAAAAATTCCACACTTTTGTCGCAAATAGAATTACTGAAGTTAACTCAAAACTCCACGCTAAGCACTGGTTCCATATCAATGGCCAGGAAAATCCTGCCGATATCATTTCTCGTCCTATAACTTCTAAAGAACTATTAACTCATGATCTCTGGTTTCACGCCCCTTCGTGGGTTTCATCTCCTATTTCTCAATGGCCTATTCAACAATTCCAAGTAAACTCACATAATCAATTTTTTGAAGCCAAACCCGTTACATTAACAGTAAGTAAAGTTACTTCTGATACTTCACATCCCATTCAAACTCTGGCTGATCGCGTTTCTAGATGGCCAAAATTACTTCGCATTATGGTATACATACTTCGATTTTGTAGACTTTTACACTCCAAAGATTTAATGACCGTTTCAGATCTTGATTTCGCAGAACTTTATATAATTCGCTATGTCCAAAATAAACACTATTTTCAAGATATAGTTTCACTTAAAAATAATAGACTTTGCTCTAAAGCTCTGATTAAACTCCACCCTTTTTTGGATAATGACATAATAAGAGTTGGTGGACGTTTAAGTAATTCTCGATTAGACTATGGTCAAAAATACCCTATTATTCTTCCAGCTAAAGAGCGCATAACGCAACTTATAGTAGATAATTATCATATAAAGAATCTCCATACTGGACCCTCATTATTGCTCGCGTTACTCAGACAAAAATTCTGGATTATAGAAGCTAGAAATTTAGTTCGTCAAAGAGTTCATAAATGTAATTTATGTTTTCGATTAAACCCCAAGTCTCAAACACCACTCATGGGCGACCTTCCCGAATTTAGAGTGTCTCAAGCTAAAGCTTTTGTTTTCTCAGCCGTAGATTATATAGGACCATTTTTCATAACGCATGCTCGCCGCCGAGGTGTTAAAAGTCAAAAGGCATACATTTGTCTTTTTGTATGTTTATCCACGAAGGCTGTTCATTTAGAACTAGTCTCAGATTTAAGTTCGGATTTATTTCTTGACGCCTTTAAAAGGTTTATCTCTAGAAGAGGACCAGTTTCTATGATATATAGTGATAGAGGCACTAATTTCATTGGCGCCAAAAACAAATTAGACGAAATTTATACATTAATACAATCCAAAGCTCATAATAATTACATAGGTCAACAGTTAGCAGAATCTCGAATTCAATTTAAACATAGCCCGCCATATGGACCTCATTTTAACGGTCTCAGCGAGATAAACGTTCGCTGTGTTAAAACTCATTTATTTAAAATTATTGGTACTCAGATCTTAACTTACAAAGAATTCTCTACTGTTATTGTTCAAATAGAAGGATTGCTTAATAGCAGACCCTTATGTATTTTAAGTTCAGATCCTTCAGACATATCAGCTTTAACCCCAAATCACTTTCTTAATGTAACTACAATAAAATATTTACCCTCTGAAGATTTATTACAAATACCTGACAACCGCTTAACTCGCTACCAATTACTCACAAAACTCACTCATTCATTTTGGCAACGTTGGAGCCAAGAATATTTAACTTCTCTGCAACAACGGCAGAAATGGAATACGCCTTCTAATCCTATAGAAATAGGTAATATTGTACTTTTGAAAGATTCAGGTACACATCCGCTTTGTTGGCCGTTGGGCATTATAGAGAATGTATATCCAGGAAACGACAATGTAATTAGAACTATAAAGGTACGAACCAAGTCTGGTACTTACATTCGGCCTGTAGTTCGGGTTTGCCCTTTACCATCTCAATAAACTTACTTTTTGTTGCTCTCTATTTTTAATTTAATCACACTCACGTTTTATTTTGTTTTTGTTTAATAACTCACTCATCTCACTCTCTCGTTCACTCACTCACTCACTCACTCACTTACTTACTCGCTCACTCACTCTCTCGCTAACTCACTCAGTCACCTCACTCGCTCACTCACTCACTCTCGCTCACTCACTCACTCTCGCTCACTCACTCTCTCGCTAACTCACTCACTCACTCTCTCGCTAACTCACTCACTCATTCTCTCGCTAACTCACTCACTCACTCTCTCACTCACTCAACATTTCTAGAGGGAAAACCTCTAGGCCGGGGGAGTTGTTAACGCCATCTGTTAGTCAATAGCTAATACTATATATAAACTGCACATTTACTCTGTGGCATTTACTCATTCCCGGTCCTATCCTTTTTTTCATTCCTTTCCGTTTTTCCTTCTTGCTCCGCATCTCCTCGCGCTAACCAACCTAAGATAAAACGTGTCGTGGCATCGTGTGAATAAAACAAGAAGATTAAATATTTATCAAGAATTAAACTATGTGATAACGTGATATAAAAGTGTATGAAAAACTCAGCGACCTCAAAAATATACAGTCCAGCTACCTCCACCAATAAGTGAAGCAGGTTAGTCCCCTGTCTTTCCTTACATTTTCCTACAACCCCTTTTTGTTTGTAGGAAAATGTTTTGTTGTGATATACAACGGACAACTCTGGGGCTGATCCCAGACACCCAAACCATAGTAAATAACGGAGAAAATACGTTTCCGAAATTTACTGTACCAAGGAATCGAACCCGGACCCTCTGCGTTGCAGTGAGGTAAATCGGCAAAGGCTTAGTCCGCTCAACCACAGAGGCCGTCAACAACACATCAGACGATAATAATATGACATGAGACACACAATGTCTATGGAGTCTATAGTCAGTGAACACATGCTGGATAAACGAACCACGACATCAGTTTGGATAAACCGCAAATCCTCGCAAAAAAGAATCGTTTCATGCCCAGAAAGATGCGTGAGGCTATTAAAATATATTGAAATAAAAAAAACACCCAAATTACAATAGAGAAAATGGTTGGCAAGTATCACCTGTTTGGGATCCGATCATCAAAACTATTGAGACCCAAACCCAGCAAAAACCAACTGCCAGACCTCAAGACACTGTGAGATCTTTCTGCATACACCGGAACACAAACCAACTTGATTGTCAATTTTTTTTTTAGTTTACCTCCCACCCATTTTAATTTTAATATTGTATATAATTATTAAGGCTAGGCATGTTTCTGAAGAGTTTATTGCGCCGTTTTTTCTCTTCAAGCCACAACATGTTGCGAAGCGGTTTAAATTAGATTAGGGTTATATAGAGTAAATAATAACCACAAACAAAATTAAAACTAAATATTTAAAATGAACAAGTTGGCGGTAAGCTAAAACTTTAACAATACTCATTGACACTTTACAACTTTGTCTTCCGTGATCACGGTGAAAAGTGGCCGAAACATTGGAATAATAAAAATCAAATGAATTACCGCGCTTAAAAACGTAGTTTTGTTACGTAACTTAATAAAATACTATAGATACCGTACATAACCATGAGATGAAGGATGGCCGGTTCTTATATCTTACCATTAATTAACTTCCCCTCCCAATGCTTACAACCGTTTGATTTTTTACATTACTAAAACCGATACCGATAGTAAGGTAAATGAACGATCGGCAAGATATAGTAGGATGTAGGAACCAGCAATGAGTGAAGAATAAACTAAGTGATACAAAGAAAGCAAAAGGTAAAACCAAAAGGCCCAATGTATCACTTTTACAAAAATTTCTTCAAAGGCAATTTTTTTGGAATAAAATTACTACCGTTCCTATGTAATAACAATGTTACATAAGAATCAAACCATACGGCGATGCAGATTGTCAGTACTGCCATCTAGTATCTAAACTGGGAATTCTGGACTAGTGACTTACGCAGGGTTGCAATATTTTACTATCCATTGACGGTAAAAGGTAACTTGTAGCGTTATCGTATGCTTTCCTACAAAATAAATCTTAGTTTTGTAGAAATATTCTTTAAGGCCCGCATTCTATATATATCTAACTGACACGTCCAAGCGTTTTATTAGCAAATTGTACGAACGAATTTTAACCAAAGGTTGTATATTTGGGCGGCATGAGTAACTCAGCTATTTCCGCCGCTAAACCAACCAATCTAGATTTGTTTCATGAATGGAAAGCGATTAATTTGTCCACGCAGGTCGTATCCCATACTAGAGGCTACCCACGTCGCCAGGTAATTAGAGTCCTTCCGTCAGGACGTCTACCACCGTCACGTGCAAATACTGTTCGGCTCCAAATTATGTATTTGCCCCCGGAAGATTCACTTAATTTTATATCGCAAACTATACCATCGGGCGGATAGGCGGGGCTATCTTTAAACTACATAAATGACAAAACTTGACAAAATATGCAACATGGACTAAGTGGACCAAGTGGACCAAATGGACCCCGAGTGAACCCCGAGTGAACCTCGAGTGGACAGAGTGGACCCCGAGTGGACCCCGAGTGAACCCCGAGTGGACAGAGTGGACCTCGAGTGGACCCCGAGTGAACCCCGAGGGGACAGAGTGGACCCCGAGTGGACCCCGAGTGGACCCCGAGCAGACCTCTAGCGGACCCCGAGTGGACCCCGAGTGCACCCCGAGCGGACCCCAAGTGGACCCCGAGTGGACCCCGAGTGGACCCCGAGTGGACTCCGAGTGGACCCCGAGAGGACCCCGAGTGAACCGAGTGGGCGAAATGGACAAAATCACAAAACCTATCCTAGTTTCCGGGATAACCTTTACATAAATCTATCCCATTATCCGGGATGAAAAGTATCCCTTGGCCACCCTCGGTATTAAAATTACATTGTACCGAATTACAGCTAAATCGGTCCAATAGTCTTTCCATAAAAGGATAAGAAACAGAGACAAATACATTTTTATCCCGGAAACTATCCCATTTTTCGGGATAAAAGTATCCTATATTCATCCTCGGCATCGAAAAAATATATATATATTCTCAGTTTCAGCCAAATCGGTCCAGTAGTTTTCCGTGAAAACGGAACAGACAGACGGAGAGACAGAGTTAATTTCGCATTTATAATATTAATAGGGATATATATATCACTAATTGCTATAGTCGACGCATTTTAAACTGAGTCGTGGGGAATAAATGTCACTGACAATAGGAATGTGCACGCAATGCAACCCGTTATCGATACTTAGCTACCTACGCACGCGGGGTTGATGCGTCATCATGACCTTCATTAGCACTCTGACTCCTGATTGGTCATTACGAGTAAGGGTTGTTGTCTTTCTATAAATAGAGTATTTTTTGTTATGACACTCATTACATTACTTACGCTTCATTACACAATACGCACAATGGAGAATTTGTTTTCTAACGTGGTTTTGAAGAAATTAACTGGTGACATCAACGCTCAAGATCGGGCTGTAATTCACAACGTGTTCCTGTTTTTAAAAGAATCGAAAACTGACCCCGAGAAAAAAAGCTTGCCTCAATTTCAATAAGCCACGAGAGCTTGCAGCACTAATTTGAGGAGTTAGTAGAGCGACCGTGGGTCGAATAAAAACCAAAGTATCACAGGCAGGCAACCCGAATATACCAAGAGCAAATGTTAAGAAGACAGCGACTGTCACTGAACTAGATAGCTTTGATGTCAGCGTACTAAAACGTACCATTGATTCATTTTATGACAACGGGGAATATCCATCGGTGGCTAGAATTCTAGAAAAATACCAAGAACAGATGCCTAATTTTAAGTGCGGATATTCTTCAATGAGAAAAATTTTGACGTTGGTCGTCAACAAGTTTAAAAAAAATGCCGATGGATGAAAGTATTTAATGGAAAGAGCGAATATAGTCTGTGCCAGAGTGGACTTTTAACGAAAAGTGGACTTTCTTAGGAAAACCAACGATCAACGGCCACGAATTTATTTTTATGAGACTTGGGTCAATCAAAACCACTCGAGAAATCGCATGTGGCTTGGCACGAATGATGAAGGTGGTTTCAAGAATCAGCCAGTAGGGAAGGGCCAGAGATTAATCGTGTGTCATGCTGGTTCAGGAAAGACTGGCTTTGTACCGGAGGCAAAATTTATTTTCAAAGCTGTTAAGTCTAAGGACGCTGATTACCACATTGAAATGAATGGTGATACATATACGGCATGGTTTTCTGATTTATGAAATGTTCTTGAAGAACCTTCTGTAATAGTCATCGATAACGCCAGCTACCACTCCATGCAATTAGAAAGGATATCCACATCATCTACAAAGAAAAGAGACATTCAAGAATGGCTGACAAAGAAGAACATTTCTTTCTCGAATGCAGACATAAGGGAAGAATTGTTAAGAAGAGTGAAGGAGAGTAACCCAAAACAAATACATGCCTTAGATCAGCTGGCATATGAAAGGGGTCACGAAGTGATAAGACTGCCTCCAGATCACTGTCAATACAACCCCATCGAACTCATCTGGGCGCAAGTCAAAGGAGAAGTTGGTGCAAAAAATCATACATTTAACATTGCTGATGTTGAAATTCTTCTCCACAACGCTATTGATAATGTTACTCAAGAAGACTGGGCCAAATATGTGAGGCATGCCGAGGAGCTCCAGGATAAGGACTTAAGGAAAACTATTTTAAAAGATCAAGCACCACCTCTGATAATTAACCTACAGGTAGATGACACAGATGGGGAAGATACGGATGAGGATTTTGGAAGAACTAAGAAATATTCCTAGAAAAGATAAAAACGGCCCTTTTCAGGGCCACATTACGATCTGTACAGTTTCTGTTATAGTTTAACAAACATTTTATCTTACAAATTATTATAAAAACTTTTATTTTCACGAAAAATTATTCCTATTAATACTTAACATAATTTAGCATATCGATCGTACCTATCCCGATATCGATATGCACCTCTACAATTCTTACGCACATCACTACACCCCCCCATAAGACCTGTAAGTGCGAGCGAGACAGACAGGTGAATATGATTTATGACCTGAAGCCTCAGTTCATAATGCGTTCAATTGGAAACATTGTAATTTTCATGAATTCCTTTATTGCTCCTATGACCTAATATGGTTCATAGATAAAAAAATAGTAACTGCGATACGATATTTGTACGTAGCCTTATTAACAATAACGACAAAAATTGAGAGCCTTAAATTATTAAGTATGTAATGTCTCTTATGTTTTATTATATCTATTTCTAGTTGTTTTAATGTTATTTTTGTGCATTATAATAATTATGAGGAATATTTATCTGAAAAAAATACTTAATATATTATATCAATACTTTTATTGCTATTAGGTAGGTAGGTACCTATTTTGCAATTATTTTTCATAGCCAAATATGTAATACATATTATATGTATATATTAGTATATTTTATTAGTTATATAAGATTCAGATAGTGTTAGTTTACGCCATTTGTTTAGTAAAAATATCGATGTATTTGTATGGGCTAGGCGCGACACCCGTAGAAATGGCGATGATGATGATGATGGAATGTGGTGATAAATGATAAATCTACAAAAACTAATTATAAACGATAATGATTGATAAATGCTACAAAATGATATTATTTGCTAAAATGATTGTGTGTGCGTGATTGTGTGTGTGTACGCAACACGTGAGAGTGACCAAGCGTGTTCACTACTTGATTCGAACTCAGCTGTTTGGTTGACACTAACACTTATAAGTATGGGTTTTTTTATGTAAAACCGATACATAATTTATGCGGCTCGTACAGTATTGTTTTATTCTAACTGGCCTAAAGAGTCTTATTTAATGCGTTAAAAATAACGCCGTTAACGAATAGCCATATTAGAGTATATACATTTTTTTCTTATTGCAGGAGTTCAGCAGACAGGCAGACGGGCCACTTGATTGAAATCGGTTACCATCGCCTATGGACATTTGCAACACCAAAGGTGCTACAAATGCGCTGCTGCTCTCTTACGGGAGACTGGAACCTGGTCACTAATGCCGGAACACAACTCAAAGTTGTTATGGCGACATACTTTAGGGGGTGCTAGCCATCCAGTCGGGCAAATGCTCTACCACCTGGCTGTGGGTTGTTTTGTCGCCTCTAATAACAGGCCGCCCGGCCACAGTAAATTGTATTGTTTCTCCGTTCCTGCACGGATAAAAGGTTAGGTATCTGTTAATATTTAACGCCAGTAACAATATCCTATACATGTACCTCAGATCATCGGAAAACATATCTCTGAAACACCTGTAAATCACTCGCGATTTAACAATAAATCTTTCACAGTTCATGCAGTGTGCCTGTAGAATGCGCTACCTGTGAAAATCAGACGTGCCCAGTCTCTTCAGGCGTTCAACGGACTTGTGAAGGATTATTACCTCGGGCTCTAAAGTCAGTCATAACATCTTCATATCTCCCATATTTACGTAATTCTATACATTATTACTATGACTATTATTTATTTATATATATCAATATATGTATATTTTTGTCTTATACTTGCCATTATGTCTATTATACTTGCCATTTCAATTTTTTATATATATATATATATATATATATTGTTTTTTATTCTAGTTATATTGCAAAACCCACATGTTACACAATTTTTCTCGAATCCATCCTAAGGTTGTCTAGAAGAAATTACTTTTAGTGATAAGACCGCCTATTGTCTTTTGTACTTAAATTTCTTGAATTGTATTGTTACAACCTAGGCGCCGACAAAGACATAAATTCCACGTACAAATCTGTAAAAGCACATTTTATTACCTGTCGGCATTTGAACTAATTGTAATCCTTTTATGATCGTCTTATTTGTTTACTTATTGTGAAGCACAGCCTATTGTCATTAGCCAGATGTTACGGATTATGAGTACAAGCTGATTCTAGGAAATTATGTCGACGTCTGCCGGGCGGGCATATGTGCATTTGTACAGTATAAAACGATGGCTGATTGAGAGAGGAGGCAGTCGAGCGAGAATCACGATCAAGGCGAGACGTGTATACATTCGGGAATCTATTAGTGACGGACTTTGCGCGTTTTATTGAATTACCACCTTCTGCATTACTTTTGGATTTGTTGTATTCGATTATATTTGTACCTGTGTTATACGTGTTTGTATAGTTCTAATAAACTCTATAATAATTCCAACGGCATTTTAATTCGAGTCCCGCACTCGTAATAGTATCTTAATGTTATGCAATAAAATATATTCTATTCTAATATCGCATGACAAATAACGTATTTATTACACCCATCGCTATATCTTCGTGAAACGGCTATAACATTATCCCAGATGAAACACTAAGGTTAGAAGAAATTGGTTTTGAATTATCATGAAAATAAAAATGAATGTATTTATTTCAAAATGGAATCTTACAGATTACTTATTAAAAGTCGTGAGTCTAACACCACTTCCAAAACAACTTTAGTTACTGTTAAAGGTAAACAAAGAAGTACTAAGATAAATTTTTAACGACCAATAAAGAGATTTCATTCATCCTACTCTGTAACAATTTCATAATATACCGAGTTATATCATGGATACATTTAAACAATAGCACGAATTTGCACAAGAAATTAAAAGTAATGTTTAAATTGTATTACAAACCTACACAAACATTAATTAAGTTCAATAATCTGTACAGTAGTCTAACATTAAAACTTAACAGTCTGCTACCCATTAAATATTAAATTATTCACGTGTGGTTTTATAATAATGAATTCTGAATATTCTGTAGTGTACAAACAGATGTTACACTATCTTCAAATTAAACGAACGATATTCAGATTTCAAGAATTTCTGAAATTAAATTCGAATTAGATTAAATAGTTGTGAACCGCAATACGAGGAATTGAAATCTGTAGGTTTCATCGTAATGTTAGTGATTCGACGTGTGCCTTCTTATTATGACTAGTCGACCTTTTCGAATTGAAAACACAGCCATGTATAATATCTAATATACCTATATACAGGATGGAATTTTTTAATGCCACCTAGAGGGAAAGTACTCTAAATAATAGAGATAACAAATTTTACTCCAAAGAAACATTTCTTTATTTTTGAAAAGAAATAAAACTGCATTCAAAGATTTTAGAAAATTCTCTTGCTTCACCCGGGAATCGAACCGACTAAAATCTGTAAAAATTACACCCTGTAATTTTATTGCATCGATGGTTAGGGTCAATCACAAGGATAAAATTTCTCTAACATACTTGGTAAATTTAATGAAAGGAAACCATAAAATCTGTACTCAAAAAACAAGCACATGCTTCACTGCTAGGAAACGAACCCACGTTATTGGAATTAAATGCAAGTCTTCTTTCTATCCAATAAGCACGATAATATTCCTCTATATTTATTTACATTTTTTTTATTTATTGTCTAATAGAAAGTGGTTACTATCACTTATGGACATCCTTAACACCAAAGGTGCTGCGGGTGTCTAAAGGGAGACAGGTACCTAATGCTGGAACAAAACTCATGGTTGTTATGGCGACATACTCTAGACCAAGGTTGGTAGCCATCCAGACGAGTAAATACCCTACCACCTGGCAAATATTTATGTAACATTTTTACTAATGTTAACCGCAGTTTTTCGGAGGTTTTGAATTTCTCAGTATTTAGTTTCCTTAGAGACTTCTACTTATTTTTATATGTATGTGTTTATAAACTTACTGGGATATGCCCGTGATTCCATTCACGTTTGACTTGAATTTCTCGTGAGTTGCCGAGACAAAGTACCGCAGCATTTAAAAAAGAATGTAAAATATTGTTTTAGTGAAAATTGTGTCGGAATAAGTCAATTTTTATGCACCCGAACAACTTCAAACCGCTCCCGAAAAAATTTCCGCGGTATTCCCGGGATAAAAAGTAGCACAGATTTTATGTCTAAGCATGTGATGTCCATCAGCGAAAACCTCATCGAAATCACCCCAGTAGTTTTTACATGAATCCCGAACAAACCGACAAGAAATCTAAAAGAAATTTACATTGTGTTCTCCTTCGTTTATATAATGTATTCCAGTTATTTTTTTTAAATAGCTTCAATTTACAGACAGAACATGTTTGAAATTTTATAATATTATAGATTTTGACCACCACGTACCACGATTATTTAGGTAATGAAAATGTGATTTTACATAAAAATACAAGTAAATGAAGTATCTATCAGCGATAGTCAATAGACAGTAGGTTTCTGTGGGAATAATAAATCATCTTTAATCGTCTGTTATAGAATACCACTGACAAAATTCAAAACAACCTAAAAATAAACCGCGTCTGCACTGAGTAAATCATAACAAATATTTTTGCCAATAATCAAACATCTCTGGCGCTCAATCACCTTGAGCTCGAATATGACACATCACGTTCCCTGATAGATGGAGATGTCTGGACGTAACGATTAGTCATTCTGCCGACCAACGCCGATTCGCGTATGTAATTCATAAAATTTATAGGTTATGTATGGTATGTTTCGGATCGGTGGTATTCTGGAGATCGTCGATGTGCACCTGCAAGCTTTTATTGGTTTCTTTTCTTGAAAATTAGTGTAACAGAGTAGCGATAAAGCGCAAAACACACCAAAACCGCCGAACTGCAGATTTATGTCGGAAACTTTTCGTCGGCGGGTCGAGATGAGAACAAAAAATACCGCAGGTCACTACAGCTTGAGTGTCGCCGGGACTGAGCACTTGCCTACGCAAGCCTCCGACATTCCGCTAACATGTCGGCGGGCAAGACGCGCAGGCGCATGTTGCCGACATTATTCTTTTCATATAGGCCGCCGGGCTGTCTCGGCAGGTCAGCGGCTTAGGTGTATATTGCGCTTGTCCCACACCCACAAATGTGTCGTATTTTCAACAAAATATAGATATATATATATAGCTCTTATTATTTGGTAAAGAGTCATAATTATACAAAAAGCAATACTACCTTCAGTTTAAAAACAAAATCTTGTAATCTAGGTATTTACTTCTGTTTTTAAGAGCCCCAAGCTATTTTAGCAAAAACAGAACTGTTCATCCGTTTTTCTGCTCATCTATCTGCTTGTTTTTTTACATATTAGGTTATATCCTATATCATAGTTAGGTTTCTCATGCATTATTCGTTTTTAAATTGAACATATTTTTAGTCGGTAGACATATTGTATATCCCCAAATTAAGCAAGTTACGCTTGTGTTATGGGTAATATACACTTAACTACTCTGTGGTCGACCCCAGACACCCAAACCATAGCAGTAAATAAATGAAAAAAATCGTTTCCGAAATTTACCATACCAGCAATCGAACCTGGAGCCTCTGCGTTGCAATAAGATAGGCCGATAAAGGCTTAGCCTGCTCAACCGCAGAAGCCGTTGTCGCCGTCGAAAATTGGTTTGAATAATGTCGGTTGAGTAGTACTCGTATATGAGATGGATATATTCGATTAAATACTTTTTTCATGATGGGTTCTCTGCGTAATACTTTATAGAACTCATTTGCTAGTTTTTGAGGTAAAAACTCCTTTAGGCAGCACTTTTAGCATGGGGAAAAAGCATCGAATTTGTGTGACAGTCACGCTCAGATAAAAAGTTTTCATTTCTGACGTACAATCCGCGTACAACTATGATCTGGAGGGAACTTCCCGCCTCGGTTTTCCCTTTGCGCTATGACATGGGGTTCTTTAAGAAGCGCGTTATAAAATTTCTTAGAGGTCGGCAACGCGTTGGTGACATCCCTGGTGTTGCAAACGTTCATAGGCGACGGTAACCACTTTCCATCAGGTGGGCCGTCTGCCTGTTTGTCTGCTACTGACTATAAAAAAAAAAACAATCCTACG
This sequence comes from Dendrolimus houi, assembly GCA_039645545.1. Lineage (NCBI taxonomy): Eukaryota > Metazoa > Arthropoda > Insecta > Lepidoptera > Lasiocampidae > Dendrolimus > Dendrolimus houi. The sequence continues at coordinate 17,320,477 of CM077128.1, read as the reverse complement.
ACTGACAGTTTTTTAAAATAAAATACGAGAACTTTCTAAGCGTACTCTTCCGCATAAACTTTGGCTCTGCACCGCAACAAAAATTATTACATTTTCCGAGACAAATATGTGTTACAAACAGATACAATACAAATATAAATATGTGTGTGTGTTCTCGGTTGTGAAATCTAAATATTATATAATACAAAACTTTATAATAGCTAATAAAATTGAGAACGTATACAGAATCAAAATATGTAAAAATTAAATATACAATAACTAGTAAATCAAATTCATCCATATATCTATAGATACGAACATAATACAATATCGGGAATCCCAGTTGGTATATTCGGAATACAGCCGTGGAATCGGCAAAGGAGGTAATGAATAATTCAAAATTGGAAATTGTAATTTATGTTGTTGGTGAAACCCGCGTAGTGATGTTCCAAACTGATGAATTGGTTATTGCTTTTGTGTATAAGCAATATACACTAGCGATGTTTGTTTTCTAACCGAAAATATAATTTCAGTTCTAGTGTCGAGAGGATGAAATATTATTCATTAATTGTTTGCTTGATGTTATGATATTGTTACGAGTTAGCGGGACTCGAATTAAAATGCCGTTAGAATTATTATAGAGTTTATTAGAACTATATAAACACGTATACCACAGGTACAAATATAACCGAAAACAACAAATACAAACGTAATGCAGAAGCTCGTAATTCAATAAAACGCCCAAAGTCCGTCAATATTAGATTCCCGAATGTACACACGTCACGCCTTGATCGTAGTTGTCGCTGAACTGACTCCTCTCTCAATCAGGCCGTCGTTTTATACTTCACAAATGCAAATATGTCCGGCCGGCAACGTCGACACAATTTCCTAGAATTAGCTTGTAATCGTAATCCGCAACGCCTGGCTAATGATGCAGCCTGCAAGCGGCCGTAAACGAGTACAATAGAACAATAGGCTGTTCTTCACAATAACTAGACACATATGCCAATAGTTAAGTGAACCAAGGAAGTCGATCATAAAAGGATTACAATTAGTGCAAATGCCGAAAGGTAATAAAATGTGCTTTTACAGATTAGGAATAGCATTTGTCTTTGTCAGGGCCCAAGTTGTAACAATATTTACACATTAATATTATTTCAGTTTTGAACTTAAGTCTAGTTAAAATCTATCATAAGCGATTGTATAGACGGCATCGTCTACACGCCGCCGCGCTGCTATTCTATCAATTTCTGAGTACCTATATGCGAACATTGTCCACCTCCGTAACTCCACCGCTGACGTCCGCTTGAGAGTGAAAATGCGGCAGTGGTGCGGCAGGAGAGAAGTGGCGCTACTTTACACACGCGCTAGGATCGAACAATTGAGTTTTTTTGTACGGCAGCGAAGTGTAATCATTATAAACCGTCTAAATTTTGGACTTGGCGCTGTCTATTTTCAAGTGATCATAGAATATACTCACCGCGCTTATCAAAGACGGATTAGTGAGTTTCACACATTGAATAATCTCAATGTGCAAGTTCCATCAAAATGTTTTCCTTCACAGTCAGTACGAGCTAATTATAACAATATTCACGTTAAATTTGAAACTTTTCTCAAGGGGTAAAATGTTTCACATGTGGGTCTAACACGAACATATACCAAAATACAAAAGCTTTTCAAAGTGAAACTAGAAATCTTTGTTCAGAATGTTATCAAATTTCTTAGCTGGAAATTCCTCTAAAATCCTTTCAGTCGGTGCCATTCTAAACAAAAGATTTTTCCAGCGGCATTCAGTGCGCTGCGGTGTTAAGCGCATATGCTTTTTAAGCTCCGGATTAAATTGCGGATGCCAAGTCACGGGATTACACAATAAGCTGGATTTGGATATCCATCTGCCCTATAAGGGAAACATACACATTTCATCTATTACAAAATCACGTATACTTAACGATGTAACAAATGCAAGCTTTAAATTCATGAAAGTCGTGGTGGCGTAGTGGTTAATGAGCAATATTGTATCAACAATTTAGTCAAACGTCTAACAATGAACTACTAAATATCAACTTTTTGAGATCCATCATCAAAACTATTAAGACCGAAACCAAACAGAAAACAACTGCCAGGCCTAAGGACACTGTGAGTTCTTTCTAGGTGCATCGGAACACACACCAACTTGGTTGACAAATTTTCTTTTATTTTACCTCCCATTTAATATTATATCAAGTTATTAGAGCTAGACATGTTGCTAAAGAGTTTCTTGCGTCGCTTCTGCTCTTTAAGCCATTAAGTAATAACCATAATTGGAGTTAGGCTAAATAATAACTTTAAAATTACTCATTGACAAATTGAATTAAATGACAAAACCTCATTTACATAGCAACTCGCTCCAGCTTCTTATATAAGTACTATCGTCTGTATAACGTTTTAATCTTGCCAAATAGTATAAACTTTTAGTACGTCGGCATTATTATAACGCCACTTATATTTTTCTTTCCTTTTATTGTGTCTTTGTCTTACTAAGTATTCACTGTTTGCTACAATTCCATTAATTCTTTGAATAAATAATTCTGTAACATACTTCTGTATAAAAGAACACAACCGCCTCCCACAACCGCGACCCGCGGTCGTCTAGTTCTTAGTACTACTTAGACAAGCCCTGGTTCCAGTCGTAGGAAGCGGGAGGACCGACCATCGGAAAACCTTCTGCACTCGACTTATATATGTATGACCTTCAAAAAGTGTTCTCCAGCGGAACTTATTTCGAATAAAAACTTTTGAATTTGAATTTGACACTTGACATCTTTGTCTTCCGTGATCACGGTTACTGCAAACTGGCTGAAAAATTAAAATAAAAGTCACATAAAATGTAGCACTTAAAACTATTCAAATTATTTCTGCTTACTAGTTACAAAAATTTAAGAAAATACTAAAAATGGACAAGTTATTCTTTGATGAGCCTATTATATCAGTGCTCTATTAAGAGATCTATAGATATTTATAATAAAGTATGCCAAAACACACCCTCCGACAAAGAAATGTCAGCATCAAATTTTAAACACCAAATTAGTAAATGGTTAAAAATATAAAATTATAACGTAACACAATGCATATTACCAAAACGACTATAACACTAGGGGCAGACACACACACACACACACACACACAGAGAGACACACACACAAACACACACGCACTCACTCATAGGTTAATTAATGAATAATTCCATTATATTTAAGTTCTTATAATAAAATTGTGTTGGGTGCCACGATATAGACTTAGAGTCTAGTGCAGCTACCGCCGTCAAAGAAATTGTAGCCTTAATTTTAATTCAAAATGTGTTATTATCATAAGTTTTAGATATAATTATATAAGGCCTAGAAATAAGTTTATATAAATAAATGAATTTGAATTTGAGATATATAATTATAATGTATATTTTTTTATTATTGTATGAGTTCAGCAGACAGGCAGACGTCCCACTTGATGGGAAGCGGTTACTAACGCCTGTGGACATTTGTAACACCAAACTATCTATGCCCTGCCGCTCTGTAAAGGGAGACTGGAACCTGGCCACTAATGTCGAAACATAACTCGGGATAGTTATGGTGGCCTATTCTAGACCAGGGCTGGTACAATCCAGACGAGCAAATACCCTACCACCTGGTTGTGGGCTGTTTTGTCGCCTCTTACGACATTGTATTCTTTCTCCGTTCCAGCACGGATTAATTAATGTATATAATGTATGATGTTACTAAAAAAGAATAGGAAATGGGTAATAAGTTATGGTTTGTTGTGTAGTTTTTTGTAAAATATATGAATCAAATCGACAAAAACAATTGTATCTATTATGGAAAATCTTAACTGTTCAGTAGAATGTAACTAATTAAATTGTCACAAGAACTCTGTTGTTTAGTTTTAATCAAAGACCTACTACAATTAACTAAGACTGTAATGAGTGAAGTGATAAATTTCAAGTAAGATGTGGCTTAAAGGTCTTTATTAGTAGACCGTGAACTATAATATTTATAATAATAGTTGTTGCTAGGAGGAGACAATAAACTTATAACAAATCAGTAATGTTGAACTCGAGAAATTTTTTATCTGAAAACCTTCCTCTCTGCTACTAAGAGTTAGTTCTCTTCTTTAAGAGTAAGGCGGCTTCAATGCCGTACATTAAAAGTCTAATTTAAATGGCCCCATAGTTTCGCGTTTTGGGAAACTTCTCAAGTTAATCTAAAATCAACCATGAGAGTTATAGACATTATTTTACTTTTTTCTTATATGTAATTTATTATTGTCTTAAAATTATTTGTTTGTCCAGATTCCATCACCATTTACACAAAAACAAAGATTGCATGAACCCTTTAATATTAAGGATCTTAACGCTCCGTTTGGCATGAATTTTGTTTCACTGTTCACTTGCTGGAAACGATAACGAAATGGAACATGTCTTTGTATGAATTAAGGGGTTTATTTAGGGTAGTAACGTCACTTAGTACAAGAACATGTTTTTAGACCAAAACAGTTTAGACTTAGTTTTTGAATTTAATGTTCCTTTTCATTTCTTAATAATGGCCCAAAAACAAGACATAAATAATAAAAGTCCAAAATAAGAATGACCAATGACGTTATTTAGTTTTTATTTTTTTAAATACAGTATAAGTTCGCCTTTGACCATTATATCTTCCGATTTCGAGCGGACATATAGTCTAACACGGAACACGCTTAACTACAAGGTATTCATACGGGTCTTGAAGACACACAAGTTGTAGGATTGGCGAAAAAAACACTCTGGCAATGAGTTCCACTCCTTTGCGGTACGCATAATGAAGGTGGACACAAAACGCTCTGTTATTGTCGGTGATATTTTATGTCCAGCCCAGCAATTAAAGCAGCCGATGGGCCACTGCCTACCAGGGCCTCGCGAAGTGGTGAGATAATGTACCCGTAGCACCGGCATTAAGGAGAAGGACGGAGCACCGAGGGGCTTTAGTGGGTATCTCCGACTTGGGTAGGAATAGCACTTGCTAGCAATGCTAGTGTTATTCCAACGTGGTGAATCCAACACTCCCCATCGCGTTTCTCCCTCGATGGATAGTCATCAAATTCGATTTTCTGTCGTTAAATAAAGGGTGATTTGTCCACTTACAACAACATAACTATGTCGCATGCCAGTGCGTCTGGTTGTCCGATGAAGGAAATGAGACAACGGGATCAGGTTGACAAGCTCCAATGCATACTGTGCATGCTTTATAAGATTTTCATAATTAAATTATTTCCGGGCCAATTGTCAATCTTAGTATTTTTTTCAAGATAACAAACAGATTATTTTTATTATAAAACATTATCAGAAATTTTATGGTTAACTATTTCTTGGTCTGTTTTGTGTACCGTTACATAAAGAGGTACTAGACCTTAAAATAAATGTATTTTTTTATATTAAATTCAGTGGATGAATGTATTTAGGCCCAACGCGCTACAAATCTGTAGCATCCAGTATGTGTATTATCTGGCGAGTAATTACTTTCGTGGTGCTTGCGTTTTTATACAATTTAATACTTTATTTACTACTACAGTTTTCAGAAAAAAATTGCACCAAAAAATTCTTGGTGCTCGCTAGGCCTTATTTGCAAAAACATGTCATCATCAACCATAATATGTTCAAACACAAAAAGATATGTATTTAAAGTTATCATTAGTTAAACGATCACTTTTCTTGGAGAAGTCAGCTTATTTCAAACAAACCGTTGAGAATAAAATCAACGATCCGAAATTATTATGGAAAAACATTAAAAATACTCTTCTTCCGAAAAACAGTTTGGAAATACCTGGGCATTTTAACGATCTCGACGCCTTAAATAATCATTTTCTGGATGTTCCTTATGTTTCAGACATTAGCATCTCTTTGTTGACGTATTTTGAGTTCCATAGATTTAACGATAGTATTTTTGATATCGCCTTTGTTAATTTAAACATATTATTAAAAATAATACGGAGTTTTAACTCAGAATCTGGGGGTAGTGACTTAATAAACTTGCGCATGCTATTGTTGACGCTCCCTTATAGTTTGAATATAATCATGGGTATTATCAATATGTCTATAAGTACTTCCACATTCCCAGCCACTTGGAAACTTGTAATCGTTCGTCCATTACCTAAAACTTCAAATCCGTCTGATACGAAAGACCTTAGACCCTTAGACCCATAGATAGACAAGGTAATATTACCTTGTCTATCCAAAATTATGGAGAAAGTAGTCTGCCTATCTCCAATTTTAGGACTTATATTGATGCATTTATTTTTCTCAGTATTGTTAAAGTGTTTATTTGTCCTAAATAAAACAATTCTTCTTTCTTTCTTTCTACAGTTTCTACAGTCTACAACAAAATTGCTTGGCTCCCTCCCGTCTTAGGTTTCTATTACTGTTTGCAAACACAGTTTACTTCCCGCTCATTATGTAAATAATGATCACCACAACAGTCCTGTTGAACGTATGCTAATCCAACCGAAACCGCTGCAGTAACGCATAGGTTTGCCTCCATTCACTGTTGAAATACGGTACCGCGTAATAGGTGCTTGGGAATATCTTAAAGACGCCACAAAATAGTGTCTGCACCGTTTGTATGCAAATGTGTATTACAAAATGAAAGTTCTCAATTAGTTCTGTTACGGGTATATTATTATATCTTAGATAGTCAAACTTTTTTGCTTTTTTTGTGTGGGGTGCTTGATATCACCACTTACAAATTTAATGCCCTTCGAAATTAAATAAAGGGTCTACCGAATCTATTGATGTAAAAAAAAACAAAATTAAAGATTGTAAGGAATTGTGGGTTGCACTGGTAGTCCACGAGTTAGTAGGGTTAGCTTTAAATATTTGACTATAACAGGAGAGATATCTGAACTTGAATCTTGCACTAGAAAAGTAGAAGCTCAATAACTAACATTAAGATCTGTACCCTCACAGAAAAATAGCATACGGCACCGGTTCCACGTTGAATCTTTTCATAGTCTAACATGGTCAATAAGTCAAGTTTGATTTCTCACAAAACGAGAGTTTGTTTATATGCACGGCGCAATCATGTTAAAACGTTGACTCTTCCAATGTTCAAAATCGTTGCTTTTCTCCAGTTTATTTAAACAAGCAGCAATAAGTTTTATTTCTTCCTTGATATTAATCTATACATCATAAATTCATCTATTAAGAAAGGAAAATTGTAAGCTTATATTCAGCAGCTGCAAAGTCACAGATTGGATTAGCATAAGGTCACTAAATCCGTCGGGTTGGCTTGCGTTTTATTTGCATAACTGCCCCAACTAGCCAGGATTTGGTTAGAAAATGCGCCTTTGGCCCGAACAAATTTGCATTAATACAATTTTCTGAATGTCAAGCCATATGTGCTTTGAATTTTGAGATCTGTATTTTAATGCTAAATATGTAAACGTTTTTGAGGCTGGTTATTCTAATTTTGAGTTTCATTTTTTTATTGATCAAAAAACTTTACGGATTGATTCTACTGGCCCCTAAAGTACATTACATTGTATTTTAGGTGCTAGTGTTCTCTGCCGTACAGTAAATATAAAATACATACAGGTTAATGCATAGAAGTTAAATTTTAGGAATGATAATCTCCTACTAACAAATGTAAGCCTCAAAAGCTCCTAAATTCTACATGATTTGACAGCACGACACGTTATTTTTGCTTAAAGTCTTAAGTCCGAATAAGTCAAAATGGAAAAGAACATTAAATAAATTCTAATTATTGTCTGATTTAGTCCATACAATAGGTTAATTACAAAACGTCAAAAAAAACACATACAGTCTTTGTTAAGTCAATAATCAAATATCGAAAATAATTTAACTATCACCCTACTTAATCTAAACGTTCTTTACGTTTTGCAGCAGAATTTCCACGTAGATCATAACAAAGTTCCACAAACGGATCGGTGCTTTTTGTTCAAGAACGGGAGTTTTGCAATCCCACAGCTTTAAAGGCTCCCTTAGGATACGGACAATTTATCGAGATCGTAGCCGAGACCGTCTTCTTTTCAAAAGTTATATATACAGAACAGTAGTTCATAATGTCATTTTATGTACAATCTTGTTATGGCCTGGCGTAAAGCAGACTAACTACAGACGTGTCTGTGAAAGGAGATTTTTTTGAAACGGCCGACCGTCTGACGGCCTACCTGATGGAAACTGATTATAGTGGCCACATTTGCAACTCCAAAACTACTATCAATGTGCTTCCGACCTCGAAGAGCACTAGAACCTGGCCCCTGAATGCCGTAACACAAGTCTAAGCTTTTTTTGGGCCGCGTCTAGGGATGGTGGCTAAGGCTATCCAGACGGGCAAATGCCTTACCATCTGGTTGTGGGTTGTATTTAAGACAGAAGACAGTCCTCACCGTAGAAATTTGTATTCTTTCTTCATTTCTGTACGAATAAAATGGTTACGTCCATATTTACATCTTATTACAGAATAACAGAATTTACATCTGTAGAATCAGTGTCACTCCTAACATCATCCAAGAAATCTATCCGCGATGTCAAGAAAGTTGATATGCCTGCCGGTGGTTTTATATAATACGTTAGTGTCTAAAAAGCGGATCTCGAGTTCCGAAACGGATGATCTAAACACGATTGATATTGAACAATTACATTTATGAAGAGATTTATATTTATGATATGTTTTTTCTTATATTAATATATATTTAATGTACTTTAAACGTAATTCATTATCTGTGTAAGTATTTCTGTACGAAGTTAAATGAAAGCTATTGTTTGGGTCATTCATTCTTATGTTAATAAAGGCTGGAACTAAAAATCAGAGCTGCGTCATCTCTTGTCGCAGCATAACGCTTAGTTGTAACCTAGTTGCCGTAAATATAGTGTATGTTTTTCTGTCTTTTTTATAATTATGTATTCATGCTTTACCTTGTACATTACAAGGTATAGTTATTTCATTATATTTTCCTTTCTGTGTGTACTCATATTTGCGCCAATAAACATATTTTCTTTCTGCTTTCTTTCAAAAGGATGATGTCGGTTTATGGTCAACGAGTTGCTAGTCCTGAATTAATTTTTAAATCAACTTCATAAACAACGCTGAATCTTAGCTTGAGATCACTTGTAATCGTGTACAATTTGTAACCCCAAAACGCCGATTATGTTGTCAAGGTAGGTCATAGGTCTAGAAATTTATTACTAGACCAGTTCCTTTGTATGACAAAGCATACCAAAATTCTACAGCGGAGTGTGGAGTGACACGGATGGATCACGTAAAGAATTCTCGCATCTGTGGCAACCTTCATGCTCGTGACATAGCAGACAAACTGCAGGAGAGTCATCTGCGTTGAAACAGCCATGTTTTATGAAAACTGGCTAGTTATATGGGGATCAATAAACATGACACCTTCGCCAGATCTCGGTAAAAGTACTTAAAAGAAATTCCAGCTCGATGTCGTAAATAATGTTGCGTGCCCAATGTTCTCACGATAGAAGATTCCAAACACCGTGCAGCTTGGAAAAAAAGAAGTAGAAAAGTGAACCTTCAGGCTCCGAAGTGGCTTTGAATTCAACTCGGATTTGACGCTAGGTGGTGATAAAAACAAATCCACAATCCTAATCCCCCACAGCGCAGTCATTCAAAATCACACCTTCGTAGCCTTCACCAAACCCTTTATGGTGTTCATAATATATTTAATGATGTGTGGATTAAAATGATTAGACCCTTTGTTGATGGGAGTACATAATACATGTGTTGTTTTGGGTTTAATTATAATATTTTAGGGTTAGGTATAATTACGTGAATGCTAATGACTATAAACTAACATTAATTAAATATTTATTATAGTAGTGGTTACTTGATATTACGTTTCTGTGAATTTGGAATTCATAGAACAGAATATGTTATTGGAAATATATTCCTAGGAAAACGCCTCATGTGAAGTTTTAAAATTATTGTGTTACCTAATTATTCTAATTGAACAGTTATTTTTCTTCTTATAAGTATTGAGTTCCGGCCATTTTTATGACCCGTGGTTTTCAACGAGATATAAAAAGTAGGCAATACGCTTTATTAACGAGTAAGGCTTGGGAAGGCCAACACGTAGAGGCCCCTTGAAAAATTTGATATAAATGTGGCGTGACACTGACCGGCGATAATTCCTGTCTACATCATATAATAATGCAACCAAGGACAAGCCCCGGCCAGTGTAGGACTATTCTATGAAATGAGAACAAAGAGTACCGGGCTATTGGGGTGAACTGCTAGTGCTACTAGGGGTCTGGGAATATGGAGATTATAGTGTCTGCCCTTATTATATTATTATTGTTATTATGTTTAATACTGTAATTAAAATTACTACTATCGTAATACTTTAAAAGTAAGATAATAGGATGTTATTTTAACATCCTGTTCTATTATATGTGAATAATGTTAGTATTTATTACAACTTGTATCCACATCCCTATCATACATACCTAATTATACCTGAAAGGTTCACATTTGTCTCAATAACTAGCCCCCATTCTGAGAATCTCTTAAAACCCCCATAGGTAATTAAATGGCGCTATTGTTAATTGCTTATTCTTCTTGTTCGGGCTATAGATAGCCTAGTGGACTGTAGCTATTATAGGTTGGTCCCTGCCTGTCGGCGTTGTCTATCCTTCGCGGATTGTATAACGGAACAAAGGTAGATCGACTTACCGGGGATACTCTCTTGAGGGTCATTGCCGGCCGGCTGGAATTCACACCATGTAGATAGCATACGCGTCATACGTTACCAAATGTCTTATCACCGCCAAAATGAGGCACACGTCATTCTTCGCCCTTGGCCGCGGAAGACTGGGGCGATTGTTATTTTTAATACTCGTCTTCAAACAATCTAATATTAACTAAAACAATCTAAAACTAAAGAAACAATAAAGTTAATTAAATTAAAAATCAAAGAAATATATATTCAAACCTTAACATAAAAAAATTATAATGAAAATTACAAAAAATATATGAATCCCAAATCGCCGTCAGTTGACAACGTTCCCAAAACGTTGGCCGCATTTTCTCGTTGTGTGGCAACGCTTATACGCTATCCTAAATACAGGCCAGCCCTTTGGTCACGTGAAACTTTTATTAAACGTTTTGTTAGATCTCAATAGAGTCGATGGGTTTCGGTACCCCCTAGCCCTAGAGTTTCGACACTGAAAGCCACAAATATGTATCCATTGCTACTGGATACATATTTGCGGCATTTCAGGCCCTCCTGACTCCTCCTGTTCGACCTGTGTCAGAATTCGTAAACAAAATACATTTTGCTTTATTTATACGTACAATATACAACAACTAGTCTGGTCGTTTATATAGAAAAATACCTCTTTAATGGTGCCAAGTTTATTTATTTATTAACTTCCAAACATCGCTATCATTACAGTTGTCACCAATACGATAGCGTGGTACACATAATACATTATAGATAAATATATATACATATTCAGTTGTCATAACATATAATATGATACGCAGTTCTTGTGAATTCAGTCACAGTGCAGATAAAAATGTCAATTTGTTGACATATCTTGTTCAATGTTCGCAAGGCCTGTGTCATCGGCGCCTTATTAAGTAAGTTGGTCCTGCCGTACGGTACTGCGAACATTGGTGGCTGCCTACGTCTCATCATAAAATTTGCTGGAACGTTCAGTTTCATTTCAGCTAATACTTCTGGGTTAAATAATTTACCTGTTAACAATTTAAATAAGTAGGACACCAATGCAAACTTTCTTCTGGATGCTAAATTATTATACCCAACCATGCCTAAGACAAACAAGGTGGGGTACATCAAAGGATAAAATGGGTAAACACCATAAAGTCTTAAGTATAAAAATCTAGTAAATTTATTTTGTATGCGCTCCAACATGAGACTATATTTAGTTCAAGTTGGAAACTAGCATATTGCATTTCATTTTAAAATTACTCTCCAAGTATCAAAAGCTAAAGTGCAAAGTTCTGTAAAGAATCAGTTTCTATTAAAAGTCACAACTTTTAAAGTTTTATTTTGGATGCAGATATAAAATGCATACCAATAAATAAAATTCAAGTTTCTGTTTGTGATTTTAAAATGACAATTACTACTTATATGTTTTTGCTTTTATGGGCCGTTCCTATATCTTACTATTGATTTACTCGCCTTAGCATCGGTACAAATTTCATATTACTTGTATAGAGCTTATGTCAAATTTTAACCGCTAGTAAATTAATAGGCAGTTCTTATACCTTAGTATTCGTTCACTTGCCTTACCATCAGTTGAATTTGGACATTACTTGTATGGAGTCAGGAGAAGTGTGATCCATCAGTTTTTGTGAAACTTTGTCTCTGATAGGATCCGAAATAGTTTAACGATCATCAGTCCTGCGACAGGCAGTCCACTGCAAACAAAAATAGGAAAATCCACCGACTTCGAAATGTTGTCAAAAATATTTATTTTTTGCTTTTTAATTTGAAGTCGGTTTTGTTTTTGTAAAAAACATTAAGATTTTCATTTTATATAGTCTTTAATTTAAGGTGTAAGTCACACGAAGGTCAGGCTCATGCTAAGATATGCATGATCTAGTAATTAGTTCTAGTAATTGTTATTTCGTATTTACTTAATGAAGAATAGCATGCTTTAATTTACACACAGAGATCTAGCAAAAGCAATTTTCAACTAAAGGTTTTTCATTTATAAGTAATAATATAAATATAATATCAGCCCATATATGTCCCACTCCTGGGCTCAGGCCTCCCACTATAGGGGAACGGACAGTATACCCGCCACGCTTGTCCAAGGCGGCTTGGCAGGTTTGACACATCGGTTATCTCGATGTGCAGGTTGCATCACGATGTTTTCCTTTACCGTTGTTAGCACGTGGTAATTGTAACAATATGCACATTAGGTCAGAAAACTGCCTAAGTGGTACATGCGTTCCGGCCAGGATCGAACCCGCGCCCTTTGAGTTTTAGACGCGTGCGCTAGCCATTACGCTACCACGACTTTTTATAAGTAATGTCTTAGTTTAATTAATGTATTTAGTTTAGTAACATATTTCTTCAAATTTTTATCTCGTAAGAGAAAAGTAGTTGCAGATATTTGATCCCCACATGATATTATCCATCCAACTAATACTGCACTCTCTTAACATAATTCAACATATTTATATTCTTTTAAAAATTGGACAAAGAACCCTAGAAATATATTTTTAAAAGAAAATAGTCTTTTTAAGAAATTAACTGACGGCAGTGATGAAGTCAAGATACGCTTAATTAACCATAATAAATCAATTAGAGCAAGTAATTAATTTAGGCGAGGAAAATATGTCATGTCTTCCCCTACACGTTTCACGGGAAATAGCTATTAATATATTCTGTAACGAGAACATGTTTGTGGTTTTCCTTACGTGAATTTGGATTTTTCAACAGTGTGTCCATGCTCTAGATTACATAGTAAAATTTTTGGAAAATCTTCAGATGATACAGTTTAAAATATTTTTAATGAATATTAATTTCTTGTTTCAACAAGATCCGTAAGACTGGCGTAGTGGAGCCATGCTGGAATCACTGATTACATCTTTAGGGCCCGCTTGATCGGTGTGTTAGCACGCTCTCACAGAATGTCAACGTGAAACGGTTAGCCTTGAGCTGTTCCTGTTTCGTATGCTGAGTGAGAGTTCCGATAACCCACTTCCTCCTCTCCCTATCCCTCCCTTCTATCCCATTCCTCCTGTCTGATCGTTCTATCTCATACCCCTCTCCCCTCCTTTTTATCCCATACTAAAGCCTAGCAACGCGTTGGCTTCGCCATCGTTGTTGCAAATGCCTATAGGCGACGGTAACCGCTTGCCATGAGCTGCGCCGTTTGCCTAAGCCAGCTCCGCAATAATAGAAAAAGTCAAAATTCAAAAGTTTTTATTCAAAATAAGTTACACAGGAGAACACTTTAAATTTACTTGCTATTTTATGTACACTGCTTCGTAACGTGCTATTGCTGTTAAGGAGAAGAAGTGGCAATAAACTTATAGAAGTACGTTACAAAATTACTTTTGGAATAATTAATGGAGTTGTATCAAACAGCATATACTCAGTAAGACAAAGAATAAAAGAAAGGAAATAATGGAAAGAAGAATATTATTGTCGTTATAATACTCCATCCAGCGTCGCACCGTTCGTATCGTCGATGATCCCATACTTACAGGCGGTTTAGAATCGCTTAGCCTTCGAAGAGACTTTGCGTCCCTCTGCGTATTTTACCGCCTGTATAACGGGGAGTGTTCCGAGGAACTGTTTGATCTGGTGCCAACACCTCACTTTTACAACCGCACCGCTTGCCAGCGACGGGATATTCACCCCCATTTCCCTGAGCTCCCACGCTCATCTACGCAACGGTTCTCTAGAACATTATAAAATTTCTTAGAGGTCGGCAACGCGTTAATGACACCCCTGGTGTTGCAAAAGTTCATAGGCGACGGTAACCACTTTCCATCAGGTGGGTCGTCTGCTTGTTTGCCTGCTACTGGCTATAAAAAAAATAACGAGACGTCGTTTTTGATATATAAGGTACATTCTATTAAACGCTTTTTTATGGTTCTACTTGTACAATCGAATGAATTGGTCCTACAAACAGAACATTCGTGACCTCTACAAACGTTTCACTATGTTCAGAACCAAATATATTTGGCCGAAGTTTTATTACAAAACTCTCAGAATGATCCCCTAACGCTATAAATAATAAGACCGTTTTAAAGACACTACCCTCCCAAATAATAGCGTTCGGTATAATGAATGAGGTGTTAGCCTCCGTTAAGTGCCAATTCGAAGCCGGCAAGTGTCCATTAAACCTCTCACTTAATTCATTAGTGTGATAATGAAAAAATTTGGCAATTATCTCAGTATTGCTACGGGAATTTAAAGTCAATAAAACGTTGGAGGTTTGGCATTTTAAACGACGTCTGGAAGAGGGTTTAATATACGATTATGTCCATACAGATAGAGGTATAAATATTAAAATTCTTTATTTTGATGTTTTTTATGGTTTTAGCTCCGTTATCACGGCCTTGAAGTGACTTATAAATAGGATTTGGTATATAACTACCTAGGTAATTGGTTCTCTCGATAACCGTGTTGAAGTAGAAATACTTTTTACAATAATCCATCTATCTTCTATACTATAATAAATCTGTAAATGGTTGATTTTGTACAATGCGTTTCGATTCGATTCGATAATTCGAAGCAGGAGATTACAAAAATGGTTTTCTTGGAATTATGTCTGCCTTTCTGTCTCTTGAAGCACCACGTGAGAACTACTCAACGAATTTGAATGAAACTCGATATAGAGCTAGCTTATATCCCGGGGCGTAACTTAGAATACTTTTTATCCCAATAATTGACGTAGTTTCTGTGGGATAGGCAAAAATAGCGAAAAAGATGGCACTGCGGCCGCATCTTTTTTTAGATACTACTGAACGTATATGAATGAAACTTGACATATTGCTAGCTTATAACCCGAGTTAACACTTAGGATAAATTTTATGCCGATAAATGATTTAGTTTCCATAAAATTGACAGATTAGCTAAATAGATGGCGCTGCAATCGTGTTTTTTTGCCGCGGGGAAAACTAGTATCGGCTGAATCTCGCACACAAGCAGTCGACCCATCTAATGGATGTGGGTACAGGCATTTATAGAAGTTTGCAGCACCAGGAGCAATACCAATGCATTGTCAGCGTTTAGGATGAGATAGTAAGGGAAATAAAATGAGGGAAGGTGTAAATGGGCTGCAACTCTAACTTACCGTAGAGACATGGTTACCTTTTTTATGTTTGCTAGTTTTACAGTTGGAGTACAACAGACAGGCTGGCGGCCCATCTGATGGACAGTGGTTTCCGTCGCCTATGGACGTTAGCAACACCAGAAATGTTACCAACGCGTTGCCGGCCTCGAAGAAATTTGATGACACCATTTTTTTAAAAGTATATCTTGGCTCGAGGCTTATTACAAGTCTACATTATGCGCAAGAGAAATGTTCTGGAGACCTGTTGCATACATGAGCGAAGCGGGTGAAGAAAAAGGGGATGAACGCCCAGCCGATGTGCGAGCGGTGCGGCGGTAGAAAAAAGATGAAGGCACCATTTTGAACAGTTCCTCGGAACACCCCCATTATACAGTTGGTAGAATACGCAGAGAGGCGCGAAGTCTCTCCGGAGGTGAAGCGTGTCTAGACCGCCTTTAAGTATGGGATCATCGACAAAGCGAACGGCTCGACGTTGGATACAGTTCAGGGGATTAAGCCGGTAGGCAGGTGTGTTCCGGCCCACAGGTATAAGCAGTACTCCATATGCAGCCTCACCTGGGCTTTATAAAGCACAAGGCGTTGCCGCAGAGTGAAATACTGCTTGGACCAGTTTAGTACTCCCAGCTTCTTAGAGCCAAGTTTTGCTTTGCCTTCCATGTTGACACCGAGGATACCAATACTTGTGGAGGTGATAAAGGGAGTTCCTTGGAAATGCGCTTGCTTACTTGTAAGCAAACTGACAAACGGGTCCACTTGATAACAAAGGTTACCGGCACCCATAGACATCTGCAACACGAAGGGGGTCGATGCATTGCCTACCACGTTGAGACTTTAAATATTTGTTTATGCCCATTTTAAAGAGCTCCATATTAAGCGCTTTGGGAAAACCGCGGGAGGGTGTTCATTCTATAGTTATAGGGATATTTTTTTATTGTTGGAGTTCAGCAGACAGGCAGACGGCCCACTTGATGGAAATTGGTTACCGTCGCCTATGGACATTTGCAACACCGAAGTTGCTACAAATGCGCTGCTGCTCTCTGATTATAGGGTGATCTTCCTCGCGTATTGTTACGTACAGTAGACACAGCTTAAGGCTAACCGTTTCACATAGATGCGATATTCTGTGAGAGCGTGGTATCAAACTGATCGAGTCAGCTCAGTGAGCTATGATCAGGATGTCAATTCCAGTATAATGACTCTACCACGTCAAAAATAATTAGTAAAAGGTTTTAATAGTTTATAATTTGCTTTTGGCTGAAACTTAATATTTTACTAAATTGAATTACAATATATAATATTATAATATTAATGGCTAGCGAATGCGTTCCAAACTCAAAGGGCGCGGGTTCGATCCTGGTCGGATCGCATGCACCACGTAGGCAGTTTTCTGACCTAATGTGCATATTGTTACAATTACCACGTGCTAATAGCGGTGAAGGAAAACATCGTGATGAAACCTGCACATCGAGATAAGCGATGCGTTAAACCTGCCAAGCCGCCTTGGACAAGCGTGGCGGGTATACCCCCTAAAGTGGGAGGCCCGAGTCCAGCACTGGGACGTTTATGGGCTGTTATTATTATAGAATTATAATATTTTTTTTAATGCCGGGTATCTAATATTAGTATTATAGGTATGTAGGTTATTTATTTTATTTTTAAGCAATTACGTTTTTGTATGCATGATTTCAACTGTTTAGTGAAGTGTACAGTTGTCACAAGAACCCAGTTTTTTATTGTCTGTTTAGTAATTGAGAGATCCTAGCCCAGCAGTATAAGGTATTTATAGGCTTATATTATTATTATAAAAGATATTAAAACACAAATACCTGAATATCAGTCCCGTACATTAATGTCTTAAGGACTTCTCTTACTTAATAATCACACTCCCTAAACTCGTAAGCCAAATCCCTGGTAACGCTCTAAAAGAGATAATAAAGTGAACTCACGTTAACCGAGTCCCTTAATAAGGGTTAAGAAGTACGCAAGTTGTCGCATACGGGTTGCAGGGTCGACGTTATATGAAGTGGTTACCCCAGGGCCGTATTTAAGTTGCCAACATTTAAAACCTCGTAAGGTACTACCACTGGAAAGTCTAAACCTTCTAGACCAATTCGCTTATTTTTTTGAATTTCAAAAATATATTTAAAACTAGCTGATACCCACGACTTCGTCCGCGTGGTGCGGTTTTTTTAACTATCCCATGGGAACTCTTTAATTTTTCTGGATCAAAAGTATCCTATATGTTGACCAGGGATATAAGCTACCACCATACAAAATTTCATTTAAATCGGTCTAGTCGTTTCGGAGATTAGCCGGTACAAACAGACAGACAAACAGACAAACAGAGAAACATAAAATCTAAAAAAAGTCTAGAGAAACATAAAGTTCTATTTCACTTCTTACATCCCAGGGGGATGTAAGAAGTGAAATAGAACTGATTTTTAGCATTTTTAGCATTTTTCTTCATTGTACAAAAATTCGACCTCTACAGTTTTGTTATATGTATAGGTAATTAAGTTCTGATAGAAAAAAAAATGTAAGTTATAATCATTTTAACGTGTTAAGGTTAAATTTATTTCTTAACTAGCTTTTGTCCTTGGCTTTGCTCGCGTTAGTGTTATCCCACGAGAATCGTAAAATTTTCTGTAATAAAAAGTAGCCTATGTCCTATTCCAGACTATAATCCATCTTCGTTTCAAATTTCATTCAAATCCATTTAGCGGCTCTGCCGTGATTGAGCAAGAAACATCTATTCTAACTTTCACATTTACAATATTATATATAATAGATTTAATCTAAAACGCTTTGTATTTTTTTCCTTATTTTGTATATGCTCTATGAGTAAAGATTTTAAATTATACACGATTCTATGTTCCACGGAAACATTGGCATTTTTCATAGATTTTTTAGGTCATATTCGCTTCTGTTTTCCAAAGTACTTATATACCAAATTTTATGAAAATCGGTTCACACCTAAGGATGAGAACATAAAAAATATATTGTACACTTACATTTCTACTTCAATATTTTTGAATATAACTAATTAATCTTAACAAGCACTTAAACTTGTAATATGCTTGTGATGAAAAAAGAAGATAAATAAAATAAACATAGATAATATATTCACCTATGAACATGGTAACGAAAGGGTTTTATATACATAAATCTTCAATACTTTAGTTTCTTGTTCAATACATTACTTTATTATTTATTTATTTAGGTTTATGGCATGGCAGCTAGGCCTTTAAGCCAGATTATAGATTTTAATGTAGTTTCTTCACTTTCTTAAGCCTATGTGTAGCACAGCTGAACTGTAGGTTATCAGCTGGTGCCATTCAACGGAGTTCTTGTGACAACTCAAAAGGCCACATTTGGCTATACAGTTCACATTTCTTACAAAACACATAATTACTACTCAAAATCTATCAATATCCTATAACTATTGTTCATTTTAGAGTAATTTTACACATTTTTAGAAACAAAACTGCACAGCACAACATCTCCTTTCAGTTCCCGCCAAAAACTCCTCAATTCATTACAATTACAAAGAAACCACAGACTACTAAAGAAACTTAAGTCTAAACTAATTAACTAGTGTAGACAACTGCATAGCAAAACATAAAGAAAAGTCGCAGCCAACCTGATTTGAAGTACCATATACGTAATGATAACATGTGGGCAACCTGACAAAGTATTTGTTATTGAATTACAGCGATGGTTGTCAACATTGCAATTGCAGTGCCATCTCTTTTGCTAATCCGTCTATTTGACGTAAAGAAACGACGTCATTTGTCGGAATAAAAGTATTCTAAGTTACGCCCCCGGGTACAAGACAGCTTTATGTCGAGTTTCATTTAATTCCGTTCAGTAGTTTTCACGTGATGCTCTAACAGACAGACAGACAGAAAAAAATTCTAAAAATTGATTTTCACACATGTCCCATTTTTAAACGCATTGTACGAACTCGAACCATTTACAGATTTATTATAGTATAAATTAAAAGCCAAGAGGAGCTTCTTTTCCTACAAGGAACAGGACAAGGATATATGACGTAAACTTGGGGTGGCTTACTTCCAACAATGGACTACTAACAGCTAATATATAAATAAGATACAGAGGTGACAACCCAATTAACGTATTAAAATGTAATTTTAATTATGTACCTATATGTACTGTCAAACACTATTAAAATTCATTAAAATCTATCGGTTGTCAAAGGTCCTAACTACGTCCCGTGACAACACGGTGACAGCAAAAGTTGCGCCGTTTGTAGAGCCCATCGCAGCCAATTTCCCATGACATGTGGTCACAAAACTGAATTGGTTATTTAAGTTACAGGCCTCAGAGAATAAAATGACGAATATCTCTCAGATCCTAGTAAAAAGCTCTACGAAATGTTGTTTAACGTCGTAAAGGAGTTCCCATGTTCTCACGTTGATCTTTCATCTTGGGTAATTGTTGTAATATAGAGATAAGGTAAGAAATGTTAAATTCAAATTTGTATGAACTATGTATAATTTGCATATATAGAATGATAGTTATGTAACGACCTGGCCACGACCTTGTCGCTATAAAGCAAATTTATTGAGATGTATGAAGTATACCACGAACCTCGCGCAATGTGCCAAAAAAGCGTAATTCATCGCTAAGCCAAAAGTCGTGCCCAGGCCCTAAGGTTATGAGTAAAAAGACAATTAATATTTTGCAATTGCTTTTACTCTTATAAGTTATCTATAATTTCGAAACATGTGTAATTTAGCATGTATGTAAAGAAGGGTGTCAGCCGGTGAATATCTGATAAAGACAGAATTTATGCAAAAAGTTTCAAGCATTCTGCGACATCATCTTTTATGCCAGCACATGGCCCCTTCTCATCCCACTCTGGACAATTCTGGTAAAAATAAACACTTCTTTTAAATTTGTATTATACATATACTTTTAAGTTTAACGGCCTTTATTCAAACTAAGTTTCATTGGAGAACCTTTTTGGAAAGTCATGCATATTAATTTAAAAAAATAAGCCCACTTTCTATTTTATGTATACTGCCAATGTGGTGATAGTTTATCAGTCTAGACACCTAGATTTAATTCCAACAACATAGCTTAAATTGTTTACTAAGGTTTGTATCGCTTAAACAGTTTTTATAATTAAATGTGCAATTGCTTCAAATATCATAAACATTCACAATTTCGGATCCCATTTTGGACGATTATTTGCCACGCTTATGCAAGGCGAATTAGTCGGTTTCCACGGTGGTTATCTCAATGTGCTAGTGCACAGTGAGCAAACCACGATATTTGACTTCAATCGTAAAGTTTAATGCTAAGGCGATAATAAGCATAGGTAGATTAAGACAAATCGAAAAACTGCCTAAGCGGTATTCGAATCCATGTCATTTGAATGAAATGCGGAATCACCAAGACTTCTTTAGACTCCTTCTCCTGTACTAACCTTACTGTAAATATAAGTATAAATGTAAAGTATGCTTACAGCAATCATCTGAGTGTCGACACAGAATTTGACCTTTACAAGATCACACACATCTGCTGGGCCATATTTAGACAAATCTCCATCTAAACATTTTTCTTTAATTGCTTTGGCGAGGTCCGCATTTTGTTCAAGCTCTTTGTCGATATATGCTGCAAATGCTGCTTTATCTATTCTACCATCTTCATTTCCAAAGCCTTTCTTTTTCCCAATGCAAATTTCTCTTTCACACTGCAATAAATATTACTTATAATTATTGTTTATCAGTTTTTTTAGGGTCCCGAGACCCAAATGTACAAAGGAATCCTTATTATCTCAATTCAGTGCCTTATTGTCCATGTGTCACAACTGATTGCGCGAGGAATTACTATGGCTATAGTCTCGTGCCATTACAAAAATGTAGTAACAAATTTGCGAACATATTTTTTACCTGAGGTTGCAAAAAAATAATATTCAAAAGTTGAGTAATATCATCGAGTGAGGTATCTAATGAAATGAAACTATTTGCACAATTCTACATATTTATTTATAATATAAATAAATATGAAAAATTATCTCACGCTATCTCAATCAAAGATTATTACCCGCAAGTAACAAAAAACCAGAAGTTTCTCATTTGATTTATATTTCGAAATAAGAGTATTATTGTTTTATTCCCCCATTTATCTTTTATTTACATAAAAGTCGATACCTATTCAATGACAAAACTAATAAAATGTTACATGTGTATAATTATGTCGAAACAAATAATTTTGTGTAACATAGAGATACATGTACGGTAATAATATAAATTAACATAGGTTATTTACTACTCTTTTAATATATTATGATATGTACTTACAGATGGAGGTCTCATGGGCAATTGGAAGCATTCCTTCAAATCATCAGAAGGTGGTTTCCTCTGTAGTTCTGCCTTGCAACACTCCATACCACCCTAAACAAAATAGTCATATAAGTAAATTTCTTAGTTATTTATGATTAATATATATATATATATATATATATATATATATATATATATATATATATATATATATATATAAAGAAACTAAAAAAAGTATAGCGGAACTTACAGGGCGCGTGAATCTCCCACATTTATTCATATTTTCACGGAAGCCGGCCTGAAAGAAATAAATGCAAGAATAGATAATTACTTTGAATGAATGAATGAATGAATATGCTTTATTGTACTTTAAAAAATACAGTTAACAGAAATAGAAGTTTACAATACAATAGGCGGTCTTATCGCTATTAGCAATTTCTTCCAGACAACCTTTGGATGGAGAAAAAATTTGATAAGAACAGAGGTATGTTGCAATATTCTCACCTTCGAATCAATATCTTATAAATATATACATAATGATATAATATCATTAATAAAAATTATACTAATACGATATATGTAAATAAAATATTATAAAATACACTTACATAAATAAATATAAAACTAGAAAAAGATGACAATAACTGCTGCTGCATCCTTAAGTAAAGCTGTAATAATCCTTCACAAGTCTATTGAAAATAGGCAGTGATTTGGCTAGCTTGATATTAACAGGCAGTGCGTTCCAAAGACGAACTGCTTGGACTGTGAAGGATTTGCCATAAAAGCTAGTTGTATGCAGAGAAGTTTTAAGTAACAAATTTTCCGAGGATCTGAGAGACTTTAAGTTACCGGAATAAAGGTAATGAAATTGTTCCTTGAGGTATGCAGTGGTTTGAGGGTTAAATAATGTATTATACAGAAGAGACAGTATATGAGCATTCCGGCGAAGACGTATTGGAAGCCACTTGAGTTTAGCGCGGAATTCTGAAACGTGATCATATTTACGCAAACCTAATACCAAACCTTTCAGTAAGATCAAGATAGCTGATATCGGCATAATAGAATTGGTAGGAGGAGAGATTGTGCAAGTATAGTTTTAGTCGCATGAGGAAGGAAATTACGCAGTCTTCGAAGTGCAGCTGCAGATGCAAACATTTTCCTACTGACTTCCTGAATTTGGAGGCTCCAGGAGAGATGACTATCAATATAAACGCCCAGGTTTCTTACTTTGGTGCTAAAAGATATAGGAACTCCTTCGAAGATAATCTGCGATAGCAAAGGATGCCTTATCCTGGAAACCATCCTGGAACTACCCACCAAAATTACCTGTGTTTTGAAGGATTCACAGTTAGTCCATATGCCTTACTCCAATCAGATATATTACGTAAATCCTGATTAGTGAGATCAATAGCTTCAGCAAGTCTGTCGACAGTGGTATGCCTGTAAATTTGGAGATCATCTGCGTAAAGGTGGTAGGAGCATTGAAGTTTTTTGGAAACTGAGTTTATAAACATCGCGAAAAGCAAAGGAGATAAAACGCCACCCTGTGGTACGCTGGCAGAAGTATTACACCAAGCGGAATATGTATCCTCAATGCGAATACGTTGTCGGCGCCCTAACAGGTAACTTCGAAACAATTACAGATGGAGATATATTAAGTGAGCATAATATGCCAAGCAGAATATCGAAGTCCACGGTGTTGAAAGCATTACTAAAGTCTAACAATGTAAGAATAGTTATGTTGCCAAGCTCCACAGCGAGGCGGATATCGTCTGTAACTTTAACTAAGGCAGTGGCAGTGCTATGACCGGGTCGAAAGCCAGATTGTAGAGGATTTAAAAGGATATTGTTGTTCAGGAAAACACTAATCTGGCTGTGGATAAGACGTTCAAGGACTTTGGATAAAAAAGGTAGGATGGAAATTGGTCTGTATTCGGAAAAGGAGGATGGATTTGGTTTTTTTGGAATGGGAATAATTTGGGCTTCTTTCCAACTATTTGGAAAGATACTGCTAGAAATGGAATAGTTAAAAATATGAGTCATGATAGAAAGTATGATGTTAAGGATGGGTAGGATCATATTACGACTCAAAGTATCACTACCCACTGCCTTAGATGTAATAGATAATATGCTCTTCTTAACATCACATTCTTTAAACTGAGTAAAGAAGTATGGAGAATAATCCGGGTCTGGCAATGATGTAAGATTATTTAAAGTATTCATTTTAGTAGCTAGATTAATACTTGCTGACGAAGAGAAATAGTGATTTAAAGAATACAATTTTTAAGATAATTTTAAATTAAATATAAAATAAATAAATATATATATATAGTTTTTATTTTTAAATAATTTATTATTTTTAAGGTACTTCAGATTACAGTTTAATTTTAATTGTATTTATGACTTTTATCGATAACGTCAATTTTCAGATTTCTTCGTTTTACGTATGCTGTTTGTGAATAATTACTGTTACTGTTGTTTTAATTAAATCTATATGAACATCAACGATCAACGTAAAAAAGTGTGAAAAAAGAAGTGAACACTTACCATAGCGACTCCCAGGACAACGGACAAAAAGATCAAACGACCTGTCATGATCGCTACAATGGATAGAATAATACGATAAGACAGGTGCCAAACGTTATTTTATATGTTATATACGTAAATTATCCAACAAAATGTATTCAGAATTAAAGACCAGAAAATTGTTGTAGTTAATATTTAAAATTGCATAGTAAATATACAGTAAAACTCAATTTCATATGTTTGCAAAGTATCTTCAATGATATATTTTGTTCACAGGTTATTTGCAAACAATCAACAGCCGGAAGTAACACCTTTTGATGTTATGAATCACACCAGTTGAGGAGAATGGATCATTATGTTTCACTGTTCAAATTTTTATAATTTAACATAAAAATATTTGACGGTAGTTCAGTAGTTGGCATACCCTCGTCTTAATAAATAGATAAAACACTTTTTTGTTCACCAAAACACGAGTTAAAAAAATGCACGACAAGACAACAGTTATACACTTGGTAAACAAAAGGCGGCCTTATCGCTAAAAGCGATCTCTTCCAGGCAACCTGACTAGCTCAAAGGAAATTCTTAACTTATCTAATTATTACAAATTAATGAAAAAAAAAATGACATACATGGACAGCAGTTTACAATTTAAGATTACAGATATAAGCTACCTTTGTGTTGAGTTTCATTTTAATTCGTTCATTAGTTTTCACGTGGTACTCTAATAGACAGACATTCTAAATTTTGTTTTTCAAAATCTGTTAGTCCGAATTGGACCCCTGGATTTTTTCTCATATTTAAATTTAACTTAAAAACTCGACACCCTCCATAGATGTATAATTATTACCTTTTTCTTATTGCATGAGTTCAGCAGACAGGCAGACGGTCCACCTGGTGGGAACCGGTTACCATCGCCTATGGACATTTGCATCACCAAAGGTGCTCCAAATGCGCTGCTACTTTCTAAAGGAAGGCTGGAGCTTAGTCACTAATATCACTTAGAACACAACTCAACGTTGTTATGGCGGTGTACTTTAGACCCGGAGTGGTAGCCATTCAGACGGGCCAGTGCCCTACCACCTAGCTGTGGGTTGATTTGTCGTCTCTTACGACAGGCTGCCCGGCCGCAACAAATTGTATTCTTTCTCCGTTCCTACAGGGATAACGAAAAAATATCCGTTTTATAATTATATAATAGACTAGCTGATGTCTGCGACCTCGTCCGCGTGGTGCGGTTTTTTAACTATCCCACGAGAAAACTTTAATTTTTCGGGATGAAAAGTATCCTGAATGTTGACCAGGGATATAAGCTACCACCATACAAAATTTCATTTAAATCGATCCAGTCGTTTCGGAGATTAGCCGGTACAAACAAAGAAACAAAAAAATTGAAAAAAAATCTAAATTAGTTCTATTTCACGCCTTACATCCCCCTGACTCGGTTTTTAGCATTTGTTTTTTCATTGTACTGAAATTTGACCGCTACAATTTTATTATATGTATAGAAATGTATAAATTATATCAAAATGAAAATACGAATAAGCTATTTAGAATTCCTAATATCCGGCATCACCGATGCAGTGGCAGTGCAGAGAGCTAGCAGCGTAACACAGGCGTGACCGCTCTAGGAATCAGATCACGTTTCCATCATTAATTTTGAGAGCATCGAGCTGGCGCTTACCAGTTTCGAACAACGTATGTCGAGATTTTACTGCTTTGTTATTGCAATCTTAAAATTGATTCAAACTATATAATGGGGAGTGTTCCGAGAAACAGTTTCAAACGGTATTGTACGTCCGAAAGGACAAATTGTCGTTCCTACAAGGAAGACAACATCTACCTTTAATTATATGTATGTAATAGTTTATGCAATAAATTATATTCTATTCTGCTATCGCACCGCTTGCCATCGGCTGAACGTTCATCCACTTTCTTAAGGCATTAACCTTCGGTACGCGACGGTTCTCAAGAACGTATCTCTTCTGCACCATGAAGCTTTGGAATGACCTCCCCAGTAAAAGGTGTTCCCTGAGCATTACCATAATTATGGGGTTTTTTAAAAACGTATCATTGAATCTCTTCGAGACCGGCAGCACTTTGGTAGTACTTCTGTTATTTGTTGCAAATGTTCATAAGTAACGGCAAACGCTTCCCATCAGGTGGGCCCTCAGCCAGTCTGCTGTACTCCAGCAATAAAAAAAAACGTGTGCGTGTCGGGACGCGCGACAGAAGTAATAACTAAAACTAATCTAAGTTGAACTGTTTAATATTGAAATTGTTTAACTTGAGAAAAACTTAGGTTATTACTTAAATTTTATGTATATTAATATGATAATGTAAGAAAGGGTTATTTATTAATAAAATCTTTGATTGATTATAAAATATATTTTATTATTAGTTACAATTCTTGAATATGTAGAATTTTGTGTATGTACATTATTAGTATCATTATTTAATCTGATTACTGAAATACGGCTAGCGTCGTGGGTTGGGGTGAGAGAGGAGGAGCCTGCCTACCGCTGCCGTATGCGTGAGACAAAGGGAAGCCAGACAGACTGGCGCCGTAACGCGTTACGTAACGAAGTGGTTTAGCCTCACATAAGAAGTTATCACTTCAAAAACTGTAGACCGCTTACTTCTTCTGATAGGCTTATTAGTTTGGGGTATCTTCCACGTGGTTCTAAATTATTCGATCATTTACTATAACAACATTATGTGACGACACATAGATTACATTTTTCTAATGAACTTTATCTATACCAAAATACAGTAGTTAAAAAATGGCTCTGACACACTTTTTCTTCCAACATATTTTGCCGATCCCAAAAGATTGGGTCATCCCAATGTCTTTGCTTGAACACTCCTCTATTCTGGCATAACCCCCCGCTGTCACACCACAAATCAATATGTCATCCTTCACACAAGTTATCTGAATCTTATTTGGTCAACTTTTAGTCTTGTATCCATCGATGTTTCAGTTTAACATATTTTTTGTTCCGCCACTTTCATCCCTCCTTATTTCATATGCTCACAACACCTTAATCTTCTACAACTATTTTTTTCTGTGACATACCTAGACGAACAAATAGATAAAAATGGTGGTTTAGAAACCTAATAAGGTTTTTTTATTTGGACCTTATGTAATAACATAAGGTCCAAATAAAAAAAGCCAACCACCATGAGCACCGTATTCGGTTAAATGGTGGAGTTCCGTTTTTATTTCCATCCGCTTGTTTATTGCTAATGAGTGACTCATAAATTTTGATAAAATTCTATGTCAATAATGATATTAGGACGTTTTCTATGAAGTCGCAAAGTCAATTACGTCGAACTCATCTTTTAAACCGTACACGAGCGATCAGAAATAAAATATATCCACAATTAAAAAGAGCAAACGTGTAAGTTTTTTCAAGTTTTTTTTTTCAATTATACGGGGCCGATGCGATAATTTTAGATAGACAGATAGAAAATTTGTTATTGTTCACCACATACATATATAGTAAATTTACAGTCATTTCGTGTAAAGGCAGGAAGGAACAAAGGACAGTCTTATCGCTTTAGAGACTCTTAGAGCTTTAGAGCTCTTCCAGACAACCCGGGCTGTGGATTGTGTAAAAGGAATCGAAAGTGTATGACGTTGGTGTATAAATTAAGTACATATCAATAGGATACATAAATATTACACAGTACATATAACTAGAATAAATAAAGAGAAAAAAAATAGTCGATAACACATATTAATATTGTTACACGCCGACAAAAGTGGATGCACACCTGCCTGCCATAAATAGACTATTGTGTATTGTACTTCTTGATGCCCGTTCGCAGGCATAATTACGCAGGTGTGCGGATTACGTTTTGTGGGAAATTGCGTCGACGCTTGCCAGGTAGACATATTGCATCGGTGCATTATAAAGCAATGGCCCAGTGGAGAGATCGGCAGTCTAGCGATGGTCACCAGCGAGACAAGACGTGTGTATATTCGATAAGCTATATAGTGACGTACTTTGCGCGTGTTATTGAATCGTGTATTAGGTTTGTACTGGTTATGTCCTGGTTATATACTTGTACTTATTTTATACGTATTTGTATAGTTCTAATAAATTCTATAGCAATTCCAACGGCATTTTAATTCGAGTCCCGCTTTCGTAACAATATTATATATATACAATATACAAATATATACACTATTAATATGTGTATAGCAAAAGCAATAGCGACACCATTTTAATAATAGCAATAATACTAATAAGTTAATTTACATATAAATTTCATATTTATATACATCGTTGAAATAACGTTCTAATATTATGATAGAAAACACAGAGAAAAACACAAAAAAGAAAGAATACACAGAATGATTATCACGTATAAAAATACTGACTTTGAAAAGCTCATAAATCTTACGTGTGAGATGGTATCACAGGTCAGGCATCTTTCGATTTTGGTCAATAAAAAACTATATTTTTAAATTAATATGAAATTGAAAAGAAACTTATTCATTCTTATAAATTTTGATTTATTGGGTATAAATAATATTTTAAATAATAAAAAGTCAAAAAATGTAGGATTCAGAAGATTTTTAGAATTACCATTTTTACTGGCTAATTTTAATTCGTCTTATTCTACGATTCTATCTATGTAGAATATTTATAACTGCATTTTTATTCAAATAAATAATTTTGACTTTATTTTGATATTATACAATTAATCGTCCGTCTGCACAATCCTGCGATCTCAGTCAAGGCGATACCATATTCCGCCACGTAGCGAGCTGGTAGTTATGACATCATCCTGTTATCATCACGTGGCAGGCTGAAAGCGTGCAAATTTCAAATCTTTATTAAAATATCTCATTTGTAGGCAGAACTCTGGATATTTTCCTTAATTTTGTGATTATTAAGGCTGGGGTATCGAAATTAGAAAATTACTTTTTTCATGTTGAATAAAATACACACTCAAAACTCTTTGATTAAATCTGCTTGATTTGCTTTACTACCTATCAAACAACAAAATATATGTAAATACAGATTAATTTTATAATATCGCACCTCCGCTCAAATAGTGTCACAACTCAAAAAATTGGAAAATCTCTTTTCATCTGTTTTTCCATTTGTTTTAGAAAATTGCAAAATCTTATCTCAGATAGGGTCATACTTATGGTTTAAATATTTATCCCTAGATGGCACTACTGACATTACAATGTTACATGAAAGTTATGCCATACCAAACATAGACAGTGTCACGTCTCGGCTTGCGACAGGTAGTCGTATAACTAAATATCGTATAAAGTGTTGTTTGTCGAGTTATTACAGTATATGTGATTAAGGTAAGTCGAAAATCTTCTTTATTTTCGCAATAATAGTGATCTGTGTCGAGTTATTACAGTATACTTGATTAAGACTAGTCAAAAATCTTATTTTTTTCGCAAAAAAACTGATTTGTGTCAAGTTATTACAGTATATTTGATAAGGGCAAGTCAAAAATCTTATTTATTTCGCAAGAAAATTGAACTGTGTTGAGTTATGACAATATACGTGATTGAGGTTATTTTACAAAGAAAATTTTTATTTTAATAAAGTGCATTGTTTCGACATATGACAGTATTATTTAAAATCTGTTTTATTGGCAATAATAGTGTTCTGTGCCTAGTTATGATAGTGTACTTGATTACGGTAGTCAGAACACTATTTATTTGCTTAATTAAAACTGTTACTGATCTGTATCGAAACGTGTCACGGTTTTAGACAAAGTTAAGACTGATTTTAATATTGTTTATGTATCTAGTATGAATGAAGACATTATATTTTTATTTTTTAAATTAATGACGGTTTTTATTGTCCCTAGGTGGTTGTAATATAATGTCCAGATCAAGCAAAATATTGTCTCTGTGTCTGGAGCCGAACGGGCGGCATAATCTAGAAACAGATGTATCAACTTTTATACCAGAACCTACTCAAAAAACTAATTTAGAAGCAATGGATGACTGCTTAAATAAAGAAAATGCTTATTTAAATAAAACTTCTAATAATATTTTAAATTTGCCTGTTGAATGTAATAATGAAACCGTAGAACTTATGCAAAATTACACTGGAGGTGAAGAAACAGATGATTCAGTTAAAGATCCAAATTACGACACTGTTCGTAAAAAGAGTAAGAAAAATAAGGTCATTCTTCATCGTCGATCATCATCATCATCGATTACTTCGAGTTCCTTGTCATCCGGGTCAAGTTCATCCTCATCCAGTTTAAATTCATCCCCACCCAGCTCGTTATCATTGTCACCTAATGCCAAGCCAAGTGAAGACAATCGCGAAGACCGCCCGTCCACTTCACAAGAATCTAATTTAGACAGACCTCACCCACAAGGACAAAATGAAATGACGGAAGAAGTTATTCTGAGTTCCCGTAAGAAACGGCGTACTGAAAGACAATGGAAGCAAAATGTCACTAAAATTCTAAGAAACTCAGGATTGCCTTATGAAACTAAATTCTGGACGAACTATTCCTAAAAAAGTTATGAAAGAAGCTTGTAGCGAACGTTGTAGACTGAAATGCAGTTCTATTCTTACCAATGAAATAAGGCTCCAACTATTTGATTCTTATTGGGCTTTGCAAGATTTAGAGAAACAAAGGCAATTTATACATAAACATTTAAAACCTATAGAAGTTAAGTACCGATACGTCAATTCAAACAAACCTCGAAAAAGCAATTATGCTTTCTATTTCAAAGTTGAAGGTTCATTGAAGAGGATCTGTAAAACTATCTTTAAAAATACGCTGGATATTAATAACAGAACGATCAAAACTATAACAGAAAAATCAACGGGGGGTTTTTTGAAAGAAGATCAAAGGGGAAAACATAATAAAAATTATACTGTAGGCGAAACTATTAAAAATGAAATCAGGAATCATATAAAAGGAATACCAAAGATTGAAAGTCATTATTTGAGGACACAAATTACACGAGAATACGTTGATGGAGGGAAAACTATTTCTGACTTACATAGGGACTACGTGGATGAGTGTAAACGAGATGGTCGAAATTATGGGAATTATGTGATGTACATTCGCATTTTTAATGGTGAATTTAATTTAGGTTTCTTCGCACCAAAGAAAGACAGATGTGAATTATGTGTAGGTTATGAAAATTTGAATCTGGAAGATAAAGTACGACTTAAGAAAAAATACGATGAACACTTAGTAGAAAAGAATTTATCTAGGGAAGAAAAAAAGGAAGACAAGGAAGCTCTTAAGATAAACAGAAACCTGATTGTGGCTGTATATGACTTCAGGCAGTTTTGCAGTTACCCCGTGGCGATGTTTCTGTTTTTTACTATAAGAGTAAACTAAATAACATGAACTTCAAGGTAAGCAAATTGACAGCAGAAAACACAGGGAGAAAAAGAAATCAACTGACAAGTAACAGTAACATTGGTGAATCTATTGTAAATCACAGTATTACTGAGTGCTATTTTTGGCATGAGGGTGAAAGCAATCGAGGTGCAGATGAAATCGGTAGCTGCTTGCTTAAATTTATCGAAAAAGAAGTGCACAATCATACAGGTAACGAGCCCATTGATTTAGTTTTTTATTCTGACAACTGATGTAGGCAAAATAAAAATAAGTATATAGTCGGGGTGTACATGTTTGCGGTAATGAAATAGGTACGATGATAGTAGTAATAAATTTTTAATAGCAAAACACACTCATAATGAAGGCGACTCAGTACATTCGTTGATTGAAAAACAAATAAAACGTTCGTTGAAGTCAGGTCCAATTTACGTTACCAGTCAATATGTACAGATAATTAAACAGGCTAAAAAAATGGGGAGTTACTGACAGTAAATGAGCTGACACACAAAGATTTTATTTCTTTGAAAAGTTTAATAAGTGATATGGGTATTACGACTCTAAATAAGATAAAGATCTCTGATGTAAAAATTATGACTATTGCCAAAGATAGACCAAAAATTTTAAAGTACAAAACGTCTTACACGGACACCGAATGGTCAGAAGGTAATTTACTATCCCGAAATAAAAAACTAATCATTCCTAATAAAAAGCAAGCTTATACTACTAAAATTAAAATCAAGGAGAATAAAAGACTGATGGAGTTAATTCTAATTATATAAGATTTTAAGCATGTTCTCCTCTAAGATTTAATGCTTAACTACTTTTCTGTTTAATTTTTGTACTGTTGATTATTGTTAATTCGTTTTAATTATCCTTATAGTGTCACAACTCAAATTTTTTAATTTTATTTTTCATATTTTAATACCTTAGACACTATTTTGTATAGCTTCAAAAACCATTGTAACTTACTGAAAAACTTATTGCGCTAATTTGGTTAGTTTTCGATTTAAGACCCGAAAAATGAAAAAAAAAAACGTTAGAATAAATTTCAAACACCGTTTTCTCGAAAGTTACATTTTTTTAACTTACGACACTATTTGAGGTCGTATAGGTCGACACTATTGCGATATAATTCCGGCATAATTTCGCAAAATGGGGCGTACAAGTTCTCAAAATATGCTCTATGTATAAGGAATCAGAATGTATAAGGAATGTAATTACGTCGCTATTTCTTCAAATAAAGTATTTCTTTCTTTCTTGCTTTCTTTATGAGTTGCCCATACAAATATTAATTCCCTAATTAATCCTTCAAGATTCTTTTTTTAGGCAAAAGTTACGAGTATGACCATTAAATTAAAATTTGTTTTCCATCTAGCCGAATTTCATTAACATTCTTTTGGTTTGTAGCGTATGTATACATATATTTTCTAATTTATTAAATATTAAATATCTTGGATATACCGTTAGCCCGGTAAATGCTGTACAGCCCCGTTAGACAGCACCGTTCAGCCTCGCCCCCGCTACCTGAAAGGGGATCACGGGGCTGTACAAAACGTCTTTTAGTAAGTCCAAGACATTGAAAGCCATAATCGTAGATTAAATAAACGAATAATCCTTCTGTATAATAATTGTGTGCATTCTTGCAAAATGTATATATTAGTGATAAGAAAATCTGTATGTGATTGATGTATAAATAAAAATATATTTTAATTATCGAAACACGTGAAATTGTTTGTGTACACACCATTAAGTTATTTGATCGTGAAAAGGTGATAGACAAATGGAGTTATGTTCGCATTTATACATTAGTATGGATATAGATAGTATATTTTATTGCAAAATACAAACTATACTTCATTGTGCACAGAGGGTAGTTTTAATCCTCTAGAAATTCAAACAGCTAACAAATAATGTTTATGGGTAAAATATAGTGGGTATCGTATAGAGTGAAACAATAATATTGTCACACCTTTACTTTGTTCTTGAAAACATACCT
The DNA here is from genome assembly GCA_039645545.1 of Dendrolimus houi. NCBI lineage: Eukaryota > Metazoa > Arthropoda > Insecta > Lepidoptera > Lasiocampidae > Dendrolimus > Dendrolimus houi. The sequence goes on along the minus strand of CM077128.1, from coordinate 17,286,486 downwards.
CTTAACTGAGTTTTCTGAGATTGCTCACAAATTAAATTAAAATTCGTTGTGATTGGAGACTGGGTGAAGTGATTTCGTAATGCTTTAATATTTAGATAAATCTGCTATCTTGCAGGCCGTACCTTTATTTCTTATTCCAGTTTAATCTTACAGAACAGATGCTAATATCGTTCCACGCTTGAATTGTAGAATAACCAAGTGTTTTATATATTGTTACATACCGTCAAATATAAGCCGCACAGCCTATTGTAAGCGCAGTTTATTGTCCTTTCTCGGATTAGAGAATCCTTTGTCTTTTGAATTTGTATTTAAGAAAAACATGCTATTGTCTTTTTACTTGTTTTATAACCATAATTAGCGTCGAACTATAATCCTTATTGTTATTGTATTCGACTTTGTGGACGTTCGCAGGTGTGCAAATTAAATTTCTTAGAAACCTTCTGTGCGCCTCCAATTCCTTTGTACTGTGTAGTTATTATAAGACGAGGCCCGAGTGGAGGGGAGGCAGTCAAGCGACGACCACGAAGCGAGTAAGACGTTTTCTAGTACTCTCGATTAGCGATATAAACGACGGACTTTGTGCGTTCGAATTGTATTGAATAGTGGTGTGAACAGGTTGCATCGCGTTTTATTTGTATTTGTTTTATACGTGTTTGTACAGTTCTAATAAATTCTATAGTAGTTCCAACGGCATTTTTAATTCGATTCCTGTAGCTCGTAACAATATTCTTACATTTCAATCCAGAAAAAAATAGCTTCATGAATGTAATCCATTTATAATGTGAAAATAATAATATTATGACTCTTAATAATCATATTATTCTACACTGGCCGGGGCTTGTCCTTGGGTGCATTATTATGTGCTGTAGAAAGAGATAATCGCCGGTCAATGTCACACCACATTTAGATTAAATTTTTCAAGGGGCCTCTACGTGTTGGCCTTCCCATGGCCCCACGCAAGCCCTCCAAAAGTCCGGGCCATTTTATGGCCCATGGTCTTCAAAGACATACATTAATATTAACATTATGATTATTAAAAAAACATGTTTGTATGTTTATCCTTCAGATCAAAATTAAGTCTCCTGTATAAATGGGCTTGACCGAACTTAGCTTATAATACTATTGTTACGAGTTGCAGGACTCGAATTAAAATGCCGTTGGAATTATTATAGAGTTTATTAGAACTATACCAACACGTATAACAAAGGTACAAATATAACTGAACACAACAAGTCCCAACATAAAGCAGAAAGTCATAATTCAATAACACGCACAAAGTCCGTCACTTATTAGATTACCGAATTCACACAACTCTTGCTTCGCTCGTGGTTATAGCTCGGCTGCCGTGTCCCTCAATCGGGGCATTGCTTTATACTGCACAGATGCAAAATGTCTGCCCGACTGCGTGGACTGAATTTCCTAGAATCAGTTTGTACTTTAAATCCGACACACCTGGCTAAAGACTGCCATAAAAGATTAAAATACACAATGGGCTGTTTTCTAATCACAAATTTTAAACACTAAGTAAACAAAAGAAGTCCAAATGCCGAAAGGTAATAAAATATGTTTTTACAGGTATGCAGGTGTGAATTTGTTTTTGTCGGCGTCTAGGCCGTAACATTATAATAGTGTGTATATGTATTTGTTAGGTTTTTTTATTTAATTTAAATAAAAAGTTTCTATGTTTATATTACACGCATAAATCGATACCAGCGAGATCTAGTGGACTACTAGAAATAACAATCAAAGCAAACATATTAAAGTATTTATATCCCTACTAATATTATAAACGCAAAACTAATCCTGTCTGTTTGTTACGCTTTCATGGGAAAACTACTTTATTGATTTTGCTGAAATTTGTATTACATTGTGTAATCATTATAACAAGAATAGATATAGGAAACTTTTTATCTTGGCAAAAAGAATAGTGTCCAGGATAAAATCAAGAACACTTTCCAGGGGCGAATAGCGCCTACATCAAACAAATAACATGTGATTGTGTTCTTTGCTTTGTGTAAAATAAACTAGGGTCTCCAAGGCTTTCACTGCGGCGAAGCCGTAAAGGTAATACAGGTTTAGAACTTACGAAAAAAGCCCGTGATATTAAAACTAAAATTTTAAAACTGGCACAACACTGTGGAGGACAGAGAAAAATGACATAGTTATATTATAACCTTTCTATCCCTCAAATTCATCTTTATCCCTCACATATATAATATGTATATAAGCGTGTTGATGTGTGTGTTTGGTTGCACGTGCGCGTGCATGTGTGTGTGTTTGTGTGTGTTTGTGTTTGTATGTGTGTGGGTGCGCGTGAGTTTTTGTATATGTCCCGTATTCTTTTAAAGTATTGTACACTACCATCTTTTAGTTCGTGGATAATGTAGTTGGATAAGCATTGATTTTATGCTATATACTTTTTTATTATATAACTTTAGTGTATATCTGTTTATTATCCTAAATAAATAAAATGAAAAATAAAATAAAACCCTTCTGTGCATTTCGTACATGCTTAAAAGTGAAACCCTAATGGATTTAGGATCAACCAAATTTAATCAATTTGGTTGAAAGGCACAGAACTGAATGACACGACATTTTTCAATGACATTGAATGGTCAAAATGAATGATCATTTTCGGTGATTCATCTAAATTGAAAGACATGAATGAACCGTCTAATATCGGCTTAATGTTAGATAAAATTGAAAATAACTTACAAAATAACGGTGTTTTTCCTTTTATAAAGATAGGGTAAACATTTACAATATCTGTTAAACATTAGAAGTCAGAGTTAGACGTTAATTTTGCAAAATTTGCTTTGTTCTTTATTAACGTTTGAACAATCAGCGAGGGTCAAGTAGAAACAGCCTTGGAATTTAATTTAAGAGCCACTTCAACATGGCAGTTTTTATTATCAAATTTTTAATTTAAAATTTCTACGAGTATTATAATACTACCCGTTCCTTTATAATGGGATGCCCGAGCCCAGCAGTGGGACATTTATGGGCTGTTATTATTATTGCAATACTATATGTTTATATATATCCAGCTTGTCGGTTTTCTATTGGATACGTTTTGGAGAGTGTGCATTGGAGCTTTTCAATCTTATCCCGCCGTCTCCCTTCCATCATCGGACAACCAGACGCACTGGCATGCGGCACCGCTATATGGTGGACATACCACCTATTCGAACAAAGCGCTTTGAGTCCACCTTCATTATGCGCACCGCAAAGGAGTGGAACTCACTGCCGGGGTCTGTTTTTCCCGAAACCTACAATCTGGGTGGGTATCTTCAAGTTTCTTGTGAATAGCTACCTTCTAGGTAAGCGTACTCTATTAAAGAGCGGCAGCACATTGGTAGCACCTTTGTTGTTACAAATGTCCATAGGCGATAGTAGCCGCTTTCCATCAGGTGGGCCGTCTGCCTGTCTATTGAACTCATACATTAAAAAAAACTCATATAAAAATCAGTACGAAAGCTACATCCCCCTTTGTAGTATATTTTACAAACACTTCAGATATAATTTGTTCGTTTGATTATAAAAACTCGAATGGGTATGTAACATCCTGAGCAACAAACAAAAGCAATACAGTGTGTAATAATAACCTAGTTGAAGTTGATTTCATAAGTAAGAACGTTGTTATTTTAAATGATTAAAGAGTGATCGAATTAAATATTGGACTATTTAGGGCCTTCCGTAACATACGTAAATTTCTTTGTTTTTCTCTCACAGGAAATATGCTATTGTCCAGAATAAAAAAATGTTATCTTCACTCCTATTACCTACCTAAAGTATAGATGCACCAAAAAGTCACGATGATTAATACATTCTTAAAGCGACGAAGAAAGAACACGTAGACAAAGTAAATTACCCTTAAATGTTAATAGACACATGGAATAGGAATGATACTTGCCCAGTTAAATATCTAACCCTGAAAACATCCCTAAATCCTACATAATGTGATAGAACAAATACCAGGCTATTATAACTTACAGTTGTATTTAAATATATTTTTTTAGAACTTCTCAGTCAAACATTTAGAATCAAGTAAAGATTTTTCCCAATAGAACTCAGGTTTTAACTAATTTATCGCCAATATTTATTTCTCACACTATTGTATAACGTCATATAGAATACACGTTATTGATAAATTTCATGTGTATAGATCTGATAGTTTCCGACAAAAATAACGGACAAACAAATACTGCCCAGCCGATAGATGGACGATTGATGATTTCATAATGGTGTCATTTTAGTCAAGTTGGCTTGGGTATCACACTAAAAAGTAAATGATCATATTATTTATATGTAGTTGTATGTTTTTGTTTAATTTTGCTTGTAGCCAAATGTTTCATCTGATGGTAAATGGTTACCTTTGCCTATGGACGTCTACAACAACAAGGGAACTGATGTATTGCCTACCTCCTTGAAACTTTGAATATCTATTTACGACCTTTTTGTAGAGCGCCATGTTGTAACGCTCTGGGAACACCGCCGGCGGAAGTTCTTTCTACAGCTTACACAAGAGTGGTTTTAAGGAGCGCGCTACATATAGTGGAAGTTTTTGAAGTGTCGAAGAAATTTTGATGAACTCCCAATCGAGGGTAAGTGGTGGGGTGGTAAAATGGCGATGTAGGCACCAAATTAGATAGCTGATCAGAACACTTCGCGTTGTACACACTTTCCAACAAAGTATAACAAACTTTTTGTTACACATTGTATAAAGCCTATTTACCAAAACCTATTTTTAGTTTACCCTCCAGAGCCCGCAAAGAACTCATATACGGATAATATCGTAGTTAGTCGAATCCTCTAGAGACAGGCTTAGGGACTAAATTGCCTCAGCTCGCCTTAATTTTCTCTATTTTCCTGCACTTGGCGACCGACGTTCATTGATCCGGTACAAATTATCTTAATATCACGGGACCTTAATAAAGTAAAAACACAATTGAGATAGGGACTACAAACGTCCCAAATAAATTTCTGATACAATGTTAATCTTTAATAATATTATATCTAAATTATTCATTTGGGTATTATCAACAATTCCCAATGGATTGAGGATAACATACTAACCTAATATGTATATTATGTATGTATATGATACATATATCATCTATATTTAGATGTTATAGTTATTTTTCTCTGAAACTACTGTGTCTATATGGATGAAATTCAGTTATAGTATTGGTATTGTTACGTGCTGTGGGTACCGGAATTGGAGGGAAATACCGATCAAAAAGAATATGTCTTTATTTAAGCCAATGCAAATATAACTCACACTGAACAGTCAGTCCGATACGTTGTCCAAGTCCGGGATAAAACTACATTCGACAATAGTTACGAATCTATAAATAACACAAACCAGCTCGTAGACTACTTTATTCTTATTTGTATGTACTACGTCGCTTAACTCTCACGCATGACTTCTACAATGCTTCCACGACGAAATGTTTTATTCCTTGGCATGTGCGACTCCCGCATGGCCACTCCAGCGCTCCCTCCCCGATGCGACACTCGAAGGATGCCCTATGTTCTCCAACGAGTTACCCTACCACATCGCCTTCTGCGCCTCTCCCGATGACTCCATGCGTAGCCTCGGCGCACCCATTGTGCTCTGCTCCAAGACTCGTTCCAGAGTCCAGCCATCCTTCCTTCCGCGTGACTCTATCCACACGCGTGTCACCTCCGGCGCTTCCCAATACGACCTCACAGACTGCCCACAACGCCCGTCTGCCACACCACGCCGTAATCCTCACAGCACCACCTCCAACGACCTTGCCGGAGCATCAGCCCACTCACCGGTACTCGCTTCCGAAACTCGTAGCAGGGTCCTTTTGTCAAACCGCCGATGACCCGCTGCAGCCGCAGCGTGTAGACCGGTAGTTGCCTCCGTGGCGCCCCTTCCACTGAGCTGGGCCGTCCTCTTCTTCCTTTCGTTTCGGTACTTGTTCCGAGACTCTTTTCGAAACTGCTTCCGTGCGCAGATTGTCACGCTTATATATCCGGTCGACATTCTAGAATGAACCTTATTACGTCATTCAACTATATGTCTATCCTTGTCCAACAAATACTCCCGTCCTCGTTACTTACTACGACTTTATTCTAGTTTCTTCTCGGGTATATATATTTCGTTTTAACATTTGTCTGGCCCTATATTTCTATCCTGTTCTTTCGTGTTTCTTTGTATATGCAACATTGTATTGTGTTATTGTTAAGGCGAAGACTACGCACTCTTTTCTTAAGGGAAAGAAATTCCGCTACGCGTATCCGTCACATGTGTCTATAAATAAATATTATAAAATTCTAAATATGCCGTGAAGCGGTTTTCGCTGATCGACAGCCAATTTTTAGACTTAAACTCAGCGCTATTTTGTATCCCGGGAATCCCGCGGAAATTTCAATTTAAGCGTGGATGAAGTCGGGGTCATATCCTAGTGGTAATATACAAAAGTAAAATTGTGAAAAAAGGTTAATATTACGTGTAGCGAGTGACCGTGACCACTGTAGCGATTCCGTCTTAAGTTGTTGATTGAAATAGAGTTGGTCACAACAGTGAAATAAAACAACGATTTCAGTCTGTTACTGAAAGCCACAAGATCGTCCACAAGAAAAGCATACACTTCTGTGCCCAAAAGCAGGCAATGGTAGTTCTTCATGTGAATGATGTCCACTGAATATGTTTGCTCGATATTGAAGTAATATCATACACTCCGTACAAATTACACTTTCTGATGAAAGCTGAAATAAAAAAAACTTTGTAATTCTGCTATAATATGTTCTCAAAATACGTAACTCAAGCTATACACCAATATAGTAATAAAACTTGACTTTATTGAGTTATGTTAAATCGACGTGAGATGAATGAACTTAATTATACTAGCATGTCATGTAATAAAATGAACCTTACCTCAGTAGGAGTTATCCAAGATTGCAAAATGGTAATCATTGACGTAGGCGCTTGTTGCAAGGAATGCTGCTGGTTATTGCTGGGTATCAAAAGCGAACAATTGACACACCGACTTCTCTTCATTATCAGAGGCTTTTATATTGAGCTTTTATAAGCTGGATAACGAAACGCAGACTATAATACAGAAATGATGCCCAATTGACGATTAAAACGGCGGTTCCGTCGATTTAAAAATGGACGATGTTATTTTGATTCTGCAACATGCAGAGAGGTCATTCTCCTTTTATATTGCGCTGATAACAGCAGACCTCGCCCAATTGAGAAAACGGCTTCCGTTTTATGAAACGACCTCGAAGAAATTTTTTGAAAATCTCCATATCGTAGCGCTGTGGGACAACCTCAGCTAGGAGCTGATTCCAAATTCCCACGGTATGCAAGAGAAACGTTCTGGAGAACCGGTGCGTACATGCGCGAAGCGGCTCGACGAAGTAGGGATGAACGCCCAGCAGATGACGAGCGGTGAGGTAGTAGAAAGAAGACGAAGGCACAATCTAAGCAGTTCCTCGGAACACTCCCCGTTATACTCTTGGAGGTGGTATGGGGACTTCCTTGGAACTGAAGCGCTTGCTCGAATGGAGTTTTTTTTTTGGCAGAGTATACACTTTACAACTCATGCTTACAAAGTCGTGAAAATTGTACATCAACCGAGCCTCAACGGTAGGCTGTAATATGGGGCACTTGTAAAGTTCGTAATACATAAAATAGTACCATGGCGGCGGCACGTTAGCGGTGCCGTCCAAACGAGCGCTAAGGTGGAATATTCTAAAAAAATATCAAAATAATAGAGCTTCAAAATACTCTTAACAAAAATTGTTATTATTTACCTTTTGTGATATGGGGTATTTTGGATTCAAGTTATATATTATTACGAGATAGCGGGACTTGAATTAAAAAGTCGTTGGAATTATTATAGAGTTTATTAGAACTATACAAACACGTATAACACAGGTAAAAATTTATATTATTACCTGTGTTATACGTGGTTATCCAAAGACAACAAATCCAAACATAATGCAGAAGGTCGTAATTCAATAAAGCGCGCAAAGACCGTCACTAATAGATTACCGAATGTACACACGTCACGCTTTGATCGTGGTTCTCGCTCAACTGCCCCCTCTCTCAATCAGGCCATCGTTTTATACTGCATAAATACAAATGTGCCCGTATCGTATCGTTGACATAATTTCCTAGAATCAGCTGGTACTTAATCCGTAATACCTGGCTAATGATGCCTGCAAGCGGCTGTAAAAGAGTACAATAGAACAATAGGCTGTTCTCCACAATACTAGTAACGTATGCCAATAAATAAGTAAACAAAAAGAAGACGATCATAAAAGGATTACAACCAGTTCAAATACCGACAGGTAATAAAATGTGCTTTTACAGACTATACGTGGAATTTGTCTTTGTCAAAGCCTAAGTTGTAATAATATTATTTATTTTATTTATTTTTTACACGCTAGTTGGTTATAATAAATTGTATGGTTTATTGGCGTATTAGTAATAATTTTCACTTAATCTTTGTTGGTAATTATTATTACATATTCTAGTGCTTTGATTATTTACATTTCTTGTTTACCAACAGACCATAGTAACCAATAGACTTTTGTCACCTTTACGCAACTCTTCATCATGGGTCGACTGCCTCACACTTACCTATTTTATATCAACGTAACTTTACGTTGGTATAAAATTAAAGTAACATAACACATATTAGACAAAAATGAAAACAAAGAAAGTCCAATATAGCCAAAACCTTATACAAATTACCTAGTTTTCTCACAGAAATACCACAGTGGTTTTTGTCTATCCTTGTTATGTTAACAGACAAAGCGTGTTCCTAATTTGCGGTAATACATTTGTACTAAGCTAAAGACTTAATATTAAGTTAATAGGTGGTGTACGCACTATTTTAGGGTTCAACAAATAACGGTAAACTAAATCTACTTCGATATTGTTACGAATTTGTAGGATGTAAATTCGAAAATGCCGTCGGAATTATCACAAAGTTTATTAGAAGTACACACACGTAATTCACAGTTCTTATAAGAATAGCCGAATAGAACAAAACCAAACCGTAGGGCATAAAATCGTTATTACATAAGTCGCGCAAAGTTCATCGTTATAAGATACTCGCTCCGAAAGTGCACTAGCTAACACCTCGTTCGCAGTCAGAACATGGCTGGCGCATTTTCCAACTGACCGACCTTCATCCATTTGTAAATTAGACATGGCCCCTAGCAACATGTTGCCCACTGATTCTTGAAATCGTTAAATGATCAGCTTAATGGCGTCCAAGAATTCGCATGAAATACCAACAGAGGAAAGAAGGTTTTATGACGTCTTTCGGCTGGACGAACAAAGATATTAGTGCGAACAATAGATCACTCAAATTGAAACGGATAATAAGACACCTGCAAAGGATTAGTATCGGTTTGCAACAATATTTAAAAGTAGATTGTTACACGAGAGGTGAAAGTGACTCGAATATATTAGCCACGAAAGAAAAATTCAACCCTTAATTACATATATAAAGACCAACCATCTTTATTCTTTCGGCGTTTTGCTACATAACTTTGTAGCGCCATACAGGTTTCACCTCTCTATCAAATTGCATCCATGTAGATCAGTTTCTGAGAAAAGTGACTTACATATACAAAGACAGACATTTTATTACAATATTCTACTCGTGCAGGAATGGAGAACGAATCTTGTATGTATTTTTTTGTTTTGGTGAGCAGTAAAGTGTTATCTATCTATTCTTTCAGCAGGGCGGCCTGTCGTAATAGGGAAGAAAACAACCTACACCCAGGACCCCAAGTCTGTAACTTCAACAAAAAAACATGCCAGTCCGAGTCAAGATCCATTCAACTGACAGACGGTCAAATATCCATAGTCTCTAAAATTAACCTTAAACTAGTCACGGTCAAATCAATATTGATTCAATATTGAGCCACAATGATTTACAGACAACCAAAACAGTCAAAAGTTACGATTCAAATTTGATTTGATTGCCAATATTAGTTACTGATTCGGAGCTAAACCATTTGCTCGTCTCGATGGCTACCATTTTTGATTTAGAATATGTCGCCATTACAACCTTGAGTTGTATTCCATTAATGAAAGTAATAATAAAAAGACAGATGGATAGGACGATTCCATGAGAGTTTTGTTTTTACCACAATGGCCATGGAACCTTAGAAACACACAGTTCTAGAACAAAAACCCTAATGTTTTACTATAATTAATTTAGTAGCTGCTGCTAAGAGTTAAATCGCTTGCATATTGGAACACAATAAATATAAACATATCCAAACCATGATTTTCAAACGAAATAATGTCATTACATACAAGGATGAATCCGAATATGAACCGGCAAGACGCCATTGAGGAGTGCGAGCCAATATTGACACAAATGAACGTAAGAGGCAAACACGAGTCAAACGGAATCCGCGGGAATAGGTTATTTGAAGTGGTGAATAGTTATATTTGCTGGATAAGTTCCAAACTGAATTATATTTAGATAACCGAGTGTCATATATATTCCACATACCTACTTCAGTACAATACATTTGTTAAAAAACTAGTAGTGTCAGAGAAACTTCGTACAGGCTTTTTTTTATCGCCGACTCCTCCGTCATAGTCCAAGACTGAGCCATTTCTTTTTCATGTCTGGTTTTATTATCTTATACTAAATACACAAGGGATAATAAGGGGGGGTAATCTTTTTGTGTTTTCTTTTCTTTTCTCCCATTTTAAAAACAGTCATACTTTCTAAAACATATTTCTTATTTGCTAGTAGGTACAATTATATATCAATCTAATTAGTTCTATCTGTTGTATGTTTGTTTATTTCTTATCTATATATCTATTACATGTTTTATCTATTACTCTATCTATCCATATTACTTCTATTATACATTTCAATTTTTGCAGGTACGGTTATTTACATTATTAATACTAAGTTTTACTGACACTGTGTGGGTATATACTATTATATACCACCAGTGTTATTTGTTGACCCGTTACGTTTATTTACTGCTTTCGTCTTCGTATACGTTGCCATGTCGACGTATGGATTGAGGGAATTGCAATGGCGGCACTAAAAATACGTCATATGTACGATTATATCCATCTATTATATCCCGCAGTAAACAAATCATTTATCAGGATAAAAAATATCCTAAGTGTTGACTTCAGTTCACTGAAGTACATTTAAATCCATTCCGTAGTTTTGACATGATGCCGTAACAGACAGAGGTTCAAAACTTCTAAACATTTTATTTTCGGAATCCGCTTTTTCGAATTAGCGCCCTTGATTATTATTTTTATATTTCACATTCATTTTACAAACTGGACCCCTCTACAGGTTTATTTTATATGTTACAATTGGGCCACCTGCATAATTGAAACAAAGCACATTTATTATCCGCTTGGTGTTTGAGATAATTACATAGAAGCGCTTTTATTATCGTCCTCTTTTGTTATTAGTGATGTTTTGAAGAATAGCCTATGCGAACGGCTATAAACGAGTACAGAGTTTATGGCCGTTCGCAGGCATAATTAGGCAGGTGTTTCGAACTAATTCTAAGAAGTTATTGTTTTGCGTCGAGGCATATTGTATTTGTACAGAATTAAAGGAATGCCCGAACGGAGAGATGGCAGTCAAGCGAGGATTACGATACGAGCAAGACATACATTCGATAAGCGATATAGTGACGGACTTTGTGCGTGTTATTTAATTGTATATAACATTTGGGACTTATTGCGTCCGGTTATATTTGTACCTGTGATGTACGGGTTTGTATAGTTCTAATAAATTATATAGTAATAGTAACGGCATTTTAATTCGAGTCCCGCACTTGTAACATATATATATGCGACGGCCTCTGTGGTCGAGCGGGCTAAGCCGTTGCCGGCCTACCTCACTGCAACGCAGAGGCTCCGGACTCGATTCCTGGTATAGTAAATTTCGGAAACGTATTTTCTCCGTTATTTACTATGGTCTGGGAGTCTGAGATCGGCCCTAGAGTGGTACGTTGTATATTACCGATAACACAAGCGTAACTTGCTTAATTTGGTGATATACAATATGTGTGTTTGTCTACCGATTATTATTATACATGTATGTCTCTGCAGACCACGGGCCATAAAATGACCCGGACTTTTGGAGGGCTTGCGTGGGGCCATGGGAAGGCCAACACATAGAGGCCCCTTGACAAATTTAATCTAAATGTAGCGTGACACTGACCGGTGATTGTCCCTGTCTACAGCATATAAAAATGCACCCAAGGACAAGCCCCGGCCAGTGTAGGACTATATATATATGAGAACAAAAAGTACCGGGCTATTGGAATGAAGTGCTAGTGGTACTAGGGGTCTGGGAATATGGGGACTATGGCGTCTGCCCGTCGCAATGTTCGGGGAACATGGAAAAATGGGCAGACGGTGACTCGTCACTCGCCACAAAATATTATAGATATTATGTAAGTATAAATGGATAATATTTTAGGTCTCATGTATTTACTATCATCATATATTAAAATATTAAGCCATAACGTAGCATTTCCAAAATATATATACGTGATATTCCTGAAAGTGCCCCCCTGACATAATAGGCGTGCATTTCAATGGAAAAATCCAATAACGTCGGTGTTCTTGGATGATCGATGAAACACATTAGCGAATGGGAGCCGATAACTCACTCAGTACTTGTGAACTGGCTACTCCAGATTTAGAGTTTAATACTCTACGTGTTTCGGATTCACTGGGAACGGATATAGAGAGGGGGAATTTTTGTGTGATTCTTATTTTTCAAACATGGCCTGTCACGGTCTATGTATTTAGCTTAATAAAGTGCTTAATAAAGTACTATACAGGAATTTAATAAACTCTATTTTCCCGAATAATAAAATATTAAACTGTGGTTAATAAAATAATGTCCGTGACGTGGGAATAGTAGACAATCGCTGTATCCGATCATATTCGATTAGATAAATCTATACACGTTGTTATGCGCAATATACATATAAGCATGTTACAATATAGACAAGCATGAATTATATTTTTTATTTAAATCATAAAGTTAACAAAAGATTTATACTGTTTATTCTATGTAGGTATATATTATTATTTACAAAATAAATCGTTTTAAATTAAATTCACAAAATATTCGGGTCGTTTTAGTATTATGCCAAAAGGAAGGTTTGTACTGAAAATCAGCTTTGTGTCGGATATTATGCCGGCACAGCAATAAGCTGAGTGCAAACCTTGTTTGGTAAAAATGCGGCGTACAAATTCTCAAAATATGTTTTTATTTTTAAGATACATGTCAGCAATGTAAGTACATCACTATTTCTTCAAATATTTTTCTTTCTTTCTAGTAAGATTACATCTCCAAATTAAAGTGATTTTATTACAAACTATCTAAAAATATCTTAAGGATTATATACTTCATAAAGCTAGAGAAGCAAAAAAATATAATTTATACATTTATATGCATGTTTATTTTTATGTCTAGGACAGTATATCTGGTATTCATATGATAGTAGTGATAGGTTAAATATTCTTGACAATCGAACGTATTTGAATCTATATAACTTTCTAATGCCCAGTTTCCGAGGTTACCAGTTACGAGTTAAATAACAATTGATTTCATAAAGTTAGGTAATAGTTAACTTAGGTTAACTGTTAACCTACAACTAGTCCCAAAACTCGCCACTAGATGGATCTATTTAAGAAGGAATATCTAATATTTATTTACATCCAACAAAAAAGTCAATAACAAAACGTCAAACAAAAAATATAGAATAATATAAACGCCTAATATTGCCCAGTTAGGTTGAACCTAGTTTAACTGTCGTACGATAGTGTGTTCAGAAACGCAATTTTATAAGTTATTGAACCGATAGCGCTAACGAACAGATAAACTAGAGTTAAAAGTACCTCAGAAACCGGGCATAAGACAGCCATATTCTCAGTATGTATATAACTTGCTATCTTTTTTCATATTCTTCCAATTATTTGGGGTTGACACACGCATATTATATTAACCCCAAAGAACATACTAGTATATTCTTCTATTCTGGTGTATGTTTTCTATTACATCTCAGTATCGTAATTTATCCAGTTAAACAATCCCCCAAGTTCAAACCGTAGGTAATACAAGTTCAAAATTATTGCACATAAATTGTGCAATATTACTCTTTTTTGGGTACAGGCGATAAAGGAATATTGTATTTTTCTTGTCAACCTTCACCCACGATTACGACTTTTGGACCGACTTAGGAAGGTCAAAAATTTCTTACACCATTTTTCTTTTCCTCGGTACAATACTAGTTTTTGTGTGTAAAATATGACCAGTCTGTGAAAGGTAATTTGTCAGCTCTCAACTTGATAAGGGATGAAACTATCATTTAAGGGATAGTGTGTATTTTAGAATTTTTAACGGATCTCTATAATTCTGTAATGCCTTTGTTCCATCTGGGATAATATTAGTGACCATCGCCCAATACGTCTTGTTTATCTGCATTAGTGTTAAATATTTAGGTTGTGTTTTTTGAAAACGTTAAAAAATAACGTCGTGTATAATAAAAATATAAGTGCGGCTGAGTTATAGAAAAACAAAAAATATAATTTTGAAGTAAATATATATGTTTTTGATACTTTTTTTTTTGTGATAATATTAGAACAATATTTATTATATTGACAATACAATGCAAGAAAACTTAACTTATTCGTATTATATTCTACTCATAGTCCCTCAATACTATAAGTAGAATACTGAGCCCAGATCACCGTCTTCTATGGGTAAGGTGCCCAGAAGGCTGGCTACGTTTCCTCGCTGGATCGCCATACTGATCCGTTGGCCGAGGTAAGCCCCAGCCCTCTGATCACCTGAAGTGTCAATGAGTCGTTTCGATAAATTTTGGTAGAGACTCATGGCCTCAGTAAATATATTGATATTAATTTTAAGTAGAAAGTACTTAAAATTAATATTAAGGGCAGTAACTTTCAGGGATTTTTTGATAATATACAACAAAATTTCGGGTGGGGACCGAAAAAAAATCACTCTAATACATACGTTACCTATCAATGTTTAACATCACTAACAATTTTAATTACAATGTTGCATCACAAATGGTGAATTAAGCCCATCTTTACATCTGCGTGAAACGGCCACTAGCACTAACATTATCCCAAATGTAGCAAAGACATAAGAGCTCGAGAGTAGTTGATAGTCATATGAACTGAGAGAATGTTTAACATTTAAAAAAAACGTCACAACACCTTGTATTTTTTTTATTGCTGGAGTACAGCAGACAGGCTAGCGGCCCAACTGTGATGGAAAGTGGTTATGGTCGCCTATGAATATTAGCAACACTAAAGATGATACCAATGTGCTGCCGCTCTCTAAAGAGAACTTGGAACTCGGCTACTTTTATCGGAACACCACTCATGGTTGTTATGGCGGCTTACTCTGGACCAGAGGTGGTAGCCATCCAGTCGGGCAAATACCCTATCACCTGGCTGTGGGTTGTTTTGTCGCCCCGCAGGATATAGTATTCTTTCTCCGTTCCTGCACGGATGATGATTTGTGTGGGTATATTAAATTACAAATGTATAATACGTTTATAATTTACTATTTATTGCAACGGGTCAAATTCATAAACTAAATTATTATTAAGTATTAAAGAATAAAATACTTTATTTATTATTATAAGCACTTGGTTAATTTTCGTAATTTAAGCTGGAGTAAGTAAACGTAGTATGTATGAATGTAATTAAGTAATTTAATTTTACGGGCTTTCTTAGTCTACCAAATAAATCTATACCAATATTTAAAATTAAAGGTTCTCTGTGTTTCTAAGTAATTACCAAAATTTAATTGAAAAATGTTATTTGAACTATGCGTAAGTGCAAATGATGATTATGATTTCTTGTCTGTCAGCCTGAAAATCTTGAATACAGTCTGAGACGGGTCAATCGTTTTCATAACAATTTTAGACATTAATAATCTTCAGACAAACACACACTTTGTATATCTTATAAGCTAGACAAGTTACGCTTGTGTTATGGGTAATATACATCGGACCACTCATGGGCCGATGTCAGACACCCAGACCATATTAAATAACAGAAAGTTTGTTTTCCAACATTTATCAGGCCAGGAATCGAAGCCTCTGCGTTCCCGCTAGTTCGATCAGCTAAAACTTAGCCCACTCAAGAACTGTGGCTATCATTAAAACAGGAATCAAGAGTTCCGTTGGCCCATCTCCCCTGCCCTATTTCATTCTCCCATCCCATCTACCTATTCCAATCCCATATCCCAATCTCTCTATCCCGTGCTCCTGTTTCATCTTACTATTCCTAAAAGCTCGAAACGCGTTGGCTGTGCCCCTAGTCTTGCAAACGTCTATAGGGGAATGTAACCAATTCCCATTAGTTAGGCTGTCCGCTTGTTTCCCAGATTTGCGATAACAAAAAGGAATTATGCTATCTACAATTATGTATTGTTAGTGCGGGAGTTTGTGGTTGAAGTCGTGGTAGCGTAATGGCTAGTGCACGGGTCCCAAACTCAAAGGGCGCGTGTTCGATCCTGGCCGGAACGCATGCACCACTTAGGCAGTTTTCTGACCTAATGTGCATATAGTTACAACAACAATTATCACGAGCTAACAACGGTGAAGGAAAATTCGTGATGCTACCTGCACATCGAGATAACCGATGTGTCAAACCTACCAAGCCGTCTTGGACAAGCGTGGCGGGTATACTGTCCGTTCCCCTAAAATGGGAGGTTCGAGCCCAAAAGTGGACAGACATTTATTTAACTAATATTTTTTGCAAGAATGTAGTTTATACAGATGTTATATATTTGTAGATGCACATCACATTCTACCACAGTGGTATACAAAATGGCTTAAATACTAAAATTAATATACATAAATATTCCAGTTCAGAAACATATCAAATAAGCTTTAGTAATAAATAAAAAAAATATGTCAAAAGAAGAAAAATTAACAAATAAACACGAAACTCATAGAACTTTGAGAACACTTTTATTTGAATTCAGAAGGAAGAATGTCGATCTAAAATACAATTAATTATAAGTTATGATTCTCCCACAATAATTAGCCACCCTAGAGAGCTACTATGTCATGTGCATCCGACCAAAGTCGAAGTGAGAATGATCTAGCGTCACAACGGCCGATCGCTTTTATATGCGATTACTAAGTACAAATATCCAGTATATATATATATATATATATATATATATATATATATATATATATATATATATATATATATATATATATATATATATATATATATATATATATATATATATATATATATATATATATATATATATATATATATATATGTCGGCGCAAATACAACAATTAACGTATTACAAAAACAATAATCATTTATTTAATTACTATGAGTTTATTGTAATGTGAAATTGACGTAAAACAGCAAGATTTTGTTGTAATTTCAAGACTTAACCTAAAAATTTGTGATCAGGTGAACGTGCGCCGACACGTGCATCGAGCCCTATAAATACGGCCGCACTGTCGCCACTCGATTATTAATTATTCATCTTCACGGACAAGGTCGACGATATCACAAAACGGCTGGCCCGGATCAGCCCGCCCGCGGTTAGGACGGCAGGCTGGCAGACACCGACGGACAGACACAGACGGCGGCATCGACGCCGCCAATCACGATCTCTCCACGTCCCCGCGAGGGACGCCAGGAGACACAGCGCCTTCGCTTCGCAAAGGCACTCGCCCCGAAAACCCCGGTAAAGTTGTGAGGTCTTCGGACCAACAACATAAAGTCAAGTCCAATAAAAATTTTAAAAAACTCGATTATTATTGTTCGAGCCGCCGGCCGGGACGAACCTCTGTGGGACGTCGTAACGTTCTTGAAATATACGTCGCCGAGTACTCTTGAAATTCTATTTCGAGGACTCAAATATGGGTCGTCACCAAGAAACCAACAATCGTACAAACACTCTTTAATAACACCACGAGGGTCCCTCCCGCGTCATATAAAATAAAATAGTACAATAGTATGTAGCACTATTTGGAAAAAATGTTATTAACAGCATCAATATCTAGCATAGTTCAGAAGGTATGAATATTAAGTTTATATCCTGTATAAACGAAGTGCCGGCACAGAGTGTGAGTAAAATAAAACATCAAGGGGTACACTGTAAACTTATTGCACTATCACCCCACTTTGAAAGCTACTATAAAAATCCCATAATCCCCTATTCTATTCGTTCAATACTAAAATATTGCTTTAAAGACTCCATATTTTGGTATTGGATAAGTCGTAAAATTTAAAGTTTTAAATGAACTGTCATGGCAGCCCACATCTGCTAGAAGGCTTTGAATACGACGTACAATTTAAGTGGTACAAATTAAAAATGTTAACTACCATACGAATATATGTATATACGAACCATTACTGAAGTGAAAACGTCTTCAGGCACGCTGGCCACTTTTGGGACGAGGAAAAAGATACAAAGTTTTCACTTCTGACGTGCGGTCGTACTACCGACAGTTTTTTTATTACAGCTCGCTAGGCCAAATTGACTGTTGTGATACCACGCTCTTACAGAATATCGCCCTCAAACGGTTAGCCTTAAGTTTACCGTGTTTCATAAGGTGAATAAGAGCTCTAGTGGCACAATTTTGCCTCCTTCTATCCCGTTACCCATATTACATCCCTCATAAATCAATCCCCCTCTTTTCTGATAACGCAGGGGAATGTCTTTGAACACCGTCCTCGGGCTCTTCGGGGAAAAGGCCAAAGGCAGCGCAAAAGCATGCATCGAGGGTGTGTGGAACTCTCGGCAACCGGTTCTCCACGTTAGCTTCAAAGAGAAGCAGTCGCGAGAAACCAATCGCCGAATTACCCACTATACCTAAACCTGCGCCCCTGTATCTGTGCTTTTACGGAGCGTCACGGGATATGGAACAGAGTTACTGCACCCCTACACTCTGCAATACTAGGCCACCCTGGTGGCAGAGTGACCCACTTTATCAATCGGTGTTGGAGTCCGCTGCTACTACAGTAGCAACGGCCCCCTGTGACCATAATTTCGACTTCCGGTCCGCCTCCTGCAGATATGCTGACATGTCTCATAAAACACGGTTAGCCTTGAGCTTTCATAAGATGAATAGGAGCTTCAGTGACACACTTTCTCCTCCTTCGATCCTGTTATCCACACTCTATCCCTCCTAAATCAATCCCTCTATCCTATCCCCCTTTTCCCATCCCTACTATCTTATTCCTCCACCCTAGAGACTGGTAATGAGTTGGCATCGCTCCTGGTATTGCATACGTCCATAGGCCACGGTAATCGCCTTCCTTCAGGTGGGCTGGCTTTCTGTTTTTTATTTTTTTTTATTAATAGAGTTCAGCAGACAGGCAGACGGCCCACTTTATGGAAAGTGGTTACCATCGTCTATGGACATTTGCAACACCAAGGCTACAAATGCGCTGCTGATCTCTTAACGGGAAACTGGAACCTGGTCACTAATGCCCGAACACAACTCAAAATTGTTATGGCGGCATACTCTAGACCAGGGATGGTAGCCATCCAGTTGGGAAAATACCCTACCTGGCTGTGGGTTGTTTTGTCGCCTCTTACGACAGGCCGCCCGGCCGTAGGAAGTTGTATTCTTTCTCCGTTCCTGCACGGATAAGATTGCCTTTTGTTTGCCTTTAAGCAATAAAAAAGCAACAATTTTAAGTTAAATAATCTCCTGACAAAGCTACGACGACTAGAGGTTCATAGTGACCTTTATATTGACGTGTATGTATACGTCGTATATTATATCTATTGCGTACCTATTCCCATCCGCATCGATTTTCGGTCCATCCAAAGGTTGTCTGGAAGATATCGCTCACAGCGGTAAGACTGCACAGTGTCATTATGATCGTATTGATCGTCGTAGACTTTGTCGACATTGGACAGATAACAAAGATTACAATTGGTTCACTAAATATAAAATCAAAGGTTATTTTCAGCAGGGTAATGGATTTTTTAGTATGAAAAAACATGAACCCAGAAATTCTCGTAAACACTCGGTATAAGTAATATTACTAAAAGCATACAACGACAATTGTTTTACTAAAAATTTTATCAATCAGAGAAAGTTTCGCATAGGAATAAAAAAAAATCAATCTGGCCACTTTAAACCAAGAAATTCTCGAGATATAAAGTACTGCAGATTTTAAGTCCGGAAATGTACTCTCGATCAGCGGAAACCGCATCGAAATCGGTCCAGTAGTTTTTGCGTGAATCCCGAACAAACAGTCAAATACAAAAAAAAATACAAAATAGTACACTTTTACAATATTATACACAGTTGTGTGCAATAAGATATATCCTATTCTATTCTAACCAAACTATTTTACCTGTAGTGTTGTGCATTTACAGAATAATTTTCTAACCCTATACTATATTCTATATCTAGTTCACACGTCGCCAGCGACGGGATATTGACCACCATTTCCTTGAACCTCCACGCTCAACTACGCAACGGTTCTCTAGAACATTTATTCCGCGTACAACAATGATCTGGAGGGAACTTCCTCCTTTGCGCTATGTCATGGGGTTCTTTAAGAAGGGCGTTATAAAATTTCTTAGAGGTCGGCAACGCGTTGGCGACACCCTGGTGTTGCAAACGTCCATAGGCGACGGCAACCTCTTTCCATCAGGTGAGCCTGTGTGCCTGTTTCAGGCAATAAAAAAACACATGGGATCTAAGTCAAAGTATCTATTTTTAACCTTGAAACATAGACTCAAAGTCGGACAGCAAAAACCCTTAAACGAGTATAGAAATACAGTTACGACGCGTCGTGAACTTATTTCACGTCAAAAACCTTAAAAACAATGCCTATAACCAAAAGTTTCACCTTCGAAAATAATTCATCGTTTATGATCATCGTTGTTACACAGAAAGTGGTATCTTCCACCGTTTTCATATTTCCCCCCTTTATGTGCGTTGTTAAGGTGTTTCTTATGAGCGAATAGTACCTTAGAGGCTCTTCGCCTGATGTAGAAATCGAGCTACGAGTTTTATGAGTATATAGTTTTATCAGGGCATATAAGGTGAGTCTATAAAATTCATCAATCGTAAGGTAAACTTATACAAAGCCTACGTCACATACTAAGTTCGTCAATGGTTAATTAAATTTGCATATTCATAATTAAAAAAAAAAAAATTAAAGTCGTGGTAGCGTAATGGCTAGTGCACGCGTCCCAAACTCAAAGGGCGCGAGTTCGATCCTGGCCGGAACGCATGCACCACTTAGACAGTTTTCTAACCTAATGTGCATATTGTCACAATTGCAGGCCCCAAGAAATTGTATTCTTTCTCCGTTCCTGCACGGATATAAATATAATATAATAGTATATATATTATTATATATAACTATTAGTTTCATAATATATGAAAACTTTGCCACAACCTACCCTATGGCTTCGAATCTAGTGTAATACTTGCAACAACTCAGAAGGGTTTATGGTAGTAAAAGAACAGCATCTGGTCACAATACTTTATAATTATAGATTTAGAGAACCTTACGGTTTAAACACATTACATACATTGACTATTCAAACTCGACAAGCATTTTAGAACACCTCGACATCCCTCCAATTTTACAGTATATCAAACTTAGCACATTGGCACAACCGACAGCGGATTCAAGCCATTCATACACTATTTTAATTAAAGGATTATGCATGACAAGAATTTAATACATTATTTTTGTTTGGATATTTCAGATAATATTTTATATAAGATATTGTATAAAATATTATACTTAAAGTTTTATATGCATTAAAAAAAAGTCGAACACAGTATAAATCTATAACGTCTGCCAACATGAAAATAAAATGTCGTGAATACCGCATATATACAATTGAGAGGTTTGAATTATAATCTGTACACAATTATCACATTATACAAAGGATAAATATTGTAACAAAATTATTGTAAATTATAGACAACTACTCTATACAAAACAGGCGCTAATTACCTAATTAATAAAAATATAACATTATGATTCAATTACGGAAATGGCCGATTGTATCGTTCAGAAATCAGAGGGTACATAACAAAATCAATAATTAACTTTAAAAAGAAACACGACCATAACAACTATGCTACTCAATAACTGTAACACTAGGCCAGAGGCTTTATTCTCAAACGTCTTTCGTCGTTAGTTTTCGTCCGATAAACTCGAAAGAGTCGATGACATTTTAGGTAGACGAAAGATAATAAAAATTTCTTAAAAACTACATTAATATATTCCATATAACACAAAAATAAACGGAGCATATAATGGAACTTCACTCAAATAAAAATAAACAAACAAAAAAATCAAAAACTAAAACAAACGACGAAAGAAGTTTGAGAATAAGTCCCCAAGAGCCTGTACAGCTTAAGAAGTTATTCTAACCTCCCGTTGATGATGAACATTGTGATGAAACCTGTACGTAGAGATTAGTGATGTGCGCATATTGCCTATCTGTCTCGAGCAAAGATGCTGGGTTTCTTCTAAAAGAAATATAGACGCCCAAAACGAGCTGTAAGACGTTCGTAGATTGTTATTATTGTGATATTTTTTACTTCTTAAAGCACTTTAAGATAATGTAACAAATTGTTGGTCCTTATCCTTACCAGTTACTTATAACTTACCTTTTTATCTGTACAAGAAAGGAGAAAGAATACAATTTCCTGCGGCCGGGCGACCTGTCGTAAGAGGCGACAAAACAACACACAGCCAGGTGGTAGGGCATTTGCCCGACTGGATGGCTACCACTTCTAGTCTAAACTATGTCGCCATAACAACTTGAGTTATATTCCGGCATTAGTGACCAAGTTCCAATCTCCCTTAAGAGAGCAGCAGCGTATTTGTAGCACATTTGGTGTTGCAAATGTCCATAGGCGATGGTAATTTATTTAAATAAGTACGTTCAGATGAAATAAGTGCAATCGTCGCTATAAGCTTGAACAAAACGAATTAAACCAACTGCAATTCATAAATTAAGTTGTATTTGCAATAAATTCACTTTGCAACAAATTTCAACAGTATTCAGAGTTTCATACAATATGGCTTTTAAAAAATATTTGTATGCAAAGTTTTTGAATATTATGAATTCAGAATTTTTAAGTATAAAAGATTTTTAAAATTGTAAAGTTAATAGAATTCTCTAATAGGACTTTATTTCTTCTTTGTATTCATAGCTCCTTTATAGGGTACTTACATGATATTATTATATTAAAATCAATTGAGACACTTTATATCATCTTATAAAATGCTTTATTGTGTGTTAAAAGATACACTTGACAGAAATAAACATCTGTGTTAACTGTACCTTTTAAAAACATGATTATTGAATTAAATTAAAAGTCTTTAATGAACCTTGCTATGATTTTTCATGGCCTAAATAAAGTTACCCTACACAACTATGACTATGGTCATTGAAAAATTGAAGAATTTGTTAAATTAGATGAACAGCGGTTGGTCCGTTATTTTTTTGGATTTTGCTACAGTATTATGTAACGGCATATAAATTACATATTTTTGACTAAACATTCGAATTAAAATAATGATATCTGAAAATAAAAACTTAATGCATGTAACTAAAAAACAATAAATAAACAAAAATTTTACATATCCAGTACAGTAGATCCAGTAATTTTTGAAAATAAAATACTGTGACGTTCAAAGAGAGACGGACAGACAAATGATTTCATAAATGTTGTTTTTACCAATACGGCTACCGAACCTTATTAAACTAACAGTAGTTCGGGTAGTAAGGAACAAATTTTGGATTGAATAAAGACTTATGGCCGCTTGCATAACGATCGCCTTTAAATAAAATTACTTAGTTAATCACATTAAACTACCTAAATACGTTTTACACAAAACGTATTGACAGTTATTTAAACGTATTATGCGGCAAATTTTGCGTTCTGCAACACGCTAATTGTATTTAAGGATGTTAAATGCGTTTTGTGTTTCTTAAATAAATTTAAGCAACCTTATGCAAGCGGCCCTAAGTGTTGAGATTTGAAAATGGAATGTTAAGATGGTTTGGACAAGTAAAGAGATAGATAGATAGATAGATAACACTTTATTGTACACCATTACAGAAAACCTAAGAGAATGAATGAAAACAAAATGACAAAACGAGCATATGACAACAGAGTAAATGGTAGTGTCGGTATTGGTAGACCGCAACATATTTACCATGATTAATGGTATTATATGAAGATATTTTAAGGAAAGGTCAGATAAAAAGCACTTCAATAAATTTGCATATATTAAAAGAGTAAAGTAATATATGTGTATATTAGACAAACAAACAAACCGACTTTTTTTTGAGCCTCGAGTGAATAATGTTAGAAGAACTACCACCAAAGATCAGCTCAAAAAAAAATATTAAGAGGGCACTCTAAATTTTTTAAGATTTCGAAAATCGCCAAAAACTGAAATTTCTTTTATTCAAATTTTTCTTCTCGTTACAGTATAATTTTATGGACCAAAAAACAATAAGTTTCTGAAAGTTTCATTTCAAAATTTGAATTTTAAAAGGTATTTTTTACTACTTTATTACTTTAGATTTTTTGAGAGCGAGTAATGCACTGGTACATTAAAAAAAATTATGAGCGACCTTTTAAAATTAAAATTAAATTGGAAAATTAGTTACTTGTTTTGGATTATGCTACCATCGAAGCGTTGTTGTAATATGTTTATGTTGTAATCAGAGTTATTCTCAAGTCTACAGACATGAACACTCACGCATACACACACAAACTCACATATACACTCGCAATGCTAACATAGTAGACATAGACACTGTTACTGATTTGTTTTAATTACAGCAAAAATCTATAAAATGTGAGATGCCACTGATTCTCGGAACACAGGCTTTGTGCCTAGCTCGGGATTTAGGGACTTCAATATTACTTTCTGTATCTGATTTTTTGCAATAAAGATTATTATTATTATTATTAATGAAAGTAGATGAAGCGAAAGATGTTCATCAGGACCATGGCATGTGGAGCCAAATCATCTCTGCCTACCTCCATGGGAAATAGGCGTAATAATATGTAGGTCTATATTTACGTAGTCGGGGTTCGTGAGTATAAATATAACTACAAAGTATTTTGAATGACCTTCTAAGCCATAGAAGCGTGCATAAATAACAGGACTACTGCAACAGGCAGCTCCCATAAAATTATTTATTAAAAGCTTCTGCTGAAGTAGGTACATCGGAGTGTAATATATCCGCATCTTACGAAACACCAGGTGTTCAAGATCGCTTACTTTGTTTCAGATAATCAAGTCTTCGTTTACATATTACGTTATTTTGAACTCGAGTATGTAATCATGTTATAACGCTCCAATAACGCTGCGTTCAAGGTTAAATGGGTTCTTTGTCATAATATAAACACAAACCCTTGTCATTATAAAATACATAATGGTATATATATAAAAATAGCATCCGTACTAAAATGAGCATATTTTAATTTTAGGTGCACTAAAAAAATCAAACACTTGGATTAGACGGATTCATTGAATGTAATCAATTTGATTGAAACACATAAAACTGTAAGAATACGGCCGTATTCACAGAATGAGTAAAGTTTATGTTTATATGGATTGCTTTGGTTGATTCAACCAAAATGAATGCCATAAATGAACCGTCTAATATTGCCTTTATGTCATGGAAGAAGAATACTCAGGCATGAAAATGGCTCAGTGAAAACGTAATCAAAGTCAAATTCAAATTTTTTATTCATTATAATTTCCACTGGAGAAAACTTTTTGAAGGTCGTGTACATATAAGTAGCCAACCTCCTAGGCACTACACATAGAAGATGAAGATGGTGACTTAGGCTCAGTATTCTATTTATAGTCTTAAGGGATTATGGGTAGACTACAATATAACTAAGTAAAGTTTTATTTTATTGTATATAATGTCTTAGTTTTTTAAATTTTCAGTCTTATTTATAGCATGATTATGTTCTCAGAAGTCAGTCACAAACTGAAAATACTAATTAGGTCCACTTTAATTTCATAAATTTGGTAATTACATAAGTAGGAGTATATCGTATATTAATAATTAGATTACTTTTAAAGATTTTTATATAAATACATTTTTGTAATTTTAAATAGCATTTTCTATTTAGTTATCTGTGTTGAGTTTTTCTATCGCTTCGTTGCTTATGTTTTTATACTCACTCATATAAAAGGGAGCGGCAATTGCGAAAAACGTGAAAAAGAAAAACCCTCTACTTTCCTAGAGTTCCTTGAGTAATGTTAATGAGAGACTTTACTTAAAGCAAGAAGATACAAAGTGAAACTCGCTGTTTTACTGATAACCGTATTACTAACATTTTTGCAACTTTAGTATTATTTTTATATTTTTGCATCACTTATGTGGGTTTACAGATTTTCTCAATTAAAATTTGTATGAAAAATAAAATTACTCTAATGCTTTTAAAATATTGAGATTAAATTAATATTGACATATACATAAGTATGTTTCGAGGAAAATAAAAGTTCATCCTATTTTTTGAAAAAACTAATATTTTATTGCATGAATTCAGTAGACATGCAGACAACCCACCTGATAGAAAACGGTTACAATCATTTATGACCATTTGTAATAACAAAGGTGATATAAATGTGTTGCCGCTTTCTAAAGACAGACTGGTACCTGGCCTGGCTCCGGAATACAACTCAAGGTTGTTATGGCGGCATACTTTAGACTAGGGGTAGTAGCCATCCAGATGGACAAATACCCTACCACATGGCTGTGGGTTATTTTGTCGCCTCCTACGACAGGCTGCCCGGCCGCAGGAAATTGTGTTCCTTCTCAGTTCTGCCATGGATAAAAAATATAGGGTCAACTATACCATTGTTGCTACCCCTCGATGGTTGGCACGCTATAAATTTATTTGAAACATTAAGAAATCACATGTTTTTATTTTGTCGCCATATGCATCGCCTTCGATATATAATGACATAGATATTAAGATTTATTAATATTGTTACGACCTAGACGCCGACAAAAACAAATTCACACGTGCATACCTGTAAAAACATTTTATTACCTTTCGGCATTTGGACTTCTTTTGTTTACTTTGTGTTTAAAATTTGTGATTAGAAAACAGCCCATTGTGTATTGTAATCTTTTATGGCAGTCATTAGCCAGGTGTGTCAGATTTAAAGTACAAACTGATTCTAGGAAATTCGGTCCACGCGGCCGGGCAGACATACTGCATCTGTGCAGTATAAAGCAATACCCCGATTGAGGGACGCGGCAGTCGAGCGATAACCACGAGCGAAGCAAGACTTGTGTACATTCGGTAACCTATTTAGTGACGGACTTTGCGCGTGTTATTGAATTACGACCTTCTGTATTACGTTTGGACTTGTTGTGTTCGGTTATATTTGTACCTGTGTTATACGTGTTTGTATAGTTCTAATAAACTCTATAATAATTCCAACGGCATTTTAATTCGAGTCCTGCAACTCGTAACAATATCTTAAATAAATTGAAAGTATAATAACATTGGTATAATTTCTTGTATGTATGTACTTCCTAAGTACCTAATCGGTTAGCCAAAGCAAATGTTCAGTGACAGAATAGCGAATGTGGGAACAGTATAGCGTAGGCCCAATTCGTCTGCGGTATTGCCCAGGTGCAGCCAATGCATTGCCTAATTGTGCCGAATGGATTAACTCCATTGCTCTCACACCTCGTGCACTAATGAACCCGTGTTGATAGTGAATGCTTATTCAGCTGTACACACTTTTATTTTCCTATTCATTTTTTACATGGACACGAGTGGTTTTAGTTTCAGGATGTTGAACGTTGCCGGCTCTGTAATACATTGTTATTTCTGCCACTTGAAAAATTGTGTTTTGTAGTGTATGTGTCTCTGTTATCATAACCTAGGTTTTTTCTTTTTTAGTTTACTAGCTCTGTGTCAAATTTTATTTAAATCCATTCAGTAGTTATCACATGATACTCCAACAGACAGACAGACAGACAGACAAAAATTGTATTGTCGGAGTCTCCTGGTCCGTATTATCCTCGCAGATTTTTTTTAAACGCATTGTACAAACTCGAACCATTTACCGATTCGTTATATTATATTATAGATTTAATGTTTCAGTATTAAACTTTCATATTCAAGGATATTGCATTCATCATAAAAACATTGAAAAATAAATAAAGCTAATAATTCCATCGCACGCAAAAAAAATCTGAATAAAATATAATATATATATGGAGTTCTCATCCTTGTGATCAAAAGTATTACATATTTACGGCATTATTCATAAAGAGTTAAAGTAAGTTTGAACGCTTCTTTATGGTTCTTAAAAAAGCGTTCAAACTCACTCCAACTCTCTATGAATAAGGCCGCTAATATATATATACATATATGTGCTTACCAAACTTATTATGGTAACTAGTTTATTAGAATTGAGAAGAAATTCAACCAATTTCATATTACATTTATGTAATATTAAAAGATAGAATACTATTCTGTTTTTATATCTTTTATTTTTTTTAAATAATCGAAAGTCAAACATACACACACACACATTTTATAACCCCAAGTTAAGCAAGTTACGTTTGTATTATGAGTGATATACAACGGACCACTCTGGGGCCGATCCAGAAATCGAACCTGAAGCCTCTGCGTTCCAGCGAGTTCGGCCGGCCAAGACTTGCCCGCATAACCATAGAGGCCGTCGATACCATTCCACATACGAGGACACGACCGGCTCGAAAAGCTACTATGCGTCGCGTTCTCTATAACCGGAATTGGTTTAGACACAATTATATTTTTGTTTTAGTTTAAAATAATTCCTGTCACAATGTCAATATAGGTACATACGATCATGTCTCAAGATAATATTGTGGCGAGCGATAGTGGAACCATCTAATTGGTTTAAGAACTTTTAGAAAAAGTTAGGAGATTCTGGAAGGAAAACACACAGATACAGATACATTTTAGAACGGGACAGACGATGGACGAAAGTTCTAGAATAGAAGGTTCGCGAAGGAAAAGACAGAGACAGATAGATGTTAGAAAGGGATAGATGATGAACGAAAGTTCTAAAATAGAAGGTTCGGGAAGGAAAAGACAGAGATAGATAGATGTTTAGAAAGGGATGGATAGTAAATAAAAGAATAACGAACAGAAGATCAAAATTACGGGTTCCAGAAGATTTTTCCAGGTACATAAGCAGCGAAAGGCGTGCCTACCGGGCAGACAAAATAGACGCCGGAGAGCCCCCGGCTCGGATCCTCTCACAACAAGCTAAGACCCACCAATCACACCCACTCATTACAGACACAAGTAGCCATACGCGATTAGCTTAGGCGTGTTGCTGGAGAGTTTCTTCCGCCGCTTCTTCTCCTCCAGCTACAACACGTTGCAAAGCGGTAGTAAACATAGACTAGGATCGGCTCCGCCGGCGGAGTCGGTGGCGAGTCCCCATTGTATAAACACTTCAGCCTGTTGGCTTAGCTCATTCATCCTTTTACGGCTGAATCCTATATAGAGTCAATCCCCCGCAGCGGTCGAGCCGTAGTCGAACCTCACAGGAGGTGCCTCCTCGAGCGCGCTGCTTCCGAGCTGAACGCCTCCGCTCCCACGGAGTCGAAAAGCCCCCAAAATCCAGTATTGCTGAAGCAGCCATCTGCAGCTATTCAGCTGGATCCTGCTCAAAAAAAAATACTACCGAGCAGTTGAGTTTGAGTTCAGTTCAAGACAGCGAAACGACAAGTGGGATACGAAATAATTGGAAGAAAAGTTTAATAGAAGACAGTGACGAGTTTAGTGGTGAATTAGTGAAAAGTTTAGTAGACAGTTCAGTGAAGAAGTGTCGCGAAGCTTAAGAGGAGATTCAGAAGCGAGCTTCACGTGATAAATTCGGAGGTGAGCTCTGCAATAGCAGGAGATAAACGCAACATCAGCAACGGTATTGTGAGTGAGACATCTTATCGTCAGGACAGTGCATCGTTAGTTATGCGTGTAGGGGCAACCCTGCGGAGAGGCATCACGTGCGGCTTTGTAAGTCAATAAAAGCGTTTAGTTTAAAACTGGTGTTTTCTTCCAATCCTAAGTGCGTAACCCTTTTTTTTTCAAGGGGAAATCCGTTTGGACACCTTGCCACACGGAGACGACGGCGGAGCAGTGTGGGACTCACCGGTCAGATGGGCGGCCGGTATACCCACTAAAACCCCTTAGTGTCCTTCTGTCGCCATATGTCAGGGCCCCGGGATGTGCGCGAGCTTTTCGCCGCGACCGCAACTGACGTGCCCCCACGGGCAAGCCTCTACTGCTTCAATGCACCCGCAACTCAGCGGCTTGAATGCAGTTGACGGCCTAATGTCTCCGTGGGTCGTCACCCGCTGCCGCACTTTTACGGCGGCCGAAGATCATGAGTCGTGCGGCGCCGAGTCCTATTGTTGCGTCGGGAGATGAGCGCGGCTGTTCGCTCTCTCTCCCGCTCCGCCGCCTCCTTGGCGGATATAAACGCTCGCACGTAACAATATTTAAGATTAATCAATGTATCTAAGTCTTTAAATATATATTGAACGACATATACATAAATACCTTTAAAATGCAGGGTAATTATTAAAGAGATATTAATAATTTCTTTCGAAATCTACAGACACAGAAGTATTACTTTTCAAAATTCTTAGAAAGACAATCAACGCGCTTCTTTACCTTTTTTTTTACTTTTTCTATTTAACAATATATTAAAAAACACTTATAGAACAATTCTAAGAAAGCCAAGGTTTAATTTCAACTAGAATATTTTAGTAGCGATTTCATCTAATTGATAACAACATTTATTTATATTGTACCTTTAAAAATAGGAATTCTCTTATAAATAGTTTTAAATCTGTAAATATTATATTGGAGTCTACTGAAATTTTAATTTGCAACTGAAATATAGTACTACCCGTGCGAAGAAGGCTTGCCGATAACCTCATGATGTCACACGTCGATGGTCAGTAGTGTTGACAAAAAGGTTACATAAATAGTTGTTGCAATACATTTATTATTATATATACTTTACATAAGTATATATTATACAATAATAGTAAGTAGTCATCGGCAAACTTTCTGCGCGCGGCTGATATTTAAGTCTTTACAATATATATACTAGCTGAGCCCGCCACATTGTTCGCACCGATCTTTTACGTTTTAAGTTTATTATTATACTAGAATATATTATGTTACTTCGTCCACGCTTGACTTGAAATTACCACGAGATTCCCGGGACGCAAAGTAACGCAGCATTAAAAAAGAATGTAGCTATCGTTTTGGTGAAAACCGTGTCGGAATAAGATAATTTTTATTCACCCGAACAACTACAAACTGCTCCTGAGAAAATTCACATTAGAATTCGATATTTGTTAATGTGGCCATTTTAAATAATTACCAGAAATATTTCCGCGAGATTTCCAGGTTAAAAAGTAGCGCAGATTTTAAGGCTAATAATTTGCTGTCGATCAGCGAAACCACGTCGGATGCGGCCCAGTAGTTTTTACGTGAATCCCGAACAAACAGATAAACAGACAAGAAATCTAAAAAAAAATTATCGTGTTCTCCATCATTTATGTAGTGTATTCCAGTTGTTTTTTCTTAAATAACTTCAATGTACAGACACGCCATTTTTAGAATATTATAATATTATAGATAAATTTTCTGTCTTTAAAACATTGCTTTAAGCAATAATGTCGCCCATTGTACCTACCTACTACCTTATAGTTATAAGATAAGGTGGGGTATTTATTTTTAGTTTATTTGTATTGTACTTGTTTAACGAAATAAAAAAATCGATTAAAAAAACCGACTTCAAAAAGTATAAAACAATTTATTTCTAAAGCTATTTCAGTATTTGGGTAATTAAAATAGAAAATAAAAAAATATAACAAAAAAAGAAACCGAATTCAAAAGTAACTTAAATGCAAAAATAAATATTTTCTACAACTACTTTAAGTCGGTGCAAAGTAAAAGAAAATGACTACATTTTGCAAACTTTTAAGTTTTGAAGTCGGTTTTTTTATTTGTTACTTTTTAGTGCCTAGCTATGGCAAGACCTACAAAAGATGCCGCGCGCCTTAAAAAATATAGGTCCCAAGAAAGGGAATGGAATTTTTTTACATAAAAAATGTTCTTAAAATGAAACTACTGGGTCAAACTATGTTATTTTTAAGGGACCAAATGGCAACTATTCCGCATCAAACTAAAGAAGAATCACGTAAATCGAATCATAACTTTCAGCTTAATCTTTCAGCTTAATCGGTGTACATACTTTAAAAAAATACCAATCAAGTTGAGAACCTCCTTTTTGAAGTCGGTTAAATAGCTTGTAAGAGGTTCATTGAAATGTTATTGTCAAGAGTGACATTTTGTCAATGTCACTCTCGCAGAGCGTCGTGTCGAAGGACGCGGGGCTGGCTATGAAAAGAAGGTATATAACCTCTTCTGGAGAATGGTCGCCAGCGCACCAAGTGTTCGACGAACCGCGATCCATTGCCTTAATAAAAGTGAATTATAAGGTAATTAATGTTAATATTAAGAGAGATATTGTTATTTAAGCAATAGAAACAATATGTTGATGGAATATAAAGTAAAATTATTGAAGATCACAAAAGATGCTAATTACAGAAATGTACCCACATATTTCTGATGAATAAAGTCTTTTCGAGATTATACGGCTCTGGCGAGCTTACAAGCTTTATTTTTTATTTGAGTAAATATTTTGATGTGCCCAAATGTAACCAAGAATTTGCGATCACACTTTGAATAGGACGAAACTCCACTAAAAATATATAGGTTACGGCTATAGAGAGGTGAACCTTTATTTTATTACTTCCGGCATCAATATCCTTTTTTTAACAATTATATATTTACAACACAAGCAGTATGAAAAATGTGTGAAAAAAAAACAAAAAGTTTTCACATGAAAGAACTCGTTACGCAAAACTTTTCTCTTTTTCTATTAACTTCACTTTAAATTGCTTTGTTTTAATCAACGGTCCGACTTAAAGTTTTTATCTCTCGCCATCTTTATTGAAATTGGCGAAAAACTACTGTCGCTTGAAAATTTTCGTTTGAACATTGAAATAAGCTTTTCATTTATTTCGAGTTGGGATTTGCGCCGTAGATTTTTTCTTAGAACTCTAAGAAAATCTTTAGTAGTAAAAGGTTATTTTAGGAGTTCATAACTTTAAAAGGAAAATAATTTGTCGTCAACATTTCGAATGCTTGTCCATTTATACTGATTAATAAAAATAATATTTGTGCAAAAATTTCAAGCGGGGCCTATACTTCAGCGGCACAAGCAATAGCTGCATATCACGGCGATGAATATGTTGCGATGGATGTGTGGAAAGACCGCGTTAGGAGACCCCGCATCTGCGGCAGTTTTCATGTCCGTGACATAGCAGACAAGCTGCAAAAGAGTCGCTTACGCTAGTACGGCCACATTTTACGGAGACTGGTTAATTACGCGGGGAACTAATGTCCCGGTAGCAGGGGAAGACTCAAGAAATGCTGGCTAGACGTTGTGAAGAATGACATGCATATCAATGGTCTCAAAACGATGGATGCTAAAGACCGTGCTAAGTGAAGAACAAAAAGTAGGGAAGAGGACCCTGGGCGTGGGAGCGAACGCTCCGAACGCAACCAGGATTTAACGCTCGGATGATGACGATGTACAAAAAATTTGTGTAGAGACAAAAAATGAAACAAGGTTAAATATAATAACAGCCTGTATACACGTACGTCCCACATTGCTGGGCTCGGACCTACCGACCATCTCCCTACCTAACTATCTGGCAAAGAATATGGTCACGTTTTTTAAAGTTTTGAGTAGCAATGTCCCTCCCACACATACATATATACATGTAATTGAGGATATCAGGATCGCAAAACAACTAAAAATTAGGAGTGACTGAGCGATTTTAATATACTATTTTTCATTTCTCATCCTATAAAAGTACGTTTGAAATTACCTGACAAGAGAGATGAAAACAGTACCTTCCTCCCAGGGAAACAATTATTTCTGCTGTCAAAAAAATTTAAAACTATGCGGGCCGTAGATAATACATATAATTAATATCTCAACTTTTTTACAGCTACTGTTAAATGGCAGCATAAATAGTAAGAAATTATCATCAATTTTGTAACATGATTTTGTACTTATAAATTACTTTTCACTAAATTATTATTTAATCTACCTTTTGAGCTAAATATTTAATACTATCATTGTTGACAAAAAAAAAATACTGGCTGGTAGAAGGCCACAGAATTTTTTTTTCTTGACGTTTCATATGACGTATTACACGTGAATTTAACGCCTGATTTAATTAGAGAAGTAGTTGTTAGTTTAACTAATGAGTTTTTATTTACTTTCCTTATTTTAGAAATGAAAAGCAGAGTATTAACCTCGGATGAAAAATCCCTTCGCTACGCTCGTGCAGCAAACCATCTCATGCTTAAATAGGTCAGTTTCATCCCTGATGTACGATCTACTAGATACTATTGTAGCGCTGTAAATAAAAAAAAAGCAAGAATAATAAAAACACAATTTATTCGTTCCGCTATTACCAGAATGCCTAGGAAATAATAAAAAATAAAAAGGAATTAGAAAAATACCATAAGTATTGTCGTTTCCTGGACTAGCATCGGAAATCATGTCATTGGAATTCAATGCTTTATGCTAGGTATCCATTCATTTGTCTTAGTATCGGTTACAATTAGACATAATACCCTTTCCAGTAATGTCATTTTCCTACCAATACTAAGGTGAAATAAAGCATAGTAAAACATGGAAAACCAATATTAATTATCAAGGTATCACACATTTACAATAATTGAAAATAGACCGCAATTGTAGATATGTATAATAATTGGCAGTCATGCCAAATTAAACTGCTTAAATTACATTTCATATTAGAAACTAGTAATGAAACAACCAACACGGCCCTCTAATGATCCTCTTTAAATAATAATTATCTGATAAATTGCACGAAATTACCTACACCCACCCATTCAGCTAATAATTTGAGCTATATTCACAAAGCGGAATAGACTGTTAATTTAGAAGTGACATAGGCCCCAACTACAGTTAGATAAGAGTATAATGGGCAAATAAACAACGATCATGGAGCTTTTATTGCAATACATTATAGTGATTGTGAGTTGGCCTGTTGACAACGCGATACTTTGTGTTGTATTAAATATACGTTTTCTTTCTACCATATACGTCACAGTTCGAAAAATAAAGATATTAAGGTATGGGATTTTTTTGGGGCATTTACACGGATACGTCAACCCCATTGCACCCTTTTTTTTCTTTGGACGACGAGAAATCCATTTACAGATATCTCACCGTGTGGGGATCACGGTGAGGGAGTTTGGAGACTCGCCGGCCTGTTGCCTGAATACCCACTAAAACTCCCCGTGTTCCTTTCATTAGCCTATATTCCGGGTTGCGGGATGTGGCTATCGCCTTCATAATTCCTGGCAGGCGCCAACTGGTGTGGCCTCGTCCATTGTTATCACAGGGCGCAAAGCACCGCGCAGCAATAGAATGGTGAGCGCGGAGCAACTCCGCTCCCTCACGCAGCAGCCTCAAGTGCGGGTGGACTCGGTCTGGGTTTCACCCGCGGCCGTTTGCTTACGGAGCTGAAGGTCGACTAAACCTGCGTAGGAGTCTTCGTCGATAACCCCATCAGCCGCGACAAGCACAGAAGCTTGGAGGGATAGTTCGCGACTCGTGTATGGGATTCACCAGGTCGGGGTGGCAATCAAAGCAGTCAGAACTGATGCCATGCTATTGCCACTCACCAGTTAGGGATACCCACTAAAACCCCTCGGTATTTGGTCCTGCGTCTTATGCTAGGGCTACGAGAAAACGGGGGTCCCAACTCCGCGTGCCGTGCGTCGCACACAGGCCTCTTCTACTGCCAGGGGGATTACTTTTATCCCCTTATTATTATTATATCTTCCAGGTATAATCTGGGGCGTGGGGCGGTTTGTAACGTGCCCCACGGGAGGGCAAGTGAGCGCGCGCGGAACACTGGCGCTCTTACCTGGACGGCATGTGTAGGTGAATGAGAACCCCTATACCCCAAGGGGGCCCACCCGCGACGTTCGCTTATCGCGGCTGAAGGTCGAGTCCCACTCTCCGACGTCGGTTCGTTGGTAACCCCATCGTACCCTTTTTTTACGAGGAGAAACCCGATTTAGGGCCATCAGCCGCGCAGTGAACTGGGGAAATCGCGGCCGGTGTTTGGGATTCGCCAGGTCAGGGTAGCAGTAGCATATCTCTAAAGAAAACTAAAGATGCTATTGCCACGCCACGGTTAGGAATACCTACTAACACCTCTGGGTATTCTGTCCTTTGTCATTAATGCTATGGCTATGGATATATGGCCTAGCTTTGCCGCTAGCCCTGGCAGGAACCCATCGTACCCTAATGTAACTTACTCCATATAAATAAATTATATTGTATCTATACTTCTATACTTAATATTGTAAAGAGGTAAAGTTTGTGAGTTTATGACGTTGTTGTAATCTCCAAAACCACTGAACTAATTTAAAAATTATTTCACTATTGGCAAGCTTTTATTTGTCAGGCGGGGGAAATGCATTTCGCATATACCGGGTCCTTTGCTAGGGATTAGACCATTGTCGATCATGGAGGCTTTCCACTGAGGGCAATCCAAACAATAATCGACCGGCTTGTGTGGAGACTCGAACCCATGGACAAATGCCCATGAGCTAATACCCCACTAAAACCGCCTCCTCCCATGTGCCCCGCGCTTATGAGTAGGAAAGGCATGAGATACAGAACGTAGTTACGCCCACGCCGATCCTAGCGCACAAGTGCTTGAGAATGCCCCGGGAGACGCAAACTCACTTCGTCAACAGGGGTGAAGACTCCTCTGCTCCCTAGATGCTAGAGGGCCCTGCCCCTGCAGCGGTATTTCAGGGGGGGAGACCATGCGCATATCTGCGCCTCCGGGCTCCCGACTGACGCCGGCGCCCGCGAGACATATGCGCACTTCCATCTTCCTCCCTATCTCGTTCCGCGGCCTCCTTTTGAGACATTACAGTCTCGCAGAAATTGGCCGCGCCCACCCACCAATCGTCGCTGTGCAGCATGGCTTGCACCAGATCGCCCAGCGAGTCGAGCGGTCCCACTAATGTCTCGAGTTCAAACCTCTGAGGTGCCCATGCTGCGCACTCGACTAGCGTGTGTAACGTCGTGTCCAGTGCGCCACACTGGCAGCATTGGAGTGAAGGCAAGCAGCCCGCAATCTGACAAAGATACTTATCAAAGCAACCGTGCCCGGTAAGTATCTGTGTCATTCTGAAGGTCAGGGTCCCGCGTTTCCGCGAGAGCCATCGCAACAGCTGCGGTCGAACCGCTTCCACCGTGTCAATGCCAGCAACAGGGTTTTCCAACTCTACCGACCAAGATTGGATCATGACCGCGGTTTCACGCGTCCTGATCACCTGAAGCTCGGCCTGGCCATAGACTAGGCTACGGGCGAAGGCATCCTGTCGGGAGCGCCGAACTTTGGCAATCACGTCCGCCTGGAGAGGCCTGGGCGGATCGCCCGGCAAGAGTGTCGACGCCGTCCACGACACTGTATGGTATCCTCGGATGGTCCTCACCACCAGGACCCATTGTGCGCGGCACAACAAAGTCCTATTGTGGCGGTGAAGTGCAGCGGACCATACGGGTGCACCGTACAGGGCCATACTCCTAAGGATGCCCATGTAGAGTTACCTAGTCGTCGTCCCCGGTCCCCCCACGTTGGGAAGGAGCCGAGAGAGGGCGCCTGCGGACCTCACGAGTTTGGGAACTAGCTGCTCAAAGTGCGCTTTAAACAGCCATTTTCCATCGAGAATCAGCCCCAGATATTTTATCTGGGGACCTACAGAATATCCACCCCTTGGACTGTAACGGTCAAGTCCGCAGGGGGATTACGAAACCGCCTATGGAACATGATGGCCTCCGTTTTCGTTTACCTATTCTTCGGACCACGATCGCCAACCCGGCGTTGGTGAGGTCCACGGATTCCGCGAATGACGCAGCGCGTACCGTGAGTAGGGTGTCATCAGCAAAGCAGATTAGCCCTATTCCGGGCAGGACCGGAACCCGAAGGATCCAGTCATAACCGACGTTCCAAAGAACCGGCCCGAGGACCGAACCCTGTGGGACGCCGCACGCGACGCGTCGCCGACCTATCGCGCGATTTTCGGACTCGCCGCCCTCCCAAAGGATGTACCTGTCCTGGAGGTACGCGTCCAACAGCCTTGTGAGGTACGGGGGAACTCCGTGTGCACGGAGCCCCTCCCTGATCGTCTCGTGAGGGAGGCTGTTAAAGGCGTTCGTTATGTCAAGCGATACACCCAGGACAGTATCCTTCGCTTGGACGGCTTCGTCCACTGTTGGCAAGCTAAACTATCACCGGTTGACATAGGCTATACTATATTTAAAAAAAATTAGGGATCCTTACTAAAACTCCAATAGTGTATCCCAAGGTTAAAAAAAAATTACCTAAAATCGCGTGCGCTGCGAAAACTATTGATGATAGAATTATTTACAAAAAGTCTCGCGACAGCATATGTCTAGCTATTATGGTTATGCCACAATAAATGTTCTTTTATTTAAAAATTTAATTAAAACTCCGCCACTAGAAAAGGCTCTTTATATGTATGTCGGTATTCATCTTTATCAAAATAAATTACTTCGTATTCAAGACTGCTTTAATACCTTTCTATAACTTTTTGAATTATTCAATTCGGACAATCAATTCGAAAGATATCACGTGTTTAAAAATGTAAGTATCAGAAAAAAGTTGCATGGTCGCCGCGCACCCTAATCGGCTAGATAGGCTTATGCGATGTAGGCGTCACTGGGGTACGGGCAGTACGGGAGGGGAAATATTTTGAATTCGCTTCGTAGGTAATTAAACTCAACAAAAAATAAAGAGCTAAAGTTTGTGAGTTTCTAACGTTGTAGGGGATAATCTCTGGATCTACTGAACCGATTTTGAAAATTCTTTCACCAGTGGAAAGCTACATTATTCCTGAGTGACATAGGGTATATTTGATTGTGATTAATAATAAGTATTTTCAATTTTTTTTCTGATGCCTAGCGAAGTGGGCACGGGTCAGCTAGTATGGTATATATGACTAACTTTTTTAGGGTTTCAATACAGAACCATTATACAATCCTCTTGTCCACCTTTATGGCTGTTCCGCTGTCTGTTTGTTTGTTTATACGTCTGCCCACCCGTCTCTCTGTTCATCATTATCATCACACAGGACACATAATATGTCAAAACTGGATATTATATTTTTTCTTTACTCAATGTTTTAATTAACCATTAATGGTCCAAATTTAACTTAAAATAATGCGTATTGTTGAACAAAAGCATAATTTCCTCAAATATTTCATCTTACAATCTCGGATACTACAGGTAGTGACTTCAGACGATATAATCTAAACAGCTTATGAGTCACAAGGCTTTGTAT
The DNA here is from genome assembly GCA_039645545.1 of Dendrolimus houi. Taxonomy (NCBI): domain Eukaryota; kingdom Metazoa; phylum Arthropoda; class Insecta; order Lepidoptera; family Lasiocampidae; genus Dendrolimus; species Dendrolimus houi. The sequence goes on along the minus strand of CM077128.1, from coordinate 17,246,877 downwards.
AACGTGCACCCTTGAGGTTCCGATGAAATGCGCTATGCCTCCATCCTTGATAATCCTAAAGGACCCAGTAGACTAGCTACACTCGGCTAGACTATACGTCGCTTATCGTAGCCGTAGGTTACCTAATCAATATTGCAACTTCAAATGCCAATCGTATTTCAAGTATAAATGGAATAGAATACAACAGAATGGAATATAAGAGAGTAATCAACATACATGAAACTGAGGTATAAAAATAATAGAATAGAAACGAATGTAATAAATGTATAATACATAAGATAGTAAAAATATACATTAGAAAGTATATAAAAAAACGAAAAAAAAACATCCTAAATTTATTGCTAAGGGCCGATTTTTTAATCACATAAATCACATAAAAGTTATCCGTTAAATAAATTATAACCTGAGTAGATTATAAAATGGAACAATTCAACTATTTTATTCATGTAATTACTATTATTTTTAATTTTCCCATGTTGTATTTCATTCTTATGAATAACTTTTATCTGGTGATTGAAAAATCGACCCTAAAAAGTAGTAAATAAAGGATAATATTTATAAGACAAATAAGATATCTGTACCGCCAAGACACAGTGGAAGGCGATAAACTAATAAAAACTGAGGTATAAAAAAATTGCATACGTACAAAGGCATGCAAAAAGCATAATGAGTATTGATTGATTTATTAATAAAACTACGTTTTAACGGTTTGAAGTGCGGTAATTTTTTGATTAATAAGTAATTTATTTCATTGTCATTTGACATCTTTGTCTTCCGTGATCACGGCTACTGAAAAGTGGCAGAAACGTCGAAATAATAAAAATCAAATAAATTACCGTACTTAAAACCGTTAAAGAGTAGTATTATTATGTATAATAGTCGCGAAAACTTGACAAAATATTATTTGATTTATTAAGTTCATAAATAGTATAAAAGTATGTCCCATACTTTTCTAACTTTGAAACTATGTTGCTGTTATTATGTATTATGAATTTTGTCAACCGCATCATTTGTCTAGCAATAAAAGTTGGCGAGGTACCTTATAACTTTGTTGCGTTAATGAATTAATAAGTTTTATAATTGTTGAATTTCTTACCTGACACAAGTTTTAAAGTCTAGCGGTCTTATTCATATTGAGTTAGAGTAAGTGTTTAGGCTTCTTTAAGGTTCTTAAAGAAGCCTACAAAGTTACTCTAACTCAAATTAAATATGAACGTAGAGCTTTATTTAGTACAAAGTAAAATATTATAAATAGCAGTAGACACATTTACTAGTGTGCAAGGACTTTAAGACCTGTTACGAATTAATCCCCCACAGAGTTACTGCAATGTTTTGAGTATTGTTCAAAAGGAAATCTTTGTAGATTATATTCTATTTTAATAGTAAAAGGATTATACCTATTTTTAGATCAAATGAGTTTATTTTTAAGAGATTTTTAGTATTATTATATAATAGGATATGCCCGCGACTTCGTCCACGCTTGACTTGAAATTCTCGCGGGAGTCCTAGACACAAAGTACCACAGCATTTACAAATGCTAATTTTTATGCACCCGAACAGTTACAAACCGCTCCCGAGAAAATTCTCGCGGGATTCCCGGTATAAAAATATCACACTTTTTATTACATACAATCAACTATCGATCAATAAAAAAGTCACTATGGAATTCGATTTTTTTATTTGGCCATTCTAAATAATTTCCAGAAAAATTCCCCTTGGACTCCCGGAATAAAAAGTAGCGACGATTTTAAATCCAAGAATTTCCGGTCGGTATGCGAAAACCGCATCGAAATCGGCCAAGTAGTCTCTACGTGAATCCCGAACAAACAGAAAAGAAATCTAAAAAAATGCACCGTGTTCTCCATCGTTTATATAGTCTATTCCAGTTGTATTTTTTTAATTGCTTCAATGTACAGACACAGCATGTTTAGAAGTTTAGAATATTATATAGATTTATTTTTTAGTATTATGTAGTATTAGTAATATTTATTGTTACGTATTTAGTGTGGTACATTTTTTTTTAACTCTAATGTACACATTAGAGTAAAAAAAATGTAACACACTAAAAACACTACAATGTCATGACATTATAATGTCTCCCAATGTATCCAAATAAATGTTTTTCTTTGTTTCTTTCTTCTTTAAAAAATCGACAGAGAAACACACATATCGTATATCCCCAAAATAAACAAGTTACTTACATAGCTTGTGTTATGGGTAATATACAACGGACTACGCTTAGGTCGGTCCCAGACACCCAGACTAAAGTAAATAATGAAGTAAATTCGTTTCCGAAATTTACCATGCTAAAATCAAACCAGGAAGGAGCCTCAGCGTTGCAGTGAGGCAGGCCGGCAAAGGCTTGGCCCGCCTAACCACAGATACTGTAGAATTAAAAAAAATGAAAATTGAGAGAAGAAGTTCAGGTGTCAATGGGCACCGATAGCCACTTACCATCAGATGGACCACTTGTCTACAAGTAAACATAAAAGAAGAAAAATAACCTATGACGCTATCTATTTATGAATACATTAGGAACTAGTCTAAGTTTTTTTCAATTGTTTTTTAATAAATAACTGTCATTCGTAGTCTTCTTTAATTATTGATTCATTAATTTTTTTATCATCAGCTGGCGGGCCCGGCAAACGTTGTCCTGCCCTTAAAAAATAAAATCTAGATAGCGATTGCTACGCCATCTAATGGATCCAATTGCGTGGATCTAACCATCCCGAAACCCACTAAACACAAGAAGGCCGAAAACGCTGGGGAAATTATGAGACAATGTTGATATGCAAAAAATTCCAAATATCGCCGACGAGGGAGCCGCGGCTTACTTATCGTGTTATAATTCCTACAGGGATAAAGCGAGATATATATGTAATGTGAGGATTTCAGGAATATTTTTTTCATTTGTTACAACGGCATGCCGCAAAATATTGTTAAATATTCTGCCATAGGTATTTTTGGGGCAAATAATAAATTACAGAAGAATAACTTATAGCTAGTAAGTTATATGGAGCATTTATTCACAGACATGTCATGTATGTATGTGTAGTATGTACATACATACATACTATTTATATTATTTTTATCAATCTTTTAAATTAAGCTATATTAAGACTGGAAGACAAACTGGAAGAGCTCGAGATTGGAGATCACCAGAGACTATCAGCAGTATGCCGACAACGGTATACTAAAGTACTTTGACCTCATAGCCCGAAAGAACCCAGATAATATGGAGAGACTTGTAGTCACTCGGAAAGTCAAACACAAGAGACCTCACGATAGGTCTCCAAATAGGTGGATTAACCAGATTGTTGACCAGCTGGATATACTTTAATAAACTCGGCCTACCACCGTGCTCGGAACCGATCTCAATGGAAGAGGGATTATTCACTGCGACCAAAGTCACGATCCCCAGCAATGAAGAAACGACTTAGAAGAATAAAATTATGCAATAAATATTTTTCCCTACTTCATATTATGTAAGTTAATAAAAAAATTCTAGTGTTAGTAATTGTGGCTAAAAGCGTCTGGTTCATAGCGTTAAAAAAAACACCGCTAAAGTTTAGCTATATTATCGTATATACATAAGTTTCCTGTCAATGTTTAATGACATTATTACAATTAATAACAATGTCGCATCACAAATAACGCATTAAACCCATTGTGACATCTGGATGAAACGGTCACTAACATCAACATTATCCCAGATGGAGCAGGAAAGTCAGAAGAACAAGGATTTGCATATAGTTGAGCCTTTTTAAGGAGCCCCATGTGAAGTTACATATGAATACTCATGAACTAATTTTGTAATAGTGTCAAACTTATTTATATCAATTTAAAACACCATAACTAGCTAATTTCTTTAGTTCTTTAGAAACGTAACACAGTCTTGACAAAGTTATGTTTATCAGCACTTTTTTTCTTAAATATTAGTAACGTGGAGATTGTGGTATAATCGAAAAGTTTAAATATAAATCGTAATTAATTTCAATCGATATTTATATATACATATATATAGTTATATTTAGTTTAATTGTATAATTAAAGTCAAAAAATAAAATAATTAAATTATTTTAATCGATTCGTTAATGTGTGACTTCCTATATCGATTCCAAATTTAAATTGTATCATCATAATCGATAGTTCACGTAACTACTAAAATCAGTTTGATAGATGCCAAATGTGGCTTTATAGAACGGCCCAAAATATAAATAAATAAGTTGTCACTGATTCAAAAATCCAATGTAAGGGCGCTGCTATTTGTTCCACGTGCAACACATGAGGATGACAGCGGTGCATGCACCTCAATACTAAAAAAATAACTTTGATTTAATAAACAGAATGACAGGGTGATGCTTATTTTTTTACTATCATATGTGAAACGTGACCTACTGTCCTATATTTTAGGAAATATTACTCTACGCTATCAAAGGCATGACTCTTTAAAATAGATTATGATGAAGCTTATTTTTGTACTCGCTTATATCGAGGGTTGAACGGCTACATGTTTCAAGTCACATTCTGTGATGCATGCAATAATTTTTTTGAACCTTTGAATGTTTCAATTTAAATGAGAGTAAATATAAAATACCTCATATTGAATTGGTATTGTATGTTTATTCATATTTTTTAAATATGGCACTTAGTTTATAAATCTTGCGTTTTTGGGTTGATTTGAAACTTTAATCTTTTCTCTAGATAAATTTTCGACATGTCGCTTGAAATATATAACCTTTCACCCCTCAACATACAGCTTTTAGTATTTATAGGCAATACTTATTCACATGTCACATTTTATTTATTTCTAAGTCATACGCACATCTATTAATGGTTATCCATTAATAGATGTCCGTTAACCAATGCTTAGGCATTTTGTCTGAGTGTATGTGCATATTGTTACGTTTACATCGTTGTAACGACAAACTAAAAAATATTGTGAGTAACATGCACATCAAGATAAGCGATATGTTAAATCCGCAAACCTGTCTTGTGGCCGGTTCCTATATCTAATTATTCATTCACTTGCCCTACCGTTGGTTGAATTTTGATATTATCTCTATGGAGCTTATGTCAAATTTAAACCGATAAAAAGTCAAGTGAACGGTCGGTAGGATATAGGAACCAGCCTTTGAAAAAGCACGGGAAGTATACTGTTCGTTCTCATGAAATCGAGAGAGGCATATTCGCATATCGCTACACTCCAATATACAATACATATATAATTTAAATGTAAATAGTTGTTGTTGTTCTTGCTTACATAACCGTGCATGACATGTACAGCTTTCAGACGTCACTCATTTATTGTCAGAACCGTCAATAAATTTAACAAACTCCGCAAATCGGATTATGTGGATATCGACTTATTTATGGATAGTCTAGCATCTGTGAATGCGAGATTAATCAAACTTTACCTGAATAATAATAAGTTACATGTTCAAAAATTTTACTTACAGTTTTTTTCTTTCTAAGACTATTTTATATTTTTTTTTCTGTAATTTTTGGAGGCTTCTAAATAACTCTTCTTTACTTATCTTTGTGATTTAGTTTAAAAGACTACACCTGTTAACCCCACAAACAAAATAAAATAATAATAAATAGCACCACTGTGTCTGACGCAGCATACCCTCACCTATCTTAAATATTTACAACAAAGCAAAAACAATTATAAATCTAAGTAAAAAAACCATCACTTATATATTACATATAAATGATGATGGTATAGACCACTATACTATCATCATTTATATGTAATATATATTACATTTATAGGTACCAACCTACATTCAATCATAATTTATATAGATTTGAAGTTTCATTTAAATACTGACGAACTAACTTTGTAAGAATATTAAAATAATTTACATCAAATTAAAACACCATAATTAGCTTATTTCTTTAGAAACATAACACAAGACAACGTTATGTTTGACAATATTTTTATCTTAAATATTAGAGACGTGGAGATTGATGTATAATCGAAAAGTTTGAATATTAATGGTAATTAAATTATGCATATTTTCTACACTCTAGAGTTTAAAAAGGCAATGATTCGACAATGTGTAACTCTACCTATAAATATTCAAATTTTTATTTGTCTTCGAGAATTCACGTAACTACTAAAATTAGTTTGGTAGATGCTAAGGGCCGCTTGCATAACTATCGTCTTTAAATAAAAATTAGTTAATTTTATTTTACTCTCTAAATGCGTTTAAAACTAAATGCATTTATGTTGTCTTGCATAAGGCACTCTCCCGTGATGTTTAGCTAAATGTATTTAGACGGTCGGTAAAACAGCCACATGGGTTCCGTTCCATGGTTCATTCGATTATTTTTAAAAAAACACGAGATTAGTATGTTTCAATTTCAGTCAATATTTTATTTGCGTAAAAAGGATTTTGTCTGTTAATGTCAATTTGTTATTAGAATTATCGACCATCTGTGTTTACGTTTCTCCGGCTCAAATACCACGGCTGTGATTATATTTTGAAATTCATAACAATATTAATTCTGTGAATTAAGATGATTTTTTGGGATTTATTTTATATGCAATTATACTTTAAAATTTATGATATTTATTTTAATTCTGTATTGTTTTAATTTGAAATAAGGCATACCTAGCATATCTACATACATTCCCAATCGTATTATCATATATTCAACAGAATACAAATCAAAGTGCAAATTCATCTTAAGAATTAAAATAATTATATCAGAAAATATCGACCAAAGATATCTGAATTCTATAATGTCGACGCTGTACTAAATGAATTAGCTTCAGTAAAATCCGAACACATCTGCCAGTTATATTATTCAAAACAGAATGCGGATCTATTTTTTTGCTCTTAAATGCATTTAGGACAGTTGAATGTCCATTTTTGGGTGATTAACTTTGACAGTTCTTTAAACGTGTTTAGCGACACATTTTACGTTGTGTAAGACGCTAATTGTATTAAAGGGTACAAAATGCGTTTAGTGGTTCTTAAATAAATTTAAGGAACGTTATGCAAGCGGCCCTAAATGTTGTTTTATAGAACGGTGGAACTATAGTATAATACATTTCCTCTTGAGCGTGATTTCAATGGCAGCTGTCACAGTACATAATACCAAAACACGTCACAAAACAATTGCTATCACTGTGGTCCCAAACATGTCAATCGATATTACCTATCACAAAAATTCTATAAAAATCAATCTCCAACCACATTGCTTCCAAGTTCAACACCTTCAAACATCGAATAATCCTATTCCAGAGGTTCTTCAAACAAGTTGTGTTTACTCGTCCCGACTGAGATTGATTCGTAGCTTCTCGGGGGATTCCATCAACCTTTGACGGCTACTTGCTAGGCAATATTCCTTTGTATTTGTCGGTCGAACGTTTAATTTGGGTTGATTGATCCTATTTAATACCACATTATACATCTCGTAGTACTTAATTTCAATTACTTGTGTCGTTTGCTGTTAAAATGCTTAGTGAGATTGTTAAGGCCTAAGCCATAAACCGCGTAACAAAAAAAAACTTATCATTGACAGTGACATTTATTATGTTTAATGTCTTTTTTGGCGTTCTCTCCTCCTCTCCTTTCCGCACTCGTGCTGATATATAACTCATCCACTGCCCGCTCCCGCAAGTAAATCATAGGTATAACATAGTAAAAAGTGCCTTTATCAGTGCTCCAATTCCTGTTGTATGTGTTCAATCTCATCAATCAACTAATAAGAAGAAAGAAAACGGACTGGCCCAAAGAAAACAGCAGCAATAATCAAGTAAGTCACACACAAAGCCCTTCCAAACCTATTTACAAAACCAGCACCTACTTTCCACCCCCCCTTTGGTTCACACCAGAGATTGTTGCAATTATTGAACAGAAGAGTCGTCGAGTTTTATTGCTTATTAAGATTATTGATAGAACTAACTCTTAATTTGATTAGAGAGATCAGAACAGTATGATCAGTATCAGTATGAACTATGTAATTTTGCCAGAATTACATACAATGATATGTCATTGGATATACAATGTGTGTGTTTGTCTGCCTATTGTGATAAAAAAATCTGAGCTAACATGTAGTTCTAGCTCTTCGACCTCTCAGGCTTAAAAAAGTCGTTTTTCGCAGGTCGACAACAAATGAAACTTAAAATCTGCGCTAATTTTTATCCCGAGAATCCCGCAGGAACTTTTCAAAAAACTTGAATTCAAATGCGGCTTTTCACTAATAGATTGCAAATTATCTGTATTAACATGTGTAGCATTTTTTATTCCGGAAATCCCGCGGGAAATTTCAAATCAAGCTTGGACAAAGTCGCGGGCATATCCTAGTTCAAAAATAAATCTATACACATATAGAAAGTATTTAGACTTTAATTTATAGAGAAAAGTTTTACCACCAACTAATAAATTCTCAGCCAATTAATCTAAGTGCTGAAACCGGAGTGCACCCGAAGGAATTTTTCAGTTGCCATAAATTCTTGTTGCACGTCGCACCTGCACTACATTTTAAGCGATCGATTATGCGTATTGTAGACTTTAAAGTTTACAGTTTGACTTCAAAGGACGGCGTGCCTTCATATTTGTAATGCAGACAGAATTCTTTATGTATTATTGAAATGTGCATGATTTACGACTAAACTTGCTAAAGAGATGAGCAGTTAAATTCATGAATAATGATTATTGTTATTACCAATATTTCTTTGCACGTAATATTTTATCATCGGGTTACATTAACTTATCAAAAAGGCATGTAGACAAAGATTCATAAAAAGATGATGACTGATATAAATAAGGAAACTGGGTAAGTATAAATAGGTAACAACTCGTAACAGCTTAGCAGCTAAGGCATCCCTACCTCAATTCAGGGAAGTGAACTCAAAATCAAGGGACGTCAGGAGATTTTGCACCATTTAGGTTTTTACAGATAGTCATAGACAAGCGTTACATATATCTACCTACATTTTAAAGTGAGTAAGCCAACAGTGGAAGGTTTTATGTGCTAATTAATATTAAGAACTTGCTGCTCGATACACAATTAAATCTTTAGACTAAGACCTTACATGCCAATGGTAATACGCATACGTTTTTATACCAGGAGTACTAAACGAGCTAATGAGCCCATCTGATGGAAAGTGGTAAACATCGCTAAACAACAACAACAATGTACAAGGAAATGTCAAAACTATAACAGCTTATACCAATTTTTCTCCTCCATCCCTTTTCACGTAGTACTAAAAAATATTTGAAAGTACCTCTATTATTTTTAATCTATCAAAGGAATGTAAATGTGATATATTTCACGGCAGACCGCCATTTCTTGTAATCTTGAAAGTAAAATACAATTGAACTTAAGAATAGAAGTTTGTAGTATAAGTACATTTCACAGCAACATTAAAACAAAACTTAGGGAACATTTTTAAATATCTAAACACAGTACCGGGCTTTAACAAATACAATTTCTTTGTGAGAAAGCTCGTTTTGTTACATGTAACAAACATACTACAATTTGTGTAGGTGCTCTAAATTCTAACGTTTTGTTCTGGAACATTCAGTCTGCTAACAAAAAGACAGGGGAACTTTGTCGTACACTACAAACGCGACAGCTTGGAGGCAGGTGTTCGCGCTTTTACGTAATAAACACGTATTTATAACAAACACGTCATCATGAGAAAAAGACTTGGAAACTTCGTGGCTAAAGCAACGGCGTCTTATTCCAATGGCACTTGTTCGGTCAGTTCTTACCTAGTATAAAGTAAGTACGTCGCTTCATCAAATTTGCTGTCTACCCTCTTTCTGTGTGAGGTGACGGTCAATGCACAGCAGGCTAATGGCAGCCACCTTGGACTTTCTTTCGCTGTCAACGTCCGACGAGAAACACCGCGCTGTGCGATCATTCTTTTCTTGAATAAGATTCTCTCAAATCTTTGTGATTACTAGCCGTGCCAATAACATTTACCATAGTTAGACTTTGTACAAGGCGTTAACTCCAAAGTGAAATTTAGTGGCGTATGCTGTTCCTGTGTGCAACCTGAACCAAGCCAGGAGGGGGTGGATCTTAAGGCTGGTAGAGGTTCTGCTTTTCTAGTGCAAGGATCTAGGTCATATCTCCCAATACAGTATATAATTATCGAACCAGCATATTACACCTGGGCTATAGCGCCCCTCAGCACTTCGGGCACAACTATTTGTTGACATAGTTCTTTTAATTGAGATTTTGAAGAAAGGTCAAGTAAGAAACAGTTCAAAGAAACGAGTATGTATGAAGATATTAATTAATCAAAGTTGATGAAGAGTAAAATATTTGTCATGATCGTAGCTAGTAGAGATCCATCGTTTCTGTCTACTCCAATAGGTACCAGGTGTAACAATATGTATATGTATTTAAATAGACTAATATAAACAGCTCCTAACCCTTGAAACTGGCTCTGGTCCACATAAAAAAGTCGTTCAGTGAGCTACGAGTATAAAGTGGGTGGGTGTTTCTTTTACGGACAAAATTCATTAAAAAATAAGTTAAGAGAGCCGACACAGACAGAAAATACCGACACAGCTTGCTAAATTCAGCTTTTATTCAAATGGTGGTAGACCGGATACATCTATTGCAAGACTGATGGCCGATGGAGCAAGCAAGTCCTAAAGTAGAGACCGTATTTTGGTAAAGACAGTTAAAACACACTCGGACCTGGTGGACTGATGTCCGGATAGATTAATACATTAAAGTTTTGAATTAAGTAGAGACTGTGTCCTTATATCTGATAGGGAACTCTTTTAGATAACCTTAGGATGGACAGAGAAAGAGATTAATTGTAATAAGACATCTCTGTCTCTCCAATATCTATGTAATTCTATACAATTATACTGTGATCATTTTTATGTAAATCAATTTAACTCTTGATGTATATTTTTGTCTCATTTTTATATTTATTTGACTTCATATTGATAACCTTAGTTATATTGCAAAACCCACGTATCACAAACTTTTCTTATCTGGAAGAAATCGCTTTTAGTGATAAGACTATCTATTGTTTTCTGTACTGATATTTCGTGAACTTATGCAATAAAGTATATTTTATTCTATTATGTTCTAAGACTTGAAACTAATCAATACAATCGGACCCATCTGTTTACAATTTTTTCTTTAGAAAAACTGTACTACGATACTATCTGATAATTTGCTGTCGATTTATTATCGTCTTGAAGCAAATGTAATATTAACGGTCCGTATACTAGATTAGCACTACACGTACTATGTACAAGGATTCAAGTACTTGTTAAAGTAATATTTATGTAATTCACTACACTTATTATCAGAACCTATATTTCATTCGCAAAATTTATAATATTCTAAAATACTAAACATGCCGTACCTGTACATTAAAGCTATTTAAAAAAACAACTGGAATAGACTATATAAACGAGCTGACCCGTGCACACTTCGCTGGGCGTCAGAAAAAAATTAAAAAGTACTTATTATTGATCACAATCAAATGTAACCTATGTCACTCAGGAATAATGTAGCTTTCCACTGGTGAAAGAATTTTCAAAATCGGTTTAGTAGATCCAGGGATTACCCCCTACAACATCACAAACTCACAAACTTTACCTCTTTATTTTTTGTTGAGTTTCATTACCTACTAAGCTAATACAAAATATTTCCCCTCCACGCCGTACCCCAGTGACGCCTACATCGCATAAGGTTATCTACCCGATTAGGGTGCGCGGCGACCACGCAACTTTTTTCTAATACTTACATTTTTAAACTCGTAATATCTTTCGAATGGGATGTCCGAATTGAATAATTCAAAGAGTTATATAGAGGTATTGAAGCAGTCTTGAATACGAAGTAATTTATTTTGATAAGGACGAATATCAAGATAACAAATAAAGAGCCTTTTCTAACGGCAGCATTTATATTACATTTTTAAAATAAAAGAACACTTATTGTAGAATAACTATAATAGTTAGACATATACCCTCACAACACATTTTGTAAATAATGATGTATTCTGCAGTCATAGTAAAGTAAAAAGTAAAAAGTAGAATAAAATGATTTATTCTATCATCAATAGTTTTCGCACCGCGCGCGATTTTAGATATTTTTTTATACCTTTGGTTACATTATTGAACTTTTAGTAAAGATCCCTATATTTTTTTTTAAATATAATATAGCCTATGTCAACCGGGGATAGAGACATTGCCCTGGACCGGCTCCGGGGCAGGAAGACGGCTCCGGGACCCAACGGGGTTCCGGGTCGGCTCCTCTTCCTGGCCGCTAAACATCTACGCGGCCAGCTGCGGGAACTGTTCGATGCCTGTATTCGCGCAGGTCAGTTCCCGTCGCAATGGAAGGAAGGCCGATTATGCCTAATTCCCAAGGGAGGCCGTCCTCCCAACGATCCGTCCGCCTACAGGCCCATAGTGTTACTTAACGAGGTCGCCAAGGTCTTCGAGAAGATCTTAGCTGAACGCCTCGTTAAGCTTCTCGATACTGTGGAGCCGGGGCTAGCACAGACGCAGTTCGGGTTTCGGCGGAGGCGCTCCACGTTGGACGCCTTCGAGACAGTGCGATCTGTAACGGACGACGCCGTCCAAGCAAAGGATACTGTCCTGGCTGTATCGCTAGATATAGCGAGCGCCTTTAACAGCCTCCCTCACGAGACGATCAGGGAGGGGCTCCGTGCACACGGAGTTCCCCCGTACCTCACGAGGCTGTTGGGCGCGTACCTCTAGGACAGGTACATCCTTTGGGAGGGCGGCGAGTCCGAAAATCGCACGATAGGTCAGCGACGCGTCGCGTGCGGCGTCCCACAGGGATCGGTCCTCGGGCCAGTTCTTTGGAACGTCGGTTATGACTGGATCCTTCGGGTTCCGGTCCTGCCCGGAATAGGGCTAATCTGCTTTGCGGATGACACCCTACTCACGGTACGCGCTGCGTCATTCGCGGAATCCGTGGACCTCGCCAACGCCGGGTTGGCGATCGTGGTCCGAAGAATAAGTAAACGAAAACGGAGGCCATCATGTTCCATAGGCGGTTTCGTAATCCCCCTGCGGACTTGACCGTTACAGTCCAAGGGGTGGATATTCTGTAGGTCCCCAGATAAAATATCTGGGGCTGATTCTCGATGGAAAATGGCTGTTTAAAGCGCACTTTGAGTAGCTAGTTCCCAAACTCGTGAGGTCCGCAGGCGCCCTCTCTCGGCTTCTTCCCAACGTGGGGGGACTGGGGGACGACGACTAGGAAACTCTATATGGTCTACTGCACTTCACCGCCACAATAGGACTTTGTTGTGCCGCGCACAACGGGTCCTGGCGGTTAGGACCATCCGAGGATACCGTACAGTGTCGTGAACGGCGTCAACACTCTTGGCGGGTGATCCGCCCTGGCCTCTCCAGGCGGACGTGGTTGCCAAAGTTCGGCGCTGCAGACAGGATGCGCTCGCCTGTGGCCTGGTCTATGGCCAGGCTGAGCTCCAGGTGATCAGGACGCGGGAAACCGCGGCCATGATCCAATCTTGGTCAGTAGAGTTGGAAAACCCTGTTGCTGGCGTTGACACGATGGAAGTGGTTCGACCGCAGCTGTTGCGATGGCTCTCGCGGAAACGCGGGACCCTGTCTTTCAGAATGACACAGATACTTACCGGGCATGGTTGCTTTGATAAGTATCTGTGTCAGATTACGGGCTGCTTGTCTTCACCCCAATGCCGCCAATGTGGCGCACTAGACACGGCGTTACACACGCTAGTCGAGTGCGCAGCATGGGCACGTCAGAGGTTTGAACTCGAGAGACTAGTAGGACCGATCGATTCGCTGAGCGATCTGGTGCAAGCCATGCTGCACAGCGACGATTGGTGGGTGGGCGCGGCCAATTTCTGCGAGGCTGTAATGTCTCAAAAGGAGGCCGCAGAACGAGATAGGGAGAGAGATGGAAATGCGCAAGCGTCTCGCGGTCGCCAACGTTAGTCGGGAGCCCGGAGGCGCAGGTTGCGTATGATCTCCCCCCCTGAAATACCGCTGCAGGGGCCCTCTAGCATCTAGGGAACAGAGGAGTCTTCACCCTGTTGACGAAGTGAGTTTGCCTCTCCCGGGGCACTCTCAAGCACTTGTGCGGAAGGATCGGTGTGGGCATAATTACGTTCTGTATCTCATGCCTTTCCTACTCATAAGTGCGGGGCACATGGGAAGAAGGTGGTTTTAGTGGGGTATTAGCCCATGTACGTCCATGGGTTCGAGTCTCCACACAAGCCGGTTGATTATTGTTTGGATTGCCTCAGTGGAAAGCCTCCATAATCAACAACGGTCTAATCCCTAGCAAAGGACCCGGTATGTGCGAAATGCATTTCCTCCGCCTGATAAAAAAAAGTTTGCTAACAGTGATTTTTTTTTTAAATAGGTTCATTAGTTTCGGAGATTACCCCCTACAACGTCACAAACTCACAAATTTTACCTCTATACTTATAATGTTAATAATAGGTTGGGGAAAAAGTCTTTTCGCATATAGTATGTATGAACTTGTAATAAGATTTCTTTGGCTATACCATTTGTATCTGGCTGGTTTTGGTATCATTAAAAAGTTTTAATTTTAAAGAAGACAATTCCAAATTCTAATTAGGAAAATGTGTGATCTTCATTTGTTTTTCTTATTGTTAAAATGAGTAAATCTAATGAAGAAATTTTACTACAAAAAAGGTAAAAATGCAATACAAGCCGCGAAAAAAATTATGATGTTTATGGACCTAATGCAGTATCTGTGAGAGTAGCGCAAATTTGGTTTAGCGTTTTCAAACCGGAAATTTTGATATCAAAGATGCACGTTGCCCTGGTCGCCCTGTTACGGACAAAATTGATGCCATTTTTGAAAAGGATTTCTTTCTAGGAGCGTTTTGTTGTTGTTCGGGTGCATATAAATTATCTTATACCGACACGGTTTTCACTAAAACGTAACTTACATTATTTTTTAAATGCTGCGATAATTTGTGTCCCGGGAATCCCGCAGTAATTTCAAGTCAAACGTGGACAAAGTCGCGGGCATATCCTAATAATGTAATATAAAACGGTCCATTCTATATTAGACTAGTACTACACATACTATGTGTAATGTTTTAGGTACTTCTAAAAGTAATTTCCATGTAATTTTCAACACTTATTGTCAGAAACCATCTTTCATTCGCAAAATATCGTATATAATAAATAGAAGAGCGCCTGTCACAGGCATTGAGGCCAAGTTCATGGTCAGGCGTTCAGAGCCATTATATAATAATGATTGATGATCACATTAGCATATCTTGTGCCTATTTATCTTATGAAAATCGCTATTGACTGACGACTCTAAGGATGTATTTTCATAATATTTGCTCGGAATAAACAACCCTCTATACAAAGTGGAATCTGCATTTGTGTTTATTTAGCGTTTATGCAGCTGTTGTACATATTTAAATTAACGTTCTATATTCAAATTCAAAAGTTTTTATTCAAACGATGCTGTGATAAAATACATTGTCTGTAATGCTGATGTTAGAGGGATCAACCGAATTGATTAAATATGGTTGAAAGAAACAGAACTGGACAGGACAGGACATCGAATGGTTCAAGTTTACGTTTATACGGATCACTTTGGTTGATTCGTCCAACCGAGCAATTGAGAAATTAAGTTTAATATCGGCTAGGTAAAAGTTAAAATGTTAAATCTAAATTCTACTGTACAGTCGCGGTATGAAAAGGTTCGCCAGTTTTCTAATTGATTATTTTAAAGTTCCACGAGCACATGCTACCTTTCAAACTAAGTCACAGAACAGGCTGTTTCACATAAAAATATGTTCAACTGTTTGACAATAAAATTACTTAGATCAAAGTTTTTTTTAATTTTCTATCTTGTCTAAAAAGATTGTTTAGAGATGTAAAACCTATTTATTGTTTTTAATATTTGTAATAAGCGTAGTGATCGTAGCCTCTTTGTTTCTGATGATTAAAACTATTGTTAATCTCATCGTCTGTCATTGTCAACATTGCAATTTTCTTTTTTCATGTTTCCGTATTTTATAAACGAAACAAAAGGTAACATTTATTAAAATGTTAGCGGTATTATTTCTTGTACTCGTGCAAGCAAAAATCGACTTTAAGGTGACAGACCTTTTTATACCGCGACTGTACATATAGTGGACTGTTTCTTAGGTCTTAAAGTCATAAAAATGTGTATAAGTTGACGTTTTATTCAATTCCATACATGGAAATATATTCACTTCCAAATTCGAAATAAATGTCTCTATCTTTTAACTTTTGAACTATAGGGTGCAGGGGCGTATCCAGAGGGGGGTTTTGGGGGTTCAACAATGGGAGTTACCCGGCTGAACGTTACTTATCTAAATAGTGCACTCACTGCTTGGTACCGGTGCGGTGACTTTTTTAACATGACTATTAGTGTTATTTTATGCATATTTTCGTTCTTTTATTTTATTGAACCCCCCGATATTAAAACTTAGCTACGCCCGTGATGGGCTGTCCAATTCTAGAAAATGTAAAGTTTGTAGACCTAAAGAAGCACTTCATCTCCACGACTCAACATTTCAATATGCAGGATCTGACACGCAGTTAGCCGAATTTTATCAGTCTTTGGTTATAGAAAACCAACACGATAGATTTATCTAAGCAATAAACCAATACCACCATCCTCGCGTTGAGATGACGCTTTCCTTTATTAAGCTCGTAAAATCCTAAGACAACTACGTAAAATTTTATTTACTATTTTTTGCATAACCTTAAGTTACAACCACTTCAACAGGGTTGTATTTACGGCGCATAACGTGAAAAATTTTTGCCAAACTTTATGGAAAGAGCTTACACACCCTTGGTGTATGGCCTCAGTGACGGCGTATATCATAGTCAAACAAAAAGATAAGTGGTTCGCTGTGTATTAGTGGTGCTTATTCAATAATCGAGCTCAGTCTAATTCCGATAAAGCCTGTAACATTTTGGGCACTTATTTCTTGGGCCCTGAACTCCGCCTGCGCAATACGCTGTCACTCACCACCCACATTTATTCCTACTAATAAAAGTTATCACAAGTGACATATTTTTACGAGGAATACTCGTCACCGCCATGTTCTTTGTCGCGCATTTACGGCTTTTCACATAGAAGCGTGTAGAATATAATAATACCTAGACGGAGTTTGCGGCAATCATTATAAGATGGAGACGCAACGAGAACACCTGGTATTTCAATATCTATCTAATATTTTAGTATTACATCGCAATACGTATCGTATTGGATAACAAGACATTTTTTGTATGAAACTAATACATTACACAACGCATTAGCATTGCTATACAGCGCGGAAATGCGGCAAGCAGTTTGGGAACGCTCCCCACAGACAATGAACTAGAAATATTTTTTTTATTTGTAAATATGTATATAGTATATTTTTAGATTTTTTATGTATTATATATTGTATTGTGGAAATACTTGTATGTATAATATAAATAGCTAAGACCATAATAAAAATTGTTGAAGTAGATTTACAATAATAAATATTCATTATAATAAAGCTATTAAAAAATAAATTCAACTAAAAATCAGTCAGTTTCAGTTTACCGTTTTATAATCCTTATTTTTTTTATCAAATAGCTTTTTCGCAACTTCAACTGAATCTATTTTGATTTTTTACTTTGTGAATGAAGTAAAAATGCAAGTTTAATACTTGAAACACGTATTATTTTATTTCCTACCAAAACAAAAGGTAATAAGATTGAGAGCTTATTATATTTTAGGTATTTCATAATGAAAATGTAACCAACAAATACAGTTACATTCGCATTTAGATATTAGTGTATTACATATAAATTCAATATTTAGTATGTTTGTGGCCGCAAACTCAAAAATAATAAATAGAATAATTTGAGATTTTGACATAACCTTAAATCCTAAATTCTATAATATAAAAAAGCAACTTTCACATGTATGTAACTGGAAAACTCGAAAAGAAGTCTTTGGGTTTGATTCCCTCAATAATTAATTTTAGTCTTAAAACATGGCCGGGTTTAGCGTGCAAATAAATAATAAAGTTTATTGCTCCTTCTTAATTTCTGCTTATTTCTTAATTGTGTGAAGCGTTTACTGGCTTTCTCGACACTTTAAGCGTTATATCTCACTGTAATGCTACATTAACGCTTTAAGTATCGTCGTCTTATAATGTGACAAAATTGACATACACAATGATAAGATGAAAGCGTCTTGATAAAATCTAACGGTTTTATTCATATTGAGTTACAGCAAGTTTGAAGGCTTCTTTAAGAATCATAAAGAATCCTACAAACTTACTGCAACTCAATATGAATAATGGGTTTTTTAACATTTTTAAGATCTACCACTTTAATTATTATAATATTCCATGTTATCCACGTAATTATGTATTCCACCTTTTAAAAGTTAGAAAAGGGATGAATTTTATTATTAAATCGCTGCTTTTTAGGTGTTAGTTATATGCATATAATTCTATATACATATAATGAATATATATTTATATTAATTTATTTATAATTTGGTTTATTTTTAAATATTTAGTTTAATATTTTCTTTCTTTCTGCTTTTCTTACTAAATTATATAATAAATAAGCAAATACTTGCATTATTTATATATTGTTACAACTTAAGTTCCGACAAAAACAAAACCCACCTGCATATCTATAAAAAAACATATTTTATTACATGTCGGCATTTGAACTAATTGTAATTCTTTTATGATTGTCTTCTTTTGTTAACTTATTTACTGATTATTGTGGAGAACAGCCTATTGTACTCGTTTATGGCCGGTTGCAGGCATAATTACCTAGGTAAGCGAATTACGATTCTAGGAAATTCGGTCCATGCTGCCGGGCGGACATGTTGCATTTGTGCGATATAAAGCAATGGCCCGATTGAGGAAGGGCAGTTGAGCGATAACCACGAACGAAACAAGACTTGTGTACATTCGGTTAATCTATTTAGTCACGGACTTTGCGCGTGTATTTGAATTACGATCTCCTGCATTATGTTTGGACTTATTGCGTTCGGTTATATTTGTACCTGTGTTATACGTGTTTGTATGGTTCTAATAAACTGTATAATAATTCCAACAGCATTTTAATTCAAGTCCTGCAATTCGTAACAATATATATATATACACACACACATATATATATATATATATATATATATATATATATATATATATATATATATATATATATATATATATATATATATATATATATACGTGTAATTGTATATGCAAAGCATGGCCGCCCGCCAAGCCTCTTATTATTAATTTTTCTTATTTTCACTGAACCTTTATATGGCGGCATATTAATATTGAATACACTGGTCTGAAAACCAAAGCTTATGTGAAACAAGTTTTAGTATTTTAATAGTTATTGACAAAAATTACAATGAAAGAACATGATTACTTTTGCCAATATGCCTCCTGCTGTACGGGACTCTGAAAAGTAATAAATTTAAATGAATATTCTTAAAACCTATCCAGATCTTGAGCGTAATAACAATAACACTAAGCATAGCAATAAGAAAAAATGCTTTCCCAGTGTGGAAGTCAGGATAAGAAGCGGGCTTATTTTATTTATTTGGATAAATTGCTCGTAGCTCGAGCTGAGGCGCAGTGAGCATTTGTTTTCACTTAGAAAACCACTCAGTGCTTTGAAACACTCTGAAGTGCTTTGAATCCACTTTCCTTTACAATACGTAATACAACTGTGACATTGAAAACGATGTTTTAGGTCGTGTTCATGCTTAAATTCACTTTGTCTTAATCTTTTTACACAATTAGCAATTATGAAGGGTTAGTAAATTTAAGGAAGTATTCATTTTTTATGAATCTTTATTTGCAAGAATGTAGTTTACAGAGATGTTAAATAATTGTAGATGGACACACAGTACATTCTACCATATAGTGATATGTAAAATAACTTAAATACTAAAAATAATTTTACATTAATTTTCTAATTCAGAAGCTTTTCAGCTCAAGTCAAGATTTATTAATAAATAAATAAAAAATAATATATCTATAATTTATGTCTGAGAAAAAAAATTAACACATAAATTTCTAAGCTTTCCCATATAAATAATAACGACGAGCCCTTTTTTTTGAGAAATTCATCTACAGTATAGATACACTCTTTGATCAACCACTTTTTTTAAGACCCCTAATAAATTTTCTTGCAGGTGCATTTATAATTTCAGTTGGCAAAAAGTTATAAATAAGATAGATAGATAAAAATTTATTGTACACCATTACAGAAAACTTACAAAGTAGTATTATTGTAATTTGTACAAAGGGCGGTCTTATCGCTAAAAAGCGAAAAAGCGATCTCTTCCAGACAACCCGTGGCAGGAATATTATTGATTAGGAATGGCGATGGTGGTGCACATACTTACTGTACGATTTCTTACACTTTAATAATAAATATATTCCGCAGGGGGGCTTTGTGGCGAAGCCTTAGATGAGTAGCGACACCTCGTACCGGACTCCGGGGGCCAAGGCAAGGCCCCACCTCCGTGCTTGCCTTAACCAGTCGGCACGGAGTGGAGATCGCTCGAGCTGAGGCTTAAGCTCCAGGGGTGGAAGTGATAAATGGCATCAAGTCAGAAGTAGCTACTTATATGGCTGCAGCTTATATGGTATAGACAGGGATAATCACCGTTCAGTGTCACGCCACATTTACATTAAATTTGTCAAGGAGCCTCTACGTATTAGCCTTCGCATGGCCCCACGCAAGCCCTCCAAATGTCCGGATCATTTTTATGGCCCGTGGTCTTCAAAGACATACAATGTATAACTATACTAGATATACTTATATATATATATATATATATATATATATATATATATATATATATATATATATATATATACATATATATATACAAGATATAGTAATAAAATGCTAGTGTTTAAATAAATAAGAGGAGCCATAAAAATACAGTTTCTTCTGAAAGGATCCAGAAAAGCCACAGGTATCTTTAATTTTATTTGCGTTACAAGTCTCGTGTTAACATTGTTATAGTTTTCAAAGACCAATTGAATTGTATTAACTTTGCGATTTCATTTTTTTTTTATTGGAGTTGAGTTTATGTTGTTGGTCCGAAGACCTCACATCTTTACCGGGGTTTTCGGGGCAAGCGCCTGTGCCAAGCGAAGGCGCTCAAGCCTGGAGGGCAACTTGCTCGAGGGAGCTCCCTAGGGGGCTTTACCTCGCCTGGACTGTTCAAATTCAAATTCAAATTCAAATTCAAAGTTTTTTATTCAAAATAAGTTCCACTGGAGAACACTTTTTGAAGGTCATATAAATATATAAGTTAAAATTTAATTTTTATTCCTATTCTATGTATACCGCTTCACAACGTGTTATTGCTGTTAAGGAGAAGAAGCGGCAAGAAACTCCCCAGCAACACGTCTAGCTAAATAATGTTTTTCTTTAAGTTTCTTATTCTATTTATATCTCAAGTTGTTTTTTTTTTAATAAGTTTTATACAGAAGTATGTTACAGAATTACTTTTTGAAGAATTAATGGAGTTGTAGCAAACAGTGCATACTCAATAAGACCAAGACACAATAAGAGGAAAGAAAAATATTATGAAAGTTATAATAATGATATGACGTACTAAAATGTTATGCTGCAATATATCTCCATAAATCCCTTACAAGCTTGGCAAGATAACATTAAACAAAATATAGTATAAGATGTTAGAGTGAGCTGCTATGTAAATGAATTTTTGTCATTTAAGTATTCTTCAATAGTGTAGTATCCTTTTTAGCAAGATACTTTTTAATTTGGTTTTGAATTTAGTGAAAGGCAGATCTAACATTTCACTCGGAATCTTATTGAAGAAGCGTATACCAACCCCAAGAAAGAGGAGAGTACTTTTGTAATCTAAAAGATGGCAATATCAGTCTATTACAATGCCTGGTGTTGAAATTGTGAATATCCTTATACTGCTTGTAGGCACTCAAATTATTACGAATATAAATTATATTATTAAAGATATATTGGCAGGCGACCGTCATAATATTGATTTCCTTGAAGCATTCTCTAAGAGAATCCCGAGGGCCGAGGTTGTAAATTGATCTTACGGCTCTTTTTTGTAAAACAAATATGGTCTCTAAGTCAACAGCGTTGCCCCAAAGTAAAATACTATAGGACATGACACTATGAAAATAACTAAAATAAACTAGTTTAGCAGTCTCTTCGTCAGTGAACTGTCTAACTCTTCTGACCGCACATGCAGCAGAACTAAGTTTTCCTGAAAGACTAGATACATGAGCGCCCCAGTGGAGCTTCTGATCAAGGTTAATGCCTAAGAATACAGTTGAATCTACTAGATTAAGTCTAGTGTCGTTAAGAGAGATATTAATATCGTATTCTTTTACATTGGGCATAACAAACTTAACACATTTAGTTTTGCTCGGATTGAGTAATAAGTTATTTACAGTAAATCACTTAGATATTTGGGATAAGGCGTTGTTTACGTCGTCAAAGTTCAGTTTATTTCTATCAACTTTAAATATAAATGATGTGTCATCAGCAAACAACACTACCTCACACATATCATTAATAAAATATGGCAAATCATTAATATATATCAAAAATAAGAAGGGACCTAGAATAGAGCCCTGGGGCACACCCATAGATATGCCAGTCTCACAAGATTTGACATTGTTAATTTCAACGCTTTGGGATCTGTTATTTAAGTAAGACGATAATAGGTTGAGAGAATCGCCACGAATACCGTAATAATTGAGCTTTTTTAGGAGGGTCACGTGTTCAACGCAATCGAATGCCTTGGACAGGTCACAGAATACACCAATGGCATTCTGTGATCCTTCCCAAGCATCATAAATGTGTTTTAGGAGCTCAACACCTGCATCGGTAGTGGATCGACCTTTGGTGAACCCGAACTGCTTAGTATGAAATAATTTATTAATATTAAAATGTGAGAGCAGTTGATTCAAAATTATTTTTTCAATGATCTTGCTTAAGGTTGGTAAAATAGAAATTGGCCTAAAGTTGGAGGGGTCGTTTTTGTTTCCACTTTTAAATATAGGGATAACTTTGCTAACCTTCATTAAGTCGGGGAATACCCCTTTATCTACACATCGATTAAATATTTCTACTAGTGATAGTGCAATAGTGTCTATTATGTCATTTAATACTTTTAAAGATATACCCCAAAAATCAGCTGTGTTTTTAATGTTTAATGATTTAAACGTTTTTACAATATCACTTGTATCTATATGATTAAATTTGAATGAAATATTACATTCATCAACACACTGTGTCATTAGCAGCTCAGCTTCCAGTGGTGATGATGACAAAGAGCTAGTTGTTAAGGTTGGTATATCCCTAAAGTATTCATTAAATGTTTGTGCGATTTCAAAGTTATTACTAATGGTGTTATTGTTAATTACAAGCTCAATTCCATCATCTCGACGTGAAGTTTTGCCAGAAGCGTCATTTATGACACTCCAAGTTGTCTTAATGATATTTGATGATTTTTTAATTCTGTTACTATAATATAAAGATTTGGCAGCGATGCACACTCTTTTAAAGGTCTTAGAGTACTTTTTAATATAGTCAAGAAAGTCTGGATTTTGATTAAATTGTTTTTCACTGTATAATTCATACAGTTTTATTCGACTTTTATATATACCTTTGTATATATAAAGTTTATATATACCTTTGTATATTTTGTTGCCATGAAAGGGGGATGAATTTAGCGATGCCGACTAGAGGCGACACAATGTACTAATTGAGAACGGGCGACGGGTAATATAAAGCCCAAGAGGGAGGATCCCGGCGGACCGTGATTGGCGGTTCGCGTTTCTTACAGCCGTTTCGCAACATGTTATGGCTGAGAGAGAAGAAACGGCGAAACTTCCCAGCAACACGCCTGGTCTATCCTATGGAGGGACTATGTCTCACGGCATCCCTCGCGGGGACGTGGAGAGATCATGATTGGCGGCCTCTGAGATGCCGCCGTCTGTGTCTGTCTGTCGGTGGCTGCCTACCTGCCCTCCTAACCGCGGGCGGGCTGATCCGGGTCAGCCGTTTTATAATAACGTCGACTATGTCCGTGTGGACGTTACGCGGTCATCACACGAGAGCATTTCGCCGAGGCTTATAATCGGACGCGGACACGACGAGCGGGGTATTTCGATGGTACGGCGCGAGATCGTAATACTTACGCAAGAGCGACGTAATATAGTTTTTGATGCAGGAAAGCTCCAGATCGCGGTGGAGATCGACGTTACGCATATAAAGAGGAGCACTGACGTGTCTGCGCATGAATTTATTCTGCAAGATTTCAATGTGTAGAAAGTTATTTTATTGTATTTTACAATTTTTGGGTGACTATCAGCTATTCAAATTACAATAATAATATATTAGTAATAGTATGAACAAGTCACCACAGATATAAATAAATAAAGATATCCAATTAGAGATCAGAGAACTAAAAAACAGAGAGAAAAATATTGTAATTTAAACATGAAAAATTTATCTAACATATTAAGAAAACCTGCTCATTACACGCTAAAATTCAAAATATAGATCATTGAGTTTATTCCTAAAACCAGACACCGAGGTACCCATTATATCCAAATCATAGCTGCAATTTAATTTATTATAGGTAGTACACTATCGATACAGAAAACAATTTTTCGGCAGTAAGATAGCGTAGGCCACCGCGAATCGCCGATCCCGATCCGCCGGGATCCTGCCCCTCGGGCTTTATATTACCCGTCGCCCGTTCTCAATTAGTGCATTGTGTCGCCTTATGGTGGGCATTATTAGATTCATCCCCCTCTCACGGTAACAGTCCAGTCGAGTTAAAACTCCCTAGGGAGCTCCCTCGAGCAAGTTGCACCCCAGGCTCGAGCGACTTCGCTTCGCGAAGACACTTGCCTCGAAAACCTCGGTAAAGTTGTGAGGTCTTCGGACCAACAACATAAAGCCAAGTCCAATTAAAAAAATTGGCGATAGTTCGTGTCAACCGATCACCGAAAGAGTGCGAGGCGTATATATACCTATATATCTATTTTGTTAAGTAATTCAGGACAATCGAATTTCTGTGCGAGTTTCAGAAAATGGCGATTCTTACATGATATCGTAAAATCTTTTAACTTGGAGTTGGTCCTAAAATTTAGATTTAGATATTTAATCAATTTTAGTTGATTTGTTTCATGCATTTAATGTATACATCATATCTTGTTTTTCCAGACTTGAGAAGCGTATTCTATATGAGATCGAACATGTGTAGAATACAGAATTTTGAAAGTAATGCACTTTATTATCTATCTATATTTATATAATAAAACTGTAAAGGTCAAATTTTGGTACAATGAAAAAAAAATGCTAAAATCCGAGTCAGGGGGATGTAAGAAGTGAAATAGAACTAATTTAGATTTTATAAATTTTTTGTTTGTCTGTTTGTCTGTCTGTTTGTACCGGCTAATCTCCGAAACGACTGGACCGATTTAAATGAAATTTTGTTTGGTGGTAGCTTATATCCTTGGTCAACATATAGGATACTTTTGATCCCGAAAAATTGAAGAGTTCCCGTGGGATAGATAAAAAACCGCACCACGCGGTCGAAGTCGCGGGCATCAGCTAGTTAATTAATAATAAAAAGAGAATGTTAATTAATAATCCTGATATTAGAAGGATCAAACTAATTGAATCAATTTAATTCAAAGGCATAAAACTAGAATAAAACTACGGAGTTCACTAACATTGAATAATTTAGGTTTATTTTTATAGGGGTCATTTTGATTGATTAGTCCAATTCGAAAGACATAAATGAACAGTCAAATATCGGCTTAACTTCCCTAGTCAATGAGTGGTATTTGATTTACGAGAGCGTATTCAAAATTTACATTCGCTTACACTTAATTACAAATAATAAATAGGTACCAAAACACCGTCAGTTGTGAACGTTGTCAAAGCGCTGGCTTTTATTTAGTGTTTAGTGTTATCTATAGCGCTGGCCCCATTACTACGTTGAATGGCAAGGCTTATGCGTTGCTCGAAATACAGGCCAGCCTTCTAGTCGAGATCCATATGGCATTTTCTTAAGTTGTACATATACAACTTAAGAATTCTGTAAATATCTGTAAATTCTTTTGTTCAAGTATATATTACTGAACTCCCCCTAAACGGTTGGATCGATTTTCATGACGTTTTGTGTGTGTTTGAGTGGGTCCCTGGATGGTTTAGATTCATAAATGGACCCAATAGGTGGCATTGTAATCGAGAACTAAATTATTATTTTTCAAATTAGGACAACGTCTGCCAGGCCCGTTAGTCTATAATATTATAAAACAATTTAAAATGCCATGTGTGCCAGAACCTATTTAAAAAAAACACTTAATAAACAACGAAGAATCGATGCATTTTTTTTCTTGTCTGTTTGTTCGGGGTTCACGTAAAAATTACTGGGCTGATTTCAATGCGGTTTTCGCTAATCGACAGCAAATTCGTAGCCTTAAAATCTGCGCTACTTTCTATCCTGGGAATCCCTCAGCATTTTTTTTGTGAAAGATTAAAAAAGACCAGATTAATAAAAAAATTGAATTTCAATATGATTTTTTCACTGATCGATAGCAAATTTTTTATCCCAGGAATTTCAAATCAAGCGTGGATGAAGTCGCGGGCATATTCTAGTATATTTATAAAATTTAATATTATTAGTGATCAAATTCAAATTCAAATTCAAAGTTTTTTATTCAAAATAAGTTCCACTGGAGAACACTTTTTGAAGGTCATATAAATATATAAGTTAAAATTTAATTTTTCTTCCTATTCTATGTATACCGCTTCACAACGTGTTATTGCTGTTAAGGAGAAGAAGCGGCAAGAAACTCCCCAGCAACACGTCTAGCTAAATAATGTTTTTCTTTAAGTTTCTTATTCTATTTATATTTCAAGTTTTACTTTTTTAATAAGTTTTATATAGAAGTATGTTACAGAATTACTTTTTGAAGAATTAATGGAGTTGTAGCAAACAGTGCATACTCAATAAGACCAAGACACAATAAGAGGAAAGAAAAATATTATGAAAGTTATAATAATGACATGACGTACTAAAATGTTATGCTGCAATATATCTCCATAAATACTCGATCGATGATACTAATATTATAATTTCCTCAGGGGGTGCCTCCTATTAAATGCCTGTCCGGTATTTAATAGTGCACACGGGTACGCAAGCCCGAGGTCCTCCACGCGGCCACTGTCACTTTCCCTTTACTCCGTGACAGTGATGTCCCCCCTTCTCCTCCTCCTAATATCCTTCCTCATTATTCCTTTCCTCAGACCCCGCCTTTTCCCTATTCCTATCCAATCCTGGTTCCCCTTTATGGATTTCGGAGATCGGGCGGCAGCCGCTCCATCTAAAATCGTCTAGTGCCGCATCAAATATGGTTCGTAATAGGAATTTTCTGGGTATGGCTAGGGCGTCGCCCCAAAACGACGCGCAGGCACATCGCCCTACACCTACGACAAGTGAGCAAGGGCTACCGTGTCATGGACGAGCACGGCTAAAGACGCGAGTTCACACCCAAATTAGGAAAATCCACTTCGAGTCGTGGAACAGTGGTACGCTGACCGGACGTGTTAGGGAACTTGCCGAAGTACTCTCCAGGCGGAGGGTGGCAGTGGCGTTCCTGCTGAGACTCGGTGGAAAGGCAGCAGATCCCGGTTAATTGGGAATGGCTACAAGCTGATCTACACCGGTGCTCCTGGTGGGGACAACGGAGTTGCGGTAGTGCTCTCCGAGGAGTTCCAAAACAACATTCTGGAGGTGAAATGCTTCAGTGACCGACTTATGGTCGTGACGGTCCTTATCGAAGGGGTCGTTAGCTATTTGATAAGTGCCTACGCGCCACAGGCTGGTTGTAGCGACACTAATAGAATAAGGTTTTGGAACCAAATCGGTGATGTGCTTCGTAACATCCCGCTATTACAGGTGGTCGTTTTGGGTGGTGACCTGAACGGTCATGTAGGTGAGACGTGGGACGAGTTTAAGCGTGTTTACGGTGGTTTTGGATACGGAAGCCGCAATACAGAAGGGGAGGATATCCTTAGAATGTGTGCGGCTGCGGATCTCGCCATCGTGAACACGTATTTCAAAAAGAAGCCGTAACACCTAAACACCTACAAGAGCGGGAGGGAGGTACGCCACCCAAATGGACTACCTACTTACCAGGAGACATCACATCGGCAAAGTAGCCAACTGCAAAGTCATACCCGGAGAGAGTCTCACTGCACAACACCGTCTACTTGTCATGGACCTCTGCGTGAAGCCTAAAGACAAACCCGTTGAGCATTGCCGATTTCAAATTAGATGGTGGCTGCTTGATGAAGGCAAATCTCAGGAGTTCGCCTCATCCTTCGTGGAGATGTGTGTCGGAGATGTTGGTGAACCAGTCCAGAGCCACTGGGACAAGATTCAGGCAGCTATTACTAATGCGGCGAAGGCAGCACTGGGTGTGTCTAAGGGTGGACGCAAGTGTGACAAGGAGACTTGGTGGTGGAACGACACAGTCCAGAAGGAGGCTAGGGTGAAGAAAGCCCTCTTTAAAAAGTGACAAGCGTCCAGATCTCCTGAAGACCGCGACGCGTACAGGGCCGCGAAACGTGACACTAAAAAAGCAGTAGCCAGGGCCAGACGAGACCACTTACGACCGTTGTACGATAAGTTGGAATCGTCTGAGGGGCAGAAGCTAATTTACAAGTTGGCACGTTCCAGGTTCAAAGCAGCACAGAATATTTCCAAGTGCCGCTGTGTTAAAGACCCTGGCGGCAACCTACTATGCGAGGACCTCGCGGTGAAGGAGAGATGGCGCTCTTATTTCCACGAGCTGCTAAATAAGCAGTATAAAGAGGTGCAGCCACCGGATCTCTCTCCGAATCGAGGACTTGTGCCACCGGTAACGCCTGAAAAAGTCCAAGAAGCTCTTCGCCGCATTAGGAATCGGAAAGCTGTCGGAGCCGATGGGGTCCCCATCAAAGCCTGGAAGGCGATGGGTCCTCGTGGTGTGGTCATTTTGACAAACCTTTTTAACCGTATACTCCTCACCGGAAACATCCCGAGCCAGTGGAAAGTAAGTGTTATCACTCCAGTTTACAAAGGCAAGGGATCGGTGCAGGAGTGCAGAAATTACCGCGGTATAAAGGTAATGTCCCACACCATGAAGCTCTTTGAGTGGATAGTCGACTCACGGATCCAGCAGAAGTGCACTGTCTCGGAATGTCAATATGGGTTTCGCCCTGAACATGGTCCCATGGACCCTGTTTTTGCCCTAAGGATCATCATCGAGAAATACAGGACGAAGAATACGCCACTGCATTTCTTGTTTCTGGATCTGCACAAGGCTTTCGACTGTGTTCCTCGCGTGATGATCTGGTGGGCACTGACGTCTAAAGGGGTGCCTGAAGCCTATATTGATATTATTCGAGACATGTACCGTGATTCCGTTTCCATAGTTCGGACCGCTGTTGGCGACACTACACTATTCCCTATAACTGTCGGAGTGCACCAAGGATCTGTCCTCAGTCCGTTTCTGTTCAGCGTGATATTAGACGAAGTGTCAAACAGCATCAGAGGCCGACATGGGCAACCACCATGGTTGCTTATGTATGCGGACGACATCGCGCTGGCAGATGCGGACAGAGCACGCCTGGTGCGACGTGTGCATGCGTGGAAGGAGTCGCTTGAGAACGGCGGTCTAAAACTAAGTGTGGCGAAGACGGAGTACCTGGCTTGCAACATTAGAGATCCCACATCCGTGCGTATAGGCGAAGATACGGCCGAGCACACGGACCAGTTTAAGTACCTGGGATCTGTACTTAGCGCATCCGAGGATATCGACCATGACGTCAAGGCCCGTATATCAGCAGCTTGGGGTAAGTGGCGTGACGTGACAGGTGTCATTTGCAACCCCAAAACGCCGGTTAAGTTAAAAGGGCAGGTCTACAAATCCATTATTAGACCTGTTCTTTTATATGGCAGTGAAGCGTGGCCTGTACTTGAGCGACACAAGCAGGAGTGGATGTGTGGAGTCACTCGAAAAGATCGCGTCAGGAACTCCCCCATCCGCGGCAGCCTTCACGTCCGTGACATAGCAGACAAACTGCAGGAGAATCGCTTACGCTGGTACGGCCACGTTTTACGGAAACCGGCTAGTTACGTGGGGAACAAATGTCTAGCAATGCCACCTCCGCCAAGTCCCGGTCGAACGGGTAGGCCCAAGAAATGCTGGCTTGACGTTTTGAGCGATGACATGCGTACCAATAGTCTCAATACAAGGGATGCCGAAGATCGCGTGAAGTGGAGAAGGAAAAATAGGAAAGCGAACCCTGGGCGTCGAAGTTATCGCTCCGAACGCAACCGGGATTTAACGGTCGGATGATGATGATGATGATGATGATGATGATACTAATATTATAAATAGGTAAAGTTTGTGAGTTTGTTAAGTTGTAGGGGGTAATCTCTGGATCTACTAAACCGATTTTAAAAATTATTTTACTGTTGGAAAGCTACTTTAACAGGGAGTGTCGCGGGCTATATAACATGACGCTATATACCACGGGAGCGGGACAGAGCACGGGTGAAACAGCGCCGGGCCGGTAGTATAGTATAAAATAAAGTCTAACTTATTTAATATGTTTTGAATTTTTTATGTTATTTCTGGTCTACACCGCCACAGTCATATTTAAATATTTTTCTTAGTTTAGGGGGTTGCCTGGAAGATGGAAGAGATCGCTTTAAGCGTTAAGGACCTTTGTTTAACATTTATTGTACCTAGTTTTTAAGAACCTGATTTTAATTTTTGGCTAACAAAGTGTTTTCATTCATTCATTCATTTATAAATAGAAATTCATATTAGCCAAGTTATTGGAATCATTCTATTACCTATTAAATACCAATTTTAATAAACCAACCTAATTACAGTTGCCATTTTAAAGTTTCAATGCTTGATACTTGACTTCCAAAGTAAAATGATGTAAATTTATTTTGTTGAAAATTAAACAACTGTTACCTTCAAACTTTGTGAATTTTAAAATGGATTTCAATGAACCGTAGCTTGATTTAATTTTATATGAAGTAAAATATGGGGGTTAAGAAACTTATAGTTAAAGAAAATGAAGCTAGCTTATTAAGTTAATATAATATGAACATAAATATCAAGATATCTTATTCTAAGATTATATCTATAATCTATACAAATAAATAAAATTTAAGTGCTTGTTTGTATGTCAAAATAACAACTTTTTACTAAATACATATGAAAGTATACAGGGTACTTATATTTTAAAAAAACAATTTTTAAACGGCTGGCTGTTTGTTCCGGCTAATCTCTGAAACGGCTGGAGCGATTTTGACTGGACTTTCACTGGCAGATAGCTGACGGTATAAGTAACTTAAGCGCTTATTAAAATTAGGGTTCCGCGAAAAAGAAATCCACGCGGATGAAGTCGCGGGCACAGCTAGTAGAAAGATTAAATGGTAGTTGGATCTAAAGGAAAGCGTTCAACCTGGTTTACACATTAAATTTTGAATTTTGTACAAATTACAATAAATTTCGTAATCGTTGATTGGCTCCCGAGTTGTACGATTCATATTATCTATGACACAAATGTTTGTTTTTGTTTAGTTTCGTAATGTATAGAGCATGTATTTTAATTAATAAATATGAATAGGCTAAATGGGCCAATTGCATAAAAGTTGTAAGTCATACAAAAGGAATACAAAGAAATAATAATTAATTATTTCTTGTCACCCAAAGGACTAATATGTTAGAGAAAGAAATTTGTAAAGGTCTTATGTTAACATTAGCTATTACCCGCGACTTCATCCGCGTAATATTAAAAGTAGCCTAAGTTACTGCTTGTAATATCTGCTATCTGCCAGTGAAAGTCCCGTCAAAAAATATAATATTGTTACGAGTTGCAGGGCTCGAATTAAAATGCCGTTAGAACGACTATAAAATTTATTTGAACTATAGAAACACGTATAACACAGGTACAAATATAACTGAACACAATCAGTCCAAACGTAATGCACGATTCAATAACGCGCGCAAAGTCCGTCACTAAATAGATAATCGAATGTACATAAGTCTTGTTTCACGGCTGGTTATCGCTCGACTGACTCACCCCTCCGTTGGGGCATTGCTTTATACTGTACAAATACAATATGTTTACTGAACCGCGTGGACTTAACTGTGAGTGTGACCGAATGCCTCTTATTTAAAGCATTAAGAATAATAGCGCCCGGGATACGAGCTAGCTCTTTGTCGAGTTTCATTTAAATCCGTTCAGTAATTTTCACGTGATGCGCTAACACACAGAAAGACAGACAGACAAAAATTGCATATTTGGAATCTCCTGGCCCGAATTAGCCCTCCTAATTTTTTTCACATTTTTCAACGCAATGTACAAATTCGAACCATTTACAGATTTATAATAGTATAGATATACTCTCCTCCAATCCAAGTACGACCATTATCTTCTAATATGTGTGTTCTAATATTCGAGAATTTTGGAATAAGACTTAAAACTTTTAGATTAATACTTGAAACTCAAATTCAAGAAATGAATCACGGTAAAAGGTTTTGTACTTGTATCCATTCTGTGGTAAGCTTCGTTAACGTGAACTTTAATCATGTTGCCACAACATCAAAGCAACCATCGACTTCCCAGCCGAAACTGTCTCCCCCGCCAACAACAAATGTGTTGCCAACCGCGGCCTGATTTATGTTATCAGTTCTGTATTACGCCATCATTACGCCGCGGCAAAGGGTTATCTAAATTATCCCTCAATGCATACGTAATTTATATGTATAACATTGGCCAAAGTATAGTCAGACTATTTTATTAGGTTTTCACGATTGTTAGACAAAATTATAATATAGTGGAGACTCAATTATTCGGATTTCAGTCATACGGATTCGCGATTATCCAGATTGGCAGTCATTTAATGTTTAAGATTGCAATATTTTTGTAGTTTACGAAAATATGTAGGTACATTCGCTTATACGAAAATGTATTTATTGTTCTTTTAATAATCACAGATTTTGGCTCATGTTATTTTTTGCTATGTATCTATCTATCTATATATATAGATATATTGGCCTAGCCGTTTTTGAGTTGTATATCGTGTTATATAGAACTACCCCGACTCACTAACTAACTAACTCAAGAACGGTTGGGGCAATTTTTATAATCTTTGATTTGATGGATTTGTTTCCACCCCAAGTAGCAGAATAACTATGAATATATTGAAAAAAAACACATATTTTTTTATAAATTAGTTTCGGAACTCCGCATTCTTCTGAAAGTGAGACGTCAGCCACGCTTATAGCTTATTTGTAATAAGTGATGTCCACTGCATATCAGTACACAGTCACATACTAGAATGGTGTAGATTTACAATAAGACCCGGTAGGTGGCGCTGGAATCGGGTTCCAGGATGTTAATGAAATTTTTAGATAGATAGATAACACTTTATTGTACACCATTACAGAAAACTTACGAACTAGTATTATTCTAATTGTGTACAAAGGGCGGTCAAATCGTTAAAAATCGATCTCTTCCAGACAACCCGTGGCAAGAATATTGTTGATTAGGAGTGACAAAAGTGCTATACATAATTGTTGTACGATTACTTACATTTTAATAATAAATATATAACTATACTATATATACAAATATACACATAAGTTGTATACATATACAAGATATAGTGATAAAATGCAACTATTTAAATATAATAAATATATGGCTATATGCAATATAATACTAATTATATAAAATTACATATCATTGTATTGCAGATAGTATTTCCTGGCCACGTTCTTAAATGTTATTAGAGATTTTGCTTGTCTGATAGCAACAGGCAATGTATTCCAAAGTTGGACAGCCTTAAACGTAAAAGCATTATTGAAAAACGTTGTATTATGAATAGGAGTAATAAGTCTATGTTGACTGGAAGGGCGTAAACTGTGAGAGCAAGAAATAAATTCGAAGCGTTCTTTAAGATACTGTGGAGTAGTAGGGATGAATAAAATACTATAAAGCAATGAAAGAATGCGAGAATTCCGGCGAAAACGAATTGGCAACCACTTGAGTTTTTTACGAAATTCAGAAACGTACGTACGTAGAAATACTTGCGTAACCCAAATATGAACCATATAGAAAAGTTTTGGAGGTGCTCAAATTTATTAAGTTGTTCTTGAGTTAAATCCAGATAGCTGGCATCGGCACAATCAAGTATGGGTAAAAGTAGTGACTCTGCAAGCTTAATTTTGGTGGCGATGGGCAGGAAGTTTTTCAGCCACCAGAGTAATTTGGAGGAGAGAAATAACCGCCGACTCAACTCCGTTATATGGGTTCACCAGGACAGCTCGCTATTAAATATAACTAAAAGGTTTTTGACCTTATCACTGATAGGGATAAGCTTCCCATCAAAAGAAAACTTGGTATACAGGTCCAGTCAACTTTACTAAGTATCCGCGAGCTACCGATGATAATTACTTGAGTTTTCTCAGGATTCACAAGAAGTCCATTCGACTCACTCCATTGTAGTATGCGGTCAAAGTCAGAGTTTATTGCTGCGACTGCTTGATTTAGTGTGGCAACCGGTGACTGCGTGTAAATTTTCAGATCATCTGCATAGAGGTGATAGGATGACGTGAGTCCATTGGAAATTGAGTTTATAAATACAGCAAATAATAAAGGAGATAGTACGCCGCCCTGTGGAACGCCGGCGGAGAGATCACACCACGACGAATAGTCGTCATCAACTCGAATGCGCTTCCGGCGTCCATACAGGTAATTATGAAACCAGTCGATTACTTCAGGAGATATGTTAATAGAGCGTAGAATGCCAAGTAAAACTTCAAAGTTAACATTATTAAAAGCACTGCTGAAATTGAGCAGCGATAGCACAGTTAGCAAGCCATTGTCCATGCCATGCCGTATGTCATCTGTAATTTTAATGAGAGCTGTGATGGTGCTGTGGCTAGGACGAAAACCAGACTGGTAAGTATTCAAAAGAGAATTACGGTTCAGGAAAACACTTAGCTGCTGATGAACTAAGCGTTCGAGAACTTTGGATAGGAAAGGTAGTATTGAAATAGGACGAAATTGAGAAAAGGAAGCGGGATTGGGTTTCTTCGGAAGAGGAGTAACCTGGGCTTTCTTCCAGGCAGCTGGGAATACATAAGAGGTTATGGATGTATTAAGGATATGGGTAAGGGTACAATTAATGACATCCAGTATGGGTAGGATCATGTTGCGATTAATGCTACCACTGCCGACAGCATTTGATGTGATGGATTTCACAGCTTTCTTAACATCACTGTCAGCAAATCGACTAAAAAGAAAAGGAGAATGCTTGGGTGTTGGCTTGGACGAGATTCTTTTGAAAGTTTCAGACTTTGTTACTACATAAAAGTCAGAAGTGGTTGAGAAATGCTGATTTAAATCATCGATATGAAATTTTTGACTGACTGGGTTTTCCGTTTGTTTACTAATCCCCAAATAGCATAGAAACTTCCATACTGTAGCTGGATTATTATTTATATGTGTGTTTGAGTGGGTCCCGAGATGGTTTCGATTCATATTAGACTCGGTAGGTAGTGTTGGAATCGGGTTCAAGATTTTTACTTTTTCAAAGTAGGACAACGTCTGCCGGGACTGCTGGAAAATTATACGTACGCGAACGAGGTTTTTTTTTTTTACTGGAGTAAATTATATACAAAAATCGCTTTTCTTTGTATTATTATATTCAACTATCCGTATATTCGATTATCCGAGTGCCTTAAGACAACAATTAGTTAGTAGTTAGCAAAGCAAACAATCTGAGATGGCCCACATGATGAAAAATAGTTATTGTCTCCTATATTTACAATACCAGAGGTACTACCAATATCCTATCGGACTCGAAGGAGGACTTAGAACCTGGACACTGACGCCGGAACAGAATTCAAAGTCGTTATGGCGGCGTACTTAAGGCCAGGGGTGGTAACCATCCAGACGTTTTTTTTTTAAGGATCACCAACAGTTTTGTACATTTGATTAGTTACTAGACTTAAGACTAAAGTTTACAATGCGATGTAAAAACTAATCGTAGGCGAACACAGCTTGCAGTTTAATTTCTTCACTGTTATTTACTTAAACTCTAATAATAAAAATAACAAAAATGTGTAAGGTATGAAATTAGTCTGTCCGTCAGTCTACGTCTAATTAGTGTCTTTTTGGGCTAAACGAATCTTTTTATATATTTTTTTGGAGTCAAAGTAAATTTAAGTAACATCACTGCTACTGTTGAGAATTCTACAGATTCTAGAGATAGAGGAGTTAGCACCTAGTACTGTTGTTCTTAATGGGGGTTATAGGTTGTCGCGGGGGTTTCGAAGGGACCCTTAGTCGGAATAGGCTTAACAATTGAGGGGAATCTATGTTATTATGAAACAACTTATAAGCAAACATGGCATCTAAAATAATTCTACGTGTCTCCAGGGAATCTTAATCTTTTCTGGTATGATGTGTCCTTTTTTTACCCTGTGTTCAGCAAAATAAAAATGGGGAAACTACTACCTTGTTATGGGTTGTTTTGATGCCTCTTGGAACATACAAGGATTAACAGGAATTAGTATTTATCGCCCCTAGCGTTGCAAATGTGTATAGGTATAAGTGGCGACTGTAACCACATTCCATTGGGTGGGCCGTCTGCATGTTTGCCAGTTTCGGAATAATAATCCATCATCGGACAACCAGACGCGCTGGCATGCGGTACCACTATATGGTGGACATACCACCTATACGAACAAAGTGCTTTGAGTCCACCTATACCATTATGCGCCCGTAAAGGAGTGGAACTCACTACCGGAGTCTGTTTTACCCGAAACCTACAACCTGGGTGTCTTCAAGTCTCGTGTGAATAGGTACCTTCTAGGTAAGCTTGCTCGATCTTAGACCATATCTCCGCTCAAATCGAGCGAGATAATCGTCAAACGCGAAGCTATAGAGATAAAAAAAAACACATTTCTTCCTTTCCATGTTTCAATTCCTTTTTAATATTCACGTCGAAGCCGCAAAAATAGGGAGCGGGGAAATTATTCGTTGCGCCACAAAAGCTTAAAAACCTGAATGAGTAGTGTCGGTATTTCCGCGTCGATTTTTCCCGAGGACACTCTGGCAAATAGCCCGGGGTCGGAACAAGAGGCTTGGTGCTCACGAGTGAGCACCGCCAGTCGCTAGGTCAATTCCACTATACCATTTTAAAACCCAGTAACTGACTCATTTTTAAATCTTTTTTTTTCAGAATTTTGGCAATATTTGTAATTTTAAGTATTATAATTGTTAGTTATTAGATTTAGAAATGAGGTAGTTGAAATACAAATGTATCTATATTAATTTTAATAGGTTTAAGTCTATATTTAACAATAAAGATGATAAGAATAAAATTTGTATGCCTCCGCATACCACTGCATTATATGATAAAAGCGTGTTTGGGATGGCACCAAGAATATATAATAAGTTACCATGTAATATAATGCAAGAAAATAATATTAATATGTTTAAACACAAATTATTTGAATGGTTGACAAAAAAATCTTATTATAGAGTCCCAGAATATTTAAATGAGAGGTAATTAAGAAAATATTGTTTTGTGTTATTTAAATAAAATAAAAGACTTATAAGGCACCAAATTAAATATTATACAAACATAGGTTAAGTAAGTTTATATTGCGATGCTATGAAAGGCCAGCTAAGTAATAAGTTTTCAGTTATATTGAATAAGACCTATGTAACACTTAGTTCGCAATAAAATGATTTGGTTTGATTTGATTTAATTTCATTGATTCATTCAATCAATCAAAAATAGGTTAAATAAAACTAACTTTCGTTAAACACGATGTCTACATATTAAGATAGTTATAAATACCAACTACCACTAAGCTACCATGACAAAATATGTAGTATTGTAAATCGCAAACAATAATGTACTGTAATACTTGCAACAACTCAGAAGGGTTTATGGTAATAAAAGAACAGCAACAGCATATTTCATCTACTCACTCTACAGGTTCGACAAACATTTTTAGCACACCTCGCCATCCCTCCAACAATTTTACAGTATAAGAAATTTAATACATTATTGTTTAGAAATTTTAAATAATATTTTGTATCAGATATTATATTTAAAGTTTTATATGTAATAAAATAAATCAAACACAGTAAAAAATCGATCGCATCTGCCAACATGAAATAAAATGTAGTGAATACCGTCTATATACAATTGAGATATTTTGAATTGCAATCTACACAATTACCACATCATATTAGGGATAAATATTGTTACATACAATTATGGTAAATTATAGATAATTACTCTTTACAAAACAGGCCCTAATCACAGAAAAAATAAAAATATAACATTATTATTCAATTAAGGATATGACCGATTGTATCTTAAAAATAACAGGGTACATAAAATGAATTATGCAACTAAATAAATGTAAGAGTACACATGCAAAAGAAAACCAAATTGCAAAGGTTTTATCCTTGTTGCAGTTTCATTCGTTTAAATCTATTTTTTCATAGACTGGTATTTAAATACGATTGATTTTTTCTATGTATGTATGTCAAATTTTGTTTATTGTCGACTGAAAATCATGAGAGAAATACACGTTCCAATTATCCATTACTGTGTTTATTACGGCTATACCAAGAAATAACACAAAAACCAAGATATTTTTAGGGAACAATCACGATACTTTTTATACCAACTACAACAGCATTTTTCGGGCGAGAAACTCTAAAACGTTACGCGTTTCATTAGCCGCTGACCCAAAGCCATTGTTGAAAGTAACACATTTCAAAATATAGGTAAAGTTACGATATAAATCAAAGTAAACACATTTCCCCCACATGGCTGCGAAACAGTATATGCGTTTATATTTTCACCTATTAGAAACATTGCTATACTGTTAAGGCGTGGAAAAAGTATACTAAGAGTGACATTCGCCCTGTATAATATCAGTTCATTAATGTCCTACTGCTGGGCTCGGGCTTCCTATTATAGGGGGAACGGACAGCATCGGTTATCACGATGTGCAGGTTGCATCACGATGTATTCCTTCACCGTTGTTAGCACGTGGTAATTGTAACAATATGCACATTAGGTCACAAAACTGCCTAAGTGGTGCATGTGTTCAGGCCAGGATTGAACCCGCGACCTTTCAGTTTGGGACGCGTACGCTAGCCATTACCCTTCTACGACTATTCGCCCAGCAAAAACGCAAAACAATATTTACACGACGAATTGAGAACTAAATAAACTAACTACTATTAAATAATTAACTATTACATAATATAATATCACCACTGTTCATTTTTCTCTCACTTTTGACGTCTTATATTTTAAAACGTGTTTTTAGACTAAAGCCGAAATTAGACATGTCATTTTTGTCTTTTAATTTGGATAGAAATAGGACGAAAATATAAAAAAATAAACGAAATTTTTAACTGCTTATGTAGTTAAAAAATGATATATACTGTACCAATTAAATTATTATTTTTTAGATTACTTTGCCCCGTTCCAAACACAATCGGGATTTAATATTAGGACAATGATGAGAAGCTAAAATAATAGATTATAACATATATATATAACCGGTTTTAGTCACGTAAGATATAGGACCATCTATATACATATATCTATACCTATAAAACTGTAGAGGTCGAATTTCTGTACAATGAAAAAAAATGCTAAAAACCGAGTCAGGGGGATGTAAGAAGTGAAATAGAACTAATTTAGTATTTTTTTTTTCAATTTTTTTGTTTCTCTCTTTGTCTGTTTGTACGGACTAATCTCCGAAACGATTGGGCCGATTTAAATGAAATTTTGTATGGTAGTAGCTTATATCCCTGGTCAACATATAGGATACTTTTGATCCCGAAAAATTAAAGAGTTCCCGTGGGATAGTTAAAAAAACATTAATTACTTAAACAGCTTAATATACAACTTATGCACCTGATTAAGTATTGATATTGCCGGTATCGCCATACAATAAAAAGACGACATTCTGCGAAAAAGTAAAACCTTATAAAAACAGTGTCTAGCATAGCATATTTCATCATGATGTGTTCTACATCGCGATGGTGAAATGTTACAATTCACTGCAATAACCAAAGCTTCAAAAATGATGTTACTGACTCTAGTTCGTATTAAATAAACTAGATTGCTATTGACAGTATTCTATACCGCGACGATGAAAAAAAAGTTGTTGTGTAATGGTTGTCGTTTGGTTATTCGTACAGTTCCCGGTTAGTGTGTGTTACGCAATAACGATAAACAAAGCTCAAAGGCAGACGCTGCGTGTTGCGGGCGTGGACCTCAGCGTCAGCTGTTTCTCGCAGGGCCAGCTCTATGTTGCTCCCGTGTAAGTCAGCCAACCAACGTATTTGTCCATGTTCCGAATCAGTTTACGTTGAATATCGTCTATAAAGAAGTATTATAAGGTATTGCGATCTATAAAATTTTAATTGAAGGAATAATAAATACCACGCGGACGAAGTCGCGGACATCAGCTAGTTTCAGGAATATTTTTTTATTGGGCAATTATCGTTTCTAGTACAGTTGTTTCATGCTAGTTAATACAAAACTCAAACAAATTCTCACGTCAATCCAGAACAAATTTTTAAGGGGCAGTTACGCTCGATATGCCAACCCTGTCCGGCTGTTTCAAGTTCAAGGGCGGCAATTGCCTGTGATCGAACTGAGTGACCGCTTACATTTCGCGACCTGTACGTCCTACAATAACTTTCTCGCTTCTTTTTCGGCATTCTTTTGATTCATTGTCAATAGGAAAGGAAAATGTGTTTACTTTGATTTATACGTGAACTTTGAGTGTATTGTTATAACTTAGGCCCTGACAAAGACAAATGCCACTCCTAATCTGTAAAAGCGCATTTTATTACCTGTCAGCATTTGAAGTGATTGTAATCCTTTTATGATCGTCTTCTTTTGTTCACTTAATTATTGGTATACGTTTCTAGTTATTGTGGAGAACAGTTTATTGTTCTATTGTAGTCGTTTACGGCCACTTGCAGGCTGCATCATTAGCCAGGTGTTGCGGATTACGATTACAAGCTAATTCTAGGAAATTGTGTCGACGTTGCCGGGCGGACACATTTGCATTTGTGAAGTATAAAACGGCGGCCTGATTGCGAGAGGAGTCAGTTGAGCTACAACTACGATACGGGGATGACGTATGTACATTCGGGAATCTAACAGTGACGGACTTTGTGCGTTTTATTGAATTACAACCTTCTGCATTACGTTTGGATTTGTTGTGTTCGGTTATATTTGTACCTGTGTTATACGTGTTTGTATAGTACTAATAAACTCTATAATAATTCTAACGGGATTTTAATTCGAGTCTCGCTAACTGATAAGAGTATTTTGAATTGTGCTTCATTGAATTATGGCATCGGGCCGATGACTAATGTATTTAACAAGAGTTCCCTTTTAGGATTTCGTTAACTGAATTGCAAATGTGAATGACTTGTAGTTACATAGTGTCTATCGGTTTCTTCGTCTATCTGACTGCGTATTGTAAGTATAGAGTAACACTATTTGGAATGGCAATCATGGAATAACAAACTTAACTCTACAAAAGCCTCTAAATCAAATATATTTATATTGTAGAGAAAAATATGCTGCAAGTCAACGGCAAGTTTTCCAGGTGGTAGGGCATTTGCCCGTCTGGATGGGTACCACCTGGTCTAGAGCATGCCGTCATAACAACCTCGAGTTGTGTGACATTAATCACTAAATTAATGTCACACACAATAACAAAATAAACAATAAGCGTGTATAAACCTAAAAACTTTAATAGAAATTAAGTTGTAAAAAAGGGTAAGGAACTCGAGTCCGTAGAGTAGTTAATAAAAAAATAAAAAAAATTGAAAATGTTTATAGGCTACGGTAACCACTTTCCATCACAATTGAGCTATTAGCCTATCTGCTGTACTCCATCAATAAAAAATCATCCTTCAGCCCTTTGTTGATATAGGAAAATACCAATAAAATTTTCAGCCTTCATTATTTAATACATATACATATATTTTAAATTAAATCAACGATATATTTTATTAAATTTCGTATTAAACAATATTAAAAAACATCTGGTCGATACAACAGAAGACTGGAAGGCTGGAGCTTACCTCGCTCAAATGATTAGCCTCTGTATCCAGCGAGGTAATGCTGCCAGTCTTCTAGGTACAATGCCCAGCGACAGTGGTCTGGTGGAGCTGGACGGGCTTTAGTATAGGTTTTTATTTTTTTACTATTATGTATATATTTTAAGTTAGTTCTATTTATAGGATAGTTTTATTTTTAGTGGTTTAATCTTCTTCATATATAAAAATGAATGTTTGCCTGTATGTCCTTTATAGTATCGTAAACTATACATTTGATCATGTCATGATCTTTAGCAAAGTTGTTGTGCATGAGCCAAAGAAGGTTTCTGAGTTGGTTCACAATTGGACCCGGTAGGTGGCGCTGCTGTCGGCATATCGATTGAAGCTTTTCCGGACAGGACGTCGTCTGCCGGGACAGCTAGTGTTTAAATAAATCATTTCGTATTTAAACAAAAATCAAACTAAATATATAAGTTTTCATAGATTTTACATACGATTAGGATTTTACATATGAGACGATATTACTGGTGTCTATTAAACTATTGTTACGAGTTAGCGGGATTCGAATTAAAATGCCGTAGAATTATTATAGAGTCTATTAAAACTATACAAACACATATAACACAGGTACAGATATAACCGAACACAATAAATCCACACATAATGCAGAAGGTCGTAATTCAATTGAACGCGCAAAGTCCGTCACTATTAGATTCCCGATTGTAGTACACACGTCACGCCCGTATCGTACCTGTAGCTCAACTGACCCCCTCTCTCAATTAGGCCATCGTTTTATACTCCACAAATGCAAATTGTGCCCGTTCGGAAACATCAACCCAATTTCCTAGAATCCACTTGTACTTAATCCGTAACACCTGGCTAATGGTGCAGCCTGCAGTGACCGTAAATGAGTATAATAGAACAGTAGGCTGTTCTTCACAATACTAGAAACGTATGCCAATACATAAGTAAATAAAAAGAAGGTAATAAAATGTGCTTTTACAGACTGCACGTGGAATTTATCTATATCGAAGCCTAGGTTGTAACAATATATTAGGTTAGGTTTAGGTTCCAGTCTGCCTTAAGAGAGCAGCAGCGCATTTGTGGCACCTTTGGTGTTGCAAATGTCCATAGGCGATTGTAACCGCTTTCCATCTGGTGGGCCGTCTGCCTCTCTGCTATACTCATGCAATAAAAAAATCTAATAAACACATCGAAACTAACCAATAAGCTAACATATTAAAATATTAGGATTATCATTCATACAAATTTCTTTCGTAATCAAAACTTTTTTCCTAAATAGTCCCCACAGCTTCAAATACAAAAAAAATATCACGCACCTGCTTAAAAATAAACCAATCCGAAGTTGTCTTTGAGAATCGTCCCTTAATAGAGTAACATAACAAAAATAAATAACAAATCTCCTTAATCTCTTATTCAGGATATCCTGAGTTCATCTCTAACGAACTGCCGGTTGACTTTTCCCATTTGGGATACCCTGTCGTCTTATGAACTTTAAAATCACAAATAAATATTCTAGATTAAAATTTCATATTTATTTATTGAGTTCAATAACTACGTATTTCTATAAACAGAAACACATTATAAATGGATATATCTGCCGAGCGCATCATTGCTCGCAGCGACATTTATTTTAAAGTCCTATATCGTCTTGAAAATTTCTCCAATTCATGTGCCTTGCTGATAACAATAATGAGCATTAATCAGTGAATTTATAGCCAAAAGTGAATTAATTTCTAAGACGAATTTTAAAGAACGTGGTTGCGTTCACGAAATTCGCTCAAATATAAAATCAATGCTGTCTAAATATTGCTTATTTTAGTCACCTGTCAACATCAAGTATTCTTTCGTGCCAAATATAGTTTTTATTGCGATATCATAGTTGTCTGTATGTTTGTTTCTTTAAGGGTTTTGAGAATAAACTAATGATCATATTTTATATGCATACATAATGCATTTTATGTACAAGGGAAGATATTTAAGGAAACAACAAAGGACGGTATAAAATCATATGAGACTATAACAGTAATTGCGTGTACAAAACATAATATATACCATATTTAAAAAAATAGGATAATTTTGACGAGAGCAAAACAGAAATAATTAACAAACACAAAAATTTGTATATTATATGTACTGTTAATAAAAACCCTATGAACACCCCACAGAATAATTGAACATAGTACAAACCATGGTA
The DNA here is from genome assembly GCA_039645545.1 of Dendrolimus houi. Classification (NCBI taxonomy): domain Eukaryota; kingdom Metazoa; phylum Arthropoda; class Insecta; order Lepidoptera; family Lasiocampidae; genus Dendrolimus; species Dendrolimus houi. The sequence goes on along the minus strand of CM077128.1, from coordinate 17,202,408 downwards.
CTAAACCATCAATTTGAATTAAGTGTACAGAAAGAAGTGAAGAGAAAATTTTAAAAAATCGAGGTTGATAAAATATCCTAATTCTTCTAAATATCAAAAATAAATTCTAGCTTAAACGATCCTACTTCATTTAATTTTAACTCGCCAGTTAGAGCTCAATTTGTGGCTTAATAGATGTTATCAAACAAAATTAGGTGGTAACGAAAATTAGGGAAAATTTACCGCTGACATCTAAATTGAAACTTAGCTTATATCAACAGTCACGCAACTGGATAAAAATTAGCACTCTGAAGCCGTATATAAGGATAGTATGCATAAATAAAACTTAAAACATTTTATTTGCTTTAAAAGCTTCAAACTTAATGCAAAACTTTTACAGATCGCGAACGTAAACAGAAATAATTAACTATTATTAGCACTTAGGTATATTCATCAACAGAATCATTATTTTTCACCTCAAAAGTATATACTTGCGAATTCGAATGCTATAGAGCCAGTCAATTCTTATCTGCTTTACAACTTTCAAAACAGTATTCAATTTCTTCAAAAACGAACAACTAAAGACAATTTAAGTAACTCCTTTTGGTATCTTTTTATGACCAATCAGTGGCACGGATCTTAGTGAAATTTGGTAAGGAAATAAGAGGGGAAGGACTTAGGGTATATTTTGACTTAAAACTCGATTTAGAAGGGGCTGAAAACTTTTATCGATAACTCACAATTCCTCAAGTTAAGGATCTGAAAATGCATATATTATAAGCTTTTGGTATGAAACAAAGAAGTATTTCAGTGTTACAGTTAGGTTTTTACTTCATTATGTAATGAAAATAAACGCAGACAAAATCGAGGGTAATTGCTAATACTTTATACTCGTAGGACCCGCTATACAAAATGGCGGAAGTACGTGAATATTATTGTGTAACAAAGGAAAAAGTCAAGTCATCCGTCTGTCCTTTTGTTACGATCCCAGTTGGGGAGGAGACATGGCTTTTATTTTTTTTTAACTCCTTTTATTGCAGCACGTACCGAGCAACGTTTATTAGTCGTGCCTGCGTCGCTTTTCTTCCGGTTAAGGAGTTGGGATAAAAATGTCCTGGACTTATATTTTTGGGAGGGTAACGTGAAATATTTAGAAATTTGTGTGAATTTTTTTTTAGAGTTTCTTGGTCATTTTGGCATAAAAGTAACGTTTATATGTATAATTCGTATCCGTCTGTCTTTGTATTGCATGTTTTATATGCGTTACTAGGATATCCCCGCGACTTCGTCTACGCCTGACTTGAAATTTCCGCAGGATTCCTGAGACACAAATACAATATGCAGTATTTGTTTGTTATCGTTTTATTAAAACTTACGATTATATATACCCGAACCATATATACCGCTTATATATATATATATATATATATATATGTGTTTGTTTCCCGATATATATTATATATATATATATATATATATATATATATATATATATATATATATACTAGCTGATGCCCGCGACTTCGTCCGCGTGGTGCGGTATTTTAACTGTCCCACGGGAACCCTTTAATTTTTCGGGATCAAAAGTATCCTATATGTTGATTAGGGATATAAGCTACCACCATACAAAATTTCAACTAAATCGGTCCACTCGTTTCGGAGATTAGCCGGTACAAACAGACAGACAAACAGAGAAACAAAAAATTAATTAGTTCTATTTCACTTCTGACATCCCCTGACTCGGTTTTTAGCATTTTTTTTTCATTGTACAGAAATTTGACCCCCACAATATTATTACATGTATGTATATATACATATATAATATATATATATATATGTATGTATGTAGACAGTTTAAACTCTAGTTTAAAGAGCAGGCGTTAATACAGGTTAAATTGTACTAAATGTTTATGTGAGTGCTATTTGCACCTGGAAGATTAATTACATTTTATATCGCAAACTATCCCATCTTCCGGCAAGGCTAAAAAGGACAAAAAGGCTAAAAAGGCCAAAAAGGCCAAAGAGGTCAAAAAGGACAAAGAGGCCGAAAAAGGCCAAAAAGGCCGAAAAAGGCCAAAAATGTCAAAAAGGTAAAAAATGACAAAAAGGTAAAAAAAAGGTCAAAAGGTCTAAAAGGACAAAAAGTAAAATGGTCAAAATGGACAAAAAGGTCAAAAAGGATAAAAGGGACAAGATGATCCAAATGACCAAAATGAGGAAAATGGCAAATCATAAAAAACCTATCTTACTTTTTTGGGATAACCTTTACATAAATCTATCCCATTATCCGGGATAAAAAGTATCTCTTGTCCATCCTCGGTATTAAATTACATATATACCGATTATCAGTAAAAGCATAACAAACAAACAGGCAAATATATTTTTATCCCGAAAACTATCCCATTTTTCGGGATAAAAAGTATCCTATATTCATTCTCGGCATCAAAAAAAAAAAAATATATATATTTTTTTTATGATTTTTGATTGATTTAGTTTTTCCGTGAAAACGGAACAGACAGTTTCGCATTTATAATATGAATAAGGATATTCTGAATATTGTTTTCAATGCCGACATATTAAGTATTATTATAGTCGTTCTTTTGTTGAAAATTTTCTGCTCTATTTAAATAAAATTATTCCAAAATGGTCCATATCCATATATAAATAAATCAAAATTTTATGGTTGTATGTAATTTTTCTCTATTTTTCTTACATCTCGGCTGGATAACCTGAAGGTCTCACAATGTTATTACAGGGCATTATATTTTTGGGACACTATGAATAATGTAAGGAGGAAAATAATAAGGCCGTAGCGTAGACAGCTGTCTCGTGGCGTAATGGAGGGAGTCCAATTGCTCTTAATTAAAAGCAACGGAATAATTATTATTTCGTACATATAGCATACGACCCATAAACCTCTCACAGCTAGAGTCAAGTAGAGACTTGTGTACAAATAATTCTTCCAGAAATTAAGAATAATTTCACGACACGCTTGACAAGATACAGGGTGGCAAAATAAAGTAGAAAATAATAGGGTCACTTTCGTAAATTTGTCTAAACTCTAGCAACTCCAATATTAGGTCAAGAGTAATTTCGATACTTACTAGTGATTTTAGTACGACATTAAACATCGTGCAAGTATCAAGTTGCTTTAGTTACAACGTACGCATTATGTCAACATAACCTATGATGTTTACTTTAATAATAATGACTACCTATAATTTTGTAAGCAAGAGTTTTAACACCTTGTGATCGTTAACAGAACAATTATTTGATTAAGGGGAGCTAAATTAACCATTACAAACCTATCACAATGGCTGTTCTTTGGTCAACATCGTCGAATTATAACGAAAAGATTTTAGGTTGAAATTCCACTAGAGATTCTTGGTAAACTTTAAAAATTACTGTTCACGTGAAACTTGGTATTGTTACATGCGTATTTAATTATTTTGTATCGAATTTTAGACTTGGATCAACGTTAAAATTAATATAACATGGATAAATTCGCTTTGTTTATGATTCACTGACCTTGATAAAAAGGAATATTGCCAGAAGACAAAAAAATTACTTTCGTTCTAAACGTTATGGTCAGGTTATATATTGGCAGGTTTGACACATCGATAATCTTGAAGTGCGTTTTTTAATTGTAATACTTTTTATAAATTCCAAGTTCGGCCTTTGCCTAAAGTATTTTTAGTCAAACCTAGAAATACGTAACTTTTTAGTCAAACATCGAACGTAAAATAATCTGTTTCGGGCTTTGCCTAGTCGATCCTAGAAGCGACTAAGGCAGACTCGGTCAAACGTCGATTCGTACTGCACTTGTTACATGTTTAATGACAGTATATTTGGACTTTGACTAAGACTTTATGTCAGACCTGAGGAATGGCTAGTCAAACCTAGGAGCGCCAGAGCTTTGATGTTTCACTATAACACATACATTACGTCAGAGGACTGTAATCAAAGTCGATTAGTATTTTATTAATAGTATGCAGTAGTAGGATTTTTAGAGTTACGTAAAAATTTTGACCAAAATTGAACCGATATGAAATCGTTATATTCGTCCGTCTGTCTTAGTCACAGTCATCTTTCTAAGAAACTACTAGGCCTATACTATCGATGATGTTTGACAAGAAAGTATATTATCTAAATGTCGCTACGCAATAGCATAATGAAACTGTAAAATAATTAATGAATAGAGGGTGGCCACCATACATGCAAACGATAGTTGATTTTTTTAAACGTTTTATATAAGTTAATAGGTGAGTAAATAGATACCTTTCTAAGAATTATAAGCTGGAAAAATCTGAAAAAGATTAAGATTATAGAGTTGAAAAAATAATTTTATAGAACATTGGCAACATTAATAAGATCGATATAATTGTTTTTGTGATAAGTATTTTCATGGTTCGTTTGATAAATTACGACAACATTTGAAGTTTGTACCCTCTACGGAACCCTTCATTGTACGTAGACTGGCACACATTTGTTGGGTTCTTTACTTTTATAGAAAATGTATGCTAAAACTAAAATGGAGGTAAGTACATAAATGTTTTATCAACTTCAAATAATATGAAAAGGCCGAGCAACAAAGAAAGGAACCTCCGTTTCCCAGTATTAATTACAACCAGTTCGCACAGCGATGTTATACAATTCCACGTCTTGTACTGCCCAGAGTCCCTTAGCGTCGTGAAGGGATTCTTTATTGAACAACCTGCTAATAAAGTCGCCTTGTATCAATTTGAGTTCTTTGTATTATTCTATTTATGTATTGCATAATATGTTTGTATTCTATTTATGTATGTATTTAATTTGCACACCACAGTCAAACACTTGCGACTCCGTTTCTAAAATCCTTGGCCTAGTTTATTTGGAAGAGATCACTCTAAAGTAGGTACGGCCGCCCATTGCTCGTGCCTTCACTGTTTAATTTGACTATTTACTATAAGCTGAATATATAATGTGTATGTGGTGAACAATGAAGAGTTTTCTATCTACACATATATCTACATAGTTATATATTACAATTAATATTTTACATTGCAGAATAATAAGAAGTACCAATTAAACTTGAAAGCTTTGTTTGTGATACAACAACCCTCGCCTTTGTTAAAATTAAAACGTATATATTCATATTTGTATATGTCTAGATGTACATATAAACATATTCATGATTACACATATACACGTAAAAATATTATTTAAATTTGGTGGTGCGGGTGGCAAAGGTCAATTGTTGGTGGTGGAAGAAGAGCACAATCCACAGCCGGGTAGAATAAAGCGGCACTAACCTGCGGATCCCCAATCCTCGTTCTTTAGACTCCTCAGCACGTTTTCAGAATTAGCGATTGTTCACACCAACAGGAGCATGTTTATAGGTAAAAAAGCGTTCTATAATTGCACTCAATGCGCGTGCGATGCTCGCGTTATCGTTGACGTACTGGGCCGCCCGTCAGCACGAATCATGGTTAGCCGACAGGTGGCACCGCCTTTCTCTCTATCCAGCGTGCGGATTTGCGGAAAGGAGAGGAAAGGTAGGAATACAAGGCGCCTAACCAATATCTTTATATACTCCTAGTATCCATACTTACACGCAGCCCATCATTCCAATTTTTCGAGAAAAAAGTATTTAAGTAAGTAAGTATATTTAGTTTCTATGTTCCTTAAAATTATGCTAGCCGGCAAATCCATCTTTGCAGTAAAATAACATTGCTTAATTAAAATTCTTGCTCAACAAGCATGATTCTAAATAACTTCTAAGTAAGTGCTGGACGAAATGTTGCATTTAATTTCATGGCTTGTGCACTTTGGTTTTGAGCCAAAGCGATTACGTGCATGCTTAGCGCGTTTGGGGTCTCTTAGAGTAAGTATAGTTAGCTTAGCTAGATCGTATGTATCTTGTTTGCTTCCGAATTTATAGTCAAAGCGTAATAACAGCTGTTACAACGAAATTGTGAAAAAATATCATATCTCAACATCTTCTTGAGGTGACATCTTGTAATAACACTTGTATATTTAATTCTATTCTTGTTGGTCTTTGGCATTGATTTTGCCAATATCGCGGTCAAAACTTATAGAACTTTATGACTTACCGCTATATACTACTAGATGATACCCGCCCGCTTCGCGTGCCGTAAAAGAATTTCGCTAAATCCGTAAAATTCTTAAAAAAATGTAATTTGTAAAATTCTTAGCTGACCTCTACTTGGCGAAAGGAAGGTCCATGCCAAATTTCAAGTCTATAGGTATTATAGTTCCTGAGATATCGTGATGAGTCACTATATACGTGGATTTAAATTATATATATATATATATATATATATATATATATACATGACATTTTATCAAATAAAACTGTTAATTGAATAATTGGTCGAATATATTACGCAAGCTAAGGAGGGATACTTGTATATATGTATGTTAGAACTGTACTCTATTATATTTAACTTTATATTCACACATTTTCGCATAAATAAATCGAATTGAATTCCGCAGAGGTATAAACGTGGATGCGCCTTGTTAGAATCATTATCTCGATTACAGCGTAGGGCCGGATAGACCAGTATGATACCACACTCTTACAGAATATCAGCATGAAATGGTTAATATTTTTTAAGTTTTTTCAACTAGTATACATAATAAAACAACGGTTTAACGATTTTAAGTGCGGTAATTTATTTAATTTTTATTATTCGGACGTTTCAGCTACTTTTTAGTAGCCGTGATCACGGAAGACAATGATGTCAAGTGTCAATGAGTATTGTTAAAGTTCTATTTAGCCTACCGCCAACTTGTTCATTTTAATTATTTACTTTTAATTTTGTTTATGGTTATTATTTACTCTATGAGAGCCTAATCTAATTTACCACCATTTGGAAACATGTTATGGCTTGAAGGGAAAAAGCGGCGCATTAAACTCTTCAGCAAACATGTATAGCTTTAATAATTTTATATAATATTAAAATGGATAGGCGGTTAATATTATATACGCGTCGACTGTAACCAGTTTCCATTAAGTACGCCATCTGCCCGTTTGCCCGCTTTAAAACACACATACGCAAACCTCATAGGATTAAGAGGTGCCTTATTACTAATGTGTTGTATGAAATTGAATTGATAAATAAAGAAAAAAAAACAATAACTCGATCGTAACAATCTTGGCAAAAAACTGTTTTAGTTATATCTGCCCGCCGTCCGTCTTGAATTTGGCAAGAAAGTGTACTATATACTGCTACATTACAGTGTAATTATCACAAAAGAGACAGCTGCCAAACATATAACAAACACGAATAAACACTCCTTCATCGTACATGGGCGTATTGGGTATCGTTAGACAGGCCTTTAAAATCATAAAGATGTTCTCTAATGACTTTTCTTATTTACGTTTGGGGATATATTCATTGCCGTAGTTGTAAACAGCGTTTCCCCAAATTTTGGGACTCTCTTTTCTTTCACCTTCTTTTTTTCGCGTCGGCACGATATGTCTTCTCCCTCCACACTCCTCTATTCTAACGTAAGTCCTTTGTCACAACATAAATCATTATATCTTTCTTTACACAATCCATCCATCTCTTTCTTGTTATATGGGGATATATTTGTTGCCATAGTCTAAAACAGTGTTCCCACATTTTTGCGAATATGGGACTGAATTTTGAAAAAGTCACAAGATCTGTAAAGTAGTTTCTGAGATATAGGATATTTTTGAATAAATATATTTTAGGATTCTTTGACTAATTGGCAAAATCGGAAAATTTTCGTTACCTCTTTGGAACTTCAGAGTGCGGAATAAGTTGCTTGTAGGTGTGGTGGTAACCTCTAATTACTTTTTGGCATGTTCGCTACACTATTGAACTGTTTAACAGCTATTAAAATAAACCATCCCACAAAACTTCGTCCATATACCTTCACCTAGAAGTATTTAGAATATTTTACATAAATAGACAGAGACACTGACGGAGATTTTTCCAAAATGACTTTTTTCCACGAGTTCAGCAGACAGGCAGATGGCCCACCAGATGGAAATCGGTTACTATCGCCTAAGGCCATTTGTAAAACCAAATGTGCTACCAATGTGCTGCCGCTCTTTAGAGAAGGGGAGGGGAACATACTCTAGAACAGGGAGCCAGCCAGATGGTAAATACCCAGCCACTTGGCTGTGGATTGTTTTGTCGCCTCTTACGACAGACCGCCCAGCCGTTGGAAATTGTATTCTTTCTCCGTTCCTACACGGATATATTACAGAGCGAAGCAAAATTAGGGATATTACTAGTATTCACCACAATAGCAGGCAAAGGAATTTAGTCCATACATAGCTCTACTAAATTGTAGCACTGACGCTAATCAACGCAGTTCTTGTGACAACTCGAAAGGCAACATTTGACTACGCACAGTTCACATTTCTCACAAAAGTACATAATTATTACTCAAAACCTATCAATACCTCACACTTAATGCTTGTTTTCAATTAATAGTATGCATTTTTGAAAATAAAACTACACAGCCCTTGAGTTCCCGTAAAAAAACCCAACAAATATTCAACTGGTAGGTAGCAAAAAGTATGTACTCGATACATTTCATACTTTGATATATGTTTTTAGATTGACCCAAATTTGTTGTGCAAAACCCACAATTTGATACAAATTAACACATTGAGATTTCGAGGTCGGCGCTGTAGTTCCCGATAAGGTCATGATAGGATAATGTAGGTAGGATTACGAAGGGTCTGGGAATTGGGTTAGAAAAAGATTTAATGCTAATGTGACTAAATTATGATACGACAGGTCTGTTAGCCGGATGATCATTTCGTAAATCTCATTCTTGTTGCCTGTTTACACTGAGAAGTATTTTGTCCTTCAATTATACGTATAAAAGTCTCTTATTACCAATCCAATTTTTTTAATATAATTTTCTGTGCCTGTCAAATGACATCCATATAGATCTAAGCACCAATACTATCCGTCTAGACGTAGTCCGGTCAGGAGTTTGGCTGATCAGTTTGCGGTTGAATGTACGGCCAACCGGTTGCGGCAGACGGACTCGCATCTACAACACCTAGCTAGTAGCGCACATTGAACTGCATAGTTCGTATAGCAACTGTCTGGGTGACCACTGATACGGTTGTGTAACCGCGCCAGTTTACCGCAGCCGCAACGTAGTGCGTATAGAAATCTGTTAGTACATGTCTTTCTTATCCGTGGAAGAACGGAGAAAGAATACAATTTCCTGCGGCCGGCGGCCAGTCGTAAGAGGCGACAAAAACATCCCACAGCCAGGTGATAGGGTCTTTGCCTGCCTGAATGGCTACCACCCCTGGTTTAGACTATGCCGCCATAACAACCTTGAGCTGTGTTCCGGCATTAGTGACCAGGTTCCAGTATCGCTTTAGAGAGAGGAAGCACTTTGGTAACAACTTTGGTGTTACAAATGTCCATAGGCAATGGTAACCACCTTCCATCAGGTGGGCCGTCTGCCTGTCTGTTGTACTCATGCAATAAAAGTATTTTCATAAATGCGGCCAGAAGTTTTATCTATATAAGTTTTATCCATGGCCAGAAGGACAGCTGACCGGAATGCGATTAGACGCATAGTGCGGTGAGCGCTAACAGTCTGAAAACATAACAATCTTAACAGTGAAAATAAACGGACGGACATATAGATTGCATAAAAGTTCCATTTTAGTCAAAATGTCTAAAAAAGAAAATAGACGGACGTACATACCGATTACATTAAAAGGTTCCGGTTTAGTCAAAATATCTAAAAATGAAAATAGACGGACGGACATATCGATTGCATAAAGGTTCCGTTTTAGTCAAAATATCTACGATACTCTAAGAGCGTATGACTTTTCCTAAAAGCAAACATTATTGATTTAAAATATATAATAGGTTGGGGAAAAAGTCTTCGCATATAGTATGTATGAACTTGTAATAAGATTTCTTTGGCTATACCATTTGTATCTGGCTGGTTTTGGTATCATTAAAAAGCTTTGATTTTAAAGAAGACAATTCCATATTCTAATTAGGAAAATGTGTGATTTTCATTTGTTTTTCTTATTATTAAAATGAGTGAACCTAATGAAGAAATTCGATACATTTTAAAATTTTACTACAAAAAAGGTAAAAATGGAACATAGCCGCGAAAAAAAATTATGATGTTTATGGACCTAATGCAGTATCTGTGAGAGTAGCGAAAATTTGGTTTAAGCGTTTTCAATCCGGAAGTTTGATATCAAAGATGCACGTCGCTCTGGTCGCCCTGTTACGGACAAAATTGATGCCATTTTTGAAAAAGTAGAGCAAGATCGGCATATTAGTAGTTACGATGTAGCTGGAGAACTGGGAATTGACCACAAAACGGTTTTGGCGCATTTGAAAAAAGCTGGGTACACAAAAAAGCTCGATATTTGGGTGCCTCATGAGCTTACTGAAAGAAACCTAATGAACCGTGTACTCATTTGTGATTCTTTATTACGACATAATGAAACCGAACCATTTTTGAAGAAACTGATAACTGGTGATGAAAAGTGGATCACGTACGACAAGAACGTGCGAAAAAGATCGTGGTCAAAGGCCGGTCAGGCTTCACGGACTGTGGCGAAACCCGGGTTAACTCGCAACAAGGTGATCCTGTGTGTATGGTGGGATTGAAGGGGCATTATTCATTATGAGCTGTTACCGCCAGGCAGGACCATCGATTCTGAACTGTACTGCGAACAACTGTTGAGATTAAAGCAAAAAGTTGAGAGAAAGCGGCCGGAATTAATCAACAGAAGGGGTGTGTGGTTTTTCACCATGATAACGCTAGACCTCACACATCTTTAGCCACTCAGCAAAAATTACGAGAATTTGGCTGGGAGGTGTTAATGCATCCGCCGTATAGTCCTGACCTTGCTCCTTCAGATTTTCACCTGTTTCGGTCTCTGCAGAATTCCTTAGGCAGTGTCAGGTTAACATCACGAGAGGACTGCCAAAACCACTTGTCGTAGTTTTTTGATCAGAAGCCCCAAAATTTTTATAGCAATGGGATCACATCCCTACCTACAAGATGGCAAAATGTTATCCAACAAAATGGCACCTTCATACTTTAGTCAAATGTAAATAAACTTTATAAAAAAACCTTTTGAATTTTTATATAAAATGCGAAGCAACTTTTTACCCAACCTAATATATACAATGGAGTAATAAATTTTTAAATAAACTATTTTAAAGATTTATTTATATAAACGCTTTAAAAAGTAACTTTTAATAATTTACAACTTTTATAACTCACATGGCATCAAAGTACGTTCTGAAGTTTGTTAAAATTAATACGAGCTCGTAAATCACTGCTCAAACAGAATAAATATTTGAAGTAATATAACCGTCAATATTTTAAAAGTTTGCTTAAAATTGATTTCAGCTTTAGTTTGCTACAGATTTTGTTATTTTACTCTGTAAACCTTAAACTCAATATCATTGGATAGCAAAGTTGGGAATTATATTAAAATTATTTGCAATATTATTCAATGAAAACCCTAATTACGCTTTATTGCTACTAGAAATTGCCGAGCATTTGTCAGTAATATGGTTGAAAATCAGAATTTCTTTGTTATTACAAATTATTTTAAACATTTTGATTAAATGAAATAAATCTTTGGACTCAAATCTTTGAAATCGACGGTTGACTAGTGTGATGGCGCGGGAGAGAGCGGGGTTAAAAGAGAAGGAAAGGACTTACAGAATATGGTCGCCGCACCAGACGCGCTACGAACGATGCGGGCTTCGCAGCGGCAGGCACTTCTTCCGCGTGATCCTTTCTTCGCGTGTTGCGGTTCCTTCGATAAGTGGACCAGCTGGAACGATACAGCGAGTATCTCCCAACATGCGGGTTGATGTAAGCGGGTGTACAATGCGGCACAATACACAAAACCCGGCGAGGTTTGCGTGGAAACAGTGGTGCGTTCAGCGGTCGGACGTAGACTATGTAACATTACATAGTGACAGATGCGGCGAAAGAAAAAAAGGAAAAAGAGGCGGTGACCAAATAGGTTGGCGTTAACAACTAGTAAGATCTACACCTGACTTTTTTTGGTCAACTGATTATTTTACTGACTTCATATACATTCTACTTTATCCGTGCAGGAACGGAGTAAATGGCGATAAAACAACCCACAGCCAGGGTATTTACCTATTTGGATGGCTACAATCCTGTTCTAGAGTATGCCTCCATAACATCCTTGAGTTGTGTTCCGGCATCAGTGTCCAGGTTCCCCTACCCCCCCTCTAAAGAGCGGCAGCGCATTGGTACCTTGGACCTGTATGGACATTTGTAACACATTTGGTGTTACAAATGTCCATAGGATAGGTAATGGTAATCGCTTTCCATGAGGTGGCCTGTGTTTTAATCTTAAACAATAAAAAAAATGTGTGTGCAGTTTACACGCCGTAGAAGTGAAACTTTAGAGAATATACTCACAGATAATTCTTCTCTAACTTTTGTTAATATAAATATAATTCCTTTAGTTATATCCGTCAACATATTAAAATTCAATATAAACTTCTTAAGTATCACTTTCAATTTTTCACAGTCTAAAACATATAAAACTGATAATAGAGTTTTATTTCAGTCCATATTACACCTACGTTTAATCATCGATCTTACAGGCTCTCTTTTCTGTGCTGCACAATGTAAAACTCGTATCTCATTGTCACGCAGGCTTAGTTTTATAGATTTATGTCTTTATCTCTTTTTAGTGTCGCTTTTTCGTTTCATCGAGTTTCAAATCACGCTTCTAAAGAAGTTTTACTTCAAAATACAAACATTCACGAAAAACAAAAGTTTTCTATATAGATTTCCCCTCTTCATAGTTTAAACTTTAAGCGAACAGACCTATGTTTTTGTTTGCCGATATTTGCACTTGTAACAAAATGTTTGACTATGTGTTTTTAATTGTAACTGTTATGTATTGTAATCATAGGAAATAGTTTCCTGAAAAATGCGACGGCATTTTTAAATTATATCTTCCTATCAGAATAAAAGCTGCAGACACGTCTATAATTGAAGCTTTAAAAAAACAATAGAGACTCGTGGTAGCGTAATGGCTAGCGCACGCTCCTAGGCGCAAAAAGCGCAGGCTTGAATCCTGGCCCGAAAGCATGCACCACTTAGGTAGTTTTCTGACCAATAACGGTGAAGGAAAATACATCCTGATGAAACCTGCACATCGAGATAACCGATGTGTCAAACCTGCTAAGCCGCCTTGGACAAGCGTGGCGAGTATATTGTCCGTTCCTATAGTAGGAGACCCGAGCCAAGCAGTGGGACGTGTATGGGCTGTTATTATATAATAATACTAGGATATGCCCGCGACTTTGTCCACGCTTGACTGGAAATTCCCGCGGGATTCTCGGGACACAAACTATCGCACCATTTAAAAAAGTATGTAAGTTATCGTCTTAGTGGAAACTGTCAAAATAAACTAATTTTTATGCTTCCGAACAATTTCAAACAGCTTCCGGAATTAAAAATATCATACATTTTATTATATTAAATTTGCTATGGATAAAACTCACATTGGAATTCGATTTTTTTTTATCTGGCCATTTTAAATCATTCCCAGAATTCAAAATTCTCGCAGGATTCCCTGGATAAAAAGTAGAGCAGGGCTCAAGTCTAAAAAATAGCTATCGATCAACGAAAACCGCGTTGAAATCGGCAGTGTGATACGGGAATCCTGAACAAACATACAAGAATACTAAAAAAAATGAATCGTGTTTTCCATCGTTTATATAGTACATTCCAGTTGTTTTTTTTTAATAGCTTTAATGTACTGACACGGCATATTTATAATTTTATAATATTATATAATTGGAATAATCTATATAAACGATAGAACCCACGATAAAAAAAATTGATTTCTTGTCTATACTAATATTATAAAGAGGAAAAATTTGATTGTTTGTTTGCACTGAATAGGCTCCGAAATTACTGAACTGATTTGAAAAATTCTTTCGCTGTTGGCAAGCTTTTTTTTTTTTTTTTTTAAAAGGCGGTGGAAATGCATTTCGCACATACCGGGTCCTTTGCTAGGGATTAGACCGTTGTTGATCATGGAGGCTTTCCACTGAGGCAATCCAAACAATAATCAACCGGCTTGTGTGGAGACTCGACTAATCAATACCCCACTAAAACCACCCTCCTCCCATGTGCCCCGCGCTTATGGCAGGAAAGGCGTGAGATACAGAACGTAGTTACGCCCACACCGATCCTAGCGCACAAGTGCTTGAGAATGCCCCGGGAGAGGCAAACTCGCTTCGTCAACAGGGGTGAAGACTCCTCTGCTCCCTAGATGCTAGAGGGCCCTGCCCCTGCAGCGGTATTTCAGGGGGGAGACCATGCGCATATCTGCGCCTCCGGGCTCCCGACTGACGCCGGCGCCCGCGAGACATATGCGCACTTCCATGTTCCTCCCTATCTCGTTCCGCGGCCTCCTTTTGAGACACTACCGTCTCGCAGAAATTGGCCGCACCCACCCACCAATCGTCGCTGTGCAGCATGGCTTGCACCAGATCGCCCAGCGATTCGATCGGTCCTACAAGTGTCTCGAGTTCAAACCTCTGAGGTGCCCATGCTGCGCACTCGACTAGCGTGTGTAACGCCATATCCAGCGCGCCACACTGGCGGCATTGGGGTGAAGGCAAGCAACCCGCAATCTGACACAGATACTTATCGAAGCAACCGTGCCCGGTAAGTATCTGTGTCATTCTGAAGGTCAGGGTCCCGCGTTTCCGCGAGAGCCATCGCAACAGCTGCGGTCGAACCGCTTCCACCGTGTCAATGCCAGCAACAGGGTTTTCCAACTCTACTGACCAAGATTGGATCATGGCCGCGGTTTCCCGCGTCCTGATCACCTGGAGTTCGGCCTGGCCATAGACCAGGCCACGGGCGAGGGCATCCTGTCGGAAGCGCCGAACTTTGGCTATCACGTCCGTCTGGAGAGGCCAGGGCGGATCGCCTGCCAAGAGTGTCGACGCCGTCCACGACACTGTACGGTATCCTCGGATGGTCCTCACCGCCAGGACCCGTTGTGCGCGGCACAACAAAGTCCTATTGTGGCGGTGAAGTGCAGTGGACCATACGGGTGCACCGTACAGGGCCATACTCCTAAGGATGCCCATGTAGAGTTTCCTAGTCGTCCCCCCCGGTCCCCCCACGTTGGGAAGAAGCCGAGAGAGGGCGCCTGCGGACCTACGAGCTTGGGAAAGCTGCTTAAAGTGCGCTTTGAACAGCCATTTCCCATCAAGAATTAGCCCCAGATATTTCATCTTAGGCCTGTGTCCACCCCTTGGACTGTAACGGACAAGTCCGCGGGGATTACGAAACCGCCTAACATGATGGCCTCCATTTTCGCGGTGGAGATCTTTCAAGCCCAGTACCTATCGGACCACGATCGCCAGCCCGGCGTTGGCGAGGTCCACGGATTCCGCGAATGACGCAGCGCGTGCCGTGAGTAGGGTGTCATCCGCAAAGCAGATTAGCCCTATTCCGGGCAGGACCGGAAGAAGATCCAGTCATAACCGACGTTCCAAAGAACCGGCCCGAGGACCGATCCCTGTGGTACGCCGCACGCGACGCGTCGCCGACCTATCGCGCGATCGGACTCGCCGCCCTCCCAAAGGATGTATCTATCCTGGAGGTACGCGCCCAACAGATAGGTACGGGGGCTCCGTGTGCACGAAGCCCCTCCCCAATCGTCTCGTGAGGAGGCTGTTAAAGGCGTTCGCTATTTTCGAAACCGCCAGGACAGTATGCTTGGACTGCGTCGTTCGGCCCTCCTTCCATTGTGACGGGAACTGACCTGCGCGAATACAGGCATCGAATAGTTCCCGCAGCTGGCCGCGTAGGTGTTTGGCGGCCAGGAAGAAGAGAGCCGACCGGAACCCTGTCGGGTCCCGGAGCCATCTTCCTGCCCCGGAGCCGGTCCAGGGCGACGTCTAACTCTTCCTCGGTGATGGAGTGAGGCTCCACCTCCGAGGTGTCGGGAATGATTGGACCCATATCGGGGAGTGAAGATCCCCGGATCTGGGAAGAGCCCATCGATAACCGACCGGAGGACCTCGGGTTCGAGCGTTTCCGTAGCCGTGGAGGTGCAGGGCCGCAACGTGTTGCGGGCCGCACGGTACGGACGCCTCCAAGGGTCCCGGTCCAGTGTCTCGAGGAGCTCCTCCCGAGCCCGGGCTTTCGCTCGCAGAATTGCGATCGAAAGGGCCTTTCTGGCCTCTCTGAACTCCCCCACGAGTCCATTCTCCTCAACATAGTCTGGAGGACGACGCGCTCTGCTGCGTTTGAGCCTGTGGCTGATTCTGCGGACTGCCCTCCGCAGTTCAGCCAGCTCCTCAGTCCACCAGTGGACCGATGTACGCGGCGGCGGTTGTTTGGCTCGAGGCATAGCAGCGTCACAAATCATTTTGAGGGATTTGCGCATGTGCTCAGCCTGCGCCTCCAGATTCCCCAGGTCGGCTGGATAGGTCCAGCATTCGATGATAACCCTCTCCTCGGCCTGCTCCGCGTCGAGCTTGGTAAGAGCCCAGCGCGGGAGCCGGGAGGGGCCCTGAACAGGGTTAGCGCTAGGCGAGGGGGAGAGCTCGAATCTGATGTACAAGTGATCAGACAGAGTCTCCACCTCCTCCAGCACTCTCCATCCTACCACTCTGCGGGCGGCCGCATGTGTGGCGAATGACAAGTCGATGATCGATCCACCCCGCGCACGTACGCAGGTCTGGACCAACCCCTGGTTCAGGATGGACAGGTTGGATTGAAGCGCCCAGTCTTCAACCGCCCGTCCCCTAACATCGGTAATCGCGTTCCCCAGGATTGGTGCTTGGCATTGAAGTCGCCTAGGACGAATATCGTCTTCGGCGCTAGTCTGCCGACGGCTGCCCTAATGGAGTCCAAGGCGAGCTCGTACTCCGCCAGGGGCGGCTCCGCGTGGTACACGCCTATGATGACGTAACCTCCGCTTTCCGCCACCGCGTAGCCCTTTCCTCTTTCGAGACTGGTGAGCGGTGTGCCAGATCCGGCTCTGGCGACCACGGCTACTACATCGTCGAGATCCCCACCCAGTTCCTGGCTGGGGTACGTAATAAGGTTCGCTTATTACGGCCAAGTTTGCTTGCCACTCCGCCATCGCCTGCAGGCACAGGTCCTGGGCGTCGGGGAGTGGTTAACATAACTTGGAAGAGTGTTAGGGGTGTGCTGGGCATTTAGGTGTCCATAGGTACCCCCTTTCCACTCGCCGGTCGTTTATTCGCCCTCGGGTGGACGAATTTACCCTTGACGTATGGGGGCTGGCAGTGCCTCGCCAACGTCGGGTGGGTAGCGCGTTTGCCCCCCGCCGCGCAGACGGCGCAGTGGGGGTCGCGGGCTGTGCAGTCCGGCTGCTTGTGTCCGCTCTTACCGCAGCGGAGACACAAGCCGGTCCGGTCCGGGCACGAGTCCGGGCAAGTCTGGGTGCCGTGGCCGACGTTGAAACAACGGTAACAACGTATGGGCCGGGCTTCCAGAGCCTCCACCTTCGCCGAGGTGAAGCCCACCAAAGGTGGCCCCGCTCGGCGATGGCTTTGGCTGCAGAGACGGGGCACATCACGTATGATGCGCCCATCCCCCCAGGTCCTATGCCGATGTGCCTCGCCTTAACATCGTCGCGCAGGCAGTTGCCCACGCTGGCGATGGCACTGCGAAGCCCATCTACTGTGGCCGACTCATCCAGCCCTGAGACGTAAAGCTCCCCACGCTTTGCAGGGCGGATGACTTCGGCCATCCTTGAGCGCGCCCTCGAAGGGCCTCGGCGACGCGGTTCGCCCTAGTCTCGCTCTCGGGTCCTGGGGGGAAGTCCAGGAGTCGAGCGTCCCGGGCGGTCCGCGTCACTTTCAGCCCCTCTCTGAGGCCTAGCTCGGTGATATTGACCACCGAGGCGACCTTCGCGAAGACCTCCCGGTAGCCAATACCGTTTTTGGCCGATTCCGGCAGCAACTTAATGATAATTGCTGCCGATCTCGGCTCCTGAAATACCACGGGCTTCGTAGCCCGGCCGGTGTCGCGGCCGCCGGTTTAGCCATGAGCCTGGGGGCCGGCTTGGGGGCCGGTGGCCCGGGCTTAGGCGCCGGAGCAGAGGCGGCGGCGAGAGCTGCGGCTCGGCGCAGCTTCTTCGCCCTCTGCTTTACTCCCCCCCTCTTCACCTTCTTCTTGGGGGGAGGGGGTGGCGGTGGGGAGTCCGCCACCCCGACGACGGGGGCTACCACCACCTCCATCGGTACCGGGGGATTTACTTCCCCCGAGGCCCGGCGGGCGGCGGCGGCAGCTCCCGCCGTTTTAGGCAGCGGTTATGTCTCCGCGGCCTTTTTCCTGTCCGCCGCAAGCGGCGGGCGAAGAATTGGCGCGGGCGGCAGCCGCTCCTCAATCCCGGCAAGCCGAGCGTCCAACATCGCGCCCACCGTGCGGGCGATGATATGCGTGAGCATATCATAATCCACACCGGTGTGCGCAGCGGTTGGTGTAGGAACCGGCTCCGCCACAGCGGCGGTAGCCGGAACCGTTCTGGGGACCGCGGCGGATATATGAACCGGCTCGGGGGCCGGGACTTTTTCCGCCGCGGCGGCCTTGGCCTTCCGCTTAGCGGGCACGGGACCCGGCTCCGCCGTTACAGCGGGAACCGGGGCCGCATCCGCAGCGGGGGCCTTCATGGCCTTCCGCATCTGCTCGAACTCCTTGCGGTAGGAGAGGTTCTCCTCCCGCAAGGCGCCGAGCTCGGCGCGCAGCCTGGAGTTCTCGTTGCCGAGTCTCCAGGCTTCCGACTCTGGATTCCGCGTCACCAGCGTGTCGACTATGTCCGACAGCCGGGTCGCAGCCTCCTTCAGTCGGCGCACGTATGCGCCCTTCAGGTTGCCCGACGTACGGGCGACCTGGGCGCTCGCCGCTAGGCGGAGCTCCCCAGGGCCGAGCACACGCACGTCCCCTATGAGCGCGGCGCACTGGCTAGCCGCGGCCAGTTTGGCAGCAGTGGCCTTCCTGGCCCTACGGCCCTTTTCCCCCTTCGGTGCGGAGGTAGGCCTCCGCACCCGCGAGCACGCACGCTCGCCGTCGCGTCGCCCGTGCGACGCAGCGGCGATCGCGCCCGCGCCGGCGTGGAAGCACCCGATGTGCTTTCCGAGTCGGCGCTGCGGTCCCAGAACCGCTGCCTCGACTCGGGGACGAAGCTGGACGAAGCGGTGGCGGCGACAGTCCCAGTAGGGAAAGAAGACAACATCATCGCCGCCACCGCACCTATATCACCATCCCTAACAACGACCCCGGTCGTTGGCGCGGGTGAAGCCCGCGCGGCAACCGGTGTCGCGGGGCGGTCGTCCCCCACGCTGCGCACGGGTGAAGCCGGTGCGCAAGCCGATGCCGAGGGCACGGGTGAAGCCCGCGCGCTAATCGACACCGTCGTGGGGCCATCGCCCCCCGCTGTCGCCGAGCCGGCCGCTGTGTACACCGACCTAACCGATGTCGGCGGACATGCAGCCGCCTCGGCGTGCGGGCCGCAGAAGACGCGAATCGCGTCGTCGAGTGCGTACTCCAGCGAATCTGGGACGCTGCCCGACGGCGCGATGTCTACGTGGTCCACGAAGGCGCTTGGCGCCTGCACAGGTGAAGCCCGTGCAGGTGGCGTTTGCGCCCTGTAGACATTCTCTACGATGGCGTTCGCCGCGCTCACGGCCATGAGAACGGCCGAGTTCGTGGCGAGCACCACCTCCCTACCTACGGCCGTGTGTGCCGCGCTCTTGCGCACGGCACGCATGGCGGGAACCCTAGGCGCGGCGGGAGCCGAAGGCGGCATCGTCGCGCTCTCCTTATCGCGGGGCCCGGCGGCGGTGAGGTCGACCACCACCGATGCACCCCCTATCGAAGCGGGCAGCCCGGTAGCCGTGACAACGGCTGGACCCGGGCGCCCGAGACGAGGTTCCGCGGCGCTGCGGCTGCGACGAACCAGGGAAGACTCTTTTCCCGCGTCTCCCCTATCTCCTTCATGGCCCATCCATTGTTGGAGCCGCTGTGATCCCGCTTGCGCGGGACACTCGGCTCCCTGGGGAACAGTACTTGGGCCGTCCATTACTGGAGGCCCTGACCCGAGAGGAGACCAGAAAGGCGCGCGAAAACACTACACACACAAAACCGTTACAAAGCGCGCGCAACCGATTTTGCGCACGACACTAGCAAGCGGAGAGAGAAATGGGACTCACCGGCCAAAGCTGCTTTCCGCACCGCAATCCAAACGAACAAACACTAGTACACTATCACCTGTACACAGAACTAACAATTTATCGCTTTTCCAGGTAGAAAAGCGCGAAAAATTGTATTAGATAGATGTGAGGAGCGCATTCGTGACCGCTACGCAAGGAAGCTGATCGCGAACTGCTGTTGGCAAGCTACATTATCCCCGGTTGACATAGATAGACTAAAAAAAAAAAAAAAAAACTTGGATACCCGTGCGAAGCCGGAGTGGCCGCTATAATAAATAAAGTAGACTAGTAGTTAGGTGTGTAACTGTCATGTTGTAATTTACGAATCTGCCCAGTTATATCGTCGTTGATAATTACAATATTATACAAAGTCAGTAGATTTGCTCTACTGACTTTGTATGATGTTCTAGCTAGAACGATATGTACATCATTTTTACGTTGATTTTCAACCATATGTTCATAAAAATAAAGGTCCTATTGTTCGATCTCTATTCATCTTTGTATCCCATTGTAAGTAAAGTTTAATGTGCTCCTAATATTTCCGTGACTTGCCGAAACTCCGAACCGCAGTGTATCATTACTGTTACTCGTTTGTGTCGTGACATAGTGTTTTTGTTAATGTTGTCTGTTCTGAAAGTGAAATAATAACTTATTAGACCAACTTGAAAGGGAGCGAGGGTTTAGATTTAAATGTCTCTGTATTATGTAACTTCAAAATCAAAAATTCCCGGTACCTACAACCTTCGTGTCTTTAAGTCCGTGTATAACAACCGTTTAGGTAAGCGTACTCCTTCCAAGACCATATTCCATTCCATAAGAGGCTTGATATGTTTCGCTCAACATATCAAGCCTATGGAAGAACACACGTAAGTGACAGAATTTAGGTATTTCAGTTTTTATCGCAACATAGAACAAAAGAAAGTTAGATTCAAAACAAAGATCCTTACATCCCCCCCTCCTAAATGCTCGTTGGCAAAATTAATTTGAAAATAGCTCTAATATATTTTTTTATATTTGTCGCTTCAGGTATTATAAAATATCAGGCTTGATAGAATACAATGAAAAAACGCTACAAAAAACATTTAATCTAAAATATCCAATAATACCTCAAAAATTACGCAACTGGTCTTCTTCAAAGTAATTTTCGTTCAAGTATTTTGAAGCCCATCTCGACTTTTTTCAGAATTTTCCAATTTATAATTCACGACATAGAGACGGTAAACTTTTACGATTTACCTACTTACTGACTTACTTACTGACTGAAAATAAAAAAATTAAATACTATCGTTATTTTTCAAGATTTCACTCCCCATCAGACCTCAAACGATCATGTACACTGAAAAGATATTTAGCTTATCTATACAGATGCGACCATAATGTTTAAAATGTACTTTTACATTTTTACGGTCTTATTCATATTGAGTTAGAGTAAGTTTGTAGGCTTCTTTAAGAGCCTTAAAGAAGCCTACATGCTTACTCTAACTACAGTAAGACAGTTATACTATAAATAAGGTTTTTTTACAGTCGTATAGGTTCATTTTTAACCATTTTATCGTCTGGTGTTAACTTATGACGTAGTCTAGGATAGAGTAGGCTTACTTAGAAGATGCGTATAAAAAAAAATAGTATAAATTATAAAATATCTAAGAAAGAGAGAAGTATGGCTTGTGGCGCCATCTAGGTTCTAAGATTTTGTTAGCTTTTCAGATATATATTTTTTTAATAGATGGCTGTCATTCCTAGTCTCTTCTATGCTGTAAGTCATTGGCCCGAAACGATGGAATATTAAAAAAGCGTGCAACGAAAAATACTTCAAACATAATAAATTATGTTTGGGGTCTCCTTTTTGTTGTAATAGATTTCTGTAATTTTTCAAATTGTAATACCTTAATTATATTTACCATATGTACTAGTAACAGTAGCGTAATAAACAGAACTAAATTCCATTTACATTCTGAACAGTACGTAGTTTGTAGGTACGTATGTTTCTTAATAAACTTTGTGTGCAAGTTCGTTGGACTGCAGAGCTTGTAATTGTGTTCCGTTTCAATGGCTGTGAGGTTTCAAAGTTCCTTCACGAACTTCCCTCGGGACTTAATGGGCATAGCGCGAGGGAAAGTCAAATATATGTCTCGTTTATTGAATTCTGCTGCTCTTGGTACTGAGTATTATTGATACGACGACAATGAAGAAGAATTCGTTTACTGATAAGGAGAAAAAAGAAAAGTTACTATGAGTGACGGCCTCTATGGTTGAGTAGCCTAAGCGTTTGTCGGACTCTCTCACTGCAACGCAGAGTTTCCGGGTTCAATTCCTGGTTGGTAAACTTCAGAAACGAATTTTCTCCGTTATTTACTATGGTCTGGGTGTGTGGGATCGGGCCCGGAGTAGTCCGGTGTATATTACTCATGACACAAGCGTAACTTGCTTAATTTGGGGATATACAAATGTGTGTTTGTTTACCAATTACACCGGCCTACAAAAAAGAGGTTAAAAAAGGTAAGGTAAGGGGGTAAAAGTAAAGACCACTTTTCTTTTGGGGCAGTATTATTATTATTATATTATTAGTGACTAGCTGACCCGTGCCCACTTCGCTGGGCATCAGAAAAAAAATAAAAAATACTTATTATTAATCACAATCAAATATACCTATGTCACTCAGGAATAATATAGCTTTCCACTGGTGAAAGAATTTTCAAAATCGGTTTAGTAGATCCAGAGATTACCCCCTACAACGTCACAAACTCACAAACCCACAAACTCGCAAACTTTACCTATTTATTTTTTGTTGAGTTTAATTACCTACTAAGCGAATTCAAAACATTCCCCTCCCGTACTGCCCATACCCCAGTGATGCCTACATCTCATAAACCTATCTAGTCGATTAGGGTTCGCGGCGACCACGCAACTTTTTTCTAATACATTACTTACATTTTTAAACTCGTGATATCTTTCGAATGGAATGTCCGAATTGAATAATTCAAAAAGTTATATAAAGGTATTGAAGCAGTCTTGAATATGAAGTAATTTATTTTGATAAGGATGAATACCAAGATACAAATAAAGAGCCTTTTCTAGCGGTGGCTTTTCAATTATCCGTTTATCCGTGCAGGAACGGAGAAAGAATACGGCCTGCGGCCGGGCGGCCTGTCGTAAGAGGCGAAAAACAACCCACAGCCGGGTGGTAGGGCATTTGCCCGACTGGACGGCTACCACCCCTGGTCTAAAGTATGTCGCCATAACAACCTTGAGTTGTGTTCCGGCATTAGTGACAAGGTTCCAGTCTCCCTTAAGAGAGCAGCAGCGCATTTGTAGCACCTTTGGTGTTGCAAATGTCCATAGGCGATGGTAACCACTTTCCATCAAGTGGACCGTCTGCCTGTCTGCTGAACTAATGCAATAAAAAAATATTAAATAAAAGAACACTTATTGTGGCATAACTACAATAGGACGGACATAAGCTTTCGCGACACTTTTTGTAATTAATTGTGTTCTGCAAAGTCGTAGTACATTATTTTATTCTATCATCAATAGTTTTCGCAGCGCACGTGATTTTAGGTAATTTTTTACACCTTGGGTTACACTATAGGAGTTTTAGTAAGGATCCCTAATTTTTAAAAAAATATAATATATATATAGCTTATGTCAACCGGGAATAGTGTTGCTTACCAACAGTGAAAGAATTTTTTAAATCGATTCAGTAGTTTCCGATATTACCTCCTACAACATCACAAACTCACAAACTTTACCTCTTTATAATATTAGTATAGATAGATTACTAATTCACTCATAGCTGTTTATATATCAATCTATTTTATTATTGCCTAGAAAAAGGTAAACAACTTTATTTTAGAGTTTTATTTAGGCACACAACATAGTATACTCTCCACAGGCGACGTATTTTTTTGGAAAAAGCATGACCTTTTTTTTACTACACACTATTACTAGAAAAAATATGTAATTTATTAAAAATAAAAAGTGATGTTTTCGAAATCTGCTGACCTAATTGTAAAATATATTTTTTTCTAAATTCATTGCACAACCTAGAACCCTCTTCAAATTTGCTAAATTATAGATTTTGTTATTACATACAGATACTCCTATTTTATTTATTGGTATAGATTGCAATTTCGTTCACAAACAAAACTTATTCACAAATTATTTTCTTGTTTCATTTGTGGGTACATGTAACCGAGATATCGTAGCAATATCGCATAGTCCAGGGCACATTTATCCAGTCGGCCCTAACATAGGACGTGGCGGGTTTCCATACTACTCCCAAAGGCGAGATAATGTCAGCCGGTTTTATGCAAAATCCTCACGTACCAGTCCTCTCGACGAAGAGAGACGTTAGGCCTTGACTACACGTAACGCAATTTGTTGCCTGAAGCTAACATATTGTAGCGGTTGGTTGCGGGAAATGTTTATTAAAATTAAAGCATGTAGTTTAATTTTTAAGATAGCTTAGTTTATAATTTATTAGTATTAATAAAGTTTTTGAAAGAAAAAACAAGCTTTTAAGCAAAACTTACACAAGAAACGGTGAATAGTTTTTAAATTTACTATTTGAAGCTTATTAGTTTTATATCGAAAATATTTTTGGCGCTAACAGCCTTCTTACTGTCCCCTTTTTTTCATTTTAAAAGTGTGTTTTTTTAAATTTCAATATTGTTTGGCAATGATTAATATATAAAAAAATGTGTTAGGTATAAAATTTTATATCTATGGTGTATAATATATGGACAGTTTGAATGTCACGTTAATTTTGGTATAATAAATTCATCAAATTAGGAAATTTCCTAACTCGAGTTCGAACTAAATCTCGAGTATATATGTCTTTCGATAAAATATGATTGTTGCCGGATGTTTATTATTTAATGCTGAACAATGGTTTTTAAGTCATGGTAAACCCCATCTCTTGTTCAAACTTCAATACATAATCTTGATACATACATATTTTCTTCTCTTTTTTTATACTGTTATGTATGTATATCTATCTATCTCTGTCCCCCCCAATTATGACTTACTTCACGAAGGTTTTGTGTCGTCGGATTTCGTTTGCGGTGTTAAAAAGACACGACATGTAAGAAATAATAAGATTTTTGGCAAGTGCAGTAAGTATTTTTATCCCGGGACAACAAGATATTTTCTGTAATATAAAGGTACGAAATCCGCGTGAGTAAAACCGCGTAGAAAATTTTAATTAGCTTTAATAATATTTAAAGAATGCAATTCCGGAAACAGTTACAAACCGACGTTACTGTTTGCATCCATATTTATTTTTGAAGTTGAGGTTTTATTATGGAGTTGGCGGTTTTTACGGCATTACAAACGGCGAAGCGTTATATAATTAAAAATAATTCATGTCGGTAGAAATTGCCTGAAACGAAACCTCGTGGTCATGAACCAGACAAAATGAGTGCTTATATTTAAGTTAATAAAGTTATAAATACAGACTAATTAATTTCGTTATAAATTTACGTCGTTGTAATTTTAAATTACGTCGAATTTAATTTAACGAAGTTTACTATTTACCGTAATATTTTCTAACTGTGAAGTGAAAAGTTCTGAAAACATTCAAGATAGAACTTAAAAAGTATTTTCAACCACAAATGGTTTGATCAATATTTGTGGAGTACTTTTTTAAGATATGGGTTATTATAGATTAAGTGCTTTGTTTGAGGTGCCGTAGCCAAACTGCAAAAAGCTATCAGTAGACGTTCCTCATTTCTACAGACCCTACTGTTTGATGTCGTGATAAAAACAGATCTGTTGATTTGTTTCACATATTCTGCTTTTGATAATTTCGGATTTAAATAAAAACCTTTTGCTGACCAGTTAACTATTTATTGAGAATAGAAAAAAGTGACACTTACAAAAACACTCACAAAATGATATACCCTTTTTTTAAAAGTTTATGGCCCCGAAACCTACATTGTGCTAAAACTGTAACGTACCTGTCCGATGTTATAAGCTTCAGCGCTCGCATTTTTAGTTGATTATCAACTGTGTTTGGTAATACCACAAGAAAAAGTTTCTTAGAGCGCTTACTGTGTACCCATTTAGAATAGCCAATCTATTTTATCTTATGTAATCTAGTCTATCCATGCAGGAACGGAGAAAGAATATAATTTTCTTGCGGCCTGTTGTAAGAGGCGACAAAACAACTCACAGCTAGTTGGTAGGGTATTTTCCCATCTGGATGGCTACAACCCTTGGTCGACAGTATGCCGCCATAAAAACCTTGAGTTGTTTTCCGGCATTAGTGGCCAGGTTCAAGTCTCCATTTAGAGAGCGGCAGCAGATTGGTAGCACCTTTGGTGTTACAAAGTTCTATAGGCGTTGGTAACCGCCTGTCTACTGAATTCATGCAATAAAAAAGCCAATAAGTGGTCGGTAATGTTTTCGTACAACGAAGCCGGCAAATAGGTAGATGGCTCACCTTATGGAAAGTATATACCGTCACCTATATACGTTTGCAACTCTAGGAGCGAAGCCAACGCGACGCCAGCCCTTAGGATGGCATAGGAGGATAGGATATACACAATGTTTTACAATAAATAAATATCTGTCGATCATAATTATGAAGTAAATAAAATTTCAACTATCTATATAAATAATAATGAATCGTAGAAATTTATGTACGCTCATATCCCGAGAACGACTTTATAGATTTTGATGATTGTTTGTGTGTATTCGAGTGGGTTCCCCGGATGGTTTTGATTCACAATTAGAACCGGTAGGTGGCGCTGAGATCGGGTCCTAGATGTTTATTTTTAACATCTACCAGTACCTCTAGTAATGTTTAAAATAACTTGGTGAAAATATTTTCAAAATTATGATAAAATATTTCATGCGTACCTACTGCTAGCACGCCACTCTGTAAAGACATCTTTGGAATACACAATGCATTTTGAAAAATACTTTCCATGCACTCTTATCTGACTTTTAAAACATTACGTGCAATATTTTAAAATTAAACACAAGAAAATTCTTTATGAAATATTTATTATATGAAAAGTGTCAACGATGGAAAGTATTTGTAAAATCAAACCCAGGTAAAGGAATGAAATTCTTTTCAGAAAGGGGTACATTAAATTTTATACAATATGTGTCTTAAAAGTGTTCTCATTGGTGCTGCATAGAGAGACAAAGATCTAAATGAATACTGGAAAGCGCTTAAAGCGAATTTGTAAACAGATCAAGCTGAATTCTTTATTAAAGATCAAAAAAGATGTTTAAATTATTTTTTAACTCACATTTTTGTTTTAGGTCTTTTTAAATTATTTTTACAACAAATACTGTCGTTTGTGGACATCAATCAATATGTAAATGGTATGTTCTGTGTAGAAATGACGGCAAATATTATTGCAAATATTCCAAAACTAAAAGGCCGAGAAAATTCCGAAGGTTGGGCCTCCGATGCCAATGATAGAAGGTCATACACAGGATTTTGTTTTATGAAATCTGGTTCTGCTATTTCTTGGGAAAGCAAGAAACTGTCGCCTTAAGCAGTTGTGAGGCAGAATATATGACTTTATCTGAAGCATGTCGTGAAGCTTTATATCTAAGAAATTTAGAGTTTGAAATAATTGGTTCTTATTGTAAAATTAAATTATTCAATGACAGTCAAAGTGCATTGAAGTTGGCGAATAGTCATCAAACTCATAAACGCTCAAAACATATCGATGTGAGACATAATTTTATTAAAGAGGTCATAAGTAATAACATTGTTGAAACTATACATTTGCCAACTACAAATATGCCTGCTGATTTATTGACAAGGGTTTGTTAAGTGTAAAACATTATAAATTTATCGAAGTACTTGGTATTGTAGAAAAATATATTTTTTGTATATTATATTTAATTGATGTAGCGGGGGTGTCGTCTGTGGACATCAATCAATATGTAAATAGGATGTTCTGTGTAGAAATATATTTAGTCTATGGCAACATTCCGGTGCTTCATTACAAATACTTACATTAACACCAACCAATAAACACAGATTTGCAGATCTGCGTTTCCATCCAAAAATGCAAGTTTGCATTCTGGCAGAGAGCTTATATAGTTTTCTGTCCTAAAATACAATTTGTATGAGTCTATAGCCAAATGGCATAAAGAGAACATTTTCCAAACAACCGCAAATACCCAATAAACCCTATTAAATAATCCTAGGTCATTTTAAATTAAAATGTAACAACAGTTACATTGCATACGATTTTTATCTAGGCGCTATTCGCTCTCAAAAAATTCCAACTATCTCAATAAATAAACTATCCTATTTTAACAAAAAATATACTATTTTCCGGGATAAAAAACATGCCAAATCCATTTTCGGTGTTGAAACTACATATATAGATACCAAATTTCAATATAAAAATGGTGCCGTAGTGATTTTGTTTGCGTTAATAAAGTTAGTGTGAATTTATGCTCTGATTTTATTATTATTTTAGATAACAAACTTTCCTTGCTGAGTAAATAATTGTCTCACTGCTGAGCTCGTGCTTCCCTTTTACGGGAAAACGGACAGTATTCCCACCACACTTACCTAAGCTGGATTGTCCGGTTTGACAAATCGTTTATCTTTATGTGCAAGTTTCAGCACAATGTTTCTTATATTAATACTTATACATGTAAATCAATATAACTTATACCTATGTAATAGGTTGGGGAGAAGTCTTTTCGTATATAGTATGTATGAACTTGTAATAAGATCTCTTTGGCTATACCATTTGTATCTGGCTGGTTTTGGTATCATTAAAAAGTTTTAATTTTAAAGAAGACAATTCCAAATTCAAATTAGGAAAATGTGTGATATCCATTTGTTTTTCTTATTGTTAAAATGAGTGAACCTAATAAAGAAATTCGATACATTTTAAAATTTTACTACAAAAAAGGTAAAAATGGAACACAAGCCGCGAAAAAAAATTATGATGTTTATGGACCTAATGCAGTATCTGTGAGAGTAGCGCAAATTTGGTTTAGCGTTTTCAATCCGGAGATTTTGATATCAAAGATGCACGTCGCCCTGGTCGCCCTGTTACGGACAAAATTGATGCCATTTTTGAAAAAGTGGAGCAAGATCGGCGTATTAGTAGTTAAGATGTAGATGGAGAACTGGGAATTGACCACAAAACGGTTTTGGCGCATTTGAAAAAAGCTGGGTATACAAAAAAGCTCGATATTTGGGTGCCTCATGAGCTCACTGAAAGAAACCTAATGAACCGTGTACTCATTTGTGATTCTTTATTACGACATAATGAAACCGAACCACTTTTGAAGAAACTGATAACTGGTGATGAAAAGTGGATCACGTACGACAAGAACATGCGAAAAAGATCGTGGTCAAAGGCCGGTCAGGCTTCACGGACTGTGGTGAAACCCGGGTTAACTAGCAACAAGGTGATGCTGTGTGTATGGTGGGATTGGAAGGACATTATTCATTATGAGCTGTTCCCGCCAGGCAGGACCATCGATTCTGAACTGTACTGCGAACAACTGATGAGATTAAAGCAAAAAGTTGAGAGAAAGCGGCCGGAATTAATCAACAGAAGGGGTGTGTGGTTTTTCACCATGATAACGCTAGACCTCACATATCTTTAGCCACTCAGCAAAAATTACGAGGGTTTGGCCGGGAGGTGTTAATGCATCCGCCGTATAGTCCTGACCTTGCACCTTCAGATTTTCACCTATTTCGGTCTCTGCAGAATTCCTTAGGCAGTGTCAGGTTAACATCACGAGAGGACTGCCAAAACCACTTGTCGTAGTTTTTTGATCAGAAGCCCCAAAATTTTTATAGCAATGGGATCACATCCCTACCTACAAGATGGCAAAAAGTTATCCAACAAAATGGCACCTACATACTTTAGTCAAATGTAAATAAACTTTATAAAAAAACCTTTTGAATTTTTATATAAAATGCGAAGAAACTTTTTCCTCAACCTTATATATAATATATTTTTGTCTTATTGAAGTGAAACTTCTTTAAAAGCGTTGTGATTTGGAAACACATAAAATTCAACCTTATTTAATTCTAGATGAAACTCATTTCTCTTTACCCCTTAGTATTAATTTTCAATTTAAATTAAACTTAAAAGATTCCAAATGAATTTTAGCTCTATATATATATATATATATATATATATATATATATATATATATATATATATTTAAGGTAGATATTCTTTTATACGTAGATCAAAGGAAAATGTTCGTAACAGTGTAGTATTCGAATTTTGAACTTTAAGCCAGTGATTCAAAGTGTAATTTAGTTTGAATTATTTGAATTATAATATGTTGACGGATGTAGGCTTTAGACTTCCTTTAGGAATTATATTTATATTAATAAAAGTTAGAGAAAAAATATCTGTGAGTATATATATATCTCTGAAGTTTCACTTCTACTGCGCGGGAACTGCACACACACATTGAATGAATGAATTAAATGAATGAATGAATGAATGAAAACACTTTATTGTTCACCAAAAATTAAGACTACGTTCTTGAAACTAGGTACAGTAAATGTTGAACAAAGGGCGGCCTGTCGCTTAAAGCGATCTTTTCCAGGCGACCCCCTTGTTTTTTTTGTTCAAAAAACATATTGTTTTTTATGTTTATCTAACTTCGCATTTAAAAATATACATTCTGTTTTACTTCTATATCCTAGTCATATTGCAAAATCCAGATGTGTCACAAACTTTTCTAATTCATCCTAAGGTTGTCTGGAAGAAATTATTTTTAGTGATAAGACCACCTATTGTTTTCTGTACTTATGTCTCTTGAACTGTATGTTATGCATTAAAGTATATTCTATTCTTTTTCTTTTCACCGTTAGCACGTGGGCATTGTAACACTATTCATATTAGGCCAGAAAACTCCCTAAGTGGAACATGCTTTCCGGCCAGAATTCGTACGTATTCCCCTTGAGTTTGAGACATGAATGCGTTGAGGCTAAGCTATCATTCTCTTAGCTAAATACGGTAAATGATATCACATGTGATGTCACATCTAGGTATCTCTAGATCCTATGACTATTTCCTCACCATGCAAGTCACGTACCTTCGCCTATTTGAACTAGTACAAAGTATGTACGTATAGCTTTCAATGTTCACGGCTCAAATATACGGGTTATTCAGCTTAGCAAAATGGTTTGGGTATTGTTAGTTTTGTATCAGAAAATATTAGATTTTTCTTTTGTCGAACAGTGAAAATATATGATTTTTCCCAACTTCTACAGTATGTGATAAACATATGAAGCCTTTTCATTCTCGAGTTTTTAAATTTTTCGTCAAGTTACCAACAAAATATAAATATATAAAGATTTTAGAGAAGTTCTTGTTATTGAAAATATTATGTGTCTAACCTATGAACATAATATTTGATATAGGTATTACCTACTCACCGTATGATTTACGTGAACCAGCAATAACCTGCACTACGTTTCTATTTAATTACTTTAATTCATAATATTAAAAAAGTGTTTGACAGTCTATGAAAACTGTAGAATCCCAAAAAGGTAATCAAAGTCCACTTTATGTCATTTAGTCGTGGAAACTGAACATATTCCGTTCCAACTAAATATTAAAGGAGACGGATATGCTTTCATACATTCTTGGACCCAGATTATAAAAAGATGCGAGTGAATTTGTGATTTTTTTTATTATATTTATATTTTTTTATTTCTAGTAGGGTTAGTTATTTTGAATGAATTAATAGTATGATGTATGTGTTTTCATATGATTAAGTGTTGAAATTTATTCACATAAATCGTTTATGATAATCAATAACTTATTGTATTTGTGACCTTATCTTTAAGATTTCTCGTCTTCCGGACAGAATTTAGGACTAATGTTTTCCATTTTGTAATAGAAAAATACTTATATAACGTTTTTGCAAGCCACACCTCAATCTCAACTCATTACATTTCTTTGGCCCTAAAGTCCTCGTCTCCTTTCTGTTCAATGTTGTCTGCGTTCTACCACATTTGATTTTCATTTTGGTGTCAGTAAAGAAGTTTATATTTTAAAATTTTCCACCATAAAAAAATATATAAGACAGAGTCGTAAAATAGGGTCCAAACGCAGCTTTTCCATTTCCAAAACGACATAGGTAAGTAGGTAGGTAACTCGTTATTGTACACCAAAGCATAGGCCAACAGAAGTAGAAAAATACAACAGATATACAACGGGCGGCCTTATCGCTAAAAAGCGATCTCTTCCATGCAACCCTTGACAGGGATTAATACATTTTTAAAACTGACGTTGGTGCAGTCTATAAATAATGATGATAAATATACACAGTGCATATAAGTACAAAAACAACATAACTATATATACATACATATGACAACATACACACAAATATAGTTATAATACAGATTAGGAATTACTATACACAATAGAAAAGTAATGCTTCTGAACCTGATTTTTAAACCATTCTAAGGATTTGGCCTGTCTTATAGCAATAGGTAGCTCATTTTAGAGACGTATGTACAGGTGTGTTTATTCTGTATCTAGCCGAGGGGCGCAAATTATGGGAGCTAGACTTATTGACTCTTCGGGAGATCAGAGAAGTGGTTCCTATATCGGCTAACGGATCAGTATGGTAAACCAGCAAGGTAACTTAGCCAGTCTTCTAGGAACCTTACCCATTGACTTCGATTACCTAGGCTCAATATTTTATTTATAGTTTTAATAATTTATAATTAGAATACAATGTAAGTTAAGTTGCCTTCACAGTATTTAGTTTCTAGTTATATTTTACTTGAATAAATTATCTTTATATTAAAACGATCATCTTCAATACCTATATAATATCACATCACACGTTTATTTGCAAAAAATCTTCATTTGAACAATATGCCAACAGTACCTATTATTTTCATCGTAATTTGTAAACGACAGTATGGTATGGGAATGTAGTATAATAATAATAATAATAATCTTTATTTTCTCCCAAAAAATACAAGTTTTAGTTAAACAATGTTATGTTGTTAATAAGTTTTACTTATACGATACACAAAAATTTAATAAAATGTAGCAGAGAGAGACAGGAGTGCAAACTGAGAAAACCCCGTCCTATGGAAAATCCTGGCCTCTGCCTCTCGTACAGTACATAGTTTTCATAAGAGATCGAACTAATGAAAAATGTAAATATAAAAATATAAAGTGTGCATTTTTATGCTTATAATAACTATGTACATAATATACACTATCCCTGTATATATCATGTATCTTGGCATAGCCTAAAACAAAGTCGCTTTCCCCGTATCTGTTTGTCAGTCTGTATATTCGCTAACCCCTCCTAAACCACGCAACAGATTTTTAAGAGGTTTTAACCATCAGTTAGGTTTTCAAGTAAGGTTTTATATATATATATATATATGTATATATCAATTGCTTTTCATTTTTAAGCAGTTTTCACCATAAGTTAGATAATTATTCAAGGAAGGTTTGTATATATGTTATAGTCAAACATCGAAGCTCTGGCGCTCCTAGGTTTGACTAGTCAAACCTCAGATCTGACATAAAGTCTTAGTCAAAGTCCAAATAAATTACGTTTTTCTGCCTTTGACTAACGAATTTTTGTCTAACCTAGGAGAGACTAATTTAAACAGTCATTAAACATGTAACAAGTGCAGTACAAATCGACGTTTGACCGAGTCTGCCTTAGTCGCTTCTAGGATCGACTAGGCAAAGCCCGAAACAGATTATTTTATGTTCGATGTTTGACTAGAAAGTTAGGTACTTCAGGTTTGACTAAAAATACTTAATCAAAGGCCGAAATTGGAATTTATTTCGGGTTTTGTCGAAAGGCCTTGGTCAAAACTAAGATAAACCAGTCATTCCGGGAAGGGATTGCATATCGACCTTTGACTATAACATATACACTAGCTTTTGTCCGCCGCTTCGCTCACGATATATATAAACCTAACTTTTTATATAAGTAAAACAGAACTACCTAATAGGGTTCGAGAACTCTACTTAGCTATAAAAAGTATAACTAGTGTAAATATGAATTTTTTTGCTGGTCGGCTATGATAAAACAAAATGAAAAAGACGAAATATTAAAAATTGCAGTCGCTTTATTAAGCTCTTTTAATAAGTGTAACGTGAATTTACTTCAATAGATATATATATATATATATATATATATATATATTAGAGTGCAACTAAATCGTCTGTGGAATTTAGTTTTAGTAAATAAAGATTTTAATTAAAGGCTTTAAAGATTAAATAGATGTCGATGAATTGACTTTTAAACAGTGATATTAGTCTTCGTATTATTTATCTGGCGGCGTCCCATCTTTCAAGTACATGCACTACCGCCGGTTCTGCTGCAGCCGAACAGGAGGCCCTCAAGCACCGCAAATATGCCACCATTGGAAATGGTTACACATTTGCGGTATTTGGGGTGGAAACTCTGGGTCCGTGGGGTCCTAATGCCCTAAAGGTCTACCATGACGTCGCCAAACGTCTAGTAGACGTCACACGCGACCAGAAGGCTGGCGTCTATTTTGCTCAAAGATTAAGCATCGCTATACAACGTGGCAACGCCGCCAGCCTCCTGGGAACGTTCCCGATAAGTGACAGTGGTTTGGGACCAATAACTTATCTTTAGATATTTCTCCTTTTTTATTTAATTTTAGTTTTTATATAGTATAGCTTGTAGCTGCACATATTCTATATTTATTAGATTACTTTTAATCTAATTGTGTTAATTGTTTTGGCTATGTACATATCAAACGCAAAATTATAAATATTTATAGCTGATTATTTATTTGATTTTATTGATTTTTGAACATTTTAATACTATGCTCATTAGAAATGTATGTTGTTGTAACAATATCTATCAAAATTTGCCATTTGCAGAATAATGTAAGCAAACTACAATTCGTACCCCACCCATTTGGTCCGTGTTTGAATCTCTGCCAAAACATGATTAGCATTTACCTGATGAAAATATAGTGGTTGAATATGCCAAAAAATATTAACAGGGCATTTTATGTTGCTTCCCGTTTTTACTTTAATGGATTAGCTTGCTTTTAAGAATATAGACACGATGCAACGTCGTCGGATTTCAGATTAAAATTGAAAACATGCTGAATTTATATTTTGCTATGGTAGTTAGTCTACTTTATTTTCGGTTTTAATCAAAATTGTGTGCTTGTAATAATTCACAGAGAATATTGAGTATAAAATATTGATTTGGACGTAAACTTACTTTTGAATAAAAAAATATGTATTTATAATAATAAAAAGTCGGAAGTAGCTTCGGTGAACCTGCAGCCCACCTCCCGACATCCTTTAGCCACTTATACCCATGTTGCCTCTCCTCGCCAATCTTGTACGGCATTTTTAGGGGCCCATGCAGTGAGTGTCGAGTTACCGTCTGGCCATTTATAAAGAAAGAAAAAATATTTATTACTTATTTATGATCAGCATATAACTCACATTGTTAATAAGGCATCCAAAACTTTAGGTTTTATTATTAGAAATTCAGGAAACTTCCACACGTTAAAAACTATTAAAATTTTATATTCCTCATATGTGCGAAGCCAGTTAAAATATGCATCTACAGCGTGGAACCCAATGTATCAACTATATGCAAAGCGTATTGAGGCAGTGCAGAAAAAAAATCTTCGATATTTAGACTATAAATCTAGCCAAAACATAAATAGTTATCTTGAACGTTGTCAACACTACCATTTCCTACCTTTGGAGTACAGGCGGAATGTAAATGATATTTGTTTTTTACTTAATATAACTAGCGGCTTTATCGACTGTCCTGAACTTCTTTGTAATGTTGGACTACGCACTCAACAATAGGGCATTAGGCAGAAACAGTTGCTGTATGTACCCTTTGCATCCACCAACTATAGGCAAAATTCTTTCTTTCTTCGCAGCGCCTCACAATTTAACGATCTAGCATTAAAATTAAACATTGATATCTTTGTAACTAAACCCAACACCTTTAGAAACATAATGAACAAAGAATTTTTCAAAGAAAACTAGTTTTTTCCAAACTGCTCAATATGTATTCAAATTCAAATTCTCTTTTCAATCTTTTAATTTCACTTTTTCAATTTTTATAATTTTTCAATCACCATCATCAACCACACACACTGACACACACACACGCACACATACACACACACACACATCTTCATCAATTAACCTGAGCAAGTCTATATGCTAAGGCTTGTAATTATCAATACTTTTATTTATGTTGTTAATATATATCGTTATTAGTCTGGTAAGCCTTACTAAAATAAATAAATAAATAAATATTTTTGTCGCGAATGAATGCACATAAAACTAAAAATATACTAAATTAACAATATATGGACTCATAAAATATAAAGCCATTAGAATTTTATAAAATATACAAATTTCTCCATGTTCCCCGAACATTGCGACGGGCAGACGCCATAGTCCCCATATTCCCAGACCCCTAGTACCCCTAGTAGTTCACCCCAATAGACCGGTACTTTTGTTCTCATATCCCACAACAGTCCTACACTGGCAGGGGTTTGTCCTTGGGTGCATTACTATATGGTATAGACAGGGATAATCGCCGGTCAGTGTCACGGCACATTTACATTAAATTTGTCAAGAGGCGTCTACGTGTTGCCCTTCCCATGGCCCCACGCAAGCTCTCCTAAAGTCCGGGCCATTTTTATGGCCCATGGTATTCAAAGACATACATTATAATAATAAAATAAAATTGCTCCATAGTGAACGTTGCCCGAACTATAGATAATTAATATACAACCAACATCAGAGCACAGTAGTGTCACGTAAAATCCACAGTTGGCGTAAAGAGGAATATACTTTACAGCGATCAGTATTTTTCGATGCGGTTACACTTCTATTCGTCTAGCTTCAATCCACCGAGCTTCTGAGTAACTTGCGATAAGGAACTTCCTTCCTAAACATAGTACTAAAACATGTATTCGTTAAAGCTATTGTACGTGAATTGTTGTCAAAACTGTTGGTGATCCTTAAATAGATAAAATAAAATAAAATAGTTTAAAAAACACGCTTTTATAGTTAATCGAACTAAAAAGTAAAAAAATATTCTTGATATAAAATGATTAACGAGAAAATCAATGTCATTGTGGCAAAAGCTTGGGGTGCTTTATTATAACAATTGATGTCGATTAATTATAAAAGGGTATTTTTTATTTTTTTTAAAGTATAATTTATTCAAACAACAAAAAAAATGTATTGTCATCGGTCCTTGACAAGTGTGCAAAATTTCGAATTAATCTGACCTTTTAAAATGAGTAAAAATCGAGTTCAAAGATTCCGCTACATACAAGTGAAACTAACAAATAAATAAATCAAGTAAAAAAAAATGCTTAGCAAGATATAACTTCAAAATATCCCACGAAAAAGTCCATTATTCAAAAGCAATTTTCCAATTTTTGAAGTTAAGTAATCATAAAGTTATGAATAGCATAACCGAGTCAACTCATAACAAAATGCAAATATTGTTACCGCACTGTCCGGTTCCGAGTGCGGTTTATTCGTCAAAATGCGTTTTTCTGTTTATGTTCATACGATAGCACCCTTTAGACATTTGCGTTTAAAAGTCGTTCTGTTTTATTTTTATCTCTCATATTTTGGTTTCAGATTTGTAAAAGTAAATAAACCAGACTTGCAAATAGAATCTAGGCTTAGATATATTCACGTGTCTTTTTTGGAAAATATCGAAGAGTATTATTACTCAGCTATGGACTAAGGATGAGATGCTTACATTGTCGCCTTAGTTATAAGACTGTTAGGACTTTGTAATGGAATGAAATAAATATAATTAATATAGCAAAATAGTACCGGATACGAGATAGATGATTATGTTGCGGCACCTTTCACAGATTTTGTTGTGCTAACTTACACCTCACTCATCATCATTTTGCTATGAATTTCTAAAACAATACAGTATGCTGCGTGCGAGTTTTTTTACTACTT
Organism: Dendrolimus houi; assembly: GCA_039645545.1. Taxonomy (NCBI): domain Eukaryota; kingdom Metazoa; phylum Arthropoda; class Insecta; order Lepidoptera; family Lasiocampidae; genus Dendrolimus; species Dendrolimus houi. The sequence continues at coordinate 17,164,199 of CM077128.1, read as the reverse complement.
GATCACTTTCAAGTTAACGCAATTTTGTATGTGTATGACTTAGCGTCATCTCGCGAGCGTGAAACATAAATCGTGCCATACAAAACTGCGTTAACTTGAACGTGATCAAACATTTAAAAAACTAGCACTAAGCAATCAACCTAGCAAAATAATACGGATACAAGATAGGTGATTATATTGGGCCACTTTCCACAGATTTCGTAGCGCTTACCTACACCTTACGCTAAGAAAAAAATAAAAAAATATGAAACATCATTTCGCTATTAAATCCTAAAACAAAACAAACTGGTATCAAATATATTATATCATCAAAAATACATTCAACGACGGATTAAAGTTTAGAACCCAGAATAACAATAGGAAACACCATTTCAACACATGCATATTGTCAAACTTAAATTACCAACTCAATTTTGAATTAACGTTCTTATCTATAGGTAACTTAATGCCTCAGTTATTCTGATTGCATACAATCACAAAATAGGAACCACACCATCGAAAATATTATGCTATCGGCAAACTATCAAAACACGCACGGTGTAGCGAATATTTCGTGCAACACGCGAACAGATCGCGTGCGTATACCGCCTAGTCTTATTAGCACGATGGCTTCTTAAGTTAACAAGAGAAGGACTGATGTTAGTTGATTGCAATCAATTCGATTTAATTAGATTTTACCATAGATAACTTAGTTGTTGCCGTATTTCATGTACTGTATATGTAATATTGCTGTGATGGCGTATTAGGTGAACCGATAATCTTTTTATGAACACGTGTTCTATTACTCTTGATATTTAATATCTGTAATTATAATTAATTATCTGCGCGTGTTTATTAGGGGGTCCATGTCTATTTTGTGAATATGTAAGGTCGGCTCGTTAAGACAGAGTTTTAACTGCAATCGACGCGTGAAGTGTGTTCATTCAGAACGAGAATCTCACATTGACAGATTTTATGTGTTTTATATTATTACGATATTCTACCTTATGGTTTGCACTTGTTGTATTGTTTGTGTTTTAGTGGATTGTAAAAACTGCAAAACGCAAACATGTAACAATATAATAAATTTTATAGGGTTCGAGTTTGTACAATGAATTTTAAAATAAAATCAGTGAGGCTAATTCGGAGGAATAGAATCCAAAAACGCAATTTTTAGATTTTTATTGTGTCTGCCTTAGAACATCACAAGAACACTACTAAACGGATTTAAAAGAAATTCAACACAGAGCTAGCTTATATCTCCGGGCAAAATTTAAGATACTTTTCATTCCGGCAAATGACATGGTTTCTATGGAATGAACGAATATAGTGAACGTTCGTTCATTTTATTTTTATTTTATTTTATTTATTTAGGATAATAAACAGATATACACTAAAGTTACATAAAAAAAAGTATATAGTATAAAATCAATGCTTATCCAACTACATTATCCACGAACTAAAAGATGGTAGTGTACAATACTTAAAATATATATATATATATATATATATATATATATATATATATATATGTATATAAAATACGGGACATATACGAAAACTCACGCGCATCCACGCGCTTTTCACGCGCGCACACACGCAAACAGACACACACACACACACACACACACAAAAACATACATACACATGCACGCGCATGTGCAACCAAACACTCACATCAACACGCTTATATACATATTATATATGTGAGGTGATAAAGATAACAGACACAAATAAAAATGATAAAAAAAAACTTTCATAATTAAAGTGCTTTATCCTTAATGACGTTAACATATATACATACATTGGCCATATATGTGCGCCACAAAGGTTGCTTTCGTATAAACACAGCCATTGTAATAGCAAGCATTAAATGACAGCAGAAACCCAAAACAGGTATATGACAGCAACGTGACTGGTACAGTCGGTGCCGGTAGACCACGACGCACTTCCCGTGAGCATATTGAACATATCTTCAAGAAAGGTCAGGTAAAAACACCTTAAATAAACGTGTATATATGAATAGGTGAATGCACTCTTCGGTATTGCACACCAGAAAAAATAAAGTGAAACGCTTCGTCGTGTAACGGTGTTTCCACCATGTACGTTATGTAATAACGTAAGGAGTGTAATAACAGACTTGGGGCCCAGATTATTGCGATTAATCGCACGAGTAAACACTCCGTAAAATAATACATGAACCTCCACAGCCTCAGGGGCTGGAGATCTTCATTTGCTGGGTGGTGATTATATCCCATTCTTTCGCCAGCCATTGTAAATACCATTGTGTGGATAATCATCTCATAAATAAAGGGTGTAACAACATCACAGTATAAATTGCAGTACTTCACGCGAATTTTTCATCAATATTTAAGTCAATTATTTATTAAGACTAATTTCATAGTAAAAACAAACATATTTAAAATTACATATTAAGTATTATAAAGTTAAAAGACTAGCAAAAGGAAATAAAATATTACAGAGTAGTCCTAAGAGTCGGATCGAGCTCAACATAATTGTTAGTCTACTAAACTAACACTGTTCTTCCGCTGGAGTCTAGGGCGCAATCAAGGCAAACTACATTTGAATAAAAGTAAGATATTATTGAGATATTAAAAAATGGCTATATAATTACACATACACATAAATTACGCAAAGAGTAATTGAGACACACATAAATTATAACACTGTTATTTATAATATACGTAGTTTACTAAGTTTATATAGACGTTAATAAAGTTATCAAATATGTTATTCATAATCGTAATAATAATGCAACAATTATTACCCTTGTCCTTGGGTACTTTTTTATATGGTGTAGACAGGGATAATCGCCGGTCAGTGTAACGCGATATTTAGATTAAATTTGTCAAGGGGCCTTTACGTGTTGGCCTTCCCATGGCCCCACGCAAGCCCTCCAAAAGTTCGGGTCATTTTTAAGGACCGGTCTTGAGAGACATACAAGTTAAATGCAATCATGAGTACCATTTTTTAACTTTTTAAGGAGCCTATAAATTTCCTATATTTATTCTGTGAAGGGGTAAAAATATAGACAGAAACGAAGTCATAATTATAATCCTGGAGTTATGCATATTATATTATGCTGGTGTCGTGTATTTACTGTATTATTTCCATACTGTAACGACGTTATGCATAGTAGTGCAAGTAAATGCTGGTTAAATGCACAAATTTTGCATAATGTATGTACCTAAAGCGGTAGCGAAATTGCTTCATTTTCGTATCGGGTAGCAGGAAATTAAGATTGCTTCGGAAATTAAGGATGTTTATACATCGTGACCAGTACTTTAGGTTGGAGATTGATACGGACATAAGCGACCGCTACTTTAAAACACGATGAAGACAGTATCTGATCATGACGACAGCGACTGAGACAGTTCGAAAGGAAAGACGAAGAAGTTGATTTTGTATTGACTTCTTTTCATAACCTGATAAAACACTTTTTATAGATGACCATAAGGCTGGCCTGTATTTGATTGCCATACACCGTGGAAATGCGGCCAGAATTTTGGGAACGTTCCTCAACAACAGTGATCTGGAATACATGTTTATCTGGAATATATGCTTTACCTGCAAATGTGTACTATTTTTTTGTACTACTATTTTATTTTATAGTGTCATTTAATTTATAATTTAATTATATTTTAGATAAGTTCCTTTATAAATTAATACAGTAAATAAAAAATATCATTAAGTAGTTCAATTTAAAAATGAGTGAATTCACGTCTTTACTTTCGTACATATCTGCGAATAGTAAATGTATAGAAATCTGTCTTAATTTTGGCTAATGTCAGTGAGTAATCTTTCTTAATATTTTAATGTCAAAAGATCCTAGAGTAAAAACCGCATCTCGGTAGATATGTCTAAGTGTAAGACGCGTAAGTTCCTACGGACTGGAGAGGGTCCGTAGGAACGATTACTTGTGTTGGTAACCTAAATTTATGGCAGCTAATATATATTTATAGGAGATATTCTGAAGCTATACCTGTAGTAATTACTCGTATAATAGTGTCATAATTTAATAGGTTTTGTTAGGTATCGCGAAACAATAGCTATTTTATGGGAGATGTTTATTGATCTGTTGCAGTGGATAACAAGAATAATTAGTGAATACGATAGTGTTATATTTAATAAACGTTTTGGTGACATTTGTAACAGTTATTAACAAGTTGCTGGACATTTTAGATTGTGAACATTTAATTGATGGTAGTCTCAAGTAATTTATGGTATTTAAGAGGCGAGGCAGACATAGTTGTTCTACCATTCACCAGGCGCTGCGCTCTTCAGTAAACTGAGTAAGCTAAATGTTTATTTATGGAAATGGATGTGATTTGATAAATGTGTAGAATTGAGATGATATAAAGACTATAATTGCGAGACTTGGGGTGACTAGAAAGGCAGGTTGGAGGTCACCAGGCCAGGTTGGGCCCATTCTTTGTCATCTTGGTAATATATCTACGATTGAAAATAGTTATTCTTTCTATTGTTTTTGTGGATACGATACATGTGCTTATTGATTTATTATGCGAAGTTTCATTGACGCTTACACTTGCGTAAGGTCGCCGGTAGGGCGGGATGAGGAGGACGGGAGACCGAGATATTTGGCGCAGACTTGGGAAGGTATATGTCCAGCAGTAGACATTCATTGGCTGAAGACGAAAAGGAAAAGATCTCCAAGTAAGCACAATTGACAACTTTCAATTTTCGAACATTAATTTACACTTTAACTAATAACTTTAGTTAATTTTCTTATGTGCATGTAGTATTATATAAGCAGTGTACTCGGAAAAAGTGCAATTGTCAACTCAGGTATAACGAAACAAACCACCATCAATAACACACTCGTTCGGACTCTTCTCTCTTTGGTGAATAAAATCGTCGTGGGCCTTTCATAAACAAATCATCAAGTTCATTAAGTCGTGGTAGCGTAATGGCTCGCGGACGCGTTCCAAACTCAAAGGGCGCCGGTTCTAATCCTAGCCGGAACGCATGCACCTCTTAGGCAGCTTTTCGACCTAATGTGCATATTGTTACAATTACCACGTGTTAACAACGGTAAAGGAAATCATCGAGATAACCGATGTGTCAAACCTACCAAGCCGCCTTGGACAAACGTAGCGGGTATACTATCCGTTCCCTAGCCCAGCAGTGGGACGTTTATGGGCTGTTATTATATATATTTATTATATGAGCCTTTCATCGTCCACTGCTGGGTGTAGAGCTCATCTAGTTTGCATCACTTATCCCGGTCCTCCGCCTTCTTCATCCAGCCACAACCGGCGATCTTACGCAAGTCGTCGGTCCAACGGGCTGGAGGGATTCCTACATTACACTTGCCGAGTCGTGGTCACCACTCGTGGTGGATAATAATGTACTATTATTAAAAAGTGATCATTTTAATACGCACATGACACACGCGGATTACAAGCAGATTTTTCACGGCTAAAACCATCTGAAATTCGATTAAAATATTTGTATCCTACCAAAAGTTCTCTGGAAACCTAAATTGAAATAGAAATTGCTGTATTACATGCCTAAAAATTACTTTAGCAAATGATTTAGAATTTCATTTTCCCAGCGCTCTCGACTTGAGCGTCATGTGCATTTCAGTGCGCCCTGTCGCCGCCTTTGTGTGTACGTTTTTACATTCCGTTTTAAATTAAATAAATACAAAAATGTCGTCTACATTTTAAAATGAAACACATAAGTTCTATCTGTCATTTAACGTTGAAGTATAGCGTTGTAATTCATTGAGTCTCTTTGTACATACGTTATATTAAATATTCATAGGGACATACTCTTATATGTATTTCATACAAATATAATCGTGACAATAATGTATAAATTCATTTCGAGGAGTGAAGATTGCTTCTAACGATATTTTGAAAATGTATCTTTATCTTCACTTCGCGCGGTCTTTGGTTCGCTAATAGTGAGACCATTGATACGCAAGTCATCTTTTACGACGTCAAGCCAGCATTTCTTGGACTTACCCTTTTTACCGAGATCTGTCAGAGGCGGCATGGCTATGTAATTATTCGCCACGTAACTAGTAGGTTTTTGTAGTGTGGCTGTACCAGTATAGGTGAAATTCTTCCACTTTATCCTCTATGTCACGGATGTCGAGGCTATCGCGGATGCAATAGTTTCTAACGCTAAGAGAATTCTGAAAACAATCACGGTGACATAGGTTAAATAGAGATATAAAAAAAAGTGAAGAGAAGAAGAAGACATGACGATTTTACGTCGATATTTTTGCTAAAATGTCGTCGTAACCTTTTGCAGCTAACCAAGATAATGTTAATTATAATGTCTTATCTGTACTTTACGAGCTTGAAACACGCATTTACGTGATAAACGTAGCAGCATCACGTCTCATGCAATAAGCAAATTAGCAATTAGTCCGTAATGACCGTGGGGATAATGCGCTTGTTATGTTCTAAGTAGGCACTAAAGGGGGTATTATAATAGTATGGCAGTAGTTAATTTTAACATATAACACGTTAACTTTAAGGAGTAGTAAATACTTATGTTCGTTCCCTTCGTTAATAGCCCATCTATGTTGAATAAATTATATAATATTCGTACAGCGTAGATTCAATCAATAGTCCACTGAAAAATTACATACATTCTTACTTTATTCAAAGTATAAAAAGTCAAAATCGTTAGCAAGCAATCGATACTGTTAAACGCGCGATTAGTTATAAATAAATAATTAATTTGATGTTTTGCTTGACAGTTGAAACGCAGTTGACCCTAACTGTCCAGGCCGGTCCCTTTCATACGGTTGTATATATATTTACCAACATATATAGCACCGTATATATCTAAATAGAAACACCTACATTTTAATAAATCTCCTGAATGCCACCTACAGAAAATAACAATAAAACGACATCAGTAACATTTCCTATCTATTGAATCTGATAACAGAGAAAGAAACTTATTGTATCTATGTACATCTAAATACTATTACGAGTTTGTGGGACTCGAATTAAAATGCCGTTAGAATTATTATAGAGTTTATTAGAACTATACAAACACGTATAACACAGGTACAAATATAACCGAACAAAACAAATCCAAACGTAATGCAGAAGGTCGTAATTCAATAAAACGCGCAAAGTCCGTCAATAGTAGATTCCCGAATGTACACCCGTCACGCCTTGAGCGTAGTTGTAGCACAACTGAACTCCTCTCTCAATCAGGTGAAGTATAAAATGATGTACTTCACAAATGCAAATGTGCCCGGCAACGTCAACCTAATTTCCTAGAATTAGCTTGTATTTATAATTCGCAACACGTGGCTAATTATGCTCTTGAGAGGCCGTAAATGAGTACAATAGGACAATAGGCTGTCCTCCACACTAACTAGAAACGTATGCCAATAAATACAGTGAACCTACGAAGACAATCATAAAAGGATTAGAATATTCACTGTACCAAACAACTACTCCTGGAGCCTAACTACCCTCGGTAACCCAAGAAAGTCGCGGTTAGACGCTGTGAAGTATGCGACTAAAGGCACTGATAACGACAAACGCAATGGAAAGTGTGACTGAGTAGGATAGCATACCCCATTAGCCAAGATTAATAATCGCTGGAAGGACGTAGTGGAGAGTGACCTGCGTGAGCGGTCAGTAATTAGAGGAAAGCAGTGCTGGAAAGAGAGTAGTGGCGTATTCTTGTTTCGCAGGTCAGGACTTATTTTTTTATTGTGAAGCCGCAGCAGTGAGTAAAGCAGAACTGTGTCTAATTATGCATGAACAAACCCACCAAGAAGTCCTAAAAGCATTATAAACATCAATAAAATAACCTATTTAATATATTGAGGCAAAAATATGCTGAAGAAATAGTATTTGGAGGGCTTCTTTTTCGATTACACCCAGGGCCTATTTTGTAAGGGTGCATATATGAATACGCCCTTCAAGATTGTGAAAAAGCGTTTCAATGTCACGGGAAGTTTTCAAACCGTATGATTTATTCATTGATCATATAAAAGCACTAGATATTTGAGCTAAGTATTCGAAAAACCTATTCAAATAAAGTGATTATTTTATTTATTTAGACGGATATATAGGTAGATAACTATTTAATGTAGGTTATTGGTAGCCAATTGCAATTTACTACCGCATATGGTCCATAATATTTAAATACTGAACCCTGCTTTCTTCAACCAGTTAACGTAGATCATCGCTTCATTGAACTAGACAGCGTTCTACACCATATTTACTAAGACGTGGTCTCCATTCCAGAACTGCCTGCTCCATCAGCTACCGGTTCTGATCCACGACGTATCCACTCACTGACACTTCAGTTTGCAAATTTTGTGACCCATGTTGATAACCTTCGTTCTCTTACGGACATTGTAATTTCGGAGTTTGTCCATTAGAAAAACATCCAACAATGTTCGCTCCATAGCCTGATGAACATTAACTTTATACAACGGCAACATTTTCAGAGTCTATATCTAATATCCGTGGAGGAGTGAAAAAATAATACAATATTTGCCCGTCTGGATGGCTACCACCCCTGGTCTAGAGTATGCTGCTATAACAACCTTGAGTTGTGGTCCGGCGTTAGTGGCCAGGTTCCAGTATCCCTTAATAAACCAGCAGCACATTTGTAGCACTTTTGGTATTGCATATGTCCACAGGCGATGGTAAACACTTTCCATCAGATGGGCCGTCTGCTTGTCTGCTGAACTCAAGCAATAAAAAAAATTTTCACCGCCATAGTATACTGACAGAACAGTACTAGTCTAATTTTTCTTTAATGGCTGAACCTCTCAAACAAGCAGATGGCCTACTTAATGGAAAATGGTTATTGTCGCCTATAGGCGTTTGTATCAGCACGGGTGACGCCAACGCGTTGCCAGCTTTTAGCATGGGATAAGATGATATAGAACGAATGGAGTAGAGGGGCGGGACAGAGGACAAGAAGATGGGATGGGTACGGGTTACGATGTATGGGAAAAATACCCGGAAAAACCCTTCGTATAAATTCTAGCATTTATGGGGGAGATTTGCCCTAAACACCACACTGGGCAGGCGCGTTGCTGACCGCAGGGCCAACTAGTGTAGGATTCCCTCCATCCCGATAAACTGGTGACCTGTAGGAGGTCACCGGTGGGAGCTGGATGAGAACAAAGGAGGACCGGGATAAGTGGTGTAAACTTGGGAAGGCCTACATCCAGCAGTAGACAACGGTTGGCTGACGACGACGACTAGCAAATCACAAACGGACAATTCAATTTTATTTAGGTTTGATCTACTATCTAGTGATGCCGTCTATTGAACAAATCTATACAATTTACCTCAACAGATCCAATAAATTTACCATGTAGTAACTCCATCAACCTTTCTCCAGAAAAAGCTATTTTGTATTAATATTGCGCACGAAAAACATATTTACTACAAATGGACCGTGTTATCGGTCTGGGGTTCGAACATAAAACATTTAAATGTATGAATTTGTATAATTTTATTTTTGTCCGCCGCTGTATTTTGGCACTTTCACCCTTTTTAATATCACCCAAGCTTATCAGAGTTCATCAGGGTTCCAGATATGGCGCAATATAAAGTACACTGTCATGAAAATTGAGCATCATACTCAGTTTAAATGGGAAAGTAACTTTGTGGGGAGTCTACGAGTTAGAGTATAGTTTTACTGGTTATAGTGGTAAACTTTATTGGAAGAAATATCTTAATGCGGTCCTTATATAGAGAAAAGTAGAAATTCCGCTAACCATGACATCCACCGTCTCTTAGGGTGCAGATTATTGAGGTACAGCGTAAAGTTCTACTTCCACGGCACAATTCAAGCTTTTCACCATATAAATAATAGCACAGCTAACGCACCAAGTCTAATATCTCACAAAAGGAGAGAGTCGGCGAGAGCACGGCGTAATATGACGGCCATCAAGTGTTGACAGACTATGCATTTAAGATAGCTGCCATTTCTGTGTTTCGCATGGTATGACATCTTTCACAGAAATGAGTGTATATATATTAATCACCTACCTTATACAGGCAAGGATCTAACAGCTTGGATGTTTGTTTGTTTCTTGTTTACGGCCCTAAAAATGACCTATCAACCTGGAATTTACTTTTAATAATATAAATAAATATAGACTATAATTATTATATCTCGAACAAAGGTATTATTTTCATGGGTTATGGATATGCATGAAAACTTCTACGAAATACAATCGCCCAGTGGAAAATATGGTGCTGTAAGACTTCTAAATCCTATTTTACTAGATGATGCCTTAGGTCGTTCAGGACGTTTTATTGTTTATAATACGTAGAGAGATAAATAGATAACATTTTATTGCACACCAAAATAAACAGTTACAAAAAATTCTTATGTATGCCGTATGCCGGACGGGAGGCAGAAGAAACAGCCACCTATATCTATGTCCAGCTAGAATGCGAAGGGATGTCCCAATACAAGACAAAGTATCGCGATGCCTTAGGTAGGCACAGGCTACGTTAAGAAGCTGATGGACTTCCAGGGGAGCTGGGCTGGATGGAGTAACCACTTATCCACTCTCACACGCAAAATAGTGTCGAGTTGCGGAAACCGCCCGCTTGCTAAACAAGATGAATCCATATTTACAGCATCTTCTAGGCAATATGTAATACAATATATATTGTATTAGGAGGGGGGGGGGGGAGGTTATCGCTTAAAGCGACCTCTTCCAGGCAACTCAAATTAAATGAACTTCTATTTTTTTAAGACCAAATAAGTTAACAATTAGAGGTATTAATAACTTTATTTTTAATGTTTGAATTCATCCAAAGAGCTGGTGAAGTACCTGTTAACCCATCATGTGGTATTTAGAAATTTTCCAGTTACAAATTTTACCGGCGTCTTGTCATCCTTATTATACTTCTTTCGTGCTGTTTACTTTCGTTTACACAGAAAAGTTAATAGTTTTCTTTGTTAAGAACCTAAAGTACTCTTGTAAGGCTGTATTGAATATTAATTTTAATGATAAAGGTTTGACGTTGATTGATATTCGAAAGCTTTTACTTACGCCGAAATAACTGGGTTTATTATTATTTAATTAAATTATTGTCAGGCGCGGACATCTCAAAATTGGTTGGTTCAGTGACTTTCGAATTTTGGTGGAACTTCAATTTATTGTTTAAATTTGGAACGCATGTTGAAATTTTGTTTGGAAATAATAATTGTTTCTATAAATTGGTTTCACTGTATCAAAGGTTATTGTTAATAATTACGTTGAATTTTATTAGATTTCGCGATGACTAGACACAATTTTATAGCGGTAACTACAAGAGTGCCGTTTTAAATTTTCTGTTCAGATTTTTGTCAATATGTGATTAGTTCTTCGGCTATGGAATCCTAAAAAGATGGACATTTGTATTTCAAAATCGTAATTTCAATACTTTTGTTTCTCAGTTAGTCCATACCTTTACTACAGTCTCCACTTAACTTATTTGAGATCAGAATCCTAAATAACTCTTTGAGTCGGTTTATATCTAGCTGACTAAATTTTCATTATTTGCTTAATAAATATATAAACTAAATTTTACATAAAAATCTTGAGTTGTGTTCCGGTGGCATTAGTGGCCAGGTTTCAGTCTCCCAGAGCGACGGGACATCGGTATCATCTTTGGTGTTACGAATGTCCATAGAGGATGGTAACAGCTTTCCATCAGGTGGACCGTCTGTCTGTGTGTTGAATTCATCCAATAAAAAAAAACATTTTCTTGAAGATTGAAAGATTGATTTTGTTTCATTTCCAAACCCATTTATTTTGTCCTGCTTCCTGCTTTATATTTATCATTCATCCAATCTCTCCTTCATTGCCAAGTTCTTTCCTCATCTGTATTAATAGTTACATAAATATCCCAGTAAATACCTCTCAGATGAGGTTAATTGAGGCAATATTCAAAGTCAGACGGTCTGAGACGGTTCACTAAATTAACGCCACTTACATTTAATCCGGATTAATCCAAGAACAAACGCACGCCTAAATGCTTTAGAATATCAGATTAAATTTAATGATATCATCCCAATTTTCACTGTTGACCCCTTAAGGGCGTGGAAGTACTGGACGCCTATATAAAATGTTTAAACATACCTATAACTTTTTAGGTTTTCGTGGGGCCATTTTGACAAAAAGTACTTACAAAATCATATCCGTTCGTTTCACTTTGTCGAATTTTTTCAATAATTTTATTTTGTAGTAAATAGAGATCGTGTATATTCGTATTCATAGCATACAACAGCTGATGAAGCTATGATTAGTTATTTTTATGAGAAATTAGTGACGTCACACGCGCGCTCGCGTTTGTTCGGGAATTGTCGGCGTGTTTTCGTAACTCGGGTAGTACGGGTTCAAAAATTTATTTTTAATTTGATATATATAGCTTTTAATTATAGTGAACAAATAAGAATAGTATGTTATGAACTTATATTAGATCTTTCCATTTATTACAAAAAAAATGATTCAACAACCTAATTGCTGATTCTGTATTTTGCAGAAAAGTGTTTTATATGTTGTTACACACTGGTATAATGAAACTACAAAAAAAAACTAAGAGTTGTCCTGATACATATATATGTCCGGAGAATCATTACTTATAAGACAAATCTTTATTGAAATAAAAAATCAATATTCATACTAATTAATGAGCTTTTTATACATTTAATCGGTCGGGAAACATTTATTGTCTTTCTAAATGTATGTGCCTCATGCTCTAACTTTTGAACTATGAAAAAATGTCGTTCCGTTTTCACTAAAAGAGATACAGAACTCCAAAACTCAATATTGTATTGCATGTAGTAGCTAAAACCTGCGAGCAAGTTTAGAAAGAAAGGTCACAATCAAATATTTATGTAAAATAATTGTTTGTGTGCAGTTCACACGCAGTAGAAGTGAAACTTCAGAGAATATACTCATAGATAATTCTTTTAGCTTCCATCCGTCAGCTATTTTAATTTAAAAAAAATAATTCTAAATTATACTTTAAAGCATGAGCATAAAATAAAAAATTCAATTCACTATTACACTTAATTTCCTTTGATCTATGTATAAAAGTAACCTTAAGTATATACATACAGATAGAGCTAAAATTCATTTAGAATCTTTTAAGTTTTATTTAAATTGAAAATTATTACTAACGTGTAAAGAGAAATTAATGTGTTTTATTTTGAATCAAATAAGCTTGTATTTTATGTGTTTATCTCTTTTTAGTGTCACTTTTTCATTTCACCGATTTTCAAATCACAAAGATTCTAGAGAAGTTTCACTTTAAAAATTCAAAAACTTTGAAATATACGAAAGATATTGATGATGGCTATCAGATGGGTGAAATATTGAGCTTCCATTTATAGGCAAAGGGTACGAATGGGGTGTTAAATATCTTATGGGTCTTTTCCATCTCATAAATCTTCGATTAAAGCCTGCCGTCCAGTACGCTTGTCGGGTTCATAATTCCATAGTCATCATTATAAAACCTTTGAGCTTAGCTGTTTATTGAGTGGTATTTATCGGTTTTATTTCAGAAAGAAAATACAATCGTAAATTTGAAGCAAAAAACTTCTTGTTGAAATGAAGAAAAAACAAGTAATTGCATTCTCCTTCATCGGTGACTGTCTTTTTTTTAAAAGTTCATGTATCGTATGTAGAGTAAGTAAGATTAGGGTACGATGGAGTTGACGTATCAATGTAGATAAAACCCCCCAAAAAAAAACAGGTATAAAGAAGTGTGTTTAGCCGTGAATATGTTGTCCATACATTGAATGTATGTCTTTAGTCGACTTCAAGAAAGAGAAGACACACACTCACACTTTGGAAAGTGTGCAACTGAGCTTCCTGATTTGATCTCGCGAACTGCCGTCCATCATCAAACAACCAGACGCACTGGCATATGGCACCGATATGAATGAATGAATGAATAACTTTATTGCACATACATTGAAGTACAATGGGCGGTCTTGTCGCCAAAGGCGATCTCCTCCAGACTACCTTATACAATTATTATCGACACTGAATACATTATTTACTGACTTCATGATTAAATGGAAGATTACAGTATTCATTTATTTGCATTCGTCATAATTATATTATTAAAGTTATTATTATTACAAAAATAATTTATTTATTACTATTACAACGATATGTGGTGGATATTCCACCTATACCAACGAAGCGTTTTGCGTCCAGTTTCGTCATGCACACTGCTAAAGAGTGGAACTCATTTCCGGAGTCTATTTTTCCCAGTACTTACAACCTAGGTGACTTCAAGTCCCGTGTGATAGGTACTTTCTATATAAGCGTGCTCCATCATAGACCAGACTAATACAGACATTACTAGACTAATCCTCTCGAGTCCTTCCAGCATCGCGCTGTTCGTATATTCGTCGATCCCATACTAACAGACGGTGTAGAATCTCTTAGCCTTCGGAGAGACTTTACGTCTCTGTGCGTATTCTACCGTCTGTACAACGGAGCGTGTTCCGAGGAACTGTTTGACCTGGTGCCAACGCCTCACTTTTACAACCACAACGCTCCCCATCGATATTGACCCTCATTGCCTTGAGCTCCCACACTCAACTACGCAACGGTTCTCTAGAATGTTTGTTTCGCATACTACAATGACTTGGAAGGAACTTCCCGCCGAGGAGGTTTTCTAGCAGCGATATGACATGAGTTTGTTTAAGAAAGGCGTAATAAAATTTCTTAGAGGCCGGCAACGCGCCTGGTGTTACGTCCATAAGCGACGGTAACCACCTTCCATCAAGCGAGCCGTCTGCTTGTTTGTCTGCCACGGGTAATAAAAAAAAGATCACATAATAACAACTATTTTAATTTTAAAAATAGTTTGTTATAAAACTTATATTTATATTCTTTCCATTTATTAAAAAAAATCAATAACCCAATTGTATTGGTATTGGACCATAGACTTTGTAGGTGTACCTGAACTCTTTAAATAACAAATATTGCGAATGAGAAAAGAATATTCCTTCTCAAAGCTGCTTTCTTTGCAATATTAAATAAACGTATTCATTCAAAAACAATTTATTCCAAGAACAATAAATCTTGCAGAGAACCAATGAAGATGCCGCGGAAAGCTCTCGTAACATTGTAGTTTAAAAAAGAAACTTTCGTTTATCTTAAATTGAAATTTTAATAAAAAGTCCAATGACAGAGAAGATAGAAAAACCAGTTAATAGATTCCGTGTTGACTTTTAGCATTCTTTTTTATTTTAATATATATTTTCATTCTGAGGACTCATTAATTTATGCTCAGCCAAGATTGAAATGAGTTCTGTTAATTATGAAGATACAGCTTTTAATTAACATTTTTGGTTTCTTTTTCATTACAGGTTTCTTTTGAATTTTAATAAGCTCTCGATGTTTTTATGGGATACAAAATTATTGTTGACTTAAATTGTCATTGTTCATGGTTTTAATTATAACAATACTTTTAATTACGTGTACTAACTAATCGGTAAAACATAAGAATAATACTATGATATAGGTATGATGTTCTGGAAATCTTATATTAAGTGATTTGTCAAATTGAAACATATCAAAGAGTATCTTAAGACAAGCTTAGAATAATTATTATCCAAACAAAAACATAGAAACAAAAAAATAAAATGTAGATTCACTTGAGATTATTATCGATAAAATTTAAATATTATGCGGACCTATGACGCGTCTTGCATTCGAAAACACTTTTCAATTCAAACTGATTTTAATCTAAAGTGTTGGTTTACACATGAATATTCTGCTTTAGAATAGGGGTTAAATACTAAACTACTGATAAAGGCTTCAAACAAATGACTCGTTCTTAGAAACATGAGGTAAAATTTCCAAGTATTCGAACATATTCTATCAATCTCCAAACATAGTCTTAGAAATAAAAATCTTTTTGGCCTATAGGAATGTATTGCTTAGTTATTAAGAATTACTCAAGGTCGTATAAATCAATAATCCAATACAGCAGCAGAACGTGTTATACCACTTTTCCAATGGACTTGGCTTCAATTGGTTTCATCCAAGCGTTTCTTGTTTGTGGTATATTTGATGAAATAAAGATCCCAATAGACTACTAAATTTTAGTGGCCTATTTATATGATCACAAAAAGATATAAAAGATTAAAGGAAGAAGAGGTAAGAAAAAATGTCTAAAATATTTTTATAAGTTTATATTATTTAATCTGCAATGTTTGTTAGTTTGCTTAGGTCAAATCTTGTAAGCTGCATTGGAACCAATTTGTTTAGACTCTCGACTTTGTAATTTTGCATCCATGTCAAGTCCTGATGACAATATACAAAAATGATACTATTTATCGGGATAAAAAGTATCCTACGTATTAACTCTGGTTATATGCTAGCACTAGCATATACGTATAACTCGTGCGCAGAAGGTTTGCCGATGACAACCCCTCCCGCCTCCCACAACTACGACCCGCGGTCGTCTAGTTCTTAGTACTACTTAAACAAGCCCCGGTCTCAGTCGCAAGAAGCGGGAGGGGCAATCGGCAAACCTTCTGCGCATGACTTTACAGTCGTTTCCAAAAAAGTTGCGATCTCCGCGCCATTTTTTCGCTATTTTCATCTGTCCCACGGAACCGACGTCATTTATCGGGATAAAAAGTATCCTAAGTCACGACCCGGGGTATAAGCTATATCTTTAAACGAGTTTCATTTAAATCTGATCAGTAGTTTTCACGTCATTCTAACAGACAGAAAGACAGACAGACTAAAAATCTAGAAATTGCATTTTCGGAATCTCGTGGTCCGAATTATCCCCCTGATTTTTTTCACGTTTTTATTTGATGTGTGATTTAAAATGAACAAGAGAGGCATTTATATTAGTATGTGAAAAATTAACTCACATTTTTTTTATTGCATGAGTTCAGCAGACAGGCAAACGGCCCATATGATGGAAAGCAGTTACCATTGCCTATGGACATTTGCAACACCAAAAGTGCTACAAAGGCGCTGCTGCTCTCTTAAGGGAGACTGCAACCTAGCCACTAATGCCGGAACACAACTCAAGGTTTTTATGGCGGCATACTCTAGACCCAGGGGTGGTAGTCATCCAGACGGGCAAATGCCCTACCACCTGGCATATTACTACTACCAGTAAAACAGCACTAGCGCAATCGCTCCTTCTTCCTATACTTGATTATGGTGACGTCAGCTATCTAGATCTTAACCAGAACCAATTAGATAAACTTGAGTGACTTCAAAATTTCTGTATACGATTCATATTTGGTTTACGCAAATATGATCACATATCTGAATTTCATACAAAGCTCAAATGGTTGCCAATTCGACTTCGCCGTAATACTCATGTTTTGTCTCTTCTTTATAACGTACTGTTTGATCCTAGGACCCCATCTTATCTTAAATAACGTTTTCAGTTCTTTCACAGTGATTCGAGGTCTTTGAGAACGTCAGAGAGGTTGCGACTTAGGACACCGATAAATACTAGGGAGATTTACACAAGATCGTTCTCTATTCAGGCTGTGCATCTCTGGAATTCTCTACCGGCAGATGTCCGATCTGCTAAATCTATCCATTCCTTTAACAGATTTGTGAAGAAGCACTATCTAACTGTATAATGTGTTTATTGTTTGTTTTGTATGTCTATGTACTTACGTGTATAATTTTGTAAATATAATATGTGTATTATAATTATTTTATTATTATATTAATATCTATTTCAACTGCACGCCAACGCTATCTATACAATTAAATCTTGTCCATCCAAAGGTTGCCTGAAAGAGATTGCTTTTAGCAATAAGGCCGCCCATTGTACTACTACATTTTAGTAAGTTAGTTTATTGTGTATGTTTTCTATGTAATGTTGGTGTACAATAAAGAATATTGTATTGTATATTAAAAAAATGAATGACCATTAGACATACATATTATACAAGTAGGTTGTGCTTTGTTGTACAAAGAAATTGGATCGTGTGTAGAGCACCTCCGAAACGAGCGGCTATAATCTGACTCATTTCGAAATGGTGACATGAAACGTTTGAAAAGGTTGTTTAGCATTAGGCTAAGTACGAAGAAAACATGTATGTACAGTCGCGAAATGAAAATGTTCGTTACTTTAAAGTTGACTTTTGCTTGCACGAGTACAAGACACAATAATGCTAATATTTTAATAAATCTTACGTTTATAAAATATAGAAACGTGAAAAAAGAAAATTGTAATATTGACAATGACAGACGCTGAGATTAACAATAAGAAACAAAGAGGATATAATCAGTAGTGATTATATCCTTAAGTTAAATGTAGACTTAACATAAATACTGAAACCAATGAAAAGTTTTTATTTACATGTCTAAACATTCTTAGACAAAATAGAAAATCAAATAACTTTGACCTAAGTAATTTTAAACTTTATTGTCAAATATTTAAACATAAATTTCTGTAGAACAATCTGTTCTGTGACTTAGTTTGAAAAGGTGACATGTGTACGTTGAATGGATCAATTTGAAAACTGGTGAACATTTTCATATCACGACTGTACTTTGCTTGTTTCTTTAAGCAAATGAAATATAAAGGGAACATAAAATATTTTTTAATAACGCATATATGTACGATAAAAATGTCTTGGTTGTCTACAATATTATTAGGTTGGCGACTAAGGTCCTGCTGTTTCTTAAATAGCTTTTTATCGAGTTTAACTGAACGACCAGAAGGAAGCTTGCGGGTGTTACGTCTTAGTATTTTGTCATATTCATTATTATGTCGTGCTTATAATTTCAATTGCAATTTATTATAGAAATACTTATAGCCTGTGGGTGTTTCAAATATGCTGCCACTCATTGCTGGGACGATATTCCTTAAGCCATCAGAGACCTAAAAACAATAAATTCATTTAAGTTCCATTAAAAAAAGACATTCACTCACGTTACAAAAAGAAGATCCTACACATTCATTGATTAGCCTTTAAATAATTACAATGTATTTCAGTTACTATCTCACGTTGGTATGAATCCAAATATAATTACATACACATACAGGCGAATCGAATTGCAAATGTAGCGTGGATTAGTAGTTCTCACCCAAAATCACTTTAATTCTCCTTCTGAAAATTTAATGAATGAATGAAAACTCTTTATTGTTCACAATAAACTTAAATCGACACAATTGATATGGATACATTTGCATTAGAACAATGGGTGGCCTTATCACTTATAGCGATCTCTTCCAGGCAACCCAGTGTCTAAAGAGTTTTTAAAGGGAATTTCAATATATGATTTTTGGTGGTGTACTATTAAAAATAAAATAAAATACAAATAAACTACTATATAAATATATTATAAATTACATATATATTCGATTCGAATAATAGATATCTTCATTTAATGCAACAATTTTTATTTAATAGACCAATAATGGTCAGTGATCATACGTTTAAATGTAGTCATTGATTTAGCTTGTCTGATTGGTAAGGGGAGGGAGTTCCACAGTCGAACAGCCTATACAGCAAAATAATTCCCTACGAAGGAAGAAGTGTGTGCAGGTAACAAAAGATTTTCATTTGAACGCAAATTACAGGAATGAGATTGATAGAGAAAACTAAAAAGTTCCTTTAAATATGGGGGAGGGGGGAGTACGCGGATTGTAAAGGATATTGTGCAAAAGTGACAGGAAGTGATCATTCCGGCGAAAGCGAATAGGTAACCATTTAAGCTTATCACGATATTCGGAGACATGGTCATATTTACGCAAACCAAATACGAACCGGACAAACATTTTGAAGGCATTCTAGCTTATTTAGTTGTTCCTGGGTTATGTCTAGATAGCAGGCATATCATAGCATACCATAATCAAGTAGAGGGAGAAACAAGGATTGTGCAAGCACAACCTTAGTGGCAGTAAGTAGGAAATTCTTCAAACTCCTAAGCGAAGCGGATGGCGCGAAAAGTTTCCAGCTGATTCAGTTAAATGAGGCCGCCAAGACAGTTCTCTGCCATTGACGACTCCTAGATTCTTAACAGTTTCACTGATGTCTATATCTACATTGTCAAATACGACACAGGGAAGTGATGACCAATCAATTCTGGAAACAAGTCTACAACTACCGATTATAAATAACCTTCGTTTTATTTGGGTTCACCATAAGACCATAGGTTCTCCAGTTGAGAATTTTAGTGAAATCTTTATTAGTTGTGTGGATAGCTCCACAAAGATCACTAAAATTGCATTGTGTATAGATCTGCAAATCATCTGCATAGAGGTGGTATGACGCAGAAAGGTTATTGGAAATTGAGTTAATGAAGATAGCAAATAAGAGAGGTGATAAAACGCCGCCCTGAGGAATACCAGCAGAGAAATCACACCATGATGAATAAACATCATCAATGCAAATGCGTTGCCGGCGTCCAAACGGGTAACTACGAAACCCGTCAATAACTGTTGGAAATATGTTAAGAGAACTCAAGACTCCTAGAAGGACATGAAAATCAACATTATTCAAAGCACTACTGAAGTCAAGCAGCGACAGTATAGTCAATAGACCATTTCCCATACCATGACGGTTATCTTCAGTGATCTTAGCCAGTGCAGTAGTGGTACTATATCCTGGATGGAAACCAGATTGTAAATGATTGATAAGTGAATTGGTGTTAAGGAAAACGCTGAGTTGTTTGTGTACAAGCCGCTCCAGTTCTTTAGAGACGATAGGTAGGATGGAAATGGGACGATATTCGGAAAAAGAAGAAGGATTAGGTTTTTTAGGTAATCGAATTACTTGAGCTTCCTTCCAGGAGTCCGGAAATTAACCAAAAGATACAGAAGCATTCAGAATGTGGGTGACCACATGAATGATATCGTCTAATATAGAAATGATCATATTACGGCTAATACTGTCGCTGCCGACTGCATTAGAGCTGATAGACATTAAGATCTTCTTAACATCACAATCAGAAAATTGACAGAAGTTAAAAGAAGGATACACAGGAAATTGCAATTTATATTTTATTTTCAATAAACAAGAAAATCGTATGCAATAAACACATATCACCGTCTGACAACTTACCTGTAACGCGAATCAGTCTTGTGCACAGCCTAAAATATATTAAACACTGCATATCTTTATAGTAAAATAACACATTAAATATTGGCTATAAAGTAAAATGTCAATTGTTGCCTCACGTCAGTGACGTGGCACACAGAATGGGGTAATAATACTCGGTATTCACTCTATCGATTTGTATTCCAATAGATGATTCGATACACGTTGTTACACATCACACACAGGGATGTGCCAATAGATTTAAGTAATTACTTGGTAATGTAATTATTTTAATTTTGAAGTAACAAAGTATATCATTATTCGTTTTATTTAAATTTATTTATTCAATTTACTAATTAAATATTGCGCAAATAAAATTAGTTTAACAAAATTGGGTCTTTTGGTCTTATGCCAAAAGGAAGGTTTACACTGAAAATCAGCGTTGTGTCGGATTTAATTCCGGCACAGCAACATCTCAAAACATACTCCGTATATGATAATGTACGAGGAATGTAATTACTCGCTATTTCTTCAAATAGTCTTTCTTTCTTACTTAATTTTTATTTTTTCTGAATTAAATATTATTATTTAGAATAAAAAAAGACGGACGTGTCGAAGATACTCATTTGTTTCAAATTGGTCAAATTAAGTTATAATGTTTAAATAAAAATAAACGACAAACACTTGCAGAAATGATACATCCTTATCCTTATTAATATTATAAATGCGAAAGTAACTCTGTCTGTCTATCCGTTCCGTTTTCACGTAAAAACTACTGGACCGATTTGGCTGAAACTCTGTGGATATGTAATTTTAATATCGACGGTGGCTAAGGAATATTTTTCATCCGGGATAATGGGATAGATTTTTGTAAAGGTTATCCTGGAAACTAGGATAGATTTGGTGATTTTGTCCATTTCGTCCACTTGGTCCACTTGAACCACTTGGTCCACTTGACCCACTTGGTCCACTTGGTCCACTTCGTCCACTTGGTCCACTTGGCCCACTTGGCCCACTCGGTTTACTTGGTCCACTTGGTCCATTTCGTCCATGTTGCCTATATTGTAATATTTGTCAAGTTTTGTCATTTATGTAGTTTACAGATAGACGCCGGATGGTATAGTTTGCGATGTAAAATGAAGTGAATCTTCTGGGTTAAACACCATCAAATTTAATACAATGTAACCTCTACCGCCTGCTCTTTAAACAAGAGACACGCACTAGAGGTTGACGCGTGGCGCAGCCACGGGTTAAACTCAAGTTATCCATAAAATTAAATTCGTCAACGTCATTGAATGTCGCGTTTTCGTCCATATCTCGGCCTACCAGATAATTTGATTCAATTGGGCAATGGCTCTTGACGTCTTCATGACATAAAGCCAGCCTATGTCATTTATGTAATAAGAATATTTTGAGTAAGATTTACTCTGTCACAGTAATATGTATAAACAAGGATATGCTCGCGATTTCGTCCACGCTTGATTTGAAATTCCCGCAGGCATTCTCGGGACACTAAGTACCCTGCGGTACAACATTTAAAAAATAATGTAAGCTATCGTTTTAGTGAAAACTGTGTCGGAATAAGCTAATTTTTATCCAACCTTTGCTATCCTGCAGTGAAAAAACGCATTTGAAATCGATTATTTTTTCAATCTGGCCATTTCAAATAATTCCCAGAAAAATTCTCGCGAGATTCCCAAGATAAAAAGTAGCACAAATTTTAAGTCGAAGTATTTACTATCGATCAGCGAAAACTGCATTGAAATCAACCTAGTAGTTTTTACGTTACTCCCGGACAAATAAACAAAAAATTGAATCTTATTCTCCGTCGCTTATATTAGTCGTCTATTCCAAATTTTATTTGTAAATAGCTTCAATGTACAGACGTGTTTAGAATTTTGTAATATTATAGATAGATTATTTTCGTCAAAAGATCATTTTCGTACATTGGAAACAGAATTTACACAATGAATTACACTATTAATGCCCGGTTTCTGAGATACTTTTAACTGTACTTTATCTGTTCGTTAGCGCTATCGGTTCAATAACTTATAAAATTGTGTTTCTGAACACACCATAGATAGTTAAACTAGGTTCAACTTAACTGACCAATATTAGGCGTTTATCTATTCCATATCTTTTGTTTGACGTTTTTGTTTCATGTAAATAAATATTAGATATTCCTTCATAAATAGATCCATTTAGTGGCGAGTTTTGGTACTAGGTGTAGGTTAACAGTTAACCTAAGTTTATCTATTACACAACTTTATGGAATCAATTGTTATTGAACTCATAACTGGTAACCCCAGAAACCGCGCTTTAATGATGTTTATCTTAAGTTTATGTCTTACTAACTAAAGCCACATCTAAAGTTAGATATTACAGTACAAAACATTTTATATCAATCATCTAAAGAAACAATAACTAAAATTGTACCCAAAAATTTATCTAGTAAGAAAAAACAAGGTATATGGAGTGAAAGCTAGTCTCCATAGAAATTTTAAATTAAAATAGTATTTACATCGTCGTACTAGCAATCTAGTTGAATAAGCTACTACTGTACACCCTGCTAATGATTCTCTCTGCAATTCATCTTTCGTCAAGTACCTAGCCTTTTCGTCTAGCTCAAATGAAAGGCGTTGTATAAAACCAGTCGGGGACTCATTGAGACAGCAACAAAACATTTCTAAAGCTTGTAAAGGGTAAAGGATTTCTGGGGGACTTTGGACAGATTTTAGCAAAGAAAGTATACAGTAAAGTGTATATCGGTTGTGAAAAAAGAAAACGTTACGTGAGGATCTTATTGAAAATATAAAATAATATTGCAAAATTTCTTCTTGAGATATTTTATTTGTGTGTACGTATCTAGGTGAAGTGGATAGACAGTGCACGATGGATCCTTATTCCAAATTCAAATTCATAAGTTTTATTCAAACTAAGTTCCACTGCAACTTAATTTGAATTTACAAAAACTTGTTTTTATTCAAAATAAGTAATTATAAAACAAACTGACATATACAAGACGAGCTGTTGCCCGTGGCTTCGCTCGCGTAGTTTAAAAGTATCCTCGTTTGAATAGTTAAAAGGTATCATCACCACCTTAGGGGTTGAATTTTATAAAATTCTAACTGGGTTTAAATACAATAAATGATATATAAGTTTAGCTTTTTACAGTATTTTTTACAAAAGAAACAGAATATTTTTTATTAGTATGTTGTATTGTGTGTGTATTTGAATTTAGAATGTTAATAGTTTTAAATGAAGTATCTACAGGCTGAAAAAGGTTTTATGACAAATCAGGTTATGTAGTGAATAAAAATACAAATATTAAAAAACATTATTTTATTTAATTAACAGAATTTCTTAAAAAAACGAAAAACAGTTTCATCACATGTACTTATATTTATCGATCTACATTTAATAATTTATCATTACAATACCAGAAATTGGACTTTATACCTACTATAAATTGGATGACTCTGAATTATTCTAAAAACTTTTTTTGTAATTATCTTTTACCCTGATTGTAAGGATATCAATCAATATTAATCCATGCATAGTTGGCACAGATTGCTAAAGTTTGGTCATTTATGTATGGAGAACATTGCAAACCTTAAGTATCTACTTAAGGCTCCTACTGCCGCAAAAGGTCGAAAGTGAGGTGCAAATGAAACAAGTTTTCGTTGGTATTTACTGATCAAAAATAATTCGCCAATCAACATAAATATGATCATAAATCTTCACGATATGAGACGTAACGTGATTTTTTTGTAAATTTTCTATACTTATTTAAGTTAAGAAAAAATTCACCAAATCACTTCCAAATTATTGATATGAAACCATTTTACGCCTTGAATTTTTATCGAAATAAGAAAAGAAATATCACATGTTTTTAAAAGAGAGATAAATAATTTGTTTTTTTTTAAATACTAGTTTATTTTGTTCACAATAAAATAATTATGCATCTGAAACACGTTTGTGTTTTATGGAATCTCCACTTAGTGGCCAGTTTCCAATCACTCTTTGGAGAGTAGCAGCGCATTTGCAGCACCTTTGGAGTTGCAAGTGTCCATAGGCGATGGTAACCGCTTTCTATCAGGTGGGCCTTTTTCGTGTCTGCTGAACCCGTCCAATAAAAAAAACTTGAGGAAGCCTATGTCTACAAGAAAACAACGATTGTCTAAGGATATAAGTCAAAAGGGACCAAACGGTCCCTTCAAACGATAGTTATACCTGTTATTTCAAAACTATATGTATAAGTTATTGCACCTTAGAGTTACTTTCTTTCACATCAATTTAGTTCTTTTCACCAACAAAACTATTTATTTCCATTATTCTACGTATGTGCAGACACCTTTTCATGCGATAAATTCATTATTATAAGACAACTAAATGTAGTGAAAGTGTAGTTATGACACACGACTATTTTACGGCTACCAAATTATTTTTAAGGTTGCGCTTTATATAGTACAAAAGTTGGTTAATGTTAGAAAGCATATCTCTCTTTAGGACGAAAGATATTTTAATATTGAACATAAGTGTGATGTAGAAGAACTAGGGATCATTCCTAGGGAAAGTACTGTTCTTCGTATTTCTTTCATTTTTATGTTATAAAATAAAGAATAGTTTTGATTTTTTTTATTTTATTGCAGTAATTAAGCAGACAGGCAGACGGCCCACTTGATGGAGAGCGGTTACCATCGCCTATAGACATTTGCAACACCAAAGGTGCTACAAATGCGCTGCTGCTCTCTTAAGGGAGACTGGAACCTGGTCACTAATGCCGGAACACAACTCAAGGTTGTTATGGCGACATACTTTAGACCAGGGGTGGTAGCCATCCAGTCGGGCAAATGCCCTACCACCTGGAAAGATGTGATGTGTGTTGTAATTACATTTTATTAGCCAATTTGGATCTTTTTCTTGGTATGCAAATCACGCGATTTAGAGCCATTTCGTATATTTAATTCGTCAAAGTTGATCTCAGTTTGCGTAACTGTTTCAAATATTAAAATCGAGCCAACTTTTCAATAGAGCATGAAAGTTTATTATAACAGTTCATTTTTATGTTGTCTTCGAAATATTCCAGACGAATAATTACCTATTATTATTATCACTTTTTCAATATATTTTACATAAATGACCATCAACTGTAATTAATATGCAAAAATTCAAATCTTACTAAATAAAATGTCGACTTATTATCTATATTTACATGTGATTTTAAAAATCAATTATGAATAATATCAATTTCTAAAATCAAATTATAATCTCAAAGATCTTAAATAACAATCGTAAAGTTGAATATTTTCTCTCCATTATATTTTCATTTGCCAGCTCCATTATATTATATATTATTATTTAAATAAAAAGTATTATATACACTTGCTTTTATGCAGATGTCAAGGTTGATGTATACTTGAGATTCTCTCTCTCTTTCAAGAATTGAGATCCCTCCATACAGACATCCGTACATATATATGTTACGTAATGACTGTCTGTATGCTTCATTTTAGGATATGAATCGAATTTACTATTATAGATATCCAGCATTAATCTGCCCTCCTTATAACAAACGCAGTACTTGCAAATGGCGGGTTCAGGAAAAACGCGGTAAACATATTTTTAGACATGTCCATGACAAGATGTCCATGTTATGTAAGTTTTTAATTTATCTTTAAAACAATAAATAAAATCCAGCTTTATGGTATAGATAGATTAGCGCTTTGGGATACTATTTCTGCAAAAAATTAAAAACCCACAAATGTCGATTACTACAAGTGCAATTAGTAGGACAGTAATTTACATATCTACTAATTTCTAAAAACATTTTGTTGAACTAGGAGGTTGTTATAAATATATAATAAATTACTAAAGTTGTTGTTGTTATTTTTATACTACGAAATGCTATTATATCAATGGGACATAATCAAACCCAAAGTTTAAACAGGCATCCTGGTCGCAGTCATGAGAGATCGCTAGTAAAACCTAAACATGGTATTATATTCGATGTACACGTGTCATTTCAGATATATTAGTATTTATACAAAGTCGAATTACACAGATGAAAGTCTTTTCACTTGTATACACTGTTCTTATACTATTTTTAGAGGTAAATATAATACTGAACTGGCAAAACTTAGAAGTGTGCACAGAGCGAAACTATCCGCCCACGGGGCACTTCCTTGCATCGCTGCTGGACTTTCGCCTGTAAAGAAAAGAAATATTATTCAAGTAAACTATTAGTTAAAAGTCGTGATACTTAATGTATCCGGGTCTTATTTCATTGCCCTGGATTCAAATATGGGAGCAGACAGTCAAATCAATTGACATACTTTTTATTATTTTAAAAAACGTCATAGCTTCATGAAGCTTCTGGTTCTAATAACCGGTCTCCACTAATTCTTTTTAAATGTGAAACTGGCAATCATCAACTTATGGAAAGTGGTTAAGGTCGCGAATAGACATTTGCAACACTAGGCGCGATGCCAACGCGGTGCTAACCTTCAGCATGGGATAAAGAGGAGCAATAGGGTGTTGAGATACAGGGCTCAGACAAGAGGAACGGGTTAGAAAGGATAGGATATGAAATTGTAATGGGGGATAAGATAAGGAAAATAGGATAGGAGGGGGAGTAAATGTAGGATAGGATAGGATTTTGGAAGAGCGCCTCAGACACCCCAGCGCGGGCCTCGCCATCATAGAGGCGGTGAGGCACCTCCTGCAGGACGGACAAAACGAAGACACGACACCCTGACGTTCCGGCTGACACAGGTCCTTTCAGGTCACGACTGCTTCGGAAGGTACCTGTATCGCCTAGGCCTTGAGCTAACATCAGGGTGCTATCATTGCGACACCGGCGACGAGGATACGGCGCTGCACACCTTCCAGGTATCTCCTGCCTGGACAGAGCAGTGCCGAGACCTCGTCGCCATTACCGGATTAGACCTCTCGTTCCCGGCCGTGGTTCGCACCATGGTCGGGAGCCGTACCGGATGGGACGCCGTCTCCTCCTTCTGCGAGCGCGTTATGCTTGCGAAGGAGGAGGCGGAGCAGAAGTGTGAGCGCACATCACTGCTCCGCTCCCGCCAAAGGAGGACGCGTCGGCGGCGAAGGGCTAGTCAGGACCTTCGACCACCATAAGCTTGCCTCTTGGGGTATAGAGGTTCTCACTCACCTGCACATGCCGTCGAGATGGGGGCGCGGCGTGTTCCGCGCGCACTCACCTCTCCTCCCGTGGGGCGAGTTACATACCACCCCACGCCTAGAGAGCTTGACGATGCCGGGGGTAAAAGTAGCCCCCCGGCAGTGGAAGAAGCCTCGTGAGGCCCACGCCTGCCAGGGCTGCGGAGAGGTTAGGTCATATACCCGTAGCCCTGGCATAAGGCGAAGGATGGAACACCCAGGGGTTTTAGTGGGTATCCCTAATTAGGGAGTGTTAATAGCATGGCATCAGTTCTGACTGAGCATGCTAGTGCTACACCCAATCTGGCGAATCCCACACTAGGTCGCGAACTATCCCCCCCCCAAGGTTCTGCCCTTGTCGCGGCTTAGTTCTCAAACGGATTTCCCCTGGTTAAAAAAAAAAGTATAGGATAGGAGGAGGAGTATTAATTAGCACAAGGCTAACCCTTTTACGACGATATTCTGTACGAGTATGGTATCACGCTGATCTAGCTGGCCCTAAGCGCTGTAATCAAGATAATGAATCCAGCATGGCTCTACCACGTAAAGAAGAATGACTAGAGATGAACAGAGATGTAAAGAAGATTACTACTGCATTTAACTAACTTCTATCTGCTTACGTTACGCACGCGGTGTTAACAAAATGGAGGAGAAATATTTAAAATGATAATTGACCAACAAAAAACGAACGCTGACAAACTGGTCACGGGTCATTTTCTTCAACCTTTTTCATTTTATTTTAATAAAAACATATTTTAAGACTAAATAAGTAACAAAATAAAAATTATATTGACTGTTTTATTAATTATTCTTCCGTGGTTGTAGAATAGTAGATATTAAAGCTATTTTAACATCTATTGCGTATTATTTAAAGTACGTTTTAAGGGATTTAATACTTGAGCATTGCTGTGAAGAGAAATGAGGTCGAAATGTAAATCTATAAATCAAAATGCGTTTAAATAAAGTTTTAATTATGACCTTCTAAGAATAACGAATATTTACATAAGTTATTAATTTGATAAGGAGTGAAACGTGAAATAAAATAATGACTTATGTAAACAAAATAATTGAAACAAAATTCCATAAAATCTTTAGAAATAAACGAGTTCTCGTCACGTACAACCATTAAACATTATTCTAGTCCAAATTTAATTAATCCGGAATTTTAGTATGCTAGCTACTAGTATTTTTATAACAATTGTAAACATTGTCCAAGTCGCCTTTCTGTAATTTTATTAGAAGTTAAAAACACAAACCACATCGCGGCGGAGCGATTATATATTTAAGTTCTTTTTTTTGCGAACCAACAAAATGCAGACCCTTATACTGCCACAACTACGTGTGCATTTACGCTAATATTTACAAAGAAACGAAAAAATATTTTTCCTTGCGTGTACATAGGTTAAGTTACAATTTTAATGGTACGTATATCAATAAATAAATAGTACAAGACGGGACTTTGTGACTTCTAACGATCTACACACATTAAACTAGAGAACTTAAATAATAGATCTCTGCAATTTCTTTATCACGAGCAGAGGAGCCGATTACTGTGGATCAGCAAGTTTGTATATGATATTTTAATGATTCATAGACTATAGGGACGCAGAACATCAGAAGTGAATAGAACTGTACGAGTGACAGGGACGCTTATCTGGAGTGTCGGTTAAGCTTCTCTCACACTTTTCTTCCCAATGATAGTTCATGTGTCTTTTGTCGGTCGCAGGTCATGAAAATGCTACCTACGAACTTGTAAGCTTGTAGTCACTAGTTCATGTGGCTAAAGTGAAAAGAATTCAATTGGCTCGTTACTCAAGTACTTTTATGTAAGTACAACTTGGGTACCGAAATACTATATTCTTGACCGCATACAATATGAAACTGTAGAATCTATTTCGTACGCTCTGAACGCAACCTGGTTTTAATGAAAGGTTAAACCTGAGTGGCATGTTTTTGTTCTCCAATAATTTAAACCTAGTTACCGTATTTATATCTTTTTATGTATTAGTCTTGTAATACTTTGTGAGTATTTTGTTTCTATCAACACTAAAAATACTGACGATAACATTATGCATGTAGATTTAAAAGGCTATAAAATTCAAAGTCGGTTAATTTTAATGAAAATCGCGTCGGGTTGTGGTGGTTTACGCTTATACTTGCTTAGATACAAACATTATTTCATTGTAAGAAAGACTCTTACTTATACACAAATTTACAAGACTCTAATTACTTTAAAATAAAACCTGCTTTGTTAAAACGAGAGCTTTGCATTATTTTTTATGTAACGAATATTTTATTTTATTTTCACCGTCTAATAATTTACGTAACTTATAATCACAGTATATTTATGATTAATTTTAATTACAATAGTATAATTTTCTAGATATTGTTTATACGTATGTAGCATATAGTTAGGCTAAAGTAAATTTAGAAGGGATTAAGGTGTTTATAAAAAATAGTCAAGTATAATTGTTAATGTTGTTATTCATATTATTATGCTACTATTGTTATTAGCTTCGACTTCGAAATATAAAATCTTTGTGAGTGTTGTTTAATTTCATAATATGTCATAACATAATTGTGTTTTATAACTGTTTTCTGAGATAGAAAAAAGAACAAGACTGATGATGATTATATGAAGCCCATATTTCTGTCTTCCAATTTGGGTGAATCAGCCGAAATCACATATAAATATAATCAAACCATTCAATTTTATTAAGCATCTTCATGTCTTTTCAGTTTTGTGCTTTTCAACCAAGTTTGGTTGATACATCTAATATCAGCTTTAGAATGACAAATACGCAGTTTGAAAAGATTCTAAAAGATAGAGAACTAAATGACGCCAGGAAGGAATTGTATTCTTTCTCCATGCAGGAACGAAGAAAGAATACAATTTCCTGCGGCCTGGCGGTTCGTCGTAATAGGCGACAAAACAACCCTCAGCCAGGTGGTAGAGTATTTGCTCGACTGGATGCCTATCACCCCTAGTCTAGAGTATGCCGCCATAACAACCTTGAGTTATGTTCTGCCCTTAGTGGCCAGATTTCTGTCTGCCTTTAGAAAGCAGCAGCACATCGGTAGCACCTTTGGTTTTAAAAATGTCCAATAGGCAATAGTAACCGTTTGCCGTCTTTTTGTCTGCTGATCTTATGCAATAAAAAAGAAGTGTATGGTTAGCACATTTTCATTTTCGGCTCCTTTTAAATAAGTTAATATCAAGAAGGGAATTATGTCAGATTATAATAAACAAATTACACTGCAAACAAAAACTTAGAAATTGAAAACTACTATAAACATATTTACAAGTAAAATATGTAGTCCAGATCGCTGTCGGTGGGGAGCGTTCCCAAAATGCTGGCCGCATTCCCCCGTTGTATGGCAACACTTATTAGTTGCCCTAAATATAAGTCAGCCATTTGCCACGCGAGACTTCTTTCAATCGCTTTGAAAGTTCTCAATAAAGTTGATAAGCCTCACGTCCCCATGGCACCAAAGTCTCAACCCCGAAAGCCACAAATATGTATCCTTCACCGCTGGATGCATATTTACGGCGTTTCAGGGTTCCTTGAAGTGTGGCAGCTCCTCCGGCAGTGACGGCTGTATTTGGAAGATGGGAAGCTGCCAACGTATCGACACACGTTGCATCCCATACAAGAAGTTATTTTATGATTTTAATTTTTTATTATTTAGTAAAAAAACATATATAAGGGAACTACCCATAACTACTTTTCCTCTTACATAAATATATATATTACACATTCCACTTCCCAATAGCAGAACCGTCATCAAAATACTCATTTTTATTGCAATAACGTTGACATAGGTGACCTCACCTACATAATTTAGCATAATCTACCAGTGACAGATGTTACCTGCGCTCAAAAAATATGTTATTCATGAATTTGGACAACGATGTGCCATTTTTATTTATTGCGCCAGACAAGCTGGTAGAAAATTCAAAGGGAATATATTTCGTTACAATTT
This sequence comes from Dendrolimus houi, assembly GCA_039645545.1. NCBI lineage: Eukaryota > Metazoa > Arthropoda > Insecta > Lepidoptera > Lasiocampidae > Dendrolimus > Dendrolimus houi. The sequence goes on along the minus strand of CM077128.1, from coordinate 17,132,003 downwards.
ATTACTTGCATTTACTTTAATAAGTGAATTTTTTGTAGCTCATTTATATATTTTTACAGGATTGATAAACACTTGGAAATAATTTTTTTATTGGTTTGTGTCTTTTTGCTGTTGTGATGATTGTAAAAGTAGCTCTTAGAACTCCTAATCACCTCTTTAGGTGATGAATGCGTTGGTGCCTACTTCGGATAAAGGATCGGCATGGCGATCCAGTGAGGTAACATAGCCATCCTTCTTACATATCGCACGCTTAACATTATACAGATCTAAATCAAAATTGTAAGTAACTGGATTTTAATATCTAGTACTTAAAAATAAGGCATAAAATTGAAGAAATTGATATTTCTAATTAGGTCTCTATAGTTCTAAGGGTGCGATACTTGACTTATAAACTTAAAACATTGTAAATAGAATACAGAATAATTAACACATATAATTAGTTTTAGATATCGTTAAATTACTTCTTATTAAATGTCATTTATTAATTTAAAAATAATAATTACCAATTGTAATTTATGAAGTAAATAATTACCATAAAGTTTGATTAAGTTTAAGCCATAGATTAAATATGAAATTGTGTTTGGATTTCCATGCAACAAATGCTACGAAAACTTCGATTGGTTTTCCTGGAGGAAATATGTCGTTTATTAGAAAATAAAGTATCTTCAATCTTTAATGTAACCTACGTATTTTCAATCTCTAATGTAACCTATGTATCACGTATACAATCATCATTTAAACAATATAAGTATATAATATTTTCTTAAGTTTTCGCGACTTGTATACATAATAAAACTACACTACACTACACTACTACACTGAAAAGTAGCCGAAACGTCGAAACGTCGGAATAACAAAAATCAAATAAACTACCACGCTTAAAACCGTTAAAACGTAGTTTTATTAATGTAAGGATATTCACAATTTCGACACCAGGCATTGTATTAGACTGATATTGCCATCTTTTAGATTGCAAAAAGTATTGTCCTCTTTCTTAGGGGTATATGCTTCTTCAATACGATTCCGAATGAAATCTTAGATCTGCTTTTCACTAAATTTAAAACCGAAATTAAAAAGCATCTTGCTTAAAAAGGGATACTACACTATTGAAGAATACTTAAATGATAAAACTTCATTTACATAGCAGTTCGCTCCGGCCTCTTATACTATCTTTTGTATAACGTTTTTATCTTGCCAAGCATGTAAGGAATTTATGGAGATATGTTGCAGTATAAATTTTTAGTACGTCATTTCAATATTACAACTATAATAATATACTATAACTATAATATTTTTCTTTCCTTTTATTGTGTCTTGGTCTTACTGAGTATTTATTCACTGTTTGCTACAACTCCATTAATTCTTCGAAAAGTAATTGTCTAACTGTACTTCTTTAGAAAATCTCTCACAAAAAAAAGAGTTTCTCACAAAGAAGAGACATTTTTAGCTAGATGTGTTGCTGGGGAGTTTCATGCCGCTTCTTCTTCTTAGCAGCAACAACACGTTGCGAAACGGTGTAATTAGACTAGAAAGTAAAATTAAATTTTAACTTATACGACCTTCAACAAGTGTTCTCCAGGGGAACTTATTTTGAATAAAACATTTTGAATTTAATTATCTTCAGTCTCTAATGTAACCTATGTGTCTTCAGTCTCTAATGTAACCTATGTATCTTCAGTCTCTAATGCAACCTATGTATCTTCAGTCTCTAATGTAACCATGTATCTTCAGTCTCTAGTGTAACCTATGTATCTTCAGTCTGTAATATAATCTAGCACTACTATGCTGAGGAGCTGCCAGTGCCAGTGTTACCTCTTCGAATATATCGGCCAAGAATGAATTAACTACAATATTATTATATTTTGCAACTCAAATACAGCAGTTGTTAATAGAAATTACAAGCAACATTTATATGTCCCATATCCCTTGTAACAATTTGATTCAATTACTAAGTAAGCCACGATAATATTCCCCAAGCAAGTATCAACCGTACATGTCTCATACATAAATAAATTAATGTATCAAAGCAAATTACATAACCTATAACACCTTATCACTAAATCAAACAATAAACCAAGACCCCCAAATTAACTATTTGATGTTAGAAACGTGCTTCTGATAGGGATTCATTAGATAGTTAATGTGTGTAATTTACCTATCAATTAGTAGCAGATAGCTTTAAAGGGGTATATGCACAAACGCCTTATTATTATTTGGGTTTATGGCTTGTCAGCTAGGCCTTTAAGCCAGATATTAGATTACATAGTTTCTTCATTTTCTTAAGTCTACGTATAACTCAGCTGAATTATAGGTTTTCAACTAATGCTATTCGACGGAGTTCTTGTGACAACCCGAAAAGCCACATTTCACTATGTGAACTACGTTCACATTTCTCACAAAAACACATAATTACTACTCTAAAAATATCAATATCCTACAACTATTGTTAATTTTAGAGTCATTTAATACAGGTTTAGAAAATAAAACTGCACAGCACAACGTGTTCTCCTTTCAGACCCCGCCAAAAACACGTCATATGATTATATAAGTACAGTAAAACACAGATAAGTAGAAGCCAATGGATTGAAATTTATTCTGTTGAACAGAATAAATTTCAATCCATTGGCTTTTTAAGCGTCTATATTTGCGACGATTTAATTGTGTCAAGAGGGTTATTGGAAGCTTTATCTTTCGTTGTAATGATTATGATTATATCCAATAAATGTTTATGAAGGCTTTGCCAATGTGATTAGGATGTAATCACGGCGAAATAGATCGAATTTTATTGTACTAATGAGATTTTTAGAATGGTTTAGCTTTCAGTTACTAACGTTATTGTGCATTTAGGACTAAGTAAATTTGTTATTTTTAACACACTTTTATTAGCTTGATCCATGCCTGTATACGTATATATTGTTGTAACGGAATACTTAATCTAGTTTTGACTTAGTTTCAGGCGTCTGACTAACTCGAATTTTTTCACTCTTATGAAACAATGACAATAAAATATATATTAATTTTTTAATTATTGAGACTTAATATTTTAGTTTAAGTATTATCCATAATGTAAAACTGAAATACTAAATGTAATGCTGTCACTATGCTTCATATTACACGTGCCCAGCTAAGCTCTGGTTAAAATCATTGATATATATATATAGAATAGAATAGAAAACACTTTATTGTTCACCACATACACATGCAATAAATAATTTACAGTTTAAGCGCATTAAACAGTAAAAGTAGGCGCCTTATAGCTTTATATATATATATATATATATATATATATATATATATATATATATATATATATATATATATATATATATATATATATATATAAGTACATATCAGTCTTATCGCTTCTTAGCGATAATATATGTCTTAACTTACTACTCTTAACTATAATCATATAATACTTTCTGAGTGGCCTGATGTTTAAACAGTGAAATCAAAAAATGGATTAATTTTTGCAACGTACGCATCTAACGTTACACAAATGAAGTAACGTGAAAGCTTTAAGAAATTGTACGTATATTTACACAGCACGGTATACTATGTAAATACACGTGCTGAGAATAAAGTAGATTTCCAGTAGTTGTTGTAACTATTATTAAATATTAAATGTTAGCCTGACTTTAATTTCGTGTGAGATAAATTTCTGATATGACCAGTTCATGTTCTAGTTTGAAAGTTATGTTATAAATATAAATAAGAGATATCAGTTGTTGACGACGACAACATCGATGGGCGAAACTCACCGACCCGTCTAGACAGGCGATAGGAACATTAATATAATTTGCTAAGTCTGGTAGATAATGCGGAAGCGACCGTTAGGTGTATGAAAGAGACGGGTGGGACTGAGACGGGTATAGCTTATGTATGAAGTTATGTATTATTATTTAAATTTGTGTTAAAAAACGTAATAATTTGTAATAGCCTTAAGTTGCTAGAAAATAAATGTTATAGCATTTGTCTTTCATTAAAAGTAGGACCCCAATAGATCCCGGTAAATGAGACCGAGCTACGGGCGTGCAGAACGGAGCCTGGAGCCCGGGACTCAATGAAAATGGGACTAGGTTACAGGCGTGCAGAACGCAGCCTGGAACCAGGGACCCAAAGGCTAGCGGCAACCGGGCTACAGGGTTGCAGAACGCAACCTGAAGCCCGGAATCCGTGAGGTATGCCTGCACTACTGCCTACTCCACAAGCGAGTAGGCCATAATGATAGTGCAGGCAGAGTTCCCCGCACGGCGGCGCATGGGTTTACAATACGGTAAATAAACATATATTTTTTTATTGGACTTGACTTTATGTTGTTGGTTCGAAGACCTCACAACTTTACCGTGGTTTTCGGGGCGAGTGCCTTTGCGAAGCGAAGGCGCTCGAGCCCGGGGGCAACTTGCTCGAGGGGGCTCCCTAGGGAGTTTCACCTCGGCTGGACTGTTGCCATGAGAGGGGGATGAATCTAATGATGCCCACCATAGGGTGACACAATGCACTAATTGAGAGCGGGCGACGGGTAATATAAATCCCGACAGGAAAGATCCCGGCGGACCGGGATCGGCGGTTCGCGGTGGCCTATGCTACCTTACTGCCGTTTCGCAACGTGTTATGGCTGGGAGAGAAGAAACGGCGAAAGAAACTTCCCAGCAACACGCCTAGCCTATCGGGGGGCGTGTCCCCTGGCGTCCCTCGCGGGGACGTGGAGAGATCGTGTTTGGCGGCGTCGACGCCGCCGTCTGTGTCTGTCTGTCGGTGCCTGCCAGCCTGCTGTCCTAACCGCGGGCGGGCTGATCCGGGCCAGCCGTTTTGTGATATCGTCGACCTTGTCCGTGAGGATGTTACGCGGTCGTCCCACGAGAGCCTTTCGTCGAGGCTTATAATCGGACGCGGACACGACGAGGGGATTTCGATGGTGCGGCGCTAGATCGAAATACTTACACGAGAGCGACGTAGTGTAGTTTTTGATGGAGGGAAGCTCCAGATCGCGGTGGATGTCGACGTTACGCATATAGAGGGGAGCACCGACGGCTCTGCGCATGAATTTATTCTGAACGATTTGCAGTTTCTTTAAAAGGGCAGGATTGGCATGGCCGAATACCACACTCGCATATGTCATGATCGGGCGAATGCATGTTTTATATAGAGTAAGCTTGTGTCTGAGGGACATTTTGCTTCGTTTGTCTATCATGGGTGCTAGACGACCCATCACAAATCGCGCTCTATTCCGGACTATAGTGATATGCTCGTTGAAGCGCAAGTTCTGTTCTAGGGTGACACCCAGGTATTTGGTGTACTTTGCCCAGGGGATCTCTTGGTCATAGAGCGAGATGGCTTTTAAGCGAAGGCAAGCGCGTTTGGGAGAGCAAAGCGTGCCCGGGGAAAAGAACATTGCTGCGCTTTTCTCCGGGTTTACCTCTATCCTCCATTTGCGAAACCATTTACCTAGCTCTGTTACAGCTGCCTGTAGCCGGACGCAAGCCATTTGTCGGTTGTGAGGTAAATAAACAAGCGCTCAACGCTTTATATTTATACTAGTGAAGCGGGGGGCGAGGAAAATGCCCGTTACAACGTCTCATATGCGGAAACCATGGGACATAATATTGTAAGGACCCTCCTCAGGATAAACCGGGATCTATGGGGTACTGAAATTTGTAGTAATAATAAGATAGAATAAGGTTTGTTTTATGTAAAACCGTAAGAAATAAATTAAAGGGGGTGTTACAACGAAGAGGGGGGCCGCCGGAGGCGGCTTCTATAAACATAGGGCGCCTTGTAAGGCGCATCGTAGTTCGTGACAAGCAGTAGTCCGCGGTTAGCAGCCAAGAAAGGAAAGAAGCTCCCTCCCGCCGACGCCTACGAAGTTGAAGCCTCCCGTAGTATCATTTTTCGTCGTTTCATTTCGGAAGGTCCAGAATATTTGAACCAGCGACCTAAACCTACAGTCCACTGCATCTCCAACACAGTAATGATAAGGGTCATATTATTATCTTCTTAGTAGATTTATTTGACTTACCTATAGTCGACGGTATTACCAATAGACCTTAACTTTTCCTAAATGGATAACCTATGGTTGATTAAATTGCGCACTGTACTCAATTCAATTGATTTTCGAAAGGCTCTACAGCCTCACTAATAATTTGGAAGAGAATCAATAGATGAAACTGCAATTTCGGTTGTTTGAGTACCAACTCTTTAGGCAAGAACTCTTTCGTAACGTAACGTGAATGTTTTGTGAAGTATATTACGAAAGTTTTATACACAATTATATTATTTTCTAAGATTTCGCGAATATGATGGTGTTACACTTGAAAATACTCCGTTTTAATTAATATTGGGCACGGTTTTACCACGACAAGCCGTGGTAGCTTGGTGGTTAGCGCACGCATCCCAAACTCAAAGGGCGCAGGTTCGACACCTGACTCGCTGGCATACACCACTTAGGCAGTTTTCTAGCCTAATATGTTCCTCGTCGCGAGTTGTACTTAAATGAAACAATGGCGGTGGTAACAAGACTGGTTTACTAATAACATAAAATACAGAACTACCCGCAATTTATACATATATACATTGCAGGTAGGAGATAAAATTATATTATATGTACCTTTTTCATTCACATTATTCAAAGTTTAATTAAAACTTCCCACTCAAAAAATATTTAACAAAAATGTTTTTATATTCTAAAACACAAACGTGCCATGCTTTAAAAGCTTTTAAGTGCCAAGCAATTTGTCCTCTGAAACCTTGCGACAGATTTATGCAAATTATCTTCATTACGCCTCTATATAAGACAATGAAGGGTTGCACAATGGACTAAATAGATGGCGTAATTTGCAGTATCGCCGGTGGTAGGGAGCTCTCGCCATCAGCTAACTGTAATGAATACATTAGTCCCAGAGTCCCAGGCCCGTATTGTACGTATACATATGTATTGTACCTGAAGTTTTGTTTTCAGTCTATTTTATTAGACTACATATGAGGGATACGCCATTTAAATGTTACCTATCCTTCCGAAAATTATGGTAAGTTCAATTGTACCAAAACGTAAAAGTTAAGTATTGCAAAATATATATCACATGTGGTAATATTTAATTATATATCTATAATATTATAAAATTCTAAAAACGCCATGTCTGTACATTTAAGCTTTAAAAAAAAACAACTGGAATACACTATATAAAGGATGGAGAACACGATGCATTTTTATTAAAGAGTTCTTGTCTGTTTGTCTGTTTCTTTGTTTGTTCGGGATCCACGTAAAAACTACTGGGCCGATTTCGATGCGGTTTTCGCTGATCGACAGCAAATTCTTAAACTTAAAGTCTGCGCTACTTTTTACTCCGGGAATCCGGCGGGAATTATTCAGGGAATAATTTAAAATAGTCAAATTTAAAAAAAAAACGAATTTCAATGTTTTTTTCACTGATCGATAGCAAATTTTATGTAATAAAATCTGTGATACTTTTAAACCGGGCAATCTTACAGGAATTTTCCCGGAAGCGGTTCGAAGTTGTTCGGGTGCGTAAAAATTAGCTTATTCCGACACAGTGTTCAATAAAACGATAGCTTACATTCTTTTTTAAATGCTGCGGTACATTTTGTCCAGGGAATCCCGCCGAAATTTTAAGTCAAGCAATAAAGCATCGGCATTTAAAATATCATTTTTGAAAGATATTTTCTATTGAAGAGCCAGCATGTTAAATTTACTTATTTACTTGATACAGACGTTGAAATTTAATATTACCTACTATGCAAGTAACGTCAGGCACTAAGGCAGTATTTGCACAAACGTATAAAATCTTCATGTTTATTATATTAGTTTATAGATAATAAACGTTGTTACCCAAATGCTTTTAAATTTCTTTTATTTTGACTAATCCACCAAGGAGCGTGGGTCATGTTGCTCTAAGGCTCATAAATGTGATAGCGCCTGAGCAATTTAGTGACATTTCATTGTGGTGAATGTATGTTATAATACATGAATGTATTATTTAATCTCCATATATAATAGTAGTTTTATAAGATTAAATGTGTGATTGTACCGAATGGATTCTTTATAATATTGTTACAACTTAGCCAAAATTCCACCAAGCACACTGACAAAGTAAATGCACAACTGCCTGCCATAAACCCGGGTTATGACCTTCCCGCATTTGGACTTCTTTTGTTTTCTTTGCGTTTAAAATTTGTAATTAGAAAATCCGCCTATTGTGTATTGTAATCCTTTACGATGGTCGTTAGCCAGGTGTGATTCGTGGAAATCATTGTTTACGCGGTAGAGACATATTGTATAAAACAAGTTTAATATAAAACAATGCCAAAACGGAGTGGTGAGGCAGTCAAGCGATGATTACGATACGGACAAGACGTGTGTACATTCGATAAGTGATATAGTGACGAACTTTGCGCGTGTTATTTAATTGTGCATTACATTTGGACTTATTGCATCCGGTTATATTTGTACCTATGTTATACGTGTTTGTTATAGTTCTAATAAATTCTATAGTAATTCCAACGTCATTTTAATTCGAGTCCCGCACTCGTAACAATATATACAACAACAAAAAAAAATTAGGTAGGTATATATAGGTGGCGAGAACAGTGACGTTTAAAAGAAAAAAATGTGTAAATGATGCGGTACCCAAACACCCCCATGTACGTTTTACCAAAAACCTTTAGTTTTCGGGTTATTATTTTTTTGTGACTCTTGGAAAATTTCGACCACATCGGCTATAAATATTTATATATTATACATATTTTTTATTTAATTTTTGCATATTTTTATTTAAGAGTTTATTTTATGTAATTAAAGCCTTATGAATTGTACTTTTACACGTAAAATAATCAGCACACAAACATCAATTAAGTAAGATACAATAATTATACATGAAAGTGAAAAAAAATATTTTGAGTGAATCAGACTCGAATTTTCAATCTTATTTAAATATTGAAAAAAAGTATATAGTTTTGAATTGTTTTCAAAAACTGTGCATGAGTCTAAGCTGTCATAGTAATACAAAAAAAATTACTAGGATATTTATTGCTTTAACCGGCCTTGAAACGTACTGAGACGGAAATATCTCAAGTTCAAAATTAAATTACAAAAGAAATTTTGGTTTGTTTTGTCTTTCCTCAAGTTGATTAATATTATAAAATAACGATATTTAATTTATAAAGCATAATGTTGCAAAAGACTAGACTTATTATTTTTTTATAAATCTACAATATTGTTACGACCTACACGCCGAAAAAAGTAGATTCACATCTGCATACCATAAAAGCACACTTTATTATCTTTCCGCATTTGGACTTCTTTTGTTTGTGCTTAAAATTTGTAATTAGAAAACAGCCCATTGTGTATTGTAATCTTTTATGGCGGTCATTAGCCAGGTGTGTCGAACTGATTCTAATAAATTCGGTCTACGCGGTCGGGCAGCCATATTGTATCGGTGCAGTATAAAGCTATTATTTTTTTATAAATCTACAATATTGTTACGACCTACACGCCGACAAAATTCACATCTGCATACCATAAAAGCACACTTTATTACCTTTCCGCATTTGGGCTTCTTTTGTTTGTGCTTAAAATTTGTAATTAGAAAACAGCCCATTGTGTATTGTAATCTTTTATGGCGGTCATTAGCCAGGTGTGTCGAACTGATTCTAATAAATTCGGTCTACGCGGTTGGGCAGCCATATTGTATCGGTGCAGTATAAAGCAATGGCCCAATGGAGAGATCGGCAGTCGAGCGATAACCACAAGTGGAACAAGACTACTGGTGTACATTCGGTAATCTATTTAGTGATAGACTTTGCACGTGTTATTGAATCGTGCTTTACGTTTAGACTGGTTGTGTTCAGTTATATTTGAACCTGTATTATACGTGTTTGTATAGTTCTAATAAACTCTATAATAATTCCAACGGCATTTTAATTCGAGTCCTACAACTCGTAACAATATTATAAAATTCTAAACATGCCATGTCTCTACATTAAAGCTATTTTAAAAAAAAACCAACTGGTGTATGGGCTAGCAACAGCCGTACATTGCCATGTCAGCGGTTTACGCCGACACGTGCCTTTGAACATACCATTCGCATCAGTTATCGTTTAGCACCGCATTCGGTCTGTCGACAAAACGGCCACTGGTCTTAGCATAATCATAAGAACCATAATTTCATTAGCATAATTTAAGCAATACTCAATTTACATCTACAAACTTCTATCATTAACATCCTATGTAGGAAAACCCCTACAAATGGAATAGACTATATAAACGACGGAGAACACGACACATTTTTTTTAGATTTCTTGTCTGTTTGTCGGTTTGTCTGTTGGTTCGAGATTCACGTAATATCTACTGGGCCGATTTTGATACAGTTTCCGCTAATCGACAGCAAATTCTTAGACTTAGACTCTGCGTTACTCTTTATCCTGGGAATCTTGCGGGAATCTGGGAATGATTTAAAATGGCCATATTGAAAAAAAAATCTAATTTCAATGCTATTTTTTCACTAATCGATAGCAAATTTTATGTATTAAAATGTGTGATATTTTTTATCCACGGAATCCCACGGAAAATTTTCCCGGAAGCGGTTTTTAGTTTTTTGACTGCATAAAAATTAGCTTATTCCGACACAGTTTTCACTAAAACGATAGCTGCGGTACTTTGTATGCCGGGAGCCCGCGATTTTAAGCCAATCATGGACGAAGTCGGGGGCATATCTTATATGCCTTCTTATAGTATGAAATATACAACTAGCTTTTACTTGTGACTTCGTCTACATTTTTTTACATTCATGCATAATACTGAAACAGCTATTTGTTTAATTCTTACCAAAAGCTTAAATATTAATTTTGATGTCCTTAAATTAGGGAATTATGAGCTATCCGTAATACTCATCCCCTTTCAAGATTTTTGAGATAAAAGCTATCTGGTCCTTTCATAGAATATAATCCATTTCCTTCCCAAATTTCATTAAGATTCGTTTAGTTATTTTGTTGTGAAAGAGTTACGAACTAACACTTTCGCACTTATATACCCCTGTGTCCCTTTTGTACTCCACAAAATGTGTTCGCGAAATTTCATGATTATCATTTGAGTGGAATAGTACCCGAAACAAACAAACACAATACTCAAATTCGCATTTATTCTTCGGCCAGGCAGTCTGTAGTATGAGGCGACAAAACAACCCACAGCCAGGTGGTAGGATATTTGCCCGTCTAGATGACTACCACCTCTGGTCTAGAGTATGCCGCCATAACAACCTATGAGTTGTGTTCCGGCATTAGGGACCAGTTTTCAGTCTCCTTTTAGAGAGCGGCAGCACATTAGTAGCACCTTTGGTGTTACAAATGTCCATAGGCGATGGTAACCGTTTTCCATCAGGTGGGCCGTCTGCCTAGCTGCTGAACTCACGCAATAAAAATAAATATAATATTAAGTGTGGATTATCAGTTTATTGGAACTTGTTATGTTATGATATGTTAAATAATCGCAATACTTTTTATAAATATAAATTAAAAAAGTCTTACCAGTAAGTACATGGACCCTTGCTGCCGCAGATTGGGCGTTGTCAGGAACGCACTGGTATGAGCCTGCGTCGGAAGTCCGCGCAGACTGAACTAACAGTCTACTACTACTGTGTATACCCTTTTCAGTCACCAGGGATATCCCACCTCGGGTGGAGTCAAAATTTATCGTCTGTGGATAAAAAAAATGAATTAGACGACGACAATAATACATATGATGCTCAGCCTTTCATGATTCAAAATAGATCCGATTCTTTTATCTTTATTTAAATTTTATTTTTTTATTTGTAGTTGAGTTAGCTACAGCCCTATAGATTCTAGTAAAACATAATAAAAAAGACAGGAACAAAAAAAAATCGCTTTGATAACCATTCATTACTTTCCTTCCTTCTATCTTTCTTAGGTAAAACATTGAGCTAGGTGTATTGCTGGGGAGTTTCTTACCGCTTATTCTCCTTACAACAATAAGTTACCGAAGCATTATAAAGTAGTTGAATTAATTTCTGTTTTTAAGGATGTCTTTCAAAAATCTGTATGCAATGAAGCCCGGCCTTGCACCGGCAAGTTTGTCTCGCCTCTAAGGCTAAGCGAACACTATGGTTTAGCGATACCAGACTCATCCTGTCACAGTTGAGTCCGGTATTAATAAATTGTAGTGCTAGTTTAACCTTAGAGGCTTTTGTGAGCAAAACGTACAGAGGCAGGGATTAGAGTGGACTTTAAAGAAAAGTGTGAGTGGCGCTAGGACTACGATACATTTGACACCAGAACAGAATGTTAAATTAATGTACATGAGGCTTGAAATACAAGTAAAAATATGGTATCGTCAAAGCTGGTTTACTTTGATCCAGCTTCTGACTTCAAATTCTAAGGAAGCCAGTGCTGGCTTCATAATGCCATCGTGTAAATAAATGGCTACTGGCTTCATGTAAACGGCAGAAGTCAGTTCTCAACACCTGCACTGGCGCCCTTTGAAGTCAATAGATCAATGTAATGTGACAAAACAAAATGTAATGTATGCCTTTATATCATGGCTACCTATTATTACCTTCGCGGACTTCGCGTAGGCTCCATCAACGTGTACAGAAGCACCAGAAAAACACTGAGGATTGCGATCCGCAACGCAAAGAACGTGGCCTGGGGGGAGGGAGCTCTTGGATAGTCTAAACCAAGACCCTTGGGGGCGCCCTTTCAAAATGGCACGGAACAAGCTCCGTGCCTGGGCGCCTCCGCTAACCGAGTCTCTCCCCAGGGACGTCACACACGACATTGTTGGCGCTCTGTTCCCTTCACGGGCTGAGCACACGCCTCCTGTAATGGCACCGCCAGAGGCGGAGCCCAGCGTGGATAGAGACCCTGTGCCTACCATGGACCGGGTAGAGCTGGGGGCGGCTATGCTAAGGCTAAAGGCCAAGAACGCTGCCCCTGGCCTTGACGGCATACCAGGGTATGCGTGGGTTTTGTCCTACGACGCCCTCGAGCCCCGACTGATGAGGTTCTTCGGCGCATGTCTGGAGCAGGGCCAGTTCCCACAACGGTGGAAGACCGGAAAACTGGTCCTGCTGCATAAGGAGGGGCGCCCTGCGGATTCACCGTCCGCTTACCGGCCCATTGTGCTGCTGGACGAGGTCGGCAAGCTCTTCGAGCGTACCATTGTAGACCGCCTCGTCCAGCACCTATCGACGACGGGGCCGAACCTGGCGGACAACCAGTTCGGTTTCCGCTCAGGGCGCTCGACGATTGACGCCGTCATGCGCCTGAGAGGCCTTGCGGAGGAAGCAGTTTCCCGGGGCGAGGTATTACTGGCGGTGTCCTTAGATATCGCCAACGCCTTTAATTCCTTGCCCTGGCTATACATCATGGAGGCACTCCGGTACTTCGGGGTGCCGTCCTACCTTCGTCGTATAGTCGGGGCATACTTAAAGAGCAGAGCCGTCATTTACCCGGTCCACGAGGGCTGGAATCGGCGAGCCATGGTGTGCGGTGTTCCACAGGGGTCGGTTCTAGGTTCCCTCCTGTGGAACATCGCATACGATTTTACCCTGAGGTGTCGGGTGCCCCTGGGCGTCAGTGTCATCTGTTACGTTGATGATACACTGATCGCTGCGCGCGGGGGGACCCATCGGCAGGCGTGCCTTCTAGGCATGGCTGGGGTATCCACTATCGTAGGTAGGATCCGGCGTCTTGGTCTGGAGGTGGCGTTGCAGAAGACCGAGGCCGTGATGTTTCACGGTCCTCGTAACCGTCCGCCTCCAGACAGTAACATCGTAGTAAGAGGCATCCGCATCGGCATCGGGGAGACCATAAAGTACCTCGGATTGGCCCTCGATAGCCGATGGGATTTTTCGGCACATTTTCGGCAGCTGCTCCCCAGACTCAACGGGGCGGCGGGCGCGCTTTCACGCTTGCTCCCCAACGTCGGGGGGCCCAATGCCACGTGCCGGAAACTCTTCGAAGGCATCGTACGATCGATGGCCCTCTACGGGGCCCCAGTATGGGCAAATCGCTTGGCGGCCAAAAATGCTGCGCTACTACGTCAAGCGCAGCGAATATTGGCCGTCAGAGCAGTAAGAGGATACCGTACGGTGTCCTTCGAAGTGGCCACGCTACTCGCCGGATCCCCCCCATGGGACCTGGAAGCCAGAGTCCTAGCGTCGTTGTATACGTGGCGCAAAGAAGCTCTGGCCAGGGACTCCAGTACCCGCGCCTCGCGAGATCTAGGCGTGCCGGTCGGAGCTCCGTCAGGTTGCCATGGGGGTCTGGAAAGAGCGCCTACGACGCCCCAGCGCGGGCCCCGCCACCATTGAGGCGGTGAGGCCCCTCCTACAAGAATGGATTGGACGAAGTCACGGCACCCTGACGTTCAGGCTGACACAGGTCCTAACGGGGCACGGTTGCTTCGGGAGGTACCTGTGTCGCCTCGGCCGCGAGGCCACGTCAGGGTGCCACCATTGTGACACGGGCGACGAAGACACGGTGCTGCACACACTCCAGGTGTGTCCAGCCGGGAACTCGTCGCCCATACCGGATTTGACACCTCGCTCCCGGCCGTGGTACGTACCATGGTCGGGAGCTCTACCGGATGGGACGCCGTCTCCTCCTTCTGCGAGCAAGTCATGTCTGCGAAGGAGGAGGCGGAACGGGAGCGTGAGCGTACTTCCCTGCTCCGTTCCTGCCAAAGGACGATGCGCCGACGCCGGAGGTTGGATGATGACCTTCGGCCGCCGTAAGCGGGCGGCGCGGGTGAAGCCCCTTGGGGTATAGGGGTTCTCACTCACCCGCATATGCCGTCGAGATGAGAATGCGAGTGTTCCGCGCGCGCTCATCTCTCTTTCCGTGGGGCGCGTTACAGACCGCCCCAAGCATGGAATAGACCCAGTCGTGGCCAGGGGCCTAGTCCCCTGGCATTGGAAGAGGCCCAGTGAGGGGGGCCCACGCCTGCCAGGGCACGCGGAGTTGGGAATCCCGCAGTCCCGTAGCCCTGGCATAAGGCGCAGGATGGAACACCCAGGGGTTTTAGTATCCCTAACTGGGGAGTGGCAATAGCGTGACACCACCTCTAACTGGGCACGCTAGTGCGCCACCCCCGATCTGGCGAATCCCACACACTCACACCGGTCGCGAACATCCCCCCAGGCTTCTGTGCCTGTCGCGGCTTAGTCGTCAAACAGATTTCCCCTGAACAAAAAAAAAAAAAAGACTATCAGCGTCTTGGTCGGCCAATGTGTGGCATCCGATGGTCAACTTGGGCTTTAGTTGGCCATCACTGCCTCCCTTTGCGGCTTTGAGGCGTACGCGACCTCTCTTCGCCCGTCTCTTCTAGGCATATGAGATCATGGAGGGTCGGTCGCCAGAGGGTACTTTTAGTTGAATGTATTTTTCAGACCATACAAGCACTTGCCTGATTTTTTGTCTCCCCCTCCATTGTCGCTACGTCCTTTATTAAACGCCCGGACGGCGTATTGTATTGCAAATGTTAGCAAATATGTTTCAGGCAATTGAACCCAGAGTCTATTAATCACATTTAGGATTGATTTATTAATTTCGGTCCTTTGTTTGAATGAGGTACTGTACTGTGATTATGATTGTTTGCTTTTTACATACATACATACAAAGTTTTGGTTTAGAAGAGCTTGATCAAATACAACGTATTTGTGAAAATTAGATTTTATAAAAATAGTTATTGTTTTTAGATATTTAATCCGTGTGGAATCGGAGAAAGAGTACTAATTACTGATACCGGGCGACGTGTCATAAGAGGCGACAAAACAACTGACTGCTAGCTGGTAGTGCATTTTCCCTTCTGTATGGCTACCACCCTGGTTCAGAGCATGCTTCTACAACAACATTGTATTATTTTCCGACACCAGTAGCCAAGTAAAAATCCCCTTAAGACGTTGGCAACGCCCCTGGTGTTGTAAATGTTCGTAGGCTCATAGTCGATGGTAACTTTGTTACATGTTTCATGTAATAAAAATATGGAGTATTTGCAATTAAATGCTTCTTTTGTGATTCTGTACCCAAAGGACAAAAACATTGGATGTTTATAATTTTTTATAATTTTTGGAATCTAACTCTATAGATACTGAGATGACTGTTATAAGCGAAGCACTATTATAAGCGAAGTTCAACAATAGATACACAAATTAATCACTGCTTGGTAAGGAGTGGGGTAGAGAGGGGTTTGTTGAGCATAGAGGTAATAAAAAATAAGGCAGACAAACACACACTGTATATTCCCAAATTAAGCAAGTTACGCTTGTGTTATAGGTAATATACAACGGACCATTCTGGAGCCGATCCCAGACACACAGACCATATTAAGTAACGGAGAAAATACGTTTCCGAAATTTACTATACCAGGAATCGAACTCGGAGCCTCTGCGTTGCAATGAGGTAAGCCGGCAAAGGCTTAGCCCGCTCAACCACAGAGGCCGTCAGAGAGGTAAGTTGGGCAATCGAAATATCTCGAAAATTATGATGATGCAAAGATGCGGCTCTAGGAGAAGAATTCATTACACGATTGTCCACGCTGACTTATCAATTGAATTACAGACACAGATGGACTGTTTGTTTTGCAACAAAAAGTAAAAATATTGTTTCGGTTTCAATTTATTCTATACACGTCAAATATCGACCGTTTTTGATGAAATAAGTGATCAACTTTTGTAAATGTACTATATTTATAATATCAAAAAAAAATGAAATTTCATCAAACTAGTTTTTTTATAACTTTACTTTCATTTTATTTTTTTTGCAGGGGCTAGTTGAGCAATGTTTGTTTAACTAACAACTTACCCAACCAATGGGGTAAGTTGATCATGTCTAACATTCTTCACATATACATACGGCTGTAGCTCTTAAACCTTAATTATTGGAAATTAATTTCTACGTACACTTTTAAGCAGGATTAAAATACCTATTTATCAAAAGACGTTCCCTGACGTCTCGTTTAGGAGCTATTACAGATTAAGTGAAAAAATGCCCTACTAACCCCGCCCTACCATACCTAAATATCTAAATGTCACTTGAGCCAATCGATATACTCTAAAATCACAAGATAAAGATATAATCCTACAAGTCGTCAATATGCGGCTATCCGACGAATAATTTGCAGGGCGTTGTAGAATTATTGAATTTTCCCGCACTTGACACCATCTGATGTTTAATTTACAAAATGCTCTATACTAAGTTTCTTTACTCTATACTATAAAAGTTGGACTATAGACTTAATATAATAACCTATAAAATGTATACTTGCGACTTATTTTAAATTTAAATGCTGAATTTTGTGCTACATTCGAATCGCTTCAGTCTGGGTTTTTTTGGAAAGAAGTGTCTTGTAACCCAGTAAATTATGTGATTAACACTGTATTGTGGGACCTAATAGGCAGATAAATGATAAATTCGAGAGATGATTTAAGACTAATATTTCAATAAACACACACTACATGCATTGGCGAAGCTTTACAATACGTAAATATGTACAAAATTAGCATGTCGAATACAGGTGGCACTGAATGAGCCGAGGCCCCCGTTACCGCAACTCGACTGTACTTTAATATTATTAAGGTGACTCTATGTAATGTTTATTACATTTGACAAGCTCAACTCCTTGACATTATCTTAACATGACAATAGGTTCACTTTGTCTTCAGCGGTTGAAATATATACAATAAACCTACTAAACTTTGCTCAACGCAAAATAAACGTATGTATATATTGGAGAAAGTTAACAAACACCTGAACGCCTTCATAAACTTTTGTACGAAGAAATTTCCCTGTTATTGAAAGGAACCATGAATAAATAATAGAAGCTAAGCCATAAAAGTACACGTTTTCATAAATCACTAACAAGATGTACTGGATGGAGTGAGCGGTGCTTAAACTTTTGCTCCCGCTAGTTCGCTTGAAAGATTAATTACCTCGAACGTCAGAGGAAATAATAATGTTATCGTTATAAAGTTCTTGCTTTCATCGTTTCCTAATAGTGATGAATCATTTACAAGTGAGCTAGCTTATTTATGTTGTGTGACACAAATTAAAAGAACTGCTCTTTTTAAGGTCTAGTCGTTTTGTCAAAAACGCAATCCTTTTAAAATCTGATATCCGCACGTCCATCTGTCTGTCTGATTTTTTATGTGACAAAAATGTTTCTTGGAAATTTGGTAAAAATATCGAATTTATATGCCACTACACAATATTATAGTGAAATCACGAAAATAAAAATAAATTTTAGAGATTTTAATTTCTTTAATTACATTTACATAATTACTTTGTTTTTTACTTAAAGATCACCACCTTTTTTTTTACAAGAGCTCGAGTACAACAGGCTTACAAGTAAGCAAATACATTACGATGTTAAAACTACTTAAAAGTAAACAGCACATTTACAGCAATATCTGTCTGTCTAAAGTCGTGATAGCGTAATGGCTAGTGCACGCGTCCCAAACTCAAAGGGCGCTGATTGGATCCTGGTCGGAACGCATGCACCACTTAGGCAGTTTTCTGACCTAAAACGATAAATATCGTTACAATTACCACGTGCTAACAACGGTAAAGGAGAACATCGTGATGCAACCTGCACATCGTGATAACGCATGTGTCAAACCTGCCCAGCCGCCTTGGACAAGCGTGGCGGGTATACTGTCCATTCCTATAACGGGAGGCCCACAAGACAAGAACACATTGAACATTAATCGAAATGAGGTCGTATCCCAAATATTTGTTTCACGAGTTTAAATTACCAGTTCTTTTAACTTATTTAAGCCAAGCCCATTCTGTTCCTGCAAAACACATCACTTGAATTAACTCATTTGTTATTAGGTAGACGTTTCACAGAATTCAATTAAAGATTTAAGCGTCTTTGAGAGTTAGTTTCATATATTCATGTACACTTTTCATTTTAGATATGAAACTTGAATATTTTTGAACTTTTGACCTCTTAATATTGATACAACATTCTATAATTAAGTAGATATATAAACTACCGAGTTTGGTTGTCGTTCTGTCGTTCTTATCCTTCCGCCAAATTTGAATATGAACGTTCTTTATTTTATGTTGCATTTTTGTATAATAAAAGAAATTATATTTATTCTCTTCTACATAAGCCGACCGTCTTGAATATAAATCTACTTTTGGTTTATTAAAATTTTACCTAATTATCACATTATACAGGCTTCCATTTTTGCAAAAATGAATTATTTGTTTTTTATTCAAAAATTTCCAGAACCTTGAAAACTGTATTCGAATCCATAGGATTTATTTATCTTCGAAAATTGTAGGACAAATTGCACAAAATCTTCAATGGCACCAATATGAAAATCGACACTGAATAGAATACCTAATGCGGTACACGGTCTCGTATGAATGCAGCCATCAAGCTTAATCGCGTATTTGGTGATCGCATACCATTTCTATATAGCAATGAACCGATATCGGGATTCATTTAAACAGTATTAATTCGTTAATTAAAATCAACTGCTATTAGCTACATGAAACCAGTGTATAATGTTGGATGTATTTGAACAATTTATTACTCTCAAAATATATCTATAATAAGTGGAAGTGAGCTTATATGGATATTCGTTTATTAGTGAAAATGAATGTATTTATTTTACAATGATGTGATGATCACATGTAAGGAAACGATATAGAATGAAAAAAAACAACTGGTAAAAAAGAACGTTAACTGTCAAATTCTAAAAACAGCATAGTACTACTCATACTTTAGGAACCACAAAGAAGCGTTGAAACTTACTTAAACTCTCTATGAATAAGACCGTAGAGGTTTACCTCCAACATGAGTCGATCACCGGTTCCAAAGCAATTTTAGTAACTGTTAAAGGAGAAAAAGCGACGCAACAAACTCCCCAGCTATATAATATGTGGTTGTTTTAGATACGGCCCAATTATATTAAAATATGTTGTAAGTTTAAATATTCTTTTAATTTTAATAATATAGGAACTTTTTTGTCCCATGACTGTGGTGTAAAATACGTGTTTTAAGTTTGTTATTTTAACTGATGGGTAGACTTCGATTGAAGGGATGTCAATGCAAGTTCGCTTGCGTAAAACTCGAACGTGTTTCTCGAAAATATATTCTGGGTTAAAAAGTTATATATATTATATATTGCATAAGTCCAGCAGAGAGGCAGACGGCCCATCTGATGGAAAGCGATTACCATTGCCTATGGAAATTTGCAAAATCAGAGGTGCTACCAGTGTGCTGGCGATCTCTTAATGGAGACTGGAATCTGGTCACTAATGCCGGAACACAGCTCAAAGTTGTTATGTGAGCATAACTCTGTAATGATTGATGGGGATATGATGGGGGGATGATTTTTTCATTCTATATCTTTTTCTTACATGTATCGTATCGTTGTAAAATAAATATTATCATTATAAGAAAATTCACGTGTTACTTTATGTCCAAGTTATATATACAGTTTACGTGCTCTCCTACATTCACAACATTCTATAAGTAGTCTATTTTGAAATAAATACATTAAGGTAAGTTGGGGATCAGGCCCAGATCGAAGGGGGGTAAGCTAGGGTCGGCAAATTCAAACTTTTTTTATCTCTTATTAATATTATTAATTATATATTAATGCAGCTCTTGGGGTACCTTGAAGACTCCCAGCTCTTGAATGACCGGCAATATGGCTTCCGCCATGGTCGCTCTGCTGGGGATCTTCTGGTGTACCTGACCCACCGTTGGGCTGAAGCCATTGAGAGCAAAGGGGAAGCTTTGGCTGTCAGCCTAGATATTGCTAAGGCCTTCGATCGGGTCTAGCACAGGGCTCTTCTGTCGAAGCTACCATCTTACGGGATACCCGAGGGACTTTGCACCTGGCTATCCAGCTTTCTTGATGGGCGCAGCATACAAGTCGTTGTCGACGGTTGCTGCTCTAGCATCAAGCCCATCAATGCTGGTGTACCCCAGGGTTGTGTGCTGTCGCCGACGCTGTTCATTTTGCATATCAATGATATGTTGTCCATTGACGACATTCATTGTTATGCGGATGACAGCACTGGCGACGCGCATTACTCTGGACGTGCAAACGTCTCTCGATCATTTGTAGAGGAAAGTCGGGTTAGACTTGTGTCTAAGGTAGAGAACTCCTTAGAGAGAGTCTCCGAGTGGGGAAGACAAAATCTTGTCCAATTCAATCCCGCAAAGACACAGGTCTGCGTATTCTCTGCCAAGAAAACCCCATTCGTACATGCGCTTCAGTTCCAAGGAACACCCCTTACCACCTCTAAGAGTATTGGGATCCTTGGTGTCGACATTGCAAACGATGTACAGTTCAGGGGCCATCTTGAAGGCAAGGCAAAACTTGCCTCCAAGAAGCTGGGAGTGCTAAACCGGTCCAAGCAGTATTTCACTCCGCGGCAACTCCTTGTGCTTTACAAAGCCCAGGTAAGGCCGCATATGGAGTACTGCTCACATTTGTGGGCTGGGGCAGCCGCCTACCAGCTAAATCCCCTGGACAGTATTCAACGTCGAGCCGCTCGCATTGTCGACGATCCCATGCTCACAGACGGTTTAGATACGCTTGGCCTTCGGAGAGAATTCGCATCTCTCTGCGTATTCTACCGACTATACAACGGAGAGTGTTCCGAGGAACTGTTCGGAATGGTGCCTTCGTCTTCTTTTTACCACCGCACCGCACGCCATCGACTGGGCGTTCATCCCCACTTCCTTGAGCCGCTTCGCTCTTGTACGCAACGGTTCTCCAGAACGTTTCTCTTGCGTACCGAGGTGATTTGGAATGAGCTCCCAGCCGAGGTTTTCCCACAGCGCTACAATATGGGGTTTTTTAAAAAGGGTGTCATAAAATTTCTTCGAGGCCGGCAGCGCGTTAGTGATACCTCTGGTGTTGCAAACGTCCATAGGCGACGGTAACCGCTTTCCATCAGGTGGGCCGTCTGCTTGCCTGCTGTACTCCAGCGAAAAAAAAAAAAAAAAAAAAAACTCACGAGCTCAACAGACAGACAGATGGCCCACTTGATGGAAAGCGGTTACCATCGCCTATGGACATTTGCAACACCAAAGGTGCTACAAATGCGCTGCTGGTCTCTTAAGGGAGACTGGAACTTGGACACTAATGCCGGAACATAATTCAAGGTTGTTATGGCGACATACTTTAGACCAGGGGTGGTAGCCATCCAGTCGGGCAAATGCCCTACTACCTGACTGTGGGTTGTTTTGTCGCCTCTTACGACAGACCGCCCGGCCGCAGGAAATTGTATTCTCTCTCTGTTCCTGCACGGAACTGCACTTGTCAGACAAATACACGTTTGTATATTTGTAAAAAATAGGCTTAACACAGAAAGAGTAGTACTAGACCGGTCATTGTGGCGTTCTTTCCGGGAGGCCTGTGTCCATCAATGGGCGTCTGATGGCTGAAATGGGATGATGATGATTAAGGTTAGGTTATTCATTATTATATAGGCGAACGAGGTCTTCAGTTCCTGCCCCCCTCCAAAAACTCAAGATTCGCCTGCTTGACAGCTTCGCAATTAGAAACAAGTTAGTATTATTCTTCTTCTCTAATTTTACCGATTGGTCTGAAAAAGAGTGATGATTTCCGCAACCAAATCATTCATCAACATCCAACTTTACAACAAAGACGATCTATTTTTTCCTAAAAAGTTATTTCTTCACAACATTGCAGCCCCATTAAACAGGTATAAAAGGTACAATAGGGGCTATTAATATTATATCACACGCATCCAAAGGTGTCTCGCAGATAGTGTCTCGTGCCCGAGGCTCGTGTCATACAATGCACACCTGGATTATCTTGGGTCCAGCTTATGTTTACACTGACAGAGATGGGTGACACATGTCATGCTTTCATTTAAGATTATGGTTTATATCATTATTTGATTATATAGCAAAAGGTGAAATTGAAATTGTGATCAAAATAATAATTATGTTGAGTGCTTGCTAATCATGTCAACTGAGATTTTTTTTATTATTTTACTAAAAGTATCAGCCTCTTTGATTTTGTAAGAGTATACAGTAATATTATGACGTCATAATTGTAAAGTCAAATAGCTTATTGATTTCATTTTTTAAACCATAATTATTTCTATGATAAACGATTTTTTACGATAACGAGTTTTTACGATAGATATCCTAACTAATATTACCAGGGTGAATCAAAAAGCTCTTAGAAGTGCATATATATATAACCTTTTTGGAAGAAGTTTGATATTCAAATTAAAGAGTGTCAATCACAGAATATTTAGGCCAACTGTCATTTTTTTGTGTTAGTTCATTCGCACGTAATAAATTGTTTTGTGCAACGAGTTTCTAAAAACGCAAAATTATGGATAAAAGTGAGTTACGTGTAGTGATATAATATTTCAGCTTGAAAAAAATGTCTACGAAAGAGATTTTTTCGAACATTCAGCAGACATTAGGGGATGATGCTCTACCCTATTCTACGGTTGCGTACTGGGCGGTTGAATTTAAAAGAGGTAGATCAAGCTGTAAATGTGACCCGCGTTCTGGGCAGCCTTCAACTTCCGTTAGGGAAGAAATTGTCAAAAAGTTTGAGAATCTGGTTTTGGAAGATAATAGAATAACTATAAAACATGTACTGAAATCTTAAAGATATCTCTTGGTGGCGTTCAATCCATTTTAATTGATTCACTGGGGTTCCAAAAAGTGTCGGAAGATGGGTGCCACGAATGTTAACCGACGAAAACAAAAAGCGAAGTTTGGAAATTCCTAAGCGTAATCTCGAAATGTTCCATCGTGATTAGAATAATTTTTGCCGTCACCTTGTCACAATGGATTAAACGTTGGTCCACCATTTCGATCCTGAAACTAAGAGACAAAGCATGTCTTGGAAATGACCATCCTCTCCCTCCATTAAGAAATTTCGAGTTGCTCTTACCGCTGGCAAAGTTATGGCCTCAGTGTTTTGGGATAGTGATTATGCAAATTTAATTCCGGAAGTGCGTGAAGCAATTAAAGAAAAACGTCGTGGAAAACTGTCGTTGGGCATGTTGTTTCTTCACGATAACGCTCCCACTCAACACAATCCACTGTGCTGGCTTCAACTCCTTGACCACCCACCATATTCTCTGGAGTTAGCCCCAAGTAATTTTCACTTATTACCAAAACCAAAAGAGGAAATTCGTGGAACTAAATTTCACGATAATGACTGCTGTAAAGGAGTTTTTTGAAACTCAAGAAAAAATTGTTTTCACAAGGAATAAGAAAGTTAGAAACGCGTTATTATAAATGCATTACATTGGAGGGAGATTATGTAGAAAAATAAAATATTTTTGTTTACATTTTTGCATTCTTTAATATTGATTCCTAGAATTTTTTGGTTCACTCCGTATATATGCGAATGTGAGTTTGTATTAATGCTTGTGACGTTTTCTCGCCTTAACTACGCAACAAAGTATCGCATAATTTTGCATACACGTTGTGACGGTTATAGAATACATAGGGTACCTTACATCAAGAAAAAAGTACTGTTCCCAAAGGATAGATAAATACAGCCGAAAAGATGGCGCCACCGTTACAACAATTCACTAACAAATATATCGCCATGACAACGACATTGATAGGACAGAGACAATTGTAATGTGTTGCTCTCATGGTTAGTTTCACCTTCTACATTTATAAGAATTATAACATCTTTTTTCAACGCGAGCTAAGCCACGGGCAAAAGAGAGTTTGTTTATAAAAATAAAAAATGTATCAACCTTTATACTTCTTTGAAGGGAATGGATTGTAAACACTCGACACGCTCATTACGCGTATATTTTATGTATGAATGTAAGCATATTGGAAGAAAAAATATATGGGCGCATAGCGAGTTTCACACATCAGTTATCTCGATGTGAAAGATTTCTCACAATGGTTTCCCTCGCCGTTAGCAAGCTGCAATTGTAACATATCTCACATTAGTTAAAAAATAGTGTCTAAGCGCTGAATGCATCCCGGCCAAATTCAAATCCACATCATTTGAGCCACAAAGCTACCACGACTTTTAAGACGGGAGTACGACTTCTACCCGCATCTTCTTCTTTAACAGTAACTAAAATTGCTATGAAACTGGTGGTAAACTCATGATTCAATAAGTAATCTGTAAGATACCATTTTGAAATAAATACATCAATTTTAATTTTTATTACAATATTCTTAATCAGTAATTCAATAAATATACCTTCTAGCATACTCTTATAATAATTCTTGGAACAACAGGTACATAATAAGTCAACCTCATTCAAGCAACCGAGTAAACAGTATGAATATTAAACCTCACCTTGCCCCTATGGGTCCAGTTGATAGTGTTGGGCGGCTCCGGCGTATGCCGCACGATACACGTCAGGTTTATCGTGGATCCGGCGTAAATGAACAAGTCCGGACCGCCTAGTATTTCCGTCTCCGGTTCTGTGGACAATTTGGAGTTGTTTAACTGCTTTGTTGGGTTCTGTGATTTATTTAATAAATAAACAAATTTTACATAATTCTCGAAAGTCCAAGTATATTAAAGATAGTCCCTTGGCTTTTCGACATTTTATAATTTAAAATATTTTTAGACTGTTTCAGTTTAAAAATCTATGTATCTATAATATTATAAAATTCTAAAAATGCCATGTCTGTAAATTGAAGCCAGTTGAAAAAAAAACCAACTAGAATAAACAGACTATATTAACGATGGAAAACACACTGCAAATTTATTTAGATTTCTTGTATGTTTGTCGGTTTGTTCGGGATTCACGTAAAAACTACTAGGCCGATTTCGATGTGGTTTTCGCTAATCGACGGCTAATTTTTAGACTTAAAATCTGCTTTTTATCTTTTCTGGGAATAATTTAAAGTGACCAGATTAAAAAAAACTAATTCCAATGTGATTTTTTCATCGATATATAGCAAATTTTATGTAATACACTGTGTGGTATTTTTTATCCCCGAAATGAATGAAATATCTTTATCCGTGCAGGAACGGAGAAAGAATACAATTTCCTGTGGCCGGGCGGCCTGTCGTAAGAGGCGACAAAACAACCCACAGCCAGGTGGTAGGGTATTTGCCCGACTGGATGACTACCACCCCTGGTCTAGAGTATGCCTCCATAACAACCTTGAGTTGTGTTCCGGTATTAGTGATCAGGTTCCAGTCTCCCTTGAGAGAGCAGCAGCGCATTTGTAGCACCTTTGATGTTGCAAATGTCTATAGGCGATAGTAACCGCTTTCTCAAGTGGGCGGTCTGACTGTCTGCTGAACTCTTACAATAAAAAAAAAATACAAAAAATACCATGGGAATTTTTCCGAGAACGGTTTGTAGTAGTTCGGGTGCATAAAAATTACATTCTTCCGACACAATTTTAACTAAAACGATAAATTACATTTTTTTTTAATTCTGTAGAAATTTGTGTCCTGGTAATCCCGCGGGAATTTCAAATCAAGCGTGGACGAAGTCGCGGGCATATCCTTGTTTTTTATTGCAGGAGTTCAGCAGACAGGCAGACGCCCTACTTCATACAAAGCGGTTACCATAGCCTATGGACATTTGCAACACCAAAGGTGCTACAAATGCGCTGCTGCTCTCTTAAGAGAAACTGGAACCTGGTCACTAATGCCGGAACACAACTCAATGCTGTTATCGCGGCATAGTCTAGACCAGGGGTGGTAGCCATCCAGTCGGGCAAATACCTTACCAGCTGGCTGTGGGTTCTTTTGTCGCCTCTTACGACAGGCCGCCCGACCGTAGGAAATTGTATTCTTTCTTCGTTCCTGCACGGATATATTATATTATTATAAAATATATTACATTTTTTTAAATATGATTTACTGTATTATTTTATCTTGATATTATTCTATCCACAGAGCAAAGAAGTCTCTCGCATCGGCTCCGACGCAACGCGTTGGCTTCGCCCTTGGTCCTTCGCCCATCAGCTGGCGCGTCTACCAGTTTACCAACTCCGCAATAAAAAAGTCACTAACGATAACGCATAGAAGCAGGAGCATTAGATATACAGCTTGAAATAAATTTCAGTCAACTATACAAATAAAGAAAGCAGCCTTTTCCTAAAACTTGCTCCAAATTAGTTCATTAGGTGAAGGGACGCAATAACTAACTTCTCTGAAAGACATCGGACGGATGTTACTATAAAGGAAGGGGATTTCCTTTCAAGGAAAAGCTTTGAAAATGGTCACATTTTACTGAGCATTTTTTAAGATGACACGAGTCTGTAGTCTGAAAAGGTCTTTCATAAACGAATGTACGATAGCTCCGATAAATGTTTCATTGTATTATCATAATAGTACCAAATTTCAAAACTAAAATATTTTTTTCTAAAAATGTTCAGAACGAAAACACTAGCATATAAATAAATAAATTAATTAATATAACTTTATGTACAATTGGGCATGTAGAGTGAATGAATGAAAGTAGAATCGCAAATAGGCGTATGATAAGCCTGTGAATGATAGAATTACTGTCGGTAGACCGCGACGTGCACACCATGATGAAATATTAGAAGTGTTTAGTATTAGAGGTCAGGTAAAAATTATATCAAATAAACGAGCATGTATAAATAAAGATTCCACTGAAAATTTATGATTCAATTTAAATTCAGTAAAGTTTATTCCTACATGGAGCATTACGAATTTATAGGTTTCAAAATTCAAATACATTGTGAAAATTCAACCAGTCTGCAGTTTTAAACCCATATAACATTAGTCCATAAACGGTCTACTATTGTTCTCGCTTCTCTTCGTTTCAAGGTAAGGGACTATATGCCCTTCACGCTTGTCTAAGGCAGATTAACGGTTTTCATACACATGCAATAGTAGGTTAATAATAATAGTTTTACGTACGAGCGGGGTACGCACTTAGGATTAGAAGAAAACACCAGTTTTTAACTAAACGCTTTTATTAACTTACACAGTTATATGTGATTCCTCTTCATAGGATTGCCCCTATACGCAGCACAACTAACGACGCACTGTCCTGACGATGAAATGTCTCACTCACAATATCGTCGCCGATATTGCGTAGACCATCCCCTGCTACTACAGTGTTCACCTCCGAATTTACCGCCTATAGCTCGCTTCTGGATCTTCTTCAAACTACGCTACACTCCTCCTTCACTGAACTGTCCACTAAACTTTTCACTAAATTCACCATTAAATTCGTCAAGGACTTCTATTAAACTTCTCTTCCAACTTTTACGTATCGAACTTGTCGCTTCGCTGTCTTGAACTGAACTCAACTGCACGGTTGGCGCGCCTTACGCTACTTATATACCTGGAAGAATCTTCTGGAATAATATTAATAATAATTTCGATCTTCTTTTCGTTACTCTTTTATTTACTATCTATCTCCTTTTAAACATCTATCTATTTCTGTCTTTTTCTTTCCGAACTTTCTATTTCAGAACTTTCGTTCATCGTCTATTCCCTTCTAAAATGTATCTGTCCTTGTTTTTTCTTTCCTGAATCTTCTACCTTTTTCTAAAAGTTCTTAAACCAACTAGGTTATTCCACTATCACTTGCCGCAATAGAAATAATTCCGCAGGGGGGCTTTGTGTCAAAGCCTTAGGCGAGTAGCGACACCTCGGACCCGCCTCCATGCTTGCCTTAACCAGCCGGCACGGAGTGGAGATCGCTAGAGCTAAGACTCAAGGTCCAGGGGTGGAAGTGATGAATGGCATAACGTCAGAAGTAGCTTCAATGAACCTGCAGCCTACATCTCTACACTCCTTAGCCACTCACACCCATGTAGCGTTTTTGGGGGGGGCCCAGGGAGTGGCGAGTCACCGTCTGCCCATTTTTCCATGTTCCCCGAACATTGCGACGGGCAGACGCCATAGTCATCATATTCCCAGACCCCTAATATCACTAGCAGTTCACCCCAATAGCCCGGTACTTTTTGTTCTCATTTTCCACAATAGTCCTACACTGGCCGGGGCTTGTCGTTGGATGCATTATTATATGCTGTAGACAGGGATAATCACCGCTCAGTGTCACGCCACATTTACATTAAATTTGTCAAGGGTCTTCTACGTGTTGGCCTTGGAATGCCCCCCCCCGCGCAAGCCCTCCAAAATCTCTAGAGACATGCAATATAATAAATAGCAATCATGCGTAAGATGTGGTTGGCTTAACAACTTTACAATCTGAGTCTTGCCCGAGAGTGAAATGCAATCTTGTATTGGTATGGTCTTGTGGAATGATAGCCAAATTATAAACGGGGGTGCCCGACTCCCTTTTCTTGCCAATGAGAACTTTTATATATGTGATCACGCCTCCACTCGCAATCATGGCTTTGGTCAAGCCGTCCAGGGACCAAATTCTGCTATTACTATCTCGTCAAAACTTCGACTCTAGTGTCTCAATTATAGGTATATCTGATTTCGGTATTCTGTTAATTCTAATACAGTGCCCGCCGCACGCCACTGTATTTTTATAAGCCAAAACTCTAGAAATAAAAGTTTAAAGTTTTGATAGCTTTCGATATTAATTTCGGATAACACCATTTATGCTATTGGTGATTCCAGTTTTTTCTGCTATTATTTTTATAAACTTAAATTGTTTTTACAAACATAAAGTTCTATATAAAATGCGCCCATACCTAAACGAGACTTTACCTATTCAGTTAGCAGAATCCTTAGTACTATCGCTTTTGAATTATTCCGACATTGTTTTTGGCCCTCGTCTTCTATCTAGTACCAAGAGACTAATTCAGCGTGTTCAATCCAATTATAAGGACATAATATGTATATCTTCTGATACTTTGTGGTTGCTTTCTCTTTTTTTATTGTGCTTTATTTATTCCTTCAAATGTGTTTGTTTCACTGGTATATGTCCTAAAACAAACTTCTTTTCTTTCTTCTTTCTTCTTCTTTATTCCACCGCGATGATTTCGAGAAGACATTACATTTAGGAAAATACAAATTTTTGATCTCGAAATGGAATACATACTTTGAAGATATTCACAACGCCAAGATATTGAAAACAAAATTGGGCCCCCGTACCTCGAAGCGCTAAGCTGTCGCGATCACACGAATTCAGTATTACAGATTTTTTATTACTATATAACAAATTCTTCTAAATATCCTAAATTTAACGAAAAGTCACAAAGCAAACCCATTCTAATGTGTTGGCAAATATTCTCTATTAAATTAACTCTGTGTGTAGAGGGATACATGATAAGTGCCTTTACGTTAAGAGAACCACAAAGCGCGTAAACATTAGCCTGTGTAGAGGGCTATTTAACTTTTTCTTTATCAAGTTTTTGGCCCAAACTTCTTGATAAGCTTTGTAACTTGATCTTTGTTGAACTTCTATTCGCAAATAACTTAAAGCGTGTTTGCTTTGCACACGTCTCAAGAGAGTAAATAAAACTTTCTCAATATTAAAAGCAAACAGATCATAGATTGCATTTTGCCAGAATGAAAAGTTCTCTAACAGCTTTGTTAACAAGGATTCAAAGGTTTAAAAAAGTAAAGAAGAAAAATATGTCCTTATTTTTGGAATTCTGTAGTAAAATGACAACCACGAAATCCTTATATATATATGTGTGTGTGTATTTTTTCATTTTATTTATTGCATGAGTTCAGCAAACAGGCAGACGGCCCACTGGTGAAAAGCGGTTACCAACGCCTATGGACAATCGCAACACCGACAGTGCTACAAATGCGCTACTGCTCTCTAAAGGGAAACTGGAATCTGGCCACTAATGCCGCCGGAACATAACTCAAAGTTGTTATAGCGCCATACTCTCCACCAGGGGAGGTAGCCATCCAGACGGGCAAATGTCCTACCACCTGGCTGTGGGTTGTTTTGTCGCCTGTTACAACAGGCCGCCGATCGCAGGAAATTGTATTCTTTCTCCGTTCCTGCACGGAGAAAGATATATAGATATATTCTCTATCCCGTTTTCACTATCCAATACTAAAGGATGGCAACGCGTTGGCTTCGCTCTTGGTGTTGCGAACGTCTATAGGCGACGGTAACCACTTTCCATTAAATGAGCCGTCTGCACGCTTGGCAGCTCGCATTGAAAATATCTTTTATACAGCCTAACAAGTCTTGCTCTGCCTGGAGAGTACCAGTCTAGGCCGGGATTATAGACCAGACCACTTTATACTGGCGACGCATAACCATACATAAATCCCTATTAATATTATAAATGCGAAAGTAACTCTGTCTATCTGTTACGCTTTCACCGAAAAACTACTAGGACTACTGAATTGGTTTTGCTGTAATTTTGATTACATGTAGTTTTAATACCGAAAAGGGACACAAATACTTTTCAAGCCGAGAGATGGGAAAGTTTGCGATATAAAATGAAGTGAATCTTCCAGAGCAAATAGCACCAACATAAAAATTTCATACAATGTAACCTGTATTAGCGCCTGCTCTTTAAACAAGAGGTACGTAGGTAGGTACCAGAGTTTCGCCCAAGGGGCAGTTACGAAGTAAACTATAGTCTATATATATTGCTTATTTTGTCGCGATTATTATATATATAGTGTCATCGAATTAAGGCTCACATAAAGGTTCCGTCCACCAATTCCTCAACTCCGAGAAACTTCGAGCACCCAGGGGCGAACCCAAAAACTGTATATTTCATTATACTCACCGACAATGTTTAAATAGACCGCGTGACCGATAGGTGGCGTGGTGGATATCTGGCACTCGTACTGGCCAGAGTCCCTGCGCTGCGGGCTGCGGATCCTCAGTGCCCACTCCTCGGAGCGTGGCTTGTGTTGGGCTTCGAACCGCTGGTCTGACGTGTACGTATACCGACCCACTGTCAGCAGGTGGATATCTCTGTGACGCACCCATGATACCTGATCAGAGAGAATAGTTTTAAAACAGAAATAAGAATTCAAAATGCTTTAAAGATTTACTTTTAAGAGTAGCCGTGATCATGGTATGAGTGGCCGATAAGTCAGATATCCTTAGGTCCAGAACAAATTCGGCAGACCAAAAAAGAGATGGATGGATTTCTTTATATAAGCAATGTACGCTGTTGATGGATAGTGCGAAAGATAACTGACAATTTGTGGTGTGACAGAGGACGTATGCCAGAATAGAGGAATATGGGAAGAAAAACCACATTGTACCGACCCCAAATAGTTGGCAAAAAGCGAATGTTATACTGTTTCATGAATAAAGTACTGCAAATTGTTCGAAATTCAAGCTTATATAATACAATATTATAAGACAGAAGGTTATAATTTATAAATAATATATTATTTAAATTATCCAAAATATAACGATAATATCAAGTGCCTGACAGTCCACGTACAAACAGATGAAAACGTCCAGTGTTTTCTATATGACTACAGAACTACAGAAAATCCATTAAAATTTATAAAATAGTTTATATTACCGCTGTTTTTTCTGTATTTCTGTTGAAGAAATATATACACGACGTGTCCGACCTACGCTGCTAAAGCTACATTTATCGGAAATCGGCTATTTATAATAATAAAAAAGAATAATCGTTTACACGTGCCACCTCCTCTAGGTCCTGCTATAAAAGATAATCCCTAATAATGCTGCCTTGACGTCCCGAGGAATATA
This sequence comes from Dendrolimus houi, assembly GCA_039645545.1. Taxonomy (NCBI): domain Eukaryota; kingdom Metazoa; phylum Arthropoda; class Insecta; order Lepidoptera; family Lasiocampidae; genus Dendrolimus; species Dendrolimus houi. Next base: position 17,099,393 of record CM077128.1, on the reverse strand, counting down.
TGCATTCCAATGGTCCAACCATATGGAATATCGAAGACTACGCGAAATGGAAATAGGTAGGAAATTGGACCCCAGACTTCGAATCGGATGCTCCAAATGCAACCGAGAATTAACAGTAATGTGACAATAAAATAAGCATTTGGTTTTAAATTGATTTCGAAACCTATTATATAAATTGCACGTAAATTTATTGACTACCAAGCCATCTGTGGGAAACAATAAAGGACTCTTTCTTCGCTGAAAAATATATCAATATAGTTACTTTCACTTAAAATGTCATCCGATTTTCCTAACAGCTCAAGAGGCCAAGTATAACATAATTCACAATAGCACACCCGATAACTAATCGGTAAGATCGCTGGGTCTAACTTATTGAGAAGGGTTGGCGATATAACGGATGAGTAACAGAGATGATTGCCGTACTTGTCTCATGTCGTTTATTAATTTGCTAGCTAGACTCCAGCTACGAGTAGTTTAATTCAAATACAATTGAATACATGAATGAATATTAGTATGTTTTACATATAAATAATCTCGATATCGATCGAATATTTCCATCTTCAGTAGCTCATGGTAATGGTTAATATATACATACACTTTATATCAGAATAATTACTTGGCCCTTGCATGCTTCCCGGTTACCTAGTAATTTAAGGTATCTTTATGGGCTTCTGCGACTTACGACGATGTAAATGGTGTGCCTAATGTATGAAAGACTTAGACAGGGACGCTAGTGATTTTAAAGGGTAGTCTGGTGGTCGACATCATACAACTCCTTTTCCATTGATGATTATGTGGCGAGACGGCACCTGGGAGCCTCCCATATTTTATGGTAAGCTCTTCTGGAACCCGGATTTACGCATCAATTGCGTATGAATGCATTCTCTCAGTGATACAATAAAAGTGTAGGTACAGTTTCAGTGTTGTTGATTTTCTTCAGCGGTAAATAAACATTACAGTGTACGAGTAACAACAAATACGTTTCATTATGGGTAAGGTTGCCCTTTGATTTTCCCTTCAAATCAATTAAGTAGTATATCAAAAGTATAAAATTCATTCCGTGTGACAGCTCATACATACTAATCCAAAATTCAAACTCAATTGAAATTGAAAATGTATGAAAAAATGTTCTTTTCTTTATGCATCTCACACGTTTATTCAGTTCACTTCATTCCATATTCCACAAACATTACGAACGTCAGTTCGTCTCAATACCGTATTATCACGTTCGAAACAAGATTGTATGGTTAAATCGATACACCTGTTACGAAATTGGACTTGTTTATCTAAACGAGGGAAGTGCGGGCATATGGTATTAGCAAGGGTGTTTGCACGGTTCGACGATTCGAATTGTGTATCAACTTTTTCGCTTCATAGTTGTATCTGTTTGAGAACTGGTTTGGGTTGTGGAGTAAATTTGTTTTGAGGTTAGAAACGTACAACTTCAATTCGGTTTAAAGGAGAAATTTTGTAAACTATAAGTGGTTTTTCTAATTATTACGCCTCATAAGTTTTTATGCGTCAAGTTTGGGAACACCACCTCACTATTACACCTGAATATACACGTATACGTATAATACCTATAGAATACTCATACTAGGAACGACAAGCCCAGTAAAAGAAAGGAACTCTGAGAAGTTATTAATTCCTAAATTGCTAAATGGTGGTACTTTTACTTTTTTATTACTGGAGTATAGCAGACAGCCTGACAGCCCAACTGTGATGGAAAGTGGTTACCGACGCCTATAAACGTGTGCAACTCTAGGTATTACCAATGTGGTCCCGGACTCGTAGGTGAGACTGGAACCTGGCCACTAATGCTGGAACACAATTTAAGGTTGTTATGGCGGCCTACTCTAGACGAGGAGTGGTACCCAGACGGGCAAATACCCTACCACTTGGCTGTGGGTTGTTTTGTCACCTCTTACTACAGGTCGCCTGGCTGCAGGAATTGGTATTCTTTCGCCGTTCGTGCACGGATAAAACAGATTACTAGTTGTATTTATTATTATTTAAAACATATTTTTACCCCGAATCATTTTAATGTTGAATCTTCATTTTCATCTTCATTGAGTGTCTTTTCATTGGCCTCCATTCATAGTCATTGTTTACAAATTCCTGGTGCTTTTCTTCCATAACATCATACAGTACTTTTAACTCCACTCATGGTGATTACAATATTAATGCCGGAATTTGCATGAATGAATAGAATAGTTAAAGAAAGCAATGGAGATACTTTTTATCATCCTACGAAACATGATGATGAACCTCTATGTGTTTATAAGTTTATACTGTGTTAAGAAGTCACAATTCTCAAGAGTCAAATAGCTTAATGATTATTCTTACAGTAATTACAATAACCATAAATATGCGAAGCATTTTGAAAAGTAAGATGATAGCAAGGTATTTAAAGGAACGTTTTTTTATATACATTATTTCAGAATTTATTGTAAAATGTCTGAAATCCCCAATTTTCTCTCATTTGGAACTAAAAATATAAACTCGAATATCCTTTCAAAATGCATGCACCGAACTGCTCAGCTTAGCAAACTATAAATGACTAGAGTACAGAGGCATAAATGTTATCACAGAACTGCCTGAGGCTAATCAGAATGAACACTCCATTTTCCAGGAAGTTTAGCTTCCCGCTCATTTTAGTTGCAATTTAGAAAATGTACGAACAATGCGTGTATACTTTTGAAATTTAGTATTTATTATCTTCTTCTAAGTTTTTAGTAAAATAATACTAAAAACTTGTGTAAGATTATAAGCATTATTGATTATAAAATACTTATAATCTTACACATGACACTTAGATACCACAAAGGGTTACCTTTCGACCGTGCCAAACTTAGAAAAAGACGGTATGACATAGTTGCCCCTGCATATTCCGCACGTTCAGTCTGTGCTCGTCGGCAAAATATAGCTCAAGCCCCCCGTGTTTATAATAAAATTAATCGCATTCTTAACATTTACCCCATGCAACTATATGAGTGTAAGAAAAATCTAACTGAATGGCTCCTTACCCTTAATTATGATGAAGTGGAAGACATCCTGGTTACATTAGCTTGAATCTGATACATGCTTAATGTGTTCAATAAGACTCAAAACAAATTAGTAGGGGTTTGTGTTTCATTCAAACTACCACCCGCACACACACACACACACACACACACACACACACACACACACACACACACACACACACACACACACACACACACACACACACACACACACACACACACACACACACACACACACACACACACACAGAGACACATACACGTGCACACCCGCACCTCAAACCTGTTTGCTACTTGCCCGCTGCGGACACAACCACTCGAAACCCATCTATTTATCTTTCCTTATTTTCTTTAAATAATTGTAAAAGTTCTCTCTGTAATTCAGCGAATTGATAGTCTTAAAATTTATGCAACATAGGAAGAGCGAGGTTTATCAACACAAGTGTCATGTGATTACTTTCTGGGAAGCCCCTGCAACTTACATGTATGGACTTATTGAAATAAATGTTTTTTTTTTTAAATACTTACAGTTCTATTCTGTAAATTCTTCACTTTGCATAACAGTGTAACCGGATGCCCAACAAGGCCGGTCACGTTGTCAGGAGTACTGGCGTCGAAGTACGGCGCCCCTGGAGTTTGCGGCCAGTCTTCTAAGAACTCCGTACGGAATCTCCTCGAAGATTCCGATACTGTACTTTGGTCACGTGGTTTGTTGTTGCCGCTGTCTTGACGACATACTGTTCAAATACAAATAAGTATTAAAGTAAGTAAATATCAGATCAGACAATCAACTGGTACTATAGTACATATTGTTACAATTACAAGTAATAGGCACTAAACCTGAATGTTGAGATAACTGATCTAAGAAACCTGGCATTCCACCTTGAACGATCTGGCGGGTACACTATCAGTTCTTCTAAAATAGGGAGGTAGGCTCGAACCCACCAACGGGCCATTTTTGGGTTGACATTATGTAGAAGTGTATAAAAACTTGTTTATAATTCAAGAGAACATTTTTGTTTATTCTAATTAAAACACTAGGAGCCCCTTTTCGGTAAAGGCGTGGCGTAAATACAGGAAAATTCATTTAAAGACTTGATTTACGACTCCCCGCCCAAAATACTCGTACACGGACCCGACGAAACAAAACGTGTTACAATCAGCAAAGAACCTTCAGAAATTAACTTCAAACGTACCCGTTTTCACCGCGTTCCAGCTGAAATATAATCGTAAATCACAAGATTTGTGAATTGTGAACATTCAGGCAGCGGGAGCAACAATAAACAAGCGATAACTTGATTAATCTGTTAAAGGAACCTTATAATTTAAGAGGTAGTGTATACAACACGCGAAATTTATACATAATTCTTTGTTTGTCTTTAGATTAGACTACTAGTCCAGTTGCAACATTTCCTTTGCCTTTTACCCGTGATGATTAATACTTTTAATTATTTTGGGACAAAAGTGCATCTTCTATCTCAAAGTGAGGACATTATTAAGGTAAAGCCGGCTCAAACTTAAGTTTGGGTTAGGAATATAACTTATTCAATGATTTAATTTTACTAGCAATATCAAACTAAAACTAATTGAAAAATACAATTAAATAATAAAAATAAACTAACTTATAAATAGTGACATGATGAATAAGTGAAATTATTAAAGACTATAAGTTGTTATCAGGGGGAAGTGTGCCCAGAAAGCTGGCTGCATTGCTGCGCTGTATAGCGATGCTTTTTTCATTTCAACCTGTTATTCCTCAACTAAATGTACACGGGTTACCCGGATTTAAATGTTTTATTTTCATGATTTCACCATGACATTCTATAATGGCTTATAGAATATACGTTTCTGACTAATTCCATCCCCAGTGTTTTCTAAGAAATGTAATGTGATGCGTCTGTCTTTGACGTGATATAACGATGATAAAAGCATGTCGTTTTTACCAAAATAGTTTCGACACCTTGAATAATTTTTTATAAATTTCTTTATTTTCATTGAATTAACATTGGTTCTACAAACATTTTCTTTGCTGCATTACAAAACAGTGTGACGTCAACGTAGGCGCGTATCATAATATCGGGCTTAATAAATGTTGTGTAATTTTTCTGTTAATTGTCCATATTCTGGGGCCTTATTCTCAAACGCCTTTCGTCGTTCGTTTTACTTAGAACTTCTTTTGCTTCACTTTTTTTATATTTAAGTGCATTTCCGTTGTATGTTCCATTTATTTTTGTATTTTATAGACTTTATTAATGTAGTTTTTAAAGAAATCTTTTTTCTTTCTTCTACCTGAAATTTCATTAACTCTTTCGGGCTGATCGGACGGAAATGAACGACGAAAAAGGTTTAAGAGTAAAGTATCTGATTCATTATCATGGTATTAAGTGTTGAGTGTCGTATGAGTAAGTATTAAAAACATTACAGAAACGTAAAGGAAACCTGCATCAGATTAATGATGCCTCATAATCAGATTAAAAATAAATGACTTTTCTAAACAACACTTGGAAAAGAAATAGCCTGTTAAATAAAATGTCCTCAATGGAAACATAAATCGTGATTGTCTGTACAAAGCTTGATTAAGTGTTAAATTTTAAATTATGATCTGGGTGTTTGTCTCCGATGGACGGATTTACAGTCCGTTTCACTATGGTTAGGTACAGTCTTACGTTTTTGAATAGATATAAAGGGTTTGTGTTTAAATTGTCTGCTGAAGTACTCTTAGTACGTTTTGATCTCCTAGTAAATTATTCTGAATTGATATTACTGGAATCTCTTGTAATTTAATTTTTTTTTATTGTTTGTGTACATTTCTTTTAGATATTATTTTATGCTTGATTATAATGTTGTAGTTACTGGACTGTAGCCAAATGTGTCTTATTTATAGCGTTAAAAGTGACGATGTTAATGAATAGTTCATTCGGTCAGTTCGGGTCAGTATGGCGACCCAGCGAGGAAACGTAGCCAGCCTTCTGGGCACCTTACCCATAGAAGACGGTGATCTGGGCTCAGTATTCTACTTATAGTCTCGAGGGACTATGAGTAGAATACGATACAAATAAGTTTTCTTTTATTGTATTCGATTACATGTAATTTTATAATAATCTTTTTGATAGTCTGTTGATACTTCCAATATATTCAATATCTAAGGGAGTGTTTTTGAATTCTTTTTTTAATATGTATACCAGTTCATACTTCTTTCATTTCTCGATATGAATCAAAGTTGTTACATTCAGGTTGCGTGCTGATTTTGCGCTTAGCATCCCTTGATACCTTTCCTTATATTTCTCCAAACTTCGCGCGGTCTTCGAAATCCCTCGATTTGTTTATCGGTATTAAGCGGAGGTAGCATGGCTAAATATTTGTTTCCAAGTGAACTGTTTCCGTAAATATACCAGTACGAGCGTAGGCAAGTCTCAACACCGGTCTCATTCTTCTACAGCTGAGTCTATTTAATTTAATAAATAGTCGAAGGTTTATGTAATAGTTACCACATTACACATGTGTATTTCATTTGTAAAGTTTATTGTGTGTGTTAATCAAGAGATGTTAAAACTAATTATAAATTAAATCTTATATATAACAATCAATTGCTGTTCGTTAGTCTCGCTAAAACTCGAGAACGGCTGGACTGATTTGGCTAATTTTGGTTTTGAATTATTTGTGGAAGTCCAGGGAAGGTTTAAAAGGTGAGTAAATATGAAAAAAATTGATTCCGAGGCGGTACGAAGTTTGCCGGGTCAGCTAGTTATATTATAAACATAAACTAAATAATGAACTGTAAAGTAGTTTATGTGGCAGATCATTGCCAGTAGATAGTACCCAGAAGGCTGGCTACATTACCACGCTGTAATACAATGATTATTTATTGAGCGACATATAAGCCCGCCTTTTGATCACGGGTAGTATCAAAGAGTTTCTTACAGATGTCTTTAAAGAAACTCTTTGCCGATGCACCCCACAGAGCTAATGTTTGTTTCAATCCCAAACGGCACAAATATGTAACATTGTCCTAAAGGTCCGTATTTGCGCCTTTTGACGTCATCAGCTGAAGCAGCGGCGTTGCGAGCCCCTGACTCGGTCACTAGAAGATGTGACGAGGTGTGTCAAGACAAGTCGCATCCCGCACTAGCAGCCGTCTCATCTTCCAAGGGACCAGTGACATTCCGTCCAGTCTCTTACCGTCGTTTATTGGATTGATAATAACTTAGTATTGTAATATAACATAAATTGCGTATTCACGTTAATGCTAACATCACTTGACAAGCTCTTGGAAAAACGCAATGCAGGTACGTCCTTAATCAACAAAACACGAGTGAGTAAATATTTCATGGCTATAATAAAATGGGTCAAATTGACGGACATCCGTAGAGGATTTCGTGATATGTGCTACACAGTCGGGCTTTATTGGTCCACTTGTTTATCTTAATATTTTAATAACACATTCTAGCGTCTGTTTTACATAGGAGTAATCCGAGTTTAAGGTGTCTACTTATTACGATCTCGACATAGATCTTTTGTTTCACTTAATTTCATTAATCTCTCCATACATATCAGTGCATAAACGCATCATTGGCGGACTAGGATATTCTCGTTAATGAATCTATTTATTTATATTTACCTATACTATATATAGGTAGTACATATTAAGAAGGAGACAATATACCCGCTACGTTTGGCCAATATAGATCAGCAGGTGTCACATATCGATCACAACTATGTGTAGGTTTCATCGTGATGTTTACTTCTACTGTCAACACCTGGCAGTTGTATGATAAACTATATGCACGTTAGGTTAGAAACCCACTTAAGTGATGCATGCTTCCCGGCCCGAATTCCAGTCTACATTTTTTAAAATACAAGTTTGATTGTTTGAGTTAAGATAATCAATACTCACATATGATACAGGAGAAGAAATGAACGATGAATAAGTTGAGAGCACTTGTGCCGCGCGTCATCGCTTCAGCTCAAATCATTTGCAGATTCATCTTATCTGAAACAAACAAATTTATAATCATCATATTCGTGTATTAAATACGAATAGAATCTAAAGTCGATATTGGACCGATTAATCCTGTCTTTCAATTTGGATGAATCACCCAAAGTGATCCATGTAAACATAAACTTGAATCGTTCAATGTCATTGAAGACCATCGTGTCCCTTCAGTTCTGTGCTTTTCAACCAAACTGATTTAATTTCGTTGATCCGTCTGATAGTAGCGTTACTTAATAAGTCACATTACAATTTGTTTATAAATCAATTTGTGTGTGGCCCAATAATTATCATCCTCGTCTTAGAACAAAATCCCGATTGCGTTCTGAGTGGGCTTCGGAGCCAGGCGTCCGGCGGCGGGTTTCATGTTTTTTTTACTCGACTTCGCACAATCCTTGGTATCTTGTATTGTAACAACATTAGCATCCTTCCTTCATCTTTGTGTACCAACATTAATGTCTGCGTGTAATTATTGTTATCTATATCCAGAAAAGCGATATAAAACAACATCACCAAAACATTCATACAATGTACTGAATTTAACCGATACTTTACAGTTAAAAAGCAATAAAAAAAAGTTACGTTTACGACGTATCAAAGTCAAACATTTGCTTGCACCGTGGCTTACCGATGATATTAAATCGCAAATGTACCAGAAATCTACAGCAAAAACTCGATATAAAATTAAGCCAACCGAAGCAAACAAAGCGGCTAAGATAATATAATATAAGATAAAATAAGAATTCGTAATCACTGTAATAGAGTGTGTAGGGACGCTCACCGCCATTATATTCACGAATCTGTTAAAAAAAAAAATACAACTATAGTATGGAAATTTTTACGCTCTTTGGGAATTGGCCAACAAATGGAAAACCCAGTCAGTCAAAAATTTAATTAGAAAAAAAAGTCATAAATCAGTATTTTTCAACCACTTCTTACTTTGATGTAGTAACAAAGTCTGAAAGTCTGAAAAAAATCTCGTCCAAGCCAACACCCAAGCATTCTCTTTTTCTTTTTAGTCGATTTACTGAGAGTGATGTTAAGAAAGCTGTGAAATCCATCACATCAAATGCTATCGGCAGTGATAGTATTAGTCGTAACATGATCCTACCCATACTGGATGTCATTAATCCTATCTTTAATACATTCATAACCTCTTGTGTGTTCCTAGTTGCCTGGAAGGAAGCCCAGGTTACACCTCTTCCTCCTATTTCCATATACCTTCCTTTCCAAAGTCCTCGAACGCTTAATTCATCAGCAGTTAAGTGTTTTCCTGAACCGTGATTGCCTTTTGAATCCTTACCAGTCCCGTTTTCGTCCTGGCCACAGCACCACCACAGCCCTCATTAAAATTACAAACGACATCCGGCATAGCATGGACCGTAGCTTACTAACTGTGCTATCGGTGCTCGATCTCAGCAGTGCCTTTAATAATGTTAACTATGAAGTGTTACTTGGCATCCTAAACTCTATTAATATATCTCCTGAAGTAATCGACTGGTTTCAGAATTACCTGTATGGACGCCGGCAACACATTCGAGTTGATGAGGACTGTTCGTCGCGGTTTGATTTCTCTGCCGGTGTTCCATAGAGCGGCGTACTATCTCCTTTATTATTCACTGTTTTTATAAACTTGTAGGACAACCTTTTTATAAGCTTATTTTTCTATACATTTTTACATGCTATTGACATTGTCATTCCTTTATAACCACTCGAAATTATTTTCGGTATTATATTGTAAAACCAGAAATTAAATAATTCAACTTAATACAAAGCCATCTTCTTCATTGCACCAATCCGCCACAAACTCAATTTCCAATGAACTCACTTCATCCTATCACCTCTATGCAGACGATCTGTAAATTACACGCAGTCACCGGTTGCCACACTAAATCAAGCAGTCGCAGCAATAAACTCCGACTTGGACCGCATACTACAATGGAGTAAGTCACATGGACTTCTTGTAAATCCTGAGAAAACTCAAGTAATTATCATCGGTAGCTCGCGAATGCTGTGTAAAGTTGACTGGACCTGTATACCTAATTTTCTTTTTGATAGGAAGCTTATCCCTATCAGTGATAAGCTCAGAAACCTTAGAGTTATATTTGATAATGAGCTGTCTTGGCATCCCCATATAACGGAGTTGAGTCGGCGGTTGTTTCTCTCCTCCAAATCACTCTGGAGGTTGAAAAACTTCCTGTCCATCGCCACCAAACTTAAGCTTGCAGAGTCGCTAATTTTACTCATACTTGATTATGCCGATGCCAGCTATCTAGATTTAACTCAAGATCAACTTAATAAACTTGAGCGCGTCCAAAACTTTTCTATAAGATTCATATTTGGGTTACGCAAGTATGACCACGTTTCTGAATTTCGTAAAAACTCAAGTGGTTGTGAATTCGTTTTCGCCGGAATACTCACATTCTTTCTTGCTTTATAGTATTTTATTCATCCCTACTACTCCACAGTACCTTAAAGAACGCTTCGAATTTATTACTTGCTCTCACAATTTACGCCCTTCCAGTCAACATAGACTTATTTAACATACATTTTACTAAAGCTGATGCTGTCACTTATGTTTAAATAGAATTGAAAAAAATCGACAAGATTCAATGACATTGAACGCCTCAATTTTATGTCTACATCGATCACTTTGGTTGCTTCATCCAAATTGACAAACAAAAGTGTTCAGCGTAATATAGGCGTTATGAAACTCTAAAAGTTCAGAGCACCTTTCATAGCCTACACCTATTTATTTACCAATTATACTTCAGAATATAATTCGCTTTATTTTGCAGTAAATTATTAATACTAACTGTAGGCGACGCACACACATATATAGATATAAATAATACGTATATATATTTTGTTAACCATAATAGAATACGTTTTAACGGTTTTTAAGCGCGGCTTATTATGTATTCTAGTCGCGCTATTTTACGTAAATATTTGTTATTTTTAATTAAAATAAGGGCAACACGACGGGGTGCGCCACACGGTGCTATTGGCTCATTTCGAAAATCAGTGTTACGCGAGTCCCCGTTAGACGCAAACGCAACCGCTTTAAAATTAATTACTACGCCCTGTACACACCCCCGAAGCCTGGCAGCCATATTTTTCGGTGTTTTATTTAAATACTACCAACACTAACATTACAGTGTTTGCAATTATTGATGTATAATAAACGCCTGTCTGCTACAGTAACGAGCTTTTGTTCGTCTAAAACACATGTTCTTGTAAGTGGAAGATATGAGTGCTAAATCAATATTAGATACCACTAAAAGCGACTCACTTTAGTTGTCTTTTGTAGTTAATCGTTAATAAGTAAGGCATATTATATTAAACGCTAATATCTATAATATTACAAAATTCTAAACAGGCCGTGTCTGTACATTGAAGCTATTTAAAAAAAACAACCGGGATAGACTATATTAACGACGGAAAACACGAAGCATTTTTTTAGATTTATTGTCTGTTTGTCTGTTTGTTCGGGATTCACGAAAAAAACTACTAGGTCGATTTCGATACGGTTTTCGCTGATCGTCAGCAAATTCTTGGACTTAAATTAAAATCTGCGCTACTTTTTATCCTGGGAATACCGCGGGAATTTTGCTGGAAATGATTCAAAATAGCCAGATTAAAGAGAAATCGAATCCCAAAGTGATTTTTCACTGATAGATAGCAAATGTGTGATACTTTTTATCTCTGGAACCCCGTGGAAATTTCACGGCAAGCGTGGATGAAGTCGCGGACATATCCTAGTTAGTCATATAATAATGCCATAATTCAATCGATTATATGAAACTATGCAAATAATTGTATGCGATGTATAACTTTGACAGTGGTGAAAATAAGTAGTTGTATTGTCATGAAAACCTTGTTCCCGCAAACATTTGCTGTTTAAAGGTGACGCCACTTAAGATACCGGTCGCTTACGGCAAGTCATTTGGTTTTGGTGACAAAATATAAAGCCGGCTAGTGTTTGTTAAGAATGATTATTCAATCGCGATATGTCACAATAACGCTTAAAGTGAACTGTAAATTCGATTATTAGAATTGTGTTAAGATGTGGAAAGTGAAATAAATGTTGTTATCGTGCACTGTACTGGCTTTAGATAAGATTTAGCCGTTTATATTACAAAATAAACCTGACATTTATACACAGTATCCTTGCAGAGTACAGTCTTGCAAGCTGTGAGGTACCAAAGTGAAAACGATCATTCTTGTATAAGTGAGTAGCGCGAGACGACAAATTGTTTCATTTCCCCCACAACCCCTTCGCAAGTGTACGATGACCACGCGTAATGGGCAGAGACGCCGGCAGAGATTTCAAATACACTGCACTATTCTTGTTCAGACATTTTTAAAACGTTTTATATACTTTGGTACCATTTTATTATGAAAGTTTGTTTTCATTTATTATGCATAGTACTTGATTAACTTGTATTATTCTTCCTTTCTGATTATAAAAAATATTTTATTATAAATCTTCTTCTTATATATAAAAATCAATTGCTGTTCGTTAGTCTCGCTAAAACTCGAGAGCAGCTGGACTGATTTGACTAATTTTGGTTTTGAATTATTTGTGAAAGTCCAGGGAAGGTTTAAAAGGTGAGTAAATATGAAAAAAATTGATTCTGAGGCGGTACGAAGTTTGTCATGTCAGCTAGTAACAATATATATTTTATTCTTAATGACATATAATATGTACATGTAGTCAATTGTATATTATACATACATGCAAAATATATTTATGACGCAAACACACACACAAATAATTAATTCTGTACTCATACTGATATTATACTTGTACAGCTCGAAAATGCGTGAAATAAAGTATTTTTTTCTACATCTACAGAAATCATGAGTTATAATTATTATCGTTATCCCAATTCCCACGGGAACCATACATGTTTGCGAGATAAAAAGTAACCTATGTGCTATTCCAGACTAAAATCAATCTCTGTGCCAAATTTCATCCAGATCCGTTTAGCCGTTCCGGCGTGATTGACTAACAAACACCCGTCCAAACTTTCGCATTTATAATATTATTAGTAGTTAAGCTTCAATGGAGTAAAAATAATAATCATAAACAAAAATTAAAACTTAATCATTAAAATGAACAAATAAAATTAAATAAAAATAATCTTTGTCTTCCGTAATCACAGCTACAGAAAAGTAGCCGAAACCGAATGCCACGCTTAAAACGGATAAAACGTAGCTATAGTAAGTTTTCTTTTTTAATTTATTGCAGGAGTTCAGCAGACAGGCAGACGGTCCACTTGATGTAAAGCGGTTACCATCGCCTATGGATATTTGCTGCTCTCTTAAGGGAGACTGAAACCTGGTCACTAATGCCGGAACAAAACTCGAGGTTGTTATGGCGATATGCTTTAGACCAGGGGTGGTAGTCATCCATTCCGGCAAAAGCCCTACCACCTGGCTGTGGGTTGTTTTGTCGCCTCTTACGACAGGCCGTCCTATATACAACAGTACAAGTATAGTTTACAGTATATACAACATCCTCAACTTTGGCATAACTATTTCGTATAAAGTGGCTTCCAAATCATTTCGCACACAAGTGTGCTTAAGGAAATTAATTAACAACAACTATTAATTAAACCATCATCCGTTGAGACTTCTAGGACTGAGAGTTGGACGCTTTGTTGTTCAACAGCAATAAATATAGAATAATTTATTGACTTATGGAACTTAGAATATATTTCACGTGGCCTAAAGCAGAATTGAACTGTCTAAAGCCGATAAACGATTCATTTCTGTTTTTCAATTTCGATGAATCAATCAAAGTAATCTATATTGATATCAACTGATACAGCATTTTTGGATCCTATGTTAATATATATAAGAATATAGGTACGTTTTTATTCCAGTGATTCGTCTTCCATACTATGTTGCAAAGATACATTAGCCGTATTAGCTAGTAATGATTATTATTTCATTCAAAGCCCACTCTAGTAGTTACTTAGCTCTGTATGAAAATACAAATGTCGTCTCAATATCAACTTGAATAGGTTGTGGAAAAATTTTCTTCGCATTTTATATAAAAATTCAAAAGGTTTTTTTATAAAGTTTATTTACATTTGACTAAAGTATGTAGGTGCCATTTTGTTGGATAACTTTTTGCCATTTTGTAGGTAGGGACGTGATCCCATTGCTATATAAATTTTGGGGCTTCTGATAAAAAAACTGCGACAAGTGGTTTTGGCAGTCCTCTCGTAACGTTAATCTTACACTATATAAGGAATTCTGCAGAGACCGAAACAGGTGAAAATCTGAAGGTGCAAGGTCAGGACTATACGGCGGATGCATTAACACTTCCCAGCCAAACTCTCACAATTTTTGCTGAATGGCTAAATATGTGTGAGGTCTAGCGTTATCATGGTGAAAAACCACATCCCTTCTGTTGATTCATTCCGGCCGCTTCCTCTCAACATTTTGCTTTAATCTCATCAGTTGTCCGCAGTACAGTTCAGAATCGATGCTCTTGCCTGGCGGTAACAGCTCATAATGAATAATGCCCTTCCAATCCCACCATACACACAGCATCACCTTGTTGCGAGTTAACCCGGGTTTCGCCACAGTCTGTAAAGCCTGACTGGCCTTTGACCACGATCTTTTTCGCACGTTCTTGTCGTACGTGATCCACTTTTCATCACCAGTTATCAGCTTCTTCAAAAATGGTTCGGTTTCATTACGTCGTAATAAAGAATCACAAATGAATACACGGTTCATTAGGTTTCTTTCAGTGAGCTCATGAGGCACCCAAATATCGAGCTTTTTTGTGTACCCAGCTTTTTTCAAATGCTCCAAAACCGTTTTGTGGTCAATTCCCAGTTCTCCAGCTACATCGTAATTACTAATATGCCGATCTTGCTCCACTTTTTAAAAAATGGCATCAATTTTGTCCGTAACAGGGCGACCAGAGCGACGTGCATCTTTGATGTCAAAATTTCCGGATTGAAAACGCTTAATCCAAATTTGCGCTACTCTCACAGATACTGCATTAGGTCCATAAATATCACAAATTTTTTCGCGGCTTGTGTTGCATTTATACCTTTTTTGTAGTAAAATTTTAAAATGTATCGAATTTCTTCATTGGATTCACTCGTTTTAACAATAAGAAAAACAAATGAAAATTACACATTTTCCTAATTTGAATTTAAAATTGTCTTCTTTAAAATTAAAACTTTTTAATGATACCAAAACCAGCCAGATACAAATGATATAGCCAAAGAGATCTTATTACAAGTTCATACATACTATATACGAAAAGACTTTTTCCCCAACCTATTATTTAATTGTCATGCCATATTTTTTCAGTTCCGTGCATTTCAACAAATTTGATTCAATTTGGTTGATTCGTCCATTATCTAATATTACTTAAGCTACCAGGACCTATTCAATATCGCCAATGAATTATATTAAAGTCTACTTCTGAATATAGACGTCTTCCGATCCATGCGAATAAGCTCAGTTGGTATTTGAAAACAATGTGGATTGTAAGGCGTTGGTTTTTTAAAGAAATATTGTATGGTGACCTTCATAACTCAGATACACATAGATCACAAACGTATTGAAATAAGTAGATAATTAACTTGGAATAAAGATTATTATTTTAGATTTTTTATTTGACGCGGTGAGACGAGCACGCGGTCAGGAGCGGACGAAAGAAAGAACAGCGCATAGCTGTCAAAATGGAGGTTTTTTTGTAGTATCGAGCGTTTACACCAGTTATTTGCCCGTCACATCCAGTTAATATCAACATCTGCAATTCTTCGGCCAATCTCGATGGATGCGTCTTACACTACTTTTGCTAAGACGCGGTCTGCAGTCGAGAAATCGTTGACAACGAGCTGATTATTCTTTGGCAGATCTGTTTGGCCCACTAGGCTCTAAGCCTGCTATTAGAAAGATGTAATATACCAGGGATTAAGAAAGGAGACGCTAGAATTACAGAAGGAACAATTAAAACTAGAAGAGATATAAATTTAGCATAATATCTATAATATTATAAAATTCTAAACATGCCGTGTCTGTACATTAAAGCTATTAAAAAAAACAACGGGAATAGATTACATAAACGACGGACAACACGATGCACATTTTTAGATTTCTTGTCTGTTTGTTCGAGATTCACGTAAAAACTACTAGGCCGATTTCGACACGGTTTTCGTTGATCGACAGCAAATTCTTGGACTTAATTCTGCGCTACTTTTTATCCCGGGAACCCCACGGGAATTCTTCTAGGAATGATTTAAAATGGCCAGATTAAAAAAATCGAATTCCAATGTGATTTTTTCACTAATTGATAGCAAATTTTATGTAATAAAATGTGTGATATCTTTTATCCTGGGAATCCCGCAGGTAAATTCCCGGGAGCAGTTTGTAATGGTCCAGGTGCATAAATTATTCCGATACAGTTTTAATTAAAACGATAACTGCGGTACTTTGTGTCCCGGGAATTTCAATTCTAGTATTTCAATAAAAAAAGAGTAACAAAAAAGGAACAAACAAAAATCAGGGAAAAGACAATTCCGAATTTATTATAATCGGAGGGAGTTAGTGAGTTGAGACATTTAAAAAAGTCTGCTATCACAATATCTCAGGATGGTACGTGCACTGGCCCCACACTCGTTGATTATTCATACAAAAAAGTTTTGTATACAAAAGCAAACATTATCCTGACACTGTTTTAATGGTAGAATTGAGGCCCTGCCATAATAAATAATAATAGATTAATAATAATAATAATAGAATAGATTGGTGTAATTGAGAACGTGAGCTAATTGGGTTATTATAAATATTTAATTATGACATTTCTAATTACCTCGTACTGTTCCCATTTTCCCCGCGGGGTGATCTCAATTACCCCATCGGATATCAAGTAAAAAGGAACTTCAATGTTTTGTTTGTCTTCGTTCATATTTCTAATAAAACGTGAATTTTTAACAGTTTTTTGTAACTAATTTTGGATTTATCCAAAGCTTTTGACACTGTCTCTGTTGCTATACTCGTGAATAAACTTAACTTAATTGGCGTTAGAGGATTAGTTCTGGAAATCTTCAAAAGTTATTTAAGCTCTAGGTCTCAGTATGTCAAAATTGGTGATTATGTTAGCCAAGATTTACAAATTAATATTGGCGTACCTCAAGGCAGTGTCCTTGGACCCACACTATTTTTAATATATGTAAACAACCTCTGTCTATTAAATATACCTAACTGCAAAATTTTAAGTTATGCGGACGACACGGCTTTATTAATTAGTGGCAGCTCTTGGGATGAAGTTGCTAAGAATGCCGAGACTGCTATGCATACTGTCATGCTGTGGCTTTCAAATAACTTACTCACATTAAATATTGATAAAACTAAATTTGTACCTTTTTCCCCTAACATCTCTTTATTGTCTCCTGTGTCCTTAACAATTCTTGCTCATAATTGTAAGCTTGATCGGTCTGTTATTTGTACGTGTGCCCCATTAAGCCGTGTAGATTATATAAGGTACCTAGGTATTTTAATTGACAACACTTTGACTTGGAAACCTCAAATACAAGTGTTAATTTCTCGTGTGCGTAAATTGATTTATGTTTTCAAATCACTTAGGAATGTTGTTGGTATGCATATTTTAAAAACAGTCTATTATACTCTGGGACAATCTATTTTATCCTATTGCATTACATCCTGGGGTGGAGCGGCTAAATCAACTCTCTTAAGACTTGAAAGAGCTCAACGAGCAGTTCTTAAAGTGATTTTGTTTAAGCCAATACTATTTCCGACTTCCGATCTATACATTTTGTGCAAGGTTCTTTCTGTAAGGAAACTATTTATTATGCAGTTAGTACTTCATAAGCACCGTATTTTACCGTTTGATCCTATTATATACAATAAAAGAAGATACGATTTAGTTTGTACACTTGTACCATGCCGACTTCGATTAGCTGACCGACATGCTTACTTTCTTAGTCCCAAAATTTACAACAGAGTTAATAAGTTACTAAATATATACTCTCTTACTCATCGCGAATGTAAATCAAAGTTATTCAACTGGCTAATAGAACTCTCTTATGACGACACCGAGAAATTACTAAACTGACTGCACTAGTTTACTAAGACACACACACTCACTCGTTCACTTGTACACACATCACACCCATACACACTACACACATATACACATACATACATATACACAGCCATTCACACATCTATACATTTAAAATATAAACACGAAAAATTTCCAAATGTATAAACTTCAATATAATTTTCTTTTTATAATGTATAACAAATGAATTGTCTGGAAGTGGGCGCTAACAACTGCAACACAGTATTATACTACAGCAGTTGTTTGCGACACCAAATTGTTTCTGTATACTATGTTAATGGTTTCGAATAAATTCTTTAATTCTTAATTCTTTAATTCTTTAACTAATAAGTAGATGGATAAACAAAGTTTATGTTGCAAAAGTTTATTATCTCTTTTACTTTTTTTCTATTATTTTTAATCGTTGGAAGCTAAGTGTTCCCAATTTCCCCTAAACATGTTTTTTTTTATCGTGGTTCGCGTTTGACCCCTATCTCACCTGATGTAAAGGAAGATGCGATCTAAGATGGAGTACGCTTACCTAGTAGATACTTATTCACTCGTGACTTGAAAACTACTGGTTTGTATGAATCAGGAACACAGACTCTAGCAAATTATTCCCCTCGATAGCGGTGCGCAAAAGAAAGGTACATATCAAGTCAGCAAAATTGCCAAAGAAGTACATGCTTCCCGGGCAGAGTTTGAACTCGCCACTTGAACGAGACGTGAGTGCGTTAGCCCCTAAGTTTTATTTTTATTGCGAAGCTGGCGCAACGAGACAGATGCAATAGGGGAATGAGACAAAGGTATGAGACAGGAGAAATGGGATATAAAGAGTATGGAATATGGTATTGGAATAGGACGATGAGATATGAAAGATGGGATAGAGCGAGAGGGAAGACGACCATCGGAACACTCACTCATCGCACGAAATACAATTAGCTCAAAGCTTATCATTTCACATCAATATTCTGTGATATCACACTGATCAAGGCGGCTCTAAGAGCTATAATTAGGATAACGATTCTTGCATGGCTTTGTGGTAGTGTATATTAGTAGTTAAGTTACTCTTCAGACTTGATTATATTGTTATACAACTCAGACGTATATTTCATTTAATCCCTCGAACCCCACACACCGCAGCTCTACCACGTGTTTTATATATTTTTTATAAGAAGGGTAAACAGGTACAATATACATGCTATACGTGAATAATGTTAATATTCTGTATCATTATATTAATACGCAAAGCAAAAAATTTGTACCCCTTTTTACGAAAATTGCGCGGACGGAGGAGTATGAAATTTCGCACACTTATAGTTTATACATTAGAAGGAGTGCAAATGCTATTTTTTTTTAAATTATACCCAAAAAATACATTAAATCAATAAAAAAAAACATTACACACACTACCACGTATGACACACACACATATTATACTCTTTTGTTTATTATTCAAGTCAAATTAACAGTGTAGTCTTGGCGAATATTTATTATGGAAGTATAGTCTTTGACAACAGAACCTTAATAATGTTCAAAGTCATAATTTAAATTAATTATGGTCAAATTTCGACCACTGGGCGACCACTAGTGTTAATAATATGGTATCCAACACACTTTTCACATTTTATTTAAGACCTATGTTTCAATAATCTATCTTCTTTTAGCGCTAACGGCGCAACTCGTGAAGACTTAACACTATTATAAATAAATCTATGAACAAAATTCTGCTCTCTTAATATGTCTTACAATAATTAATAACTCTTGAAACACAGAAACTGCAATTGAAGTCAAAGTTGAATAACTTTTAGATGGTATGAGTATAAAGTAGCTAGGATTAATTAAGATCGTGAATTTAAGTTGGTAATTTGACACGGGAACAATTTCTTAATTCCATAAAACTTTTGGACTTGTATTAAACGAGTTGTAATGTTGACGGTTCTCCATTTTCTCTAGGGCTGTGTTTGAGGTTTATGATGGCTTCAAGTATCGTGATTAAAATTTAAATGAAATAAAATATACAAAAAGTAATTTTATTTACAAAACTGCGAACTTTAGTATAAAAAAATCAGGAATAATGTTTATATTTGCTTCAATCAGATTGTTTTAATTTTTAGTAATTTCAAAACCACCTTTTTTCTAATAGGAATGGAATTCTATGGAAGTGATTTTTGATTGAACCATTGTTTTTGTGCACATTATTTGCATATTTGAATAAGAACAATACATCGGCAAACACCTAACAAGACAATGCACAAACACTTATGCTTGAAAATTAACATGTTTTGATATTACAATGCTGATAAATGTGTAATTACAAAGGTCTGTGTTATTTATCCCTGAATTTAGGCACACAAAGAAGAAGAACACAACATTATAATTCAGAAACATGGCTCTATAAAAATTTACGTTGATTTATGATATTTAAAAATATTTGATTCTCAAGGATCTCCATACCACACGGATTCATGAAAGTATGAGAAACTAATAAAATAATTAAAACATATTAACATACTTGTTAACACATATTATTAACATAATCCGCACCACCTACATCTCCAGATTAGGTTAAACTATTCCTTAAGTTATGTTGCCTAGAAGAGATTGCTTTAAGCGATAAGGCCGCCTATTGTTTCTACTATGACAATATGGTAATTGTGTATTTTTGAAATTGTATATTTGGTGAGCAATAAAGTGTTATGTATCTATCTATACTTGTTAGTGGGTACGTATTTGTGGTTTTCCTCGTACGTATGTGGGTACATATTTGTGGTTGAGACTTCTCAACGCGTCTAATTGAGGTCTCGCGTGACCAAAAGGCTGGATTGCACCTAGGGCAACGAATCAGCATTGCCATCCAACGTGGAAATGCGGCCAGCATTTTGGGCACGCTCCCCGCCGACAGCGATTCGGAGTAAATTTTTACTTATAGATTTATGTTCTTTTATAAAGAATTATTTGTTCATTATTATCACTCATAGTTTTAAAGCATAGATAGGTACTACATAGATTATATACCAGTGTTTTCGGATATTTTTAATTTTATCACTAATTTAAATAACAATCCGAGACAAGAATACGGTAGTACGTGTACGAATTTAAGATACTTGAAAAATCCATTAACCTGTTAAAAGACTTTCTTCTTCGATAATACTCAAATCTTATCTTAAGCGCTCGTGACTTCAGTTACAATGTCACATATAGACTCAATTTGCTGTAAGTTTCATCCTATTATCTGATTGGCTGATTTTCGAGTGCGGTAGCTAGTCTGCAGATCGATAGACTGAATAAAATAAAACAAGTGGCTGTGTGCGAGTCGGACTCGCACATGGAGGGTTTCTCTATAAATTTAATATAGATATGAAGTGTTAGTTTGCCGGAAATAGTTTTATTTATAGGATAGTTTAATTTTTAGCAGATTAATGTTTTAAAAATTAGAGTGTTAGACAACTTAACTTCAAAATTTACTAAAATATCTCTGACGTAAAATAATATTCATAAATCCAATAATATTTGTGTAAACTTATTTATTCAAAAGCAATTAAACTAAACCAGTCAGTGGGTTGTAGGCGGAGTATTGGTGGTAGCACTTAAAACTTTAATAACAGAAAATCCTTCCTCTAACATAAGCTTTTAAACCTACCTTTTCATCTAATCTTCAACAAACGATGTAATATAATATTCCTTATAACCTCTGTGAATCCCATTCTGGCTAAAAGCCTTTATAAGCCAACCTCGGCTTACAAGCGCGGCACAACCGAAAATAATAAATATCATCTCAAGCAAACATTGATAAATGAGACTAGTGCTGGGAAGTACGGGGATGAACTATTCGAGATGTGCGATACATTTATATAAAAATAACAAGGATAAGCCCGCGACTTCATCCACGCTTGGCTTGAAATTCCCGCGAGGTTCCTGGAACACAGCAGTACCGTAACATTTAAAAAAGAATGTAAAGATCGTTTTCTTTTAGTAAAAACTGTGTTGGAATAAGCTAATTTTTATGCACCCGAACAACTACAAACAGCTCTCGGAGTTTTTTAAAAATTTTAAACCAAAGAGTTTCTAGACAGCTATAAATCGGCCCAGTACTAGTTTTTGCGTGAATCTCGAACAAACAGACAACAAATCTAAAAAAAAATTAATCGTGTTCTCTGTCGTTTATATAGTCTATTCCAGTTGGTTTCTTTTAAACAGCTTCAATTTACAGACACGACATGTTTAGAATTTTATAATATTATAGATAAGTAAACACTGTAGTTTGAGAATCCCGTTTTATAGCTAAATAGTGAATTTGATATATTTTACAATAAATTCTAAAATAATTTACCTAACATTGTTCTATAACAAAAATACCTGAAACCAAGTTCAAAGTAAAAAATAAATATTTTCTACAAGATCTTGAAATCGATGCAATTTTGTTTTACTTGGCACTGACTTCAAGATATTGCAGAAAATATTTATTTCTTTTGCTTTTTAGTTTGAAGTAGGTTATGTTTTTGTTGAAAAAATATTTTCTACATTTTAGTTGCTTGAATAGCTTTAGAAATAATATTTTAAGCACCTGTGGAAATTGTATTATTAGCGGGCGTGAACAAGTTTTGCCTTTCCAAGAGTGTAGCTGCTCAGCGCTCTTCAAGAAGGGTTGCTCTCAATTTCTCTTAGATACAGTCATCAGATACTGACTTGATGACAATGGGACCACTTCAGAAATATATTCATTCGAATTAAGAAAAAATGATAATCTGTTCACAGTTGACAAATAAATCGCGTCACAAACATACAAAAAAAATACAGTCGAATTGAGAATCTCCTACTTTTGGCAGTCAGTTAAAAAGAGTGTGCTTGTAAATACCTTCCGTATCATCTTGCCTTTAAAATTTTCTCCGTAATAACAACTTAATTACTGTTTAAACAATTATCAATACGTTATTTGCTTCGTTACAAGTATGACTTCATTGCGCAATACCCTGGTACAATATCAAGGAGACTGAGTCCTGTGTGACGTTTCATATAATGATAAACGCACACCACACAAAATTGTTTTGTTTCAAAATTCATTAATTTTAGTGTCTGCAATATGTGAAGATAAAGATTTTGTACCTATATGTTCATGGATTGTTTTGTTGCAAGGTGAAAATCTCTGAATTTCTGATTTTTTAAGAATTTTTAATCCTAATACAAATTTAAAGGGGGGTGCGGTTTTAAGATTTTAAAAAGGACCTCTGCCTATATATTAAATAATAAAATTAATAAAGAACTTGTTATAATATATCAAGATATGACAAT
This sequence comes from Dendrolimus houi, assembly GCA_039645545.1. Lineage (NCBI taxonomy): Eukaryota > Metazoa > Arthropoda > Insecta > Lepidoptera > Lasiocampidae > Dendrolimus > Dendrolimus houi. Next base: position 17,075,986 of record CM077128.1, on the reverse strand, counting down.
TGACTCCCCACATGACTAATATGTAAGTATATACACACCAAAAAAAAACATTTAGTTATATGTATGTCGACGATCCCTAACTTTTATTTTTATAGAATTTTAGAACATCATTATCTAGCGAAATATATAATGTTTTTTTCTACCACAAATTATCGAAATAAATCTAGTAGTTTCTGAGAAAAATGACTATGATATATTAGAAACACATATTGATAGAAGGAGTAACGGACATAACAATTTTATAAGAAGACCATTTTCACCAAAGTATCTTTGGAGCCTTATATTTGAATAAGCAAATCAGATCACAATTTCAATACTTGCATAAAACTTGGTTTAAAAAGTGTTACAGTAGTTATATTTAAGTACACGTGTTTTTACCAGATTGGCGTGCAAACTTAGCTCCTACAATTAATAACAATATTGCATGATTTATACAATTAATTAAAATATTATAATATGTCTAAATCTCAATTAAAAACTATAGCGTCCATAGTCCCATAGTCAGATAATTATAACAGTCAATATAAATAAATTTGTAGTAAACAGTAGTTTTTATTTTATTTTATTGGAACAACAAACAGCTACATTATTAAAATTAAATACAAAATTACAACTTAAATAGAATATTATTCAATAATGCAGCCCACAGCGCTGTCCACAAGTTAAAATATAAATATATTATTAAAGGGATTTTGGTAATCGCTAGGCTTATTATTAAATATTTACTTATTTATATAAGGAAGGAAAATAAAGTTAGTAAAAGAAGAAGAAGATCAAGGAGAAAATAGAAATGAAATTACCGTTGTCTTAGTGTTTTGTGAACCAGGCATTTGAATCTAGAAGGTGAGTTGGCAAATATGTCTATGTGTTCAAAGAGTTTATTATGGGTGTCGACCATACGTGTGAGAGGAGAACGAAGGCCAGAGTTTGTGCGGCAGGCACTTACAGCAAACAGTCTACCCGTGCGTACCTCTCTCCTGTGAACAGTTCTTGGAACAGCATAACACAGACTGTTACTTAGCTCTATACAGTCAAAACATTATTTACAATATTGTACAATGTGACAGCTTCTAGGTATTTGCGTCTACTCTTTAGTGTCAGTAGGTTATATTTGCTTAGCAATTGTTCATAGGTCAAATATTTTCCGAAGCATCTATAATGCATGGCTCGCAGGAATCTTTGCTGGACTTTCTCAATTGCGTCTATATATTTGGAGTAAAATGGGTTTCAGATAGTTATAGCGTATTCTAATTGTGAGCGAACTAGTGTTTTATATAAGTATAAATATGATGACGGTCTACGGAAATCGTCTGTCGATCTCATTATAAATCCGTACATTTGATAAGCTTTGCCAATAATTTTATCCACATGAAGGTTCAGGCATAATTTATTATCAAATAAAATACCGAGATCTCTTATAGAGGTAACTTTATTAAGGGGTGTGTCGCACAACATATAGACGTTGTTGATGAGGTGTATGTTTCTGGTAAAACTGAGGCTACTGCATTTTGGCAGGCTTAATTGTAGTTTATTAAGAAGACAGTATTCAGAAAATCTAACTAAATCCTGTTACAGAAGCGAGCAGTCATTAAGCGTTTTAATCTTTTTGAAAACTTTGAAATTATCGGCATATAAAAGAAATTTAGAATGCTGAAAACAGCGATGAATAACATTAATAAATAATATAAAGAGTAAAGGGCCGAGTATAGATCCCTGTGGAACGCCAGAAGTAACATTCACGACCTCAGATTGATAACCGTTAACCACCACCATTTGAGTTCGATTAGTTATATACGACTGGAATCATCTCAGAAGATTTCCGTGAATACCATTAAACGCTAACTTCTGTAGTAACAGCTCATGATCCACCTTGTCAAATGCATTTCGAAAGTCCGTCTAAACGGCATCCACTTGAACACTAGTGTCAAAGTTGTAAAGTAGAAAATTAGACAAAACCAAGAGATTTGTAGTTGTAGAACGGCGTTTCACAAATCCATGCTGCTGCGGTATTATAATATTGTGCAGTATAGGGTATATAGCGTTATGGATAAGCTTTTCGAATAGTTTGGACAAGGCAGATAGAATTGATATTGGACGATATTGCTCAACGTCACGCCTAGATCCGGCTTTGTGTACAGGTGTGATAATTGCTAATTTCCATTTCAAGGGAAACACGCCTTCGGAAATACATTTATTATATATAATATGAAGTGGTTTATATATGTAGTATGCTGTGCTTCTAAGAAAAAAATGCTGGAATGCCATCAGGTCCCGGTCCTTTTGATGGATCTAAACATTTTAACTCATTAAGAATTACGTTTTCACTAAGTTTTAGGTCATGAATGTTAATATTGCTAGAAGTGTCATCAGGAGGCGAAAACTGTAGATGTGATAACTGTGTAGATACTGGTTCATATACCGATAAGAAAAAAATGGAAAACATACTACAGATTTTTTCAAGGTCGTTTGATGTAATGTCGTTGTATTTTACTGTGTTAGGTATTCTTGGCTTATCTTTACGTTGGGATATGTATGTCCAGAAATGCTTAATGTTTTTAGACAAACTGTGTTCAACGCTATCAATATAGTTCTTATAACATAGTTCACACATGTTCTTGACAGCGGCTCTACAACGCGAAAAGGTTTCGTAATCGGCAATATTATTGTATTTCTTCCACTTAAACCAAGATTTTTGTTTCTTTTTTAAAATTTTTATGAGAGAGTATGAATACCATATTGGAAAGTTTGAACATCTATTACCAGCAGGAGGAGAGTTTAATTTAATTATTTCATATATTTTATTATAAAATACATCAAGAGCTTCTTCCGGGTAGCTTCATAGTTGGTAATATGATTATCATTATTAGTATGAATTATAGTTTATCATTTATGTATTTATTTATAGTGTAATAGCATTTATTAGCAAGGAACTTTTTTAGATGGAATTTAAAAGAATTTGTATTTAACGATGTTACATTTTGTGGAATCTTATTGTAAATTTTTGGTGCCATGTATACGATGCTTTTTTGCAATAGAGGTGTTTTGCAAAGATGCGAGTAAAGCCTATCTTTTTCCCGTCTGTTACGTGGTACACCATCTGATATACATAGAAATAAATCTTTATTATATCTAACAAACATAAAAAGCCATAACTAAAAGGCAGAAACTACTTAAGAGTCTAATCCCGCAGGAGGCCCTCAAAACAACGCGTGACCTTGTCAGGAAGGTTGGAGTGAACGAAAGTTGTTGTGCGTCAGCTTGGCCAACCGTACTCAGTGGTTAGCAGTTCGAACACCCTCAGAATTACTTTTTTATTTTTAGATATACGTTAAATTGTTTAACGTAAGGAATGGGAAGTGTCGATTGGCGATATAAAAAAGTCTGCTACAAGTAAGCCATTGAAAAACGTATTAAACTTAGTTTTTAAACATTGAGGATACGAAACAGTAGATGCGTACAAGTATTTGCTGCAGTAGCTGTCGTGGTAACTTAATGGCCAACACATCCCTTTTTTTGATAACGCTATGGGAATGCATTTGCGCATCCCCTCGAACCCCAGGGGAAGTCACCGAGGGGTATGTGGGGCTCCATACGACCGACGTTATCCACAAACATCCGATAGAAGAAGTTGCAAGCACCGATACCTACTAAACCTGCCAGCATCCTTCCGCATCGTAATGAGGCGTCAGGGGACCGTAATAATAGGTATAACTGCCTTGACGCTTCGATGCAAGTGATAGATTACATGGAAATCTATACATATAAAGCTGAAGAGTTTGATTGTTTGTTTGCTTGAACGCGCTAATCTCAGGAATTCCTAGTCTGATTTGAAAATTATATCAGTGTTAGATAGCCCATTTATCGAGGAAGGCTATAGGCTATATATCATCTCACGTTAAGACCAATAGGAGCGGAGCATCAATGAAAAATGTTTCAAAATCGGGGATTTTTTTTTACTTACTTTTTTTTTAACTATTCCACGCAGACGAAGTCGTGGGCAGAAGCTAGTATTTAATCAATGTAATTATTATATTTGCCATGCTAAGATACATTGTGACTTTGAGTTGAAGGTGCTTTTGCTTTTCTTAAAACACCTATACTTGATTTATTGTGTAAGTAGTGTGTTTAGCCTTAATAAAAACTAGGTCGTATTATATTGTTATGTACTTGATAAACTTCTTAGGATTTTTGATAACCTTTGTAATGAATTTTAGATAAGATTTTAAAATGCGAAGACGATGTTGTTGGTTCGACAATATAAAAGGATGCGAAATCGCCTAATACCGGACATACGGTATTCGTCTGTCTAAGAGAGCGAAGCTATGTTGAATGTTGTCAAGCAATAATTGCTGAGACTGCTAGTATTGGAAAACAGTATGAAAGTTAAGAATATAAGATTCTTATTATGTTATTGTTAAAGTAAATAGTTTTTCATGTTCTATAAAATATTAATAATGTAGTTAAGACCTCTCCTGTGTTACTGGATTTTAATAGAAGTATTTATCTTGAAGTAAAGTATATAAGAAATTAATAAAACGCTTTACCAATATATGTATTAAACATTAAATATGTATGTATATTTATCTATATTATCCAATTTAAAATCTAACAGAAGCAGATAAGGAGGGGTGTCTCTAGAACCAGGATTCCTCGCGGCACTAGGTGGGCCAACACATCCCTGTCTTATTTCAATTAGGTGGTTATATACAGATTTTTACAATTACAATATGCTGATGATGAAGGAAGAGTTCGTGATGAAACCTATATATAGACTACTATAGTGTGAAATTTGTCAAACCACCTGAAAAAGCGAGGTGAATATACCTACTGCCTGTTCCCCTCAAAATAGACAGAACTCAGTAGTAGCACGTTTAAAGTCTGTTATTACATAATGTAGTTACTATGAAGAAACGCTTAAGAACAATAGGTATATCGATTTTTCTTAACAATATCTATTAGTTCTGTTTAATGTGTTGTGATATTGACCGACATAATATATTTATTGTAAAAGAAACCGAAATTTATTACAACTAATTTTGAATTATGCTCTAAATACTCTGTAGATCTCTGTCGAAATGATTTGGCAACAGCAACGTAAGTGGTCATGCATGTGCAGCCTCCAAATTCTACTTTTAAAAGAGTAGCATGTAAAATGGAAAAAATTATGAAATCAGAACACGTCTCATTGAACTCCAGAACTGACGGCAAACTCAGTCGACTGTAGCTGCATGCCTTATCAATTCATCTTGACTGCTGCCCTGGCTTACTTTACTTGAATAGAAAAGCTTTGCTAACTCTATTAAAATGTTAATTTTGATCTAGTGCTTCTCAGTAAGAAGACTCAATCGATGATAATCTGGTTTGTTGTTTACATTTATAATAAAATTTTGTCACAGGTCTAGTTTGAAGAGATCTTATATTATCTTTCGATGAACTCGGTTATGTAAATTAATAATCATTATTTTTTTAAATAATTAAGGTGATATAACGTTTTTGTAACATGTTTTGATTGTTATGATAATTATTTATGCACTAATATAAAATGGAACTTAACATATCCGTTCACGAAATGATTAAAAGTTATCAAGATCTACATTTCAACATGTTGTAATTTTTCTATTTGTAACTCGTACTTTATTGAATAATTTTAATTAATGCATCTATCTATTTATTATTTTTGACCTGTGTTCTTGCCAGTGGAGCCTATAATTACGTTAAGTAATGTATTGTCAGCTTCATCAGTTCTATATAGTACGAGTACACAGCAGTTTTCCTCGGGGCGTAACCGCTGGTCTAACCTTTGTGAGTAGCTCTATTATACTTTCATAAAAACTTAATTAGGTTTTCTATATTTTCCGTGCAAACCCGAGGTCAAAACCTAGTTTATATATACCTTCCCTGAAAAATTAATTATTAAAAAATAAAAAATATTTTAGTAAAATATTAGATTATAAAATTTATACTATGTAAATATTATATTTCTTGAAAATAAAACTGCACCACAAAACATTACTTCAAGATCCTGCCAGAAACTCAATTTATATATACACACATTGATATTAAATCATAAGTGGTTAGACACGAAAGGGCCGCGGGGAATATCTACATCTGCCATCCGTGACAGTATTAATTTCGTGAGGTAGGAAACTTTTTACAACAATTACTACTTACTGGCTATTTTTGAAGGAACCATAACGAGAGATTAATTTTTTTAATGGGTATTATAAATATGATCAAAACTATGTATATTTATTGGATATTGATTCCTTCCAATCAACAATTTTATGTTTGTAAACAAACTCAAATATTTGTCAAAGGATAATCTCCTGTAACTTTTTTACAATTTGTACATTATCTCTCTGAATTAAAAAAAATTAATAGCTCTTGATACAGACAATGACAATGAAACTAAAACTGAAATAAATTATATTCAAAACATAAACACATTTAAATTCAGTATTATTCACTGTGCTACTACAAAATCTAATTCATTAGGTAGCAATCAGTCTGAATTATTCTAATTGTTCAGACTATATTAATTAGATCTTGTAGATTAAAATGTCAATTGTAATTAGAAATAAATTAGGCCGTACTAAATGAATGCCCTAAATGTTTTTAAATTAACGAACGCACTTTAAATGTCAAAGGAAAATTCAGTCGATAATAATAAGATTGAGTTCATATTAAACGTTACTATACGAGTACGTGAATTTTTTGTACTGTTATGACCTGAACGCCGACAAAAGACAAATTCACACCTGCATACCTGTAGACATTTTATTACCTTTTCAGCATTTGGACTTCTTTTGTTTACTTTGTATTTAAAATTTGTGATTAGAAAAACAGCCCATTATGTACTGTAATTTTTATAGTAGTCATTAGCTAGGTGTGATTCTAAGAAATTTGGTCCACGCGGTCAGGCAGACATATTGCATCTGTGCAGTATAAAGCAATAGCCCGATTGAGGAAGAGTTAGTCGAGCGAAACAAGACTTGTGTACATTCGGTAATCTATTTAGTGACGGACTTTATGCGTGTATTTAAATTACGATCTTCTACATTACGTTTGGACGTATTACGTTCGGTTATATCTGTACCTGTGTTATACGTGTTTGTATAGTTCTAATAAACTCTATAATAATTTCAACGGCATTTTAATTCAAGTCCTGCAACTCGTAACAGTATATTAGTTTGCTTTGGATGTGGATATCTTTGAAATTTGCTCATAAACTGGTAATCGAAGATAAATAATTGATACTTTTTATTCTAAAATAATGTGAAATTCTTTCATTCGACTTGAATCATGTGCTATCACAAAGGTTGGCCCGTCCATATCTTCAAATGTTAAATGATTTTTGGAAAGGGTGGATTATATATGCCGCTATAAAAATGTGTAGATAATTCGCGATAAAGCTCAAAAATAAGAGTATGGTCGCTACTACTAGTCTAAGAGACTCCGAAGACCGACCTTCAACCATCTGATAACCAAACAAGACATATTTTTTATCAAATTATATTGATTAACGTACAATAGGCGTGTATACAACACGCCTATTGTACGTTTACGAATCGAAAAATATTTATAGCTACTTTTGAAGTCTTCAAAGCATTGCAATAGTATTCCATGAATAGTTTTTTGCAGGCAAGCCTATACGGTTATTTCAGCGCCACCTACCAATTCCAATTGTGAATCTAAACCATCCGGGAACCCACTCAAACACACAAAAACAAAATCACCAAAATCGGTCCAGGTGATAAGAAGGATTCTACAACTCGATCTCAGCGCCACCTACCGGTTCTAATTGCGAATCTAAACCATCCGGGAACTCACTCAAACACACAAAAACAAAATCACCAAAATTGCTCCAGGTGATTAGGAGGATTCTAGAACCCAATCTCAGCGCCACCTACCGGTTCCAATTGCAAATCTAAACCATCCGGTGACCCATTCAAACACACAAAACAAATATCATCAAAATCGGTAAAGTGGTTCTTAAGTTATGCTCGTACATACATTTCTACGGTTCATTTTTATATATAACTAGCTGTCCCGGCAGACGTCGTCCTGCCCGGAAAAGCTTCAATCGATATGCCGACAGCAGCACCACCTACCGGGTCCAATTGTGAACCAACTCAGAAACCTTCTTTGGCTCATGCACAACAACTTTGCTAAAGATCATCATATGATCAAATGTATAATAGTTTACGATTCTATAAAGGACATACAGACAAACATTCATTTTTATATATCAAGAAGATTTATCTTTCTAATGATACCAATTTTTATTGGTAAAAAGAACGGTGTAAGTACCTACATCGACTTACCTGTTAGGAGGTACGACTCCTTACCAAGTAGCTATGAACAGGAATAAGCAGGCAAGCCTATTAACGCAAATTCTCCATGTTAAAAACTATCAGTTAAAACTAAATTTGCTCAGTTATCAAAAGAGTTGGAAGTTTATGAAAAGAAAACGATTAAAATTAATTTAATTAAAAATAGCCATGAACACTTTTTGATTTTTAAGCTATCATAGGCGTGTTTACAAATCAATATAATTTGATAAAAAATGTCTTGTCTGGTTATCAGATGGGTGAAAGTCGATCTTCACCGTCTCCTCTACTATACATGTATTGAGAAATAAAATGAAAACCTGATAGGTCTGAATCTGTGGTCGTTGTAGTTATTCAGATAATATGGAAAAAATGCCTTGTTTTTTTAGGATGTTGTACCCAAATTACAGAAACAATGGAGATTTTTCACCTTACACAACCTTTCACTGAGTAAACAGAAACATAATGGCTGGATTTTTATTATTTTATAATATAAAGGGTCATTTACATGGGGAGAGTTTCGTAGGCGATACTTTTTAGACGATCATCGCATTTACATGCTTACATTCAACAAATAAATAAAAACTTGCCTACGAGTATGTCATACTACGACACAAATCGCATTGAGATATTTGCCTACGATTTCTTGACTTGTTTAAACTAGAATTCGTATGACATTTTTTCAAGTTTATGAGAGTATCATACAAATCAGTTTGAACCGATTTAAATGTGAGATTTGCCTTTCGAGCTCGGTATTTTGTATTTAGTTTATACAGAGACGTCAATATTCAATGACCATGAGATTATCGCCCTCCCCACGTACGATATCGTATGTTTGGTTTACATGATAATATTTTTTTCTTGCTTTCGACAATCGTATCTTGAAGGCAAGAAATTCTCTCCATGTAAACGGTCCTTAAAAGAAAAAAAGTAAAATCTGTGAAAAGAATAATGTCAGCTCAGTTAAACGTTGTTTGATCAATTTCATTAATTTCAAACTTTTCAGATTGAGGTTTTTATAACAAATTCTTGTAAGTGTCTATTGCTTTCTTGATTTAGACTCATTCATAGTTACGAGTTCTGGAACAGTTCCCGAAATTTTTAAAAGGTTCCCTTGCCAAGTTGTGAACAATGCGAAGTTTCATGTACTCGCCACTCGACACACGCCATGTTAATAGTTTGACCGAAATTGAGGCACTACAGTACAGTGCTATTGTGTGAAGTTTTTTCAAAAGACCCTTTTGGTAGCGTGCCTAGAAATATGGGGTTATTTCATTCAAATTTATATAATAAGTGTGACTTGCAATAAAACAAAATTTTGTTTGAAATAAATTGAGTTTCAGGGCGTGGTCTGTCGCAAATTCTGAAACCAACGTCATTATTTGACGTTGGACGTCAGATTGACGTTATACTGAAGGTGTACGCGAGAGTTACAATGTCAAGAATATACTACATAAATAAATACTATCTCTTCGAAAATCTCAGTGTTCTATCTGAGAGTACCTTCATTATATTCAGATGGTTACTTTGGACACCTCTAAATGCGCGTCAGTATTTCCTGTACACTCTATATGATTGGACAGATTTATTTCACAGATTAATTGACGTCAAAAATGAGGATTTACGCTACAATGATTAAGAAGGACTGCGTATGCGGCGTATGACGTATGGACGCCGCACGCTGAATATATGCGCCATGTCGCTTTTACGCTTTTGTTCACTTTTATTCGTTCGTCTGAAGTAAGATGATGAAAAATATCTAGTTGACTGTAACTACCCTATTACTTACTGAACCTAAGGGTGCATACTACTAATACATTTTTTTTATATAACTTTGATATACGAAGACTAGTTAACGTAGAACATGGATATTATTTACATAAATTTTTATTTGTGCCACTATTGCCTCTAAGAAGCTGTTGGTATATTTATTCAAAAGTTTTTTTTTTACAATTGAAACTGGAAACATTTCAAAAATCTTATCGTGCCAAGTCTAGCAAAACGAACTAAGTTTAAGAAAATCTTTAAGTATTCTAAGATCTGCGACTGCCAAGTATTTCTTCAAAGCTTTCCTTTAGTATAGAGTTACTTCGAGAAGTTTCTGAAGGGCGAATCAAAGTTTTGGACCGGTGTTAAGATGAATTTTATCAGCTTTCCAAAATTGGGTGTTGAAGTTGATCTACGGCCTTAAGAAGTTTCGCGACTCTATTATAAAAAAATATATTTATGGCGTGAAGTGGGTATTTCTATGTATACGGGTTGCACTGATAAGTGAGGTGATAAAACATGTAGATAAATAGATGACAAATTTATTGTTTTAATAAGTAACATTTATAAACATAATACCAAATAAGTGATGTTATTTTTTTATATATACCTAGCATTTAAAGATTGTGTTTAAACCTACTTTACTAGTTTACATCAACAAATTATTCAAAAAGGGTAAATAGAATATAACATATATGTTTTTAAACCTTACATACAGCAGTAGGTCGGCAGTGAATACTGAAGTAGTTTATCCATATAGCTTGAAAGAATCCTGGCAATATGTAAATATTTGTGGTCACTGGGTCAGTAGAAGGCAAAAGACATCGTGGTGAAAAATACGTGAATTGTAATATGAAACCTAAATTTAGCTTTAAGTACTTTTATTTATTGTTAGTTACACTACTTTTCTATCTATCTGATAATATTTTATTTTATTACCTGAATGAAACATGTTAAAGCACTGGAATTTTTACATAATAAAAAATAACTCCCAGTTACATTTTTAAGAAACATGGTTCAAAGCGAAGCGCGTTGGCAAAGCTGCAGGGAATTTTTCGTTTTTTTATTTTGCTTGTGGACAAATTAGCAAACGGGTCCACTTAATGGCAAGTGTTTACTGTCACCCTTGGACATCTGCAACATCAAAGGAAGTAGATGCGTTGCCTATCCACATTGAGACATAAATATGAGTTTACGCCCTCTTTGAAGAGCCCCATGATGTAGCCCTCTGGGAAAGTCGCGTGACTGTTTAAATATTACTTTAAAGTGTAAAATATTAAAGCTTAATATAAAATAACTGGCAACTTTAGATTATTTAAAAGTATGTGGAGTTACAAAGTACTGGATGTTCTCTGTAAATCTATAAAAATAATTCAACCCGCCTCCTAACTTTATCGGAGCGTCACCTACCGTTTTATATTTCACATACGAGCCATACACCAAACTAATATGAAGATAATAATCTCCTTTTACCTTTACGAGGAAATTTCAAACATTATAAACGGAAAGTAGGTCGCTCTCGGATTACGTCTTTACAGGCTTTACGTGACCCACGTGTTACATTTAGGCGCTTTTTTGTCATTCGTATTTTAAATAGTTTAGTATACACATACGTAATTTTTTAAATTATAATGGCCTTAATTTATCTTCCATCTCCTTTCCTTTCACCTTCTCTCAATTATCTGAGATTGGCACAATAATAATATGTCTTTTCCTTCCATACTTCTCTATTCTGACATACGTCTTCTCTCACACCACAAATCGTCATGTCATCCTTTTGAAATAATCCATACATCTGTTTTTTAGTTTGATGGTGTGGCTTTGGTTTCAATCATTTTGATATGTAAAGAAAATATTGTTGTCTTCATTTATATGAATTGAAAAATATTTTCTTAATTCTTGTAACAATTAGAATTATTGGCAATTTATATAATTTGTCGTATTATTTTTTAATTCGACACAACGAAAACATATTATGTAGGAGAGAGCGAGCTTAAAAGATTCGGGAGTAAGCAGTTCCGATTGAAATAACTACATAGGAATAATTAAAGACGTTTCAATAATAACCTTTAGTGTTATTATGTAAAATTAGCTAAGACCATAAATTATCCACTGTTGGGGTCGGGCATTCCATTCCATGCAGGAACAAAGAAATAATACTGATTCCTGCGGCCAGGGGCCGTCATAAGAGGCAACAATACAACTCATAGCAGGTGGTAGTGCTTTTGCCCGACTGGTTGATAACCATCCTTGATATAGAGTATGCCGTCGTAACAACCTTACGTTGTGCTCCAGCATTAGTGGCTAGGTCCCTTGAGGTCGATAGTATATTGGTATCACTTCTGGTGTTGCAAATGTCCATAGGCACTGGTAACCAATTTTTATGCCAAGCATATGACTGGCAGGAGACAGCGCTGAACATAAAAGAGTGGAGTATTCTCATTTCGGAGGCCAGAACTCATTTTGGGTAGTTGAGCTGCAGCAGTTAGTTAGTTAGTCTCTGTCTCTTATACTCGAGCAATAAAAAAAAATATATACATTTGATCACAGTTTTATACTAATACATAAATGTGAATGATATTATTATATCATTCACACGTTTACATTGTTGTAAATAGCTTGATTTCTTTGTGAACAATGAAACAAGTGCTTCAAAAGCAATCTCAAATTTTCTACAATGTAAAAGCTTGCAACTACCGAAACGAATAGTCTATCTAACTTCAGCGGTGTCAGCATTGCTCACACGAGACCTTTGTGTTTCAATACAATCGATTGAGTTCGTGTTAACGAACTATACATATGTAACACTCTAACAACCTTTTTGTGTCAATCATTTTTATAGTCATTTTATAGGCTTTGTGGTACTGTCATGTCACGCGTTAGAATGCGACAACTCTATTACTTTTTGTAATGCTGGGCTTTACCCGTGTTATTGTTAAAGATGTGGGCGTATTATTTGGTAACGGTAGTCTTCACCGGTAACGCATAATCACGTGTATATAAATACGTTTTCTGTCAATATTTAACGACATTAACAATGTCGCATCTGAAATAACGTGTTAAACCCATGCCATATCTGCGTGAAACGGCCTAAACCTTTAACTTTATCCCAGATGAAGCCCTACCTTCAGAATGACATAATTCTATTACTTTTTGTGCATTTTACTGGCCAAAATAATGTTGTGCTGATATTTGATGTATCAACCTTGAATGCATTTGGTTGAAAGGCATAGAACTCTAAAAACAGGACGGTGTTCAGTGACATTGAATGATTCAATTTTGAGTTTATCTGTATCAATTTGGTTGATTCATCAAAATCGAAAGACAGAAATGAACCGTTCAATACCGCCTTTATGCTACTTTAATATTTTTATCATTTCAGTTGATTCGATAATCGTTATTTTGAACATGCTTGACAAATTAACCTGATCGTTTGTAACATATAAGTAATGTATAAAGATTGACATCCTTTATCAAAAGTATCTGAGAACCTTTATCAAAAGTATCTGAGAGCCTTTATTAAAAGTATCTGAGAACCTTTATCAAAAGCATCTAACTAATCAAAAGTATTTATTATTTGAGAGTAACTCCTTACGGCATTACTCTCAAATACTATAGATTGATCGATTGATAACACTTTATTGTGCACCAATGCAAAAAATGAACTTACAGACTAAAACTACATCGAATTAATTATCTACAAAGGGCGGTCTTATCGCTAAAAAGCGATCTCTTCCAGACAACCCCAGGATTGAATTGAGATGATAAAGGTGACGGTGGTATACGCAAACTATAGTACGACTACTTACATTTTAGTAATAAATACACAAATGTTATAATATTGTTACAACCTAGGCCCCGAGAAATACAAATTCCACGTACAAATCTGTAAAAGCACATTTTATTACCTGTCGGCATTAAAACTAATTATAATCCTTTTATGACTGTCTTATTTTGTTCACTTATTTATTGGCATACGTTCCTAGTTAAGAACAGCCTATTGTACTCGTTTATGGCCGCTTGCAGCCATCATTAGCCAGGTGTGTGGATTACGATTACTAGGAAATTGGGTGGACGATTCGGAGGGGGCAGATTCGCATTTGTGAAGTATAAAACGACGGGCTGATTGAGAGAGGAGTCAGTTAAGCAAGAACCACGATCAAGGCGTGACGTGCCTACAATCGGGAATCTAATATTGACGGACTTTGCGCGTTTTATTGAATTACGACCTTCTACGTTACGTTTGGACTTGTTGTGTTCGGTTATATTTGTACCTGTATTATACGTATATTTCTAATAAACTCTATAATAATTCCAACGGAATTTTAATTCGAGACCCGCAATTCGTAACAATATATACAGACTTTAAATATATTAAATAGATATATACTTAATATACATACCATAGAAATACATATCTATACAAAGTATATAAATGTTTATAGATGAATATTATATTATACTCTTATTTCTTTGATTTTATCGAAACTGCTTGAAAATTTATATGAAAACGAACGACGACAAAACTGAAAGAAAATAAAATTTACTAATATTTAGACACAATCAATCATCAACAAAAGTATTTATCTATTTTATATCGTTGATACACAAAAATCAACATAAAAAGTAATATATAAAAAGATAATCTGAAAATCGTTTATACGAAGGGTTGGAAATTCACAAATTCCGCTGACTCAGCCTTGCATGATATTCGAAACTAGCTGCATTTATTGAAACGGAATGAATTTCACGTTAACAAACTATACAGATATGACGCGTTACGTTTAACGTTTTAGAGCATTCGTTTTTGGTGGAAAAATTCAACGCAACTTTGACTTTTGGTTTGATTTTGCTAGAACTTCTTTATATTAATTTTCGTCGGATATATCCTCTGGTTTCTCTTATGAATAAAATTAGAAATGAGGCTATCCGTAAGAAAACTAAGGTAACCGACATAGCTCGCAAAATTAGCAAGTGGCAGTGGGCCGGTCACGTCTGCCGCAGGACCGATTGACGATGGAGCAGACGAGTCCTGGAGTGGAGACTCCGTCTCGATAAACGTAGTGTCGAACGCCCTCCAGCCCGATGGACCGACGTCCTCTGCAAGGTCGCTGGTAGGCGCTGGATACGGAAGTCGGAGGACAGGGATGAGTGGCGCCGACTTGGGGAGGCCTACGTCTAACAGTGGACTGTGAATGGCTGACAACGACGACGTATATCCTTTGTTGAAATGTGCATTCCTGAGGATACTTCATCATGTAAAATTCACCTAATTACTAGAATTGCCTTATATTTTTGCTTTGATAATATAAATAACTATATACTAGGTAGATATGTTAAAAGAAACTTTGCAGAATCAATAAACGTTATAATTTTATTTACTAATACTTATACAAAAAATAACTATTTATTAATATAACAATAGAGTTACATACGTTATGCAAAATCTAGAGAAAATTTGAAGTTGGCAATTGAAGGCTAGCATTGCTTTATCTGGAGTTAATTGGTTAGTATAGGATACGTGATTACAGACACAAAGTAGGATTAATTAATTAATTATACATATCTTTGTAGAGCAACTATCAGAAGCGACAAAAGAACCCACAGCCGGGTGGTAGGGTATTCGCCCGTCTGGATGGCTACCACCATTGGTCTAGAACAGGGATTCCCAAACTATTTTGGGCAAGAGACCTCTTTTTTAAGATTATCTGACACCTCACACCCCCTAGCCAAATTACTTTAAAATTTCTAGATCTTTTTCGTATCTATACAAAATGGTAACTATTTTTAATTTAAAAACTTTTCGGTGGTTCATGTTCGGTTAATTTCTATATTGCAAAAACGAGTCGTTTTTCTTACCGGCAGCTAGAATATTAACGCCTGGTAACTCTACTGATGTTTCTATAATTAACTGTTCGTAGCTGGATACTAAAAAAACTACCAATTACTGATGACAGGGCTTTTCTAACCGATCGGTAGACTTTTTGTATGGAAACGACAGATGAAGTGTTTCTATATTATAACCACTGGTTATCAACACTAATATTGGTAGGAATTTTATTACCGCCCTATTTCGGCTGGTTGGCGATTTATTTGTCATTATTATATACGTGATTTTAAATTAAATTAAACTCAATTTTTTTACTTTTTCTTTTGACTTGGATTTAATTCTTATTTATGTGTTTCAAATTTGTTATTTTTATCTTTAACAGTTCTAATTCTAATTCCAGTATTGCTTCACTATTCATCCGTATTAATATTATAAATTTGAAAGTAACTTTGTCGGTCTGTCTGTCTGTTACGCTTTCACGGAAAAACTAGTGGAGCGATTTGGATGAAACTCAGTATATATATATATAGATTTTTTGATGCCGAGGATGAACATAGGACACTTTTTATCCCGAAAAATGGCACAGTTTCCGGTATAAAAGTATATTTGTCTATTTACCTGCAATATTTTGACGGAAAAACTATTGGACCGAATTGGCTGAAACTCGGTATATAAGTATGTAAGCTCAATATCTAAGACGGACATAGGATACTTTTCATCCCGGAAAAGAGATAGAGTTGGGGATAGACTTTATGTAAAAGTTGACCCCGAAACTACTAACTAAAGCCGAAACTAGGTTTTGTTTTTGTGATCTCATTTTCGTAATTTTGGTCGTTTTCGTTATTTTAGTCATTTTTGTCACTTTCATCGTTTTAGCCACTTTGATAATTTTCGTCATTTTAATGATTTCGTCAGTTTAGTCAGCTTGGTTATTTTTATCATTTTAATCATTTTCATAATTTTCGTCGTCAAATATTTAAAACATCGAAATTCTCAGTTGTTGCCACCACAGATAAAACTTATATGGTAAGGCCACCTTGCTAATAATCAGGTCAAAGCTTCGAAACTAATTAGATCACAGTTTTTTTGTTATGCTTGGGCTCCACATGTGATAACGTTATAGTTATTGATTTTGACCTTATGCGTCTTAAATATAGCGTTAAAATAACAGTCAATGAATATAACATTATTGACAGATAACGTATATACGTACGTTATCTGACAATATTTAACCTCATTAACAATAAATAACAGTGTCGCTTCAAAGAACACATTAAATCCATCACTACGTCTGTGTGAAACGGTCAATAACTATAAAGTTATTCCAAATGAAGCAGTAGCTTTACAAAAAGTTCCCCAAAACAATTCAATGAAAACAAAAAATCAGCCAAGGTTCCCACAAGGTTTTGTCATTTGACTCTGGAACCATAACAACTATAGTATTTAGCCTTACTTATTTAAAAAAAATTGTGATTGAAAACCACAAATCACTAAAACTAGTGCTAAATTGCTGAAGTAATAACACTTTTCGTTTTGTCTGTATTTACATTATTGCGTTTTGTTCATGCAACATTCATATAAAATGGCTCTGTAATTGTAAGTATTTTTAAATAAGATTAATTGAAAGGTTGATTTTTAATGCCAATCTTATATCAAAAAAGATTTTTTATTTTGAAAATATATTTATTTTGTAATTGTACCTCAACTCATTGAACTATGTTGCGTGTACTACTACTACTACTATGTTGCGTTAGCAAAACGCATGGGAGGGAATTAGTAACTGATAACCGACAGTAATACCAATTGTCAATGAGCTTGTGAAAGTCTCGTATACCCCTCTTAACCATCAGTTATTGGTAGCTTCAAAATCAATCAGTTACTATTTATCACAGACAATGGACGGTAAAATGTAGGAACCGGGCATAAATGAGTAAACTTGACATCATTTTCTGATTCAAATTTAACAAAATAAATAAACATAAAATTCAGTAAATATCATGTGTAATTAATAATTATTAATAAAATTACGTAAAAATACTTAAGCAGTTACTTATCTTTTTAAAAACCACATATTTGTCCATATAACACAATTTATACAGTATCTTGAAATTTTCAGATAAGCACGTGTGTTAATTAATAGGGGTCGATTTATAGACCTCGTTGACCCCCAAAAACAGTTTTCATTTATGTCGACCCCTGGGAAACCGATTTCGACCCCAGGAGGTCGATATCGACCACTTTAGGAATCCCTGGTCTAGAGTATGCCGCCATAATAACCTTGAGTTATGTTCGGCATCAACGGCCAGTTTCCAGGCTCTCCTATAGAGAGCGGCAGAACAATGGTAGCATGTTTGGTGTTACAAATGTCCATAGGCGATGGTGGGCCTATCTGTTTGTTGATCTTAGGCAATAAAAAAAAACCAGAAGTGAAAATTTGAAGTTGTAAAATTTTAATGCAAAACGAGTCTTACCTTCCGATATTAATTTTATATTTATATATAATTATATAATATATATAAATATATATTAATATTTAATGTCGATATTTAATGTCATTATTGAAAAAGCAATAAAATTTCCTGCTGGTAGAATTTTATTTTATATAAAGATGGCTGAACCATGGGAAGGTATACAGTTTTGACTTTTAATAAATTAAGAAGCACTTCTAACACACGTGCACGTATGAACAGAAGAATGAAAGTAAATGAAGCGAAAGATGTATACCAAAATCGTAGCAAGAGGACATACATTGTCTCTGCCTACCTTGATGATAAGCAGGTGTGACGTATGTATTTGTTAATTATGAATAATTATCGTTGTCAGTAAGTCGATATTCATTGTTGGGTCCAGGCATTCTAAACCGCCGGATATCATGCAAGAACAAGGAACTGAGCCCATATCTCATTTTCCATTCCTAAGTTATATATGTGACGGCCACCAAAAATGTATGGCTCTCTCTAAAAAGCTCTAAAAGAAAGATAGAAGCTCTAAAAACAAACGAATCTATGAAGAGTTCGTAATAAACACGTAATTGTTTTATCACAAAAGTTTCGGAAATAGCCCTGTTTAATCTGAGAACAGCGTGCAATGTTCGAGTGCAATGCTATGCTCGCAGATGAAAGTTGTCTCGCTTCTGTAGTTGACACACGACGCGTGATGCTATGTACCAAACACGAAACTTGATACTAATCGTGTAATATTAATCTTGATTACCATACACTTATGTTTGCAGACCGCTCGTGATGCATTTGTATTAATCAACATAATTATGAGTTGAAAACCAGTGTCAAACACATGTTTTTGGATTTGCTGTATTCAAAATCATTTATTCCGAATATAGTTATGAAGGTATTACAATTAGTTGTCGAGTACATCTATATTCTGTCGGTAGCGGTGGGCAATATATTATACTTAAATCTATTGTATGGAAAATTTAATCAATTTTACATGTCAGATTAAATATTAAACCAAACAAATCAAAAATCCATAACAGTATTAACTAAACAAAAAAACCTAATAGAAAATTGAAAAGTGGTACTCCGCGATAATATCAATATAAAAATAATTGAGGTAATAATATTTAAAATTTATATCTGTCAAAATATGCATGAACTGCACCTGACATATTTTTTGTTACGTATTTAATATATTACTTTATTTTTTTAATAAGTATTATGTCTCGCAAAGTGGTTCTTGCCAAATAAAGCCTTGCATATATGTTCTTTCTTTCTTACAGCATGAGAAACGAAATATAGACGGTCTCCGGTATAAAAGAAAAGATCTAATGGAGTGATGTTAAATTTTAGAGTACTATGACACTGCCGTCCTTAGCAACTTACCTATATATACACGTATATTTGTCATGCTGTTTATTGGCGTAATTTAGGCGTTGCTGATTCCTTGGCTTTAGTTCAAGAATCATCATTATACATAAGAAACCGCCAGTAGTCATCAAGCATGACGATTAACAGCAAAGTCAATGACCACTTTTTCATCAAAGTGTTCGCCTAATGCCCCTGCTACACCTGATTTAGAGTTAATGACTGTGTCCAAATGCGTCTTGTTTATAGAGTAAAAAAAATAACAACGTCATATTTCAAATAACGCTAAACTTTTGGCTATATCAGCGTAACTCAGTCACTAACACTGACATTATCTCAGGTGTAGCAAGGACATGAAAGAGACTTGAAATATTTTGAAAACTAAGACTTTTGAAGACGTCTTATAAAGCTGAATTTAAAAAAAAATTGGAAGAGATCGCTTTGAGCGATAAGGCCGCCTATTGTATTGTCTAGAAAATATTGTAAATATGGTAAATTTTTTTAATTGTATATTTTGGTGTGCAATAAAGTGTTATCTCTCTCTCTCTAAAGCCTGGAAATCATAAGTTTAGGAGTCAGTCTTCTGAATTTCAGCAAACACCAATTGAACTCATCAATTTATATTATCCAATCAAATATTTTCAAAAGTAAACGTAATTAACGTATTGCGATCGATCGATAATCAAAGTATTGCGATATCATAAAGTTTTATTTCTATCTATTTGATATTTAACTCGATATCCTTTTTAAGGCCAAATGCTATTGTATTTCTTTACTAGAGTTTTCCCCACGGCTACGTCGCGTGAAAAACCCTAGGCAGTAGCTCTATGTTATGTATAATCAAATGAATTAATTAGGTGTTTTACCTAAAACTTTACTGTTTTTTGTTATTACGTTTACTACAATAACAAAGAAACTAAGTCCATATAGTCTACATAACTGCGCAGCGAAACAGGGGCAAGTCGCAGCCAACCTGATTTGAAGTAATACAATGTATAAGACGTTGTTAAATGACAACGTATATATTTGTTAGTGAATTGCAAAAACGCGATTGCAGCGCCATCTATTTTGCTAATCCGTTTATTCCATGTAAAAATACATTATTTATCGAGATAAAAGTATCCTAAGTTACGATCCGGGATATACGCTAGCTCTGTATCGAGTTTCATTTAAATCAGCTCAGTAGTTTTCACGTGATGCTCTAATTGCATATTTAATTCCGCGTTTGATAAATGACTTACCCATTGAGTTTAGGAAAAGCATTACATCAAAAATATTTAAAATAAACTTAAAATGCGCTTTTAAACCAAATTTAATTTTATAATTGTTAAATACTACGGACGTGGATATCCATAGCACTAATATAAACCCTTAGAGGTTTTCTATGCTATATATAATTCAATAAGTTGTAATCATTTTGTTGTCTTGTTAAATAAATAAATGACAGACAGACAAAATTCTAATAATTTCATTTTCTGAATCTCCTGGTCCGAATTAGCCTTGATTTTTTTCATATTTTTAAATGCAATGTATAAACTCGAACCATTTAAAGATTTATTATAATATAGATTCAACTATTACGAATAAACGTGCTCCTACTTTGATTTAGTACTACAACTTCACTCAATTTAGCTCATAAAAAATATTGTTCGTTTGTCTAACAATCTCCGATAAATGTACTCAGTGTTCAGCACAATTATCAAAATCAAATTCGTGACCTTGAAGAAGAAATAAACATACATACAAACGAAGTGACTTATATATTTATATATGTAACACGGAGGCTTTATCCATTAGAACCATTAGTATGTCGTCACCTGATTAAAATTAGGTTGAAAAACGCTGATAGTTTCGATAGTTCATTCGCCTTCTATAACCTTTGGTTTAATTTATATCGTAATGAAAATTGCATCAAAATTCATGTTAATTTATTTCAATTTCAATAATTTTCTTTTCTCCATCAAATCAAATCATTTATTTGCTCAAGGACATGGTAAATTAAAACTTTAGATGGCATATTATTTGATATCACATGCCTTTGCCCATTAGACATACAAATAGCAGTCGAAAAAGACTACTTAATCAATTGTAGTCTAAAATAATATAATCCATCAATAATAATTATAATCGTATTATGTCCGACGTGAAATGTTGAATAAATCAAACAAAAAATCCTAGTTTAGATTTTCTTGGTCATATTATAGTTTATAAAATACTAGCCAAGCCCAGAAGATCTCAATTGCAGCGCCATCTACCGGGCCCAACTGTGAATCTAAACCATCCCGAGACCCACGTGAATGCATACAAAAAATTTCATCAAAATCGGCCCAACTGTTTAAGAGGAGTTTAATGACATACATACGAACAGCAGAATTTTATATATAAAGGTACAAATATAGTTGAATAATAAGTAGGTATAAAACTACAAAATGAGTTTAACTAATTTCTCAACTACTCACCGACATAACTGAAATACCAACATAAACTCTTTAATTCAGCTACACGCCGAACTGATTCAAAATTAATAAAGTTACAGAGTACCAAAAAGATACACAAACTTAATAATTCAGAAAACGTCAACACCTCGACACTTTAAAAACACTCGAAAAATAAACATTGAACCAAAAAGGGCGCGAATCACTGAATTATTCACACGGCAGCCATGTTTTATTATGTGTCAACTTTTATTTATTTTTTAATTGAAAAATAGGCTAGAATTTCAAAAATGGAACGCAATTTTTTTTTCAACTAGCGTTCGCAACTTTGATAGTGACCAGTAATGCAAGGCGGCTGTTCGTACCGTAAGGAGGTTGGTGACTGCGATGCGAATCTCATAACGCGCCTGCGTATACTTTGCGCTACTAGTCCTGCACTTTGATACAATTTTGCTTCAATTAATACCCGCTCAGTACTCTATTACACCTTTGAGTATTGCTCTCCGGATAGTCTAAATGCACGCAAGAAGTCTGGATGTTAGTTGTTTAAAGAATCCTTTGTTTTCTTTTAAGAAATTAAAATTATAAATTTTAATTGATTGATGAATAGGCAATTAGAGAACAAATCCATGGTTTGAAATTGGGTAAATTAAATTTAACAATTTGTGGAATTTGGTAGAGAATTCTCTTGTTCTATTTCAGCAGTTGGTATACGTAATTTGTTGATGATTACAGTACCAAATCGTTTCTTGAAATTAATCATAGTTCATTAAATACATCAAAGACTTGTTTGAAGATTGGAAGCCGTAATGACTTAACGAGTCGTGGAAATGTCATTAATTATACTTTAGCTAGAATTAATTTAGGTAGAAAATAATATATGATTATTACTGGAAGTGAATATTGCTAGTACTTAAATTTATAATGCAATAAATCTGTTTGGGGGTATTAAGATGATGGACTGAATTTAAAAATTAGGAGTCTAATTCAGACAGGCAGATTTCGTATATGCAAATTTTAGAATTTTGTTTGCCTGTCTGTTCTTGTTAGAGCATCAGGTGAAAACTACAGATTAGATTTAAATTAAACTCGACAAAGAGATAACTTATATTCTAGGTCAATACTTAGGATAATTTTAATCTGGATAAATGAAGGTAGTTTCCGTGGGGTAGACGAATATAGCCAATAAATGTACCGCCGTTTCATTTCACTAACAAACATGTCGTCATTACAACGTGAACGAAGTTTCCTTGCCGGTATAAGTTATTGTATATTAAATAAGAAATTAATTGATTAATATCTTGTTTCATTTAATCCTTTTGTTAGCACACTCGTTACAAGTCCCGGCAAAGAGAAAAGAGAGTATAGATAACCTTCCATTATCTTTGGTAGAGAGCGAATTAAACGTTTAGATACATTGATATTAAATTCAAAGTTCGGATACGACACTAGTGTTGAAATAAATTTATAGATATATTTAAATGTTTCTATAGGATACACTTCGGCGAGCGTGCCACGGAATTGCACGA
This sequence comes from Dendrolimus houi, assembly GCA_039645545.1. Lineage (NCBI taxonomy): Eukaryota > Metazoa > Arthropoda > Insecta > Lepidoptera > Lasiocampidae > Dendrolimus > Dendrolimus houi. The sequence continues at coordinate 17,052,274 of CM077128.1, read as the reverse complement.
ATAATTCCTCCCTCACCTTTATACCACCAACCAAGCAGACGTACGAGCTCACGCCACAGTTATTTTGTGTATATACCAACCAAACGCTTAAATAAGTACCGTTGAGGAGTGGAACTCTTTACCGTCGTCTGTCTTTCCTGAAACATACAATAATGTAATAGGTGTCGTCAAGTTATACGTGACGTGACGTCACACATGTGTGACACGTTCCATTTTAGACTTTATTTCCTTCTGACATCAGATGCAATTTCGGTAAGACGTAAACCTATACAATATAAAAAAAAAAGTGGTTGTATTACCTCTTTCAAGGCCTCGGATATTTAATTGCAGCCAATCCAACCCAATTATAGCCTTCAAAGTGTGTATTAAAATCTATACATATATACATATAATAAAATATACATATAATAAAAGTAGAGTCAAATTTCTTTACAATGAAAAAAATGCCGAAAACCGAGTCAGGGGGATGTAAGAAGTGAAATAAAACTAATTTAGATATTTTTCAAATTTTTGTTTCTCGGTTTGTCTGTTTGTCTTTCTGCTTGTACTGGCTAATTTCCGAAAAGATCTGGACCAATTTAAATGAAATTTTGTATGGTGGTAGCTTCTATCCCTGGTCCACATATAGGGATACTTTTGAACCGGAAAAATTAAAGAGTTCCCGTGGGATAGTTAAAAAACTTTAATTACTTAAACAGCTTATTATACAATTTATGCACCTAATTAACTATTGATATTGCCGGTATCATCATCATACAATAAAACAATTTACACATTAAAAAACAATTAGGCTATATGTCATTACGCTAAGACTAATAAGAGCGGAGCACCAATGAAAAATGTTTTAAAATTGGGAGGGCTTTTTTAACTTACTTTTTTTTAAAACTACCACTCGGTTGAAGTCGCGGGCAGAAGCTAGTTTCAAATAAATACCTTATTAGTTTGGCATTCAATTAATTTTATTGATATCAAGCGTGGTTAGTTAATTAGCTTTGTGAACCCTACTGGTTAATGGTGAAAGGTTCCACCTAACGGGCATGAACCCCCCATTAAGGGTAAGTCCTTTACAAGCTATAAATGTAAATACCACCTGTTAAGACTGCGGCTAATTGACGCCTATTGGAATTCCAGTAATTAATTACACTTGGTTTTGTATGAAAAATCGTATTAGCTTAGATAAATCGCACTGAGTCTCATTCTTATGACCTGAGTGATCTGAAAATGAAGGACCATATGATCGGGATATAAGTCAACTAAACTTATGTAAGGAAAGGGCAGAAATTGTACCTCGAGAGCTATTTGATTTGTACAGTTACACGTATTAGAAAATTTATGTGGTGAAATCAATCAGGGCGTTGGTGTGGCCAATAGTGAGTGAGTTAGAATCCTAGCTAGCAAGTACGCACCACTTATGTAGCAGATTTCTGACCTAATTTACATATTATTATGACCATGTTTATAAATAATGAATAACCTGCAGATAGAAATAAGTGGTGTAACCAAAATGGTGTGGTAAAACCCGTCTATCCGCTTTGAACAAGCGCGGTGGGTCTACAGTCTGTTCATATCCTTTATTATTACTTGCTTTGATTATTACTTTTAATAATAAACTCATTCTCGAGGCTATGGAGTTGATACGCAGATATAACATAAACACGAGATAAACAAGCAACTTAGATATCGGAATCTTAAAATTGAAAGCAAAAAATTTGCTCCACACTCAACGAATCACTATATGACGCACTGCATATTGCAGCGGATCAACACCGATAGCAAAAAAAAATGTGCAAGAAAAAGTAGTGGGGATACCTCACGACCCTCAGCCATGAGGAATACAACTTAAGGAGGAGGATCAGAATCTTAAAAAATACTGGCAGCATCATCTGGATGGATCACACTAACCCGTTGACCAATATAGACACTAGTTTTCTTAGTAACTATAAAGTAATATCCTTCGGTCACTAGACAATCTGTAAACTGAGTTTCAAACTTACCAATATTACTGCAATAGATGCTTGTTACTTTTTATAATTGAATTTTGTAATAACTATATTTACGTATGTATTCTATGTATGTGCTAAATGTATTTGATTGAAGTATATATAAGTATTTAAATTAATCAGTCCTACCTTATTCTCTGTTTAACCTACACCGAGAGACTTGTTAGGAATTTCCTTGCTTGGAAAGAGACCGCTTTTAGCGTCAATATCGCTTATTATTGTACCCAAGGAAATATTGTAAATATACAGTGAACGGCATACAGTAAATACTTTATGCCGTTCTATCCTTATGACGTCACTAGTACATGATATATTCTGTGTATCATTTACTACTACTACTTTGGCGGTCGTGTGTTGACTGATCATATTCCTACTTTCAAGTTTTGTAATTGTTTATTTTGGTGAGCAATGTGCATTAAGAATATGATATCACTGACAATGTGCATTAAGAAACTTATGCCACTACCGCCAACCTCGCAAAAATATTATATCATCAGCCAACATTATCGCGACGTATCAAAAACCCTTCCCTGACCCAATCTGTCCAGCGATGAAAAACATTGCCCTTTATTTTCCCAATAACCCTGTCTAACCTTATATTACAGCATATCGGTTACAAAAAGGTCCCTAATCTTCGATGCTCAGACCTCTAAGAGACTATAAACCTAAAAAAGATGACTTCTTCTTTATTATGGAATAGGCAAAAATATTTGTATATAACGAGAAAAAGGAAACGGACCGTGAAGGGGGATTCGACCACGTTAAGGTTTTCATTGGCCACTTTTATATTCGACGATGCGACATATCCGTGACGTCCAAATATGTTTATTTTTATGAATAACTATAAAATCCTCAGGGCCATGACGTAACTGATCACTTGGCAAGGTAAGGCAGTGACCCGATACAGACGCTGTCGGCTGCTCACAGTATGATGCTGCACGTTGCTGACTGTCTAATATGAAAATTCACTATAGTGGTATTTCTCACACGCCTGACGTAGTTTCCATACGTCATACGTCTTGCCCGCTGTCATTCTCAAGCATTCCAGTGTAAAGACTTCGCGTATTAGACGTCAATTAATCGGTCCAATAATATAGAGTGCACAGAAGAAGCTGACGCGTTTCGAAGTTTCCATTGGTATAAGCGTTAATCCGCATCATTTATTTCATCATTTTAGCATCTGTAACAGACCGGCCCTTGTAGACAACTGGTATCAGCGCTAAACAAATAGATTTTTTTATGTCTGTTTGTAGGCAAACTGGCAAATGGTCCACTCGGTGGTAGAAACGTGGTAGAATAGAAAATATATGGGAATGACATAATATCGTTACGCTAAGTATTATGTCATTCATATATTTTTATTCTATTCGTATTGCGCTAATGCTACTTTTCTACAAAGGCAGGACCCAAGATAGTCTCTTACCCTAGTACAACCACATATTATCTAAGCCAAATGTGTCTGGATAGTAAATGTTCCAGATCCAAATGCTTGATGTCGTGAGGGATAATATGGGTTCCGCCCATAAACGTCCCATTGTTGGGCTCGGGCATCCCAATATTAACCGCCACGCTTGTCCAAGGTGGCTTAGCGGATCATACATCGATTAACTCGATGTGCAGGTTTCATCACGATGTTTTCCTTCATCGTCAGCACGTGGCAATTGTAACACTATGCACAGTAGGTTAGAAAACTGCCAGAGTGGTCCATCTTTCCTGGCCAGAATTCAACCCCTCATCAGTTGAGTTTAAGACGCTAGTGCGTTAACAACTAAGATACCAAAGCTTTTTAATGGTGTCCCATCACTCATCAATTATCAATTCTGTCACATATTTGGCAAAAGATATTAACAATCCAGATACTCAGTGGCGGATTTATCAATAGGCTAAGTAGGCTGGAGCCACGGGCGGCAGATTTTGGAGGGGCGGCAAATTTGGGGCCATAGGTTTCTTTGCATTACAGAAATGTAAAAAATATCATATTTATACACCTAAATGTTCCTGATTAATCACATCAGACACAATAAAATCTTAAATTATCCCATTTTTATTAATTATTCAACGCACAGTAATAATTTTAAAATCTTATTAGGTCCACACTATGGGTGGACCTAATGAAAGTTGATCCATCTACATCTACACAAACAATTATTCAACAATATGTTTCACCAATTAGGTAATTTTTTCTACAATTTAAATAGTAGCGTTTGGCTACGGCAAGAAGAAACACATCGATCATATAGTTCGCAATCTTCTAATTACGTGAAAAAGGTGATGTAATAACGACGATAGTGCACAAATTATAAAGTTACAATTTTATTGACAAAAAAATGTAATTAATAATATGATTGTGAATTAATTAATTAAGGACATCGATTTGTAGAGGTCGGTAGAGGCGGCAAAAATTGAATAGCCTACAGGCGGCAAATGTCTAAATCCGCCCCTGTACATACTTCTATAAATATCGTGTTACAATAGCATCGTTTCCTATAAAGTATGAATATTGTTTCGTCATCAATCTTTCACGTTACGTCATATTCCGTGAATATGAGGAAAATTTCCCTAAAATTCGGTTCTATGATTGTAGCTATCGAGTGCAATCGATCGTGATTGCGTTTTATGTGAATATTTCGTGAATTATTGTGTTTTGCCTTCATATTGACCTATTTTAAGACGCTTTTATTTGCTTGACCTGCATGTATGTTCGTCAGTATGTATGTATGTATATATGTAGGTATGTATATCGAAATGTAACGGATTTATGAAACGTAATTTTTATCTATTTCGAAACGTCAGTTTACTTGAAAATTTACATGTTAAGGACCGATGACAATATAATAGTTTTATAACTTTATCCTCGTGGCCTGCCTGCTTGCAGGATCACCAGGTTAAAATTAATAAAAATATTATATAGAGTAAGGTTACGAGAATGTAATGAAATCGTTTCAGATCTATTGTCACACATATGATAGATACCAGTTGAGCTGCTTGATTATAATTGACAAAAAGTAGAAAATAAATTATAAAGTAAAAAACACGCTATAAAAACTTACACTTTTTTAGTTAATAATTACTTTTTTTTAACATATTTGCTAAAAAAAATACATTTATGAAGACTATATACATTGTTCGAAAGTTAAAAATTACGTACCACACAATGGAATGTCCGATGAAGTAGATATTTAGGTAAAAAACAATAAGAATTCTACCAAAAAATTCCACATTATGAAAATAAATAAGCTAAATAATCGAACTTCCCTGGAATCCCTTTTGATTAATACATTTGTCTCACTTTAACACTATAAATAAAATGAGACGAAAGATGTAGTTCCAATTTTCACCGCGTCGATGTGGCGCCATTTGTAAGTGCACCCTAATATAGATACGTCAAAGATAGTTGCGACTTTCCGACTGATTATGTTTGTTTCATTACGTATTGTACAGTTTTCTCGCAAATATGTTGAAAAACGTTGCATGAAACACGTGTGGCTGTTGGTTTTTACAAACTCGTGACTATGATACGCCCGAGACGAAGTGTACTCGTTTGTAAAAACAAACTTACCGCACTAGTATTATAACTATTAAGTATGAAGAGTTTGTTCTACAGTGTTATTGTGAAAAGCGTGGGGCGCGTTTTATTATATTATGTTTATAAAACTCTACTTTTATAAATATTAGTGAAATATTCGTAGTATTTGATGTTAAGTGATTTTTTACGTTAAAAAACATTACTATATAAAACTTCATTATAAGGCATTCACTAATTAATTATTTGTGAATAGTAATAAAATATATTATAATCATCTTCGTAGCGTTAAATCTCAGTTGCGTTCGAAGCGTCTGATCGATGATATCAGGTCCGAATTTCTTGAGCTTGTCACATAGATACCTACTCCTTCGACCAAGACCTGGCTGGGGTGGTATGGCTAGTCATTTGCTCCTACGTAATTTATATACGTAAACGAACATCTGGACTAGGCAGCATTCGGTAAGTTTCATAGTCTTCTCGTCGACCACCTCGCAATGCTTAAATACGAAAGTCTTCAAGCAGTGCGTCTTGCCCGTCCTAATCTACGTGGTCAAGATGTGGACACTGACGACAGGATTGGTCCACAAGTTCCAAGTCGATCGAGCTATGTTGGGTGTTTCTCTTATGGATAGAATTAGAAATGAGGATATCCTACGAGAACCAAGGTAACTGACATAGGTCGCAAAATTAGCAAATGGGAGAGTGCTGTTGACGTCTGCCGCAGGAACGATGGCCGATGGAGCAGACGAGGCCTGGAGTGAAGACCGCGTCTCGGTAAATATACTGTCGGACGCCCCCCAGCCCGATGGACTCAAACCTGCGCAAAGTCACCGGTAGGCGCTGGATTAGGAAGTTGGAGGACAGGGATGAATGGCACCGACCTGGTGAGGCCTACGTCTAGCAGTAGACTGCGATTAGCTAACGACGAAACGAACATCATATTACATATTGATTTTCAAATAAAATTCCTTTGCAAATAAAACTTTATTCCTCTTAATTCCTCGTATCGTTAAGTTGTAAAGTAATAGTGAATACGATGTTTTGAAACACGCAAAAGTTAAAAAATACTTTAGTTAAATTTTACTTTATGTGTACGATGAATATCGTATGATTTTACTGCAGTTTTATTATTCGTGTGTAATTTGTATGAGTATAAATTTTCTTAGAATGTATCTTTCAGTTGAAAAGTTCAGTTATAAATATTAACAGAATTATTCCAACGTCATAAAGATAAAGGCATTCGTGAAATTCTGAATGTTATATTCGATTCTGTTTGAATGATTGTAAATTTTATCGCTTGATATTTAGTTTGGTTATATACCTACTAGGCTTTTATGTGACTTTATTAATATTTTTAACCGACTTTTAGAAGGAGGAAGGAATTTCTTTATTATTTGAAAGAACATACTCTCTATGTAGTACTATTGTCACCAAGTTAGAACCTGATGAGTGGATCCCAGGGAAATCGAGAGCAACCCTTCTTGAAGAGCACCAAACTTGTATACGCGCGACAATTTTACGACGTGAAACAAAGGGGGTGGACTGTAGGTGCTGGTTTGGTTGTAAATAGGTTTTTTGACAGACGCTTAATATATTATTTCTATTATTAAACTATAAATGTAGCAATATGATTTACTTTTTATCAGCGCAAAAGGGGAAAAACGACATTGAAACTACGCGGTTTATGGCTTTGGCCTTAAAAGACGCTTAATATATTAAAAATAAATAAAAAGCTTTTTTTAACAAAAACAAAAACGACTTGAATCTAGTACAAAAAAAAATATCCTAATATTTGGATGATTTTCAACAAGCTGTAACTTGAAGAAAAATGTTTCATACAGCAAATTTAAAAACTTCAAATTGTAACTCGCAAGTGTTTAGCATCTGAATCTGAACTTCAAAATTTTTCCCAAATTTTTACCAGCAATCTTGAGAAAATCACCGATAAAAACATTTGAAATATTTTTGGTTTTCTTTTTAGTCTATGGACTTGGAAAAAGTTGTGAATTAACGCCTATATGAACTGGATAACTTGTTTATTGAGCTTCAGTTTCTTCTTTCTTGAAGAAGAAATTCTTTCTTTATTTAAAGACCTCGATACAAGCAGTTCTCGCTGAGATATCAGTCTTTGAATGGAAAATAATAACTTTACTTGTGATTACCAATATTTCAGCAATTATGATATCAAAGAAAGTTTCGAAAATTTGAATAAATTCTCTACAGGGACTAGTCATTGATTCTTTGAAAAAAAATTTTTTTCAACTGCTACATAAATTTGAATAAGCAACAAAAAAGTACTTTTCGTAGTTTTCTGGAAAATCAAGCGTCTTATCAAAAATATCGAGTACACTGGTAATGTTAAGTATGCCTTTTATAGTTACATACATTACAACACGCCCACAAAAACTCTATAGAGTTTCAATTTAATCCAGACAGCTGTTTTTGTTTCACAACATTGAATTAAAAAAAATAATTAAAGCAAGATTTTTGCTCTAAAACCGGCGGTTCCATATCATACTTTTTCCTTTCTTACTTACTTACTGTTGAGACCATTGCTACGTTTTTTCACCAATTTTTGGACCTACACAAACTCACTAGGCTTACCCCTTCGTATATATCTTACACAAATTCATATTACGAACATGTCAAGCATCAAAATGAAGTGGAAATTTGTGCTGTCTTACACTACTAGACACATGTCAATTTCACTATGGGATTCGCCAAATATTGCCTCTTTAGACCCACTGCTTGCAGTAAATACATAGACACGTTCAAATATACACAATGTCTATCACATAATGTTTTTATTAATACAGTAAACTTTCCTGTAAGCTACCGTTGAAACAATTATTTTAAAATCATTTCTATACAATATAAAATAATAATGTCTTGGAAAAAAGGATCACAGTGGCCAAATAAATCATACAACAATGCTAGATATTGGTTTATCATATATTTGTAATATTTTTTAAGAAAACATATTTTATAAATTCAGCTACTTTATTCGTTGTAAGAATCCTTAATATTTTAGCATTGCGTTTGTAATTTCTTTTATAAAAGAGCATTGTTTTGAGAAAATATTTTCTACATCAAGTTAGTAGTTGTTTCGGTTAATGGTAAAATCTGGTTAAGATTTTATTATGGCAGTAACATCGCCTTTTGTTCTTAAGAAATATTATTTAATCAACTAGGAACTTAACAGTATAATGTACTTGTAGGACTGAATATTAAATGTGGAAAAACTTAATTTTCACTTAACTTTATTTTTTGACACTAAAGAGAAGCTGCAGCAATGGTGTAGTGGTTCAATAAGTCATGCATCGGCCCTTCATATAAATAAACTAGGTTTGAATCCTTTACGAGGTGAAATCCATTTAGGGATTGCCCACCGTGTTGGAAGACGGTGGGGGCGTGTGGGCCTCGCTGACTATTTTTCATGAATACCCACTAAAAGACCACGGTGTTCCTTTCATCACCTATGTAATTTCAGGGCTGAGGTTTGAACTCTGCCCGGAATGCAGTTGGCAGACAATCAAAGCAACTCAGATACTTTTCATCATCTTACAAAACGATGATTGTTTAAAAGAAAATTAACTTCAAAAGAACCTATATTTACCCAACTACGCAAAAGGAGGAGGTTTTTAAGGCCCCAAGTCACCGTGTCCATAGGCAACAGTAACCACTTTTTATCAGGACCCACCATAATAAAGTATTGCTAGCCTTTTAACCTGGTTGCCGTTTTCGTGTAATAAAAAAGATGTGCGTGTGCGCAGTAGAAGTGAAACAAAGTGTGACAAGGGTTGGAAGGAATCCTAAATTTCGTGACGTCACATTTCATATATTATATCGTTATTTAAGCTTTATTTATATACCTTAATTTAAGGTATTAACGAAAGACTTCCAAACATTTCCAACTCAATCTGTATGAATTTATGTTTCATATTTAAATGATTAAATATGATGTATTCTATCTTATTCTCTCTTAGGCTTAGTCCTATAGATGTATGTGTTTATCTCTTTTTAGTGTCGCTTTTTCGTTCCATCGAGTTTCAAATCACAACGATTCTTAGAACGTTTCACTACAAAAAACATATTTTTAAAACGTCAAAGAATAAGTGCTTCCGCACATTTTTGCGGCTCTTTCAGCTATTGCCAGTCGGGCCGTGTAATTTTTATTAAAATTAATGTGGTCAAAATTAAACAATTTTCGCAACCATTCAATAGAAGCTTAAAAGGCTACTCGGTGCCTCTAATAACGCCAAGTACGTGAAAAGGGAACCCTTGAAGAGCACTTAAAAAACTTATTGTGATCTTGTTTAGTAAAAAATGTAGCGCGATTTTAAATTTTGAGAATAATGTACACTCCATATAATGGACATTAAAATTAACGACTTTTTCATTAAAAGAAAGATATTTTTTTTTTGTTTAAATGAAATATTTCTAAGTAATATTTGTGAAGCATAAATTCTTATTGGCAATTATTTTAATATGTGGCATTTATGTACTATCGTCTGAATTTGAATTTATAATCTTTTGAATGAATTGTTCAAAATTCATATTATAAGAAAAGTCGTCCACGTGTTAGGTATGAGTAGACGGACTGATGGCCGCTGGAAGGTATAAAAATACATATGTACCTAGTCACTACCTATTGACAAGCAAATGAATAAATATAAATAAATAAAAGTTACCCTAATACACGTAATAATTAAATACAGATGGGACTCATTTACTAGAATATATTAGTTTCAGTGTGTTAAAAGTGAGATAAATGAGGATTGTAAATGGTAATCTTGATATATAAAAATGAATGTTTGTCTGTATGTCCTTTATAGAATCGTAAACTATACATTTGATCATGTGATGATCATTAGCAAAGTTGTTGTGCATGAGCCAAAGAAGGTTTCTGAGTTGGTTCACAATTGGACCCATTAGGTGACGCTGCTGTCGGCATATCGATTGAAGCTTTTCCGGGCAGGACGACGTCTACCGGGACAGTTATAAATAAAACTAAAATTATATTAAAAAAACATAAATGTATGTATACAATAAGCTACGGATTTCCTCGTGGCTTTACTCACGTAAGCTGTTTATCTGTATCCCGCGGGCTGGTACATTTTCAGCGATATAAAGCATCCTACATTCATAATGTTTCGTACCTAAGAAACTAATGTATTGACTTCATATTGATACTTGTATTTTGATCTATGAATAAACATCTCACTGCCGATCAAGAGTTTTCTGCTCTGAAATTTCTAAATCTGACAACTAGTATTAATTTTAATAAATTTGGTAAGCACAATATATCAGCAAATGTCTGAAGGTTTGTATCGACTAGAGGTAGACTCGAATCGAGCAGCCTAGACTTGAGACAGACTGAGGCTGCTCAGTTTGAGGTAGAGGGTTGAGGCACGTTGCGGATCAAAGTGAGTTCATTCAATCCATTTTAGAGCAAAACAGCAATGGCACCAAACGCGTGTAGAGTTGCTGCTTTAATAGTCGTTGACACTATTAAAAGAAATGGAATACAACAAAAAGTACTGACAAGATATGAATAGCTACTTAGCCGGAGCAAACACTGATTCTCTGTCAGACCTGATGCCGCCTCGCAAATCCTAGTGAACCAAGTAGAAAAAATGAATGCTTACCGTCACTGGAACCGTGTAAGGAATGATACAGGATTTCGGCCGAATTGGCGCGTCTTGATTTTGCACAATCACTACACCAGATGTCCGGGACACAGTTGGTACTTCAAGGAACGGTTTTCGGGCACAATACAGTAGTTTTTCGACGTTTTTTGGAGGCAGCAGCTCAACCCGAGGCTGCCTCTAGTAGATACAAAGCTTTACTAGGCATTTGCTAATATAATGTGCTTACCAAAACATATATAAAGTTTCAAAATATGATGTCACTCCCAATAACCTTAATAAATACTTTTGAAACGGCATATTCTTGATATTGATGTAATTTTTTTATGTTGTGGTGTAATATTTCTTGGAATGCACTTGCTAGGTTTTGAAATAGTACAGCTGATTTCCTTATTAGGTTATTTAACCGTCAGCGCTTGATATTTTACATGCTGGTTTGTAGGTAAACTGACAAAAGATCCATGTGATGGTAAATAGTTATCGCTCTCTGTATTGCCTACATTGTTGAAGCTTTACTTACCTCTTTACGCTCTTGTTGGAAAGCCTCATATTACAATATGCTGATATTGAACATGCTGCCAAAGTAATCTTGTGTTGTGTTCTAGTCCCCTTTCCGAGACCGGCAGCATGTTGGCAGTACCTTTGGTGTTGGAAATGTTCATAGGCGACGGTAACCACTTTCCATCATGTGGGCCATGAGTCTATCTCCCGTACTCCAGCAATAAAAAAAGAAAATACATATATATCCTACTAATATTATAAACGCGAAAGTTTGTAAGAATGTGTGTATGGGTGTATGTTTGTTACTCTTTCACACAAAAACGGAAGGACGCAACGCTGAATGGATTTTGATGAAACTTTACAACAATATAGCTTACACATCAGAATAACACATAGGTTATAATTTATAAAGATATAGTGTGAATTATCCAAAATATAACGATTTTCCATCACACCACGCGGGTGAGACCGCGGGGCGCAGCTAGTATATATATATATATATATATATATATATATATATATATATATTAATCACCACTGGAGTGAAACTTTGTACAGTAAAGAACAGGTATTGCCTTAGCCACTATAACTTGGACGTAACTAATAGTTCATACATTATTTTTCCTTGAAGATAACTTTCGTACATTACACACACAATTTTGTAATCAATTATACTATTTAATGACATTTAAATGTCTTAGTCGAGTTAAAGAACATCTAAAGTTAAATACACGTAATACAAGTTAGAACCATCTAAATTCACAAACTAACTAAAACTTTGGTCTAAAATTTATCTTGTAAGAAAAAACAAGGTATATAGTTTAAAATTAATATATTCCACTATCATCTTTTGTCTCTAACACAAATCCACGTTTTGATGTAGGTATTTTTATAGAGATTTTTGCAGAGCTAGCGTCAAAAAATGCTAGTTTGTTAACCAGCTCATTATTTAAATTATAATATATAAGTATTGTATGGTTAGGAGATGATGGAGCTAACATGGCTATGACAAAAGTCCCAAATAAATAAAGAGAAAAGAAAAACACAAATCCAAACCTGTAAGCTTTATGAAAACTTCACACAATAAATCAATAAACACATATATCGTAATCACAGAAACAAAAGAAAGAAGTTTAATTTTTTCATAGCCACACATTCAGATATATTACCAAGATGACATAAAAGTATGGGCCCAACCTGACCTGATAACCTCCAAGCTCCCCTTACAGTCACCCCGTTCCTCACAACTTCAATAACTCACTATTTCAAAATCTTTTATATCAACTCAACATTATACACATTAACAAAATCATAATTATTTAAGTATTAAACACATGTATGGCTTACTCAGTTTACTGAAGATCGTAAAATTATGACATTATTATAGGAGTAATTACTACAACTGTAGCTTCATAATATCTCCTATAAATATATAATTATGTGCTATTTTATGTTGCCAACAATACCAAACTTCAAACTAACAATTTCGATTTAAATTTTTTTTTCTTAAACATTCCGCGTCAAAGAAATACAAATTTTCGGTCAAAAATAAAATAAAAGGCTCTTTAAGTTGTTTATTTTGGCTCAATGAAGCCACTTTATTTAAAGTGAATGAATGAAAAAGATAAAATTAGGGCTTGTTTGTAAATCTATTCACTTAAAACGGAATTTTGAGCCGTTATAAAGAAATTTATATATTTTTTACTTTGTGTTTGAATCGGAAGGAGCGGATTTAGAGTATTAGCATTTGAATGACACTTGAATTTATTTAATTTTTTTTTTATCGTTATCATCATATTTGTTGTAAATGAAAATAGATACAAATATATAGCATAAGCTAACATAATATCTTATAATTTATTGATTATTTATAAATTTGATAAGTATTAACTATTGATAAAACTCTACTTCCCAAACGACCTTATAAATAAAACGCCGAACATTTACAATTAAGCTTTAGATAAAACTGGGAAACAAAAGTTTTACACCCCTTATTTGTAGTTAAGTAAAATCTCGAGCCCTTTATTTACTAGTATTTTATTCAATTTTATCGATATTTTACTTAGGATTCTGAATTGTATATAGATGTAACAAATTAGATGTACTTATATATAAATAACATTAGAAAAAAATGGATATATTATAATAAAAACAAAATTATTTATTTCAACAGTAATGTTTATACTCGAATCCTCTAGTAACTATGCGTATTCCGTACTTTTCTGAACCAATACCAAAAAACATCCGCTGTTAACTAAGTCCAACTCGATTTATTTGTCCAAGACAGATGGGAGAAATTCATATATCTGCAGGTGTCTTCGCGATGTTTAACTTTACTATCAGCACGTCGTAATCGTCAGACAAATTGCCTAAGTGATGCATGCTCCCCAGTATGGGTTAAAATTCTGAACCTTCGTCGTAGGAGACACATCAAATTACTGTTTTTACATGCTATTAACAAGTTTTTTTTTGCAATAAAAAGTTGATCTTTAAAAAGGTTCGAATGTGTAACATCACTATTATCTCAGCAAACAGTCTAAAATGAACCAATTGAATTCTGTAACCGTGTTAGGAAGTCGACCAACTGGGACAACTTATAAATAATCACTGATGTAATCGAATAGTATATAAGGATACTTTATATTTATGTCCCTCGTAAATAAATTGAAATTTGTAAAATAATTATAAATTAAACCAGCTATATATAGATAGGATTATAGATGTATAGAGTATACTAGAGAGAGAGAGAGAGAGAGAGAGAGAGAGAGAGAGAGAGAGATAATTATTGCACACCAAAATATTCAGTTACAAAAAAACCTTATTTACAATATTTTCCAGCCAATAAAAGAGGCGGCCTAATCGCTCAAAGATTTCTTCCAGGCAACCTAAATTAAAGAAATTTGTTAGCTAATCTGGCGATGTAGGTGATGCAGGAAAAAGGCAATAGATACATTAATACTTTTATTACTTTAACTCCACTTAGTGCGCTACATGAATCTGGTATCAATTTATTTTAATTTTACATTTGTAATATTTGTGTCTCTGGGAAACGTATTGATTTCGTTTTTATAGATACTGTATGAAATAAATATAGTATAAAAATCGGACTTCAAGTCACGGATGAATAGGTGTCTTTTAGGTAAGCATGCTCCATACTATACCGCGTCGTCATTTATGATCAGGTGAGACAGTGGTCACACGGGAATCTATACAAACGTAAAAAAAGGGTAAAGTACGTGTGAGATATGCACATTGAAGGGTTTCAAAGAGACTACGAGTGCCCGCTCTTTTAGTTATTTGCCTATAAAAGCATTTAATCGCAAATAACACACAAAAAATTCATAGAATTTTTATTTATTTCACACAGCAGAATACATTTGAATATTTTTAACATAATTTTAGAATCTAAGTAGTATTTCTAAACATGTGAATACAGGAAAATACCTACAGATATAGCGTTATGTAAATAATATATCATACCGTAGTTTACATTCTATAACATATGTTTGTTGATAACAATAAATTAATATATGCCAGGGTCAATCGCTTAAACTCTCTACTGTTACCATTGATTATATATTACATGAGATTAATACTGACCAGCTCATTATACAGACATATTTTGCTCGTTGGTTTGTAGTAAGATGTACTATTTTTATAAGCTCGCAAGGCGAAAGGTGGTGGATTACGTCTTCTGTAATTCATATATTTTTTTGATGACGCAGGGGGAATGTCTTTTCTTGGGACACTGTCCCCGGGCCTAGGGAAAAGACTCGCCGAGGGATGTGTGGGGCTCTTGATCGGCCGTATGCCATCTGCTCACTAAACCTAAACTGCGCCCAGCTCACACGCTTTTACGGGACGCCACAGGAACTAGAACAATATTTATATTAAGATAATTTAAGCTCCACCATCTTGATTTTTTCAGATTTATAGTTTAAAAGTTAAAGGGCAATACAGTTTTTACGACATTAGAAGATATTGTTACGAGTTACAGGACTCGAATTAAAATCCCGTTGGAATTACTATAGAATTTATTAGAACTATACCAACACGTATAACACAGGTACAAATATGTATAAACATGTAACATGTAAACCTGTGTTATACGTGTGTTTATATGGAACACAATCAGTCCAAACGTAATGCGCGATTCAATAACACGTGCAAAGTCCGTCACTATATAGATTATCGAATTTACACACGTCTTGTCTCGCTAGTGGTTATCGCTTGCCTGTCAATCTCTCCATTGGGCCATTGCCATATACTGCACCGACACAATATTGCTGGCCGCCCGCGTAGATCGAATTTCTTAGAATCAGTTCGACACGCCTGTCAATGACTGACATAAAAGAATTACAATACACAATGGGCTGTTTTTTAATCACAAATTTTAAACACAATGTAAACAAAAGAAGACAGTCATAAATAGTTTCAATGTTTTTAGCTCAAACGCCGGCGTGTAATAAATGTGCTTTGTTTAAAAATATGCAGGTGGCCCAAATTGTAACAATATGTATCTCGTCGCCTACTGAACTGAAGTTATAAAGATATAATTAACATAAATTTGAATATTTGTACGACCATATGTCAGATACGGTTATACTAGTCACATTGTTTACCAACTATTGTGATCATGCCTCTACCTGTAGCTCTACAAATAAAGATTCATTCATTAATTCATTCATCGTATAAAAAATGTTTTTAGAACATCATTATGGTTTTTTTCAGAATCTGACTAAAGATACGACACGGCTGTGTGTACTGAAAAAAATCTACCCTAGGCATAAGAGTAGGGAAGATTTAAAAAAAAAATAAGATTAGGGTAGATTTTAAAATTAAGGCTGACCATATGGCCACCGTTAATTTTTAATTTGTTTTCACAAGTTGTACCAACCCTTCAATCGCTTTAATACTGTTACAAGTTAGCGGGACTCGAATTAAAATGCCGTTAGAATTATTATAGAGTTTATTCGAACTATACAAACACGTATAACACGGGTACAAATATAACCGAACACAAAAATCCAAACATAATGCAGAAGGTCGTAATTCAATAAAACGCGCAAAGTCCGTTACTATTAGATTTCCGAATGTACACACGTCACGCCCGTGTCATAGTTGTAGCTCAACTGAACTCCTCTCTCAATCAGGCCATCGTTTTATATTGCACAAATGCAAACCGCAAACAAATGCAAATACCCGTATCGTATCGTCGACATAATTTCCTAGAATCAGCTTGTACTTAATCCGTAACACCTGGATAATGATGCCTGCAAGCGACTGTAAACGAGTACAATAGAACAATAGGCTGTTCTCCACAATACTAGAAATGTATGCCAATAAATAAGTAAACAAAAGAAGACAATCATAAAAGGATTACAATTAGTTCAAATGTCGACAGGTAATAAAATATGCTTTTTCAGACTGTACGTGGAATTTGTCTTTGTCGAAGACTAAGTTGTAACAATATCACTCAAAATTAAACACGATAGCAAAAATCAACAGCTCTATGATAAACGCTTTAATTATAGACACGAGAAAGTTTGTTTATAGTATCGTTAGCGTGATCTCACGCAGTTTGGTTGAAACTTTGTCCATAAACTTTTTATAGCACTACTTCAATCAACTTCCTTTGTCTGTTTAGCAATTTCGAAAACTACAGTAAATTATATTCTACTTCTATTAGTTTATTGCAATATTTGACATTGAAATACACTTTTAGTAATGAAGGTAAGAATAGAATAGTTTAATCCTGGAATATGGCAGTTTCTATAGAATATGGAATCAAAGTAAAGGCGAGCGAAGTTTATATTAATGTTACGAGTTGTAGGACTCGAATTAAAATGCCGTTGGAATGATTTATAGAATTTATTAGAACTATACAAACACGTATAACACAGGTACAAATATGACTTCTATACACAACCAGTCCAAACGTAATGCGCGATTCAATCACACGCGCAAAGTCCGTCTCTAACGTCTTGCTTCACTTGTGGCTATCGCTAGACTGCCGATCTCTCCATTGGGCTATTGCTTTATACTGCATCGATACAATATGGCTGCTCGACCACGTAGACCTAATTTCTTAGAATCAGTTCGACACACCTGGCTAATGACTGCCATAAAAGATTACAATACACAATGGGCTGTTTTCTAATTACAAATTTTAAACACAAAGTAAACAAAAGAAGTCCAAATGCGGAAAGTTAATAAAGTATGCTTTTATGGTATGCAGGTGTGAATCTACTTGTGTCGGCGTGTAGGTCGTGACATTAAAATAGTATATATCTTTATTTAAAAAAAATTGTAACAATATTAATTATTTTATAACAAATCAGCTTAAACAAAATATTGAATAAAAAATATTAAAATCTTGACAACCACCGGCAGTGGAGTCTGGGGTCTAAGTTACCAGTGATTCAGACTCCAGAGAGTCCTAGTCTCGGGCTATTGGGATGAACTGCTAGTGGAGTTACAGATCGGGTACTATGGGGACTATGGCAACTGCCCGTCGCAATGTTTAAGGAACATGAAAAAACTGAGCAGACGGTGACTCGACACTTACCGCATGGACCCCTAAAAATGCCAAGATTAGCGAGGGGCAACATGGGTCTGAGTGGCTAAGGGGTGTCGAGAGGTGGGCTGCAGGTCCACCGAAGCTACTTCCGACGTTACGAACACTTCCACCCCTGGAGCTTCGGTCTTAGCTCTTGCGATCTCCACTCCGTGCCGGCTGGCTAATGCAAGCACGGACGTGGGGGAGGGGGGCTTTATTATTATTATTAGTATTTATAAAAGGATTCATTGTGATTATTCGATAATTCGGTCGATATGCAGCTTACGAGAACTGCTATTAGACGGGATAAAAACTTATGAATATTAAAGTTTATAATATAGATTTTGCTTGTATTTCCTGAATACTCCATCCATTTCCCTGAATTGAATTAGGCCTGAATAATAGTGCGGCAGCGGGTGACGAGACTCACGGAGACATTCGAGCATCACTAGCGTCCAAGCCGCTGAGTAGTGTGCGCGTCGTTGTTCCCACGCGCGCAGTAGAGACATACCCGAACCCGGCGGACCCACGCCAGTCGAGGTCGCGACCAAAAGCTCGCACATTTCCCAGCCTCTAACATATAGTGACAGGAGAATACCAAAGGGTTTGAGTGGGTATACCGACAGCTCATCTGGCCGGCGAGTCTCACACTGCCCCGCCGTAGTCTTCATGTGGCGGGGTGTCAACAGACGGATTTCCCCTTGAAAAAAAGGGCTGGACAATACAGTGTAACTTAATATTACAAGGATTTAATTTAATATTAAGCCCATAAAAGGCCCACTGCCGGGCTCGGGTCCCTTTTAAAGAAGAACGGAGAAGTACATCATCCGCGCTTGTCCAGGGCTGGTTGACAATATCACAATTTCACTATCGCAATTTCAAAATAGAGAAATCCTTAATTAAATTAATTCCAAAGAGTCCTTCTACCATCAACAATAATTACCGTTTTAGGTCAGAATTTAATTATTTAATAGTCCTTTTAAATTACCTTGTGATCGTGATAAGGTGTCTCTGAGATACTTACCCTGTTTAATAAATTAACTAGATTACCTTCATTTTATCCATTTGACCTTTAATCACTTATTCTGGAAAGACCCTCACAGTTTCGCACATTGTAAACACCCTAATTCACAGCAGTGCATCAGCCAAGTTAACTAACTTTATTATAAAAGTAAACTTGTTAACAAGTCTTATAAAATAAAACTTAATTACTGGTGCACAAAACTCTATTGTGTTTACTTAGTAATACTAAGTAAGAAGTAAGCTCACCTTTTGTCCTGTGTGTATCTTTTGAGTCCTTTTACAAAGTAAGACAGCAGTACTATTTCTGTTGAGATTTCACGAGACAGGAGGATTGTAATGAATTTGCTAGATTTTAATTCATCTACATTGTTGCAAACAATTTAAGACTACGCGTCAAACTTAATTTTAACATTGCATGATTTTATTGAATTTTGAAAATAATAAATATTTCTTATGCAAAAAGATTGTTGAAGTTCCTTAGCTATTATAAGGAAAGCAGACTCCTTATAAAATAGTAATGTCAGACAAACAAAATAGGTAGATCTATCCCCGAGCTCTCAGAGCGAAGCCGGCTAAAGGAAGCCGATTTTGGAATAGAAAGCTGATCACGGCGCAGAGCATTACAAAAACTTAGTCTATACTAATATTATAAAAATTAAAGATTTGTATTTTTGTATGTTTGTAACTCAAAAACTACCAAACAGATTTCAAAAATTCTTTCACCATTCGAATGCTACATTATCCTTGCTTAGTATAGGCTATATAAAAATAGGGGATCCCTACTAAAATGTCAATAATGTAACCCATCAATCTAAACAAAATACTTGGCACTGGAATCAATTTCTACGATTTTGATGAAATTTTATGTGTGTTTGAGTGGGTCCTAAGATGACTTACATTTACAATTAGACCCAGTATATGGCGCTGTAATCGGGTTCTAGGTTTTTATTTTTTCACGGCAGGACAACTCTGCCGAGACCGCTATTATTAAATCGAACTAGACCTAAAGGTATACCACCTTTAATGTAACACGTCATATTCCACGTGTACACTACATAAATTTACGCACACAAGTTTAAAAAAATGCTACACTTCATTTGGCGCTTTTGTTCACGTTAGTTCCGAGTATACTTTTATTTGTATATCTGAGGTGACGGTAAGTTTGCTCAAGTTCTATCACTTGGAAATTTCTTTCAAAAATTAAATTATATCTATTATCTGCTTCACATTGCGCTTACTACTACGTACAAAGTAATTAAACGTTCCTGATTTAATCTAAGCACCATTCAACCCCTTAATCTTAAGTTTCAATTAAATGCTACACTCACGAAAACCTAAGAATATACTATTGAAAGCATTTAGAAAACGAATGAAGAAACGTAACACGAGAAAATCAATTCTCTTTATATTACTTAAACGCGCTATACTGCAAGTGACTTGCTTAAATTGTCGTCTTAAAACGGCTGGGAAGAATAGCAAGTCATATAAACTGTAGATTCTCGACTGTTTATTATTATAGTTGAAGTGAAACCATTTGTTCTTTGACGCTGAAGTATACAAGACTGTTTATACTAGATACATATTTTTTTCCACATTTTGATATAAGTAAATTTTCTATTGCTTATATTCGGGTATAATTCTAACGAATCAAGAATTTAAATTTTACAGTTAGATAGTTTTTATAATATTACCACTTTTATATTATTGTAACTCTAACCACAATAACACCAGTATGTTACTACTTACTAGGTATGTATAATCTTACTGTTGTTATACAAAATATAATTCTATAAATTGTTAGTCAGTTACTAATTAATGTTACTTTTGTGTATTATATTGTTACAAGCTACAGGACTCGAATTAAAAATGCCATTGGAACTACTATAGAATTTATTAGAACTGTACAAACACGTATAAAACAAATACAAATAAAACTGGATGCAACCAGTTCACACTACACGATTCGATACAATTCGACACGCGTAAGGTCCGTCGTCTATATCGCTAATCGAGAGTACTCGAAAACGTCTTACTCGTTACGTGGTTGTCGCTGGACTGCCCGCCCCTCCATTCGGGCATCATCTTATACTAACTACACAGTACAAAGAAATTGACCGCGCACACTGAGTTCTGAGAAATATAAATTTGTACAGCTGCGAACGTCCACAAAATCGAAAACAATAACAATAAGGATTAGTTCGGCGCTAATAATGGTTATAAAATAAGTAAAAAAACAATAGCATGTTTTTCTTAATTGCAAATTCAAAAGACAAAGAATTCCTTAATCCGGGAGGAATACAATAGACTGCGCTTACAACAAGCAGCTGTGCGCTTATCTTTGACGGCATGTAACACTATTATTAATTACTCGTTTACATTTAATAATATAATAAATGCCAGATGTATAATTAAATAAATTCAAAGACATTTAACTTCGGTCATTTTAAAATAATGCATAGCGTAGGCTATGCTTTACCGAAGGTATGTACCAGCCCATGGCGTGGCGTCGAGTCTCCACATTTCCAAGAGAATGAAGATAGCCGGTTTGGTGTGTTTCATAAACAGTATCCTGATGTCACGATCAGTGTCTTCATAATGATTTCCTACACTAATTCGAATCCACATTATTCAAATACTAAATAAATTATTATATATAATAATAATAAAAATAATAATTTTTAGAGGCCCATGCAGGGAGTGGCGAGTCACCGTCTGCCCATTTTTCTATGTTCTCCGAACATTGCGACGGGCAGACGCCATATTCCCAGACCCCTAGTACCACTAGCAGTTCACCCCAATAGCCCGGTACTTTTGTCCTAATTTCCCACAATAGTCCTACACTGGCCGGGACTTATCCTTCTATATATTATAATATGGTGTAGACAGGGATAATCACCAGTCAGTGTCACGCCACATTATATTAAAATTGTCAAGGGGCCTCTACGTGTTGGCCTTCCCATGGCCCCACGCAAGCCCTCAAAAGTTCGGGCCATTTTTATGGCCCATGGTCTTGAAATACATACAGATAATAATGATAATCGGTACACAAATATACATATTGTATATCCCTAAATTAAGCAAGTTACGCTTGTGTTGTGGGTTATACATAACGGACTACTCTGGGGCCGATTCCAGACACCCAGACCATAGTAAATAACGGAGAAAAATCGTTTCCGAAATTTACCATGCCAGAAATCGAACCGAGAATCGAAAGGCTTAGCTCTCTCAACCACAGAGGCCGTCGACATATTTATGATACATCTTTAAATTTGCGTAAATACGCTTTGATAAATTTGATAAAATACAACATTTTCAATAAACCTATATTATAAATTAATTTATGATTAAAACTGAATTTAATTATACATAATCTAAAATCTCTAATACAATACACAACATTAAATCTAAAATCGTTAGTTATAAAATAAAACTTGAAATAGTGGAATTGCGTAACTTTTCCTCTTGCATCCGAAATTCCTGCTCCGTTCCACAGTGAGACAATTGCAGTCGATAAAGGCTCCTCGGGAAGTATTTCGTGAGAAAAATATGGCATCGGAATTAAAGTTTGGGGACTTATGAGTTAGTTACACTAACCTAGTGTACAAAAAAGTAGTAAGAACAATGGTCCAGTAGCGAATACAACTGAAGAGCCCTTAATAACCAGATTTGCTATTGATCATTTTTCCACTTTCTAAAAATTTTATTAGACATAGGGCCGATTATTCAATCACCAGATAAGAGTTATCTGTCGAATAAATCATAAACTGAGTGAATTCTTAAATTAAACCATTCAACTGTTTTTTTATTAAAGCCATATGCCTTAAACGCAGATACATTTAAAAAACATTCATATTATATATACTTTATTGTATAAATCATTATATTAATACAGGAAGCAAAAACTTTGCACCCCTCTTTACGACAATTGCGCGGACGAAGTATGAAATTTCGCACACTTATAGTTTATATAGAGAAGAAGTGCAGAATGCTATATATATTTTTATTATGCATATAAATAACATTAAATCAATAATAAAAACACGACACACACTACCATGTATTTAACACACACACGCATATATACTCTTTTGTTTATTGTTAAAGTCAAATTGACAGTGTAGCCTTGGCGAAATTTGTGATTATAGAAGTATAGTCTTTGACAACAGAACCTTAATAATGTTCAAACGTATAATTTAATTAATTATTATGGTCGAATTTCGACCACTGGGCGACTACTAGTTACTTTTATTTGGTGATTGAAAAATCGGCCCTAAATATTGATTAATTCAAACATTTTAAAGAATTTGAATTTGCTAGGAGTTTAAATTTTACAGTTCCTCTAAAATATTTTAAGTAAAAACGTAACAAAGCGCGGAGGAAGAACAAACATTATGTGGTGCCGTATATTTATGTAGAATTTAGTAGCTTTTCAGAGTTGCGTTATCTACACAGGATTATAATTTGTAATTTTCTTCTTGCACAGTTATTAGAACAAAAAAATTATAATTACTATACAAGTTTTCAGTTTTAACATAAACAAGTTAAGCGAATTACGCTTGTATTATTGGTAACACGGTCCAATTTCAGACCGACCCCAGACATCCAGACTATATAAAATAAAAGAAAATTTGTTCGTTACATTTGCCATGCCAGGAATTGAGAGTGAAAGCTCTACGATCCACTGAACTAGGCTGGCAAAGGATCGAAGATGCCATGTTTGTTTTGTAAACTTTTTTAATCCTTTGTAAACTCGTCGTTACGTCGAACATTCGTCATTACCTATATTATTATGAATGGAATTTTATGCTTAGGATATTAAAGTTATCACAAATGCCTCATTCGAGTGTTTTCATAAATCAATATTCCTCTATAGGCCAAACTTAACTCACCATAATCATTTGAACAAATATTTGACGAACTTCTGTGTTATACCCAAAAGTTCTTGCGTATCTTTGATTGTTTTACCTTTCTAGGATCTGAATGTTGTGAAATAGATTTTAACCTTTGTAAATAAACGGAGTATATAAGAGATTTTTAACAAAATTATTAGGTAATTTATGTGATTACAAACACTCCGTACAACTGATAAAAATATACTCATAATTTATTTACTGTACTTATAAATTATTTATTAAAATTTAAAAGAATTCTACTTTAGTTCCGCGAATTAAATTATAGTCACAGGTCACTGCAACCTCTGGATTTACAATTTTCATGTATTTGTCTAACGTCAATATTTGTACCCTAGAGGTTTTTGTGTATTTCTGATTGTTTAACATTAAGGAAACTCATTTTAAACTTTATGTTTTAGATTGTAAAATATATTATCGATGAAATTTAAGCGGACACTATAATTAATGCTATAAATGTAAAACGCACATTATCCGGCTAACATAGACCGATAGATGTGTTGTATTTCACGCATTTTTATGTATGGTACTTCGGCGCCGTACATCGTAATACGAGTTATGGGATATTTGGACATACAAACATAATTTTTTATGTGCGTGCCCTTGTTCCTGAAAGTCATCTTATGGTCATGATATGCGTTCTCAGTAAAGGATGCATCGATATATGTAGTTATCTCTGAAGCGACATCTTTTGACGACCAACGAAATTATGGCTAAACATCGGAAAGCACATAAGATAATAGACTATATACATCCCATTAAAGGAATCGAAACAAAGATACCGATATAAAAATTATATGGAAAAGATCACACATTGTAATATTTAGTAATGTTTTTCGATCAATAAATAGTTTGTATATACAAACAGGTACTATTATATTACATACTGTATATGTATTATACTTATATATTTGATTTCAGATTTGCAGAAAACTTTTATAAATTATTATGACTAGCCAAATTAGTAGATATATTTAAATATATTTGATTATTTTCCACCTGCATGTTCATACTTTGACATTGGCAAAATAAGTACTATTTGTAGTGAAGCCTTATAAGAAAAAAAGAGATCACAGATCACAAAATTATTTGTTTTAAGCGATATTTTGTGAGAGGCTCGATATGATGGATTTTGCTCACGTTACCGTCTTGATATCTAATTGAAATGTGCCTATATTCTTCTCTATGATTAAATTCATTCATTAAAACTAGAAACTCTACACCAGGGACGTTTTTAAAATGTCGCTTAAAACAAAATAGCTTGATATTATTTTATCATTGGTATTCCGTGTCACTCCCGATACCGTTCGAATGAATTACTTTTCATACACTCCATGTAGCATAACAAACCTAAATAATAGGTACTAAAACCTAAATAAAACATATTCGACATAACACGTAACTACTTGTACATTACAATAATTGATTTATTAGTTGACTGGACCTGTATATCAAGTTTTCTTTTTGATGCGTAAAAAGCTCAAGTGGTTGCCAATTCGTTTTCACCGGGATACTCACATTCTTTCATTGCTTTATAGTATTTTATTCATCCCTACTACTCCACAGTACCTTAAAGAACGCTTCGAATTTATTTCTTGCTCTCACAATTTACGCCCTTCCAGTCAACATAGACTTATTACTCCTATTCATAATACAACGTTTTTCAATAACTCTTTCACGGTCAAGACTGTTCAACTTTGGAATACATTGCCTGTTGTTGTCAGACAAGCAAAATCTTTAATACCATTTAAGAACATGGTCAGGAAATTCTATCTGCAATATAATGATATGTAATTTTATATAATTAGTATTATATTGCATATAACTATATATTTATTAAGTTTAAATAGTTGCATTTTATCACTATGTCTTGATTATGTATATAACTTATGTGTATATTTGTATATATAGTATAGTTGTATATTTATTATTAAAATGTAAGTAATCGTACAATAATTATG
The DNA here is from genome assembly GCA_039645545.1 of Dendrolimus houi. Classification (NCBI taxonomy): domain Eukaryota; kingdom Metazoa; phylum Arthropoda; class Insecta; order Lepidoptera; family Lasiocampidae; genus Dendrolimus; species Dendrolimus houi. The sequence continues at coordinate 17,026,146 of CM077128.1, read as the reverse complement.
TATACCACCATCGCCATTCCTAATCAGCAATATTCCTGCCACGGGTTGTCTGGAAGATATCGCTTTTTAGCGATAAGACCGCCCTTTGTACACAATTAGAATAATACTAGTTCATAAGTTTTCTGTAATGGTGTACAATAAAGTGTTATCTGTCTATCTATCTATCTTTATTAATAATAATTGTGAGAGCGCGGGCGGGAAATAAGAGGACAGAAGGAAAGGAGTTACAAAGTAGATCGTCGCACCAGACACTACAAATAATGCGGGCTTCGCAGCGAGCGACAGCCACGTCTTCCTTATGATCCTTTCTTCACATACTGCAGTTTCTTCGATGAGAGCACCAGCTGGTACGACAGAGGGGGTACCTCTCAGCACGCGGGTTAATAAATGCGCGTGTAGAATGCGGCTCGAACAGCGGTCGAACGTAGACCGTGAACTATGTCACATTAACATAGTGACAGATGCGACGAAAATAAACCAAAGAGGCGGTGACCAAATTGGTCGACATAAACAATAATTATATTAGTCCTTTCCCATTTAATTAGACTAGTGATTGCCCGTGGTCGAAATTCGACCATAATAATTAATTTAAATTATAAGTTTGGACATTGTTAAGGTTCTGTTGTCAAGGACTATACTTCTATAATCACAGATTTCGGCAAGGCTACACTGTTAATTTGACTTTTACAATAAACAAAAGAGTATATATGCGTGTGTGTGTCAAAAACATGGTAGTGTGTGTGTAATTTTTTTATTGATTTAATTTATTTTTCATGCATAATTTAAATTTAAAAAATAGCATTTTGCACTCCTCTATATAAACTATAAGTGTGTGAAATCTCAAACTCCTCCGTCCGCGCAATTTTCGCAAAAAGGAGTACAAAGTTTTTGCTGTGCTTTTGTTTCACGTATTAATATATATAGATAAAGTTTTCGCCAAGGGGTAAATCTTCCAAATAAATGCCATTACAATGAAGACGTATACAGATAGCTTTGACGAAGACCAATCAATGAAAGGGTCTTATTGGGGTCGTGTGTACGCGGCTATACGCATAATAAAATATACTGTATCGATATTCACAAATTACAATAGATAGATATCAAAATACTCGTTAAGCCATCAAACACTGATGATAACAAACATTTGTTGCAGCCGCTAGTGACGGGAACGTTTACCGTTAGTGCAGACAATGTTTACATTTCAAACGCAACGACAAATCCCTGGGTTTTAATCATACTCCAACATTTGCATACATTGAGCTCTCGTTGAATAACAGTTATGGCTTTACGCATTAATTACATACATGAATGAAAGAATGAATGAATGAAAACTCTTTATTATTCACCAAAAACTTAAATCTAGACAATTGATATGGATACATTTGCATTAGAACAATGGGCGGCCTTATCGCTTATAACGACCTATTCCAGGCAAGCCAGTATCTAAGGAGATTTTAAGGGAAATTTCAATATATGATTTGTGGTGCACTACACTAAAATAAAAGTAATAAAATCACAATCAAATACTATTAAAAATAAAATAAAATGTAAATAAACTACTATATACTTATATACACAGATATACATAAATAATTATATATACGATGATATTATAAATTAGATATATATACATTCGAACAATAGATACATTCATTTAATGCAACAATTTTTATTTAATAGACCAATAATGGTCAGTGACCATACGTTTAAATGTAGTCATTGATTTAGCTTGTCTGATTGGCAAGGAGAGGGAGTTCCACATTCAAACAGCCTGTACGGCAAAAGAATTTCCTACGAAGGAAGAAGTGTGTGCAGATATAAGTTAACAAAAGATTTTCATTTGAGCGCAAATTACAGGAATGAGAAACATTCCGGCGAAAGCGAATAGGTAATCATTTAAGCTTATCACGTTTGGAGACTTGGTCATATTTACGCAAACCAAATACATACATATTTAGAATTAAGTTTATAAAATTGACTTCAACTTAGAATTTTCTTACGTTTTCGCAACTGGCACATATAATCAAAATTGTGTTTTAACGGTTTAATTGTTCTCTCTTTTTATTTTACCTCCTACCCTCTTTTAATCTTATATAAAATTATTAGAGCTAGGCAAGTTACTGAGATTGTGCCGCTTATTCTCTTCAAGCTGCAACATGTCGTGAACATTAAGGCTCCATATAGTAAATAGTAAACATAAACAAAAATTTAAACTAAACAATTAAAATGAACAAGTTGGCGGTAGGCTAAATAAATACTTTAATATTACTCATTGACACTGACATCTTTGTCTTTCGTAATCATGGCTATTGAAAAACGGTCAAAACGTTGGAAAAAAAAATCATATACAATGCCGCGCTTAAATCCACTAAAACGTACTTTTCATTGGCTGTGACTATTTTTTTTTCTGAAGCAGGCAAAATAGGCAGACAGCTCGCCTGATAGAAAGTGGTTACCGTCGCCTATTGACGTTTGCAATACCAGGGGTGTCACCAATACGTTGCCGACCTCTAAGAAATTTTATAACGCCCTTCTTAAAGAACCCCATGTAGTAGTGCAAAGGGGAAAAAACCGCGACGGGAAGTTCCCTCCAGATCATTGTTGTAGGCGGAATAAATGTTCTAGAGAACCTTTACGTAGTTGAGCGTGGGAGCTCAAGGAAATGGGGGTGAATATCCCATCGTTGGCAAGCGGTGAGGTTGTAAAAGTGAGGCGTTGGCACCAGATCAAACAGTTCCTCGTAACACTCCCAGTTATACAGGTGGTAAAAGACGCAGAGGGACGCAAAGTCTCTTCGAAGGCTAAGCGATTCTAAACCGCCTGTTAGTATGGGATCGTCGACGATACTAACGGCGCGACGCTGGATGGAGTCGAGGGGTCAGTCTGGTAAGCGGGTGCTACAGCCCATAGATATGCAACAATTACACAATGAAGAAACCTAAAATGTGCTCTAGTATAAGAAATTAGGTAAAGTCAAGCTTTAAATTTTCGGTTGGAAATTTGGGAGTGGCCCACTTCAGTTTCATTTTTTAATCAACGTTTCTTCGACGTTAAGTAAGTTAAGTAAGTACGTGTATGTACGTACCTAGAGAAGAAATTGAAATATATCTTTAAAAAAAATCCGATATAAAAAGTAGCCTATGGCTATTCCAGACATATAACCTATCTCTGTGCGAAATTTTATCTAGTTCCGTTCAGTCGTTCTGGCCTGATTGAGCAACAAACACACACACAAACACATCCAAACTTTCTTATAATATAATATTCTTTATTGTGCATAAAACGTTACATACAAAATTATAGAATAGTGGTGATGTAAAGGCGAGCTTAACCCTAAAAGAGTTTTCTTCCAGCAAACCTATGAGTCTAGCGAGAAGGGGAGAAGCAAAAGGCAGGGCTGTGTACACTAAAAATAGTTAACGATATAATATTAATATAAACAGATTAACAAAAACAAGATACTCTTAAGATACATACATACATACATAATGTAAAATATAGATATATAAGGATAATTTAAGATAGATAGTGCTCTTTGACTTTTATTTTTAAAACTGCTCTCCGATGAGCTATCTCGGATTGTATGTGGCAGACTGTTCCATAATCTAACTGCGTGGACGGAGAAAGAACCACTATAACATGTCGATGAGTGTGTGGGAGCTTTGAGAAGGAGTTTAGAAGTTCTGCAATGTTTGTCAGAAGGAACAAGAAATTCAAAACGTTGACGAAGATAGGAAGGAGAAAGAGGGTTATGTAAGACCTTCGCATTTATATTACTAGCTTTTACCTGCGACTTCGCTCGCGTTAAAAAGCGGGATAAAAACCTACGTGTTATTCCAATATATCCCTGTGCCTAACATCCAGATCAATTCGGCGGTTCTGGTGTGATGAGCAAATATCCATACACACTTTAGTATTTATAATATTACTTCATAATATTATACATATTATAGATAAAACAAGATTAGTAAAATGTATTGTCTAACACAAGCTTAAGTCTAGTCTCAACTAAGCCCTCATTAACGTCATTGGATTAATTAAATCAGTCTAACTATGCCAATCCATGTTGATTAGATTAATTAGTTATTTTATCATTAAAATTAAGTAAATTCTGGCCAATAAGTCTGTGATTTTTGAGATCATCTTGCAAGTTTATATACATGTCTGCTTTATTTTTAGCTATATATATGCAGACCTACTGAAATTCTGAAAAAAGACCGTTGTAAATCTTAAGCAATAAAGACAATTCAACACCAGTTTGGCCAAAACATAAATACTATATTTAGATCGTTTACTCTCTTTTCTTTCAGCGCCTCCCATTTATTTGGGGTCGGCACAGTATGTACTTTCTTCTTCTGACATACGTCCTCTGTCACACCACAACTCATCAAGTAATCCTTCATACAATCCATCCCTAGGTTATTTTTTGATTGCTTTTATAACCCGTTAATCTTCCAGTTTAACATTATTTTTGTCACGTGACTTTCATCCCTCCTCATAACATGTGCACACTACCCTAGTCTTCTTCCTCTCAATTAGGTCATTTTCGTATACCAAAGAATAATTCATTCATAAAAACATAGATGGCGCCTTCCTTAGATCTTTTATGGGACGAACGTGAGACTAGCATTATAAAATTCGGATGCCTTTTTAAAATTCAACAGATGAACGTTTTGCTATTCATTAGACGATCGAATTAACGTTTTCAAGCGGACATTTTCATTTAAACTTATCTGGATTGGTAATTACAAATTTTAAGGTATCGACGAAATTAAAATTGTGCCTCGATCGTGAACTTCTGAGGGATTAAAATAGATTTGAGTCTAAGTCCTTTTCATCTTCAGGTTTATTGCGAACCTTTCTTCGTTTAACCCTAAATTATTTAATATTAAGACCCATAAAATAAATACCACAGCGAGAATAGAGGAACGGGCAGTCATATCAGCTTACAAAAGCGCAACATCATAGATTTTGTAGGAGTTTGGAGTTTGATGGGTGGATGCGGCGTTGGTGGCGTAGCCCTCCAACGCCGAATGACACTTACAAATATAGAAGGAGTTATTTTCTATTAAAGTCACACACTGTTGAATAACATCAAGGAAGTATTAAATTACGAACTTTTATAGCGATAATATAATATTCGGTTAAGACGGTATGCTCGCGTGACACTTATGGAGGTCATTCCGCCGCACTGCCGATCGAACGACTCGGGTGCGTGTCCACGGGCGATACCCATCGCGTCGCAGGCACCCGGCGGCGAGCTGCGCTTGCGCATCTTCGTCGCCGGTTGTAGTTACGACGCGCTAAGTTAACGGTACGGTAAATATATGTGACGGAAAGCCACAGCGCATTCATTAAGTTGTTAGTAATTAATTTAATCTATAATATTTGAAAATTCTAATCATGCCGTGTCTATACATTGAAGCTATTATAATAAAATTAATAAATGATGGGATAATGAGAACACGACGCAATTTTTTTTAGATTTCTTATATGTTTCTTCGGGATTAACGTAAAAACTATGATATCGATGCAGTTTTCGCTGATCGACAGCAAATTGTCAGACTTACATTTGCGCTAATTTTTATCTTGGGAATCCTGCGAGATTTTTTCTGGAAATGATTTAAAATGACCAGATTTGAAAAAAAACGAATTATAATGTGATTTTTTTCATTGATCGTTAGCAAACTTTATGTAATAAAATATGTGATATTTTTTATTCCAGGAATTAAGCAGGAATTTTCCTAAGAGCGGTTTGTAATTGTTCGGGTGCATAAAAATTAGCTTACGACACAGTTTTCACTAAAACGTTTGCAGTACTTTAAGTTTAAGCGGGCATATTCTAGTTAATGGAATATTAAAGAAGACGGTGACCTAAGCTCAGTATTCTACTTGTAGTCTTGAGGGATTATAGATAGAATACAATTAACTAAATTAAGTTTTATTTTATTGTATTAATTTTGATGTCTTTTTCAAATTCAAGTATTTACTTAAAATAAGTTCTACGGGAGAAATATTTTTCTTCTTCGATTAATAGTTCTTCTTGGTTTAATAAATATTTTATAGTATAACATAGTACCTTATGGAATAATTGAGAAACTCGCCTTTGATTTCATTATACTGTAACATTATATTGTAAATAATTTCTGCAACAGAGCTTTAATTTACAAGAAAGAAACATATTAAATTTCGCAAAACATTGTTTAATCGAAATTTCTGTTAACATGCAAATAAACATATTTTGGTACGTCGGTATTCTCTGAACCCTGAACGTTGAGATATGAAGATATTTATTTGGAATTTAATTTTGTCTTCGGCGAGAACCGAATGCGCATTTACCTAACCAAGAAAATGGTTTCACTTCAATATTTTATGAAAAACAATGATCAGAATTTATTAATCTCCTTTATAATCTTCTATACACATAAAATAAATCATTATATGACGTAGAAAACTTCTACACGATTTGATTGATCAGCATGAAAATTGAGCCATCTAAATATTTTTAATGGAGAAGGTTTTTTTATGGACGTATAAGTTTGCGTTTGATCACTGTCTCACCTGATGTTGAGTGATGACGCGGTCTAGAATGGAGCACGCATACTTAGAAGATACCTATTCACTAGTGACTTGTTCATGTTTGGTGAGTGATAATAATTAGGAAAATGGCAGCTAGTCCTTGAGGCTTCATAGGCCATCGTGCCGAAATACGGCTAGCCGATTATGGCCACCAGTGTCACCTGAGTGGCACCGCCCAGGGGCTACGTGTAGGGATTCATTCTTACTAGTATTCTCCTACGGATGTAGGTGACACGGCCTCCAAAACTGTTTTCATACTATCCAATTACTTTAACTCCCTATTAGATGGAACTATATCACACCAACTTCTGTTTGGTTTAACTGATCGTCATAAAACTGGATATTCATAAATACTTTTAAGAATCACACTACTGTATGGCTAGTTTCAAGTCTATTTGATTGAACTGATTTTAATCTTTGCCAAAGAGATAGATTGTAACCTAGAGAAGAATATAGATTACGTTTTGTCTCAAAAGATAGTCTTAGAGGAGGAGAAATAGGAGATAAATATTTGTATGCAACTAATCATTCCTCATATTTTTTAGAAAGAGAAATAGAAAAATACACATTCCAGCTTCATAGTTACGTTTTTACTTTACCCAGAAAGTATAAATATAATATACAAAAGAGCTGCGGATATCCGCTGGAAATAGCTATTTATTATTAAATTTCCGTGTATGTTTCAATATGAATAATGAAAAGTTCTGCGAAAAACTTTTTAACAGAAGGTTGGTTAGGATCAAGCTTAAAAAGTTTGTAATCGCTTAGTACTGAAAATATATTAAATGTTTAATGTAAACAAACTGTACTTAATAACTGTCTTTAATCCCGCTTTAACCTCTGCCTCTCACAAAGGGAGATTGCAAAAGTTTTTTCTTGTGAGAGTCCAATTAAACTTGTTAAAAGCAATTTCCGACGCGAAAGTGTGTGCATGCGACTGGACGCAATATAGCTGTGGCCTTTGATGTCTACATTGTCTTGTTTTGAATTGGTTAACAGTCCTATATTTCTATTTGGCTGAAAGTTAAGGTGACTCAGTGATTAAGTTATTCGCATCTCATGCTAATGACGTGAGGTTTGACTCCTGACAAGTAACAAAACAGTATCATGTGTTGGTTAATGAATTTTATTCCAAGTTAATGGACAGTGGTATAGGTATATATTTTTATATAGGCCTTTACTGCCATTTTATCGAAAGCGACATTTGGACCTAAGTATATTTTTTGTTGCAAAAGGTATTTTAAACGACTATTTGGTTTTAAAACTTTCAGTTTTAGTTAGATTATAGCCTACCGAATCAAAAACTGAAATCCTGAAAACATTTTTTTTATTGCAGAAACTCAGCAGACAGGCAGACGGCGCACCTGATGGAAAGCAGTTACCATCGCCTATGGGCATTTGCAACACCAAAGGTGCTACAAATGCGCTGCTGCTCTCTTAAGGGAGACTGGAACCTGGTCACTAATGCCGGAACACAACTCAAGGTTGTTATGGCGACATACTTGAGACCAGGGGTGGTAGCCATCCAGTCGGGCAAATGCCCTACCATCTGGCTGTGGATTGTTTTGTCGCCTCTTACGACAGGCCGCCCGGCGGCAAGAAATTGTATTCTTTCTCCGGTCCTGCACGGATAAAAGTTGAAAATACCTTTTGCACAAAAAATATACTAAGTTCTAAATGTCACTTCCGATAAAATAGCAGTCCGTCAGTGCAGTAGCAGTAACATTACAGGGGGTGGAAATTATATGTGTCACTTTTTATACTATGCAATGCTATGTAGTTACAGATAATTTGATCCGGTATTAAACACATCCACAAATCTCCAATATAGAGTACTATCAAGCTATAGTAAATAAGTGGCAAGGCATTTCCTACAATAAGTGCTTAAATAAGATCCATAGTCAGCTAGTGAGGCATTTGTTCCACTGGATTGCTACTACACGTGAAGAATGCCACCATAATAATTTTACGCTGTGTTTCGACATTAATTAACAGGATCCAGTCTCCCTTAGAAGCCGGTAACTCCTTGGCAACACCTCTGGTGTTGAAAACGTCTATATGCGATGGGTAAATTTTTCATCGGGCAGGCCGCCTGCCTGTTTGTCAATAGCCTGCAATGTGCATGAAGCAATAAAAAAACTGAAAATAGGAAAGAATGTGAAATTCTTTATCCTTTATTGTACACAAATAGTTACATACAAAATTATAGGATAGTGGTGATGTACAAAGGCGAGCTTAACCCTAAGAGTTTTCTTCCAGCAAACCTATGAGTCTACCGAGAAGGGGAAAAATAAAAAGGCAGGGTTGTGTACACTAAATACATACATTTATAATGTAAAATATAAACATATAGGTATAATTTAAGACAGATAGTGCTCATTGACCTTTTTTAAAGTTGCTCTCCGATGAACTATCTCGGATCGTATGTGGTAGGGCGTTCCATAGTCTAACTGCGTGGACGGAGAAAGAACCATAAATATCTGAATATATTGGTAAAAATTAAATACTATTTTATATCAGCTTAGTACCTAATATCCAAATCATTCATTGAGTAAATAAAAATATAAATAAACGCAATGGCGCATAACAAAAAGCCCATTATTTATGCACTCCATTTCTTTCAATTAATAAGAAGGGTGAGAAAACAAATCCATATATTTCTATTTTCACCTCGTTTACCCGAACATTATAGTTAATTTAGACATACCTTTCCCCTCATTCCTCATTCCCTTCATTCCTTATGCCTCACACCAAAACATAATAAGGGCCACATGTACAAACACCTACGTGGAAGAATTACAAATGGAATCATAGGATATTTTTTATATCTGATAAGCGTATGGCTATAATATATTCCTCGCTAAAGAAGATTTCGTTTCATCTCATTATGAAAGAAGACTGCGATAAAAGTGATTTTATCACTATTATGTCAAGAATAATTTACTTAAATTATAACCAAAAAAATGTTTCATTTGTTTTTTATAGTTAATTATGTCAAGAATAATTTACAAATATAAATTATAATTCTATCTGTAAATTTAAAAATGTTTTCATTAATGTCTTTTTTTATAGTTTTAATGACCTTTTATCTGTACAGTAGGTAGTACTTTCATATTAGGGTAATAATAACTCAATATTTTATGTCATTAATGTTTAAAATGCACATTACATCCATCGCCACACTTGCGTGAAATGGCCCATAATTTATCCCAGATGAAGCCGCACCGTAACAAAAACACAAAGTAAGTATCTTTTGGTTATTATCTTACTAAACGATTAGTTTGGAATATAGATATGACTAACCAAAATATAGTATTATAAATATATTCTTAGTAAAATAAAAATAATATTAGAAAACGGTAATTCATATAAGAAGAAAGTACGTTTTTTGTTGCAAGGACTGAGTATTATTTCCGTGGATGTTATGGATTACCAAATCAAATATTTAACACGTTTTACAATAAATTATAAAACTATTCACAATCAAAATAAGTTTATAAAAACATAACGGACTTCAAGAAAACACACAAGTAACTAAAAATAAAAATAAACGTTTTTTACAATAATCTAAATCTGGTTTTATATAATTTTTAAATGGGCCAATATAAATTAAAATCTTTTTTTATTCTGTAAATTTTGCTTAGCTGATTATTACAACTTAATATTTCAAAGACCCAAGCATAAAAAAGTTGGTTCTACTGGTAATTCTATTGCAAGAGATTCTTGTTTCTATGTACGTTGTTTTACATGTAGAGCTCGGCCTAGGAGGGTCGAGTTCGTTATTCAAGTGGATCGTTATGTCAAACACTGATCACGCAAAACCTCAATTCATAAAATTGAGTGACTGCTCGCTTCGGCTGTTTGAGATATGAAGATGAATATCCATTTTGGTAATTGAGTAATGCTGGTTTGCTATTGGAATCTTTGGGTATTTATATAAAATTATTATTCATCCTTTTTAATACGATTGCAAATAAACGGAGTATTACAATACTTTTAAGTACTTATTTAAGTATTTGTTTTTAAATGGATATGATATTTTATAGAACCTTAGATTTCACTAAAACTTCTAAACAGCCTGTTCTAGACTATGAAAGAAAAATAATAAAAATGACAATAACATTTTTTCCTTGACTTTATCCGTGCTGGAACGAAGAAAGAATAATCATTTTCTGTTGCCGGGCCGCCTGTTTTAAGAGGCGACCAAACAATCCACAGCCAGGTGGTAGGGTATTTGTCCGTCTGGATGGCTACCACCCCTGGTCTCGGGCATGCCGCCATAACAACCGTGGCCAGGTTCCAGTTACCTATTAGAGAACAGTAGGCATTTTTAGCACTTTTGGTGTTGCAAGTATCCATAGGCGATGGTAACCGCTTTCCATCAGGCTGGGCCGTCTGCCTGTCTGCTGAATACATGCAATAAATAAAAAATATAGTCCATAGTATTGTTAGAACTTAAGTTCCGACGAAAACAAAATCCACCTGCATATCTATAAAAACACATTTTATTACCCGTCGGCATTTGAACTAATTGTAATCCTTTTATGATTGTCTTCTTTTGTTCACTTATTTATTGGTTATTGTCGAAAAAGCCTATTGTAATCGTTTATGGCCGTTTGCAGGCATAATTAGCCAGATGTGCGGATTACGATTCTAGGAAATTCGGGCAAACGCTGCCGGGCGGACATATTACATTTGTGCAGTAAAAGCAATGGCCTGATTGAGGGAGGAGGCAGTCGAGCGATAACCACGAGCGAAGCAAGACGTGTGTATTACAATCGGGAATCTAATAAGTGACGGACTGCGCGTTTTATTGAGTTACGACCTTCTGCATTACGTTTGGACTTGTTGTGTTCAGTTATATTAGTACCTGTGTTATACGTGTTTGTATAGTTCTAATAAACTCTATAATAATTCCAACGACATTTTAATTTGAGTCCTGCAACTCGTAACTGGATCCTCCTAAAGGCTGGGCAGCATTCGGTAAGCTTCGACGGGTCTTCTCATCGACAATTCCGCAATGCTTGAAGACGAAAGTCTTCGAGCAGTGCGTCCTACTCATCATGACATACGGTGCCGAGACGTGGACACTGTCCGTGAGACTGGTCCACAAATTCAAAGTCGCTCAACGGGCTATGGAGCGAGCTATGTTAGGTGTTTCTCTTATGGATAAAATCAGAAATGAGGACATCCGTAAGAGAACGAAGGTAACCGACATAGCTCTCAAAATTAGCAACTTGAAGTGGTAGTGGGCCGGTCACATCTATCGCAGGACCGACGGCTGATGGAGCAAATGAGTCCTGGAGTGGAGACCACGTTTCGGCAAACATAGCGTAGGACGCCCGCCAGCCCGGTGGACTGACGACCTGCGCAAGATCGCCGGCAGGGGCTGGATGAGGAAGACGGGAGACCGGGATATGTAGCGCGTACTTGGGGAGGCCTATGTCCAGCAGTGGACTGAGATTGGCTGAAAAAATAAAAAGAACTCGTAACAGTATTTTCTTAAGTTTTCGCGACCGGTAGAGAGAAAATTAATACTTCTGTAATTACGGCTACTGAAAAGTGGTCTAAACGACGATATAAAATTCAAAAATTCAAAATAAATGGCCGTGTTTAAAGCCGTTAAAACGTACTTTTAATTAATCGCAAAATAGTCGAGTTAGAAATATAGCTCTGCAAAGCTAATTCTACTTCATATAGAACTCATAATAAGCTAGTAGCATATGCTATCTAAAATGTAAACCCTACCATGGTTTACCAGTCGTCACAAATAGACAGTTACAATTAGAAATAATTAAAAGAGCATTAATCAGTGATATATAGGTAGCCAGAAATGAATATTATAGGATGAGTTTTTAAAAAAACGTGGCGCCGCAATGATTGTCTCAAGAGATTCACGGCAACTTATCTGTGTCATACTCTCAGACGCCTTTCGTCAGTCCGATCAGTCCGAAAGAGCCAATTAAATTGAATTATGTAGAAGACAGAAAGAAGAAAAGTTTCTTTAAAACCACCATATAATAGTCTACATAACAAAAAAAAAATTGAATATAATTGGTACATATTTGTGGCTTTCGGAGTTGAAATCCTGGGGCCGTGGGGGCCTGGAGCTCATCACCTCTATCGAGCCCTCTCAACGCGTCTAATTGAGGTCTCGCGTGACCAAATGGCTGGCTTGCACCTAGGACAACGCATAAGCGTTGCCATCCAACTTGGAAATGCGGCCAGCATTTTGGGCACGCTCCCCGCCGACAGCGACCTACAGTCTATTTTTTACTTATAGATTGTTACTTTGTATGTATAGTTATATTTATAGAATAATTTAATTTTAGTTTAGTTTGTTATTATGTCAATTAAACACCTATTTAAATAAATTGAACATACAATGAAAATGTACTTAAATATATAAAAAAACAAGCACAAAAGTTCTAAAACGAAAACTATCGATGAAAGACGTTTAAGAGTAAGCCCTCTGCTCCCTATTATTGCAGATATCTATAGGCGATGGTAGCCACTTACCACCTGGTGGTCTGCCTACAAGTTTGCCTATAAGCTCAAAAAAGATTTTCAAATTATGTTAAACAGCTTCTATTTGAAACCATCTTAATATCATTCAGTTTATTTGTGGAGAAGCCTAACAATAATGTCCCCAAGGCGCTTTTACGCAAATTTCAATTACAGAAACACGAATTGAGATGGTTAGGTTATATTCAAAAGAAATGAGTATATAACATTTTTTTAAGAATAATGTATTCGTAAACTTTGAATAGAGTTAAAAATATATTTTCGGTTACAAATGAATAGCGTTGAAAAGTTCGCTAAGGATTTATTTATTTGAACCTCTTTATTTGAGATTTTTATCCAATCTCATACGATGTTGATCCTACAGCCTCAGGTCACCAAACGTGGAGGTATATTAATCTATATTCTTCAAAAGTGGGCAACTTGTACTTTACGGAATCCTTCATTGTATGTGAACTACGGGCTAGATTTTTGACGTTATATTTCTAAGAAGAAATTAGGCAAATATTTAAAGTTTCCTTTGAATGTTTTGGTATAAAATTATGTTTTAAATAATAAAACTTCAAAAAGCTACTGAATAAAGGCCTGGTACGTCATTTAGTCCTGTAGGATTTAAGAATATTTCAGAGTTACGTAAACTATACCATAATATATAATACTGTATATTTCTGACACTATGAGTTCCGACAATGTATAGTTTTATTAAATTATTTAAAACATTTAAATAATCTTTATATTTTATTTTATTTAGTAAACTAAATTCGACCATAATTAATTGAAATTATAAGTTTTGACAATATTAAGGTTCTGTTGTCAAAGACTATACTTCTATAATTACAGATTTCTCCAAGGCTACACTGTTAATTTAACTATAACAATAAACAAAAGAGTATATATACGTGTGTGTGCCAAAGACATGGTAGTGTATAATGTTTTTTTTATTGTGTTAATGTATTTTTTACGCATTATTTTTAAAAAAATATTAGAATTCTGCACTCTTTCTCTATATAAACTATAAGTGTGCGAAATTTCATACTCCTCCGTCCGCGCAATTTTCTTACAAAGAGGTACAAAGTTTTTGCTTCACGTATTAATATAATGATTGAGATTTCTTAATATTAAAATTATTAAGGTTTCTTAATATTTAAAGGAAATGACAGTGTGCCAGCAATGGTATGGTTTCCCTTATTTTACTGGTCAGTTATCATCGACTTAATTCCCCCTAAACCATTCCATCTTCGGACGACAAGGCACTCTGGTCTACACCATCGTTTCACAGTGGAAATACCACAAGTGTAAACGAAGCGTTTTGCCTCCACCTCCTCCTTCTACGTTCGGCAGTTCTGTGGAATGCGCTACCAGAGTCTGTGTGTCCAGAAAAGTACAATCCGGGAGTCTTCAAGAGTCGTGTGAATAGGTATTTTCTAGGTATGCGTTCTCCATCTTCGACCCCATCATCATCTATTATTGGGCGTGATCGTGGTCCTATTTATAATTTAAAAAAGTCCCAGTTTTATTATATCATGGCTAAAATATAATATAAGAAAATATAAAAACTACCATGGTATTGTAAAAATATATTTAAGTAATCTTACTTTTTTTTTCCTGTACGTCAACATTCTATACTTTAAACAATAACAATAACGATTTATATTCATTTCGATATTACATCCATTTGTTAATGGCAATCTATGTTAGTAGGACAGACACAATAGAATAATAAAGCAGAAAAATAACCTATTTTCATCTTGCCTTCGACACTAGACAAGTAGTCTTATCCAGTATCGAAGGAAAGAGGAGTCCATTCTTTCAGCGAACACCTTCAGGTTACTGCTGTTACTAGCCCGGCATTTGTACAGTAAATAAGTAATAAAACTAATGAGGTGTCTTTAGGACACCTGGTAGAAACGAAGTTCTCAAAGACCATCGGAGGCCATTGAACACCATCGAAAAGTACTAAAATATATTGTTAATATTGAAAATATATTGTTAATAGTAAAAACTCGGAATTAGATTAACTCGAAGCTAAAAACATACAGACAAATTGAGAACCTCCTCCTTTTGGAAGTCGGTCAAAAATAGTAAATTATATAAAAACATGTGCATGTGAGCGGCGACTGGGCCTAAATGCAGCCGAATAAGAACGACAGTTATAACACCGTCTATTTTCAAAACAGCGTATATTACACTAATTTTATTATTTTAGATCTTATTTCATTCTATTAAAGTTCGAAATTGTATAATAATATACAGAGGTTAGCATTTTTCATTTCGGTTTAACACTTTTTTCGTCTAGCTTCCATCAGCCGAGTAACGTGCGATAAGGAACTTCGTTCTAAAAAACTTCAAAATACATACTTTTATATTTATACTCAATTTATTCGAATTGTGTTCTTGAAAATTATGTAACGTTCAATCCTCGATCACTGAAACCAACGTGCGACAACGCGTGGGTGTTGATTAAAATCGTGTTCAGGTTACAATGTATTTATAGTTTAGAACGTGAAGTTAATAACAAGCCTATGTATATAACAAGATATATGTCGAGTTTTTGGAGCGAGCTTAAAAGATATTTGATATTCATGTACGGTTTTATTTACGAAAGTCCTTACAAGTTCACTGAAAGCCTGTTTAATAGGCTGGGCGTGACCGGAACAGCTTTAAAGTGATTCCACTTACTACACGCCGTCATACAATGTGCTGCCCTAACATAATCTGCTGTTAGATAAAGGAATAGTGTGGTAAGTAGTGATGGAAAAAACTCGAGACTGTGTTTAAAGATTCCACGTTCAATCTATCCAATTGTTTGTAGATATATATGTTAAACTCATTTTTTTCAGATTATATGGATTGAACTTGACAGAAAGGTGTGTCCCGTAAAATCTGCCGCTACATAATGATGTAGTCAAATCCCAAAAATTAAGTATTAGAGGTAGTTTTCATACTTGTTTTTCTTTCTTGTTAGGTGGATTGGATTGATTTTGCCAAGCCATATTTGTTAATGATGGATTTTTATTTTTATATAAGTATATAGACATTTAACAGATCTTAAAAATAATAACAACATTAATTAATAAGCTTTTTTACTTTTATTTAATATAGTCGTAGAGATTTTAGTGTTAAAAGTCATGCATATAAACCCCACTTTTCGAACTAAGCCGTAGAAAATTCTGAAAAAATTAAAAGCTCATAATTTTTTTTACTAAATATATCTTTTACTAAAATTATTTTAAATAAAATTAGTTCTCTATTTTTTGTGATTGCAGTATTTTTGATTAAACGTTTATATACTTTCGGTAGCCGGAATAACAATATATTATTTTTCATCCCATAACAGGGAGAGGGGTGTGGAAAGACTTGGTTATAAGAAAAGTGTTGCCACCAAATATTAAAGCAGAAAAAACATTATAGGAGCTGCGTTTTTATATCTTACTATTTATTCTTTTACGTAACCATTAGTAGAAAAGTAACGTTACTTATATAAGTTTATGTAAAATTTGAACCAGTAGTAGGGCAAATAAGTGTATAGTAAGATATAGAAACCAGTCAATAGACATTCACTGAGTATTAAGAAGTATACGTGTTACAACATCCCGCCATATTTCCGGAAAGCATCCCTTTTCCGGCAACATTTCCTCTTCTATCTTCAATCGGCCGGTTCTAACCAGACGGCGCTGCGCACACACATGCGTCTCATTGGCCGAGCCGAATCTTCAATGGCTGCCTAAGCATCGTTGCGATGCCTGCACGCTTGCCGATAGATAGTCCAAAAACGTTGGAAAACTACGGTATTGTGCCCTAAAACCATCTCTTGAAGTGCCAACTGTGCCCTGGACATCTGGTGTAGTGTTTGTGCAAAACCAGAACGCGCGAATCCGGCCGAAATCCTGCATCATTCCTTACACGGTTCCAAGGACAGTAAGCGTTCATTTTTTCTACTTGGTTTTCGTAGATGGTGGTCTAACACAGAATTAGGGTTTGCTCCGGCTAAATAGCAATTCATATCTTTCCAATACGTCTCCGAAATGGTCTTAAAGTCTTCTCCAACACTAGTGATATCTAAAACTTATGGTTCTGTGTTGGTTGATGGAAAACAAATGACTTTGGCACTCAGCCAGCGCATGCAAGGAGCCAGCGTATTGATTCTGTTTGCTGACGTTAGCTTAGATGCACAGTGGATGATATTTTGATCGCTGCTATCAGTAAAAGCATCTGGGAGGGTTAATTTATATGCATCCACGTCTATACCATTGAATATTTTCGAAAAATCCTTCTGTCAGTTTAAAATAAATGTCAAAATATCTACCAAACATTTAAATTTTGAATTTGAATTTTAATATAGATATAATAGTCAATATCCTAATGAATATGATTTTATTCAGAATTTTATGAATAAAAGGGTAGTTCACTGTCAAAATAAATGAAACACTTTTTATTCGCTACAAAATGTTACAGCCTCATTTATTAATCCAAAAATACTCCATATCTCTGAAAATGTAAATGCTCTTACTGCAAACGGAGCCTTGCAGGTACAGTCGAAGGGAAGTATAAAAAAAATAACTGAAATGAAGATAATATATAATAATTGTGGTAGACAAGAAACAACTTAGATATATGTTAATAATGATAAAATATAGTAATTATAAATTAAACGTTAAAATTAGTAGTAGAAGATAGGGTTTTCCCATCAGAAACTTCTTAGTTTCTAACAAGACCCTAAATATAATGTAAGAGAGATAATAAAAAAGAAAAAAGTTAAATAAGTACTAAAATTATAAATCACTAAAAAGCTAAATCGCTAACAATATTTAAGAACATGACAAAAAAGCACTACTTGCAACATAGTGATGTTTGATATTTTTACGTATATTTATGTATATGTATGTATATATTTATGTATGTATGTTGTTCCAAACAACACTATTCAATAAAAAGATCGCTTCTTAGTGATAAGAGCGCCAATTGTGCACATTTAGAATATTTCTGTAATGGTACAATAAAGTGATATATCTCCTCACTCTCTCTCTCTCTCTCTCTAAAATTCCCTATATAACTTAGATCACAGATAGAAATTATAACGGATTTGATAGCTGATATTGTTGAATGATTAAAAATTAAAAGTA
Organism: Dendrolimus houi; assembly: GCA_039645545.1. NCBI lineage: Eukaryota > Metazoa > Arthropoda > Insecta > Lepidoptera > Lasiocampidae > Dendrolimus > Dendrolimus houi. Next base: position 17,007,922 of record CM077128.1, on the reverse strand, counting down.
TAATAAAAATGTAATAAAGAAACAATGCTATGTTATTTTTCTAGACTGATTACCGATTATCCACACGAGTATGTATGTTGAAAAAAAGTATGCGTGTCGGGACGCCCGTCAGGAGTGATAACTTAAACTAATCTAAGTTGAACTATTTAATATTGAAATTGTTTAACTTGAGAAAAGCTTAGGTTATTACTTAAATTTTATGTATATAGCGCGTGGGTTAGAGTGAGAAAGGAGGAGCCTGCCTACCGCTGCCGTATGCGTGAGAGAAAGGGAAGCCAGACAGACTGGCGCCGTAACGCGTTACGTAACGAAGCAGTTTACCCATAAGAAGTTATCACTTCAAAAATTCAAGTCTCTGTTACATGTATGAAGGCCACCCTTATTTTTGCAATTTTACTACATAACTTTGTCACACTGTACACATTACACCATCCTGTCAAATATCATCCGTGTAGATCCAGTTGTTCCTGAGAAAAAGTATTGTGACATATAAAGACAGATATGACGATTGCATAGGGTTCCATTTTTGCGAAACTTACTAGCGAACTCTGAAAAATAATAACACCCTTATCGTCATTGTAGCCAGTACTTTATGCAAACAATCGTGGACTTGCCACTTTCCATTAACTCTAATAACGTTTAACTTAATAATTAGTCAACAGTTAGTCGGTTGTCATAATAAATTGTCTCGGAACTAGCGTTGGGCTGGTACGAAGTGCAACTGTATTTGGCTTGAAGCCAGTTATACAGTAAGTCAGAAATATATATACACGTAGTTTTTGTAAATATATTAAAGCATCAAAATTGAAATCTATAGATAGACACTTTAATGCTCACCAAAATAAACAAATACAAAAACAAAATGCATAATTACAATACTTCTTGGCAAACAACAGGCGACCTTATCGCTATAAGCGATCTCTTCCAGGCAACCTAGCTTAAAAGAAATTCCTAACTGATCTGACGATGTAGGTGGAACAGAAAAAGATAGGATTATTATTAAATTGAATACATACATAAATTCAGACACATTTATAGACTACCAATATATACCTATATAAGAAATAATCAAAATAAATATATTTATTAACGTTATATATGACAATCATTTTATATTAACAACAGATATATAAGTGAATGTTTAATATATTAGACATATCTATTTAAAAACAGATAGTACTTTGTAAGTGAGTTCTGAAATATAGGTAATGTTTTGGCCTCTCTGACAGTAAGAGGCAACGCATTCCAGAGTTTGACAGCCTGCACTGTATAAGAGTTATCATAAAAGGATGAAGTGTGTGCAGGTGTCAGGAGTCTACCATATGTACCTAAGCGCAAATGGTGAGAAGTGGAGAGGCGAAGGAATTAAAAACGTTGCTTGAGGTAAGGAGGACTATTAGGTTTAAGTAATATATTAAAAATATAGTAGTAGTATATATAAATGTATGTTTATGATTTCATAATAATTGTCGCAAATGAAATGAAAAGTGCTGATTTAAATTATAAATATATATTTTTAGAATATTTGCCTGTCTATCTATTTTATCTCAAATATGCTCAAAAACAGCTCACCAAGTTTCAATGGATTTTTTATAGACTAAAACAGCAATTATATCTTAATTTTTATGTATGCTTGCAGGGTTCAGAACCATGTGAGGAAGAGTTTAATGTCTTAAATAAACCAAAAAAACTTGTAAGTAAATTCAATAATATATTAGAAAAAAGAACATACTCGTATATAGATTTCAATTGAAAACCAGGTTCTTTAAAGTTTCTGTTAAATCAGATATTAAGATGAGAAAATCCAATTATGTTAAATCTTTTGTAAAATGTTACTTGAAAAAAATATTGTTCACCCCTCGATATGCATATTAAATATTTGCAATAAGGCATGGATGAAATGGCGGTCACAGCTAAAATTAAATAAAATGTTTAAATTTGTCAATATGAAAACATTTTATACAAAAATCTTTTAAACTGTCAGCGATTCTCTACATTTAATGTTTTATAACAAGCACTATATATTATACTAGCGGTCCTGGCAGACGATGTCCTGTCCTGAAAAAGTAAAAATCTTGAACCCGATTCCAGCACCACCTACTGAGTCTAATTGTGAATCTAAACCACCCTGGAACCACCCACTCAAACACACATAAAATTTCATCAAAGTCGTAGAACCTAATTCCAAGTGTTTTGTTTATATTGATGGGTTTCATTAGTGAAGTTTCAGTAGGGATCCCTAATTTTTATATAGCCTATATTAATCAGGGTTAATGTAGTACTCGTATGGTGAAAGAATTTTTGAAATCGGTCCAGTAGTTTTTAAGTTTATTCGTTACAAACATACAAAAATACAAATCTTTTCTCTTTATAATATTAGTATAAACCAGCATTTACTCGCGACTTCATTCACGTATCACAGCAATTAAAAAGGAATGTACACTATAGTTTTAGACAAAATGTTGTCGAAATAAGCTAATTTTCATGCGCTCTAACAACTTTAAACCGCTGCCGGGATCATTCTCGCGGCATTCCCGTAATATAAAGTACCGCAAATATTAAGTCCAAAAATTTGCTATCAGACAGTGAAAACCGCATCGAAATCGGCCTAGTAGTTTTTATGTGAAACCTGAACAAACGGACAAACACAAAATAATTTTGAAACCAAAGATTACACTTTTAGAAATGTATAATTTTATAGATTTAATAAATAAAAACAATAATTATAAAACATATCTTCTTATCTAAGTATTTTGTAATCACTTTAATCTTAATCAGTGTGTTTACACGAACCAATGGACACTAAGACGTTCAGTAAGTGTTTTACTGCATTTGGCAAACTAACATTTTAAAGCTAGCCAAGTTGTTAAAGCTTTTAAACGATTCGAAATTAGTATGTTTGTAGAAAGGTTCGTTAATTTATGTAGTACTTTGATAAAACTGTGATTCATTTTAAAGTGGTTTAATATATTGACTGAAAAGCTAACTCGAAGTTCTAAGAAAGCTAAATCCTTATTTTTTTTACTTAACATGACTTATGTTGTGAGTTCTCTAGTATTACACAATACTAATAAATATTACAAATGTGTCAGTAAAAAATCATTTTGATTCAGATAAGGTTTTCTATGTAAATATTTAACAATAATTGATTTTTATATGTAGAAATTAGAAACATTCGTAATTTGTATGTGTCAGAGACCACAGACCATAAAAATGGCCCGGACTTTTGCGAGGGCTTGCGTGGGTGGGTCCGTGAGAAGGCCAACACGTAGAGGCCCCTTGACAAATTTAATGTAAATGGGGCGTGACACTGACCAGCGTTTATCCCTGTCTACACCATACAGAAATACAACCAAGGACAAGCCCCGTTCAGTGTAGGACTATTGCAGGGAATGAAAACAAGTACCGGGCTATTAGAATGAACTGCTAATGGAACTAGGGATCTGAGACTATAGGGACAATGGTGTTAATTTTGAAATAAAATTAGAAACATTCGTAATTTCATCGTTCGTTTATTGTTAAGTAAGAAAATTAGTAGATCATCATATGCTTTATATAAATTATCACCAACTGTTGACATAAAAGCTCTACTAACCGCTTACTTTGTTCTTGTCGAATCAAATCTGAGATATGGGATACTTTTTTGGGGTAATTCAACTGACGCAAATATGATGTTCCTCAAAAACATTCCATCCTTTCGATGTTCCGACTACAAACTATTCAAAACTCTAAACCGTTCTTTATAAAACACAAATTGCTAACAGTACCGTCACTATACATCCTCGAAGTAACCATGTTTGTTAGATATAATAAGGATTTATTCCCATGTATTTCAGATGGTGTACCACGTAACAGACGGGATAAAGATAGGCTTTACTCGCATCCTTGCAAAACGGCTCTATTGCAAAAAAGCATCGTATGCATGGCACCAAAAGTTTACAATAAGATTCCACAAAATCTAAAATCGTTGAATACAAATTATTTTTAATTCAATCTAAAAAAGTTGCTTGCTAATAAATGCTATTACACTATAATTGAATTCATAAATGATAAACTATAATTCAAACTAACTATGATAATCATATTACCAACTACTGTTTATTACAAATTTATTTATATTGATTGTTATAATTATCTGACTACAGGACTGTGGACGCTATTTATTTTTTAACTGAGATTTTGACATATTATAATATTGTTACGAATCGCGAGACTCGAATTAAAATGCCGTTAGAATTACTATAGAATTTATTAGAACTATACAAACACCTATAACACAGGTACAAATATAACCCAACACAACAAGTCCAAACGCAATTCAGAAGGTTGTAATTCCATAAAACGCGCAAAGTCCGTCACTTATTATTAGATTCCCGATTATAGTACACACGTCTCGCTTCCCTCGTGGTTCTCGCTCGACTAACTTTTCCTCAATCGGGCCATTGCTTTATACTGCACAAATGCAATATGTCCGCCCGGTAGCGTGGACTGAATTTCCTAGAATCAGCTTGTACTTAAAATCCGTAACACCTGGCTATTGATCACAATACAACAATAGGTCGTATGCCAATAAGTAAACAAAAGAAGACGACCATAAAAGAATTTAAATGTTATTAGTTCAAATGCCGACGGGTAATAAATGTGCTTTGTTTCAGATAGGAAGGTGGATTTTGTCGAGGTCAGAGTTGTAACACTATTTGAATTAATTGTATAAATAATGTAATATTGTAATTAATTGTACGAGCTAAATCTGCACGCCAATATGGCAAAAACAAGTGTACTTAAATATAACTACTATATAACACCTTTTAAGCCATGTTTTATGCAAGTAAAATAAATTTGAATTTGTTAAGATTTGTGGTATACAGATTTGTTGTAAGTAAATTCTGTCAATATATATCTTCTGGTAACGCTCTAGCAAAATAGGAACTTCATTCCGGTAACCTCGTAAATAAGTAAGACAAGATTTATCTCATCATGAATGCCTTCGAGTTCGTTTCCTGACTTGGTAACTTTTGTTGAAAGTTTATTAGTTTTATTAAGAACAGTTGAAGTTGCACACATTTCTTCAGCGGGACAATATCAAGAATTCGCTGTCTAGAATTTCTTTATATCGTTCGAGTAATGTTCCGTGAAACTACCACACGCTTGGTTCGGTATGAATACAAAGGCATATTAAACAAGTTTTATTGCTGCAATTTCGTTTAGTTTTTATAATATTGTGCTTGGAGGAAAGAATAGCTCAAAGATAAAGTTAATTAAGTACGCAGTGTGTGCTTTATACTTAACGTTGTAAGTTTTAATTTTGTTGTTTTAAACAAAAATTGCTTGAGGTCTAAATTGCAATTATTAACTTTTTATTGCTTGGAATATACTGTTGGTAGTTGCTATATTTTATGTGATAGTAGGTGTTGCCCATAACTTCATTCGCGTTTGTTTTTTAATTTAAATTTTAAACCAATTCGTCTAAGTTTTGAATGTTCTAAATCCTAAATGAATAACGCAGAAATACACTTTTCTTTGTTATGTGTAACTTAAAGAATTTCCCATACAAATTTCATTCTTCTCAATATTGTTTTTTGAGACAAGAGGTAGCCTATGACTTTTCCTTGAACACAATCTATCTTATTGCAAATATTATGAAGATCCATTTAGCCTCTTAATCGTGAAAAGGTAACAAATAAACAGAGTTACTTTCACAATTAAGGCTCGTATCAATGCCAAAGTCGTTGAGGATTTTTCGGAACTGATATTTCGGGCGATAGCGGAATTTCCGCGGTTATTTTTCAAATGGATTATAATTTTATTGTGAATAAAATAATGTAATATTAAAAATACCAAGTTATTTGGCTGTTCTTTTATAAACATTCAGATATTTTTTTATACTGGTTTGAGTAAAATCGAAAGGGTAAAATGGTTTCATGACGATAATTTGGAGGTGATATGGTAAATTATTTTCTTAACTTAAAAAAACTACAGAAAAATATCGAGAAAACCACGTTACATCTCATACCGTGGAAATTTATGATATTTTTTTGGTAAATTATTAGTTAGTAAATACCAACGAAAAGTTGTTTCGTTTACACCCCACTTTCGACCTGATGCGGTAACAGGAGAGTTTAGTATATATTGGTATGGATTTTCATATTATTACGATAGTTTTTATGTAGTTTTATAGGTGATTTGTCTAGTGTACTAGATTTTATTACACAACATAATACCAGCGCAATTTTTTTGTTTTTTATGTAGTTCTCTAGAGGGCGACTTTGTAACACAATCTAATCGGCTCATGTTTTACAATCCGTATACACGACGTGATATAATTGGTGTGATGGCCACAAAACATTGTACAGAAATCCCTGGTTTGTATATTTTTGAAATTATTGTGTTAATTAAAAACAACCCAACATTATGTGAATATTAGAAAAGTGCTTGATTTTTTTTTTAAAGTATGCCTCCACATACCACTGCATTATATGACATAAGTGTATTTGGGATGGCACCGAGAAAATTAAAAGTCATTGTATAATATAAAGCAAGAAAACAATTTTATCAAATTTGAACAAAAATTATTCGAGTGGTTGGTCCAAAACTCCTATTATATATAGTGTGCAAGAATGTCTAATTGAGAGGTAAGACAACAAGAAGATATTGTGACGTCTTAAATAAATTATGTATAAGAAATCAAAATATGTAAATATTTGATATTTTATAGATTAAGTAACATTAATATTCCGATGCTATTAAAAGCCAACTAAGTAATAAGTGCTATTCTCAATTATATTGTATAAGACCTATGTAACACTTAGTGTGCAATAAAAATTATTTGATTTGAGAATTTTAACTAGGCGTGTCTCAAAATTATTATGTATTGATGGTAAGCTTTATTTATTTTTCTTCCACGAAATTCCAAATTCATATAATATCATAATCTAATTATCATTATTCGTATAGGAACAGAGAAAGAATACTAATTCCTGCGTAGTGATGGTCTGTGGGTAACAGACGACAAAAGAACCCACATTCCACAGCCAGATGGTAGATCATTTGCCCGTCTGAATGACAACCACCCCTTATCTAGAGTATGCCGCCATAGCACAGCTGCATTGTGTTCGGGCGTCAGTGCCCAAGTAACCAGTGTACGTTCCAGCTAGGATTCGAACCACTACTTATCATTTAATTAACATAAATGTATTTTCTTTTGTTTATCTTGTTATGAGCTTTTTTTAATAATCTTAAAGAAAATTTGCACACCTCCTAAACAAATATGCTAGTTTTGTATCCTCGTGTCAGCTCAAATTTATGTACTACCATATTTAAAACAAAGAAATGAATTTGACTTCAAATTGAAAACTGTTCATTTTGTTTATTCATAACTGTTTAACTTACTTTATAATGGTCTATTATTTCCATTGGATGTTGGACAATTTAATCCTACTTTAAGATAGCGGCATCCAATGTGACCTCGCAGAGCAATTAACAAAGCTTAAGTACTGAAGGCAAAACTTGAAAAAGGTCCCTTAACAGTGGCCAAGTCCTGACATTATACAGACTTTTTAATTAAATAAAGGCTTGTAAATGAAACTTTAATTTACAGTAACTCGCTGATAATTACTCTTTAAGAATAACGAAGAAGGTCGGTACAGAGAGAAACGTGATGCGTGAAACCCGAAGTTAAAATTAGTGAAAACAAGACTCAAAAGAAAATTTTGACGCCTTCTGTAATGTCTTTACATCATATTGTAAAGGAAACTATTCGACAAAAGTCCGCGTTATGAAAGGAGTCCCATGGAAAATAAAGGGACTATAAGCGGCAGATGCGCTACTTAATAGTATTTTGTTCGTAAAGTAGCCAGGAAATAAATGTACAGCATTAATTATCGAATATTTTGTGTCTATTGTTATGTGCTGTGGGTACCGGGATTGGAAAGAATAACCGATTTAAAGTGAAACTGCCTTCATTTAATTTAAAATTAATTAAATAAAAATATCTTTTCGAATTACACACACGCTTTTCTCGATTGATTCACGTTACTATCCGTTCGATCCGTTCGATCGACGTTCCGGTGTCTTGCGACTGAATAGTCTTTAAGCCTCACACGTCTTGATACTCCACTGTATCGTTGTAGCGCAGTCTAAAGGCCCTATGGATCCCTTTACTCTCTTCTACTTCCTTTCTCTTCACTAGCCCGTGCGAGTCTGCCACCGCGGACAGATTTTCATGCTTATATAGCCGTTCGACATTCTATAAAGAACCTTATTACGTCATTCAACTATATGTTTATCCTTGTCCAAGAAGTATTCCCGACCTTGTCACTTACTGTGTGCTTAATCCAGTTTCTTCCCGAGTATATCTATCTCATTCTAACATTTGTCTGGCCCTATATCTCTATCTTGCTTTTTATATTACTTTGTATATAGAACATTCTATTGTACTATTGTTACGGTGAAGACTATGCACCGTTTACTTAAGGGGAAGAAATTCCGCTACGTATTTTCGTCACATTATTATTCAATAATTACCTACATCGATTTACGGATTAGCAAATAATTATTCTGCGGCTCTTTTTTGCGAGCGCCGACTCTAATTCCTTTCACTATGCAATCTGTAGTGTTAAATTTAAATTTCCAAACATCCGTTAAAGGCACTAAGATAAAATTAAACATTAAATACACAATTGTATAAATAAAATAGTTCGATTATTTCAATTTTATAGTTAATTTATAATTTCATTGACTGATAACTTTAAATTGATTAACTGATGATGGTGAAAACAGCTATTAATAAAATAAATACTCGTATGTAATCAATAAATTTTACTCAACAATGTAAATATGAATTTCAGTTACGAAGCGATAGAGTTTTATTCCATAAATAAAAACAAAGCATACTACCCAATCACCTTTACGTTATTCTTCGCCATATAACAACCTACATAGAAATTATGGTGGTATAGGCATATCATAAGGACGGAATGTATTTTATGTCTCTAACGATGATAAAAACAATTAGAGAAGTTACAAAGGATAAAAGAATTATTTGACAAAAAATGAAAAGAAAGAGGAAACTATACGAATTTAAAAAAATCTCTCTTCATATCGAATCCATTTAATATAATTATTGCATTAATAGTCACGTTACATATTTAATCAAACTTTTCATACATTACATCGGATTCGTTGGATAATAATTTATGAAATTGGCTATTAAAATATTCTGATATCATATTCCATACATTAACAGTGTACCATCCAATTGCACCCATGGAGAAAAGCAATCTGAATAGTAGACCTATCATATTTGGATTTTAAAATTCCGTTTAGATCCTTAAGAAGTGCAGACTAGCTGAAACAGACAAAAATAGTTTATTTTACAGAAGGTTTGTTATGCCGTGAGCAGATAATTATAAAATTAGCCAAGTATGATGTAGGATTATTTACTAGTGATCAACATTCAGTTTAAGATATTTGACAATGCAACTCTAAATTTATAAAGATTTAAGCTAAGAGAAACTTTATTTTAACGACGAGAAGCCCGATTGAAGGCCATCAGTCGCGCGTAGGGGGAATATCGCGGCCGGTGTGCGAGGATACGTCACTAGCACCTCTAGGCAAAACTAGAGATGCTATTGCCACACCACAGTTAGGAAAACCCACTAAAACCCCTGGGTATTCTGTCCTTCGCCCTTAATGCCCAAGCCACGAGTATATGGCTTAGCCCCTCCGTTGTCCCTGGGAGGAAGCTAAGACGCCCTGGGACAAGTGTGACTTATTATGATAATAATGTTAACAATTTAAGATGTCAGGTTCCATACTCCCTCAAGAGAGCAGCAGCGCATTTGTAACGCCTTTGGTGTTGCAAATGTCCATAGGCGATGGTAACCGCTTACCATTAGGTGGGCCGTCTGCCTGTCCGCTGAACACGTGCAATAAAAAAATAAAATAAAAAATTGTGACAGTTTCAAGCACATCATATTTTATATCTTTATAAACGACAAATAAAATATGGCTAACAGCTGAAAATGAGAAGAAATAACAAAGTTATGAGGGAAGCTGAGAAAAAATACCTCCGCCATAATATTTACAGAGGAAAGCTTTACCAAGCAAAAGTAAGGTAAATATATACGGTAAATAACCCTGTTATTTTCTTTTAGGCACTATGAAGGTATATTACTTGTATTGCAGATATCTGTCTTCTTTTTATTAATACTTAGTATTCGCCCGCGACTGCCACCAGGTTAGATAGGTAGCCTAAGATTAAACTTATTTTGCCAATATTTAAAATTGAAGAATATTTTCGGTAGGTTGGTGAGTTTTTCTAATATGGAAATTCATGAATCCCGGAAATTCCCGTTAAAGCCCGGGATAAGTAATGTTATTAGACATACACAACTATAACAGAGAAGAAATCTAAAAAAATTGGATCGTGTTCTCCATCGTCCATATAGTCAGTTTGTAACATTATAGATAGAAGATAGATAATTATGGCTTTTCCGGTTCCGTAGCGAAACACAGAAGAAAGAAGAGAGAGAAGGAAGAAGAAAGAAACAAGCTGGTCTCCCATAAGAAACCATTACTGTGCGTCAAATCAGATGTGGTTGACCGTTGTTTTTAAGTTTAATATTAGTTCATACTAGCATGTACTAGGGAAATTTTTTTTTATTTTTTATTGCTGAATCTCAGCACACAGGCTGACGGCCCAACTGTGATGGAAAGTGGTTACCGGCACCTATGGATATTAGTAATAACAGAGGTGCTGCTAATGTGCTGCCGGCCTTGAGGGAGAAACTGGGACCAGGCCACTGATGCCGGAACACAACTCAAAGTAGTTATGGCGGGATACTCTAGACAAGGGGTGGTAGCCATCCAGTCGGGTAAATGCCCTGCCACCTGGCTGTGGGTTGTTTTGTCACCTCTACGACATACTGCTCGGCCGCAGGAATTGTATTCATGGCGAGAAACTTTTCGCGTTGCCTTTAAAACGACGTGACCGCAGCGCCATCTTTTTGACATATTCATCAATCTGTCATTTATCGGGATAAAAAGTATACTAAGTGTTGACCTGTGATATATGCTAGGTCTATGTAGAATTTTATTTACAACCTTTCAATAGTTTTCACGTGATGCTCTAACTGACAGAAAGACAAAAATTCTTAAAGAGATATTTTCAAAATCTGCTGATCCGAATTAGCCCCCTATTTTTTTCCTCTTCCTATTCATTGCATAAACCCGATCTCTATTAGATTTAATATATACTAATATTGTAAAGGGGAAAGAAGAGAAAAAAGTTTGTTTGTAGGAAGTAATCTCTTGAACTAAAGAGCCGATTTTGAAAATTCTTTCACCAGTAGAAAACTATATTACTCCTAAGTGACATAGGTTATATTTGATTGTGATTAATAATATTTTTTAATTTTTTAATGTGATATATCAATTCCGAGAAAAACGGGCTGACGCGTTGAGTTATCGAGGTACGCTGACTAAACAATAAGTGGGACTTATTTATATAAGTATTGCTAATGTCCGCAGGCGACGGTAACGACTTTCTATCACAATTGAGCCTGTCTGCTGTGCTTCATCAATAAAAAAGAAACAAAATTCATAGGGTCAGACATTTTTTTATAGTGGGCATTGAATTGAGAAAGGAGTGTTTTCCCATGGGCAATTACATGTTGGCTTATATCGATTAGCGCCCAGCAAAGCGGACACGAGTCAACTAGTATGCTATAAAATATATATATTTGTACTTTAAAGCCGTATAAGACGGTCCCTTTCTGTCTATCAATTTGGATGAATCAACCAAAGTGATCCATATAAAAATAAACTTGATCATTCAATACCGTTGTGTTCTCTCAGTTTTGTGCTTTTCAACCGAATTTATTCAGTTTGGTTGAACCGTCTAATATCAGCATTAGTTGTACAATTTCTCTTGTCTTCGATTATTTAATCTAATACAATAGATAGCACTTGCACTTTTCACCACCAATGAACTAAAAATATGAGTACATTTTTTTCAATAACAAATAAATTCAGGATTGTAAATAAGAGGAAAAAGACACCTGATATTTTCATGGGCACTGTGAGTGATATAGTGTATTCCGCAGTCAATGTAAGGTGTCAGAACCATAAATCATATCCGTTACGATGGCTGCGACTGTTTGAATGTTAGGGTAGATCAAGGTTGTGACCATCACTATACTGTTTGCAATGACGAATAATTTCATAGTCTCCATACCGTCTGGCGATCTGAAAGTGTATTTATTTCAATAAAACTGACTTTACGGATATTTTATCATGTACATACGTTAATAGTTATTTATGATACTAGTACGGTAAGTTGGTTTTTACAAACGAGTAGAAGAATGTAAGCCCAAGTCGAGAGCTACCATAGTCACGAGTTTGTAAAAACAAATAACCGCACATGTGTCATACGACTTACGCTTTTCAACATATTTGCGAGAAAACAGTACAATAGGTAATAGAACGAACTTTTGATTATATTTTAAAGTGAAACAAATGTATTGATAAAAAGTGCTTCCAAGGAAGTTCGATCATTCAGCTTATTTATTTTCGTAGTGTGAAACTTCTTGGTGGAATACTTATACATTTTTATAGAAATTTAAATAAACCGTAAAAGATACGCACGGCCCTATACAACAGACTATGCGGTATAACAGGTACTTAGGTCAGAGTACCTGTTTGTATAGTGGGTAATTTGTAAATTTCGAATATAAACAGGTTTCGTAAATGCATTTTTTGAGCAAATATGTTATTTTTTTAAAAATATTATCAGCTAAATGTATGTCATTTGACACACAATTAATGGCTCCGTAGAGGTGGACACGTCCACTGTTATTTTTATGTTTAGCTATGTATGTAACCCTAAAAAACAGTCACTCAAAAATAATCCACATCTCAAAATCCATTTAAGAAAAGCTCTATTTTACTTACATAAAAACTTAATTAAGTTTATGATAAATATAAACCTTCAATAAAAATATATCAAACTGATGGTGAAAACCGTTTAAAAATCCATTGCGTCGTTTAGGAGAAGTTAGCGGATATAAACACAGACAGATGTGGAAAGCGACTTTGTTTTATACTGCTATCTAAAGACTATCACATTGAATTTATTCAAAATTTTCCACATTAAGTTCAAAAGTTAGAGATGAGGAGAGAAGCAACGAATTGATAGTCAATATTTTAACACTTATTAACTTAAGTAAAGAAGGACATTTAAGACTATCTTCTCCGTGCAGTATCGGAGAAAGAATTCAATTTCCTGCGGCCGGGCGGTCTGTCGTAAGAGACGACAGAACAACCCACAGCCAGGTATCATAGGGTATTTGCCCGTCTGGATGGCTACCACCCCTGTCTAGAATATGCCGCCATAAGAACCTAGAGTTGTGTTCCGACATTAGTGGACAGGTTCCAGTCTCCCTTAAAAGAGCAGCAGCACATTTGTAGCGCCTTTGGTGTTGCAAATGTCCATAGGGTATGGTAACCGCTTTTCATCAATCAGGTGGATAGTCTGCCTGTCTGCTGAACTCGTGCAATAAAAAAATAACAAAAAGAACTATCATTATAATTTGATTAGCGCTTACGTATGCTGAAATAAAATGTATTCCCAAGTCCTATGTATAGTGGCCACCTTTAAATATTATTTTTTCGATTTCACATACAAACGGACATAATAATTTTAAAACGGCCCATTTTTTCCTAAATAATCAATCAAATAAATAAATAAATAAAAGGACCTTAGCCAGCCACCAAAACCTTGCTCCTCCTCATCTAAAGAATCTGGTTTAACTGCAGTATCAATATCGGTAGCTTCTTTTTCTTCAACTTTAACTGTTCTCTTTTTATTTGATCCGTTAGTGTTTTTATTCCTCTTCATAATCTGAAAAGCAAATAAAATTAAGATGTATGAATAGTGACAGTGATTCAAGTGTTATATATACGACAGTTACCATATAATTAAAATACTACAAATTCTCAGACGAAATCCTAAAAATAAAAGAAATCAGTAAAAATAAAATCTATATTAATATTATAATGAGGTAAAGTTTGTGAGTTTCTTTGTTTGTTGGAAGTAATTTATTGAACTACTGAACCGATTTTATAAATCCATTCACCAGTAGAAAGCTATATATTTCTAAGTGACATAGACTATGTTTGATTGTGATTAATAATATTTTTTAATCTGAAATATCAATTCTGAGAAAAACGGACTGATGCATTGATTTATTGAGGTACGCTGACTAAACAATAAATAAGTCATAGGGTCAGAAATTTTCTCTAGTGGGCATTAACTTGAGAAAGGAGTGTTTTCTCATGGACAATTATAAATGTTGGCTTATCTCGAGTAGCGCCCAGGGAAGTGGGCATGGGAAGCCATGGCTTATATGGTTTATCTCAAGTAGCGCCCAGCAAAGTGGGCACGGGAAGGAATATTTTACACATGAGTACTTATATGTTGGGTTATCTTGACTAGCGCCTAGCGAAGTCGGCACGGATAGCAGTATTTTTCCCATGTGCAATTATATGTTGGCTTATCCCGAGTAGCGCCCAGCGAAGTGGGCACGAATAGTAGTGTTTTTCCCATGGGCAATTAAATGCTGGCTTATCCTGAGTAGCGCCCAGGGAAGCGGGCACGGGTCAGCTAGTTTGTATGAATAGGATGGGAACGTTAGCTCGTTGAATAGCAACGCTAATTTATTATTCAAAATAAGTATACATTTGGTCACGTCACAGTTAAGTGAGACAACAATAGACATTAGCGCCTATCTAATGTTCGTTTTGAGACTATACACATTTGTTAAATATTACAGAGTTAAATGTAAGAAGTCGAAGCTAAGAAAATATATTTCAGTAATATTATTTGCTATTTTCTTAGATTAACGTATCAACGTCACAAAGAAACAATCTAAAAATATTTTTATGACTTTATTACACGAATAGATAGATTGTGTAGAACAATTCTCCTTATCGCTAAAATGTAAGGAATTTTAAATATTTTAAGCAGAACTGTCAAAATAATTAAATCGAAACCAACACTACAAATGTTATTTCCAGTACACAAAGAGAAGTCCTATAAATGCTAAATCGCTCGGCACCACTCCACAAATTCAGCAATTCAAAGTCAACAACCCTTTACAAATTGTGCAGCCAGCGTACAATGTTACGTTAAAATCAATTGAAAACGTTTTTTTCAAGCTCCACACTTGATATAGTGTATGGCCTTGCTTTCAGTTCATAAAACGCCTATAAATTTGGGCTAAACATCTAAAAATTTTTATGTGACATATTTTATAATAAATTCCAAAACAATACTAATGGCGTTGAAATCACTTATTTCTTTATACTTTTTTAAGGCAAATAATAAATGAAAATGAAACCTACTTTTTTTTAAATATTAAAATTTTATATATTATTTCTTTTTTTTCTACTGTAACACAGAACACGAGGTTGTGGTGCTGCAAATTGTGCCTTATGACCCTGGCCTAAGGTTATAGAAAGAATCCCGGGATAATTCTAATGAGTATCTGGTAGTCGCCGTGAGTCCCACATTAAGAGAGAGACAGAGATAGAGAGATGACACTTTATTGCACACCAAAATATACAAGTACAAAACAGACCATATTTACAATATTTTCTAGGCAATACGGCCTTATCGCTCAAAGCGATCTCTTCCCGGCAACCTAAATCAGGCGATGTAGGTATGCGTAAAGCACTAGCCTCGCAAAAAAAATTACGTGATGCTTTAATAGACAGACAAAAATTCTAAGAGTCGCTTTTTCCGAATCTGCTGGACCGAATTAGGCATTAGGATTTTTTTCTCATTTTTAAATTCATAGTAGAAACTCAACACCCGAAATAGATTTATTTTAGAATAGATTAGACAGACTATCAACACCTCACCAGATAGTGTATGCCAGGGCGTTGACCGAGCCTCCCGAAAAGCATATTCAACATTTCAACAAGTCACGTTCATGCACATGGCAGACCAATTATGAAGACAGATAAGACACGTGTCTGCCTCACGTCTAGCCTTCTGAGTACTAAATTGGCTTGATCAATATTTTCTTTCATAAGTTGTTTTAAAACATGTGTATATGTCAGAGTAAAATTAATTATCTTTTGTTTCCAAAATTTTAATTTCGCGCTATTTCTGTAGCGTAAATTGGGAACATACTCGGAGAATAGTCAATTTTTCAAGTTAAAACGTATTCTGTATCTATCATTAGATAAATAACAAAAAATATAATCACTTGTTTATGCTGTGAAGAAATCCAAGTATACACATACAAACATTCAGTTAAAGACACTTTCACGTTTATACATAAGCTACTGTTATCTACTAACTAACTCCGGCTTTATTGGTTACTTTTTAGCTTTGTCCGTTTTGGAACTATTTCGTAAGAACGCCGAAACACGTATTTCTGTATTTATTAAAAGACTTAATATTCATTTTTATATCTATATCTTGAGTAGTTCTGGGTTGCCATGTAGTGCAACACTTACAAGCCAATAGATGGCGCTGTGCAATAATTGAGGTCGCAAATGTTTCCCGAAACATACAAAGAATATATACAATTTTTCAACAATAACAGATGGGCCTACGCCTGCGAGGAACAACACTGGCCTCGCTGGAAGATCTTACTTCGAGACGGAGGAGCATTCCATCTCGCTCCTCCACACTATACGGGTCACCTCCTTCAGCCATATCAATTTTTATCCTCTATTTCAAGCCTCCAAAATTGTTTTTTTTTAAAAGTAAAGTAGTCTGTCAGTCGTCAGCTATATAGTCGTCTTAGGTGACAAGTATGAAAAGCCTATAATTAAATTAAAAGTGAAAGGCGTTGTCGGAGAAATCGAGCAATATTTGTATTGTATGTTTTTGTTCTGTACTTAACTCCTCTCCTCATCTCTCCTTCGACATGAACATATTTGAATTACAATTGATACATAACTGCTTTACGAACAATTCCGAAAATTTTCTTGCTATAAGTTTCATGTCGAAAATTATGTGAGCAATAAGAGCATAAAGAGATACAAAACAATAAAAACTCCAAATAAAATAGACAGTATTTTAAGTTGGTATGCCTGTATGTACAGTGGCGGTATGATAAAGTTCGCTAGTTTTTAAATTGATTTATTTAACATTCCGCGAGTACATGTTACCTTTTTAAACTAAGCCACACAACAGACTGTTCCAAAGAAATTTATGTTTAACTGTTTGACAACAAAGTTTAAAATTACTTAGAAAGTTGTTTGACTTTCTATCTTGTCTAAGAAGATGTAAAACCTTTTTATTGGTTTTATTACTATAATATAATATTTATGATAGCGTAGTGATTATATCTATCCTCTGTTTCTTAATGTTAACCTTAGCGTCTGTCATTGCCAACATTGCAACTTTCTTTTGTCACGTTTCTGTGTATACATACAAATAAATAAAATGAAGTGTCTGCTTGTAACGTCATAATAACAGCTTCTTACTAAATTCATGCAATGCGAAAGTATATACAGTACCAATATCAAAAAATCTATTTAAAAAATCTGTCTGGATGTTCCGGCTAATCTCTGAAACAGATGGACCGACATTTTCACTAGCAGATAGCTGATATTATAAGTAGTAACTTAGGCTACCTTTTTTTAGGATTCCAAGAAAAAGAAATCCACGCAGGCGAAGTCGCGGACATAGCTAGTATTTTAGAAACATAACTATTAAAATGTTGACAGTACTGTTTCTTGTACTCGTGCAAGCAAAAGTTGACTTTAAGCTGACGAATATTTTAATTCCGTGAGTGTACATGAAGAGGTTAATAAATGTATATTAGGATTATAACAAAATAAAATCCATTGTCATAGCTATATGCTATAACTAAGATAACACATAAAAGGTAATAATAACTTAACACATAAAAAGTACAAAATACAAACTTTACCCGCACTGAACAAACACTCAAGCACCTGGCTCTAATCAAATATGATTCGATTGGAAGGTAGAACAACGCACGCCCGCCGCGAACAACACTGACGCGGCTAACGAACCGCATTGAAGAGAAGCCCCACACGTGCTGATCGATACTTTACACGTTGCAAGATTACGTTCTAAGGTTTTGCACTAAGTGAGGCGGAACGGTGAGCGGGTAATATATTAGAAAAAATGAAGTATTGAATATAGTTCGGCCGTACTATAAAGCCAAAATTTGGCATCTGTCAAACTGAATTTATTAGTTATGTGAACTATAGATGATGATACAATTAAAAGTGGGAATCGATGTAGAAAGTCACGCATTACTGAATGGCTTGAAATAAAGTGATTTATAAATATATTTTAGGTTTTGTTGCTTTTTTATCTATAAAATGTAGAAAATATGCATAATTTAATTATTATTTATGTTAAAACTCTTCGATTATACATTAATCTCCAGATCACGTCACTAATATTTAAGAAAAAAAACTGTTACCAAACAAGGTTATCGTGAGTTATTTTTTAAAGGAATAAGCTAATTGTAGTGTTTTAATTTGATATAAACTATTTGGATACTGTTACAAAGTTAGTTCGTCAGTATTTATATGAAACTTCAAAAGTGGCTTCTTAGGGCTGTTCAATTATAGCTATAAGTGAAGATGAATGTTCAAGTCGATAATTTCGATTGATTGTCTCGATGTTATATCGATCATTTCGGTTGATTGTCTCGATGACGCACGATTGTTTTCACCTGTAATCGATAGCTTTTAGGCCGGTTAGTAATAAACGAATATGCCGATGAATCGATACGGCTTACGATTATGAGTCACGACTGAACTCTTCTGCCACCTGGGCATCAAGTCGAATAAGTTTAATCGATACAATGGAAAACACCTCTATTATTTAGCCAAGGAACGAGTAGATAACTGTATATTGTAATTTTGAGTCAATTGCAATTCTTTTGTCTGTTTAAATATCACAAAATCGCCCATCGCTTATATTACCTACTATTTATTGACTGTGTTCAAACCATAAAAGGTACGGTAGTAAATTTATCACATTATTTGGCTTGATTAGTGGATACGGTTGGCAAAACTAACATTTCTAGGTGTAACAGCACAGAAAAGTAAACTTCTAAAATGGGCACATTAAAATTTTCTAAAATGTATTCCTTTTTCGCTATTTTGCATCCTGCAAATAATACATTTCTACCCCAATTAAATATATAAATTATAATTTCTATACTTTTTCGTAAAAGTTATAAACATCCAACGTTTTTCTGATTTGTTTAAGAAACACTAAAAAAGCATTTAGTAGGAAATACCTCATATCTCAAATGCTAATAAACACTTCTTGTTCCATTTAATCTTCTTTCCAAGTCTTTTGTTAGGTTCTAGCACCTTGAATTTCTTCAGAATGATCTACTCCATAGTTCAGAAGTTAGTGAGGAGAGAGGACTTTTTACGACATAGGAAGAAAATATCTTTAGACGAAAGAGGCAATCAAAATATATAAAGTGGTTACAAAACAAACACACAAACCGACAAATAGACAAGAAATCTAAAAAAATTTGCATCGTTTCCTCCATCGGTTATATAGTCTATTCCCATTGTCTTCTTAAATAGCTGTATTGTACAGACACGATTTTTTTAGTAATATTATGGATAACCCCTAGTTGGTACCCCTATGTTACTTACATAAAGACAAAATTAGGTTGTTTATATATATTACACCTAAATCTTTACTGTTTATTGTTCAATTCACTACAATAATAAAGAAACAAAAAGTATATAGTCTAGACCACTGCCCAGCAAAACATAAAAGCGAGTCGAAGCCAACCTGATTTTAAGTAATACAACGAATGACACGTTGTTTATTACAACGTACGTATTTGTTAGTAAATTGAAAAAACGCAATTATAGCGCCATCTATTTAGCCAATCCGTATAGCGTATTGAAACAGCATCATTTATCGGCATAAAAAGTATCCTACGTGTTGATTCGGGATATAAACCATCTCTCTGTCGAGTTTCGTTCACATACATTCTGTAGTTTTCAAAAACGATGCGATCGCAGCGCCATCTTTTTCGAAATTTTGGTCTATCCCGCGGAAACGACGTCATTTACCAAGATAAAAGTATCCTATGTTTACGCCCCGGGATATGAGTTTGCTCTGTGTCGAGTTATATTTAAATCCGTTCAGTAGTTTTTTCGTGATTCTCTAACAGACAGACTGACAAAAATTTTAAAAATTGCATTTTCGGAATCTCCTGGTCCGACTTATCCCCCCTGATTTTTTTCACATTTTTAAACACATTTTACAAACTCGAACTATTTACAGATTTATTATAGTATAGATTAATTGAACGTCACGTAAAAAAAAGTACCTACTTACCTGTCTACATCATAATAAGCTCTCGTTTATATTAGTCGCGAGAGAAGTGGACAACGTCTATACATTCAATTAAGATGCGCTTACTACATACGATGCCCATGTTCCTAGCCAACTTTCTGCTTGTTATCGTAGAAGTGGGCATAAAGTAACGGGGGCATAGAAGTCATGTTTAACTGTCGGCACTGTTGTAACTTAAATTATCTAAAGAAACACTTTTTGTTGATCATGTACGAGCATATTTGATATACTTAAGTATGAATTCTAAAAGGAACTCATTCGACAAGAAAGTTCCTTCATTTGATATCATACAAAATATCATGTTATTGATATAATGAGAATGGTGATCATATTTTCATTAATTATGACAATATTTATTAGATGTCTAATACAAATTTATGTATCAGCTATCATGTATTCCATTCATTTTGAATATAAATTACACACGAGTATCGAGCGAAATATTACATATGAATAGGCCTGCCTGCATTCATTTATATTGTTACAACCTAAGCGCCGACAAAGACAAATTCCCTGTACAGGTTTGTAGAAGCACATTTGTTACCCGTCGGTATTTGAACTAATAACATTGAAACGATTGTAATTCTTTTATAATCGTCTTCTTTTGTTTACTTATTTATTGGCATTCGTTTCTAGAGCCTATTATTGTATTGTAATAATTAGCCAGGTGTTATGGATTTTAAAAGTACAAGCTGATTCTAGGAAATTCGGTCCACGTGGACGGGTGGGCGGACACATTGCACTTGGGCAGCATAAAACGATGGCCCGATGGAGGGAGGAAGTCAGTCGAGTGAGAACCATGATACAAGCGAGACGTGTGCACTACAGCCGGGAATCTAATAGTGACGAACTTTGCGCGTTTTATTGAATTACGACCTTCTGCATTACGTTTGGACTTGTTGTATTCGATTATATTTATACCTGTGTTATACGTGTTTGTATAGTTCTAATAAACTCTATAATAATTTCAACGGCATTTCAATTCGAGTCCCGTAAACTCGTAACGATATCATATCAAACTCAATTCTATCCAATTTTGATACATTGGACTGGCATTGGATTATTACGTCCATTACTAATATAAATATGTATTAGCTCTGTTTATTACCTTTTCATGACTAAACGAGAATTTATCAAGTTTAATAACCTAATTATAAATTAAATTTTAATACTTAATTGACAAGGAGATAGATTGTATCGTGGGGAAGGATATAGGCCAGCTTGTGCCTCAATAATAGTCAATCAGGATTTAATTTCATCAAATAAGAACGTACAGAGCTTTATAGGTTAATAAAAGGTAGATAAAATATTTTACATTGTAATAGTTAAAAATAAAGTAGTTCAAACGCCTATACAGGTTGTGTCTAAAACTGAATATCTGGGAAATAGCAATCATGATGAAATGTAAACTTGAATTTCACTTCTTCAGTAGTGCATCGTATTCAACAGCGGCCAATTAGTCTGTCAAGTCTACCGATGGTGTTCAGCCCATTATGGAGGGCAGCGATCCATGCCAGCCTGACGCCTACGTGATTGTTATCTCCCAAAGGAGGTAGCTATCAAACAAAGTGATTGCCTGGTCTACACTACTCAATAGAAGCAGGAGACGTGGTGTTAATAGGTATAAACAAGTTTACCAATCAATTGTACTACTTTACCCTGAAAAGAACACGCAAACTCCTTCATGGATTTTTTTTACAAATGAATATACCTAGTTAAAATGTCTTTCTACAAATTTTGATAACTACCCTCATATTTGCATGACAGTGATTGTTAAGCCGAAGGAATGAACTGAAGTAATTTTGCAAATTTAAAATTTGAGTGCCTCTTTAATTTGCATTGTCATACGTTTACAACCTAAACTCACATTAAACAGCTAATCTTGATTGGTTAACTCTTTTAGCACTGTGAAAGTCAATGATTCTGTGCGATACGTCGTTTTCTGTAACTAGCTCTGATCGTAACTGTTCTTGCAGAATTGTTAATTATTACATTTTGTCTAATTCAAATAATATTTTTATATATTATTATAGTGTCCGTGTTATCCTGATATATAAGATTAGCGTTTCCGGCACACGTTGTCCTGCCCTGAAAAAATAAAAACCTAGAACCCGATTGCAGCACCACCTGCCGGGTCTAATTGTGAATCTAAACCATCCCCGGACCCACACAATCACTATTTTTTACACCTTGATTTACATTACTGAAGTTTTAGTAGGGATCCCTAATTTTTTCTCGTAATAAATATAGCTTATATTAATCTGGGATAACGTAGCATTCTAATGGTGAAAGAATTTTTGAAATCGATTCTGTAGTTTTTGAGTTTATTCGTTACAAACATAAAAAATACAAACCTTTCCTCTTTATAATATTAGTATAGATAAATCAATGTAGTTTCATTAAAACCGGTTTTATTATTTTTGCGTGAAACAATAACAAGCATTCATCCTCGTCCTTACATACATTCTAGTTTATTATATTAAGTGTTACAAATTAGGCTTCGAAAAAGACAAATTCCACGTACAGTCTGTAAAAGCACATGTCATTATCTGTCGGCATTTGAACTAGTTGTAATCCTTTTATGGTCGTCTTCTTTTGTTTACTTATTGTGGAGCACGGCCTATTATCATTAGCCAGGTGTTACAGATTATGAGTACAAGCTGATTCTAGTAAATTATGTCGACACTTGCCAGGCATATTTGCATTTGTGCAGTATAAAACGATGGCCTGATGGAGAGAGGAGGCATTCGAGCGATAACTACGATCTAAGCGTGACGTGTGGACATTCGGGAATCTAATATTGACAGACTTTGAGCGTTTTATTGAATTACGACTTTATGCATTACGTTTGGATTTGTTGTGTTCGGTTATATTTGTACCCGTGTTTTTATAGTTCTAATAAACTCTTTAATAATACCAACGGCATTTTAATTCGAGTCCTGCAATTCGTAACAATAGGAATAGTATTACCGTGACTTGAAATGAATATTCCCCGCCGTGCGTTGTTCCTCTAGAAAACAGCAAGACTAAAACAATCTAGGAGAAGGTAAATCAAGTAACACGTTTGACACGTAACTATACGTTTACTGAAAAACATGGCTGTACTAGCATAGGCAATTATGTCTGTGTCTACATGCAAGCTACTGCGGATGCCAAAGCTTCTGGCGTGGCCTTTCTACTCGAACTGTAGGATAAATTAATATATTATATTCTTATTACTTTTTCCTTCGGTTCCATCACAGCTAATAAAACCTTTCACTTTGATATTAAATCGAGTACAATTCCAAAAGATATAATAATTATACTAATACTCCATTAGATCGTGTCATATTGTAATAGGTTGGGGGAAAAGTCTTTTCGCATATAGTATGTATGAACTTGTAATAAGATCTCTTTGGCTATTCCATTTGTATCTGGCTGGTTTTGGTATTATTAAAAAGTTTTAATTTTAAAGAAGACAATTCCAAATTTAAATTAGGAAAATGTGTGATATTCATTTGTTTTTCTTATTGTTAAAATGAATGAATCTAATAAAGAAATTCGATACATTTTAAAATTTTACTAACTACTAACACAAGCCGCGAAAAAAATTTGTGATGTTTGCACTATCTAATGCAGTATCTGTGAGAGTAGCGCAAATTTGGTTTAAGGGTTTTCAATGCGGAAATTTTGATATCAAAGATGCATGTCGCTCTTGTCGCCCTGTTACGGACAAAATTGATGTCATTTTTGAAAAAGTGGAGAAAGATCGGCATATTAGTAGTTACGATGTAGCTGGAGAACTGGGAATTGACCACAAAACGGTTTTGGCGCATTTGAAAAAAGCTGGGTACACAGAAAAGCTCGATATTTAGGGTGCCTTATGAGCTCACTGAAAGAAACCTAATGAACCGTGTACTCATTTGTGATTCTTTATTACGACGTAATGAAACCGAACCATTTTTGAAGAAGCTGATAACTGGTGATGAAAAGTGGATCACGTACGACAAGAACGTGCGAAAGATATCGTAGTCAAAGACCGGTCAGGCTTCACAGACTGTGGCGAAACCCGGGTTAACTCGCAACAAAGTGATGCCGTGTGTATGGTGGGATTGGAAGGGCATTATTCATTATGAGCTGTTACCGCCAGGCAGGACCATCGATTCTGAACTGTACTGCGAACTACTGATGAGATTAAAGCAAAAAGTTGAAAGAAAGCGGCCGGAATTAATCAACAGAAGGGGTGTGATTTTTCAGCATGATAACGCTGGACCTCACACGTCTTTAGCCACTCAGCAAAAATGACGAGAGTTTGGCTGGGAGGTGTTAATGCATCCGCCGGATAGTCCTGACCTTGCACCTTCAGATTTTCACCTGTTTCGGTCTCTGCAGAATTCCTTAGGCAGTGTCAGGTTAACATCACGAGAGGACTGCCAAAACCACTTGTCGCAGTTTTTTGATCAGAAGCACCAAAATTTTTATAGCAATGGGATCAAGTCCCTACCTACAAGATGGCAAAAAGTTATCCAACAAAATGGCACCTACCTACTTTAGTCAAATGTAAATAAACTTTATAAAAAAACCATACGTATTCTTATATAAAATGCGAAGAAACTTTTCCCCCAACCTAATATTTTTGAAATGCGTATTTATTTGGTATCAAGTAAAATTTTGTTTTTACAGCACTCAAGCAAAATCTTAGATATGGCGTACTGTTATGGGGAAATTGGGTACACATTGCAAAGGTATTTATTGTTCAAAAACAACGTGTTCGTGCAATAGGCCATATTGCACCTACTGTAAGCTGCAAACCTCTATTGAAAAAGTATAAACTTCTAACATTACCCTACTTATATACTTACGAAACATGCATAGTTGTTAAAAAATATCCAAAACAATTCGTAAGATTTAAAGATATTAGTACCTTTAATTCAAGAAATCCCAATCGACTTATGATACCCAATACTAGAACTATAATATGTCAAAGAAGCTCTTACTCCATGTGTGTTAATATTGTTACGAGTCACGAGACTCGAATTAAAATGCCGTTAGAATTACTATAGACTTTATTAGAACTATAGAAACACATATAACACAGATACAAATATAACCGAACACAACAAGTCCAAACGTAATGCAGGTGGTAATTCAATAAAACGCGCAAAGTCCGTCACTTATTAGATTCCCGATTATAGTACATACATCTTGCTTCGCTCATGGTTATTGCTCGACTGACTCCCCCTCCATCAGGTCATCGTTTTATACTGCACAAATGCAATTTCCCCGTATCTAAGTCGGCTTAATCTGCCACACCTGGCTAATGACTCAACCGCCAACTGCCATAAAAGAGTATAATAACAATGGGCTGTTTTCTAATCACAAATTTTAAACACAAAGTAAATAAAAGAAGACGATAATAAAAGAATTACAGTTAGTTTAAATGCCGACAGGTAATAAAAAGTGTTTTGTTTCAGATATACAGGTGGGTTTTGTTTTTGTTGGGACCTGAGTTGTAACAATATTTATAACCACTTACCAGAAAAATTTAAGTCACGTCCCTTAAAATATTTTAAAATAAAAGTAACAGACTGGCTGATACGCATGGCATTTTATACCAATGATGAATATTTTAATTTTAAACAGATGAATAATAAGAACGTAAAACAAAAATTGACTTAATTATATAGGTATAAAATTGTTAACGACATTATCTTAATTTAATTGTTTTATGAATGACATATAACTGAAAGAGACATAATAATTGTATTTCAAATATTTGTTGTAATTCTAAGAGCATCATTATCAGTAATATAACCAATAATATAATCGTAATATATGTAGTGCAAAATGTAAGGAGAGATTTGGGTAAGAAAGTACCAAATATACCAAATATTAACTATTTGGACAGGGTTTCCCCTTTATTGTTCAGCGGTTAGTTAATGTTCAGGTAAAAGGTAATTTAGTTATAAATCGAATTATCTGATAAATAGACTAAAAATATTATCTACGACGATTGTCTATGTCATATTAATATACACTATGGTTCTCATAACTACTGTGGTGGACATCTTGTAACAGTAATCATAAGGACAACAAACGGCTTGTAACCAAAACTACAAAGTATGCCTGTCAAGTCGAAACATGTAACTTGAGACTTAGCATAACATCTGCAAAAATATCCATGTTTCAAACAAATAAAAACCGATACCCTGCTTACTTACGCTTAACCCTGCACTCAAATTGAAAGCCCCGACAATGAGTATGTCAAACTGTACCCAGTAATCAGGAAGACGAACAGTAGTGGCGCAGCCAGCTCCGCGCGTCTCGCTGTTTAAATCGATTCGACTTCAACGCACTAATCGATAAATATTATTAATCTATAGAGCCTCGCGCCGGCAGCGAAGTGGCACGCACGCACACCCCGCGAACATACGCTACACAGTTCATTTAACATTCATATGATATAGTTACTTACTCGCATGTAATACAAAACAACAATATTATTAAAATAATGCGTGCACCTCATCTAAAAACTCTTGATGCGAAAATTTTGCGCTGAAAAGATCCTAAATCGTATTTACTAGTACCTGATTTCTAGATCTTATTGTCGATTTGTTTATTTTAGAATTTACACTTCATACAAGTGATATAACATTTTAACTAATAGGTATTCGTCGCTTTTTGACGTTTTATTACTTTAAAACTTTTACGAGCGAATTAGGGAACGCTCATGCACAGGACGAGCAAATCAAAAAAACGCTCATAAAAATATAGGCACACGGTAAGCTTTCGGTACTGCTAATACCGAGCATACCGATTCCGTACCGTTGCAGCGCCGACTAATCAGAAAACGGTTGAAGTAAATATCTTTGCAATTTGGTCCGAAGAATTCATAAATGAACATTACTATTAATACGTTGCCAATAGGAAAGTTATATTGTTATGTAGATAAATTTGTTTATTAACACAAAAATATAGATTGAAACCAGCTTATTTATAACACAAAACCCCTCTTAACAACTAGGTCTCAAACAACCAAGCCCACGCTACACAAAGCTCATATTTAAGTAGACATAAGTATTTACCGATTACTTTGTGAGAGAAACTCACTATTAAGAGAAGCACTCTCCAGCGAAGATTAATCTAATCCTATCCAGTTAAGTTTGCCGAACTCCGTTTTCAATCGTCTTATAACAGGCCGGGTTTTATCTACTCAATCATTCGATCGTAACTATACCGCAGTAATCTACTAAATCTGCTCTTTGTCCGTCATTTTTGTGTCATCCACAATTTTTGTTCCTGATAAATTATCTGTTGGTTATTTAAGATCCAATCTTTTCAATAAATAAGCTTTCATTCTGTGTGAAGCATTTTAGACACAAAATTATGTTTACGATGAACGAAGTATTATTAAATAAAAGCGTGAAGACGGTTAATATTGTAATAAAGGAAATATAGTGCTGTGCAGCCTTACATAATGATGTCTCGGCTTCTAAGCAGGAAAACCAAAATCAGGATTTATAAAACCGTCATACGGCCCATCATGATCTGGACGCTTACCCTAAAGAAGAAGAAGAAAGAAGAGAACCAGCTAGTGGCTGAAAGAAAAGTTCTCCGTAAGATTTTGGGCCCAACTAGGAGAGACGATGGCAGGTGGAGGGTCCGAACCAACGTCGAAATTGAGAACCTCGTGGCCGAGCCTAACATTATAGGAGAGATAAAATCTCACCGCCTCCGTTGTCTCGAGAGAATCGAAGTGTGAAGAGGGTTTATTTGGGACGATCGGATGGGTGACGCCCGTTCGGTCGCCCCAAGTACCGGTGGTGGGACAGAGTGGAGGCTGACCTGTGTGAGCTTCAAGCCCATAACTGGCGAGAAATCGCACAGGACAGAAACAGGTGGCGTGTTCTTGTCTCGTAGGCCAAGACACATTTTGGGACGCTGAGCCAACGGAGTTAATTAGTTTAAATATTATAGTACTCCCAACTTATATGCGAAATGAAAAGCATCGCTGTGTTTGCTCCAGTGTTCTCCATCTATGAATAATCATCAAAGACATTTGAATATATCGTATTAACGTACAATAATCATATATTATAATGGTCGGGCTCCATCTGCGATATTTTATAGGTATTGACTTTGTCCAGTCAGTTATAGCGTTAAAAATAATACCGTTAAATAATAAACAACTTTTTAAGAACTGGTAGCCTTAATGTTCATGAAATTTTAACATGGCGGCTGTAGTTCCATTTTTTTTCCATTTCACACATTAGTTATGTGAGTTATATAGTAATGATGGTTACTATTCGATACTTGCTTTAATATAAGGTCGGTAAAACACAGCTTCACTAGTTTTGCTATCTACCCTCATTTCTCTGTGAGATGACAGTTGACGTAAAGTGGAGCAAAGGTAGCCATTTTAAAATCGATAGCTGGTTCCTATATCTTACCGACCGTTCATTTGCCTTTTTTCAGTTAAAATTTGACATAAGCTCTAAGTAAGACATACAAGTAGTGTCAAAATTCAACCGATGGTGCGGCAAGTGAATGAATAGTAAATTATAAGAACCAGCCATTGATAAGTCGTTCGTAAATCTCGTCTCTTCGTAAAATATTCTTACGAGTTACGGGACTCGAATTAAAATGCCGTTTGGAATTACTATAGGATTTATTAGAACTATACAAACACGTATAACATAGGTACAAATATGACTGGTCACAACCAGTACAAACTGCACGATTTAATAACGCGTGCAAAGTCCGTCACTATATCGCTCATCGAATGTACACACGCCTTGCTCGTATCTTAATCGTGGCTTGACTGCCTCACCCCTCCTTTCGGGCAATGTTTTATAATGCACCGATGCCATATGAGTACTTGGCAAGCGTCGGCGCAATTCCCAGGAAACATAATCTGCACACCTGCTTAATTATTCCTGCGAACGGCCATAAACTAGTACAATACACAATAGACTGTTTTTCTAAGTAAACAAAAGAAATCCAAATGCGGGAAAGTAATAACCCGGGTTTATGGCAGGCAGATGTGCATTTACTTTGTCGGTGTGCTTGGTGGAATTTTGGCTAAGTTGTAACAATATATTACAAGATTGCATTGGCCATCTCACAGTCCATGCTAGGAAAGTTCAATTATTACGCTAATACAGTGCTGAGCGCGAGTTATGAGTTGAAAATCTGAATTAAATCAGGAGAGGAAGAAATTCCAAATTAGTGAATCGCATACTTTTCCATATACTAAATTCTGATATCTCTCCAAATATTTTCAATAACGGGAATGAATTTAGTATTATCTTTATCCCAAAAAATTGTAAAGTGTCCTAACTTATAGTATATGGCTCTGAAGCCAATGAGAGGGGAGACGAGTAGAAAATGCTAATAATATAAAGTCTCACAATATCAAACCGCTTATAAAGATGAATATTAAACAAAAAAATCTTCGCTTTAATCAATTTGTCCGTAAGAAGAATATGCCTAAAAATGTTATTAGCAATATCTGAAGTGAACCGAAAGATTGTGCTTAATATCCCATGCCCCGTTTCTGGAAGATCAAAAGCCCTTCAAATTCCAATTTTCAATAATCTCACGATTTTTTTTTCATCAACCGTTTTCATTACGCAACGATATTATTATGATTTTCTAGAGCTTTCCATACGAATGAGCAGCCACTTCGAGTGAATGTTGAGTGAACTAATGAAATATACGGAAGCATTTCTGCAGCGTAATCTACTCACAACGAGAAACGAGAGGTTTAAGAAAGGCGTCATAAAATGTATCGAGGCTGGCAACCCCCATAGTGAATGTTACAAATGCCCATAGACAGGTTTGTCTGTTTTAAGCCAGGCCCCCAAGTCTGTAACTTTCACAAAAAAATTCATGATAGTCCGAGTCGAGATCTATTCGACTGACAGACGGTCAAATATCTAATAGTCTCTAAAATTCACACTAAATCAATATCAGTCAAATCGAGATTGATTCAGGATTGACCGAATATGGTTTACAGACTACCAAAACCGCCAAAAGTTACGATTCCAATTCAATTCCATTGCCAATTTGAGTTACAGATTCAGGGTCCTATTTGCTTGTTTCGTGCAATAAAAAAAACCAACTCAGGTGTCCTATTGCTTGTCTAGCCCGTACAGTTCAATAAAAAGGACGGATTAAATAAATCATTTCAAATATTTTATTGTCCTTGACATTAAGCAAAGTAACCACTTTCTTAAGTGGAATGCATAAAACAACACTGAAAAATAAATTTGTTTTCAAATTGACTCAGTAAAAATCCGACTATTATTCGGATTCATCTTTAGTAACTTTGGCCGCGACTTCGTCCGCGCGGAATTTTCGAAGTGAAACTTCTTTAGAATCTTTGTGATTTGAAAATCGATGAAACGAAAAACTGACACTAAAAAGAGATAAACACGTAAAATTCAACCTTATCTAATTTAAAATAAAACACGTTGTTCTTTACCCGTTAGTATTAATTTTCAAATTAAATAAAACTTAAAAGATTTCAAATAAATTTTAGCTCTATATATTTAAGGCAGATATTCTTTTATACGTAGATTTCAGAAAATTGTGCACAACAGTGCAGTTTTCGAATTTTGAACTTTATGCCAGTGATTTAAAGTGTAATTTAGATTGATTTTTTTTAATTATAATATGTTGACGGATGTAGGCTCTTCCCCAAAGTTCCACTTCTACTGCATGTGAACTGCACACACACGTGCACAAAATTTGATTTTCGCGGAACCCTAAAAAATGTAGTCTAAGTTACTTTTTACAACATCAGCTATCTGCTAGTGAAAGTCCCGTCAAAGTCGATCTATCCTTTTCAGAGATTAGCCGGATTATACAGACAGACAAACAAAAATTATAAATAATGCATTTTTGTAATTTCCTGGTCCGAATTATCCCTCCTGATTTCACATTTTTATTTTGAGATTACAGACACTTCAGATTTATTTATCTCTATAAATTTTACTCTTGTTTATACCCTTTCATAACTGTAGATAGAATTAGAGACTCATGTTAAATTTTCTTTTTGAAACGAAAAATCCAATTCCATCAAGATACGGATTAGAAGTGTAAACAGAACAGCCTAGATATAATTCTAAGTATCAAATAATAGTAGCAGCAGTAACGTCTGAAATTTGCTCTCGTATGTTTCCCTTCCCGATTACCGGTCGGGTGTATTCCGGAGGTAGGTCATTCGTTGACTGGGACGTTATCTCTCACACGCCCACGTCACAGGTCCGTTTGTCAAGGTGGCAGATCTCAGTGAAATGCTCATCAAAGGTGCTACCCGATTAATCGGGTGAAAGTGTCTCCATACGTGATACTGGAATAGTCTACGTGAGGTTTTTGAACATGTTACTCTAACTGCGGACTTTCGCCGTTCATCCTAATTTTAAGATTTAAAGGAGCATAAACAGCGTTATTGAAGTGTTTGTCGTCCATGGTAATGTCATTGTTCCATGTGGAATAATGTTAGTGTTAGTGACGGTGGCCAAATGCCGTCTTGTTTATGGCGTTAAAAATAACGCCATTAATGATTAGCTACATTAGTGGATATACATACGTTATCTGTCATTGTTTAACGTCATTAACAATTAATAACAATGCCACTTTACAAATGCAGCATTAAACTCTTAGCTACGTGTGCGTGACACAGTCACTAACACTAACATTATCCCAGATCGAGCAAGAACATAACAAAAAGGACTAAAAAAAATTCATCGATATTTTTGTTTATCCATATAGCTTAACTTTACATGAATTATATCTATTCCAAAATTGTTTTAATACAAGTTTCTTAATATATAATAATAACTAATACATTAATATGTAAATAAAAATAAATTTAGAATTTTTTATATTGCTGGAGTACAGCAGACAGGCTGACTGGCCAACTGTGATGGAAAGGGGTTACCGTCACCTATGAATATTTCCAACATTAAAGGTGCTACCAATGTGCTGCCAGACTCGTAGGTGGGACAGGAACTTGGCCTCTAATGCCGGAACACAACTCGAGGTTGTTATAGTGGCATGTTCTTGACCAAGAGTGGTAGTCATCCTAACAGGCACATACCCTACCACTCGGCTATGGGTTGTACTTTGTAATTAATCACACATGATTTGCTGTCCAAATAAGAAGACTATTTTCTTAAAATTTGCGTGAATGAATGAATAAATGAAAACACTATTGTTCTCAATGAAACTTGTAGGTTACATTTACGCTGAACAACGTGCGTGATTATTACATATAATATAAATAAAATACTTTGAAGAAATTAATATTTTATTGTTTATATCCGTTACTACTGTTGAAATACATTTAAAAACTTATTAAGAGCAGAAAAAAATATTTTAGAATATCATATTTTAAACCTTCGATAATTCATTTCGCTACTTGGAAATTATTCACTTTTATCTATACAACATTAAATAAACGTAAGTATCAAAAAGTTTTTAAAACCCGTATATTTCAAGTAAAATATAAAATAAACACATTTCCAATATGAAGAATAATTATTTTATAGTTTAATATCGTGGACCACGAAGTTGAAAAAATGGCGACTGAAATGTTTTTAAGTAATTTATTGCTGTAACAAAGGCCAAGAAAAATACCGCAATATTTATTTAAACAAAATATACTACTTAACGTTATTGAAAGCATTAATTTTAAGTTACTGACATAAAGCGCTTGTGAATTTATGTATTGAAGGCATGAAGCCCTCAGTGCATGTCGATGCCTTTAGACCAGGTTTTCCCAAAGTATTTTGGGCACGAGACCCCTTTTCCAATGTGAACTGATACCTCAGACCTACAGCCAAATTATCATGCACGACGTTGTCCACGCTTATTGACTTGTTGAATTTTTAAACGTACATACTTTCTACTAAAATATTAATCATCCTTATAACAATTTGGTACACGTAACACAAGTTATACAGTATCCTGAAAGTTTCAAATAAGAACTTTTTATTAATTAATAGGGGTCGATTTTTAGACCTTATCGACCCTCATCAATCAATCAGTTTTCATTTGTGCCGACCCCTGAGAAACCGAATTCGACACTAGGGGGTCGATATTGACCACTTTGGGAATCCCTACTTTAGAGCGTTATTTATTAGGGCAGCCTTTATTGCGGCTCCGATTGTACAAAAGTCCTGTGTTCTCACTGTTCTTTAAAATAATTATGTGTCAAATTTCATAAAGATTATCAATTATTTATTAATAAATATAAATAGTTATTTATTTTCATAAATATCCTTGGGTACAGGTTACCAATACAACAGCGTGGTCGTCAATAATGTTAAGACCTGGACGCCAACAAAAGACAAATTCACACCTGCATACCTGTAGATATTTTATTACCTTTTCGTCATTTGGACTTCTTTTGTTTACTTTGTGTTTAAAATTTGTGATTAGAAAAACAACCCACTGTACATTGTAATCTTTTATGGTAGTCATTAGTCATATAGTCAGGCAGACATATTGCATCTGTTTAGTATAAAGTAATGCTCCAATGGAGAGCTCAGCAGTCGAGCGATAACCTCAAGCGAAGCAAGACTTGTGTACATTCGTTAATCTATTTAGTGACGGACTTTGCGCGTGTATTTGAATTACGATCTCCTGCATTACGTTTGGACTTATTGCGTTCGGTTATATTTGTACCTGTGTTATACATGTTTGTATGGTTCTAATAAACTCTATAATAATTCCAACGGCATTTTAGTTAGAGTCCTGCAACTCGTAACAATAATAACATAAATGGTATGTATGCTATTATTGTGAATTGAACAATTAAAAATATCAATTTGTTTACACATGTAGTTCAGTGTCCGTAAAACCTATATTATCATATTAAGCAAGTTTGTCGAGTCGGTATTACTAACATTAGTGGCTACCTACGTCTCATCATGTAATTGTCTGGTATATTCAATTTGATATATATGCCAGTACACCTGGATTAAATATCTTACCTCTTAGTTATATGTTTGGTTGCTAATTTGTTATACTCCACCATGACCAAGATATAATATGACTAAAAGATTCAGTTTAACATTTTTAATTCTTTAGATATAGTAGCGCTGCAATCTAACGGGGCACCTGCCTGCCAGCTAAATCCCCTGGACAGTATTCAACGTCGAGCTGTTCGCATTGTCGACGATCCCATACTCACAGACGATTTAGATACGCTTAGCCTTCGGAGAGACTTCGCGTCTCTCTGCGTATTCTACCGACTATACAACGGAGAGAGTTCCTAGGAACTGTTTAGAATGGTGCTTTCGTCTTCTTTTTACCACCGCACCGCCTGCCATCGGCTTTCATTCATCATTCATCCCCACTTCCTTGAGCCGCTTCGCTCTTGTACGCAACGGCTCTCTAGAACGTTTCTCTCGCGGACCGTGGGGATTTGGAATGAACTCCCTGCCGAGGTTTACCCACAGCGCTACAATATGGGGTTTATTAAAAAGGGTGTCATAAAAATTCTTCGAGCCCGGCAGCGCGTTAGTGACACCTCAGATGTTGCAAATGTCCATAGGTGATGTTAAACGCTTTCCATCAGGTGGGCCGTCTGCCTATCTGCTGTACTCCGGCGATCAATAAAAAATGTAATAAGAAATCTAGGTCAAAGTTCAATAGCGCTTGGGAAAGCTTTCACATCTTTAGAACGACGAAAACGTTTATTGGTAGGAAGATAGAATTTGTATAATATATGTTTATATAATAGACTAGTATATGTCCGCAACTTCGACTACGCTTGAATTGAAATTCCCGCGGGATTCTCGGAACATAATATACCGCAGAAATACTGCGGTATATTATATTCCGAGAACATAATCCTGTGAAGCAGCCTTGGACAACTGTGGCAGGTATACTGTCGATTTCCCTATAATGGGAGACCCGAGGTCAGCGGTGGGACGGTTATTGGCTGTTATTATTATATATCTATAATAAATATTTTAAAATTATAAAAGTGTAGTTTTTTGTATTTTACACTTGGTGTTTGTCTGTTTGTTCAAGCTTCACGTAAAAACTACTGGGCCAAATACGATGCAATTTTCGCTGATCAAATTCCCGGACTTAAAATCTGAGGTACTTTATATCCCGAGAAACCTACCGGATTTTTTTTAGGGGAGGTATAATATCGCCAGGTCTACAAAAATATTGATTCCACTGCGAAATTTCTACTGATCGATAAAATCTCTAGTAAAACAATTGTATTTGGGTACGCTTTTAGAGCTTCCTGTCCCGAGCTTTTACGGGAACTTTCGGGATTCATGTATTTTCATACTAAAAATTCTATTACCATGCTGAAATTAACATATGATGTTATATTTAGCGAAATAACTGTAATCTTTGTTACCTGTCCAACGTAGATGAAGTCACGGGCAAATGCTAGTATTATTATGTAATCGACGGTAATCAATTTCCATCAGGTGGGCCGTCAAGCTTTCAGCTGTAGCCCTGTTCCAGCAGTAAATAAAATTCTATACGCGCTTCATAAGAAATGTCAAATTACTATGAGCATACAAATATCATGAATTATGTAATTGATCATTACTTCACACAAATTCTGTATACAGGTTGATTGGAAATGTTATTGACATATTCAAAACAGACCTTAAATTCAATATTGATATTCAAATCAGCAATCTCGGGGGTTCAAAGACAGATTTTGTATTTATTTGCATTCTATTAAAAATTAATTGGTATTTTTATCATTGCAAATATTAATGGCTGAACTTTTAATTAATAATTTTCTTACCACATTAGCTGTATCCGCCACTTCGTCCGCGCGTTTCTTGGTGTCTATTTTTTTATATTGTATGAGTTCGCGTTTGATCGAACATTACGCCTAATGTCAGGTGGAAATGCAATATAAGATGGAGCACGACGGTAAAGAGTTCTCTCAACGATACGTAAGATAAAAGTGGAAGCATAGTGCATTGTCAATTTTGTTGGTATTTGCACCATTAATATATCGATGGCGTGAGCTCATACGTCTGCTTTTCCGGTGGTAAAAAGCGAGGGAGGAATTAATTTGTGCAATTCCTTGGAAAACTCGCCGAATGGTATCCTATAGAATACTCACAAACTAGCGACTCTGTGTCGATGATCTATCTATTTAGAGATATTTATTTTATTTGGGAAACATAAAAAAAACATAATTAATCTATATACGTCAAAAATACGTCTGGAAACACCTGTAAATCACTCGCGATTTAACAATAAATCTTTCACAGTTCATGCAGTGTGCCTGTGGAATGCGCTACCTGTGAAAATCAGGCGTGCCCAGTCTCTTCAAGCGTTCAACGGACTTGTGAAGGATTATTACCTCGGGCTCTAAATTTAATGATAACATCTTCATCTCTCCCATATTAACGTATTTCTATAGATTATTACTATGATTATTATTATTTATATATATATATATATATATATATATCAATATATGTATATTTTTGTCGTATACTTGCCATTATGTCTATTATAATTGCCATTTCAAAATTTTATATGTAAACTTTTTTATTCTAGTTATATTGCAAAGTGATAAGACCGCCTATTGTCTTCTGTGCTTAA
Source organism: Dendrolimus houi (assembly GCA_039645545.1). Classification (NCBI taxonomy): domain Eukaryota; kingdom Metazoa; phylum Arthropoda; class Insecta; order Lepidoptera; family Lasiocampidae; genus Dendrolimus; species Dendrolimus houi. Next base: position 16,970,943 of record CM077128.1, on the reverse strand, counting down.
ACTTCTTGAACTGTATCTTAATGTTATGCAATAAAGTATATTCTAATCTATTCTGTATATTGCCCATAGAAGCGACCGCAAGACAAACTCAAAGAGTTAATGTGTTAGTTGGGTAATGCACACTACCAGTCTCTTAGGCACTCCTTCCCTGCGACAGGAGTCTGAACGGGCTGAGCCAATTTTAACTTAGACTTTTTTATAGTGTTTTAGATATTTTTATTTATATGTATTAGGTTTGCTATAATACACAACAAAAATGTAGGATTTGTACATAGACCATTTGAATTATAACTGTATGATAATGTTAATACATTACTGGAAAGTTATTCGTTTTATTATTACTTCTTTTATTTATGACCAGTGACAAGTACTTTTTTTTATTATTTATTTAGGATAATAAACAGATATACACTAAAGTTACATAAAAAAAAGTATATAGTATAAAATCAATGCTTATCCAACTACATTATCCACGAACTAAAAGATTGTAGTGTACAATACTTAAAATATATATATATATATAAGATACGGGACATATACGAAAACTCACGCGCATCCACGCGCTTTTCACGCGCGCACACACATAAACAGACACACACACAAACAGACACACACACACACACACACACACACACACACACGCATACACACACAAACATAAATACACATGCACGCGCAGGTGCAACCAAACACTCACATCAACACGCTTATATACATATTATATATATGAGGTGATAAAGATAACAGACACATATAAAAATGATTAAAAAAAAAGAAACTTTCATAATTAAAGTGCCTTATCCTTAATGACGTTAACAACATCTTTTTTAAAAGCACCCAAGGAAAGTGTAAAGATGTCGATGTTTTCAAAATATATATTGTAGTTGTTGACGAGTTGGTACATTGGGGCACAAAGTCCTGCGTTAGTACGACAGGAAGTCGTAGAAAAAAGCCGCCCAATTTTTACCGCGCGTCTAAGCACTGTCCTTGGGACGCAGTAATATATAGTGATAGTAAGAGGCAAGCAGTCTATATAATTGTGACAAAGTTTATAAAGCAACATAGCACCCAGTAAAAGACGTCTATTAGAGAGTGACAGTAGGTTATATTTAAGTAATAATTGAGAGTATGGGAGATGGCCGCTATTACACCTATAATACGTTATACGTAGAAATCTTTTTTGAACTCGTTCAATAGCATCTGTATATTTGTTATAAAAAGGATTCCATACTTAGGTGGCATATTCGACTTGAGGTCTGATAATCGTGTTATAGAGATAAAAATATGTTCGTGGCCTATTAAAGAATTTGCTAAGAGTAATAAAGTTTTATAACAACTGTACATACATATATAAATCTCACACCTACCAAGAAACTAAAACGATACTATACTGATAATAATAAACACAAAGGTTTATTCTAAACAGTCGATAAAAAAAAAACAAAAGCTTAGGGTTGCCTGGAAGAGATCGCTTTTTAGCGATAAGACCGCCCTTTCTGCATAATTAGATAAAGTTTTAGCCTGTAAGTTCATTTTTCTATTGGTGTACAATAAAGTGTTATCTATCTATCAAAAGAATTCAAAGCAGAATCTACTTCGGTTATTGACCTATTATTAACTAGGAAGCAATCTTAACTACAGTCGACTAATGTTACTTAGTGTAGCCAGTCAATGCACTTCGCGACCCTTTGCCAAGCCTTTTAGCACAATGACAAAGCTTATTTCCAATAATTCGTCTAGTGAGTGCTGCATTAAGCCTGATGATGTGTTCAATTATTCCTGAGATGTACTACTGTCATAGAAGTAAAAGAATACAAGGATGACAATCATCTAGTAAAAACTGTAGCTCCAAATATCTTCTACTACATACACAGGTAATACAATTTGCTTTTGTGATGTTTTCTCACTTTTATAGTAACTAGTGGTCGCCAGTGGTCGAAATTCGACCATAATAATTAATTGAAATTATAAGTTTGGACATTATTAAGGTTCTGTTGTCAAAGACTATACTTCTATAATCACAGATTTCGCCAAGTTTAATTTGAATTTAACAATAAACAAAAGGGTATATGCTTGTGTGTGTCAAATACATGGTAGTGTGTGTAATGTTATTTTTTATTGATTTAGATACATAATACTTTATTACTCACCAAATATAGTTTCAAAAATACACAATTACAATATTGATTTAATGTGTTTTTAGGCATAATTTAAAAAAAATATTAGCATTCTGCACTCCTCTATATAAACTATAAGTGTGCGAAATTTCATACTCCTCCGTCCTCGCAATTTTCGTAAAAAGGGGTACAAAGTTTTTGCTTCACGTATTAATATATAGATAAAATGGTATAATAAGCTGCCTACCAGTTTTTAATTTTTGAATTGTTAACTCGAAATATATAATTATATATGATGCAGGAGGGACCTCCGTGGTGTTATTAAAGAGTGTGACGTCAGCAATGCCAACGTCACGATTATTGGTTTCTTGGTGACGATCCATATTTGAGTCCTGGAAATAGAATTTCTAGAGTACTCGATGTCGTATATTTCAAAAGCGTTACGACGTCCCAGAGAGGTCCGTCCCATTCGGCGGCTCGAGCAATAATCATCGTTTTTTTTTTTATTGGACTTGACTTTATGTTGTTGGTCCGAAGACCTCACAACTTTACCGGGGTTTTCGGGGCGAGTGCCTGCGCGAAGCGAAGGCGCTCGAGCCCGGGGGGCAACTTGCTCAAGGGGGCTCTCTAGGGGGTTTCACCTCGGCTGGACTGTTGCCATGAGAGGGGGATGAATCTAATGATGCCCACCATAGGGCGACACAATGCACTAATTGAGAGCGGGCGACGCGTAATATAAAGCCCGAGAGGAAGGATCCCGGCGGACTGGGATTGGCGGTTCGCGGTGGTATATGTTATCTTACTGCCGTTTCGCAACGTGTTATGGCTGGGAGAGAAGAAACGGCGAAAGAAACTTCCCAACAACACGCCTAGTCTATCCTATGGGGGGGCTCTGTCTCCTGGCGTCCCTCGCGGGGACGTGGAGAGATCGTGATTGGCGGCGTCGACGACACCGTCTTTGTCTGTCTGTCGGTGCCTGGCGTCGACGACACCGTCTGTGTCTGTCTGTCGGTAATCATCGAATGCCGACAGTGCGGCCGTATTTAAAGGGCTCGGCGCACGCGTCGGTGCACGTGCACGTGATCACAAATTTCTAGGTTAAGTATTGAAATTACAATAAAAACATGTCGTTTTACGGTAATTTCACATTACAATAAACTCAGTAATTAAATTAATTAATATTGTTTTTGTAATACGTTAATTGTTGTATTTGCGCTGACATATACAAATTAAAATATACAACAAATAATCTAATACAGAAAACTTTAGTTATTGATTTTGTATTCTACCCATAGTCCCTCAAGATTGTAAGTAAATACTGAGCCTAGATCACCGTCTTCGATGGATAAGCCCAGAAGGCTGGCTACGTTTCCTCACTGGATCGCCATACTGATCCGTTGCCCGAGGAAATCAAAAAGCAAGCGGAATGCAGACAAGCATTTGGTGCGTGTTAAACGTACTGTGGTCATTAGTATTTTATATAGTAACATTTTCCTTTATATTTACGTATATTATATCTATTGCATACCTACCCCATCCATACCGAGTTCCATCCAAAGGTTGTCTGGAAGAAATCGCTCCCAGCGATAAGACCGCCCATTGTACTTATCATTACGATTGTATGTACGAATTTATTTTATAACATTGTGTGCAATAAAGTATATGCTATTCTATTCTATTGTATGTGTAACTATGTGTGTTTTCCCTGTCTTTATTTGTATTTATGTACTTGTGACTAAAAAGTCAAAGAAGTTGCACTTCTTCCGTGTGTACGTATATATTTTCTGATACTAACTACCACTAACAGTGGAATAGTTCTTTTTTACACCAACATGATAGAAAGAAACACCCAATAATCTTAAATACTTATAAGGTAGTACGATGAGCTGTTTTATAAGCAATATCTTACAGGTAACTTTTGGATGGACAAGATCATTGTAAAGATAGTTTTAGCGTGCATTTGGACAATATAACTAATATCTATCTATACATATAATAAAACTGTAGAGGTCGAATTTCTGTACAATGAAAAAAAAATGCTAAAAACCAAGTCAGGGAGATGTAAGAATTGAAATAAAACTAAATTAATTTTTTTTCAAATTTTTTGTTTCTTTATTTGTCTTTTTGTCTGCCTGTTTGTACCGGCTAATCTCCGAAACTACTGGACCGATTTAAATGAAATTTTGTATGGTTGTAGCTTATATCCCTGGTCAACATATAGGATACTTTTGATCCCGAAAAATTAAAGAGTTCCCGTGGGATAGTTAAAAAAACTATAATTACTTGAACACCTTATTATACAACTTATGCACCTAATTAAGTATTGATATTGCCGGTATCATCATCATACAATATAAAACAATTTAGACATTAAAAGCAATTAGGCTATATAATAATATCATAACGCTAAGACCAATAGGAGCGGAGCACCAATGAAGAATGTTTTAAAATCGGGAGGGTTTTTTTAACTTACTTTGTTTTAACTATTCCACGCGAACGAAGTTGCGGGCAGAAGGTAGTTTAAGTATAAAACATATTAGATTGATAGATAGAAAAAAACAAGTATAAAAAAATCCATATTTACAATACTTCATACCCTGTACAATAGAGAACCTTATCTAAACTAAACATATTGGTGTTCCTCCAATCGCCACATGCCGGGGGCACAGGAAATAGGAATATAGTCGGCCACTGGGAGACCCACATAAACCTCACTTGAAAACCTCCCCCGAGCTCCAACAGGATCCGTAAATGCATTTCCCAGTGTTATAAAAAAAGAAAGGAAGATTTAGTTGCTGCAAGTCCCTCATCAATAACCTCTTGACACGGAACGGAAGTCGTACGAAACATCTTAAATTAGGCCTGTGAAGTAATCTACTTTCAAAGAAGAAGCTACTTAATCTAAATAAAATAAAATATTTAACCATATGCTTTATCAATGCTGAAAACACGACCAAATGTTTTCACTTTGAACCATTTGACACACTTCACATTTGGAATATCAAAAGAGTTCCTTTTAAAAACACTCAAAGCCGTCTCAAGGAGTCAGCTTTTCAATTGGCTGCATGAATTCATATGGGGAAAACCCTTAGCGGATCCTTAGACGACGTACAAATTATAATTTACACCAATATTATCATTTATATTATATCAGTTAGGATCAGACCCCTGGAAGTTCAATGAATAAAGCACCATCTCATTTCAACGACATGTGGTTCGAATGTCAAGGAGCATGCACCGTTTAACTAGTGTTGGAAGAAAGAAAGAGACATTTTTTTCTTACTTCAAGTCGTTTTCGGACCTAATGTGCTTATTATTGCTATGACCGCATTGGACAGGCTTGACTAGTATACTGTCTATTCGACTAATGGGAAGACACGTGTGAAGTACCTATAGGTTTATGAGTTGACAATAAAAAGGCTTACATGAAATTGAACTTTTAGAGCTGCCACTGAACTCCTTCGTTTGGCGTCAGTCAAAGACCTACGATTTGGCGAAATACCTGTTATATGGGTTCTTTCTCTGTGGTCTTTATCTTGGTGTCTTTTTTGAGATTATTCTATAGATACAATAAAACACAAAAAGTTGTATAAAGTTATAAATAAGTAAAACCATATTTTACAACAAAAAAAAACTAAATTGAATTACTGATTTATCAAAAATTGTGCTATCTTGGAAGTAGGCATGACAAAAAGGAGGTTTGACTTTTTGTAAATTTATAACAAGTATGTCAGTTAATTATCTAATAACAACGGGACTTAATCTTAGCATTTTAAACAAATAAATTACAATTATTTATAACATACTCACAAAAGGTTTGTCATATAATAAGCCGCTACAGTCGAAAGGAGATAAACCTTTCATTTTACAAGATGAATCTCATTATGGTTTTAGGGTTCAGTGACTATATTGACAAAAATAAAACCTTTATACAAACGTTATATTCATATATCTGTCTTTGAATCATAAGGATGTGTATTGACCACTTTATAGATATAGGTTAATATATAAAAAAATGTGTGTGTGTGCAGTTCACACGCAGTATAAGTAAAACTTTCGAGAATATACTCAGAGATAATTCTTCTCTAACTGTTATTAATATAAATATAATTCCTTTAGCCTACATCGTCAACATATTAATAATTCAAAATAAACTTCTTAAGTATCACTTTCAAATTTTCACTGTTTTGGTCTAAAAAATATTATTATCAAATTGGACCTATGTTTAATCATCGATCTTATCGACTCTAATCTGTGCTGCACAATCCAAAACTCGCATCAAATCTCGCAGGCTTAGTCGAACAGATATATGTGTTTGTTTATCTCTTTTTAGTGTCCCGTTTTCGTTTTATTAAGTTTCAGATCACGATTCTAAAGAAGTTTCAATTTGAAATGTTTCTCCTCTCTAGCTTTTGATGACTCTTCATTATTATAACAATAATAGTATTCTTCTTTCCTTTTACTGTGTCTTTGTCATACTGAGTTTGCACTGTTTGGTACAACTCCATTAATTCTTCGAAAAGTAATTCGATAACATACTTGAGATATAAATAGAATAAGAAATATAAAGAAAAACATTTTTTAGCTAGACGTGTTGCTGGGGAGTTTCTTGCCGCTTCTTCTCCTTAACAGCAATAATACGCTGCGAAGCGGTGTACATAGAATGGGAATAAAATTAAATTTTAACTTATATGTATGGCTTTCAAAAAGTATTCTCCAGTGGAACTTATTTGAATAAAATCTTTTGAATTTGAATATGAATAATATACGTAGTGGAAATTTCTGGAACAACTAATGCTATAGCATGAAAATACTGATCATAAGGGTGATTTCTATTTCGTACAGCGAATGATCAATGCCAGGCAATGCAGCTAGCCACGAGCATGCTTCTCTCTGCCATCGATGTGGTGCACAGTCTTTAATTAGGTTTATTTTATGATAGTTACATGTAATAATTAAAAATAATTTTTCAAAAATTTATTCGTACATGATTTGTTGAGTAGTGTTTGAGTTATTGAATATACCCGAATAATTGTTTTTTCTTAGATTTCAATGATAATTTTACAGATTAAAATCACAACCTTAACTTATATTTAGTGTGGTTTATTTCGATATCTTGCACGGTTCAGAAGTTGGAGTAAATTCATAATTGGAACCTACAACTGAAATTATCTTTAAAGCGAACACGTATACTGTCAAATGTTTCCCGTTAAACACTATCTTGTTCAACTTCATGGTGCTTCTATGGAACAAAGATCTTATGTTACATCAATTAACTTGACAGCTGGAACGCTTTGGCGTTTAGCAGCGTATGAATATGACTTCAAAGGAATTTAAATGACGTGATTTTGTGACTTAATTCCTTCATTTAATGTTTTGTGATATGTATATACTAGAACATACCCGCGACTTCGTCTGTGCTTGAAATTTCCGCGGGATTCCCGGAACACAAAATACCACAGATTTTGAAAAAAGAAATGTAAGCTATCGTTTTAGTGAAAACTATGTTGGAAAGAGCTAATTTTTACGCACCCAAACAATTACAAAGCGCTCCGGGGAAAATTCCCGTGGGATTCCCGGGTTAAAAGCATCACACATGTTATTTATAACATTAAATTTGCCATCGATCCGTAAAAAAATCACATTGGCATTAATTTCTTTTAATCTGGACTTTATAAATCTTCCCCAGAAAAATTTCCTCGGTATTCCCAGGATAAAAAATAGCACAGCGTTTATGTCAAAGAAGTAGCTGTCCACCAATGAAAACCGCAACGAAATCGTCCTTGTAGTTTTTACGTGAATCCTGAACAAATAGACACGAAATGTAAAAAAATTGCATCTTTTTTCCATCGTTTATATAGTGTGCGTGAAGTGTATTTCATTTGTTTTTTTTTAATAACTTTAATGTACAGACACGGCATGTTTAGAATTTTATATTATTATAGATAGATATTGTCATGCCTGTTTCCCATTAGAGGTAGGTAGGCAGGTACGATGGAATTCCACCTATTACGATCCTGGCACTTTTCGTTTCATCAACTTTCATTAATCTCTTCATACATGCGACTTTATTTAAAGTGCTTTTTACTTGACCTTTCTTCAAAATATCTTCAATATGATCAATATCTGAAACCTCGCAAATTCACTGGGGTCACACTTTTTTTTTGCATAAAAAAACAAACCGAGAGATTGCGCCATCTTGTATTAAAATAATCACTGCCAGCTATGAATATTCGTGTCTTCAAGAGTTTTTGGCGGGAACTGAAATGAGATATTGTGCTCTGTAGTTTTGTTTTCTAAAAATTATTCTAAAATTAACAATACTTGTAGGATATTGATAGTTTTTGAGTAGTAATCATGTGTTTTGTGAGAAATGTGAACTGTATAGTCAAATGTGGCCTTTTGAGTTGTTACAAAAACTCCGTTGAATGGTACCAGCTGATAACATACAGCTCAGCTGTGCTACACATAGGCTTCAGAAAATGAAGAAGCTACATTATAATCTAAGAACTGGCTTAAAGGCCTAGCTGCCAAGCCATAAACCTAAATAAATAAATTTAACCTAAATAAATAAATTCGTGTCTCCAAGGTTGTCGTTGACGCATTGCTTTACGACACACAACCTCATGTCTAATTTGAAAAACACCTAAAAGACCTTACTTACTAAACTTATTAAGACATAATAAAACTACTTTTTAACGGTTTCAAGCGCGATAATCTATTTGATTTTTATTATTCCGACGTTTCAACGACTTTTCAGTAGCCGTGATCACAGAAGACAAAGATGTCAAGTATCAATGAGTATTTTAAAAGTTTTATTTAGACTACCGCCGTCTTGTTCATTTTAATTATTTAGTTTTAATTTTATTTATATTATTATTTACTTTATGGGAGATAATCTAATTTACCATAAACAAAATAAATAAGTCGGCGAAAGGCTAAATAAAACTTTACAATACTCGTTGACACTTGAGATCTTTGTCTTTCGTGAGCGTGATAAGTGGCCGAAATGTCGGAATAATAAAAATCAAATAAATTACCGCGCTTAAAACATTAAAACGTAGTTTAATTATAATATGTATACTAGTCGCGTAAACTTAATAAAATACTTACTCAACGTACTAATCTGTATTACACCGGAAATGATATTCGATAAAACTATTTTGTTGAAAATTTCTTTACGTGTACACTATTTTTACCACAAATCCTCGCAATACGACCTATATATTACGAGAATACGATTAAATAATCCACAACTTCATGGAAAAACTCCGTTAAATCCGGAATTTAATCTACGACCCACCAACAGGTTCCTCAAATGACTTTGTACACGCTAACACAGTTTACTAGCATAAATGTTCCGAGTAAAAATAGCACATATTTTAAAATAATCTATTCTAGTTAAGGCACGTATACAACGCACAAGTCGTCCAAATATTTGGGTAGGAGATGTTTACTCGTCTAGTTCTTAGCTTCTAGCAAGTACTTTTCACTAGTATAAGAATCAGTAAAGAAGTAGAAGAAAGAAGAGACCTATCATCTTTATAAGCAACAACTGTAGCTTTCCTTATACCTTGTTTATTATATTATTTTAGGTTAAATTACTTAAACAGTTTTCATGATCACTGGATTAATTGTGTCAAATAAACATTGATTCAATCATATACATATTTCCACTGTCAAAAGTACATTTATTAACCGACTTCAAAAAGGAGGAGTTTCTCAACTTGATTGGTATTTTTTTTAATCTGTATGTACACCGATTACGCTGAGATTTATGATCCGATTTACGTGATTCTTCTTTAGTTTGATGCGGAATAGTTGCCATTTGGTCCCCTAAAAATTTAACATAGTTTGGCCCTGTAGCTTCCATTTTATGAAAATTATCCGTTCCCGTTTTTTGAGACCTATATTTTTTAAGGCGCGTGGCACCTTTCGTAAGCCTACCTATAGCTAGGCACTAAAAAGTAACAAATTAAAAAAAATCATTTCAAAAAATCGACTTCAAAAACTAAAAAGTATAAAATAACTTAATAAAGATAGATAGATAGATAACACTTTATTGCTCACCAAATATACAATTTCAAAAATACACATTTACTATATTGTCATGGTAGAAACAATAGGCGGCCTTATCGCTTTAAGCAATCTCTTCCAGGCAACCTAACTTAAGGAATGTTATAACCTAATCTGGGGAAAGATTTTTGACTAAGAATTTATTTAGTTTATTAAGAGACAAAATACTATAAAAATTTCTACATGTTGAAGTCGGTGCCAAGTAAACCATAAAATTTACCATATACACTGTTATAACAACAAAATGTTGCAAAATATGGTAATTTTATGGTTTTTATTTTAATATTCATAATTAATAGTTAATTTTGAAATAAATATTTTATATCTTCAACTATATATAGTTAGGCACCAGCAACAAGCGCGCATTGTCTTAATCTTCCTATCGAAATTTTACCCCAATTTATACGTCATTGCCTGCCATCAAACAACGGGGCTTTATGGATTTATTAAATTTATAACGTTAAAATGTTTTGTTAACTAACTGAAACAAACTGGTCTGTAGTCTGTAAATCAAATTTTATACTCTCGTATAATAAAAAAAATATAAACAGCTTTAGCATTAATGTACATTAAATAAAATTACGGGTTTTAAGCCTCAAATAACAAGTTAATGAGGTTTAGCGATGTGGTAATTTCAAGTTTATGACCATTTTGCATTGGCTGTTAAAATTAGCCAGACTGTTGGAGTGGCTGGGCTTAATCGACTATACGTTGCCTTTTGCATAATTTTACTGTTATAACGTATAAATTATTATTTAAATGTGCATCCGTTTTATAATTCGGTTTACCACGATACGGTTGAAGTTCATTTGTCACGTCACAAATAATGACAATTTTAATTGACATCACCGCATATTATATTTTTAAAAGTGTTTATTACCTGTGAATTTACTTGCTTATACATTCATGATTAAGAAACTTTGTCTACCCAATTAACGGACCTAAATGACACAAACGCTTTTCTATGACATTCGTATTAGTATTCCTTACTATTAACAAACAGCCGTGTACGGGTCGGACTGGCACATAGTCTTATTGAATTTATTCCAACTTTGATGAGTAATAATGTGCTATTTATACTATTTTAAGGGTCATCATTATTTATAACCTAATTAAAATATTCGTCAGTCGAGGTTGCAGTTTGGCTTTGCGGCACTTAACCCATACAAATGCTTACCGTTATATTTTTAGTGTTATAATTGTTTGTCTCAATTCGTCCGACGAAGTGAAAACTTTGAAATGAGTTATATTGTACTAATAGAATGAAATTATAGATAGATAGCTAACTATTGGACACCAAATCAGACGCAAACAGAGGTAGAAAAAGATAAATAATAGTAGAACAGGTAGTCTTATCGCTAAAAAGCGATCTCTACTAAGCACCTTTAATACTTGTCGTGCAGTTAATATATAATGGTGAATAATGAAATTGTAATTATATAGATTTTAATAATTCATGATAGTCCCATAATTTAAAGACATATAAGAAAATTTAAGTTGTGTGGTTTTCAGAGGCTCTTAGTAGTTTCGAGTTCTGGTAAAGAGCATAAGTTCAGGTTATTTTTGTAGCTTAATATGTATATTGTTACCAATTACTACGCACTGACGTTGTAGGAAGATAACTTTAAGGAAAGTTCCACATAGAAAACATACGTGGTGGCTATAACATTCATCCCACCCTAAAATATGGAGCCCTCAGCCTACCAGTAGAAAGTTTATGAGTTAATATTATTTTATTAAATATAAGAAAATGTATGGGCTCTCAAGGGATACATTACGAAAGCGAAACACGCACACTTTGCTTTATACACAGACGAACTTATTTCATCCGCACTGGCTCCAATTTACTGTGTTATATGTATGTACAAAGTCCACAGAGCTTTTAAATTTCCTTAAGCCCATCAAAAGGGCCCGTGCTTCAATAATAAAAAAACACTTATTCATAGCCACAATGCATAACAATGGAAAATATAAGTTTATGCAGTCCGTCAGCTACCAAAGTACCGACCTAGGATTCAACCTGTATATTACACTCGACTTTGGCAAATTTCGATTGCATCACAATACAAAATACAATCAAAGATAAAGTAAAAATTGCAAACCTTTGAAATTCTCAACGGTATACTAAATTAAATATATAAGCAGTAGTCATACAAAAAGCAGAGATCTATTCAATGATTTGCTCAGATTGTGTGTGAATGTACAATTGTACACGTACATACATATGTGTGCAGTTATGTGATTTTGTGGTGTGTGTGTGTGTGCGTGCTTGTGAATGTGAATTACCAACTTATGGTGATGTGGTCAATAAAGCTATAAAAAAATTCTAATCTAAATTAAAATTCTCAGTCTCAAATCAATTTTGGAGTCTACTCCTAAATAATCGATTTTCATACAAGGCCACCGTTATGGAAATTGCATGATGAGTGAAGTAATAACTTAAAGCGTTACGTATCTATTATTTCGAATTTTTAACTTTAAGATAGATAGATAGGCGTTCCCTGATGTTCGGGTTGATCATGTTTAAGTTATCTTCTTTGTGTTCTTTTTATTATTTTTCTTTCATACATCATTATTATCCTTATTTTACTTTTTAAGGACTATAATATACCTATGTGTACATGTAGTTGTGTTATACTCATTCTACGACCGCGCTATAAAGCCACTTTTGCCATCTATCAAACTGATTTTAGTAGTTACGTTAACTAGCGATAATGATACGATTAAAAATTGGAATCGGTATTTCAAGTCACACATTACCGAATCGACTAAACTTACGACAGGCCGCCCGGCCGCAGAAAATTGTATTTTTTCTCCGTTCCTGCACGGATGATCATAAGATACTTACGTTCACTGAAAATACGTCGTATTTTTAATCTATACTTCTGTACTATTAATATTATAAAGAGGAAAGATTTGTATTTTTGTATGTTTGTAACGAATAAACCCAAAAACCACTGGACCATTTTAAAAAATTCTTTTACCATTCGAATGCTACATTATCTATATGTTACATTAAAAAAAAACTTAGTTTAAAAAAACCGACTTCAAAAACTAAAAAGTATAAAATAAAGATTTTTGACTAACAATTTATTTAGTTTATTAAGAGACAAAATAATATAAAATTTTCTACATGTTGAAGTCGGTGCCGAGCAAACCATAAAAATTACCATATACACTGTTATAGCAACAAAATGTTGCAAAATATTGTAATTTTTATGGTTTACTTGGCACCGACTTCAACATATAGAAAATTTTATATTATTTTGTCTGTTAATAAACTAAATAAATTCTTAGTCAAAAACCTTTATTAAGTTATTTTATACTTTTTAGTCTTTGAAGTCGGTTTTTATAAACGAAGTTTTGTTTATTTGTTACTTTTCAGTGTCTAGTTATGGGTAGGCCTACGAAAGGTGCCGCGCGCCTTAAAAAATATAAGTCTCAAGAAACGGGAAAATTTTCATAAAATGAAAACTACAGGGCCAAACTATGTTAAATTTTTAGGGGACCAAATGGCAACTATTCCGCATCAATCAAACTAAAGAAGAATCACGTAAATCGCATCATAAATCTCAGCGTAATCAGTGTACATACATTTAAAAAAAAGTACCAATCAAATTGAGGACCTCCTCCTTTCTGAAGTCGGTTAAAAATACTTGGCGCTGGAATCGGTTTTTACGATTTTGATGAAATTATATGATTTTTAATATTTATTAAAAATCTTACCACTTTTATTCTCTTCCAATGCCAAATCGTATACAAAGTTAATCAAGTAATTAATTGCACACAACACAATAATTTACAAAGAACCTGGCGAACTACTATTAATCCAATAAAGGCACAAGAAAGTGAATTACTTAATAAACCGCGAACGCACTCGGGCAAGCAAAATATTATACTACCTTGAGCTTTTGGTGTTTGATTAGATGTATCCGTACACGTTGTTTTGGGGGAAAATACGTTACCCATTAATTTCCTACATAAACAAGGCCTTATAACCTCAGTTTATTTATAGAGAGAGATGCGTACATCAAACGTTGATTAATACATTATATTAATGCATCTTAGTATATAAAATTGAAATTGTATGTGTTTATACGTGGGTGTGTACATGTGTGTAAGTGTAAGTGTAAGTCATGGTTACTCCTTTGGTAAAGCCGCATCTCATTCGAATGACGTGAGTTCCAATACTGGCCGAGAAGCGTACACTAATTACGCAGATTTCTAAGCTAATATGCATATAGTTTCCAATTACCACGCGCGGATGGTGAAAAAAACATTGTGATGAATCTAGCACATCCAAGTGACTAATGTCTGAAATCAATTCGCTAAAAATAGGGACGCCGAAATCCAACCTTGTGGCAGTAAAGTTTGATATCTAGGTATATAAAAAAAATGTTTAGATAAGCAACCATTGTTGTTTCATGGTTGCGCTAGTGAATGTCTATTCCGACACTATTGAAATAGCAGACTTGGGGCCTTGGATACTACTTCTTCTCAACCTCTATACAATGTATACGTACGTATACGACAACATATAACAAACCTTACATTTAAAGACTCACCGGTCAGTGTAATGACTGAAAACAGGTTGAGTTTCCCTACCCTTTGTGCTGAGTGACAATCTGTCACGAGCAATGATGTGCACACACCCTATCCATTCAAGCCACGTTATTCTGATCACGTCCCAATGGTCACTTAGACGATGTAAAGGTATGTTATATTAACACTGAGTTATTAGGTTTAGTTTTTTGCAACAGCAATCAAAATAAAGCCATGGTATCTTAGTACAGTCTGATCTTAGTAGCTAATTCACTCGCGTATGAAACCCACATTTAAAATTACATGAGTTCGAATTCTGGCCAGAAAACATGTATGGTATATGTTAGACAATTTTTGACCTAAACTGTATATTGGTGCATGTGTGAGATCCGCAAATCAGCCTTGAACAAGCATGTTGGGTATATTGTTCGTTCCCCTAGAGAAGCCGTGGGACGTTTATGAGCTGATATTATTATTCATGATAAATTTAAAACGAATAAGGTAAAAAGAAGCTTTACAGTTTTAAAAAATAAAATATAACAATAACACATAAAAATCATAATAAATATAAAAAAGATATACAAACTGTACCAAATATTCTTTTATTAACGATAGTATACGTATCATAGTAAAAGGATAATATATACAAAAATTTAAACAAACTTTATGCAATAAATGCCTAAGAATATATTATATCACCTCCATATTCTATAAAACGTAATTGTTACAGTATATCTATAATAATGTATTTTCAATATCTCTTCTAAATATATATAACAATTATGAAGCGTTTTTTAAACATATAATGTTTGTGACTGTGCTCATGCCTTTATGTTGTATGAAAATATGCACCGGCAGATTTTTAGCCGTTACATGTCTCGTATACTTGGGTAGATTCATAACTTTATATATTTACGAACAAAGTCCCTATGTTACGCGAGCTTCCTTAATTTTTTTATAACGTACGAGTTATATATCTGAGTTGGTATCTCAATAGGGTTATGTTGGTACTTCAATACATGCTATTTTCCTGGTTAAAAGTATCCCTCATGAGTTTTGACTTTAAGAAGAATTTTCTACTGTGCAATTTTATTTTCAAAAATATATTATGTCGAGAAATGAAACGTTTTAAGTAACATTTTGTAAATTTGTTAGGAGAAGAGTTAAGTTTCAAATGAAACAAAAAAAGTATAATTAATAAACCTTTTTTACTACTTATAGTCTTGAGGGACTATGGGTAGAATACGATAAAACAAGTTTTCTTTTATTGTATTCGATTATATGTGATTTTATAATTATAAATTTAAATATATTAAAAAGTTTGTAAATTTTTCTTCTTTTACGAATATGGTACACATTGTGAAAAAAAAGAATATCTTTAGATGCGATTGGAAACTAGGTTCTTTATAATCCTAAGTCTAGACATTATAATCCAAACACACCGTTAAATAAAGATTCTATATAGGTTAAAACGTAAAAG
Source organism: Dendrolimus houi (assembly GCA_039645545.1). Lineage (NCBI taxonomy): Eukaryota > Metazoa > Arthropoda > Insecta > Lepidoptera > Lasiocampidae > Dendrolimus > Dendrolimus houi. The sequence goes on along the minus strand of CM077128.1, from coordinate 16,954,728 downwards.
TGACCTAGTTGCAGGACATTAACTGTTGTTGACGAAATATTCTGTACATTGAAAATCTGAACTGTTTAGTGAAATTACTAGATAGGTATAGATACGATAGATAGTAAGCACATACACAGAAATAGGTATCCTTTACTAAGCTTTTTTGAAGTGAGACAAAGACCGATATGAGGTTTAATTTAGACTTAACAGTTTTAAAAAATAAGATAAAATAAATATCATGACAAACTGACAGACGGACCAACAGACATATAGGTCATAAAGATTTTATAAGAATTCCTATTTTTCTGAATTACTAAAACGACCCCGATTTAGTTATTTTTATTATTATTGCATGAGTTCAGCAGACGGCAGGCGGCCCACCCCATGGAAAGCGGCTACCATCGCCTGTGGACATTTGTAATACCAAAAACGCTACCAATGCGCTGCAGCTCTCTAAAGGGAGACTAGAACCTGGCCACTAATGCCAAAACACAACTCAAAGTTGTTGTGGCGGCATACTCTAAACCAGTGGTGGTAGCCATGCAGAGCAAATACCCTACCACTAACCTACTGTCCTACCATCAAACAAAAATTTAAATAAATTAATTGAAATGAATAAGTTTGAGGTAGGTTGAATAATAAATTTAACATTACTCACTGACACTTGAGATCTTTGTCTTCCGTGATCACGAATACTGAAAAGTGGCCGAAACGTCGAAATAAAATTCAGCGCTTTAAACCGTTACAATGTAATTAAATTTTTTCTTTATTGTTCAAGACGTAGTTTATCTATCTATAGGTATATGTATATTATCTGTCTTGCACAAATAATACAGATATACATTTTTGAAATGGCGAAAAAGGATGTAACATTTTCATAGAACATACCACCTAAAAGTCATTATTCGCCAGCCGAAACCGGTAATATCTAGAATCCGGTCTTGCTTTTACCCAGTTTTGATTAATGATGTATGTAACTTCATATCAGTTGTATTTCGCAACAAAAAATAACATAAGGATCACAAATGAGATATTTCCTTTGTTATTTATGTGTGTATGGTCATTAGTACACGATATCTCTATCCTAGGTTACTTTTCATTTAGGTATAATTTATAAATATATCATCCACGCTTGATTTTTATATAAATCTATATATAATGTTATAAAAATGCTGTGCCTGTACAATCAAGTTATTTAAAAAACCAACTGGAATACTCTATATAAACGATGGGGAACACGATTTTAAATTTTGAAGTGAAACTTCTTTAGAGTCATTGTTATTTGAAACTTTATGAACCGAAAAAGCGACACTAAAAAGAGATAAACACATAAATCTGTAGGACTAAGCCTGCGTGAGAATGAGATAGAATACATCATATTTAATCGTTTTTAAAAGATTAAATATGATGTATTCTATCTATACGCTCATACAGATGGAGTTGGAAATGTTTTCAAGTTTTTCGTTATTACTTCAAATTTCGTGTATTAAAGCTTAAATATATTATAACGATATAATATATGAAATGTGACGTCACAAAATTTAGAATCCCTCCCACCACTTGTCACACTTTGTTTCACTTCTACTGCATGTGAACTGCACATACACAATTTTTTTTAGATTTCTTGTCTTCTTTTGTTATGTAACTACATTGCTCGGGTACATAAAAATTAACTTATTCCGACACAGTTTTCACTAAAACGACAGCTTACATTCTTTTTTAAATGCTGCGATACTTTGTGTCCCAGAAATCCCGCGAGAATTTCAAGTCAAGCGTGGACGCTGGCGTATCCTAGTACACCGTATAAACGATGGAGGATACAGTGCAATGTTTTTTAGATTTCTTGTATGTTTGTCTGTTTGTTCGGGATTCACGTAATAACTACGAGGCCGATTTCGATGCTGTTTTCGCTGATCAACGGCAAATTCTTAGATTTAAAATTTGCGCAACTTTTTATCCTGGAATTTATTTAGGAACAATTTAAGATGACCAGATTTTAAAAAATCTATATTTTTCACTGATCAATAGCAAATTTTCTATAATAATATTAGTGCTATTTTTTATTCCGGGAATTCCGCGGAAATTTTTCCGGGAGCGGTTTATAGTTGTTCGGGATTTCACTAAAACGACAGCTTACATTCTTTTTTAATGCTGCGATACTTTGTGTCGCGGCATTTCAGCGGAAATTACAAGTCAAGCGTGGACAAAGCCGCGGGCATATCTTAGTGTAAAAATAAAATTATTTAACGTATTTTTGCTTCTTCGTTTAATTTTAGGGTTCTGTTACCATTCTGCACGAGCGTAGCTAATGTGTTAAGTTTTATAGACATATCGAAAATATTATTGTTACGAGTTATAGGACTCGAATTAAAAATGCCGTTGGAATTACTTAGAATTTATTAGAACTATACAAACACGTATAATACAGGTACAAATATAACTGGATGCAACCAGTACAAACTGCACGATTCAATAACACGCCCTAAGTCCATCACTATATAGCTCATCGAATGTACACGTCTTGCTCGTATCGTAATCGTCGCTTGACTGCCGGTCTCTCCGTTTGGGCATTCCTTTATACTCAGCTTACAATATGTCACGACCGTGTAAACAATGGTTTCCAACAATCACACCTGGCCACTGCCTACCATAAAGGATTACAATACACAATAGGCGGCTTTTCTAATTACAAATATTAAACACAAAGTAAACAAAAGAAGACCAAATGCGGGCAGGTAACAAACTGCGCTTTATGGCCGGCAACTGTGCATTCACATTTGTCGACGTGCTTCGTGGAATTTTGGCTAAGTTGTAACATTATGTTTCATCTCTTTACTCGAAAAGGGAAATATCTACCCCATAGTTCGAAAAAGAACCGAAATTCCACTGTGCGTAGAGGAACAAGTTATCTCTATTTAGTTTAAGATATTACAGTTCATACATACATAATATTACGCCTGTTTCCTGTAGGTAGTAGTAGGCAGCAGTGGCACGGGGTGGAAATTTTCCTAGGGTAAGCTGGTTGTAAAAACATAACATATGACGCAAGCGCCGACTACCGAAAACCGTCATAACTTGCGATATATTTCTTAATACAATTTGTATTTTTTCACTTCTCATATTCTGAAAGTACGCTTGGAGTTGGCTAATCACAGGAATGAAAACAGCACTTTTCATCTCTGAGAAACAATTCTTCTCCTTACTGCCAAAATTTTTAGAAAACTATGCGAACCATAGATAATACAAATGCGACTTATGACCCAACTTTTTTTTACAGCCACTGTTAAATCGCGGCATAAATTGTATTTAAAAAAATCAACAATATTGTAACATTATTTTATACTTATAAATTACTTGTTACTAAATTATTATTTAATTTACATAAATTTGAACTAAATATTTACTATCATCAGTGGCAAAAACAATACTGGCTGGTAGAATGCCATAGACAAAAAAAATTACTTGACGTCTGATATTCTCAGATATAGAAATGGATTTAACGCCTAATTTCATAGAAAAGTAGTTACTTGTTTAGCGAATCTGTTTTTATTTCTTTCCTCGTATTCGAAACGAAAAAAAGAGTGTTAATCTCGAGTGAAAGGCCTATTTAGGCACTCGAACTATTAGCGCCCTCGCTCAGCTCGTGCGCCAAACCATACCATGCCTAAATAGGTCACTTTCTCCTCTCGTGTAACAATCTACTATTAATATTGCAATCTTACTGCATATTTTGAAACAAAAGCCGGTGCCCGATTGGGTTATGAGTTGCTATTTCATCCAATACGTGTGGAAAGTCGCCGAGATATAATATATAGTAATACAGTAATAATATTTGCACGAATAAATAACGTAAACGCCAATAAATGCATAGCGCTTTCGATCTTTTTGTCGCTAGTTTCTAAATGGTAGGCTATAGGGAATCGAGTTGTATGAAGTCCACGCCACTGGTAGGCAGAGATGATAGATTTCTACTTACTACAAACTTGCCATACATCTTTTGCTTAATATACTATCATTAATATTATTATCTTCATACATGCACGTTTTTTGTGCTTGTATCTTCATAAGTGCTTTTTACCTGACTTAGAACATTTGCGATTTGATCGGCATCAGAGTTATTAAATTCCTTGAAAATCTGCTGCCAACTTCTCAAAATGCGTGTAATAAACGAACATTAAATTCACACCCACATTCACAGTTTAAGTTAAGATTTAGGATAGTAGCGAATTCTAGACAGACGTAGACAAGATGCGCATGGAATAAATTTACTCCACATATTAACGCCTTCTGGTGCGCGACATGTGCAAATTTGACTGCACACAGCATTTGAATACGCAAGACGAGAGAATATTGCATATTAATCTCGGATTTGTCACTAAATAAGATTTCCATCTGTTTGTAACTGAGGTATTTAGCAAATATTCGTACATAATACTAATATCAGTCTATCAATACTGCTGGGTTGAAGCTTCCTGAATTCGTGCTATCCGTGCAGGAACGAGAAAATAATACAAATTGCGTATTTGACAGCCAAATCAACTAAAATGCTTTTTATCATCGCACAAAACATCATAGCCTTCTTGATTTTGTATAAGAATACTCACTTATGACGTCATTATTTTAACGAGTCAAATAGCATATTAATTATTGTGTATAATTAAAATTATTTATATAATGATCTGTTCAAAGATATTTTGAAGCCTACTCTTTTATACTTTTTTTTAATGCAAGAGTTCAGCAGACAGGCAGACGGCCCACTTGATGGAAAGCGGCTACCATCGCCTATGGACATTTGCAACACCAAATGTGCTGAAAATGCGCTGCTGCTCTCTTAAGGGAGATTGGAACCTGGTCACTAATGCCGGAACACAACTCAAGGTTGTTATGGCGACATACACTAGACCAAAGGCGGTAGCCATCCAGTCGGGCAAATACTGTGAGTTGTTATGTCGCCTCTTACGACAGGCCGCCCTGGTCTTACTACAACCCCTGGTCTATGACCTACCTCATATGTTGAGTTGTGTTCCGGCATTAGTGGCCAGGTTTCAGTCCCATCTACGAATCCGGCAGCACACTGGTAGCACTTTAGTTGAAAATGGTCATAGGTATAGATAGATAAACACTTTCCATCACAATTGAGTCGTTAGCCTGTCTGTTGAACTCCAACAATAAAAAAAAATTGTGTGTGTGTGCAGTTCACACGCAGTAGAAGAGAAACTTCAGAGAATATACTCACAGATAATTCTTGTCTAACTTTTATTAATCTATACATATAATAAAACTGTAGAGGTCGAATTTTTGGACAAGGAAAAAAAATGCTAAAAACCGAGTCAGGGGGATGTAAGAAGTGAAATAGAACTAATTTAGAAATAAAATAGAATTGATTTGTCTGTTTATCTGTCTGTTTGTATCGGCTAAGCTCCGAAACGACTGGACCGATTTCAATTAAATTTTGTATGGTGGAAGCTTATATCCCTGGTCGACACATAGGATACTTTTGATCCCGAAAAATTGTAGAGTTCCCTTGGGATAGTTAAAAAAACTTTCCACGCGGACGAAGTCGCGGGCAGAAGCTAGTATAAATATAATTCCTTTAGCCTACATCCGTCAATATATTATAATTCAAAATAAACTTGTTAAATATCACTTTCAATTTTTCACTGCTTTAGTCTAAAAAATATTATTATCATTTTTATTTCGGTCCAAATTGGACCTATGTTTAATCATCGATCCTATTGACTCTCTAATCTGTGCTGCACAATGTAAAACTCGTATCTCATTCTCTAGCACTCTTAGTCCTCTGTATGTATCTCTTTTTAGTGTCGCTTTTTCGTTTCATCGAGTTTCAAATCAAAACGATTCTAAAGAAATTTTACTTCAAAAAAATCATGGGAACAGTCTCTAATATTTCAGTAATCCTTTGCCTATACTTTTTTAGTAGTAGTAGTAGCTTAATGGTTAACGCATCTGCATCTCGTTTCTATGTCATAGATTCGAATCTTAACAATTATATAACTCATTGTATTACAATTATCCAGTGCTGAGGAAGGAAAACATTATGATGAATCGTGCACATTGATATAACCGATGTATGAAACCTACCAATCTGGCATAGACAATCTTGACGAATATACAGTTCGTTCTCCGTAAAAAATGGGCCCCGAGCCCCAACATAGGGACATTTGTAGGACGATATTATATTCAGTAGTATTGAGGTGCAAGTTTGCTTTTTTTAGTACATGAGGTCAACAGACAGGCAGACGGTCCACTTGATAGACAGCGGTTACCATCGCCGGTGGACATTTGAAACACCAAAAGGCATACCAATGTGTTGCCGCTGTCTAAAGGGGGTCAGGAGCCTGGCCACTAATGCTGGAAAACAACTCAAGGCTGTTATGGCGGCATACTCTAGTCCAGAGGTAGTAAACATCCAGACGGGAAAATACCGACGGCTAGGTGGGATGTTCGGTAGTCTCTTACGACAGACCGCCCGGCCGCAGGAAATTGTATTTTTTCTTCGTTTCTGCAAGGATGATTATAAGATACTTACTTTTACTGTAAATACGTGGTATTTGTAATCTATACTTCTATACTCTTAGTATTATAAAGAGGAAAGATTTGTATTTTTGTATGTTTGTAACGAATAAACACAAAAAATACTGAACCGATTTTAAAAATTCTTTCACCATTCGTATGCTACATTATCCCTGATTAATATAGCTTACAAAAATTAGGGGTCGCTACTAAAACTTCAATAATGTAACCCATTAATGTAAACAAATTACTTGGCGCTGGAATCGGGTTCTAGATTTTTATTTTTTCAGAGCAGGACAACGTCTGCCGAGACCGCTGGTAATTAATAAGTTAAATAAATAAATATTCTACTTATAGTCTCGATTACGAAACTAATATAAGGATAATATTTTCTTAAGTTTTCGCGACTTGTATATATAATAAAACTACGTTTTAACGGTTTTAAGCGCGGTGATTTATTTGATTTTTGTTCGACTGTTTGTGTGACGACTAAATAAAACTTTAACAATACTCGTTGACACTTGACATCTTTGTCTTCCGTGATCACGGCCATTGAAAGTGGCCGAAATGTAGGAATAACAAAAATCAAATAAATTACCGCGCCTAAAACCGTTAAAACGTAGTTTTATTATAATATAAGGATATCTCAGATGTAGTTACGTTAAAGTTTCATATAAAAATTAGAATTTATTTTATTAAATTTCTCTATACTTGAATAAAAAATACTTTACAGAAATATTCCGAGATACGAGTATAACAACCGCTGACGTCTGGTAACCATGCATGTCTGTGTAAGGAATGTATGCGTATATTTTGCTTGTTGTATGAGTTCAACTTATTCTCAAAGTAAACATTAAACTGCTTCAAATTTACTCCCATTTGCTTTTCTCTGTTCCGTTTTAGTGTTAATGTGTGGGTAAACATAATCTCAGTATATCATTATATTTTCTGCAAAATTATGCATCAACGAAAACGAATAAATGACATAAATAAAATTCAAATATGGATTATTTTTGTAAAAGTTGATGTTATTAGATTTGGAAGAAAAATAATTCTTATTAAAATTCCGTAGACATTTTGGGAAACTGAACACTTGTAAAATCAATATTGGAGTCGGTTTGTTAATCTATTTATCTATATACCTAACAGCAATTTTATTTAAAATCTCTTCCCTCTATTTATATGAAAGAAAATTCTCTATGCCGCCTGGCAGTTGTAATAGAAGTCACATAAAACATAGGGGCAATTGCCATACATATATAATTATTTTGAAATCATAAACAGACACTTCAGTTTTATTTATTGATATAGATAATAAAAGCACGTAAATATTCGACTATTGGGCTCGATACCCCCATTATTTTCAAGGGGACAAACTATGTATGTCATCGTCAGCCAATAGTAATTCACTGTAGGACGTATACCTCCCTAAGACCCCACAATACATCCCGGTCCTCAGCCTTCCTAGTCTAGTGTCTACCAGCGACCTCATTTAAGTCGTCAGTCCATCGAGCTGGAGGGCATTCGACACTATACTTACCAAGAGGCGTGTTCTATTCCAAGACTCCTCTACTCTACCATCCATTGGTTTTGCCAGAGACATGTCCAGACATTTCCACTTCAACTTGCTAATATCACAAGTTATTTCGGTTACTTAGATTCTCTTACGGATATCATAATTTCTTCTCTTCTTTGGACTTTGTGTACTGTTATTAAATTAACTGTAATAATATAAGGGTGTGTTGCGTATTTCTCACGATCACGAACACAGACGGAATTCGCAATTAATCTCCAAATGTTTATTTTAGGCTCAACGCTTAGGTAACTCGAGTTTACTTATTTTGATTTTCTTCAAGTAAATTACTCATTTATTTTCACTTTGAAGAGGCGTGTTAAACATTGTTCTCGTTTAATTTTTAATTAAACAATGTTTCGTATGATTTGTGTTGTTTATGACATTAATTCACGCGTGTAAACTAGGTCACAGGTTTGTTTAGATTTAATAATAACATTATACTTTTTTAAATACATAACTGAACTGTTTAGATTAAGTGGGTATTAAAAATACTAGCCGACCTTATAATTCCAACGAGCCAGTTTTTTTTTTTTAAACTTACAGATCTTGATTTTTATATGTTACAAACCATTCATTTTTCTTGCTGCAGGTAGAAGAAATTATGTGAATATCACATTAAATTTTAACCAATAATGATACAAAGTATATAAAGTAAAATATAGAAGAAGGGACCAGCCAATATATGAAATAAACGTATAAATAATATAAATATAAAAAAAATAAGGAAACTTAAAAATAACTAAGTTTAAAAGGGCTGTTGCCTACGGCTCAGTATGACGATCTAGCCAGGTAACCTAGCCAGCTTTTTGAGAACGTCATACATAAACAACGGTGACCGTTTTTTTGCACGACTTCAGTAGACAGGCAGACGGCTCACCAAATTAAAAGCAGTTATCGCCTCTGGACACTCGTATCACCGAAGGTACTAATGTACCGCCGCTCTCTAAAAGGGAATTGGAATCTGGCCACTAATGCCGGAACACAACTCAAGGATGGTATTGCTGCATATTCTAGATCAGAGCTGGTAGCCATTCAGACGGGTAAATACCCTACCACCTGGCTCTGGGTTGTTTTGTCCCCTCTTACGACAGGCTGCCCGGCCGAAATACAAAGTGTTTTACTCATATGTTACATTGAACACGTTTTGTGCAATCCGGAGAAGTCGCATTCCAAATTTCTTGACCAGAGTTGAGAGGTGTAAAAAGTTTATAATTGCGGCCATTGCTAACACGCTACACCAAATAAAATGTATTGGGACTGGTTGCAGATTGCTGCATAGAATAATGGCTAGTGCACGCGTCCCAAACTCAAAGGGCGGCGGGTTCGATCCTGGCCGGCACGCATGCACCACTTAGTCAGTTTTCTGATCTAATGTGCATATTATTACAATTACCACGTGCTAACAACGGTGAAGGAAAACATCGTGATGCAACCTGCACATCGAGATAACCGATGTGTCAAACCTGCCAAGCCGCCTTTGACAACCGTGCCGGATATACTGTCTATGGGAGGCCCGAGCCCAGCAGTTATATTATAGTTATTTATAAAATATATTATAATGAAATGCTTCACTAAAGGACTGACCGACTGACTGATGGACATTTATCGATTTTTGTTTTTAAGGTTTAATTTAGTAATAAAATTTGTTGTTATTATGGATGTTTGTGTCTAAAATAAATAAATTAATATTATTATTATAATGTTAAGATTATTTGTAGACTACATTATCGTTATAGGTATAACTGTATAGGTATTGATTAATTAGGTTAATAGGGAAACGGAAGTTAAAAAAATTTGAATAGAAGAGAATAGAATATCATTTATTGCATTGCATTGAAAACATATTCATGTATAAACCAGACCAAACGTATTAAGGAAAAACTCTGTACAACAAAGCAGTAAAGATAACTTCTCGAGCCATTACCTAACTGTTTAAACGCTTTTGCATTTAAAAGTTAAGTTCTTAGAGTAATGACCTGGATTGAGTTCGTGCTTGTCGTTAAGTGGGTAATGATTTCAGCGGTATCTCCCCGATTCCATTACTTTGTTTTTGTCTTTTAAATGAGGGCTTAATTAACTCGAGGAACAGTTATTTTAATTTAATTAATGTCTGTGAAATACATTTTGCAATCTATTTTCTTATTCCAATTACGTGTAGTAGGGGTTAGCATATTTTAGATTTATATAGACTATTGATTCATTTACACTGAAATCAATTCACAAGAATGTCATAGAAAGGGGTCATTCTGTTTTGAAATTTTAAGTTTTCGCGACTAGTATATAATAAAACCACATTTTATCGGTTTTAAGCGCGTCTGTCTTCTTCTTCTTTCGTTCTTGATGTCTTCCGTGATCACGGCTACTAAAAAGTGGCCGAAACGTCGGAGTAATGAAAATCAAATAAATTACCGAGCTTAAAACCGTTAAAACGTAGTTTTATTACATTCTGATTTAATTGGTGATAGCCCAACTAGATGGCTACCACCCCTGGCCTAGAGTATGCCGCCATAACAACCTTGAGTTGTGTTCCGGCATTAGTGGCCAGGCTCGTGTCTCCCTTTAGACAGCGGCAGCACATTGGTATCCCCTTTGGTGTTCCAAATGTCCATAGGCGATGGTAATCGCTTTCCATCAAATGGGCCGTCTGCCTGTCTGCTGAACTCATGCAATAAAATTATAAAAAAAATAAAAGAAAAAAGTTAAGAATTTGCAAACTTAGATTTAAACATAGGAACTAAATAAATGTAAAATTAAGAAACAGAAGAAGGATATCTCACGTCGATACAACAATGTAATTTTACTACTAGAACTCACGAGCCTACACGGTTAGCATGCAAGTTGCTAAGGACCAATTATTTCCCCCCAATTATTTGGAATTGGCACAATATGTCTTTTTTTCCATATTTCTTTATTCTGGCATACATCCTCTGGTATACCAGAAATCATCATTGTCATTCTTCACAAAATCCACCCATCTCTTTTTAATTCTACTTTTATTTTTGTTTCCATCGAACATCCACTTTAACATTCTTGTTGTCACGGGAATTTCAACCTACATCATTTCATGCCAATACCACCTTAGTCTTCTTTCTCTCAAGTCTTCAGTCACGGGTGCAACTTTTAAAGATCTCCTTATGTACTCATTTCTCACCTTCTCTATTCTTGTAATATCACACTTCCATCTCAATATTTCCATTTCACAGTGAAGACTGGTTCAATATCCATTCTTGCCGATCGAAAATACCAGATATCTGAAATTTGCTGAATTTTAAAATTATTAAGTTCTACCTTTATTTTTTTTAAATCCACAACAGAGTTCGTGAGACTTGGGAGGACACGCTTTTAACGACACGATAAAAGACAAGCACCAAACTGAATAAGACGGCTTCTTGTCACAGTAAGAGTGATGTTAAGAGGTGAGCTTGACAAACGACGTCATGGGACACTACGTGACTGCGTGGGCTGAATTCACCGATTTACCTCAAAAGAGTTTGGAGGTTATAACTGTTACGAATAGTTACTTATATTTATATATTATTAAGTTACAAGAAAAGGCCTATCTGAATTATATTAACTTAGATTTTCAAAATTGCTTCATGATAAAAATAAAACTAAATACCTATATGTATTTGAACTAACTTTTTATTTATTGCATGAGTTCAGCAGACAGGCAGACGGCCCGCCTGATGGAAGACGGTTACCATCGCCTATGAACATTTGCAACACCAAAGACGTTACAAATGCGCTACTGCTCTCTTAAGGAAGGGAGACTGGAACCTGGCCACTAATACCGAAACACAATTCAAGGTTGTTATGGCGGCATACTCTAGATTGGAGGTGGTAGCCATCCAGACGGGCAAATACCCTACCACCTGGCTGTGGAGTTTTTGTTGCCTCTTACGACAGGCCGCCCGGCCACAGGAAATCGTATTCTTTCTCCGTTCCTGCACGAATAATTTTAATTATTATTATTTTTTATTTCTATTAATTTTCATATGATTATTATTATTTTTTATTTATATAATTATTATTATTATTAATTTTAATGTGTCATTAATGTTATTATGCATATTAAGTGTACAGTTTTAATCATATAATTTATGCCCGGTTGCTACAGCTTACTAACCGTTGCTTTCCCTTACTACTACTACTACTACTTACTAATTTGACATATGCTCCATACAAGTAATGTCAAATTTCTGCCAATGAAGACAAGTTGCAAGAACAGTAAGATATAAGAACCGTTCTTTCCTGTGCATACTGTTACTAGAAATTAGTTGAAATGTCAAACTGTAGTTTAAAATATCAGGCGAGTGTGTGGCAATAGCATCTCTCCGTGCAGGAACGGCGAAAGAATACAATTTCCTGCTGCCGGGTGGCCTGTAAGAGGCAACAAAACAACCCACAGCTAGGTGGTAGGGTATTTGCCCGTCTACACGGCTACAACCCGGTTTAGAGAACGCCGCCATAACAACCTTGAGTTGTGTTTCGGCATTAGTAGCCAGATTCCAGTCTCCCCTAAGAGAGCAGCAGTGAATTTGTAGCACCTTTGATATAATTAATATCTATAGGCGATGGTAAGCCATTACCATCGGATGGGCCGTCTACCTGTCTGTTGAACTTATACAATAAAAAAAAACCCGAATTATGTAGAAACAAATGTCCAGTATTTTCGTTATTTAACTAGTCTGATTAGTTCTAAAGTTAGAGGTTAAAGTTAAAATTTTGTTGAGATTCGTTTTGCCACTTGTGCGTTGCCTTTCGTTTTTCCACTTGTCCGTTGAAGTTTCACTTTTACTATGTGTCCCAGGACATATTTCGATTTTTTCTTATGGATAGAATCAGAAATGAGGATATCAGTGTGGATTGATCACGTCTATTGCAGGACCGACGGCCGATGGAGCAAACGTGTCCTGGAGTGAGACCACGTCTCGGAAAACGTAGCGTAGGACACCCTCTAGCCCGGTGGACTGACGAGCTGCGCAAGGTCGTCGGCAGATAGCGATGGTAACCGCTTTCTATCAAGTGGGCCGTCTGCCTATCTGCTGAACTCATGCAATTAAAAAAATGTGATTAAAACGAACCAAAGAAGCAACCACCTCAATAAAAACAAAAACCCGTGAAGTTCACGACAGTTCCTTTTCGTTGTTCATCCTACAATATTTACCCATATTTTAGATTAAAAATAGAACATCCAGTATGCGTGTAGGCTTATTAGAATCCTTTTGTTTATTTTATTAGGGATAAGGTTATTTTTTGACAACACCTGATCTTAATATACAACTCTTTTTGTTAATACAAACAGACATTTTTATTTTATTGAGGTGCTAGAATCGTGATGAAAGCATTATCTTGATGATGGCTATTAGGGCCAACTCTATCGGTGTGATATCACGATCTCACAGAACATCGACGTGAAATGATTAGCCTTCAGCTAATCGTGTTTCGTACGATGAGTGACAGTTTCGAATACCCACTCCCTCACCCTCCTATCCCGTTTTCCCTATCCTATCCTCATATTTCATTCTATATCCCATCCTCCAGTTTGATCTCTCTATCCCATCCTAAAGTCTGGCAACGTGTTCAATTCGCCCCTGGTGTTGCAAACGTCTATAGGTGATTGTAACATTTTTTTATCGGCTGGTTTGCCTGTAATAATAATACTATTTGACTTGCTTTAGCCAGCCGACACGGAGTGGAAATCGCTAGAGCTAAGACTCCACTAAGCTCCAGGGGTGGAAGTGATCAATGGCATAGCGTCGGAAGTAGCTTCGGTGAACCTGCAGACCACCTCTCCACACCCCTTAGACACTTATACCCATGTTGCCCCTCGTGAATCTTATACGGCATTCTGGGGTCCATGCAGGAAGTGGCGAGTCACCGTCCTTCCAGTTTTTCCATGTTCCCTGAACACTGCGACGAGCAGTAATAGCCCGGTACCTTTTGTTCTCATTTTCTATAATAGGCCTACACTGACCGGGGCTTGACCTTGGATGCATTACTATATGGTGTAGATAGGGATAATTGCCGGTCAGTGTCACGCCACATTTATGTCAAACTTGTCAAAGGTCTTCTACGTGTTGGCCTTCCCATGGCCCCACACAAGCCCTCCGAAATCCGAGCCATTTGTATGACCCATCATCTTTACAGAGGTACAATAATAATTTTCAATAATAATAATCGGCAGACAAATACACGTATTGTATATCCTCAAATTAAGCAAGCTAAACTTGTGTTATGTCTGGGGCCGATCCCAGACACCCAGACCGTAGTATATAACGGAAAATTCGTTTCCGAAATTTATCATGCCAGAAATAGAACCCGGAGACTCTGCGTTGCAGCGAGGTAAGCCGGGAAAGTCACAGTCCGCTCAACTACAGGAGTCGTCAACTATTTGCCAGCTTCGCAAATATTTTTTTTGTATTAGATTATTCAAATAAAAATAAACATAATCAATTGTTATAAATGCTTATTAAATAACATACTTCCTAGCTCAGCTTTTGAGAAATTCTTTCGCTTCATCCAGAAGTACTTATATACTTTTAAACTAAATTATTCCTCCTTTATGCAAAGCATTTTAACTTTGTTGAGAAATATTCACACATTTTTGTGACAACCACTCCGTTCTTAAGGGAACCATATTTTTTAATTTAACGCTACGCTTTTAAGGTTCTGCGCTTTAAGGAAATATTTTTAATGCGTCCAAAAAGGGCAGATGCGGCTTCTTTTAAATTAGGGATTTATGGGGTGATGATTTATAAGAAAGATTTTTGTTCAGGACATTTTGCTATTTTTGCGTCACGTTTTATTCATCAATTAATTGATGTATAATTTAGCACAATTAAAGACTATGGCAAATACATGAACGTGATGCTATGTAAATACAGATAACACTGGTCAACAGTGGTTTTGTTGCCCTGGATATTATAATGGCTTCGAATAATTTTATCTCAACAATTAATGAAACTGTGAATTATTTTAGAATATGGGCTATAGATTTTTTTAATTTCCATTTTTATACAACACTAAAACCAGTAAGTACAAAATAAAACATTACAATTATACATTAACTAGCTGTGCCCGAGACGTCGTCCCCGTGGAATTTGTTTTCAAAACCCCCCGATTTTAAAACATTCTTCATTGGTGCTCCGCTCCTATTTGTCTTAGCGTGATTATATATAGCCTTATAGCCTTCCTCGATAAATGGGCTATCTAACACTGAAAGAATTTTTCAAATCAGACCGGTAGTTCCTGAGATTAGCGCGTTCAATGAAACAAATTTTAATTTATAAAAAAATAATATAAGTAAACAATTTAATATATAAACAATGTTTATATATTAAAGCTATATATGTTAAAGCTGTAGCTTTATATATTAGTATAAGATATGTAATATTTCTTAAGAAATACTAATAATCGTTTTGTTTTATATTTAATAAGCTGACCCGGCAAACTCCGTACCGCCTCAGAATCATTTTTTTTCATATTTACTCACCTTTTAAACCTTCCTTGGACTTCTACAAATAATTCGAAACCAAAATTAGCCAAATTAATACCGCCGTTCTCGAGTTTAAGCGAGACTAACGAACAGCAGATTTTTATATATATAGATTAATATATGTAGACGTAAAAAAGAAAATCAAGTAAAATCTATCTTTTACTTCAGACACCTTCTATAAGATTTACTTCTGAATTATTTTTGGGAAAGATTGCCGTTGTAAGGACCAACAGTAATCTGCCGTCATGTAACGGTCCCGACTACCCTGGTACCTTTCCACCATCATTATTAGGTGTTGGTAGAAGTGCTCGCCCTGTTCCACACTCAAATTCTCAAGATTATCAGGAAATCTAAACCATCTAACTGTGGAGAAACTATAACTTTATACTCATATTCACTCTAAAAATCTTAAGAACCAAAGCCAATTCAGTACTTCTATGAATATTCCCAAATTATGTACTCGAAATTATAAAAAGCTGCAGACATATATAAGGCAACAATTCTTTTTTAAATTATGTTGACCTGTGTTATAAATATCTGTTTTAGAACTGTCGATAAGATTGGGCATCTATCTGTATCATCAAAAACGTCCAATCTCATAAACGTGTAAATATAATATTTAATCATTATTAGAATATTGGTGTGCACATCACGTAAACGATAAGGTTTCTGTATTTATAGTCTAAGTTAAATTAAGAACAATTAAGTAAGTAAATACATCGCGAGTGGAACAAACAACTCGTCTTCTTATCTTGTATTACTCTCGGGCGATTGAGCTGTGAGCTCTCGTCAGTGGTGCGTCACCCTATCCAAGGAGGTAATCATCATCAACGCACCACTCAACTTATTGCGAACTCGCGATTTTTTTATAGTTGGGGTATATCAAACAGACCGACAGCCTTCTAGAAGGAAAACGGTTATTGTCACCTATAAACATTTGTAATAGGTAGAGATTAGAGATTTAACCAACGCTCGGCCGATCTTGAAGGAATTTTGTGACACCCTTTTTGAAAAACTCCATAATCTCAGCTGGGACAGCTCATTCCAAATCCCCGCGGTATACAAGACTATCATTCTTGAGAAGCGTTGCGTAGCATGAGCGCGAGCAAAGCAACTCAAGGAAACGGTTATGAACGCCCAGACGATGGCAAGAGGAGCAATGGTAGAAGGAAGAGAGAGGCACCATTCCAAACAGTTCTTCAGAACACTTCCCAAAATATTCGATAGAATACGCAGAAATTTGCGAAGTCTCTCCGAAAGCCAAGTGTATCTAGAATTATAGACCGTCTGTGGATATGGTGTCGACAACGCACGAAAACTTTTTCGCGCGGCTACTGAATCTACTGAAACCTGCAAGATATCAGAAAGTCAGAGTAATTCTAGGAATAAGAGATTTTTATTAATAACACGATAAAATTTAACATAATAATTTATTTGACAGACAAACATACACGCTAAAAAGTTGCGTTTAAGTTAAAGTGAGTTACACTTTGACTGAAGTATATATCTTAAAAATTATTTAAAGTATGCAAAAAAAACCAAGGGTCGAGTGAGCTACGGAGTTCTTGGTTTTAGTGAGCAAAAATTTACAATACTGATGCTTCTCTGTGGTGCCTTATTATACAAATTAAAATTCATTTAAGTTCTTTATTCTTTATTGTACACAAAATAGTTATATATAAAACCATAAGATAGGGGTTATGTATTATGTTATATAGCTTTTTTTATTGCACGAGTTCAGCAGAAAGGCAGATGGCCCACCTGGTGGAAAGCGGTTACCATAGCCTATGGACATTTGTAACACCAAAGGTGCTACAAATGTGCTGCTGCTCTTTTAATGGCGACTGGAACTTGGCCACTAATGCCGGAACACAACTCAAGGGTGTTATGGCGACATACTCGAAACTAAGGTGGTAGCCATCCAGATGGGCAAATACCCTACCATCTGGCTGTGGGTTTTTTTTTTGTCACCTCCTACGACAGGCTGCCTGGCCGCAGAAAATTATATTTTTTCTCCATTCTTGTACGGCTTAACCCTAAAAAAAGTTTTCTTCCAGCAAACCTATGCGCGACAAGATGAAAACAAAAGTCAGGGCTATGTAAAAGTTTGTTTGTATATAGGTAATGTAGTAATGTATATAGGTAGTCAAGATCGGGGGAGCGATATTAATACAAGACTAATTTACTTATGAAGTTTATTATTAAATTTTAATTATAATTATTGTAACTAATGATAATATATGCTGATTAATAATGAGTCTATGCAGGCCTAATGTACACTGCTAACTGACTTGGCCACGCATCCTCCCGCAGTGACATCATTCCATCCCCGGCCACCTGTGTGGGCTCTAGACAAGAACATCCGTTTGACCAGGAACGGGTAGTGTCAGCATTCAGTTGACAATGACGACGCGGCCCGGAGCAAGATGGACTAAGCACTTATAAGTTGTTCTAATTACGTATTAAAAATCAAAATATTATAATTTTTAATATTTATGAATTACAAGCGCATGGAACCCCAAAAGAAAACACTTAGAAATAAAATTTAGTGCTCAACTTAAGAGCTACCGACAGTAAAATCTTTGTCTAGCATTATTAAAAGAATAAAAACTCACATATGAGTAATAAAGAAGAAAGTTAAGTGAGGTAAAACTGTCTAACGGGACTTTTTTACAAAAAAATATAATACATTAATGCTAAAACAGACATTTTATAGTAAAAAGATGTTTTTTTATGCTGTAAATATTTAGCTTTTGTAAGTTCTGTTTTTTCTTTACTTTGCAGTTTCATTCAATGAATCTGCCAAGTGTGTGTAATTGCCAAGTGAATTTTAAAAAGTCATTAAAATTAAATAATATCCTTATTATTTTGTAAGATGTGACTAACGACATCTGTATAGTGGCTACCTCTAATTGTCTAGCGACGATTTCATCCATATAGACTTATTAGTGTGTGTAATAAATAACTCTGGTATATAAAGACAGACAGACGGATGAACATTACGAAAACAGAAAGTTTCGTTATCAGTAAAATAGTTCCGCAGTCGTAAAATGCTCGATGGTAATTTAATTTTTCTTTCTCATACTCTGAAAGCACGCTTGGAATTGCCTGATCACAGGGATGAAAACGGTACTTTTCGTCCCTGGGAAACGATTATCATTGCTGTCAAAAAAAAAACTATGCGAACCATATATAATACCAGCGACTTATATCCCAACTTTTTTACAGCCACTGTTAAATCGCGGCATTAATTGTAATAAAAGAATATCAACAATTTTGTAATGTCATTTTTTAAATATAAATTATCAGTGACAATAAATACTGACGGGTAGAATCCCAGAGAAAAAGAAATTTACTTGACGTTTCACATCTGACGTATTAAAGTGAGTTCATCAGATTTAGATATGGATTTAACGCCTGATTTAATTAAAGAAGTTGTTTCTGTTTAACCAATCAGTTTTATTTACTTTCCTCGTATTCGAAATGAAAAACAGAGCATTAACCTCGCATGAAAGGCATATTTAGGCACTCGAACTATTAGCGCCCTCGCTACGTTCGTGCGCCAAACCATCTTCATCTCTCGTGTAACAATCTACTATTACATCTATATATTATGACGTTTCAAGCATATTTTAGTAGCCGTGATCAATTTATTCTGTTAAAATGTAATTTCGCATTCATCTAGTTCAGTTCGAAAAGAGAAGGAAAGTTAGTTTGCATTAAACGCTGTACAGCTCCAACCGAAATTGGGAAAAAGGCCAAATTCTCACTGCACTCGGGACACCAAAGGCTTCCTACACTAATCTATTTACCGCTCCGTTACGAGACTTTATGTAATCGCCAACAGGAATCCTATGAATGTGAAATTAGGCAACGTCCTCTAGTGGCTTATTAAATTTTGTCGGATAATAATACGCGACGTTCGTTCTCAAAATACAATGGTGAATTTTGGATAGTCGCATTGGGATATGCCAATTTTAGGGCATCTTGTATACGCTCCATTGAACTGGAAGCAAAGAATAAATAGATAATAACTTTATTAGAAGGCGAATAAGCTTCTTATCTATACTAATATTTAAAGAGAAAAAAATTGTATTTTTGAATTTTTGTATCTGTGTAACGAGTCAACTCAAAAACAACTGGACAGATTACAAATATTCTTTTACCATTCGAATGCCACATTATCCCTGTTTAATATAGATTATATAAAAATTAGGGATCCCTGCTAAAACTTAAATAATGTAATCCATCAATCAAAACAAAATACTTGGTCTGGAATCGGGTTCTACGATTTTGATGAAATTTTATGTGTATTGGAGTTGGTCCCGGGGTTATTTAGATTCACAATCAAACCCGATAGGCGGCGCTGGAATCGGGTTCTAGATTTTTATTTTTACAGAGCAGGACAACGTCTGCCGAGACCGCTAGTCTATTAATAATTATTTTATCTAGGTTTATGGCTTGGCAGCTAGGCGTTTAAGCCAGATCTTATATTATAATCTAGTTTCTTCATTTTCTTAAGCCTATGTGTAGCACAGTTGAACTATAGGTTATCAGTTGGTGCCATTCAACGGAGTTCTTGTGACAACTCAAAAGGCCACATTCGACTATACAGTTCACATTTCTCACAAAACACATAATTACTACTCAAAAACTATCAATATCCTACAACTTCATTCATTTTAGAGTAATTTTACACATTTCTAGAAAATAAAACTACACAGCACAACATCTTCTTTCAGTTCCCGCCAAAAACTCCGTCTATCAATAAATAGATTCTATTCTACAGATAATGAAGTCTTAGTGGTACAGTTTATTATCTATTTCAATATTTGACAAATTTATTTTCAAATTAGATTTGAATAAACATTACTGGAACACAATTTTTTAACGAACACTGTATTGTAAAATAATCATAGTTAATAAAGGGCAATATTTAGTAATATAATATTGCGATACACAGGTTGTCTGCATTGACGCGACTTTTGTGACATTTTTCCACCATTTATTGCGATTAGGTTGCCTAAACCGAGTTCTCATTTTTAACGATACCAGCCCAGAATTCCGTATACTGCGAATTTTTAAAATGGTACAAACTCCAGACTCAAAATGTAAGTGTTATTCCCCGTTAAAACTGTAAATAAACTTATTTTTTCCACCAATATTATGCCAAAATTGGTTGTATTCATTATGACAGCTTTCTTTTTACTTTAATTATCATAAATATATTTGTCTAGTAAACATTTATTCATGGTTTTTATGGATTAATATAAATGCTAAATGTGAAAGGCTTAATTTGCGCTCCTTATCTATATACATGTAATAAAGTCGTAGAGGTCAAATTTCTGTACAGTGAAAAAAAATGTTAAAAACCGAGTCTGGGGTATGTAAGAAGTGAAATAGAACTAATTCAGATTTTTTTCAAATTTTTTGTTTCTCTGTTTGTCTGTTTGTTTGTACCGGTTAATCTCTGAAACGACTGGACCGATTTAAATGAAATTTTGTATGGTGGTAGCTTATATCCCTGGTCAACATGTAGAATACTTTTGATCCCGAAAAATTAAAGAGTTCCCGTGGGATGGTTAAAAAACCGCACCACGCGAATGAAGTCGCGGGCATCAGCTAGATTTTAATAAATATGTAAAGATATTATCGTTGTTCTATTAATTCATTATAAAGCCCCTTTAATAGAATAATAAACACATTAAACTCTCCACTTGTATAATTTTTAATAGGTTTATAAAGAAAGTATATTTGTACAAAGACGTGAGCGTAAAAGAGTCATACCTAAAAGTGTTAGTTATCTTCAAGTCTCGTGTGGTATCTTCTAGGTATACGTGCTCCATTTTGGACCATATCTCCGCCTTACGTCGGGCGAGATCAATGTCAAACGCCAAACTAAACACCACAACGTGGTTATTTTTTATTATTTCAAATGATGTCACAGAATGTACTTCTTATAGTCAGTTCCTATAGATATAAGAAAGATTAATATTCATTCACTTGCCTTAGAAAGACACTAGTTTATGGAGCTCCTAACAAATTTTAACCAGTTGCAAGAGAAATGAACGTTTAGTAAAGTCGATATTAAATGGTGTCTGTCTTACAATTTGGATGACTCAACAAAAATGATTCATGTAAACAAAAGCTTAAATCATTCAACCTCCTATCAATTATGCGCTTTCAAAATTGAGTCAACTTGATTCATACGTCTAATAGCAGCATAAGATATAGGAACCGAGCATTTGTCAGGCTTATAGCTGTGTAATATATATAATTACATATCTGAATAAAAAGAAATTCATTAGTAGAGTAGGTAGATTTGTATGTCTCTACAGACCACGGACCACAAAAATGGCCCGGTCTTTTGGAGGGCTTGCGTGGGGCCATGGGAAGGTCAAGTAGAGGCCCCTTGACAAATTTAATCTAAATGTGATGTGACACTGACTGGCGATTATCCACACACAGACCACATAAAAATGCAGCCAAAGACAAGCCCTGGTTAGTGTAGAACTATTGTAGGGTACGAGAACAAAAGGTATCGGGCTATTGGGATGAACTTCTAGTGGAGATACGAATCAGGGACTATGGGGACTATGGTGTCTCCCCTCGCAATGTTCGGGGAACATGGATAGAATGGGCAGACAGTGACTCACCGCTCACTGCATGGGCCTTAAAAATGCCATACGAGATTGACGAGGGGCAACATGGATGTAAGTGGCTAAGGGGTTTGGAGAGGTGGGTTGCGGGTTCACCGAAGCTACTTCCAATGTTATGCCATTTATCACTCAACCCTGGGGCTTGAGTGGAGGAGCTTGCTCTAGCGATCTCCACACAGTGCCACCTGGCTAAGGCAAGCACGGAGGCGAGGGGGCCTTGTCTTGGCCTCCTAGAGTCGGGTCTGAGGTGTCACTACTCACCTAAGGCAGCCCCACAAAGCCTCCCTGCGGGTACAGTAGGCACCAATGTCGTTACAATTAACATTGACTGTAAAGGAAAACATCATTAATAAACTCGCCGAAGCTACTGATAATTAAAAACTCCACAAAAGAAATTTTACACATAATCGAACAAGCTTATAATTATTACAGGAATAGCTATTACGATTATATTGTATAATGTCAATGTCTTTTATTTTACAAGACCAAGAAAAGACACTGAGTTTTAAAATTGCTGCAATGTTATTTTGAGTAATGGCTGAAGAAATTATCTTTCCCATCAGTTTTCTGATTCATTGTGTATCTGACCTTAATTTTTAACTTTTTAGTGGAATGCAACGAGACGTGGAAACATACGTGTAGAAACTTTGAATTATTAAGCTGCGTTTATTTGTAGTAGGAGAGAAAATCTTAAAGAACAAAAACTGTGTAAATGTAAAAATGTTAATTTTTATAACAAAAATCAATAATTCCAAAAGCTTTTATTTAGTTTCTTCTTTACAAGCCTGTAATCTTTGAAATCTAAAAACTAAGATACTTTTTGTAACGAAATTAAGTTTTTTTTATTTATTTATTGCAGGAGTTCAGCAGACAGGCAGACGGAGAACTTTTTCGTAGTGTAAGTGAAAAATTAAAATAATTTAGTATTATAGCTAGGAGCTGCGGAGCTTGTTGCATGGCGTTGTTTTCCTTCACCGTTACTACGTGGCCATTTTAACAATATGCATATTATGTTTAAAAACTGCGAACTGGTCTATTTTATTTTGTCGGCCAGGATTCGAACAAGTGCCCTTCCAGCTTGGGACGAGAGTGCACTAACTACTTAGTGTAGCGGAACTTTCCGCGCCGTACACTCCGCAGGTGTGTTGTTAGCCTAAGCTACTACGGCGGAATGTCGAATACATTAACTATATTCGTAGTGTCATTAAAAATCTTTCTCCCCGTATGTTTTCACCGTGTAGTACGTGACAATAGCGAGCCGCGGCGTCGCCTGACACCTGACGGGTGTCGCGTGATGACGCAGATTATTGGCACTGTAAATCAACCAGATTGGACACGTTCACTAACCAATATATCACTTTGAAAGGAAATTTTTATGAACAGACATTTTAGGGACTCTTCACAACCGTCTGCAATAAAATAAAAACCTTAGTGTATCAATTTTCACGTTTTATATACCCCTATAGTTCTTTAAATATATTATAAGACCACCATGCAAGTTTTTAGTTGGACTTAGAAAATGAGCAACAAAGCTTTGTTTAATTATCATTTTGTCTATTTCATAACTTCATCATATTTGGCTAATCTAAAATCAAGCGCGAATAGAGTTATTTAAGTGATTTGTATGCACATTACATTGTCATTTGGCTTAAAATGTAACAAATAATAAACAGGTGACATAACTCCTTCATCCATTTATATATTTAATTGTTATGTGACAAACATGTCAAGAGATACATATGCAAATGTAAGCAAATGAAGACAGCACTTAATTTTTTTTTATTTTCAGAAATTAATTGCTAAGTCCGGCACAAAAATGAGTCGAGTGCAAACTGTAAACCGCGTCGCAATTTTTTTTTAATTGTGTATTTTCTTTCTTTCTTCTACTACAATACTACCTAGAGATTAATATATCCTACGAGACTGGCACATAAATATCAAACATAAATGAGATTAATTCCCAACACTGCAAAGGATGAAACATAAATTATTTTTTTAATTAAAGTTGATAATGTATATAGGTAGGTGGTGTACCTACATAATTTATTCTGAAAATACGTATACGTAAGTAATACGTCCTTAAGTTATTATCATCGTGTTGCTAACATTTTTTTAGACATTTCTCCGCGTCTATTGAACTTGAATAAGAAAGGTCTTCAAGATAATTTAGTACCTCTATTTTAAATGAAAAATTGTAAACAAGATAAACAGATTCTTTGAAAGGTTCTATATTACTTTTATGACCTTTTTTGACAAACCCTAATTTAGATCTAAGAATCTAGGCCCCGACCTCTGCTATTACAATTGTGTTGGAATGATCGTTCACTGGCGTCACCATGACACTTTTGTATACAAAAGCGACCATTACTATGTCATTATAACGTCAGTGATTGACCAATCTTTGGCATTGTGTTGTAGTTACTTATTTATTTATTTTTAAAATCAACAGCGAATATACGAATATAAGAAATACGAGTATACTATCGTTTATCTTATATATAGTAATATATAAAGCTGAAGAATTTGTTTTTTTTTGTTTGTTTGCTTGAACGCGCTAATCGCAAGAACTACTGGTCTGATTTGAAAAATTCTTTCAGTGTTAGATAGCCCATTTATCGAGGAAGGCTATTGGCTATATATCATCACGCTAAGACCAATGGGAGCGGATTACCAATGAAGAATGTTTTAAAATCGGGGGTTTTTAATTACTTACTTTTTTTTAACTATTCCACGCGGACGAGTCGCGGGCAGAAGCTAGTAACAAATATTAAGGCTAATAACACGATTTCCTTTTTAAACTACCACTCTTGTAACAATTTAATAAAGTAAAAGTTAATTTAAAAATAACCATTTAAAGTCGAGTTGTGTTATGGAAAATTCTGCAAATCATTAATAATAAATACTACTTACATTTGTATTTAAGTTACATTATTTGGCCTATGTTAATATGTCCATAGCTTCGATAGCTATTTAAAAATAAATTTTCTGGATGGAATTTGTTTGCAGTCTGGGTGTAGTTTGTAGCCATCATTTGTTTGTTTGTGACACCCTACGACAATGAGTTATTATACTAAAGGGTGGTTACCTTTTAAATTATAAAGTGATGCAAAAAATTATGTAATTAAAAATTATTTAGGTCACGTTGATTAATATTGCATTTAAGTAACTAATAATAATAATAATAATAAGTGGTGGTGTCAGTGAATGGACTAATAGCGAAGAGCCTTAACCGACACCTTGAAAGGCTCTCGTTGGTGTATGGGTGAAGGGTTGGATGCAGAAGGCAGCCCTGCTGGACACGGCCCGTATCGTGAGGAGGTTCCTGTCGCTGCAGCCTTAACCACCAGTAGCCTGTGGACCCTAGGCCCTGCTTCCGGCGGATATCGATTTTTTAATTTGTTTTTTAATTTATGTGTTTTTTTTATATAATATATATTTAAAGAAAAATGTAAAAAATCTGAAGCTAAATAAATATGTGAAATAATAATAATAAATCGTCAGACAAAACACACACTGTATATCCTCAAACTAAGCAAGTTACGCGTGTGTTATGGGTAAAATACAACGGACCACTCTGGGGCCGATCCCAGACACCCAGACCATAGTAAAACTGTTGGCGCGGATGGGATAAGAGAGAAGGAAAGGAGTTACAGGATAGGTCGCCGCATCAGACACGCTACGAATGATGTGGGCTTCGCAGCAACAGGCATGTTTTTCTCATGATCCTTTCATCACGTCTTGCCGTTCCTTCGACAAGTGGACCAGCTGGGTACGATACAGCGGGTACATTCCAGCACGAGGGTTAATATAAGCGGATGTTGAATGTGGCACGACACACAAAACGCGGCGAGATTTTCGCGGAAGCAGCGGTGCGATAAGCGGTCGAACGTAGACTATGTCACATTACATAGTGACAAACGCGGCGAAAGAAAAAAAAACAAAAAGGCGGTGACCAAATAGCTCGGCGTTAACAGTACGCTAGCTACGCTCACAAAATTCTTTCTTTAGATGAATAAGTATTATTATTATTATCGCGTATATTCGAAAACAAGCAAAAGAAACGCTAAATTAAAATCTCAATCATGCTAAAATGAAGAAACTTCTCAAATGAACCGAAGGAAATAATTAAAACACGCAAACCAAAAACGTAACAAAACTTCAACATCAAATTAGAAAACAACACCCAGCGATATATCATTTCGTGAAATTAAGAAACAAACTGAGCGCCCACTGCACGAGCAAAACGAGGAAAAAGCGTTTTCTAATAAAAATATTTCACCTGTTTAATAAAACATCAAAAGGTGTTTACGGGCTTTTCTCGCCTACCATTCGGCCCTTTATGAAATGATATTTTTCAAAGAAATTATTATACGCAGTATCTTGAGATAACCGTTTATTCTTGTGCCCTTTAAATATATTCATTGGTTACTGCTTTTCGGCGCGACTGTCTGTTCATATGGTAATAGTGATGTGAGTGCAGACTCGAAATATATCGGATCTATATGGATTGATTAAAAAAATATTTCTGGAGCACAATTGACAGGCTGATGGCCCAGCTCAGATAGAAAAGTACAGAGGTACCTTGAACAAAAACGTTAAATTATGAGATTATAGATTCGAAACATAGATCGTTTTAAATAACACCAAAGCTGATGGCCCACGATAGAAAGTAAAGGCCCTTTAAACATTTATAACACCAAAGCTCAGACGAAATAAAGGTATAGACGGTGCTTATGTTAATAAAAACTTCAAATGAAGTGAAGCATTTTTTTAAACTTGTGTGCTTAAACTTAAGTAATCATCCTATTCTAAGATCGGCATCCTTTAGCCGGCTTCACTTTGAGAGACCGAGACTCTGTCTTTCTATTATTGATCTAAGCACTAAAGATACTACATGAGATGCCGACCTAAAGGGGGGACTAGGACCTGTCCACTGATGCCAAAAACACAACTCAAGGTTGTTATGGCGGCACACTCTAAACCAGGGATAATAGCCATTTAGACCAGCAAATACCCTACAACCTGGCTGTGGGTTGTTTTATCGCCTCTTAAGACATGACATTTTTACGCGGATCTAGTATTTTTTCTTCATTCCTGCACAAATTAAACTAGGGTGTCCCCGGGGACATGTCTGAAGATATATGTGTTTCCCGTTGAGTTAAACTATGATGTCCCCGCGTATATGTCTGAGAATATATTGGTGCTTCCCACTGAGCTATTTTTCAAGACTAAAATCCGTATCGATAATAAACAAATAGTTTTGAGCACGTGCTAGTATCATCGTATAAAACAAATAGCGAAACATTTTCATATTTATATATGAGTATTAGTATGAATTAGTCTAAACGAGTGCTTGTATTAAAATGGCCCTGTCCCTAATCTTCGTTTACCTGAACAATTTATCATAGTAAGAAACGGGCCACTTCATTAGTGTGGGATTAATATCCGTAAATGCCAAAACTAGGCGTGTTCATTCATCAAGTGGCCGTAATCCATTGCTCTGCCACAACACGCACGGGCAATGCCCAAAACTAAATATAGAATTAACAGAACTAATTAAAACCGCCGCGTATAATTTATTGTACTTCATATACTAATGGATATTGTTTTGCAGCAGATGTACTGTTTCAAAGCATAGAAATTTTTAATTTAACAGGAGTATGTGCATTGATTTTCTTACTGGGTAGCTGACATTCAAATCAACTGATTGTGTGATACTTTTTATCATATAAAAAAAACGCTGAATCCATCTTAAATTTATAGGCACGTATAGCTAAGGCGTCATGTAATTTAATCCAGTCAAATAGCGTGTTATAAGGTTTAAACAATAATTAAATTTATTTATATAGAACGCCTAGTTTTTTTATATTATTATTAGAAATAGACATAGACATACACACTTTATTGTTCATCAAATCAAAAATTACAAAAAATGCACAAGACAATAGTTACTTGGTAAAACAAACGGCGGCCTTATCGCTAAAAGCGATCTCTTCCAGGCAACCTGACTCAAATGAAATTCTTAAATTATCTATGATTATTATGCAACACAGAAAAATGAAAATAAAAAAGACATACATCGACAGCAGATTACAGTCTATTGTAAACTAGCACATACATCATTGCGTAAGACTTACATATGATTCCTAAGTGAATTTTTGAATAAGGCAAAAGATTTAGCTTTTCTGACGTCAGTGGGCAAAGAGTTCCAAAGTAAGACAGCCTGCATGGCGAAGGAGTTATTATTGTATGTCCTTGAAGACCACGGGTCATAAAAATGACCCGGACTTTAGGAGGGCTTGCATGGGGCCATAGGAAGGCCAACACTTAGAGGCCCGTTGACAAATTTAATGTAAATTGTGGTGTGACACTGACCGGCGATTGGCCCTATTGACCATATAAAAATGCACCCAAGCACAAGCCCCGGTCAGTATAGGACTATTGTAGGAAATAATAACAAAAGGTACCGGCCTCTGGGATGAATTGCTAGTGGAACTAGGGATCTGGGCTACGGGGATTATGGTCTCTACCCGTCGCAATGTTCGGGGAAGATGGAAAAATGGGCAGACTGTGACTCGCCACTCCCTGCATGAGCCACTAAAAATGCCGTACAAGGTTGGCGAGGGGCAACATGGGTATAAGTGGCTTAGGGGTGTCGAGAGGTGGGTTGCAGGTTCACCGAAGTTACTTCTGACGTTAGGCCATTTATAACTTCCATCCCTGGAGCTTGAGTCTTAGCTCCAGCGATCACCACTCCGTACCGATTGGCTAAGGCAAGCACGGAAGCGGGGGGGCTTGCATATGATTATTATTTATTTACATATACAGACAACTAGATCCAAATATTATAGTTAGTAGAGCTTAAACATATGTGTTAGTAATTTACAGCAAATAACGACTTGGTCCTCTGCATGAGTGTCAACATCAGAGGACTATCGTGTTTATTGGGTATTACGTTCAGAATGCTGTTGCTGCTCCCGCGTAATCTGCTAAGCAGGGAGGCTGTTTTCTTTCGCCATATGGCGTCAAAGCCATCCGTGCGTGCAGCCACAAACATCCCGGATGCGCTGCAGAAACGCGAGAGCTGCAACAATGCCCTGAACGCATTATTATATTGTAAACGTAACGCATTGTGAGACGTTGAGCAAACACGAACCACAAACTCGCCGAATACACGGATGTACAGTAGGCTTTAAATAATGTAATTTATAGGAACATTATTTAAGAATTTATTGTTATATTATGTTTCATCTACTCATTTAAAGACACAGTGCTTGTCAATATTTAAAAACTTTATCAAACTATAATATTACTTACAATAATCTAGAAACGGCGACGTCTGCGTGCTGTGTTATTTGGATACGGAACCTCAAGCGCTTTATTAAAAATACCCAATGTCTCGAAAACCACTCAACAGATCTTAATTTAAACCAATTTCTGTTTAATGTATTTTTGAGTTCTGTATGAACTTTGAATTTATATTTTCGGAATTTTTCGCTTTTTAATTCAGAAATTAGAGGGTAGGAAACAAGTTTTATGTCTGTGAAAGTCAAGATCTCCCCGCCTTATCATCTTATATAAGAAAATTATGTATATAATAAATAAAAATAAATGTTTGTATGTTTGTCCTCTATGTATTCCTAATCATAGATCAGATTCTGATGAAACTTTGGTAGAGTGTTCTGAAGATGATGCCCACGAGGGTTCTTGGTCCAAGAAATAAAATATACAAAAAAATACTTTACGTGGTATTGCAACGCATGCCGTCCGGGTGCAGCTAGTTAACTTATAAAATTCCCCCACACGTCTCTGTACACGAGAATAATAATGGCCATGAATAAAAAAAACATTAAATGTAATTTTAACCCGATCCTTTGAATATTTTGTAAGATATGGGGTATTTAGAGTAAAACATAAACAACTTCCTTCCAAAATCCTTTTAGAATAGTAATTAAATTAATTTTACTAAAAAAATTTATCTTAACATGTATGAAATCGGTGATAAATATTTCTAAGAGAAATCCATAATTCCTCAAGTTAGGGACATGAACATTCGTACACAGCCTTTTGAAAGAAAGAAAGACGATGAAAGAAGAAAAATATGTTCGAAATTACAGTCGCCTTTTTACTTCATTAAATAAGTAAAAATTGCAGAAGAAGTCTGGGATAGTAATAGTGTAGTCCTACTATAAGAATATTTCTCGATAATCAAATAATTTTCTTTAACTAATCGAAACCAGTTCATGGAATTTAAAGATTTAAGTCGTTTTTCGGCGTACTATAAAGTAATTTATCTTTGCATCTATCCAATTCTAGTAAAGCCTGTGTCCTCGTGTATCTTATTCTGGGTTTATTTCAAGCCACCTAAGTCACAACAAGATTCCTGGAAAAATCACAACCAAATATACTTACTAATTTATGTGTTCATTTCTTGAAGTACTTTTCTGTCACACTCGTTATATCTACTAGCTGACCCGTCAACGCGTTGCTGTGGCTCAGTAAAATAAAAAAATATAAATTAAAATGAAACCTATCCTATCTTTCAAGTTGGATCAAACTGCACACGTTGAGCAAATTTGATTAAAATCGGTTAAGTAGTTTAGGAGTCCATCGCGGACAAACAACGTGACACGTAATTTATATATATTAAGAAGATATATATATATATATATATATATATATATATATATATGTGTGTGTGTGTGTGTGTGTGTGTGTGGGGTGGGGTTTTTACCATCCAACAAGGAGACGTACGAACTCATGCCACCCATATATGTTGAAATACCTACCACGCGGACGAGCTTTGCTTCTAATTTTATAATACGTACCGCTAAGAAGTGGAACTTGTTACTGTCGTCTGAAACATAGAATTTAAGTGTCTTCAAGTTTCGCGTATCTTCTTGGATATTTTCTAAGTAATCGTGCTCCATCTTTGACTGCATTTCCACCTGACATTTTTATAGTTACATATTAGTTATTCATGTAGGGGCGTTTATATTATGTATACATATTATGTCTACTGAATTTTATATTCGTGGATTATTATATTATGTTACAATATAAATTGTTATATCTCATATAAATGAACAGTAATTTTCTTTTGAGAATAAACTTTTTAAGTCCATGTTATTAAAACTGTAGCTAGATCTAAAGACGGTGAACACTATTTACCTTTTCAGAACCATTCATACTTAAGCTCGTAAGATTTTTATATTTACTTTAGATGTAACTAGATAGCTTTCATACTTATACAAGCTTTCCTAAATAGCGGATCTTTTGAAAATACCTCTTTGCACAACTCGCCAAGTTAAGAATGCTTGACCAAACTTGTGAAGACGACATTTCAACCGGAACTGCCGGAAATGTTGTATGTACTTATGTGACGATATTTGGAAGAACCTTGTGAAGGTAGTCATTAGTGTTGCTAGACTTATCATAATAAATTCGAAACACAAAATTGAATATTAAAATTTCCAATGGGTTTACATAGTCCAGATAATATTATAATCCAATATAATATAAACTATATGTACATATTTTCATAATATGTAACAAGTTGGATCACCTGCATACCTGTTGTCACATACCGACAAAGGAATGCTGCGCATCTCGTTTATTGCCCCCCCGCATTCGGAGTTCTTTTTATTACTTCGTATTTAAATTTACAATTAAACAATAGCCTATTGTTATTGTTTTCGACTTTGTTGGCCGTTCGCAGGAATAGATAACCAGGTGTGCAAATTACTATTTCTCGGAAACTCAGTGCCCCCAGCCGATTTTTTTTGTACTGTATAGTTAGTATAAGACAATGCCCGAATGGAGGGGTGGGGCAGTCAAGCGACGACTACGAAACGAGTAGGACGTTTTCTAGTACTCTCGATTAGTGATATACACAACGGAATTTGCGCGTGTCGAATTGCATTGAATCGTGCAGTGTGAACTGGAAGCATCCAGTTTTAATTGTATTTGTTTTATACGTGTTTTTACAGTTCTAATAAATTCGATAGTAATTCCAACGGCATTTTTAATTCGAGTCCTGTAGCTCGTAACAATATTTATCATCATACAAATGTACTGTTATTTAATAAACCAAATGATCTCTAAGGTGTTTCTAAATAACTGTCCAAAAGCAAAGTACAATTTTTATAAAGTATTCAGTATACAGTGAAAAGAAATACATTATTATAATATTTGTTAGATTTTTAATAAAAAGAAAAATATTTTTTTGCAATTATTTTATTTGTGTAGTGGCTGCAATTACTACGTTTATAGTCGTAGATAGTTTTATATTATTTCCTTTGCTTAATATACCACGATCCTGGCTACCACAGGTTCGGGTTTCCAACTCAATTATTTGCCTGTACGTTTCTTAGATTTCATTTCATTTCTATTAGAAACTTTCGTAATAAATAAAACTTGTTTTATTAATTATTAAAATTTAAATCTAATTCTCATAAACAAAAGTAGGTCAAATTCATGGTCAATCTTTTGGCATTTGGCTATTGACGTTTGACAAGTGCTACCTTAAGAAAAACATAGCAACAACATGTATATTCATAATTTCTAATCATAAAATAAATTATATTTAACTATCTACTTCAATTTTCTTATTTATTTAATATAATTTAATTTATCAATCATTTAATGATCTACTTTTGTTATTGTTAATCAATGCCTATATGCCTATGCTAGCCAGGACGTAAGGATACGACTAACCAATGAAAGATGTGTATAAAACTCGCTGTCATTGGTGGGAATTCAAAAATGAAACAAGACACGGGTTTTCAATTAAGTTAAAAGAGATACCATTTGGTACGACTGAAAAATACTTACTAAAGTGAAAATAAAACCCAGTTTTAAGATCGAAGTTATATTTATTCAAAAGCCTTACATCACGTCTAATATCATAGCACACTCTTCATTTATAAACAGAACAGAGGTTATGTTTTCATTGTATAAAAAAAACATTATTCAATTACATTATGATAAATAAGAAAATTTAACATTTGGCTCCACTTATAGAAAAATCGAGTCCGTATCCCACTGGAGCTGACCTAGTTCCCAGAATAAAAACTAACCTACATTCAATCTCATAATCAAAAGTACATTATACGTAAATATGGGTTATATTTACTTAACTTTGTCAGACGATGGCATTGAATCAGTATTATTCACAATTTAAATTGAATGAATTAATTAATAACAGATTTTTAAATATTTACTTGAAAAATTTTAAGTTTGTTATGTCTTTTAATATTAGTTATTTAGATACAGAATCTGAAAAATACAAACATAGGATGTCTAAAATTAGTCTTGTGGCATTTTTGGACTAAACGCGAAAATATCGGAGTCTTAAACATAGATTTATCTAATACAAATCCCAGGGTTGAGTTCCCTATAATTTTATTTCATTACTCACTTTTGTTTTGATCACTGAAATATATTAGATAACACTTTATTACATACTAAAATAACAAAGACTACACTAGTTACATTATCTTCAGACAAAACAATAGGCGCCCTTATCGCTTAAAGAGAACTTTTCCAGGTAACCTACCTTACAGGATACTCTGAGCTAATCTGACGTTGTAGGTGATGCATAAATTTAAATACTGCTAAATTTTTCAAATATATCCTACAGCAAACAAATGTGTTTTCGTATATAAAATAGTTTGTGTTTTTACTAATGTATTTTATTTTGCAAAATACGAAAATTTCATTCTCTTGTAAAACATCTGTACGTCTCCTATAACAGCTATAGGAGACTATAAAAATCGAGAATTTCCGTATTTAGTGAATCCTGTAAACACCAGAAAACGCTCACTGGCGGAAGCCTTTTCAAATCTCACTCACAAAAGAAATAAAATATGTCGGTACAGTTAAAGAGGAGTCTCTTCAAAAATATGGAAGTGTAAGAAAAGAATTCAATGACAAAATATTTGGAGTGGACGCCTTTTTGTACACGAAGATTTACGTAGTTATGGTTATTGATTACTTCATGAATAATTGTTCTTGTGTTACAGTGACTGTTGTCCACAACAGTTCGATTCTTGTGTGCTTTTGTTTGAACACATGAAAATATTAAACATAGCCTTCCTTTTTTAATTCTTATAATGTCCACAATAATTCAATTCTTATATGTTTTTAATTTTGATGAGCTTGTTATTTATTATGTGCGCAGCATCAGGCTTCTGTGACAGGACATCTCAGACGCCTGATGCTGCTCACATACGTCATAAGTAGTTTCCGCAGTCGTGCTCAAGCATTCCAGTAGAAAGACGTCCCGTTTTTAAAGTCAATTAACATGTTAAACAAGTCTGTCTAATTATATAGAGTAGACGACTAAAAGTAACGCGCTTGCACGTTTTTAAAATGACTACTGACTCTCGCCGAAAGCGGCATTCAACATCGATTGACGCTAAACGCCGCTTTCAGAATCTCTAACAGACCACGGCCTTAGATTTAATTATTAATTCGTAATGCTGATTTTTTTAGGGCTCTTCAGGCCATGTGTGCGTGTGTGTGATATTTTTAATTTTAATATTGTCTGTTAGCAAGCGCTCTCTTGTCGCGGGTGTTCTTTTCGGCTTGTCTTTATTTGCATACCTCATACTATTATAATTTTCTTATTTATGTACATGTTTAATTGTCTCTTATCCATTTTCTTATTTCTATACAATATATTATATACATTTGTTTGATATTTATATACATTTATCTTATATCATCATTTTATGCAGTCAGACTTTATCACTATCTTATTATTTATCTATAATCTATACATATTGGGATTTGGTTGGATGGGATGGCTTGTGTACATATTTGTTACGCCTTTATTTGTTTATACTACAGTATAAATTGTAATTACACTACAGTATAATTACAATCTATTTATATCCAGTCCTAAATTACATGTAGTATGTATTATATATATATATATATATATATATATATATTGTTACGAGTTGCAAGACTCGAATTAAAATGCCGTTGAAATTATTATAGAGTTTATTAGAACTATACAAACACGTATAACAGAGGTACAAATATAGCCGAACACAACAAGTCCAAACGTAATGCAGAAGGTCGTAATTCAATAAAACGCGCAAAGTCCGTCACTATTAGATTCCCGATTGTATTAGAAACGTCTCGCTTCGATCGTGGTTCTCGCTCGACTGACTCCCTTCCTCAATCAGGCCATCGTTTTATCCTGCACAAGTGCAAAGTGCCCGCCCGGCTACGTGGACCGAATTTCTTAGAATCAGCTTGTACTTTAAAATCTGTAACACCTGGCTAATGATTACAACACAACAATAAATAGGCTGTAGAAACGTATGCCAATAAATAACTAAACAAAAGAAGACAATCATAAAAGAATTACCATAGTTTCAATGTTATTAGTTCAAATGCCGACGGGTAATAAATGTGCTTCTACAAATCTGTACGTGGAATTTGTCTTTGTCGACGCTTAGGTTGTCAATATAATATATATATATATATATATATATATATATATATATATATATATATATTTATTTATGTGTGTATATATACATATATATATACACATATATATGTATATATATATAATTCTGTCTGTACGTGTGTTGATAGTGAACTCCTTCTAAACGGCAGGACCGATTTTGATGATTTTGTTTTTATGTCATGAAACAAAGTCTTCAAAGAATTCAGAAAATATGGCGGTACGAACTTCGCCGGGTCAGCTAGTATATACTCGTATATACATATATAGAACTTTTTGTACATCATAACAGAAAACATAGTTCTTTCAGATAATACGGGGTTATGGGGATAAACAACTCACTGTAAAGGAGTGAAAGAATATGAGTATTCCGGCGAAAACGAACTGGCAACCACTTGAGTTTTTTACGAAATTCAGAGACGTGGTCATATTTGTGTAACCCAAATAAGAACCTTATACAAATTTTGGAAATTTGGTCAGAACAGTATAGCTGGTGTCAGCATAATCAAGAATGGGAAGTAGTAAGGATATGTATGTACACTTTCATATACTTTTCTACTACTATTTGTGTATAATTATACAGTGCCTTTTTATTCATCTATATTCATCATATCACGCGATGAGACTCTTATCACCTCGTTTTATTGCACTCTATGGTGTTTTTTACAAGCGTCATAACAAATTTGCTGTTATTTTATGCTATGCTAAAATATGTTGATATTACATACGTCAACTACATTGAATCAATTTGGTTGAAAAACACGTAACTGATGGTATTCATGATATTGAATTATTCGAGTTTGTTTTTATATGAATCACTTTAGTTATTTCATCCCAATTGGAAGACAGTGATAAACTGTCTAATATTGGCTTTACGTGCTATCTATTGATAGCAACGTCAAACAATTTCCTACTAATAGATCTTGTCTAATTGTGTATTAGTTATAACACCAATCGCAAACGCTGCATGTCAACAACATTCACTATGCCGTGGCAATAACAAATGGCGATTCTCAAATCACGTCTGCCCGCCGTTCGCTGCAGCCAACCATTTGTTACTGACGACATTATCATTGTCCGCCACTGGCCTCATATTCCGATGTCATTTGTCAGCCCCTATAACAGGCCCGTTGACAATTTCGCGTTTGTTGATAGTGGATACACGGGCGGTGTATTTGGACAACTTTATTGCCCGCTTCAAGTGCTAGATAAGGAATGTGCTCCATGATGATTTGGTTCAAAATTATTTGGGGAACATATTACAGTAGAGTCTCAGTAATCCGGCACTAATAAAAACTAAGAGTGCCGCATTATTGGACTGTATAGAAAGAATTATAATCTATACTAATATTATAAGGAGGAAAGATTTGATTGTTTGTATTGCATAGGTTCTGAAATTACTGAACCGATTTGAAAAATTCTTTCAATGTTAGAAAGCTACACTATTCCCGGGTAACATAGGCTATATTATATTTTATAAAAAAATTAGGGATTCTTACTAAAACTCCAATAATGTAACCTAAGGTGTAAAAAAATACCTAAAATCGCGTGCGCTGCGAAAACTATTGATGATAGAATAAAATAATGTACTACAACTTTGCAGAACACATCATTTTTTACAAAAAGTGTGGCGACAGTATATGTCTAACTATTATAGTTATGCCACAATAAGTGTCCTTTTATTTTAAAAATTTAATTGAATTTCCGCTGCTAGAAAAGGCTATTTATTTGTGTCTTGGTATTCACCCTTATCAAAATAAATTACTTCATATTCAAGACTGCTTCAATACCTTTATATAACTTTTGAATTATTCAATTCGGAGAT
The DNA here is from genome assembly GCA_039645545.1 of Dendrolimus houi. Classification (NCBI taxonomy): domain Eukaryota; kingdom Metazoa; phylum Arthropoda; class Insecta; order Lepidoptera; family Lasiocampidae; genus Dendrolimus; species Dendrolimus houi. The sequence continues at coordinate 16,917,171 of CM077128.1, read as the reverse complement.
TCCAGTCGAAAGATATCCCGAGTCTAAAAATTTAAGTTTTAGAAAAAAATGCGTGGTCGCCGCTCACCCTGCTCGGCTAACTAGGCAGCACCTTATGCGATGTAGGCGTCACTGAGGTACGGGCCGTACGGGAGGTGAGTCAATGTAAAGAAATGAAGTGCCGCGCGGCTCGCTCGCGGCCGGGCGGCTCCCCACAACGGTCGTGTGCGGAATCGAATAATTTTAGCTTGAAAATGTTTTGAATTCGCTTAGTAGGTAATTGAACTCAACAAAAAAGTTATTTTTAGATACCCGTGCGAAGCTGGGGCGAGTCGCTAGTGTGTACATAAAATAAAACATGTTGCCCTGTACTTGACATATTTAGCTACATTATTTTCAATTTGAAAACAACAGGTAAATATGTATGTGCTATTGTAATAATTTTTGAGATTATACCGATGCCAGTGCGTCAACTACAGCACGACAGTAGGAGATGTGAGCGGAGGGTGCCGGATTATTGGACGTACCGGACTACTGAAGTGCCTAATTAGTGAGACTCTACTGCATTGTATTCTGTCCGACTGTTTATTTTACTTTTGACAGGTCGATCATTGATCAATAATGGCCGGTTCCTATATCTTACTATTCATTCACTTGCCTTATCATCGGTTGAATTTTGACATTACATGTATGAAGCTTATATCAAATTTTAACTGATAGTAAGGCAAATGAACGATCGATAAGATATAGGAACCGGATGTAGTGCCCTAAAGAGTTACCGATTCGATTTTATATAAAAAACGAGTTTCTTTGTAATTAATTTTAATTATTTCAGTGAACCTATAGCATTTGCTAAGAGTATTGCGTATTAAATAAGCTATACAACCAACAAAAATAAAATTACATTATTTAAAATCTAAATGAATGCCGTCTTTTTGTTTTTTAATTAAAGCATTTTCATTTCATAATGATTAAATCTACCATCTATCTCAAATACGACGGTATGGCTGGCAATACCTATAGAATGTAACTTAAATATCTTATACTTGACCTATGAATTAGATATAAATTTCAATGAAGTATATAAAAATAAATTAATACTTCTTACTGTTAAAAGTGACATTATAATTAAATGCACGATGTTTTTCTCTATTTACGTAGTATTCATGTAACATTTTATTATTAACGTGACGTTTTTAAGTTACGTACTAAGGGCATGCTGCTCACTACTCTCAATGTCCTATGGATTAAAAATTAACATACGCTCCATACAGGTAATTTTAAAATATCTACTACGTCGTGATGTACGTCGTACGTAAATGTACATTAAGAATTGAATAAATGCATTGGAATTTGAAATTTCTTATAAAAAAATGCGCAACTTGATAAGTGTGCAAATATCAAAAGGAAAAGAAATGAATAACTATTGTATGTCGACAATAAATGAAGTGAAATTAATTGACATGTATGTAAATTAAAATAGTTTGTAAATAATAATCAACTAGAGTCACCGTGGTCGTACAAATATTTAGATTTCTGTTAATAATATGAAATTTCTTAAATTTTAAGTTACTTTATACTGAAACATTTAGATTTTAAGTTTTAAATACATTATGCAAAATTGAACTCAAATAAATTTAATATATGCGTATAGTTGTTACGGTCCAATATCATTGTCGTGTTAATAGTCAGTTCGCTATAATCTATCATATTGATGCATTTATTGCAATGTAATCTGTTTAATTGCTTTGATTTACATTTGATTTATAGTATCAGCATTCGGCAGTTCCATTCGCGTTTGGAATTAGGTTAATGGTGTGCTAACACTGTATTATTATACTGTGGACGAATTTGCATCCTGACTGTTACATGCGATGTACAAAGAAAAGGTTTTTCAAAAGAAATTATAAATAATCATATATACAATACAATATAATTTGCTTATTTGCGATTCATATATCGTTCTGGAATAATATTATGACAATCTGTATATAAAAGTTAAATTAAAAGGACCGTTCTATAATATTGTTACGAGTTGCAGGACTCCAATCAAAATGCCGTTGGAATTATTATAGAGTTTATTTATTTAATTTGTTTGGGAAACATACAACAATTAATATACTAAATATAAAACACAAAATGAATACATATACCAATCAAGTTTCCACTAAAAAATTATTAGGACTATACAAACACGTATAACACAGGTACAAATATAACCGAAGACAACAACTCCAAACGTAATGCAGAAGGTCGTAATTCAATAACACGCCCAAAGTCCGTCACTAAATAGATTACCGAATGTACACAAGTCTTGCTTCGCTCATGGTTATCGCTCGACTGTTTGCTCCCTCAGTCGGGCTATTACTTTATACTGCACAAATGCAATATGTCTGCCCGGCAGCGTGGACCGAGTTTCCTAGAATCATAATCCGCACACCTGGCTAATTATGCCTGCAAGCGGCTGTTCTCTGTTTTGTTGCTGGCTGTTCTCCACAATAACCAATAAATAAGTGAACAAAAGAAGACAATCATAAAAGGATTACAATTAGTTCAAATGCCGACGGGTAACAAAATGTATTTTATAGATATGCAGGTGGATTTTGTTTTCGTCGAAACTTAATTTGTAACAACATAAATCCTCCATTAGACCTGTCCTTTTGTACTGCGTGTTACGGAGATGAATATGCTGCGATGGATGTGTGGAATGAGGCGGAAAGTCCGGTCAGGAACTTCTTTATTCGCGGCAGTCTTCACGTCCGTGACATAGTAGGCAAACTGCAAGAGTGTCGCGTACGCTGGTACAGCTACGTTTTACGGAGACCGGCTAATTATGTGGGGAAAAAATGTCTAGGCATGCCGCCTCCGCCACGTCCCGGTCGAAGGGGAAAGCCCAAGAAATGTTGGCTTGACGTTGTAAAGGATGACATGTGTACCAATAGTCTCAAAACGGGGGATGCTGAAGACCGTGCGAAGTGGAGTAGCTGGGCGTCGGAGTGAACGCTCTGAACTTATCGGACCGGGATTTATCGCTCGGATGATGATGAATCTGTATATAAAAGTTAAACTACATAACTAAGATAATAATACAAAAAAAAAATGTAACTATACTCTAAAGAAACTATACTATAATAAAACTATAAAATAGTTAGAAATTGTATTGTATTTTCTAATACAAATTTTACGTGGTTACTCTTGTATAAATTAATGAATTCCGTGAAAAAAAATTAAAATCAGCAGCCAAACACACAGTATATTCCCAAGCTAAGTTAGTTGAGCTTGTATTATGGGTAATAAATATACAACAAACAACGCTGGGGTTGGTCCCAGACACTCAGACCAGAGTAAATTACGAAAAGTTATTATATGACGATAAAGTTGCGTATATGACAGTTTTAAAAGGATTCCTTCAAATTGGCCACGGAGTCTTAAAGCAACATTTTTATTTATAAAAAAATACAGGCCGCGTTACTTTGGGCACCTAGTACTTGTGTAATAAGTGCTATATATAATAAGATTTACACGAGTAATCTTACTTTCATAATAGTTCACTTAATTTTATTGAGTCTTATTAAGCTTGCCATCTAAACAAGTCGCTGTAAAGACTGTTTATTTTTTGTCTTTGTATACAAAGTTGATTGCTTTCTCAGTGAAGATTTTATTTCTTGACAAATATTTTAATTGCTTTTACTTAGACAACGACTTCATCAAAAGAATTATACGTAATTGAGACTCAATGCTACTTAGAGTCGGATAATTAGTAATAAAATTGCGACAATTAACTTTCTCGTTTAATTTTTATTCCAGTCTGTATTCAGTGTCAATTCGTAGCAAAATCTATTAATACTATAAATCAAGAAGTTTCTGTGAATGGATGTTTGTTACGTTTTCACTCAAAAACTATTGAGTGAATATAAATAATAGTTTAAAAAATTAATACATAGGCTAAAATTTACAAACATATATAAAATTTATAAAATTATTAAACTTATAAATATCAAGTAGTAATGCCTCTGCTATGAGTCATATTATGGCGTCAGGCTATGCGCAGTACAGACAAGGCGTGGGGGCAAGGAAAGTTACTCGCGTCATCGTCGAGTCCGCGATCTGAAGGTGGGTAGACATGTGACAACATATTGATAGTAAGTAACACGTAGGCAGGAAGAAAGATCAATAAGAGTATGCAGAGCTTATAGAATCATTCCAAAAGGACGAAGAAGGACATCCGAGCCAAAACGTGTTAAGATATAGGCAACTACAATGCTGGATGTCATACTCGGGAAAAAAATGAGATACTTTCAACAATATGATAAACTAAATTATGTCCAGAAAGGCCTTGACGAGGTAGAAAACAGAAAATGGAAAGAAGTAATATTATACAGAATATCACTATAGTTTGAGGTTTGAAAGATAAAAAAGTTGTCAGAGACGGTTGTCTACACATTGCGAATTTTCACGACAAACGCAGACGAAGTCACAGTGAACTTAATACTTTAACTTTTGAAAATAATTGAGACAATCCAGTAAAGTATAGTCAAACACACTTTTATAACTTTTGAAAAACACGAATCTGAATTTGTATTTCTAAATGAAAACAGTATTTGAATACCGTAAAATTAATCTGATTTACTATGCATAGTTTCTGAAGCATGAGGCGTTTATTATGTTATGCATAAATCAAGGGTTTATAGGGCTATAGCGGACCATGACTTACAATATGCTAATAGGGTTCCCATGACTATTTTCGGGGTTAAGTCCCCAATCTTGGTTGTTATACTAAGTTTAGGATTCTTGGGGACTTGAAAAGGGTATTCAGATAATCTGCGTTTGTTTACTTAATTTATATCTGCAGTGCGACCTGGATTTGTTTTGTTTTGATTTCGAAATATATTGCTATGACATAATTGAAGGATTACTTAGAACTTCCTTGCGCTGTAACTCCATATCGAGAATAATAATCGACTTTATATATAGCCATGCTAGCGGAATGGTTAACGCACTCGGGTCCCAAACTCAAAGCGAGTTCGAATCCTGGCTGGAAAAGCATGTACCTCTAGGCATTTTTCTGACCTGATGCGCATATTGTTACAATTACTACGTGCTGACGATGAAAGAAAACATCATGATGAATCCAAGATAATGGATGTATCAAACCCGCCAAGCAGTCTTGGACAAATGTGGTGAGTATAATGTCTGTTCCTCCGTATAAAATTGGGAAGCCCGAGCCCAGCAATGCGACGTTTATGAGGTGTTATTATAAATAAGAAAACAGATTATAAGGAATCAAGGTAATGAAAATTATTTAATGGATGGGAGTTATATATATATATATATATATATATATATAGGCTACGTCCCACAAGAGACTCACAACGAGCACGTTCACGACCGCGATTATTCCCGTTCCATTTGCTAGCCGACGTCACAAACGTAAACCGAAGTGGGACGGTTATTCGACACACCTCTTGACATGGGTCGTTGTGAGTGCTGCGTGAGCGAAAATCATGAGTCATTAGTGACGTTTTCGCCACGACCATAACGACTGTAGTCACCATGTGGTATAGCAGATAGCTATCCATTGCCTTAATCAAAGTGAATTATAACGTAATTAGTGTTAATTCTTATTGACGCAATAGAAACATTATCTCGTTGGATTAGAAAAGTAAAGTTGTTGAAGGTTATAAGGTATATATAAGATATTAATTTCATACATATACCCACATATTAATGCCATACCATGATGAATTCTGATAAATAAATCTTTACAGAGCCTATACGGCATTGATGAGCTTATATATATATATATATACACTAGGATATGCCCGCGACTTCGTCCATGCCTGACTTCATATTTCCGCGGGATTCCCGGAATACAAAAGTATCATAGCATTTAAAAAAGAATGTAGACTATCGTTTTAGTGAACGGTATAGGAAAAAGCCAATTTTTATCCACCCGAACAAATTCAAACTGCTACTGAAAAAATTCTTGCGGAATTCCCGGGATAAAAATATAACACATTTTATTACATAAGATTTGCTATCAATCGGTGAAAAATTCGCTTTGGAATTTCATCTTTTTTTTCAATCTGATTATTTTAAATCATCCACAGAAACATTTCCGCGGGATTCGCAAGATGAAAAGTAAGCGCAGATTTTAAGTCTAAGAATTTGCTGTCGATCAGCGAAAACCGCATTGAAATCGGCCTAGTAGTTTTTACATGAATCCCTAATAAATAGACAAACCGTCATTGCGTCGTGTGCTCCATCGTTTATATAGTATATACCACATGTTTTTTTAATAGCTTCAATGTACAGACACGGCATGTTTAGAATTTTATAATATCTATATATTAATACGTGAAGCAAAAACTTTGTACCCTTTTTTACCCTTTAGTATGAAATTTCGCACACTTATAGTTTATATAGAGAAGAAGCGACGAATGCTATTATTTTTTTATAAATTATGCATAAAAAAATACATTCAATCAATAAAAAAAACATTACACACACTACCATGTATTTGACACACACACGCATATATACTCTTTTGTTTATTGGCCAAGTCAAATTAACAGCTTTGGCGAAATCTGTGATTATAGAAGTATAGTCTTTGACAAGAAATTATTATGGTCGAATTTCGAGAACGGGCGACCACTATTTATAGATAGATTAGACATATAAAAATCGTGGTTGCGTAATGGCTAGCGCACGCGTCCCAAACTCAAAGGACGCGGGTTCGAGCCTGACCGAAATGCATGCACCACTTAGGCATTTTTCTGACCTAATGTGCATATTGTTACAATTACCACGTGGTAATAAAGGTGAAGGAAAACATCATGATACAACCTACACATCGAGATACCCGATGTGTCAAACCTGCGAAGCTGCCTTGGACAAGCGTGGAGGGTATACTGTCCCCTATAGTGGGAGGCCTGAGCCCAGCAGTGGGACATTTATGGGCTGTTATTATTAAGACGTATATACTTTTATGACATATACTTTTTATTTTTGTATTGCTGGAGTGAAGCAGAAGTGACGGCGGTAATTGATTGAAGGTGGTTACCATCGCCTTTGCACATTTGTAACACCAAAACACACAATTAAAATTACGTTGTAACGGTTTCAAGCGCGGCATTTCCTTTGTATTCCGTGAACACGGCTACTGAAAAGTGGCCGAAACGTCAAAATAAAGATCGAATCAAATGCCACGCTATAGCGTTATAGTGTAATTTTTTATTATATCCTATTATAATTATGATTCGCCACTTAATTACAGTATATTTGCATTGTTAAAGAAACAATGTTCTTCTATGCCGATGATAGAAAAGTGATGCATTCATCGAACAACTAGAAATTTCTCACAAATTTATTAAGGTAAAAGGAATTCCAAGGCTTTCTGGTAGGGGCCGATGACGATTATATCTCTGGTTGGAACAAACGAGGGTGTTATTTATGAGGGTTCCGCACTATCCTATGAACCAGGCAAATAGTTTTGGAGTCCCTAATTAATCTCTTATATATCTATAATTAAATATTAGTCATTTTATGATTTTTTTAATTAGATTTCATTATAATAATGCCATCGTAGCTCTGTTAACATCAAGTAGTTTAATTCTTTTTCCAACAATTTATCTTCATTCTATCATCTCTATGCAGATAGTTTGCAAATTCACACGCAAGCACCAAAACAAAAAATCAATAGAGTTAAAATAAATGATGATTTGATTCGCATTCTTGATTGGAGTACAGCACGTGGTTTTGAAAGCAATTTCTAGGAAAACTCAGGCCATCATAATTGGAAGCTCACGTATGATATCAAATATTGATTGGTCATTAGTACTTTATTTATCATTTGATGGAAACTGCTTACTCATTAGTGATAAAGTTACAAATTTTGGCGTAATCATTCATAAGGAACAGTTATAAAGTATAATAAATAAAGATCCACGAGAACGTTTCCGACTTATTGCGTTGCAGTTTAGCAAAGTAAATCTTTGTTAAATAATGTCACGTTCTAAAATAAATAACTTAAAAAAGACCTAACGGTAACCAGTATATCTTTATTTAATTACAAGTTGTTGTTTACTTTAAAGCTAAATATGAAAACATTGACTGTCCATTTTCATACAAAATACCATTTAATACTAAAACTGTAGTCGTGGCAGCTTATTGGCTACTGTGTCTACATTATACTTATTTAGGCAGAACAATAGGCGGCCTTATCACTTAGAGCGATCTCTTCCAGGCAACCTATCTTATAGTATATTCTATGCTAATATGGTGATGTAGTTGGTGCATAAATTTAGATATTTATAGATTTTAACATATATATAGAATAGAATATATTTATTGTACAAAATGCTACATAAAATCAAGAACATTAATATACAAGTACAATTGGCGGTCTTATCGCCCATGGCGATTTCTTCCAGACAACATTTGGATGGAGTATAGGAAAGACTACAAAAGTAAATATATTACATTTTTAAAATAAATATATGAATATTATACATACATACTTATGAGATACCTATATTTTACTGATAAATAGTAATTATATAATACTAGCTATACCCGGCAGACGTTGTCCTGTCCTTAAAAAATAAAAATTTAGAACCCGATTGCAAAGCCACCTACTGGGACCAATTGTTAATAGAAACCATTCTGTAATCTACTTGAACAAACATACAAAATTCATCAAAATTGGTCCCACCGTTTAACAGGATTATAGCAGCGCCACCTACCTGGTTCAATTGTGAATCTAAACCATCCCGAAACCCACTCAAACACACACAAAAAAATTCGTCAAAATCGTGGAACCCGATTGCAGGGCCACCTACCGGGACCAATTGTTAATCTAAACCATTCTCTAATCCACTTGAACAAACACAAAAAAATCATCAAAATCGGTTGAATCGTTCCGGATCGAATTCAGATTTTTTTCTTTGATAAAATAAAATATGTTTAAATAAAAAATGCATTCGTTAAAATGTACCTAACCTAACCAAATTTTAACTTGAAGTTTTAAGGGCAGATTGTTAATATACTTGTCCAATTTGAAAACCTGCCCATAAAACTTCAAGTTAAAATTTTGTTACGATTCGTTTTGCCACTTATCCGTTGTCATTCGTTTTTCCACTTGTCCGTTGAAGTTTCACTTCTACTATGTGTCCCAGCACACATTTCGATTTTTCGCAGGTTTACTGTAAATTATGGTTTGGTTAGGTCAGGTACATTTTAATGAATGCATTTTTTATTAAAACATATTTTATTTATATAGATAAGATAACACTTAAATAATTGTATATAAATAATTTAGGGATAGTTGTTTAAGGAAAGGTAGTGCTTACTAAGTAAATTCTTAACCGTCAATAATGGTCCAGCCTCCCTAACTTTAAGAGGCAGCACATTCCAAAGTGCGACAGCCTGCACTGTAAAGGAATTACCATACAAGATTGACGTGTGTGCAGGTGTCACAAGTTTAAAGTATGTATCAGTTCGTAAATTGGAAGCAGTGGAGGGCCGAAGGAACCCAAATCGTTCCTTAACTTAACAAGGTAATGGAGTAAATAATATGTTGTAAAGGAGAGTGAGAATGTGAGTATTTCGGCGAAAACAAATAGGAAACCACTTGAGTCTTTTACGAAATTCGGAAACGTGGTCATATTTTCGCAACCCAAATATGAACCCGATACAGAAATTTTGGAGACGCTCAAGCTTGTTCAGCTACTCAACGATTAAATCCAGATAGCAGGCGTCAGCGTAATCGAGAAGGGGAGTAAAAGAGTAGTGAGAATATAAATCACGTTAGCTTAAACTGGGCCAATGGACATTGATTTTTATACCCCATTTAATACTCACCCCGATGGCCATTGGGCACCAACAATGGTCGAAGAATATGGAGACGCCGTTAAAATCGCACGCTTGAATGTATTCCGTGACATCGAGACGTAGTGCCTACCTGTATAAATGTTGGTATAGAGACATACTAGACGTGGCTAGCATGAATTAAAAGATAATTAAATTTATATACTCTTAACAGTAAATGATTGAATGTTTATAATGACTAGCCTTTATATATCAATTAACTCATAACATAGCAGCAGTGCTGGCTTTAGAAGTAGGAGTCCTGGGCCTACGGGACGCCGCATGCACCAACTTAATCTCTGATATATGAGCTATATTACTGTGAAGTTTCATTAAAATCCGTTCAGTAGTTTTTGCGTGGGAGAGTGAGAAACATACATACACAAACTTTCACGTTCGTAATATAAATAGGATATAAAAGGGCGTCAAATGCATGACTCGCTCGGGGCGTCTAGATGGATAAAGCTGGCCTTGTATAGTGGCAGTGGTATATAATAATATTCCATTTATTATTTTACAATATACAAGCACAAGTCGGATTGGTACATGGTTATTTATTCAGCTAACCCTTCTCCTTTTGTAGCGAAACTCACTAATATACTTAAAGAATTAACCTTAAACATTAAATTGAATGCAATATTAATTTATGTCACTGAGAAGTTGATGATAAATTAATGGATATTTAAATTACGTCGACAAAATAAACATTTAAATTGATTTTAGTGTTACAATTTATAGTAAAACATTACATTGATTCTTAAAATATTACTATGAGTTACGGGGCTCGAATTAAAATGCCGTTGGAATTATTATAGAGTTTATTAGAACTATACAAACACGCATAACACAGGTACAAATATAACCGAACACAAGTCCAAACTTAATGCAGAAGGTCGTAAATCAATAAAACGCGCAAAGTCCGTCACTTATTAGATTCCCGATTGTAGTACACACGTCTTGCTTCGCTCGTGGTTATCGCTCGACTAACTCTTCCTCTATCGGGCCATTGCTTTATACTGCACAAATGCAATATGTCTGCCCGGCAAGCGTCGACGTAATTTCCTAGAAATCGTAATCCGCACACCTGGCTAATTATGCCTGCAAACAGCCATAAACGAGTACAATAGGCTGTTCTCCACAATAACCAATAAATAAGTAAACAAAAGAAGACAATCATAAAAGAATTACAATCAGTTCAAATGCCGACAGGTAATAAAATATGTTTTTATACAGATATACAGGTGGATTTTATTTTTGTCGGGGCCTGAGTTGTAGCAATATTTTGTACTAGCTGTACCCGTGATTTCATTCCCGTGGGTTTTTTTTTCGCTGTCTGCCAGTGAAAGTCCCCTCAAAATCAGTCCAGCCCGATTCAAAGATTAGCCGGAACAAACAGACAGACAGACACACAATTTTTTTAAAAAGTATATACTTTCATATGCATTTAGTAAAAAGTTGTTCTATTGACATTACAAACAGACACTTTAATTTTATTTATCTGTATATATTACTTATAATATATGTTCAACTTATCATAATGCACCCAAAAGCACATTTATACCACTATTTTAAAGAAATTTATTATTTCCCTCCCATGTGACTGCGCATGACAAGAAAGAAGAATAAAATAGAAAACACAAACTTAGAAACACATTACACATTACATACATACATATTTTTAACATGAACTTAGTATTTGGGTAGAATATCTGAACTGTTTTGTGAAAATATGAGCTTACGCGTTGTGAACTTTGTTTTTTTTATAGTTTAGCGTCAGTTAGACCTACAATTTGATTGAAGCTGTTAGGGGTAGTTCTATGAATTGAGATTTCGTCAAGTGTCTATATTAGCTTGAAAATGAGTATAAAAATATTCGCGAACACTTGACACTACTAGGTATATTCATAGAACGTGCGTGATTAAAAAAAATATAAATACATTTCCTGTTACACTTTGAGTTTATTATTACTCGATTATCATAAACAATAATGACTGATTACCAATCAGCTTCAATACCGTTAGAACCAAATCCCCAACAATAAAATATAATAAAAACTGATTATATTTAATGACTCCAAACAATTTTAGTATAAATATAAGAAATAAGAACACTACTTGTTGTACTTGTACTTGTTCATATAAGCATTAGTACGCAAGAACGTGCTTTTAACACACATTATTTAAATAGTATACTATAACATTTTAACAGCCCCAGCCTGTTGAAGATATGTGTGTATACTTAAGGCATTCAACAAGATCATTTTAAAGCTTGTAATCATTTAGACTTAGTAACCACTTTGTGGTCTGGCTGCTTTATATGCCTTTAGGCGTATAAACGGACTTATTTTTTATAAATAAAAAATAAATGCATAATATTCATAATGCCACTTCCAGGCATGAATTAAAGCGATAATAATATCAATGGTCAAGAGCATTTCATATCGCAGAGCGGCACGTGTCGGCATTTCCCGAACCTCCAGGGAGTTACGTGACGAGCCTCCACACCTAAAATATTTGTACTATTCATCGCATGACGGGTATTAAAATTAAGGAAATGCGATCCTCCACTTTTTTACGAGCTGAAATGCTAATAAAGCCCTAGATTATTAATATCTGTAACACTGTAACTTATGTTGCTTGAAATTTTTGCTTTAAAACGTTAATTTACTTTATCTTTTTATACACCACCGAATGCAAAGTGCAGTCAGTGCCTTTTTTTTAAAGAAGTATAATCCGTTATGGATACCCGATACTGCTGCGGGACAACAGTAAGGTAATGCCAACATTACCTTACCTTATCGGGTGTCCAAACACCCGGTGGCACGCTCGGACCTACCAATGAAACCACCTTATTAAAACATCAATCAATATTTATCGATAGATAATTTAGCACAATTAAAGAATATGTTCAATGCATTAACATGCTCTTGTATGATTATAGGTAATAAGTATTGCTGTTAGAACTACCGATAAAACATAATCGACACACTATTAACCCTCACGCCTCTATGTTCTATTTCAATGCCATATGTCAGGACATCACGAACCAAAGACACATCTGACGATCCTGACTGCTTTGATTCATAGGTCTCCTCTATAGAACAGAAAGTTGACTCTCCAGCATTATCGATTAAGCGCGCATGCGGGAACACAGAGCAGCGCCATCTGTAGACCACTCTCTGTACGATAGGTATCTCTGCCGTATCGCTCATGGTATTGTCAGGCCAGGAGGAACTGGTAATACATACATTCATATTATAACGCCTGTTTCCCAGGGGGGTAAGCAGAGACTATAGATCTCCATTTGCGACGATGAATCACAAAACAAGTTTATGAACATTATTGTGAATAGTAGAGTTGGTACCGGTAGACCGCGACGTACACATCATGATCAAATAGCAAAAGTATTAAAATGAGGTCAGGTAAAAAGCATCTCAAATAAACGTGCATGTATAAAGAGGTTAATGAAAGAGGTTAATGAAAGTTGTTTGTCAAGATTGTCACAAGTGAATAAGTAATAGTCCCTTGCAATGCATAGGGTAACACTAGTCTATTATTAAATAAGAGTCAAAACTGTACTGTGTATTCTTTTTAACTTTTCTTTCTTTATTGTCACCTAGCTGTCTACGCCATTTTGATCGCGAGGGACTTGAACCTTATATTTAGCTTCTGAACCCTGCAAGATATTGGACTAAATCGTACACGTGAAATCCGTTAAGCCTTTTCGGAGCCGACATTCCTTCAGACAAACTGACTCAGGACCATTTTAACTGTATAGGGCGCTGGTGTACAACAATCATCCTGTGTCCTTTGATAATCATAAAAATTAAAACTTATTTTCTTATTTGCCGCATCTGTTTCGTGAAATATCAAATTAATTATCGGAACAACAAGATCTAAAGGGTTGCACATCGCAGGTCGCATTTTAGTAAGTGTGCGTCTAAAATATTGTTGCCGTTATGTTTGTGGGTATAATGATTATTTGAAAAAATAGTATTCAAAACTAGGCGATTACGTATCGTAGGCGTAGGTGCCACCCACCCCTTGCAGCCCCGAGTAGTCGGTCCTGATACAAAATTTTATAAAAGGTCATTTATGATTACGCTTCGAATACACAGCTGTTTCACATTTTTTCAATCATAGATAGATACTTCAATTTTATTAATATAGTTAAATAAATGAGTAAAATCAATACTCACAAAGGCATTCTGTCAAATCCCACTGGACTAAATGTTTAAGAATCTATATCGGATCTATCTTAGACACCAATATATTTAAATTATAGTTAATAAACTATTGTTACGAGTTGCTGGACTCGAATTAAAATGCCGTTGGAATTATTATAGAATTAATTAGAACTATACAAACATGTATAACAGAGGTACAAGATAAAATAATACACGCAAAGTCCGTCACTAAATAGATTACCGAATGTAGTACACACGTCTTGCTTCGCTTTTGCTTATCGCTCGACCGCCCTTCCTCAACCGGGCCATTGTTTTATATTGCACAAATGCAAATATGTCTGCCCGCCAAGCGTCGACACGATTTCCCAAAAATCATAATCCGCACACCTGCCTAATTATGCCTGCAAACGGCCATAAACGAATATAATAGACTGCTCTCCACAATAACCAATAAATAAGTAAACAAAAGAAGACAATCATAAAAGAACTACAATTAGTTCAAATGCCGACAGGTAATAAAGTGCCTACAGGTATGCAGGTGTGAATTTGTCTTTTTTCGGCACTAGGTCGTAACATTATTAATAAAAAAATCTGTTTAATTATGAAAGAGTTAGGTTAATAGAAATTAAAATATTAATTAAACAAAATTAAATATATGAACATACTTGGGACAGGTTAAAATTCCTCAACAATAATTGTAGGATATGAGTGATGAACTCCTACATACGTACGTATACGTTATACGTTTCTTTTGAAAATTCTAGATAATTTTTTTATTGGATACCTAAAATTCAACTTGTTAGGAGATGATGATTCGTAACATTGACCATGTTACAGTTTTTACTTGTTTTTGAATATAACTAATAAATTTGTAGACGTCGACATCGGTTTCCACAAAGTCAAAGTGCTTCGTTTCAAAAGCAAAGTCGATAAATAAATATTAGGTTGGGGAAAAAGTTTCTTCACATTTTATATAAAAATTCAAAAGGTTTTTTTATAAAGTTTATTTACATTTGACTAAAGTATGTAGGTGCCATTTTGTTGGATAACTTTTTGCTATCTTGTAGGTAGTGATGTAATCCCATTGCTATAAAAATTTTGGGGCTTCTGATCAAAAAACTGCGACAAGTGGTTTTGGCAGTCCTCTCGTGATGTTAACCTGACACTGCCTAAGGAATTCTGCAGAGACCTAAACAGGTGAAAATCTGAAGGTGCAAGGTCAGGACTATACGGCGGATGCATTAACACCTCCCAGCCAAACTCTCGTAATTTTTGCTGAGTGGCTAAAGATGTGTGTGGTCTAGCGTTATCATGGTGAAAAACCACACCCCTTCTGTTGATTAATTCCGGCCGCTTACTCTCAACTTTTTGCTTTAATCTCATCAGTTGTTCGCAGTACAGTTCAGAATCGATGGTCCTGCCTGGTGGTAACAGCTCATAATGAATAATGCCCTTCCAATCCCACCATATACACAGCATCACCTTGTTGCGAGTTAACCCGGGTTTTGCCACAGTCTGTGAAGCCTGACCGGCCTTTGACCACGATCTTTTTCGCACGTTCTTGTCGTACGTGATCCACTTTTCATCACCAGTTATCAGCTTCTTCAAAAATGGTTCGGTTTCATTACGTCGTAATAAAGAATCACAAATGAGTACACAGTTCATTAGGTTTCTTTCAGTGAGCTCATGAGGCACCCAAATATCGAGCTTTTTTGTGTACCCAGCTTTTTTCAAATGCGCCAAAACCGTTTTGTGGTCAATCCCCAGTTCTCTAGCTACATCGTAACTACTAATATGCCGATCTTGCTCCATTTTTTCAAAAATGGCATCAATTTTGTCCGTAACAGGGCGACAAGAGCGACGTGCTTGTTTGATATCAAAATTTCCGGATTGAAAACGCTTAAACCAAATTTGCGCTACTCTCACAGATACTGCATTAGGTCCATAAACATTACAATTTTTTTTCGCGGCTTGTGTTGCATTTTTACCTTTTTTTGTAGTCAAATTTTAAAATGTATCGAATTTCCTCATTAGATTCACTCATTTTAACAATAAGAAAAACAAATGAAAATCACACATTTTCCTAATTTGAATTTGGAATTTTCTTCTTCAAAATCAAAACTTTTTATTGATACCAAAACCAGACAGATACAAATGGTATAGCCAAAGAAATCTTATTACAAGTTCATACATACTATATGCGAAAAGACTTTTCCCCAACCTATTATGTTACTCACCATATTATCTCAGTTACTTAGATCATATTTTGAAGGAAAACATTTCGAAAATAAATTTATACTAAAGTAATTTCGTATTATTATATATTTTGGAAAATGGCGTTCAAGTGTTGCTCGTAAATATTTTACACGACTTCAGTTTAAATTTTATTGACCATAAATTTTAAGTTAAAGGGACTTGCACCTAGTAATGTTTTACGCGTAAACGAGAAAACCAAGTCGAGCGTTAAGAAATATTGTATTCATTAGTCCGTTAATTTGTTTTGTTCTTGTGATGTGATGTAGGTAGGTTATTAAGAAAAAAGATGTAGTGAGATATATGAACATTTCTAGAGTTAGGTAGTTTTGTCAAATCCAAACTCTTATAAAACCGGTGATTTTCTAGTAATTGTCTATATGGATCAAATTAGGTATTTAATATAATAATTTAATAATTAGGATTGTACTCTATAAGTCGCTATACAAATGTATTAAAATCGACAAAATTCTAAAAATTAGTATGGGTCTCGTATATTATCCGTGCAGAGAAAGAATACAATTTCCTGCGGCCGGGTGGCCTGTCGTAAGAGGCGACAAAAGAACTCACAGCCAGGTGGTAAGGTATTTGCCCGACTGGATGGCTACCACTAGAGTATGCCGCCATAACAGCCTTGAGTTATGTTCCGGCATTAGTGACCAGGTTCCAGTCTCCCTTAAGAGAACAACAGCGCATTTGTAGCACTTATGGTGTTGCAAATATCCATAGGCGATGGTAGCAGCTTTCTATGAAGTGGGCCGTCTGCCTGTCTGCTGAACTCCTGCAACAAAAAAATAGTTAAAAGTTGAAATAGTATATTGTTACACGACAGGTGGAATTGACCTATTCAGGACGCTCGTGCCCCAAACCATCTCATGCCCGAAGGCGCTAATAGTTTGAGTGCTTAAATAGGCCTTTCACCCGAGGTTAACACTCTGCTTTTAGTTTAAAATATGAGGAAAGTAAATAAAAACTGATTGGTTATTAAACAAGTAACTACTCTCTGTGAAAACAGGCGTTAAATCCATTTCTAAATCTGAGAATATCAAACGTCAAGTTTTTTTTGTCTGTGGCATTCTACCAGCCAGTATTTTTTTTTCATTGATAATAGTAAATATTTAGATCAAATTTATAGGTATGTACATTAAATAATAACTAATAATTAATTAATTTAAATTATAAATTTGAACATTATTAAGGTTATGTTGTCAAAGAAGGCTTCTATAATCATAGATTTCGCTAAGGCTACACTGTTAACTTGACTTTAACAATAAACAAAAGAGTATATATGCGTGTGTGTGTCAAATTGATGGTGATGGTAGTGTGTGTAAGGTTTTTTTATTGCATTTATTATGTAAAATTAAAAAAAAATATCAACATTCTGCACTCCTTCTCTGTATAAACTATAAGTGTACCAAATTTCATACTCCTCCGTCTGCGCAATTTTCGTAAAAAGGGGTACAAAGTTTTTGCTTCACGTATTAATATATAGATTAATACGTGAATTTATATATAGATTTAGTGAAAAGTATTTTATAAGTATAAAATGATGTTACAAAATTGTTGATAATTTTTTATTACAATTTATGCTGCGGATTGACATTGACTGTAAAAAAGTTAGAATATGAGTCGCGTGCAATTTGTATGGTTTGCATAGTTTTTTTTTTTTTACAGCAGGGAAAATCTTTTCCCAGGGACGAAAAGTACTGTTTTCATCCCAGTGATCATGCAACTCCAAACATACTTTCAGGATCTGAGAAATGAACAATATTTTAAAGCACTGATGCACTGGGAGAATACATTCGCGCGTAGCTTTCTTCTTCCATGCTTACAGATTAAATTCTTCATAAACCACACCCTTTTCAATAGTCAAAAAAGAAACTTTCTAATGGGATAAGTAGGTACATTAAGAATATATTGAAATTACAATCTGATATTAAGAGATTAATAAGTAATATAAAAATAATCTAGCTGTGTAAGAGTATTTATTTATACTAAGAAAGTGTCTATTAATACTTTTCTTGTTGAGGCTATTAGTGAAGTTACTTATAATCCTTAATCTACCACGTTCAAGTAGGTACATAACGGTTCTGTACAACATTTGTTGCGCATGCGACAATGATCTGGAGAGAACTTTTTGTCGAAGTTTTCCTTCGGCACTACAACATGGGATTGTTTAAGAATGGTGTCATAAAATTTCTTCGAGACCAGCAACGCTTTTGCGGTGCTTCTGGTATTGCAGATGTCCATCTGCCTAATGGCCTGTGTTAGTCAATAAAACAAAAATAACTTAGGCAGAAAAGAATGTACACAAGAGTTCATCAGTATCCAACACAACATCTAAGTAATCCAAATATATCTACAATCAACAAACACTGCAGGATTTAACCTTACGATCGGTAGCACCTGCAATCGCTTAAACCTCCCTCATTATAGGATAAAGCTGGTGCAAATCGCCATCGCCGTAAGAAAAAGGCAGGGCTCGTTACCCCGGCTTGTTGTTCCCGGTGATTACATTCCCGAAGAATCCCCTTGGCGCGTTTCCTACCTTCAACGGGTCGGTTGGCGGTTTCGCAATTTACTTCGATGAGAAAAATTTGCGGTGATGGCACGATGGTGTGACTGGGGACATACGGGACGGAAGATTCTAATAAAACTCGACGGTTTTTCTCCAAGTCAGTAGTAGAGCTATCTTCAAAAGTTTTATTGTGTAAATAAATGTTTTAATTTATTGATTTATAAACTTAGATTATTATTTTTTTCACTAAACGTATAAAGACATATTTAAAGTTTTAACTTTTGTAAATTTTGTAACAGAATAATTCTTCGAAACAGAATTTCGTAGTGATAAATATGACATTTAGTAACGTAAATTAAATATAACATAAATTTCCCGAATGTTCACTTGGTTTTAGTATTGCTATATAATGTAGGAGCTGGATGAGAAAGACGTACATAGATATGTGGCGCAAGCTTAAGGCAGCCTATGTCCTTAGTGGACTTTAATTGGTTGAAGGCGAGTAAACATTAAGCAAGAAATCCAATAAGAAAACAATCAACAATGATAAGAAATCACACACCATGCAAAATATTTTTCATGCACTAAAGAAAAGACGGTATCCTAACTTCTACTGTATAGTCCCCTTTTGTCGCCGTAGAGTAGATATCGATATAGTGACGCGGGTGTAAAGCGCCTTAATATTAAATTCCAGTCTTATTATTAGATTAAATATCACTTATAAAGTTACTTATTACACATTATAATTTCGACACGGAGGATTTTATAAAATCCACCTACTGTATGCACACAAGCACATTCTATTCTAAGAATAAGCATGTTAAATTCTGAATTGCCATACCGGTGGGAAAAACTGTATAAAAATAGTTGTCGATAAAAAAGAAGAAGCGTTTAGCAAACGCAAATATTCACGTGAGTCTTTAATTTGACGGAAGACAGGCGCCTGCGCGCGGGACGCTACGTCATTCGCCACGCGCCGCTCCCGCAGTCAGCGCCGCGGCGTCGCGTGGGATAAAACCCAGTGTATCCCGTATCCAAACTAACCCTACGTCAAAACTAATTGATTTAACCCCCCAAACATAACTTCGCGTATGATATTCAAGTTCGCAAAGATCCGTTTGTGCACTAAACTTTACACTCTCTCAAGATTTCGGTGTTATGGTCGCACATTAAATTAGGTATGTCATAAAAGTTTATTGTACAATATTTTTATATAAACTTTGTTGCAGTATCATACGAAGAGTGATATTGATAACCGTAAACTCGGCTGAGTCACGATGACAGTACTGAGCTAATGGATTCTCTTCGTGAACGCATAAATAAAATTTATGAGTTTTGGGGACAATTCGTAAAGTAATCTATCTATTTTATGGCGAGGCGGATCCATTATGGTGGAATTTTTGTCGCCTCGTAACTTATTTGACACGTTTTCTTTAGGATATTGATGGGATTTAATGGAAACAAGCTTTTTAGAATCCATCCATACTAATATAGACGTAAAAGTAACTCTGTTATTTTTGCACAACTAAACAGCTGCACGGATTTTAATGAAATTTAGCAAAACGATAGATCGTATCATAGACATGGCTATCGTTTATTTTAAAAGCAACCTTAAGAACTGTGGAAAAAGATATAATAATAATAATGATGTTTTTATTGACACCAAACATACATAAAGAGTTTTACATTAATTCACATACACGAAAATATACACTTTTCATCTTAAAGAAAAGTTTATAAGGTTTACTAACGAATACCAAAACTAGGCAGAGCCTGTCTTAAAAAGAAATGTCTTAGGAAGAATTAGGTATCTGCACAACGCTTATATGCTTAAGTACATATATACAAGACTTGCTTTCGTAAGTAGTATATTAATCAGTATTACTGCTTAGTAAGTAAAAAATGGTATTATCAACTCATTATTCCTTAAGACAGAAATAGAAAAATCCATTATACGCTTTTGTTTATGCGTTACCGTTATTTTTTTAAATAAAATAAAAAGTAAATATACATTGAGTCAAAGCTACGTGTAACAATATTAATATAAGTTATGAATTTATAAGTAAGCTATATCAATAATACATTATAGGTTCCTATCGGGCTCGGTGGCTGAAGACACCTGCATTATATAAAAAAACTTTAGAATTTGTAGAAATGTAAATTAGTACTGCTACCACCAGAGAAAAATATATATGTTATAGTCAAGCATCGAAGCTCTGGCGTACCTATGTTTGACTAGTCAAACCTCAGGTCTGACATAAAGTCTTACTCAAAGTCCAAATAAATGACGTTTTACTGCCTTTGACTAACGAATTTTTGTCTAACCTAGGAGAGACTAATTTATTCAGTCATTAAACATGTAACAAGTGCAGTACGAATCGACATTTGACCGAGTCTGCCTTGGTCGCTTCTAGGACCGACTAGGCAAATCCCGAAACAGATTATTTTACGTTCGACGTTTGACCAAAAAGTTAGGTACTTCTAGGTTTGACTAAAATATTTTAGTCAAAGGCCGAAATTGGAATTTATTTCGGGTTTTGTGGAAAGTCCTTCGTCAAATCTAATAAACCAGTCATTCCGCGAAGAGACTACCTATCAACCTTTGACTATAACATATATATTATTTTCATAGTAGTATACGTTCGCGTTTGACCACGATGTTCAAAGTTTTATTTTCATTGCAATGCGTAATTAAAAATATTGTGTAATTAATCCTTAGAGGTAATTGAACGCTTATGAGCTAATATTAATGGTAAGCGAAAGTTTTTTTTTTTCTTTTTTAGTAAATAAATATTCAATCAATATTCAGTCAATAAATATCGCGCTATACTATTCAATGTAAATTGCTTTGTTTTGATCAACAAAGCAATTCACATTGAATAGTATAGCGCGATCTTAAAAAGATCTACGTTTAACAATTGTGGTTTAATTTTGTTCTATGGTAACTTTAAAAAATAAGTCATATACCTATTTTTAATTTACTTCCAAAAAGGAGGTTCTCAATTTCATTGTATGTTTGTTACGGGATTTTTCCGTCAATTGTGAACCGATTTTCAATTTTTTTATTTATTCGAATAACTATTCTCCTGAGATGGTCCCATGGTTGCCATGTCAGGATCTGATGAGTGAAACGCAGAGACGTCGCGAGCAACCCTCAAATATTTTGGTCACGTACGTTTTAAAAAAATACTAACAAAAAGAAACCGACTTCAAGGGGAGCTCATAAGCAAAAAATAAATATTTTCTACAAAATCTTGAAGAAGAAAAATACCTAACAACATGTTTACATTGATAAAATTAAATACATCCCTAACGTATAAGTGGGTAGTCCGTCGTATTCTCCGTGCAGGAACGGAAAAAGAATATTAATTCCTGCGGCCGGGCAGCCTGTCGTAAGAGGCGATAAAACAACTTATAGCCAGGTGGTAGGGCATTTGCCCGACTGGATGGCTACCACCCCTGGTATAGAGTATGCCGCCAGAACAACTGGAGTTGTATTCCGGCATCAGTAGTCAGGTCCCAGCTTCCCCTTCGAGGCCGGCAGCACATTGGCAGCACCTCTGCTATTGCTAATGTCCATAGGCGACGGTAACCATTTTCCATCGCAGTTTTGAGTGAGTTAGATTAAGTTTGTAGGCTTACTAATTCTAAATAAACTACTTACTAATTCTATATGAATAAGACCGTTAATTTTTAACTGTTTTACATAACGTAAGATTTAAGAGTTTTTCAAAGTTACATTTGTACTCGACCATTGTAATAATAAATACAAATATTTTTTATATGAAAAGAATTCAGCGCACAAATAAGAAATAACCTCGCAGCGCTTGATTTTTCGGCGCAGACAACAAAAGAGCGGTAAGAATTATCCTTACAGAGCTCGGGATGAATGCAGCAATGCTATCCGTAAATACGGTATTGTCGACTTCCCGCCACGGATGCGGAAAAATCGGTTTGTTGCTCCGACCTCGATTCTCATTATTGCATTAGCGATATAAAAGGAGAAATCAGTTATATTGTAACGTGTTGTTTTCTTTCTACGTGGTGAAAAGGCTAGTTTTGAGTTTAGTTCAGATTCGTACTTGTGGCGAATAAGGCTCGATTCACACTATATAATAATTTATTTGTTTCAAGACAATACAGTCCAATATTTACACAGATAAACGCACACAATAACGTTATTAGTAATATTTGTTTCCTTATGATATATATGTTGTAATTAATGACTAGCACTGATTTAGTCCTCTTAATGAAGGATCAAATCAGTGGGCAGTCAAAATCAGCTATTCTCTTCTATGATGGCTACGATGCCGTTCATGGTTCATTCTTGGTCCGTTGCCGGCCCGGTCTAATATGCTTAAACAAGAAAGAATAAGTGAAATCTCAATATCGAATCGCCTCTAGTTCCATTCCGATAACACGCCGGTACCGTTTCGTCGAAAAAAATATTTGACTGAAGCGAGATCGGACGTGTCATGAGTTGTAACGACAGGGAGAGTACGTTTTCGTTTCAACTCAAAACCGGAGCGAGATTGAACCATGAAAGGTATTAGAGAGAGAGAGATAACATTTTATTGCACACCAAAATATACAATTACAAAACAGATAATTTTCTAGGCAATACAATATCGCTCAAAGCGATCTCTTCCAGGCAACCTAAATCAATGAAATTTGAATCAGGCGATGTAGATGGTGTAGGAAAAAGGCTATAGTATGAAGTCAGTATATTAAAGGGAAAATTATATATTTTATAAATGATGGGTTCAAGTCATTATCTTAACGACCCTTCACACTCAATATAATAGTGGAGCGGAGTCAAATCAACTAAGATACTTTTCATCATCTTACAAAATGTCATCACCTCATTAATTTTGTACGAGCGTACATACTTAAGACGCTATTAAGTATGTATAAATAAAAGGAGTTAAATAGCGCATTTCTTTTTGATTAGTTCAATCGCGATATTTTCAAATTAAGATGATCAGTTTGGAGTTAAAACTTTAGGTTCTATTAAAAACTATCTATACTTATATATAAAGCTGGAGAATTTGTTTGTTTGTTTGCTTGAACGCGCTAATCTCAGGAACTATTGGTCTGATTTGAAAAATTCTTTCAGTGTTAGGTAGCCCATTTATCGACGAAGGCTATAGATTATATATCATTACGCTAATACCAATAGGAGCGGAGCACCAATGAAGAATGTTTCAAGATTAGGGTTTTTTTCCTTTTGAGAACTTCCGCTGCGTGCGCTGCGTAAACGGTTAGTTTCGCAAAAATCGTGTGTGACAGAATTGTTCCCCTTTAAAAGTTCCAAAAAAAGTCTGCAACAGTATGTCTATCTTTTAAGGTTGGCTCACTATAAGCTTTTTTATGCTAACCAAATTTGTTCTAAAATAATGCATTATTTGCGAAGGTGTTTTTATAAACATGATATTAATCCTTATCCAAATAAATACGATATTCATCACAAGTAGTTAATTTAAAACAAAACTGCCATTTACATCATTCGATTTCAATGAATATTTTAGGAGATATCGCAGTTTTAAAATAACATCGCAGCAAAATAATGATTAAGTATTGCGCGAGCATTTATGATGTGCAAGGCCGGCGGGCAATCATGAGGGGGGAGGGCGGGGGGGCACCTTCTACGTAAACAAAGTCCGGGTTAAAGTTAGCGTTAGCCCAAAGTAACTATTCCACGCGGACGAAGTCGCGGCCAGAAGCTAGTGTTTTATTATAAAGACAAAATTCGTATAATGACGTCTACTTGTGAGACCTAAGTTGCATTTGGTGAAGTTGTATTTTTTAAATAATAATAATTAAAGCCTTTTTATTGTTGGAGTATAGCAGATAGGTAGCCAGTCCACCCAATGAAAAATGATTACCGTCGCCTATGGACATTTACAAGTCGCTGCAGACCTCAAAGAAATTTCACATTTTTTTCAAAAATCCTATATCTTAATGTCGTGGTAAACCTCAACTGAGAGTACATTCCAAATCTCCAGGAGGCCCCAGCCCAGCAGTGGGACATTTGTGGGCTGTTATTTATATATTCTTTGGCACTTTAAACGATTTTCAGCATTCGATAGTAGACAATCTCAAAATATATTAATGTGCTAATTTCAAGTAGTGTGAATAATTTGTTTCTTTATTTATTCCTTGATATAAAAATAGCCTTTCCATTTGAATTTCCTTCGGCAATGTCGTTTAAACAAAAGAACAATAACAACGTGGACCACCCCACGCCTCAGTCGGTGTTATATAAAGAAAAACAACAAGCTCCCTTTAAAAATGCAAATGAAATTCGATCGTTTTGCATAAATCAATCTGGAATACCCTGTCAGTGAGTAGCTTTCATATAAAATAAACGCATTTACGAAATCAGATTATTTAAATGTAATAATGTGTATTTATTTAAATCATTATCATTACTACCAACGTCTAGAAATTGTATAAAGCACTTAATATTAGGAGTAAAAACAATTTTCTAGACTAGAACTAGAGACTAGACTAAACTACCTTAGGCACATAGCCTGAAAGAACTCAGACATTATGGAAAAACTTGTGCTCACAAGAAAAGTTGAAAGGAAGTGACCTCGAGGTGGAGATCTCTAAGAAGGTGGATTAGCCTACTTCCTAATTAGTTGGACATGTCCGAAAACCAATCTCAGTAGAGGAGAACCACTATTCACTGTCATCAAGGTCATGATCCTTAGCATTGAGATGACAACTAAAAAATAAAAGAAGCAGTTACCCCGAAATAAAAACAAAGATCAATGAGGGCAATGATTTAGAAAAACCTTTTACAATCTGAAGAGTTTAGAGCTGATTTAAAAGACAAATATTCGAGTCTCTCCGATACACTTTTCTGTGTGATCAGGTTTCTCTTAATGACTTTAACATTAAGAATAACATTGAATAATAGTTGGCCTAATTGCTCAAACATTTAGTTGAACTTGTCAACAGTTGCCCTCCATTAGCCAAATTGAATTACACCGGCTAAATATTAACAGTCATTTGGGTGCGTCTTTAATTTAATTACGTAACTTAATTAGAGGCATATTCTAGCCATTCATTAAAATAACAAAGTGCTTTTTATAGGGTATCTGGATTTTATTTTGAAAATATATCTTACTAGAGCTTTATTAAGTAAATACAATTAAACAAATAATAATTACCCATGGCTAATCTTGCATTTTGAGAATATGTCAGGCACGGTTTAAATGATTATATATATATATATATATATATATATATATATATATATATATATATATATATATATATATATATATATATATATATATATATACATATATATATATATTAAAGGAACTCCTATTCAAAAGACTGACGATTTGGACGCGATCAAAAGTAATGGGCGATTTTTGAAAATGCAAAAAAAAACATAACATTGAAATACTCAAGCGCGTCAGATTAATATACAGACGGTTCAGCTTGATGTCTTTGTGCTGACCCATAATCTGTCAATTATGTGGAGGAATTTCCTTAATCTGACGGTTTGAAAAAAAATTTGAAGAATAAAAAATACCCCCACCCAATATGAAGGGTGTAATATATGGTGGAGGTACATAAGAGGGTGCAAGGTTTCTCCCCTTATGTTATTCTGCCACGCTCGAGTAAATCCCAAAATCCCCGCTTGGCCTTCCCTACTATAAATAGATTTCTCCTCATATAAAAAAAGGTTGTACTGTACTGATAGTAAGGTATTATATTTATTGTCCAGACAACCTAGAGATAACGCTGCGTTGTGTTCCCACACACGTGCCTAAACCAATAATACTAGAGGGTTAATACCTCATTTATAGAGGAGGGTTCTCATGACGATGCCGTCAAGGCCGTGTATTGAATTGTCGACTTCCTGACATACGACGGCGAGACGGGACACCGGGTTAGTTTCGTTGTTACGTCCAGGCATGCCATCGGAACTCCAACTTTATACCATATTATTATTCCCGAGCGATAGGGAGAGAGTTCATGGCGGATTACACCTGGGGCAACGTCGAAGGTGCAAAAGTTATGAATAGGCGCAAAAACTGAGTGTGTTTAATATACTTAAACACGTTATGGGCTCAGCTCAATATGACGGTTAAAAAATAAGGCATTGAAACTAGAAAAAACAGTTCCTTGGAACATTCTACATTATTCCGACGAAACAATATGTATAGAAATGCAAAGATAAAAAATAACATTAAATAATATATACAATAAGGCTATGAAAGGCGTAAATAATTGATAGTGTTACTTTTTAACTTTTTTTAAAAAGAAAAACTTTGTTCATTAAAGAAGAGGTCTCACAAAACCTCTTTGTAATATTACTAGGATTTATGTATGAACTAAGACGTACTGTGCATTAAAGAATAAAATCTTAAAACGGTCCCATTAGACGATATAAAGCTGCCTATACACTGGTGGTTCTTTCCTAAAGTTTTATTATTAACAAGAAATTTAAAAAAATGCATCGTGTTCTCCCATCGTTTATGTAGTTCATTACAGTTGATTTTTTTTAATAGCTTCAATATACAGACACAACATGTTTAGAATTATATAATATTATAGATTTTATTATTCAGTCGTTCTTAAGATATCGATTATAATAATAAAATTTAGGACAAGATTTAGGAGTGTCTGTCTGAAAAATAAAAATGAAACCAAAATGACCTCCTTTTAAGTTTATAACTTTTATACATTTCATTTTAATTTGCTTTGAAGTCTTGGTAATTCTATAATTTATAACATGATATTATTCGATTTGTTACTCTAAATATAATCATTTTTACTAAAAGACTAAAAACTAGATATGTTTGATCATATAATGGACATTTCAGAAGGTACTTAGTTTAGAATTAAATATTACAATGAATTTATCCGTGCAGGAATGGAGAAAGAATACAATTTCCTGTGGCCGGGCGGCCTGTCGTAAGAGGCGACATAACAACCCATAGCCAGGTGGTAGGGTATCTGCCCGACTGGATGGCTACCACCCGTGGTCTAGAGTATGCCGCCATA
The DNA here is from genome assembly GCA_039645545.1 of Dendrolimus houi. Lineage (NCBI taxonomy): Eukaryota > Metazoa > Arthropoda > Insecta > Lepidoptera > Lasiocampidae > Dendrolimus > Dendrolimus houi. The sequence goes on along the minus strand of CM077128.1, from coordinate 16,889,337 downwards.
ACAACCTTGATTTGTGTTCCGGCATTAGTGATCAGGTTCCAGTCTCCCTTAAGAAAGCAGCAGCGCATTTGTAGCATCTTTGGTGTTGCAAATGTCTATAGGCAGTGGTAACCACTTTCCATCAGTCTGCCTGTCTGCTGAACAAACGCAATAAGTAAAAAAAGAAGATCTTTGACCTAATGGTAAAATTAAAAATGTTACTTAAATAAACATTGATTGAAAATTTTAGGGTTTTTCGATATCAAAAAGTGTGAGGAAAATGACATCTTGCGCCTTCAGTCTAGTCAACGACAAAAATGTAGGATTTAGGGATTATCTAGAATTATGTTTTTTTACTGATTGTAGGCGAGAGTTTAAATCTAGATTTTAATTATATTATTTCGTAGGTTATAGTTCTTATTTATTTCCATAACTAATAAATTAAAAAGAAATCAAATGTTAAGCTTACAGTATTCCACAAGTATGAACTCACCTTAAATTTCTATCATAATGCTAGTAAAATGATTTGGGTTATCTACTTTCATAACGCCTAACGTAATCCAGACTACGAGGGTAGTGGGGTAATTTAGCCTCAACACAAAATAATATCTTGGTACTCCATTATACTATGTATGCGTCTAAGTTGCTGCTTTTACCTGAAATTTATTTGGGTTATGTATTGTTTATATTTGGCTTATATATTGCTTTATTTGAATGTTTATCAGTCTGTCCCTTCTACACAGTTACAATAATGAATCGACTATCATAAAGTTTGATAAATGTATTCTTTCGATTACTCATAAGCATGGGGTATTTTTATCTCGAAAAATAAGAGACACAAATATCTATCACCAGTTTAGCTATATTTATTTTTTAAGTTAGGTTGCCAAGAGATCTATACGATAAGGCCGCCTATTATTTTGCCTAAAATATAGGTACGTACTTTATTTTTGTGTTTTTTTATTTTGGTGAACAATAAGTTATTATCTATCTTATACATATTTTCAATAAGCTAAATTGATAGTACTTTGAGTAGTCACTAGTCGCAAAAACTTAAGAAAATAATATGAAAATATACCTAATATTTTAAATATGAAAATATCCATAAGTGATAGAGAAGACTAATCTATGATACAATTTCATTCTGTCAACTTCAGATTTTTAGAATTCAAATTTTTTTATTATACTATTTGTCATTCTATGTATTCTTTTTCCTTGTTGGAAACACAAATTTAATTCAATTAACGTGAACGACTAACACGTGACTAACATCATATAACAAATAAACAATCATTTAATTGTTCCATTTTAGCCCTTTCTCCTCCTTTCCAAATAATGTATGACTTGTCCTTCTTTCCGCTTTATTAGTTAGGCAAGTAGGCCAGGCGTCAAAGTAACAAAGAGCCAGTCTTTACGTAGAAATGGGGGAGACAAGATATAAAACTGGGACAGCAGATTTACAACCTACGATGTCTCGTAGTACTAAAATATTAATCATTATTTTTGCTCGAATACTCTTCTTGTTTGCAAGAAAATCCTTGCTGTGATAAAGTTCGTAATGCGAAGAAGGGTACTTTTAAAATAACTAAGATTTATAGTTAATAATTTCAACTGTTATAGGTCATAATATGTATCTGTAAATATTATACAAGAACAAACAAGGTCTCCCGTCAAATGGGATATGCGAATAATAACATTGTGATAAATAGGGTAGTATCGAAAAACTTCTTAACAGTTTTTGCTGTTCGTGAGTATTAGTTAGTATTAATATGTAAATATGAACGTATTTTGATAAGATACTTATTTGGATTTAGTATTAATATACTTCAGAAACAAAAAGAATACATGAATAAATACTCAGAATTAAAAAAAATAGTGAATAGTTTTCATTTACTTTGGCAGCTAATATCTCGCCACCAATTATTTGTGTTATGGGTAATATACAACGGACTACTCTGGGACCGATCCCAGACACCCAGATCATAGTAAATAACGGAGAAAATACGTTTCCGAAATTTACCACACCAGGAATCGAACCCGGAGCCTCTGCGTTGCAGTGAGGTAGGCTGGCAAAGGCTTAGCCCGCTCAACCACAGAGGCCGTCTAATCGCCTAAATCAAATCTAAATATCGCCGCTGCTATGTTGGTTTAAATAAAACAGTAATAAACATCGTTATATTTTACAAAAATCAACCTTTTTTGAGTGTTTGGTAGTACCCAGAATTTTTGAATATAATTTTTTAAATGGTAATAATCTAATATTTACTCGCACCATTGTACATGCTTTACAAATTACACTTGTCTGCCAAAAATCATATAGAATCAAAAGATTTAAACAAAAATTACTGGACAGGTATTAACAATTTCACAAAAGTTCCTTTTTGACATAATCGCTACAGAGCCCTAGCAAAATTAATAAACAACATCCAAACAAATTCACTTCTCAACAAACCACATCCAAACATATTTGTAATATAGAATCAAAAGTTTTAAAAATATTGTAGCATTCCTAGACAGGAAAGTGACGATTTCACTAAATTTCCGTTTTTGCCAAAATAAGACTACAGAGCCTTATAAAAACTTAACAAACAACATCCAAACAAATTCACTTCCAAATGTTTGTAAAATAGAATCAAATTATTTTTTTTAAAGTTCAGTTTTTGCCTTAATTACAACGGAACCCCAAAAAAATTAACAAACAACATCCAAACAAATATCCTCATGTATGGATACGGATGGAGCAAATGGGGTAAGACTTAAAAATCCTCAATAAGTAATACCACATCCCTTTCAGTTGGATGACGTCACAGAGCTCGCTTTGTATGTAAACAGGCCTCCGTCTTGATAAATATGAAGTAAAGAACCTCTTTGCACACATAAGATGAAAGAATCATGTGATTGATGTTGTATAAGCTTCTCTGCAATATTTAATAAGCCATGCTATGTATTAAGTTTTAATCTACTTTTTGACTCTTAGTAAAAAATATTATTCTTATTAAAGTTGTATAGGGGTTTAGTTCTGTGGCTTATGTTACTATGATTATTTAGGTCCATATTTTATCAAAGTTTGTGGTATAGCTGTATTATGATGTCCACATTTCATATATTAATTAGCTTTATGTGTATACTTATATGATAACATGCCAGATTGTCAGAAGATTTATATAAATTGCTGGCAAAATTGTTAGCTTGGTTTTCCAGCTACGTTTCGCAGCTATTCCTTAAATATAAATAGATTTATTCAAATGTAATTTGGATGAGAGTCAAGTCAATTGAGTTATTTTTTATACAAAACGTCGCGTCGTAGCCTCTGAGATTTTCTAAGAGGGTATAAAGTTACGGCGTCATAAATGTAATGAGTCAAAAACTATATATTAATTATTATTTAAAAAGTAATTAAAATAATACTAGTCATGTTTCAAATTGAAAGTCTTTTTTAAATGACGCCAAATGAGGGACGGGGATCTTGTGGCAGCTCCAATAGACATTCCACTAAACAAGTAAATAACTAAAGAAAATTAACACAAGCGCACGATTGTTCATTAAGAACAATGAATATTCTACAACTATTGTTAATTTGTATCCAATACTAGCTGTACCCGGTATGCGTTGCAATGCCACGTAAAGTAAAAAAATGTTTGGTTGTATATTCTGTTTATTGAAGTGCTTTTTTATACATAACTAGCTTCTGCCCGCAACTTTGTCCGCGTGGAATAGTTTAAAAAAAAAAGTAATTTAAAAAAACACCTCAAATTTGAAACGTTCTTCATTGTTGCTCCGCTCCTATTGGTCTTAGCGTGATGATATATAGCCTATAGCCTTCCTCGATAAATGGGCTATTTAACGCTGAAAGAATTTTTCAAATCGGTTCAGTAGTTCCTGAGATTAGCGCGTTCAATCAAACAAACAAACTCTTTAGCTTTATATATTAGTATAAGATAACATTTATTTATAATTATGTAGATTTTATGGGCCAGAAACTATGGTTTCCGCATAGCAGCCGTCAATTTTCATCAATGATCTATGATTTGGAACAGTTAGAGGACAAGCATACGAAAAATATTAATATTTATATAGAAAAAAAATGGAAATAAATCTGCACAACAAAACATCACCACAGAAGTCCCTGCCAAAAAACTCACTCTATACATTTTTAATTGGATATATGTACATACCAACATCCGTTTCCCCTTTTAGCTTGAAATTCTTTTTACTAAACGCAATAGCCGCATTATGTTCGCTGTTCACACAAATTACATCCGCACGCTCTCAAATTGAGATGGATCCCTTGAGAATTTCAACGAGGCTACAATCAGCCACGTATGCTATGACGGGCCCAATCAACATGCCAATGAACCCGGTCTAATATTCTAGAAAATGCTCGAAGTCGTTAATTTTAGATTTTCGCCCGCATCAGAATATATATCACAAAAATAGGGAGGGAAACAGGCAGACAAATAAACCGAGATACTTTTTTATATTTTTTTTATTGCAGGAGTTCAGCAGACAGACAGATGGTCCAATTGATGGAAAGCGGTTGCCATCGCTTATGGAGAATTGCAACACCAAAGGTGCTACAAATGCGCTGCTGCTCTCTTAAGGGAGACTGGAACCTGGTCACTAATGCTGGAACAAAGCTCAAAGCTGTTATGGTGGCATACTCTAGACCAGGTGGTAGCCATCCAGTCAAGCAAATACCCTATCATCTGGTGTCGCCTCTTACGACAGGCCGCCCGGCCGCAGGAAATTGTATTCTTTTTCCGTTCCTGCACGGATAAAACTTTTTATCATCTTAAAAAATGTGGCCTCCCAGATTTTGTACGAGCCTACAAAGGCTGAGGTTGAGTGAGTTGTATCCCGGCCTTAGTGGCCAGGTTCCAGTCACCTTTTAGAGAGTGACAGTACATTGGTAGCATCTTTGGTTTTCGCGACTTGTATACATAATAAAACTACGTTTTAACGATTTTGCGCGGTAATTTATTTGATTTTCATTATTCCGACGTTTCGGCCACTTTTCAGTGGTTCTTTGTTTAAAGAGGTTACATTGTATTAAATTTTGATGTTAGTGCTATTTGCCCCGAAAGATTCACTTCATTTTATATCGCACTCTTCGATGCCTGGATGAAAAGTATTTACGCCCATTTTCTATGTATTAAAACTACATATGTACACACCAAAATGACAAAAAGGTCAAAGCGATTTTTTATCCCGGGAATCCCGTGGGAGTTTTCTCAGGAGCGTTTTGTAGTTGTTCGGGTGCATAAAAATTTGTTTATTCCGAAACAGTTTTCACAAAAACTATGGCTTACATTATTTTTTAAATGCTACGGTACTTTGTGTCCCGGGAATCCCTCGGGAATTTCAAGTCAAGTGTGAACAAAATTGCGGGCATATCCTAGTATATTATAAATACAAAAATTAATGTTTCGTATTATTTTGAAAGTTTACACTATAAACTATTTTATTAACACAGCTATTTTATTAACCTTTTTTCATGCACCACCTATATCGCCTGATTCAAATTTCTTTCATTTAGGTTGCCTGGAAGAGATCGCTTTGAGCGATAAGGCCGCCTGTTGTGTTGCCTAAAAAATATTGTAAATATGGTCTGTTTTTGTAATTGTATATTTTGGTGTGCAATAAAGTGTTACTTCTCTCTCTCTCTCTCTCTCTCTCTAACACAGCTTTCGCGATCTAAGTAAATTCTACATATTTTTTCATCTGCAAAAAAGAATACCGAATAGAGTCCTGCGAAATTACAGCCAGGATCCTAAGTAAATACGGCTCAGCAATAAAGGGTTTGTTAACAAGCTCCGTTGCTACCTATAAAAACTACTTTTATAGTATTCCCGTTTCATTCGCGCATATGAATTAAACACTCGAAAGAAAGAGATGGGAAACCATGAAGGTTGGTAACGAATGTATTTTTGTTCTAGCAAGTGTCGGATTAATTAAATTCAGACGTATGTAATTATTTGCTACATAATGAAAGACCACGTGGTAATAAAATGAGGGAATGCAATTGTGGTTCATTTTTCCTATTTATTCATTCTTTTTATTCACACATCAGTACGTTCGTTAACATTGTGTGTCTTTCTTTCAATTAAAACCTACATCACAAAGCTTGTTTTGGTCTGGAGTGGGTAGTTTGGACTTTTATATACGGTCTCAGAAATAACTTTTCATACTGAAAAGGTCTCTTTCAGGATGTTTATATAAAAACAAATCACTAAAGTGAGTTCTTTTGTATTTTCGGAAGTAACTTGTCTAGACTGACGAGTGCTAATTTATGAACTTTAAAAAATGGTGGCTAAGATGCTAATATTCTACTTCGTACCGTATATTCAACGGATTGCACACTGCAGTAAACTTTATATTACTTCTTCACGACTGAACTATTGAACAAATTTTTATCAAAGTTTGTAAGGAAGAAAAATTGTATCCTGGGATAGGACATTGATTACTTTGGCTCAAAATGAGAAGAGGGAAATGAGAATTAGAACTTAAAGGTAACTCAATATTTCTTAAATTAGAAAATAAAAATTCAGATATAGAATTTTGATAAGAAACAGAGGAAATATTTCAGTGTCTCTGCAAAATCATCAATCATCATTATGCAATCCTCCCTGTTAAATAGTAAACAAAAAATTATTGGTTTTAATTTCAACACATCTTTCCCTTATTAGAGATAATAATAAGATTGTTATTGGACGCATTGTTAATATAAATACTAATGATATCTGGCATTTTGGTCAGATTTAAATTACTTATTAGTCTAATACATTAGATTGTAATTTTATGACTCGTAAGATGCAACATTTAGTTTAAAAGAAAGGTTTAATTTAGATACAGTCCGTACATCCAGTGAAAAAATGCATGGACGTAAATTCGCTGGGTAATGCCTAGTAATACTAGTAATACATAGTTCTAAAAGCCAATAAATGTTCACCTTTAACTCTCTAACAAAAGAAACGAGTAACCCATCATGTGCCAAATTGAATGAAAGGCGAGCGCGGATATCGTTGTTAGTCGCCCGTTTCGGACCGCAAATGACTGACAATTGACTCGATTGACTCCAAACGAGGTGATTTCGATAGTAAGAAATGTTGCCTATACTATAATGCCAAATATTCCGAATTCAAAGAAAAATCGGGATATAAAATAGGTCTGTATCAATATTCGACAATGTCTCAAATGTGATGGAGATGCTTACTCTTCTAGATAGTCGTCGTCAGCTAATCACAGTCCACTGCTAGACGGCCTCCCCAGGTCGACGCCACTCATCCAGCGCCTACCGGCGACCATGCGCAGGTCGTCAGTTCACCGGGCTGGAGGGCGTCCTACACTACGTTTACCGAGACGCGATCTCCAGTCCAGAATTCGTCTGCTCCATCGGCCTTCGGTGCTGCGACAGAAGTGACCAGCCTACTGCCACTTGAACTCTTATAAGTAGTATTAGAATAAAAAATCGGATAAAGTTAATTATATGTATTCTACCAAAACTACACGAAATTAACAGGAGCAGACGAGTCTTGGAGTGCAGACCGCGTCTCGGCAAACGTAGGACGCCTTCCAGTCCAATGGACCAACGATCTGCGCAATAGGGCCAGTGGATGAGAACAGTGAAGGACAGGGATAGGCGACGCATGCTTGGGGAGGCCTACATCCTACAGTGAACAACGGTTGGTTGACGATGTATCAACACTAAATATATGTGAAGAAGAAACGATTAACACTATCATACATTTGAATAAATTCTGTTTCGTCCAGGATTTTTGAGGTGTTTACTAATTGTAAGCGTCATCGAAAATTCGCGCAATAAATCAAGAAACACATATCGCAATCATAGAAACATGACAAAGAATATTCAATCTTTTGATAGCAACACATTTATATATGTTACCACAAGATGATATAAAGAATGGGCCCAACCTGGCCCGGTGACCTCCAACACCCCTTACAGTCACACAGTTGCTCACAGTTATTAACTCACTATTTCAAGTCTTTATATCATCTCAACATCATACACATTGTTTATTATTTAATGGTGAACCATGGTTTTGAGTTATGGTAACCCTATCTTTTGTTCATACTTCAGTACATATTCTTGATGCATTCATATTCCCTTCTCTTTTATATACTGATATGTATGTATATCTATCTCTTTATCTCTGTACCAAAGGTCTGTTGTATTTAACATGGGTGTTTGTCTATCCATTATTATTGTTATTAAAAGTTAAAGAGGGGAATACAATTTGCATTATTTTTGAAGATCGTAATCAATCCTCCGTTACATGCATGGCAGCCAACCCTAATTTTTATTTAGATGCCATGTAGATTACGTTCCTGCAAACTTCATCCATTAAAACCTAGTAGCTACAAAGAAGAATGAATATAGTATACAAAGAGACGTACACTCATATCGAAATTATTAATGTTCCGTTTTTGCATAATAAGGTTAAGGAATCCTAATAATACATCCGTATTACACATATTTATACATCTCGAGATGAAATGTGTAATATGATAATATTAAAAATACTCATGTAACCTAGAACAATTCATATAGTAGGCTATATGAATTGTTCTAGGTTACATGAGTATTTTTTTTTCAACAGACTATTGTTAGGTTTATTACGTCACAAGTTTATTTGTTAGAGATCTGAACTCGTGCTAGTGTCGCTCTTTTAATATTGGTTAGATCATTAAGGGATACGGACCTACAGAAATTTTGTATTTTTCCTTGTATTTTATTTTTAAAAGTAAGATTGCGAGTGTAAGATATTAGATCCTTATCTTTTTTGGCGTTCAGGATTTCCGTAGGCTTTGTCTCTTACTTTGATAAATTTTGTTTTAAAAAATGCAATTTTATTAGTCAAAATTTTCAGTGATTGCGTCCAATTTAGTTTTATTCCTGCATTTGTATTTAAGTGGTGATATAGAGAAGGATGTAAGGAGAAGAATAAATTTAGGATGGCTAAAGTGGAGACAGGTAACCGGCGTGACACTTGACAAACTAATGCCATTCAAACTGAAAGGTCAAATATATAAATCAAGTAATACGACCGGTCGTGTTTTATATATATTTTTTTATAAAATAATTATGTTTTATGTATAAGTCCTCTTAGTTTAACGTTTTTTAGTTTAATGTGCATTCATTCTCGACAATAAATATTTTTTATCTTTCTTTCTTTCATGTTATAAAGATCTGAATCTTGGACTATAAAAGTTAGACTAAAAAAGTCTCCACTGAGCATGTTGAAACTGATCTGTGTTGTTCCAAGAATGGATAAGGTGAGAAATGAATACATAAGGAGACCTTTGAAAGTTGCATCCGTGATTGAAAAGTCGAGAGGAAGAAAACTAAGAAGTAATGGCATGGGCATGTGGCATCACCATCACCGTATGATGGTGATCCCGTCCCTTCAATCTTCCAGTTTATTCACGTGACTTGAAAGTCAAATGTGAAGGTAGATCAAAAAAGAGATGGATGTGTTGTGTGAAGGATGAATGATGAATTGTTATATGACTGAGGACGTATGGCAAAATGGAGGAGTATGGAAGAAAAAGACATACTGTGCCGAATTCAAATACTTGGGAGAATGTGAAAGAAAAGAGTATTTGAATAATAATAATATAAGAGAGTTTTGTTGAACGTTTTCTACATCCGGCGTCTTTCTGCTTGCCTTTGGGAGCGAAATACTTACTATGTTTGGTATAGTTATATACTTATGATAATGGAGATGAACAAAGAATATTTTTTATCCGTAAAGTGGGATATTTCTATCTTTTGAAGTGAAACTTCTTTAGAACCGTTGTTATGAGTGGTACATTTACAAGCCAATAGATAGTGCTGTGCAATAATTGAGGTCGCAAACGATTCCCGAAACATACAAAGAATATATACAAATTTCTAACAATAATATAATAGATGGGCCTCCCGCAGCAGTCGAGCCGAGGTCGAACCTCGCAGGAGGTGCCTCCTCGAGCCTGTCTCCGAGCTGAACGCCGCCGCTCCCACGGAGTCGGGAAGCCCCCCAAGCCCGGTATTGCTGAAACAGCCATCTTCGTCTACTCAGCTAGATCCTGTACGAAAAAAAAATAGATGGGCCTAAGCCTGAGGGCATAACAATAGCCTAGCTGGAATATCTTCCTTTAAGACGGAGGAGCATTCCATCTCGCTCCTCCAATCTCCATTAGGGACATATCTAAAGATGAAACTCAATAAAACGAAAAAGCGATACTAAAAAGAGATAAACACATAAATCTATAGCACTAAGACTGCGATAGAATCAGATACGAGTTTAACATTGTGCAGCACAAATTAAAGAGTCAATAAGACCGATGATTAAACATAGGTCCAATTTGGACCGACAAAAAGAGCAAAAAGGACAAAAAGAGCAAAAATTACAAAAAAGACAAAATTATAGAAATGACCAAAATAACCAAAATGACGAAAATGGCAAATCACAAAAAAACAAAACCGGATAATGGGATAGCTTTATGTAAAGGTTATCCCAGAAAGTGGGATACTTTCTGGGATAACCTTTACATAAAGCTATCCCATTATCCGGGATGAAATATATCCCTTGTCCACCCTCGGTATTAAAATTACATATATACCGAATTTCAGCTAAATCGGTCCAATAGTTTTTCCGTAAAAGCATAAGCAAACAGAGATAAATATATTTTTATCCCGAAAACTATCCCACTTTCGGGATAAAAAGTATCCTATGTTCATCCTCGGCATCGAATATATATATATATATATATATATATATATATATATATATATATATACTGAGTTTCAGCCAAATTGGTCCAGTGGTTTTTTTTGTGAAAACGGAACAGACAGACGGACAGACCGACAGACGGACAGACAGACCGACAGAGTTACTTTCGCATTTATAATATTAACAGGGATGTGAGTATATTCTCTGAAGTTTCACTTCTACTGCGTGTGAACTGCACACACTCAGAATTTTTCATTACAAGGATGCATTTCGAAAGTATACAATTGAAAAATATTCTAAAACCATACAGTCTGTTAAAGCAAAGTTTCATAAATCTGAACTTTTACATGTAAAAGTGTCGACATATTTCACAATAAATTCCAAAAAAATCATATAAAAAAACGTGCGTTAAAGTGCAATGTTTTCATCACGGTTTTAAAATATCATGGTACAAATAATTTTAATTGATGTTTAAGCAACAGATGCTGTTTGACTCGTTAGAGATATGCCGTCATAACCTGCGACATCTGTACATAATCTAGTCGACTTCGAGGTTTGTTTAGATGATAAAATGTATCTCAGCTATCTTAGCGGTAAGACCGCCCATTGTGCACATTTAGAATATTTTTAGGCTATAAGGTTTTCTGTAATGGTGTACAATACAGTGTTATCTATCTATCTATCTCAGTTGTTGATTTGACTGCAATTACCCTATTTAAAAATAATACACTCAAAAGCCAACAGTAAGTACCCAGCTATAGCGTTTCCAAGCGTTTATTTTACTTTTGCACGTCTATCAAGTTACATACTTCTTGATAGTAAAGTCCACATGAAACAAGGACAGAATTGTCGTACTTTATTATTGTGGGTGATGTGAGTCATGTAACGCACAGACTAATAAACCATCAACACTATATGTTAATAAATCGACAGTAATCGATTTGAAAATAAAAAAATCTACTTGAAAGATAAATAATTAATTATACCATATTTATAAATGAAGTCTTTTTTATAACAAATCGAGTCGGTAACGCATTAGAGCATTACTATTGACCCGTCATCAAGATGTCAAAATTAAAATAAATGCTTGGTAAGGGTAATTACCCTTTCCAAGTATTTAGTGTAAATTCGCTACTGATCAACCAACACTACGTCAAGGTACTGCAAAAGCATTTTAATTAGGCTTGTTAGCCACTTGAGTGAGTGAAATGGGTTAAATTTAATTCATCCTTTTTCGTAGAAGATCGATATACCCCTACCGGTCACGCAGATACCTAAATAAGCAATGTTTCGAGCCTTCTCAGACATTGTACTCCAATTTGGGTTAAGTCGAGCATTTTATCGACTATTGTATCCAAGAGGTAGCTAGCTGTATTACAATAAATATTAATGTTCTTTTTTAGTTGTGGTAGAATTTTGGCAATTTATTACTCTTTATTTAACAACGCTAGCTTTTGCCCGCGGCGTCGCTTGCATTAATGTTATCCCACGAGAACAGCACATTTTTCTGGGTTTAAGAGTAGTTTTTGTGCTATTCCAGACTATAATCTATCTTTTTGCCAAATTTCATTCAGATCCGTTCCGGCGTGATTAAGCAACAAACATCCATCCAAACCTTCGCATTTACAATATTAGCATAGAATATATATATAATATCATAATCAAACAAAATAATGTATATACTGTTCTTGAAATAAATAATATTATATTATTATATATTATATATTATTACTAATATTATAAATGCTAAAGTAACTCTGTCTGTCGGTTACGCTTTCACGGCAATACCAGAATACTGATTTTACTGAAATTTGGTATGTATATCGGATTAATACCGAGGATGGATATAGGATACTTTTTATCCCGGAAACTATCCCAGTTTCCGGGATAAAAGCAAGAAATTTTTTGGAGGGTGAAAAGCTTACTGGATTAGCCTGCTTTCACCGCGACTTTGCCACGAGGAAAACTCTGATAATAATATAATTTTGAACCCCTAAAATCAATAAACGTAGCAAAAAAGAAATCCGTATTGCATCTAAATAAATAAATAATCTGCTCCATACACGAGTCCGACTTGATCAAGACTAGTTGCTAATTATATTATAATTTTACAGTTGACTCATAACCATTGACCTATGAAGAGACCAGTCTTGAAAATTCAAGTTTTTCATACTGTGAAGAAATATAATAAATTATTCAATCGTTAAGTTATGAATATTTAATGTTGACGAATCCGCGCCGTAAGCCCCTCGTGTGAATCTGATTTTGAATAAAAATGAACAACTTCCGGGACTTTGTTTTTATACATAATATCTTTACCTATATAAGTACTTTATTAAGTTACTTTGAAATCATTTACCTGTTTCGGAAATATCGCAAAGAATTATTCTTATATAGATTTTTTTAAATATCCTTCAGAACGAGGCAAATTTCCTCCGTCTGTCTTATGTTCCTGCTTCATCTGGGATAATGTAATAGTTATTGACCATTACGCGCAGATGTAACGACGGGTTTAGATACATAGATAGATAATACTTTATTATACACCAATACAAAAATGAACTTATAAACTTAAAACTATATCTAATTAAGTACAAAGGGAGGTCTTTTCACTAAAAAGAAATCTCTTCCAGACAACTTCAGGAATGACTTCAGTGATAATGGCGATGGTGTTATACGTAACATACTAATCTCTCTAGTACTCTTTAATAATTATAAATTTATTATTAAAGAGTAAGTAGTTATATATATATATATATATATATATATAATATGATGAAATTTTATATATTAAATAGACATATATACTTAATATACATAACGTATGTTAGATTATATACTGACACTAATGCTATTCGCATTAATTTTAACGCTATAAATAAGACGGCATTTGGCCACAGTCAATAACTATAATATTATCGCAGGTGAAGCCCGGGCATTTTTTTGTTGCGTATTTTTTGGTTAGTATTTTTATTACTTACTTAGTATTTTTGTATATGAACCAATTTTATTTTTATGTGTTAGGTTCAGTATAGCTTAAAGAAGGTCCCAACCTAATTTCATTACTATGGGACCTTGGACTTCGTAGATATACAACCAAATTATTTAATGGACTCTATGGTCTAGTACTCTAAGCATTAGTTTGAATTTTTAGCCAGATGAAATCCGTTTGAGGACCAAGCCGCGACAGGCACAGAAGCCTGAGGGGATAATTCGCGACCTGTTAGTGGAATTCGCCAGATTCGGGGGAGGCACTAGCATGCCTAGTCAGAACTGGAGCCATGCTATTACCACTCCCAGTTAGGGATACCCACTAAAACCCCTAGGTGTTCCGTCCTTCGCCTTATGCCAGAGCTACGGGTATATGACCTAGCCTCTCCGCAGCCCTCACAGGCGTGGGCCTCGCGAGGCCACTTCCACTGCCGGGGGACTTTCTTTTATCACCCGGCATCATCAAGCTCTCTTTACGTGTGGCGGTATGTAACTCGCACCACGGGACGAGAGGCGCTCGCTCGCGGAAAACGCCCCGCCCCCATCTTCACGGCATGTGCTGGTGAGTGAGAACCCCGCCCTCCGGCGCCGGCGCGTCCTCCTTTGGCGGGAGCAGAGCAAGGAGGTCCGCTCACGCTCCCGCTCCGCCTCCTCCTTCGCAAACATAACGTGCTCGCAGAAGGAGGAGACGGCGTCCCATCCGGGTTGGCTCCCGACCATGATGCGTACCCCGGGCCGAGGGCGAGGTGTCAAACCCGGTATATGCGACGAGCTCCCGGCGCTGCTCCGTCCAAGCTGGACACTCCTGGAGTGTGTGGAGCGCCGTGTCCTAGTTGCCAAGCATTGGTTTGTCTGCTCGTAGTCTACTTAAACGCAGAGTTTGTAGATTCGGTACTAGTCAGGGTAAAAATAGTAACAAAATTGCTTATATTTAATCTGATTAGGCGTTTTTTTTTTCTGTTTCAGTTTGAACACAAATGGGGCATAAAAACTAAAAAGACGAACTTATTCTTTACAACTTTTTGTACAACTGATTGTTTATAACACTTTTATCTGCTTAAATAAAAGTAAAAAGTCACTTATGGAAGACATTGTAAGAATTAAAGTAATTTATTTTTCTATTATTATTTTTTTGCTCCTTTCTATCAAAATTGAAAGAGACAAGTGAAACTGTATAACCGTCAGCTTTAAGTATATTCTTTTGTCGTTTTCGAATTACTTGGTATAAATAACTTAATTACTTCGTAATCTTACTTAATAGTCCATTTATAGTAATTTATTTTAATATCCAATTCAGTTCTAAATCTAGATTCAAATGGAAAAAGAAAAAGCAATAATAGAACCTGCTTCGTCACCCTTTCATCTTTTTGTAAACAAGACTAAAACGATCTTTCATCTCTCACGACAAACATTCAACAAAATAAGTAAAGACAATCATAAATCACGAAAGCTTTATCAGCTGAAGTTTTTCTCTTAATAAAACAGTGTGGAAAATTTCCAGTATAGCGAATTATTTTCGCTAAAGTCGCAGTTTCAGTCACATTGATGTTTTAGCTTTATATTCTATAATGACCTTTGCGGAAACCGGAAGGACAGTGATGTGGAGAAAAAGTGCTTCTTTTCGAAATGAAATGTTTATTATACCGAAAAATCTCATTTTAGGGCTCGTTCAGACACGGCGGAATCTGCGCGAACGCAAACCGCGCGGATCGTTCATACTACAACGCACGGACCATGCATTCGTGCGGTAGCCGCCACTCCACTGCTAGAAAATGAATTAATGCGGTCGCTGCGCGGATCTATTGCTATAACGTGCCTGACGTGCCTCGGCGCGTTCATGCTCTGTGGAATCCGCGTGTATGGTACCTCTGCTAATGGATCGCTTCAACACAGAGTTAATTCATTGATGAAGTTTTTCTTCTGGTGACCGCTCGATCACATATGGGCGATTGTATCAAAAGATACAATTTGTTCATTGATTATTTCATTCAATAAATTAATTTACTGACATTCTTCAATAATTAAAAAAAAATCAAAATTCTCCAACTTTGGATATCATGTCATAAACTGATCATGGGTGAGCCGATCACGTAAAATCGGCTGCACCCAATACCCCAGTTTACCTTTTTTACGGAGTAGTAACTAAACATATATTGCTTCTTCAACTTCCATTATTGAAATGAAGTGGCTGTCACCCTAACTCACTTAGCACACTCACTGTACCTGTCTGAACATTTTCAATCCTCGCGGATTGGAATCACGCGGTTTGCGTCCGCGCGGATTCCGCTGTGTCTAAGCAAGGCCTTAGAGTTTTGTAGCAATTGTAACAAAAACATAAAAGCGTCGTGTTTATCCGTCCGTCATGTCAGTCATTTTTTCTAGATAATGAAGTAGTTGACACATTTGACAATAAATTCTGAAACAATATTCATATAAAGGATCGGGCCTTCAAGTACTACCATGCCATCAGCATATCTTCAAAATAAAATTATAGAAATAATTTTAATTATTATTTAAATCATAATTAATATGCTATTTGACTCGTTGAAGAAATGACGTCATAACTTACAACGCTCTTACAAAATCAACTAGCATGGGCGTTTTGTGAAATGATAAAAATTATCTCAGTTGATTTGACTCTTAACTACCCTATTGTTTAGTATTTATATATATATATATATATTATCTTATTCAAATAAATTTTCGTCAAAAGTACTTTTAAATTGTACGATCTGTTTTTAAACCACCCCATAATTCAAATATTAGAAGGGATATTATACTTTGTATCATTTTCGTAGCTGACATCTCCATGTATGACGAACTTGTCAAATCTTTATTTTCTGCGATTTCACTTCTTCTTCTTCAACCAGTCTTTGTCCACTGCTGGACGTCGGCTTCCCCAAATTGGCGCCACATATCTTGGTCTCCCGTCTTCCTCATCCAGCCCTTGCCGGCGACCTTGGGCAGGTCGTCAGACCACCGGGCTGGAGAGCGTCCTATGCTACGTTTGCTGAGATGTGGTCTCCACTCCAGAACACGATTGCTCCATTGGCCATCAGCCTGCGAAAGACGTAACCGACCCACTGCCACTTCAACTTGCTAATTTTGCGAGCTCTATGGGTTACTTTTTTCTCTTACAGTGTGTGCGTGGATCCAAAGTTTTAAAAAACTCGATTAGACTCCAAGATAGACATATTCCTGCACAACTTCAAGAGGGGAGCCATCGACGTTTACCGGTCTCGGCATGACATGTTCGTTGAACATAACTTTCGTCTTGTCCAAATTCATGCTGAGACCGACCCATCGGGAGGATTCGTTTAGGCTGTTCAGCATGTCGGTAAGTTCCTCCAACGTCTCTACAAAGACGACAACATCGTCAGCGAAACGGAGGTGGGAGATGCACTCGCCGTTGGTGTCAATGCACCGTTCATTTCATTCTAGAGTTTTGAAGACATCCTTCATCTATGTATCGCCAATCGATACGGCATCTCTGTTAGGACTGAGACGACGTCTCAGAAAAGTCAAGTCAAAAGACTCCAGAACAGCCCAAATGTCGATGGAGTCGAAGGCTTTCTCGTAGTCCACAACTGCCATAAACAGCGGCTGATTATACTCCTCGGTCTTCTATATAATCTGCTGGATAGTAAGGATGTGGTCTACGGTTTTGCGAGCGATTTCACTACAACATTATATATATGCATATAAGTAGAATATCCTTTTCTGCCAAATTTCATATAACTATAGCATACTGATTCAGTAGTTAACGAGAAAAAAACAGCGATACTTATAAAAGACAGAAGAACAAACATGATGATTTTTATAAGTGTATCCCGTTTTTACAAAAATTATAACGGAACCCTAAAGAGATAGAACAGTAATACAGTAACAAGCCCGAGATGGCCACCGAATGCCAATGAATGGCCAACCAAGTCACAGAAGTAGCCACCGCGAAGGACATTGGACGCCGCAGAATGGCCTACGTAAGCTGCTGCGATGTCATCGCCATGCGGAGAAGGCTCCAGCGGCTACAAACCCAGTTACCAGCATAATTGCGCACTGAGTTCCAGCCAGGGTAAAGAGGTAAGACCCTGAGGCCCCACCTATTCTTTCTGATAAAGAGGAAGAAGACTCTGGAGAGAAAATGTAGTAACATTAATCTTGCGTATAATATAATACTTAAAACAGTGTTATCTACATATTTTTTTTATTCCTGTAAATAACGCCTTTGCCTTTATAGTGCCACGCTTAACCTTAATGTCATTCTTAACGATAAGTAGGGTCTTAACAAACATGTCGGTCCCTAATTTTCATAAAACTACTACTTGGCCCACATTCCAACTAAATACTTACACTTTCAAAGGTCAACCTAATTATGTGGCTAAATCAAAATGGTGTTGAATGGCTTAAAAATAACTTTTCACGAAAATTGGTTCGAATAACGTCCTTATTTTTTAAACATTAAAAAGATGGTCATTTGTACGAAATTCAACTAAAAATCAGCACTGTGTCGGATATAATTCCAGCACAGCAATAAGGTAACTGCAAACCTTGTTTGCTGAAAATGCAGCATTCTTAGTCAAATATACGTGATGTTTTTTTTAAATCATGATATGTAATGTAAGCAGTGTAAATATGTCCTTTCTTTGAATAATTGCTTTCTTTCCTCGGTGTGCATGGACTTTTTTTATTGCATGAGTTCATCAAGCAGGCCGACGGCCCACCTAATGGACAGCGGTCGAAAAGCCTATAGACATTTGGTAAGACCAAAGGCGCTACCAGTATGCTGCCGCTCTCTAAAGGTAGACTGAAACCTGGCCACTAATACCGGAGCACAACTTCAAGGTTGTTATGTTTCCTGGCTATGGATTGTTTTATCGACTCTTACGACAGGCCGCCCGGCCGCAAGAAATTGTATTCTTTTTCCGTTCCCGCATGGATAATGGACTGTACACACTTGCCCGATTTTATTAGTACTACCTATTCTATTCTTGGTCGATAAACGCTCCAATGCTTTAGCGCGTGTTGATTTTGCCGATGTCGGTCGGAGTGACTATGAAAAGATGATAGGTGTAGGATAATCAGAAACTAAATTATAGTCACAACTTTGAGCGGTGAAGTACGTTTTCTGATAACCTGAGTTATTAGTACTCTTGTAAGCACACATCCTAGGGTGACACGCAGCTGATAATCAGCGTCAGACATTTGTTGAACTGCATCAATTTGATACCATCGCGAGACTTGTTTTGTTATGTACTTATGTAAAGTATTGTGTAGCCAGGTGGTAGAGCATTTGCATCTGGGTGGCTACTAAGTATGTCACCATAACAACCTTGAGTTGTTCTGGCTTCAATGGCTAGGTTCCAGTCCCCCTTCCAGGGCAGTAGAACATTTGTAACACCTTTGTTGGTGCAAATGTACATAGGTGAGAATAACTAGTATTAAAAAAATAATATACTTTTTATACAAAATATTTACAATTACAAAAACAGACCATATTTACAATATTTTCTAGTCAATACAATCGGCGACCTTATCGCTCAATGCGACCTCTTCCAGTCAACCTAAATCAAAGAAATTCGAATCAGGCGATTGTAGATGGTACAGTCAAGTTCATTAATATATAATCATTGAAAGGAATCAAAATAATATAAGCATTAGAATGTTACAAAGATATCCTTACAATCAAACATATCAATAATTTGTGGTCAACTTTTAGATTCATTTATATGTGACAGACTCCGTTCAATAATATGTATGCATTACGATCATAATTATGTGTGCAGTGATAAATTCATCAATATTTTGAATTCGGTTTACGTTTAAACTTGTCTAAATTGTCAGGAACAGTCACATAATACATTTTATGAAACCTTTCGATCTTCTTAGTCAAAGTTTGCGATTGACAACATTACTTACTGGTTGAAAAGATACATTTGATTTTTCAAAGGTAACATGATCATACTTATGACATTTAACTAATTTTTCTAAAAGATACATTAAAATTTCGTCTTCTTTGTTTATTATTAAAAATGTATAGAATTGATGAACACACAAAACATAAAACAGAGCGTGTGAGGAAGGTATTGCCGAAGAATTGGGAATATCAAGAAATACTGTTATTTGTGGTGGAGAAGTTGGCTGGAAGGGTGATGTAAAAAGATATGTCCTTTGGTCGACCTAGGAAAACAACTTACGAACAAGATATGCAATTGGTGGAAAACGTCAGAAATTTAAGATTTATCAAAACATCTAAATTTGCAACAGAGTTCGGTGTATCCCGATTAATTATACGACGAAGACTTAATGAAGCGGGACTTCATCACAGGATTCCAGCTAAAAAACCTATATTGACAGTAAGGCACAAATTATTGCGTTTAAATTTTGGGGAAGTTGAAAGCAAGAGACCTCGTGGTAGATCTCCAAATAGGTGGATTGACCAGATTGCTGACCAGATGAACATTTCAATAAACTTGGCTAGCCGCTATGCTCAGTAGCGATCTCGGTGGAACAGAGCAATTCTTCACTGCCATCAGTTATGATCCTCAGCAGTGAGGAAACGACTTAAAAGAAGAAGCCATTTTTTTTAATTTATAAAAGTTCCTGGAAATGTTTTTATTTGGTAAATGTGTTAATAAAATTTTTTGCTAATAGTTTTAAGAGAAGTTGTTCTTTTTTAGTTTCAGAGTTACAGAAAAATAAATATGTTTTCCAAAATCTTATTTTTTTTAAATTCCCATACATTATTCTGCAAGTACTGAGTTAAGTAATACAACGAGAATACATTGATATATAATTAATCTTAATCCTAAAAACGCTAGCTAGTTACGCGACGTTGCCCAATGGGCAGTTGCATGTATTGGCAACGATGCATTATTACTTGCATATTAGGTACTGCAAAATGAATTTTAAGAAAAAGACCATTTGAGTGATGATCCGATATCTATAGGATATTTATGAATATTTGTCAAGTCTGATATTTTTGCATCCTACGCTATTGAATTATATTTGATCATATGGCTGGTCATAAATTATTGTAAAGTGTCCAGGCATATATTATTGAACAGATTACATGATGATATATTATTAATGAACTCCACATTGTAAAGACATTTTTAACATTCTACTGCATACAATATTTTGAATCCTTGTCAATGCATATATATTAATGAACTTGACTGTACAAGAAAAAGGCAATAGATACATAATATTTTACTATATCTCGTAATATGTTTTTATGCAAATCTTCTTTCTCTCTTTCTGTCAATACTCAATAATATTTTTCTTTTACGTACCTTAACTTTTAGAATGATTTCCATGCTAAGGTTTTATTTACATCAGCATTGCGTTATGAAGATTTCAAAATGTGTGTCATAAAATTATTTTGAGGTCGGAGAGCACATTTGTTGTTGCTGTTACCTTTGGTGTCGCATATGTCCATATGCGACGGTGACCACTTTCCATCAAGCCGTTAGCCTGGCTACTATACCAGCAATATTAGAAATCGGGCAAATGGAGGGCACGAACTATGAAGGGTTACATAGAAGTGACAAACATCCAGTTTTGATACATGGCTACAAAGGCATTTAATTGAAAATATCTTAAAAATTACTCAACTTGTATATTTTAAAACCATCATTTTCTAAATCTGCCTAACTGTCGTTAAAAAAACGACTATGTACATACAAAAAGAAGTCCCTCATTTTTTTTTATTGTAGTGATCAGTGGTGGCGGTTATTATAGTGATTGAGAGGCGAGGGCCAAGAGTACCATCGCACATGGTTTACCCAGTTTGGGCTCCTGTTTCCCACTTTAATTAAGTTTCTCTAACCTTTGTACTCTACTTATTTTGGTTTTTTTTGGGGAGTACATAAATAAATACATGAATGTAGGCCATCCCTAATTTTCAGTTGTTTCGCGGTTCTACCATAATATTCGACTGGACAGTCAAATCAAGGAAGCGCTTTTGATCAATATATTTGTCTCGCTTTAATACTATAAATAAAATGAGACGAGAGATGTAGTTTTAATTTTCACCACGCGCACGTGGCGCCATTTGCAAATGAGCGCCATTTTCATATCCGAAACGTCTAAGATTGTTGCGACTCCGACTGATATTCATGTTTGTTTCATTATCTATTGTACTGTTTTCTCAGAAATCTGCTGAAAAACGTTACGTTAAAAATTCATGACTATAGTAAGCCCTGGACCCGTCTACTCAATCCAACTTACCGCACTAGTATTACAAGTAAATAAGTATTATCAGAACTCCTAATATAAACAACAGTTTTGAAAGCGATTCGCGTTTACACAGCAACACAAAGAATCCTATTACAACATAATTTCTAACAAAAATAACAAATTTACTCACATTTTGGTAAACAGGATTTGTAATCTGA
The DNA here is from genome assembly GCA_039645545.1 of Dendrolimus houi. Lineage (NCBI taxonomy): Eukaryota > Metazoa > Arthropoda > Insecta > Lepidoptera > Lasiocampidae > Dendrolimus > Dendrolimus houi. The sequence goes on along the minus strand of CM077128.1, from coordinate 16,867,238 downwards.
CCAGAGTAAGGAGACAAACGAACCCTAATTCTGTACGAACAAAGAACATACGAGCAACCTTTACGACAATCGGCTTATACGAAATAACGTTAATAAACATTTCCTCCTTTTCTCAACCATATGACACTTTTATGACAAGGAAAACGGAAAAACCTACAGCTTATTAGTTCTTATTATACTCTAGCCGGAATTTAATATTACGTTCAAGGAAATCGTAATCATATTTTATGGTCCAATTTAATTAAATAATTACATTTATAGAGTACTAGCTGTTGCCCGCGACTTGGTCCGCGTGAAATTTAATTAAATTTGCCTTCAGGTGTGGTGACGGCGGCGGCGTGCCCGTGGGCCTTTTTTCTAAAATAAGAGTATCTTAAGTTACTCATTATAACATCAGCTATCTGCCAGTGCAAGTCCCGTCAAAATCAGTCCTGCCGTTTCAGAGATTAGCCGGGTCATCTGGACAGACAGTCTAAATTTTTAAAAATTGATTTGTTTATACAGGTACCGTATATACTCTCATATGCATTTAGTAAAAAGCTGTTATTTTGACATTACAAACAGATTCTTCAATTTTATTAGTTTGTATAGATATAGATTTTAATTTCTAACATACATATATTGATTAACTTCGGTATACACTTAGGCATAGACTTTTGTTCTCCTTTTTGTATTTCATTCAGAGTTTGTCGGGAGAAAATCGGCATGGGTGAATTCTGATTTATCAGTTACTTTGTAAAATTTGTTCTTAGTAAGATGTGATAGAGAAATTTTCAGTAGTAGTAGTAGTATTCGTCACAAAGGCAGGCAAGGAAAACTTAATACTACCAATTATGTGATATTAGTCTGAAATATTAGTGTATCTGCGGCCTAGGAAGCCTGGCTAGGCTGCAGCGGCCGAAATATCTGACCAGAGTTTGTAGCTGCTTCTTGGGCGGGCTGCCATACACTGTCATATATTCGACTGACTGCCGCAGCCTGGCTGCCACGGCCAGACTTCCTAGTGCGCGGGAGGCCTAAGTCTTCGTATTCAAGTAGTAAGTCAACAATTCAGCTAAATTGTTGACTTACGCCATTCAACGGAGTCCTTGTGAAAATTCGAAAGGCCATATTTGATTATACTTAACATTTCTCACAAAAACACTGAATTACTACTCAAAAATTATCAATATCTTAAACTATTTTTCATTTTAGAGTAGTTTAACACATTTTCTATAATATGATAAAATTCTAAATATATCGTGTCTATACATTGGAGCTATTTAAAAAAACAACTGGAATAGACTATATAAACGATGAAGAAAGAATGCATTTTTTTTTAGATTTTGTTTATTTGTTCGGGATTCACGTAAAAACTACGAGGCTGATTCCGTTCCGGTTTTCGTTGATCGACAGTTAATTCTAAGAAATAAACTACGCTACTTTCTAAAAAAATCGAATCCCAATGTGACTTTTTTACTGATCGATAGCAAATTTAATGTAATAAAATGTGTGATATTTTTTATTCCGGGAATCCCGCGGGAATTTCAATTCAAGCGTGGAAGAAATCGCGGGAATATCCTAGTTAGAAAATAAAACTGCACAGGAAACGTCCCCTTTCAGATCCCGGCAAGGACTTAGAGAACTTTTCATTGTGTCAAAGTACAGATAGATAACACTCTATTGTTCATTGAAATAAACAGAAAAAAACGAAAGCCTTATCGCTTAAAGCGATATATCTCAGACAACATGACTTAAATTATGTTTTTAACTTATTATTTTACCTATTATGTTCACGTTATTAAGTTACAAGATGAACCAACAAAACAATTACATATAATGTGCTTAGTAGAAAGTAAAGTAAAAATATATATATATATTTTTAAATGACAACTAAGCTTGGAGAAAGTCACCATTGTTAGTTGAATCCTATAGAAATTCTGTAGGATTCAACTCACAGTAGTGAGTTGTTGATTCAGCTGACACAAGTTACTTAAAAAAGTCGATCGCAGCTGCTAATTTAGGCCAGGTAATTATAATCAGAGTTATACACAGCGAAAGATTTGGAGTAACCAGCTGAAGCAAGTGCAGGTGCTTTTAATTTTAATAAACAGAGATAAACAAAAGAAAATAGAACGAATTAGCCCCAAGATAATAACTTCTTCTCAGGAGCAGTCTTGTTGCTAAAAAGCTATTTCTTCCAATTAACTATAGAAAAGGATTAATCGATTTTAACAAATCAAAACATGATTTTTGTCTTTAATTTTAGTGTATGTTCTATTTCGATATCTGCCAAGGTTTACTTCAAGTCCTGCAGAAACGGCTCGGACATAATTAATCTTAGTTATATTACGTGGCTATACCTTTTTGGCTCTGCGGAGGATCAGCGCTATTCGACAGACCAACATTATGCTGAGACATTATTTTTGTTAATACTTAGTTGTATATTAGTTTAGCAGTCGTAAATAAAATTATTGTCTTTCTTTTTTCTTTCTATAATAATTTCATCTCATTCATCGTCTTTATCATCGCAATATACGCGAGAATACTACATCTCTGGTAGACATATATATACGTTGCTAAGAAGTCCTTCCCAGACTTAACTTCCCAGCATTTTACTTACAAAGACAACAACATAAAGATGTTCTTTATAATTCACTTTAACATTTGCGTCGTTCGCCTTTTAAACCAGCCTTTAAACTCGCTGTCTGACATTACTGGGCAATTTTGTTTACTACCCCCCATAAAGGAATGTTTTTATTGCGTGTAGGCATTTGCAGCGGGGTGCCTTCACGCTTTGTGAGTGAGGCCGCTAAACAGCAGGAAGTTCGTATTAAAAGGTCTTTCGTGCAAGCGACAATTTTTAATTGCAAAGCTGGTAAACAGGCAGACGGCCAAGCTCCTTGAAAGTGTTTTTTTTTTGCTGTAGTACAGCAGACAGGCTGACGACCCAACTGTGATAGAAAATTGTTACCGTCGCCTATGAACATTTGCAACACTAAAGGTGCTACCAATGTCCTGATGGACTCATGGATAGGACTGGAACCTGGTCACTAATGCCGGAACACAGCTGAAGGTTGTTATGGCGGCATGCTCTAGACTCGTCTGGATGGTAGCCATCCAGACGAGCAAATGCCCTACTGCTGTGGGTTGTTATGTCGCCTCTTACGACAAGCCGCCTGGCCGCAGGAATTAGTATTCTTTCTCCGTTCCTGTACGGATAAAACCGTTACCAACGGTTACCGTCATCTATAGACATTTACAACATTCAGGGCGAAGGCAACGTGTCGCCAGCCTTTAGGATGGAATAGGGGGATGAGATAGAGGTGTCATACGGGAGGAATGATATAGAAGAATATGGAATTGAAATAGGAGGATGGGATATGGATACAGAATAGGGAGAAGGGGAAGCGGGCTATTGGAACTCTCACTCATCGCACAAAACACGATTAGCTCAAAGCTAATCGTTTCACGCCGAAATTCTATGCGAGCATATTGTCCCATAATAGATAAGATTGCAGGAGGCTCTATCGAGAAGAGCACAGCTCTCAAGCAATAGATAAGACGAGATAATGCAACATACCACTGTTCTTATCACACTGGTCGTCCATCCAAAGGTTGTCTGGAAATAATCGCTAATAGCGATAAGACAGCCTATTGTACTGTAATTTTTTATATGGGAACTGTATCTTCGAATACACTATAAAGCATATTCATTCATTCATTCATAGATGTCACAATGAGCCGTCTAGTTCAAATATCATACGGACACAAGGACACAGTTAATTGACATTAAACCACATCAATCTCTTCATTTATACACGTACATTAAAGCACTTAACCACTGCGACAACCTAGACTATTAGTTACATGTTACGCTCAAACAAGTTATACTAAATTGCCTGATGTTCTATGTTTCTAGGTTTAATTACTGTACTGTGAGCCATTTCACGCCTTTAGCGGTCTTCAGGGAATTGAAGCCTTGAGTTATGGATGGTATAGTCAAATGGTCTTTGTTTCCTTGTGTTTTAAAGTTTTTAACAAGATTTGGTAATGATTTCAACTTAACCGGTTTTCTACTGTTAACCCATTTCTTCCAGTTAATCTCATTCGAAGTGTTAACGTTAATAGAGTAACTATTTCAACTTTCATTAACCAGTTTATTCCACGGTAGAGGTTAAGCCGGGTGCGGTTCCTAATGTTGGCTTTGATAAAAAGAGAGAATGAGAAGAATTTATGTGTGAAGTGGAGTGAGCTTCTAGCTGAGGTTTTCCCAGAGCTACGATTTGAAGTTTTTAAAAGAGGCGTCATTAAATATCTTTTTTAGGCCAGCAGCGCCTTAGCGACAGCACTGCTGTTATAAACGTTCATAAGCGACAGTAACCGCATTTCATCAGGTAGACCATCATGGCATGTGGCATGAGGACTATTGCCGTACTACTACATTTTGTTACTTTGACGTGTTACATCGACGTAGAAATAACTTTATTCTGTTTTCATTTTACATTGACTTAAGGGCCGTTTGCATAAAATTGCTAAATTTATTTAAGAAACACTAAACGCATTTAGTAAACTTAAATACAATTAGCGTCTTGCACAACGCAAAATGTGTCGCTAAATATGTTTAAAGAACTGTCAAAGTAAATCACCCAAAAATGGGTATTTAACTGTCCTAAATGTATTTAAGTATTAGTTTAAGTATTAATGTATTTACCGACGGCATAAATACATTTAGCTAAATAACATAGGAGACCGCCTTATGCAAGGCATCTTAAATCAAACAAACACACACACATTAACATTACAAACCACTAATGAATTATAAAACAAACAATAAAAAAGTGTTTTTTTCAGCATGATGTGACAGCCTATAATTAAGTTTGCAATTAGACCATTAACTCAATGTAATAATATAAGCAGATGTATGTACTAGTGTAAGACTTGTTGATTGTTCTCAATAAATTTAAAAAAAAATACGTTTTGTGTAAAACGTATTTTAGACAGTTTAATATGATTAACTAATTTTTATTTCAAGGCGATGGTTAGGCAAGCGACACTAATAAATCCTTATATACTACACTAGCTTTCGCCCGCGGCTCGGCTAGCATTAATTATTTCCGGGATAAAATATGAAATGATGAAATACATGTCCTATTTCAGACTATAATCTATCTCTGTGTCAAATTTCGTCCAGATCTGTTCAGCCGTTTTGGCTTGATTGAGTAATGAACATCCATCCAAAGCTTCGCATTTATAATTTTATTTAAGTATAGATTTATCGATGATCCCTTTCAATGACATATTTGTGTATTGTGTTGTGATACCACGTGAATGCAGATATACGTGTATTGTTTGTTTAGTTACGCCACAATGGCAGGCAAAGGAAATAAACCCAAAAACTTTGTTAAATGTATTTATAAATATTTTATCGCTACTAGTTCAAATCATTTGGAAATATTAAAGCGTCATTATACATATAAATATATTTCACTTATTTAGCATAGGTAATTTTCATTACTTATATTATTTATATCTTTAACATTATTTTGTTTCTTGTACGTCATATTTATTATTTGTACGTTCTTTATAATTATTTTGTCTTGTATTTATTTATCACCGGTCGCATGATATTGTGATTTAGGCCAGTGTTCTGCTAACTTTTTGTGTTCAAGGTAAATCTAGGAAAGCGAAATTTTTAGATTTACATCACTAATAAAATCATTTTTTAAGTAAGCCAAACGAAAAAAAACGCCTCGCTCGTGCGCTCGCGTGATTTACCTACATATTTTATGTCTAACTAAGTATTTTTCTTACCCTTACATTATTTACTAAAAATAAGTTCATAACATAACCTTATTTTTCCTAGGAACACCAGTGTCCCCGGTACATACTTTCCGGAACACTGATTTAGGCGGTGGGCACTGAAAATAAGCGCTGTCGCGGACTACGTTTCGGTACAGCAAAATGTTGAGCACCAACCTCATTCCCAAATTGGGGCATACAATTTTTGTATATTTTATATTACATCTAGTAATGTTACTATTTGTCTTCTGTGTGTCGCTTTTAGAAATAAATATTTTTTCGTTCTTTCTATTGATCTCAGTATAAAACAATAATCTATACAAAAACAAAATATTAGGTTGGGGAAAAAGTTTCTTCGCATTTTATATAAAATTTCAAAAGGTTTTTTTATAAAGTTTATTTAGATTTGACTAAAGTATGTAAGTGCCATTTTGTTGGATAACTTTTTGCCATCTTGTAGGTAGGGACGTGGTCCCATTGCTATAAAAATTTTGGGGCTTCTGATCAAAAAACTGCGACAAGTGGTTTTGACAGTCCTCTCGTGATGTTAACCTGACATTGCCTAAGGAATTCTGCAGAGACCGAAACAGGTGAAAATCTGAAGGGGCAAGGTCAGGACTATACGGCGGATGCATTAACACCTCCCAGCCAAACTCTCGTAATTTTTGCTGAGTGGCTAAAGATGTGTGAGGTCTAGCGTTATCATGGTGAAAAACCACACCCCTTCTGTTGATTAATTCGGGCCGCTTTCTCTCAATTTTTTGCTTTAATCTCATCAGTTGTTCGCAGTACAGTTCAGAATCGATGGTCCTGCCTGGCGGTAACATCTCATAATGAATAATGCCCTTCCAATCCCACCATACACACAGCATCACCTTGTTGCGAGTTAACCCGGGTTTTGCCACAGTCTGTGAAGCCTGACCGGCCTTTGACCACGATCTTTTTCACACGTTCTTGTCGTACGTGATCCACTTTTCATCACCAGTTATCAGCTTCTTCAAAAATGATTCGGTTTCATTACGTCGTAATAAAGAATCACAAATGAGTACACGGTTCATTAGGTTTCTTTCAGTGAGCTCATGAGGCACCCAAATATCGAGCTTTTTTGTGTACCCAGCTTTTTTCAAATGCGCCAAAACCGTTTTGTAGTCAATTCCCAGTTCTCCAGCTACATCGTAACTACTAATATGCCGATCTTGCTCCACTTTTTCAAAAGTGGCATCAATTTTGTCCGTAACAGGGCGACCAGAGCGACGTGCATCTTTGATATCAAAATTTCCGGATTGAAAACGCTTAAACCAAATTTGCGCTACTCTCACAGATACTGCATTAGGTCCATAAACATCACAAATTTTTTTCGCGGCTTGTGTTTTGCATTTTTACCTTTTTTGTAGTAAAATTTTAAAATGTATCGAATTTCTTCATTAGATTCACTCATTTTAACAATAAAAAAAACAAATGAAAATCACACGTTTTCCTAATTTGAATTTGGAATTGTCTTCTTTAAAAATAAAACTTTTTAATGATACCAAAACCAGCCAGATACAAATGGTATAGCCAAAGAGATCTTATTACAAGTTCATACATACTATATGCGAAAAGACTTTTTCCCCAACCTATTATGTTTACATATACACATACTACAGCCTGCTGTATGCCCGCTATAAAAAAACTTATCTCTGCTCATTGAAACAGCTGAAGTATTGAAGTTTCTAATCTAAATTCTATGTTAAAACAAATAAAATTAAGCAATGAATTTGGCCTTAGTCTTTATTGCCTGAATTGTTTACACGCAATTCGCAAGTAAACACCTAATATAAAAGATAAATAGGATTTTTGAGAGGGCCCTCCTGCTAAGGCTAATTAGTTCTGTGAATTTAATTAAATTCCTATGGACCCCTCCAAGTATCAATGTTTGTATCGATGTTAAGGAAAATCACATTTAATTTTAAACTGTTTTGTTAAAAAATTACATTTAAATCCTAACTAATTTGTTACGCTTTCACCCTTCCACTACGCAACCAATCGTCACATAATTTTACATACTCGTTGTCAGATGTATAGAATAGGACACAGGGGGGTACGTTTCGTCCTGAAAATGTACTATTCGCGAGAAATAGCCGAAAAGACAGCGCTCCGGTCGCATTTTATTGGCGCCTATGTCGCAATTCACTGATAAATACATCATCATGGCATCATGGCAACGACAATGACATCCATAATTTTAATATGTCACTCTCATGGTTAGTTACACCTTCGCTAAATGGCGTTACCGGTATTTATCATTAGGTATTTTGAATTAAATATTAAATTTGACATTTCTAAGAATAGTATATAAATAATAACGGGCTGTCTTGCTCTGAAAAAATGAAAAACTAGAACCCGATACCAGCGCCATTTACCGGATGCAATTGTGAATTTGAACCATCTCGGAACCCACTCAAGTACACATAAAACATTGCATTAAAATTCATATACACACGAACAAAACAATTTTATATCTATCATTTATATACTTATATTTATCATCGACGAGCCTATTATGCTAACATATAACGCTTAGCCTTCGGAGAGACAGCGTATTGTATTCTAATGCCTGTAAAACGTGAATTCCGAGGAATTGTTTGATCTGGTGCACATTCACTAAACAGTTAGGTAAGCATTCAGTAACACAGCATAATTCTGGCTTAAAGCAATATCCTACGTCAATTGTCAATAGTTACCTATTTATTATATTTTTTAAATGAAAATTACTTAATAAAAGTCATCTTCCAAGTTCCAAAAACAAATGAAAATCAAAAACTCGTTAGGTACGGTAGTTTTGAAAGTATTTTTATTCAACAACTTGATTATTCCATTTTCAAAAAGTCTCCACTTCCACTTTCAAATTTTTGTATTTGGAATCAAAATTACCAGAATTCAAAAGTTCAAAGTAATGGAATACCGACATTTATGTATATTAAACCCGTTTCAGATCTCGTCGTTTCCCTTCAATACAACGAATCGATTGAAGTCAGTAGACATTTGGTAAATACCAATTCTAGGTAGTCTGATCTTCAAGGTTGTTGAGAATTCAATTTTCAATAAATGCGGACTAAATATCGGTTAGTTCTGTGTATATTAACAAGGTTTTTCTTTTCAGTTATTGGAGACTGGTGTTTATCGTAATGGGCCTCGGCACAGCGGCTGTCTTGTTATGGCTATCTCTTCTACATGGCTTCCTTTTCCTCCTCGGTAAGTATATGGCATTATATCCGACAGTATAGGATAGACGCGTACCAAAATTCCTTATCGCTAAACACACAGCAGATAGCCAAAGTGAATATCAAGGCAAGGAACGACTGAAAATCAGCATAATCAGCGCTATCATATTAATTATTTTTAAGCGCTTTCTCCCAAGTAAACTGTAAATAGGTCGGACACATGGAGTTTAAGTTTTAAAATAGACACAGAAGGTTTAAGTAAAAGGCCGACGCCTTTTTACTCAGCGCCGTGGTCGTTGTAACAACTTGTATATATGTATGTATGGACGAAGTGGATATACTGACTATTATACTGGGTTGTAGTATACTCACCAGCTTATTTGTCTTCCTACCAATGGTAAGACTGCAATATACCTAGATGATCTTAACATATTATATACATAGCCATGATCCAAGTCTAGATATCTTTGCGACATATGAGCCTATATGCTAATTGCGGTCAAGGCATTTTTAGCAAAGTTTAGGCGTTCTTCTGCCGGCACCAGCTCTCACCTGAAGTAAATCCTTTAGACACAAATTATAATTGTTAATAATTTAATTAATAAGTAGATATCTCCTATGCAATATCAAATCAACTAATGACATAACGGATCTGTTTAGAAATAGATCTAACAATAGGCGATAGAGGCTAACTTGCGTGGAAAGAAAACTTTAATATTTAGGAGCCATCCCTCACAGCGTTCTTGGAAACTACTGGGCCTATATAGATGAAATTTGACGTGAAGCTGTTGTCTGAATGGCACTACAAAGTTATGTAGTACTACACTTCAAAAAAATAAAAAATATTATATTTGTCAGTTTTATTTATTAAGTGTCAGTGTAATCGTGTAGAGTATATATATGGTATATATACATAATAATGTTCCCTAATTACTTTTTTATGAAGGCTATAAAATATGTAGCGAGATTATTACCTCTTCAAGTCGCGAAAACTGATTCCTCCTTTAACTTTTAAACTAGAGGTGGGAAATTATAAATAAATGAAGATTGTAAAACTTATAATACTTTCCACCGAAAATTAGTGTGAACAATACCAGTTGAGTCATTTCAGAATTATTATGTACGTATTTTAGTTTAAATGGTTGTTTCTGGTTCCTAATAAAATAACAAAAACAATAAGTAAAGAGGCCGTCATTAAATCTGGTGTACCACAAGGAAGCATTTTGGGCCCTACCCTATTTCTCGTGTACATTAATGACCTATGTAACATCGATCTTCTAAATGGGGAAGTCATTAGTTATGCAGATGATACTGTACTTCTATTTCACGGCGATACATGGGATGAAACTGAACGCATAGCAAGCTCTGGATTAAATCTAGTGTCGATATGGCTGAAACAAAACCTGCTCACTCTCAATGTGAATAAAACCCATTTTATCAATTTCAGCATTAATGCAAGCTCACAACCGCCTAAATCTCTCTGTCTTAAAATGCATGATACAAGCTGTAATCAACGCTTATCTTGTGCTTGTGGTGCAATTATGCCGACATCAGATACAAAATATTTAGGAGTCTACCTAGACAAACATTTAACATGGTCGGTGCATATAAAATACCTTGCTAGCAGAACAAGAAAGTTGATCTACGCCTTTAAGCAACTACGTCACGTTCTTGATCACGATTCTCTATTCAAAATATATATTGCCCTAGCAGAATCAATACTATGCTATTGCAATACCGCTTGGGGCTTAGCAGCACCGACTCATCTTATAGTTCTTGAACGTGCCCAAAGAGCGCTATTAAAGTGCATGACTTTCAAGCCTAGATTATTTTCCACAGACTCCCTTTATCATGAGTGCAAAGTCCTGAATATCCGCAAAATATTTATACGAGCTATAGTTTTAAAACAACATAATCTTGTAACCAAAAATACTGTGGAAGAATTGGTAATAAAGCGTAGGCAAGATCTGGTCTTCAAACAATCGAACTTTCGTACAAGCTTTGGTGCCAAATCCGTAAAATTTCTAGGTCCAAAATTGTATAATTATAATTAGTTTTGATTACCATGACAGACTTTCAATTAAGAAAAGGCTTAAATGATTACTTACACTCTCTACCATTTAAAGATGCTGAAAAACTTTTACGATTTATTTGTTAGTCACCTTCTACTGACCGTCATTTGAAAATAGTTACTTACACAGACACTTGCCTACACAGACACTACGTGCACACACACACACTCTCATGCATACTCGAATATAAATAAATAAAACCCCTCCCATACACACACATACACAAAAGCATATTGTTATTAACATCTTTGAATATAAATTGTAATTTTTAATTTAACTGTAGAAAAATTATTTATACATATAAATTTTCACTACACAAAGACTAATGTACTATCATCAATCATGAGAATTATATGACCGAAGCGAATCCTACTGTGGCCCGCCACACAGGCTCTAAGGAGACCTAGTGCGGGAAACAGAGTTTCCTTTGGGACGCCATTTGTACTGTTCTCTGTAGTTTAGTCATTTTATATGTACCCTGTACTACTTACTTACATGCTAATAAATTTCATTTCATTTCAATATATAGACAAATATCACCTCTACTGAACCCTTCATTTTTCATGGACACAGTCAAGTTTTTGGCGTTTTCAGCTTACATACATCGTGATGGGTAGATTTATGGTATTCCACAATGATAATGTAAGCGAGCTATCTTATCCATAATAGAAATACGACCACCCATAACCAAAACAATATTCCATTTACCAGCGTCTTATATAGCGTAATATGGCTCGTCGCCCAATCTCTCCTAAGTAAACAATAAAAAACAAATTCATCAACTATTAGGGTTGGCAATAAAGCGGGCCCGTTGCTGGCCAAGAGCGGATACAATTTTCTTCGTCTGAATGATGTATCCTCGTAAATCATACTATACAAGGCTGTATTTGTACCTACTCCTCTACTATAAGTTACTTCTATGCGCATTTTTTAATTCGGGTCGTTCCTTTCAATATAAACTTTTTGGAGGTTTCTCAGGGAAATGATTCTTTTGGGATAAATAGTCCAAACTAATTGTAAGTTCAACTGGAGAATATTTTTTAAAGGCCATACATACACATTAAGTTAAAAATTAAGTATATTTCCTAATCTATGTATAACACTTCCCAAAGTATGGTTCTGTTTTAAGGAGGAAAGTATTAGAGTACATTAGCCTTTGCTATCTTCCGCTTACTAAAGGACTTGAAATGTAGTTATAACATTAATCCATAAATATCTCAGAACTCTTTGTTTCAAAAGAACACTAGAGGTAATTTCAAAGTGCAAGCTTCCTCATGTTTTCGTTCTCGATTAACACGTGATATTTAACAATATATCCATTTTCACACACTGTAACCCAAGACTGCGTATGTGAGAATTATGTGAGTATTGAGTGCGTTCTTGATACCTTAAATGCAGACAAATAGTAGGGGTCCCATATTTATTTTCTTTCAGTTCGTCGAGTTTGAATTGTGGTGCTGGGATGTTATCAGACTCCCAAGAACATATACAAAATGCTGAATTTTGCATTCGAACTAATGCGCATTATCTTCGATCGAATAAATAACGAATTAATATTATCCTTTCAAACGAATTTCTGGGGTGAAATTTTTGACATATTGAATTTTCTTAGTAGTTTTAAATCCATGTTATATTGCGCTTTACACTATTGAGAAGAAATGAATTACCATGAATACGTGTATCGGTACATTTAGAATTACTTTGATCTCAAAAAATATGTACTTCAAATTCTATTCAATAAAAATATTCTTCCCTGTCAAGTAGAGTAAAACATTTTTACTCGTACTCATTGATATTAATGTCAATCATACTAAAACATAACTTTGAATGTGAATTTGGATGTTTATGAATTTCTTGCCTTCCGCTTTGGAGATTAACTAATTATCATGTTATTGTTACAACTCAGGTGCCGACAAAAAAAAACCTACCTGCATATCTGAAACAAAACACATTTTATTACCTGTCGGCATTTAAAACAATTGTAACTTTTTTATGACCGTCTTCTTTTGTTTAGTTTGTGTTTAAAATTTGTGATTATAAAACAGCCCATTGTTTTATTGTACTCTTTTATGGCAATTTGCGGGCGAGTCATTAGTTAGGTGTAGCGGATTAAGCTGACTTAGATACGGGGACATTGCATTTGTACAGTATAAAACGTTGACCTGATGAAGGGCGACAGTCGAGCGAGAACCACGAGCGAAGCGATACGCGTGTACTACAATGGGGAATCTGATAAGTGACGGACTTTGCGCGTTTTATCGAATTACGACCTTCTGCATTACGTTTGGACTTGTTGTATTCGGTTATATTTGTACCTGTGTTATACGTGTTTGTATAGTTCTAATAAACTCTATAGTAATTCTAACGGCATTTTAATTCGAGTCTCGCCACTCGTAACATTATGTTTTCTTGATAACGGGGATAAATATATAATATTTCTATTCCGTAAATGTACGATAATTTTTATGGGATAATTATTCAAAATTTACATGAACAAGGCTACTTGATATAACCTAGTTCAGTGCGTATTGGAGTTTTGCTTGTTCTAACATCACAAATAAAGTCGTAACTTATAACACACAAAATTTTGCCAGTTTCCTTCCATATTATCATTTCACCCACTCCATCAGTAAACTTTCAACGGTTTTCGTATCACAGATAAAGTAAACATATTGGCTATTACGCAGTCATTATAGCCTAACCATTCTAGGTCCAAGCCGGAACGAAAACTAATTTAAACTTTAACACCTTACTTCTATAAACACAAAACTCATTACAGTTACAGTTTTCAGGAAATAGATGGCACTGTATGAATAGAATTATAAAAAGTAATGAAGATGATAGTAATAGAACAAGAGCAGCCAGCAGGCTATATTATTAATTGTGGATTTAGATACCACGACGCCACCTAATATATTTAAACAGCAATTCGACTTTGTTCCATGTTTGTTATTTCTTAATAGCCTTGAAAATAAACCGATTGTTGTAACTAACTTATGAAAATCGGTTTATTTCACCTGAAATTAGATTGTTCATTTTTGTTCTACGATTTGGATAAGTTGATCAAAACGATTCTTATAAACATGAACTTGAATCATTCAATATCTTAAATACCGTTGTGTCCTTTCAGTTCTGCTCCTTTCAACCCAAATTGATTCAATTTGGATGATCTCTCTAATATCAGCATTACATATTCTTTCGATATAGGGGGGGGAGGACAATGTACAAGGATTACTATGATTCTGAAAAAATATTGTTCTAAATAGCTCGTTTAATTTAAAATAAAACACGTAATACAAAGCTGTGACAGAACAAATTATATATTATAGAACTGTCATGTAGGTAGGTTTAAATATTTTAAATGTATGAGAATAAGTCGACTTTATGCTAATTTTAAAACGTGTAACGCCATCTAGTTTCTTTTAAACACAACTAATCGGTAGCACAAATTTTCAACATTATAGTTTTTGTATGGATTAGATGTTGTGATTGAACAATTATTAAAGTATATGGTGATCAGGTTCTGTATACAGCAATAAATGTGGCAATCAATACTCAAAGGCTTATAGTGTATTATTTCCTCAACAGCGGATTCCGGCACAGAAAATCCCAATGAAGTCACAACGGTTGACCTATCTTCGCGAAAATTCAGAGCAGAGTTCCTTCAGGAGTGGCAAGGATCACCAGACGCCCCGTATTTCGATGCAAGTACTCCAAGAAATATCACAGGCCTGGTTGGACATCCAGTGAGACTGCTTTGCAGAGTCAAGAATCTACAGAATAGGACGGTCAGTTTTAGCATGCAAAAAAGTACTATCTAGGAATAGGAAAAAAATACCCTTATTTATATAAAAGACGACTATCCTTTTATTCAACATTTATAAAATACATCGTATTATTACAATAAAAAGCTTTATCATTCTATGAATAAGCCTTTGTGTGTTTGTTTGTTGACTCGGCCCTTGTTTTGTTTTCTAGTAATTTGTTACAAGTGGTTTATAAAAACTAATCGCTATGCCCGAAATCGGCGTTAGCGTTGACATCCGAAGTCACATTAGCAAATTATTTTCGTCTTAAAGTATACTCTAAATTCAAGGGACTGAAATGTTACGTCGCTATACCCAAAAAGTCATTAGACTCGAGGTCGTTATGAGTGAAATTCACTGTATATGCATTTTTATTTATTTGTTTCTTACATAAGTTATGTAGTAAAAACGTTTGAACGAATTTTCGACGGATTTGGTGTATATGTACTTTAGAGATCGGTGATAAATACTGTACAGCATAATTCAAAATGGACAAACGAATAATTTAACTTAATATTAAGGTGCTCCCTCACCGCGACCATTCGCTTGTAATGTAAAATTTATAATTCAAATTTTAGCATTACGTTACAATAGTGTATCCCTGACTGACAAGCATTCGCCTATAATGTAATACTTATGTTTCGATTTTGAGCATTACGTTAGAATTCTACATCCCTTGACGAGCATTTCTGTAACGAAATATCTATGATTCGATTTTGAGCATTTAATTGATTCCACAATCTCAGATGAAGCGGTATTTGTGTTACAAGTTGTATCAAATTATTTACAGATTGTATCATTACAGGTTGCGCAATTTAACGCTCAGTTCTCCTCCTTCACTGATGTAATGCTCGGATCTATAACGTTACATTACAGGCATAGGAACTGCGAAAGAATACAATTTCCTGCGGCCGGGCGGCCTGCCGTAAGAAGCGATTAAACAACCCACAGCCGGGTGGTAGGGTATTTGCCTGTCTGGGTGGCTAGTACCGCTAGTCTAGAGTATGCCGCCATAACAACCTTGAGTTGTGTTCCGGCATTAGTGGCCACGTTCCAGTCTCCTTTTAGAAAGCGACATCACATTAGTAGCACCTTTGGTGTTACGAATGCCCATATGCGATGGTAATCCCTTTCCATCAGGTGGGCCGTCTGCCTGCCTGTTGGACTCATGCAATAAATAAAAAAAGAATGCTCGCGATGAGGGAGCACCTAAAGCATCTAAAGGATGGCATAAAGTCCAACTTGCCATATCAGTCTATTCAAAATAGTTCATTCCTCCAATACGGAGCGAAATCAGAATATAGGGAATCTTATTATGGACTAGTGCCTCTCCCATTGATAGATTTATTATTGTGAGGGTTATAGAACCCCATGTAACTTACTCTAACTGAATTTAGTAAAGGGATAGGAAACATATTGAAATTGAAAGAGCTATAACATATTGGAATTATATTTAAGCATTCATATATTTGTATACTAAGTTTACAGGTAGGAATCTATAAATGTATGTTTGTTTGTATAATTATTTGTTACTGTTACGTGCGAGCGGGTTACACACTTAGAATTGGAAGAAAACACTAGTTTTTAAATAAACACTTTTATTGACTTACACAGCCGCACGTAATACCTCTCCACAGGGTTGCCCCTATACGCACGACTAACGATGCACTGTTCCGACCGTCGCCGATATTGCGTAGACACACCTTCTGGTGCTACAGTGTTCACCACAGAATTTACTGCGCGTAGCTCGCCTCTGGACCTCCTTTTAAACTGCGCGAAACTCCTCCTTCACCAAACTGTCCACTACACTTTTCACTAAATTCACCAGTATACTCGTCACTGTCTTCTATTAAACTCTACTTCCAACTCTTTCATATCGCACTTGTCGCTTCACTGTCTTGAATTGAACTCAACTCTAAACTACCCGGTAGGCGCGCCTTACGCTGCTAATATACCCGGAAGAATCTTCTGGAACCCATAATTTCGTTATTCTTTTATTCACTATCTGTCCCTTTCTAAACATCTATCTATCTCTGTCTTTTCCTTCCCAAACCTTCTATTCGAGAACTTTCGTTTATACATCTATCCCTTTCTGACATCTATCTATCTCTGTCTTTTCCTTCCCGAACTTTCTATTCTAGAACTTTCGTTTATCGTCTATCACTTTCCAACATGTATCTGTTCTTGACTTTTCTTTCCAGAATCTTCTACCTTTTTCTGAAAGTATTGAGACCGGCTTACGCTGGCGGAAAGTTCTACCTTCGGTCGCCATATTACTTATGGCGAATTGCGCCGTCTATTCATGACTTTTAGAAGCTGGTCAAAATTAGGTTTTTTACTGGCGATTATCTTTGTCGCTACACTTTTTCCGTAACCTCAAATATTTATTCGATGTTTACCGGATAAAAGCTGAATAAATCCATTACCTTGTTTATTACATATGTATTTCACATATAATATTTAGGAGTGTGTGTTAATCTTGTCGTGAAGTTACTATATCTACTCGCCATTGCGTAGTCTATAGTGTTAGCATTCTCTAATGAAATTGTCACTTATATATTTTTTGTAATCTACTAGTATTCTATCGTCGGTGTTAATGCGGAGCCTTGTAATTACATATTTTTTTAATTATTTCTTTCGTCTTTTTTTTATAATCGGCAGACAAACATCTTGTATATCCCCATGCTAAGCATTGAATTATTTAAATATAATGGAAATAAAAATATATTTTATAACAGAAAATGGGCTAACTTCTTTGGCATAAGGACTCAAATATTACGAGAGTAAATCCACGTCAAAAGCCCTGTTATCATATAAAATATTAAACAAACCGAATAGTAAAAAAAATCGAGTTTGAAATATTACCAACACCTTTAATATTTTTAAGAACTTGATCCGCGAAAGGGTATCGTTTTCTCCGGAGAAGTGCGCACTTACAAGACGCTATTGATACTGTCTATCTGATCGGAATGCTTTTAGTCGACCCCTAAACGAATCCTTAGCGAAACATGATACGTAAAAATTGTTTCTTTTATGCAATCTCTTTAATAGAAAATTCAATTAAGCTCCCGCAACTTCGGAATGGTTATGATATATTGCAGATATTAAGAGATAAGATACATTTTGATAATATTTGTAATGTAAAAAATGTGTCAAAGTGTTTATACTTTGATAATTTTGTGCCTTCGTCTTCTTTCTACCACCGCACAGCTCGCCATCGGCTGGGAGTTCATCCCCACTTCCTCGAGCGGCTTCGCTCATGTATGCAACGATTCTCCAGAACATTTCTATTGCACGCCCTGGGAATTTGGAATGAGCTGCCAACTAAAGTTTTCCCACAGCACTATATATGGAGTGTTTCCAAAAGGGTGTCATAAAATCTATTTGAGGCCGACAGGACGTTGGTAAATCTCAGGTGTTGCAAACGTCCATAGGCGACGGTAATCGCTTTCCATCGGGTAGGCCGTTAGCCTGTCTGCTATACTCCAGAAAAAAAAACATAAATAGATATTTTGAGAAAGGTCAGGTAAAAAGCAGTTTAAATGAGGTATTTATGAAAAGATTAAGGAAACTTGATGAAGTGAAAAGTGTAAAAGTAGCAGGTGGAGATCCATTGTATCTGCCTACCTCAATGGGAAACAGGCGTGGCAATATATATGTATGTATCATAAATGTAGATAAAGCAAAAAATTACTAATTTTTCACGACTAGAACACATTATAAAACTATGTTTGAACGGTTTTAAGCACGGTTTTTATTTGATTTTTATTCCGACGTTTCAGCTACTTTTCAGTAACCATGAAGACGGAATACCTTAAAGATGTTAAGTGTCAACGAGTCACATACTCACACCAACGCGCACTACCGCCGCATTGCATTACACGCACACTTCACAAACAAACCAAGACACAAGGAGCCTAAAAATTAATAACTTAGGCACGGAAAGAAAAAACAACACACATGGCACTAATTAAGATATATATAGGTATAGACATAAGGCACACACTGCACATGCACTTCCTCACAACACCAGCATGAAACAGATACACTCTACATTAGTATAAGTTTAGTATTAAAATTAGAAAAAAATAATATTATAAGTTATTCTATGTTGGAGTGTTGTACCTTACAACACTCTAACATAAAAATCACTAAATTAATATCACACACAGTAACAAAAATAAACAAACAATAAGCGTGTATGAACCCTAAAAACTTTCATAGAAATCAAGTTGTAAAAAAGGGTACGGAACTCGAGTCCGTTGAGTTGTTAAAAAAAAAGTGTCAACGAGTATGGTTAAGGTATTGTTTCGCCTATCCCTACTTGTTCATTTTAATCCTTTAATTTTAATTTTTGTATATGATTTTTATTTACTATATGGAGCCTAATCTAATTTACTACCGCTTCGCAATGTGTAGAAACGGCAAAAAACATATGTCAGGATAGTAGCAAGTAGAAATCCATCGCCTCTGCCTACCCCTATGGAAAATAGGTGTAATTATCTATACAAATAAAGAAAATTAAAGTGTGTGTTTGTAATGTTATAATAACAGCTTTTTACTAAATGCATCTGAAAGTAAATACGGTACATATAATATATCAAAAAAACAATTTTTAAACATTTTGCCTGTCTCTTTGTTCTGGCTGATCTCTGAAACGACTGGACCAATTTTGAAGAGACTATCTCTGGCATATAGCTAATGTTATAAAATATAACTAAGGCTACTTTTAAAATTCGGGATCCGAGAAAAAAACCCACGCGGACGAAGTCACTCACAGCTAGTAATTAATATGTATGTATGTATTTTATAAATGCGGATGTGAGTTTTTTTTGTGACGTTTTCGTTAACTACAAATTGTCACGAAATTTTGTATACACTTTGTCAGGGGTATAGTATAGGACAGAAGGTACCTTTCATTCGAAAAAAGTATTGTACCCGAGGGATAGACGAATATAGTCTAATATATGGCACTGGTACTGCATTTTATTGGTGCCACCATTGCAATCCACTAACAAATACATCGCAATGCCAATGCCAATGACAATGACATGGCAGCGACAATTTACGATTTCTGCCTTTTTTTATACAGTGGAAATCCGTTTGAGGACCATAGGCCGCGCGAGGGGGAAAGGTGGCGGCCCGTGTGTGGGATTCGTCAGGTCGGAGTAGCACTAGCATCTCACTATGAAGTGCCATTATCACGCTGCAGTTAGGAACACCCACTAAAATCCCAGTCCGATCCTCGAGGGTCCTTTATCCGGGCTGGGGGTTCGCTCGTGCATTCACCTCTAGCAAACACGGACGATGATCTGCCCCTTTACGGGCTATCCCCACCATTTGCTAGCTGGAGATCTTGGTCTCTCCGGCTATCTTAGGTCTCATCTCGAGAGAGAGGGGGCGCGCAGGTCGGCGCGTGTCTCTCCTTTCCGGCCTTTATGTGAGGGCGGATCCGATTTACAGTTTCTTCGCTGAACCAAAACATTCTAACTAATCATAGATAAATATAAAAATAATAGATGTACTGGACTATGTTGAATTTTAAGGTGTTTTTAATTGCCATTTGCTTTCCTGTAATTTATTAATTTATTTAATTTGATTTTTAACGTAGTGTGTACACCTTATTTTTGCTAGATGGCGTTACGGCTATTTATCATTAGGTACTAGGAAGTAAAAACCAAAGATTTCAATGAAATTTTAGGAACTGGAATATTAAATTTATCGTTATTTTTCATGTATGCTATTATTTATTATTCAATGTAGTCAAGTCATTATATCGCCATCTCTTGTTCAAACCACTATACATATTCTTGGTACATACATCTTCCTTCTCTTTTTGTATAATAGTATGTATGTATATCTATCTCTGTCCCCCCAATTTCGCCTTGCAACTTGGAAGACGTCGTCATTTTGTCGTCAGATTCGTTTGCGGTGTTAAAAAGAAAGACATGTAAGAAACGACAAGATTTTTGGCAAGTGCAGTGAGTTGTTGAAACAAACTAAATGACGGCCGCCCTGGAAAGTGATTGTTATTGTTTGAATGATTGATTAAGGGGGTTTAAATTTCCGTGCATGTGTGATGTCTAAGAAGCTAAGGTGGACTTTCTTAGTCCACGAGACTGTGTGAGTTTATCCAATTTATGTATTTATTTTTGTTATTAGACAAACATTTACACAACAACCGAAGACAACAAAATTATACTATTACCTTCAGCGGCTTCGTGTGTACGGAATATCCGGGGTTTTTTATACCTTCGGATTCCGTTCACACATAACTATATTTTGGTTTCTTTTTTAAATTGCGTAAAGCAGGCAAACAGACAGACGGCTCACCTGGTGGAAAGCGGTTAGTCGCTAAAGCGTTACCGACTTTTAAGAAATATAATAAGGAGTCTGAAGATATTCAGTTCAGAATTTTATTTGTAATCTTGCTACTTTAGTCAGAAGACTAGGTATCGTATTAGTCTACACAGTATATCTTATAAACGCAAACACAAATTCCTACTACACAGAAGTTCAAAACTTAAATATTCATAATACTGTACCCATCTAGCTTATTTAAGTTCCATCTAAGTATGAATAAGTAGATAATTTAACAGCACCTGGTGCCATACCTCTCATAAGTTAAACGTTCTAGTATTTATGCAAATATTTACGTAATAAATCAAACTTAGAACTGGTTACTTCCATATTTATAGGTACATGAAATATATTATTGAATAACGTATTAAGTATATTACTATTTTATTGTGGAAGTTGACCTTTTTACTAGATTTTATTACTATTGCCATACTAAACATTAGTAATATATACAAAATTTTATAATAGTACTTATAACAATGTTATCTCTTTCTTCCGATTACAACGCAACAACTATGAACACACCATTTTACCACACACACACACACACTATAAGTAAAACATTTTAAAAATGTGTATGTGTGTGCAGTTCACATGCAGTAGACGTGAAACAAAGTGTAACAAGGGGTAGGAGGGAGTCTACATTTCGAAACGTCACATTTCATATATTACCTATATCGATATAATATATTTAAGCTTTAAAACAAGATAAATTTGAAGTATTAACGAAAAACTTCAAAACATTTCCAACTCTGTCTGTTTAAATGATTAAATAAAATGCATTCTATCTCATTCTCTCGCAGGCTTAGTCCTATACATTTATGTGTTTATCTCTTTTTAGTGTCGCTTTTTCGTCTCATCGAGTTTCAAATCACAATGGTTCTAAAGAAGCTTTACTTCAAAAACAATAACAAAATTGCAAAGTGCACTGACTTCAAAATATAGAAAATATTTATTTTTCGCTCTTTATTTTAAAGTCGGTCTGTTATTGTTACTAAAAAAAATGTTGTCCACTCAGATATCGCTTAACAAATCTTTGTCAAACTTATACGGGGCGCGTTCCTCTTATACCTCATAACACCCAAACTTCTCCTTTAGCTGTACCACATAACAACCACGGTCGTTAGGGTCGCCGCGAAAACGTCACTAATGACGTCATAATCACTCACGCAACGCTCACAACGACCTATGTCAAGAGATTTGCCGAATAATCCGTTCCACTTGAGTTTACGATTGTAACGCCCGCAAGCAAGTGGAACGAGAAAAATCGCGTTCGTGAGCGTGGTCGTTGTGCGTCTCATGTGGAACGTAGCCACGGTGCCCCAAAAAAAGTACATAGTCATCTTTTTACAACTTTTATCAAAGTATTCTTTCGGTCATTTCAACTTCGTTCCGCAGTTAAAAGCTTGACGTCATGTTTAAAGAACGACCGTTTCCAACAAAAAACAATGTTAAATAATTTTTTATACGAACAAAACTGATATAACCGGGTGTCAAAGTTTTCGAAAGTCTTGAAAAATACCATCGTTGATAACTTTCTTTGGGTTGTCGTTTAAAAGTATACAATGTAGGCGGGCATCCTATACAGACAAATAAAATTGAAGTGCTGTTTGTAATGGCAAAATAAAAATGTAAAAAAAAATTAGGTTTATCTGTCTGTCTGGTTGTCTGGATATTCCAGCTAGTCTCTGAAACGGCTGGACCCATTTTGACAGGACTTTCACTGGCAGATAGCTGATGTTATGAGGAGTAACTAAGTTCACATATAAATTCTGAAGCCACCAAACTCGCATGAATAGCTAATAATGACAATAGACTTTATTGCCTACCTCATACATACATGAAAGGAATATGAAATCATATATACATTTACATACATGTGAACTATGTTAATGTATATATGATTTCATATTCCCTTCCATACATCGTACATGCATACATAAATGTAACTAAGCGTGAAGATATACATGTCTCGTGTGTTATACTTGGTAACCAATTCGTACTCCGTTTATCAAACCTATTCTCACGTGAAGTATGTCGAAACATATAACATTGTCTCAGTTGGTAACATTGTTAGGAGCGTCTAAGAAAATTAAATTGTTATGTTACCTACGTATTTAATAATGGATACGTATTTCAGCTAACTGATTAATATGATGAATTGAAATACATTTTATTAGTGATACTACGAATATTCGGCTGCTATTCGGTATTCGGACTTTTCTGTCACTTTTTCTAACTATTCTTTATCCGACCGAATACCGAACAGCAAAAATAACGCACGTATTGCTCAAAATTGTATATCAGAAATTGTTAGTAAAACTAAGTTTAAAAAATTGTTTATTTTAATATTACGTTTAGGACAGTTTTTAAAATGTCAGAATCAAATAAAAAATCATTTAAAATCGCGCGAATAACCGTGAAAATATAGTTTTAATCGTGTGTACCTCTCATTCGCGAGAACATTAGAAAATCGTTTATTATTGCTTCAATACTAACCTGCTATATGCGAATTGTACGTAGGTATTTTACGCCGAATATTCGGTAGCCGAATATTCAGTGCTTCGACCGAGAGAGTGGCCGAATATTCGGTATTCGACCAAATCACTATTCGTGGCATCTCTACTTTTTATCATCTTACAAAATGTCACAGCGTCATGAGTTTTATACGAGCACATCAACTTATGACATGCACAAGTAAAATGAGTCAAATAGCACATTAATTTATTATTGTTTCAACAGTAATATAAATACTTTTATTATATTATTTCAAAAATATGGTGATAAGTTGTTATTTTTATGCCTGTTCTTTTATATATTGATAATGTAACATTTAATAAATCTTCATCCTAGTTCTCGCCTTATCTTAAGAAAATCTTTAAAATCATCCCTCACTTACATACATGAGCATTACTATTCTTAATTTTTACTTTTTTCGTAGATTCACTACAACGCCTTGTAGTAGCAAATTTTATTCAGATGGACTGAGAATTTCTGTAAAAGTAGCTCTGAGATAGATAGATGGACAGACGATAGATGCACGAGCAAGAAAATTATAAAAGGGTTTAGTTTCTAATCATAATACCTAATAAACCTTAGGCATTTAATTATTCCTGTTAAAAGGAAAGATTGCAAGAAAATTCCCAGAAATAAGCCTAAATAACATTCTTTCGTTCATTCTAACGAGTAAATAATGTTCAAGACATAAAGTATTAATGTAAAGTAATTAGTTGAATAGTAAAACTAACATATTTTTTATGTGTGACAACGTTATATTTAAATAATAGTAGATTGTTACACAAGGGATAAAAGAACCCTATTTAGGTACGAGATGAATTGGCGCACGAGCAGAGAGAGTAAGTACCATTAATACGTTCGGTGTACTCTACTTTTCATTTAAAATATGAGGAAAATGATTAAAAATCTGATTAGGTAAATAAACAATATTTTATTAAATCATAAGTAAAAAATATTGGTAAGATAATATCTATTTAAAAAGATATTACCAACCTCAGTGAGAGTTATATATTTGTGCCGTTTGCTGTCGAGGCGCCTGGACCGTGGGGTCCTGAGGCCATGAGCCTCTACCAAAATTTATCGAAACGACTCATTGACTCTTCAGGTGATCAGAGGGCTGGTACTTACCTCGGCCAACGGATCAGTATGGCGATCCAGCGAGGAAACGTAGCCAGCCTTCTGGGCAACTTACCCATAGAAGACGGTGATCTGGACTCAGTATTCTACTTATAGTATTGAGGGACTATGAGTAGAATATAATACGAATAAGTTAAGTTTTCTGGCATTGTATTGTCCAGTATAATGTTTTATATAATATCTTTATTTAAAAAGACATGTTATAAAATTGTTTATATTTTGTATAATTTTATGCCGCGATTTAACAGAGTATCTGTATAAAAAGTAATGACATGGCTCGCATAGTTTTTAAAGTTTTGGACAGCAGGAAAAATCATTTCCCTGGGACGAAAAGTACTGTTTTTATCCCTCTGATCAGGTAACTTGAAGCGTACTTTTCAAGCGTGACAAATCTATTCCAATATGGCTTCTTGCTTTTCATTTCTTCTTCCGTAAAGCTTTGCATTTTTACGCCTATAAAACCTACTTACAAAATTAAAGTCTCATTTTATTTAAAAAAAAAAGTAACGTGTCCTTCACGCCGGATCTAAACCAGCTATCTATGGATATAGACACACAAACAAATAACAATATATACTAACATTATAAAGAGGAAAGATTTGAATTTTGTATGTTTGTGACGAATGAACTCAAAAACTACTACACCAATTTCAAAAATTCTTGCACCATTAGAATGCTACGTTATCCCTGAGTAACATAAACTATAATTTATTACTAGGAAAAATTATGTATCCCTACTAAAACTTCAATAATGTAATCTAAAATGTAAAATAAATAGCCATAAACCACCCGTACGAAGCAAGGGCGGGCTGCTACTATGGTATATACTTACAGTTGCATTAATTAAAAGCGAGCTTAAAACATAATAACTCACAATATTCCTTAGAAAACAAAATAATGTAAAATTCCATTTAAATCTTCATCAAGTTTGCTTTTTTATTGACACAACATTTGCATACTTAACGAACGAAGTTCTTTTAAACCGTCCGAATGCTCACAGCTACAAAACATCCCAGCAATGCAAATGCAAGACGGTGCTAATGAGTCGAGGGAAGGTTCACTTTCAAAGAGAATCCTCCCAGGAATCTAGAGCTCATAAGCAATTTATCCGGCATTCATTTCTCTAATTGATTTCTGCCATTCTGCAAAAGGGTTGGCTTGGTTGTTAAATAACTTCAGCATCGTTGGTGTTAAAATTTCATTTATTTCTAATTGGGAAAATTTCATCCATACCTAATTTAGGTTTAGATCCGGTATGTAAGTGGAATGCTAATGTTACAGAAAAAAAATTATAAGGTTGAAATTATTTCAGTATTTTACTACAATCTCCTTTGTACATAAACAACACCTACAGTGATTTGAGGCTTGGCAATATATTTTTGGGATTGTGACTTAATTTTTTTTTAAATCGATTTAGCTGAGCCGGTTTTAATTTATTTTAGTTTTAGATTTTATTTTATTTTAGTTTTAGATTTTATTTTATTTTAGCGTATATATTTTATTTGTTAGGTATTTTTATTTGTATTTGCCGGCCTGCCTCTCTACAACGCAGAGGCTTTAGGTTCGATTCCTGACATGGTAAATTTCCGAAACGAATTTTCTCCGTTATTTACTATGGTCTGGTTGTCTGGGATCGGCCCCAGAGTAGTCCGTTGTATATCACTCATAACACAAGCTTAATTCGCTTAATTTGGGGATATACAGTATGTCTGTTTGTCTACCAATTATTTATTTACTAGTTTTATTTTAATTTGTATATATACAGTTTATTTTTAGGATATAATTTGTTTTGAGGTTTTATAATAAAACTTTTAATTTACTCATCGTATCGTAAAACATTAGCATATATAAATATTTATATATTTTTTTATAAAGGCAATTTAAATATTGACTTTATAAATAACAATGATTATACATTTATCTCCACGCAATCTAATACAGTATAAACGTTATATAAATTTAAGACAGTAAATTAACAAACAACTGGTTCATAAACTATTTTGCAAATGCGATCCATTGAGTATCCGTTTCTAAGTCACAACCCCAAAAATAATATTGGAACAGAATAGAATAGAATAAAATAGAATATTCTTTATTGCACACAAGAAAATAACACACATAAGTTAACAATCATATAACTAGTACAATCGGCGGTCTTATCGCTAACAGTTATTTCTTCCCGACAACCTGCTGGAGATAATTTCACATTTCTAATAATGGGTCGGTATTCAGTGTGCGTAGTTTAAAATATAAACAGTCATATATACACATATTAATAGTAAATAAAAATACACATGCATATTTATATACAAATACATGTTATGAATATTGACAGGCCTGAAGAAAATGTATGTATGTACTGTTTACTTACACTGTAAATGTAAATAACATTAATACGTTTAACTAGCCTTTGTCAGGCGGCTTCATTGGCACGCACGCAAAGCACGGGCCTGCATCTGCACACACATCGTCACATCCATTTTCCTTTACTACTGTATATTTTTCTTTTCCTTAGCTGACTGGCAATTAGTCTAATTTACAATCTACTTAACATGTTCCTATCATTTTGATAAAAATTAATATAATTGTATTTATTGGATGATAATTTATTCAAAGATGTTACTGTATACGTTTGTCGTAATGGTACATACATAAACTCTATGGAAATATATTATTTAGTTCTAATACTCGTTTTAAAGAAACTTATTAATTTGGACTGAAAGTATGTTTTAAATAAATTAAATAATGAAACTAGTATTCTTCTTCCATGTTAGAAAATGATTTTGAGGATATCAAATTATATATAATTTTTCTGGCTTATGATTGTTATTTTTCAATATAAAAATACATTGTAAATAATAAATTCATTAATATAATCGTACCAATTTGAAAAAAGGTCCCCACGATACGGGTTGTCCTAGATTGAGGAGCAGTCATCCCCAATCACATAAATTAGGTTTGATCCAATAAACAATTTTATTGTTATAATTATTTAACAAGTCAAATACATATATCCAAATTGGTCCAATTCAATGCGACCTATTTCCTTACAATTATAAGTAACCCTTTCTCCATAGGTGTTCGATCGAGTAATCCTTTTCGGACCTTATCTATCCATGTCATCTACCTTTAGCATCGGACCGTAAAAGGAAAAAAGGTATACCAGCAATAACCAATAAAATACTGCGAAAGTTACTTCGTAATACGTGTCTGCCGTGAAACCTTCGCGTTTAGCAGACCGAAGTGGAAATCAGTCTTTTAGGATTCTTGTTTTAAATGACAAAAATAAAACACTTATTCTTCTTCTTCGAAGTCGTTCCCACAGTGCTGAGGATCGTCACGTTAATGGCAGTGAATAAGTGTTCTCCTCCACCGAGATCGGTTTTGAGCACGGTGGAGGGTCGAACTTATCGATGTGTCCAGCTGGTCAGCAACCTGGTGAATCCGCCTGTTTGGAGATCTAACCACGAGATCTCTTGCCTCCAACTTTCCGCGTAACCACAACTTCCGTCCTCGGGGTTCTTGCGGACTATGTGGTCAAAGTACTTCGGTATCCGCTGTCGGCAAACTGAAAATACATAAAAAAAACACTTACAGTTTCTTCTTAATGTGACTGACATATTTTCAAATCGATTTTATTTAAATCTCATCCCTACCACTGTAACCATACTCGATTTTGTCTCGAACGTTTTCCAATATTACTATCACACTTGTAATCAAGAGATTTCACCTGTGGCTCGCTGTTCAAATTCAAATTCAAATTCAAAGTTTTTATTCAAAATAAGTTCCACTGGAGAACATTTTTTGAAAGTCATATATTATATATAAATTAAAATTTAATTTTTCTTCCTATCCTATGTATACCGCTTTGCAACGTGTTATTGCTGTTAAGGAGAAGAAGCGGAAAGAAACTCCCCAGCAACACGTCTAGCTAAATATTGTTTTTCTTTAAGTTTCTTATTCTATGTATATCTCAAGTTGTCTTTTTTTAATAAATTTTATACAGAAGTATGTTACAGAATTACTTGTTGAAAAATTAATGGACTTGTAGCAAACAGTGCATACTCAATAAGATCAAGACACAATAAAAGGAAAGAAAAATATTATGAAAGTTATAATAATGACATGACGTACTAAAATGTTATGCTGCAATATATCTCCATAAATCCCTTACAAGCTTGGCAAGATAACGTTATACAAAATATAGTATAAGATGTTAGAGCGAGCTGCTATGTAAATGAATTTTTTTCATTTAAGTATTCTTCAATAGTGTAGTATTCCTTTTTTTAGCAAGATACTTTTTAATTTGGTTTTGAATTTAGTGAAAGGCAAATCTAACATTTCACTCTTAATCTTATTGAAGAAGCGAATGTTGTAAGAAAATTGAGAATATTGTTACGACCTAGATGCCGACAAAAACAAATTCACACCTGCATACCTGTAAAAACACATTTTATTACCTTTCGGCATTTGGACTTCTTTTGTTTACTTTGTGTTTAAAATTTGTGATTAGAAAACAGCCCATTGTGTATTGTAATCTTTTATGGCAGTCATTAGCCAGGTGTGTCGGATTTAAAGTACAAACTGATTCTAAGAAATTCGGTCCACGCGGCCGGGCAGACATATTGCATCTGTGCAGTATAAAGCAATGCCCCAATGGACAGGTAAGCAGTCGAGCGAAACAAGACTTGTGTACATTCGGTAATCTATTTAATGACGGATTTTGCGCGTGTTATTGAATTACGACCTTCTGCATTACGTTTGGACTTGTTGTGTTCGGTTATATCTGTACCTGTGTTATACGTGTTTGTATAGTTCTAATAAACTCTATTAAATTACAACGGCATTTTAATTCGAGTCCTGAAACTCGTAACAATATTAATGTGCGAAACCCGCCAACATGTTGGTTACTATCCAATTTTCTGTGAATAGGAAAGTTCGAGCTCAGCAATGAATTTAATGGGCTAATATGAAGAACTCTATAATCTACAACAATACACTTTGCTATTTTTTGTGCAGGTATCATGGGTGCGTCACAGAGACATCCACCTGCTGACCGTGGGTCGGTACACGTACACTTCAGACCAGCGTTTTGAGGCCCAGCACAAACCGCGCTCCGAGGAGTGGGCGCTGAGGATCCGCAGCCCGCAGCGCAGGGACTCCGGCCAGTACGAATGCCAGATATCCACCACGCCACCTATCGGACACGCAGTATACCTCAATATTGTAGGTAAGTCAAATAAAACATGACATAAAGTTACATTTCATTTTAACAATTGTCATCTTGGTAATAAGAATCTGCTAAAATCTGAATAATGCAATAACTTTTTATGGTTTTATATGTAACTCTTTTACGTACAATAACGATTCCAATATGGCTCTACCACTTCTAGATGTTCTCAACGCAGAAAAATATTAAATATTAAATTACTGTTTATTTATAATTAAAAGTATCTAGACGCTATCAAACTACGCAATTGATGATACGAATTGATTTGTTCAAGGTTGTTAGTAGCTCAAAATAAATCTAGTCTAGTTTGCATAGTTATAAGTTCTGAGAAACATTTGAATATCTCGTTTGTGAATGCTAGGGCTATAGATACTTTGTTTTTGTTTAGTTTATCTGTCTGTGTGTCTATTCGCTAACTCCTAAACCACTCTGATTATATTTGGATGCTGGCCTATTTTAGCAAAAGATTCTTGTTCACTAGATATATCAATACCGTGTCAAGTTGAGGTGAAAAGATTAAAACAAAAGCAATTAAACGTTCTAAGATGTTTATTTTCAAGGTCACTGAAAGGTATTGACGCAGTTGTAATGCATTATAAACTGTAGTCACGTAGATAGCTATCAAAAGGGAGCCAAAGCTCCTTCTGATAGCAATCTACGTGACTAATTTGAAGGTTTTCTTTATTACAATTTAATTATATTAATTTCTTGCTCCTCTAGACAAACATCGTAGAACTTCTAAATCTCTTCTTAAAGTACCCACACATTCATCGACATGCTATAGTGGTTCTTTCTCCGTCTACGCAGTTAAGACTCTGGAATGCGCTCTCTCATATGATCCTTGGATCTGAACTATCTCGATAGTTCATCGGAGAGCAGTTTTCAAAAAAAGGTCAAAAGCACTCTCTGTCTTAACTTATCTTTATAGGTTTATATTTTACATTACATATGTATGTATATCTAACGATTGAGAACACGATGCAATTTTGTTTTAGATTTCTTGTCTGTTTGTTCCGGATTTACGAAAAAGCTACGAAGCCAATTTCAATGTGGTTTGCGCTGACCGACAGCAAATTCTCAGACTTAAAATCTATGCTACTTTTTATCACAGGAATCCCGCGGGAATTTTTCTAGAATTGATTTGAAATGGCCAGATTGAAAAAGTAATTCGAAATCCAGTGCGGTTTTTTCACTGACCACTAGCAAATTTTATGTAATAAAATGTGTGACACTTTTATCCTGGGAATCACGCGGGTATTTTCCCTGGAGCGTTTCGAAGTTGTTCGGGTAACATAAAAATTAGCTTATTCCGACACAGTTTCTACTAAAACAATAGCTTACATACGCTTTGTCCCGGGAATCCCGTGGGAATTTCAAGTCAAGCGTGGACGAAGTCGCGGACATTTCCTAGTATATATATTATTTTTTTGATGATTTTGATTTAGCTGATATATGTAACTATTTTATTTATATTGTAAGAATAATAGTAATTATTGTATGTTTCCCAAATAAATTAAATAAATAAATATTATATAGTAGTTAAATCATAAAAATATTTTAGTGTACACAACCCTGCCTTTTGTTTCTCCCCTTCTCACTTAGGCTTAAGCTCACCTTTCAACATAACTATTTCATAATTTTATATGTATTATATAATGTTAACCCTTAAAAGTCGCACTATTAGGCTTAAATCCTCTGTTTCATTAATAATAAAACGGACAGTATACTCATCACATTTATCCAAAGCGGATTTGCGGGTTTCACAAATCTGTCGTCTCGATCTGCAGATTTCATCACGATCTTTTCGTTCACCATGTCGCACGCTCAATAATTGACTGACCGATTAGGTCCAAAATGAGTTACGCATAGAAAGGAGTTTATTTTAACGCCATCTATCTGCCAATGTCAGGTTTTCTTCGATATCTTGTTTTTAAGCGAAGTTATTGATATATCGGTCTCTTTCATTTGCATGTGTTTTGGCAAGGAATATTACAAGATAGTGACATAAATCATCATACGTCCAGGACTGTTACAGTGAACTTATTGAGTTTTTCTTTTATATTGACCGACTCATAAATTAGTTTGTTTAGTGTGAAAATCTCTGGAAATTTTTATTATTCATAAAACTGTGACCGATTGATAGTTAAAGCTATTTAGTATATCAAAACATTTTATTATTTTATGCTTTATGCCCCTAAACCTTAAAAATGTGAAGTATTCAGTTATGTACTAAATAAAACATGGACATAATTCAAAATGTGTCACCAGATTTTACTCAATGTAACATGTCTTTTTATATTAAATAGACCTATCTCAAGAACATAATTTATTAACCAAAAAATATAATACAAAAAAAGAAAATTTCTGCAAAATAACATTTGTATATTTATTACTCATTTTATAAACTTCATACTATACATTCATTTTCTTAATAATTTGCTATTTTCATTGAATAGTAAGACGACTTTACGATTGCCCAAAAATCAACTATTTTGAGTTAAGTCAGTCTATTATTGAGCGTGCGATGTACTAGTTGTGACAATATACACGTTAGGTCGGAAAAATTTCATAAACAGTGCATATTTTTCGATCAGATTCAATCTGTCATTGAAATTAAACTCAGACCATGTGTTATCCATTAAGCTTGATAGCTTTTATGTTAATAAACTTTAGGTTTTCTTGGGTATATACTGTTAAAACATATATGCGTATTGTTTGATATAGAACCAGAGACGGTTATATCAAGTGGCCCGGAGCTGTTTATCCAAGCTGAGAGCACCATTAATCTGACGTGTACTGTACGGCATACACCTGAGCCACCCACCAGTATTACTTGGACGCATGGAGAACAGGTATCAAGGACATGTTATTTTCTATAAATATAATAGACCAGCGAGTGAGTAGATAACTTACACACACATCACGTATGTCGACATTTTGTTATTTACAAGTCAAAAATTTAAAACTTTATTTTCCGCTACAACTCAATGACCGATAAAAGTTAGTAGGAAGTTATTTTAAAAATCTATTAAAGGGATTACCCTCCGTCAGTTCATTTTAACATCGTATTTGAAAATTTCAAAAATAATTTCTTAGAAACATTTGATATTCCTGTCGGTGCCTGGAAAAAGAATTTAATTAAAAGTAAGGAAGAAATATCAAAGCCATTAAGAATACGCTTTTGAAATTTCTCTGGAGACGGCGGAAAATTTTTGCAACCGTTTAACAATTTCGCAAATTTGTTTAATTACAACATTTCGGTGCAGATCTTTCTGCGACTGTTATGATTTGAGAAACTTGTCATAATTGTTATAATCAATATAACAATGGCATTGACCTAGTTATTTGGAAAATTCGCAATGTATATTGATTAGTTAGCTTATAAAGTTTGTAAGAACTCATCTCTAAGACTAACGAGATAAGCTTCCTTACAACCACAGTTTTCAATATCTTGCATCTTCTATTGTCAGACCATCAGATCATCACATAGACTTGCCAATCCCATTAGGCAACACTAAACTCCATTTATCTAGATAACTGGTGAGGAAACTTTAAAAGTTAAAAATCTGTGGCAATTTCCGAATGGCAACACATTTTGGATAATGCCTACATCTATTTTATTTAATTTGTATTTGTTCATCAGTAACCTCCTTTCATTTTCGTGCCGAGATGTGCTGCACATGTTCAGTTTGCCTATAAATGTCACAGTTAGCTAAAGTGGTTTTGTCTATGATGTGCAAACTTTCTTGATGTATAGTGTCTACAGAGCCGAATTTACCTTAAGTGCCACCCTGGGGCATCGTGAAAAATATCGCCCTATTATCTATGCACTGTAATTAGACTTCGAAACGTAAATATCCAGTGAGAACTTGAATTTTAAGATTTGGCATGAAACCAGTAAATTCCCAATTTTTGAAAATCATTGATTTTATAGCAGAAAGTTGAAAATATTTTTGCAGACACTCCAAATTTTGCCGCCCTCAAAAATTTCGCCTTCTTGGGCACTAGTCCCTAGTGCTCCTCGTGTAAATCCATCACTGAGTGTTTATCTAAAACGAGGATCATAAGGTTAAAATCTGATTGATTATAGAAGATCCGCTTCCGCGTCCAAGATAAGCTTTCTAGTTTCGCACGGTCTTCGACATTTCTTACAGTCAAACCATCAGCATCTTATGATGACTTAACCTTATAGTTAAGTCATGCTGGTGTATGGAAGATCCAGTTTAGTGTCCAAGATAATGTGTATGAAAGATCTGCTTCAGCGACCAAGATCAGTTTTTGTACTACACACAATCTTTGGCATATTTTACTGTCAGACCATTGACACGTATACCATCTTTGACACACGGCGTCGAGTAAGAATTTCCTTGACAAGGTTAGATCGTTTCTTCTATCGGAACCTTGCGGATGTAGCATGTGCAATTGTTACTATTGTGGACTTCATGATTAACATATTTTTAAAATTATTTGTATAGATTGATTAGCGTGATTACATAAAGAAAACGTATGATTCTGCAAATTTTTTTGATGTCTGCATTTTAGTTCATTTCTATTGAAATATTATTGGTAACTGTACCTTGGGAAAATTTGACACTATTTATTTCTGTTGACAGGTGATAAATTTCGACTCAGCTCGAGGTGGTATATCATTAGTTACGGAGAAAGGCCTTAAAAGTACAAGCCGCCTTCTAGTGCAAAGAGCTAGGGGCGCTGATGCAGGAGTGTATACCTGTGGGCCTAACAATGCTCCTTCAGCAGCAACTAGAGTCCACGTACTATCTGGTAAGTGAACTAAACTGTTCAATGTTTATTCACGATGATCGAGATAACGAAGATAAAATTATGTTGAATATTAGATAACAAATAGGAGAAAGTTTTCCCATAATTTCTTTTTTCATATTGAAGCAAGAATAATTGATAAAGTTAAAGAGTTTTATTCTGTTATTTGATTAACCGCACAACATTAGTGTATATATATTTTTTTGTTCGTTTTTTATGTTCAATTATGTTTGTCATCTGCGGAGGTTATATCATTAATATCTTATTACAATAGACAGACATAGACAAGTCATAGACATTATTGTTTTAATTTTATTAACGGCATGGTTGTCAGATTAATGTATAACAGTTATCAACATTAACAATTTAATTATCGAGTTAAAAATCTAAATAAAAAAAAATATTACTTTCTATTAGATCATCATGCCATTAACAAAAGTAGAGTGTACTATGCGTATAGTAGTACAGTGGCGGTATGAAAAAGTTCACCAGTTTTCAAATTGATTCATTTAACGTTCCGCGAGCACATGTTACGTTTTAAAACTAAATCACAGAACAGACTGTTTCACAGAAAATCATTTTGAACAGTTTGACAATAAAGTTACAAATTACTTAGATTAAAGTTGTTTGATATTCTATCTTGTCTAAGAAGATTATTTAGACAAGTAAAACCTTTTTATTGGTTTTATTATTTATGATAATCGTAGTGACTATATCTTGTTTATTTCTTATTATTAGTCTCAGCGTCTGTCATTGCCAACATTTCAATTTTCTTTTTTCACAGTTCTATCTACACATACAAATAAATAAAATTAAGCGTCTGTTTGTAACGTTAGAACAACAACTTCTTACTAAATGCATATGAAAGTATATACGGTACCTGTATACAAAAAACAATTTTAAATATCTTTGTCTGTCTGGATGTTCCAGCTAATCTCTGAAACGCCGGGACCGATTTTGACGGGTCTGTCACTAATAGATCACTGATATTATAAGTAGTAACTTAGGCTGCCTTTTTTAGGATTCTAAGAAAAATAAACCACGCGGATGAAGTCGCGGACATAGCTGGCATTTTATAAATGTAAACTGATAAAAATGTTAACAACACTGTTTCATGTACTCGTGCAAGCAAAAGTTTAAGGTGACGAACATTTTTATTCCGTGAGTGTACGTGTTTAGAATATCAACGAGGTTAGACACCGGCTCCCTTAATGCTACAGATGTCCATGGGCGACGGAAACCACGTACCACCACGTGAACCGTTTACCATTGTAACAAAATCTTCTGAAATAACTGTTTCCTTTCTAGGCGAACATCCAGCGGCGATGCAACAAGGCTGTGCGAAAACAACACTAGACAAAACAGCTTCAATATTATGTTGTCTTCTTTCAATTTATTTTTTTACAAAAACAACATTCGACCTTCAATTTGGTACTTGAATCGAATAAATCAAAATAGGTTTTACAAAGTATAAAACGATTTTTTAATTATGCAAGGAAACGTTTTCGATGCTAAAAGATATTGAATACAGTATCGGTTTGTAAAGATTAAAAGGTTTCACGCAGTGGTTTCCTTTCTTGGAAAGTATTTATTTTAATATAGGATGCTGCATATTTTTTAGTACTCAGATTTTTTATTCTTACTCGCTAAATAATAATTTGATTCCTATATTTCAATTTCATTAATTCTTAATGATTAACCCTTAGAAAAATTATATACACGGTATCTCAGAAACCATTAGACTAATTTATCAAATTCAAAAATACAAAAAATTATGTTATGTTAATAGACCAGACCTCATACAAAACTATAGTTTATAAAAAAAATCCTTTCAAATTTACCCAATTCAATCAATTACTTTGTTTGGTTAACAGCAATTTCAAAACCTAGCAAGTGCTTATGAGAAACTTTACAACAGCGCATAAGAAGAAGAATCTTCAAATGCTTGCCATCTCAAAACTATTTATCAAGTTTATTGTGAGAAATTTCATATTTTTATATAGTTTTCACAATTTTTGGCAATACATTATAGAAGCCAATGGTTAGCAAGATAATGAACATACAGATATTCCTTTAAAAATAGTGTCAGTTGCTAGGTTTAAGAATTGCACAACTGACCTGGTCTAAGGTTGTCTTATCCTAATAATAGGTTGGGGAAAAAGTCTTTTCGCATATAGTATGTATGAACTTGTAATAAGATCTCTTTGGCTATACCATTTATATCTGGCTGGTTTTGGTATCAATAAAAAGTTTTAATTTTAAAGAATTCCAAATTCAAATTAGGAAAATTTCATTTGTTTTTCTTATTGTTTAAATAAGTGAATCTAATGAAGAAATTCGATACATTTTAAAATGTTACTACAAAAAAGGGAAAATGCAACACAAGCCGCGAAAAAAAATTGTGATGTTTATGGACCTAATGCAGTATCTGTGAGATTAGCGCAAATTTGGTTTAAGCGTTTCAATCCGGAAATGTTGATATCAAAGATGCACGTCGCTCTGGTCGCCCTGTTACGGACAAAATTGATGCCATTTTTGAAAAAGTGGAGCAAGATCAGCATATTAGTAGTTACGATGTAGCTGGAGAACTGGGAATTGACCACAAAACGGTTTTGGCGCATTTGAAAAAAGCTGGGTACACAAAAAAGCTCAATATTTGGGTGCCTCATGAGCTCACTGAAAGAAACCTAATGAACCGTGTACTCATCTGCGATTCTTTATTACGACGTAATGAAATCGAACCATTTTTGAAGAAGCTGATAACTGGTGATGAAAAGTGGATCACGTACGACAAGAAAGTGCGAAAAAGATCGTGGTCAAAGGCCGGTCAGGCTTCACAGACTGTGGCGAAACCCGGGTTAACTCGCAACAAGGTGATGCTGTGTGTATGGTGGGATTGGAAAGGCATTATTTATTATGAGCTGTTACCGCCACGCAGGACCATCGATTCTGAACTGTACTGCGAACAACTGATGAGATTAAAGCAAAAAGTTGAGAGAAAGCGACCAGAATTAATCAACTGAAGGGGTGTGATTTTTCACCGTGATAACGCTAGACCTCACACATAACATCACACAGCCACTTAGCAAAAACTATGAGAGTTTGGCTGGGAGGTGTTAATGCATCCGCCATATAGTCCTGACCTTGCACCTTCAGATTTTCACCTGTTTCGGTCTCTGCAGAAATCCCTAGGCAGTGTCGGGTTAACATCACGAGAGGTCTGCCTAAACCACTTGTCGCAGTTTTTTGATCAGAAACCCTAAAATTTTTATAGCAATGGTATCACGTCCCTACCTATAAGATGGCAAAAAGTTATCCAACAAAATGGCACCTAAATACTTTAGTCAAATTTAAATAAACTTTATAAAAAACCTTTTGAATTTTTATATAAAATGCGAAGAAACTTTTTCCCCAACCTAATATTTGATGTATTTTAATTTATGAATTAGTTACATGCTTTCTTTTTTTTTACTCTTTATTTATTTGGGACTTTTGCTACATAGGCATGCAAGCCCCATCATCTCCTAAACATACAATAACTTTTAAATTTTGAATAATAAGCTGGCTAGCAAACTAGCCTGCTTTGAGGCTGGCTCTGCCAGGATTTCTACAAAGATACCTACATTAAAATGATTCAGTCCCAGCTCCCCATCAGTTGTTAACAACAGGCTTTCTGAGATATCATGTATATTATCAAACTAAATAAGTCTCGGTTATGTAGTATACAACGTCAGACGAAAAATAGTAAATCGTCTAAGTATCAATAAACAACTGTTGAGCAGTTTCCAGTAACGCCCAGACCCACAAATAAACGGAATTTGGTTTGCAAAAATTATTTTACGAATAATCAAATATGGGAAAATCTTATTATTGTTTAAATATTACTCTTGTACAATTATCATTTACCCTATTTGTAATACAAATCTTGTAGGTAAAACTTCTGATATCTAAGTTTTACGTGTAACGTTTTAAAATTTAAATTGACAAATGTTAGAAAGATTGTATGTAAATACATTCCAAATCGTATGTAAATATATTTCTAGTATAAATTAACGTCATTATAAATTCATATAAATACGGCAATAAATGTAAATGTATTATTAGCTTCTTTATCATACAAGTATTTTTAGATCTAAAGCATACAAATTGTAATTTTTTTCCAGTGTACATACTTGTACAGAAAGAACGACGGATTTTATTCATTTAATGCTGTTTGTTTTAGAAAGTAGTGAAAAAGTTCATGATTTTATAAAGAAGTCTAAATCTACAAAAAAAAACTTTCAACAAGTTGATAGAGCTGGTAGTAAAGGAGTTCGCATTAAAGGAATGTTTTTATATGAAAATGATGAAATACTCGTGTGTATATAAAAAGAGAAAAGCGAACCCTGGCTTCCGAAACTACAGTTCCGAATGCAACAAGGACAACCTTAAAATCCATACTAATACATTTAGTGTGTCAGTTTGTTTAGATTTTTAATAATCGTTCATTTTATACAAACTAGGGACAAACTACAATCGGTTTGATGAAAATTTATGAAATTTGGCATACTTATATATCTATATGTAATTTTAATAGAATTCATAATGATTTCGTCTACCATAATTCTAGATAGATCTTGCTAGATATGAATGCGAAATTTACGAAAGTAAAGCCGTGTGAAAAACCTTAATTTACATTGTTATACCTTTGTGGATTTCTTTGTACTAACGTAGATTTAGTACAAACAGTAACATTAAATACTTTTAATTTTCTAAGGTTAGGTAGATAAGGTAATATATATATAAAATATTGTACATAAAACAGTCGTATTGTTTTAAAAAATAAATTTTGTTATTATTTCTATTTTATTATTTATAACCCTATAAAACATACAATGGTGAGTCCCGATTAAACCCTACAGAACATACAATACTGAGCCCGATCAAACCCAACAAAACATATAATGATGAGTCCCGATCAAACCCTACAGAACATACAATGATGAGTCCCGATCAAACCCAACAAAACATACAATGATGTGTCCCGATCAAACCCTGCAAAACATACAATGATGAGTCCCGATCAAACCCTGCAAAACATACAATGATGAGTCCCGATCAAACCCAACACAACATACAATTATGAGTCCTGGTCAAACCCTACGAACAAACAATGATGAGTCCCGATCGTGATATTGTTCCCTGAAAAGTCATCGTATCTAAATAAAGGAATATATTATTTATTGTTCCCTAATAATAAAAACTAGATAAAATATAGTTTGAATATGAAGTAGCCTTTCAAGACCACGGGATATAAATATGGACCCGGACTTTGGAGGGTTTGAGTAGGGCCATGAGAAAGCCAACACGTAGAGGCCCCTTGACAAATTGAATCCAGCTGTGGCGTGACACTGACCGGCGATTATTCTTATTTACACCATATAAAAATGCACCCTAGGACAAGCCTCGGTCAATGTAGGACTATTTTGAGAATGAGCATAGAAGGTACCGGGCTTTTGGAATGAACTGCTAGTGGAACTAGGGATCTGGATTATGGGGACTATAGCGTCTGCTAGTTGCAATGTTCGGAGAACATGGAAAAACGGGCAGACGGTGACTCGCCACTCACTGCATGGGTCTAAAAATGCCGTGTGAGTGGCTAAGGGGGTGAAGAGGTGGGCTGCAGGTTCACCGAAGCTACTTCCGACGTTAGAAACAGCCTTATTATTATTAGCGCTTGAAATAATCTCTTCGCAGTAACCCTCTAGATTGATCTTGATTACAGCTCTTAGGGCCGGCTCAATCTCTCAAACGCTCTCAGAGAATACCGCCGTGAACCGGTTAGACTTGAGCAAATCGTGTTTCGTGTGTTGTACAAGAGTTCCAATGGCCCACTTCTCATTTCCCCTATCCCATCCCCATCTATTCCATATCCCATTCATCCTGTATGATTCTCCCATCTCATTCTCTATATCCAATCCCCGTATCCCATCCCTATCTAAAGGCTCGCAACACGTTGCTTTCGCATCTGGTGTTGCAAACGTCAATAATCAACGTCAACCACTTTTAAGTACGTGGCCCGGCTTATTGTTTACCAGCATTGCAATAAAAAAATATACCTGTATGTCTTTAGAGGCTCCGTATGAATGATATGATATGGTGATGACTTTATACTAAATTCAAGAATTACGGTCAGAAGTTAATACAGGTAAAGCCACAAGTAAATCGGTGAGTATTATAAAGACATAAAATATGATTAAGAACACCGGCCCACAAAAAAGTGGACTATACTTTTGACCGACCCATCTATTCTAATGTACCTCTGAAAGTTGTTAAAAATTACGAAAAATTACAATTATCATGATAAGAAAACTCAAAATTTTGAGGGTTTATGGACCAAACTGACCCCAGATTCGGATTCAGCGTATCGAAATACATAAAAATAGATGGATCTAGTCAGACCTCCTTTTTTGTGGGCCGGTGTATTCAAAGGTATGAAGCTATGTGTGATCTTTAGAGATCAGAGGTGCAGATAGAGAATAATGTTTATATATACCTTTTTTACCCCTGGTATGCAGGTTCAAATTTTAGATTCATTATATGGAAACTCGCGGGAAACTCTCTCATGACAATATAGGAATTATAAAAAGTCTAAAAATATATCGTATTATTATCAATACATATTCATATTATTATTAATCCCATGCTTGTTCGGTAGCTTCGCAATAAGAAGCAAATAACACAAACAAATTCTACATCAATTACATATTTATTGGGATGGTAAGGATTACAGTCGGCTTATAAGTGCTGCGTTATACATCAAATACCTTTCCCTAATTTCATTGACTACGGCCTAGACAACGCCGCGACCTTGATATGTGTTTGTCTGTCTGCGAATTGTTACAGCTGACAGACACCCAAGAACACCGGGGGATTAAATAGCCAACATCCCCGCCAAAGGTCTCATGCCCTCGTCACCGTCACCATGGTCCCAGTGACCTTGGTGCGGATGACAGTTATTAATTATTACTGAAGCCTTCCCACTACCAACTGGTGCATGTATAAGTGTACGTAGTTAGAGGTCATTGCATGACTCCAAGTCGAGGATGACTTTTAATTGTGAAAAAGCTTAAACCATACTTCAGAGGGCAAGCAGTGGGGTGGTGTAAGCTTGCAGTGATTACCAGATACGTACTTATCACATGCCATTGTTCCTTTTATCACCCTAAACCTGAGTCGTGAGAGCAGCTTAGCCAGCGCTACAACTCTGGCAAGTGTGAGCTCGGAGGTTCTTTTCTTCCTTCCTGCCTTTCTCCTATTCCCGAGGAGGATAACCCTTCCAAAGAACTTCTACTCATAATTCAAATTAGATTTTAACAGTACTAAGCGCGGCATTTTATTTGATTACTATTTTTCTTTCGTGACATTGTTTTAATTACGTGTATTAATCTCGAAAACTTAACAATATATTAAGCTTCTTCTCACTCAAAGAATGAAAAGAACGAGAAACACCAGCCTTGATGCGAAACTGGGCTAATAGAGTACTTTAAGGATCATCACCCGTAGCTAAATCAGGGATGACCGTCATTGCGTCATCAGATATTAATTAAACTATCCATAAATGTCGGATGCCCATGTTTTTTATTCATTCACTAACCTTACCATTGGTAGAAAATTGACATTACTTGTATGGAGTTTATGTACAATTCTAATCTGCAGTATGACAAATGAATGGATAGTAACACATAGGCATCTGACATTTATAAGCAACGAGCAAATTAATGCGCTATTATTACCTAAATAAACCACTATGATTGCCACAAAATGTAGGCATATTACCAAATAAAGTATAATGACGCTAAATTAAGATGAGGCTCGAGGATTATAAGC
The DNA here is from genome assembly GCA_039645545.1 of Dendrolimus houi. Classification (NCBI taxonomy): domain Eukaryota; kingdom Metazoa; phylum Arthropoda; class Insecta; order Lepidoptera; family Lasiocampidae; genus Dendrolimus; species Dendrolimus houi. Next base: position 16,824,484 of record CM077128.1, on the reverse strand, counting down.
CCCTTCCGGTCGACCCCTCGATACCCCTCCACCCGCGCCGCGACCGCCCGATTCGATCCCCAATTTATTCACGCACGGTCTAATAAGTCAAGTGAGTCCAGAGAATCCAACGGATCCAGTGGGTCCAAAATATCCGATGGGTTTAGTGGCCCCAGTGCGTCCAAAATGTCCGGTAGGTCCAATGGGTCAAATGGGTCCAATAGGTCCAATGGGTCCAGTGGTTCCAGTGGGTTAAATGGGTTCTGCATTTGGGCTGAAGGTGAATGCGCGAGTGAGCCCACAGCCCGGACAAATGACGCTTGAGAATCGGACAGGGGTTTTAGTGGGTATCCCTAACCGTCGCGTGGCAATAACACTTCACACGTGAGGTGCTAGTGCCACCCTGGCGAATCCCACACACGGGCCGCGATCTTTCGACCTCGCGCGGCTTAAAACCGATTTCCCCTGTATAAAAAAAGGGTCAAATGGGTCCAGTAAGTCCATTGGACAGACAGTGACATACCCACCAATCCGTCTTGGACAAGCGTGGTGTGTATACCATCCATGCCCTTTTTCACGAGCCTATGTTGGCAACACCAACATAAAATAATTTAATTTTAAACTTGCAACACTGTTGTTGCTTTTTCTGTCTTCTTTGGTTTGGGTTGCAGCCGAGTGCACATGCAATCGTTATGTAAAAGTGATTTAATACAAGTTTTCCCAACAAACAGTCTTTAATTTCTACACCTTCATCGACCAAGGTATCGCCCACACCATCAGCGTAAAGGAAATATGTGTTACATGTGCGACGAGCTGCGTACAGTAAGACGTTATAGGCTGTTATTTTTATTGTAACTAAACAATGAGTCTTATTCTTAAAATAAATAAATGAGAAAATAAAAGAAATCCAACAATACATTTCATCAGAATAGAAAACGATACCCCAATTACTTGTCTGTGCCGGGGAACAGAACATTTCTACACTCTTTTGAAACATTGTTCACTCAAAAAACATTCCGCAGTTCGAGTTTATTCAGCCGTACTTCGATACAATGGAAAAGTTTGCGTAGCATTTTTGCGGGAGAGAAAATGTCTTCACGTTCGCAAAAGTGATTTGAAAAGCTAAAACGAAACACCTTCAATTCCAAGTGGTTAATGCAGGTTATATTAATTCGCGGCGTGGGGACCCACCTTGGGGAATAGGGTTCTCAACCGCCATTATGCCGTCGAGATGGGGACGCAACGTATTCCGCGCGCGCCCACCTCTTCTCCCGTAGGGCGAGTTACAAACCGCTCCAGGCGTAAAGAGCTTAAAGTTGCCAGGTGATAAATGTAGTCCCCCGGATAGTGGATGAGGCCGATGGGCTACCGCCTGCTAGGTCTAGCGGAGAGGCCAGGCCATGTACCCGTAGCCCTGGCATAAGGCGAAGGACGGAACACCCAAGGGTTTTAGTGTGTATCCCTGACTGTTGTCATTGTACCATAAGGAAAGTGACGCTTCTACCTTTCCGTCGATCTTACTGCCGTCCGTAAAGAACATCACCGCCTGATAGCAGTTTTTGGATATTCCTTGCTGATCTACCAGGCATTCAAACGACAGGTCCACATGCTCCGCCGGATAAGGTGACTGTGCATAAACTGCCATCCGCTCCACCTCCCCATCTCCCAGCATTGTCTGAGGTACTCCTCTCTTCGACTCATACAGAGCTGCAGCCTCCTGTATGAGTAGATCGAGTGAGAACATCACAGCCAGCACCATTGCTGAGTTCAGGAATACGGTGCGGTACGCTCTGCAAAGTTTTGGGACGAAACCTCGCTGTACAGTGCTGAGCCGCTTACGCACGCCTAATCTGGCTGTTGCCAGAGCCCAAACATTTGCTGCATACATAATTATCGACTTAACAGCCGCAGTATATATACTCCTGATGATCTCCGTATGGAGGACTCAACTGAATCTTGCTGCCTTTGATAGTTGTTTATAAACACTCAACGCCTGTGAAGGCGTTGAATGTTAACTTACTGTCAAGGATCTTAATCTCGTTGGTAAGACCAATGTCAACCCCGCAACCGATGTTTGGACGGTTCGCACATCTTAATATTCATTCACTTGCCCTACAATCGGTTGCATTTTGACTTAACCTGTATCAAACTTATGTCAAATTTTAACAGATAGTGCGGTAAATGAACGGTCAGTAAGATATAAGAACCGGTCACTAGAGAACCGCTGCTTAATTAAACATTGTAGTTCACGAAAATGAGTGTGAACATCCCGCCGATACCAAGCGGACCACCGGTGCGGTAGCGAAAATGTTGTGGCTTTGTATTGTGTATTTACATTATACGTACTTGTACAGTGTAATTATGGTGGTAAACTAAATTCAACAAACATGATGTAATATTTGCAACAACTTAGACGGGTCTATGGTAATAAAACAACAGCAACTGGTCACTATACTTATAATCAGAAAGCCTTACGGCTTAAATACAATTCATACACTGCACTATTACACTGAATAAAAATTTTTAGAACACCTCGCCATCCGTGCAACGATTTTACAGTACAGGAAACTTAACCAAATTAGCACAAAGCTGCTTAAAATCGTTGATAAACTATTTTAATTAAAAAAGTTATGAATGACTAGAATTTGTTACATTATTGTTTGGAAATTTTAGATAATATTGTTACGAGTTGCAGGACTCGAATTAAAATGCCGTTGGAATTATTATAGAGTTTATTAGAACTATACAAACACATATAACACAGGTACAAATATAACCGAACACAACAAATCCAAACGTAATGCAGAAGGTCGTAATTCAATAAAACGCGCAAAGTCCGTCAATATTAGATTCCCAAATGTACACACGTCACGCCTTGATCGTAGTTCTCAATCAACTGCCTCCTCTCTCCATCAGGCCATCGTTTTATACTGAACAAATGCAAATATTGCCCGACCGGCAAGCGACGACATAATTTCCTAGAATCAGCTTGTACTCATAATCCGTAACACCTGGCTAATGACAATAGACTGTGCTCCACAATAAGTAAACTAAATAAGACGATCATAAAAGGATTACAATTAGTTCAAATGCCGACAGATAATAAAATGTGCTTTTACAGACTGTACGTGAAATTTGTCTTTGTCGAAGCCTAAGTTGTAACAATATTTTATATAAGATATTACATAAATAATTATATTTAAAAATTTTACATGTAATAACATAAATCTAACACAGTAAAAATCTATCGCTTCTGCCAACATGAAAACAAAGTGTAGTGAATACCGTCTATATACAATTAAGACTTTAAAATATAATCTACACAATTACCACATCCTATTGGAGAGAAATATTGTTACATATAATTATAGGAAATTATAGAAATCAATACAAAAAAGGCGCTAATCACAGAATAGATATATAAATATTCAATCAAGGAAATGGCCGATTGTATCGTTTAGAAATAAGAGGATACATAACAAAATTAATTATTACCCTTAAAAAGAAACATTACTATGCAAGTAACTAACTGTAACAATACGGAAGATATTTTTTTTACTGGGTTGCAATGCCACATTAATTTTGTACTTAATTTGTATGTTGAAGTGCTTTTGGATACATACACAATATTTTTCGCTTGAACTATGAGTAAGCCCAAGCATATACAGGGCAACCAGTTTCCTCATAATCAAATTGTTTATGATTGGGGGAAAAACATCACACGAACACAAAAACATATACTTTTAAATATATGCAAGGAATTTAGAAATTAATTTGATTTTATGATATAACATAAAAAAACTTCGAGTTAACTGTCTGGTATGTGCCTACGACTGACGTTAAGTTTAAAATATTAATGTAGTAACAAAACTAAGTTAATGTAGACTATTTATTTACATTTTAAACTTTTTTGTTTATATTTTGATAATTATTATTATTTAAGAAGTAATTAAATTAATTTTAACATATTTATTGAAAGATATTTGGTTTAATGGTTTAATAAATTGATAAATATTAAATTTCATTAATTAACTTGTTATTAATCAAATTTAACCAAATAAAAAAAATATTATTAATTATTATCAATGAAAAATTTTTATATAAGAGAAGTGCAAAGTCGTGAACTCAGTACTTCCTTCAAAAATACAAATGAAGGATGATATGCGGCCAAATCTGGCTAGTTATGTGGGAAGAAATAATGCTTATTTATAAAACTCGTTTACAACGAAAAACTCAAACCATAGCGCGATGTAACGCGACTGTACCGTCATCTATTGATCACCTGTAGGTATTGAAGTTTATAACATTTAGGCCGATTATCCAAAGACCAGATGAAAGTTTTTTTAAAAACATGGGAAAATTAAAAATTACAGTTGCATCAATAAAACACTTGAAATGTTTCATTTCTGAACTCAGTCAGGTTATAATTTATTCCATTGATAAGTTATCTGATGATCGAAAAATCGGTCCTTACTAATGTAAATAGCCATATTAAGGTATTCATGACAGAGACAGAACACAATATAATATATATCTTTGGCCTGGTGTTGAAAGGATTAAAGTACGTTTTAGTAAAAATGAGAAGTTAATGCTAGATTATATATTAATTCAAACTAAAAAGTTTTTTTTTTAAAGCTTTTTGTAAAAAAAAATATTTTATTTTCTACTTTTTCGTTACGCAATTACTTGAATAGCTTTAGAGATATATGAAACACGTTATACATGCCTATAATATTCGAGAGTTGCTCGCGATTTCCCTAAGATACACTAATCAGATCTTGACTTGGTGACAATGGGTTCACCTTGGTAGTATATATACTCTTTCGAATAAGAAAATAAATAAAATCGGTCCACAGTTGACGAAGAAATCGCATAACAACACCCAGAAACAAGCCCCGTTTAATGTAGGACTATTGTATGAGAACAAAAGATATCGAGCTATAGGGATGAACTGCTAGAGGAACTAGGGATCCGGGACTATGGCATCTGCCCGTCACAATAATCAGGGAACATGAAAAAATGTCAGACGGTGACTCCACTACCTGTATGGGTCCAAAAAGATTAGATACAAGATTGTCGAGGAGCAACATGGGTATGAAAGACTAAGGGGTGTGAAGAGGTGGGCTGCAGGTTCACCGAAACTACTTCCGACGTTAGGGGATATTCATTAATTACGTAAGGGTCCCGAGGAGGAGGGGGGTTAGAAAAATCTATACATGCCCTTGTCTGGGAGAAGGGGGGTTAAAACCGATTCTTACGTAATGTTTTACAAGTCGAAATTTAGTATTATATAAAGATTATCTATATTTAATAGCAATGAAAAAGAATGAAACCTAAATTATCTGTAAAAGATTTCAACTCACAATTTAACGTAAATCAAAGATTTTTATCTCTGATTTGAGATTTAGTGCAACTGATCCTTTTCTAACAACGTTTTATTATTCGGAAACACGAGATTGAATCTTACTTAAGAAGAGATTGGGGGGTCGAGGAATCTTATGTATCCACATGGGGGTAGAGGGGTCAAAAATCGTCAAAATCATCCTTACATAATTAGTGAATGGCCCCTTAGGTCACTTATAACTTCCACTTCCGGAGCTCGGGTCTTAGTTATAAAATTTAAGTAATATTATTTTTAGACATTATAAAAAATCATTAGCCAACTAGGCTTTTGGAAGTTTTGGATGGTTATCCACAGCTAGTGTCGAGTAGGACACATTACATTTGTCCCATACAAAATACATTTGTACTGATACAGCTCAAAATTGAAAAATGTTAATAATTTAAAGACTTCAAAATGTTTTTCGCTCTACTACTCCCTCCTCAAACGGAAGAGGAAGGACAAAACGAGACCTATGCTACAACAATACACTCTTCCACGAATATTCATATGACAAAGAGTGTGTCTGTGTTAAAACTGTGTCTACCTCACCTCACGCGCGGCTTAAATACTATAAAGTACTTGAAAGTACCGTCAATTAACTCTCCGCAATCTAAAATGTCCAGCAACTGTCATACCTGTTACAAATGCCACCAAAACGTTTAGTAAATATAACAGTATCGTATTCACTAAATAATCCATAAACGTCTGTCTTAAAACAGCTATTGTTTCGTGATAACTAACATAATTTATTAAATTATGACATTATATACGAGTACTTACTACTACTGTAGCTTCATAACATCTATAAATATATATTAGCTGCAATAAATTTAAAATGCCAACACATGTTACTCTTACAAAGTCATTTGATAACAGTGTAATCCTACTCAACACTACCCACGATCACTCCTAATTAAGATCATATTGTATTATATTATTAATCAGATATACGAAATGAATATACTCGTACGGTTTCGATTAGATATACGGCAAAAGCGATATTACTCACCCCTAGTGTATTAGGAGAGTGTGAAGTGGACATACCCACTAACCTCCTTCAAAAATACAATATTAAAAGTAATACACTAAAAATACAAAATCAGCAATATCTATTATAACACCACGTAGCTAAGAAATACTACTTTTAGATATAGCCTGTTTATAACGAACGAGTCAAAGCATAGCGCGATGTCGTACGACTGTAGCTCCATCTAATGATTGCACATAGATTTTAACAAAAATTAATTTACTCGTATAACAACAACGTGACGATATAATATTTTCTTAAGTTTTCGCGACTTGTATGCATAATAAAACTACATTTTATAACGTGATGACAGTCAAGGCAAAGACCGTGTGAAACAAAATTTTCATTTCTCATATTCTGAAAGTACGCTTAGTGTTGCCTTGATCGTAGTGATGAAAACAGTACTTTTCGTCCATGGGAAACGATTTTCTCTGTTGTCAAAAAATTTAAAACTATTCCAACCATATATAATAATAATATGTAATAAATATTTACTATCGTCAGTGACAAAATTATACTGGCTGGTAGAATGCCACAGATTTTTTTTCTAAACGTTTCATATGTGACGTATTAAATGAGTTCATCAGATTTAGATATGGATTTAACGCCTGATTTCATTAGAGAAGTAATTGTTTGTTTAACTAATCAGTTTTGATGTAATTTTCTCATAGTCGAAAATAAAAACAGTTTTAATCTCGAGAGAAAGGCCTACTTATGCATTCGAACTATTAGCGCCCTCGGTATGCTCATGCAACCTCATGCCTAAATAGGCCACTTTCACCTCTCGTGTAACAATCTACTATTCATGTACAAGTGTGGTGGTTATATTTTTTTTTATTGCAGGAGTTCAGCAGACGGCAGACGGCCCACTTGATGGAAAGCGGTTACTATCGCCTATGGACATTTGCAACACCAAAGGTGCTACAAATGCGCTGCTGCTATCTTAGGGGAGTCTGGAACCTGGTCACTAATGCCGGAACATAATTCAACGTTGCTATAGCGACATACTTTAGACCATCCAGTGTCGGGCAAATGCCCTACCACCTGGCTGTGGGTTGTTTAGTCGCCTCTTACGACAGGCCGCCCGGCCGCAGGAAATTGTATTCTTTCTCCGTTCCTGCACGGAACGGAGATATCAGTTTTTATCATCCATTTTGCATCCAAAAAAGGAGAGGGCCGAGCTCAGCGGTGAAATGTTTATGTCCAAAGCGGATTAGGATTCCATACATTGCTTACCCGGATGCGTAGGTTTCATCACGATGTTTTCTTTCTGTACGGGCCACGTAAATACATTATTTATGGGTTCTACATAATAAAACCCATGCTTATCATTATAACTGTCCGTGTGAACCAAACACACCAGAGTCAATAAGTGGACACGCTTCACACAGTATCATTTAAGCAACCGTTATCATCTATCTATATAAATAAAAATGAATCATAGAAATGTATGTACGCGCATAACTTGAGAAGGACTTTATCGATTTTAGAGAATTTTTTTGTGTGTGTTTGAGTGGGTCCCCGGATAATTTAGATTTACAATTGGAACTGGTAGGTGGCGCTGGGATCGGGTCCTAGATTTTCATTTTTTCAGGGTAGGACAACGTCTGTCAGGACCTCTAGTTTTATACATCTTTACTAATAACTAGCTTCTGCCGGCGACTGCGTACGCGTGGAATAGTTTAAAAAAAGTAAGTTAATAAACCCCCCGATTTTGAAACATTCTTCAGTGGTACTCCGCTCCTATTTGTCTTAGCGTGATGATGTATATAGCCTATAGCCTTCCACGATAAATGGGCTATCTAAAACTGAAAGAATTTTTCAAATCAGACCAGTAGTTCCTGAAATTAGCGCGTTCAAGCAAACAAACAAACATCATAATTTTTCATATGACTGGCATAATAATTTAGTATTTATTTAATACATAATTATAGCCAACTTACTATCATTTATCACCACATTCCATCATCATATCATCACCGCCATTGGCACGGGCGTCGCGCCGCAGCCCGTACTGTTTCACTGTCGGCAAATAGTTACTGTAACAATACGTACATTAGGATACAAAATTGGCTATTCTAATTACAAAATTATAGGCCTTATTCGACATTTCTCATTACAAAATATTTAGGGATTGAAACCTCCAAATCGTTAATCAAGTTAATCGATTAAAATTTATACGATTTTGTGATCGTTTGATTTATTTTAAGTTAATTACTTTTTGTGTCACACAAATACCTCACAAAATCGAGATGGAGCGCGAAAGTGTTGTCTCACATCGCTCTTCGCGTGCCGCATGCATTTGACATGCAATCATAATTAATCTAGCAACAGATTATTGAAATTTTTATTATTTCAGACGTATAATATTTATTCAATCGTTTTTGTTTTCAATACAATTATGTAATATTGTTTTATTAGAAATAAATAAATAATCTAAGGTTTTGGAATAAACACATATACGTAGATTTTATTTATTTAATCGACTCGAGTTAATGAAATAAGACAACCCTTTGGTAGCAACACTAAAATCTATATATTAATACGTGAAACAAAAACTTCGTACCCCTTTTTACGAAAATTATGCGGACGGAGGACTATAAAATTTCGCACTCTTATAGTTAATATAGAGTAGGAGAGCAGAATGCTAATATTTATTTTAAATTATGCATAAAAAATACATTAATTCATTTAAAAAATTACACACACTATCATATATTTGACACACATATGCATATACGAGTATGTTGTGTTGTGTACCTACGCATACTCTTTTGTTTATTGTTAAAGTCAAATTAACAGTATAGCCTTGGCGAAATCTGTGATTATAGAAATATAGTCTTTGACAACAGAACCTTAATAATGTTCAAACTTATAATTTAAATTAATTATGATCGAATTTCGACCACTAGTTAAATTAAAACGCTTTAGAATGTAACTATTTTTTGGGACTTTGCCATAGATTAATAAGAAATTATTATAAATTTCATCCGGCATTTAGAGGAAAATAATAATTGAAATATGTTTTATAACATTATATAATGCACCAGTAAAAAACTTAAAATTAAAAAGTATATAAATTAATTTATTGTTATTGGCTTTCAGTTTTGTTGATTTTATTTAAAGTTACGTTCTATTGACTTTTTTAAATGTCAAATCGGCCTTTTTATTTTATGATTATTGTAGGTGCTTCATTTCCTTCCCAGGATTCGAACCGATATCATTAGGAACGCGAGTTTGAGAGTCGAGTGCAGTAGTCACTTAAACTACCACGGATTTCACTTAGGTACGTAGGATTTTTGGTTAATTATAACAATATACGTATATTAGGACAGAAAATTACCTAAGTGCTGCATACTTCGGGCCATAATTAGAACCGATATCATTTTCTAATGCACGAGGTTTGTTATTCGAGTGTTCTAATACATATACCATTAGTAGTGTGCTAATACACACACTTAGCCCACTTAGATATGTAGAAAATTTATAACACACCGCTTCTTATGGCCCGTTCCTGTATCTTAACCAGCAGATCATTAGCTGTATTTTTTTTCTTTAATGTAGTTGGCTTCAATGCAAATGGCACTTATTTTGCCAATATAAAGTATGAAGAGGCAGGTGGAAAAGAAAAAATATATTTAAAAATCTAAAAATTTGGCCAGTAATTTATACAAATTTCTGCAAACCTAGAGTTACACAAATACAATATATAAGATTTATAATACAGTACATAATATAATATCTATACATTTTACTATCGGTTAAAATTTGACATAAGCTCTATACACGTAATGTCAAAATACTGCCGATGGTAAGGCAAGTGAATGAATAGTCACATATAGGATCCGGCCATTAATCAATGTAATCACTACAATTCAGGATTGGGTAACAAATTGAAAACCATTCGTGTCATTCAGTAACAAATCTGAAAACACTAACACAGCCTAAAATCAAGAGCGAGACATCGGTATTAATTAAAACAAATTACCACTTACCAGACACGCGAAATAAATCCGTTGAAACATAAGTAATGAAAAGCAACGGACACTGTCGATAGCCGATTCATCTAAACCAGCGATAAAGCACTTTGCGGAAGCTAAGAAACCCGCATTAATTCTGATAAAATAGTGTTGTAACACATATACAATTCGGTAAAGTTCGATAATTCCTTACGCCGAAAACCAAGCAGTTAAGTTAAAAATTTGAAATGAGAATTTAGTTATGAAATCTACTTATACATATGTTAATACAGGTACATACTATTAAAGAAACGTATAATTTTATGTACTTCAGATAAACAAGATAACATTGGATTTTCATCTAAACAATGCAATAAAATTCACCAGATGCTATATAGCATTCGTATACGTATATTCTTTTAAATTAACTGGTACCGACGCTATATCGGATGCGAAGTAAAACGATACTGTAGTGAGAATTTACTGATTTTTTCTTACTTACGAATATTTCACCGGACCGACAGAAATCCAGCCTAACACGCCTAAAATATATTATACTTAGTTGAAAGCTATTATGACTTAGCACTGGTGTTTGGGTGTCCAATTCCCAGCTTTTACTATATTACTAGCAGAGATCTTCAAAAAATACATAGATATTTAAATTCTCTATAAAAAAAAATGCCGAAGATCTGGGCAACACTACTAATAACCTCCCTCAAATTAATACCACAGATTTCAGCGTTGCAATTTGTCGAGGAGCATTCGCAATTTAGCAACATCATCGAGTTGGCGGATATCCTTGGCTGATTTTGGGCCATTTAGACAACTTTGTTTGAATAAATCAGATGGTTCCAGACGTATTTCACAATTTGCATCCTTTAGCGTTTAAAGTCGCGTTCATAGAGCTAGGAAAATCGTCGCGAGTCTGTGGCCGCGTTAAGTCGCGTAATCACATGCGAGCCGCAACCGTACTGTTGCAATTACTGTAACAAAAAAATAGTTTTTTTTTTTTATTGGACTCTCTTTATGTTGTTGGTCCGAAGACCTCACAACTTTACCGGGGTTTTCGGGGCGAGTGCCTTTGCGAAGCGAAGGCGCTCGAGCCCGGGAGGCAACTTGCTCGAGGGGGCTCCCTAGGGAGTTTCACCTCGGCTGGACTGTTGCCATGAGAGGGGGACGAATTTAACGATGCCCACCATAAGGCGACACAATGCACTAATTGAGAGCGGGCGACGGGTAATATAAAGCCCGAGAGGAAGGATCCCGGCGGACCGGGATCGGCGGTTCGTGGTGGCCTATACTATCTTACTGCCGTTTCGCAACGTGTTATGGCTGGGAGAGAAGAAACGGCGAAAGAAACTTCCCAGCAACACGCCTAGTCTATCCTATGGGGGGGGGGCTGTGTCTCCTGGCGTCCCTCGCGGGGACGTGGAGAGATCGTGATTGGCGGCGTCGACGCCGCCGTCTGTGTCTGTCTGTCGGTGCCTGCCAGCCTGCCGTCCTAACCGCGGGCGGGCTGATCCGAGCCAGCCGTTTTGTGATATCGTCGACCTTGTCCATGAGGATGTTACGCGGTCGTCGCACGAGAGCCTTTCGTCGAGGCTTATAATCGGACGCGGACACGACGAGGGGATTT